>OX639993.1:55660740-58616990 GCA_951828415.1 Anomoia purmunda
GGCGTTTGAGACACGTACATATCTATATGGTTGAATGCTTTAGTTTTTTGCAAGAATATATTTTCATATGTTGATATAAATACATACCTAAGTGTGTGTATTAGGGTGCTCCTTATTTGTCTAGAGTATACAAAAAGCATGTTATGTCTTATTATGCACTCAAAGAATTCCATTAACAAGAACACGTGCCGACTTGCATCTAAACAAATTTATGAAAGCCCCGAATGACGTATGAGATAGTGGGCGCGTAATTAGTCATTCGGGGCTTTCATTGAATCGCACTAAAGATTCGAGTTTTTACGAAAATGACATCGCTGAGTCCTGAATTTGAGTTGCGATGGATTCAATGAAAGCCCCGAATGACGTATGGAGATAGTGGGCGCGTAATTAGTCATTCGGGGCTTTCATTGAATCCATCGCAACTCAAATTCAGGACTCAGCGATGTCATTTTCGTAAAAACTCCGAATCTTTAGTGCGATTCACTAACTTATTTTAACGACATACGCATGGTTTAACGCATCTTAACGAAAACTTTAACGATGTTGCTATTCAATAGCCATTTCTTAACGGATTTTCGCATTCGCCGAATCAGTCGTTGTTTTTAGTTAGTCTATTATCGAAAACTAAACGACAACAAATTTAATGTTTTTAACTCAATCGAGAAAAGAAAAATTCTTGATTTCAGCTTAAATAAAAAATAGATTTAAAATTCGGTGTTTTCTTGTACTCATGTATCAATTTCGGCGCCAAAGAATCATGCGGAGGCTTATGCCAACCACCATATCTACCACTTTTATCAAAGATCCAAATATAAAATCAGAAATATAGTTTAGTTTTGATAAATTAAAAATATGTATGTAAATCCTAAATACGCTGGCGCACAGCGCGAATTTTGAAAACGAAAACCATTGCATATTTACGGATATTCCTTGGAGTCGAGTTGATGACTATTCTACCAAATCACTCGGAGAAGAGTCTGAAATTCTGCTGCCATGGAACATTGGAATATGTAAAAGGAATCATAAATGTTTGCAGCTTGAAATAAACCAAACACCTTATTTTTATAGAGATGCCACGTTTTACAACTTTGAATAAATACAACGAAACAGCTGTTAAGTAGATATAAGTTAGTGAATCGCACAATCGTTATTGCAAACGACAAATATTGTCGACAAAACTTGCGATTGTCGGATGACTTAAAGTTAGTGAATTGCACTACTGGTGTTGATGAAATACTTTGATTTGTTTTAAAACTAGAGCCAACTGAATTATGAAGTACTAAAAAGATATTTTTGTAGTGTGGAAAATAAAGTAAGTTTCAGATAAACTGGCCAAAATTGTCATATGCCAGTATGGTATCTGAACTAGACGGTACTAACACGATGAGCGACAACTGGCAGTTGTTACCTATGAAGCCAAGTACCCAGTTCATTAATTAGAGAGCGATTTAATTTTAATTAGACCCTCTAGTCCTATGCGCCGAACAGGATGAATCACAATAGCTATCTATTCTTTGAAAATATGTTTGTTATATCTTCACATTAAAGTTAGGGTAAAAAACATTGACTGATAAAACGAAGACGATATCGAATTTTAATTTAGAATGAGAAAAATCATACAACGTTGAAAACGGATATGTTCCATCTAACGCAGAACTATTAAACACTTTGTGTGGCAAGATTTTAAATTATTATAGTATTTAATGTTTTTTTTTTTAATCAAGTGAACCATTTGTAACGTGTCTTAATTTTTCTTTCAGGCAAATCTTTTAAGGAATTAGTTTAAAAACCAGTATAAAATTATTTAAGCGATTGACAATTATCGAAAGTTTTTTGGAAGGAACTAACTCATAATAGGAAGAAAATGTTACATATGTATGTGTGGAAGTGTAGCGTGCAGTATCGTCTTTGAAAGCTGTAAATGACAGCGCAGTTAAACTAATGTATGATTTGTACGGATTGATCACCGCTGGAGAAGAGCAGAAAGTATCAACGAAGCAACAACATGATTAAGATAATCGCATTAAAATATTTGATCGAAATACCCATCGCATTTATTTTAAAAGTAGCGAAAGTCGGGAGAAATTTATCAAGATTCAAAGTCAATGTTTGCTATTTATCTTAAAACTGTACTACCACCTAATCGGGTTTGGGAAATATTGTCACCAATCTACCTGAAATGTTGCAATTAATATGGATATCAAACGGAAATTTTTCGCAATATATTGAATTCATCCATTGATATCATTTGCTCCTATTTTGAACCTTATTTGGATACTTGATTTCTTGCGGCTCATTTGACTTCTGTTATTAGAAAGGCTCTGCGCTATTTCAAATTTGTCACATTTTTTCCTTTGTACTCTTAAAAGGTAATGCAATACTGGAAACAAAAATATATAACAATATTAAAGAAGCCAGGAAACACAACGGCTCAGCGTTTCAATACCACCAATAAACTATAAACTCACTGCCGGTAAAAAAGTTGCAAAGAATCTAAGTGACGTTTATATTTTTTCACTATATTTTCTATATAGGTTTTTGCGAATTCACTTTTATTTCGATACTATTCAATTTATTACAGTAAAACCGGTCACACGAATTATGGAATTAACAGTTTGAGCGCTATGTAGCGAGTAGAAGTATGTATTAAATTGTTTATTACTCATACGCCACCGTATCCTTTTTATATCTTTATAAGGAAATATTAAACTACTCGTTACTTTCGCCCGATTTTTATTAGGCTAACAAGAAGAAAACGTTACATCTTGTTTAGATATGAGATTTTAAGTTATAACTCGAGGAACATACAATTTGGCACTCCCCTTTCTATCATAAATGTAAAGAGTACAATTAATTGCCACTATTGCTTATAGCTCTCATGCCACTTATTGTTTAGATATGAGGTCTTAAACTAAACCTATTCATCTCCTTGTGTTTTTTGTTATATGAGAAAGATAATCAGTATTTAAAAATTAAATATATTTACGCAAAAATGTTGTAATAACTTGGAGTAAACTTTTTTATATAATGGAAGTGCATGAAAGTTTCTACTAATTAATTTATATCATGGCAAATACAAGTAACTTACATTAGTTACCTTTACCATTAGATGTATAAGGTACGAAATTTGACTCAATGCTTAGAAAAATGTTTATCTAGCGATCACTGCTCTGTTCGATATCAAAGGTGCCAAAGAAATTTTTTCAGAAATAATTAGTAACATGCATCGTATTCAGCAAACGAAGCAAAAACAATTATTAAACTAAAATACTTTAAACTCGTTCGACCCACCTTAATATAGATATGATCATTTATACTGATCTGTAAATTCATATGTACGAATATTTATCTGTTTAATTGTTACTCGCCGCTTGCTATTGCTGTTATTGAAGGCATTTTGTTTTGAAGAAAATTAAAAGTCACTTCATTTTAATTGCAAATCCATCCCACAGATATTTATTTAAGTACACACGCATACATACAAAGCACATATGTACATATGTAGAAGCATATTCACAAATACGCAGATACAAATTGATTTATAGGCGCTGGGCCATATTTTCCCCATTTATGGCAGGCGGTCTCGCCTTATTCACTCAAACGTGTGGGTAAGCTCGTATACTGGCTACGCCCCGTCCCGCATTATCTGCTCTCGAACAAGTTATGAATGTAATGATTGTCACCTCATTTCGTTGCTGCTTTTTGAGTATGTTATTTAGTTAGTGAGCCATCTCTTTGCCCAACCTCAGATGAATCTGTTTCCATTCAGTTTTTTGTTTTTTTTTTTGTTTTAATCCATCTCCACTGTAAGACGCGTGCCATGTGTCACTTTCTGTTGTTGTTATCATTGGTACGACTACAAATAAATATACTATATACGTACGAGTATAATACATAGCTGAATGTTTTAGTCTCGTCTCCCCACGCTGAAAATTTCCCATTTTCTGTTTTTAATTTGCCGTAGTGATACTGAAGCGTGCCTTGAAAACCCACGCATACTAATGCACGGCATCGCTCATGCAGCGATTGATATTTCCATTCTCGAAACTTATCTCGAACTTGGTCAAAATATTATAATCCGAATTTATTTATCTAATTAATTTTATTTACATATATTTATTTTATTGTTATTACGATTGATTCATTTTTTTATATTTTATTTGTAATACTTGAAATAATCTCTGGAATATATAGAGAGCTATAAACTGACGAATAGATAGTCCGCAAGTGTGGGACTTAACATAAGTCCGGACAATAAGAAAAGCTATTCGGCTATTCCAGATGATAAATGTAGAGGGGTTGAAAGTTGAAATTCAACGCAAACAACTGATGTCTATCTATACTATTATATAAAGTTGATTATTTGGAGAAGAAGTATTGAACCATGGTAGCTAAGACCTCAGCCTAGACGACGCTGCAGTGATCTGGTAACCTAAAGGAAATTTGCAGGAGAGGGTTTCGTGAGAAAACGCCTCCTCCTAGCTTATTATCGAGTTTCGAGCCATCTATATAGATGGCAATGCTATCAGGTGGAGTAAGAAACTCAAGTTTTCACTCCTCCCTACTTGGAATGCGTATAATAAAGTTACATTCAGAAACCGATGTCGAAGTACACCGATCCGTGCTGCTCGGACAAAACTTGTTCAAAATACAAGAGTGCCCTTGGCTTTCAGATTGCCACTGGGATGTCTCTTTTGTCCAACCAAATCTAAAGGAAGGATATCTAAAATATCGTTCAAGGCCTCATTTGGTGTGGTTCTGAGCGCCCCATTAACTCCATGTGATGTTTGCTCAATATCATTTGTGTTCGAATACTGATTCAAAAAAGGGTGCACAGATTTCTCAGTAAATGAAAGAAATGGGATTTTTCTCAATATGATTTTTTAATATAAGTAAGTTTTCTATCACTCCGTGCCTTTGCTTGCGATTGAATGTTCCAAATTAAATGAAAATCGCTAGGTTACTGGTGCACATTGAATATTGTATAAAAATGGAGATCATTTACAATGATACTTAAAATTCTATTAAGTTTGCGCTCATGTTCTATAAATATGAAAATATTTAAAATTACTTTAGAATCACCTTCATTTTTAGTAGTTATAGTACTTTCGTTTTAATTTATGCTTCGGCATTTCCCATTTTCCTTAAATTCGCCTAAGCAAGTATACATATATGTATGTAATATTTCAGGTATTGAGGGAACGCATAATAAAGGAAGAACTGACAGCCGCTGTTCAAAATAGGGAATATATACTAATATTTTTAAACATTTTGGAAAAAATACAGAAAGATAGTGAGTATATAAACATACACGGTTTTTGTAAACAAAATCTGTTGTATCGTAGAAATTCTGTCAAAATTTTTAATAGAGGGTTAGCGGTACCACAATCTGTGTCACCTTCTGTATTCTGTTCACTATGCCCGAAAGTAATGTGGCTTCAAGCCGGAACAGAGAACAGCTCATTCTGTCAGACTAGGTAGCACTGTTTGTTTGTTTTTTAGTATTTTTATGAAAGCAATTAAATTAAAGTAATGATTATTTATATTCAAAAATGAAGTAATTTTTCCGACAACATGCTAGTATTTATTTTGTAATTTTTAATTTTTAATACACTTTGCAACTCAATTCACAGGCTGGGCATATAACTGCGCTGAAGAAGAAATTATTTTCCCAAATTTTCTCAAGCTATATATACTATATTATTTATGAGATATCTAAGTGAGACAACAAGGCGTCAAATATCACATTTCGAAATTATTTTGGCACAAGTAAGCATTCACACGAAGCTAATAATGACAATTTTTTCTTTGCCGTTTCTTTAGCAGCATTGTCCTAAACTTAAGTTCACGCCAAGCTAACTAGTCGAAGTCATATTTAGGCTCGTTTTTGAGATATACTTATCTTACCCTGGCAAAAAAAATTAATAGTTTTTCCAAAGACAATTGTAAGCCAACAAGAAATGCCCCTTTATCTCCTACCTGGATCCACCACTGCTACATTCGTGTGGAATGGAGAGTGATTGCATATCGTGCCCTCTCTTGCTACTCTCTAACTAACAATGTTGCCCCATCGCTCTCACAGTGATGGAATTAGTTGATTTAATTTTGTTAGGTACTCGTATGATGCTACGGTGCTATTTTCGTCATTGTTTATTGTAAACGAAATATTCTTTGACGTAACTTTCCGCAAATCGTTATGTTTATCCAATTCGGAAATGCCAACAAATCGCCGCGGACATGGACCATCAAGTCATTTTGAAGGGTATGGAGGAGAAAGGTCATGTTGGAGAGCATGCTAATTGTATAATATTTACAATATAGTTGCGTTAAGAAAGAGAACGGAGCGGATAACCCATATGTTGATTTGGTCACATGCTTTGACAGGCAATGACGAATCGCATCTAATTCGGACGGAACTAAGTATTAGCGGTGCAAAATTGTTGTAGTTGTACACATAGGTTTTAGTGCTGTATATGTATATGTAGTAGCATTGTTGGCTGTGATGCCATCTGCCAACGTCAGCAATAAAGCGACGCAACATTTGCCAATTTCGCTACGAATTGGCAGCGCTGAAAAGGGAGGCAGTGGTAATGATGCGCGCGCGCTAAAATTAGACAGGAGAAATAATTATAATTTACATGAAGCGGCAAAGAACGCGATCCCCAAATTTTGCACGAATATGGTATTTTCGCTAAATGAGGGCACGACTGGGACGGACACTGATCAATAGATCAGCCAAGCAAAGTGAACAACTGTGTAGCAAATATGGTGGTATTGACGTAACAGCCGGCAGTACTAATTGGGCATCATTGCCATCGTCGCTGTTGTTGCCCCATAGTCGATGCCCGTATGCCCCGAACCTAGTTCAATTGTTTACATTCAATGTTCTGCACGGCACAAGGCGGCGCATGAGGCACGCGAGTTAAATTTGGAAATTATGTGAAATCTTAGATATTTTTAGTATAAGGCGATGTGGCGATTGTTGGTAAAATATTTATTTTTAAATTTTAAATACTATCTATATTTGTATGTACCTAGTATACGCTAAACCATTGCCTGCTATTTTTAGGTGAAATAATTAGTGGAGCGCTACAATGCGCCGATCAGACTAATTGGTTGTACATACAAATGAGTACAATAAAAATTTAGTTTTAATGTTAGAATTTTTTAAATTTTATTTCATGTCAAGAGGTACATTAAAATTGATTCGTGTACAAAATGCTCGAAACAAACGTTAGGTGAATTTAATTTATTGGCTTAAAATTGAAAAGCGTCTTTCTAATGGTCGTCCACGCAATGACAAAGACGCACATATAGGCGCCGTTATATACAGGGTGGCGCAAAAGTCGTCTGCTAGTGGTGGCAAATGTCAGTACATTTATGAAATGTTTAAGGCAAAAATAAAAGGAATTGGTTTTGAAGTAACCATGGAAAGCGTTTGTTATCGCATTTTGGTGATATTCCCTGGCCTACAAGAATTCCAGATTTGACTTTTTAAATAAGTCAGAGTAACCAAAATTGAAGTCCAAAGAACATGGTCTGACAACTTTTGCGCCACCTTGTAGGTAAAAGCAAGTTTTCAAAAAGAGCTTCCACCTGTTTTAAAGGTTAAATTCAATTTAAACATTTAGTAAAATCAAATGTTGCAATATGGTTATCAAACGAAAGAGGTTTAATGAAATTTCATTTTTTGACTTTCATTTTCATTTGAAAGTTGTTTTCTGTTTAAATATAAATTAAATTAAATTAATAAACGCTGTGAAATTTTACAATATGAGCATCAAACTGAAAGTTTTAAAATAGTTTCATTTCATTCAAAGAAAGTAGCCCTAAAACAAAAACCATTCAATTTTTAGGGTTATTCGAATTAATATGACAGTATTGTTGTGAAATAAAGCGTTTACAAAAACATTTTTGAAGACGATTGTCACATTTGTAGGAACGTAAAGCGGTAAGATAACTGAAAATCTGCAATGCTGGCGTTTAAGGAACATTTATTCGAGAACAATTTTGGAGAGTGTTGCCACCTGTTTGAAAAAATTGAATTCAACTAAACTTATAACACAAATTTGCAATACTAAGTAGTTTGAACTGAAAGAGGTTTAGGACATCTTTGCCAAAAAAAATGTTGACGGGTTGCCAACTACTTAAAAATTAAATATAAATTTTTTTATATCGTAAGTGCAATCAGGTATCTCACGTACACACATGTGTATTTACACAACAGTTTTTACCACAATTAAATAAATTTTGATAAATTAACTATAGTACCTATAAAACCTAAATTTTTTTACAAATTGTTTTAGTATACGCATTTATCAAGTCACATTTTCTAATAGAATTGCAACCCATAAAAAAATTAAAAAATCTGTATATGTAGCACTTGAATCTGCTCGGCAATTTTTCGCTATATTTGGATGTTTATTTTTTATTATTTGTTGTGTTTTTCAATTCAACATTTTGAATTTATTTAAGAGGTCAGCCGAATAAGCAGTAGCTGCAGCTGATTTAATGCTGTTGTAATAGTCCAATTAGATATGGAACAGAAGATTAGTGTCGTGCGAAAATAAAATCTTGTTCTTTTAGACGAGATAAAGAAAGTGAAGCCCGATGCACGCTTCTCTCGGTTTTCAATCATAACTAATAAAAACCAGTCTTTTTACTTTGCTAATTCATCTAAAATAAAGTTTAAAATAAAACTATATTGTCATTTTGTCATTCGTTAATTGTCATTTCTAACAATAAATTGGATTCTGCTCAACCCGAATGGCAGACTGCGCAGTTGGCAATGACAAAAAAGTTTCAGCAACCAGCCGTAACGGGCACGGTAGGGGTATATTTATTTTTAGATAATAAAAAATTGAAAACAAAAAAATAAAAATTTATTGAAAGTTATTACCTATTGTGAAATTTATTATTTCCTTTTATTCCATTCGAATTCATAATGTTGTAACGAATGCCGTGCGAGCAAACCCGCGGCTAAATAAGTTTTGTGTTTTTAGTTTGGCTTTCGTCACTAGAAAATTTTCGTTCAAAGCAGTGTTATATTTGATACATGATACTAAGCGACGTACCAAGTGCCCTTAATTTGTTATGAAATTAACTATTGCATAATCTATATAGAAAATGTTTCTGCCATCTCGTTAAGAAATCAAATGAATTTCGTAGCCACTTTTCATGACTACGTCGTTTTAATTTGTAGTCTTCTCCTTACCGTATTTCTGTTGTTAGTGATTGCACGATTAATTGAAAATCCCGTTATAATCGGTTTTTTTATTTCAGTTAATGGCTACAATAAACCGATTACGTCCTTTCAATTAATCGAACGATTAACCGACAAATTTTAAAAATAATCGAAAACATACTATCAAAAATTTACCCTTTACTCTTTCAATAACATTGAAAACCACCAGATATCATTTCTTGTATACATACGTTACTTATATGGAAGAAAACGTTCATGACCGTCAGCAACAGTTTTAGCAAAATAACTGCGTATTTAGAACTGACCAGAATGTCGTGCCCAAAGCGGGGCAATCACTGCGGAAAAACTAAATGTTAGTCTGTTTATAAAATAAATAATAAATGTAATATAAAATTCCTATTCTTACTTTTTTCTTATGAATTAATTTTGGTATGTCTTATAAAATGTTAATAAGAGTATCCGTAGGCTTCTGTATACTTGTGTACATTATTATTTTGCTCTCTGCATTAAAAATCGTGCCAAGAATGAAAGAACTACTTATATTGAAAAAATTTGTTTAAATTGGTTGGTTGAATTAGTAGCGTAAGTTTCCATAATTTACATTTAGCCTAGCAGTACTACATAACAATAATAATATAAAAATTTGGCCCTTGCCATCATATGTATATCTCAATGCTTGGCCGAACTTCTCCTTCAATTTGATATACATATGCGTCTTGATGATTTAACACAAATTGACTCCGAACGGAAAATAATTTTTGTGAGAAATTTTTTGTGACAGAAATGCAGAGATTTGCCATTGGGTACCAGGGGCGACCGCTGTTAGAAAAAAAGATTTTTTGTTACTTGCCCCGGACAGGATTCGATCCCAGGACACACCAACGAAGAAGCACGCACGCGCTACATGCTCATCTTCAGCCTCCAGCCGACCAGAAACTTGCCATAGAGATCCATTGACGAAAGGTTTAAAATTATTTCCAAAGCTTTGGAGAGTGTAGAGGGTAGTGCACCGCTGTACCCATTTTGCTTTGGCGCTGGCCAAACAACCAGCCGGTGACCTCGAAAAATAGAATGGGACATATTATAGCAGTGTACACCCTATGTACTATCCGCATACCTTTACTAATTGACTACTGGGAAGACTTACTGTCGTACTCAGATTTATTTGACGATTACGTAAATCGTCCTTTAATGCAGATTTGACAAAACTCACTCAGAGTTAATTAGTGATCAGTTGACGCCCCTAACTTAAATTAAAGTAGAGGAAAACCTTGAATTAATTTTTATTGCTCGATTTTGACATTTTATTAGTTTTTTTTATTGAATTTACGTTAGATTTTTTGAATTAAAGTAAAGTAAAGTTGTTTGGAAAAGTTTATTGAATTTTCTTCGTTTCTTTTTTGCATTTTTCTCAGTATAGTGTCTAAATATAATATATACCATAGTTTCTTCATTAGATACGCTCCAAGAAAACGGTAGCAGTTCATTCTATACAAGTCATATGTTTCGACGCGAATAATATACTACCAATCGAATTTTTTGTTCAGGATACCTTATTATTTTGTTGAGCCTATCATTTGCAGTTGTATAAATATTTGTATGCATAAACTTAAACCTGTCCGCCAATAGTGCTTATCAGTCTGTGTTCTCTGTGCGCCAACAACGACTCACGTCAACTTGGTTTACGCGTCGACACTTGAATGCTTTATAATTCTTAAGAACTAACAAGTTGACAACTTAAAAATTTGCATACGAGTATTCTGCATATTCCTCATTGCGCTCGTACAAGTATAAGTGTACACCAGTGGCGTGGTCATGATTTTTGTAAAGTGGGGTAACAAAAAATGGCAATACTTACTTTAAGTCAGTTCTGCTGTGGAGCGTGTCTTCTGGATTTTCTCGGGAGAAAAAGACGAACTGAACACATCTAATTGTCTGTACTGTACTAATTAATAAAATAATTTTTTCCCACATCGAATTTTAAATCGTTTTACATTGGTGTAGAGTTCTACCTATGAATTTGAAGGTTCACGATAAAGATCTAGTGCGTAGGTAATTATTATTTTAAACAGAACGGACAAATAACCTAAATTCACAATTAGAAGAAGTCAAAAAATTCCAATACTTTCGAGACTGAAATGATGAAAACTATAATTTCTACTTAATATAAAAATACTTGAAAATGTTTTCGACATCTTTAAGTTGCTTGCTTACTTCTCTAAACGGTCCACGGCGAGCGCTATGTAACTATGATTCCCGAATTGAATGAAGTGTCACCATATGCCGTACAGCTCGTCCAACCATCGACTTATGGAAGAAAATTGTTAAGTTTTACCTTAGGTTAGGTAGCCTCATTTGTGTATGCGTTGAAACCAGAAACTTTGGACGCTTTGGAGGACAAAATTGTGCGAGGAATTCCTGAGATTTGGTCCCCATGTTGTATTTTACAAGTAATCGAGAATCGTTTAAAGAGAACGGCGCCATAGTCGTGTGTGTAACGTGTGCGTGTTCCATTCTAAGTGTCACGGACTCGAATTTCGGCCGAGGAAAGTGCAATTAAAAATTTGCAGAAAAGCCTTTTCCAATAGAAGACAATAGCAAACCTCCGATATTTCTGTCACGAAAAAACTTCTCATAAAATTCATCTGCCGTTCGGAGTTGGCGTTAAACTGTAGGGGTCTCTCAATTTGTGGTCCAACATCAAGGCGCGAGGCACAAATTGTAGCTTAGAATAAATTTTTGGTGTTGTTGTTGGGTTGCAGGGAAAAAGAATTCACATAACACAACTTTTAAATTTTTAAAGTCTTGTGACGTTATGCCATATTTATTAAGTTCGATTTATCAGACCTTCAACGTTGTTATAGCTAAAATACTTGAAGTGAAAATTAGGCAAACGACAACACTTGGTAAAGGGTGGTTAAATTTTAAGGGCCGACGTTGAATGTGAACCACACCTAAACGTCAAGTTTTTTTCTGCATTTGATTTGACATTTTTCAATTTCACACTAACTCAATTTGATCATGGAAAGATACACAATCGAGCAACGTGTTAAAGTTATTAAAGAAATGGCAACTGTGGATGATCAATTTTCGAAGAAAATCATCTTCAGTGATGAGGCACATTTTCACCACAGTGGATTCGCCAATAAGCAAAATTGCCGCATTTGGGTGAATGATAATCCAAGAGTGATTGTCGAAAAACGAATGCACCCACAAAGAGTGACAGTTTGGTGCGGTTTATGGGCTGGCGGTATCATTGGGCGGTATTTATTTTTTCCAAAATGAGGCCGGTCAGGCAGTAACTGTGAATGGTGTTCGCTATCGTGAGATGATAACGAACTTTTTATGGCCCGAATTGGAACATATGGATGTGGAAGATATGTGGTTCCAACAGGATGGTGCCACTTGCCACACAGCCAACGAAACAATGGCTCTTTTGCGCGACAAATTCAATGGCCGTGTTATCTCACGTGGTGGCGATGTCAATTGGCCACCAATATCATGTAATTTGACACCGTTGGACTACTTTCTTTGGGGTTATTTGAAAGAAAAGAAAAGCAACAATTCAAGAGCTAAAGGATGAGATAATTCGGCACATTAACGGCATAGAACCTCAATTATGCCACAGCGTCATCGAAAATTTGGACCATCGGATGGAAGTGTGCCCCCGAGGTCTCGGCGGACATTTTGCCGATATTTTGTTCCACACATAATTGAACCACACCATATTATCATAATAAAAAGAAATTACAATAATTTCCTAAATAATTTGTGTTTTATTCAAAATCAGCAGCGGCCCTTTAAACTTAAACACCCTTTATTTTTAATTATATCTCATAAACGAAGAAAATAAAATAAAGTAAATATAAATAAAATAATTCTAACGCTAAACATTAAGCATTTTAATTAAAAATTGTGACTCCATCGAGTTTACTTCTTGGATGCTCTTCCATTCTTCATTCGGTCAGCTTTGACTAGGCGACGAAGCCAAATAAGTGGGCATTGCGCTCGTTGGAAGGTTTACTGAAATTCACTACAAAAAACTGTCCTACCACGTTTAAGCCAACTGTAATGTTTAGCCCATCTCTCGGTTACTACATCTTTGAAAACTTGTCCGCCCGTTTCGCCAAACGAGCTCCCACCAACAGTGGTGGGTCAAGGAAGGAATGTGCAGGAATATATATATGGAACTGGTACCAGGCTTTTCATCGCAATGTACAAATGGGTCAAAATCTTGAAAAAGACTTTCTAAAACGAGCCAATTTCAAATTTTTCGCTGAATATTGTAGATTTTGTATCAAAAGGAAATTTTTCGCTTCTTAACATTTTGCAACGATTCGAGCAAATTAAATATTTTAAGTGCCTGATTATGATTCTACATATGTGAAAAAAATCCCTTAGGAGTCAACCATCATTGATATCGGGAAGTTGTTAAAAATTTGTCGGGCTTTGTACTTAATACCTAGGCCTCACATCTAAAAATGTAAGTACTACTACAAAAGTAAAACAAAATAGTGCATCGCTGAGGAAGACGGGGGTATTTATCCCGCCAATCCCTTGACCGGCTACGCCACTAATGCACACTTCTGCATGTATGTACATATGTATGTATGTATGCACTTATGTATGTAGCTGAATGTGTGAGTGCATGAATGACTGCAGGTTTTGTGCGTTTGCGACATAAATCCCTTCAACTACACACATACACTTTACTCACCAGCCGAAAAAGTGTAACGTAACATTGGCTATGATAGCGGTGGAAAAGTTGAATTTTCTGTTCTTGAATTTACTTGCACTATTTACATATTTTTAGCCTTATAAATGTCATACATACATATGTATGCACTTAGTTCTCTAAGAATTCATATGCAAACACATTTAATTTTTGCCCGCATGCGACAAAACGCAACTACACTTTTTTTTTTGTAATTTGTATGCTTCTATATATTCGTAGATATGTAAGTTGATATGTTTAATGTATAAGTATATGTATATGTATGTGTATATGCACATAAGCGGGCAGGAAAATGTGCTTGAATAATGGAAAATGCAGCTCTTGCATTGTACGTACTACAAAATTTAAAATGACAACATAATTCGCCAGTTTATCATAATCAAAATACGCCCACATCGGATCGCACACAGCATTAACATTTCTTTGCTACACAGAGAGAAATGTCATAACGGCATACTTACATATGTAAGTACATATGTATGTATGTACCAAGGCTGGTAGAGAATAAGTTTACGAAAACTTTGAAATCACATGGGTAATTACGAAGTTGGTACAAATCAGTAGGTTGCCAAATTCTTTTAAATTAGTCTAACAATCCATCAACTGATAGTACATATATATTATTGTAAAGAAGTAGCAAACGTATTTTAAAATAGTTTTACACTTCAAGAACAAACTTTAGACTGCAAATATTTATAAATTTAAATTTTTATTTTAATACGAAATTTCCACATCTGGCAACTGGACGACAATTTTTTGAGGACAGCAGACGTAAACAACAACGAAAATTATAATTTCAATTAATTCGAAGCTTAAAGGCAATATTTAAGGGGAAAGTGTATAACTAGCAATCGGTTCGCGCATAATTTTTGCATCACATAAATTGTTCTTAACCCAGATAGATGAATAGCTAATTAAATTGTTTAAAAATCATATTTAAAAATTCGAGCGCTGATGTAGTGTGGAGTGTTCGATTGTGAACAAAAGCACTGAAAAAAATTCGTGTGAGTGTTGGTGATAAATATTTTTTTTTTTTAAATATCATACTGCCTCCTACTTTGAAAGAGTACATAACAAGCTCGCCAAAACCGTGCAAAAAAGTGTTTAGCCTTTTGGAAATATATCCATTATTTCTTTTAATTTATAAATCACAGCTTTGGTTTTTATATTCTTGAAATTTGTCTCATGCCACGCCTCTTCCATGTAATTTGATCGGCTGTTGTATGTGCTACAAACATTTACAAAGTACTGATTTTAAAGAAGATATTCAAAGGGTAATGGGTAAGACTTATATATGTGCTTCTAAATCTGTCTTGTCTAAATTAGAATAGCATGTTTTTTTTTTACCAAGTCATGTTTATTTAATGTGCATGGGTTACTTTTTAAGTAATTTTCTTGTTTAAATTGAAAAAAAGTAACATGAACTTCAAAACTGTTAAAAAAAATGAAAGAGTTGCGAAATATGCAAATTTATTTTGCGTAAGTACGCAGATTAAAATGTGCTTTCAATCAAGTGCGTCTCCTTCACTATATTTCACAATCAAGGAAAAATTCCTACTGAGTTTGATCAAATCAAAGAAAGAAAGACCCATCTGAACAAAACAAAAAAATACTAGAAAGATTCATAACCCTTTTTCGAAGCTGGAGATGTTTTCCCAAATTAGATATCTTAATAAATATATAATTGAAAATTATTATTTTTTAAATTAAAATGTTGAGATTCGGCCCACTGTGAGTGTGACAAGGTTGGTTCGATGACGTCATCGGTTGTCATAACATTGTATTCTATAAACTTGCTGTGTATGCACGAGCATATTTGACAATGTGTTTCTTATTTTACAAATATCTGCTATTCGAAGTTTTTGCCAAAACTATTTCTCTATTATGCGCTCCACAAATAAGGGGTTTCCCTCAATTGTTCCACGATATATCTAGAGCCTAATTAATGATTAACACCCCGAAATAGTATTTGGACCCGTTTCTTTACTGCACGAAGGATATTATAAAATCTCTTTACTGAATTCGGACTTCAATTGAAGCTTTTAGGAAATTTTGATACTGAACCCTGTGTTCGAAGAATTATAAGCGATTAAAAAAAATATGATTTATAATCACAATATTCATCTCTTGAATCTACACTTTAGCACAAAGTTTTAGATTGCGATTTCTCGGAAATGAAGATTTCTTACTTACATAAGTATACCTTGTACGAACATGTCGAAGAGTTTTCGCAGTGTAGAAGAAAATATAAGCGAATGTATGTACGCACTTTCGTCTAAAAATATTCAAACACTTATAAAAATTAATACAAATACTTGTGTGAGTTAGGTGAATGCCCCAGTGAATATTTTTGCAATAATAATAGTAAACACCTCTCTCATATTTAGTAAAATTATCTAGTATATTAAATAGATGTTTATCTTGTGTGGAAAATAATTGGAATTGTAATGCTTGATCTAGTTGATAATATTTATATCTTAATATGTACTTATTAATTTTATTTTTTTAAATATCTACAACTCTACAACAAAAACCATTTAAATCAGAGTCCCAAATTTGTCAAGAAATTCCAAACTTGCTAGTGCCTTGGTTGGCTATAGTTATAAAACACACAAGTGCATGCCAGTGAATATGGGTAAAACGCGATATCAAACTATCACGGATTAATAAAAATAATGCGAAGTCCTGCGCTCACCAGCATTGAGAGGGTTGCCACCTATTAAAAACAAATAAGTAATTTAAAATATTAGGTAAATATGGGTGTCAACAGAAAGCTATTGGAGAGCACTTAGCTTAGTAAATATTTTTTAGACGCAGAAAGTACCTACAGTGGATCGATTAGGCTGATATTCAGAATATTCCTAACATATATGGAGAAATAACTCCGCAAAAATATTCCTGCTAGATGGCGCCGCGCAAAAAGTGCATTTATTAAGGAATTAACTGTCAGAGCAACCCTGTCAAATGAATAAAATTAATAAAAAAAAATTGACACCCTTGAACCTGAAGTGGTTGAAACAATTATTTGAGCCGTTTATTTAGAAAATGGTACAAGCAAGTTATAGATACAACGTGCACTTAGTTTTTTCTGCGTAAGCAAAAAATTGACTTGCCCCACAGCAAAAATAAAAACTCATTTCATGGTTTTTTTTAATTCTTCTGATCGGATATATTTAAAATGATATATTTTGGAACGATGATAAAAATATTTATAAGGTAAAACCGCTGAGAGCCAGTCAGAATACTTTTGAAGTCTGCTAACAATATTAAAAAAAATACATGCAGCTGAATAAAAAATATCAAACCGGCTGCTATAGTAACTACACCTTATATGAATTCGCCTTGGCTACATCTATTTTCTTCTTGCTTTTGCGTATGAGCCGTAAAAGGAAATGCGAAATGTATGTAAATTTTGACAACTCTTACGCAGAAACAAAAACACCACCTTATATGAATTCGCCTTATCCCTAGTCATATATAGTTTGTGTTATGTAACGGGTCAATAGGGTCAATAGGGACGCTACAAAAGTAGAACGATAGCGACGATTGATGAACTTCGTACGAATATTGAACGTGAAATTGCAGCAGTATCGGCCGATTTATGCTTGAAAATCGTCGAAAATTGGATTAAGCGTCTGGACTTCTGCAAGCGTGCCCGTGGTACCCATGCAAAAGAAATCGCGTTCCATACATAATGGCATCGAATGCACTTTCGCAGGAATAAAGAATTTAATTCATATCCCAAACCGTTTTTGTTTTATTTAAAAAAATCTTTTGTAGCGTTCCTATTGAAAAACCCTGTATAAGAATGTTGTTTTATTTTTTAACATATGTCTTATAATATATAGTGCCTAAAAAAAGTATTGATAAAGTATTTTTCATATTATTTGCAGTTTTTAACGCAAAAACTTTTTCGCTAATTTTTGATCAAAATATAATGCAGCTATAATAAAATCCATATAAGTATAAATTTCAAACTATGTAAAAAAAATCACAAATATTTCAAAAAATTTACTTCAAAATTCCAAACTTTTTAATTAGAATTTAGAAACATTGCGAAAACGAAAGTAACAGTGTGGAGAAAAAAATTATCAAAATTCATCTTTATTTTTCCACTTTTTCCATTTGTCTGGTGTAATTTACATGTACACCTGCAGTAACGGCTTAATTCCATGGTGGTTCAAAAATCACAATCTATTAACACATTGAGTCTGCTTGTGCAGTTGCTACCAACAATAATGTGGACTGGACACACTTGACAGATATAAGACCTCTACCGTCCTTTGAATCCGGCAGCAGATTGTATTGCAACTCCATATTGAGCTCGGCAAGCCCAGCTCTCTCAGCATTTACGCATTAAACCACAGCAACCATGATACTCCCCATTGGGGCCATGCCCAATGCACAGACCAGGTGCCCACCACGCTGTAGAACGCGCTTAAGGGGCTCCGGTTACACATTCCTCGTCCGTTACTCCAGAATAATCTGGTATTCCAACCGGCAGCATCCCTAATCACAAACCCCAACAGGAGACCAACCCGGTCAACGTGGGGTACAGGCCAACCTCGGTGTAGGATCGCACTCTGGAAACTCCCGCCTTACGAACCACGGGGAACAGGAACCTCAGAGGTGTATCGCTCTCCGGGTACACCTGTCTCTCCGTAGCACCAGGCCAATCCCCGGCCAAACCCCGCGGCTGATACCACCACCACTCGAGTCCCCGTATCACTCCGGACTCTATTAATGCAGCTATCATCATCTTTCTGATACCACTCACGCATGCCACTGAAGCACACCCGACAGCAGCCCCGACCACAAAGCGCAATAAGAGACCAACCCATCAAACGTGGGGACAGAAGTTCTAGAGTGTCCAGCCTCGGTGGTGGATCGCCCTACGGATACAGGGAGGTATCAGTACATTCAATCTAGCAAAAACTTCGATGAAAAAGCAGAGAATATGTTATGTACTATATACCCCTTTGATATTTAATAAAGATATATATCTGCCGCCGCAGTGGAGTATGTAGCGTTAGCGAGCTTCACTCAGGGTGCCCCGGGTTTGAATCTCGGCTCAAAAATTGGAGAACACCTTTTTCTAATAGCGGTCGCCCCTCGGCAGGCACTGGCAAATCTTCGAGAGTATTTTTGCCCTTACACAACTTCTTCCATATCTTCACAAACTCCACGGTTTACATGAGAAAAGTTTCTGAAACCACAATTACAAAAATTGTAAGTATTTAGAAATCAATCTTATCAAGGTGTCGTTGTCTATTTATTTTTTTGGTAAAAAGTATACAGATATTTTCGATCAATAGGTGGAGACCGGTCATTAGGCTACTAAACGTACGGCCAAATTTTTTACTCAGATTGTCATTCGGGCGCACAGCCTAACGCAAGGCCGTCCGAAATGTAGCAGCTAGTTATATTAATATCGCTGTGCAACGGGAAAGAAGTAAGGGCTTATTTTTTAGCTTTTTAAGTTCTGTAGAAACCGAATAGTACGAGTGCGAGTGAGATTCTGACATTTTTGGCATTTGTTAATATTTTTCCCCTATTGACTTAATATTAAAATGCGTTGGGATTATTTCGTCGCTGCAAGAACTACAAACAAGTCTAGAGGCCAAATCCTTGACGTTTATGGTAATCTGATGTGTATTAGCTGTGCGACATTTCAGCAATGCAGCTAATTCACAATAAACATGACAATAACAACCAAATGGACAGAGTGAAGACTTGAGACTTATGTACAATAGTTGTTGATGCTTTTGTTTTTTTGGTCGGCAGCTATTTTTGAAAAAATCCATGACATACTTCCGCCTCACACTTTTCCACTTTATTGTTGTTGTCGTTGTATTTTTTTTACATCTACAGATACATACAATATCTTGTTGTTTTATTTTTACTCTCATTTATGCTTTCATTATTGATACCTATAGTTCTGTCTTTCTGTTTTTTTACTTTGCTGATGATGTTTTTGATACTTTGTGTCTCTTTTAATTTTATTTGGCTTTTTTTGTTTTACTTTTACTGTTGCCGCAGTTGACGTTTTGTCGTTACCGTGTCACAACACCAATTTAGTCGCACGATCTGACCATTTGCAATAACTTACCATTCGACGGTCGTCAGCTTCACTGCAGTGCAGCTAACTTGAGCGGCGCCCATCATTATAGCCGACTGTAGCAGCAAAAAAGCTACCATCAACAAGGGGAAAAAAAACTGTGAAACTATGACAACGTCCATGGTCTGAAGCATGTCGGCAGTTGCAGTGGCAGCGGCGGCTGTGGCGGTGGCGATATGTTACCTAACAAATTAGCTGTGATTTCTTTGAGTGTTGCCATCAATTTTCGTTTCGTTGCCACTTTTTTAACTATAAAATTTTTAATGTCTTTTAATGTTTGTACGCGTGTTAGAAGGAGGTAAACAATGAAGCACACCAACATACAAAGTCGTAGGAAAAAAGTGGGCACAATTATGTTCGATGCAGTTGAAAATAACGAAAAATAGGAAAACACTTTTAAACGAGAAAATACCTTACTTGCGTGTGAGGTAAAATGATTTCGAATCGTATAGTCACTTTGGTGGCATCTGCCGAAACTCTGGGGACTTAAATTGGCTCCAATGTTGTTGCTGTTGCAGATGCTGTCTACACATTCGGCAGCGCTTGCTAAGTGTGTCAGGAATAGAAGATTTTTATTGATCTGCCGGAAAGTGTCAACGATACTTCTGCTGCAATTCTGTTTTTAAATTGCCGAGCAAATTACAAAGCACCAGCAAAATGCAAAAGACCCCGAGCAGCTGTGCTGCTAGTTGCGAGTTTGTGAGACCGAACGCATAAAATATATCAATTAAATACCTTGCCTACGGTTTGCTTTCCTTTGAAGTTAAAAGTGTTGCATACCCTGTAGGGAAAATTTCAGCGACCGAAGCTAATTTCTTATTTAGTAGGTTGTATGCGAAATGCATCAGCAAAACAATGACTGAAATTGGTTCAATTTATGTCATAAAACAATACTACTAGAATCGGCTAATCGGCTCAATTTGTCTATGATCGATTCCAAAAAAAATAAAACAAAGCAAAAACAAAATACTACTTATAAATTTTGACAGCTGAAGTCGAAAAAGCAAAAACAAATTACATTACTTGGCGATCGATTCCTTACTAATTGAAATATATTTGGTTTTCTCATTTTTGTCTCTTCAATGACGGCATTCTTCATTCTTCAACGGAAACATAGTAGGAACCACAATTCTCATATCTACAGTGGCTCACAGCTAAAATAATACGTTTATTTTACAGTATTCACAATGTTTCGTAATCTTTTGTTCTAAAAATATAGTTTTTTCAAAATCAAAATGTTGGACTTTATAAAAATTTTACGAAAGTTTAGCATATTTATAAAATAAGATACAAATATTCAATTAAATTTTACATAATAAGTGCAAATGTTTCTATAACTTGAATTTATTATTATTTAATTTATCAAAAATCAATCAAAATTTTTAGAAATTAAAAATTCTAATGTACTAAAATTTATTGTAACAAAATGATCAGAAATCGATCTTCATGTTTTCAAATTAAAATTTTCCAGTACATACTCGAACAACTTTTAATAACTCTGAAAATATATTAAAAAAATATATGAAAGAGATTTAGCAAAAGATATTGTTTTAAATTCTAATCAAATAAATCAATGTGCCATTTGAGCTGTGAATCGCTGTACGTCCATCTTGGCCCGCTTCGCTACAATTCACGCTCGGTTTACACGACTTCCCATTAAAGCGAGGGCCTAATTATTGGGGCCGCTAAATTCTTTGTATTGTATGTGGAAGCAGTGCGACATCCGACAGACTGTTTTGACTCGTTTAACGAAACTTCTATAATTTTATGCATTATCCAATTTGTTCGATTCTGTTGAATTATCAGACGAAAATTCGAATTTTTAAGCGATTTTCAAACTTACTGAAGTTTGCCTGGAAGAAAGTCTTCCACTAAACTATGATATTAAAAATAAAATTAAAACGACTTGTATTTAATGGACTGTCAAATAAGGCAAACCAACATCAAATAAAAAATCTTTACGCCCAACTTAGTTCAGTCAGTTCGGCTTCGGCCGAAAAATTACCGAAATTTGGCCGAACACTTGAAAAGGTGTCTTAATACAAAAATTTTATAATATATTACTTTTCATATATTTCTTTCTCTTCTCTTTTTTTTTAAAGAACATCTGCTCCAAAGAAATTGTGACATTTGAGAATACTTTTTAAAGCCCATATTTTCTGTTGAAAAATATCTGTCTGCTTTCAAATATCTGTCGGCTCCTCCATTAAGTGGATCTAGTGGACAATTATTCAGTGCTGCATGCCATCTTTACACCGACTTGCGAAATTGGTTGCAAGGTGGAAATGCCTTTAGGCTGTTATAATATTTTTTCACTACAATATATAAGCATTAAATTGCAAGCATTTTTTTTTATTTTGTACAAAAATATGTAAGTATGTTTAAGTGATGAACTGAAATGGATGTGTTTTAAACTAATGTACCTTATTATTTAATAACAATAATAAAAATCTAGAATTTTAAAAAACTCACTGATCATTCATAATTTTAGACCACGAAAATATTCGGTTCGGTTCTAAAAATCGGGTTTCGGTTGTTTTATATTTGTTATTAAAGCACGTTGCAATATCTATATTCTTCAAAATGGTTTTAATTAGTCACGAAAATCGAGCGTGTACTGTACCCACAAACTCAAGTAATCACAAACGCACACTCGCACGGGTGCCGGTAAACGGGAGACATTAAAGTGAAGTGTTTACGAGCTTAGTTAGCGCCATATCATGGCGTCTGGAAAGAAAATATATACTATACACCTACATATATAGGTAGGTATTTTTTATTGGGTGAAGAAATATTAGTGAAAGTAAAAAGTCCCATACATACGTGAACAAATAATCAAAATAAATTTCGCAGTTAAAGACTCGTACTTTGTGTTTTTTTTTTTAAATTTGCTATTTGACTAAGTATATCTAATAAAAATTAGAGCTACATACGTACTCATGTAGTATATAATAACTTCCGTTCGTAATTTCTCTAGAATGCTATTACATTAGAGATGTCAACGAAAATCAAATTGAATGCGTTTTGCAATGTAATATATATATACTATAGATAGATTAGATCGTATCAAAAAACAGTTGGCTGAGGACCTGTGGTATGAATAAGGATGAAAAATAATATCTGCAAAAATTATGCACATCTGTATGAGAAAAAGCTGTGAGATTTTGACCTTAAATATACAGTTTTAATTTAAACACCAATATATTTTATATAAATGATTTAAATATAGATATTAAAATAAAGCCATTTTTTGTTTTTTAAAGGGAATATGGATTTTAAGTAGTCAAAGTAAAATTTTCAAAACTGATTTTTTCAAACGTTTAAAATAAGTAATATTAAACAAAAAGCTAACATTGAATTGTGTTGTATAATATCCTATTAAGTACTGCGAAGTTTATACAATTCACTATTTTGGAAATATTGATTTTTTTCATTAGAAAAAGTCATACTTTAAGATTCGACTGCAAATGCCGAAGATATTGCGAAAAATGTCAAATGCGAATTCCACGCTCGGCAACCAATTGTAAAACAAAGGTGTACTACGAACATTTGGTTTGTCTGTAAGGTGGTGTCACTTGCTACACAGCCAACGAAACAATGGCTCTTTTGCGCGACAAATTCAATGGCCGTGTTATATCACGTGGTGGCGACGTCAATTGGCCACCAAGATCATGAGATTTGACACCGTTGAACTACTTTCTTTGGGGTTATTTTAAAGAAAAGGTATACGTCGATAAGCCAGCAACAATTCAAGAGCTAAAGGATGAGATAATTCGGCACATTAACGGCATAGAACCTCAATTATGCCTCAGCGTCATCGAAAATTTGGACCATAGGATGGAGGTGTGCCGCCGAGGTCGCGGCGGACATTTGGCCGATATTTTGTTCCACACATAATTGAACCACATCATATTGTCATAATAAAAAGAAATTACAATAATTTCCAAAATAATTTGTGTTTTATTCAAAATCAACATCGGCGCTTAAAATTTAACCACCCTTTATAATGCACGTAAATATGTATGGTTCAATAATTAAATGTAAGACGGCTTTCTCAATCGCACCAAACAAATCAGTTCCTCAACTAAATTCGTATTACTCCCTCGAAATTTTTTTAATGAATTCTGTAAAATATTTTTTTAGATATTGATAGAAATTTAACTTTTCGAGGAGTAAATATCACTGATTCGGTTTCATTGTTTGTTTTGCTCTTATTCGCTGACATTTTTTCTTGGAATTGCATGAATTTTAGTAAGTGTTTTAAGAAAATATCAATTATTTTATAATTAAGTTATATATTTTGTCATGCGGATATCTGTTCACATGGATAAAATCCGGATATTATGAATATTCGGTTAATCTTCGTTTGCGCAATTATCCGGATATCAGGATTTACGAATTCACGGTATTGGCTGTTTTTCTATATATATATATATATTAACCTAAATTGTTGCTTAAAACTTGAAAACGACTTGACCAAATTAGATACTTTCTTCTGAGGGCTTGTTCGAAATTGCTATGCAAAGATTCAGGAAAAAGAAAAGTTGAACATTTCTCAACAGGTGGCGGTGTAGGGGCATATTTCGTTTTTGACAATTTAGTATAGTTCAACACGTGGCATTAAATCACATTTTGCTAAATGACGACTAGACAGATTTGGAAAATATTTGCCACATATGTATGTATGTATACAGTTCGTTGTATAATTTCCCACATAGGCAAATTTTAAAGGAAATTGACATATTTTTAAAAGCTTATATTCAATTAAAGTTATAAATGAAATCAAATACTGCAATATACATAAATATCTAACGGTAGCTTAATCTTCAAAATATGTTCAAAGAAGGTTGCCACCAGTTTAAAAATAAGTTCAGTTAAGTGAAATTGTGCAAACTAAAAGGTTTAAGGTAGCTTAATTTCAAAAATATATTTGTAAAAGGTTGTCCCCTGTATAAAAACTGAAACCTTGCATGGTTATTTGTTTCTTTCCCGGGAAGGGTTTAGGCAATGTTCGCTTGGTAGAGTATTGTAAGCTTTTTAAAAAGCCAAATTTAATTAAAATATACATATGTTGTATGAGTATAACAAGTTTCATAACTAACTTTAAACCGAGGTTGCCACCTGTTTGAAAAGCCGAATTTAATAAAACTATACAGAAGTTATTTAAATTATTAAAGTATAATTAAAATATGAGACGAGCGTCTCTGTGAAGAGAATGTGCATAACTATATTTTGATATGGGTTGCCACCTGATTGAAAAAAAGAACTTAATAAAACTATACACAGGTAATATGAAATAGTAAAATATGGGTGTTAAATCGTTTAATTTGCTAAAAGAAAGTTAAAGGCATATTTTGAAGAGGGTTGCCACCTTTTTGAAAGTAAAATTTAACTAAATTGCACATAAACTTATAAAATATTACTATATAAATGCAAAACTGGTTGTCTCGGCGAGACCAAGGTTCCCACCTACATATATTTCAGATAGGGTTGCCACGTGTTTGAGAAGTCAAATTTAATTATATAATACACAAGTCATATGGGAGAGAAACTGAAATGCGATTTGCGGACACATATGCAAAGATAAATTAATAAAAAAATATAGGCAGGATAACATACGTGGCGGTGGAGTCGAAATAGTTCTAAAATAGTTCGTATATACAGTTTCTTAATGGAGTCGAGATATCTTTAAAATCCGTATTTTTATTACCTACAAAAATTAATTTGGAGGGTGTAGCGAAGCATGCCAGGTTAGCTAGTATTTATATAAATATTTGATCATTTTACAAGTATTTTTTTTCGAAATAAGATACACTGTTAACTTGTGACTAAAAACACTACCTTATTCTTAACTTGCTATTTCATATCTAAAAATGCAAGACAAGAACAAAATAAATCTTAATGTTACCGTATTATTGGACTAAGGTCAAAAGTTGCGACACAAACGACAGATTTTTAGAAAACAAGTTCAAAAAAATTGATTGGTACGTGCGTTTTGGAAATCAACATTATCTGTTAAGTTTTTTTAGTTTTATAGCTATACGGGTTTACATTTTCTTTTTCAGTTTAATATTCCGAAAGTCTTTTGAAAAACATGTATTACCAAAAAGAAAGTGATCCGCATCGGTAAATTTTTAGCACAATAACGAGCATTTCAAAAAGGAAACGTTGCTTTTCAAACATCAATATCTCCTAAATGGCTTAACATAACAAAAAATGTAAAAAAAAACACAGAGAGGCGTCTCTCAATTGGCACTATAACTTAAAAAAATATGAAAAATTCAGAAATGCAAAAGCAAAATTGTGTCCGATTTGGCGCGGAATGTACTATATTTTCTGGCGAAAATGTATTAATGTATTTAAATGTGTAAATGTATACATCTAAACGCGGGTATTATTTCCAGCGTTTTTTCATTATTTTTTGGGGTTATATCAATGGAAAATAGGCGTGATACTGCCCATTTAAAGCATACAGGCATATCTATGGAACTATTAAAATAACGTTATTTAAAAAATTTCCGCGCCCTCCTCTCATGCAACGGTAATTTTACAAAAAATCAAGGAAATTCGACATTTTAGTAACATTAAAAGCTAATTTGATCAAATTGAGACAAAATGTAATATGATAGCAAAAGTTGACAGCTCAGCCGCTTTCTAAAATTAAAAAAAAAACTCAAATTAGCTAGTCTGCTACTACTACTTTAATAAATATTATAGCAACTTCGCTCAAATTTGATGAGAAGAATTTAATTAAAGAGAAAAATACATAAAAATCAAAATGTTGGGAAATGGCTGTGGCACTGCGTATTTAAGAGCAATATGGTAATCACATACATAACTTGTTTCACACTATGCATTTCAGTTCAGTAAGCTTAAATTAAAATTTAAAAAAATCTACCAGAAACACGCACTTCTCATTCAACGGCGATGTTAAAAAAACGACAAAAATATGCAATCTTTTACTAAACCATGGTCGCCTCCTCGTGGTGCATCCTGGGTAACGCTAAATGATCGTGCGGCCTTGACGGCCTCAACCTGAACGGTAACGACCCCTGTTTTGTCCATGGACTACTCTTTGTTTTACTTTCGTGATACAGTTTGCTTTGGGCTGGCGGTCGTGGTACTCTATCACCTTAGTATGCTGGGGTGAAACTCAGCAGAAATGGCTGGTAGGCTAATGCCACCGCCGTCTCCGTCCCGTTAAAATCTGGCAAGCCTCAGAGTACGTTCCAATTCCCGTGGTCATTAAGTTGGTGGTGTAGGTGCGGATGAGAAGACTCCCGTCTTTACCTCTGGTCTGGCTCTGAACGTCCACCTCATAAGGGTTTTCGTCAACCCTCGCATGGCTTCCCTGCTTCGGCATAGACAACCATGGAACCATTTTTCAGGACGACTACACTTTCAGGTTTTGGATAGCGGCTCTGAGTTGGGACCCAGTGAAAATTAAAATGAAATCCAAAAACATCAACTCGAGTAAAGTTTCGATCGGTAGAGGGGCGTCGAAGCCGATCCCCAAAGCTGACTCATCCGGTGGCAGCTTCTACTAACGTGGGGAGGGCGAAACCGCCTCCCTCCGTTTGCTCTGTATGGGGGACGGCTGCTGTGGCCAAAACTAAGGGTGGTGAAGGATCGTCGGAGCCGACATCCAAAGTTGTGATTAAACCGGTGGGTACAGTCACTGCCACTCGCGTTGCAGCAGCCCATGCCGCAGCCCGGCTAGAGTGCAATGGATACAGATTCAACTCGGCCTTTGGGCATTCTAGGATTCTTCCCAGCTTCAACTTTGTCCCTCCGCAAACAGATTGCTGTCTGCCTGCTCCAGCTCGGGGTTGCTCCTTCTCCACTCACATCCCGCGTAGGGAGGAATGGAAGGAGGGTGCTTGTGGGGCGGTAGAACGGAGAACTTTTTCACGGATGGCTCGAAGCTGGATGGTAAGGTTGGGGGAGGGGTATTCTGCGAGGAGCTTTCCCTCAGCCGTAAATTTAGGCTTCCGGACTTATGCAGTGTATTTCAAGCAGAGATGGCCGCAATCAAGGAGGCAGCCGATTGGCTACTTACCAATGTAATGTCCTCTAGACGGGGTAACATTTATTCGGATAGTCAGGCCGCTATTAAGGCCTTAGGATCGCTAATGATGAGATCAAAACTGTTCAGGGAGTGCCTGACTTCCCTCACAGCCGCCTCAGAGTATCTCGACGTTAGACTAATTTGGGTACCGGGCCATAGCGACATTGCAGGGAACTGCATGGCTGATGAGCTCGCTCGGCAGGGTGCCCAGGACTTCTCTTGGATAGATGGGCTCTCTGTCGTCTCAGTGAGCGCTGAGAAATTGCCACAACATGCAGAATTGCAAGGTCCCTCTGGCCGAGAGTGGATCGTGGGCGCTCAAAGGAGCTGAGGTCGCTTACTAAGCGGCAACTCTCGACCCTCGTAGGTGTTTTGACTGGGCATTGTCCGTTGGGTATTCATGCGGTTAGGCTGAAGATAGTCTCTGACCCTTTCTGCCGCAGCTGTATGGAGGAGTATGAGGTGGATTCATGTTGTCATTCTCTGCTCAGCTGCCCTGCCTTTGCGAGACCGAGGTTCAAGTACCTAGGCTCGTACTTTTTAAGGACTCCAGAGGAGCTTTCTGGGGTGGAGATTGGTAATTTGCGTGACTTCATTCGGGGTTCGCAACGTTTCTTAGGTTAATCTTTCCTGAGTTTCCGATTCACGTTACCCTTCATAAATCAGGTGGTATCCCAATGGACTCCTGTC
Organism: Anomoia purmunda; assembly: GCA_951828415.1. Lineage (NCBI taxonomy): Eukaryota > Metazoa > Arthropoda > Insecta > Diptera > Tephritidae > Anomoia > Anomoia purmunda. The sequence goes on from OX639993.1 coordinate 55,689,557, forward strand.
TAAGTGAGTTCCCTTTGCGGAAACTACCACAGTAACCTAACCTAACCTACTAAACCACGTAGAAAATTCGTTTAAAATTGGTGCAATGAATTTTATTAAAAAGAGAAATACGTAACAAAAAAAAAAATTTGGAAAATAGACGTGGTGCTTTGAACATACTAATTTGTTGTTAATTTTATTCGAATAAATAAAAGTCGTTTCAGTTTTCAAACTGGATACTATTATATTAATTGGCTTTATGGTCGTGTATTTAAAGTTCTATTTCGCGCGAACGTAGACTATTATTTACTTTTTGTTTTCTAAATACATACTAAACACATCGAAAACTGATTGAGAATTTTAATGATTGTAATATCACTGCTGTTACTGCACAAATCAGGTGGCTTCCAAAATTGATAATTTGCATGAATCAAGACATGTACAAAACTGTTACAAATATTATACCTACTGGCAGAAACCCCCATCTCCTTTTCAAATAATATTATTTTTAGCAGCTTTTTATTTCCATTTTTCCATTTCTTGATGGTCGTTTTTCTGCAATCCACATTATCTATATATGTATGCGTGTGTCTATATATCGGTGTCATTTATTTGCCGTTCAGTAAATATTTAGTGTTTATTTAAAGATTAAGCGTTAACTAAGTGTATTATATTTGTTTTATTACATTTTCATTTGAGTCACGCATGCTTCCACGCTCTTATCACGCAAACCGTTAGGGAATATAGTACATGTATATGTGTGTTCATATGTATGTAAAGCCTTTCAAATACATTTGGCTGCGTGACGCCTGTAAGTCTCCGGCTGCGTGTTAAGAACGCGAGCGGCAAAAATTTATGAAAGGTGTATGATGCAATCCATCTTGTAACGCCAAGCCTAGTGTCAAATATGTGACGAGCGGATTTTGTCATGCACGACGATTGAATGACGTCGACCAGCGTCAAGTGGCTTATAACCATCTTTCGAAATAGAATCGTACGAAACATTTTCGCGGATGCCTGTTGTGAACACCTGGATAGCTCTAGCTCGGCAGCAGCTATCCCACCGACAACACTACGAACGAACACCCGATTTACTCTGCACAAGCACACTGAGCTATGCCGGCTGCTAACGCTTTCATAATACATACATACATATGTACGTAAATAAACAAATACGTAATCCTACTTATATTACGTCGGAGCGCCCAGAAAAGCCTGCAATCAATTGAATTGCGCCAATATCGGTCACTCATACGCCACAGATGTCACTGCCTACGCATACTCACACATACACACACACACACACATATACATACAAGCAAGTAGATAAGAAAACCACGTACGCACAACAACAGTGTAGCCATGTGAAAATATTTACAACACATCTATGTACATATGTAGTACATACAAACCCGTATGGACGTGAATATAAATTTCATTGATTCCTTTGCAATTATCAATTGTTATTTTTTTGTTGCCTTTTCTGCAGGTCTTTGCTTAGCTTCCGGTTGCCTAGCGTGCTTGTATACAAATTCCGCTTATCAGCATTGACGCATTGACGCATAGATACCATGGAAGCCGGACCACCAGTCAACGACAATGACGTGGAAAACAGCGAGCTGCGTGGTAGCTATCACTGCCGGAAGAATATTTGTTGGCTTTCATAATTCAATGGCAGGAAAATCTGAACTAAATAATCAAGCAAATTTCAGATTTAGAACTAGTACGATTTCCTCAATTTCGAACTACTTTGCAGTCCATCTCATGATTAGTGGTAATTATCTGTCCTCCGGTAGGACAGTGTTAAAGTCGAAAATAAATTGCAAATAGGTTGACAATTTCACATAAAAAAGCAAAAGAGCCGGGTGTCATTTAATATTTGCTTTGGATCGAGAATTTTGAAATCAAATTAAAAAATGTATCCAAAAAATATAAGCATATCCCTGGTATCGGCTTAGAGAACAAATACCATATATAAGAAAATATGGCATCACGCTATCTACTTTTATATCTTAACAGTTCTTACCTTAACGAAATGATGTGACATGTTTGTTTTATTAGCTAAAAATTCTGAGCGGCATACTTGCAACTTTCAGAGTTTGTCTTTGAATTTTATTTATAGTGATCGAGAAGATTTTTTCAACGGGAATAATTGGAATTTGTAGGTTCTTCATTGATGATGTGCTCTTAATGATTCAATTTAGCTTATTTTTGAAGCAGATACGAGTAGCAAACCTCTTTGAAAATTTTTTCGAAATTAAACTTTCTGAAGGCTTTTCGTTTGACACCCATATAATAATACTTTATTTAACCTAGTAATATAGCATAATTTACGTGTTTAAATAGGCGGCGACCCCGCAGGTAAACTTAATAGTTAATTTCTAAACGTGTGGTAACCTTCACCGAAAATATTGTGGTTTCACTTTTAGTTTGCTTCACATATTCAAAACATTTAATTTAATGCATTAAGTTAATAGCAGTTTACTTTTAAACCCATGCCAACCTCCCTTGGAAACATTCTCGAAATTAACACAAATTTAATTTAATTGTTTAACAGGTGGCAACTCTTTTCATGCTCTAACTTGTATTAAGAGATAGTTCGGAAAAGGATATAGTAACCTTCGATCTAGGGAAAATTAGTAAGTATAGTTCGTAACTAGTTACTGTTGCTAGCATGAAATAGAAATTTAACGCGAACTAGCAAAGAACATAAAACTACAAGAAGAGACAACACGTTACTTTTGCTTTACTCGTTAATCAACAGGGTAGCGCCTACACTTTCGACCGCATGCGTAAATGATTGAATGAAAAGAGATGGAGCTGCCCTGTTGATTAACGAGTAAAGCAAAAGTAACGTGTTGTCTCTTCTTATAGTTTTATGTTCTTTGGAACTAGTCATAGTTCTAGCTTCACAAGACTCGAATGCGCGCGCTACTAACGAGCGTCTCTACAGGTCAGGGCAACAAACGCGCTCACACACTCGCAAAAACTTCATTGGCCAAATGCACACAGTAATAAGCGTAAAGTAAAAAGTTTGTAACAACTGCACGCAATATGAATCAATATTTAGTTTATTTTGCATATGCTGACGATTTTTTTTTTCTTTAATTAATGAAAGCTAAGTGATATTGCAACTATTAACTACGACTATTCATACTTTGTTATAGCAATTCCCATGAATCAGCGGACGGATATGCGCCTACAGTTTCACGTGTTTGCCAAATGGTAGAATGTGTGAACAAGTAATGAACGATGGTATGCCAGACAGGGTGACCGACTAGTGGTGACTTTGGACTCTGCGAATGGTTTATTATTATACGCTGCGAAAGGTCAAAAAATGGCGTCTAACGATCGGTAACTTTAGTTCCCACCAGTGGATGGGAAATGAAAATTTGAAATTGTACCTAATTGCATTGAATATATCTACATAGATATGAATATTAAATGTGCAATGACCTGGATCTATGTATATAATTTTTGGGTGGAATAACTCAGCCTACCATTGAGGTTCTTGACTATTTTGTGAGGGATTTATTGCCGTTCCGCTATCAGGGAAAATGTAGATACATATGAACTTTAGATATCGTACCACTTTTTGTCAGTTTTGTGGCCCTGGCAATGTCCATCAGTTTCGCCTCAAAAGTGGTCCAGAAGCGGAAAGCTAATACAGATTCACAGGTGTTTGGATTGCATGTAGAAGTTCATAAATCCTACCCTCGAGATTTCAGCCACCTGTGAAAACATTCGTCCTTTCATGTAGCATCCCAGCACAGCATAGTTCATTAATTCAAGAAGCTCTGACAACTCCGAATGTTCAGTTGAATTGCCGCGCCGCTGGCAACTTGTTTGGCATGCTGTTCTACCGGAGGAAAATTCAATAGGGCGTACAGTGACTTGAATGGTGTTTTCCTAAAAGCTCTAGTTGTGAGTATAGATGGTAGCTTTTGGACCTTATCTATCTTTGTAAACTTTACTCGTTATAGAATATAGAATACTTGGGAATGGCCCTTTTCCAATTAAGCTACGGCTCGTGAATGTATTAGATTTCAATTTGGATATGGCTGGCCGTTCGAAACTTTCTAGATTGTATAATTTTCCACAGTCGAGTCCACGATACCGGCATACATACAGGTATTAGTACATTTATTATTTACATAGATAGAAGTAAAATTTATAAAAGACTTAACTTATAAAACAAATCATTTGGGATTACTAAGAGCTGCCGCGGGAGCCAAATTTTTCGTATTTAATCTTATTAGGTACAAATCAAGGATACAACGAAAAATGGCTATTGCTAGCTAATTTCATCAGCCATTTTAAATACCAACCAAATATTGCAAATATCTATATATCCGTATCAATTTATATTTAAAAGTATATGATTGAGACATGTTGCCTAAAAATTGTAAACTTGTATCACTGCTAAGTAGTTACTAAATCATGTTTCCGTAAATCCAAGAGAAAAAAAATGTGAACCAAAATGTTAAGGACGGCGAGTTGACTTGATTTAGTCATGCCGGTTTGTTGTTGTCTATTGTTGATGCCTTGCAAAACCTTACCCTTCGAAGTAGAAGACTTTCCACATCAAAATTAAAAACCAATAACTCGCTTCCATTAAATCTAATTTACGATCATTCAATTAACTCTATAAAAAATTGCTAAAAGTGTTAGTTCACTTATTTGAGATTATTACTTTGATCCAACAACAACAGCTACGCCCGCAATTGGCGCTCATTAGCAACTGTCACAAATAAATGAAGAAATCTTTTAAAAATAGTACACTGTATATATGTATGTGGATAAATGTATAGGTATGTCAAGCGTGATGACTAACTCAACAGCCAATAGCATTCGTTCAATTCACGATTGACAAGTAAAATTTTTAGTAAGTCAAGTAGTAACTGAATGAGATGAAGTCCATTTATGGTGATAAAAGGTAAGTATGAAAGCTGCCATTCAACAGTTGGTTTTCGTGCGATACACCAGTGAATAAGCAATTTTATTTTGAAATTACTAAAAGTCGTTCCATTTGTGAAATTGCAAACAAAACCTTTTATATAAGAAACATCAGACAGCCATGGTTGTTGAGTAATTTTGGAGAGAGTAGATACCGTGGCTGCCGATATGTGTTTCCTTTTTTGGGCAGAAAGATATTTTGGCTGATTTGACCTGTTTCCTTAACGGCTGCCGCACGGTTGAGGAGAGGGAAGTATAATAGGTGGAGGTAAAGCTTTATTGAAGCCATGTTTGGCAACTAGACAATAATGAAAAATGAAAACCACAATTTTGACGCTGAGATAATGTAGAGATTGTTAAATACAAATATATAACAATAAAACATTGTTTTTTTGTTGTTCTAACCACAGAAAAATATACTATATTTACATATTTTATTTATATTTATACTCTCACTTAGGTACATAGCTTTTTTTTATATTCTTTACTATAGGCTTACTTTAACAATTTAGGCTAGACGCTGGGCTATTGTTTTCCAGCGAATATAATGCGTGGGCCGATGGCGACATTTTGCTAAGCGCTTGTCGCGAATAGTGAATTGTGGTTGTTTGCTTACGGTCCGGCGTCTGCTGAACCTTAGTAGCTTCCGCTTTGTTTTAAAATTAATTATGCATCAATGCCTCTAATTAGTTCAACTAAGTGAGACTCGATATGCTAATTATTGTTTAATAATTTTGCAACTATTTGGATTGCCTGTTGAAGCCATCAACAAGTTTGCAGTGTTGTGGTTTCTAGATTGATCTGTCGTCTTCTGACTGAAATACAATTTATACTTCCGTTTTATGTGAGTTTATGGGACGCTAGCAAGAAATTGATTGAGTTTGGATGCAAAATGCAAAATGATATTTAAAACATGTATGCACCTTGCTGGAACTGCTTTACAGCTGTCGTGGTAATTGTCGCAGGCTCGGTGCCGGCTTTTCGAAGAGAGAGGTACTCCACGACTGTCGTGTACTGCCGTTCATCACTGTAGATCTGCAAAAAAGCAATACTAATTAAAATTTTGTTGATTTGCTATTACGCTCGGGCGGAAGAGATGGATGATGAAGCGAACAACTGCTTTTAAGAACGCCACGAGCACACTACACCGTCCCAATTTCAATGCTCAAATGGTCAGAAAAGTGGTCCCAGAACCGGGAAATTGACGAAATAGACACACGGCAAAACCTCTGCTAACAGACTCAGGTTGATCTACTTCGCCGCGAAAAGAACGTTTCCAGTGTGTTAGAACTTCGAGGACCTAACAGTGGTTCGAATCATTATATCGTTGCTTTGAGGATCTGCGCAAGTGAAGCGAGAAGTGCACGTGTATTAATGCAAGGAAAGTTCAGCGTCGGAAAGGTGGAATCACAATAGGCTCCCGATCTCTGAGAGTACTGCTCAACACAACCTCGTTCGCGGCCAATGGGGACATGGGACGCTGCCGGAAAACCACACTGAGCGCCATTTTGAAGCATAACCGCGAGTTGATAAAGGAACATTACCAGAATGTGAAGGAAAGCTGTAAACGCAACAGACAGATGCGCTCGGGTTGGCCGAAGCTGTTTGGGAGTGCCATGGGTGCCTGGGGAAGGAGGAAGGATGTATTGTTCCCTAAACATAACGGTTATCGGATTGCCCTCATACCACTTATAGGTGCCAAGCTAAGTAGGAAGACAAGTATCGTGAAGTGCGTGGAGTAGCCGTATATAGCCTATTATGTATGCAAACGGATCTTCAGCAGAAACTCCGAACTAAAATCGAACCTTGTTCTGTGGATGTACACAGACGTGATAAGATCAATGGTGCGCTAGATAGCGGCCTAACATCAAAAATTAGGTAGCATGCAAAGAGCGGCTTGTGTTAAATGTGATTCTAAATCAACTGCCCATAGAGCTCCACATTCGCAAAATTGCGGTGAACAAAGAGACGGGCTGCTGGAGGCCAAAACAATACGGGTATAGTGTAGATATTTACAACCTCATAGAAACAAAAAAAAAACAAGAAGAAGAAGAAGAAGAAGCAAAATATTGGCAGCAGAAGCCATCAGAACGGTTTGAATTTTCAAACACTAGCCTAAACAAAACATTTTGGTTGGATGAAAAATTTGTGAATATTTTTAGGCAACTTTATAATTATATATGTAGTAATAAAATGAGTGCCAAAGTAATATTGATAATGCTGTCGATTGTGTAAATGATTATTGTGCAAAATAAATGTTATAATGATAATTAATTAATTCATTCGATTATTGCAGCAAGACCCACCGACTATAAAAAAACCAAATGCAGCCGATGAAGCCGAGGAAAACCGAAAATAACAAATTATTGACTATTATTGACTAATTCACTTATTCCAATGTGCTCACAGGTTTGCTGAGTTTTAGTAACACCAATCACACCATTTAAGTATACGTTTTACTCTTCTGCAATCCTCCAGCGATTCAGAAAGTGAAGATGTTAGTCAAATATTACAAGTGGAAAATACTCAAAAGTATTGCCGAAAGTAGTGGAAATCAAGCACTATTCTTTTACACGATTGCACGATGCTTTATTTATTTTTTTTGTGGTTTGCAGACCATGAAGACACTATAGGACGAGATGAACAAATGACCTCCAGTGTATATTATTTGGATTCTATCGCAGATTTATCCATTTTCAAAAGTCTTGAAAAAAAATCAAGCGAATTTTATACCATCTTTAACGAGATTGTACAACTGCTGGCTTATGGCGAAGATATCGACATCATTGCCCTCAACAACCGACGGAAAAACGAAGTATCCCCTGTCATAAAATAAACAGTCAGCGCATTCGGGTATTAGCTCCCGTGTCACTGTTGCCAGTTACAATTTGAATACAGTAGAGGATTTTTTTTTATATAGGAACGAGCATTAACACCAACAAGAATGATTGCCTCGAAATCCAACGAAGAATCTCCCTTGTCAACAAGTGCTACTTTGGGCTGAGTACGCAAATGAACATCGTCCGGAGTGTATTACGTGGATACTTGCCGACGGCGGCCTAACTCCACGGCGCTTAAAAACACAGTGAACCAAATTAATGCGTTGATCAGCGTCCCAAGATGCGCACCTTGGTGAGGTTCGAGGCCTATCTAATACCTCTGCCGTACCATGGGTCCAGCATCCGGTTGCAGTGCAACTCCTCATTGAACTTTTACATAAGGTCAAGCTCTACCCGCATTTGGGTATTAAACCACCGCCACCACGATACTCCTTTTAGGGCCGTACCCAACGAACAGACCAGAGCAAGCTCCGGGGGCTCCTGTTCCCCGTGGTACTAGATTTAAGTCTCCGGTCGGACCTCGTGGCCGAAGCCACTATGTACCAGTTGAGCTTCCATACAGCTCCGGACTGGTGGCCTGGGGCTGAACCCCTTACACCTCGTACCAATTCACGCAGCCTATCACCACATTCCCATCCATATTCATTCATACACACACTCATACACATACCTTTCTCCAACTACTCCAATAAACGTCTTCACCGCTTGAAAACCTCCTTCGCATACGCACTGAACATATCGGCAGTCTGACGAGTGTGCATCACACCACTAACATCCAATCTTCCGTTCGTCCGACTGATGCCCATTACCCCCAGTTCCCCAATGTCTGAGTACATCGGGGAATCCGCTATGATGTGGACCCAGTCCTCCCTTTGGGCCCCATATGAACATTCCCACGTGAACACGGCCAGGTGCCTATCATGCAAAAATGCATTAAGATGCCCGTGACCGGTCAGGAGAAAGCCCAGGCTAAGGGAAAATCCAAAGTCAGGATTCTGGGCCACAAACGAAACATCCCGGATGTACTCGTATGCCACCCGGCCATGAGGACAGTTGTCCCAGTGGCCAGACCGCACTTCCGCACAACACACTCGGCTAGGAGCCTACGGCTCTCTTGAAACCCGCCCTGCACCTCAGCGTCAGAAATCCATTCATCACGCAGCAACGGTAACCTCAACCCCCTTCTCATCCGGAAGGCAACAGCAAGCTGTATAGCCACCAGATCAAGAGGGGGCACACCAATCAATACCTGCAATGCATCCGTCGAAACAGTGCGGCATACAGGCAGGCAGGCCAGCAACATGAATCGCTGAAGCAAATGAACAGTATTACCCTCTCTCGACGAACGAAAACCAGGCTCAATAAGTCCCCCATCATGTTCGTGCTATTGCATGGCACTGGAGCATGAACGCCATCAGCATCAGAAGAGATGGCCCTAGGAGTGTTCGAGAGAAAGGTTCTTCATGTTTGCGACGGCGAATATCGCAGACGATGGAACAGAGAGTTGTATGAACTTAATGACTACAGTGGCATAGTATATTAAGATAAGTTTAAGACAATGTAGTTGCTACTTATTAATAAATATAAAGCACATATATACATATATACGTATTAATATAAAACCAACTAATTGTAACCCCACCTAAATAAAAAATTACCCTTTTTAGATTTTATGCAAATATTATTTTAGAAACATGATATTTTGACTGGTTTATTTTATGAAGAAGCTTCACATAAAAACTTTAGAAAGTGTCGACTTTCTCAAATTAGAAAAACTGAACGTTTATACATACTATAGTAACACATATTTAACGATCCATTTACTATCATTTACTATTATCCTTAATATTGAAGGAACTTAAAGCAAAGAAAAAAATCATCAAGGGTTCCGATATACGTGTTAAATAATACACTATTGAAAATGATGAGGCAGATAATGGCATGGAAGAAATCCTATCGATTACACTGCGTAACAAAAATTAAAAAAAAATCTGCGGTCATGATTTTGTTAATAGTTTTTATTAACATTAGTAGCAGGCTTACGAACTGTGTTTTTACTTTTTTTTGGATTGGCTCTAGTTCTTGAGATAAACGAAACTTAAGAAATTAATGAAAAAAAATTATATGACGTACTTGGGTTTATCCTAATGTAAACTCGGCTAAACCCCCCGTATTGCACAGTAATGATTTGCCAATTCCAGTATTTTTAGAATCATCTGCAGCAAACTGTGATGATGTTGAAACAAATAGCAGCGAAAGTGAGTTTGAAAAAAGTAGTTGTACGAAACAGGGTTTTTCTACAGAAGAGCTCAATGACTTGGTTCGTGACTTGAATTTATCAAAAAAGTCGTCTGAACTTCTGGCTTCGAGGCTAAAACAAAAATCTTGTCTACAATCTGGTATTTCTATTACAGCCTTTAGGAACAGAGAGCAACACCTTATGCATTACTTCACCAAAGAAAACAATCTTGTATATTGTAACAATATTTCTGGACTCTTGAGTGCTATGGCCATTCTCGAATATAATCCCGAACATTGGAGTCTTTTTATAGATAGCTCAAAAAGAAGTCTGAAATGTGTGTTGCTACACAATGAAAATAAACTTGCTTCGGTTCCAATCGGTCATAGTACCAACCTAAAAGAAGAATACGAAAATGTAAAAATTGTTTTAGCAAAGATTTTGTATGCACAACATAAGTGGTCAGTATGCGTGGGCTTGAAGATGGTGAATTTTTTATTGGGCCAACATTATTTACATAGTCATTTGGACAAATTCCCGGACAACCTAGTCGATTACAGTGAGGAACAAGGTGGACGGTTCCACCAGGACATAAAAATAATGCAAGAAAGATACCAAGGTCGATGGGACGACCACATGATGGCAGACTACTGCTGGAACTTAATACGGGATTGTCCTGAGCAACGACATCATAGGAGGTCCTACAGAAAATTTGTTTGTAATTTTTTTAAAATCAATTGATGAAAAGAATATATTTTTTTTATTTTTGTATTATTTTTATACAGGCGCGCAATAAAAATATAATTTAAATCCATTTTGGAATTTTTAATTAGGTTTTTCGTGAATTATTTAAAACTCTTCAAATTACCCTAAATCGACTTAAAAATCTCCGACCGCAAAATTTTGTTCCGCAGTGTTATAAGCTCCTCTTCTGAGGATACGAGCTCAGAACCTGACATTAATACACAATTATTGTAATATTCGACCAATTTATTTTCTTTTCTATTTTTTTTTATTTAATGAACATATTTAGCTATTATATGTTATATAATTTTGTCTGCAAACGATAATTACGCCTTTTCGAAAAGAAAAAATATTAATACCGGGTTTTCGAAATTGATAAAAGGTAGGAAAACGTATATCTTCTTTTTTTTAATAGCAATGGCGATTCGCGATTTAGTTTCACGAAATTCCGAGATTCCTCCGTTAAAAAATTAAAGCCGTTTCTAAAATACATTTTTTCATTGAAAAAGTGATGTGTTCCAAGACTGCGGGTTTTATTTTTAGGGAATCGAAAGTCAGTTAAATTTCGAGCTAAAAGTTTATCTTTAGTTTACATAATCAAGTTTCAAATTGTCGACTTTGAAAGCTGTTCCCAACTGAATGCTTTCAAATTATTAACAGTTTTTAAATTAGATATATTAGCATTATGTAATTTTAAGATTATACTTTATTTCTTGCAAACGATTGAGTAAGTATAATCGATAAAATTTTCCAATTCCAAAAAGAAAATCTGCCATTCTGGCACACCTATACATATATATGTATATGTATATATATATATGTATATATGTATATATGATTTTATATAAAAGTGGCATGTTGGAAGAGTATTGATAATTTTTTCGACAAAACCGTCCAGGATTAAACTCATTCCCAGTTATAATAATTTTTTTTGATAATTTTGTATGTTTTCATTTTATAAAAGAATCTCAGAAGATACCATACATCACCAAAACTTTTGCAAGATTCGTTTTAAAGTTGTTATAATAATAAAAATATAACATATTAATATGTGTTATTATTATTATGGAATCACCACAACCTCCTTTTCTACTGCGCTAGTAAATGTGAAAGATCGTGTTAAATTGAAGCACTTCCATATTTTGAATGGCGAGTAAGTCGATGTCTAGCGAGGATTGAACGTTCGCTGAAGATATGCTCTGACATTTCTCATTGATATCTTTTTTTTGAGTGGAAGATGAAATGTTTGATTAGTATTTGCCCTGTACATTTCATTCGTTGCCTGCTAAGTTTTATTTCTACTCATCTGGTACATACCACTCTTATTTGCCTCTTAACGAGTCCAGAAAGGGGTTCCGGACCATACAATACTGATATAGAGGCACATTTTGTCATCCACTTGTACGTTGGAGTCATGTCCTCCAAATCCTTGACCATTCTACAAGTTTTGTAGTAGTTATGTAAACTTAAAAGCTTTTAGCCTGCTTTGCTGTACTTCATAATGTAGATGAGTTGCAACAAAGTTACACCTCTTCTTTCCAACATCAAACTTTGATCTATTCATATACTCGTAGCAGACATGCGCATTGAGTTTAGTATAGACAGAATGATGCGCAACAGATATTTTAAAGTTTCTTGAGATCTTGAGTTTTGGAATTTTTTCATTAAGTAAACTAATGGGTCACAGGAGAAAACATGTTTTCGAATTTACTATTAAGGGTCATACTTTGAAGAAAACAAATGTTAAATAAATGCCGAAAACTTGTACAAAGTAGTTTAAAAACGTAAGTGAAAAAACTTATTTTTATTTCCGACACAATTTCTACGGTTATTTTCTAAAGCGTACTGAGCTTGAATGATGTTGGGAAAACACAGCGAAAAAAGGAATATTCATACAATTACTTTTAATGCCTAGTTTTTGCAAACATCAAATTGTCATAAAGTTTTGCTGGCTGCCTTTTTGTACCATGAATACTACAACAAAGGCCTTAGTAGCCAATAATGTTGTTAAATTTAAATTGAAATAATTATTTACATTTATTACTCCTAAAAATAAATAAATAAATAGAATTTCGGGTGACATGTGTTGAACGATATTTAAAATTCTGAAACTCTATGCCACGAGGAATAAAGTAAATATAATTAGAAAGTAACTACATGTAGAGAACAAAGCGTGTTTTTAGATGGCGAGAGTTTTAAAATATGCACAGTGGTAAAATTATTTCCAAGAAAACTTTCTTTTCTAAAAATAGATTTTGGTTGGTACATACTTTTCAGTGGGTTGTATATAATCAAGGATAGTTGTCAGCGGCAATAGTAAATTCCAACAAATTTCGTCACCCATATGACAGCAATTAGAATGGGGCGTTTGCTAAAAGTCAACAGTCATTCAGAATATTTTCGAAGTAGAGTAAATAATACAAAAATTATTTAATTAATTAATAAGTGCATGGCAGTTTTTGCTGCGAAACACTAAACCGATAATAATGGAGGCAGTTATCAGCCACATAGTACATCTGTTACACTTGAACCTCTTTTTTCACGGTTTAACGGCACCGAAAAAAAAATCCGACGACAGTTCAAAAAAAATTTGTTTTTCCAATAAAATCATTTAGTAGTTACTATTTGAGCGGTGTAGCCGAGTGTGTAGCGTGTGCGCGCTTCATTCGGTGTATCCCGGGGTGGAATCCTGGCCGGGGATTCCTTCCCTGGAAAAGTTGTTTCTGGTTTCTTGCCACAAAAATCATCTGCCTTTCGCAGTCGGTGAAAAATTAAAGGCCCTTCAATTTAAATTACGACATCAAGACGAATACACAAATTGCAGGAGAAGTTCGACAAACATCAAGCTATTTGGTGTAAGCGACAAATTATTATTTGGAAATGAAATCGTGAGAAAGACAAAATCGTGCCTCAAAAATAAATTGGCATGATGACGACAACGAACTCAAAGCCAAGGTAGCAATTAAGTATAGTTGCGTTTTAAATTTTATTATCTTCCTTAAACTTTGGCTAACACAAGAAGAGTTTTTGGTTTGCTTATAGAAACATAGGAGAAAAAACACAAGTCAAACTACGAAGAAATAAAAAGTAAATACTTATAAATTTATAAAACGTGTAAAAACAGGACCAAGTGTACTTTGCCACTAATACAATATGTAATAGTAATAGCGTCATAAGCGGAACACCATCGTCATTCGCAAATTATATTTTGACTATTATGGCAAGGACGTCATCATAGGTAATCGGCGCAACAACAATAACTTTATTCAGCTACGATAAGACAATGACGGTGTGCACATGTACGCAACCATACAAACGCATATACTATATATTTATATATGTAATCTCAAAGCTTAGACGAAATCATGCGAAAATTCACTAAACCTAAAAATTTCTAGTATTTATATAAAATTTTTCACAAGTTATCATCATTGCGAAATTTAAATGTAAAAAAAAGATTCGGCACATAAATATAAGGAAGAGAGAAAGGGTTATTATATTTGTTTAGGAAATGGGCCTGGAACTACCCAGTTTAGAGCAAATAGGAACATCTCTGAAATATATATGCGAAACACAAAATTATTGCAAACATTGCAATTGATTTAAAGTGGAAAAATAAGTAATTTACTTCGCACCAAAAACAAATTTAAATTTAATCCTAACAAATAACAATAATGAGCATTTAAAACATCTAATTTGAGTGTTTAATTTAATTTTGTTTCATTCTGCATTTTTCTAGCAGAAATTAACTGACACAAAATTAAAAGAAAGTATAGAACCTATGCTACGCGGTGAAGTGGAGTGTAGGAACAAAACTCGTGCTAAAATTCGGAGATTGTATTTTTTTGCTTTCTAAAAGTGAAACGAGTATTATTATAGTTCTTTCAAAAATAATATTTTTTAATAAAAATGGATAAGTAGAGTTTAAAATAACGCGACAATTTGTTCTATTGCCAAATAACAGATATTTTAAATTTTAAAATAAACACACACAGCAAAAAAAAGAGTAAATAATATGCTAAGTTCGCGCCCTTACACCATATATGTAATACTTCTATATTGCTCGAAAGCACAGAGTACATTCCCCAATATCAGAGTGCAGAAATATAAAAAATAGAATGAGAGATCCGATAATCGAATGTACCTAAAATGACAACTTCACTTTAAAAAATACATGAGCGTATCAAGCCTTCATAGAAAAATCGTTTATATTTACACGTTAAAGAAATTATTTAAAAATTGTTAAAAGCAAAAAATATTTACAAACCAAAATATATAATGGTGAGGCTATGTTTTGTGTGCAAAAAAAATACAGAGGTATTTACAAACGAGTTTATGGAAGATCACGTAAAAGCTGAAACTTTTTTTAGCAACGATGTATTAAATGACCACCGATTACAGCTTTGTAAGTGCATAATAAACATGTATATTGATACACGCCATTTTTACGAGAGTACAAAGCAAATGGCAGATAAGGAATATCTACGACATAAATTTACAAAACTAATTTTATTTGCAAATCAATAATGTCCATCCCAATATATGTTTATGTATTTAACATGCCTTGAATAATAAAATTGTTCTATTATCATAAATAAATATGTTCTCATTTAATGGAAATGTTCTCATAGGCCACTTTCATTTAGTTTGCTGTTTTCTTGGCCCCTTTTGTACTTGAACCGCCCCTGCAATTATTTGAATTTTCAGTCTATTTGACAATTTACAAGTTTACATTTATACTACTACAAGCTCAAAAATTGATGTAGTCTGTCTCGTTTTGGTTTCGTTTTCAAAACACATTACGAGCTTATCCCACCCGCAATATAGAAGTATTACATATGTATATGCCTTACACAATCAATTCTTAAAAACCTTATTGCGCCATTACCATTTATTAATACAATTTGTATTCCTTTTTCAGTTAAATTCAGGCGAAATTTCGTAAAACTTTAGCCGCTGAATAAGGTAGTATGGCATTTTATTAGTATTATTATTATATTTATTGTTTAAATAAAGGCGATAATTCAAAAAACAATGGTACATATATGCTCAATTGGAAAGAAAAAAATTAAATTATAGTTGACACATTTTTGCAACATTTGATTTAGCTTTTTTTAGAAGATGTACTAGGGAAGGGGTTAATAAACATGGACAATTATTATATGGATATTTTTATTAACCACCTAGCGGATATTATTCCCTTGGGATTTGGAAGATTTAAAACAAAATTGTTAACTCATTTTACTATAAGCGAAATCTTAAATTAAAGTTTTAAATATCATTTCTGCTACTATTCAAAAATTTAGGTTTCTTATCATGAATGCCGAGATATAACTATAGGCATCTTCAGTTTACTCAAAAGCTGGTACATTTCTACCAACGTTGATTGGTCTGGGGTTCTCTCAGATCCACTGGCCAAATTCGCACTGTACAGAATGTAATGTTTGGTTGAGGAAAGCTTCCTTATCCTGCTATGAAAGAGGCCTTATCCTGCTATGGTGCCGAATTCGAAAAAAAATGTACTTACGAATAAAGCAGAGTTACACAGCTCTATGAATATCCCCCAGTTTGGGTAAGGAAATAGTTTGAGATGTTTCTCTTTATAGCTGACCCTCTGATGAATGAGTTGACCAAAAGATTTATGCCACCGTCCAGTGGCGGTAACGCAGATTTACTTGAAGCATTATAAAACTGTCTTTTTTTTTTTATATACCACTACCACACTTCCTAGTAGTATTATAATATTTATTATGTTTTAAAACTTCCGCCAAACTATTTCAGAAAATACTATAATTTACGAGATTGGGCCGATTTACATCCCGAAGTGCCCTAGGTTCGAATCCCGGCTGGGGTAAGTTACATCAAAAATGATAGAAAAGCTGTCGCCATAAACCAAAAATTGTAGTAGAAGTTCGACCATACATCTAGTAAGCGCTAAATTATTATTTTATAGATATTATTATTAAACAAAATATTATAATTTCATGTTTGTAAATGTTATTTGTATGATGGAAATAAAATCAATTAATTGTACACATTTGTTAACCAATGTAATAAAAAAAAACGCCGAAACAAAGGAACAAATTATTACAATAAAACCATTTTCCAATAGCAAGTAATGAAAACCATTGATGCTTAGAAAGTAGTAAATCTATCGAAATTCCATATAATAAATCATATTAATATGTGAAAAATTAGCCACTATAATGATATTATTGTTATTTAAGTGCTAAGCTTTATTATTGCTACACTTATCAGAAAATGAAATAAGAAATTTTCTGGCAGTAAATCGTGCTTAATCTTTTAAATTATTTTCGCTTCTGATAAAAGTAATTTCACCATCTTCAAACTTTAACTATAGTGTTGTTAAGTGACAAGCGAAATATGTATGTT
This sequence comes from Anomoia purmunda, assembly GCA_951828415.1. NCBI lineage: Eukaryota > Metazoa > Arthropoda > Insecta > Diptera > Tephritidae > Anomoia > Anomoia purmunda. The sequence continues at coordinate 55,706,708 of OX639993.1, forward strand.
TGGTAGACCTTTGCAAAATTTTTGGTTTTTCAATTAAGTGCACACCTATGGCACATAGATGTAGTATGAAAATAATATTTCCATCTTAAATGATTTTTTATTGCAATTTATGATTCAAAAGCTATTATATTAACCATTAAACAATCAGAATTGCATTTGTTCGTGTTGATCTAAATCTTTTTTTAGCTTACACTTTTATATTATTCAAAGCATTTAAGTTTTTTATAGTCGACATAATCCTGTTCACTAACAATAAAAAAAAACCTATTTACTTGTATTAACTATTACAAAAACAGCTACTGTTACTTTAAATGCACTTTAAAATACCTCATACAGAAATGTTTTCAATTTGTAATAAATTTCAATTCCACACCTACATACGACCTAAATCGACCTTCTACATAAGTTCCACCGGGCACATTTACGCATGTTGCCACGTGCCATGCTAACCCTTTGCCTCTTTCTCATCCATCACCAAGGCACCACCGGTATCAACATTGATAGTAAGCTCCCAGCAAATCATCCACCTGTTACAAAATATGGCCAATGTTTATGTGTTAGTGCATATTAACAAAATTCATTCATCAAATGTAGCTTTGATATCGGCAAGAGATATGCTTTCGTCATAATACTCGTATTCCAACCAACCGGTGTCTTATACCATGTAAACTTTTCGTTTTGTACTCGTAGCCCCGGAAAAGCATATGACGCGCCGCTTTTCATTCAAACAGTGAAATGGCGTTTCATGAATGAAATTCTTACGTAAGCACCAACGCCATCTCCCCGCAATTTCTTCACTTATTTGCGGAGCATTTAGGGGGTGGTTCTTTACATTGTTGCGTTAAATTATTCACAAATACATGTGTATGTATGTATGTAGTAAATGCGTGTACACACGTGTATGTAAATATATGCATGTATGTATGTATGTATGTGTGTGTACGTGTATACCCATGACATGCGAAAGCGATGGTGATGGTTATCGTAGTTATGACGTTGATAGTGACGGGAGGTAATAAAAATAAATTATTTGTCCGAGTGTTTGATACGAGTATACTGACTTCTGAAACCTAAATCTATCTACTTCCTAGTTGCACTTTAATTGGGTTTATAAATTTAACCTTTTGCAGATATAATACGAACACCTGTATATATTTCCTATATGAATATTTTATGTAGCTTATGAGCGTCACACTTCGCAGTGCTTATTATATTAATCGAAATGCTTTAAATTATTGCGGTACTTTGATAAATTAGTATTAAAACAAATGTATAGTTTTATGTACGGAATTTATATATGTAACTCTTATGTTTGAAAGTCCGATCTAGAGCGGAATAGGAATGTTTCCATAGCGTGTTTATGTATTAGGATTATTACCACGGAAATCCGGGCCCAGGGGTAAAAAGGTGGGGCCCCCTTTCCACATAAAAGTTTCGAATACTTCATCAATTTCATCAACTATCTTTCTACTTACTACCAAGTGACATTAACCAGGTAACAGCAAGAGGTTTGATTTTTTGATTTTTTTCATTCGAAGTGGTTCATCAGCTGTCAAAGTTTGTTTACATTCTATCATAACAAACTATTATTTGTTTTGATTATAGATGAAAATAAATTGTTTACATATTACATATCCAAATTATATTTACATATTCAGAAATGAGATCGAAAAAATGCATGTACACAATAATGGCCCTTTTAAGGGCTGCAAAAAATTTACAAAGAGACGAATCAATTTGATTTTAATGAATGTGGTGTAATTTTATGTGGCATTGTTATTATTATGCACATCATCACAAGAGTCGTGGAATTTTGGTGCCTACGATACAATGTTTGCTATTTGCTGGTGGTGAATGGCAGTGCGTCCTCATGTTCGTAAATTCGACGGTATCACTTTACAGCTTATATGTACATGATAGCAGACGCTAGAAAGAAAAAACTACAACGTAACACATAAATTTTTTCAGCATATTCCTGCAACTACATAAGTTCATGTCCCTTGCTTGTGTGCGTTTTGTTAAATTATTGAATTGTCAAACACGCCAAACTTGCCATTTCTATGTTGACGTTTGATGGGCCACTTGCAACAACAAAATACATGGCAGGGTTGTATTTTTTCGAATGCTGTTACCTGGTTAATGTGCCATGGTTACTACAATGTTTTTAAAGAATAAGTCAAATACGACGTTTTTTGCTATCATCAGTTCATCACATCTGTATTGAATTTGCTTTATAGTTGATGTTGGGTGAAACAAATTTTTTTTTATACCCTTTCGAAAATCAATAGAATGTATTAATCAGTCAATATACTATATAGACTTTTGGTCAGAAATATTTATTCCGATTATATCGGAATATACGAATATAGGGAAAGCAAGACTTGACAGTTGATAAGAAGACAGAAAAATCTTGTTGAAACAAACAGTTCTTTCGAAGTGGGTTGACTATCATGAATAAGTTTTTAAACATACAGTTAAAAATCCTCAAATCTTTAATTATGTGGAACTTAAAAGTGAGCTTTTCAAGCTTTGGCGGCAGCGAGTGCGTCGATAATAGTCAGGGAATCCACCTTCTTACTTTTCGCCTCTTTACAACATTTTTTGAAACACATTTTTCTACGTTATTTATTTATCAGCAAACTAGCAAACGGCTGCTTACACGGGCCCTTTTCTATGGGCCCTTGTGAGTCATGAATATTTTCCGAAAGCGATGCAAACTTGTTTGTGAATTAAATATTTCAACTCACCGTAAGGACAGTTTTCCAACTCTAAGTTCACAAAATTGCTCTGGCCTCTGGCGGATCAATTCGATAATTCTCGAAGCACCGAGCATAACATGACAATATTCTTGGAATACGAAAAACTTCAAACAAAGTCGTAATTCTCAAGTTGGAAACGTCAATGTCACTGTTAAAATTAAATGTATTTTTCTAACTGACGCGCATGCATGTCGCCCAGAGTTTTCTAAACGACTAGGGTAGTTTCTGGTGACATTCGATGGTGGGCAGGAACTTTGTTATAGTGCACATGAGAAAGTGCCTTAACGCTAAGAAACCGCGCTGAAAAGTGTAGTGGGCTCGGTTGGCGGCTGTTATGCCGACTTTTATTACATTACTTTGCCAGTTTTTGCTTATGTACGTAACTTTTTTTTTTCTATATGACGCAGGAACGCACTTTATCGGTAACCACAACTTTCAAATAAATGTTTGAATTAGTCGACTATCAAAACCATTCTAATTTAACTATTCACTCAATTTCTTGAAAAATACGGGCCCCTTCGAGAACTCCGGGCCCGGGGGAACCTAACTAAGTAACACATGTAAGACATGTTCTGAATATGAAAATGAATCTAAAACCGAGTGAATTTAGTTTTGGTCTTTGAAATTCCATTTTGTTTGTTTTATTTTTTGATTCACCCTAGAAATAAACTGCTCAGCTGACAGTTGTGAATTTATCCAAAATAAGTAATCAATTTTTTTAGAAACTTTTACGGTTATTTTTATGGAAAATGTAAGACTTTCAGAAAAAGGTGTATCATTCGACACCATTACGACCTTTTAAATATGCCTGAATTAGTGTAAGTATTTAGATATGTTTGAAATTTGAAAAAAAAAATCATTCCGACAATGCTACAACTGGCGCGCACCCCAAGTGTTTTGACGGAAGGTGGCTTTCAAAAGGCTCTAGCGAAGGCTGCATTGTTGTAATGGGTCGCAAAATTTGTTAATTTTAAAAATATTAAATATTATTATTAAGCATTTTGGAAAAATTTATTTGTCCGCAGTGGATACATTTAGTTGTGACAGAAGACTAGAAGATTAAATCAGAAAGGCACTTTCAAGAAAAATTTGGTAAATAAAGTGCACGTTTCAAGCGAGTTCAAATTCGCGTTGATTTTTCAGTGTTTTTTTTTTTGCTGACGGTGTTGAACATTTTTGTCCACAAATTGAAGGAGATTAGTTCCCTGCGTGAGTTTCTTATATTTTCCCCTTCAAAAATTATTAAGACTACAATATTTTTAATTTTAAAATCCCCGAACTCAAACTGAAGTGAATGCTAACTGAATTTTTTCTTGTGAATTCGTTTTTCAGAATATACAAACTTACTCGGTACTCAGTATACAAAAAAATTTAAAAATGAAACGAGGAAAGTGAAACAGAGAGCTGCAAATGTCCGACTGAAAGTGAATTCGCTCGATATTCATTCGGAAGTGAACTACAGAATCTGCTTGATATTCTTTATTACAATAAATAACACACGATACATAAGGTGCATTTTTTGCAAAGTATTTATGTTCATGGAACCAATATCGCCAATTACTTATATGCCAATGAACAATTTATTTATGCGTTAAATGGGAGAAAAGCGGCAACACCGTCAGAAAAAAATTACCAAAAATCGACAAGAATTTCTAGCATGAAATTTGCACTTTATTATACAGAAATTGAATGCGAAAAAAAATCGGATAAAAATTTAAAAATTTTGGTGATACTTTTTTTTGAATTATTTAAATTTTCTAGAAAGTTTGGAAATTCGACTCACATGATTCTGGTCTATATTTTTATTAAAAAAACGAAAATTAAATAAGGAAAGACAACATTGTCAAAACTTGGCAATATACATATGTCACTATTGTATTTATGAACCCCACGTACATGTAGTTATACATATATGTAAATAAATTCAGTACTCACAAAAAAACTAACAGTGGGTTCATTTCCATAAATGTTAATTCTTTCAGCATTGCACAGATCTGTATTCATCTTACCTGAAATGAAACAAATCATATAAATTTAAATCAAAAATGGCAATCAATTGCAATCTAATATATATGTGTGTACATGCGGTTACTTGCAGAGTTCAGCATAAAGTAATTGTTTTTACAATATTCACACTGTTTTACATGAACAAATTTTTTGCAGCGAGTATATTCTTGTATGTAAAAATTTCTTGTACGGTGATTGTGGTCGAAGTCCTCCGAAACGACTAGACCGATTTTTTTGAAATTTTGCATGTAAAAGAAGTCAGCTTTTATGAGGGTTGTCGAATTTGATTTAAATATACACGAGTTATATGAAATATTAAAATATGAATGTCAAAAGGTTCGTTTCGCCGAGGAGAAGCTTCATACCTATAATTTGGTGAGGGTTGCCGCTTGTTTCAAAGTAGAATGTAATTTAATTATGCAAAAGTTATACGAAATATTAAAATATGGATGGCAAAGGGTTCAACTATGAAAAAATTTCCAAATCTCACTTTATGAGGGTTGCCACCTATTTAAAAAGTCGAATTTAATTAAATTATACTCAAGCTATATGAAATATGAAATTATGAGAGCCAATGTGTCTCATTTGGTGAGGAGAAGGCGTATAGCATGTAGAGGGTTGCTATCTGTTTGAAAAAAATCGAATTTAATGAAAATTATGTACGAGTTATGTGAAATAGTAAATGATGGATGGATTTGTCTCCTACAGTTTATAGATATAATTTCAAAAGATTTCCAACCTTTGTTAAAACTTAAATTTAATTAAATTATACCAAGAATACAAAATGGTAAAATGTGTGTGTGTGGCTAGGGTAAGGTGAATACCTACATATATTTTTGGGTGGGTTGCCACCTGTTATATGCAACAGAAACTGAAATTTGTTTTCATATTTAAAAAGCATTTAATAATGTTTAATATATATTTATTAATTGTCATTTGCATATGCAACCAGAAACCCATCTCACCCTATCAAATAAATATATCCTCACCGATACGAACAGTCGAACACTCATATTTAAATATTTTATATCATTGTGTATAATTTAACTAAACTCGACTTAAAAAAAGGTGGCAATCCTGTTCAAAATATATGTATAAACTTCCTCTTACGAAATAAATAGTTTGACATCCATATTTTACTATTTCATATAACTCTTGTATAATTTAATTAAATTCGGCATTTCAAGTAGATGGAATCCTTCTTTATTAATAATATATATTTAAGTAGTTAGCTATAAGTCTTCTCCTCAGAAAAACGAATGGTTTGACGCACAGTTCTGAGTCGTATATTTTTATTAAATCCAACTTTCCAAGTACGTGCCACACCTCTTATTCTATAAGCCTTCTTTTCGGCGAATCGCTTCGGGTTGGTACCCCTGTTTTCATATTTCATTTGACTTGTGTATAATGTAATTGAGATCGGTTTTTTAAACAGGTGGCAACTTTCGAAGGAGTTCTACCACCAAGTTCGTGGCACGAGATTTATATATATAATAAAATTTAATAAATAAAATGTATAATAAAATTTAGTAAATCTATGTGGCATAGAATATAGTTCATTCTTCGTTTGTATAGACATTAAGAAAAAAAATTATGAAAAACATTGTAAAATCATGAGTTAACAATCAATTATGGGAATTATCTTAAATTCATACAGATGCGAATTTCTCTTTCCAAATCAAGTTTTCTTTATATTCGGAAATCATAAACTTACAAACAATGATTTACAAATTTACAGCACTAAATTTGGCTATACTCGTATTAATATAAAATATCAATATGAAATTATAAGGACATTTAAACATCATTTTAAGACATTTTTTCAATTCACATATAAAAACCTACGGTCTTTTTGTATTAAGGTATCAGCATATATGTATATAAGTATCGGGTGTTTTTTTGTAGACTGATAGAACTTTCGATAGGAATAGCTGTCACTTGACAGCTGGTAAATGACATTTGGTTTTGACCTTTCTGTTCAGTAAGCATTGACAAATCATTCAAATCAAATTCACTTCAAAAATCAGTGGTCTGTTCGCACTTCGTGAATTTTATGGTTCGCATAATCGAGAATCAGAGCAGCATATTCGTCTAACTGTTGATAAATTTCGAACAACATTTACTCTACTCGATGAAAAACTAACAGCAGGACAAAGAACTGTTCGTACAGAAGAAAATATTGGCGCTGTAAGTGATAGTGTTGGAGAAGATCCGAATTTGTCTAATCGCCGCCGTGCTCAACTAGTTGGACGTTGTCCATCCACAACAAGTGGTTCAAAATTGGACTCATCGCATCCGATTCACCAAAGCTAGTCGTGGCGGACATATGCCAGAAATCGTTTGTAAATATTAAATTTCATGAAAATATCTTTCAAACAAAAAAAAATTTGTCATCATACTTCGTTTTTGATGTGTTTTATTTCAATTTAAAATTCTACCAGTCTAAAAAAAAACACCCTTTAGTATGCACATATTGTAGGTACTTAGATAAATATTAAATACCAACATATTATTATTGACTTTGCCATGAACATATAACTAATGTATATTGATTACTAATGAAGTTAACTTGATAGTTTTAATTTTCTGAGGAAAATACTCGTATGTATATTTATTTGTAGTCGATGTATATTTAAAACATTTTCCATCACTGACTGACACTGAACCTACCTAGAGGCGCCAATATCACATGCACGATGGTAAGTAAAGTTTTTTCCAAAGCAATACAGCTGAATAATTTTACAATTGAACTCACATATGTGCTAATCGATTATTTTATTACTCTTAACAAAAGTTCATAGAGAAAGCTGTCGTAAAATGGCATAAATCGGGCTACAGAGTTTTTGAAAATCCCGAATAAATAAATGTTTGTAATTTCCGCCTTAAACGTAGATCACGAAACAAAAACCGAAGAGTAATATTGAAAAATCGTTATATGAGTTTAACAAGATGATTTGTTGCGTTTTATATCTAATATGGTACTTCATACCTAACCAAGGCTGAGTGTCCCGCGGCCAATCTGTTGTGTGCTTTCGTTTTGTATTTCGAAGCGATGCAAACGTTAGGAAAGTTACTTTTTCGCTAATGATTGCATATCAACTTGGTCTCCCAAGTTTTTTTTTACAATAATATAATAACAATTTGGCGCTTACATCATATATGTAGCTCGATGTTCGAACATATACACATGTAGCCTCGCGACTACATTCCACCTTACTTCCACATTCACTTACTTTAAACGATCCGACAATCGCAATTTTTGTCAACAATATTTGTCGTTTGCAGTATCGATTGTGCGATTCGCTAACTTATCCTTAGCGACACCTGTAAAGTGTTTGGGCGATTCTCCCTGAGCCCGCATTTTTGCGAGTCAAAAATTCGGAGAAAAAAATGTTTAATTTTCGCGCGTTTTTTGTTACTAATTCACGTGTTGATACTTCTGGAATGCACTCGTGAAGTGGACGAGCTCCACGCATCGATCTATCTTGCCTCGCATCGAAAACTTGCCACGGTTGTGACATTTTATGCCGTGCCACGGTTGTGACATTTTGATAGTTTTTTGCTGATTACAAAGAGCCATTTCAAGTTAGAAAATTTTCCGAGAATATTTAAGTTTATACCAGCAAACTTCAACAAAAAATAGTTCAATCACCGAAAAATAAGCTACTGCTTTAGAATAACAACTGCCACGGTTGTGACCTGTTATGCTTGATACATACCGTTTTTCACTATTTGTCGGTGGATAGAATGAACACAAATGATTCAAACAATGCTTCTATACAATCAAAACGTACAAAATCACCTGCTGATTAAAATTGACACATGCGCTCAGCAAATTTGTTCGCTAGATAAGCAGTACGAACACTCAAATTCGAAATGTGTTATTCTTCTCAAAACTGATGGACACTTTTTGAAGTCGACTTTCGTATGAAAAATGGAAGAAAAAACATCGTTTTAACTCGTTTTATTACAGGTACAGTTATATATTTTATAAACATATATCCCATTTTTTCCATTATTCTTTATTTGAGTCATGACAGTACATAATATTCTTAAAATTAGGGTTGTGGACATGCCACGGTTGTGACATTTGTAGTGTATTATGTACTGTAGCATGGCAATAGTGAATCTCTGATGAATGAATTCATATGGATTTGTTACATAAAGTCATTTATTACCTGAGCATGTGTTTTATTGATTCAAAATGCCCATAATATACTCTCAATCCTCAAAGGACACAAAAACGCGGGCTCAGGGAGAATCGCCCGTTTCTCGTTGTTTTTATTCAAAGTACTAAAGAGTGGGATCTTGGTAACTAAATGCCAAAATTGTTATATTTCATTAAAGTGAAATAAGATGCTAGTTTATTTCAAACTACAAAATTTGATGGAATAGTAATCAACTCGACTCTATGGAATATCCGGAATCACCCACAAGTATGCCAAGGTTTTCGTTTTCAAAATTCGCTCCATTATGAATCGTGTTGTGTTCCAGGTATTTATCTTTTATATTTAAAATTTTTAATTAGGATCATTTATCTAAGTATTAAAAATAAATTATAATTATATTTTTCTACTTGGATACTTGATATAAGTTTGCTTTTACCATTTCCAGCCTCCACATGATTCTTTGGTGCCGAAATTGATACATGAGTACAAACGACGGCCCCAATAGTGCCTCCCCCAAAAGGTAACGACGCTGAAGCAAACATTTCTTCGGCAGCTTGACGGTTCCCTTGGGTCGTAGGAAACCTGTCAAGCTGAGAAATTAGGTATTTAACCAAGTCTGGCGATTCTGAAATTCGGTTGCGTTCCAATGGCAGGGTTGTCCACATCTCGGAGTAAAAGTCGATCACCTGTTGGAGCGCTTACTTCTACATCATAATTCAAATATTCAAATGAAATTATTTAATGTTCTTTTTTTAATTTCAATACAACAAATCTCTAATTGTTAAATGTATCTTTTATTTAAGCCGAAATCACGATTTTTTCTTTTCTCGATTAAGTTTACAACATCAAATTTGTTGTCGTTTAGTTTTTGATAATCGCCTAGCTAACGACATAAGTTGATTCGGCGATAGCGAAAATTTTTTAAAAATGGCTGCTGAATAGCAACATCGTTAAAATTTTTGTTAAGATGAGTTAACCATGCGAATAAAATAAGTTAGTGAATCGCACTACAGAGATGCGGCCTTTTGAAGAATATTGGTCAGTTGTGAATGGAACATTGAAGAAGACAAGTGATCTGGTAAAAGATATTGGAGAATTTAAAACAAAGAGTTTAGAGATATCGTGTAAAGTATACCGATATACTCGATCACTTTCATATGGAGCAAATAACAACTATTATTTTAACATTTTAAATATGTTCAAATACCAAGATATTACAATTAAAACAAATTTGATGTCAAGGCCTTCTAGTTTTTTTCTGGTAGTAATTTGTATGTATCGTAGTTTTGGTGTGTTCAGCTTTTATAATAATTAGGTTCATAGCTGTTGAAAATGCTTGTCTTTCAGGGCAAAATACAATCAACTTTTTTTTTTACTAAATTAAATTAATGAATAAAGCCCACAAAAGTCAAAAATGGAGATATTATTTTTATACCAGACACCACAGACATTTACGTACACACACACATACATCTGTATGCAAAAACAATATATGCATGCATGTAAGTGCGAGTTAGGCGCCAATCAGCCAACCAAGAAAATTTCGAGCCGCCTCTTCGCTTAACCTATAGCCGTACCGTGGCGACAAGTGTGCCCAGCTAGCATGCTGTGTTCTGCAATGGACTGACTGCCATGTAATGATCAACTCACCTTTGGTGCAAAAGTAAAGAGGCGTTAAAAATTAAAAGTGTTGCGATTGTAATGACGAGATTATTAAAAATTAAAAGTCGCCAGCATTTGCACAGATAACTGCATAACAAAAAATAATATTACCTGTAAATGCCAATATAACATAACTACTATATACATGCATACAAATATATGTACATATGGACATAAATAAAGAATTAATAATAAAAAAAAAATACTCGCTTGCTCAAAAATGCATTAATAAGTTTGTATGTATGCAATACTAACGTCAATTGTATTGAATTTTTGCTTTTTTTTTTGTTTACGGTTTTCGTGGATTTTTCATGCCACAACTGCGGACTGGAGCTGACAGGTTGACGGCCACGACGACCATTGAGGCAGTGGCTGAAGTTATAGTCGCCGCCCGGCCACCATATCAAAAGGAATCTGGCAAACATGGCGCTGCCTTATATTTCTTAATACTCGAACGTACCATTCGGCACATTTTAATCGCCAGTGCACTTATTTACTTATACATATGTGTATGTGTATGTGTGTGTGTGTGTGTGTCTGATGAAGCGAGTTTTTGCTTTTTGTAACAAATTATTTCTTATTATTAAATTGCTCTTGTACTTGCTCCTATATACATATATGTACGAATGTATGTGTGTACGTACGAGTGTCTCCTTGATTTGCATCCCGTCAGCTGCCTTGGCGTCGATGTGTTTTGAATTTTCTTCTGTTTTTTTTTGTTTTTTTGATTTTCAGCGACACAGTCAACGAAGATAAATGTAAATTATTATGTCGTAAATTTGTCGACTGCCATGTTGAATTTCTGGTGCTGCATATTGAAATACTTTTGACATTTTTCTGATTTTTCGACGATAGTTGTTATCCTTTCTTGCTGGCAGTAGTTGTTTTAATTTTTCTTCAGCCTTCTGCCATATGTTTACTCGTTGTTACTTGAATGCACTTGAGTTTGTGGCAGCTACTGCGATTTGTTTTTGCTGTCTTATAGTAGTTATTTATTCATTGAAGTTGTCAGTACAAAAATGGCAAGTGGCAAGTGGCAAGTGGTCGGAATAGCCACGAGTGGGTTAACACAATGAAACATACATGCATTTACATATTTACAAATATATATATATATAAATATTATATATTCCATATTTACATGTCTGCTTAGAAGGCAGTGAGGGCAACTTGAGCTTCCATAGCCACTTAAGTTTTACTAGGATATGTTATGACGGGTCACCCGAAAATTTGGCTCAAACATTTTTGTCCTTAGCTGTTGGTGGTTGGGGATATGTAAAGGGTGGCCCAAATAGTGTTTTTACTTACATTTTATGTAAACAGGGGTAGCTTTTTTCCGTTGGAAATCTGGTCATAAAGTCACTAGCAAATCTCTGCGAAACGAAATATATCGCCTTAGACTTGAATAATAATGGTACACTTAATCGAAAAATCGGTTATAATCTTTTATTTTCTTCGGTTACCGAGTAAAGAATAATTTTAAAATTAATCGAAAACACATAATCTACACACATCAATATCAGGAATTATATTATGTTATGGTACCAAAAGTGAAATAATAAAAACTTAATATATATTTTAAATATTGTAGTTTAAATTTCCCTACAAAATTTAAGGCCTTGAATATCCTAGCGCATGTTTCTTCTATGTCTCTGAGATTTCTCTAATGCATTTGACATGGCCAATCATTGTCTCTTGTGTAAGAAACTTAGAAATCTCTTTGGGGTTACGAACTAGTATCTAAATCTGATGATATCCTACCTTGATACCAGGGTACAGAAAGTTAAGGGGAATAATGTTTCCTCTAGTTTTAAAGCTGTATTGGTCTTAGGCCCTTTATTGTTCAGTCTGTGTGTTGGTATGTTAACGTGCATGGGTATTGTGACGATATCCAAGTGTTCTTGCCTAGACGTCTTGGCCTTGTAGAGGATTTGTGTCTTTGTTTTGTCTACTAAAACGCAATGGGCAAGTGATAACCATTTTTGTCTTAACTCTTCTAAGTCCTTTGTGTTGCCAACAGGCAATACATAGTGTGGTACATGTTGAAAATATTCCCGAATTGCTCATTTGTATTAGAGTTATGATGTTTACAAACAATATTAAAAATTTTGGTTTTAATTGTGATTGATCAGTTCTGAACATCTAAGTAGTGTATATTATGTTCTACTGAGATTGAGAAAGTCTGCTTCATTTACGTGTTTGGAAACTAGGAGCAAGTTACCTAGCCAACTCATCATGCCTCGTACACCGTGCTCTAAACTGATTACCTTCATCATGACTGGATTTTCTCTTTCAGAAAATTAATGTTCTATTCAACAATATTTGTTTATCCATATATCCTCGTAAAACAAGATTTTTGGTTTCTTATCTTGCGCCCCGAAACTGTCTATTTATGTATAAATTACTAGAATGGAAATCCCCAATGCACTTTTACAAGTAGTAAGGTAGGTAAAATGGCTGCGACCCATACAAAAATACTGCCGTTTTGATGACATAAACTCGACAAAACCTTCTAAGTAATGGAAGGATGTGCATTACAGCCAGCCAGATTTTTTACTGAACTCTACTCTTGATCCTAGATACCTCCCCGAGATTATCCAGAAAAGGACTTCCTAAGGATGTTAGACGAATGCGGGCTAGAGCCGGGCATTTTCACAGGAATTGCTCCACCGTTTCGTTCGTGGCCTCGTCTCTGCAGCTTTTGCAGTAATCGTTATGCGTAATACCCATTTTTCCGAATATGGGCCCAAGGTCCAGTGTCTATGGGCAACGGCGCTAGACCCACAAAGTAGACCTCTGGTCCTCTTCTAATTATAGACCGGCCAGATAGTTCTTCCTATCCTGCCTTGTTGAGATAGAAGTTACGTATATTTCCCTTCGCAGCGGCTAGGGGATACCCACTTCGCTACTGGTTGTTACTTCACCCTCTGCTGAGCTGCACCGTGCTAGCTTTCTCGATTCCTTCGTTTCCTTTATACTCGGGAACCCAGATGATAGAGATTTCCAATTAGAGAGGCAATTCGTCGTTTACAAGCAGCGACCACCACCGTTACGTTCCGCCTGGTACACACTGCAGTAAGAGGGGAGTTAGATGACAAGGATAATTTCAAGGATTCGGAGTAGATGCCTGCTCCAACTCCTGAGTCCATTTTGGAAACGTCGGTGAAAATTTGTATGCCGCTATCGGCGAGGACTTCACCCCTCTTCCATGCATTCCAGCTTAAGCACAACCTTAATTCTGTGTTCAACTCCATCCATGCGAGGGCTGAAATCCGTAGTTGAGTAAGGATACTAATGTGCCCTTGCTGTGTAACCTTCCAGCACCCAGAGGCCCTGAGTCTAAAATGGGATTCGAAGCTGCACTACAATGAACTTTCTGCAATCCGCCAAAGCTGTAGCTCTTCCAGAGAGCTTCACACCACACTACAGAGTCATAGCTCAGCACTGATCGCACCACCGCTTGGTGCATCGATAGCGCCATCGATAGCATCATTTTTTGCCAAATACCGATTTGCAAGCGAAAGCAACACAATCTTTCCGAACTCGCTCCTCAATGCACATTTGCCAATTTAACTTACAGTCGATAGTCAGCCTAAAATATTTGGTACTGGATGAAAAACCTAATTGTCGCGGTGTGAAAGTAGGCGGCTATATTTCCTCGTGAAGAGAAAAAGTTCCGTCTTATCTGGATTTAACACAAGGCCAATCAGAGCAAAAAAAGTTTACCTATAATTAGGGAGATTGACATCTAAAAACGCTTAGTGCCTAAAGGGAGTGAGAGCGGACAAGATTGAAGAAAGTTTTGAAACAAAATCTTCTTAATTTATTATTCAAAAGTAAAACGACATAACTTCAAGCTTATTAATTATTGCAGAATTTTGTCTACAAATAAGCAATTGTAAGAACCTTTGTTTTTATGTTAACATATGTACATACATATGTCCTTTGTGAATAATATACTTTATATTGTTTTTAGTGTACTATTATGAATATTGTTCTTTGTAATTTTGTATTTTCAAAATGACAATTTTTGATTTACCTATTTATAGTTCCAGAAGTTTTCAATGAAAAAAGTTTCAAAAGCTTCAAAAATAAAATGTTTTTCCAATAAATGTCTTTAAAACTAAATATTCTTACTCGATGGTGACGCTCCCTTTTTCTGTCATTGTCTTTCTGGTGCATTTATACTCATATTAAAGACGCCAGTTGTGAAATAGAGGTTCTGTCTAAACTTTTATTAAAATTCACTAAATCGCAGGTCCCATGCTACGCATAATTTAACAACACTTGCTTATAACTTTTAAGCAATTTTTTTTAAACTTTTTATAATAATATAATTAAAATTTTTTATAATCTAATTACAAAACCTTTGGCGATAATAATTTCAAATTGATAAGATTAAAATTAAGAGGAGGCTTCATTTCAAACCCAGATTCTCTTCTTAATTTGTTTGAAGATGTTTTCACCTTAGCCTAACAAGTAATCTACTAGATTTTATTGAAAAGGTTTTCATCTTAATTTTACAAATTATCTTCTGGATTTTATTTAAAAGACATATCCAGTCATAATAAGAAGGACTTCTTATTGGACAAAAATCATAGATAAATCCGCCATATTTTGCTCTTAATTATAGATCATTTATAGAGCCATTTCCAGGATTTCGGTTATAACGGTGAGGAAGGGAAGGGACCCGTAATCAGGATCGCCACACCGTCATGAGCCGTAATCTTAGCTCGTGTTAAGTTCGACAGGATGTCACCGAGAAGTGAAGCTATATCCTCCAAAATTTAAAAGATTTCACAAGCTGTTAAATTTCATCGATTTTGTGTTGCGCGCCATCTTGTTATCCGCCGTATCCGGTGATGCCAATTGACCACCTCAGAGTGGCGATTTGGAGCCGTTATTACTTTTTAGTGAGGTGCCGTCAAGGTCCGATGTTATGCAAACAATTCATTCACGATTCAGGTCCTTATGACAATTTTCGATCGAGCCTTTCGTGAATGAAATCCATAATTTTTGATGTTTCTTGTCCCGTCCGGGATTCAAACCCGGGATGCGCCGAATGAAGCGCGCACACTCTACCCGCTCGGCAATTTTTTTCTTAATTGTTAAAAAGAGACCACTATATGGACCATCCTGTACATACACAGGCTGGTGCCAACTTTTTGAAATAAAATTTATCGATAACGCGGCACTGTAATTTTGAGTCATATTGCCATATAAATTTTGAGGCTCATGAGTTTGTTATGTAGAACTTTTAAGTGACTTGGATTTTCTTATTATTTTTTCTATGAAAATTGATACGAGTAATTAATTTTTGATATTTACTTGTACCACACTCTTTTCTTAAATTCGACCGTTAGCGGCGCTCTCGAATTGTTTTCAGTTTTTACCAGTTTAGAGATATTATCAGTACAACGAAGGTAGTTTTCTGTTATCTTAAGACACTGAAATGTTAACAAAAATTCTTAAGCAACAAGTTAGTGCCGCACACAGCTAAAAAAACTTCATTTTAACATTAATACTGTCTTAAGATTTTGGGGGGTGTCTGAACCAAAAAACCAAAAACAAATTGTTCTTCAATTTCTCTTCTCATTAATTTATTTATTTAAACTCTTTTTGACGGTGATAGTTTACAATTTTTTTTGCATCACGAGTGCCATATTTAACGTGTTGTATGTCAGATACCCAGTAAGAGTTTTTATACTCACCTTTCGATAGCGAGATATGCACTTTTTACATTGCTTTTTACTCTTACGGCAGTGATTTGCAAACTAAGACTCCTCCCATCTTTTTATTAGTTCTATAGTGTAACCCTCGGAAGTTCCACAGAAAGGCTCCAAGCCACACACACACATATTTACGTCGTTGGGCTCCAATTTGCGATACTATCACTTCATTCGTTCTTTTCAACGCCCACATGCCCTAGCACACACCACAACATTTCTCTCCAGCCAGTAACTCATTGGTTTAGAAGAGTTTTGCAGCCACCAACAAGCCTAGATATATTCATCTAAAATCTTTAAAGGAGCCTGATTATCTGCCATTATATGTATGTATTCTGACACTATTGGTCCTTCCTGATTTGGAACCTTGACTCGTATATTTCTGTCTCAGTGCTCCCATCCCCTAGCTTGGATAACTTAGTGTACCAAACTTAAGATCCTTCGGATATACATATATGATTTTATAGCTCCCCAGCAGTATCTTTCAAGAATTATAATTTTATAGCGTTGATTAAAGGATACCTGTGGTAGCATAATATCGCAGCATTTGATAACAGGAAACTAAGAAATTAACTAAGAAAGAATTCCCCACTGGCAATAAGTCCGGCTAGGCCTTTGGTCCTTCTGTGTACGCAAACTGTGCAGTCGGTTCTTCTGTGGTATGCGCTGCAGGAAATACATCCCCAAAAGTGGGTTTGGTTTGTTGGAGGAGCCTACTTGTTTCTTTCGAGAATTTAGTGTAGATGCCATATGGCTTCTTAAGTGTACGTAAGTCAATGGCGTGGCCAAGTTTAAAGGCATTCTTTCTGCAAGCGATAGACCAATCACCGTAAGAAGATGTTCCCAAAGTGCTCAAAGCTCTCAATCATAGCCTGCTAGAGCAGATTTGTTGACTGATCAATTAAAAGTTTGCTACTTCTTCGATTTTCGATATTGCTCTTCTACCAGGGAACGTTCCATTTGTTTCTACGTAAGTGAAATGTTAAAAAAAATAAGTGCCTTATAAATTTATGTTTGCACTGGTATTTATAATTAGAAATAGTATACTTAAAGTATCACAATTAGATATTTATGTACATATGTGCATTATCTTCTCAAACGATTCTGACAGCCCACTTGGTTAAATTTACATTGCAAACATAGAAATCGATTCACATCTTGAGCTGATGACACTGCCATACTAAATACTAAACAATACTTGCCATTTCATTGTTGTTATAAAGGCCTACCGGTTTTTCAAATCAAAAATCAGAATGCCAACTTTAATACTTTGCGCCAATAGGAAAGTAGCTGCAACAATTTGAAGTAAATAAGAAATCAAACAAACTGCAACTACATAGCAAACGATCGACAGCTCGCGGCTCGGCCTCCACAAGCAGCCAGACGCGAAACATGCAGTTCTCATAAGGCCAAGCCGCCCAAGCAAACGTTGCAGATTACTTAAATACATATTTACAAATTCTGATTTTGCAAGGAAAGCAAAAAATTTACCAGAAATGGAAACATTTAGTTAATATTGAAAACAGTAGTTAAATTTTAAACAGAGGCGGAACAAGTGGCTGTGCGCCAATGGCTGCCGCCATTTGGGTAGACACGCGTCTACAGAATTTGCTACGCCTGCCCACGGAAACGGAAATGTTGCCAGTCGCAGGTTTGTATTTTGACTCTTCTTCAACCGTTTCCACTACCACAGGGCACTGAACGCTTTAGCGCGTGACCTTGAACTTGACTTTTGTAGAAAAAAATGTGGTTTGCTCAACATACAGATCATCAGTATGTTATGACCAACAAATTTCCTCAACGCCACGCCAATATTAAAAAGGTGGGTGGCCCACCATAGAGATAACTTCTGACGGTGAAATATTTTTGTAGAATTAAAACAAGTTTATGTGTGTGCAGATATGCACATTCACACACAATAAGAAAAAAAAAAATGTACCCCGCGATTTGCGACCACTGCCCAGACAGTCACTTGCCAATTTGATCAGTGTATGTTCATACATACGTATGTAGATATATATTCGTAAGTAGATCGCCCGCGCACAAGAACGCGTCAACACAAGTGTGGGGGTGACTTGCTTTTCAATGAGAGCAGTGATCGCGCGACCAAAATATATCTTAGTACCGATCACTAGGGCAGTCGGTCAAAAATGCTGCGGCAGCATCTCCACCTCGCATCAGTCTCTGGCTCCTTTTCTAGAGATCCATTATACGACAGAACTAAGGCGTTTGTTTACATACGTGCAGTCGTCGCCGGAGGTAGGTGGATGAAACTGCGGCGTGTTGCTTTGGAGGCGCTGCCAGTTGACGGGTTGATGAGTGTGGTCGTCTTGGCGCGTGTCGCGTTCCAAAATCCAAATGAAAGTGGGTGCATTCGCTATGACGTAGAAGTTTGTATATATTACTGTATTTTCGCCTTTTAAGCTGCCACTTAAGTAAACGATTTCATAGCGTTTACATGGGCGTTGCGTCGCATATTGGACACTTGAAATAATAAAACAACGCGTGGCATTTAGTCGATAGCTTCCAGACTTTTTGGCGTCTCGTGCGATTTTTTTAATTTTTGCGTTTTTCATTTCAATTAAACAAATGGAGGCGTCGACCGGCAAGTGGCGAATGGAGCTGTGCAAAACAAGCTGTTGAACTTGTAACGGATTCGATCTGATTTTTTTCTTTTAGTAGGAGTATTGTTATGTAAATATGTTTTTTTGTTTAACTTTGTATCGTGTGATATTATAGATGAATACCCTTCCATACTTCTATGTCAAACCCACTACAAATTCAACAATGAAATATACAGACTAACGAATTTGGAATAACAAACTCATTTGCGGTTAACCTCCTGGAGGTGTGCATGTAAACCTTGGACGGACAGCACATGGAGGAACTAAAAACCAAGTTAGGCTTTACATTCTATATAAGGTACATTGAAGACAATATCTGCGTAGTAACCAACAGTCACGAAGAAAGAGTTCTAGATTACCTCAACCAACTATATAGAAATCGTTTACGATGGAGACGAACAATTAAGGAAAAATTAACTATCAGGATCTGACGATTAAGGGAGGCAAGCACTTCAGAAAAGTTTATTATGGAATTTATATGGAAACAGCATGATAATATTTAATACGTCGGCTCATCTGCAGCTACACAAAAATGCAGCGTAAATACACCTAGTAAATATATTACAATGAACACCCCTAATAAAGGAAGCATATAATAAAGGTTTGAATATTAGTAAATATCCATAAACATTTATTAAACACTACTAGCATCTGCGGTAAGCTCATTCAACTCGTAGTTCAAGCATTACATCTAATAAAAATATTCAACATTGGGTACTGCTATGATAGCTCTATTAATTCAAGTTAAATTTATCCAAAGTAGTGATTTTCTAAAAAATCATTTCAAATAAGTATCAAGTTCGAAATGGCAGTTACATTATTTTACCAGGTCTCCAAACAACTTTTAAAATGTTCATATAACTTTATGCTCGTTCAAGTGCTACGTGAGCAGAGGTTGAATAATTTTTAATCCCTCGCTTTGTCAGGAAAAGTAGGCAAAGTTATAGTTATAACCTACAAGAGTACTCAAATGACGCCAGTAACTCACGATGCTAAAACTTTATATTTGCCTTCTCCAAATGCAAGAATTCTCGTATACGTATCGCTGGAGCTTACAAACCGATAAGAATATTGGTGCTTGCGCCCGACACGATGTAATTACCACAGAGCTTATGGCTCATAAGTGCCAGGTTTTTTTATGAGACATAAATCATATGCATTTGGTAATATCGTGTCAGTTTTTGAGCTGTAATTCATACCTAGATGAGTACGATATCACGAGAGTGATAGATGGTCGCATTAGTAACCCTCGATGGCAATTTTGACGCAACCGAAGATGGGCTGGGTTTCATCAGTATTTTCTGAAAGTACATCTATTCAAAAGTAAAACCCCAGCTGGGTTTGTGATAGTTAGCGGAAGTTGACATGTCTCAGCTCAAGGTCTTTTCAAAAAAGTTTGCCTTGGGATCTTCTTAGAAAAAACCTGTGCGACTAAAGGCGAACTTGGAATAAAATAACTAATAGTTTCATAGAAAAATTTGATAAAGGCTACGTCAACTTGCAGGAATGAGATCATAAATAATTGTTGCATATTTCAATGGGACAAATTTTGTTCTTTTAATGTTTTCTATGGACTTTTACGTTCTTTGTATAAAGGTTTTGTCTGAAAGGACTCTAGTAAAATTTTCTGAAAAATATTTTTTCTGAACAATTTAATTCTCTAAAGATTTTCCAAAAAAACACATATGTACCAACTATATCATATTACGTAAAGAAACTGGTTTTTCGCTTTGTTTCCCTTTTCTATTATTTAATCTGATCGCTCATCGATTGCGATTCCTAGGTGCTTTTACGCAGAAATGTCTTAACAACGTTCGTCGGGACAAATCGGTACCCGCTTGGTATAGAAAGAAAACTCAATACGAATATTCTCTAGTTAATTTCGCCACCCATTAACACTTTTTTGCGTCAATTACTCCACATCAAGTTGGACTGCGGTAGATGATCGTCACACTACTTCTGCTAGGGTAGTTCGCACGCAGACTATGTGGAATGGCGTTTCGATAGCGCGGTCAACTTAATCTCAGCGAGCTGTTCCTCATCGGATGCCATCGCTATGGTCATCATAGCAGGCATATGCTTGCCGATGACCCGCCTCCGAGATTCGAGAGATGGCAATACCGAAATTCAGAGACTCATAAGCAACCCACTGCACCCAGCTGCATACAGACTGGCCATTCAATGAAAGTAAGTCGCCATTTTCGCTATTTTTCGTCCTAGAAATGTTCTCATTGAAATTAAAACACCACCAATAGCAGCGTAGCGCTCCAGTTGCCTCGTGATTTCCGCGCAATTCGTACATATCCAGAATCAAACCAGACGGTTCCCATACATGCCCCCGCGCATCTATTCACATTCCCTCTTAAATGAACTCATCACATGAACACCGAACTCTTTGGTCCGACCCGTCGAAACTGAGTGTCTGGGGCCTCTTGTAGGGTCTGAGTAGCCGCTACAACAACAACAGTAAAGAAAACACCCTATGTTAGCTGAATTTACCATCACGCTGTATTCCAACATTATTAATGTCATTGCATTCGCGTTGTCATATTTATTCTCCTGAAATTAGTAACCGTAGCTTTAATCAATTATTTAAATAATTCCGATTTGGCAAAAAAAAATATTTTCAAAAAGTTCGCTAACTCAAAATAAAAGCTCATTCAAATTTAAAATGAAAAAAAATTGAAAATCCATTCAATTTTTGTAAAATACTTGGTAAATTTACGTCAAACGTTGCATGAGAACAAGCAGAACTTTGACAAATTTCGATTTGTCGTAATTTGTCGTCCAAAATTTTTCTAATGAAATCCAAGCATAACTTAAGTATGTCCAATTCGGTTTAGAAAGTGCTTGGAATATACTAGTAGTTATTTTTTTTTTATTCTTGGATTCTTATAATATTATAATTTTTACTGACTTGATCATGTGGCGACAAATATTATTGCCAAAAGTATAGAATTTCATTGTCACAGCTTAAGTCATAAAAGCGCACTGATATTCATCTCAAACATCCGGAATAATTAGGTTGCTAGCGATGATTATTTGATATGCTTGTCATACATACTATATGCTTGCTGTGAAACTTCTTCCTCTAGTTGCATATTAATGTGAAACAATTTTTCTAAAAGATAAGCTCTAGTAAATACCCATTCACAATTGTGTAGAATGAGTCCCGCAATGTGATCGAATTATTCACACCCAGAAAAGTAGGAAGTAACTAATAAAAAGCTTGACAACACAATAATCTATCGAAAATTTATAAAATTTGAATAACTGAAAATAAGCAATGCTGATCATTTAAATGTCGCGCATCTATGTAACTGTGCATGGTGATGCACCCAGATTTCCGGAAAACGGCCAAATGCAGCTGTGACAAATAGCAACAAGATCCTACAAGCTTGTGGAATGTTGCCGCTGCGCACACGCCAAGTTAGACTTTTAACGTCGTTCATATGTAGACAAAAGCGTGAACAAAAGCCGAAGATATATTAAATGGATGCACACAATGATGAAATATGATATCGCAAGTGATCGCTCAGCGTTGGCAGCGTGTTAACTGCAGAGAGAGAGAGAGAGAGAGAGGGATGTTGCAGCAGCGGCACGCCAAAAATCGCTTTTAGAGTTGATTTCATTCACAAAACTTTGCTTTTTTTTTATTTTTTTTTTGTAATAGCCAAATGAGCGCTTGTGTTGAGACATGAATGAATTAATGAACTAATGAATGAGCAAGTGAATGAATGGGTAATAGAAATGCGTAAAGTAGTTTTTGGTGTACGAGCTGAACGGAGTTTAACAAAAGCCAAATATTTGACAGTCAATTTGTTAGCATTTGAGCTCGACTAGTGAGTGGTGGGGCTTTTATTGTAACTATGCAGTTGTTCAAATATTGTATGCATATGTACGTACTATGTAAGTATGTAAGTATCGGGTGTT
The DNA here is from genome assembly GCA_951828415.1 of Anomoia purmunda. Classification (NCBI taxonomy): domain Eukaryota; kingdom Metazoa; phylum Arthropoda; class Insecta; order Diptera; family Tephritidae; genus Anomoia; species Anomoia purmunda. The sequence continues at coordinate 55,729,588 of OX639993.1, forward strand.
TTTTTTAGGGGTATAGAACTTCGAATTGAAATAAAACACAAGAAAATCGTTTTAAGGTCCATCAATTTGGCTTTATTGGAAGGATAATTTTATGCCATTAATGTTTAAATATGATTTCGGGCATGTGGCCGCCGCGGCTGGCTCGAATAAAGCCAATTCTACAGGTCCAATTTTCAACCACTTTTTCGAGCATATGGGGCCGTATGTCGGCAATAACGCCACGAATGTTGGCTTCCAATTCCCCTAACGTTTCTGGTTTGTTGGCGTAGACGAGCGACTTCACATATCCCCAAAGAAAATAATCCAATGGTGTCAAATCACACGATCTTGGTGGCCAATTTACAGGTCCATTCCGCGAAATTATGCGCTCATCGAATGTTTCCTTCAATAAATCGATTGTGACGTGCGCTGTGTGGCATGTAGCGTCGTCTTGTTGGAACCACAACTCATCCACATTCATGCCATCCAATTCGGGAACAAAATAGTCGGTTATCATGGCTCTATACCGGTCTCCATTAACGGTAACTGCCTCTCCAGCATTATTGCGGAAGAAGTATGGCCCAATGACTCCACCAGCCCATAGAGCACACCAAACAGTCAGTTTTTGTGGATGTAATGGCGTTTCAAGGGTCTCATGTGGATTCTCTTCACTCCAAATGCGGCAATTTTGCTTGTAGCCATTCAACCAAAAATGAGCCTCATTACTGAACAAAATTTTGCGATGAAAATCAGCATCGAGATCAATCTCATTTTCGGCCCATACACCAAAATCACGACGCATTGCATGGTCTCGCGGCTTTAATTCTTGCACAAGCTGGATCTTGTAAGGTCGCAAGCCAAGATCTTTGCGCAAAATCTTCCATAAAGTTGATGGACAAAGCTCTAATTGCTGTGCACGGTGGCGAATCGATTCATTCGGGTCCTCTTCAACACTTTGCTCTACAGCGGCAATTGTTTCTTCGGTGCGCACTGTTCGACGTCTCTGCGGATGCGTATTATCACATAGAGTAAACGTAGTGCGAAAACGATCCATGGTTAACCGAATTAATTGCTCTGATGGACGATTATGTCGACCATAAAATTGACGGAGCTCGCGGTAAACTTCGCGAACTGAACCATTATTTTCGAAATAAATTTGCACGATTTGCAAGCGTTGTTCTTTTGTCAACCTGTTCATGATGAAATGGCAAACCAAACTGAACATAAATGACATTAGAGTTGCCAGATTTGACCACAAAATGCCAGTTTTATCTCTATTCGAAAAACAAACCTGTAAAAAAAACACCCGATATATGTATACATCTACATATGTAGCATTTTGTCTCGTTGCTGTTGTTACCGTCTTGTAGCTCCAACAACATCACATTACACACAAATACATTCGGGTTAATAAATGTACGCTTTTTCCGTTTTGATGCTGTCGTAGTTCCGTTGTCTCATCGGAACTAAGTTTTCAACGAATAACACAGTTATAAAAAATATCTTAGCAGCAAAAGTGATAAACAAAAAAAGCATACATATGTTTGTATGTATGTAGCAACATGAAGCTTTTAATAGTCAGCCACCAGTCAAGTTGGTAACATTCGTTAGTGGTATCTATTGGTTATATTGCCCCTTCCGCTCCCTTCGCCTGTGTTAGGCCAAAGCGCGTAGGTGTCTAGCCGATATCTTGAATGCAGTTTCTTCGATTCATTATGAAACTGTCAATCAGCCCGTTTTACTATTTCATTGACAAATCATTTACTACGCACAACCAGCCATCATCAATAAAGCATCTGTTGATGTTGTTTGTTTGCTTGCTGGCGGTTGCCTACGATAATTGCAATCACTGATAACGTTATTTAAAATTTGTGATTTTCCTGATTATTGTGAAATGTTACTTTTTTTTCATATGCATACATATTGTGTGGGTAACTTAACAATTGTCTTTTAACCTACAGAGATTTATTTATCGCCATCTGATTTTGTGATGTCTTCTGGAACAAGTCATTAGATGCGTGAATCAGTTGGATGACATTGAGTGATTTAATAGTACACAATACAACATAAAGGTGGTTTTAGATAAAGAGAGATATTCTTCTTTTAATTACACAATTACTGTGTGACTCATCCTTCGCAAAAATAAGCTCGTTTTTATATTCGTTTATATACAATATATGAATACATGTGTATATAAATATTTAACGCCTCGCCACTTTGTGCAGAAAGTACCAATTTTGGCCTAAGCCGATCCGAACATTTTTAAGGTATAAAATATTATTTGGTATATAACTTAATTCGTGCGGTTTGCTAAGAGATGGCATGGCGTAACTTGTGTGTATTCCATCGTTCCAATATATTCCGAACAAACGTTGGAAAGCTACTGTCATTGTACGTCTTTTCAGTATTTGTCATTCATTTGAAGCGTAAATAACAATAATTTTTTTTCACTCAAATACATACATATGTCGAACTTTATGCCTGAAAAAGTATGTTTGCGGGGAGTTCTTCTTCATTACTTTGATATGAAGAAAACTGCTGCCGAAAGTCATCGTATTTTGGTGGAAGTTTATGGTGAACATAACCTAGCTGAGCGAACGAGCCAAAAGTGGTTTGCACGATTTAACCCTAGAAGTGTTTCGTTCCTTTGGCCCTGTCTGCGGGCTTTGTTAGTCGAATCGACTAACATCGTTTTTGAATTTAAATAAAAAGTAAACAACCGCTGAAAAGAAAAATAAATTTGATGATTTTCAGTAGTTTTTATTTTTTAAACGCAGTAACAAAACATTAATTACATATTGTTTTTTCATATAACATAAAATAAATAAAAATTTAAATGACTTCAGTTTTTCTACTCTTCTAGAGATCATATTACATACAACTCTTATCTTCTAGTTATACATAAATTTTTCCAATGGAAATACAGTCTTTACTTAACACATATGTTTTTCTTTCAGTATCATAAAAAAATTATTTAGTAAGACATTTTTTTGCACATTCTGTGCATATTTCAAATTTGTGCTCGCCACAAATACTTTTTCACAATTCTTACAGCACGACTTAGTCATTCGGTGCTTTTTATAATCACAAAAGCTGCAAATCCTCCTTTTTGAAGATTTTTCTGTATTTCTACTCTGCATTTCTTCTTGAGGTAGTATATTTTCGATATTTTGGCGAAGTTTAATTGATATATTAGAGCTACAACTCAATCGTTGAGTCATATGTGGCTGAACCAGATCGCTGTATAACTTCTTTAGGAAATTTCTCCGAGATAGTGGTTTCTGGTTCGTGTTCAACATGTTATGCGAGTAAATTATGTAGCTATTAATGAATGCCATATTTAGCATACCATAGAAGATACATAAAGGCCAACGATTGGTCTTGCGTGAACACGACATGGCACTACACAGTTGATCGAAAGTGTCCACGCCACCTTTGGTTTTATTGTAAAAATCGATCATAGACGGCTTACCAGAAGACTCATTTATTGAAGCTTCTTCATTGCATGACGATAGAACGTAAACCATTTTGCTTGGTTTCGGCTTATAGGAGAGTAAAGTGAGATTATTATCAAAACAGAACATAGAGGTCCCAACAGATCGGTCCCTCTTGTTGCGAAACTCATTCGGGGTTTCCCTTTTATTAGCACGCAGCGTACCGACAATAGTTAGCTTATATGGTTATTATGTAAGATCTTTTGCAAGCTTTATCGAAAGAACCAGTTGTCCATCGTTAGGTTTCTGTTACTTCCATGAACCGGTTTGGTAAGTTCTTTGACAAAATACTCGGCGATTGGTAAATTTGTTGTGTTAGTCCCTTTACCCAGATAGGGCATGGCCTTTACCATATATTTCGTCCCACTATCGCACATCATGACAATTTTGAGCCCGTATTTTGCGGGCTTGTTGGGAATGTACATTCGAAACGACGAGTGACCGCGAAAAGCGAACAGTTGCTCATCTATTGTGAAATATAATGCTGGATTGTAGTTTTCGCGACAGTTATCAATAAAAAGATCCCATATATGTCTTATATGAGTAAATCTATCGCTCACGCGAGCAATTCTAGTCGTTTTGTCATCAAACCGTAATGATGTCAGTAGATTTTTGAACCACCTCTGGGTCATAGTTGCTGAATACCTCGTTCCAGAGTGGGAAGTATCGAACATTTCATCAGTCGCAAGGTGATTGTTTTTCATAGCAGCAGTCAATGTAAGTAAACCAATCAATGCGTATAATTCGGTGGCACTTGTTGCGTGGCTTACCGCTTCGTTTTTGTTTGCCAACTCAATATTTGTCCACTGGACAATATGGCTAATTATATTATCAGATATAAACATTTTAAAACAATCAAGCGGCTCAATTATATTTTTGTAACGATGTGATGGTCCTCTTGCTGTATGAACAATGTTTTGGCAATACCGATAGCTTTTTGGTTTCACCGTTGACCACTTGTGACGATTTTTTCCGAACAAAGTAACTTTAGATGTATGAATAATGCCGCCCCTATTAAGCCTTTGTCGCAAAATATTTAAAGGTACGTCATCGTCCTCAGCATCTGTTTCCTCATAAGATGAAGAAAAAGCTTCCAAATCGTCATTGCTTTGAACTATATGTGCGTCATCTTCGTCAGTTCCAGAGATACTGGTTTCTCCATCGTCACTGTCTGAAGCTCGAAGAAAATCTTCAATTTGCTTGTCGTCAAGATAGCGTTTACAATTCATTTTTTAATTGCTTTCCTAAAATCGCTATTTATTTGTGGATACGTTGCGCTGCAAAATACGTAGAATTTCAAGATTACATCACTGAAACTATTCTTAAAACATAATCAAAAAGTCACAGTAAATGCATTGTTAGTCGTTTCGACTGCCAAGCATGCTGAAATAACTTACTAGCAGCCCGCCGAAAGTGTTGATCGTCTACACTCTGCTATAGCTTGCTTGCAACTGGTGATACACGAACACAGAGCGCAAAATTAAAAAAGAGAGCAGAGATACGAAACAAAATATGATTGTTGTTAGTCGAATCGACTAACAAAGCACGTCCAGGGTTAAAAGTGGTGATTTTGGCTTGGAAGACGATGAACGTCCTGGGCAGCCAAAAAAGTTTGAAGATGAAGAACTGGAAGCATTACTCGATGAAGATTGTTGCCAAACGCAGGAAGAGCTCACAGAATCTTTGGGTGTCACTCAAGCAGCCATTTCAAAACGGTTAAAAGTAGCTGGATATATTCAAAAGCAAGGAAATTGGGCTCTACATGAACTCAAGCCGAGAGAAGTCGAAAGGCGGTTTTGCTTGTCCGAAATGCTGCTGGAACGCCACAACAGGAAGTCATTTTTGCATCGGTTTGTTACTGGTGATGAAAAATGAATCCATTACGACAACCCCAAGCACAAAAAATCGATGTGGAATTCTGTCAACCATCAGAGCAGGATATCAAAAATTGGCTTGATTCATTCTTGGCTGCCAAGACGGCGCAGTTCTTTTGGGATGGGATCCACAAATTGCCAGAAAGATGGGAAAAGGCCATAGCTTCAGATGGGCAACACTTTGAATAATACTATTGTACATGCTTTTCTTAAATAAACGTTCAAATTTTGGAAAACCCCCGCGTAGTTATAGACCCAATAAATAATACACAAACATCATATACATATGTACATATATTTCCTAAACATATTTATAACAATAAGAAACTTTTATTTTTAATACCCCTGTTTTAATAACGTAAAAACAATACCCTATCGATATTTCCATATTGCAACTGATTCCGTATATTGGTATAAAGCTGAACTGCAGCACTGATCAATGGTTTACTTCACATACTAGATGGATGAACAGCCAGATATTGAAAAGCAATTTTCTTCAACAGAAAATGTGGACTTAAAACCCAGTGTTCAGAAATGTTACGAGTTTTTGTTAGCAGATGTTCATTAAGGAGAGTGTCAGATTATTTATTTTTCTTTCAATGAATAATTTCTTTCAGTACTACTGGAAACCAAACAACATCGCTATCATTCAATTATCACAGACTGCTGTGACTTTATTTCAAAATGAAACATATTAAAGCAAAAAATTTTTACAATTTATATTTATCTAAAATTTACAAATGCTCTTTCAAAGTTTGGGTGTTTTCGGTAAAAGCCGAACCGAACTTGGGTCGCCGAGGCCTAAACCGAAGCTCAATCGTTCTCTAGATATGTCGATATACATATAAAAATATACGGGAATTCTTTATAAATATTTAAAATCTGTTAATCTTCGAATATGCCTACAAAAAACTTACTGAAGTAAAAAACTGATAATTTAATTTTAAATAAATTTCTATTTAGAAATATGCAATTTTTTTTGATTTTTTCTAATGAAAATCACTAATTAGAAAAACAAAAGAAACTATGGCAAATTTTCCTTAGTTTGGTGAAATTTTCTTTTCAAATTACGATATTTTCTTCATTATAACTTTAAGGTCAATCGAGAACATTGATGAAAATGAACTGCAGAAACGTTTTGCTGTAAATTTCCGCTCGTGTAAAAGTTTACCATCAATAAAACGAATGGCTAAGCCAATAGGAAAGAAGTGGTGCTCCCTCCTGATAATGCCATCCAACAAACTTCTTTGATGAGTCGGTATAAAATGACGGAAGTTGGATGTGACAAGACACTTTTGATTCTAAAACATTGACTGTATTAAAGCATGTGGCCAAGTTGTTCACCAATAAGCCAAATCAGTTCTTCTCAGATCGAATTACGAAGCTACACTATATAAACAAACATACTTGACTAAAATTAGACTACTCTAACTCTGAGTCCGAGTCTGATTCTCTTTTGAATCACCTGAATTATCGTCATTGTCGATTATTGGATCGTATTTGAAACAGGCTTCCGCCGTCTTTTCTTTTTGAACCGTTTTGAAGGTTTTCACCCAAAAACCATAGCTCAGCTCTGTATTTACCAAATGCCAAAATTGTCCACAAGAATATAAATTATAGCATTGCCGTTAATATTAAGTTCAAGTTTTGTTATAAAAAAGTAAAATATTTTTCAATGTTTTTGTTTGCAAATTGCACTGAAGATGCCCAAACTCTGCAAGCGGGTTGTTTTCAATGTGACAAGGCTAAAATTGTAAACGGAAGGATTGTGGTGGGTCAAAGTGTATGCATGAAATGTTGAACTTTTTATAAGGAGCGACATTTTTCGCCACTCAGCTTTTATACTTGTCGTACAAAGACCTAAAGTAACCCTCTTAACCTTTAAGGTTGTTCAGCAAATATGTTCTTTATGAAAAATATCATAGTTACTCTGCTGCAAAAAAAAATTATATCTAAATTCTTGAACTGTGTTATGTTTAGCAAATCAACTATTAAAGATATTTACTTAAAGTTTGCGTAATTTGCCACTGTATTCAGAAAAATTTAATATTTATTTATTTTTGGATACTAGAAGTTATCTTTCTGAGTATTCTACGGTTTTCTTAGCTGATAATATGACTTTATTTAATGTTCGATACCACCACGTAACCAGGGAAGGTAGATATGCAATATGAATGGACTGACCCTCATCAATACACTCCACGAGTATATCTAATCTAAAAAATTACACACACTAAACCAAGAAAATGTGAAGTCTTTCAAATAACTTACCCCAAATGTCTATGAAACTACAACAGCTGTCAACCGCATATAGTTACAAACTAACACCCAACACATTGGCGACCGCAAATTCAGGCTAATCCTAATAAAATTATAATACCTCCGGCGAGCTAACATAAATTTAATGCGCTGTTAACGCCTAGAAAATACTCCACCACAAAACTGTCCGTTTTTTAAACTCCCAAACAAACCTTCACATTTGCCATATCTTTGTCGATTGCGCATATTTTCAAACTCAGCGAGTCAGATCGTTTACCGGCACTAATACAATAACTTTGCTATCCACATAAAATTCAGAAAATATACTAAAAATTATATCCTTTTTTGAAAAGCACCCGCCTTTCTTATACTCGTAGGGGCCCGTATTTTTCAAGAAATTGAGTGAATAGTTAAATTAAAATGCTTTTGATAGTCGATTAATTCAAACATTTCCGCGTGCATTGCACTGTTTACTTAGTGCTCGTTTCTGGAAAAATTAGGTTCTGTATACAAATAGAAATTTGACATTTACTATAAAGCAAATTCAATACAGACGGGATAAACTGATGAAAGCAAAAAACGTCGTATTTGACTTTTTCTTTAAATACATTAAAGCAGTAAGTAGGGAGATAGTTGATGAAATTGATGATGTATTCGAAGCTTTTATGTAGAAAGGGGCCCCACCTTTCTATCTTGGGGCCCGGATTTCCTCTCGGAGGTCCTGGTTCACTCCCTGTGCAATTTAGATAAAAAGCTACTTACAGAATCTTTAATAATTGAATCATGGGAGTTTAGATTACTGCACCAATCTAAAGAATATATGTACTTGAACTAAGACAAATCAATTTCTTCGGATTTTTGACTTTCTGATTGCAATTTATGCTTTTATGAAACACTAGAGGAAAGTATTTGCAATGCATCGTCGTCATTATATCAAAATATTTGCATAAATGTTCTTCTGTGCAAATATATATAAATAAATACATATGCTATTGTCATTCTAAATAGAATGAATGGTGCTATAAATATGTGTATATACTTTTAAATACATATATGTATATATGTTCATATGTATAAATTAAATATTTTATGTGCCCACTCAAAAATGCGATTTGCATTTATTTATTAACACTACACTACATGTGAACATGTGAATATTCTGTTAAATATGATTTTATTCGTTGGGCTTGACTTGAATACGCAATCATTTGACTAGCGACCCCCATTCATTTAAAAGTTTTTTCCATAATTGGATAGACAAGTTTTTCAGTTTTATTTATTAATGTGCTTAATCGAGTTTTCTAATTTGCTGCTCATTTCATTGAGCAAAACGCCTACAAGAGAATTGACAACAAATTAATTATTTACATGCTAAAAAATCTGTAATTAAGCAGAAGAGTGCAGTAGTTTGATTGAAAGACAATTAGATCTTACTCGTTGACAGCATGGATTGCCAACTGATGCCGATTCGATGATAGATGGAAGGAGAGTGGGGTAAAATAGGGTGAAGGGAATTGTATATATAAACTGTGATCAACTGTTGGCATTTCTATTGATACTTCACAACAAACATTTAGTTTAAAGAAATATTAGAAATCGATTGGAACTCGAAAAGGGTTATCAAAGGTAGAAGGTTAGAATACGATTAGAGAAACTGTCAAAACTGGCCCCGACATCGAAAAAAGTTGGCTATATAATCGCTGTCTAGCCTAGAAGTCTAATGGGATTTTAGTGTGGATGTAATGCAGTAACACTTTCTTTGGAATTAATTGTAATTTTTTTTTAAATTAAATTACCGTAAAACCCCCTCCAAAATATTCTTCTTTATGCACATCTGCGTAGTTAAGTAGCAATATTAAGCCCAACTGCATGAATTCCATTTGGTATACGTACGAGCTGCACCAACTTTGCGGAAAATGTTCAGAGCCACCACATTTAGCATGGCGTTGAATGCAAGAGTGGGGTGATCCCACTGATTCCAATGAGCGCGGTCATTTGCACCCATTCTAGGTGCTTGACGTTTGATGCCTTCTCTAGCGCGTTCCATCAGACAGAGACAACGATCAACATTACTGGATTAATTGTGGTTTCATAAAGCCAATAATTTACTTTGAGGAAGACGCTTCATCTCTTGCGATACGCCGCCTTCATGTCATATAGAGTAAACGATCCTTTTTCGCATGCTACTTAATATTTGACTCAAGAAAAGCTTCCTATCCAGAATCAAACCCAAGCACCTAACACGATCATAAAGCGCTAGTGAGATGCTACCGACTGAGGGATGTCGAGTAACTGCTGTCTTATACGTTCCAGTGAATAAGACGAACTTCATCCTGCTAGGGTTAGCAGCAAGTCTACACTCCCCGGACCATTTACCGATGAGGTTCAAGTGACTCTACATGAGGCCAAACAGGGTGTCCACAAACTTTCTCTTGCAATAAGTCGCTCGTCGTCTGCATAGGCAATAATCTGACAACCTCTTCTTTCCAGCGCTCCAATTGATAACGATAATCCAGAGAAGAGGTGAGAAAACACCACCCTTTGGAGTGTTCCACTCATTCGCCGTTGAATGGAATCGCTGCCCCTTTCTTCCGCGATGGTTATGTCGCAGGAATGCAAACTTCCGAGCAAGCGTATTGAGTCTGTGGCAATATCTCACGGGGAAACTAATTCCTTATGCGCAGGTCACTTCTCTCAAACAAAAGAAGACTGATTAGTCTGAAGGACTTAGCCCTCCATACCCAAGGAACGTAACCTTTACCTACGCAGATGGCTCAAATGGGCGCTAACTAAGAGCAAGACACTTCCGCAGGCTTTTGAACCTGCGCAGAAATGAGGCTGTCGGGTCCAGGTGGCATAATTGGCTTAAATGAACGAATCGCTCAGATCAAGGAAGCCCGTTCACCATCATAAGGAAGAGATAACAGCGTTACAAATTTACGAATAAGAACAGAGCCAAACACAAATGAATGTTTAATTTTTTACCAATTTCAGTGGAAAAAATAATATAAATAAATGATAAGTTCTGTTTAAAACAATTGCGTTTTGGTTTTTTAATAAACAACTTATTCTAACAAGTAACTCCTCTTCATGGGACTCACAAGTTTACTATAAATCTCAAGTGAAGTGAATTATCCCTCTTACTTAATTTTTTTGCAGAGCTCTTGCTTATTTTTTAGCTCTAGGAGTTTATCATCAAATAATTTTCTTTCCAATTACCAATTAATGTTCTATAAACTTACTGTTTGGTAACTGTCAAGGCCGATCTAATACCCTAAGCGCATTCACACGATACCATGCTGTAACCCCATAAGCTGAATGCTTAGAGTTATGGCCACTACATCTCTGTAGTACGATTCACTAACTTTACACGATCCGACAATCGCAATTTTTGTCGACAATATTTGTCGTTTGCTCTAACGGTTGTGCTATTCACTAACTCATCTTAACGACACTTAACAGGTGTATCGTTGTAATTATTCAAAGTACCAAACAAAATGTCAAAATGGACGAAAAATCCAACCAGGAATGGAGAAAAATGAATGCGCGCTGTCGAATATAAATTTGAGCGCGTTTTGTTATATTTGATTAAAGTAAAATAAGATAGAAGTTGATTCCAAACTACAAATTTTTATAGTTTTTATATTGCAATGCTTCATTGTAGCAGAATTTAAGACTCTCCTCTGAGCGATTTGGTAGAATAGTAATCATCTCGATTCCAAGGTATCCAGTGCATATTTGCACCATGGTTTTCATTTTTAAAATTCGTTCCATTATGAATCGTCTTGTGCTCCAGTGTATTTGGGTTTTATATTTCAGATTTTTTAATTAGGATCATTTATCTATGTATTAAAGCTAAACTATATTTCTGTTTGTATACACGAATCCTTGATCAAAGTTTGGTTTTACCATTTGCACAATAAGTGAATGCTAGATATGGTGGCTGGCACAATCCTTCTCATATTTCTTTGGCGCCAAAATTGATGCATATGTACATGGGTACAATCAACGGTTTCAATACTGCCTCCCACGAAAGATGACGACACTGAAGCAAACATTTCTTTAGCAGCTTGACGCTCTATTTGGGTCATAGGAAACCTGTCAAGCTGAGAAATTAGGTATTCACCCAAGTCTGGCGTTAACTGATACAGCTTCTGGAATTCTGAAGTTCTTCGTCACCTCGTGATAAATCATAGGCCAAATATTCAAACGACATTATTTAATGTGCCTTTTTTAATTTCAAGAAAACCAATTTTAAATTTATCAACATCAAATTTGCTGTCGTTTAGTTTTCGGTAATCGCTTAGCTAAAGATTCGGTGATTGCGAAAATCGTAAAAAAATGGCTGCTAAATGGCAACATCGCCAAAATTTTCGTTAAGATGAGTTAACCATGCGAATATCGTTAAAATAAGTTAGTGAATCGCACTATTGGTATATGGGAGCAATCAATAAAAAAAATGTGCGCATCGCGAACGCAAAAAAGCGGCGTCAAAAATATTATTGCGTCGACACCAATATATTATTGGTTCTACTTTTCGACATATGTACATATTCTATGCAGAGCGTTTTTCAGCTATCCAAACAAATTTATCCTCGTTTTATTCGGCCGTAGAATAGGTTTGAACCGTGCGCGATGAAAATTTGTTTTTGAAAAAGGAGAGCCTCTGGTTTGTATTGCTGTTTTATTTTTTTGGAGATTTCGCCGCTTAATTTAACTGGCATCTCTTCCTGGCTCTCTGATTTGTGACCTCAAGCAGCAAATTCAGATCCCCTGAGGTGCAAAGAGGACCTATTCGAAAAGTCATTTTGACCACGAACAGTGGGTTTTCATTGACTGCCTCTCTATGTGCATAGAGTGCTCTAAGTGTTTCATAAGTGTATAACCCTTGCCAGCAGCAGTGATCATGACAGTAGCAAAAGCAGTTGGCCATGCTAGTGGCGCGTCTATCGCCGCCGAGTATCTGCACGTAGGCCGTAGATACATATTGTACATATGCACATACGTACGTACGAATGTATGCATATATAAATACATAAAATATATAAGTATATTTTTAACTTAAGTACATACATACATACATATGTATGTGTAAGTATATGCATATGTGCCCACTCACCTATGATGGCTGGTTGGATGCCTACATACATACATATGTACATATTTATATTGGTCTAACCGAAATGCGTGGTTGTCGTTGGCTGCTGTTCCGACAATAGCAACAAATGTCTGCAACAAAAGTAAAATGTAGAAAAAACTACAGCAGCAACAAAAACCGAAACACGGCAGCCACTCGTTGTAAATGTGCGTAGGTAGCACCCTGTATTGCCAGCTGTACCGTATAATAAAACTTAACAATTTATTGCATTTTGCTATTTAATTTGTTGACGGTCATTTTTGTTGTTGCTAATGCCACTATCTCGTTGTTATTGCTGCAGCTACATACATAGTCGTTGGTATTGCTGGCACATTTATTATCGTCGTATTCACCGTCTCACCAATTCACCAACTCACCACCGGTCGTTAGTTGTCAGTCGGTCGTCGTCAAAAAAGATTTCATTCATAAAAACTTACAAAGCTCAGCTGAATGACTGCATTTGTTGTTGTTACACTTGTTGTTGGGTTTTCGGTTTTTCGTTGCAAAGCTGTTGTGTTTTCTGTTTTTTTTTTTTGTTTTTTTTGGTATTAAATATGTAGTAGCTGCGCCGCTTGTTAAGGTTTCTACATTGCAATCGGTTATCTCGGATATGTTGCCGATAGCTGCATTTGGCATTGCCACATTTGTTGTAGGTGGTGGTGTTGCTGTTGTTGTCGCTACACTGTTGGCAATCCCTCAATGCAAGTAAATTAGCGCATTATGCATTGCGTGAGCTAACAAGCGCTATAGCTGGGTTTTTGGCACACTTGGCTGAGTTATTTTGGCGCTAAGGTGGCATCGACGTCCACGTCGACTTCGACTTCGTCACCTCTGCTGCGCCCATTCATAATTAACAAATGACTTGCGCTCTTGCTTTGCATACGTAACAAGTTAATAGTTTCCGAAAACAACAAATGCAAATCAACAACTTAACTAATTTAACAATAAAAGCAATAACAACAATAGCGGCTGCCAATGAGCAATAGAAACACAGCAACAGCAACAGCAAAAATAAAAAATAAAAACGTGAAAGTGTCAGCCACGTTAATGCACAGGAAAATTTGTTAAGTGGGCAGTGAACTGGTATACATAGTCGAACATGTACATATCCATAGGCACAGCATAAAAGCAACAATAAAAGGAACTACGTTTGTCAACAGCAACCAATGTAGCCAGATTCGCAGTTTCAATTATAAGTTACAGGTTTCTAGGCAAGCTTAAAGTTTTATTAAAGTGCAAAATATAGTTTTTTCTAAATTTCAGGGTTAAGCGAGTAAATTAAAAAATCTTTAAATTTTTTAATTTTACTTTTTTTAATTTTCTTTAAAGCTAATATGCAAATAATATTTTCCTAAATAAATTCAAATAGCGCAGAAATAAAAAATTAGAAATTCCAGCACAGTTCTTGATCAAATTTGAGGTAACAAATAAAATGTGCAAAACAATTAGCCAAGCAGTTTACAAAAAGTGATGGAACTGTCACTAAAACAAAATGTGATTTAAATATTCCATTATTTTATTTAAAATGTATATGTATATATAAAAATATACATAGTACATATATATATATAAATGTACAATTTGGCTCGAAACCGAAGAACGAATTTCAATCGAATTTGGAGAGTAAATTCCCTAGACGTGTGGCACGGACGTTGGCTTTATTTTAATCCGTTAGATGGTGCATGAGTCGAGATGTTTAGAAAATCCGTATTTATGGTGCAATTTTGATGTTATTACAAAATACTTATGTGAAAAATAAATGCGCTAGGTGGCGCTAGAGGAGAATTGTTCAGAAAATCTATGTTTATGATGCGATTTTGATGCAATTAACTCTAGACTTACCAACAAATTATTATACCTATTTATACCAACACCAGTCATTTTGACAAATAATTTATTTTTTGCTAATAATTTAGCTAAAGCTAAAGAAACACTGGTAAAAAAGTAGTCGGTTGTTACAGTCCTACCACTCATGGTATAAGGCTCCAGTAGTCTCATTACTACAAATTCACAAATTTCGTGTTTCATCTTTTCCTAGACAAGGGAAACGTCAGAAGCCAGCCAGAATTTCATTTAATACTATAATATTTGCTCCTGGTTTGAAACAGCTTTGGCTGTTGACAATAAATTTATTCCAAACAATTGGCACTAATGCAAATTTATCAGCAAGCGTTGGCTCATTTCATTTCTTTTATCGAAACAAATGAAGCGTAAAATTTCTGTAGTCATGCCTACTCATGGGTTTAGAAAAAAATTCAGGATCCCATTTTCTGTTCCATAAATACGACAGCTTCAAACCTTTTGCTTCAATTTATCCTGTGAAAGTGTCCACTTCTTCCCTAAAACTCTAAAGGCTTCTAATTCGATACAAGTTCTGATATGCTCTAATATATGGTGGCCAATCAATAGTAAAACGGCACTGGATGCCTTCTCTTTCATAATAAGTTTTCTAGCGTATGCTGTAGGCCCAGATAAATCTTTAAACATGCAATGACTTGGTAACTTTCCAGCAACATCTATTTCTTTTATTTTTTTCGAAATAGCTCCACTTGCAGAAACTTCAAATTGTGTATCTTCCTCGCTTTCATTATCCTCTCCAGAACTGGAAGGAAACCGCATACACATTCGTTTTTATATATTATGCAATGGAACACTATCTCCTTCGTCGCTCGATTTATCTCCATTATTTTTACCAAGATTTTCATTATCACTGGGTAGTCGATATGGGAACTTTTAATACAATTATCGCTCGTCTCGCTTTGGTCTCCCAAAAATTCGCCCTCACTATCATAAATTTCATCTCAATGTCCTAACATTCCGAAAGTATATCTTGCATTTCTTGTAAATTCAAAGTAGCTCATTTTGTCTGTTTTCCCATTTATGGTTTCTAAGGGTAATGCAAATTTTACCATAATTTTACCATGATATAGGATATTTCTTTCCGTCTTTTTTTCACTTACCAACTATATTTATTTACCACTTACTAAATGCCACTCTGAACTGAATTGCACGAATTAATGCCAATTTATGACATTTTTCTACCAAATTCATGGCGTAATTAATTAATCCCATAATCCCATAATTAATTACCCCATAAAAATGGGACTCCCCCGAAAAATTGTAATAGAATGTACATTACCTAAACAAAAATCTATCGCTGACATAGAAAAACAGGCTTGTTACATTATCGGTAATAAGGAAGTTCCCGGTAAAATTGGTAGAATATATTATATCAAAACAAAAATATATCGATGGCGGAGAGAGACATACCAGTCAAAATGACTGACTCCGGGATAAGCACCAAAAAAAAATTACTATTTTTTTATTGTGAACACAACACCAAAATAAGTTATCAAATTAATTGTATTTAGTTGTCGTTATAAAAATCATATAATAGTTGCGGAAAAAAATATTCACAAAAAGTCAATATTTATAGCAAATAAGGCAAAAGCAGTCATTTTGACTGGGGCGGTAAATCTAGTGTTAAAAACTCATAATGGAGATGCGACTAGAAATATTTTTAAGAAAAGTGAATCCGCTAGGTGGCGCTGGAATCGAATTATTCAGAAAGTTCGTTTTTATGGTACGATAGTGATGATATCAGAAAAGTAATGCCATTGAACACATATACATATATTCCAAAAATACTGATAATAATATACGATTAGATAGCTCTGTAGTCGATCATTCCAGAAAATCCTTATGATATGTCACACCAAAAGTTAATCATTTCAAATCGCAGTTAATCCACATCCCTAACTATTTCTGTTTCCACCGCGTTTTGAGATTTGCACTTTATTTAAGGTGGTAGCATCATCACAAATACCAGATCTTCATGTGGTTTGTTCTGCTTTTGAGGGAAGTGAATGAATGAAAAAGACAGCCATAAATAAACGAATGAAAAGTCAAACAAGAGAAAGAACGCGTGAATTCCCCAAATTAGAACCTAAGTAGAAAATGAAAATGGAAACAGCACAAAGAATTTTAACATTTCCCACGCACAAGGCGAATACGAGTATAGAATAATGGCATTCATGGCACGGTATCATCCTATATGAATTCGCCTTGATTTATTTGGGTTAAATGCTGCTTGACAGTTCTTTTCACATACAGATTGCGCAGTCAGAGCTCCACAGAGGATTAAATGTGGATTAAGTCCTGATATTGTCGGGATTTTAAGGTCACATTTTTGTTTGGCAATATCTGGCCAAATCAAGTGGGCTGGCGAGATAATTACGTTAAATGCAATAAGTATAAGATTAAGTATTGGTCTGGACATGGTATTATTTATGGGGCGACTTAGCTTAAAGCTAATAAACTTTAAGCAATTAAAAATGGTTTGCCTCAGCCAATGTCGAGATAGAGTTAGCACTTAAGTTAGTGAAAACTCTGTTTTGCAAATATCCCCATTGAACTAGTTTAATTATAAATCAGTTTACTTTTTGGCATCTTTTAATGTATTTTTATGAAACAATATGTTTTCTTAAAAAGAAGAGTTTTGTACTACAATATATCATATTAAACATATAGTATATCACATTTGCCATAACTATAACGGTAGGTAATGCCGGAAAAAGGCGAAATTCGTAAGTGGAACGACGGAAACACGAAAAAGCCAATATAGGGTGTAAGAACCCCAAGGATTTGAATAATTTTGGCATCGAAAACATACGGTGTTCCATTTGCCACGTTGCAAAGAATTGCCCGCTGTGATAAACAAACGGCGATATATTAACCATCCCTTGAGACGTATACCTGTTTCTTTTAACCGAGATGTGGAAGTATAGCTGGTAAGATGTTTGAGAGATATAGAGGCAAAGTTTTGGGGACTCAAACGAAGTGATGAATACTCTATAGGGAACCCTTTTTCGATAATCAAAGAATGAGCTAGAAGAGATTGGTTACGTGGCTTTCTAAAAAGGCATATAACGGAAATAAGCTTAGTGGTTCTTCAATAGATAGGATAAAGGATTGAATGTGGAAAATGTAAGAATCCTCTATAGTTTGTTGGAGCAGGAGTATGAGAAGTATAAATTTTCTCCAAGTCGAATTGGGAATGCGGATGAAGCGGAAGTGTATATTGTGCAAAGTAAGCAGCCAAAAGTTGTATCTGCAAAATGCAACAGATTTAATTAAATCAGCAGAAATAGGATCTTTCATAGCAGCTGTAAGCTGTCTGAGCTGTTTGTTCCCCCAAAAAAAACACTCCCCGCTTTTAATGAATCATACTCTTCCTAGTTCCGATTCTGCTAGCCCCATATCGAGTTGAGTACAAATTTCAATATTTACCTCGTGCTTTGATCTCTATTTCCCAGTTTCTAATTTGTCCAAGTGCAACTTGTTTATCAAAAACTTGTATATTTAAAGCGATCTCCTCTTAAAACATATTTGAACAATTTGTGGTAATGAATCTGTTTTTAATAAATGGAGCATCAAGTGTTTAATAAGATTAAAAAAACTTACTTTTCCAAAAAAATCTTGTCGTTTGGACGTTACAGTTTTTGATCAAAAATACAGTATTTTTGGAAAGTTACAGTTTTTCGTACAAAAAAATCTGGCAACACTGACCACAACATAAGAGAAAATAACAAAAGCAACAACATCCATAATATCGTAATTGAAATTTACAAATTGTGTCACGTCGCCACTGACAGCGGCTGCTGCCCGATCTATTGCATATATGTAGATAAATCCACACATACATACATATGTACATACATATTGCGAGGATGTAGAAAAACTACTTAGCGACAAAGAGTCAGTTAGTCAATCGGTAAGTTGTGCAGCAGTTTTCGGTACCCATGCGCCGCCGTTGACGCAACGCAGCCCCACACAGCTCAGCGGCCTAACATCGCAAAAATGTGCAGCACATTTGACTTGTCAGATGACACTTAATTAGCAAATTGGGGTTAGATTTTATTTTCGTGCTAATGGAGTGGCGCCCGCAACAACGCACGTACACTCTTAAATTCTATTTGTACACAATCTATTGTGGAGATTTGCACAAATAATGGAAGTTGTTGGAATGATAAAAAAAGTATAAAACGAACGTAGATAGATTGGTTTTAAAAGTGTTACACATGCTTTTGGAAAAATGTTGCCGACATTTTACTCTTAATTGTAGCAAAATCTGAAAGACAAGAATTTATAAGAAATACTAAAAATATAATATAAGAAATGGAACGGAAATACAAAAAATAGAATGACAGTCTTAACCATCATAAATATAACGGTGAAACAGGTTATGTTAATTATCGTTAAACCTTGGTCACGTAGTGTAATAGTGTGAATGATTCACGCAGTCGCCTTAACAACACTAGGAAATCGGGCGCGAAATTTGTTTTTTCACAGAAAAATTTTTGGAATTATTCGAATTCTATAATAGAATAAAACTATTAAGTTTGAGTGAGAATTAACATACACATCGCTATATGAAACGATTATATTCAGAAAACGCCATCAAAATGGAGGAAGCACCATTTTCATTTTTTGGTCATAACTCCCAAAAAAATTAGTTTCGCTAATAGCCATTTTACAAGAATGCAGATCAATTATTGACAAACATTTTTTTAGCGAAAAACAATAATTTTATGAGCTCGAGACCAGTTTTTAATGGGAAGAATAATAGAAAAAACAGCAATGTTAGGAGTTATAGCTATTTCGGAGATCTCCTCATCAGACTTCTTGCAGGGATTCCATTTCATGTCCCGTAGCTTATACTCAATAAGGCAAAGCCGAAACGAGATGAGCCAAGTAAGCTGTGTATGGTGTTATTCCGTTTTTTATTTTTCTTCCTATATTTGCAAGCACAATTTCAAGAACGCCAGTCTGCCGCTATTACATGAATGTGTGGTTGTTGTTGATTATAACAAATCCTATTTGTACTACTATTGTTGTTATTTTTTTGGCCTATTTATTTATATCAGACAATAATTTTATGAGGCAAAGCCTTAATGAGCTCATAAAAATATTGTTTGATATACATAAATAGGCTAAAAAATATTAATATACATACATATATACAGTTTAGTGAAAAATAGAGTTTTTTAAGAAAAAAATGGTTGAAAAAGGTGTAATTTTTGTTTATTGTTATGCAAATAAAAAAAATTACGAAATTTGTGGAAATGACAGTTGTTGATAATTCGCCATTAAAGTATGAACGATACACAAAAAACTTGTTGAAATCCATTAATTTTTACCAAAGTTATGCGAGGTTCAAAAGAAAGTTCCCGCGAGCCACAAGAAAAGCGATTTTGACATCAAAAACGAGATCTTCGAAAAATGAAAAAAAAATTTTTTCGGTTAAGAGTAAAAATACGTGTCTCATTAAATCTGCAAAAAAGATATACTTAAGTTTTATCAAAATACAAATATATGACCAGCCCGGTCTGGTTGATTTGAAATAGAAAGAGTCAATTTTTTTTTTAAGCAAAACGCCAACGTTTAGTATCCGCACAAGTAGCGTTCGAAGAAAATAAAGCTAACTTCACTTTCGATCTAACAATATCCCTTAAGTCTAATTTCCGCTGCCCAATGTAATTTTTGACTATCAAAAGGATCTCAGGCTCTCCAGCCAATTATGATATGAACCCGGCGGTCGCGGCGCAAACGACACTCCTCAATTGTCTTTGACTGAAGTGAAGAATAGTAACGTAAATCACTCACTTCCTATGTGGCATGCATGGTCGCCGTTACCACGGCTGCCAACGATGTCACTGCCATGCAGATAGACGAAAACTTCATCAATGAAAAAAGTTTGGCCAAAAAAGAAAAGAAAAAAGTAAACAACAGCTTAAAATGGACTTCTAAAAACAAATCGCGCAAAACCACAAACCAATACAGCAACGAGGTGCACAAACGCGTGTATTATTAGATTTTTGCACACATGCACGCCACACGTACGTTTGCAAACATTCATACATACATACATACATTTGTATGTATTTGTATTTATAAGCTGCGAGCGGTGCAAACGAGCTGTGCTGCCCCCGCATTTATTTAAACAAAGTTCAGCTGAGTTTTTGGCTAACGCTTTGGCTTGGTGGTTATGCCAGTGCGTTTTTTTTTGTTCTCCTTACTTTTTGTCGCAGTGCTTATTGTTGTTGTTGTGTAGCTTGCGTTGTTGCCGTCATTTTCATTTTGGCAATATGCTTCGCTTGGCTTCACCGCAGCACAGCTAACTGGTCTGTTGGAAGCTTGACTAAATTTCGTAACCGTGTAACTTCCTCGGAAGTCTCGTTTTCGCTAAAGCACTAAGTTGCAAATGCAGCGCACCGGAATAGGTCGGTCGCGACGTTTGTGAGTTCAACGCTGTAACGACAAATATTGAAATTGACTACAGTAATGCCTCGATTTACGTCGTCTCGATTTACGTTGTTTCGATTTGCGTCGTCAAATATTTTGTTCCTTTCAACTTCGATTTGCGTCGCCATTCGATTTACGTCGTCTCAGTTTGTATGTATGTATGACTTATGTATGTAAATATGTACTACATATGTAAGTAGGGGAATCCCAGTTTTTAATTTAAACGTTTAAAAATTTTGTGTGTGCAACAACAACTAAAGTATTGCCTCTCATGGACAGGTCGTGTGTGTTTGGCAGCGCGTCGTGTGTGTTACTTTTTCAATCTGTTTTTGATCGTCGGGCGCAACGTAGTAAATATGAGCTCAAAAATTAAAACTAATAAAGTAACATCTCAAATAAAAAAGAAAAGAAATGTAATTTCGTTAAAAACTAAATTAGATATTATTCGCCGTTATAACAATGGGGAAAAGGCTTTTATTATTGCCAGTACGATGGATCTTCCACCAACCACAGTTCGAACAATAATAAAAAATTCAGCTGAAATCCGTGAAAGTGCAACATCGGCTGGAGCTGCTTCTGTTGAAACTACCACAAAAAAAAGGCCAGTACTGATGGAAAAAATGGAAAATGCACTAATACTGTGGATAAAAGACTTAAGTGAAAAAAATATTCCAGTAACTACGTTAATTATCCAAAGAAAAGCGATAAGTTTGTTTAAGTTTCTAAAATCTGACTCTGTGAATTCCGATTTTTGTTTTAACGCCAGCGGAGGATGGCTACATAAATTTAAAAAAAGAGCACAACTTCACAACATAAAAGTTGTCGGAGAATCTGCAAGTGCAGATAGTGATGCAGCTAAAAGTTTTCCGCAAATATTAAAAAAAATAATTGATGATGGTGAATACACCCCTCAGCAAGTTTTCAATGTCGACGAGACCGGACTTTTCTGGAAACGTATGCCGGGGAGAACATTTATATCAAAAGAGGAAAAATCAGCAGCAGGGCCAAAGGTTTCGAAGGATAGGCTTACGCTTTTGCTCGGTGGTAATGCTGCAGGAGACTTGAAGCTTAAGCCCTTGTTAATATATAAATCCGAAACTCCAAGAGCTATGAAAAACGTTTGCAAGCAAAATCTTCCTGTAATTTGGATGTCTAACAAAAAAGCTTGGATGACTTCTAAACTCTTTGACGATTGGTTTAAGACACATTTTTGTCCTGAAGTTAAGAAATATTGCGAAAGGAATAATATGTCTTATAAAGCATTGCTTTTAATGGATAATGCTCTGGGCCACACTATCAGTTTGAATAACATGAATGACAATATTAAAATTGTATTTTTACCTCCCAATACCACGTCTCTTATTCAACCTATGGACCAGGGAGTTATTGCAGCATTCAAAAAATATTATTTACGACGAAGTTTTAACGACCTCATTGATGCAATCGACAAACAATCAGACCAAAATGATAAAAATGACGATGTTGTCAGACAATTTTGGAAAAAATATGATGTCATGCAAGCAGTGAATAGTATCAACAAAAGTTGGGATGAAGTCTCTGCGTCGACCATGAGAAATGCATGGAAAAACATATGGCCTGAATGCACAACTGAAGGTGGAAATGATGGAAATCTGAACGATATAAACACGGAAATTGTACGTTTGGCCCACTCATTAGGGTTTTCTGATATTGAAGATTCCGATGTTGTTGAACACTTAAATTTGGAGGATGAACCGTTAACTAACTCGGAGCTATTTGAGTTGACAAATCTTTCAAATCAACATGGTATAGAAGAAGAAACTTCAGATATCGAAACTTGTGGAGAGGATTCTGAAATTCCATTGAAAAAACTGTCAGAAGCCCTTGCCAGCGTAAATAAGGCTATGCAAATTTTGGAAGAATTTGACAAAGATGACGAAAGAGTTGATTCGACAAAAAAATCAATAAACGCAAGCCTTAAATATTACCGGGATCTGTACGAGCAGAAAAAGTTGGCATTAACCCAGAAGCGAATTGATACATTCTTTAAACCAATTTTATCAGAAACGCCTGTTTTAAGCGAAAGTAGTGCTGAAGATGGTGACCTCAACATGCTAGTTTCAGAAATTCTCACCGAAACATCGTCGGATAGTGATTCCTATAATTAATACTCTTAACATACAATTACATATACATATAATAAACAAACATATGGATTTTTTTATACTTTTTATCTGAACACATGTTTAAGTTTTTATTTATTTTATGAATTTTTTTTTTTAAATCGAAATTTTTTAATATGTATTGAATTGTTGATTTTTTGTTGATATGTTTACTTTAGATATTATTTAATTTTTTTAACTGAATTTTATATTTGTTTTAAAATTCTTATACGAGAATTAAATGTTTATAACAAATATTATATGTATGTATGCACAATAAAAGACTGAATTACTTGTAATTTTTAAGTTTTTTTTATGAAATGAAGTGAGCGTTAACGTACATGACCAATATCAAATTCGATTTACGTCGTTTCGATTAACGTCGTCAATTTCCGGAACCAATCACGACGTAAATCGAGGCATTACTGTACTTAAGTTTTTGTTGGTAATTGTAATTTGGATTTGCTGAATGGTGTCGCTGTTGTTTGACAGAGATACAGTGGGACCAACTTGAGAAAGTGTTGCGCATAGTTTATATGATGGTTTACAGAGGACAAATGTGCGTAAACAATTGTTTTCATAATTGTTGGTCTAATAAGTGGAAACTACTTTTTCTTATTAATATTTGAAAGCATTAATCATTAGAATTACCATATACGTATCGGGTCTTGCAAACCGGTTTGGGATATGAATTAAATTCTATTCCTGTGAAAGTACATTCGATGCCATTATGTATGGAACTCGATTTCTTTTGCATGGGCACCACACGCACGCTTGCAGAAGTCCAGACGCTGAACCCAATTTTCGACGGTTTTCAAGCATAAATCGGCCGATACTGCTGCAATTTCACGTTCGATATTCTTACGAAGTTCATCAATCGTCGCTGGCTTGTTGGCATAGACCATAGACTTGACGTAGCTCCACAGGAAATAGTCTAAAGGCGTGAAATCGCACGACCGAGGTGGCCAATTGACTGGGCCATTTCGTGAGATAACACGTTCACCAAACTTGGTTTTCAATAAACCGATTGTGACATTCGCTGTGTGGCTTGTGGCGCCGTCCTGTTGGAACCACCTATTGTCCAAGTCCATATCATCCAATTTGGGCCAAAAATATTCGGTTATCATCGAGTGGTAGCTATTCCCATTCACAGTAACGTGCCGGTCTTGATCATCACGTAAGAAGTACGGCCCAATGACGCCGCCGGCCCATAAACCGCAACAAACCGTAATTTTTTCGGGATGCAATGTTGACTCATGGAGTACGTGTGGATTGCTGCCTGTCCAATAACGCATATTTTGCTTATTGACGAAGCCATTCAGCCAGAAATGACGACGACCATAAATTGGGCGCAGCGCTCTTAAAGTTGAGGCCATTGACTCCGAATTTCGGTAGTAAATTTTAATAATTTCGACTCGATGTTGGATCGTATACATATCTTTCCATGATGAAATGGCAAACCTTACTGAAGGTGAATGTCAAAAGAGCGGGGAAAAATATGGCGTCGTTTGCTGTCACAATCGGTCTACTTTTGTAGCGTCCCTATTGAAAAATCCGAAATAAGCGAAATACAAGTTTTGTAGCTCAATATCCGAAACTTTATGAATATTATGGCAACCTGTTCAAACTAACATGCCTTGGAAGGAATCTATTTTCAAAATATTAGAGCTGTATCATTTTCAGATCTGAGGTCAAAGTTCTAGTCCAATATTATCAATTTTGTTTAGGCAAGTGTTAGCGTTAAGCTAATGAATAATTTACTCGAATCATTTTAGCCTTTTCTATGCCCAGCATGATATGTATATCTTGAAAAAATGAGGCATTAAGGAATAATACAAACAATTAAAAGAGTGCATATACCCGCACTGAATCACTGGCTACGTACTCGCCCAGCAAGTCGGAAGGTGTGAATTCATACCCGGATAGAGCCTGTTTCACCTTCGGCCATTCCACATTTCCATTTAAACCAACAGTATCGCATGAAAAATACGACGAAGTCAATAATTACACACAGTAGTTAATGTCAAATTTTCCGCAGAACGCAAATATCAGTCCCATACTATGAAAGTAGAACGGGTTTCATGATATTTTAAAATTTCAGTTTTTTTGGTTTTAGGTTAAGCTATTAAATATTTAATATCTCCGCCTTTAGTGAACCGATTTTTATTATAGCTTTCCTATGAAAATAAAACTTATTAAAATTGACTTGAAAGTAGCAGAATTAGGGCGAATCAAAAATTGATTTCGAATTCTATATTTTTAGGCATTCACCTTTCTTCGGTGTTTTTTTAACCAAATATTTTTTGCATAATTCGCAAATCGTAATCGGGTTGATAGATTTCCAAAAATTCTAAAATGTAGATATTTTTTCCACTTAGATCTAGATTTTTTTATTTGGATTTAGCCTGAAAATTTTAAATTTATCCTCTAGTCTGTACTAAAAAATTTAAATTCGATACTAATAAAGTAAGCGCCATCGAAATGCAGTGGGAAAAATTTCACTTACATATATCAGTGGAAAAATCTACTTAAACTTATACAGTCTACTTTGGAATTTTGGGTCGAGGTTCGTGAATATGAAAACGCGCTTGTCAAAACAAGGCAGAGAAGATGAAGACGTACAGAAATATATGAATTAATTTTATATATGACCAAACCACTTCGAACTTAAAAAATAAATTATTTTTGAAGTTTGTAAACCTAATACAAATTTTTTATGGAATCGTAATAGGAATAAAATGTTTGAATTTTTTATTTATATGTTTAGCCTTAAACAAATTTGGTTTACCTTTATTAGCCTTTTCATTTTGCCTTTTTATATTTTTTTTCAAAAAACTTTGGCAACAATGGTACCCACTGCGCACAAATGTTACACGAAGAATGTAATTAGAGAGAGAGCAATATACAATATCCAAATTTGGGAAAATGGGGCTGACACTACCTTTTCAGAGTAAATAAATAGAGATATCTCGGAAAGTACTTTGCACAACTGTACCAAATCCGGTGCACACTTTGAATTTCATCACTGCTATAAAAATTAGAGAAATTAAAGAAAACTACTATCACCTCTCATATGACGTTTATTTACAAAAATACAAATGTAGCAAATTAATTAAAGTTAGATACAAATTTCATTATGGAAATAAATACTCAAAAACCAACAGCAACAAAATTAAAACCATATTAATTCGTGCTAGTTTTTATTTAAATAAATAACAAATTTTAAAATGATTATGGCAAGTATATTAAATGGTTTTATTGCATGCAACTAGTACCGCTCATTTACAAAAAAACAAAAACAAATACACACAGATTAAATACCTACTACATATTTAAATTGCGATTTCACTAAAAAAAAAATATTTGTCCTGATATTTGCTAAAAATTTCCTACTGTTGAAAAATGCTAGTGGTAGAAATCGCTTTGTACCGTTAACCGGATTAACTATATACATACATAGTATCTCCACACTGCGTACGCACATCCATACATACAATGTAGATATGTAAGCACACAACGCTATGTTCATTCATAAATTTAATCGTTTTCAAAGTAATAATCACAACCCAGCTGGCAGTCATGGCGTAAAGGAAATTTTGAAGAAACTAAAAAAAAACCAAAACTTATCGAAAATTATGAATGAAACTGCCCACGCGCTCGTAAGCGACTGAAATCAGCGATATCGTCGGTGTTGGACTGCTGCAACAGTGCGGGTGGCGATGAAACATCGACTTGGCACTTAACGTCAACTCGTTGCGCTGCACTACAAGCGTTGCACCATTGATGTTGTTGGTGTGCTGGTAACTGCCGTGCGCACTGCGCAGTCTGAGCTACGTTTTGCCTGGCGAAAAACGATCGGGCGCTCCCATTCATTAACTGCGCAGCAGCCTTGCGGTGCGCTGTCGCAACGTGCACTTTTCTGTGTCACAGTCAACTGCAGTCGCGCAAATTGTATGAAACCTTATACATATATTTATATACATATATAGATATATATTTACTTGTTACATAGTGTTTATGTGCATCAAACATACATACATAGATACACACTTTTTTAGCATGCAGGCTCAATTGCATCACGCGCGCCCGCCATCGCAAAAATTCAATGGCAAATATAGCAATTCATTCATTTTTAATCCATTCATACTAGAAACTCGTGTCTATGTACATACATACATACATAGGTACATATGTACATATGTGCTATACATACGTTTGCATTTTTCATTCAAATCGCCAACATTCATCATCTTTGAATTTGTTTCGTGATTCTTGATTGCTGCTAATCAAAGCAAAGTGAAACATAGATCGAACTGAAACTCTGCAAAAGCAGGGTAATTTTTTTTTCAAACGACTTTTTAAAGAACCTATATTTTTATTCATATGCACCCTGTGGGAAACTAAATTAATTTTGAAGAAGTTTACAAATAACTTTTTTGCAAATACAACTAATTGCCATACCCTACCTTATTTACTTACTTAATTAGCGCTATAACCGCTTAAGCGATTTTGGCCGAACTTCTCCTACAATTTGTGGTGTGCGTCTTGATCGTGTAACACAAATTGAGGGGCCTACAGTTTTACGCCGACCCTGAAAGGCGAATGTTTTTTGTAAGAGAAGTTTTTTCGTGGCAAAAATACACTCGGAGGTTTGCCATTGCCTGCCGAGGGGCGAACGGATTTAGAAAAAAATTTCTATAATTCCCTGTAACAGCCTGGATTTTAACCCGGGACCAACCGAATTAAGCGCACACACGCACACATTCGGGTACGGCTGCCATACCCTACCACGAACTGATTTATTTAACATGGCGAGGTCATAGTAGTAAATTACCCTATCTTGTTGTCACATTTTTCTGTGCTTGGAACAATTGGTTCACACTCATATAGTAAGTTGCAATATTCAAGTATCTTGCATATGTTTTCAATAACTCTACTTGTAATTTAATTTCAACAACTTAAAAGTGTCTTCATTTCAAATTAGCACGACAAATGGTAATATAGAAATGAAACTGGCTCATCCTGTATTTGTATTAAATTATATCAAAAGTAGTTTACGAAAAAATAGCGTTCATTTATGTTTTTTCATGAAAGTAACTTGTTTTTTCCGGCTGGGTATTTACGTATTATGTCGGTATGTTAGCTACTCATTTTAGAAAATACCTAATATTTCTCATTTGAAAACACTATAATAATATTGAAAACACTATCACAGCCAAGTTACTCCTGAATTTCACATCAAAAATCACAATGTTGTATTCTGTCGTTATATCATAAAAAAATACCTACATATATTTATGTGTATAGGTTAATCCACGCCAAATCAAAATATGCATGACACTTTGAACCAGAAGCTCGAGATTTTGTCCAAAATTTGCAACTCCTAGGGTATGAGAAACTTTCAACTTATAATAACGCTAAATTTTGTATTCGGTGTCGTTGAATGGGAATCTAAAATCCAATTTCAAAATTACAAATCATACATGAAATGGGCAAATATATTGGTTAAACTTAGTATTTTAATAGGTCGCTGATTAGGAACTAAAATTAAATTTAAATAGTCAAAGTTGCGGATCCAATATGGCCTTTAATAGTAACTCAAAATTCTCTCTTTTCTTAAATTTCAATTTAACAAGTAAGAAAGCGTCTTAGTTCGGTGGCAACCGAACTTTAAATTCCTTTCGTTTGCTTTTCTTAAAAACAAAAACAGCATATCTTGAATGCAATAAAACCAGTTAATCTTATACACATGTATATAAATAAGTGTGAGTCTTTATGAAATTTTAATACTAAGTTCATGTGGCCTTTGAGCCAAACATAAGAAATATATATAAACTGTATATCATTTGAAGAAATGGGCGGTGCCACACCCTGAGAAAGAAAAAAGCCAAATATCTTATTACTCCGAAAGTAAATTGCAGATCCAACTTATTTCCTTTAGATCAAGTGCAAAGAATATTGTAAACCCAAAAGCATTGTAATAAAATCCTTGTTCAATAAATTTGTGAATGCCTAAAGGATTTTCTTTGATTTAAATAAAGCCAAAAATAAATCAGTATTATATAGTGTTTCACAACAATTTTCCAAAATTTTGATTTTTAAATATTTCTTTTCCTAAAGAAAGAATTCGCTACATGCATTAGAAAAATAAAAATATATTTTTATTATTGTAAGTTACCGTTATATGAGAGGTGATCGTGGTGTTTTGACTAGAAGTACGAAGTGTGCACAAAATTTGGTAGAATTTGACGAAGCCGTTAGGAGATATACGTACCTATTTGTTCAAAGGTGGTGACGCTACGCACATTCCGAACATTTTGATTCCATGTATGTCATTCTCAAATCTTGTGTACCAAATTGAGTTAAAAAATTTCAGATTTTTTGCGATTTTTGTAATTTACCGTCATGTGAGAGGTGGTCGTGGGCTTTATACGACTTATGTGATTTTCGAAATTGGTGCTTACTAACTTGAAGTGTAATTTGATCGAAATGTTGCCTATTGACTTGAAATGAAATATGTATATGTATGTATTTACCAAATTTGATAGAGATTCGTAGTACAGTTTCCCTATTTTCTCTGTAGTATGCGGTGCCATGCCTATTCTTCCAATAAAAATTTGCTCGCGAAGAATCTCTCTAACCCAAACCTTTAATATACATATGAACAATCTGCGAAGAATATTTGCCGATCTAATATTAACAAAGACAATATACATAGAATATCCAAAGACCAAAGACTTGAAAATTTTAAACTATTTGCATATAATATTAAAAAAAACACCAGATTTTTCCTCAACGAATATGATACAAAGCTAATTCAGTATTTACTGGACAAAAGTGTAAAGCCACATTGAATATGGACCTAGAATATGAACCTCATTCAAATTAAAAATTGTATCAAATATATCTTTGTGGACAAAATCTTGAGCTGTTTTCCCACATTGCATTTAAATAGTTGGAATTACCATTTTCATTAAATTAGAAAAATTAATATACTTTTCTTCGATAATTATCGGAAGAACAATTGTTGGCATGGGGGAAATTAGAGCTTTCATACGAAACCCATATTTTTCACGAACACAATTTTCGACATGGACCCGAACATGCTATACCAGTAACCCCATTCACATAACACCAAGTGTCAATCAAAATATGTATGTACATATTTATATATTTAGTATTGCTTCCAGAGATTTGTTGCTAATTACTTGTTAATTTAACTCAATGGCTTAAAAATTAAAATGAAATCACCAAGCTTTGCATCAACTGGTCTCATTTGGGATAACTTTGAATGTTGAAATTCAGTTTTGAATTTATTTTATTATCGCCCCTAATTTTCATTCATAGAACATACAAAAATATAAATCACACCTCAATCGAACACGACAAATTACTCCGATCGGATTAAATCAGTGCGGGTCATCAATATAACAAAAAATTCACAACCCAATTAAAAATCTCAATACAATGTCCAACTAGACTAGCTACTTAATTGAACGCTATTTTTAATTGTTTGCTGCTGGCTAATAGTAAATTAGATTTTTAAATTGTTTCAACATCGACATTCGTCACCCTCGGAGGCTAATCCAATAAGAAATACGTAAATATTTCTTTTGGTTGTTTACCACACAAGATTTAATATTCAATACTACTCGTATGTTGCCACACATTTCGATGCTTGACACATTTCGATGCAGTTAAAAATTTATATTCAGTTTAATAGCTTCGAACAACTTTTTGAAGGCAAATTAAAATCGAATACAGCATTTTGGCGTCGTTCTGGCCTATTTTTACGATTTTCCAAATTTATGTTCGCCCAAGTGTGCTCCACATCTTCATGACACAGTTACACCAATTCATTTAAGATCTCCGTACCTTACTCCTTACAAAATTAGCATTCCAAAAGGAAAAAGAGAGAGAAAAAAACAACAACAACAAGCCGAAGCTAAAATCACATAGATAATGTTGTTCATCGAAAGCAACAAATGTGTGAATCGCTTTCGAAATAACAAATCTTGTCGACGTCTATCTGTCGCACTTATTGTCGCTCAATTTTTCTCCGTTGATTTTTGGCGGCCCGCCGTTCAAACGATTCATTGCATATAGTACAGTGATATTAAATCATATATGTATGGATGTTTATTAAGGTGAGTCAAATTGTTTGGTAGATAATTTTCCACCAAATCGTATGACATATTCCGATTGCTAAATAGAGGCAGTTCTGCTACGAAAATTTTTCAATTTGGTTAACCCAGTATATTATGTGTCTATTGACTTTGAAGTTGGTAGCTTGTCATTCCATTTTTTTTTTAAAAGAGCAACACAATCCAGTTCAGTTCCCATATGAAATTAGAAACATGAAATGGGAAAGGAAGAAGTTTCCAACGTCTATTTTAACCGAAATTGTAGCTTAAACCACAGTATAAGATAGGCGAAAAAAAAATTTTTAGTATTACGAGTATATGCCAATGTTTTGGATTATATTGATTGCCATTTGCATTAACCCAAATGAATATTATTTGCAATATTCTTACAGTGAAAAATATTTTGAAGTCACATACACGGTGACAGCTCGTTTTTGAACTCCCTTGGCAATGTCGCACTTTGGAAGAAGAGAATCGGGAGTAAAAACTCGTTTTTTAAATCATGTTTGTTATAAGATTCGTCGTGCAATATTAAGAATCTAAGCTGATTCGTGCAGGTATTTTATTACATTTTAGAAATTCATGTTGTGCACCAAATTTGTAAATATGTATTACGGAAGTTGAATTTTATACGATGTAGCGTAAATAGTAAATACCGGCCTTATGGATATTGTTTTCTTTTTTTTTTATGTAGTTGGACTTATCCAGCTATTAACGTTGATGTAGCTAAATTAATAATTTATCGATCGAAGTGACTTTATGCGGAAATACATATCGTCTTGTTTCTGCGTTATACTCGTATCTACAATGGAGTAGGTAATAAAAAAAGGAGTTTAGTTTTTATTATAATTCTGCAATATGATTGTAGATATGATGAAAAACAATAAATAAATGTAATTTTTACAGTCGAATTGTCACCCTCCTACATTCGTCGATAGCTTTTCCAGATTGCTGATTAAAAACCCGATTTAAAAAAAGCTTAATGCAAAAACGAGGGGACGATATGTAGCTTTTTATGAGATGGTTGAGAATGCTCGTTTCAATCTTCTTCCCGATATTTCGTGCACAAAAATAAAGGGATGGCTGACGTTGTTTGACAGATCAAGCTTTCGGATTACATGCCGGCAACATACTCCAGGGCGGAGTTTTTGGTGTTAAGCCCTCGTTCCCTCCCAAAACCGGGAAATGATATATTCAGTATGAGAAATGTAATGTTAAAAAAAAAAAACTCTTTCTACAGATCCATATACACATGCGCATACATCGGCTTGAATGGCAAAGAAACTTCAGGCAACATAAAAATGCGACATTTGCGGAAGAAATTACTTTAATGGAATAATATAAATAAACACTCACAATTGGGAATATAAACGAGGCGAGTTCTTCCAATAAAGCACAAATCTTCCAATACCTATATAAAAAGCAGATCTTATAAAAAGCTGCCCGACTTCCCCTAACGAAAATGATCAAAAGAATCACCGAAAACAAAGTCAGTGATGTCAATCTTGCTTTTCGCTGTATATGTGCAGTGGATTTTTAGTATCTTTTTTAAATTCGCTGTAAAATAAAAAGCAAATTTAGGAAAAATCATGAAAATACTTAATTATTAATCGGATAAGTCGAAGCCGAATTCAAACCGGCTAATCACATTTCGCAAAGTGAGTTGGATTAGCTGCAGAATTCCCATCAGTTTGCACCAAACTGGAGAAAATAAATGTAATATAAAAGCAAACATTTCGACCGCAAGGCGGGTAATAGGGTGTGGTAACCAACTGAAGAGATTAATTTAAATATGAAGTCCCTCTTACCCAAAGTTTTCAGTTCTTTCGGGACCATTTTGCATGGATGGATAAAATATTTATTTTTACCATAATGGGGAAGGATAGCGTTATTTAAATCGGCCCAACACGTGTCAAGATTGTGTACAAGTAAGGGCTCTTTCAAATAACTTGATTGTCATTGAAAATGAATGATTATTTTAATATATTCCGGTTAATAGATACCGGTTTATTGTATTTGTAAACAAATAAAGAATTAAACAAATAAAAATCGGCGCCAAAGAAAAAATCGAGGTACCCTAATGTAAGTACATACACATTTGTGTCCCTATATTAATATACTCTGGTGGTGCACAGAAAATAGTTGAGGAGCCTATATTTTTAAGTGTATTTTTTATCTTATAATTTCCTTTAAACAGTGTCCTCGTTCTTCATGTGTTCATTTACTTAAAATTTGTGAAAAGTCGAAGAAAATAAGGAAGAGTACATATTCGCCTACATCGTCACGCTGTCACAAATTTCTTTGATTGCTTTGGACCACCCTTCTAAATTAACCCACATTTTTTTTTAGTGTGAAAGCAAAACACCTTAAACTTCAAGCAATAAAAATATTAAAGAGGGTGAAAACAAACAGAAACTACAAAAGGTAATGAACAAGAATTGCTTCAAGTACTTTTTGAATCATGTGTGTCGAGTCTATGTAGTCCAATGAGAATACGAATGCAAATATGGGAGTTAACAAAAAGATGAATATGTATCTATGTACAAATATGAAGTAACAATGAAACTATCCTGTTGAAAAATACACTATATTATTTAAAATAACTTTTATAAGTACTTTTTTTGTGATTGAAATTCTTTAAAGGTTCTCAAAATTAGCTGACTTTTTTAACACGGCGATGCCCTAGCAGGAATTCAATTGTTCGATTCTGTACATCATTTCAACTGAGTACTTTCATACGTACTTGGCTTGAGGAACTTCAAAACGTGTCGTTTTCAAAATATGTACCTATAAAATCGACTGCCATAGTATGTATTTAAATTGATTTACCGTTATTTGACATTTGTGGATAATTTAATCATACAACGTTCTGTAAATAGTGACAGCTAAATTCTGAAGCTGCACAATCTAGAGTTGCATTTTGGAAGTCTACCATTGTATTTTAAAACAGTATAGAAAAATTGTGTACTCTGTCGATTGTATTGAAAATTATTAATTAAAAAGTTCGATATACAGAAGTAGAAAGCGCCATCTTCGAAGCCTCCATACCGTTCATGAATAAAACAAATAAAAATTTATTTTTTATTACTGCGATTGATTCAATTTCAGAATAGTATTTTTTTCCTCATAGGAAATAAAATACAATCAAATAAATAGTTTTAAAGTAAAAAACTCATACCTGGTCAATCTTACATATATTTATAATATATATCTGATATATATTTATGAACTATCTATATATATAAAAGAAAGTCGTGTTAGTTACACCACTTATAACTCAAGAACGGCTGAACCGATTTGGCTGAAAATTGGTGGGGAGGTAGCTTAGAACCAGGGGCAGGTTATAAGATAATTTATCCCGTTACCGTGGAACGACAAAAAAAACGGTAAATTTGATTTTTTTTCTTCGCCCTTCATATATTTTACATGTACTCTGGCGGCGAAAGGTAATATCGATGTAAATTGTAGTGACATCTAGCGGATAAGGGCAATATCCATGTAATTGGTGTGAATTGCCGATATTAACATGTATTTTGTTTACTTTTACGAATTTTGTTGGGTGAAAAATTGACAGTTAGAAATTTTGAAGTTTACCGGTTTTTGTGTTTGTTTCGAGTGTCTATAAATATTGTGCCGATATTATTATCATTAAAATGCCGCGTCCAAGACGATCAAATCTTCCCCGAAAAAGCCGTAATGCAACTAGGATGCAAAACAAGAAATTGCACGTGAAGAGCGCCGCTTTAGTATGGCTCGACTTCGTGCTTCTCAATCACAAGAGCAAAGCGAGGCAGTCCGTGCAAAGGCTCGGTTGGCTATGAGAAATCATCGAGCAAACCTAAGAGATCAACATCTTGATAATTTTCGACGCACAAGGAGAAATCAAGTACTGATTTGAATCGAGCAGCGTTTCGATATGATTGCAGCACTGATTACTGCTTGCATACTAGCGTTCGCATTGGGCTAATGGATGTGGTTTGCGAGTATTGAAGTTTACCGGAGAAACGCCAAGATTGTGCTGCCTTAATGGGAAAGTGAAATTGCCATTATTGACTCCCCCACCTGAGCCATTGCACTCATTGCTACAACATAATTCAGAATGAGGTCATTAGTACACTACATTCGTTCAAATCTATTGACTGTGCAACAAATGCAGATGATGCCAACAACTATCCAATTGAATTTTTAAAGTCCTTGGATATGCCTGGATTACCACCGCATAATTTACGACTAAAGGTTGGCTCCGTAATAATCATGCTTCGAAACATAAACCCACCAAAACTGTGCAACGGAACGCGTTTGGTGGTAAGTAAATTGATGAACAATGTGATTTACGCGACGATACTCAAAGGAAAATTTGAAGGTGAGGAAGTTCTCATTCCGAGGATCCCGATGATCCCAACCGACATGCCGTTTGAGTTTAAACGACTTCAATTTCCGATCCGTCTTGCATTCGCCATGACCATTAACAAATCACAAGGCCAATCCTTGAAAGTTTGTGGTCGAAATCTAGAAAATCCATGTTTTTCCCATGGTCAATTATATGCGGCATGTTCAAGGGTCGGAAGACCAGCTGCGTTATTTGTTCTTGCACATAGTAATAAAACTAAAAATATCGTCTATCACAGGGTGCTTCACTGAAGAGTGCAGCCTATGCACTAAAATACATGGCCAATAAAGAATCATTACAATAATTGATTTTTGGTACTTACTTATATTTATTATCCTAATAAAAAATTTAAACTCATAAAATCAAGAATCTGCTCATTTATTGCTTCTAAGGCGGAGCAATGTTCGCCGGGTCAGCTAGTATTTTATAAAAATTGAAATTGAAATTGAAGCATTTCTTAGTGAAGCTGATTGAGAAAACCAGTTGTCTGGGAGCTATTATGATTTTCAGTTGCGACACCTTCAATTTATGATAAGTGAAAGAGCGTCAAATTTCTTGTTCATAGCTTCTTTGGTGTAGGAGTTATAACATAAAAATTCATATTAGAACAATCAATATATATTACGTGAAAAAAATGCTTCTACCCACCTGAACTGAAAAACTATTTTACGTTTATGTAAATAGATCAGCCGGCGGGGCTGAATTGTAAAATGTTTTCATTGTTTGAATACCGTTTGTCCAAAATCTGTGTGCTTCCGTGAAATTCCGTACCACTGCTTGTTTTTAATCAAAAGCTTAGCGCGCGATGTATTATTGTTGTTTTTCTTAAAGAACTTACATTTCTACTACTATTTATACTTATTTTCCTAGATCGGTACAAAAGAATTTCGAACTCAGTTTTCATGTTAAGGAACCGATTTGCCGATTTGTCAGGGAGTGAGAAAGCTACTTATTTACAACTTGAACCATGATATTTGTGAGCATAGAAAACGAAGAAGCCGAAATAAAAAAGAAAATTGAAAACACATTTACAGTAAACTTATGTCAATGCACATCATGTTTGTAAATTGGTTACTACAAGTGTGTTGTAATCTAAGTTACCAGATTGTAGAAGCTTATCACTTATGCGGAATCCTAGTTACCTTTTCGAAAGAAAAAAACTGAATATGTATATTGTGAAAATGTTGCGAACAATTTGAAAGAACGAATGAATGCTCTGGAAAACATTAATTAATAGAGTAGTTTACTTCAGCACGATATCTAGAAATGATGACACAAATGTAGATCAACTGTACAGCCATGGTGATTTTTTACGTTCTATGCGTTTTTGGAAATTTCTTTTTCATTTTATTACTTTTTGGAAACTTGTGCAGGAAGTCAAAGTTTACATTCACCAAAAACTGGGCAGGATTGTAAAAGATCCTCCCGCTTATTTACGATTAGATCACTGATAAATTAATTACGAGTATCGGACTTGCGAAGATGTTCACCCTCATTTACTTAAGTCTCCATCTTGTGAAACGGGGTTTCGCTAACTCGAACGTCTAATGGAATGAGAAAAGCAGTAAGAGGAGACTTAATAAAGTCTTCAATCGCGACCCAGTCTAGCTATTGTTACGTCAAACGATCTGCATTGTAAAGAATATCAAATCATCTACCTGGCATCGTGATGCGCGTTGAAATCTCCTACTAGATTTATCATTCAAGATATCAAAAACGGAAAGCATACAAAAGCCATGGCTTTGGTATATCAAATAAGTGATAATTTGGATTGGTCGCGAAATGCTCTCTGAACGCAGTAAAATCAGACACTCTATAAGTTTCTTTTCATGCCTGTTCTGTTATGTGTTGCAGAGGAATGAGCGAGATCCGCTTCTGATATGACAGTCCCTGGAGAAAAAGATCATTCGAAAACCGATGGAGCGATGGACCCTATGAACCTTAGAGAGACTTAAGCCTAGCCTAGTACATACATATACCTGTGAATATATTGTGCTAACCTTAGGTGATGTCAGAGGAAGAAGAGGAGCCCTTCTTCAGCGTTGAATATACCAAATGTAAAATACTAGGAAAATCTATCTTTCAAAACATTATGAGCGCTTTGGAAAAAATATTATTTTTAAAATAATACAAAAGAAAGGATTTGGAAAACATTAATTAATGTGGTGTCTTACTTCAATGTTTACTGGGAAAATTTCAAAGATTCCATTGCTAATGAATTTGCGCTGGGAAATTTATGCGTTTTTTTCTTCGCTTAATGTTGGTGGTGGGGCGAAAGCACTTTGGGGACGTACATAATTTAGTGCGCTGGTAAATGACGGCACGTTTTGTAGCCACTACTTAAGCGAATGATCTTCAGCCACATTTTGTGATCGTGTTTCTTGGCATGCCTGCTCCTCATCCATCTCTTATACATACATACATAAGTACATATGTACCTTCAATTTATATACGTTTATATATTTTTCGCTGTTTCGCACTTGGCAAGTTATTGAAATGTTTGATTTGAATCGCTGAAATGAAATGAAGCGAAATGCTCTATTTAAGCACCGGAACACTGACTGGCTATTCGGGATGAGATTTGATTTACGACCGCCGCTGGTTTCGAGATGGACAGTGGCAGGCTATACATACGCAAGCACACATGTATGTATGTTAATTCAAATTGGGACATAAAATAAATATATGTTTGCGTTTATTTATAAATACATATGTATATGCATTTTAAGAATCACCCAATTAGCAAAATACCTATAAAAATAGCTGAAAATGGTAAAAGAATGCAGATACATTATGAAGTTTTTATCTGTTAACTTATTCCATTTTTCGCATACACCTAACTACTAAATATGTGCGAAATTCACTTTTCTGGATGCGTTTTCAACACGTCTTTCAACTAATGTTCAATATTTTTTGATGCAACACTATCGTCCTCACAGTAGCCAATAGGGCAAATCTTCGTCACAAAAATCAGGTTAGAATTTCATCGGCCACATGTGAATTCAATAACTTTAATTTAATTTCGTTTTGTTTTTTAAGAATTCAATCATTTAATTTATTAATAACATTTCGCTTTACGGCTTCGAAAACCAATCTAGAAAGATGGTTTTCGGGCTACTTTTTGTTCTTATGTCTTCGGATATTCTTTCTACACTCAAAATGATTGCAAAGAGCACAGTTAGCAAAACATAAGTGATTTTGCTGACTGGGGATTTATTGTGGTCATACATATTCGTAAGTTAGTATACGTACATATACACATGTATACTTGTATGTGTAAATACCCTGCCGAAATTAGCAAAACAAAATAAATCAGTTTCTTGAAATAACATATATGTATATACATACATATATGCCCACAAGGAATAACAGCTAAAATCGAGTTATTACTAGAGAATGGCTGAGCAGCGATTTTTAGGTCCAAACCGAACCGAACTATACAATTTTGGCTGAATCCGCTCCGAATATTTTCCTGATCTAAAATAATGAACAATCAATCAATCTACATATTTATAAATATAACAATAATAAATTTATATTTTAAGTGCTTGAAATTTAATAATTTTATATTGTAATGTAACGGGTTTTTCAATAGGGACGCTACAAAAGTATACCGTGGTTCCCATGCAAAAGAAATCGAGTTCCACACATAACGGCATCGAATGAACTTTCACATTAATAAAGAATTTAATTCATATCCCAAATGGTTTTTGTTTTATTTAAAAAAACTTTTGTAGCTTTCCTATTGAAAAACCCTGTACAAGTAAAAAATAAAAATAAAATATTTGTAAAAAATAAATAAAAAACCACTGAATTCGAATTTCGGAAATAATTTCGACTCGTTGTTGGATCGTATATCTTTTCATGATGAAATGGCAAACCTTACCGAAGAGAAATGTCAAAAGAGCGGGGAAAAATATGGCGTCGTTTGCTGTCACTATCGGTCTACTTTTGTAGCGTCCCTATTCAAAAAGCCTGTTTAACGATTATACCGATATATTTCAAATTTGTTTTGAAAGGATTATTGCCAATGATTTTTGGATAAAAAAAAAAGACAAATTAACGGTGCCAATGGGAAAATTGCCAAGTATCTTTCAAGCGGAGATGTATGCCACCCTCTTCGTTGCAGCAGTTAACCTAAATAGGAACTATGGCTAGATGCGGATATTCATTTGCAGTGACAGCCAAGCAGCCCTCAAGGCCATATGATCATATGAGATCACCATTGATCATCAGTGATGTTTGAGTTTATAAAAGCACTCAACTCTTTAGCAACCCATAACTATATCCAGATCAACTACGACAAGGTAAAATGTCTGCGGGGAGGGTATAATAGTAAACGTTTATCGATGGTCCACTAAGCGAAACATTTTCGCTGATAGGGCTCACCACATTTTGCGGGAAATTAATGTAATAAATAAAATAGTTCTGTAAACATTTGAAATGTTTTTATTTGAATATAATTAAGAAGAGGATTTCAATTTAGATGCGGTTTTTTCCCATTCGAGTAAAGAGCGTGGAAACTTCAACTGCTTATTCAAGTGTTTAATTTTTGAAATATTGGGGAAATTCGTATCAATAGTTTATGATTTGAACCTCGGGTATTGAAGAGAAAAACAGCGGTTGAAACTATGACTATACGAAGCCAACATTTATGTATATAAATATCGCTTACAACGTTTTTTCACGTGACAGCGTCTGAAGTATTTTTATTATTACAACATTCCCATTCCTTCCAACTTGCAAAATTTGTTTTACGTATTTTGCTATTAACTTGCGTTTACATTACGCCGTCGATCTCCTGCACTTAAAACAGGTTTTACACTCATCAAAGACTTTAAAGCGTAGCCCAGTGGCCAAAACCTATTGGAAATACGCGAGGATGTCACTTATGACGTTATTCGCGACGAGGTTTCAATTTTCCATGCGTGAATGACGGCAACTCTATGCTAATTCCGAAAACTTCCAACGACTGGGCTTGTGATTTGTTTTTAGCTATTGCAAAAGTCAAATGCAAGTTCAATGATATCATCGGCATACGCGGAGTTAAAACATCCTCTTCTTTGTATTTGCCTTTGATGATTACACTGCGGAACAAAATTTTGCGGTCGGAGATTTTTAAGTCGATTTATGGTAATTTGGGGGCGCTGATTACGCAAATAATATCAGTTTTGTCGAATTGGCTGTAGTTTTTCAGATAAAGACTTTTAAATATTTCACGAGAAAACCTAATTAAAAATACCAATATGGATTTAAATTATATTTTTATTGCGCGCCTGTATAAAAAAAATACAAAAAAAAAAAAAAATACATATTATTTTCATTAATTAATTTTAAAAAAATTGCAAAAAACTTTTTCTGTAGGACCTGCTATGATGTCGTTGCTCAGTTTGATGTTTTTTCACAGCGACTCTCGCCCATTGCATATTCGAGGTTGACTCAGGTTAATTCAGGCAGTTTACTCTATTTGCTTTATACATCTGATATACCAAACTCAAATCAGACAGAAATTTCAATATTTGCCTACGACACTGAAATATTGCCCATGCATTTTACTCTCCAACCAAATTGCTTATAAAATTTCAGCAAATTACTTTCTTCAGTACATTGGGAAGCGGACAATGTGTGTACCAGGTTTTGTGAAGACATCTCAATACTGACTTGGAAACAAAGTTATAATATCCTCTGGTGCGCACGGGTTTAACAAAGTAAAGAACTTTGTTTATTTTGGAATGAGCATTAACACCAGTAATAATATCTGCCTAAAAATTCAATGGGGAATTTCCGTTGCTAACAAGACCTATTTTAGGGTGTGTAGGAAATTTCGTAGGAAAGCCCTCTGGCGATGAACCAAAACTGTACTCAATGGGTGAGATGGCACTTGGGGCACTTGGAGTGTTCGAGAGAGAAATTCTCTGGATAATTTTTGAATCTTTACGTCTTTGCGATGCCGTCTAATGCAGACGATGCAGTCTTATAAGCTTAAGCCCTGAGTCGGTCTTCAAATAGACAATAAATTGTGAATATGACATTTGATAAATAAAATGTATAAAAAGTTCTGACTTCGCCGTGTCCAGTGTCAATCGAATTTGTAGGTAAAAATATTATCTAATAATGAAGTTTTTGCAATGGACTTAAGGTTTTACGATCTACATCGGGATTTGAATGGATTTT
This sequence comes from Anomoia purmunda, assembly GCA_951828415.1. Taxonomy (NCBI): domain Eukaryota; kingdom Metazoa; phylum Arthropoda; class Insecta; order Diptera; family Tephritidae; genus Anomoia; species Anomoia purmunda. The sequence goes on from OX639993.1 coordinate 55,771,484, forward strand.
AAAAGCTCTCACACCATCAAAATTAAAATTTATTTGCAATTTACCTAATTTACAGTAATATGTCCGTTATGTTTTAGTAACCAATCTTTAAAGTCTTTATCAGATATCCACTCATTATTAGAATTACAAAAACTAATATCTCTTAACCTACTCTTTCATACGGCTACTTTTACCTGACATGTTACGCTTGATTGAATGAAGATGTACACATGAGCAAAAATACGCAAGAGTTTTATATACATAAATGTCGGAAAATTTCCTTCATGACACAATCCAGTCGTAACTGGTACGTAAACGTCGATAAGTGGTAAAAAAAAATGTCTTTAAAGGAGGCGCAACAAAAAATAAGTTGAATAAAAAAGATATTACAATTTTATTTGTTAACAAGACACAAATGCTTTGCCATTTTGTCAGCAAATCATTGTTTTGACAGTAGCAAAATAGTTAGTACTAAAAAAATTCAACAGCCATCAAAGCTACAACATTGAAAAGCAGTAGGCCAGCGAGACAATAAATTGCATACTCGTACTCGCTCGTTGAGCATCAACAGAAGACAGCAAAAACGCGAACATGGAAACACGACAAACTATCAACGCTAAAGTCGGAATTGAAATGGGAATGTATAGAGAGTTATGAAATGAATTAAGATGAAATGTCAAGCACGATTCAGTTTAGTGTCACTTTAGGCCACTTCGTATTTTACGTTTATTTATTTGAATCTTTAGCAATGAATATTTGTGCCGAATTACTTGGATGGCTTTTCGGGGATCTTAAAGCTTTGTGGGCTGCATGTGACATAGAAATCATAAGATTTCATACTAAATATGGGCACATGATATTTGCCATTTGAAATTTCATCTTCTGCTTTCGAGTGTTTTCTATGAGCTCTAAGCAGCGTGCGCCTTAAAGTAGTATGTGGTTTTTTATTCAAAGATGTTTTTTTTTTGTTATTTCATTTTTTTTTTGTACTTTACGACCACAGTTACTGAGATTATTTTTGCGTTTTCATTATATGTACGTTTGTGATGGCAGCCACAGTTAAGGAGGCGTTCATTCGGTAGGCCCACACACTTTTTACCATTTTTAGAATAACTGAATGGAACCGCTCTCCACTTGGCGGTTGTCTATTCGCTAGCTGCTGATTAAGATCCGCGGCTGATTTTCATGGTGGTTGCGCTTTTCAAACAAATAACTGACAGATATTTTATTGTTTTAATGGTGAACGTTCACTCTCACATGGAGGGAAATACGAATGCCGTTTCAAGTACGATGTAATAGGCCACTTCTGGGCTATGTTTGTTAGTGGCATACGTGCATATATTTGGATATAATAACTACATACATATATTTTTGTTCACAATTTATCCATGCGCACGTATGTATGTATCTATTTTCTATCGTAGGTACATATAAATGTATGTATATTTTATTACATATGTTTTACAAGTACGTATGTATGTACATATGTATATATGTATCATCCGTCACTTTTACTCAGCATTTGATTGGTTGTTGGAAATACTATGTGGGCGCCTGAATAGTTTCCTAAGTACATACCCATGTATGTACATAAGTACGTACATATGTAGATATGCACAAGCTCCACTTTACATTCATTTTGAAATACTTATAGACACATACAGTAGTATTTGCTAATCATTTTCAGTCGTCCTCAAAACTTAAGAAGAGGCTCAGCGACTTTCGAAAGATTATGAAAAATAACCTATGTAAATATTTCATCGTTTAGTTGTTAGAAGTAAAGGGTGTTTCTTTTAGACGCGTGATCTCGCGTTCAATGATCTTTTTGACAGCTGTTATTTGATTTCATTTCATAATGAACAGACTTACAACGTTTGCAAATCATGCAAATTTATTACCAAAATAATGGTTCGGTTCTTTCGACACATCGCGCACTACGTCTAATATTCGGTCAGTTCGAACGAAGCTCACTTTTGGCTGAATGGGTACGTTAATAACCAAAATTGTCGCTTTTGGAGTATTGGTAATCCACAAGCAATTGTTGAGACGTCGTTACATCCCCAAAATGTCCCTGTTTGATGTGCTCTATGATTTTTTGGGGCTAAAGTGGACGACCTTCAGTTCCAACAAGACGGCGCGCCGTTAACTGCCACACAGTCAGTGAAACAATAAATTATATGGTAGACAACTTTTGGAGAGCGCATTATCTCGCGCCGTGGTTCTGTGGCGTGGCCTCCATGATCGTGCGATTTAACACCGCTGGACTACTTTTTGTAGGGTTGCATGAAGTCACTTGCCTACGCAGATAAGCCTGATACGATTGACGCCTTGTAGGAGAATATTTGGCACGTTATTGCTGGCATACGGCACCAATTGCTGCAAAAAGTGGTAAAAAATTGGGCTTTTCGGCTGGAATTAGCCATTCGAGCCAGCCGCAGCGGTCACATACCTGGAATCATTTTTAAAATAAAATGACAAAACCTGGTCTTTATACTCGTAATAAAGGTAGACTTTTGGTCATCATATTAAAATATATGCGCTTTATTTCTCCTTAAAAACCACATGTCTAAAAAAACACCCTTTACTTACATACTGGCCCAAGCGAACGGGGGTTACAATGATGGATTTCTAAACTATTCAAAATTTACAAGTCACAAGGTGCTTTCTCTAGCTTACTCAAGTGTGCAACAGAGATCAACATTAAGACAAATGAAGTTGTATCGTTAATGGTGGATGGATAAAATAATCAATATTTGTTTATGAGAGATTTTATAAAGGATAAACTATGATTTTCCGTCGTATGGAGTAGTGTTAGCTTGGAATCTTATCCAAAAGACATTGCAGTATCTGGAACCACGTAGATTTTTTTGGAAAAATTACAATTGCAGACTCAAGAAGACAAACACATTTTTAATCGCAATAAGAAACCGACCTAAGCAGAGTCTCGACAAAATCTTGAATGAATTGCTGACCAAAAAAGAGCTGGCAAAAAGAGGAGGTAGTGGAATATATAACGTGCGATTCAGCTGATATGACTGGTATGAAATTGTAATTGATAGATATTCAACTGCTACTCGTAATCTGGAGTCGAATTACGTGTTCAGTGAATGAAACGGCAATCGGATAACAAAAATTTACGTGACTGATTGTTTGTATGATAATATTAGAATTACGATATATGGTTGCTGTCATATCGCATTTTATCACAGGCTGCACTAAAATCTACAATAATTCTAACAAAAATTCTGACAAGAAAATATCATTTGAATGTTTGTACAAAAATAATTATAAAACATTTCAAATAACATAGATGCCGAGCTATTATTTTATTTGGAAAGTCTTAAAGCGGTTGCTTTGCCTTTGTCCTACACTCAATTTGAAAGCATATTGTTTGCCAAATGAGAATGCTCCTTCATAAAATTGCCTATAATGGGTTTCTGCTGCTGATTGGGGTTTTAGAACTGCCTTAGGATATAAAACGAGTTTTGGCGTAGAATACGTCTTACCTTACGGTATGGGCACCAATGTCAGGTTTTTATTGTTGTAATCTCTATTTCTTTAATTATAAGGAAACGGCTCGACTAATTTTTTTTTTTTTTTTTGTAGTCAAATGAAGCTGTTAGCTTTCGTTTGACATACATTTCATTTTCATTTCATTTCACAAATATGTGTGTGGTGTTTGGTTGAGTGTTTGCTGTTGGGCGATTTAAATGTACTCGTGCAGCCCATTCTTTGTATTGCATCATTTTAGGCGGGCAAGTTAAAGTAGAGTAAAAGAAGAGAAAATGCTGCCAAGCACTGCAAAAAAAAATAATAAAATGGATTTGCGTATGTTATTTATCATTTATCTTTACTATTGATAACAGCCATTGACTTCGTTTTTGCGAGAAATTTAATTGATAATTTAAAAACATTTTTATCCTATTTTTCCTATCATAAGCTTATGTATATCATCCAAAGTAACTATCAAATAAAGAAATTCATTTGCTTGTATTATTTATCATTTATTGTTACATATGTTTTCTGTCTTATCGGATGGCGTATTCTACGTTAAACTTAATGGCCGTGTCTCTGACACAGCCTGCTTCTTTTTTTAGATATTTTTTTTTTAATTCGTCACTTTTTACTTACATGTTTTCTCTTTGGTGTCTATGGTGTGTTTAGTTTCGTTTGTTCACGTTTCGTGTAATACCAAATATTTACTTTTGCGTGACGAGTAGCTCGTTGACTGAACGCGTAATTCGACCCCTGTTTTGTGGTTACAATATTGATGCTGAAAAACTCGACCCTTCTTATTTATTAGAATCTCATAGATTGGTTGTAATATAAACTTCTGTTCACAAAATCTCGTATATAAAACATATATTTATGTAAATCTCTAGCAGGTGAGCTATCTGAGGAGGCTTCTTAGTCTTAAAATAAAGACCTAGAATATTTTAGAGTATACTCTAAAACGTTCCAGGCCGGTAGCTAAATTCAACTTTCTTCAATAGGCTTCTTTTAACATCCGATCCACTTATTACAGGACAACGAACGCTGCCTGAGAAAAAACGAGTACATACATCATCTGTTGACGATAGAGAAAGACCGAACTGAAGCCGAACATTTTCAAGGTCTAAAATAAAATATCAAATCGAATCTAGAATTTTGTTATTGTTTTAAAATAAAAAAACCCCATAAAATTAAATCTCATCAATTTCAGTTCGTATCATAAACAACTTGTGTTTGTAAAAGTAACTATAAAAAACCTTATAATTTTAATACTAAAAATTGAACCATATTGGGATGCAAAAATAATATGCTATTGGCATTTTTACATTGCAACGGAATTCGTATATCGGTATAAAGCTGACCTGTAGGACCGATTAACTGCTCATAGCCACCACACTCGATGGAGGAAATTGAGAAAATGTTGGCTTTAAACTAGAGCTGGAGAAACATCGATGTCAACATCGATGTCATCGATGTTTTCATGTGGATTGCAGACATCGATGTTTTTTGTCAAACATCGATGTTTTGGCAACCCTATGTTTTCAAAGTAAATTTGATATTTAGTTGGCAACGATAAGAAAGGTAAGATGGAAAATTTGCGTCCCTTGGATATTTTTGTATAAAACTCGTATTTTCTTTATTTAGGACTTAATTGACGACATTGACAGGAACCGCGGTGCTGTTGGAGGTTGGAATATCGATATGGACAAATATTTGCAAAGTAAATACCCGAAAACAATTACCTTCAATATCTTGTTCGCCTACATTCGTTTGTATGTGTGCTTTCATTTGTAGAAACAGCAAACAACAATTTGGAAGAAAATTGCGACGTCGTGGAAAATGTTATTAATTTGGAAAGTGTAGAGAATGTCAATAGTACCGACAGTTCCAAGGCCCAACGTAAACGGGGAGGTGGGTCAATTGCATGGGAGTATTTTAAAAAAAGCCGCACTGCCCAAGAAGCTACATGCAAATTTTGCGGCAAGACAATTAAAACGAGTGGGAACACGACAAATTTAATTGACCATCTTAAACACATTGACCCTAATTACAAGTCGCAGCCTGAAAATGTTGAAAGTGGAATCGAAAAATATTTGACCCAAAACAATTTTTACACCAATAACGCATCCAAAAAAATTGAGTTGGACAAAGCCCTATTGTGTATGATTGCGGTTGATGTTCAACCATTTAGTATTGTTAATGACATCGGATTTCAGAATTTCGTTCGGGAACTAGATCCTCGTTATAAGCTCCCAAGTAAAACTTATCTTCGGGATGTCATGCTAGTGAATCAGTACACAGAATTAAATACGAAACTGATGTCTGTTCTCTCCGAAATTTCTTATGTGGCTCTAACCGCAGATATGTGGACGTCAAAAGCTAACGAAGGATACATTACGGTCACATGTCATTATACAAATGAGAGATTTAAAATCAAAGAAGCTGTTTTGGCCACCCGGAAGTTAGAAGTGGCGACTAACCATACAGCTAATAATATGGCAGACACACTTAAAGTTATACTGAATGAATACGAATTATCTAAAAAAGTCGTTGCAATAGTAACAGATAACGATGCTACAATTAAAAAGGCATGTGAATTATTAGAACTGAGGAATTTTCCGTGCTTTTCCCACACGATTAACCTTTTAGTTCAAGAAATTCTTCGACTTCCTAGCCTTAACGATGTGTTTTCCAAATGTAAGCGAATCGTGACATTTTTAAATCAAGTACTGTGGCTAATGAAAAACTAAAACAGTCGCAAACTGCTGAAACTGTTTATGGTCTTATTCAAGCAGTCCCCACTCGATGGAATAGTTCATATTTAATGATAAAGCGGGTTTTACTTCTGTCCGAATATATATGTACTATTTTACTCACAACTCAAAAAGCTCCACAACCCTTGAACGCCGATGAAATAGAAATTTTACAAGAGATGTCACAAATTCTTTTTTTTTTTACGATGCCACTTTGCAAATATCCGGAAGCAAATACGTCACTATTTCGCTAATTATTCCACTTGTATGCGAAATACAGCAAAACTTGCTGAAAATAAGAAGCGAACTAAAGACTGCCCAAGCAGTTGAAGCATTTAATTTGCTGCAAAAAAGACTGCCAGAAAGGTTTTCAACATACGAAAACAGGACAGTGTCAAGGATTGCAACAATTATAGATCCTCGGTTTAAAAAAGACGCTTTCAATGCTCCGTCTAATGCAATTCAAGCTTCCAAAGCGCTTGAGCAGGAAATACGCGCTATAATAACCAAAAATACACAGGAACTTCCAACATCACCGCATACTCTCCAATCCACGATTCCACAAAACCGAAATTCTCCTTTCTAAAAAGTAAAATTTCACATAAACCAAAAAACTGCACAGCAGACGCAATAATAATTCTGAGGCAATATTTGGAAAAATGTCATCTGCCAGAGGACGACGATCCTCTCATCTGCTGGAAGGTATTGTTTGTATTGTAATAAATATAATATAAATATTTTACTAATAACTTTCTGTTTAGATGAACAACGATGATGCCATGAGCCCGCTAAAAGAAGTCGCAAAAAAATATTTATGTGTGCCGGCAACATCTACAGCTTCTGAAAGGATGTTCAGCAAGGCTGGACAAACCCTGTCGGATAGACGCTGCTCCTTAAAACCGAAGGTTTTAGATCGCTTATTGTTCGTTAACAAAAATATTAATATTTTTTAATATGTGATTTTAGTGAATAAGTAACTATTGATCTCAATCAACCCACGAAGGGAAAACATATATTTAAGCATATATAAATATTTATTTGAAATAATATAATAACTCCTAGAAGGAGTAAAAGTCTAATTAGTCACTTGTTTCATTCACCATATACATATGTATGTACCTACATTCACTTTTCATTTTGAATTTAATTTATAATAAAAAATTCAACTGTTTGACTTTTTCCAAAGAGAAACATTCTAAAACTATTAAACCAAAGTTCGGTCGGCAGCCGGAGCCGAATTTCCGTCGTTCACTAGTTACGCTTTAAACTTACAGTTGTGAATTTTGATATAATGTTGAATATCGTGATTATATTTATATATATCTGTGCATTTAAAATATTTAAAAAAAATTATTGCTAAAATAAATCATATTAAACAGACTAGAATTTTGTCACTGTGCACCCTAATTTAATAACTCGTTTAGCTACTGAACTTAATATAACAGTTCTTTTAATATTAGATAATGCCTGAATATATTCAGATATTTATTCAATACAAAAGCATAGCATTTAGTATACATAGATAGATATGTATGTGCCCATAATTGGTAATACAAATAATTAGTAGAGTCAAACCGATCGTAGAGCAACGGTGTTAGTAAAATTAAAAAAAAAAAGATTGCTACTTTGTGAATGAATCAAAGAAGATATGAATCAGTTTTAAACCAAATGATGCAATCGATTTAAAAATTGTTGCTGATCGTCTACGAAGATATTGAAATTGAGATGAAAACGTACGCTGATAAATTCATGTAGATTGTTACACAAATAAATGTATACGAATATGCACAGATATCTGCACATAGGTATGTATGTATGTATGTAGATTTATTTTATTTCTAAATCATTTCTGACGAGAATAAAAACAAAATTGAAAACAACCTAGAAACACGACAGCAACGCCAACATAAAATTGTAAGCAACTAAAGCAACAGCAGAAGAAAACAAAAACAAAAACAAAAACAACGACCATTCATGTGGAGTGGCACGCGTCTGCAAAGGCTTTACGACTGTGCGGCTGTGCGGCTGTGCGGCTGTGCGGCTGTGCGACGTTGTGTCAGGCCGCCATGATCACAAATCGCTTCAGCCGCTTGTTTTCGCTGGTGAATGCAATCAAGTGAGCGCGAAAAGCAGTAGGTGTCGGAAGACAACAACAATAAAAACCAAAACAACACCAGCCATGGCAAAAACAACGAACAGTCAAAAACTGAATGAACAAAAAAAGTTTAACAAAAATAAATTTAAAATTTTTTTTAGTAAGTCCACCAACCACTAACTGCCATCGTTGCGACTCTACGACGACTGCTGTTGCCCAATGCAGTTGGAGCTGTTGGCTTCAGCAAATCTTCGGTCGAAAATTTTTATGAATGAATGAATTCAGCACGCTTCAAACGAACATACAGTTATACAGTGTTTATGCACATACATACATACATACCTGCATGTATGTAGATATTTACAGCGCATTCATAAATACAGAAATCAACTAGAAAAAAAAAGCAAAAACCACGAAAATCAGGCGGCAACAGCAAATTTACAAATTTATGAATGAAATCAACAAATTCGATACAAGTTTCTCTCTGTCGCAGTTTGTTGTGTGTGCTTTATTATTCCAATACATGCATATGTACATATGTATGTGCGTGTGTATCTTTACATGCCTCAGTACATATGTATGTTTGTTTGAAGCTGTTGCTGCTCCACCGAGGTCCACCATAATGAACACAAAAGCTGTGCACCTATTGTTCTTGTTGTTGCAACAGCTGCTGTGCACACCCAACATTTATTTCAATAAGTTATGCAAATTTTCGCCAGTCAAATCACCCACCCAGTCAGCCATGCACAGGGGCACTTTTCGACCGGTGACAGAGGCATTACCAGAAATTGCCGGCAAAAAGCAATGGACCAACAAGCCAGTGGCTTCAGCAGCGCCAAGCGCGTGTTGCTTACGGCATTTCCACGAAAAACCACAAATTTTTGGCAGAGTTTGCGGTTTTTTGATCAAATTATTTTTTTTCAATGCTACTTTTTTTTTCCGCGCTTATTGTCTGCATACTCGTAAACATACTATATGTGTGTAAGCAAATTGTTTTAAAACCTAAAGTGCGTGGGCCAATGAAGCTTCCACTAGCTACAAGCTGCAATAACAGCCAAATATATAAATATATGTATGTACCTGTGCCATAAACCTTAAAGTTAACCACAAAACAACAGAAAGAGAGTAGGCCGTTATTGACAAGAAGACCGGTGGCCAAGTTCCAGTTCCGCCACTTTGACAATCGCATTAAAAAAAAAGTTGCAGGTTGTAGAGCAAACTGAGGGAAATAACAAAAACCACCACAATAATCGTAAAATAGCTCGAATTAGTTTCTTTAAAAATATTAGAGTATTGCGTATTTTTGTATAGATGATGTAATGCAATTCGGAAACCATTATACACAACTAAATAAATAAAGCATTTAATCTTAAAGTTGGTCCATTGATTAACAGAGTAAAATGCAAAATTCAAGATATGTATATATTTTTTGTAACCTTTGTGCGTAGGTTTTTCGGCGGCGCCAGCGAGACCCGCATATATTTTTGTGTTAATGAATAAACACATGTGTTTTATACGCATACACATCCATACCTACATATGTGTTTTTTAAATTTTTATTGACTTTTAACACATTTCGATAATGTCATTTCAACTTGAGTTAATAATTTTACGTATACGCATCTTTTTTAGTCGCAGTTATTTAAATAGTTATAATAAAAGATTGCATTGGCACGCTTTGCTGTTAATTAAATGCACCTCCAACCTACTCACAAATTTTGTATTTAAATAATCATTTTGTATGATGCTCTAAATACTCAAATGGTAGATTTTTTATATCAATATTGGAAATTAAGATCACAGATGGTTTATAACTATGTCGCATTGTTGAGTTTCTCCTTAATGATTACTTTTGATACGGAAGTGATTGTGATCCGAATCATTTATATTTTTATGGCTTTAATGGTCTTAAAAGAGTATCAGACAATCTTCCTAGTATATAGCATGCGTTGTGTAAATTCTCATTTAAAAAAAGAGGTCGTTTCGATACAGTAAGGTTGGGTTTAACTGCGTTAATTAAAACCACCTTCACATTACCTCGTAAATTACTTATTTTCAACCGAATTACTTCGCATAACCCGAATGCTTCCGTACGTGTCATTCCCAATTGATCTGGGTAGCTCTGTAGCCACAGGGTTGCTTAGTTCTTCGAACAAAGAAAAAAATGTGAGAGACTATGTAAATTTGTTAACTTGAGCGCGAGTCCAGGGTTTGCCTACTTAACGGTTATTTGTAAAAGCATTTAGCAACCGAGATAGATATAGACATATGTATATGAGTATATATCTAAAACTCCCAAAATTAACTCTGGTAAATATTGAGATATCTCAACGAAACTTTGTATACATATTGCCCTGGACCCAAGGTTTGGCATTGCAAATGGGCGAAATCGGATAATAACCACGCTTACATCAATTATTTTTCATGAAAATCAAAAAGACTGCTATATTACAGTAAGCGGTAAAAAAAAATTTGCTCACATTTGATAGATAGGATTGAGTTGGGGGAAGTAAATATTGTTTGCCCACCGCACACTTCAGGAGAAAATTCTGTATATCTCCGAAATTGTCTAACCAAACTCTACGAAGTTTGATACACATATTGATTTTAGAACTGGTTTGGTATGGTCCCATTATAAGGAAATCAATTGAGGGCATAGTGAATTCCATTCCTTCAAGAATCAAGGCAGTTATTGAGGCTAAAGGAGGAATGACTCGTTATTAGGAAAGCCTATTGTGAAGTCTATATTTCTACTCGTACAGTTAGTGGTGAAAATGATTTAGTCGCTTTAAGTTAACTTCACACTGTTTTCTTTTAATTAATCATGAATATCATCGAATGTACATTTTTGTTGATTTTTTTAAATTAATTGGCTATTCCTTATAAAAACCATTTTCGAGAAAAATTTTTGTGGATAACTAATTTACACTATGTTGCCAAATAAATAAAAATGAATTTAATATTCTAACTTTATAAACAAATTGCTCATGTGATCTTATTTCAATTATATTTGGTGGTGCGTTTTTATTGACCGCAAGTGTATATCTCTATAACTACATTATCGAACCCTACAAAATGTAGCATACGCCTTGCATTTCAAGTCAGAAAGCACAATTATGAAATGTATATATTTAGTATGGATTCGCCTTGTATTCAGTCGTACAAAAAACACGCCCACCGCTTATAATATTATCTAGATCGGACCGTAAACTTCGGATTCAAGAAATATACTGTCCAAATTTGGTTGAAAACCATTCATGAGTTTTTGAGCCAAGTTGTAACAAAGAAAATGGCCAAAGTGTAGAGGTGGTTGAATAGCATCGATGGGTTCCGAATTCGATAGAAGCAATTCTCAGATAAGATACTTTCACAAATAGAAAATATCTTTGTACTGATAAAAATATGAAAATATATAGTGTTTTAAATCTTTTAGCAAATTCGCTTAAACTTGTTATGAAGAATTTAATATTAGAAAATGGGTGTGGTAGGTTAAAAGCAAAATAATTTCAACTTGATTATATTTAAACGAACTTAGACTCTTCTTTAGTTATTAATTTTTCCCCCTATTTATTTATATCAACAATAATTTTTTATGAGCACAGTTTGCGTCAAATGAGAGTAATGGTGACTAAGAAGAAGTGAAACTACCTTTATATATTGAATCGTGATTAAACGACAGAACACACTACAACGTAAATTACTTATTTTCGTCCAAATTAATTCCCAAAACCAAGTGCGTCCACACTTGTCACTGAGAGCTCTATAGCCTTTACGATTATGAAAGAAAGCTTTTAAAGACGGTCAAAATCAAGGAACAGTGAATGAAATGCTAGTATTTTAAATTGCACCGTCCTGTTGTATTATGGCAAAACACATTGTTCGGTTATTATCGATAAAATTTAAAGCAGACATTGATTTTTCCTTGACTTAGTATTTGATTTATAAAAAAAAAATAATATTTGTTTATTAACTTCATCGTAATTTGCTCATATATTAAAAATGAGTCATAAATTAAAATAATGTAGCCGGACTTTCATAAATGTAACATTGCTAAGTAGAATTTTCTAGAATCTGTATACAAATTTCTTTGCCGAAATACTTAGAAACTCTGTTCGTTCGTGTTATAGTTAGGAAAACCAGCACCAATGCTGCTGATAACAGGAGCCGATTGAGCAAGGTGTGTATTCTATCACCCGAACTTCTCTCGGCAAGCAATGCCAATCGGCAGAGCGTATTTCGGTTTTCAAAGTCGCAGCTCTCACATATTACAGGGGTGCTGAGAGCACCTCCGCTCAATGGCACCTCTATATCAACACTGCCTCTTAAGTATTGCGGCAACTGAGGTGGCATCATCTCAGCATTTTCTACTCAAATGATCTGCATTCGCCAGACAATGACTCAAATCTCTGTAACCACGGCTTAGTCACTCTTCACCGGATATATTGGAAGTAGAGATATATGGCGTTTTTTAGATTCCAATTAGGAAGTTGCCGTTCTATTTGGAATATATTGTGTTTACAATGGATCTCAAAGAAGTGTAAGTGTAATGCCAGGAGCAGCCACGCCCACCTAATTTTACAAAAACATGTCCGTATTTTTTTAAGTTGCTTTCCAAAATGTTTTTATTTTTTATTTTTTTTTGAAGTATGTAATTAATTTAATAACCATTTGGAACTACGTTCGGGACAAACGTCTGCATTGAAGAAAAATGTTCCTTTAACAACCTTTCTATTAAATTGACAATCAATATTTTTCTTACCATTTGAGGAGGGTTTTCTATAGAAAAAAGGCCTTTTGCGATTATATGTACATGTATCTTTGCAATTGGGTACATTTTATATTCTGTGACGTCTTACTAAAACTACGACGAATATTCTGTCCACGACCGCACAGGGACTGTAGCGTTTTTTATGATGAATTCACTGACAGCTAAGCATCATCAAGTCTCTAAATTCGAATAGTATTAGCTCCGAGGCTGCTACCGAATACAGAGGAGCCCAAGATCACTCAAATATACAGCCCCTGCATAGACTGGAGCCCTACCCACTGGTCCACTTCAGAAATTGTGCCGAAGGTGAACTGCGTAGAAAGGGGACCGAATTTTTTTTCTACCTTCTATCTACATAGAAAATGGTCATTTGATCAAAGTGCCATGACTTAATTTTCGGGGGAAGGTAAGAAAATAAAGTATAAGTGTGCCATGGCAATGGGTCAGCCGCCCTAAGTGAACTTTTTTGCAGCAATTGTGGAATGTCAGCCACACCAACTTAACCTTACTTGTATTGAATACGAGCGATGCAGTCGAAATAATACATAAGATATTGCTGATAGTAACAATCTCTACATACATCACGTATAAATTCCAATCGGTAGTACGGACGAAAGAAAATTTTTGTTTGCACTCTCTAGATATGCAAATTTATATTTTATACGTAGTCGGTGGAGGAGATTCACAAGAAATGTATTACTAACTCATTCTCTTTAAAACTGGAGGGTCTATCAGGTTCTCACGTATGTCAATTGCCGCCAATTTCTATCAGATAAAGGCAGACACCCAGCTAGACTTTCCAATGCCGCCGACGCCTTCTACGTATCCCCAAACAAAAAGTCTACAGTTCGGATGTCAAAGGATCTAGCTAAGCGACAAATTCACCAGTTCGAAGCTTGCAGTTAACCTTTCACCGAATTGTTCTCGCAGTAAAGACATTCGGCGTTTACTTCTCTCGATATAATGTTACCCTATTTATTTTTCTCAGCTCTTTCATATGGATATGCCCTCATTTCTTAAAATATTGCCGTCTTCAAATAACATCTTCAAATAATCTATTAATTTCTCAGGACGACAGATAACGAAATGCAAATTAGCTATTTTTGTTTATATCCGAACGCAGAATCATAACAACATAAACAAATGAAACAGCTGATTTTTTGTTTCCGGGTGTAAAATGTGTTTGTTTTTTATTCCCGTACTTCTGGATATTTCCTTCCCTTTGAAAAAAAACATTTCGCTTACGCTTTAATTACCAAGCCGGGAAGTTCGTGAAAGAACCCAATGCCACTGTGTGGCAAGTAGCGCCGTCTTACTGGAAACAATTCTTGGCGAGATTAAGAAATTCAGGCAGACTGTAGTGCGCTAGCATGACTCTATAATTCACATTTTTATTCCGGTCGGTTTAATGCTAGTTAAAATGAACTCCATCTCGCTGCACAAAATTTTGGACGAGAGCAATAGACCATCTCAAGCTTTTCCAGAGCCCAAAAATTGAAACGTTGACAGGCCAAGTCCTTCGCTAATTGAATGCTAAATAGTGCTGATAAAATACGGCGACAGTTTGACAAGTGCGCTTCGTCTCGAAATTAATTGCTCGTAACATATAATGCTTGTAACATTGATGACAATATAAACATCGAAGACTTAATGATGGGATATGAGCCACGGCTATGTACATATTTGAATTAAAACGAAAGACAGAATTAAATATGTAAAGGACTGATATCGTTCTGGTATATCGAAAAGTGTATAAAACATTATTTGGAATACCACAACTTACGTAAATGATCATAATGTATTTAAATTGAATTTTCCGCCAGCCTTCAGTGTCCACGGACGTCAATCCAAAATTTCAACGACTTGTAAATTCGATGTTCTTTACGAAATAAATGCTAAGGGGCAAAAATCACTATAATCTAAGATGAGTTATAGGTAAAATTAAAAATTATTTTATACCTACAGCAGATTCTTCGTGGCTATATATATTACTATCGGGTGTTTTTTTTAGACTGATAGAAATTTCGATAGGGATAGCTGTCACTTGACAGCGGGTAAATGACATTTCGTTTTGACACTTCGTTTTGACGTTTCTGTTCAGTAAGCATTGACAAATCATCATGGACAGAATGACGCGCAACAATGTTTACAAATTGTAGAAATTTACTTTAAAAATCAGTGTTCTGTTCGCCAAACTTATAGAGCACTTCGTGAATTTTACGGTCCACATAATCGAGAATCAGAGCAGCTTATTCGTCGAACTGTTGATAAATTTCGTACAATATTTACTCTACTCGATGAAAAACCTACAAAAAGACAAAGAACTGTACGTACAGAAGAAAATATTGGCGCTGTAAGTGATAGCGTTGGAGAAGATCCGAATTTGTCTAATCGCCGCCGTCCTCAACAAGTTGGACTTTGTTCATCCACAACAAGTGGTTCAAAATTGGACTGACCGCATCCGATTCACCAAAGCTAGTCGTGGCGGACATATGCCAGAAATCGTTTTTAAATATTAAATTTCATAAAAATATCTTTCAAATAAAAAAATGTCCCGTCTTAATTTTTTAGGTTTTTTTATTTCAGTTTAAAGTTCTATCAGTCTAAAAAAAACACCCTTTATATACATAAGCGTACTAGTTCAGGCATTATATATATATGACATAATCATATGTGAAAGTTAACATACATATGTACTTGCGTACAATAAAAACAGAGTGCGTGTGGTGTCCTCTACGACGTGTGTCGCCCTTGCCTGTCACTTTGGCAAAATGCAACAATTCGTTTATCACCTTTCGATTGCAACAATGCGTGTAAGTGCGATATAGTACTGATGTGAAACAACAATAACACACACAAAAATCGTGCTGATACAACTTAAGTATCCAAAGCGAAAAAAAAATAAAAAAATAAAAAACGAAACAATGATATTGACGACACTCTGGGGACATGCGTTCATCCGTCCGCCCATCCTTTCACACCCTGTCCTTTGCAATTGCCTTGTTGGCGATCTGTGTTCGCTGTCAAATGACAAACGCATTAAAAATACTTAAAGTGTTGCCAAACACTACTGCCAACCACAATTGTCAACTGGACAAGAACACATTGTTGTGGTACTTACAGATATCCCCAAAAACAAAAAACAAAAATAACCAAGTCAATAACAACAAGTCTGCCAAAATACAGACAAAACAGCAAAAAATTATAGCCGAGCATTGGGTCGCGCAGTCGCGACAAAATCGCCGATTGCCGCTGCTCGTCAACAACAATGTGCCAACTTGTGCCGGCGATAATAGTTTATTGCTTTGAGACATTTTTTACGCCGTCTATAGACGGACGACAGACGATGAGTTTAAAGCGGGACAGCACAGGACTGGACATAACACTATAGCCAGATCTAGCGATTGAGATTGAAGTAACGCCATGGCGCGATCAATGCGGCTGGCAATGACGATGTTATTTAGCGATTATTTTGACAACGATGGAAGAACACTGCAACTGGGCGGTCGTCGGTCGATACGTGAGCGATCATCGACTGATATGCTAGAATAGTCCAACGTGTATTGGAAAAAACAACATTCACACATAAATATTTACGAATGTCTGCGATATTTGCGCACATTCGCACACATTTAGAGTACTCATTCAGGACGCGTTTTATTAGGGGATTTCCAGTGGATGTAAGCGAGTGACTCAGTTATTACTTAGTATTCATATAACAAGACACGCACTCTCATACATTCATACTCAATTTGCTACTTTCAAATTTAAAATACTGAGATTTCTGTACTTATTTTGTTATACTTACTATACTTAAAATATAATAGGACCGTTTTTTTTGTAACCGAGTTGCAAAAGAACACTAGGTGGGATTATTAATTGCATGTAAAGCAATAACACTAACTCGGAAAAATATCCGGGTTGAGCCAACTTGGTAAAATGACATCCGACCTGAGAGGTTGTGTTGGGAAGTGAAAAAACTGCGCTACTGTGAATGAGCCCTCAGAATATATGTACATGGGTAATTTCAGTTCAAAACCCAATCTGATTTTATTTATATAGCATTTTTAAACATATAACGAAATCAATCTAAAATTTTCGTTCTTAAACAAATCGCAACATTCATGAAAGATGGCAACAGAGTAGCTTTTGCGACTAAAGGAAATTTTATTCGAGCTCAACCGTTCTTTTGCAAGTCGGTTACAATAAAATGGGCCGAATATTATTGTACTTGCTATATCGTTTTTTAAACGATTCTACTGCACACGGTTAAAACAGATCACGACTTCCGACAGATTTCACCCAAGGGTCCTCTGGGTAGCCCCAAACATCCATTCGGATGTAAGAAGGCGAACAGGCTGTCTCCATTCCGTCGTGTGTGGTTCAAGGGCTCACCAGGGTTCTTACCATCTGCTTACCAATAAATTTCTGCAGCTGTAAGCGAGCATGGGGACTTGCAGCAAGCGGCTCGCTATACCAATAACACCAAACGAAGAACGCTCTTGGTTGTGCGTTGGACTTGGAACCCGCCACCTACAAAAATGTCACTAAAAATTCCGAAAAGCCTTGGAATCTCCCGTTTTTGACGGCGACTACAAATTAAAGCCAATGACTGGATCTGGCGTCGTCTACTATTGCCTTAAACAGAATTGCAACGAACAGCGGTCGGTGAATAGCTGATCTATTCCTGTCGGAAAATTCCAGCGGGTAAACACAATTGCGACAGAATGGTTTAAAGTTGACATTTTGTAGTGTCATTAAAATTAAAATTGTATTTGCTTTTTCTTCTGCATGTGTATTATAGATATTAATGATAGCATGTAGGATTTTCGTTTGCCAAATAATAGATGGAAATAAGTCTGAGTATTTAACCGCCGTAGAAATACCTGACGACAAGTGGACGACCGTCTCCAAGATCCGCATCACTGAGATTTTTCAACATATCCCTGTGTATTAGCCCTACAAGCCCTCCGCCTCTGTGCACCAAAAAAACGCGCGTTTAAGTATAGACGGAAAGCTAATAGGCGGGTGCAAATTTATGTAACCTGGTGACTGACGCCCACACCCCACTTTGCTACATCGTGACAGCAAAAAGGTTGCTGGTGAAGATAAGGAGCCGGAACATCACATTTTTGATCACGTTAGTAACAACCCGCCACTCGACCTCTATGAAGTTCGAATAGAAATAATAAGCTTTCGGTGCTGTTGTATTACGAGCTGAGCCATTAAAGGACGGTGTCGAAGAGCTGGGTAAGGTGCATGAACCAGCTCATTTTCAGAATAGTGTCAAATGAATGCACTCCCGTCGATTTAAAGTTAAGTGTGCTCTGCCTAATCCACAAGAAAATTGATCCTACAGTATTCGCAAAGACCTACCGGATCAGCTTCCTTAACATTTCATATGAGATTACATCGAGCATATTGCGAAATTCTGACTTCAAGCATCAACGAACTGATTGGACCTTATCAGTTCTATGGTTCTATACCATCGACCAGATATTAACGCCAAATATTGGATAATGCTCGTGCGACCTTTATTCAAGTTTTTCTTAAACAAAAAAAAAGGACAAAACCAGCATCAAAAATTTTTTTATTATTAGACGGTTTTATGATATTAGGTAACTTTTTTTAAAAACAAAATTTTAAAAAACTCCATTTTTGGAGGTTTTTTGACATAAAGCTTTATATTTTTCTGAAATATTTTGTCGGAAATATAATACATTTTAAAACTCCGGTGGAGAAACGGAACGGAATGCTTTTTGGTGAAGCAGCCTAGTGTACATTCTTAAATCCATATGTCATGGATTTGGCGAAAATTTGTTTTTGCTCATACCATTTGTCTTCAATACAATTTTTGCGACAATTAGTGATTTTAGCAAATGTCTGTGCCTCATTTATATTTACCTTACACAAACCGAGGTACAATCACAAAAGTGTTAATCAACTTAATTGCCATAAGATAGCATTTTGACCTCTCGTAAAGCAAAGCAAAGAAAACGGTGGAAAAAAATCGCCGCCTATTCCATTTAATATCCACTTCTCAGGGACAACGATGCAGACCATAATGAATGAGTAATTAGTCAGGAAATGACCCTAGCCATCAAATTGTTGTGATAAAAAATATTTATGGTCAGATATATGTACATACATATGTATCATATATGTATATGTTTATATGCCCAAATATGCCTGTATGTATGAGTAATATGTGTGTGCAGATCGTGTGACCCCAATGAGCCGGAAACTACCACAAAGCGCCAGCTAGACATTTTAGCAAACGCTGATTTTGCGAACCGACAAATGCGACTTCATTTATTAATGTCATTTAATTAGCAGTTGTAAAGAGTTGTGCAATTTTTAATTCCACAAGTGAGAAATATTTATGTATGTATATATATATACATATAGTAAATAAGTTGTGTGTTAATGTTTGAGTAAGTATTATTCGAGTATATAAAGAATATGTGCCCTACAGGGAAAAACTAGAACTTATGAAACAAATATCTGGTCCGCCATTAGTCGAGAGTAGTCTGTCGCAGTCTTACGGGCAACTTATAGATATTAGAGCGATACTGCTATATATATGTATGTTAAGATTTTGCATTTCTGTAAGCACCGTTCCAGCCTTTAACTGTAAAACACATTTATTGTGACGGTGGTAATTAAAAAAAAAAAAAAAATTGTTGTCTGATATTTGGCATGCATTTTTAATATTTTATATGTATACTTAAATACTACTAGCAAAAGACATGCAAATCTATGCGGTGGCATTACAATTATTGGCGACAATCAGTGCTACTGTGTGTTGGTAGGTTGTAAGTACTTATTTAAGCAACTTTCACAAAAGTGTTAACCAACAATCTCTTGTCCGTTTGACCATTTGCTTGACAGTTTTGTGATTGTATGTCTAGTACTTCATCAGCAACGAAGGTGACGGAAAACAACAAATAAACAACAGGCAACAATCACCAACAACCAACGTCGTCGTTACAGTAAAATAATGAATTCTCAATTAAGTTGGTCTAGCTTCGCGGAGGTCTCCTAACGATGGCGATGGTGGTAAGACACTGGGTACAAATGGCAAGCATAGCAACCAAGCAAAAAAGTATTTGCAATGGGTACTGTCCTCAGCAGTGTTGCAAGGAAATTTTTTCGTTTGAAGCTAAAACCACCGAAAAAATAACTGAAATAAGCTAAATGTAGCTAAAATCGAAAGCTGATTGTTTTTGTTAAAAGTTAAGCATTTCTTGACCTAAATTTGTTTATATGTTTTCTGCAACTTCTATATAAAAAAACAAATCTTATAAATTTAAGTGTATGAAATTTTAAAAACTAAATAAGGTGGAATTGTAGGGGCATATATAACACTTATAGAAGTTTGCTTTTAAACTAGGCCAAGAAGTTTCTGTGTTGAATTCTGCAAGGATTGGTAATGCTCATTTGACACTATTTCTTCGCAAAAATTTTCTGATTTACGTTGCCAACTAATAAACATTACACAAACTCTTATAAAGTCAAACTATAAAGTTTTGATACTTAATTTATAATTCTGATTTATTGTAATTTGCACTTCACCTCATCGATAACGCTGTTTTTAATACATTTAAATTGGCAATCAAAAATCGTATATTCTGAAGTATAAAAGGTATTATTATTCTAGCCCAAAAGATCATTTGAGTTCATTAATTTTAACAAATCATTCGATATTACAAAATCAGGACAGTATCTGCATTAGGAATGTAAGTTTTGTCCAAATTAATTGAAATAAAATAACAAAAAACTTTTGAAACTTGTATGAGTTGTCATACCACCGAAGACAAAACCAAGTTTTAGTCAATCCTACTTATAATAACACTACTTGTGATATGAATAAATTAACGAATACAATTGAAAATTTTTGGCGCTGAAAAGTATTAGATAATTTGAAAGAGAGCTAAAAAAAATTAGTTAAGAGCTTAAGCTAAATTTTTTGAGCTAAATGGAAAAATAAAAACCATCGAAATTGCAACGTTGATACTCAGTATTCTGAATTTGTAGCAAATAGATCAATTGGTGCGAGCCACTTTGGGTGAGAAAAATTAATAAATATTTAATTTATATTTGTCTTGAAAAAATATTGCCCCCTGGTACAGACTATGTCAGTCTGCAAATATGACGTTCCATTTTGCAAAACTACCCATCTTAACTAACAATTTTGTCTGTTCATAGTATGATATTCTTTATTATTTAAATATTTTTGTATGAAAGTATTTCAAGAGGTGAATGGGCAAAAAAAATTTTTCAAACGTACATAGGATGCACTTCCTCATGCAATTTTATAGCGAAAAAGAAAATGAATAATAGCTTCGTTTCTTTGCAACCGAGTTGCAAAAGAACACTAGGTAGGATAACAAAATGCATGTAAAACAACAACGCTAACTCGGAAAAATATGCGAAGTGAACAAAACTGCGCTACTGTGAATTAGCCGGGAAAAAGTACATGGGGAAGTAAATGAAGAAACATAGGTGCGGATGTGTTTGATTCTTAAACCTTTCTAGTTGTTCCTTACATATTAAAAACAAACGTTAAAAATAATTTGGTACATATGAAATAAATGTATTTTCCTCTTTTCATTTTTTGAATCATAATAATCACATGATGCCCCAATACACATCTATTAGTTACTGTTCTACATTTCATTAGTTGAATAACAAAAACTCCAGTAGCATGAAATATTCTCAAAGTAGTGTACAAAATTTAGTCTTTTTTAATACATTTTGAAAACAAAAACAGTGTCAACCTTGTTCCTTTTTCTAATCTCTTGAAATACATGACTGAAATATGAGAGCCCACAGATGTTGACGTTATACTACAGACATCACCATTTTTTGTTGCACCCAAGCACATGCGCTTTGTATGAACTTCATTTCCAATCTACTCGCATTTCTCTTCTCTTTCGTACTGGTAAGTATTACCATAAATATCAGCTCTAAATTATGTCACCCGACTCATGTCTTCTTTCTTTCACTTCTTATTGTTACCCTTAAGCAGGTTTTTTTTTTAAAGATATGTTCAATTCACCAAAACTTGTTCATCACTGATCAGGGTTGCATAGAATGCTGCTCATTAATATTTCTATTGTATAAACATAGACTACCCTTTAGTATCCCTGCAGCATGCATGGCCCTAACCCTGATTTGCCAGGATGGCCTCAGCTCTTTTAAAGAACGCTAGATTTTCCCTGGTATTCCTACCATTTAGAGAATATGAAACTCTGTGTGACCAAGACGAAACACCTACAAAACATAGACGTCATTCTATATAAACAGGCAGACTTCAGGAGCCATTAGGACTGTTTCCGAACCCACCCAGGGCTTGGAAGGTATCAGATCATTTGCCCATCTCCATGGAAAGCTTGGTACCAGGACCAAATATTCTTATACCTTCCCCCTCATTCATATTTGACACATCAATGCACGAATTTATAGATTATTTGGCGTCAAGGTGTGGGAACCCGTTTGATCAAACAACATAGACAGGAATTTTGACTTGAAACGTAGTTCCCTAGTCACGGGATCAGGAATTTTATATATTTCTAACACATACATATATCCCTCTAAAGATCCCCGATCGAAACTTGTTATAAAGAAAAGTTTTATTCTATAAAAATGTGGAGAGCAGTTCAACTTAGGAAAATATTAATAACAAACAAATCGTATGCTCTATTCTTAATCTTTAGGTATTTGTTGACTTGATCGCTTTTTAATGTTTTCATTAAATTCCACAATTTTTTAACTTCAACCGCATGCAATTTCGCGTTTTGTTGTAGTAGTCCTGATTGTTGTTGCGCTGTGCTACATTCTATCTAGGTGCCACTCAATTGCTTAACAATAAAATCAACACCACGAATAGCAACAACAACTATGGTAATAAATTCGCGATAGCAAACAAATCGAAAGATTTAACACACAAACTACAATGAATAGCAATAAACTGCACTGGCGACCCACCAATCAAGCATAACGACAACAAATAGCTAAACACCATGAAACCCAACAATTTTCCAACCCAACTTGGCCACCAACTATACAAAGCACCCAACCAGCGTCCAGCACCATCCAGCTGATCAATCGAATAGAGCAAGTGATCCAGCTAGCAAGCGAGTAACCACCAATCACCTTAATTAAACACTACCAACCTTGGCATTAGTGTTGATGGCTAGCTACTGCAGCTGTAGCAACAACAACAACAACAACAACAACAACAGCAACAAGCAAAGCAATAACATGCAGTAATGAAATTTCAGCGCGGTGGTCTACATGTCAACAATTTCCGTTCATTGTGGTGCAAAAAGGTTGTTGCGGTATTCAGTAAAATCGGTTTTTTTTTAACTTTTTTTTTAAACTTATTGCTGTTTTTTTGGCCATTTTATATTTACACTTTTCCTGCAATTGCACTATACATTCCGCGATCACTGGGCAATCACCATGGCAAATTCAGTGACATCAATGTCAAGTGTGAAGCAACGGCAGCAAAGGCAACATCAGTAACAACTACAACATTGAATTGTAATTGATGCCTCGGTTGGGTTGAAGCAGATCACCCAAGACGTTCCGACAATTGCGATCTGCGTCAATGAGTTGAACTTTCTTGCAAAGTGCTTTAATTGCATTGCAATACCTGCCACTTATGCATTATTATTACATATACATACATACATACATACATACATACATATGTACTTGTATACATACATACATATATGGAAGTGTATATTGTGTGCTAGAAAAGGTTTTACCTTCGTGCACAGCTGCCTTCAAGTACTGGTTTCGCACGGTCCCTCGAAATAAAAAAAAAACACTAACAGCTGGGTGGAATGTAGCGGTTGACTTCCTAAATGATAGACAATCAAATTGTGAACCATGGTAATAAGTATTTACCACATGCTCCTGTTAGATGTGCTTTATGAAAACAAACAACAAAGTTGACCCCGTTATATAGTTAGCAGCGATAAAACGATATCGCTATGAAAGGTGAATACAGGACAACAGTACTTTAAGAATTAAGCATTCCACTGATTTACTGCATTCACAAGTTGAAGAAAAAGAAATAACAGTAACTTACAACCAGGGATAATCAATTTGAACACTTCCAAAATATCGTGTTCAAAAACAGCGAATATTAACAGAACACTGGACCATTGGCCATATAGGCGGCGGGTTTGTAGCCAATCATAGTAATTTCTCTACAATCAGGTGAACTTACAAAATTCGCGCAGGAATAGATAATTAAGCTAAGGGAAAACTTCCTCGTCTTACTGATAATAACAGAAATTAATGCATTCTGATTCAGTCTGCAACATCTTGTGGTAGAATGTACTGACAAGAGCTTTGCGTCAAACAAAAATTAGGCTACCAGATCACTACATTAGGAAGCGGCTGATTGGTTGCTTATTAGCGTGACTGACATCTGTAAGGGGAGTAAACATCTACTCTGATAGCCAAGCGGCAATTAGCTCTCTTGGTAAAATAACGGAGCGATCGAGGGTAGTTATGTATTGCCTGACTTCACTTCGAGAACTTCGGTATATTTTGAGTCAGACTATTGACAACAAGCTGATTTTTTCGTAATATTTGCCACGTTATCCATGATAATTTTTTAGTAAATTTTTAATTTTTACACAGTTTTTTATTATTTACTTACTTGAGAAATGAGGTAGTACTACTAAGCCTTTTAATCTTTTGAAATACATCTGCGTGCATTAAATATAAATCAGAGTTTCAAATTATGTATGTACATAATTTATTAAACAATAACCAATTAAGATCAAAATTTAATCTTTTGCGTATGCAGTTTTGTGGCTCATTTAATTTTAGGGCAACAATGTGAAGTGACTAAAAATTTCGGTTGATTTCAGAGTTTTTTTTAAATTATTGACGCACACAGGTGTATCTTTTCGTTCACTTATGCGCGCTATTTATTACCAGGATGTCCATTTAAATAAGTACACAACGTTTAGGTTTATAATTAAAATGTAATACTATATTGAAATAAATGGTTTAGCGTCACAAAGATTATTCCGTCGCGTCGGTGGTATAGTGTTCGTACAACTGCTCGTCTTACAATTTGTGTCGTTTTTTTCAGCGTCAGTAGGGTTGTCGTGTAGGTAGTCATATTAAGTCAGTGTTGTGTTTAGGTGGCGTGACAACTCGGCCGTTCCTGGCCTAAATCGTCCTCGATTTCGTCGTCGGCGTCAAGTTCGGGACTATTACTACACCATGGCTTCATCTTGTCGGAGGCGTATACTGAACAAAATTTCTTGTTTGTTATTTGGTAGCCTGGAATATCTTCCAGCAAGTAGCGGTCGTTTCCAATAACCTTACGCACGATATACGGCCCACGATATTTAGGCTCAAGCTTTCGTGATTCGCCCGTGGAAGCTGGTTCATTTTCGATCACGACGAGGTCTTCTTCGGCGTATATTTTAGGTTTCTGATGGCGATGATCGAATCGTTGCTTCCACTTTTCGCGTTCGTTCGAAATATTTATGGAGGCTTGACTACGTTTTTCGGCAGCAGTTAACGGAGTAGTATTGTCTTCTACATCTTCATGAATAGCGGCAACCAATTGGTTAGTTACTACGTCACGCAATTTAAAATCGAAAACAAGTTCATTTGGGCTAAAACCTGTTGTTGCGTTTCGGCGAGAGTTGATCGACCATTGGAGATCCCTTAGCATTAGATCCCAATCTTTCGGGTGGTCGGTAGTAGTTCGCAAATAAGTCAAAATGCTTTGATTTGCTCGCTCTACCTGACCATTTGCACGTGGAGTTCGTACCGCTGTTTTCGTGTGTTGTACGTTGTGTTTGCTGCAGAAATCTTCGAATATTTTGGACGTAAATGACGTTCCTCTGTCAGTTATTATTTGGGACGGAAGACCAAAATATGATGTTATTTCGTTCAGTGTCTTAAGAACGTGTATAGTTTTCGTATCGCGAACGGCTTTTACAATAAGAAATTTGCTAAAGGCATCTGATATGGCTAATACATAGCAGTTGCCTCGTTTGCTGCGTGTAAATGGACCCATGTGGTCCAAATGGATACGATGAAATGGTATCGGTTTAATTGAGTCGAAGTGGAGTTCACCCTCGATTTTACCAGAGCGTTGTTTCTGATAGCAGCACTTGATGCAGGCTGCGATATAGCTTTTTACGAATCTTCTCATTTGCGGGAACCAATACGTTTCTTTAATTCGGTCAAGAGTTTTTTCTAGCGCAGTATGACCTGCCTGATCATGGCAGAATTGGACGATCCGCCAGCGTACACCTTTTGGTACCACAAACTTCGGACCATCAGGTTGTTTTTTATATAACCGGTGGTTACGTAGTTGATATTCTCCTTTCACAGTAGTTTCTTCCGGTGATCTTATGGTACCATTTAAAATATTTATATATTCTCGTAGTTTTTCATCTTGCAGCTGCATCGTTAGTAGCCAATCGTTGACATCGGTAGATACGCTGAAAACAAGACCAGCTGGCTCAACCTCTTTCGCAGGTTGATCCGGCATTCGACTCAAAGCGTCGACGTGTTGTAGACGGCTTCCTTGGCGATGTATGCACACAAAATCGTACTCAAGCAATTTGAGCCACCAGCGTGCGAGTTTAGGTTTCATTTCTTTATTATCTTTTACGTGAGCAATAGCGGAACAATCGGTGACGAGTCGAAACGGTTTCCCCAGCAAGTAAATTCGAAATCGTTCCAGGGATTCGACAACAGCGAGGACTTCAAGTTCGTAGCTATGGTAACGACTTTCGGTATCGGTGCAATGGCGACTATAATAGCAAACGGGATGCCATTCACCTCCGTCTACCGATTGCAGAAGGACACCTGCCAAACCAACGCTGCTAGCGTCAGTGTGGACTTCATGTTGAGCGTTAAAATCATAAAGCACGAGAACTGGTTCTTGTGAAAGGATGTTAACAAGAGTTTCGAAGGCGCCTTGTTGCTTAGGGCCCCAACTAAAATTTTCTTGGTTCGCTTTTGTTAGTAACGTGGTTAGTGGTTTCGAAATAATGGAGTATTCACGTACAAATTTTCTGAAAAACCCCGTGAGGCCTAAAAATCTTCTTACCTCGGTTACATTTGTTGGTGGTTGAAAATTTTTGATAGCAGTTACCTTATGCATTCCAGGCGTAATGCCATTTTCGGTTACGATATGTCCTAGGTATTCAATTTTGGTTGCAAGAAACTTACACTTATCGGGACGTAGTGTAAGTCCTGCTTCTTTAAGAAGTTCTAAAAACCGTTCTAATCGCAGAAGTCCTTCACAAATCGTTTTACTCGGAATAACAATATCATCCAAGTAGATAAGCACTTCGCCCGTATTCATTTTGGACGCGATATTGTTCATAATGCACTGAAATGTTGCTGGCGCATTAACAAGTCCGAAAGGCATACGATTAAATTCAAAATGCCCGTCCGATGTCACAAACGCGGTATATTGTTTTGACGGTTCTTCGATTTCAATTTGGTGGTAACCCATTCGAAGATCAAGCGTTGTGAAAAACCGATTTCCCGCGAGTACTGCAAACTGTTCCTCCATGTTCGGCATGGGGAAAGGTTGCTTTAACGTGATTTTATTTAGACAGCGGTAGTCTACGCACAACCGATGTTCTTTGTTCTTTTTTTCGACTAGAACTACAGGGGACGAGTATTGAGATTCACTAGGTCGTATTATATCGTTTTCTAATAACTCCGTAATTATCTGGTTTAATATCGGTCGTTTTGCGAAAGGAATTCGATACGGTTTCAATTGAACTGGCTTGTCATCGTTTAATTTTATTTTCATTTTCGATAAACCGCACTTTCCGAGATTTGCAATATTCTTAGAAAAAAGCCCACGGTATTCACGCATTATAGTTTCGAACTGTAGATATTGATTTTCATTTAAACCTTCGGGATCATTTATATTACGTATTTGTTCAACGCGGCATTGAATGTTTTCTATTACAAGTCGTTTATCGGAACCACATAGTACGTCCTTTCCGAGGAGAACATTTTCGCATATGAGTTCGTCCTTAACAACAACCATGTCGGTTTCAAACTGTTGATCGTCAATCATTAGCAATACATTAATTTTGCGAGTGGAAACGTATTCTCCACCACCGAAACCTCGCAGTACTGTTAACTCGTTTTTATACGTCGCAATTTGAGCAGAAAACGTTTTGCGCACAAGGGTACGGGTGCTACCTGGGTCAACGAATGCATTAGTAGCATGCCCGTTTACACTAATTTTCTTAAATATACCGTCATTCAGTTTTTCTTCGTTTTTACGCGCGCCCGAATCAACAATTTTATTCACATTAGCTTTATTTTTGCCAGGACACTCTTCCGTTTTATGGGTAGTACGTTGGCAATCCGTGCAGCGCGTCTTTTTCTGTGGCTCTGGGCATTTAATGGCGAAATGCCCTATCTTACCACAATTAAAACACTTCATATTATTATTCGTACGTTGTTGGTTCGAATTCGATAAAATTGGAGCGGGTTTCGCACCTGACACTTGTGGTTTTATCGCGGATAGTACCATTTTCGGTTTGTATGCATAATTATTAATATCGTTATATATGTTGTAACTCATTATGTCCTTTAACAAGTCTTGACAACTTCTGTATTCATTCGATATTTTACGTTTAAGGTCGTTATCATTAATACCGTTTATAATATGTCGCGCGATACCGGATTCCGATAAACCGCCTTTGTTACCGAGCGCCAACATTCTATAAAAATATTCGACCGGCGACTCGTTTTGTTGGCGTTTCGATCGTGAAAGTTTTATATGCATATCTGCTTCATTAGTAAAACACGGAAAATCATTTAGAAATTTATTTACGAACTGTGACCAGTTTACGAAGGCACACGGTTGCGAGTCGATCCATAATTTAGCGGATCCGCGCATCTTTTGCTGTACTGCGAAAATTATAGCACTTTCATGCCACTCGTAAGCATTTTTTAACATTTCAACACGCCTTATGAATTGTACCGAATTTAACGACGTTTCGCTCGTTGGGTTATATTCTGGCAATAATTCCACAATATCTTTTATGTTGTAGTTCGGAGAATGAGAGTAGCCGTTACTTAGTGGAATTGGAACACTGGTTGGATTAAACACACTATTTCTAATTGGAATCTGCTGCAGCGGCGCAGTCGGAACACCTGCGCTCTGCCACTGCGGCATGAAATTCGCTCGCATAGATTGTTGTTGCACATTTGCCGTAGTCGTATACATTGTTGGTGCCGGCGATGACGACAAAGTTGGTTGAAAATTTGGCATGCACGAAGTATGTCGCGCATCAGCATTTTGTGAGGTATTAGTTTGCGTACTTATTAAACGTTCTATTGTTTTCTCAAGTGCTGATAAACGTTGTACCATTGTAGTACTTTGCTGATCACCATCGGTATCACTCGCGGCTTCGATATTATCTTGTAGTCGTTGAAGGAGTTGGTTTTTCGTGCCAGACGTAGGCAAACCAGCCTCCTTGCACCGTTTCTTTAAGTCTTTTAAAGTAAAATCCGTTTGCGACATATCGTTTTTGTTTTGATCGTAGCGTTTGTTCTAATTGGATTACACCGGCAATTAGATATGAATACGAGTAGAGAGAATATTGGATACGAGAAAGAGATGACGAATTTGATTGCGACGACGAACAAGTGCAACGTATGCGAGAAGAGAAGCGAGAACTACAGGTGCAGCGTATATGAAACGAGAACTACAAAACTGCTAATTTAAATTCGAACCGTTAAGCTTCGCGACAAAGCGTTTGTCCACAGGAGCCCCGATGTCCACGGAAGTCTCACCAAATGTGAGGTTAAGTTCAGTAGCAAAGCGTATGCTTACTGATTTCGCAATTTTTACACTATTTCGCACTTTAGACTTTTATTTCTTTATTCGTTAGCGTAAGTATTTTTATTTTAAACCTCAAATTTCACGTTTTGGTATTGTAAAGCAGCAACGTTCGTATAGACGCAGTAAGTACGTCCTACTTCTGAAATTGACGCACACAGGTGTATCTTTTCGTTCACTTATGCGCGCTATTTATTACCAGGATGTCCATTTAAATAAGTACACAACGTTTAGGTTTATAATTAAAATGTAATACTATATTGAAATAAATGGTTTAGCGTCACAAAGATTATTCCGTCGCGTCGGTGGTATAGTGTTCGTACAACTGCTCGTCTTACAATTTGTGTCGTTTTTTTCAGCGTCAGTAGGGTTGTCGTGTAGGTAGTCATATTAAGTCAGTGTTGTGTTTAGGTGGCGTGACATTATGGTCTTGAGAACTTTTTACATTTAACGTAAGCAGTTTAAATATATGACAGTAAATGTGCGATGTACTGAGACCCACTGCGTCAATTTCTTAGAAGAAATGGAGGTAGAATCATCAACACATTTTCTACTCAATTGTCCTGCTTCGCGAGATTAAGACTGAAGTTTCCCAGATCACATATAAAACACGCTACAGCGGCCATATTGGTAGTGGAAATTAACCAGTTACTTTTTGGAATGCCTTACGGACCCTAATGGATTTAAATGGGCTCCCAGAGGCAGCCACTTCAACCAAATTGTAACCTAACCCCACGCTCGACTGCCGATTTGTTTGCTCTTGGAATTTTAGAGCTCGCTTACCGTGTTTTATGTGGGCAATTTACAAAAATAGCCTAAAGCTAAAAGTAGTGGGTTCTTATTAATTTGGGTTTTAGATTTGTATTTGCATGCATTTGCTACCAAATGATACATATGTATGTATATAGCCCTGAAATTTGAATGAATTTTTAATAATGACCAATACCTAGTATGCCGTCATACGATTGCAAGCAACAGTTTAATATAAGGATATATAAATTAGTGTGCAAGTAAATGGCTTTCCGGCACACCAAACCAAATAAGACAAGGGCAAAAACCAAGAATTATATAAGTCAGAAAATATAAGACGGACAATTTTTTCAATATACGTCATCTTTTCATTCTGTCGGAAAAGCAGAAGGTCAAAAAGAAATAAGTCGTATTAGTTCCCATAGTATGGGAAATTCGAGCGAAATGCAATGATCGAGATAACCAAAATATTTTCAATCCGATACCTTCATTTTGAGCTGATTGTGTCAATGTGAAATCCATTAACTATTTACATTCTTAGTCCAATTATTTACGGCGTAGTTGCTATATAAAATTTCCGTTATATGATAGAGGGCATAGTTTTTGTGTACATTTTTGTGATTATGTTTCATAGCTAGATTTTCGTTACAAATAAATTTGCAATGTAAAGCTATCTATTCAGAATTTTATTTAGTACTATTTTTGAATGGTCACATTACTAAATTTGCATTGCACAATATTCTATTATTCTTAGATTTGAAATATTTTCGAAAAATTGTGGTTGTTAAGCTTGCGGCAGGCCTTGATTCCGATTAGCATTAAACAAAATTTTTTCATGGGCGTCAGTGCCTCCAAAACAAATTTAAGTCAGAATTTTAATACTCCCACACTCTTGGATTGTTCTATATAGAAAAAAATAATACCCATTTATATGTTTTTTTTTTTCAAAAAAGACTTAGATGTCGCTCAAAGCCTTCCATTTTTCATAGAACAAGTGTAATATACATGAAATTAATATTTTTCAATCGATAAACCCTATTTATTTTCGGTAGACTTCAAAGAATACTTAACTGTTTATTCAACATTTTTTAAAATTAACTATGTTTTATGGATCTCCAACAACCCACAAAAAATGCAAAAATAAATAAATTATAGGATATTATTCCTTGAAGTATTTTAAAGAGATAAAGAGATTGCCGATTGCAAAATATAGATTTTCCATTTAAACAAAAAATTATTTATTTCCATATCAAATACCTAGGAAACTGTGAAGGCCTTGAGCGACCCATTAATATTTTTTTAATTTCAAAAGAAAGATAGAGTAATTTTTTATCGATATTGAACTCCTACTTTACCTCACATGTGTTTGATTGGATACCGACAGGTCGGCAGATCAATGTAATCTAACAACATCGTAATTTTAAAGTATCTAAAATTTGGTCAATATGTAGTGTTTTTTAGGGGACCGACGGCGTCAAAAAGTTAAAAGCTTGATTGGAAAATTCGGGATGGCAAATCAAAAACCAATCCACTAAAAAACAAGCCAGCGATTTATATAAATTTTGTTAAATAAAAAAAAAACAAATAAGTCGCTCTCACTCATTCTCTATTCTTTGATTATAGTGAGGAATTCTCCTTAGGCATTCTGCTTTTAATAATATGAAGTAAAAGTTTTTTATAACACCCAATATTCCTACAGATTAATGTTTTAAACCTGACTTCGAGAACCGCCTTAACCCAGATTTTTACGTAAGTCAGCTAATTTATGCATTGAATTAGTCTTGGCCCATCATCTCGCATCAGCCATCTTGAATTTTACCAACCACAATATCAAACTTATACTATAATAAGTTTAAGAGGAGCTAGGTCATAACAAATCTAAATAGAGAAGTTCTTGGCACACCCTAATATGACATGATAATTCTAATTTCATTAACTTGTTATGTATTTTTGGCACTTATGCTCCATTTACTCGAATGTGACTTATGGACCATCGTTTCTTAGTCGCGCACAGATTTTTTTTTTTTT
Organism: Anomoia purmunda; assembly: GCA_951828415.1. NCBI lineage: Eukaryota > Metazoa > Arthropoda > Insecta > Diptera > Tephritidae > Anomoia > Anomoia purmunda. Next base: position 55,804,228 of record OX639993.1, read on the forward strand.
TTTTTTGCATTACTGCTATTTTGAATTGGAAAATCACTTAAAAGGCGAAAACATGCCTGGTTGAATAAAATTGTACGCACTGTTAGACGATTGCATTGGATTTGATAGGATTGAAATGCTTTTGAGCGATTTATTAGCTGTGATATGTAAGATGTGGGGCAAGTGGCAGAGGTTGCTACACGCTATGCCTGCGTAAATTTATGCGTGCAACATTGGGTGGTATAGACGCGTGGCATGGCAATGTGGCGGCAACTAGAGTGACATTATGAAATCCTAATGCGCTGACGCCTTATTTTGGGTGACAAAAATGCTCGAACGTGCCAAGTCTCGACTGTTTCATTGCGGCTGACCACTGGCGGCCGGCTGCCGCGATACAATTATTAATTTACCTTTCAGTTTTTGGCGCTTGCCATGATAAATGTTCACACTTGAGTTGTTGCAATTATTAATTAATCGTTGCATTTTGTGCATTTAATCTGGCTTTTTTTTTTGACGTCAGCTGCCAGAAGTGAGCTAACGAAGTCGCCAGCATTACAATCGTCGTCATTTTGCATTAAATTGCATGTTCACAAGAAAATAAACCTGAAAATAAGTGCTCGAAATAGTACCACTCTCTTTGTATAACTTGGATTGGACTGTCGCTTTGTGTATGCATCTAGGCGCATACATTTGTATCCAAATTAATTTACATATTTACTTTAGTAAGAACCTGCTTATGAAATTTATTTCATATTTGGAGACAGTTTTATCTCGGTTCCCCCAGTCGTCAAACTAAATCTTAATTTACTTACATATTTTGTTTAATATCTACTTATATACATATGTAAGTACATACGATCATGCATATACACTTAGGTAGGGATAAACGACACACATGCACACATACACATGCAAATTTGTTAGAGCGTTCATTTGATTGGCGTCTAGACGGCGCTCTTGTCGTGGTTTTGCATTTCCATTTCCATCTATCAGAATATTATTTTAATCAGCTTTGCGATTGGCCGACATGTGTCTCTTTCTACTAATGCAGCGTAAACGAACGGCAGTGAGCCAATTAAAATTTAAAAAATTACAAACAAGATTTTGTAAAGCACTCACCTGAGCCATTGCTGCCGAACCAGAGGGCAACGAGGTCCTCACTGGGCGACGTATGATAATGATTTCCGTATAAATATGGACTGGGATAGTCTAGGAGCATACGACGAGAAGATGGAGACTCCGCTGAAATAATTTAACAAAAATTAGTTTTGTAGAAAGACTATTTTTTAAGTTGAAATCATACTATATATTTAAATAGAATCATAGCAACTCGTCATATAAAGGATCATCAAAATTTTGCGATTATCGTTAAGGTTATGCTGTAAAATATAATTCGATCTTTACGATCCAACCGAAGAGGCACTATCTTCATAGAAGCATGCAGCTGCCAGCGTATTCTAATGACATCTACACCAGCATACTAAAAAGCGCGCCGTTTGTTCTATTTTCCCAAACTGGATAAAGAAACGAATCGAATAGGCTCGAAGGTGAACGAGGGCAAAGTGCAGTGCCTCTGCCATCAAATAAATAGCTAACGCATTCGTGTCTTGGCTTCAGCGTCGCTGTTGACAATTTCAATTCCGAAAAAATTATGAATTTTGTTTATTTGGGAACCATCATTAGCACTAATAATAATATCGATGTTGAAATGGATAACATCTCTTGCCAAAAAGTGCCGCTTCCTCGCAAATCAATTGAGATGACCCTTGGAGTGTTCGAGAAAGATTTTTCGACCATAACGTCATTGTGACGGCGAATAACACAGTCGATTTGAGCTTTACAGCGACGAAGATATTGTTCAGCGAATTAAAAATCAGCGGCTATTATTGCTAGGTCATTTTTAATGAACCGAAGAAACCCCTTCGGCCCTGAAAATATTTAACTCGTTACCTGCCGGTGATGACAGAAGTCACTTGCGAGCGGAAGGATCTTCAACGGCGTCGAACATTATTGTAATATAGGGTCACCACAACTGCTTCCGCTAATATTGCAAGTTGACGTATCCTAACTTGCTAGGTGCGGAAGGAGTTTAAACACCAGGTGGGCTGTGTTTCCTTCGCTAGGCGTGTTCGCCGTTATCTCTAAGGAGGCAACAGCTAGCATAGTATTCATATACTTGCGAAACTGTGTCAGTAGCAAATTCTGCCGAAATGTATTGCGAGATATATTAAGATGATTATCGCAGTTCAGTCAGTTTTTCGATGTTAGTCGAATAAAACTGTCTCTTTTAAAAAAATTTAGTCTTTTTATAAAATGTAGCTGAGTGAGTATCGTACGCGGAGCTCCCTGGGTTTAGCAGAGACAAGTAATATAAAAATTATAGAAAACCTTGTTTCTAATAGCGCTCGCCCCTTGGTAAGCAATGGCAAACATCCGATTGTAAAACTTTAAGTATCGCCAAAAGGTAATTATTATTATTATTATATTGTTTTTTATAGGTGGCAGCTCTGTTAAAAAAAAATACACTCCATATGTAATTTTCACAAAAAACTTTTCTGGTGTTAGAACGCATCTGGGGCTTAACTGTCATCACTGATATACATAAATTTTAACTAGGAATGCTATAGTATATTTTTTCAGCAAGCGATAGATCCGCAATAATGGCAATTGAGTCTTCGGTGGTTGCTAATATCAGAATCTTATTTATTTTTGTCAAAATCGGAGATATAGGGAATTAAATATAAACAAACCGTTGTTATACTTTCTTTAGATCAAATACAGCAAATTGTTTAGCGTAAATAGGTAAGATACTTCGATTTCCCTGAAACAATCATACCACACAACAACATTTCACCACCAAGCGTTCCTAAATGGTATTATGTATATTTTTTAAAAAAGTGTGAACCCTCTTCAAATATATAGTATTTTCGTATTAAAGCGTTCCTAAGCCTTTTTCGGATGACTCCCATACTGCAATATTTGAATTATTTTTAATTGAAATTATTTTTTCAAATACCGAAGTATTTAGTAACAATATTGCAACATTTCAGTTAAATTACTAATTAAATTGAACTAATCCAGCTGGCAACCTTCTTTAAAAATACTTTCGTAAGAATATTTCGATTGAGATCGATTCTATATGTAAAATTTTAAATAGGGGGCAACCTTCTCGGGAAATATTTTTGAAATGGCGCTTGCTTAAATCACTGTCGAGTGCGTAAACCAAAAACTTGATAAATCATGGATGGAAAAAATTATGAAATTTTAATTGGTTCTGCCATTTTCCAACTGCTTATGTTTAGCTAAAAAAGACATGGCCTATTAATAGGTAGATATTTTTAAATTCGTCCTATGGTGTATTTCAAATATATTAGATAATAATTTTATTTTATTTTATATTTTTGTCGGTTCTACTGAACCGAACTACGGTTCGAGATACTATAAACCGGTTCTTGTGCTGATAAAAAATTTTTCTAAGTGATTGGAACCAGGCAAATGAATGCAATAAAAATAGCTTCAACCACGGAATTCGAGTTTCTACTAACTGTCTCATATGCTGCCAATCTGAATGGCAGCAATATAATTATAGCTATATTTATAACAAAACGACGATGCTGCGGCGTATTCAGTTGATATTGACATTGTTAACCGCAATGGCCATCAGTGCAGCATTCTCTGGCTTAGAGAAGGAGACAAAAGAGTTTGGCCGGCGGTGAACGAGGATAGAACAAAATACTTCCTGGTAACACACAAAGAGTCTTCGGCTTTTTATATTATTTCCACCCACAATAAACACCACCAATAATGCCAGCTTGAAGATAAAGGGTAGAGTAATTAACGCCCACAGGTGCTACTTTGGGCTGCAAAAATCTCACTCTACAAATATTTCATCATTTGCGTCCTTTTATATGGCGTAGAAGCGTCGACGATGTCGAAACAAGATGGGAAGGGTTTGGAAACCTTCGAGAGAACTTGTCGACGTAAGATCTATGGCCCTGACAGCAGAGACGACAGGTCCCAAAGAAGATGGAATGCGAAATGTACGAGCTCTATAATGACATGGACATAAACAAACGTCCAAAAATTTAATGCTTGTGCTGGGTTGCGCATATCGTACGAATTAATGATAGTTCTCGGTGAACATATCCTTCGATTCGGCACCCATGGGGAGCAACGAAAATAAGGATGCCTAAGAACACAATAAATAACCAAGTGGAATCGGTGTGTGAATAGCTGGTTCTACTTCGCACAAGAGAGTCGATTGACAATGTTTATTGGTCTCGGTCCAGACCGACAAACGGTTGCCAAAAAAAAATTTTTTGAAGTCTCGCTTATACAACCTCCTTAAATGCGAAAAGTTCTGCCGTCATATATCCAAAACACTAGCAAAGTGGGGGGAATTGGGAGAGCAAAATGCCATTCCCCTTGAAGGCATAGTTGCGAATTTTTGTTTGAACAGGTTGACAGTTATTCCACTCCTGATTTATTTTTGTTTTAGTTATTTATGGCCATTTGAGTTGGTTATAAATAAAAGATATAAACTTTATATTTTATTTAAAAAAAAATTGAAGTATTTCCAAAAATATCCAGTGAACACCAATATCACCATACGATGCATTGCAAAAAAACAGAGATTATTTTTTTTTGTTATCCATGCCTATTACACACTTATTATTCTGCCTTTTTATGAGGTCGCCATAACTTGCACCCAATAACACAGAATTGCTGGAAGTATTGCGAGTAGAGAACGACCGAACTTCGGTTTCGGCAATGTTCGGACACCAAAGTTCGGTTTGGTTCGGATTCGGCTTCGGTCATAAAACTAAAATTGTATAAAGTTTTGCTTGTAATATGTTTCAAAATAATAAGCCCTTCGGATTTACACGATCGCGATATGATTTGTATAGATACTCTCTTAAACAGGAATTTGACTAAAAAAGAGGTATTCACAACTTGTCCTTTACAATCATATTTGAGAAGACCTTTTTCATTTCGAATTGGACAGCTTTATACCGATATAAGAGATCAGTTTCAAGGTGAAAATTCCGTTAATTTCGACATAATTTTTTTTAATTTCGAGCATTAAAAAAAAAGAAGTTTATTTATGTTATTGCTGCAAACATAGGTACGTTTAGGTGATAATTTAAAACGGATGTGATTTTAACTAATCTAATTGTATACAAATACTTAACCTTAACTGAACTTAGTAAATATTCTTGATGACAAATGTTTCTAAATCGCATAGAATACTCCCTGGAACAATATTCAAAAAGCAAAAGCAAAATCCATGTAAATAAAGTCATTTTTGCCTACCACTCTTTATGCAGTCGCCATTTTTAAAGTTTATTTTTACTTTTGGTTTTTGTGCGCCAACAAATGAAATCAGCTGTTCGTAAAAATTGCAATTTGTTACAAGTTATATATTCAAATTCAATCAAATTCTGTAAAATTCTTTGAATTCTTTGTTCACTCAACATTTGTATCCAATGGACTTAGAAAGATGCACTATATATGGAGTTTTATTGAAGATCACTTTGTTTATGAAATAAATTAAAATTTCGGGTTTTGTATAATATTGTAAAAATATATTATTTAATTTTATTCAATTCAAGCGCTTTTATGCACTAAAACAGTGGTAAATAAAAATAAATTTGTTTGCAAATATGCAAAAAAATTACAATTCAGTTTTATCGCGAAAATTTAAACAGAGTGTTTAGAAAATTCTAATAAAGAAAACGATCTAGTTAATAATTCCACCTTTTTTTTTTAAATCATGATGAATGTGGCTTTAGAGTAGCGATTCTTAATCTCGGGTCGCGACCCAAATTCGGGTCGCAAGAGGTATTGGATTGGGTCGCGGAAATCCCCCAAACGACTTTAAAGAAGTGGTAAAACTTCACATTTTTAATTGCGAATATTTTTATTTTGTTTTGGAAAGAAAAAGAAACACAAGCAAAGCGCATGAGACTTGATGCACCATCGAGTTCAGCAACCGTTTCGTTAGAAAAAACTACCTACGCTTCTTTCGAAGTAGCTTTAAAAGTAGCTCAATGTAAAAAACCCCATAGTATTGCTTAGCAGTTGATTAAACCAGCTGCAATAGCCATGGCATTGCGAAATGGTGCCAATTTCAAACGATACTGTGAAAAAGAGAATAGATTTAGTATTATTAGATATTTTAGAGCAATTAATAACGGATCTCAAAAAAGCCATCAAATTTTCCATTTAAATCGACGAATCAGTTGATATTGAAGATACAGAACTCCTCAAAATTTCAATGAAGAGTTCCTGTTTTGTGAAAAGCTCACTGGTACTACAACTGGGGCTGATATATTTCTTTTAATAGACAAGTTCTTTGTGGAACACCAATTACTGTGGGACAATTGACTCGCAGTCTGTACAGATGGAGCACCGGAAATGATAGGGAGTCACATCGGGTTTTGTGCCAAATTCAAGGAACGAAATCCAGAAGTTGTTTTGATACACTGCTTTTTACATCGAGGAAACTTGGCTACACGTGATATGCAGCCAGATCTACATCAGGTGTTAAAGGACGTAATAAAAATTATAAATTTAATAATGGCTCGCGCTATGATCTCTCGGATATTTCGACTGATGTGCGTAGAAATGGGTTCAGATCACCAGAATTTATTATACCATTCGGATATCCGCTGGCTATCCCGCGGAAAGATTCTAGCTAGAGTTCTTTCTCTTAAAACAGAAATAGAAATATTTTTGACAGATAAAAGACATATTCGTGTCGCTTCAGTGACAACAAATGGATGGCTAAATTGGGATATTTAGGTGATATTTTCCACCACTTGAATCAGTTGAACACAGAAATGCAAGGTCAGAATCGCACTGTAGTAGACATTTATGAAAAAATTACTATTTATAAAAACAAAATAAAACTTTGGAAACATAAAATTGCCAATGTCAATTGGCAGCGTTTCCAACATTAAACTTGTTTTTGGAAGATCTTAATCTTATGGCAACCGTATTTTCGTGGTGACCATGCCTATTTTTTTAGAACATTTGACAAAACTTGAAAACGAAATGGAAAGATATATTCCACAAAATGTCCATATCGTGAAATACAGTTGGGTAAGAAATCCATTTGAAGTAGATGTAATGGGCGTTGAAAACGATTCAGCTGGATTACAAGAAGAATTGCTCGAAATGCAAGGTGATGTAGTTTTAAAAGAGAGATTTGCCAGAACGAGTCTCACAAAATTTTGGGCACAATTATCTGGGAAGTCTGTTCTGAAGCTGAAAAAGCACTGCTACCTTTCCCAACTACTTATTTATGTGAAGCAGGATTTTCATGCCTTGCTGTTATGAAGAATAAGTACAGGAGTAGGTTGGATCCTCAGCATGACATGCGGTGTGCACTTTCTATAAACATAACTCCACGTATACATGATCTTTGCTCAAAAATACAACAACAGTGTAGTCACTAATTATTTTGCTTTAAATTTCGCGTACTTCAAATATATTCGTTCTTTGGGTCGCGAGCCAAAAAGGTTAAGAACCACTGCTTTAGAGGTTCAATTTTCCGACAACGATTAAACGCTCCCAGATTAGTTTGGTTCGCCATTTCATCAATGATGGACTAACGTATGACAATTGCGCCACGCGTACGTCAGTAATCAACTCCATATCTTAACACAATATTCTGTTCAGTGATGAGGTTAATTTTTGGATCAATGAGCATTCCAATAAGGAAAATAAGCAAGCCACCTTTATATATAAAAAAATTTGCTGTGCTGTGTGGCCATATACGTTACCATCAACGGTGGCTGAGTATCGTACAAAAAACATTGTCAAATCGTGCATTACATTCACATTGATAACTTTTAAGGTAATTTTTCCTTTTAACTACGAAGGATCTAAAATTGTTGTTTTATTAATTAAAAAGTTTAGGCGGTACTAAGCCAAGACATTTTATTATAAATTTAGTTACCTTCTTTAAATAAAATGGTAAAAATATTATTTACCATCCAATCGCTTAATTTTTAATCTTGGGAGAGTCTCACAATATGATAGTCAGGACATTTTCTATTTGACGATGATATTTCTTTAAACTGTTGGAAAGAATTTCCATTCACATACAGTATATATGATTATACAAAAAAAAAAATAAAAGGGTGGTCCATAGTTCTTTTTTTAATCAGATGTTATTCTGACAGTGAAAGCTTTTTTTCTTTGGAAATCTTGACAGAAAGTCAGTATCACATCTCTGCGGAACGGGAAGAATCGCTTTACGCTAGAACAACGTTGGAAAATAAAGCATCATGCCACACATCTCATGCCCACCAAGTTGGGTAATAGCATGATTGTGATTTGACACCGCTAGACATTTTTGAAGTCAAACTTTTTTAGCGGGAGTGATTTTTTACATCGCGTAACGAAAGTCGTGTCAGAACCGCTTTACTAATTTCTCCCACTATATTTACAACTTTCAATCACTATTGTTACTAATGCTACTACTAATTTCTACCACTATTTTTACTCATTTAATAACGCTACTACTAATTACTACCACTAATTTTACTAGGTTCTACCTCTTTTTTTTTACTAATTTCAACCTCTATTGTTACTAGTACTACTATTTTTTACCTCCACAATTTCTAATAATTTCTACCACTATTTTTATTAATGCTACTACAAATTTCTACCATTATTTTCACTAATTTTTACCACTATTTTTACTAGTTTTTACCACTATTTTTATTAATTTCTACCACTGTTTTTACTAATTTCTACCACTATTTTTACTAATGATGCTGCTTATTTCAACCATTATTTTTACAAATTTCTACCACTATTTTTATTAATCTTACTTCTAATTTCTACCACTTATTTTGAAAATTTTTACCACATTTTCACTAATTTCTCCTACTACTTTTACTAATATCTACCACTATTTTTACTAGCTTCTTCCACTATTTTCACTAATTTCTACCACTATTTTTACTAATGCTACGACAAATTACTACGACCACTTTTATTAATTTCTATTGCGACAAAGAAGTTTTAGATGCACGCGTGTTTTCTAGGGGTGCCGCGAAGAAACAATGCCCGAACAAGTCATTAAGGGTTCAGACCGTTTCAGTGAATATCAAAAATTTTAATCGTGGGATAGAGTCAATGCGTTGCCAAACTGGGTCAACAGGATGCGCTATTCCAAAGGCAACCGGAGCAGTCACATGAATGAAATCGTGTACAATATATATTAGAAATGCTTGCTCTTTCTAATAATCCAATAACATACTAAAAAGAAATTGCCTTTGCTTATTGTTTCGAGCCTTTATAAAGAAAGGACTATACGGTACGTATAACGAAAATTAAGTAAATCACAAAACACGACTTACCTTGCACTTGCGCAGCGTATTCTGAGGCCTTTTGCAGATTCAATCGTGGCCGTGGTTTTGGCAAACTCTGTTGTGAACCTGGCGCTGTGGTTGCGCTGCTACTGCTGCTGCCATTAGCTGCCGCCGCTAATGCTTGCTGACTGGCTGACGCTGATGAGTCCAATAATAGTTGCTGTACTTGTAAGATGTCAACGTATTCGTCTAATTCTGTAGACTGAGCAGAGCTCGATCGTTGCGAGCCATTCGCAAAAGATGCGCTTCCGGAGTTGACAGACACCAGTGCAGTGCCGGCGGACGTTGGTACCGCTGACGGGTGTGGATAATGCGGATGCAAGTAAGTGGCCGCACCCGTGCTGGGTGTATAGAAGCCGAACTGAGGGCCAGTCTGCACCGACACAGGCGGTGGAGGTGGTGGCGGAAACTGCAAAGGACTGCGTCCCAAGTTTAGCAACGGTGTTGTAGGTGTATTTAATGAGTCTGCTTGCTGTTGCTGCAGCTGTTGTGCGTGTTGTTGAAGTTCTTGCTGATGCTGCTGCTGTTGTTGTTGTTGTAGTTGATGGTGTTGTGACGTACACGACGTTGCATTTGCTGCGATACTCAGACCAGGTGACAGCTGAAGTGCTGAACTAACACTGGGCACTACTAGACCATTTGTGATGGCCGATGCATTGGATGGTGCTGTCGCTGAAGCAGCGGCTGTGGCTGCCGCCGTAGCTGTTGCTGTTGAAGGTACTGTTGCTGTGGCTGTGGTGTGATGGTGTTCACTCTCACGACGCATTGCTAACAACATTTTTACGCGCAAAATAAAACACAAATGAGCGCGAAAAGAAAACACAATAAGAAAGAAAACACAAATAAAACGGAGATAGAACTGAAAATAAAACGACTAAAATTATCGCTGGTTTGCACTCCATTGGGGGGTTTCACTGACACAAAGCACAACTAAATTTCATGTTTGGATATTTGTACATTTTGTATAGTTATTTATATTGTTGAATTGACTGCCTTGGCTCGCTTTTTATTTTAAATATTTTTCACTAACTTTGTTTTGTTATTTTTGTTTATATACTAAATCACAAAATCAGTCTTTGAGAGGACGTAACTGGTTGCAGCTCTGAGTGATATTTCGAATAAGTTGATTTTAATTGCTGCAAAGAAAAAGGAAGAAGAAATGATTGTTACACTGAGAATGTCTTGAGAGGTTTAATATATACAGGATATATAAAGAACATAATTTCAATCACTTAAAATTTAAGTTCTTAGCTGCGCGTCTTGATGTTGTAATACAAATTGTGGGACCTACAGTTTATGCCGTCTCCAAGCGGCGAAATGTTTTTTGTAAAAACTTATATATCATGGCAGAACTACGCTCGGAGGATTGCTATTGCCTGCTGAGGGGCGACCGATATTAGAAAAAAATTTTCTATAATTTTTTTTTTTCATGTTACTTGCTCCCGCCAGACTTTGAACGCGGGACCTACTGAATGAAACGCGCACATGCTACCCTCTCGGCTGCGGCGGCCGCCAATACATTTATTACGGAACTCATTCACAATTTAACAAAAGACTTCGAATCGAACGCGATTTCGACTCCGGACCGATTCTGTTTTATAAAGATGACGTTATTAAAACAGCGGATTGCTTCTTCTTCCATTACATTTGCATTTTTCCTTTATTTATGAGATTGTGAACACCAAAACTATGGTCTGCCATTTCTCTATTATCTTTTGTCATGGCATTCTTAAAGTTGCATGAATTCGCCTTGCGAATTCGTCGAGTGAAGACACTTTAAAGGAAGGCCATATAAGGACGACGACGTTTGCAAAGATCGATGCGAAGTTAACGGTGTCAGTGGGAAACAAAAAACTATGTATTTCCACATTATGTAAACGTATGAAGAGAGAGGAAAAAATGTTATATCAATGAAGTCCGAATTGCAAAGAAGAAAGTCTCCGTTAGCTTGCAAAATTTTATGTATCATATTGCGAAGTGTCCTTTTGAAAGTTTTTCACCTAATTCTTAGTGCTTATTAAATGTGAATATTAAAACAATATTTATTAATCACATGCAAATGTGATACGGTGGTACTTAAATGCAGGAAGATTTTTTTTTTTAAATTTATATTTTCAAAATATTTTATAATATTTATATTTTAACGTTTCAAAGTTAATTCAACTATGAACGGTGTAATGAAATCAATAATTTAAGTAAGGGCGTCGTGGAAACTATATTTGCCGCACATTTCATTTCAAATTTGAAGAGACCTTGCCTGAAATAATCCTCTTTTAGAATCTGCGATATTAATTCAGTAGCAACATGACTTTAACTTATATGTTTTTAATGCAAATAGATAGAAGTACTTCAAAAGACAGAAAATATTTACTTCAATTTCGGTGATCGCCATAGCCGAGTGTGTAGCGTATGGAGGGCTTGATTCGCAAATGACATCAAAAATTAAAGAAAAGCCTTTTCTAATAGCGATCTCCCATGGCCAGGCACACACACACCTCCGAGTTTAATTCTGCCATGGAAAAGCTTCTCACAAAAATGATTTGCTGTTCGGAATCGGTCTAAGGCTGTAGGTTCCTCAATTTGATGTACGAGTACTACAAAAAAACGCACACCCTGAATTGTGGGAGAAATTCGACCAAACATTGAGCTTTATGATGTAAGCGGCGGAGGTTTTAATTCAAAACCATTTAAGAAGCTCGATTCTTAATTTAAATTTAAGTGTTGTATAATTCATGTTGTTTAAAAGAGTTCATCTCTGCACAGTATTTTTCTTTCCAGTATTTGCATCCTCAATTGAGTTTTAAATGTTTCGAAAGCGGGTTAATTAATCTTAAATCTGAAAAGTTTGTGCAAAGTCATAGATCGAGCATGCTAACCTGTAGGATAACTTGTATCTGTCTGATGATTAGTTACATAGTTCCCAGCTGTGCGCTTTGTCCTGGAAAGAAGATATGCCTCGTTTAACGCAAGACAGATCGTCAGCGCATATATATCTAACTCACTTGCAGTTTGTCAGACATAATATGGTCTGCAAAGATTAATACTCTATAAAATTGTTTAACAAAAATGTTTGAGAAAAAGCTCAAAAAATTAATTCATGTAACGAAACCTATGCGATATGTCGATGAAATTTTAGAGGATACCAGTAAGTAATTTATACGGTTCAAAAGTCCCATGGAAATCAACGACGTGAGTTAGGTTCTATGAAATAAAAAAAAAAAACCAAGCCGAAAACTGTGCCCAAAATACCAATAGAAGATTTTATCTACTGTGGGAGAAATTATTTTAATTCGGGCTCGATCATCGCGGGAATACAAAACTGATATTCTACATTTTAAATTTGTGGAGTATTTTTTAGAATTTTTAATGTCGTGCAACTGTAGGGTGTTCGATACCAAAACCTGATTTTAAATTCTATGAAAACTCGATGTTTAGATTTATGGGCGCATAGTTATAACCTAGATAAAGCTGGTTTTAAAAAGTTATTGTATATTGCATAGTTTAATTAATGGTCGAGTTAGAAATTATTTTTTCGCTTCTAGTCAGCTCCAAAGTTAAAGTGATGAAAAGCTTTCACTAAAGCCTGCTTCTAAATCTGAGGAATTTGGGTTCGATAGCCGCTATCGGCTAGACCAAGCCACTGCTTAGTTGCAATTTTAGGTATTTATAAAGAAACCTATAAAAAACAGAGGCCTTTCAGTGCTACCCAGCGCAGCAAGTAAATGATTTCACTGTTTCTCTTTGTTCTTCTGTTTTTCAGACAAGTATTTTGAATGATTTTTTGTCATCCATTGCCAAATTTGGTTTGGAGACAAACCGACTTCACTGTCATGTCTGCTTTGGTGCCGTTTTTCGTTCCTTTTCCCTTTTCACTATAATATTAGAAAAATAAAGCTTTGCAACAAACTTGTTTGAGTTGGTAATGAAATTTGACAACCAGAAGTGTAAAAAATTTATTAAATTTAATTATTAATACAAAATCAATTTATTTTCTGTATCAACGTAAGTTTTATTTTAACAGTACACTCAATGACAATTAATAATGGCAAGCACAGTAGGAAAAATTAATGCACAATCATATATTTCTTCATCAATTACGCGAATATCGATGGTAGGGACTATATTAAAATTTATAACGAAATTTTTGTTAAAACGCTGCATTAAAAAGTAATGTTAAACTAATCCTTTAAGTTTGAAAATTTATTGACACAACAGGCCCTATAACGTTGCACTGATAGATGAAACTGCACAACAACAATTTTGAAACAGACTGACCATGGCGATTTTCTTAAGGGTAAGATTGTGCAGATCATTTTTGCTCAAAAAATGAATAGCCCAGCACGCTTGGAATTTTTTTATTTGCAACTAAAGGTTAAAGGGAGGTTGTACCGCAAGTGTAAAACATTTGAAGGGTTACAGCTGTGATGTCTAAGGTAATGTTATTCCTTATAAAATGCTAAACAATTCATATTTGTACTTTTACCCCCTCCATTACTCCTTCGATCACTGTTTCAGCATTTTAGTTCAATTCCCACAAAAAGAAGTCACCATTTTATTATGCCTTCGAAAAAATTATGAAAACAATTGCGGAAAGAGATATTCTGGCGGATCAAAGTATATATATGGTACAAAGCCCCATTGTTATCCCATAAAATCTACATGTATAAAAAAAAACTCAGACGCGTTGCGCTAAAAGTTTGCAATAATGATCTGTGTGACCTTACTTTTCAGGAAACACCATGATGTTCTGCATTCAATTTTTATATATGGACACATGCTCAAATGTTTTATACATTTTGAAGTTTTTTTTTTCATTTAAGTTTTGATTTAAATTTTTAGTTGTATCGAACTAAATTTTTACACTAAAACCGATAGGCCACCATATTTTATAACTCTTAAATATACTTTAAATTCTCCATTTAGAATAAATTATCATGTATGCAGTTATTTAAAAATATGCGGCTGGTAGTTTTAAGTTGATCTTTATTTATAAAGTTTTGTCTGCATACATAATAAAAAAAAACCAGCCGCACGATCCAAACTAGCGTTATTATCAGTGGTACCTCACAATCGTCAACTATCGATGGTGTCACCTATCGACAGGTTCCCACCACTATTCGCCAGCATTATTTTGATGAATGTGGAGTTTTATTTTTCCGTTTTTCAAAGATGATATTTTACAACGGTATAAAATGATTTCAGATGAGATTAAAAAAAATGTTATCCCAATGAAGTCTGAATAAAATAAACTAAGAAAACTATGTTTTGGTGCAGTGGATCATACTGCGAGGCGACTTTTTAAATTCTTTTCGCACGAAAATTTAACTCTAATACAAGGTTTATTGGATTCTTACATCTAAACTGTGCTGCGAATATATATAGGGTGCTAGATTATGAAAGATTATCAGTTGGCAACATTTTGTTCTAATGGTATGAATTTGCTAACAATACTTCAGGCATTCACAAAAGTACGCAGCAAAAACTATCGGAATCGTGCGAAACGACATTCGCGCATTCTATGCCGAGCTGACCCAATATGTATTGTTGTATTGAGATACCCCATGCGATGCGAGTTACTTGATTCGTGAACAGAACCATGACTTGCTAAAAGAGGTAGAGAAAAAACTCGGTGGACAGCCAGAGCTGAGTCTGTCAAAGTTTTTAGACTGAGATAGCAGCACGCGATCGAATGGATTTCTTCTCTACAAAAAGTTTTGAACTTCTATTTTATATGATATTTATACGAGTATAGTTAGTTTCACAGCGCATATAAAAAATACGAGCCTGCACTACTATATGGCGAATTTGCGCAACACCTGCGGAAAAAAATTGTCAAAAAACAACTTGGACTTTATTCGACTAAAATTGTATACCTAAATCTCACACAGATTTTTAAACTTGATTTTAAATAATTTTTGTTTTAGAATTCTATATTTTTCTATAAAAAAAAATTATTGAAAATAGATATTAAAAAAAAGATAGTCAAAAGTTTTCAATGTGAGGCTGGGATATAATTATGAAACGCACTATATTTAAAGGCTGAAAAGTCAAATGCGATGCTGCTGATTAAAAGTACACTGAAGTAATTTCACGAAGCAAACGACATGGAAAAGATCAAGCGATTAAGTAAATTCGAGTTAGTTTGCAAAAAAATTATATGAGCACATAACCCTTCTTATTCCGAAAATATAATTTAAAAACTCAGAACCTACGGCGGCAATCGCCTTTCTACAATTTTTCAGATCTATCAGGCATATCCTGAAGGAATCAAAGAACCAGAATGTTTACGAGTCGAATTACAAATAGTACTCGTCGTTTGTGAAAACAGTGATAATTTTGAAGACATCTCGAAAGTAGCGTTCGAAATAAAAACTATAAACGCCGAAATAATACAATGTAGAGCTATTGATTATGACGTCGCCTGTTTTTTTTTTTAACATCATGTGACGGATCACTCAATTAATTTAAATTGATAATGGCCGATATTCACCTGCCTCAATAATGTTATTATCTTCTACAAAAGAAGAATGGATACACTTAAAAATCGAAGTATTAAACTATTAGAGTTTTCCATGCAGCGTAAAAAGTTTTATCGACTATAGAGTTGTATGAATCATACACTTTTCTATGCAACAATAAATTTCCACTCGGAATTCTATAAGACATAATCAAATGCGTTTTTCTACATTAGCTCGCAATTTAAATTTTTGTATAAATAAAGAGTTTTATTCCCAGTTTTAAATCATTAAATAAAAATATATCAGGACTTTGTTATTTTAATGGTGAAAATTTCTGTCGTAGTTAAAAACATTATTTTTCATCACAAATCTGATTCTCACACAGATTCAATTAAAAAACCGCATAATTAAACCAAAACAGTAATATAGCAAGCGAATATAATGTACTGCACGATGCAATGAATTTCTTGTACTACTACAGAAATTATTTTTGAGTTAAAAAAAAACGGGTGAAAATTTACTGTTTTAGAAAGCTGGATTTAACAAAATGAAAAACAAGAAAAGCGCCTTACGCAAAGTGTTCAGGGGATCATACAGAATCATTATTAGCTAAAATTTTCCGGGGAAATATAACATCACAATTTGTCGCGCTGAGTTATTTTAAAAATAAAAAGATGATATGTTTCTTAAAGTATGAAGTGTGTGAAGCTAGTGTGCTATCATACCGAATGCCATGACTCTAATCTCGGCAGGAATACAGAACATCAAAAAATTATATTAAAAAGCGGTCGCAGCTCGGTGGACAATGGCAAAACTTAGCGTATATTTCTGTTCAGAAATAGATTTTGACTAAATTCCTCTGCCGTCCAGAGGCGGCATAAAACTGTAGGAACCTCGATTCGTAGTACAAGAACATAACGCTTGCCACAAATTGTAGTAGAAGCGCGGCCAAGGATTGAGCTAGAGCTATAGATTTATGCACCAATCAGTTAGAAATATTAGCATAGTCATCGCGGAATTTACCAAATAATTGAAAAACGGACCTTTAAAGATCGTTTCTAATAAAATAATTATTTTTATAGGAAAAAAATTTTAATAAACAATATTGTCTACTGTTGCATACCGTTTTATCTTCATTTGAAGTAGTGATTTCGTATTGTATATGATTCGCGTATATAACTGTATTTATGGTTTTATTTATTTTTTAAATATCTCACGAACACTCGAAATTATTATACTTATTTGCATATTGGTTTAAAACACTTCACAAAAACACTTCGACACACGCAAGGTACGTTAAAAATATTTTCTTTATCCATTATTTTTATTAATATGTAAATACCTTTTAATAACCTTAAATACCGCACCTTTTAATTACAATTATAAAAATTTCATATTTTTTAAACAATTTTTATTTTCAGATTTGCCGGCGGCAAATGAGTGCGACTAACTCACACATTGCAGCCAACGGCCGGCTGGGCACTTTTTTACGTTTTCGTTGCATTCGATCGTGAAAAATTTCACACAAATTATTCATATGTAAATATGTATTTTAATTTAAGGAATAGCAATGTATTTTAGCTCAAATATTCTACGACACGATGTTTCTAAAGAGATTTCCCAATTGAAGTTTTACTACTGAAAATATCCGATAATTCGCGAACTGTATTCCGTTCGAAAACTGCGTTGTATAAGTTTTGCACGATTTTGATGGTCGAGCGCAATGACATCCGCTGACGCGGCACAGAACGAAATAAATATCTAAAATTCTTAAAACACTAGACACACTGCCGGGAGAGACGCGCTGTCGAGCCGCCGAGCCACCAAGTCGCTACTATCGGCCAGCCGGTAAAAGTGAAATTGGGAAACCACTTGATACTGAAAGTGAGCGTATTGAAAATGACAACAGCAGCAGCGGCAGCGGCAGTGTCGGCATCAACGACGCAACAGGCAGCAAGTATAAAGCGGGAGCAAGCGAACTAGTGAATGGTCGAAAGCGCTCGTGGGGGACATTGCCGAAGCTGGGAAATGAACATCAATGCTCGGAGCATGGGAAATGGTTGGCAGGCAAACGTAGGAAAATTCAAACGAAAGCGAAGCGTGTAAATAAGTGCGGAGGTGAAAACAAAAAAAATTATATCAAAGAAAGCGCAGGAATGTGCTTTTCACACAAAACAAACGAGCAACAGAGTTTACGAGCAAAGCGACGAACAAAGGAAAAGCTGAGTAGAAAAAGCGCACGAAAAAGCTGCACGGATATACAGAAAGTAAATACTTTTATGTGTAGGTGGGTGGGTTCGGGTAGTTGTTACAAATGAGTGGGTGGAATGAGTGCGTGGCTAAAAGCGTCAAGCTACAGAGGTGTAAACGTACGAAAACAAATCGAATTACAAAGAGTAGATAGCATGCGAGAGAGGGTACCGAACCCACTAGACATTTTCCGCGAGCGTGTCGCAAACGTAGGTACATAAGTATGTCGCTGCGGCGATACAACAAACTGAAACAAAATATAATGACGACAATAGTATCAGAATTACCAAGAAAATCAAAACGAAAGCATGTTGGTGATAGCATAAAACGCGTCAGTAAATGCGTGAGTACGATATACTAATGACGCCCTCAGCAAAGTGCTGCCTCTGTCGGCGAGAATAATGATGATAACGTCGCAGATAATGATGGTCATTATTGTGAATGTGATGATTACCGATAGGATAAACTGAGGTAGTGGTTGGTGGGTAAGTTGGTGGATCTGCCAGACCAGTTTGTAAATAACGGTATGTAAAGCTCACACTCTCTGCTTTGCAAGTAATATTCAGGAACAGCTCAAATGTATAAATACACTTTACTGTGCAAGTATGTATGTATGTATGAATGGCTATCAATCCGATATATTTAGGCAATATTTTGACAATAAATTCACACTTAGAGCCATTATCACAATGCGAATTAACTTTAGTTAGGCAGTTAACTTAGTTTTGCTTAATAAGAAAAGTGTTTGATAAGAGTCAACTAACACTGTATAACGAAGACTTTTTCTTAAAAATTCTGTCGCAAGAACAGAGGAACGACGAAAAGCATTTTCCTTTTGGCAGCCATTGATCAAGATACCGACATATGTACGAGTTTATTGTAATTTCGAATCAAGGTAACATTAATGTGCTTTTCAAGCTATATTTATTTGAAGCCAGAATAGTTTGATGGCTCGAGCAATTGATAAGAGTATTCACAGTGCTGAGTTGACTGATAATGAAGTGGCGGAAATCACGCAGAAACTTCGCTTTATAAACCTATGGTAAAAGGACAAATTATTATTCATGGTTTTTTTTTTAATTTCAAAATACCTATCCGATAAAATAATTCTTATAAATAGAGTAAATCAATTACCTACTGCCTTCCTGACAAAAAAAAAATTCGCTTAACTGAATAATTTAAAACCATTAAACAGGATACGCTCGAAATGTTAATTTCACGAGCTGCATGTTTCTAATTTTATTCTGGGCTATATAGTATAATGTAGCATTAGTCAATTTTCCAAGGTCAATATAGTATACTTTTCAAACTACTTTCAAGGAAAGGAGATTTAAAAAAAATTGTTTTCTTAATAGATAGATAAAGCTTTATTTTGTATCTTCAAATGTTTACATTTATTAGCAGATGTACGTCGTCATCTAAATACGTAAAATAGTCTATTTGAAAAAAAGACTTATGAAGTTAACGATGTGAGGAATATTAATGGAGAAGAATTTTTCTCTACCATTGGTTTAAAACCAGGATCAGGCCAAACATTATAAGGAAAGTTCTTGGTATGGCCGTGGACATTTTTCAGACACCCAAGCCTTTAACTTTTACTTTTTTGAAAATTTACGGATTTGGAGTTCTACATGTTAATCTGAATTATCAACCGTCAAGTAAGTACATGCATTTAGAATCATTTATAGTAGAAATACACAGTTTCAAAGACAAATTTCAAATACATAAATACCTCTGGTTCAAATTCCGAACCAAAATAGGACCTGATCTACCTTTCTGTTTATCAATAAATTTGTGTAAAACAGGTCAAGTTAATAAAAGAAAAATTTGTAATTTCGTTTGCATGCAATTGAAAATATAGGGAAATTCGACAGTCTTTTGAATATTTGACATACGCACGACTTATCACGAGGTGAAGAGATGGTAAGTCTATTGTGGATTGACATTTCCTCCGGGTTGTAGGTAGGCCATGTAATCTTATATGCAATATTAAATTTTAATTTTATGTTCCTAGGTTCCAGTTGCTTTACGATGTTGGTTGCAATCAACGACCCGTAGGTGAACCATTGGTAATATTCATGAGCGTAAAACGTAGAGTACATCGTGCTGAGGTGTTGTTTAAAAGACACAAGTTCCATGAGTCAAATGGAGCTCTAGCATTGCCCAAAAAAATTGAGTACATTTTTAATTTATAGGTATATGATCCAAATTAAAAAAAGGCAATAGAGCGAATTTTTAAAACGCAAACCATGTCATCTTTTTGATTGGCAAATTTCATTAATTCATTGATAATAACTAAATACAAATAATTAAATTCTATTTACAGGTGATTTCGTATATTTCTTTTAAGTCGTTGTTGACAACTCTGCTTACAAATCAACCATAAGATCAATTCACCAAATTTATATTCGGAAGCAAGCATTCATGTGCTTTTTTCTATTTTTTTTTTTTTTTGGTTTTCGCCCATTTTGACATTCAATTTGGCAAGGATGCACTTTGCATTAATACAAAAAGACAACTGTTAAGTGTTTTTAAGAATCGCACAATCGTTACAGCAAACGACAACAGAATTACGATTGTCGGATTGTTTACAGTCAATGACTCTCTTTATTGGAGTACAAAAAGTAGCTTTCCTGGGAAGAAAACTTTCCTCACACATGTCTTGTAAATAATGGCACCCCTAATTCATACCTACATTTGCAAATTACGTTTCGTCAAATTTTTTCACCGCTGTGCATAGGCAACATTCGGAAGTTTCTCCTCCTATTTCAACTTTTATTAAAATTTTAAACAAACAATAAACATACATAATGATATGCTAATCGACGTCATCACTGTTAACGCACTTCGATCTGCTCCGCCAATATACTTACTACGCCAATGTGACATAGAGACATGGAACACTTGCCTTAGGAGAAATATGTAGTTATTCCATTTCAGTTTTACAAAAGAGCTACTTAGATTTATGAGTAAATTTTGAAAACTAGGACTTCGTTACTACTCACAATTAGAACTGGTTTGTTAAACTACCATTTATGCTATGCCAAATCAATATATACGAGTAATAAAAGAGTTGGGGCTTTCCTACGTTAAAAAAGTCCTAAATTAGAGTAATGAAATAGTTAAAACTAAATAAATAATAAAAGACTCAAGTTTTTTTTTAAAAGAATTGTCAATCATGGAATTAAAAATTGTTAAAACGGGTTTTTTTAAGACAGATAGAACTTTCGATAGGGATATCTGTCACTTGACAGCTGGTAAATGCCATTTCGTTTTGACACTTCGTTTTGACATTTCTGTTCAGTAAGCATTGACAAATCATCACGGAAAGAATGACGCCGCAACAACGTTTACAAATTGTGCAAATTTACTTTAAAAATCAGTGTTTTGTTCGCCAAACTTACAGAGCACTTCGTGAATTTTATGGTCCGCATAATCGAACATCAGAGCAGCTTATTCGTCGAACTGTTGATAAATTTCGAACAACATTTACTCTACTCGATGAAAAACCAACAACAAGACAAAGAACTGTACGTACAGAAGAGAATATTGGTGAAGGACTTTGTCCTTCTACAAGAAGTGATTCAAAATTGGACTGATCGCATCCGATTCAGCAAAGCTAGTCGTGGCGGGCATATGCCAGAAATAGTTTTTAAATATTAAATGTCATGAAAATATCTTTCAAATAAAAAGAAATGTGGCATCATACTTCATTTTTTATGTGTGTTATTTCAATTTAAAGTTCTATCAGTCTAAATAAACACCCTTTATGTTGCAGTGCTAATTTTCTTCATATTGGTACATACATTGTCAATATCCTGAAATATATTTTTGAGACTTTCTTTAGACTGAAATACTGGCTTGATATAATTATATATGACTATCTGAATAAGCGCATTAGGATGATCAGCAAACTGTTACAACATCCTGTATGCAGCTCGAGGTTTTCCCCACTCGATGGCGACAATGAGAAATCTAAAATCTAAATAGGCCTATCGTTTGATTAAGTTTTGCATTTCTAAAAATAAACTGTGTTGTACTAAACCCGAATGGCAGCAATCAACCGTAATTGTCAATTATAATGTAGTGGTAGAATTTTTTCTAGCTAATAAAAAACTAAAAACCCAAAGTAAAAGCAAAAATAAATTTAAAGTAAATTCCTTTGGTGAAATTACCTATTACCTTCTTTGATACGTTCGAACTCATAACGTTAGCCTTAATTCAATGTGAATAAAGTCCCTGGTAGAAGTTAATTTGTAATATAAGTAAGTTCCGCTCTTTGGGAGATATTTTAACTTGTCTTCGGATAAACTCTCCAAGAGTCATCTAGAATACCTGGCTTGAAGCCAACAATCTACGAGTGTTGCTATCCAAGTGAACACATTTTTATTGCTAAACGTCGACAGAACATTTTGTCTTCATCTTGGTCAAAAAATGGAATTAAATCATGAACATTTTCTTGCTATGTTTTGCCAGAGGTTTCGCCGAGGATTAAACCAACAGTAGGGAGGCGGTCGACTCGCTTCGACTATTGGTGAGCAAGCACTATCTAAGCATTTAATACTCGTACACCCCTGGTATGGGTGCCAATATTGGTGGAAAATTTTGATCACAGGATTTCGGAACACTTTTAAAGGTACACCCTAATTCACTTTGGGACATAGTTTTTTTATTTTAGCAAAAATTCACTTACTGAAATCATTCAAACATATTCTGAAGTAAAACGATTCGAAATTTAAGATAAGATATTAAAACGTCGAAATCGTTATGTAATACGTTTTTTAAATTGAAGTAAACGCCGTATGATTCAGGAATGCAAGCATCACAAATGAAAATTAAAAAAAAAAACAAAGAAAGTTAGAAAGCGACTCATGGCTTTTAGCAGGGTAAAAAGGAATATTGTATATTCGAGTGAGCATTAGCCGTAGAGCGGGACAAGTCGATTCATTAGTGATTTTGAGCTAATCATTAAAAGCTATATTTTTTTTTGCTTAGAAAATTTTGTTAACACTGAAATGAATGAATCCATTTATTTGTAAATATTAATGAAGCAGTTTTCAATCAAATTAATTTACCCACTTACACCTATTTAAATTAAAACAAGCTTCGTAATAACATTTTTTAAATAAACAAGTTTTTACATTTTCCATTCGATATAATAAATTTGTCGGGATTCCACCAACTGGTTTCGGTATAAGATTAGTAGTAAGAGCTATTTTTTATATAAACTGGTCCCGGAGGCACCAAATTATTTACACGGTGAAATATTTAGAACAATTTTCGAATATTCTAACCATAAAATTTTGGCTTATTTTTCTTAAATAGCACTGGATTCTTATTAATATAGTTCAAAATATCATTGCACAAATCATTTTTCTGGTAGTTTGTGCTAATTATAATCAAAACATATGAACTTTTATGGGGCAAAATGACCGTTTGCCGGCCGGAAAATACTCGTCTATATTCTAGAGACCTAGAGAATTTAAAGCCAGCTTCGAAAGGAATATGATTTTTATGAAAAGCTTTTTCATGGTAGAAATTCACTTTTTGTTTGAAATTGCCTGCCGGCCTTTAAGTAAATATTATAATATTTTACTTAAAGCTGTTTCACAGTAATACAAAATTTGGAAACACCTTTGGTTTACAAATGCAATGTGTTGTGTTCATAAGTGGCCTACATATCAGAGGATATATGAAGAGGGGATGGAAGGATACAGATACTCAAAGCCCACAGACTACTCTACATAGGGGAGAGTAGTCTCTCTGGGAGTTATTCTGATTGTTCATAGAATTAAACCGCTACATGGTTCATTAAAAAATTGCGAGCAGTTAATTAAACAAGGTCGTGCTGGTCCGAAACCAACCGCAAAGTGATGGTCCGAAACAGACCCCTATTAAGTAGCAGCACTCTAATTTGTCATGCCGTGTTTTTGATGAAAAATATGAGATTTCAAGTGATAAAAAATTATAAAATTATAACAGTTGCAGCAACGATGTTTGGACTGCCGGAATCTTGGAAAGAGGCGAGATCGAAATATGACAAATCGCCGAACAAGAAAAAATACGAAAGGCACAAAAAGAAATAACAAAAAAGGGAAAATCAACAAAAACAAGAAATGATGAAAAGAAAACAAAATTCAATAAAGGAAAGTTAACAAAATTAGCAAAAACAACAGAAGAAAGCGAAAAGACAAATGGGACCACAGTCGTCGACGGGCGGCCTTCGAAAAACAACGCGAGTGACTGACTACATTTATTTCATACAGTATTTTATTTTTTGGAAAGAGTGTTCACAATGTTTTTTTTTAATAAACGCCAATATCATTCAATTTTATTCGATGCTATTGAATTTTTCTCGCTCCTTGCAATGAAAATTCAAAATCATACTTTTGCTTGCGATAATAAATATCAGTTGGCTATATCCATCAACAAAGTAAATTTTTGAACTGAATGGAAAAATTGAGTTTTCTCACCTTTACTGCCTTTGCCGTTTAGGGTTTATCCGTTGCGACGACGTGTAAATGTTGATGAGAAATTTTATCACATTTATCTGATTGTTTATATTGTCGCATCTATGTACAGCAATAACATTATACTTAAGGCAAATTCATATAGATACATATGTACATACATACGTGTTTCAGTAGGTACATTCCATGTATAGATATGTAAATTTATGAACATGAATGAATATATGTATGTGCATATGTATAATAGTATTTCTAATGAAAACCTACTATTAAAATTCGTAGAAGTGTTGGGGTTCTTTGTGCCTGTGTATGCACATTAGGGTGGATAAAAATGTACAGAAAAAAATCGAATAGTATTTTTAGATTCCGTTAATAATCCCGAGAAGAAGGTTTCAAGAAACTAAAAGTCTCAAATGAGTTTCAAGTACGATAATTTTAGCAGAAAAGGTTTCGCTGAGTTTTAATATTTATATCTTTCAAAGAAATACATTGCTATGAAAAGTTTGGTCCGATGTACGTGAGTATAAAAAGAGTAATAATTATACCCCTGAACAAAAAAATCAGTACGACGAGCTGACTCGATTCAGCCATGCCCGTCTGCCTGCCCCAATGCCCGTCGTCTGCATCTTTGAATTCAAATTAGTCATCAGTTTTAGAGATAACTGGCTGAACTCTGGTAAGCAGAAGTTGTTTCGTTCATAATGCATTGATTATTTCTATAAGTGAAGTTCGATTTTTTCGTATTATGCATTTTTTCTGAAATTCGGTTCTTGTGTTCGAAATTTGGTATAAAAACGTTACAACTCCTACCTAAAGAACCTTCAATTAAACAACCCCGTCAAGTGCCATGAACAGAAAGAGAATAATGACAATCATCAACATTAGGTCACTCTAACTTATAGCTTTCACACAACTCATTATTTAGATATGCAATCTTGAAATCTAGTGAGCTGTAATAAAAAAAGGATTATCTGCATTGATGAAAAACAATTACCCAAACAAGAAAAAATGAATGGGAATGAAATGGCAAATAAAAAATTTTGAAAAATGGTTGCTTGCGAAAAAGGAACCTGCATTTTCGACAGAAAATATTTTACAACTCCTGAGCTTTTGTGCTAGTCCACGTAAACGAAATCAAAAATTGAAACATATCCCAGCTTAAAAATTAACGATTCGAAAAACAAGAAAATACGAAGGGTTGGTGACACCGAACTTTAAATAACCAGTTTCACACCAATTTTTTCAAAACTTCGAATTATATGATTCTTTTCGCTAATTAAATTCTTCGTACAAAATTTGAACGAATTGGCTACATGATGAATAAAAATATCGAATATTTCGATATCTTATTAATTATCCGAATTCAATAATTATTAAAATTGTGCTTAATAAGCTAAAATGTAATGTAAAGTGTGTGCAGTAGTTTCGGAAATATACAAATAGGCGTATCTAAATGGGGAGGTACTACGCCTATTTCCTAATTTTTTTAAATTAATTTCTTCCAACTCAATGCTGCATATCGAACTGGACCAAATTACTCTTTACAAATAGTTACTGAAATATCCAATTTTTTTATACCACTACTAATGAGGAATGGTGGCGTGGTTTTTGTTTGGTTTTATGACTACTGACTTGGAATGCAAGGTCGATACTAAATTTAGTAGAGTTTGGATATATATATATATACGTACATATTTGCTCTAAGGTGGGCAGTATTCCACATGGTTATTATCCGATTTCGCGAATATCAACCTACCTCGGTTATCCAATGCACGAGAGGACGGATGGACCGACAGACAGGAATGGCTTAATCGATTTCTCTTTTCTTCCCGAATATTTTGGTATATACTTATATATGTATGTGTCTATATCTATGCCCATACAAAGAATCGTTAGTGAAATTGTAAAATCAATGCTCCATAATTTGTTGAATCATCCTAACATAGATATACAAAACATAAATATTAAATATTTAGAAGCGCTATCATTTTACGTGCGATGCATCGCTCAGTTATTTCATGTTCGTAATTTTCGCTGTAATTCTTTCACTTTTACCGGATCGTCGCCCATCGTTGCTCGTCGAAAATAAATAAAACCAATTATAACTAATCACTGAATTTAGTAGCAAGCAGACTTCCTGATTTAAGCTAGGGAAACAAATCAGCACCTTTGTTCCTAAGAAAATTATTGTTTTGTTTACTCTCTTTATTTGCTTTTAGCTTGTTCTTCACCTTTCGCGCTAACATCATTATTATTATCCTCAGAGTGTTTTGCTCTTTTCACGGTCGGAGCGCGTGTAGGCGCGTTACTATGGCAAAATATGGGTGCTGGCGGGAACTCTCAAAGGGAGGTGTCTAAGCGTGTAGTAAGTGCTCCTGTGGAACGGGTGGCGGTGGAAAGCTGTTGCTTCGCTACCAAAACAAAAATAGACTTCGATATGTATGTACATATGTGGGTATATTTGCACGTTAGTGTCTAAGGTCCAATAAGGAGTGAGCAGAAGAGCACGAAGCCCGAGAGATACATAGAAAAAATACGAAAAGCTAATGAAAATCAACAATGAATGGGCTGACACCGGCGTTTTTCTCAATGGAAAGCTCATCGTGGAAAGCTTTATATCGTATCATATCAATGGGAGGCATACATAGATATGTAAATATTTATTCACATACATACATGTTTATATAAACAACAACTTTTGAAAAAGTGCGTTACTAAAAGCTCATTTTGATTTGAAATTTTTATCCTCAATTTCAACCGATAAAAGTCTCGTTCTTACAAGTCGATATAAAACGATAAAATAAATTTAAAAACCTAAGTAAACCATATCGTATAAACAGCAAAAAATAATAAATAATTAATAAAATATTCACATTCTAATTAATTGAATATCCTGGCATTGGGTATCTCCTAAAAAACGGAGTTGCACTTTTGTGAATTTTATACCATGTGCGAACCGACAACGAAAACATTTTAAAAACGCGTTGTATAGATTGTGAACTCAACACTTTTTTTGGTTTTTTCGTTGACATTTCTTGCAGCCTTATTTCTATAAAAAACCATAAATGATATATCAAATTTCTAGTTGAATTCATCTATTATTTTTTAACTCAAAATGGGTTTATAAAAGTAAGCGTTAGAGAGGACGTAATATGGATCATTGGAAAGTAGCTTTTCATGTAGTTTTTAACTAAAACTAGCTTTCAATTGAAAAGATTGCCAATGCGAAGACCTAAGTTTCCACCCGAAATCCACATTCACGAAAACAGGTTTTGACCTTAAACAGGTTTTTTAGTTCAATTTGTTATTTTAAATTGAAATATTGCTAATTTTTCATGAAATGTTCACAGTTTTTGTTTTTCTAGGAAGATATGCCCTTACTCACCCGATCAATGACAAAAAATAAAAAGAAACAAATTTTTTTATTTCACTACCACAACATATTTCATTTTTAAAATAAATACTGAATTAATGGGCAGTTGCCGAATATTTTTTCTGTCTAAGTTGCTATGGAAATTCCAATATATAATAAAAACAGATTGCATTGATCAGCCATCGTAAAACGGAAGAACAGCTAAACCGTTTCGACCAGGTTTTGGTTCATATATTTTTGATTGGGAGGTGAAAGGTCTTTGTCAAAAAAATTCAGTAGGTGAAGCTGTGGTGGAGATATTTCTAAAAACTGTGTTTACAACCGATTTTATTCTTATTTGCAACATATATCGGGTCTTGCAACAGGAACGCTACAACATTTTTTTTAAATAAAATAAAAACGGTTTGGGATATGAATTAAATTCTTTATTCCTGTGAAAGTACATTCGATGCCATTATATATGAAACTCGATTGCTTTTGCATGGGCACCACGGGCACGCTTGTAGAACTGCAGACGCTGAACCCAATTTTCGACGGTTTTCAAGCATAAATCGACCGATACTGCTGCAATTTCACATTCGATATTCGTACGAAGTTCATCAATCGTCGCTGGATTGTTGGTATAGACCATAGACTTGACGTAGCCCCACAGGAAATAGTCTAACGCCATTTCGTGAGATAACACGTTCAGCAAACTTGGTTTACAATAAATCGA
Organism: Anomoia purmunda; assembly: GCA_951828415.1. Classification (NCBI taxonomy): domain Eukaryota; kingdom Metazoa; phylum Arthropoda; class Insecta; order Diptera; family Tephritidae; genus Anomoia; species Anomoia purmunda. The sequence continues at coordinate 55,832,859 of OX639993.1, forward strand.
TTGGGACATTCGCTGTGTGGCTTGCGGCGCCGTTCTGTTGAAACCACATATTGTCCAAGTCCATATCATCCAATTCGGGCCAAAAATATTCGGTTATCATTGAGCGGTAGCGATTCCCATTCACAGTAACGTGCCGGTCTTTATCATCACGGAAGAAGTACGGCCCAATGACGCCGCCGGCCCATAAACCGCACCAAACCGTAATTTTTTCGGGATGCAATGTTGACTCGTGAATTGCTGCCTGTCCAATAACTCATATTTTGCTTATTGACGAAGCTATTCAGCCAGAAATGACGACAACCTTAAATTGGATGTAGCGCTCTTAAAGTTGAGGCCATTGACTCCGAATTTCGGTAGTAAATTTTAATAATTTCGACTCGTTGTTGGATCGAATATCTTTCCATGATGAAATGGCAAACCTTACTGAAGAGAAATGTTAAAAGAGCGGGGAAAAATATGGCGCCATTTGCTGTCACTATCGGTCTACTTTTGTAGCGTCCCTTTTGCAAGACCCTTTAGTTATAAAGTGATACAGTTATATTCAGAGTCCCAAAATAATAATAATTTTATGTTTTTGTTTTAAATATGTCATCAAAATTTTCGTAAGATATCATCCAAGCCGTTGATAATAATAATTATGATATATGTTGGCTTAATACGTAGAAATGTAAAGTGTGCGAATCAGTTTTGAAGATGTTATTATTAGTTCTAAATTGGTTGGAGAATAGGATGCACCTAATTTCATAGAATTTGGTAAATCAGTTTCGAATATAAAGATATTTGATCTAAATTGATTCCACGCCTACTTCCAATATATTTAGCTCACATATTCCCTTCATCAACTCAATCCTGTTTGAGCATATTACCATTTGTAATAATATAATAATAATTTTGCGCTTACACCATAGACTCTGATGTTTAACCGAACTTCTTCTACAATTTGTTTTGTGCATCTTGAAACTAAAACACAAATTAACGAGCTCGCCATTAGAAAAAAGTTTTCTATAATTTTTGATTATATTTGCCGCTGCCAGGATTTGAGCCCGTGACCCACCGAATGAAGGCCTCACATACTAAACACCCGGGTGGGGCAGCCGCCATTTATAGTCACTGAAATATCGCTGATATTTGAATTTTGTAAATAGCCCTTAAATTGGATTTGGGCGCGGTTTTCATCCGATTTTAACAATTTTGGCAACTTTGCCTAATGATATGAAATGGCTATTCCAAAAAAAAATTTGGCTCGGTGTATTTTCGTCCGATTTTGATAAATTTCAAAATTATGCTTATTAAGTTTAAATCTATATTGTGGACTAAATTTATTATACATACCTTTTTGCTTTCAACTGGGAAATGGTTCACCCATTTTCCATATTTTTAACCAACGTATTTCTTTTTCCAACCCCAAACTCTATATAAAATTTAAGTAAGTTACCTATTGTAGTTACTGAAATATCGCTTCTTTTTTTTCGTTTTATAAAAGATAGGCGGGCTTTTGGTCCGGTTTTTCAAATTTGGTACAGTTTGATAAAGTTTTATCTTAAATATACCTTCTGGCGGCTATTAATCGCCAAAGATGATTCATCCCGTATATTTCGTTGTCCAACCAAATCCTGTACATTAAATTTCAGGAAATTATTTTTGATAGTTACTAAAATATCGCGTTTTCTTTGAATTTTTTCAAGATGGGCGTGGATAGAATCCGTTTTTTACATTTCTAAAAAAATGTGGACTACTGACTTGAAAGGCAATGTGTGTAAAAAAGTTAGTTGAGTTTGATAGAGCAGTTTCTGAAGCATACTCATTTCTATAATTTGTTGGTTCATTTTATATCCTTATCTATAGTTACTGAAATATCGTGTGTCGTTAATTACTCTCATATAGGAGGTCCACGTCGCTTTCAAAACGTTCAAATTTTGCTAGCTTACTTCAAATCCAACTTGTGTACTAAATTTGGCAGAATATCAAATAGTAGTTTCGGAGATGTTTGCTAAAGATAGTGATGTCACTGCAGTTTTTCCAATCAAAACTTACCCAAGTTATTTTTTCTGCAATCGAGTCCAGTACATCAAATTTGAGAATTTTTTTTCATTACTTCATTAAAAACTGTTTTGTACACTTATTTCTTCGCTGGCAAAAACCGGGTTTCGAGATCTTTTGCAGTTATTGCCACAAAACTCTAAAATAGCAAATAAAACTAATTTTATTTGGGTGCCGTTCTAAAGGTACCTCCTTTACGTTAATGTATTATTTGCGTAAATTAGAATAGTAGTTTTTGTTACAGGCGTTTAACCCTGCTGTTAGGTTAAGACCATTTGGTCCAATTTTTTTTTTGTTTTCTTTGTAACTTTGGAACGGTGATATATACTGTCTAAATTTTTCAGATTAGGTGGTCTTTTTATAAAACAATATTATGTGCGAAAATTGAATTCTCTGACTTAAAACTGGTCTAAGATAAATTGAAAATTACGAATCTTAGGTTAAGGGACCATTTGGTCCATAGTATATTTTCTTTGATTTTCTTTACATTAATTTTCCAAAAATAAGTATTTATTAGTTTGTTCGATATTTTTTGGCACTACATGATGAGCAAAAAAATGTTTTTCGGTTGGTTTTGCAAATAAACGCACTGCAAATGGAGCATTTTACATCAGACTTAGACTTGCAGCAACTACAAATTCCTCGCTTTCGAGCTCCTGAACTAGAAGCATTTTTAGAGCAGGCCACTGGTGCTGGGTTTTGCCAGAGTTGAGTAAATAATAAAATAATAATATTTAGCAAGTATTGAACCAAACTAAATATAAAGACTAAGATTAAATTGTTTTTTTTTTATGAAAACTGCAGTATGGACCAAATGGTCCTCTAACCTAAGATTCGTAAGTTTTTTTTAACCTAACAGCAGGGTTAAATGAAAGAAATAAGGTAATTTTTCGAGGTTTTTCAAAAACGGTTACTTTTTTTTATTAATTTTTTTAAGTGGATATAGTTTGTAAAACAAAATAATTAAAAATATTATCTTGAAAGACAATTTTATAAAACAGTGTAGAGTCTTACCTTCTTACATCCGACAGAAAAAGTAAAAGTTATTACAAATTTAATAAAAGGAGTAAATTTAAATTCTTGCTACTTTCACAATTTCAGCTGAAAATCCGGCAACAAGTTTTAATTTCATGGTGCAACAGACGGAATATGTATTCGATTTAATAACACATTTTATATGGATTCGGGTCCGCAGATTCTGAAAATGTTACACAAAAGTTTCCATCTCGTCTAGATTTTGAGATTGAGGGTTCTGCAGTGTTTTCATGAATTTTCCTTACATTTTAATAGTTCATTTATATCTCATAAAAATAAAATTTATTAATTTATTTTAGATATAAATCTTATTGAATAATTTTTTTTTTTAACTGGTGGTAATCCTTTTTAAAAATATGTTCGCACGTTTGCTTAAACCTGCGCTATTTGATATTCATTTATATGATCAATGTAAGCTAATTAAATATTCCAAATAGGTGGCAACTCTTTTCAAAATGTTCGATAGTAAGCATTCTTAACTTTATTTCGTTTGACAGATACATATATTGTAATAAAAAAAATTATTCTGAATTTAATTGAATCAAAGTTTTTAAACAGCTCTATATTTTTCCCTCTTTAAAACTCTGGGGGTATTAGCGAACAATAGAACAAATCAATTTTCAAATCGGTGAAATCGTTTTCGAGTTTCATGTTTGTATGTATCTATGTACATACATATGTATATAGAAATGAGGATAAGATATCCGTATCAAATTCCAGTATTCTATAGAAAAGATAATATATTCAGCATATGTTCAAGATTTTACGTTTATCCGGCAGACGTTGTACTGTCTATATTTATTTGATACTCTGTATACAATTGAATAAAATTTTATTTTTTAAACAGGTGGCAACCCTCCTCAAAATGTGCGTATACCCTTTCTCCTAGCAAAAACGAACCGCTTGCTAGCCATATTTTAATATTTCATATAACTTGTGTATATTTTAATTAAATTAAATCATAGGTACTTTTAAAATAGGCGGCTACCCCCGCAAAATTTATAAACCTTGTCCTCGCCGAGACGAACCGTTTGACATCCATACTTTAATATCTCACATAACATGTGTATAGTTTCATTAAACTCGACTTTTCAAACAGGATCAGTATTTCACTATTTCCAAACATTGGTATACATTTTTATGAAATTTGACTTTTCAGTCAAGTGTGAATCCTCCTCCAAGTAAACAAATCTGTGCCTAAAACATTCCGAGGTGGAAACATTCATATTTATAGATTTAATACTTATGGCATTCTAATGATTAATTAATTATTTTCAGTGAGAAATACATTTGCAAAACGATTATATAAAATTGTATACACATTTGGACAGGGCAACGTCAGAACCATAAGTTCTCAAAGAATGCAATAGGTCGCTGCCAATAACAATTTAATACAAGATCACGCCAATCGAGCTGAGAACAACTGATGTCATAAAAGAGAGAGAATGAGAGAATAAAGAAAGAGTTCTAAAGAAGAAGATGAAGAAGCGAACATATCGCTGAGCGAGTGAAAATTTTTTCTGTGTTAAAAAAAATGCCAGCATAACATAATAAAACTTTGTCGATACTATCAAATCCACAAAAGAAGTATTGGTCTGCGAAAGGAGCAATCTTGTGGGGCTCCCCCTCCGCGAGGTATGTATTTAATACTAAAGAGCAGGGTTACCCTCAAAATTTAGATAGATAGCATCGCGACAACAAGCAAACACCCAGACGAGTACAACACCAGCTTAGCTAAGAATTAAACAAGGGGTACCACAGGGTGGCATTCTCTCCCCGGTTCTGTTTAATCACTATATCTCGATACCGGCAATTCAATTGATGACAAGTGCTCGAAAGTGAACGGTTACCTCTCAGACCTTGCTTGTTTTTTCACTGGTCGGAACTTGTTTCTCTCCCAGCTAAGCCCTCGGCGATCCTATTTACCACCTGGACGAAGGAGGTGAGGTCCTATTTACTACCTGGCCACCCAACGGGGGCATCTCCTTGATATGTCTGACGAGATTCAGTCGCTCACCACCAACAGACTGGACCCTGCTACCTACCGGGTAGTCTTAAACGACATTCACCGAGAGACAATCACCACCTTCATCAACTCTTGCCCTGTGAATGCCGTCCTCGGGGTCAAACCACCACCCATAGCAGAGGAAGATCTCTAGCTGCCTCGTGAATACCGCGTCACTCTGGCTCAACTACTTTCTGGATATTGTAGCAGGTTAAACTCTTACGAGTACCTGCGCAGAATCAACCCAGACATACTCAATGTGTGTCCGGCATGTGATAACTCCCCCGCTCACCTTTTCACATGCCCTGTAAAACCGACTCATCTAAACCCCCTTTCCCTTTGGTCCGACCCTGTCGAAACTGCGCATTTCTTGGGCCTCCGCCTAGATGAGTTTCATGAGTTCGGCCGCCTCATACCGCTACAATTTATGTGCTCATAAAAACTGCGTAATACAGATAGAAACTTGTTGAAACCGGTTTGAACGCAGTTAGCAAATTGGAAAATTAATCATAACTACTCCACGTACGAAACTCCTTCTCAATCTAAAGAGCCAAATGATTAGGAAATGAAACCCCGTCTCTCGTTTGTCGGTTGATTTAAATGGATTGTGAGCCTGGTGACAAGCAATTAGTAAAGATTTCATTCCATAAATCGTGCATCCCACCGCCAACTTGGCTTTAATGAATTTAAGTATATCATATGAAGAGAGTTAGCAGCACTCTGAAATCCGTGGAGGCTTGGCGCCTCGCACAAATTGTTTGATTCTCTTTTTTAGTCTGGGTCCTCGCTGCTTCGACATAACCTATTGAAGGGTAAGCCGATACTGAGCAGACTGACGTGAGTTAGTACGCATTTCGTTTGCGCATTCCTAACAGATCCCTTACCTCTTTAATTGCAAACGTTTCGGTTGGGAAGGCGTAATGATAACTTTTCGTTGTATTGCTTAATAAAACTCCCTGCGTCAACCCCACACTCCATTTTCGACCATCTCTAAAGACAATTAAGTCCTCAAAGAATTGACCCCCTCTCGACTCTAGTCCATGCGGCTTGTGAATCTGGTGCGACATTTATGATTGACCCAAGTACCAGGCAGGATATAGCCAGTGTGCAGCGCTTTGACCTTAGGCGGCAGGACATTTTGAATGGATTTGTGTTTGAGCGGCTTTTGGTTCCAGAGCCTCAAAGCAGGCAGTCTGATGATTAGCAGCTGAGTTTTCGATAAAGATATATTGGGAATAAATCGAGCAGAGCGTTGAAATCATCCGTTGGGCAGAATCTCACTGACCTTCGAATTCAGCAAAGTAATATAAATCCAGCGACTGCTACGTAACGTAATTTACTTTTTGATTAACTTTCATCAGAGTCAAATCTCTAAAGAACTATCTAGCACTGATTAAAATAATCGTTTATAGTTAGTTTGCTGATACAAAATGAATGCGATACTATGTATATTGGCATTGGTGCATCTTAAGAACATTTTATCTGAAGTATCCATAATGAAATAATAAACAGTAAGTAACTTAATAAAACCCATACTCACAGCGAAGAATGGTGCGCGTGATGCCATGCATTAAGTACAGGAAGCCGCAAAGTTAAGTTCAGATGCCAAAAGTTAATAAAGCTGAAATCTACGTTGATATCACTAAGGCTAAGTCACAAATTCACTGTTGAAATGCTAGCGATTGCAGCTTGATTGTCAACAACGCAACTTACGCGATGCAAACATAATTAATTACCGGTGCACATAGATTGCCGCCGCTGAATGGCAATACAGAGATGGTGGCAAGGCGATAGGCGTTGAAAGACGTGGCTACGGTGTGCCGCAACGCTTATAGCCTACTAGAAGTAGTATTTAGTAGTAGCACAAACATATGAACATAGTTGCAATTACGAGTGTCAACTGCGGTAGCGCGCACGCGCGCCCTAAACACGCCCGACCGGTGTCGTACAACGCGAGATGCTGTACGCCGATAAGTCGAAAAAGAATGCAAAATGCCTGAATGGCGAAATGGTGGAATGGCGGAATAACACAGTGTGGCACACAATATGATAGTAATCTCGCCTGGATACTGGAGCGAATAATTTAACTACGCGCGCTCTACGCACCGAACGTAAGCGCAAAGCCGGCGGCACATACGATTATGCAGATGCGGTGGTAGAATGGACACTCTAGCGTATATTTGCGTTTATTTGCTAGACATAGCTAGCAGATGATTTCACTTAGATTTGAAACACGCAATTTGATTTTTATTTGCTTAGAATAGAGATGGTCGCTTTTGATTTGCACTTTAGTTTTTGCTGCCTAGCAAGAGTGGTGGTGCTCGTATGAGTGGCGCCTGCGCGCGTGCGTTAGGACCTTAAAACCCTGTGACACTGCGTTTTTAGATTCATAAATTTACGCGTTTGTTCACTGCTTACTATTGACTTCTTACTTAATATATATATGTATGTACACAATATTGACACTTTGGATATACACACACACACACACATACGGCAGTTTCTCAAATGTTTCTGATCTTAGTTGGTGAAACTTGCGTACCGAAACGGATGTACGATTATGATTATTTTGCACAAAATAAATTATCAACTTAGTTGTGTTGTTTTTTAGGTTTTTCTCCGCTTGTGATTCGATGTAAATGCTCGCCAATCTCGCACAAACTTTGCAGATCCAAATGATCGCGCTTTTTTCACACTAAACTGTTTGCTAGCACCGACACGCCGGCATTGGAATTGAAATTGGTATTGGCACCGGCTGCTGGAAGATCACTCTCTTCGATGCAAAGTTGCACGCGATACTTAGTGTTAGCGCGTTAATTCAGGCCGTCCGCTCCATTCACGGTTCATTCAACGTTTTCGACAACGGCATCAACAACGCTGTTGGCCTCAAACTTTGCTCCGGCTAAAGCTCTACAGCTCGGTAATGGCGTATGGCGATCGTGGGCTGATCATCGCCTTACTTTTTTTACTTTTGTGTGTGAGTGTGCTTGAATTCGCGCAAAGGCGAGCTATGTGCATACATGTGTATATACACGTTCATTTGTGTGTATGTATGTATGTATGTATTTACATATATATGTATGCGCTTAACTACGCCTATATGACAATGTTCGTGTAAACGTGTGGGTTCTTGTGTGGGTTTCTGCGCCTGCCTGTGTGCGTTTTTGTCACACTTCTACCCGCGTGTGTAGGCAAGTATCTACAGCATTGTTGTTGCTTGCTACTTGCACCTTTTCCCCACTGACGCCCCCGCCGCTATCTGCATTGCAGTTAGCTGAGCCAATCTCCTTCAGTTCTTGACATTCTACAGATAATACCCCGCAAAATTTTCAACTGCTTTCCACTAAGCTAACCTCTTTCACTGTTGTTGTCTTCTAACTCGACCTAAGTCTCTTAAACTTCCAGGGGCGTATTTGTTGGTTTGTATGTGTGCATGAAGGCACATACATATGTATATATATGTATATATATATATATATATATATAAATCTGTTGGTATGAATGAATGACTTTGCGTGATTGTCAGCCCCCGTATGTTGGTCTTTGGATTTCATTGGATATCGCCTCGTGCCTTGAGCAACATTCGGCTTGGGGTTGTGTGGGTTGTATGTTTCATCGCGCTCATTTCGCCTTTTATTCCCAGATTTTACTAAAAGTTATTCTTCTTATTTGTTCTCACTTCATTTTGTTTTATAGCGATCTTACAGCCCACTCATTTTCGACAGTTTCTATTGCTGTAGATGCCGGCTTCATTGAGTGTGTGCGTGAAATAATGCTGTTGTGCAATACAATTTTCATAAATAGTTACTTTTGTTATTTATTGAAACTTTAGCATCTGCTGTGTCTCTAAAACTTATATAACGGTGCACATATAAAATAAATCATAATTTAAAAACTTATAAAAAAAACAGAAAATCCTACTAGACTTTGTCCTGCTAATATTTATTTATAAATTGCCTTTTGCGAACAGTTTGACACTCATGTTTTAATATATTATATTCTTGTGTATAATTTAATTAAATCCGATTTTTCAAACAGCTGGCAACCCTCTCCAAAAGATAGATATGATGAAGCGCCTCCTCGCCGAAACCAACTATGTGACACCTTTACTTTAATATTTCATATAATTTGGGTATAACTTAATAAAATTTGACTTTTCAAACAGGTGGCAACCCTCTCCAATATATAGGGGTGCCCCTTTTCCTCGCCGCGACATACCTTTTGACACCGATGTTTTAATATTTCACGCAACTTGTGTATTATTTAATTTGATTTGACTTTTGAAATAGATGGCAACACTCGTAGTTATAAGCCATGCACGAAACAAGCTGGATTACACCCATATTTTAATATTTCATATAACTTGTGTATATTTTAATTAAATTTGACTTTTCAAACAGGTGGCAACTATGCCACGCACAAAATATACTTTATGACCTATCCTCAATAGGTATCTTCATAAAAGCGGTCTAGCCGTTTCGGAGGGGTTCGACCACAAACACCGTGGCACGAGATTTTTATATATAAGAGAGTACTTTTATCATAATATAGGTGTTGAAAAACTAAATTATGCCACTACTGCATGCATACATTTGCCAATTCTTTTTTCTCCCATTGCGTTTACTTTTCAATACATACATCAATTAAATACGGGGGACTGAATACAGAAGATGGCGACATCAACTGTGCCACTACTTTGGGTTTTTCGATTTTGACAATTCTCAAGCAAAAATTAAGAAACCATTTTCTACAAACAACCGCCAAAGTAACACGGTTTTTAATATTTTGTAGATTTATTTATTAAACCTCTTACTGTTAATTACGTGTTGACACTTTAGCAAAATCAAAAACCGTTTCTAATTGAAAAGTTTGAAGTTGCTCTTTTATTTCCCCCACTCGGGGCAGGATGAAGCAATTGTATATTGAAACATTCTTGCCTACTTAAAGAACATCAATTTGCACTACCGTTGATAAATTTGAATATAATGCGACACAATAAATTCCTTTATAAGGTTTCTCTCAAAATAGTTTCGTTCCTATTGGGGTGATTCAGTTGAAAGATATCTAACAATCAACAATTTCAAACACTCAACGCAGATTTTTTAAAAGCAAATTTATTATTTCCAAATTACCAGAATTCACAACCCATGTTTCAAATAGGTTTGGAGAAAATACTCGAAAGGTTGATATATACACAGACTTCAGTAAAACAGTATGTCACCCCTTACTCATCCATAAACTCGATCTGTTTGGCTTTTCACCTTTTCTTCTCTCTTATGTCATTGATAACACTGCGTAACAAAAATTTAAAAAAAACCTGCGGTCATGATTTTGTTAATAGTTTTTATTAACATTAGTAGCAGGCTTACGAACTGTGTTTTTACTTTTTTTGGATTGGCTCTAGCTCTTGAGATAAACGAAACTTAAGAAATTAATGAAACAAAATTACATAACCCAGTTCCAGTTGTATTAATTTAATTATTCCCCAAAGAAGACAATCTTGTATATTGTAACAATATTTCTTGACTCTTGAGTGCTATGACCATTCCCGAATATAATCCCGAACATTGGAGGCTTTTTGCTACACAATGGAAATAAACTTGCTTCGGTTCCAATCGGTCATAGTACCAAACTAAAAGAAGAATACGAAAATGTAAAAATTGTTTTAGCAAAGATTTTGTATGCACAACATAAGTGGTCAGTATGCGTGGACTTGAAGATGATGAATTTTTTATTGGGCCAACAAAGTGGGTATACTACATACCCCTGTTTTATATGTTTATGGGACAGTCGTGCAAGAAATGAACATTGGATTAGAAAGGACTGGCCGGTGAGAGAAAATATGGAGGTAGGAACAGCAAATATGGTTCATGACCAACTGATAAGCCGCCACTTCACATCAAGCTTGGGCTAATGAAACAGTTCATCAAAGCCCTTGATAAGACAGGTGACTGTTTCGAGTATGTGTGCAAAAAATTTTCAGTCCTTAGTATGGAAAAATTAAAAGCAGGAGTCTTCGATGACCCTCCAATTCGTACCCTTCTAAAAGAATTCTGAACTGAATTTTTAAACCATATGTCACAAATTGAATCTGAAGCCTGGCTAAGCTTTGTTAATGTAGTCAACAATTTTTTGGGAAATCATAAATCACCAGACTATACAAAACTAGTTGCTGATATGCTTCTCAATTTTCGTAAACTAGGAGCTAAAATGAGCATTAAATTACATTATTAACATAGTCATTTGGACAAATTCCCGGACAACCTAGGCGATTACAGTGAGGAACAAGATGAACGGTTTCACCAGGACATAAAAATAATGGAAGAAATATACCAAGGTCGATGGGACGACCACATGATGGCAGACTACTGCTGGAACTTAATACGGGATTGTCCTGAGCAACGAAATCATAGGAGGTCCTACAGAAAAAGTTTTTTTTTAATTTTTTTAAAATTAATTAATGAAAATAATATATTTTCTTTTATTTTTTTATTATTTTTATACAGGCGCGTAATACAAATATAATTTAAATCCATATTGGTATTTTTAATTAGGGTTTTTCGCGAAATATTTAAAAGTCTTTATCTGAAAAACTAGAACCAATTCGACAAAACTGATATTATTTTCATAATCAGCGCCCCCAAATTACCCTAAATCGACTTAAAAATCTCCGACCGCAAAATTTTGTTCCGCAGTGTAATTCTTTAGGATTTCTCCAAGACCCTATTATGTTCCTTAATGTATTACGATGAAGCAAAACTTTTTTTAAATCATACATTTCGTTTGAAAAAAAAATGTATTACAGGCAAATATAAATAGCTTAGTTCCATGGTGGAAAGTTAATATGTCCCGTATAAATCTAAAAAATGTAAATATATAAACTACTCACGATAAATATCCAACAAGCTTCTTATTTTATTAGAAACAACTATACTTTGGACCTGGAGAATGATTTGGTCGGCTTGGTGGGTTACAATGGATTGCTTGGCTGGCTTGCGTTGTGTGTGCCTTTATAAGGCGGTGGTCGAAAGAACTCTGGGAAGCCTTATGTAACTAAAACTCTTTTGACAATATTAGTAAGTCCGATACTAGAATACGGTTCGCTAGTTTGGAACCCGCTTTATCAAGTTCACGTTCACATTTTGACAGAACTCAATTCAAAAAACCTTTCTTATTTTTCTCGAAAGAATTCTTAATATTTTTCGAAGGAATCCTCGGTTTAATGCTCATCATTATACTAATGGTTTGATAGTGCTGTAGAAAAGTACGTTTCTTCTTTCCGAAATTAATCTAATCCGAAACTAACCTTAATGTTTCTTCCCGACCCGCTAGACACTTTCAACTTGTTTATTTAAAACACTGAATTAAGTGCACCTTGCCGATATCTGAGAAGGTTTTGAACTGTCTTTCCTGCATATTTGACATTTTGGACTCGTTGTTCGCTATAAAATGAGTGTACGATTATTTCTCAATAAATGATTAACGACGGCATAATATTACATTTCTATTCTATACATTATATTCAGCTGATGAAGCTTTTTCTGTAGCTGAGTAGTTTTAGATCTCGACGCTTAACAAGTTCTTGCCTTTCGACGACTCGGTATAAAACAAAAAAGAATCCGTGGCTCACGCTGACTACGTTACTCCTATCTTTAGGGAGACAGGGAGATAAAAGTTGACTTAAATTTCATTCTTATTATTATTATAAAAATCCGTAAAGGTAAAAAGAAAAATCAAAAATGAATTATATATGCAAACAATAAAATTTAAATAAATCTATCGACATGTTGCTTGCTAATACAATTTTTGACAACTTTTTATTCAATATTAATAAAAAATTTGACGATTACTTTGTCGGTCTGGTTGATGTCCACGTAAGAAAAAAATAACTTAATACTTACATATACATATGTATTGAAATTTGGAACGTGTTTGAGCATGACTTGTTGAGGTCCTCTGAAAAACCAAGACGCGTCAATAATGGAAGGGAACCTGAAAACCTGGAAGCTGGAAAATATTACTACATCTGTCAAGCAAAGATGCGCAAACTGATATACGGCATGAAATAGGTTATTATGCTGAGCATCCTCTGTTAAAAAATGTGTATTAACAAAAGTACTAATACTGGTTTCCATATTAATTTTTTTTTGTTATATTTTATTTAACTTTAATTTTGGACGGGCAGCAACTATTTTAAAAACTAGTTTCTAAATAACTAAGTGTAAATATACATGTTTAATTTGAATTTCAATTACGTGCTTAATTAATATCTATTTAATCTTCCAGGCAGTTGACAACTCTTCAAAAAATGTTTTAAAGTGTGCCTTCTCTAACTTCCACCGGTATGTATAAATTTAAATGAATGTGAAATTTAAAATAGATAATAACTCTCTGAAAAAATACATACTTTTAAAATAAAGCTTACACAAATTTTTCAAGCTTTTTTGAAGACTCGTATTTTCCATCTACTCTTAGCGCTGTTAAAAAGGAAACACTTATTGACGTTACAAAATGAACTTGGTAACAAAAAATCAACTGAATAATAATAATAATAATTTGGCGCTTACATCATAGCTTAATGTTTCGCCGAACTTTCGCTGCAACTTACGGTGTGTGTCTTGTTGTTGTAACACCAATTGAAGGGCCTACAGTTTTATGCCAACTCCGAACGGCAAAGGATTTTTGTGCGAAATTTTCCATTACAGAAGGGGAGGTTTGCCATTGCCTGCCGAGGGGCTGACGGTATTAGAAAAAATTTTGCTTTAATTTTTGGCGTTACTTGCCCGGCCAGGAAATCCACTGACTTTTAGGAAAATAAAAACTTTATGGATTGCTCCTGCAAAGTGGGATACAACATTTCATTAAAATTGCATTTCCTTTACTCACATTTTCAATTTTTGCTTCAAAAATAAGTGTTCAGTTCGTTACGAGATGAACTTTGCCCTCCTGCCCATAATTACAACAATTCCCATACACAATTTTGAAAACGAATCACCTAAGCCGATGAGTATTCGCGCTGAATTATATCGCTAACTGCGATACCTTCTCTAACATTCATCAAAATCTTGGCAAACCTAAAAATAAACAAGAAATGAAGTAAACATACTTTACAATTTAAATGGAAGCAAAAATTAAGTATTATGTTTAGGAGATTATTAGCTCAAAATTGAAATAAGTAGACCGGCTTTGGCAAAAAATAAGAATCAAAAGCAAAAAAAACAAGAAGTTGAGATGCCAAAGTGAATTACGGAATGTGCTGTGTAGCGAATTACTTGGAAAGCGAATTACGTCTCGTGGGATTATGTTTTTAAGTATTTTCATTAAATCAATAATACTAAGGAATAAAAATCACATGGTGTAACTTAAGAGAAAATCAAAAGTTGGAAATTTGTTGAGTAGTGCCTTGGCTTAAGTTGAATAACAATTAGCTAAATGTAAAAACACAAAAATATCTACTAGCCTTTTCACCCACGCACAACTACATAGTACATACCTATTTACTTACTCATATGACGTAGAACAAAAAAAGCAAGTATCAACATTTACTAGACTCGCATAGTTTGCTAAATGCGAGGAGTTAATTTGTTTGCAAATACTTACATAGCTACATATATACATACAATGTACTTTTGTATGTACATTTATAAACATTTTCATATTTATAAACAGCTGCTGGTGTCGCAGATTGTTGCTGGGATACATTGCACATACGTACGTACATATGTATGTATGTATGTGTGAAGCTATAGTTGTTAGCTGTTTGCAATACCAAGTGACACCAACAACGCGTGGCAGCAACACACAGTTTCAGCAAAGCCACTGCAACAGGTAGGTATCTCAATAAACAAGATTAAAGTTTCCACACTTAAAATGAAAATTTATCAATGAAGCCACCCACGTACCAAAATGTAAGCTGCTGGAGCTAACGCGTAGACAAACGAGCAGGCCATTGAGCGATCCCGTAAGCGAATCGTTGTAAAATCGTGGGAGTTGTGCTTAATATGTACAACTGTATGTTTGTGCTATTTAGTTTGTAGGTAAGCTTTTTGTTTTGTAAAGCTTTTGCTGTTGGCTGCAGTCGTAGTTGGAAAACGATTTTTTTTTTATTGTGAAAGTTCTTTTGGCCTACACATATGAACCCTGCAGTGAAAAAATATCAATGAGGAAAAATAGCTAATTTTAAGTAACAACATTATGGCGATTGTAGAAAATAGACCAGGGACGGGAAAACAGTTATTTCTTAATTAAAAAAATTCACTATGAAGAAAATGTTTTACAAAGTGTAATAAAAATCAAAAACAACTGTTATTTTTTTAATTTTACATAAAAATTGCAAAAAAAAATTTATTTTCAAATTTGATTCTCGATGGTTTAAGAAACAGATTGGTTCTTAAACCATCGAGAATCAAATTTGAAAATAAATTTTTTTTTGCAATTTTTATGTAAAATTAAAAAAATAACAGTTGTTTTTGATTTTTATTTTATAAATCAAAAATGAAAATTATTTTTTGATTTTTATTTTAAAAATCATAAATAACAGTTGTTCCCGATTTCTATTTTATAAATCAAAAATAACAGTTATTGAAGACTTCTATTTAAAAAAAGTCAACAAAATATATCTCAGCCGCTGACTTTTATTTTTTAAGTCATACTTATAAAAGTCATTTTAATTTTTCGCAGAAAATAAGTTGTTGGGGAACCAAAAAAATATTTATCATTGATCAGCTTAACAATAATAATGCAACAAACTACACATACTCACATATATGAGTTTCTAAATTTAAACTGCTAGATCTCAAATCCCAATTTTTAAACGGTACAAATAAAGTCCGGAGTACAGTATTTTTGTGACATTAGGTACAATTTGAAAATTTCTTCTTCCATCCCTGCTGGTGATAACTTTCATAGGTTACAGGTTCTCCGTACTTTCTCCTTATTTTTTTCCTGCTTAGCAGAAGGCTGATATGATGGAAAGGTCTACGTTCCTTTCTGTTGTTTTCTTTTCATGTTCGTTTTCTCTAAATACTTACAAGTGTACGTACAAATGCAAATATATACTTATGTATGTTCATTTAGTTCAATACATTTCATTATTGCTGAGCTGTTCAATTCTAAATAATTTCTCTGTATGACCTTCATTTTTGCGGTACTTTAAAATGTGACAAACTGGTAAAAATCTAACAATAATAGACTGTAAGAAAAGAAAGGATGCTGGTATTTGAAAAAAATGGCGTGGTATAACAGCTTATATGCAAGCCTGCCTGGAATTTATTTATATGCGATAGAATTGTTAAAACGGTATTAAAATATACCAACAAATATATCAAAAAAAAAAAAAAACAAACAGCAAAATATCCAAAACTTAGATTAGGATTGATTCTATCGAGATCCGGGGACTGTTCGCATTGTTATAAATTTCTGGTACTTTACGAGTGTCTTGTAGAAATTTGGAGGATTTGTACGCTACAGATAGCAGTGGTATTGGTATTGCTATATTGCAAAGATAAAGCTGCGCCAATGCGATAAATATTGAGAATGTTCCCGGGAAACCGTATCCTTTTAGTAAAAACGTTGTAATAGAGGAACTGAAGTGCGCATTTCGCGAAAAATGTCCGTTTAAATAGTACCTATATGAAATCCAAACCCGACAAATACGGGCTAAAAATTTATTCACTGGTTGATTTTTATGTATTGAATATTGACCTATAAGTATGCTGGTAGATAGCTTGAAGGATCGTACTATCGATTTCTGGAACTGAGAGACAATTGATAACTGTTTCACGAGTATTCGTTTGGTAAATGATTTAGCCAAAAATTATAGCATATCTGTTTTGTTCAATTTGCGCCGTGTTTTATTGGGCGCATTCATAAAACGTAGCTGTTCTGCAAGTGTGTGTAGGGTTTGTCTTAAAAACTCAAGTATACGTTTCTAAAACTTCTTAACTGCCCAGCTCAACAGTTCGTTATTTGACGTCATTTTTTGTATCATAAAATTTTTCAGCTACCTGAAGCCAACGGCGGCCGCCGTAGCCGAGTGTGTAGCGTGTGCGCGCTTCATTCGGTAGCTCCCGGCTTCAAATCCTGGTCGGGACAAGTAACATTCAAAAATTATAGAAAAGTTTTTTCTAATAGCGTCCGCCCGTCGGCAGGCAATGGCAAACCTCCGACTACATTTCTGCCATGGAAAAACTTCTAACGAAAAAACATTCGCCATTCGGAGTAGGCGTAAAACTCTAGGCCACTCAATTTGTGTTATAACATCAAGACGAACACAAAAAATTGTAGGAGAAGTTCGGTCAAAATCGCTTAAGCGGTTATAGCGCCTATTAAGTAAGTAAGTAAGAGGCCATTATGTGGTGTTCAGTCTCAACAGCTAATCAAAGAAATATATGCCGTTTATATTGAAATGCAACGCTTTGTTAAGTGACAACTGCAAACTAATTGGTTTAATTTTATACTACTGACGGGATAAAGTAACAAAAACATTTTAAAGTAATACTTTTCACTAAATATATGTTTAGATACTGTAGTGTTTTCTTTACATTTATCCATCATTTGATTTATTTATTTTTATTTCTTTCTTTTTAAATTGCTTAAATTTATCAGCTGTTCATCTAGTAGCATTTTCATCAGTTGAGATAAACGGATACGTCTTATAAATGCGCTTATCATTAATATAACTTATATTTTCCGTGTGATATTTTCACTCAAAAATAGTGATTATTTTTTGTATTGCCATTTTTTGTTCCAAACCAATCATTATTTTATAAGTTTAGTTTTTTTGGTCACAAAATATATAAATTGTTTTAGTTGAATTTTGTTTCATCCAAAATAATCCTTACGCTTTGAGTTATGCTTTTTGCTCAAAAATGTAATGAATTTCTTGAGCGCTTTTTTATCTCTCAAAAATAAATATTAAATTTTGAGTGCTATTTCTCTCTTTGCATAACGAAAGACTCTAAACGCGACAACACCACTTCTCTAATACGTATTTTGAGGTAAATTTTTTTGTCATGCCATCGTCAACATATGCCTTCAAAAGCTACGCTTATATTTGTTAAAATATATAGGATAATACTAACTATTAATAAGCAAAATGTACAGTGGCTCCAAGCGAAACTCGTACTCGTTGTTTAAATATTCACAATTATATATATGTATATATATAATAATATTTTTTATACAAATATAGTTCATTATGCAACATACGCCAAATAAATCACAGTTTCGAACTTTAGAAACAATTCACCAAAATCAACAAATGCAAATGTCATCGAATTTTAAAAGTTTCAATCAGGATTTTAAAATATTAAGTCTAAAAAAGTGTTACTGGTGGTATTGCAAATTTCCATATAGAGAAAAATGTTGTTTGCACGTTAAAAGGAATTATGAAAAACCAACAGTAATTTTTAATCACTTAAAACTTATTTACTAGTATACTAAGTAATCCATACTCGAAAAATTTTAAAAGTTACCATTGAAACTTTTAAAACCTTTTGTGAATAGTTTTAGAAGTTAGAAAAGTTGGTTTATTTGATTTATGAACTATGTTTCTATAAAAATTAATGAAACAAAAATTTTATGAAAAGCATTGTTAAAAAAAAATTACTGTCGGTATTTCGCTTGGAGCCATTGCACATTTTGCATATTAATCGTATTATCTATATTAGCTATATTTTTATCAATGATTGTCTTGTTGTTTTTCAGAGCATATATTGACGATGACATTGCAAAAAATCCACCGCGAAATATTTATTAAAAAAGTGGTAAGGCCTTTTGAGTTTTCCGTTCTGCAAAAAAAAAAAAATTAAAAGTTTATTTGTATTTTTTGAGAGATAAAATAACTGTCAATAAATAAGTTTTATTTCTGAGAGAAGAATGTAGCTCAAAAAGTTATTATTATTTTTTATGAAAAAAATTAAACTCAAAAATTATTATTTTTTGTGAACAAAAACTGAAACTAATAAATGATGACTATTTTAGATCAAAAAATAACAATACAAAATGCAATCGTTATTTCAGAGCGAAAAAAGCCCTCAAAAAATCATTTGTGATCAAAAAAATATAACTCGACATATAAAGGATCGTCTCAAATAACGCTGTAACCGACAATTTTTTCACACTTTTCTTTCGTTTTTGTAACAGTGGTGCGAGACGAGATATTTCATTTAAAAAGTGGTGCAAGTTGCGGTCCTGGAATTGGAGGTCATAGCTGTGGAGCACCCCGTAGTTGGAGAAACCTCGACCCAAGGATAAATATTTTCTTGTGATGTCTCATTTTAGGACGTGCTTTAACTGCCGCTAGCTCTCGCTATCTGTTTCCTTGTCCCGTCTTTCTAACTTTCCGCACTCTGTTATGTAGCGTGTTAAAGTTACCACCCCCCCCAGTTCGGGAGGTATTGCGAATGGGTTCGTAACCTTCACGTTGGACATCACCTCAAAAGTGTTTTCTCTTTGATTACTATGTCCTAGTAGTTGTGTGTGTAATTGCACATTTTGGGCAGTTCAGTTAATTTTGTTGCTGTCCCTCACTAATATTGTTCATTTGATCTGTTGATCCCACATAACAGGCAGCCCAGCCCGTCTCCGCTGAGTCAGCCTTGATGTATTGCCAACAAATTTTGAGACCACTTCTTAAATTTAATTCAATCCGAAACATACATATATTTTTTAAATAAAAATTTATGGAGCCAGTCGATATCTTTCCTTAGGCGAGTATAGTACTTACTTAATCGGTTACTATTCCTGTCTCTTTAAATTTTTTCTATGACTTATTTTTTTAATTTTTTAAATGACATAGTCTATACCTGAACCATGGTGGTTTATTGCTAGGAGTAAATCTGCACACTGGAACAAGTTTTGATATTATAAAAGAAAATTTCTGGAGCAGAATACTAAAAGATAATTCCGGGTTATTTAAAACATATAGAAATGAGCAGTTGAGTTACATCACCATTATTATAATTATATCCCTTTGTATTAGTGTTCACTTTTTGTCAAGTTCATAGAATTCTAAATCCATTTTTAGTGCTTTGTGCTTTTCACAAGATCCATTCAATTCGGCGGATATAGAAACTAAATCTAAAATTCTATTCAAATGATTGATTGGTTAAAATTATGCGTTACGAAATTGCTCACAAATGCTAAATGGAAAAGTTAGATTTTCTTCAGATAGCATGCAGTATTACCCAGATTAAAATCACCAAGGAAATAAGTTCATCAAACTGATTTAAGTCATCAGATATAGAAATGAAATTATTTAGAAGCTTTTCATAAATGGCAATAGTATAATTAGAAGGAATATGGGATGCTATAATAAAAATAGATTTTGAGTTGGAGAATTGTAGTTTTGCACAAGTCTGTTCAATATGTTTGCCATATAAGTTGAGCTCAACTCCGCTGCCACGTTCTAAACCATAAGTTTCAGGACAACGATCCAATCAATATACCTGGTAATAATCGTCGAAAAACTTGCATGAAGATATATGTATGTTGATTAAGCCAAGTTTCACAGAGCACTACAATGTCAAAATCATGCAAACATATATCGCGCCGAAACTGAGTCCATAAGTTCGCATGCCGCTGATGTTTTGACAGTAAATCGTGTGCTTAATTTGTTTATTTTCATTTGAATCCTGCTATTAATTTTGATGAGTGCTGAATAACTCGGAGATGTGCTATGCTATTCACCGCAAATGGATTTAGGCAGCCATCCGTCCACTCCTGTACGTAGTATTTACTACAAATACGACCATATCATCAACACTGTGGCATACGATTACCAAAATCAATGAAATCTGGTTAAGACTGCAATAAATAAAGTTGTTAAGAATACATAAAAGCACGCATGAATTATGGTTGAATTTTATTATTATTATTATTATTTTTATTAATTATAATTAAAATTACAAATTAATATTTTAGCACTAGCTACCAGGGCTATCGGCTTAGTCAGTATATGAAATTAAAATATTATTTTAAATTAGATTGGCAATGTTAGCGTTTTTTAGGAAGTTGAAAATAATTTTTACATTGCTTTCATCCATGTTGATGTATTTGATGGCAGAATTATCCCATGCCCATTAGGATTTACTTCCTTATATTTGTGTTGATAGTTAGACCAGTTGTTAATAAAACGAGATTTTAATGCAGTGGAATATATGTTTTTAATAGATTTCGGCCCGAATGGCATGTGAAGGTGAAGGCATGATTTTAATGCATGTTTCGCTGCTTTGTCGGCATACTCGTTGCTGGTGATACCAGCGTGGCCGGGAACCCACACCAGCTTTATATTCGATGAAAGACTTATAAGCATTTGTTGTACTATATGATATATAGGGGCCTCGTTGTTGTTGTTGTTGTAGCGGCTAGTCGCGCCCCGTAAAGAGCGGATTCACCCATGGTCGTTGTCGTCGAACTCATCTAGGGGGAGGCCCAGGAAACGTGCAGTTTCGATAGGGTTGGACCAGAGGGAGAGGGGGGTTAGATGAGTGGGTCTTCGTCATAGTGTATGGTTTTCACAGCACTGAATACGGATAAGCTATCAGTACATATAAAGAATTTTTTGTTGGAGTTTTTGGCAATCAGTAAGCCGGATAAGAGTCCCTGCAGTTCGGCGTCAAATACGCTGGCAAAGTAAGGAAGATGGCCCAAGGATAAAGTACCTCCGTTGTTGTCAGTCACTGCAAATGAAACTGCTACGTTTTGTTTGGAGCCGTCTGTAAAAACAAACGTCCATCCGCATCCCTTTAAAGGGTTCGCTATGTTGTGGAATGATTTTTGGTATTCGGAATTATTGGTTGCCTCTTTCCGTAAAAAAGTTAAATCATTAATAAAGGTATTTTTGTGAATCGTCCACGGTGGAAATTTCATCGGGGAAACATCCAAATTCAAGTGTCTGGATAGCTCATTAGTTCGTACAACGCCGATTTGTGCAACATGCTAGTTTTCCTTTGTTTCAGTAGTTGAATATCGTGGTGTAGAATATGATTCCTGTTGCAATATAATTTATAGATAATGCGACATCTTAGGTGTTGCAGCCGATCTTCGATTGAATGAAAACCTCCTTCAGAAAGTAGATTTTTTATAGAAGTAGTCTTGAAGGCTCTTAGGCTTCGTCTTACTGCGGCATTCAACGGCGTTTTGATTTTATTAAGAGAGGTCTTGCTACAATTGCCATATATCTGTAGTCCGCAGTCTATTTTGCTTTGAATAATGAGTTTAGTGATGCTTAGCAGAGTGTTAGTATGAACACAGCTTCTGCGTGAGCTTAAATACTTTATTACGTTAAGGCTGGTAGTTAGTGCATTTCTTAGACTAATATAGTGGTACTTAAAACTATGCTTATTATCAAATATAACGCCTAGTATATTTGTGGAATCCACGTTTGAAATTGTAAAGTTGTTATGTTTAATATCTAATTTATTGCAATTAAGTTTCTTACAAACATGCAAATGCTTACATTTCTCAAGCGAGATGCGAGCACCCGAATGTTGCGACCAACTTTCAATGGAATTTAGAGCGCCGTTAAAACTCTTTAAGCTGTCTGATTTTACTATAACACTTTCTTCACAACTCACTCCTCTCAGCATCATCGCTCACCTCTCAATTGCTATCTCTTGGTGTTATGGCTTTGAGGTGGTCCTTTTGGCCAGTAACAATTACTCGTGCATCGACTAGCAAATTAATATGCTTGAAATTACCATTCAATCTATCTATGCAGATGTTATCTCAATTGCCGCAGCGCGTGTGTTCTCTATTGTTTTGGATTGTCTTAGCTTGTGCTTTTGGTGAAAATCTGACACCTAATATTTCGTTAGCTATGCCTAGATGCCGCCAGTACGTATGTTCATACATAATTATGTGAAAACATGTAGAGATTAATATTTCTTCTATATAACCAAATTAACATATTAGGCTATTGAGTTTGAATTAATTGCTTTCTGTTTGCATATGAAGTTTGAATTATGGCCATGCATTCAAAGCACTTTTTTCATTATTATTCTATTATGCATGTATAATCTTTTCAAACGTTATTCTGAAAGAGAAAGGTATTGATTTAAAAGCCAAACTACAAATGCATTTAAGTAGAAACGTACAAATTACTATTCTTTTAAAAGGCATAGATTCTCCATTGATATTCCTCATGTTTAGCTTGTTTGGGGGATTCAAAACAAGTCGTATCATGTGGTAAAGTTATAAAACCATGTAACTTCACGTGATACGACTTATAAAGAATCAAAAGATGAGATTTCAAAGTTATGGTAACCCTTTTTCTTTGCAACACAACAATAACAATAACAAAATTTTTGGCTACTGTCAAATTTTATTATTTTATGACATAAGCATAGTACTAAGTTCACAGCCTTGAAATTTCGCCAGCAACATGCATTTGAATTGCCGTGAAATGTTGCTAGCAACATTGAATGTCAAATGAGAAGAAACGTCAAAATAAAAATTGAAAAACTGTAAACAAGCAAATTTATAAGCATCGCCCCAGTAGCAATTGGCAAATTTTGGTAAGAAAAGTGTATTTAAACATAATTATATAACTAATTGTATTCTTTTAAACAGGTTTTGCTACATTTAGCGGCATTTGAAGAGTTTTCCGAGCTTCCGGCACAGCCACCAGTATGGAATCTGCAATGTTGGAAGAAGCGGCTTGTGTGGCAGGTGCCCAAATGGTGCTTTTCATCGCTGGGGCCTTGAAGACTGAGTCGCGTAAGGAAGTGAACAAATTTTTGAGAGAAAGGGGCGAAAAAGATGTAAGTATATACATACATACAGACACTCACAGTAAAAATGGGACATTCCAAAAAAAATTTTATTTGGTTAGTATTTACCATGTTTTTCAATTTAATTATTACATAAGATTCATTAAATTCGACGTCCACTGTACCTAAAATACACATATGCATTTTCTTTTAATTGATTCGGTTGTCCAATTAAGCGGGATTTCTGTAATTGAACCAACTGTTCAATTGAACGAGTATCGGTTAATTGATTCCCCGGTTAATTGAACCAAAAATTATGTAATTTTTGAAGTGCAATTAAGCGGGGAATACTTTACTAACCAAATAAATTTTTTTTTGGAATGCCCCATTTTCATTGTGAGTGTCTGTAAGTATATGCAATTTTAATATATGCATTAAGGTTCCCAAAATCTTCTCAAATATTCATTTGCAAACAACACTTCGGAATAATTTTAACCGAAGTTTGTGACGCCATTATTTCTGCCTTTGGCAAGGAAATTCCGCCGCTCACACCTGCAGAAATACAACGTATTGGATGCACATTCAACAAGTGGAATTTTCCTAATTGTGGAGGTGGCCCCGATGGCAAGCACGTTGCCATTAAGTGTCCACGAAATTCTGGAAGTCTTTTTTATAATTATTAGGTATACATTTAGAGAAATAGGAATCATTTTCAAAAATAGTTGTATCATGCCTTTGTACTCTGCAGCTTCTATTTAAACTTTAATATCGTTTTTCTATTTTTATAATTATTAGGGGCTCTTCAGCTTTGTACTGATGGCTGCAGCAGATGGTGATTACAAGTTTACCTATGTATTTGGACATAGGGGCATACGGAAGCGAAGGAGATGCCGGAATATTTCAAAAATGCACACTTGGAAAAGCGCTGCTTGGTGTATCGCTCGCTTTTCCAGAAGCTGTTAAACACCCTTATGTTTTTGTTGCAGATGATGCTTTTCCACTGCACGTGCGGAGGCTGGAAGAAGAGCAACGGATTTTTAATTACAGGTTTATCAGAGCGCGGCGATGCATTGAAAATGAATTTACTGCCTCTCCAGAAAAATGTTTTGCTCTCCGGAAAAAGCACAAAAAGTTGTAGTTGCGTGCTGCTATTTGCATAACTTCCTGATAAGGAAGAATGATCGATAGCCTGGCAGCGCAGAGCAGCTTATTTAGATTGAATTGGAAAGGTATAATTTGTACCTAATAAACTCTGTACGTCTCTTAATTTTCCTTTTTTTCTAATTTCAGATCACAAGACCGAAAGTGTTACATATGTAAGTTTTAACTGGATTACAGATTTCAAAAATAACTCTTCTTTTTACATCCATATGTATAGTTAAGTAATTGAAACAGTTCATTTATTTTTACTTTTTTTTATTGAAAGCAAATAACAAAATCAAAATGAAAACAAGTTTAAGTTCATTACTGTTTTATTTTCTTAAAATTTGTTACGTTTAATAATGTACAACATATACAAATATAAAAACGTAATAAAATAAATTCAATTCAGTTCAATTTAATGAAATTAAGCTAAAACAATAAATTAAATTAAGTTTAAATAAAATGAAATAAAAAAGAACAAAATAAAATTACATTTCACTTCTTTGGTGCTTTTCAACCTCCTCGTAGGCCATAGTTGTAAATTTGGCCCCCAACACATTCGCTGTGCTTTGCGGCAACTGCTCGAGAAGTGACTCTAAATGTTTTAAGAGAGGCTCAAACTTGGACTTCGGAGCCATCTCCGCCTTTCGTAGGTTCACAATATTGTCCATTTGCTCCAAAATTTTCTCTGCCGAAGATTGCAGAGCCGCATTGGAGGTATGGGAGCGCTTTGCTGATGTACTTGGAGTCGACGTCTGTAAATAGGCCACGAAAAACGTTTATTAGCTTATTTAGTGTTAAAGTATATACTAAATCTTACATAATTATAGCCGGAGGGGAGGAATCCATACTTTCGTCGAAGGTGGTAGCTGCTCCTGGACTGTCCATGCTTGAATATGTTCTATAATACTGACACAAAAATAATATAAAGATGAGTTCATTACACTCTTTGTGAAGATGTTTCATATAAAAACGCCATGTCTTCGGAGTATTCAAACTCAGCCACTTCACTCGCAAAATTAAGGTCCTCCAAATCGCACGCACTTCCCGATTTTTTTGTTTTGTTTGCATAATATCGCTTGCTGTCTCTGAGGCTCTTCCACGCTGCTTTGCAAGATTCCTCTGAAATGTTGGCAATGAATAAATTATTGGCTTTTGCAATACGGTATATAGTGCCAATGCTCCAATAATTAGATCGTTATCTGAGTTTAACTATTTCTCAAATTTTTTGGATTTCAACCTTTCTGGTACTAAACAATTATTTCAAACGCAATTAAAAAATTATTTTCTTTGTAAAAGATAAGTTGAATACTATACAATTGTTTTATATACATTAAGTTCATTAATTGAGTTTCAATATAAATTTTATAACACTCCATATATACTAAGATTTTGGATTGTTACTATATTTTAATCTTAAATGTCTGTTCTGAACTAGTGTTAGACATTACTGAATAAATAAAAATAAAAATAAAAAAATTAAAAAAAAATAAAATTAATTGCACTATACTATAATTACTCAGATATTAGATTTTACCAGGTTTGCCGACAATTTGGGCGATTTTATACCATGCGCTGGATAGTACGTTCCGGTTGCTGTGGTCTGCTTGCCCCAAATATATGGAAATCCTTTCACTGCCGCCAGTAATTTCTTCCTCACTTCATCATTCAATTGGATTTTCGCCCTTTTTGTGATAGCTGCTGCGTTCTCCACTGTTTTTCAAATAATAAGGAAACGGTTGAATAGAGTTTTAAACTTATTATTTTAAGTATACTTACTTTTTTCAATCTTCTGTTAATTTTAAACTTTTCAACGGCTTGTCAATTTTAACGAACGTCACTTTTCGCTCAATTTTAAATGACATGAGCATTTTAAATAGGGGTGAAAGATTGTTGCTGGCATCATGTTGCTAGCATGTTGCGAGGTGTTTCTGTGGCGAAAACTGAGTACTACTTTGCCGTGAGATGCATATGCGATTTCACGCATATTTCACGGCAATGCAATTAGTATGGATTTTGACAGCCATTTCACATGAAACGCGAACTCAGTACTAGGCTTTAACGAGGTCTTAATTGTTTTTGAACCTCCTTATTTATATTAGTAATTTTTATTGCAAAAAGTGAAATTATGTATAAGTTTCTTACCAACTTATGTTGGTATTGTAAGATAAAAAGAGAACACCGGAGGACTAATATTATAAATGTGCAAGTTTGTGTGTGTGAGTGTATGTTATTGCCTTTTCAGACCCAAACCACTGGCCGAAATCATACAAAATTTAGCACACAAATGGCCTGTACCACTTGTTAGCCCACATGCTATATTTTATGGCGAGTTGCCATCTGTTGAGACAGTTATAGTTAATTAAATAAATAATTATAACTCATATTGCTATATAACGACTGTATAGATCTGGGTAAAATTTGGCACATATATGTACAGTCCGTTATATGGGTTAGCATAAAGGGCGTTGCCACTTCTTAAAATGGTTAAATTCAATTAAGCCTTTGAATAAAATTAAATATTGCAATGTGACTATCGAATGAAAGTGGTTTAATTAACTTAATAAAGTTTAATTTCCCATATGTTTTAAAAGAAGGTGGCAACCTTGTGTAAATGCACATTAAGTTAAATTGAAAAACTAAATTACATTTTGCAATATGAGTGCCAACCTAAAAGTTTTAAGAAAGCTTAATTTCAATAATATTTTTGGAGAGGGATTCAAAAGAAACAGCTTAAAATAAGTTAAATGAAATTGTGTTTAAAATGTGTTGCCACGTGTTTTGAAATATTAAGTAAGTGCAATTTTTAAGCCTACTGAACTATGACAGTACTATTCAGAAGAGAAAGTACGTATACGAAAATATTTTTTAAGACGGTTGCCACCTTCTAATATCCGTTGATTCAATTTCATGAAAGAGTAACTGAATTTCTCCTATACTGGTGCCAAACAAAATTTTTTAGAGAATTACGAAATTTTTAAGACAAATGACGTATTACGATAATTATATAATAATAATTCTCGTATTACATTATAAGCTCGATATTTGACAGAAGTTCTCCTAAGATTTGTGGTATGCGTCACAACATCGCAACAAACCATTGATTGCTATTAGAAAACGCTTTCCTCTAATTTTTAAATTTACTTGCTCCGGGCAGGACTCGAACCCGAGGCACACTGAATGAAGTGCGCACACACTATATACTCTTCTTAGACGGCAGTTTAGGCGGTGTGGAGTTGCCATCTGTTTGAAAATGATAAGTAAAATTGTAAAGAACGTAAGTAAAACCAGAATATCTCACGAATACAAAAGTTTTATGATAGCGGTTTTTCAAAAGCAAAGAAATTGAACATAAACAAGTACGAAATATTCTAGGCTCGGGTGTATTTGTTAGTTTAGCCGACTCCTTCACATTAAAATTGAGGGAATTGCCCTTAATGCTGACTTAAATTGCGTTTTTTTATTTTTTTTGAAAATTCTTGTTATATGAGAGGTGGGCGAGGTTTTGTCCGATTTTAATAATTTTCGAAATTTGGCGTACTGACTTGAAATGCAAACCAAATTTTGTAGAGTTTGGTCAAGTAGTTTCGGAGATATAAGTTTTTCATATAAAGTGGGCGGGGCTACGCGCAATTTTAGACAAAAGGATGTAAATACGTATTGTTTTCGGAAACCCAATCCTGTGTGTCAAGTTTGAGGAAATTATCTGCAATAGTTATGGAAATATCGAGGTCTTTTTATTTTCACAAAACACCGTTATGTGGGCTAGGTTTTGGTCGCTAAGATAGCTCAATATTTACTCAAGTTATCCGACCGACGGACGGACGGACAGAGAGACATGGCTTAATCAAATTCGCTGTAAATTTTAAAAATTTTGGTCTATATCTATCTCGGTTTTTTTATGATGTTACAAACAACCGTTAGATGAACAAAGTTATAATACCCTGGGAATCAGTGTACTCGGGTATAAAAACGAATTAGAAGTCATAGCTTCTGGTGAAATTATTTATATAAAGTATACTTATAAGTAGACTTAGCATGTTATTTTTGAATTTATCGAAACCAACAAACTTACGAAGATTCAAGCAATAATTCTGATAATGGTACGTAAAACTGGCAGGATAGCGGAAATTGAATGCGCAAAATTGCAGTTCTCTTGGAAGGTAAGTTGGAAATGCTTGCTGCCACAATTTTTACAGTTGAGAATTGCTTGCAATCAGCTGATTAAAGGCTGTCTACATAAGGTGGTATTCTTAAAATTAAATCTCTTGGTAGTTTTTTTTTTGCTTTGAATGGAGTGAATGACAGAGAAGCAAAGAAATCGGGAGTTTTACAATTCGAACGTTAATAGAAAGTTCGAATTTAAACAAAACAATTTTGAAATTTTCACCGTGCAAGGTGAAGATAGAACAAGCAATCCATTAATCCGACGTTACGACTTCATGTGAACTAGCCTTGGTTTATTTTATTTTCACTGCAGTTTGAGAGTTCTTACACAAACAGATTGCGAAAAGCAAATATGTTATTGCACAGAGTAATAAAGTGAGGATTAAGTCTTGATATCTTCGATGACGAGATTTACTATTTTTGAATTGCGAATTCTTTCCAAATTAAATGGATTGATGAGATAACTACGATAATACCGCTATTTACAAGATTTAGTTTTGGTATTGACATGGTATTACAATTCAAATAATTAAATAAGTTGATAAACCGAGTTTAAAAACCTAAAACAGTGGAATTAAAAAAGCTGGTAGAAATCAAACAGCTTGCGAACACTTCGAGTCCATTTTACTTTTATTATAGATTTCAATAGCTATTACAGAAAACTGCGTTCTCTTATTTTTCTTAATATTTCTCTCTATGGGTGCATTAGGATTACTTGAACGAATTCGGCGGAGTAACAATTCTTCCGGGTGTGTTCCGTTAATCTGCATTTTAAAACAATTATAAAAATTATTAAATGATTCTGAGAAAAAATAAACTTTATGATAAGTCCAAAAATGTTAGAAGTTGAAATTGTTGAAAAATAGATTACTCGAAGCTTTCATGGTCATCTAAGTTTAAAAGGCTTTCTATTATAATATGTAGGTACATATTAAGTGACCTCGATTATATTTGTGCGATGACAATAGTTTGCTTGCATTCTAAGACTCGAAAAAGGAAGGACTAGCGAAACGAAATGATAGTAGAGGAGTGTACAATAGCGTTTTTCAAATGACTCATTGGAACAAAGCAAATTTTTGAAGGATCAAGTATTCTATCGTCAGTTTGTCATTCCCATCGTGGAGGGGCCAACTGCACCACATCCAGGGTCGTAAATGCTATTCGTTTTGATCCAACAACCAGGTGTTTCCCACAAAGCCTTCTCGCCTTCTCTCTCGTTACCAGTGCTGTAGTGCGATTCACTAACTATAAACCATCCGACAGCCGCAATTTTTGACGACAATATTTGCCGTTTGCAATAACGATCCTGCGATTCACTAACTTATTCTTAACGACACTTAACAGCTGTCTCGTTGTATTTATTCAAGGTGGTAAAAAGCGGCACGTCTGTCAAACTAAATGTCAAAATAAGCGAAAAGCACCAAGAGGAATTGAGAACAAACAAACGAATGCCTGCTGCTGAATGCAAATTTTAGCGTTTTTATTTTATTTCATTAAAGTGAAATAAGATACTAGTTTATTTCAAACTACAAACGTTTATAATTCTTTTTATATATTGCAATGTTCCATTGTAGCAGAATTCCGGACTCTCCTCTGAGTGGTTTGGTAGGATAGTGATCAACTTGACTACAAGGAATATCCTGAATCACCTGCAAATATGCCATCGATTTTGTTTTAAATATTCGCGTTGTGCTCCAGAATATTTAGGATTTACAACATTAGAATTTTCGTTAAGATGAGTTAACTATGCGAATATCGTTAAAATGAGTTAGCGAATCGCACTACTGATCAGTTTCACATTTTTACTGGCGAAGTAAAAACGTCAAAAGTAGTTTTCATGGAAATTTTTTTAGTAAAGAATTTAAAATTTTGATTTAAGTAATGCCTACAGTCTTTCGAGATTCCGAAGGAAATTAATACACCTGGTTTGGGTTATTTTGATGGCAAAAATATAGAATACTTTTTAAGGGTGTAGAAGCGCTAGTAAAACGCTGTGAAAAGTATAAGCAACAAATGAAGATTATATTAAAAACAAAAAATAGTGATTTGAGATTTACACTTAATTTTGTTATTAAGGTCACATACTTTTGTACCTTACTACGTACGTGCTTACTTGTAAATTTTAATTTGCCTTCTAAGTGGGATTTATTATACATATATTCTACTTACATAAAATAGCTCCAAATTGTGTTTTGACTTTAAGTTCTAGCCCGAGCTAGTTGCTTGCCTCATAAAGATTATGGATTCCTATTTTATGGAAGGAATTTCTTGGCTAATTTGCATCTTGTTGACATAATAGCCAGCCAAGCACTTAAGTTTGCCAAGCATCGACGACGACGCAATAAAAAACAAAGGCTATATTTAAGGTGGTAACTCAATTTATTTATTCAAATTGAAAAAGTGCGCAGTACTCATATGAAAAATGTTATTGTAGTGGAAAATACTATTATTAATAGCAGAGCAAAAATCAAAATGCAGTAAAGCAAATGTGTATCACATACTGCGAGACGATCACATGTTGAAGTGGCATACTGAAGTCGCGCCGTAAAAATATTCAAATCAAATGAAATCAAATATTCATGAAGCTGTTACACTTTTGCAACAATAAAAAAAAAACGAATAGAAAAAAGTAAAACATCACAACTATGGAATAAGCGCAGTGCAAAATAAATACTACACACACACAAAACACGGGTTTCGATGTGGACACCGTGAGGCTGGAAGCTGGAGACAGCATTGGTTCCAACTCCGGGATTTCTTGTTGCAGTTGGAGTAGTGTCTGCCAACCAAGAATTTTATGATTTATTTACTCTACTCGCAGTTGCATGAGTAACCGTTGCACGTTGCATGGGGTGCGTGACAACAACTACAAAAATGTGCAATAGCAATAATAATAATAACAACAACAACAACAACGACATCGACATCAACAACAGCCCAATGCAATGGAGCAATGGAGCGCAGCAAATTTGTAGCATTTTTAAATCGAGGAAGATAAATAGAATTCTTATGTAATTTTCTGTAAAGAGGAAATGGCAATAAAAACGATTTATGGCAAAAGTTTGGGTTGGGTCATGTCTCCGGTGCGCACCCTTGCCTTAACTCGAAGGTGAGGTGAGTTAAGTTACACCATGCCTAAATTTTACTAGCAACGCTCAATTGCAATTGTTTGTTTGCAGCTATGTATGTATGTACATTAGTACAAGTGTGTGCACGCACCAAAAACATTGCTATTTAATGCCAGCTTGCAACACCCAATTGTATTCGCGAAAAATAAATTCGTGGACGTGAATGTAACGCAACTGAAAAAACTCAAACACCTATTGATAATGGTGTCAAATAGTATGCCAGAGGTATGGGGTCTTAACCAGCATCTTCACGGCTGGTGATGAGTCAATTTATTTTGGATAAATATTGTGCCTTTGTATGGAGCGATTTTTGTTATGACATCGCATTTCCGCAATAGAATTAGGTGCGTTGATTAATATGCACGATTGAATTGCAATTAGAAACAATTCTACTTTACAGGAATCGTACTTTATTTCGAAAGCGACGCAAATAAGTAAAGTTTGTACAAATTTGTCGAATATAATTATATGTAAGCAGAGCATATTCTGGCAGCTATTAATGCGTGGCACACTGGGAGGTTTCTAGAGATAATATTTTGAATATTTCATTGTATCTAGTAATACACAGCATTAAAAAGAGTAATCGAATATTTTAGGTTTAAAATAACTTTAATTTACCAAGTTGTACTATTGGCGTTTCACAGCCAACTTCAGAGTAAAAAGTCTACCAAACTTGGTACATACTAAAGAACTTAACCTGGTAAGCATGATGTCGACAATTATTGAACTCGACACAAACCACGCTATCTACTTATATAACGGTAGTTAAAAAAAAATACAACATTTTAGTAACTAAAAAAGGTAATTTGTGCAAGCCTGATGTACTACAACGTTGAGTTGAAGAAAGACATTTTGAGAAAAGGCGTAGCTTATTCTCCACATTCCCAATTTCTACCCTTTTGTACACAAAAGTTTGGGAAGGTGTTTTACAGTCTCTGTCCTTCACCAAATTCTTTGTTGAGGTGCCAACCGTGATGCAATCTTCGTCAACGTACTTCTTTGGATCTCTCAAAACATCGATGGTTTATAATTTTTGAACAGCTGCATTTTTTGTGGATTATTAGTAAATGTCACAGCTTTTGAAATGTAAAAAAAATGCCGTGTGGAGCATTTTCACGAGGTTGCCTTGAAATTAAGGACTGAGGAAAAGTATTTAAATTAAGTTTCTTCGAAGTAACGTGGTAGTAGATCTTAATTGAAATAGACATTTCATGATCAAAAATACGAAATTTAATAATATTGGGTCCTTGCCTGTTTCTTCTTCCTCTTCTTAATTGACGCTATAACCGCCTAGGCGATTTTAGCCGATTTCAGCAAAGCGCGCCAATTGCTTTTTCGTTTCGCTAACAGGCGCCAGTTAGAGATACCAAGTGAAGCCAAGTCTTTCTCCACCTGGTCTTTCCAACGTAGAGAAGGTCTTCCTCTTTTTCTGCCCCACCAGCGGGCACCCCGTTAAGTACTTTCAAGGACGGAGGATTTTCTTCTGTTCGTACAACCCTATCCAACGTAGCCTCTGAATCTTAATTCGCTGTACTATGCTACTGTCGTTATAAAGCTCATAACTCATCGTCTGCGGTATTCGCCGTCGCAATAACGTAAAGGTTCAAAAATCCATGCTTCGGCTCCATACAATAGAACGGGCATGATGAGGGACTTATGGTGTGTGGTTTTCGTTCGTCGAGGGAGGGCTTTACATCTCATTTGCTTATTCAGCCCAAAGTAGCATTTTTTGGCAAGGGAAATTCTTCGCTGGGTTTCGGGGCTGAAATTATTGTTGGTATTATTGCTGGTTGCGAGTTATATCCTCTACTTTGTCAAAAGGGACGCGGGAGCAAAGTCGCGAATGCCCTGACTGCTTACATGATGACAGGAGATACATCGTTTTGCCCTCGTTCACCTCCAGACCCATTTGCTTCACTGCTTTATCCAGCTTGGAAAAGGCAGAACTAACGGCGCAGTTTCTGAGGTCAATGAAATCGATATCATAGACGGACGGCAGTAGTTGGACACTCTTATAAAAGATGACGCCTGACCGGTTTAATTCTGCAGCTTGAATTATCTTTTCCAACATAACATTAAAAAAGCCATACGACAGGAAGTCACCCTGTCTGAAACCCCTTTTGGCATCAAACGGCTCGGATAGCGTCCAATCAGTATTTGCATTAAAAATATTATGCTATGATTTCACCCTCTAACGATCGCTCAGAGATCAAAAAAAGTATACTGTGCGACCGGCTAAATTGCAAAAAAGCTTGAATCAAAATAAATCACAAGTACTATATTGAGTAGTATAGAGACAGCTAAATTCATTACAAACTATTTTGGTTTATCAAAAGGAAATGCCGTTATACATAAATAAGTTATACATACGTATTAGTTATATAAACATTACATTCACCGGTAGACGTTGGCGTAATTTCTCAAATAAACTAATAAGAAAATTGCGACAATTATGGCGAGTTATTTTCTTAGCAGCGCGATATAAAGCGTTTTCAAGTACTTTGGCTTTTAAATATTCTTTAAAACTGTGATAAAACTGAGGAAATGATATGGCGCCAAATGTGAGCATAGAAAATCAAATATTGTTATAATAATAAAAACTAGGGCGCATAGATGCATAACACAGCTAATTACTAGTCGCGTTTGTGCGCAAATATATAGAGCAGTCGATACATTTTATAAAACCTCTCATGGTTGATATTAAAGTTCTAATGCTTAAACCACTTCCATATCGAGAATTTCTCGTAAGGAAGGTTATTTGTAAAAATGTAAAGTTTTATGGCAATAAGGTAAATAGCAAAACCGCATAATGTTTTTTTTGGCATAACGACTAACAAATTGGATGCTGGCCAAACCGAAATTTTTCCTACTTTTTACTATCGCAAGTGGCTAAATTGGCAACACTGGGCGCAAATAGTAATGCAAAACTAAATCGATGGATTAATCATATGCAAACAAAACCAAACACAGAACGCTGATGCATGGATCGAGAATAATCTCCACATCGGTGCTATTTGGTTGTCTAAAAAATGCGAGATACATCGCCTTAAGAACAGGAACAGTGGGATGTTTTCTATGAGTCTGGAATAATAGATGATGATCTATGAAGGCTCTATCTTCTGTGTATGCCGTTACAGTTGAGCGACTATACTCAATTCCGACTCTTACGTCCACGTTCGCGCACTCCGGGCAACGCGAGCAACCCATGTACGAGATGCGCTAATCAATCCGTGTGGAGCCTTGGAAGGGAGCTCCGACGTTTTCGGTTTAAGAGCCCACCAGGATCTGAAGCGTCTGTTCATCGATATGTGCGGGTACGAGCGGGCTTCTGGCGTAAAGCAAGCGGCCTGTTATATACATAACTGTGTCCTTAAAACAAGGCAAACGCTACAGTATCTAGTTGTCCACTGGGCTTGGAACCCGCCGCGTAAAAAATTATATCCAATGAAAAAGTCTAGTATGCCTCGGATGAGATCTGCCTTTTTGATCACGACGGATGACGAGAGGCGACGTATTAAAGACTATGATTTGAAGGCATGCACCTGGAATGTCCGAACCCTTAATGGGGAAGGTGCCGCTGTCCGGCTGGTTGATGTCCTCGCAAAAGTATTGTCTGACATCACCGCCATCCAGGAAATAAAATGGCCAGCACAAGGTAAGAAAGCCACTGGATCTTGCGATGTTTACTATAACTGCCATGCAAAGGAGCACTTGTTAAATGTTAGATTTGTGGTGGGAGAGAGACTTCGTCGTCAATTTCCGGCGGAGGAGCGTTTTGTTACGGTTCGCATCGAAGGGAGATTCTTTAACATCACGACCGACAGTAGAGTAAAAACGATGTTGTCAAAGATCACATATGCGAACGCCTAAAAAACATATACGAGCGCTGCCTCAACACAATATCAAAATCGTGGGTGGCGACTTTAATACCAGAGTGAGTAAGGAAGGAATGTTTGAACATATTGTGGGGAAATTCAGTCTCCGTGACGAAAGCTCCGTTAACGGACTGAGACTGAGCGATGCCGGGGCTCGAAACTTGGTAGTCTGTAGCATCAGGTTTCAGCACCTGAAGATCCATCTAGCCACGTGGCGGTCGTAATGCGATAGACGGAGACGTGTTTCCAGTGTATTAGATGTACCTACTACGCCTCTGCGCCGCAAAAAACGTGCATCCAAAGACACAACTGCTCACTAAGAGCACTTTGCAATAAACCGGACTTCGTGAGCATTGATAGCACATTTCTATATCACTACGTACTGCTGCCGGGGAAGATATTGGCTTTCAGCTGTCCTGAAGAAACAACTGGTGCGATGAGAAATGTCGCGCAACTACGGAAAGTACCTACTCCCTACAGGACTATGCTGCGATCGGGCGCAACGCGACCTGTATGGGAATCCTACCGAGAGTTTTGAAAGGGAGAGAAACGTATTGTTCGCAGAAGGAAGATAGAGGCCAAGGTACCCTAATGGGAAGAGCTAGATTGCTAGCCGACAGGAAAAATGCTCGAAAATTTAACCAAAAGGTACGGCGCACACTCAAATTATGGAGGGAATACTTCATGGTGACCGCGAAAGCGTCGCCAGAGAAGATGAAGATCCCGAACCCCAAATCGGTGATGGGGGCATTAACATCACGTCACCTGACCTCGATGAAGTGCGAATAGCAATAACGCGGCTAAGGAACAACAAAACGTGTGGGGCTGAGTATTTACTAGCTGAGCCATTCAAGCATGGTGGTGAAGAGCTGGTAAGGTGTATTCAGCATCTCATTTGCAGAATATAGTCGGATGAATGCATGCACACCGATTGGAATTTAGGTGTGCTCTGCCCAATCCACAAGGAGAAGATCAACCTGCTTAACATTTCATATAATATATAAGGTTATATAGACCGTATTGTGTGAAAGGCTGAGACCACCCATCAACGAACTGAATAGACCTTATCAGAACGAAACGAAGTTGTTTATGTGCCCCGATGGCTTAATTTGGTAAATCGCCTAAGCGGTTATAGCGCCAGTTATTGATTTAGGTGATTGATGATCTGGTCCCTCACTCTAAGTGATTCTTTGTATTAAACTAGTGTTATACATATGTGGTTTTTATGTATGGAGTTTTATTAAAGCAATTTTTTTCGGAAGTTATTATATAGGTTTGGTTTTATTTATTTATATAATTTCTTTATAGCAAGTAAAGAATGTGCTGTCTTTGGCTCTGCCAAACCGTTCACACTTTTCAGGAAAAATAAATAGTTTAGAATAAAACTTCTTATCTGAAGAATTTGTGATTTGGGAACTTAATTTTATGGAGCACCTATATTGACGATTCTTCAAAAAATGTCAAGGTTTCATATCTGCACAATCTGTTGTATGTGGCCCGATATTGATGATTTTTGACAAAGGATTAATACATTATACAAAGTCAACTGTCTAACAAACTTCCGTCAGTTTCTTTGTTTGACAGACAGACAGACCGGCCAAAAGTTATAATTCCAACATATCTTCATGACAGGTACACCAACTTACTAGAATATTAAAGATATGAAAATAAACGCCAGAACCTCCATAGCTAAACAAAGCACTCTGAACGGTGTCGTTGATGACGCTAAGTCTCAAGAGGGAGAAGAGATAATAAAAATTGTGTGTAATGCAACCATACGGGAAATGCAAACAATTCTAAAAAGGCAACCTCTATGCTGAAGGAATGACGAATTAGCTATCTTAAAATTTCATTTCTTCATATAAAAAGAAAGATTTCCGGATGGGGAAGCAACGGAATAGGTCTGGACGAAATCGAACAGCACAAGTTAGTTCGAAGTTAGAGCCATTGGAAACTACAAATAGATATCTATTAAAAACACCATGTATTGAAATATTACCCTGACTAGCATCAAATTGTGTTCACTCTTTAAAAAACTTCTTTTTCTCTTCAACAAGATTATCGTACTATACTGTTTATTTAGTTTTTCACAAATAAAATACGAGGAAATAACTCAGTTAAATGCATACATGGTTAAATTCGCATGTATGAGCTGGAAAAATATTCATTTTATTTTTA
Organism: Anomoia purmunda; assembly: GCA_951828415.1. Classification (NCBI taxonomy): domain Eukaryota; kingdom Metazoa; phylum Arthropoda; class Insecta; order Diptera; family Tephritidae; genus Anomoia; species Anomoia purmunda. Next base: position 55,871,143 of record OX639993.1, read on the forward strand.
GTTAAACAAAGCAGCGCAACAGGCAAACAAAAGCACGTCATAGTTCCCAAAGACCTCCTTCTTGTGAGTGGCGTGGCCGTGGCGCATGCGCACATTATGAATGAATAATGTATGAATGGAAATTGCATACACGTGCCTGCGAGCTATAAAAGTTGGCACTTTTTTGCAAATCTTATTGTAGTGTTATTGCTTTTATTTGCTAATGTGCTTCTTTTTTCTTCAAGCTGTTAACTTTTGTGCTTAGCAGAAACGCCCTGCAATTTGTGTGTGTGTTAAAGAGGCTCTCAAATTAGATATGAGCATTGGTTAAACTCAGGGAATAGACAACTTCTGATACCTTTTGCGGTTTCTTAAAAAACAAACGCAAAGCAGTTGATTTCGGTGTAAGTATTATTGGTTGTTCCATTATTTATGGAACACGAATTCATTTATTATATGAAATGCACTTCGTTAGAAAATTTGATTTTTCGAACAAAATCGTTGTCTATTTCGTTGGTATTATATCCGAAACTTGTTTAATCTCAAAACGATACATTTCGCTACGCGGAGATATGAGTATTATCCTGCCTTTCTGTTACAGTCAAAATAGCATTTGATTAAGAAAAAATATTATATTGACTACCTTGTAATATTCGTACGAATTTCATTCTTCTTGAAAAATTCTAACATGTTATTAATATATTTAATATTAGTTTAAACTAATAACTACTGACCAGTTATTCGGTTAGTTTCAGATAATAAAAATTTTAGGAAAAGTTTACCGCAACACTTTTTTGATTTAATGGCAAAGACAAATAAAAGATTTTGTCAAAAGGCTATAACTAAATTTAAGTACCAATTTAATTTTACCAAATGAAACGATAATTTGGAACCACATTACGCTATATTTATGTTATAATAACTTAGTATTTTAAGAATCTCACTGTCATCCCCAAAGGTTGATAACACATGACGGGGATCTATCGGAATGTCTGCTGTGTAGAGAATATACAGGAATGGTACGAGAACGCAGCCTTATGAAACTTTTGATCCAATATCGAATTTTTACTTTATGAACCCATTTTATCACAAGGAAAAAACTAACATAACTTTCAAGCACTTTGTGTGTATTCGCAGGAAGTGGCGTCCGTATTATATATATATAAGACGGTTCAGCCAAACGCGGTCAAAAGCTTGATCGACGTACAGGAAAATTGCACAGCAGTCCTTATATCAGATGTAATATGGTTAACTTGTTCTATAATCCCTTGTTGTGCCCGGAATCCAAATTCATGCGAAGGCATAAGTTTCGTCACACGTGCACAAATCTTGAAGAGCAAGGTATTTTCAAAGAGCAAGTTTGGATTTTGTCCTCTCCTGGTTAGGGTATCACTATTATAATCGACTTCTTAAAATTCGTTGGAAAATGGTCATATCTCTGTAAAGCGTTGAAGAGATTTGAGATGTATGCTATGACAGGACGCGGGAATTCTTTGAATATCAGTGGGGTTCCGGGGCTTTTCTAAGTCCAGTTGCTTTTCGATTACTTTCAAAATCTGAAGGGGATGCACTTTTATTCGTTCAGTTTACAGGACAGGAGGGAGTAAAGGCAAATCATATCCGTTTCATGACATATTTGGCCGAAATACATTTTTTAGATGAAGTGCCGAAACGTTAGCTTTTTCCTCATAACAAAGGGCCAAATCCCCATCTGGATCTTTTAAAGGCATATCGAACTTCGTTGGTGTATATATGCAAGTTTTCGCTTTCTATAAAGAACGTTTTGCGCTGGTTTTTAACAAGCTTTCAATGTAGTTGGCATGAGCGAGCTGTTCTTAAGCCTTCAGTTCTCTACTTAGTTCGCGTGTTGCGCCTTTTAGTCGTTGTTTTGCAGCAGGTGACCTGTTGCTCTGCCACTCTTCGCTTCTCGGCTACAGGACATTCTATTTAACACCATATTTGTAAATTGATAGTTTCGCTTTGGATATCCTGTTTTCATTTCTGGCGTGAACTGGTAAGCAGCAGCTATTATATTTGAATTTAGACCCCACTAGGATTCTTCAATGTCTGTTTCACTCCTAATACTTGGATTAATTTCATTGTGTCTCCTAATGTACTTCTTATATTTGAGCCCGTGCAGTTTGTGAGACGTGAGTCTCCTGAGGTATTCTTTAAGTTTTGGGCTTTCCAGAAAGGAAAAAGCAACAGGAGAATGATCTGAAGTTAGGTCTGAATGGTCCTTTGGCCGTATCAATTCTTCTTGTTTCGGCAAAGTTTAGAAGATCAGGAATCTTTGTAGGGTATATTGGCCACTAGTTGGGTGCTCTCGATGATGCATAGCTAAGGTGTTTGGTGCATCAATAATTGCTTAGAATTGCGTCCCTCGTTAAGTTAGAAATAAAATTAATCTTCCAATAATATATATTCTATTAGTATCTAATAGATAGAAAGATGAATGAAGGATAAGGCTTCTCCCAGAAGGGAATAGGTTCGGAAGTGCTAAAAAACACACAGTTTGTAACCGCGTGAAAATATATTTAACCTTATTCGTCATTGGTTTTATGATAATAATCGATGGGAAAATGACCAGCAATATGTAGAAGAAAATCTTATAGCGGAGATTTGAACGGTATTACGTACAAACCGGGCATGACAAAACTAAAGCATCTGTGTTCATGCAATTATATTTATATTGTAATAAAGTATAGCATTTTTATTATTTTTTAACATAGTTTGCATCGTCGAAGCAACTTTGCAGTCCTATCTTACCCTTTATAACTTTTCTAAGATCATAATTTTAATCATTAAATTTTACCAAGCTGAATATTTTACCAAAAGCTGCAGCGCCTTAAGGAAGGTAGAAGTACGGCGGTTTGGTGGCTGATGTGGAAACAGTTACCAGATATTCACGATACACCAAAGAAGTTGTCTATCTTTCGCAAAGTCTTAATATGGGATCTATGCCTAAGAAATACCACCACCTTCATCAGAATTGAGATGGAGCTTTCCGAGCCATTTGATACCAAACGACTTCTTAACCTTATACTGGAAAATATTATATTATTGTATTATTAAAAACTAGATACCTGCTGTCATCGGTAGGCAATGGCGTAGTAAAGCCTTCTCTGGTTGAACCAAAACCACATTATTTCAGTCTGACATCATACTCGTAAACATCGGTATTCCGTCGCAAATATGTAAATAATCATATTTTCTGCAAATAATGTTCGTGAGTTATAATTTCACTTGAAATTCAAAATTTTTAATATAGTATAACAAAAAAAAAAAAAACTGACGGTTTTAACGAAATATTTGGAGCGTTCTTTCTTCTACTGTTTTACTTCTGTTTTATGAATTTTAGGAAAGTAAGCACCTCATTTAATAAAACTTCAAATATTTCTAATTCACAAGAAGCACGACGCTATCGTTTACACCTTATTTTGATTTTACCATCGTCGTTATTCGCTAGAAGCAAATTTATCAAGGCCTTGGATTCAGAAGGTATTAAGCACTCCTACTCCTACGTTGCAAGAATTTGAAGATTCGAAGCATTTTCTACAAATTTGTTGTCCAATTCCAGTAACGATTTCCGTTGATACTTAAACTTCGGGTACTCATGCTTATGTACAGTTTCAGATCCCCACTTTTCTTTAGTACTTTTTTGCAAATTCTGCTTTCCACTTGATTGATTCTGAATGCATTACTATGAGCACCACCACGAGGTAATATAGTATCTACTTATTTGATGGTCGGTGTGATAGCTGTTATCAAAATAGCGATTAATTCCAGGACTACTGGAGGGAAAGCGACAAAAAATACGATTCTTTTAATATTTGTTTCGACTCGCCGTTTGTGTATCTACATTGGCCGGTTTTTGATCTTTATTATCAACATAGCTCTTCAAAATTTATAATCACAATTTCCTTCGCTTTTCCATAGTGTGGTAAAGAACATAACTATTGTGTAATAACTTTCTCGATGCAGACCTTCAGATCAAAGTAGTAGTTACAAAATTTACATCGCGAGATATTTCGTTCATTCATTTATTGAACATTTCTACTTATATCTACGAAAGGTATACAATTCAAGTAATTATAAATAAAAGTAAAAAGTTATTAATAAAGTGGGGTGGTCTGTTGGAAAATGCATAAAAAATCCAGTATGTAAAAATAAATAAAAATATAATATTTAAAATATTGCGTCTTTAATACAATCGACAAATTTTTGTTTTAACAAAATCAGAGAAAAGTTTAAAAGCAACAGTTAGTTAAACATTAATTAATGGTAGAATATGTAGCAAAACTTCGACTTCATTGTTCCAAAAATTCAAAAGTATTTCACATTTCTCAGAAACTCTTGGAGACTCTTTATGGTTCGTATTTTGGCAGGCGGAATATTAAATAATTAACGAGAAACTATTGTATAAAATCTATGGGAATGCGTTGTTCACGAATAAGGGCCAGCAACAAGGGATTGTGAGTTTTTCTTCAGGCAATAGTTTTCCGATTTGAAATCTTGAATTAATAAAGGTCTCTTACTGGTAGAATTTTTGGATTTCTAAAAAGCTATTAAATATTTTTCTAATAACGCATTTTTGTAAAGTCAGTAGGGGTTTAATTATGCTTAAAGGGGCGCCACCTCAAAAAATGATGCCATGCAATAACTTAAAATGACATAACGCGTAGTAAACTGTTCAGAGCACTATTCGTGCAATATTTTCTCAGGCGATATAACGCGAAAAGTATTCCATATTTTACTTTAAACGGGTTATATGCTTTCAGCAATTCAAGTTTTATCAATAGCTAGATACTGAGAGTAATCAACCACGTTAATTATAAAACAACCATTGCTGCATGCTGCAAGTTAATTGAAGGTATCGGGGATTTTAGTGAGGACACGAGGGACTGTGAAGAGTAAATCGATCGCAGTCCGAAGAATGAAAGTTTGACATCTGATAATTTCCTTACATTCAGACTCAAGTACATTAACTTGGTTTTGCTACTGGCAACAAGCTTATGTTTAGCAAACCAAGCTCTTAAGAGATAAACGTTATGATTTTTGCTAATAACTAAATCAAAATCATTCTTTGTACCTGTGTAGTGCTAGTGTAAGGTTATCAGCAAATGCAGTGGCTTTTCCTATAAAGCGCACATCAAAAATTTAAATAATATATATTAGGAATAAGATCGGGTCCAGTACGGAACCTTGTGGGAACGTCGATTTCTATTCGATTAGAATTGGTAAGGTTGCCACACCCCCTTAATTTTTGCACTCTCCTAGTTAAGTAAGTCACACCACTTATGCATAAATCCTCGAAAGCCGGCAGAATATAATTTTATCAGCAAAATGGCATGACCCACCGAGCCAAATGTCTTGGTAATATCATAATTCCTTGAGGTTCGCGCCTTAAGTCTTTTGTACCTTACTACAGTAAGTGTACATAAAAAATGCTATACAAGCGGAACAATATGCGTTGAACCCCATGTTATGTTAAGAAAAAGCCAATGTTAGATCGCAGATCTATTGAACTAAATATTTTGTTTTAAGGTAAATTAGCGATGGTTCTTTAAAACTTATATTATCATTTTCCAAATATGAACACCCAAGTCAATGTCCTCTGCAATCGTTTAGATACGAATGACCATTATGTTATCCCTTAATTTTTTAGATGGAATTTCGATGGCATAAAGCATTTTTTATGCATATATGCTCTTTGTCATAAGTGCTGGGAGGGAAGCGACGCCTCTGGCTAAGTTAGGTTAAGCCGGCTGATCGAATGAGAGGCCTCACTCACATAGATAAAGTAGGTCCCTTGTGTTACTAGAAAAACACCTTGCCCTATAAGCCGGTCGCGATATCGAAAAACATCTCTGTTCCCTTGGAGAACTGAAGTAGGCTCTTTTTCATTTTTTTTCGGTCATTTCATTCGGCTTAGCTTTGTCCAGTGGGTGTCTGGTTTTTTACCATTGCTTGCGGAGCAGCCTTTTTTATTTTACCTCATTCAAAATGTAATTGTCTACTGTTCGCTTAAAACGCTTTGGTTCTGTTTATGAAACACACGCACTTTCAGTATTTATTACTTTGCCATTAAAGTAGGCAATGGTAGATTTGACTTTTGCTTTAGCTTTTAGGCGTATATTGCTCACAAGACACCGTTCTATTACATCCCGGAATGATTGCCAGTCAGTTTTGTGATTATATGTCAAATGTTTTTGTGACAGTATAGAAGGCTAGTGAGTTGACGGGATATCGGTCAGAAAATAAATCTAAACAGAACTCTGTTTGCATGTGATCAAGTTTTGTATTGCGGGCAATATAGAAGTCAAGGAAATGTGACATTTTTGCTGGGTCCGATAGCCAGTACGTAAGTTGACCAGAACTTCCTCTTTTTTCATTTTATAGTGTCCAGAAGATTTCTTCCTTTTTTATTTGTCACAACTGTGTTTCTTTGGTTTAAAGTCACCACCAGCTATAAAGTCGCATGCCAAGCATCCGTAGGAATTCGAAATAGTTTGATTTTTCGTTCTCATATTTCGGAGGCTAATATATTGACAATGCTCGTCTTCAATTTGTCTAGTAGTTGCAGGTATATTGTCTACTGTCGTGTTTTCAAGTTCAATACATTTCAAGTCTTCTTTGATAGTAATAGCTGTGACGCCACGCGCTTTATTGTCAGGATGATTACTCGTGAACATTTTGTATCTTGGGTTTTTTAAGTAGCTGTTATCTGTGAAATGAGTTTCAGTGGCTAGCATTATGTCTATATCATTGGCGGTCGAAAAAGTTCTATTTTTTAAACAGTTCTTGCTGAGGCCATTTGCATTTCATAGTGCTATTTTTATTTTACTTGTGTCGCCCATCTATTTTCGTCACTAGCAGCGTAAGAGTGCGTCAGAAAAATGAGCTGTTGGATTTAGTAGTGGGCAAATAAAAACCATCTATGTAAAGGTTCTTTGAGTTTCGCATATTCGTTTGTGACTTGCCCAAAATATTTACCTTACATGCCAAAGCTCAGGCCATTTTCCGTGCGCGATCAATCCGGAGTGCAGTGCCAAAATGACCACAATGTTTTTGAAAGATAAAAAAATGTTTTGGATGCAGAAAATTTGCTGAAAATAGTCCAAATTTTGCGTTGCTCATTTGCTTTGGGAAAGAAGACCATACGTATAAACCAAAATCTGAGTTTTTAAGTTTTTAAAAAAGGCAATACAACTTTTATCAAAATTTAGTAGAATCTCAATTATATGCAAAATTTATTATCAGATACAAATTCTAATTTAGATAAGAAACCTCTGAAATGGTTTTTGAGTTAGGACAAAACTGGAAATGGCAGAAATAATTTAAAAAAAATAAAAATTTCAGCATAACATTACCCAATATCGTAATTTATAGAGCTTGAGGCCAGGTTTGTATAAGGGAGTAGGCCAGGTAAAGTCTAGAAAGAAAGAAGTCCGATGAGGAGATTTGGTGATCTCCGAAATAGCAGCTGTCACTTCTACTATTTTGAAAATTGTTTTTTTCTCATATTATTCTATAATACAAACCTGCCCTCAAGCTCTATAAATTACAGTCGATTCATATATATAAGGCCAAAACTAATAATAGTTACCAAATACTACTAAGTTCGAAAAAATCGGCGTCAATCCCTCAATTTCTGTTACATGAAAACGGATATCACAAATTTCAAGAGAAGTTCATTCAAACACCAAGCTAAATATATGGTGTAAGCGCCGACAACATAAAAAACATTCACATGTACACTCTTTATTTTTTATATATAATTTTTTGATTACTACACGTCTTTCTTTACTGAACGGTTATTAGCCTCATCATAGATTTGAAATATTCTTAAATGAAAATATGCCTATCATTTTTATAATCTCCATTTCAATTAATTTTAATTTTTTCGGCTCCTTTGTTGCCAACTTAAACTGCATCTGGTTTTTAAATGTGCATAATTCCAATAAACTCTATAAAAAATTACCAAAGCTTTTTATTTATCTTTATCGAATTTCAATATACATACATATACATATAATTTCTTTTCGAATTGGTGCATTGGTTTGACGACTTAATTTGTAGTGGAAAATCAAATTATCCAAATGACAAAAGATATGCCGACTAGCCATCGTGCCGCTCAAGCCGTGACACTTGTACCGACCGTCAGGATAGATACGTAACTTATCACACCACCGCATTAAAGTGAAGGTAATTTGTTCGAACAGCTACTAAATTAACGCCAAAAATCACTTCAGTCCCTTGAAAAACACTCATAATCTGAAATTGTCAACGCCAAGTTTGACTTTTTTGTGCTGAGACGGCGTAGATGAAAGTCCTCAATTTAATAATTGGAAATATAAACATTAGTAATATTCCATATACAAAAAAAAAAGAAGAATTTCTTTGCGCTCAAATTCAATTAGCATTTTAATTGTTTCATCAACTTAAACGTGAAACCATTAAATTAATTTGTTTAAGCCGTCACCATCGCTACCGCTATATGCCACATGCCACCGCATTTGTCGCTTAACGGTTGTGCACCTCATAATTAATACTGACAAAGATACATATGTATGCATGTATGTGTTGTATGCATGTATGCACATATGGTATGCCAATGTGCGATAGCATTATTAATTTTTTTTTTAATATTAGCTTTGATATTATGCTATTCACTATGAAATAATTGTATTCCTGCGTACCGAAACTGATATAATTATGAAGTAGGCTAGATATTTGGTAAGGTTGAATCTGTTCATGCCGTAGCTTTACCGCGTTATTTTTATTTGACCAAACGTCGCCATTGACCACATTGGAATGAATTTTTTTACTCTTATTCCGACTTTATCAGCAGTTCCCTGTGCAGGTGGTCTGGAGAAAATTGGCGAAAATCAATTAAAATGTCAATACTTCAAACGAAATTAAAGAATTGACGCCCAAAATCAGTTGTTTCGGAAAACGAAGTAGTGAATTCTAAAAGAGAAGCAATATGTAGCAATAAATATATATATAAATATTCCGTAAAAAAATTGCCACTAATTTTTTTTCTTGTTATACAGGCGAGCATATTTGATATGTATTTTTTTATATCAATATGTTACGCGAAGATTTCGAGAAAATTTCGTTTTAAATTTCACGCTCGCAAAAAGTACCACTTTTCAATTGCATGTACTTCGATATCCAATGTGGATTTGTTTTTATTTTCCTATAAAATAAAAGAGAAAAAACAGTCCAAATGTAAACAAAAAATATTCATTATGTTCGATTTTTGTTGTTAAATATTTAGTTAAACTTAATTTAACTTAATTTTAGGATACTTCATTTGAAAGTTAAGAAAAATTAACACATTTCCTCTTCTGTGAAAATTTTCATATCTCCGTTAGATACAGCAACTTGAAAGTGGTACTGTTTTGCGAAAACTTCGGGTAACATATTGATGTAAAAATACGTATCAAATATTTTCGAGTGTATAACAAGAGAATAATATTCAACGCGAAAAAAAATTTGGTAGCAAATTTTATTAGAGCTACAACTGCTACAAAATAGGCGCGGCAACGCCCACTTTAAATCAAATTGATCGAGCTCTAGCAAATTTGAAACATACATTACACTAAAAAAATTTTATGAAAAAAATTGGAAAAAGCCACGTTTACGTATAACGGTTACTTTTCAAAAATCAAAACAACCCCGATTTTTAAGTAACTATTGAAGATAGTTAGATAGAAAACATAGAAAACATAATTGATTGACAAATTTTTGGAAATAGGCATGACAGCTCCCGAACTTAGACTCTTCGTCGTGGTACAACCTCAACACGCGCATTACAACTTATTGAAGTTCAGCCAAACATCGAACTAAATGATGTAAGTGCCACTTTTTTCATTATTATTTGTCTGTGAACAACAGAAGTGCAGAAAAGTAGGTTTGAAATAGAGAAATTATTTTATACCCATATGCATAGAACAAAATGTGTAGAAACAAAGGAGAACTCGATCAAGCGACGTATATATACATTTCCCTCCACCTACGTTTGGTACTGGTCGAGGTTTGGTATTTAAAATTGGCCCAATCGGTTAATAACCAGCCCACATAGAAACTTATTGAAAAAATCAAGCGAATGCGATGTTTCAGTACCTACTTATAAAAGATAATTTGCACAAATTTAATATACTGGATTGGATTGGCGAAGGGGGTGCCTGGTTTTAACAAATGAGCTTGGCACCGCCCACTGTAGAGAAAATAAGTATATTTTCGAAACTACCTTACTAAACTCAACACAATTTGGTACACACATTGGATAAAAGCAAATTGAATAAACACTACGCCCTCCTCTCATAATTTAAAAATAAACAAGTAATACAGTGCTGTCTTCGGCCTTGTCGAATCCTTTGTAACCTTAATTAATATAAAATAATAAATTTAAAAACACCATTTTCTTTTCGCATATAAAATAAAGTATAGTATGATGAAATAAATTTTATTAAGTGATGGAACTAAACCATTTTCATGGTCATTGTAAGAGATTTACTTGAGGATTTTCTCAGTAGACCTAGTATGATTTATAAGAAAATAGCTTACACAATTTCACGATTTTGACTGTCTAAATAAAAAATTTGTTGTATGAAAGCTATAGTTATAGTGATCCAATCTTAATGATTTCCTTGGGACACAATTTATTTATAACACAGTACGACAGTACTGAAGCTTATTCGATTTTCTCAAAATTCTGACGTGCTATAGCAAAACGCCGATACATGTATTTCTTTATTTTAAGCATATTTTCATATTCTGTTAACATTTAACAAAAAATTTGATTTTGTCGTATTGCGTAATAAGCAAAGGTGAGCGAAATTTCTAGTCCTTAGCTACTTTAGTGCCAGAGTTATATGGCAAAACCTCTTATTTGGACAACCAATCGTAAAGTAGCTATAAGTTCAGTGGTCACTATTTATAAGTGATAGGATTGCCAAATTTCATGCTCTTAGCTGCTTTAGTATAGTAGTTGCAGTACTAATCATTTTGGTATACTTTGGTATAAGTATATCTCTTCTTTTTCTTCTTACGCTTTCAAATATCGGATCAAAGTTACAGCGCAATTCATTTTAATATTTTAGTAAGTATTTATCAGAGATAGTTTTCTCAAGTTTCGTGTACAGGATTGGTTTGAAAAAACGAATAGGTGGGTAAAAAGTTGTCAAATTAGTCATGACAATAACCCATTTAGAGCAAATAGATTTATATCCCAAACTACTATATCAAAATTTATCAAATTAGTCACTCGATTTACATTTAAAATCAGTAAGTACAATTTGAAGAAAAATATAGAATTCGGGAAAACCCCAACGCTCATCTCTCACATTACTGTAAATGAAAATATTCACTATTTTATATATCATACAGCAAATTCAATTAGAGAAAAAACTCAACGAAATCTAAATTATGGAAAGCTGACTTGATACATTAAAATCAACAATTTCTGCGGAAAAGGAAAATAGCACAGCCCGAACACAGCACGTAATTTCAAGCGAACATACAGCTGACTTGAAAAGACACCACAATAATAGTTGTGCAAAAAAAGAGAATCAACCATAAACAAGAAAGAGGACACTGATGATATTGCGCGTTTTTATATTTTATCTTTATAGCCAACAATCAGTACGAAAGATATACCGTACACGTTTTTCATTCATAAACGGCCGTGAGCTCATAAAGATTTTCGTTGATACAAATAAATAGGCTGAAAAATTAGTAAATGTTTCTCACTTTTAATCATGTAAGATTCTTTGTTTGCGTTTGTGCTAGCCATTTTGCTTTATTTCACCATAATTGTGTTTTGTTTTTATTGTTTTATAGTTTATTTATTGTTTTATAGTAGAGATGATTAGGAGTTTAGCGAAACGTTGGTCCGGAAAGTTAATAAAAGTTGCAACACTAATTTTTTAACTTATCAGATTAGCCTTAAGCCCACAAAAATCATTTAAGTTTTCGAAATATAGAGTATTAATTAACCTCATTTATTGCTTACAAAAAGTACTGTTTATTTGAAATGAAAACTTGACGCGTCTATTTGAAGTACAATTGCAAGCGAAGTTAGACGCTTCTTAACTTGTTTCTATCTATTTTCCTTTGCAGGGTATCTTTTATCCAGACGACATAAATTATATTTCAAGAACAATTATCGCACATTTTATGGATTTTATACCTCAAATTTCAACAAAAAAAAATGCTCTCAGACCTTATATTCTTTATTTTATCTTACTTTTACTTTTCCTCGAAAGTTATAATTTTATGCCACAAAAAGGTCATGTCCTTCCGAATGAAAACGATCTTTCTAGCTTACAATATTTGTTTGTTTATCGAAAAATGTCACTAAAATTTTACTAAAATCATTAAACTTTGAAATAAAAATTTAAAACGGCAAATTTGTTTAATTTTCATTATTAAACGTATAGCTTGCCTAGGTAATGGTGTTTTATTAATTTTCTGTTACTGAATTATTAACTTTATTACTCAGAGCTTAGAATTATCTTATTAACTTATGACTTTAAAAAGTAAAGTATTACTTATAGTGTCTTATTTTCAATGCGCGTTTGTAAAATAAATCCAGTCACATTCAAATAAGGCAGAAAAAGCACGGCGAAGTTTTGTGTTGGGAGATGGTTGCCCTGAAAATCAGCTGATAGCTTAAAACGCATGTATTATGAAATGCATGTGCTTGATAAGGATAGATACAATGGCTCACAGCCAAAGTGATGCAACCGTTTAAGAAATACTAAAGCAAGCATTACCTGAAAACTGAATACATCTTCCAAAAAATATAAATACCACTTAACAGCGGCAGATATACACATTTAATTTATGATTTAAGAAATTCAGATTGTATAGTTATTTGATTTAATTAACAACAAAAACAAACTTCAGTATTCAATTGCACCTCACAGCGAAAATGATGCAGTAACAAAAAAAAAAAATACAAAAATACGTTGCAATTTTTTTAAGGACACAACTAAAATTTTAGGTCGATTAATACTTTGTTGGATACCCCGTACTATCTATAACTGCTTTCATACGCTTCGGCATCGATTTCACCAATTTCTTTGTATAGTTAGGAGCAAGTTTATTCCATTCTGGTTGCAGGGCGTTTTTCAAGTCGGTTTTATTTCAAATCTCGTATTTTCGAATCACTCGTTCTAAAACTGACCAAAGATTCTCGATTACATCTAAATCTAGAGACTGTGCTGGTGTTTGTACCATCTGCGGACAATGCCAAATAAGCCAACTTTGCACAACTCCGGATTTGTGTTTCGAATCATTATCTTGATAGTACCGAAAGTTGTCGTAAATATTTAATTTCGCGGCATTTTGTAGCAAATTTCGTTTCAAAATATCCAGATATACAATCGATAAATTCCAAATTTCCGACTACAGAAGACGACATGCATGAACACTCTTCGTATGGTTTCCGGATGGCTTTTCTTCCCAAGAAATTTTTCCACTTTTTGCCTAAAGCTGGAGCACTTAATTGGGGATTTTCGCGTTTTTTCCGTACAATCTAACGGGAATCACTTTCGTTAAATATTTTATTATGAGCCGATTTTTTTTTTATTTGCGACACGATTTTCACGAACAATGGTATGCTGAATAGTTCCTTGACTCCGTTTCACCATTTCCTCGATTTTGCGTTGACTTTTGACGTCTTTAAAATACTTTAGTATTAATTCACGCAATTCAATGATTGTTTGGCGACCTATTTTGAACTACATTTTATGAATGACACTACCAAAATGTCAAAACTATCAAATACTATTGCAGGCTTGCTCACATTTAAAACAGTATTTACGTTGCATTCGAAAATCGACGCTAAGCTGTCGCCGCTAACGGTAAACATTTGTGCATCATTTTGGCTGTGAGCTTGCGTTTCGGTATGCGAACATGTTTTTACATTACGTTTGTAAAAAAGAAATAATTTTGGCGTTTTTTTATTTTACAAGATTTAACATATGTATATGTACCCAATTAATATAATAGTAAAAAAAATTATTTCGTAATATAAGCATGATTTTTTACTAAGCGCTTTTTCATTTCGTTCCTGCATCATTTTGGCTGTGAGCTACTCTGTACCTATTACTAATGTTTATGGGCTAATTTGACATTGTGCTTTGACGAAAGGAAAAAAGCTAAACCATACATATGAAATCACGTTCGAATTAGATGATGAAACTTTCAATATGTCTAGCAAAAAAATATTGTAAGTCAGTAATTTTAAAACAATTCACGATTTGCTATACCTTTATTAACACATTACAACAAATACAAGGTATCGTGAAAGGGTCCAGAAAAGTGTGCATTGATGTACAAGAACAGCTGATTTTTAATAAAATTTTTGAATAATTTGGCCAAATAAAATATAGAAGTAACGTTTTCAAAAATGTATTTTATTTAATGGTTGAATTTTATTATACCCACAATTGAAATCACATTTATAGCCCTATTTACAATAAATGTTTGCTTTTGTTTATTTGGTATTATATAACATTTTAAATTACATGTATTTTTGATTCTTTACAAAAATACAAAGAACTTTAATTTACACAACGTAATAAAATAGATCATGTTTTGCCATATTGTCCTAAATTTAAATGATCTGCCCTATTTCCGAGCAAAAGTCACACATTTTTTATTAGGATATATGTATGTACATATGTACGCGTGTTTAAAATTTCTTTCGACTTGGAAATTTTCATTTGCTCACTCACAACTGTTTTATTCCATTTGTTTTATTTAATACCTGCCAAAGCTGAATAACGGCAAATTGAAACTGACTCGAATGCACAGAGCTAAAAAGTTCATCTATAATTCAAGAGATCGACTTCTCAACAAGCTTGGTGACCAAGACGTGAAACAGGGAACAAAAGCAAAGAAATTTTCATTACAAAATCTTCTTAATATTGGTTTGAATTTTTTCTCAAGTTCATTGAAAAGGAAAACGACTGTACACAAGGAGATAACTTCCTGTTTATTAATTTTTTAGGAATTTTGTTCAAAAATTTGCAATTGTATGAAAAAATGTCATCGTTTTTATGTTAAAAATCATATAAAGGAAATTAGTAAGGAGATCATCTCATTTTTATTAGAATCTTATTGAATTTATTTATAAGGAAAACTTTTCTATTTAAATAAAATGACTCCTTTTAATTCAAATTTTGTTTTTATCTTCCTAGCATACACATGTACATTGTGAATAATCTACTTTATATTTTGTTTAGTTTAAAATTACACAGTGTGACACTCAAAAACACCTGAGAAGTGATGTTATTTTTCTTGTAGGGTTTAAAAAATGTTATTACGAAACTTGTTTTAATTTAAAAAGGTGTAAGTGGGTAAATTAATTTGATTGAAAACTGCTTCATTAATATTTAAAAATATATCAACTCACTCATTTCAGTGTTTACAAATTTTTCCAAGCTAAAAAAAAATATAGCTTTTAATGATTAGCTCAAATCACTAATGAATTGGCTTGTCCCGCTCTACAGCTAATGCTCACTCGAATATACAATATTCCTTTTTACCCTACTAAAAGCCATGAGTCGCTTTCTAACTTTCCTTGTTTTTTTATTTTTTATTTTCATTTGTGATGCTTGCATTCCTGAATCATATGGCGTTAACTTCAATTTATAAAACGTATTACATTACGATTTCGATGTTTTAATATTTTATCTTAAATTTTGAATGGTTTTACTTCAGAATATGTTTGAAGGATTTAATTTAGTGAATTTTTGCTAAAATAAAAAAACCATGTCCCAAAGTGAATTAGGGAGTACCTTTAAAAGTGTACCGAAATCCTGTGATCAAGATTTTCCGCCAATATTGGCACCCTTCCAGGGGTGTACGAGTATTAAATGTTTAGATAGTGCTTGTTCACCAATAGTCGAAGCGAGTCGACCCCCTCCCTGCCAATATATCTTTATCGAAAACTCAGCTGCTAATCATCAGACTGCCTGCTTTGAGGCTCTGGAAGCAGAAGCCGCTCGAACACAAATCCTTCCAAAATTTTTTGCCGCCTAAGGTCAAAGCGCTGCCCACTGGCTATATCCTGCCTGGTACTTGGGTCAATCATAAATGTCGCACCAGATTCACAAGCCGCATGGACTAGAGTCGAGAGGGGGTCAATTCTTTGAGGGCTTAATTGTCTTTACAGATGGTCGAAAATGGAGTGTGGGGTTGACGCAGGGAGTTTTATTAAGCAACACAACGAAAAGTTATCCTTTCGCCTTCCCAACCGAAACGTTTGCAATTAAAGAGGCCATAAAACCAGGGATCTTTTAGAAATGCGCAAACGAAATGCGTACTAACTCACGTCAGTATGCTCAGGATCGGCTTACCCTTCAATAGGTTATGTCGAAGCAGCGAGGACCCAGACTAAAAAAGATAATCAAACAATTTGTGCGAGGCGCCAAGCCCCCACGGATTTCAGAGTGCTGCTAACTCTCTTCATATGATATACTTAAATTCATTAAAGCCAAGTTGGCGGTGGGATGCACGATTTATGGAATGAAATCTTTACTAATTGCTTGTCACCAGGCTCACAATCCATTTAAATCAACCGACAAACGAGAGACGGGGTTCATTTCCTAATCATTTGGCTCTTTAGATTGAGAAGGAGTTTCGTACGTGGAGTAGTTATGATTAATTTTCTAATTTGCTAACTGTGTTCAAACCGGTTTCAACAAGTTCCTAGCTGTATTACGAAGTTTTTATCAGCACATAAATTGTAGCGGTATAAGGCGGCCGAAATCATGAAACTCATCTAGGCGGAGGCCCAAGAAATGCGCAGTTTCGACAGGGTCGGACCAAAGGGAAAGGGGGTTTAGATGAGTCGGTTTTACAGGGCATGTGATAGTGCCGGATACATATTAAGTATGTCTGGGTTGATTCTGCTACAATATCCAGAACGTAGTTGAGCCAGAATAACGCGGTATTCACGAGACAGTTGGATATCCTCCTCTGCTATGGGTGGTGCTTTGACTCCATGGACGGCATTCACAGGGCAAGAGTTGATGAAGGTGGTGATCGTCTCTCGGTGAATGTCGTTTAAGACTACCCGGTAGATAGCAGGGTCCAGTCTGTTGGTGGTGAGCTACTGAATCTCGTCGGACATATCAAGGAGATGCTCCCTGACGTGTCGCGGAGGCGGATCCTCATCAAACAGGTACTCGTTTGGGTGGCCACTACGGTGGAACTGCAACCTGACCTCCTTCGTCCAGGTGGTAAATAGGATCGCCGAGGACTTATCAGGGAGAGAAACAAGTTCCGACCAGTGAAAAAACAAGCAAGGTCTGAGAAGTAACCGTTCACTTTCGAGCACTTGTCATCAATTGCATTGCCGGATGCCATAATCGAACAATCGTCGGCATATGAGACTATTGAAACTTCCTCGGGTGGTTGAGGGAATTTCGAGATATAGTGATTAAACAGAACCGGGGAGAGAATGCCACCCTGTTGTACCCCTTGTTTAATTCTTAGCTAAGCTGGTGTTTTACTCGGCTGGGTGTTTGCTTGTTGTCGCGCTCTTTAGTATTAAATACATACCTCGCGGAGGGGGAGCCGCACAAGATTGCTCCTTTCGCAGACCAATACTTCTTTTGTGGATTTGATAGTATCGACGCAGCTTTATTACACAGTGCTACAAAAAAGAATGAAGTCGAAATATCTGGGAAGTGATGTTATTTTTCTTGTAGGTCTTATCGAGTAGAACGAGAATCCAATTTTGGAATTTGTCCAACAGCCCCAAAATCTCGACTTAACCTTAAAAAACCGATTTTTCGTGCTTTTGCGCACTTCTTAGCCCATATCTTAGCTAATTAACAAGCGATTTTCATTATAAGAACGGTTTAAGAAAGAAGAAACTTAGACCTTTTGAAAGATGTATAGACGTCTTAATAAAGCTGAAGAAATTTACTTGTTTTTACACAACAAACTTAAATTTTGCTTCCCTTTTTCTTCTTTTTTTGATTTTGACGATATTTTCACACACTATTTTCTAAAAACACAAAATGAGTTTTGATTAGATTCAAAGAGTACGTTTAATACCGAGTTCAACGAATGTTTCTTTTAAAATATCGGCCAAAAAGTGACTGAATTATTTTACTTTTTATAAGAACGAAATTTTTGCAAAAATTTACAACGAACCTAATTTACTAATGAATATTATTAAATGAAACTATATAGATCAAAAGTGCTTTTTTGACCGTTTTTTCCTTAGGTCACCATCGTCAGTTTCGCATTGTACTGACCAGTAATATTCTGCCATCATATTTATTTTGTTTTTTCCATCGAAACGTTTTTCGATCGTAGCCATTTCTTGGTGGAAGTGTTCGCCTTGTTCATCACTGATTATGTGGAAAGAAGTCCAAATTCGAATGCAAGAAATGAATTTTTATCGACATTTTGCAACCCATTTCACCATATGCACTTAAAAATTCGTTTACAACCGTGATGTCGTCGTCGCTTCTGTTGTTCCCAAGGAAATTATCACATAGCGCTACAAAACTCTTCCATGCACATTTCTCAAAACAGCTTAACTTGTTCATAAAGGTAACGGCGCTCATAATTTTGCGAATTTGAGGTCCAATGAAAATTCCTGTATACACATATTATAAAAAAAATAAAAAACAAGTAGGTATGAAAACAAATTAATAAATACCTGCTTTTATTTTAGCTTCACTTAATTTTGGGAAGACAGTTTTAAGATGAAGAAAAGCTTCGCTATTAACATCCAATTTCTTTACAAATTGTTTCATGTATCCCAGCTTTGAGTGTAGTGGTGGTAAGATAACATCCACAGATTTTACCAATAGGAGCCTTAAAACGTTTTTCCTGCCTATCTGATGTGACTCTCGAGATGGCCATGCTTTGCGATCATAGCGATTGGATGCCCGACTATCCCATTTACAAAGGTAGCAAGGATATTTTGTGTAGCCACCTTGGATGCCAAATAAAATTGTCAACACTTTTAAGTCAGCGATGACTTTCCATTTATGCGTGGCATAGTCGATCAACCGTAAAATTTGTTCCATCACTTCATACGCGATTGAAACTGATGGTAAGAGATTTTCATTGTGTAATAACACAGCTTTTAAACCTAAGGGTGACATTACAAACTTCATTAAGGGAACACGAATATATTTTTTTTTTTTTTAGGGTACATACTTTTACACGATCCATCAATGAAAAGTTGTCATTCATCTGCATTATAATTATAATTTAAAGCCGAAAATAATTTGGGTAAATTTACACAATGTACTAGATCACAGTCATTGCCATCAGTTTTAAAACTTTCTCTAAGTATCAAAGTGCGGTCGCTTTTTCTACCCGATGTTATTTGAAAATATTTTTCCACTAAATTCCACTGCTTCAGTCGTGAACCGAGGACTTCAGATTCTCGTTTCGATAAATGCAAATCACGCACGAGATCGGCGAAATCGGAATTTGTAACCAAATGCCTTTCCGTTGATTTTGATTTACATGGAAGGAATTCTTCCTCTACTAAATATGTTTCTCCAACATCAATGGACTCACTTTTTGTAGGGTGTATGAATTAGCCCCCACTGAATTAACCCCCTCCGGGCAAAATGACTTAAGTCCCACCAATTTTACAACAAAATTAAAAATGGCGGAAAGTGGGGTTTGGTGGGGTTTAATTCATTTTGATTGGTGGGGATAAAATCATTTTCGTGGGGTTTAATTCATTTTAATTCCGTGATCTTTTATAAAAATAAAACAAACAGTTAGCAACGTAAAAATATAATACTTTTCAAATTTTATTTAATTTCTTTGCTTTCTTTCTCCATATTTTCGTAAGTCTCCGTTACAAAAAACTATTTGATTAAGTATAACATTATAGCTATAGTACTTGTGAACGTTTGGAGAATTTTTAAGCCATAAGAGTAAATCTGATATTTTTTTGTAGTGAGTTTTTGTGAACGGTATCCATCGTATTAGTTGAAAGAGTTGCGACTCGCTGATTCCATTAACGAAAGCAAAAACACAAACTATTAATTGCGCCTTATAACTTTTTTTCCAAAAAAAGAATCAATTATAAATCCAGGAACATGAGAAAAGTTTATAGTATCGCTTTTATTTAGTAAGATCTTCCTTGCGTTTATACGATTACTCTCTATTTGTTTCAATTTTTCCATATTCATTTTTATGCAGAATACGCAGAACTGTTTTTAATAATCACTCTATTAAGATTGAATTGTCAAAGATTTTTCCTTTTACGAAAGGTTAAAATCACTAATAGTGCACATTTCGTAAAAGGAGAAACCATAATTTTGTAAATTATAAAATAATAGAAGGGAATTTTTCCTTTTACGAAAGGTTAAAATCACAGTGTACATTTCGTAAAAGGAGAAACCATAATTTTGTAAATAATCATATAATAAAAATCCATCTCTTACAACTATATGTATAATTGAATTTTTGTTAAAATTTTGATTTAAAAACTTGATGTTTAACGCAAGCAAAATAAATTAAAAATGAAGTAAAGTGGGGCTAAAGTCATTTTTGTGGGTATTAATTCCTTTTTTTTTTGTGGGGATTCTGTCATGTAAGAACACCCACGTTTGGTGGGGCTTAATTCATTTCGATTGGTGGGGATAAAATCATTTTCGTGGGGTTTAATGCATTTTTTTTTTTCGTGGGGATTCCGTCATTTTTGGTGGGGAAAGATTCACTGAGAAATTGGTGGGGCTTAAGTCATTTTGCCCGGTGGGGGTTAATTCAGTGGGGGCTAATTCATACACCCCTTTTTGTAGGCACTTCGGCATTTAAGTATTTTGGTTTTGTAACCGTAACAACATTCGCATACTTTACGTTTTTCCGCGATTTAAAATTGTGACCTGAAACGTTTGTTTTGCAAAAATAGCAATCGCCTTGTTTATGATATGCCTGATGATGTCAAGTCATAGGCACAGAAAAGGGCATAGTAATTGATTGTTGAACTTTAATTTTTTTTAATGTTGTGCAGCA
Source organism: Anomoia purmunda (assembly GCA_951828415.1). Classification (NCBI taxonomy): domain Eukaryota; kingdom Metazoa; phylum Arthropoda; class Insecta; order Diptera; family Tephritidae; genus Anomoia; species Anomoia purmunda. The sequence goes on from OX639993.1 coordinate 55,892,152, forward strand.
ATATTCACAAATAAATTCTGGCTCGTACCAGCGACTCGCACTATAAAACCTTTCGAAAATCTTATTATATATTTTCAAAACACCAATATTATTTTTAAAATCACGCCGATGACTTGTTACCGTAAATAAGCCACAAATGTAGCAAAATTTATTACGCTTGTCGCACATTTTAGTTTTACTTTACCACGACTTTTATCCAATTTAACAGCAAACACAACCAAAAGATAAACAACACGTGCAATTCAGTATAACGGAAATTTATAAAGACTTCAAAATTGAGTAAAAACTCAAAAATTAAGTGATAATTTCTTTTTTTTTGTTCTTCTAAAAAGTAAAATAACTCAGTCACGTTTTGGCCGATTTTTTATAAGAAACATTCGTTGAACTCGGTATTAAACGTACTCTTTGAATCTAATCAAAACTCATTTTGTGTTTTTATAAAATAGTGTGTGAAAATATCGCCAAAGTCAAAAAAAGAAGAAAAAGGGTAGCAAAATTTAAGTTTGTTGTGTAAAAACAAGTAAATTTCTTCAGCTTTATTAAGACGTCTATATATCTTTCCAAAGCTCTGAGTTTCTTCTTTCTTAAATAATTAGCTAAGATATGGGCTAAGAAGTGCGCAAAAGCACGAAAAGTCGGTTTTTTAAGGTTAAGTCGAGATTTTGGGGGTGTTTGACAAATTCCAAAATTGGATTCTCGTTCTACTCGATAAGACCTACAAGGAAAATAACATCACTTCCCAGGTATTTCGGCTTCATTAATTTTTGTAGCATTGTGTTATCACTCTTTGGATTTTTGTATGTTCAAAATGAAAACTGTTGATTTACTATGTATTGCTCCAGAGGTTTTCATCGAATAGAGTTTCAAAATTTTCCAAAATAAAATACATATGTTTTCAGAAATCAAATATGATGTATGAATGAATATTTTCAAATATAAATATGTATCTTTATCTGTCTAAACTTGTATTGCTGTTTAAAAAATGGCACGTGTCATACTAACTACTTATACGCAAAAATTGGCAACACTTGTTATAATAAATATGTACTTAATTTAATTGAACTTATATCTTATCAACAAATATGTGAAACCTTTTATAATTTTCCATAATTACTTAAAATTATTACAATTACCTATAATCTACTAACAAACGAAAAAAAATAGGTGCCAATAATTTACATTGAGAACATTATTAAAATTAAGAGGAGATTCTAATGAAAACCAAGATTCCCTTATGAATTTTGTTGAAAATGTTTTCATCTTAGTTTTACAGTTTATCTACTAGATTATAAGGTTGAGGTTTTCATCTTAATTCAATGGGTCACCTTCTTAATTAAATTGAAAAGTTTTCATCTTAGTTTTACAGATTATCATGTTGATGTTATTGAAAAGACATACCCTTCATAATAAGAAGGGCTTCTTTTTGTAAAAAAAAAAAAATCATAGAAGATCTCTCTATTTTGTTCTGAATTATAGGGAATTTTAGGTAGGCTTTTCGCTCTGTGTGCTGGTTATTAAAAACTTAACTCGATTTTTAGAATCAACGAGCGATTCTTGTTTTAAAACTGAGTTCATCCAATTTTTGTCAATAACACAAATCTCAAAGACTCAGGAGCGGTAGAAAAAATACTCACATCTACAAAAATATGGCAGCGGGATTGACTACTATGGTAGTATTAATGTCTAATAAACTTTAATTCAGAAAATAGTGTCCATTTTGCAAACGCTGCACATATGAGTTAAGGCGCTACAATTTTAGCGCTGATAGAAATAATCTGAGTTCGCAGATCATAATACCGTAGGATCTACAGCAAGTAGAAGCTGGATGGGTGTATTCACTGATTTTAAGTCATTATTTTCAACAATTTCAATAACAGAGTCAACGGAGCAAGTGGCAAGTGCCAAAGTGCATATGGTAAAATAAAAAACAGCCAAAAGAGTTAATTCTATTTCTGTGGGAACACCTAAAATTTTCCAGTTGAGTGCTCGACGGAAAAATGGAAAAAAATATATATAAAAAACACTCTTACTTTCATAGAAAACTTTTAAACTAGTGTTGTTTAAATGGCATTGGTGTTATCTGCCTTCCTCATGATTCCATTTCATTTATCCTGTAAACACATAACTAATTCTTGTCCACAAAATTTGGCTTAAAAGAGGGCATCCTCTTGAAGGCAAATTCGTAAAGGTGCGGCTGGCTATAAACGCAACCCCAAGGTTTCTTATTAAGACACTTCCAACATTCACACTTATACTTTACACTGATTGTGCTGAAAAAAATGGTTTGGTAATTCAATAAGCTTTAAATGAGACAAAATAAGGGGTAGAAGTAAGAACATTTTCATAAGACAAATGGTAACTATTTAAGAGACAAATAGCCGGGCGCATTGCATAGTTGTTGTTATAAGTGTTATATTCTTCCTGCTTTTATTTTACTGCTATTTACTCAATTTGACTGCTGCCTCTCAAACATGTACCACTCTTGTTGTTGTTGAGCTTGATAAATTGAAAAAATCTAAACAAAACAAAAAAATCCACTGTTAACTTTGACGCGCACCGGATGTTGTAGTCATAGCCACGAACTAGACAAACAGTCATTCAAAGCTTTGGCAAAATAAAAGCAAAAAAAAAAGAAATCATCAAAAAATAGTCATTAATAAAATGTTGTCTTTCAAATTTTTATTCATAAATACCGACTAGAATAAGGCACGGCACTAGAATGGCCAAGTGCAGATACTTTCAAAATGTCAATTAGTTACTGATTGAATTGAAATACAAAAATAAAACATACTAAATTTGAACGGAGAGTTAACGCTATGTATGTTCATTCAATAATTTCGCTACTTGAAAAATTTATGAATGAACTACCTAGTGAGTGAGTTCAATATTTTTGCATCTTGTGCCAGCTATTCGACGACTAGCGCAAAATAAAAAATAAATATTGTGAGCATAGATGTGGAATTCACTTCGTCTGTGCTTGTAAAGGTGCTGGTTGAGCTACATGAACTCGTTCTGGTCTAGCTTCACCAGCGCGCCCCAGCTACATATATACATATGTACGCCTAGTCTGAGGTGTCGTTCACGATCTGCTTCAAACACGGCTCGGAGCAATTTATGGTACTGGCGCGCAGCGACATGTCGACGGAGCCGCAGCCACCAGCACGCTGGTGTCAGAGTGTCAACTCCGCAAGCTTGACGACACCAAATAGTGGAGACAAAAACTTTGAATTAACGACTGAAAAATGAAAATAAAATATATGCAGAAAAATATAAAATAGGCAGAATAAAAAAGGTAGTAGAAAAGTGAAAAAACCGAGTCAGAAAAGGTAAATCACGATTTTATTTTTCAAAGTATGTTGCTTACGTTGGTTAAGTTGCTGATCGGGGTTTTTTGGTGCCACGCGGTGCCTCTGCTGGTGATAGCAATTCTTCTGCCGTTGCTGTGATCAGTGTTGTTGTATGTATGTATGAGGCTGCGCTCTGACACCTTTGCCCGTGACTTTCGATTGCCGCCTGCTATATAACTTCCTTAGCCATCAGCCTTCAGCCAGTTGGGCGAAGCGCGCATGACGATAATGCCGCCAAATGCGGCGCATAAATTAAAAGTTCATTTTAGTTTCTTGGGCACTTGAAATTTAAATTGGTTACAAGGCGACAGCAAGCAAATAAAAATTAATATCTTCTAGTTTTTTTGTGTTTTATGTTTCTCAATTAGTTAAAAGGCCATTTTTTGTTGAATTGTTTAATTAGATTGCTTGAATTTTGTCTTGCCTGTCTTTGTCAGCAAACAGTAGAAACTAAATTTATTCTAACAGGGTTTATAGCAAGAAAATAATGTAACTTTAAACCTATTAAATATAATATCATTACTAAAAATACTTTTATTGAAAATTGCTTAATGTGAAACACTTTTTTGTGGCATCTAAAATTCGAAGATATACGCATTTTAAACATTTTCTAATACAAATAAAATTTAAATTGATTAGGTTAGGCTGTGGTAATATGGAAGAAGGAGGGTTGAATCATTCTGATACGGCATTCAAAGTTACCTATTCGACTTTTCCGTTCTCTAACAAAAGTGACGTCTTGTTCTTGCTAACTGAAATAATTTTCGACATTTTCGACGTCTTTTCGACATCGCGGCTTCCGCAGCCCCAACCTGCTGGAATGCAAAACCGGATTAAGCAGTGGCCAGTGATAAGCCCAGCCACGTGAGGTGTCCTGATCTTGCTTTATAATATTTAGGTCAAATTGACTCAGAGGTCTGTCTGTTATTTGCCTGTTCGACAAAGCTCGACCCGAACCATAGTTTCCGGGCTGATATCGGTGCACCTGCGTTTAGAGAAACACTGACGTCAGATAAGGTGGTTGCTCCTCTTGCCAGCTCATCTGCTTCCCGGTATATCTTTATGGCCGGCACCCACACAATGTATTTGGTGGGCAGATTCTTAAAAAGGTTTTGCAATCGAATAATTCAATAGCTGCCTGATTCCACGAGTAGACAGCAACTTGATAAACGAAATAATGAGAAATGTAATCTCTTATTGCCATGAGTTTCACTTCTTATATGCTGTAGTGATCCGGCAGGCGAAAACTAAAGGGTAACTGACAGTACCTAAGAGTGTTGTCCACTGCCCACTCTTGTGTTGCAATCGAGCTGGTATACATGCCAAACACTAGAGTTCTCGTTCCACTCGGCATCTTAAAGAACCCGATTTCAAAGGTGAAAGTCTATCTTCATACACTTTTAAAAGAAATATCCGAGGATTTACGCATGACCAAATTTTGTGTCACCCCATTTCATGGCCGAGTAAAGCCTAATAGCGTTTGGCCTTACATCAAATTCTATACACCAGATTGTTACAATAGCTAGGGCGTTATATAATAAGTCGTTCAATATTTGAGAGTGTTTACCTACAGCGACCAGGGTAAGGTCATCGACGTAGTCGCCACATTAAGCTGTTAAATATGCCGCTTTGCGCCGTGGTTCTCGATGCATACCCAATCGGATTTCCGTTGTTCCAGGGAGAATGAAACGAATCCCACAAGGGGCTGTCCAACCCCTACATGGAGTTGATGGTTGCCTTTCGGAACACGTTCTTGAAGGTACCTTCAATATCCACAAAAATGCTCATTTTCTATAATGTTGGCAATTTGATGGAGTGCTGTCTCTATGGATTTATCTCTCAATTATGCGTGCTGCCAATTAAATAGCTCATCCGGTGTCATCGTTTGTCAAAGTGTATACCCAGCAGATATTCTCGAATCTTGTTGAAGAACTAGCTAAGATGTTTTTCTCGAAAGTCTTTAGGATTCACATGAAACACTCCAAGCCTTAGGTATGTACATACATTCGGTTCAGGCACGCCCTTAAAGTTGACGCAAGAGTTGGGCATAGAATGCCACTAGTTCCATAAATTTCGGCAGGGAATGTCCTTCCTACTGATTAAGAACCCTCGATGGTACCAGGCACATTGGAACATCAAAGAAATTATGCACTCCATAATCTCATCTTTCGATGAAGTTCGGTCACCATTTGGTTATATTTAAAAAATTAAGTTAAAGTATTTCCATGTTAGAGCGAGTAATATCAAAAAAAGAATAAATATTTTAGTTAGAAAAATAATATGTTATCTTTTTCTGAGTTTTCCTTTGTTAGGCAAACTTTCTAAATACAAGTTCTATAATTTTCTTCAGTTCTTTAATGCCGGTTTAATCGATATTCCGTTCATTGCAGAAATTTATGATTGAAATTTAATTTTCAAATCAGATTCAGGAGAACCTCTAAAAAAAAGAAATTTAAGGCAAACAATTTTAAAAGGATTACAGAAACCAGGAACCTTAAAATTTTTTAGAAGTCAACCTTGTTAATTTTGAGCTTTTTTAATGAATATTTTCTTTTAGCAAGGAGTTTACTTTTATGGGATCCAGAAGCTTTTTCACAAATTAAATATGTATTTATTTACTTCTCCGCTTTTACTCCTGGAGGGCCTTTTCCCATTGATGTTGTGGCAGCAGTTTACAAAGTTCGCCGGATTCGGCAGCGCGGTACAGGTGATTATTGGATAAGCCAAGATCTTATATTTTTTCTTCAACAGTATTTTAACGGGATCCTTCAGGTGATGTTGTGCCGAAAGCTTTTCTCCGCTTAACTGTAGAAGTCGAACACCGCAACTTTTTATTGAATTCTCAAAGCAATGCATCACTGGCATTCTCATTTATATTTGAATGAAGATATTTAAATTTTTCTCTTATCACTAATTTACTTTCCATGGTTTTTATTGGACACTCCGACAGTTGGCAGTGTCTTGTGCTTTCTAGGTACGTAACATAAGAAATTAGAAGAGCAATAAAAAATTTGTCCCAAGTGTTGTTGTTAACTTTTTGGAGCCATCAAGCTTTCTTTACTATATTTGTGAAAATGAAAGTAGTGCGATATTTCAGTAAAAGACGATTTTCTCAAATTTGATGTACTGGATTGCATTGAACAAAGAACGCGGGTAAATTGTTTCATGGACAATCGTTGAGGGAACCCCAACGTAGCGCAAATACCCCTCCAAATTCTACCAAATTTGATACAATCTTTACCTCAGTAAGCGCTACTCCGAAAATAATAGAAGTCGGATAGAAACCACAGCCACCTATCAAACAACGGTAATTTTTAAAACACACAAAATTTTGTATGCAGGATGAAATTGGAGAAGGAAATACACGGAATAAAACAGTTTTGGAAGTGAGAGATGCTTCTTAGCGCCTAATAGTTATATCTCCAAAACATCTTTGTTAAGCTCTATCAAAATTGATACATCGTTTACATTTATCATTAACGGTAATTTGTAGAAGAAAAAACACTCGGATCTATTTTATCAAATTCTACCAATAGAATTCAAGTTTGGAAGCATTATTTTGTACTAATACTATTTATAATTTATTTTTGTTTTTAGTTAAATAAATAAAAGTCGTTTAATTTTCAAAATTATAGTAACTAGTTTTGTTTCATTCAACAAGTACTGTTAACTTAAAATAAAAACATGCGCCGGACATTTTAAGTTCGATTTCATCTGAATTTAGACTATTTCTTCTCTGAATTTATTCTCGTGGACTAGAAAGCATCTTCTAAAGGACAATCTTATTAACAATACGTAAATCATTTGCGTTACTGCGCTTAAGTTTGATTCCTTAGACCATTTTGGTACCACTTAAATTTTGGGCATCTTTGAAGTCTCAATGCACCAAAGCTTCCAGTTTTGATACAAATGCTCTGCGTTCTAAACTTCTTTCATTATATTTTCAGAATGCATCAAGTTGGCAGTAGTGCTAAGAAAAATACGCTGTTTGGTTGTCATCTCCATATTACTCTGAAATACCTCAAATATTCCTCCAACTGTCGGTTCATAACGCGCTCCCGCGCATGCTCTCCGAATGCGACTCTCTGCAACTTTGGATAAAGAGATATAAGTGACAAATATACATATATACATAACATTGCTCATTTTGTTGTTAACTGAGGAAAGTAATTTGATTGAGTATACGTTTATTATTTTAATTATTTAGCTTGTTTTATTTCATTTTATTTCAATTCTTGTTTCGTTGTATTTTATTTGACTTTATATTACATTATTTTATCGGCTTGAGCTTGTAGCATCAAAATATTATTGTAAAAAGCTTTTCCAAGGCGGATCCGTAGATGGTGATAGAAAAATAACTAAGCCGAATCCGTTGTGTATTTTGTTTGTGTAATTTTGCGAGTAAAATGTAAACAAACAACCAAGACGATTCGGCTCAATGCAAGGCGAATTCATACAAGGTGGTGTTATAAATACAACTACAAAATACCTATGTATTTTGTTTTTGTTCCTGCGTAAGAGTTGTCAAAATTTAAATACATTTTGTTTTTGCTTTTACGGCTTTTGACAGCTCATACGCAAAAGCAAAAACATAATACATGTAAGTGAATAAAAAAAAATCAAATCAGCTGCTCTTATGCCATCACCTTTTATAAATTCGCCTTGTAGGTGAATAAAAAAATCAAATCGGCTGCTATAGTAACTGCACCTTGTTTGAATTCGCCTTGGCTCATTGTATTGCAGCAATTTTTTAATATCAGACAAAAAACAATGACAACAACAAAACTGAAACAATTCAGATGGCAATAATATAATTTAAAAATGTTACTAAATTTTATAAAGAAATATGGATAAAATAATTAAAAAATCGCGAAAAAATTTAAAAAGTTTCAATAAAAGTGAATAGGTATAACTTCCGAAATAAAAATTTCAACATTGTATTTTTTATCATTGTGAACCAGAAAAAATCTTTTTCACAACAAAAGTTTGTCCTTCGAAAAAATGTTATATTCAAACAGTTATATGATAAAAAAGGTGCATATTTTTTAGAGCAAACGATAATTTAAATAAATTTGTATATAGTACTTTTGAGTAAAAGTATTAGAATCGAGTACTTCCCAGCGATACTTTGATTATATCTCAAATCTGGAGTAAGTGTTATTCGGAATGATGGTCGGTGTGAAGTTCCTGAATGATTCCAAAGCAAATTTCTGAATTCGAATTATCTCAAATACAATATTTTTACGATATACTAGTAATCTATCAGACTTCGAGCTCTTGGGGGGAGGGAAATGTCCCCCATTTCCTCCTGCTGGGTCCGCCCCTGACTAAACACGATATTTAATCGTCCCCAAAATTAGCAATGTGTGTATGTATATTTGATTCTGTATCACCGTCAGAAGGGTTAATTTGCTAATTTGCTGGAGTACATTTGCTCTAGTGATATTAACTGTTCAACGTGACTTGTTTAATACTTTTCGCAGTTTTTCAACATAGATATCGATGATAATAATATTTTTGCATTGACGATATTTTGGTTTTCCAAAGTTGCAGAGAAAAAGCATGGCAACGCAGCATTGCTATGAAAGAAGTACAAATGCATTTATAGTTCATTGTGGAGCAAATATATATGTATAGTGAATACCCACTGCCTGAATTATTTCCCGTAATAGAGTCGCTACTGTATTATGTTATTCGTACTTTATATTATTTTATTCAACCTTATTTTTTAATTTATTTTACTTTGCTTTATACTAGGCTCTTTTTTGGATATTCACCTTCTACCTTTGCTTGATTTTAGCTATTTATTAGTTAAATACATATATTCAGTTCAAGTGGCATCACAATTTCCTATATATTTAAAATAATTACTGAAATACTTGCAGAGCCGTAAGGTATTCATATGGCCTTAAAACTAAATTATAGAATCGTAATAGTTATATTTTAGTTATAATCAGCATACAATCGCTCTCAGAGTTAAAACATTGTTTTCAGGTTAAATAGGTCAATTGTTTTCTTAGTGACGGTGTTCATAAAATCAGCAAAAATGCAGAGCAGAAATATTCATAACCCAAATTTATGGTAATATTAAAACCGATTTATTAAAGTTATAGAATTATGAAAACTCTCCTGAATGGTATACTTTTTTCAAAGTACCAAGCCCTCGTAAACATATTAATTTTAAGGCCTTTGTGGTTATTTAAGTTCCAACTAAGACTCTACATAAAATATCACACCTTAATATTCTATTTGAAATGCTTCCCTAGGTATGAAATGTTATATCATGCCTTTAGTTTGTGTTGGAGCAGTCACCATAACCCTTGTTTTTGTATATCACCGTACCAAATTTCAGTACTCTCCAAAAAATAAAGGGTGATTTTTAGCTATTTTCTTTTTGACAAAACTGGTTTCGACAGCTCATGCGCATTTCATATCTTGTGTCACTGTCAAATATCTTCGATTTGGTCTATAAATTAACCATGAATCGTCTTACAACCGAACCGAACGCTGGCAAATTATTGAGCTTCATTATCAAAATGCGTGCTCTGTTAAGAATGTCCAACGTTCAATGTTCAAAACTACCGTTTTTGGAGTGAAGAAGAGCCAGAACTATTCAAGAGCTATCAATCGATCCAGCAAAAGTCACTGTTTGGGGTGGATTATGGGCTGGCAGCACCATTGGGCCGTATTTCTTCAAAGATGATGCGAATCGCAACTTTGCTGTGAATGGTGAGCGCTACCGTTCGATGATAACAAACTTTTTTTTTTGTAAAAATGGAAGAGCTTGACTTGCATGACATGCGGTTTCAACAAGACGGTGTCGCATGTCACACAGCATGCGAAAGAATAGACCTATTGAGAGGTGAGTTTCGTGAACAGTTAATTTCGCGTTTTGTCAATTAGCCGCCTAGATCGTGCGATTTAACGCCTCTAGACTATTTTTAGATGAAGCATTTGAGGCGCAGCTGCGGCCAACAGTTGCTTGAAATAATATTCAAATATTAAATTATATCGACCGGCCTTAGGATTCAAATAATGGTTTTATGTATTTTATGTATTTTTTTATTCAAAATTGCATAAGACTCTTAAAAATTACCCCTTTCAGAGAAATACAGTGTGAAAGATTCAGTTCGCACGGCAGGTGTCAAGCGCTTTTTTCCAGTAAGGCTCATTTTTCTCCTTTGCTATGGAATTGATCTAATTGAACTCTATACCCAATTTCAGAACTCTCCAACAAACACTTTTAGAGAAATATACACATAATTTGCCTTTATATATATCAATAATATTGTATTAATTTTTTTATTTTATTATCTTATTTTTATCTATTTTATATTATTGTATTTGGGCTTATTTTCTTTATATTATTTTTTATGAATTAACGAAAGTTATTTAAATTTTATTATATGTTAGATATTTTGTAGTTAAACGAGTAAAAGTAAAATTAAAAAAAAGTGAATATTTTTTTTAAACAAATTCAAATTTATTCAATAAATTAGTGATTCATTCAATAATAAAAAGTGTAGTGCTAGCATTCTCTTAAAAAAATCAACTCACTGTAATTTTTACTAATGGCTGCGGTAGTGAGCGAAAGCGATTTTTTTTTTTTTTGTTTTCCATTACTACTAATTTTGCGTACATTTTTACTATAACTATATATATTTTTTAATCGAGTTTTGTGAAGTTCATCTCATTTGTGCCGTTTTTAGAACTAATCTTTTAAGCTTTTATTGACATTTGACTGTTAAAATACTTATCGTAACAATTTCGTATGAAGCATTTGACTTACAACAAATACTTTGTAATTCTTATTTAACTAAAATTTTCAAATATCAAAGCATTTTACGTTCATTAATGAATATAATATTAGTCGTTGCTTAGGATATTAGCCTGGAAGTATTTCGCAATTAACATTTTAATCCTTTTCTATTTATTGATTTGAGTTTTTTTTTTGCCGTGAAATACAGAATCGCTTATTCACTAACAACGGATGAGTGATAAAATCCGCACTGCCAATTTTGAATATGTTGCATTTCATTTTTGTTATTTTTTTTTTGTTCTTGCCACACGTCTACTTTCCGCGATAAATTTCGATGATGCGATCTTGATCAACATATTCAAAGATATGTGGCGCATCCATTAGAATACCAACTGTGCCGGCAGTGGTGACAATAAAAAATATATACAATTGAAGGCGATCAATCACCATAGCCACATATTTCCAGTCCTCACGGGTCTACAAAATTAACAACATTTCTTAGTTAAAAATATAAAATAACTTCACATCAAATCTTACTTGTATGTATAGATCCTCATTACGCAAATGCTCTGCTATAAACTCCACAGCTTCGGTGGCTTTGCTAGCTTCTGGCGATAGCAAAATTGAATCGGATGATTCACTCTCCCTGCGACACTGATCGCCAATTCCTCCTAGTTCTGCTCCACTATTGACCTTACGGTTTATTTTGCAATTGGGATGATGCAAATCAGAAAGTTCCATAACTTCCATTTTGGATTGCTTGCCGCCAATCGCACTAGGTACAAAGAGGGTTTAAAACAAAGAATAGTTTTTGGTGTATGTTAAATCTAAAATATATAAATAGTTAACTAAACATTCGGTACCTTATGTGCTTAGGTAATTCAGCTGGTGACCCATAAGATGGATGTGGATGCGCTGGCATGCTCATACCGGGCATTTCCATCATCCAACGTAATCTTGTCTTGCGCGGACGCTTCATTAGCAAAAAAGCGGGAAGGTAATGTAGGAACACAGTACGTATCCACATGGGCATGCGATGTGTGCGTGGACCACGAAAATTCCAATTAATGATGATTACTGTGACCAGAATTGAAACTGTATTCATTATGAAGGTGAATAATAAATACTTGGCAATGAGTGGCAACACCAACGAAGTTGGCGGAAGAATCTTTGATACGAGCAACAGGAACACAACCAGTGACAGTAGAATACTTATACCCAATGTAACCTGGCGAGGTTATATTAAAGAAAATCGAAAGACTAAGGGCATTAGTTGACTTCTTTATGAACTAATCGGTTTGTGTACCCTGCAGGGAAGAGCAATAATTCAAGACTATCTCCCATACCCAGGATGTATCGATACCATTAATATTGAAGAATTTTGCCTACCACCAATTTAAATTTTGGGTCACTATGACCTTATATATACCTTATATTCCCTCGAGGAGGAGCATTAAGACATAAATGCTAAATTAAACCAGAGTTATAGTATCTCAATCTCTGATTGACCTATTGGCCCGGCGATATATAATATATATGTACATATACAAAATACTGGCGATATTAGGCCCGTTTGTTGGCAACCGACTTGCAAAAGAGCCAACTCGTTATAATGATATCCGACCAGAGATATGGTGTTGGGAAGTGAAAAAACTGCTCTATTGTGAATGAGCCGGAAGAAAATACATTGGAAATTTCGGTTTAAGACTAATTCCTTTTTATTTGCATATCATTTTTAAATATATAACTACATAAACCTAAAAAATTGCCGACACAACTGTTTTCCGTCCTTAAATAGCACTAACTAAAGGAAATTTTATCTGAGTTGGAGTGATATTTTGCAGCTCGGGTACAAAGAAACGGGCCTATTATATCAACAAAAAGAATTAGCTGTTGCCAATTAAAACCTGTTAAGCACATAGTGGCTACGTCACACTTAATAGCGGTATGATTGGAGATAGGAATAGTGAGTGGTTGCGTGCTGGCCCAGCAAGTCCATGTACCATGGTTCAAACCGTGGTAAAGTCTAGAAAACATGAAGTCTGATGAGGAGGTGTGAGGATCTCCGATATAGCAGCTATCACTTCTACCACTTTGCAAAATTGTTGTTTTCTCATATTATTCCCTAATACAAACCTGGCCTCAAGCTCTATAAATGATATAGTCGCTTCAAAATTATAAGGCCAAAAATAATAAAACCTGTTTGATTTTAACCAGTTACCTAACTGGCGAGCATCCCAACATCAGCTTGTTTATCGAATGGATAGTCAAAAACAATTCAGAGGCTCTTATCGGCTCTGAATTACCCAATATGGACCATATTATAACTGTATAAAGTGTCACTAAAACCTGATTGGGTAATATTAGTATAAATAATAATATAATAACATTTAATTTACAGAGAAATATTTGTATTACAGGGACAAGAGTTGCTGGTGAGCTATAAAAATTGTTTTTTAAGAAACAGGGGTAATGAGCCACAGAAAAAATAAAATAATTAAACAGAGCATAAAGAACGCTTTCATTTGGTATACAAATTCATTTAATACAATTATACCAATATTCCCATCCTCACATGGTATTTTAACATTTCTTGTGCAATTCGGTCTACGATCTATGCACACCCTCACAACCGTAGCATAATCCTTCCTTCTCTTACTGCAGTATCAGAATAAAAGAAATAAATAAAATCTTATCGCAGAACTCTAATTGATCAAACCCGACTCCGGTGTCCAATTCTCTCTTCTCCAACAACACAAACTAAACAAAATTTCCCGCCGTAGCCGAGTGTGTAGCAAATGCGCGATTTGTTCCGTATGCGCCCTGTTCTAAAGCTGGGCGGGACAAGTATCAACTTCAAAATTTATACAAAAATTTTTTTCTCATAGCAGTCGCCCCTCGGCAGGTAATGCAAACCTACGAGTGTATTTCTGCCATGACAAAAATTCCTACAAAAATCCTTTTACTATTTGTGTTACAACCACACCACAAATTGTAAGAGATGCTCGGCCGAACATCAAGTTATTATTATATAAAATTATACATCAGATTAAAGGTATTTTTAAGCTCTATTTAATTTCAGTTGTTCCGTTTTTAACTACCAGCTCAGTGATAAATACCAATTTGTGGGAATGTGGTATAAAGTGTTTCGAAATATTTGCTTCTCCATAGCACCTATTATAAAATTTTGCAACAACAAAACAAATAAAAAAATCGAGCCACACTGCTTTCTTAATTGTTTGACACATTTTTGTATACTCAATATACTAAATATATTTAAGTGTGTATGGATTTGAATTTGAACTGAAAGAATATGCTAAAGCTTTTTGGAATAACATTCGGGTTCCACTGTGTCTGAATTTTAATGGAACTTATTTTGTCTGATACTGCCAACTTATAAGCAAGTTTAAACCAACCGTATAACTGATAATGAAATTGGCGATTTGGCCCCCAGTATTTGGCATGCCTAATACTCGTCTGTATAATTTTGACCTCTTCCATTAGCTGAGTTAAAAGTTATTTATAGTTATGTTCACTAAACCCATTTTTTGAGCCATACAACTTATCTACTTGACAACATTAAATTTTGAATGCATCATTTTTTCAGGGTAGTTCATTGGTTATATATCACTCCAATTTTTAAATGAGGTAGCAAAAGTTATGTGGCAAAATATATATTTGCGTGCCTCTAAATTAACTGCTTGCGAAAGTTGTAGGGCAAATCGTATTTTTGTGTAACTGCTAAATAGTTCTGGTATACCATAAAGCAGTGTCTTAGGGCCCATTTGGGCAAATTATATTGGATATTCTTTTACGTATTCAAAGTTTTTAACATATACCGATGACTCCGCAAAGCAACGTGCTCATCTTTTGTAGGTACATATTTTCATCATAGCTATAGTAAAATGAAAACATATTTTTATCTCAAATTATCATCACACCAATTAAGCATATTCCTTATCAAAATTGGAGTATACTTCCTCAATATGAAACCAAATTTATTATATTTGGCATGCTACTCGAATTGAATAAATTGTCTTTGTATGGAATTCAACTACTAAAATTTATAAATCCCTTCCCAATCTTTATTGCCCATTGTGCGGTAATAAATTTGAAAACTCTAGAATGCAGAAAGATTATTAAAACGCTGATGTTGGTGTACGACGCTTTTTGTGAATTCATTAAATATTTTGAAACCCTAATAAAGATATGATTTAATCTACCCAAGAAAGTATGGCATTGCCAATATTCATTCTACCTCAATGTTGTAAGTAGTTATCCATGGTACAGCCACATAGCTATTGGTAACCATTCGGCTAGGCCGGGGCTCACCCACAACGATCTCCGAAAAAGTTACAGATAAAACAAAAAGCCAGAATCTAAAGCATCCACTGCGCGAGTGCTCTGCACGGTGGAAAAAGAGAGGGAGTTTCAATGGATCAGAATTCTTCAAGGATCTAAATGACATAGTTTGGTAGAAGACACTGCAACTTAGCTTCGCAAACTCCACGCAAATAAGGGAAGTGATATCACAAAGAGCCTAGGTGTGTCGGTAACATTTTGGCTGTCACTTCAAGTTAACTTCATCTAATAAAAATCAATCGAAATAGAAACTTTTTAAACGGAATAATTAAAAAAAATTAAAAAGTTTAGGTTAGTTGGGATTTAATATTTTTCATAGAAAGGTGTTTCTTTTGAAATTCAAAGGGCAAAGCAAAAGTAATTTCAATGGTTCCCTTATTTACTATAAACGAAGAATTAAAATTTTTGTAAATATTGTAGTTGCTCGCTGCACGTGAAACTTCATTAAAGATCTATCAGTATAGGACTTCAAACTCAGGGTGCTAGAGAGCATAATGACTGGAGTGTTCAAGTACTAAGATTACTATAAAGTTCGGTGCAAAAGCGCTACAATCCTCACCAGTGTTGTGTCGCTATCCTATGTGATTTCATACAATTTTGTATTCCATCAAGTAGAAATAAATACCTAGAGCATTTGCTTTGCCACCGAGTATACTTATCGGTAACTGTAATGAATTTCAAACAAACCACCTCAGTAGGGGTTCCAATTCTTAGCTACCAAAAAAGTAGCAGTCACTTGAATTTGGAGTCAGAATGATTACAGAGCCATGCTTAGCTAGCTCTGCACTCGTTCTAAGCTCAATAAGTAGTTCCATTTACTGCAGGGTACATAGAGAAAGTCAATAGTATATGTATATTATATCCCTCTACTAAAAATAAACAATGGTTGGATGTTACCTTTTCGCCAGCCTCAGCAGGCAGATAGAACACCAAGACGCATAGGAATGAAATCAGCACAGTTGGCAAGATCAAATTCACTGTGTAGAACAAAGTTTTGCGACGAATGATGATGTAGAACGTGATATCAGTTTCAGTTGGATGATTTCCATCACCTTCGTAAACATTTAGATAGGCCGGTACCTCGATGATGTCCCACGTACCAGATTTCCAATAATCAGAAAGATCAACGAAGTTTTTGTTATTATATAGAGCCAGAGACACTTGATCACCGTTGAAAGTCCACGAACCGAATTTCATGATGCAAGTCTGCTGATCAAATGGAAAATAGGTAACATCGATGGTGCACGAACTCTGATAGATCGCTGGAGGTACCCAGAGCACTTCACCCGTTGGATAGATGAGAACATTGGACTTGTAACGTACTTCGTAGTTGCCATCAGCACTTGTGGATGGAAGTAAGCGATTAGAAAAAGTTAAGAGGATTAGAAATACATAGGAAATATTAGTACATAATTGAGTTGGCATTGGAGTAATGGCAATCAGGTTTACCGTTTGAGAACGAACGTTAGAAGCTGTCCGAAAAATGCTTCTCAAACAGCAAAATTTTCAAATATAGTTACATATATAACATACATGAATATCTCTCAAAAAATATATAAAATTTGTTTTAAAATAAGACTATGTATTTACAAAAAAACTCACGTTTAAAATAATTGGAGCAATGCCTATATAACTTATGTAAGTAAGTATATATTTATTGTAGTTTTTTTTTCCATAACATAATTGGCTTTGTTTACTCACTTATTGAACAATACAATATCCGGTTTCCAAACCTTATCGGGCGGCAAACGTAGTACGCCTATACCACCGTAATCGGCCTCATCCCATTGTAATTGATAATCGTACCAAACCAAACGTAACCAAACGTTTGATTTCATAATTTGATTTTTCTCATTCTTGGGTATTCGGTATTAATTTAATTTTCAATTTTGGTTTCAGATTTTCATTATACATATAACAGTATAACATTTTCAGTTTTAGATTTCGTACATAAACGATGAAAGGGAGGAGTTTATTATCAATCAAGTGAAAAGTTACGTAGTAGGAGTATCCAAAAAAAAAAAATTGCAAAGTGAGAAACAGAATAATTTTGTGAATTTTGTGAATTTTGCTTTTGTTATTGTTATGTTATGTAAATACATAAGTGTGTCTTCATGAACTATGTTTGTATGTATGTATGACTGTCTGCATGAAAAATATATTTGTATAAGTAATGCACAAACAAGTATGTATATAATAACTA
The DNA here is from genome assembly GCA_951828415.1 of Anomoia purmunda. NCBI lineage: Eukaryota > Metazoa > Arthropoda > Insecta > Diptera > Tephritidae > Anomoia > Anomoia purmunda. The sequence continues at coordinate 55,909,823 of OX639993.1, forward strand.
TTTACAATTTACAAAATAATTGAATGGGTGTAAATATTTACTTTATACATGACTTGTGAACTATTGCTGAATAACTCTATTCACAAACTGAATAAAATGAAGTTTAACTACAATAATATGTCAACCAATGATTTACTAAACGAACAAAAACAAAAAAAAAAAAAAACAAAAATGAATGCATTTCGAATGAATGTACCGTTTTTCGACGTAGTGTATCATCGTAATGTACCAAGTCAGCTGTTTCGTTTTACGAGTATGTACTTGTAAAGTGGTTGCAACTGTCGTTAAAGTTAGTTTAAGTTACATAATATGATTTTGTTGTATTTTTTTGGTTTTTTTTCTTCTAGTGATTCGTATTGTCTGTGAAGTGGAGTAGTTGTAGTAGTAATGCACACTTACGACATTGATTAGCTGTACGAACGCCAAACCAAATCTTACTCCAACTTTTTGTGTCATATTCTGAACGGGTCGTATAAGTTTGTTATACCCACGAAAGAGATCACGTACCAAGCGTTCTTCATCTTCGGATGCACTTACTAAGAGACACGAGTAAATAATATTTTTTTAAAATGTATGATGCAAAGAAAAGAGTATTGGTTAAATGTCAAATGCACAATGCCACAGATAGATAGACAGTTAAACAAGTATGTAGATAGATTTAGAGATAGATTGATAGATATGTGGAAAGATAATAGTGGGTTTGGATTGTTGGGGAAATGTATTCAACAAAAGTGTCGACAGACGTAGCATAGAAATTGATATACCATTAATGTAACTATGTAGCTAATTTTGGCATTAATACTTTATTTGAAAAAATTTTACTGAAATCCTTTTTTAATGCCAAACGACAAGATAATATTTAATCGTAATGTAATACGAGACACAGAAATTAATGGGAACGAAGTCGTACCACTAAAGCCATGCGAGTTCAAAACTATGGAGGTCAGATATTTTAATGAAATATTGAGTTCAGATTGCGTTTATGTAGAAACTGTAAGTTAATAAAGGCGTAGAAAAAGAAATTAAGTAAATTGTAATTGAGAAGAAATTTCGATAGAGCAAATAATGATAAATATTTATGAAACAATTACTAAACTTTCAACTAAGAGGTCTTGCAATAGGGACGCACAAAAGTAGACCGATAGTGTCAGCAAACGACGCCATATTTTTCCCCGCTCTTTTGACATTTTTCTTCAGAAAGGTTTGCCATTTCATCATGGAAAGATATATTTCTGGCCCGAATTGGATGATATGGACTTGGCCAATATGTGGTTCCAACAGGACGGCGCCACAAGCCACACAGCGAATGTCACAATCGATTTATTGAAAACCAAGTTTGGTGAACGTGCTATCTCACGAAATGGCCCAGTCAATTGGTTAATTGGCCGCCGCGGTCGTGCGATTTAACGCCGTTAGACTATTTCCTGTGGGGCTACGTCAAGTCTATGGTCTATGCCAACAAGCCAGCGACGATTGATGAACTTCGTACGAATATTGAACGTGAAATTGCAGCATTATCGTTAGATTTATGCTTGAAAACCGTCGAAAATTGGGTTCAGCGTCTGGACTTCTGCAAGCGTGCCCGTGGTGCCCATGCAAAAGAAATAGAGTTCCATACATAATGGCAGCGAATGTTCTTTCACAGAAATTAGGAATTTAATTCATATCCCAAACCGTTTTTATTTTATTAAACATAATTTTGTGTTTGAAAAACCCTTTAGTTTACTATTGTTTTGAAAATTTGTAACACACAAATAGAACATTTCACTATACGGTTTACAAAATTTACGTAGTTGGATATGCGAGACAAGTAAAACCAATCTCGTCAAATCGACGGAAACTGAATAGAACTATATGACTAAATATTTTAATTCGAATTAATGGGTAAGTCTTTGACGCACATTTACAGAAAATATGTATACTCCGACACTTCTTTATCTAGCTCGTAAAAATGGTATAATTTTACGGAGGTAACTAGTAGCGGAAACTGCGCTGTTCCGTGAGGTACCCAATGAGAGTTCGAGGGTCACCGCTGCCTGAACTAAGAACTTGTTTTTTGCCTCCTTTGATGAGAGGATGATACGTTCAAACTCTTCTTCTTTCCTTTTTTTTCATAGCCTCCATTTGGTGCGCTTTAGTGGGTTCACAGAATACACGCTCATTTATTGACACTGACGTTAGAAAGAGTAGCAAATAAACGCATTTAGACTTAATTTGTAACATTACACTGCTCCACAGCGTTAAAAAATGCTTCAGACTTATGTAGATTATTCTAGTTCACTATCAATACCACATTTCCACTTGACTTAAAGGAATGAGAGTTACCACCAATGAATTAAATTAATAAGCTTAAAGTAATAATGCATTATGGGTGTCAATTTGAAGAGCTAAAAAAATATTGATATCGAAAATACATTTGAAGGCGGCTACCACAGTGCCTTAAATATAAATTAATAACTAAATAAATTAAATATTGCAATACTAGGGCGCAACGAAAGATTTATGGAGGGTTGCCACCTGTTTAAAATCGTATATTCAATTTAATTAATAGCTTAACGCAAATGTTATCCTATTGATGTCAATAAAGCTTCAGAAAAACTGATTTCGAAAGTAATCTTGAAAAGAGTTGCTACCCGTTTAAAAATTTAATATAATTAAATGAATGCCATTAGAATATTACAATATCGATATGATACGAAAAGCATTGTTTGAAAAATATGTTGGATATGGTTACTACCAGCTTAAAAATGTTTAGTTGGTTCAATTTAAAAGATAACTGAGTTTGAAACGAAAGCGGTGTATACGAAAATTTCTTTGAAGCGGGTTGCACCTGTTTCGAAGAGCTACTTCAATTCAACTAAGAAGCTAACTAAAAAGAGAAAAAGCTGAAAAAATATAGTTTCGAAAATATTTTTGAAGAAGAGTGCACCTGCTTGCAAATTTAATTCGATTTACCTAAAAACAGTAACGGAATATAAGAATATGAGTTCACAATCAAGAAGGATTAGGAAGACATTATTAAAAAAAAATATTTTTAGTGAAAGTTACCACCTGATAGAAAAGATAAATCCAAATAAAATAATAACATAATAATATAATAATAATAGTTTAACGATTGCCTTAGTAAGAACGACGTTTTGCCTAGCTTCTCCTATAATTTTTGACGCGCGTCTTATGTTGCACCACAAATTAAGGGGTCTAAAACGCAAATGATTTTTTGGAACTTTTGTTTTTTCATGGAAAAAATACACCCGGCCTGTCGAAGGGCCACCGCCAATAGGAAAGTTTTCTATAATTTTTGAAATTAGTTACTCCGGTCACGATTCGAACTCAGGACACTCCGAATGAAGCACGCACACGCTATACCCCGGCTACGACGCCGAATCAACAGAAATTAAAATACTGGTGTTAAGCGAAAGATGTTTGGGAAAGCTTACTTAGTTTCGAAAAATTGAAGTTAAAAAGAAATGAAAAACTGTATTGAAAATATATTGTAAGCCTCTTCTTTATGATATTTGTCCCTATGAAGTTGCACGTTTTTCTCACGCACCCAGTTTCTCAACGCAAACACAAAATTGTTTCTTTAAATAAAGAATTTTTCATTGAAATCCAATAGCTGGTCTCGCGATTGAGTCTCCTCTACCGTTTTAGCTAACATTGTTCGTATATTGTTTTCGTTACCTGTAACAAATATTCGTTGGTCAAATTGAAAATTCAACAAAATTCGCATTAAAGCAATGCACGTTCGATGAGTGTGCTGATCGTTAAACTTTTTAAAATTCATATTATTTCGTATAATACTTTTACTGCTACGTCTGTCTATAACTTAAATCAATGTAGAAATTTGATGGAATAAGAGAGTAGGGATGGAACATAGTATGACAATAAAATTAAACAAAAATTATGAGAATGTGTTAAACTAAGAACTGCATGCAATTTAACGATTCACGTTAGACGAACGTTTACCTATTACCTCGACACAAATAAACTTTAGAAATTAAAATTTTGGAACTAATATTTATGTATTTGTGGAGAATGAAGAGTGCACGTGGCGGCATGGAGTTTTTATGACCACTGATTCCACTAAATACTGTTTTCAGTATATGTAAACCTATTTGCTAAATAAAGGTTTTCTGAGCAACTTATCTCATACATGCCCTAAATCGTCAATCCTAGAAATGAAATAAGTACACTGTAGGTACCAGAACTAATAGCTAATATCATGATACAACTATGTGTGGATGGTAATGCTGATATCAGGCATTTTTTTTATTGAAACTATTGCAGTGGTGTTTCGTATCCCCTTTTGGGCTAATTGCATAGATTAAGAGAAAAAATCATGGACGTATTTACATATGTGTTGTATAATTAAAGAGATAATGACAATCTGCCTAAAATGAACTGCAATGAAAAACTTTATGAAACTAAGAACTCGACAAGAAAAACGGTTAACTACATTTATTCATTATTCATTTATTTGCTGGGGAAACTGAAACCTTCAGGAACTACGACCTAGAACTGTTATTAGTGGTAGAGATTTTTACAACTCTAGCGAAGCAACTATGTGTGTAGATGCAACACTTTAGCGCTGAGGACACTTTTAAAAATGCAACAAAAAAAAATTAAGTATGTAATGTTACAATGATTTTGATTTGATGAAAGTGTTTGTATGTATGTATTTTAAAAGAATGCACATGCTAGCAACAAATTCGGTTACTGCGATGAATTTAACATTTGAATGCCTTGCTGTTACGACTATTTTTATACATATTTTGTATATCCATTGGTAAATAGTTTTTGAATTCACAGATTTGTGGAAATCGATCTGATCAAGCAGGTAAGGAAGATAAGTGAAATAAAATTATAATTTCGCAATGATATGGAAAAAAACGCGTCGGAAAAGAGAGAAAATTTAAATAAGTTTATTTTTAGAGAAGAAAGTTTCAGTGAATGGGGAGGAAAACGGTTATTCAAGATATGAAGAGAGTGTAAACAAATATATTGTTGTTAGGTTTAAAGTGGTGGTGGTACAGGTGTTTTTGAAGTTATACAGAGTATTGTTTCTCTCTGAGAATCCTAATGAAAGATAGTGTGTCGCCTAGCAAGATTTACATTAGTAAGGGTGAATACTACATTGAGAGAGTCAGAGGTAGAGGAATAGAAAGAAGGTTGTTGTTGTTGTTGTTGTTGTAGTTAGCACACATACGAGTAGTTCAAAAAACAAACAAAAATTGAGAAAATGAATGAATGTTTATAGAATGGATAGCAAAGTGGATTGATTTCTGGATAGATTTGCTTTCCAATTAATATTTTCATAGCAAAAGCTACAAAGGCACAGGTTAAGTGAATCCATAATTACTGGACTGATTCAATGTTTGAAAAACTGCTGCAAGTATATTGTCGGTAATTTTATGTTTCAAATAATTTTGCACAATGATGTAGTATATAAATATTTTAATTGGTGGTGCTTTGATTTGCATGTGTAATTTTGTGCTCTTTCTCTTTTTTCGCATTTAATCTCAACGCTTCATTTACATTTTTTCTCTCTGTAATTTTTGTTTTTGATTCTTTTTTGGTTTGTTTGGTTCTGAAAATGCTCGATTTCAGAAGGAGTATGAATTAAGATTCGGCAGTTAATACAGAAATCTTGTAATTTTTCTTCATTGAAATATACACACACACACATACATATATTTCTTATGTTGTTGATTTTTTTTTTTTATTGTTTTGTGCACCAGCAGCTTGCAGCCGCTGATACAAATTAAATAAAGTAATAATGGCAGCGTGCGTGGTGCTGTTGAGGGAAAGAAACATATACTATTTAAGCATTTGTTTACACTGTTTTAGGTAATATATACGTATGTATTTATCTAAATTAAACTGCGATGAAAAATTGATTTATTCAGTTTTTCCTTTATAAACCTCTCCTCAGTTTGATTTCCTTTCTGCTGCTGCTTTGCTTCTCAGCACAACTGAAAAAGTCTCATACACAGCCAGAAAGTTTAGATTTTCTTCTTTGATTTTCTGTTGCGATTGCATTAGCGATGATGTATATGTAAAATATATAAGTGGTAAGTACATATGTAAATACTTACACTAATTGCAAGTATAAATAACACGAAATATCAAATTTTAAGATGCATTTTAAGCCTTCAAAACATAATTCAAGACAATTTAGCAATTTCGTTAAATTTTTGTTTTTTTTGTTTTACTGTTAGTTATAAGGACTGCACATATCTACAATTCTAATAAAATGCAAATAAATAATTTTGTTCGCAACTCGTTTATTTTTTTGTTTTTTCTTTTGAACTTAGGCATTTCTATCAATGAATTTGTGTACATATACATACATATATACATACATACGTATGTTAAAAAATTAGATGCGATTGTAAGCCATTGAATAGCAAATGAAAAATAACTAAAACGAAAAGGGTCACTCCGAATAATTGATAGCAATGGGACTACTAGGTCGCGTTCTGATTTTCCTACAGGAAATGGATACTACTCTTCCAATTTTTGGGGTGTGGGGGGGCGCTCAGCTGAACTATTGATTTTGTCTTATTAATTTTAGAGGGGAATTTAAGCTTTGGCAAATTTTAAAACTTTCCTTCCTTCGTGAAAAACTTTAAATATTTGTCAAAGCTCGTTTTTGCATAAAATCAGAAAAAAATCAAATCATTCGCTCCATACTGTTACATAAAGCTAAAAAAATATATATATAGTAGGTTTAAATAGGCAGCTTTAAAAGTAGTAATACATATGTATACATATACAGCATTTCCCATAGCACAATGCTAATGCAATGCAGGATATTTGCATGTAAGTAAAATTTTGTAATTAATAATTCTTTGCTTAAAATACATATGCACCTTTTTTTCATTTGCAACATTACCTTTATGAAGGCTCGCGAAAGCCATGAACAGAAATAGCAGGCCTAGACTGCCGAGCAGCCGACCGACTGCACCATGTCGATCCATCGATATTTATTGCAAGCTCCCTCCTTTGATTGGAAGGTTCTTGAGTTTTTAGTTTCCAAAATTGCACCAAAATCTTCCGAGATGCATATGTATATTGATTTGACAATTATTCCATTTTCATTGCGAGGCACGCCCTTGGAGAATAAGAACACTTTATGTATTATAACTCACACGACTTTCGAAACAATGAATATAACTCCAAATGCAAAATTTCTTTCCTTATTGATCAGAGTTTACCTGATTTTCTATTTAAATTTATCACTTTTCCGGAATTAAAATTAAGATGAAAATTTTGGGTGCGTATATGCTAATGCAGAATGCTGGATAAAATCAATTTGAAGATTCCTCTGTATGACATCGCTGTGATGCGCAGACTCTCCCTGTCTCTCAACGCAATCTCTCTAAGAAGCTGGATGCCGTTTCTCACGCATGCGTCTAACCGTATGCTCTCTTTCTCTCCAGTTCGGGGTGAAAACAAATACATATGTAGCTATATTGTTTTTTATTTACCCTCATATTCGATTCAATCAGCTGTTTGCAAAAAGTTGTTTACAAACCGTTAGCATGCATATAGCACGACTGCAATTGTAGGTCACATGTTGGCATCGTCGAAGGTCAGTTCAACGACCCTCATCGTCGAAGGTCAGTTCAACGACCCTCAGGGACAAAGATAAATATTTACCTTTTTACAACGCTACTACACTGAACTAAATTAAGAGATGAAAAATTCAGTATTTTTTATTGCTATGCGACTTAACATATACCAACATATATTAAATTATTTGGTAAAATTCGTAAATTCGTGCCATTGCGTCCCAGAGTAACAAAATTGAGTCTAAAAAAATGGAGCCGCTGCCAAAAATAGATGATTCAATGGTACGGATAATAATCAGAATAACAATCTTTTACTTTTTTATATTAAAATGGTTTAAGTAGTAAGACAATTCTGAAATGAGTTGTTAATAAAATGTATTCAAGTCATTGTATTTGGCAGCGTCCAAGACTTTCTTCAATGACGTTTACGTTTCTTTGGTATTAGCGCTCAGTGCGACAGGAAACGAATTTTCCGAGGTGGCAACATAAAACATAACAGTTTTCAGACTGCTTTTGGAGGACTCTATGCGCAGTCTCCAGTCTTCAGATTTATATTCACCGGACACTGTCAAAACCAAAACGCGGATATTCGTGCAATAAGGCAATGCATTATTCTTAGTTGTTTTGAAAAAAGTTGTAAAATTATGCTAATGTCCGTATAGTCCAATATACGATCCCCAAGTGGTAAAACATTCGCTTGTTTCTATACTTTCGCTAGCCATTCAGAACGCTGAATCGAGTTTGGGTAATTTGAGGATCGTTGGGTGGTGCGATGCTCCCGATGCGATTCTAACAGTTTCAAGATCTCAGAAAAGAATATAAAATGTCATTGTGCTAATGAGAGGAAAGTGACAAAGGCGTTTGAAGATTTCACATTGTTCTCTTAAAACTGTTTGCGAATTGAAAGTAATGGAATTATTATAGAACTAGTATATCACTTCGAGTCTATTTAATGTGCCCGATGCATTTCGTTTTAAATCTCCAAATTTGTTTGTAATAAATATTGCAAAACTTTTTATATCAAAATTCTTCGACTCCGCGTTGCTAGAAAAAGTTATTTTATTCTTTTTACTCGTATATTATTTTTTTTAAAGTCTTCCAAGATTGGTGCTGGATTTCTGACTATGTGTTCAAGGAAATCTGCTTATACTGAAAGTTTTAAGTCAAAATTTTATATCGTCTATTCTTACAAATGGATTCTCTCCTAATGATTTCATATAAAAACATACGGTGTTTGTATATCATAAGCAAAAAATTTTAATATCATACAGTTGGTCCCTTAAGTTTATAAATTATTATTTTTATTAATTTTAATAATTTTTATAAAAATATAGCTGATTTCATAACATAAACCATGTAAGTAAAAGTTTTAAGCTTAAAAAAGAACATATATGTACATATATGTGTATATATATATATATTGTTCACCCTATTTATTTGTATTAACAATGGGCCCGTTTCTTTGTAACCAAGTTGCAAAAGAACACTAGGAACGATAACGAATTGCATGTAAAGCAACAACCCTAACTCGGAAAAATATGCGAGTGGAGCTAACTCAGTAAAATGATATCCGACCTGAGATGTAATGTTGGGAAGTGAAAAAACTGTCCTCTCGTGGATGAGCCGGAAGAAAGTACACGGGAAAATTGTTTTTCTGCAGTTTAGCACCCAAACCACGTCAGCCCAAAATTTGCTAGAAAAACAACTTTCCGTTTTAAATAGCACTAAACAAATCACATCTTTCATGAAAAAACAGGGTTGCTTTTGCAACTAAAGGAAATTTTATCCGTGTTGGAGTGTTCTTTTGCAAGTCGGTTACAACAAAACGGGCCCAAAAATAAGTTTTGTCTCTTCAACAAACTAATTCCGCCGACTCGAATCATGTCTTCTGCAGCAAACACGTACTCGTGTTCCTTAAGGCAATCGCCTTAACTACTTTTATCTACTAAGCAAGCATTATTGTTGCTCTTTCACTTGGAGCTCGATCTTTGTTATATTCAAAATGAATGAGCTACAAAACTGCGTACTTAAAAATTAAAAAAAAAATACGATTTAAAAAGTTGAATAATTTTTTGACCTTTTTTTAAATTTATCGAATTTTTATACATTTTCAAAACAGTTTACAATTTTTTCTTAATAGTTTATTTTGATAAGAATGATTGAAAATACATTAAAAGACTCAAGTGGTAAAAAGTTTATTTAACATTTTGTTGCTTATGATATGCGCAACAGAGTATATTTCAACATTAAATTGGGACAAGAGGAGAATCGATAACTTCGAAGTTCCTGTATCCTGTATAGCTTTATGAGGAATTATTTCACTACTGGGTGCCTCAATAATCCACAATCCTACTCGGCATATTGGAGACTTTCCTCCTTCACTGATATGTTTTCTAAAATACATTTCAATTTTTCTGAAATGGATTTGTGGTTTTCTGAAATACATTTGCAATATCTGAAATATATATGGGATTTTTTGACTTTTTCTGAAATAGGTTCATAGTTTTTTGAAATACATTTGGGAGTTTCCATTGTAACGGGCGCGACACCTTTGTGCATAATTCTTTAATTTTGAAGAAAACTAGATATTAAAGTAACCATTGAAATATTATACGCTTAAAATACTGTCAGAAGTAAGGAATTAACTCATATGAACTACATTTTAGAAATAAATCAGTACCAACCAGAAAATGCCAAAGAAGAGCGTTAAGGGTGCGACGTTATAAAATTGATAAATTGCGTGTAATCCACTTTCACACGAAACTGTGTAAAATTTTTAATTAAACTGACTAAAAATGCCATGGCATATTTAAATCTAGAATGTTTCCTATTATTTCCGCATTCAAAGAAAATACACTTCTTAATCCATTTAGATTTATTAACATTTTAAAGTGTAACGGGCGCGGCACCTCGTTGTAGCGGGTGCGACATGTCTATTTTTTTTTTTTTACATATTTCAACTATTTATTATATTTTTCATTACGATAATTCAATTTCAAGCCAAAATAGGAAAATATATCTATGTTAAAACAAGTTAACACGTTAAAAGTAAGTACGTGGGTATGTTATTTATAAATGATCTTTCCTGATGTCAGCTTTAAGGTTTGGTTAAATCAGCCAAATATAAATCATAATTCTAATTCAATATTTATGCTGATTGCATTAGGCATGATCAAATAATTAATTCTATTGTTTTAGAAAATAAAAAATTTATAAAAAATTAATAATTAAAGAACAATTTCATTAAAATTATTTTCTTAGGAAAAATTTCTCAAGCGTAGATTTTGCTGTCCTACCAGCAAACAGACAGCCGTCAGATTCTTCATCCTTAATGAACAAGTGCTTATCTTGCAAATTTTTTATAGGAGCAATGTGGGCCCATCTCTGATCTAACAATACTTGCTCAGCCGCAATGTCTTCCATCGAATGGTAGAGAATTTTTATATCGTTGAAGTTTTTCTCTTAAAGAAACTCAAAACACTCTTTTGGCGTTTTTAATACCACCTTCCGTTCTTTAACTGCTGTTCACAAAGTCCTTTTTACTACAGCTCCGATACCATCAACGGCACCTCTGCCATGACTGGTGGCAAAAAACGACCAAGTAATGTTGGCACCGAAGTCATCTACTGCAGAGCACACATTGTAAAGGTTGTAGCGATTTTTGAATTGGGCAGCACATCCATCAGAGAATATGTGAATAACACCAATATTTTTGTCGCGAGACTTGATATCGCTGACAATGCTTCTGAGGAATTTCCACACGCAAGTTTTACAATGTGTAAGGTCGTCACTTAATATTGCATACGAAAAGGGTTTTATTTCATTATTAACTCTGACCCATACACAAGCTGTGAAAATGGTTGCTTGTCGGTGCCTCCAGTGTGCATTTTGTATTTCATCTTGATATACTATTTCGTAGTTTTCTGCAAAATCTATTTGTCAAGCAGAGTTCGCTTGGCAGATTGCAATATATATTATCGAGAATGCTAAGAGGATTTGGTGGAAACGACGGAAAGATATTCTTGATAGCTTCAACCAAAAAACAAAAATTTGCGTGATAGACGCATACGCACATATTTTGTGGAGTTTCTCTTATTGGACGGACAAAACTTGGTCGCAAGGCAAAAAATTTTGACTTTCCAATCTGTGTACCAGGATATTCAGTTTCAAACATATTGAAGCATTCGCTTATACTCATCAATAAATACCTCTTCTGAAACTTTTGTCGTATTCCAGTTGATGTATTTTTAACGCATACAAACTCCTTTTTCCCAGGACTTACTACGCTAATATCATCTCTTTGGAAGAACTCTTGAACTTTACAAATGGTTTCATTGGAAGATCCGGAACCACTTTTTAGTTCCGAATTAGATGAGAGAGTTCCACCAGCAAGCTCTTGTATTACCGCTATTCTTTTAGAAGGACTTTTAGGAAGGCTGCGTTTTACTATTGTGACAGCTTTTTTGAGGGATTTTTTGGACTTATAAGAACCAATTGGTGAAGTATTAGCGCAAGTTTTTCTTGTACTTTCTCCTAGCTTCCTTTTCCGCTCTCTCAACAACTTCTGACGCTCCCGATTGTGTTCTCGCCATTTCTTTAGTGCCTCAGCGTCCATTGACCCTTTCTTTGCTGCTCTTCTCTGTCTGTCCCGTATCTGCTCCATACGTACATAAATGCTCTTTATATTTTCCATAATTGTTTTTCAAATTGTAACGATATTTTTGCATTCTATTGGCAAACTCCATTTCCTAATTAATAATCACACATTAGCAAAAAAGTTATTAAAAATGTAACGGGCGCGACTCGTACTAAAAAATTAATACAGAGAAAACGGTTTGACAAATTTGTTTGAAATTTTCGCAATATAATCCCTAGCAGTTACTTGTTACGTATGCAAAGATTTATTCATGCAACGTTACTAATCCTTTTACCACAAAACTAAATCCTTTTTTTTTCGTAACGGGCGCGACACCAATTTTGCTTAAATTTAATTAATTACTGTGATTTATACTTCGCAGAATCTTGAAAGTCAAGCCCAAGTAGAGCAAAAAAATATGTAAAATTTCACGTAGCTCAATAAAATATCCGTCAAAAATCGAAAACTTTGAAAAAAATACTATGCGACTATGATCACGATTTTAAATTTGTTTAATATCATAGTGTTGTGAACTTTGGCAGGCGTTTACACCTCCATCACGATATCAAAATATAAAAAATTGGTAAATAACAATAAAGAGACATGCGTGAACACAAATATAAGCCTTCGGGCTGGAAGCAATGTAATTTATTTCTAAGCTCAATGGGATCTGATTTCGTGGAAACTCCCATTTGCGTTTGTCCGAAAAAAAAAACAGTTGGAAAATGGGATTAAAATTCGGGATAAAAGTTAAAAAAAGAGGAGAATGTGATTCATATGAAGCTTTACTTACTCAAGAGCATTTTAAAAAATTATCTTTGCAATTATATTGAAATCAAGACTGTGAATTGCGCATTAATTATGTTGTTAAGCGCTAAAATTAATTAAGTTGTTAATTTAAATTATGATTCTAAGATCCAATTATGTAATTAAGTATATGTGCACATAAGTTATTGTATCGAATACAATATCAATTTAAAATAATTCAGCTAAAAAGTGAAGTTTAATAATTTCAATGTCAAATAGAATTTTCCAAAACAAATACAGAATAATATGTACTACTTTTATACTATATTTTCATATGATTAATGAAATCAACAAAATTTCTCTAGTCGTTGTTTTTAAGGTATGGTAGGAAAGAGCTATAGTAACAGAGTCCAGCTCGGTCAAATTAAAATATTAGTCCAAAAGATTTATTCAATTTTTGAAACTGCAACTTTTTTAAAAAGAAAAAAGTGAAAATCAAACAACCAAACCAAAATGAAAACCAAATCAATAAGAAAGCACAGAGTCCAGTTTGGTCGGAAACAACCCAATAGTGGCAACCGTGATTATACCGTAACTGTATAGCTTTATAGTTTGATATTTTAATTTAATGATCAATTGAAATAAGTCAAAATTTTGGCCACTTTCGGGCCAAAGGTTTGTCAAACAACTTGCCATCTTCAGAGGCGAATATGATAAAAAATTAATTTAGTTATTTTGCTATCACATGTAAAATGTAAATTTTGTCAAACAATTTGATGATATCTAACATCAAAGCATCATATTTCTGTGTTCACAAAGCAACGCCTTAAATACTTTTGATTATTGTAAAGGTATTTATTACAATTTTGGTCATATGTCTTCACGAAAAATGGCAGGGATGGTGGCAAATAGTTTCGATATACATCAATTTATTAACTAACTTACTTACTCATTTAATTGGCGCCCCTGCTAACTGGTGCCAATTGGAAATACCAAGTGATGGCAAATCCTTTTTCCCTTAGTCCTTCCAACGGAAAGGAGGCCATCCTCTTCCTCTACCACACACACCTAGTACCGTGTTGAATACTTTCAGGAATGTAGCTTTTCATCCATTCGCACGATATATCCCGGCGAGGTTCATAAATCTTTCGGATAATCTTTCTCTCGAACACTAAAAGGGCTGGCTCATCCGATGCTGACAGTGCCCACTCTTGAGCGCTATAAAATTGCACGGGCATAATGGGAGACATATAGAGTGTAGATTTAGTTCGTCTAGGGAGAGCTTTACTACGCATTTGCCTACTCAGCCCAAACTAGGACTTTTTGGCAAGAGAGATTCTTCGTTGGATTTCGAGGCAGACATTATTGTTGGTGTAAATGCTGATGCCAAGATAAAGTTCCAAAGTTCTCCACTTTGTCGAAATTGTAATTATCAACAGTGATGCGGGAGCCAAGACGCGTGTGCGCTGATTGTTTATTTGATGACAGGAGGTACTTCGTTTTGCTCTCGTTCAGCTCCAGATCCATACGCTTCGCTTATGTATCTAGCTTGGAAACGGCAGAAGTAACGGTGCAGTTGTTGAGGCCGACGGTATCGATATCGTCAGCATTCGCCAGAAGTTGCACGCTCTTATAAAATATGGCGCCTGACCAGTTTGATTCTGCAGCTTCAATTATCTTTGCCAACATAATGTTAAAGAAGGCTCACGAAAGAGAGTCATCCTGTCTGAAACTTCGTTTGGTTTCAAGCGGTTCGGAGAGGTCGTACCCGATTCCGAAGGAGCTGTTTGTATTGCTCAACGATATGTTACATAGTCGTATTAGCTTAGGGTCTTTTCCAAGATTTGGTGTATCGTGAATATTTGATCGATGGTAGATTCGCCAAGTCTAAAGCCACACTGATATGGTCCAATCTGTTCATTCACGGTGGGGTCCAGTCGTTCATACAATACGCTCGACAGAAACTTATATGCTATGCTAAGGAGACTGATTACGCGGTAGTTGGCGCATATTACAGGATTGACCTTTTTGTGAATTGGGCAGAGTACACTTAAATTCCAATATGTACATTAAAAATAATAGCTCGTTACATGAAGCAAAAAAATCCACTAACTTTCGCGAAAAATATACAAATGTTGTTGGACTGCTATTATAAAATGATATGTAATATAGTGAACCAACTTCATTTCCCAGTACAAAGAGAAAGCTAGCCGCACCAAAAATAAACAGCGCTGTTTCAATCAAAAAATGATCTTGCTTCTAAAAAATATTTGAACTTTTTCCTTTACAACCCAATTTATAAAAGGAAATATCTCTTTCCTCTATACATGGCATCACCCAGTGCCGGAGCTTGCGCTGAAGTGGCCTCGGGCAGAACAATATATGAGGGCCCCTTTTTCGATAATTTTTTCAAAGATTATAAATCACGAAAAATATTTTCTAATGAGCGAATACTCATATTTGTATAATATGTACGATTTATAGTGGCATCCAATGGATTTTAGGCGATCCCTTTTGAGAATCTGAGTTATCCACATTGTTAGAAGTTTTACCTGGTTCCAAGTCCACAGTGAAATTTCTTTCCTCGGCAGGTGTTTCTGCAGAGAAATCAAAGATCATATTGGAATGTTATATCAAGAAATTATACTGATTCAAGTCAAAAACACGACTGAATACTCGTAGTAATGATTGAAATTTCGTATCAGCAACAATGTTAAACATTTCTTTTGATACCAAATGATTATAACACTTGGCTTGCAAAAAGTGTTTGAGATGGAAGATAATGTGAGTTCGTGATACAAACCTTAATTTTCCATGATGCTTTGTTCGGCTTTTGATAACCACCACGAAGTAATTCGTTGGTTATTTAAGGCTGATTCCTCGATTATATATATTTCAGTTTTCTCACATTTCAAAATGAACTCGACTTGGGTTTTATTTTGAATTGGCAAAATGAGTTTGTTTTGTGTATGTTTTCCGTAAGTGTATATATCTTTCTGAACGCGTTTTATCGATTAATAAAATCGGCAGTTTTTTATATCATTTGACCAAATGAAATCAATTTTGATCTAGGAAAACTGAGCGTAATATTAGGTTTTTGAAAATCTACTTGTTTGACTCACCGTATTAAGCGCGCTTAATTGTAGACCGTGCCGATTTTCGAGTTTCAACAAATTGAAAAAAGTTTCGGCTAATATTTGAGCTTCGCTCGATCGTTAAACTTAAGATTCAATCTTAAATTTCCTGATATTAAATGTACTGTATTTTTTTTCCCGGCTGGGGTCCTCCCAAGCAGGTGTACTCGGGGCACTGTTCCGATTGCTGTATAGTAGTTCTAGCCCAGGCATCACCGACTCTTTCTGCACATGCACAGCTTGAGATAATATGCGCTAAATGTTCGAACAATAGAAAATTTTACCTTAAACACCAACCGTCCAATTAAATGTATAACTCATATATATACATATATATATACATATATATTTGCAAAAATGTCTAAAAGAAATCAAGAGTGTATGAGTTTATATATGTGATAATCTGCATACTGTATGAAATTCACTAATTTAATAACCAAAGCAAATGTTCCGCAAATGCTTATCACACTATTTATGAGATGTTCGAAATAAAATTATTTTCTTTTCTTTGCGCCGATGCAAATTATTTTTAATTATGCTAATTCAAAGTTGTTATGTGAAACGGAAAACTTCACACAACAAAGCAAAGCTACCAATTTATGAGGCTGAACGAATTTTATTGTCTCACTGATTTAGCTTTTGGGTAGATGTAGTACATAACTAACTAGAATAAAAGTGCACTCTACTAATTTTCATAGGAACGAAAGTTGCTTTGTTTTCAATTAAATTAAACATATTTTTTTGTCAGACTATTGTAAGATACCTGTCTTTATAAATGCATATAACTCTTTAATTCACTGAATTAAGCGGCACATAGAAAAGTTAATGGAAGTCAATAGATCGAGTAAACCAATGCATTAATAATTAATCCAATTCGAAAAGGGTAAAAGGGATTAATGGATTTATGCATATACACAAATATTAGGAATTCAATTGAACAAATTGGTTTTGGCCATAACTGGTCAAAGAAAAAAAAAACACAAGACAAATTACAGTGAAAACATGTTAACTAATTTCATAAGACTCACACTGAAATTCCTCGCTACTGTATGTACACCTGTGCCTAACTGTAGGCTTTGTAAAAGCGGCCGGCTACCACAAGAAAACGCTCGGTTTAGAAGTAATACGAACTGTAACTCTAATGTCTAATGCTTACCAACACCGCGCGCTGTCCTTTGATCTGTGCTCCATTTAATTGCTCACTTAAGGTAACAAATTTTTCACCTTAAAAACGGTTGTCGATTAGCTACCAACCAAAATGGTTCACTAATGTCGCAACTGGCTATCGAATTAATTTAAGACTTAAAAGTATATACCAAGATATAAGTAATAGAAAAGTTTGCCGCGCTGGCTACTAACTAGCGCCATGAATTAATAGCTCATTCCTTACAGGCCAAAATATGTGTCCACACACATACATACAAATGTACAGATATTTACCTTAGTTGATATTTGAGGGAAGAGAAATTGGCTCCATTAGGTTGGCGTACACTGATTTCCGAAACTATTTCAATGCCTATCTAATCGCGGTTAGAGTAGTCTTGTTAGTGCAGTCAATTTGTCAACTAATGTTGCACATGTCAAAGGTAAATTTATTTATGCTAATTCAAGTGAGCCGATTTACGTTGCCCACAAAATGGTTAATGTTAAATAAGTAGAAGCAAAAATGTCAACTAGCACAATGCACACTACGGCTGAGTAGCTCTCTACAAAAAAAGAGATTAATAAAAACATTCCATGCAAGAAAATAAATTTAGATTTTTCGTAAATCGTTAAATCTTTTAACTATTTCTCGGCTATTTTGCTAATATGAACATTATAAACGAACACCATCGCCAATTCCAAGTTGGAATGAGAATGATTTGTTCACACGAAATTTGCAATAAGCCTTAATCATATTGTATATCATGTCTTGAACCTTTATATAAATCCATATATAAACCGAGACCTAAGTTGTCTTCGGTAGTGAAGACGTGGTGATAGCTACCAGATATGTGTATATTTCCCTTTTGGAAAAAAAGAGAGAACGAACGATGACGAAGTGGGACGATTTAGCCCAAGAACAATAAAGGGTCTTGCAATAGGGACGCTACAAAAGTAGACCGATAGTGACAGCAAACGACGCTCTTTTGACGTTTCTCTTTAGTAAGGTTTGCCATTTCATCATGGAAAGATATACGATCCAACAACGAGTCGAAGTTATTAAAATTTACTAACTTTAAGAGCGCTAAGTCGCGTCATTTCTGGCTGAGTGGCTTCGTCAATAAGCAAAATATGCGTTATTGGACAGGCAGCAATCCACACGTACTCCATGAGTCAACATTGCATCCCGAAAAAATTACGGTTTGGTGCGGTTTATGGGCCGGCGGCGTCATTGGGCCGTACTTCTTCCGTGATGATCAAGGCCGGCACGTTTCTGTGAATGGGAATCGCTACCGCTCAATGATAACCGAATATATTTGGCCCGAATTGGACGATATGGACTTGGACAATATGTGGTTCCAACAGGACGGCACCACAAGCCACACAGCGAATGTCACAATCGATTTATTGAAAACCAAGTTTGGTGAACGTGCTATCTCACGAAATGGCCCAGTCTATTGGCCACCGCGGTCGTGCGATTTGACGCCGTTATATCGGGTGTTTTTTTTACAGGTTTGTTTTTCGAATAGAGATAAAACTGCCATTTTGTGGTCAAATCTGGCAACTCTAATGTCATTTATGTTCAGTTTGGTTTGCCATTTCATCATGAACAGGTTGACAAAAGAACAACGCTTGCAAATCGTGCAAATTTATTTCGAAAATAATGGTTCAGTTCGCGAAGTTTACCGCGAGCTCCGTCAATTTTATGGTCGACATAACCGTCCATCAGAGCAATTAATTCGGTTAACCATGGATCGTTTTCGCACTACGTTTACTCTATGTGATAATACGCATCCGCAGAGACGTCGAACAGTGCGCACCGAAGAAACAATTGCCGCTGTAGAGCAAAGTGTTGAAGAGGACCCGAATGAATCGATTCGCCACCGTGCACAGCAATTGGAGCTTTGTCCATCAACTTTATGGAAGATTTTGCGCAAAGATCTTGGCTTGCGACCTTACAAGATCCAGCTTGTGCAAGAATTAAAGCCGCGAGACCATGCAATGCGTCGTGATTTTGGTGTATGGGCCGAAAATGAGATTGATCTCGATGCTGATTTTCATCGCAAAATTTTGTTCAGTGATGAGGCTCCTTTTTGATTGAATGGCTACGTCAACAAGCAAAATTGCCGCATTTGGAGTGAAGAGAATCCACATGAGACCCTTGAAACGCCATTACATCCACAAAAACTGACTGTTTGGTGTGCTCTATGGGCTGGTGGAGTCATTGGGCCATACTTCTTCCGCAATAATGCTGGAGAGGCAGTTACCGTTAATGGAGACCGGTATAGAGCCATGATAACCGACTATTTTGTTCCCGAATTGGATGGCATGAATGTGGATGAGTTGTGGTTCCAACAAGACGACGCTACATGCCACACAGCGCACGTCACAATCGATTTATTGAAGGAAACATTCGATGAGCGCATAATTTCGCGGAATGGACCTGTAAATTGGCCACCAAGATCGTGTGATTTGACACCATTGGATTATTTTCTTTGGGGATATGTGAAGTCGCTCGTCTACGCCAACAAACCAGAAACGTTAGGGGAATTGGAAGCCAACATTCGTGGCGTTATTGCCGACATACGGCCCCATATGCTCGAAAAAGTGGTTGAAAATTGGACCTGTAGAATTGGCTTTATTCGAGCCAGCCGCGGCGGCCACATGCCCGAAATCATATTTAAACATTAATGGCATAAAATTATCCTTCCAATAAAGCCAAATTGATGGACCTTAAAACGATTTTCTTGTGTTTTATTTCAATTCGAAGTTCTATACCCCTAAAAAAACACCCGTTACTATTTCCTGCGGGGCTACGTCAAGTCTATGGTATATGCCAACAGGCCAGCGACGATTGATGAACTTCCTACGAATATCGAACGTGAAATTGCAGCAGTATCGGTCGATTTATGCTTGAAAACCGTCCAAAATTTGGTTCAGTGTCTGGACTTCTGCAAGCGTGCCCGTCGTGCCCATGCAAAAGAAATCGAGTTCTATACATAATGACATCGAATGTACTTTCACAGAAATTAGGAATTTAATTCATATCTCAACCCATTTTTGTTTTATTTAAAAAAGCTTTTGTAGCGTTCCTTTTGAAAAACCTAATAGAATACCAGATTGCGTCTTCCGCATACCGCTGATAATCTCTTTGTCGATTTGGCAACATTGTAATGCAGCAAATAAGGCATGATAATTGGGTATAATCATTAATTCCACACCAACATTGATATCGATACGCTGCGATAAGCTGCTTTCCTACAAAGTAAAAATGTTGGGTCGACGAAATTTTTTGTTAGAGTTTTTTGTTTTATTTATTAAATAATTTAAAACGTATGCAATCCTCTATTTTTGTAGTGAAAATGAGGGTGAAAATTTTGTAAAGATTCGTTCTGGCCGCTGAAAGAACTTTGGTTGTATGGTTCAATTCTTTAACTCTCGCAACGAAGTCAACAACGAATAGATATCGACAAATGTTTTCAATTTTGCTTTTATCTAACACAAATATAATAACAAAACTGTAATATATTACCGACCGAAAAGCTCCTAAAGCATCCAAATTGGAAATTAAACTTTGGTCCTAAGAAAAATACAAAACTCTCAATCGTTTGCTGCTTATTTCGTGCTTCTTTCTCTCCTTTTTTAGAAATTGTTCTTTTCTTTCGCATTTTCTAGCTATTCTTACGTCACTACCAGTTGCTCTGAGTGCGCAAGGCGCAATATTGTTTTGTATCATTCTTGGATTTAACCCTGTCTGTATTTATGTCTGTTTGAAAAGAAAGTTGCATTATGTTAATATTTTTAAACACGTGGCAATACTGTTTAGACACATTTTCGTCATACAGTTTTTTTTGAACCTACTTCTTATGCATCCCTTTCTGTCATACTTACTTCAACTTAATAATTTAATTTAATTTACTGTTTGAGGTAAGAGGCGACCCCCTCCAAAGGTATTATCAATATAAAGCCTCCTTAAATCTCCGTCGTTTGAGACACATATTTCAATATTTGATATCGCTATTAAATTTAATTACTTTTTGAAACAGGTTGCAATCTTCTCCAAAATTATTTTTGAAATTAAGTTTTATTAAAACTTTTATTTTGGCTCTCATACTGTAAAATGCCATTTATTTTTTAACTGAACACAATTTGTGTGTTCACAAGCTTCATTTGACATCCATATTGCAATATTTCATTAATTTCTTTAAAAAATCAGTTCTATGGCACACCATATAACAGACTATATATGTACATATGTACCAAATATTATCAATATTTATCCATAACGTTTTTAGTAGATGGCAGCTCTCCATTGTTTTGTGCATAAGCTAAGTACATTGTCTTACGTCCTGTTGTCATCTGCTATGTTAATCAGCGCAGTCTTCATTTCCCATAGGTTTTCTAGAAAAAGCCTTCCTAAAGCGCTATCGGTTCACACCTTATAAATTTTACTGAACTTAAGTTTTTATGCAGATATTGAAACAAAATTATATCTACCTTACCAATTACATTGGATCAACCTTTTTAGAGCAATGTCATTAGCTCTCATTATGTTTTAGTTATCCTATATATTCAAATAAATTATCTAATTTCTGTAAACATGCACGCTTCTCTAAAAATACTTTTTACGAATTAATCTTTCTACATTTCAAATTTCATTTAACTTATTAATTTTGTTTCCCTTTTTAACAGGTTTCATCTCTGTTTAAGAATATTTACGAAATGAAGCTCTCTTAAACCTTTTTTGAGCGGTATGTAATAATAGCATGTAGGTCAACTTATCAATAAAATTTAATTAACCCTTCTAAACAATTGGCAACCTTCTTTAAAATATTTTCGTATAAACAATTTCATTACACTACATTATTATTATAACATCTATGTCAGCCAACTTATCACATGAGTTGAACTAAAATTACACTGTGGAACAAATTCAGGTTAGCAAAAGTAAGGTCGATTCTGAGAGTGAGGGATGAAAATAGAGGCTAAATTTGTAGACCCATATCGCGGCGTTTGTTTATGTTAGTTCGAATTTTTTTTAATCGACCTTCGAACTTTGCAGCCAAATGCCGATTTTGAGCATATTGTTTATATGGTTTTTTGGCTATAACTCGTCGACTAATTGATATTTTTTCAATCTCTTAAAACCAAATTATTGCTAGAGACCTGTGCAATAATTACAATTTAAAAAAAAGATTGATTTAGAAAATTTTTGTAGTGCTTATGAAGCAAAATGTTGGACATATTTTTTTCATGCTTTTTGAATATATTTTCCACAAAACTAAGTATTTTTTGTTTTCTGTTTGATCTATAATATGCTTCTCAGTTTCTTCAATAAATTTCGTACGAAAAGAAAACAATCATAATACAAAACTTGCGTTTTGCAGCTAATATTAATTTACTTCTCATTCTTATGTTCCAATTTTTTCAGTGTTGGTTTTGAAGAAACTTTGAAAAAGAAATTATAAAAATATGGAAAAAAAAAAAATTTTGAAATGTTAGTTATGAAAAGTTTTAAGTAAAAAAATTAAATAGATTAAATTAATGGCCAGTTGTCGTTTAGCAGGCGGCTGTGGATTAACATCATTGCTCTCTCTAATACCTTGGTCATCGTCATCATCATCAGAATGGTCGATAATTTCTTCCAACAGATATTCTGGAATTTCATCTTTGTCTTCCCCTTCTTCCTCGTCTTCCTCTTCTTCAAAGGTATTTTTATACCACCCACAAATTTCAGCGAGTATTGCATCTGGAGATTTCTTTCCTCTGTACCTGAAACGTAAATAGTTTTCAATCGTTAACCAATCGTTAACATGTTTAAATTGTGCACTCTGACAAAGATATTAGAAAAATCTAGGAATTCAAAATATGCACACTCTATAGTTACCTTATTTCAAATGGAATCGCAGCTTGGTGGTAACCTTCGCCTTGCTCATTAGATTCAGTTGGCAACTGTTGAGCGAGTTGGTCAAGATGCTGATGCAAGACATGAGTTTTGTACGACATATTAACCCCAATTTCATCGAAAGCTGCCAACATGTTTGCAACAGATTGCTTGTAGTTGTTCTTGCGTTCTTTACCCAAAAGTCCTTTAATAACTGCTTTCTATGCGACCCATGCATTTAATTCTCGGTCTGTCAGAACTTGGTCAAAATCTTGACGACTCATTAGTTTCCGTATGTCGGGACCATTAGCAACCCCTTCCTTAGTCTTGGGAAAATGTCTTTTAAGCGGTTGAATACTGCTGGTCTCTTTGCGATACATTTCAAAAATTTTTTAGCAATGCCTAGTTTAATGTGGAGCAACGGCAAAAAAATTTTCATTTCAGGAACATGACTTTCATGTAGTTAGCCTATTGTCTTTATGCCATTTCCGTCCAATGCGACTATTCCAGTTATGCTGTTTGTACTGGTTTCTTCCTTTAATACTTTCTCCGTATCGTGAATACCAATCGCACAAAAAACATGGATATTTGGGACGGACAGATGCTGTTAAGCCTGTAGTAAATGAAACTATTTTGAGGTCGCAGCAAATGCGCCACTGGTGTTCGTTATATTTGACTACTTCCAGAATGTGTTTCAAATTATCGAAATTTTCACTAGTGTCAGTGCTATACGCAATTGGAACAGAAGGCATTCTATTCGTCTTGTGCAAAAGCACAACTTTTAGGCTGATTAGTGAACTATCGATGAATAAACGCCAATCATCTTTTTTATAGGTTAACCCTATCGTCTCTATTAACTTTTCGAGCGAAATTTTTTGCATCATTCACATTGAAGAACTTTTCTCACTCTTTTTGGCGGTTTCGATATGCTGTTACTTTGGTACCTTTCGCCAGCAAATTATTTCCTTTCAAAAATGAAGCCAGTTGTTCTGATTTTTTCTGAGTCAAACACAAAATTGCAACAATTGCATCCAATTGCTTTTGTGTGACTAGGATTGGGTCTCTTTCTTTAACTTAACTTTCTTTTAACTTATGCAGAAATATAATTAATTTATAAAATAGTTGACAACCCCCTTCAAAGATATTTTAAAAATGAAGCTTTCGTAAGCCTTTCAGTTTGACACCCATATACAAAGTCAAACGAAAAATCTCGTCAAACCAAATTTAAAAAAATCAATATTAATATATTCATTTAATTTGTTAATTTAATTGAATTTATCTTTAAATAGGAGGCAGGTTTCCTGTTTCTTTCGACACCCATTTCGCATAATTTTTTTTTAGCCATTCATTTTATTGAACAGAAAACAACTCTATTTAGAAAATAGTTTATATAGCAATCCAGATAGTGGGCTACATATATATGTGCTGAATCTTATACAAAACTGTCTAGCAGTTATATGGCAATATAAGATTTTACTTATTTAGTAAATCATATTTGACTTTTATTTACTCTCTTTTAAAAGTACGCTATAAGCTAATCTACTTCATAAGCATTTCAGCTTGGCCTGGTCGCAAAGATACTCACACACTCATTCACAAATTTTCAGAATGAAGCAAATTAATATTTTTTCTAAATTTAATATCTGTTTACTAAAAACGCAGCGCAAATTTATGCCAAATCATTTTTATTCTAGAAAAGTATGAGAGAAAGGAAAGCATTTTAACATAGTTGCAGTTTTCTTTTTACGTTGCAATTTATAGTTTTATAAAACATTGGTCATAATTTTCTACGTTTTGAGACGATTTCTTTTAAATTCAAAGATGTCTAAAAATTAAAGCCGAAGAATTTTTTTCTGACATTTTGCAATATTGGCCCTCATATTGTAAATAAAAGTTTCAAGAAAACTTAATTTCAAAAATAAATTTGGAGAAGGTTGATCCCTGCTCAAAAAAAATTACTTAAAATTATAACAAGTTAAATCAAATCCAATATCCAAATAATATTCTGCATTTCCCAAATACTTTTAAAGAAGATTGACAACTGTTTTTATTCAAATTATGTTAAATCAAAAATTTAACGAGATTTTGCAATATGAGTGAAAAACTGCAAACTTAAACAATCAAATTTAAATTTCAATCAAACCAAAAAGTTTTAAAAGTTTTAAGTGTTTAAAAATTTAATTATTAAGTTAATAGAAATATCCCGTAATAAGATTCAGTTCACTAAAACAAACTTAATTATTAAAATAGATTTAAGGAATAATGCCATTTGTAAGCTTATTGAAATACTACTTGCTCTGAAACGACAGGGGTTATACGAAAATATTTTTGATAAGGGTTTGTAAACATCGTTGATTTAAATAAACTGATAAAGTAACGGAAATTCTGCTATACTGATGTCAAACGAAAAAAGAATTAAACCTCTTCGATAAATGTTGAGGGTTGCAACCTGTTTGCAAAATTTAAATTCAAATAAATTCAAAAAATAAGTGGAGCAATACTGTTTTGAACGCACAGAGATTTATAAAAGCTTAGTCTCGAAAAATTGTGAGAGGTTACTAACTGTTGAAAAATTACATAAAAATAAAAATTTGTATACAATTTGGCCAAATACTTGCTTATAAACTTGGCTTATATATAAGATATATTTTCAAAATAGTTAAATAGTTGTTAAAAAAGGTAAATCACATATCGATGACCGCTGAACAGATCAGGATAAGATTTGCCACAACATAGATCGTCTGTTATATGTTTCAAAATATAATCTTTTTTAGTGTACCGCCTACCTATTAAACTCAAAAACTAATTAATCAAAATAGTAAAGTCAAATATGGCAAAAGGAGTATTTATTATAGGAAAGTTTGAAAGAAAGTTTCCATCTGGTTAAGGGTCATTTTAGTTTTATTACATAATATGAAAAAGCTACATTTCAAAAACTTTTTAGAGAGGGTTTAAAAAATCAATTGAAATTAAAATAAGTGAAATGAAATATTGCAAATATGAGTCTTATACAAAGGAGTTTTAAGAAAGTCTTGTTTTTAAACTACCTTGGAGAGGGTTGCCAAATATTTAAAAATCTGCATAAAATTAAATTATTGTATTTTGATTCCGTTGAGCATTTCTATGGCAAACAAGTTTCATCAACCAACTATAATCGGCAATTATGCAGTAGTGGTATACTTTCTTTTAGATAAAAAAAATTTAAAAAACTAAACTAAAAATGAGTTAAAAGTTATTAACTTTGTTAAAATTATTTATTGCCCTTCTGTTACATTCGAATTAGTTCTAAATAAAGCATTGAGTGAAAGCGTCGTATGGTAAAAAATGGAAAATGTATCCACAAATATTGTCCTTAATCCACACTTTTCGATATATATATGTATAAACTTTCAACATCCTCACATTTTCTGTGTAGATCCTTCGCAGCCGACCCTGCATTGAAACAAAAGACTTAAGAAAGCAACTCGGTTTTTGTTAAGTTCGAAAGCATTCGACAATTGAAAATATATGTAAATATATATTGGGCAATTTCACATGTAAAAAACTCTATCGTACATCCATACATACCTTCATATCTACTCGTATGCACAAAACGAGTATCCCCATATGCAACATGTGGGTGTTAGCGTGGCACTATTCCGTTGTACTATTCTCTTAAAATACCACATGAAAAAGGAGTTTCAGTTAATTTTGCGGCACTTTGCGAACCCAATTCTAGCTCAATCAAATCAAATAAATTATTTTGTGGAAATTACTAGGCAGTGAGGTCAAATACCCACATATGTTTTGTACATTGGAAGTGCAAAAATAGATTTCTACGAATGTTTGCGCTCTGAGCGAGCTTAAGTAATCCGTGATAAATATCTATGAGTTTTCTGCTACCTCGACAGGACAAAGGAAATCTTGTGTATTTGGCTATTTTACTTGAGGGCTATTTTATTTGCATGGTTTCAAATTGCTTCATTAAAAGTTAGCAAATCGCAAATTTTGTCTATGATACCTGTAATACTTTGAAAAAGCTTTGGCAGTTGAAAATACTTAATAATAATTGGCTTTGAATTTAACGTGTGCTCACACAAAACTTCAACACCTGATGCAATAAAAGGCCCGGCGTTATAGGTGCTGGAAAAATGCTCTACGCATATTTTATAAGCTTACGAGTAGTTCATATTTAAAATAGTTAAATTTAAGTAAGCAATGCTTATTGTTCATCAGTTTTTATGAGCTGCCAAGCATTTCCTGCTCTAGGCTCAATACAATTCTCAATTTTTATTACTAGTTTCAACTCTTTGAACTTTATTAAGGTTCCATATTTTCTAACACTAATGTCATTGTCAACAGCCAATTCATGGCGAACGAACATGACGTTCTCACGCACTTACTTAGCAGGTGCTTTTGGCTTAATGTCATAATTTTTGGTTTGCTGGTACTCATTGCTTTCACTCTTTGAATTTGACTTCTAAAATTTCCATTGTTGTGCTACATTTGTGTTGAATGTTGTTGTATGTACCATTACGTAGCTGACACTTCCGATCTGATGCTGCTCAGTGTCATACTGTGCTATTGTTTCGCTATTCTTTGCGAGAGATTACTGACATATCTCAGTTGATGTAAATGTGTTTGCAACGAGCTGGGTACATATATCTAGGCTTTGTCCCAATTTATCAACAAATTCCTGCTTTCATATTTTCTTATGATTTTTCAAAGTATAGAAGCAAATTTCTTTTCAAGCGAATAGTCATTGTAGGGGACAGCTCTTCAAATGCCATTACAAAAACGGTATCGTTACAAATATAAAAAATTCATAAGCACAACTACATAAATGTATGTATATATATACTTATCTACATGTATTCAAATTCATACTGACAAATTGTCTCACAGCTCGGAGCCGACTGCCGCTGACTTGTTTTATACAACTGTCCTATGTGTCTGTCTTACTGCCTGCCAGCCAGCGAGCCAGCGAGCCAGCCTGCCAACCAACCAACCTGCCTGCCTGCCTGTTGGCCTATCTGATGCAAATGCACTTGTTTTATCTGATTTCGGTGGCAATGCAGCGCTCTCGAAAAGCCTGGTCATAAACATGGGCATGAAAGTATGAATATTCGAATATTTGTATTCAAATAAAAATGAAAAAAAAAAAACAAATAACGAATGTTGTCATTCACGCTGCAGCATTAACAACAAGACATTTTCGGTAATTGTGACATAATCATAGCTATAAAATCTTTCCAATTCACTTTTGATGAATTCGAGGCAGTCAAAACGGTACCAGTACACATTATATTTACTCACGAGCAACACTTTGTGACTTTTCAAAAAATTTCCAATTTGTTATTATCAATTCCTTAAAATCAGTAAGCCTTTGATATTTGCTTGAAGTGATAATATTCCCAGTTGGGCTTTGTTTACATCAAATACTTCGAATGTGGGTCCATTGTACTTGTAATTTCATTTCAAGTAAAAGATGTTATTTATGTACATTGTTGGGAAATATGTTTTTAACTACTATATTTCACTATAGGAAAGTGCGCTTGTTTATATTATTATATAAATATATGCATAAATATATGCACTTTTGAAAAAAAACACAGTTTCAAAAATGTCGCCGAAAGAATTTTGGAAATTGAATTACAAAAACTAGCATGGGTTGTTCAGATTGCTCGCTCCCTCTTGTCAAATCGGCTTCTTTGGCGAGACTTTTTTTCGCTAAATCTTCAAACACGCAAGAAACATGTTTTAGACCAAAATATTTATTTTCCCTTTGAATGAAATATTAAAATTCGTTATTGAGCAAACCTTTAATAATTGAGAAATAAAATACTGTAGTGAAAATTCAATGAATAGTATTCTTTTACAATAATACTCAGCGCATGGGCGCGTCCACTTGAACACTTCAAAAAAGGCTTAAATCGATCTCACCCCATAAAATTTCTTTTTTGTAGGGGTGAAATCAAACTTTTTTATACCGCAATAAAAAAAAATATTAAAAGTGGCCTTCGTTGAAAATCATTCAAATTAACCTATGATTCAAGAAAATCAGTAGAAATACAGGGTTTTTCAAAAGGAACGCTACAAAATTTTTTTAAATAAAACAAAAGCGGGTTGAGAAATGAATTAAATTCTTTATTCCTGTGAAATTACATTCGATGCCATTATGCATGGAACTCGATTTCTTTTGCATGGGCACCACGGGCACGCTTGCAGAAGTCCAGACGCTGAACCCAATTTTCGACGGTTTTCAAGCATAAATCGGCCGATACTGCTGAAATTTCACGTTCGATATTCGTACAAAGTTCATCAATCGTCGTTGGGTTGATGGCATAGGAAATAGTCTAACGGCGTCAAATCGCACGACTGAGGCGGCCAATTGACTGGGCCATTTCGTGAGATAACACGTTCACCAAACTTGGTTTTCAATAAATCAATTGTGACATTCACTGTGTGGCTTGTGGCGCCGTCCTGTTGCAACCACATATTGTCCAAGTCCATATCATCCAATTCGGGCCAAAAATATTCGGTTATCATTGAGCGGTAGCGATTCCCATTCACAGTAACGTGCCGGTCTTGATCATTACGGAAGAAGTACAGCCCAATGACGCCGCCGGCCCATAAACCGCAACAAACCGTAATTTTTTCGGGATGCAATGTTGACTCATGGAGTACGTGTGGATTGCTGCCTGTCCAATTACGCATATTTTGCTTATTGACGAAGCCATTCAGCAAGAATGGACGTAGCGCTCTTAAAGTTGAGGCCATTGATTCCGAATTTCGGTAATAAATTTTAATAATTTCGACTCGTCGTTGGATCGTATATCTTTCCATGGTGAAATGGCAAACCTTACTGAAGAGAAACGTCAAAAGAGCGGGAAAAATATGGTGTCGTTTGCTGTCACTATCGATCTACTTTTGTGCGTCCCTATTGGAAGACCCCTTATTTAGCGAAAAATTTTCGAGTATTTTTTTCGAAAAGTACGTCAAAAATGGAGTGTATAAAAAAAGAAATGTATATGTCGTTTTTTGAATACAACAAATTTTTGAACTTATCAATTCGTGAAATTACTCGTGCAAAAAGAAGAGCGAAAAGTGCTCTTGCATCACTG
Organism: Anomoia purmunda; assembly: GCA_951828415.1. Lineage (NCBI taxonomy): Eukaryota > Metazoa > Arthropoda > Insecta > Diptera > Tephritidae > Anomoia > Anomoia purmunda. The sequence goes on from OX639993.1 coordinate 55,940,044, forward strand.
CAACCGTGCACTAATAATATAAAAAGCTAAGATTTTCTTTAGGCAAGCGACAAAAGTATGCTTTGTTAATATGACATATTTATAAATCTGCCAAGGAAAATTTCTCGTAAGTGGTTGGAGGAATCCTAAATCTGAAAAGTTTGTGCAACACTTCAAACCCCTCACTTTAATATATCACATAGCGCTTCCTTGGACGAATCTTTGCAAACGAGATTTTAAAACTATTAGTAAATTTTTATTCAACCGGTTTCAAATTAGCCTGCCTTGGCACCAATACAACGCTTTACACGTTTGTCAAAATTTTCGGTCACACGTCCCAGTTCCTCTAGCGAAATTAGATACCATTTACGCCGGAATGATTACTTTAGCGACTCCACACTTTTGTATGACTTAGCACAAGCCCTGCTCTCCAAAAATTACCAAATATGGCAATCCATGGAATTCAGATCTGGTGAGTAGGTGGCCACTATCCAAAACTGTGAGGATGTTTGGTAAACTTTCTTTGCACCAGTCTTGAACTTCTGATGCCCTATATACAGGATCGGAGTCCTGTTGGAATGTCTGTTATTGTTCACCAAAATGTTCTTTGGCCCAAGGGAGTCCGACACACTTATTGTTATTGATCTATGAAAATCAGGGGGTATTTTGCTGGATGCACAAATTCCAGGCCAAACCATCACTGCGTACAGATTTTGGCGATGTCCGATCATGCGCAATGAGCCAGGAGTTTCCTTCATGAACCAGCAGTAACCTTCATGGTCAAGTTCATTGTACCTCTGAATTACCTTGGAAACTATTTGGCGAGGAACAATTTCACAATGTCTGATTCGTTCGCGATGCAATTTCAAAATAGCGCTTCTTTTGCTCGGCATTTCAAAATGTTTATTTACGCGACGAAATGAACACTGATCACTAAATACTTGATAACTAGACAAAGTATAGAATTCTGCGAGCTGTAAATTTTACAGTTATCATGGCTTGCCAATCTTTTTCGTAGATATCAACAAATTACCCATGCCAAGAAGGAAACACCCAAGCCCCAAAAATTACCGAAGTGGCTGCTGAAGATAGTGGGATCATGTACATGTGCAGAAAATCGAAATTTATCAAATCTTTTATCATATCAGCAAAAATTGATGCAGTAATTAAAGAAAATAAATACAAGTTAATTTTTAAAGCAAGTAAAAAAGTCAATTCGTTTTGGTACAAAGTTTTTGCATTAACATCAAATGTCATTTTGTTGGTAAAGGACTTCCAGTAATTTTCATTCAGTTAGATACTAGAAAATTAGAAAAATTTTGGTTTTTGCATTTTTTCAAAAATATGTCAAATTTGGTAACAAACCAGGATTTACGTTTGTTTAGTGCTTAGAAATTTTACTATTAGATGCAATTAAAATTTGTAAAATAGTTCGTTAGACCGCTTCAGGGCTTTTCTCAATACAGCACCAATATTTTCTTCCGTACGTACAGTTCTTTGTCTTGTTGTTGGTTTTTCATCGAGTAGAGTAAATGTTGCTCGAAATTTAACAACAGTTCGACGAATTAGCAGCTCTGATGCTCGATTATATGGACCATAAAATTCACGAAGTGCTCTATAAGTTTGGCGAACAGAACACTGATTTTTAAAGTGAATTTCCACAATTTGTAAACATTGCTGCTGCGTCATTCTTTCCATGATGATTTGTCAATGCTTACTGAACAGAAAGGTCAAAACGAAATGTCATTTACCAGCTGTCAAGTGGCTGCTATTCCATCGAAAGTTTGTCTGTCTGAAAAAAAAAACACCCATTGCTACTACTATTACTTTTACTGCTACTACTTTTACTATCAATGCTTTTACTACTATCCCTAATTAATAGTACTACTACTACTATTGCTACTACTACTTCTAACTTCTTCGACTGCAACTACTAATTTTTAATACTGTTACTACGATTATTGCGAATTCTACTAATTTCTATTATCATTACGACTACTACTGCAATTTTCACAATTGCTGCTTCTAATTTTTACTACTATCTTTGCTAATGTTACTATTAATTTTTACTACTATTTTTACTAATGCTACTATTAATTACTACAGCAAAATTTTTCTAATCCTAATACTACTACTAATTACTACTACCATTTTTACTAATTAATATTACTAATGTTTTCACTAATGCGTGCTACTAATCCTTATTACTACTACCACTTACTACTAATGACTTCTACCACTACTACTCCCAAATTTAACTATCTAACTCTTATGGAGCCATCAAAAAAGTTTAAGGTGCACGCATGTTTTTTTATTTTTTCAATTAATTAAATTACTGGTTGAAAATATAATTATTCATCTATTTTCGCGAATTGACTTAACAGTCGTGAATAAGAAGATATACTAGTAACTTAAATTTTGCGGCCTTTAGTCAAACTGAAGTGACTGAAAGGCTGCAAAAGAAACTGCTAATCAATGAGTGCGACTGCAATGATTTTAAGTCCCATTGATTGCACCATCATTTCAAAAGCGATTATTTATACATATATTTGTTTTACTTAAAACTTATTCACTCCTTACCTACTTGCGAAGTAAACTCCTCGGAAGCAGCCAAGTTATCTTACAAATATCGTTAACAGTACAAGTAACGACAAATTACAGCTTTCTACACATTGCAACTGGTTGCAGATTTCTTCTAGGAACCACTAACATTTTCATGTTACAAAACAAATACCAAAATCCCAACAATCTGCAGCTTCCGGTGCTGCAGCAATGTAGTCACTGATTTGCCACCAAGAACCATTTGACTTTCAGAGCGGTTATTCGCATTTGCATGTAATATGCAAACTAACCGCGATAACTGTAAAGATAAACCGCGTCTCTATTTAAAAGACCATAAACTATGAACAAATCACATCTGCCAAGCAGAGAACGGACTCAGGGACACACACAGAGCTACATATGTGATGCTCAACCGGATGACAATGTTAATGCGATTTATGAACTCGCGTTGAAAGGAAAAACAGTCAAAATAGCAAGTGGAGTGCGGGCGACTCGCTGTCTATTGTAACTAGATGGGCTGTTGCGGGTGGCGGGAATGAAGAGTGACATCTTCAGAAATCATCGCACTCAATTACATGTCAAGCATGAGCTTCACGAAATGAAAATGAAAAACGTGCGGCAAAAGAGCGGAAAGCATGCGCGCATCGTCGAATCGGTATGGGTATGGGTATGGGTATGGCAGATGGTGCAGAGTTCAAACACTGATGGACCACAAGCGTGGACTTGACCGCGATCGGGACGTGCCTATGTGTGTGGCATCGCATCGAGCATGAAGCCATCACTAACAAAGCGAAGCGAATTTGTTGCAAGGTCCAACGCCACCATCGCCACCTTCTTCAACTTCTATCGCAGCATTCGCCCAACGATTGCCGTCATCACTCAGACTACGAACAACGAACAACGAACGAACGAACGAACGACAATTGCAACAACGGCAAAGAAATGTAAGTATGTACATATTTATGTTGCATATTGTGGCAGTAGAAAAATGGTCTCTTGAAATTTCGTTTATTTTACGCTGCGTTGCCTGTCAACGCAATCGTTTTGCGTTGTTAAATGGCCTTTGTTGCCGAGACTGTCCGGCTTAGCGATGGCCGATCCACATGGCTAGTATGTAGTGCATTAGTGTGTATATATTCAAACATTTATGTTTGTATTGGCCGGCAGTGTCGTGGACACTTTGGAAGTTTTGTAGACAAAAGTGAAGTTTTCAAAATTGAAAAATGATGCCCTAAGCGAAGATGTTAAATGTTGAGCGGATATATTTTGGCATTGCTCTAAACGGCTCATATGCTTATGCAACAACTAAGCAGCGAAAGATAAATAATCTGAAAAAGAAGTCAGCTATAGTCCAAAGTCAAGCTGTGTCTGAAGGGAAAAAATGAATATTAGCTGTCAATGCTTGGTACAACTTTTGTTTGTAGGCTCAAACAATCTTGTTCACTTACTTTAAAACATTGCCACAAAAAAATGTAGAGGCCAAAGATACAAATGCATAAAACATAAATACATACTTACATACATACATACATACTAGACAAAAAATGTTCATAATTTTGGAAAACAAATAGATCTGCAACGAGCAAGCTTTTGAAGTGACACCTGAAAGATATACAGGTTTTGATGATTTGCTTTATCTTCTAGATTAATTAAACACGCGATAATCAGAAGCCGATGAATTGGGCTAGCGCGATCAACTAGTTGGTATTCCATTTAAAAATACGTAATAAATAGACGGTCGGAAAAATAGAAGCTCAAAAAGAAACAGTGCTCGTATTATAAACCTGTTATTTACCAATATTTTTTTAGCTTAAAAAAAAAAAGAATAGTCTAAGTTCGGGTGGAACTGGCGCAAATTTTTATGTGAAATAAACGGTACTTGTTGTACGCAAAGAAAGCAGTTAATCTTATATACACAAATTATTGTAAGTACCTTATAGACGTCCAAAGTACTCAACCGACCTTTTTGATATTTTTAAAGAAGGTTCATGTGGTGCTCGTGCCCAACAAAAGAAATATATATATATAAATTTGGTAAAGTGGGCGGTGCCGCGGCAACTATTCGGTGTATATAAATGATATTTGGGTATACACAATATGTGGAGATGTACTATATGTATTATATAGAACCTATATATCATCCCCCATTTGAGACGAGACAACTATTCACCATATCTTCCCAGTTATTTGACTTATTAAGGTATAAAGAATATTGCATGCCCAAAAGCACTGTGAAATATCTAAAAAAAAAATATTTCTTTATTAACGCATCAAAGCAAGATGCTAGTATAACATCATGAAACCTTAAACGAGGTTTATTGATTTAACTAAAAGCAAAAAGAAATCGGTATGATTTTAACGTATCCACATCGGCTTTCTAAAATTTTAATTTTTGAATGAATTTTAAACCGAATATTCTCAAACAATTTAAATTCCGTATATGTATGTCGTCTTTCCAACCCACTCCAGCATATGAAAATTGAACAGATTGTCTTTAATAAAATTCTATATTTTTTGATTATTTAAAATTACCGTTATATGAGAGATGGGGAAATGCATGGTATGTACCAAATTTGGGGAAGTTTAGTGCAGTTGATTCCATGATAGACCTCTATTCCCTATAACCCCCTCCTACATATTAAATTTGAGCAAATTGTCTACAATAGTTACTTAAATATCTAGTTTTTATTATTTTTTTTTTTTTTGTGAACTACCATTATGTGTGACGTGGGTGTGATTTTTGTCCGATTTTTATAATATTCGAAATCCGTATCGAAATGGGAATGCATACAGAACTTGTCAAAATCAGAAGATATTGATCACTTTTTCTCAAATATCTATCACTTAGTTTATCATTTTGAGATATTTCAAAATTCAGTAACGCACTTTTAAGGTTTCCGCTGATTAACGCAGGGGGCGTAGCAGTTTTCCAAAGGTTGCTTTTGCTTTACTGCTAATTACAAACGATGTGCGGTTCCGAGTATATAAAGAACCGATTCTGTCTAGTCTGGTTATAAAAAAAAACGGATATTTGAAACAGAAATATAGAAACAGCAAAAAAAATATAATAAAAAGTTTTTACGAAAATTAAAACTATTTTCAAATTTCTTTATAAAGTAAAGGAAATAGCATACACCACAAAAAAATACAAACATGATGCAGCCATCGCTCTCAACTTTTTAAAATTTGTTGTTTATTTGGAAAATTTCAGGTTTTAATTTAATATAGCACACATGTTCATGACATTCTCAATTTCATTTTAATATTTGATGACATTTCCCTTATTTTTTAGAAACTCCTTTATTCTGTTAGGCATACTTTGAATCACGTTTTTAACAATTTGTTATATTTTTCTTAAGCGTATCGATAATAGGATTTGGCTTTTCCTTACCTGCCCAAGGACAAATTTGAAAATTTTGTTGCGACAAAAAATTTTCACATTTTTTTGCAGTGTTACAAGGCGCACCATCTTGCATAAAGGTATTGGAAGATGAATCCGGATCCAAATTTTATGAATATGGAATTAAAACCTCTTCAAGCACTTGAATATATTTACCTACTTTCATTGTTCCGTTCACAAAATATGTACATAAATAATACCCGACCCCTCAATTGATATACGTCCCCATATCATTACGCCCGCGGGTGGGCGCTTCATAGTCTTAACGATACAGTCTTCATTAAATCGTCAAACAAACCCGACGCTTTTCAGCTAAACACAACCTGTTATTTTAAAGCAGTGTTTTTCAATCTTTTTGATTTCGCGACCGTTTCACAGGTTGAAATATTCTGGCGACCCCCTTGTGTCATAGAAGCCAAAGAATTAATTTAATTAAAAGACTATGTACATACATACGTTAGGTAATGATTTTTTTCCTATTTTCGTACAGTCATGGACATGCTTAGTTTTACACAGTAGTGGAGCGCAGTGTACAATGGCGATGTAAAAATGAGTTTGTCCGTGTCTGTACTTTTATATATCCACGCGGGCGCAACTGCGTCGCCAACAGCGATGTTGCCACACCGTATAGTCGTTGCCACACCGTACAGTAAGCGCCCCGCGCGCGCTCCCCCCGCAGTAATCTTTTGTTTTAACTCTCATCTTCAAGATTGATAAAACTAAGGCCATCTGCACATTGGTCGTTTTCGGCTAGTTATCGGCTAGTTATTGAAGATGCAAAAACGATTGCGTTCAGCAGTGTCGTTCCCTAATCGTTAAGTTGGCGTTTCAATTCGCGTGCAAAGTTGTAAAAAGTGGTAGGCCTAAGTAAAAAACCTAAGCCAACGCATCATAAATGCATGGCCCGGAATTCGGGGAATCCCCTTTTTCATTTGTTTTAAGTTGCTATTTGTACATGCGCACATACACACATGTGACGTCATCGTTTGCCAAAATCGTAAAGCCAAAAGTAACGGACCTGCGCAAAGCGTTATCTCTTCTTGCTCAGTTAAGCGCAGTCACCTATGAGTACGGACGTCATTCTTGTGTTTTTCGCTTGTTCCGCGCGTTTGTAAAATGGATAAATATCTCAAAAGATCGCAGCCTTCAACATCTGGTACGAGTGTCAATAGCGGTGGTGGTGAATCAAACCCGAAAAAAATAGACATTACGATGACAGTTATTTGAAATACGGGTTCACAGTCATAAATAATAAACCTCAATGTGTAATTTGTGGCGATGTTTTATCACGTGAGAGTATGAAACCGTCAAAGCTTATGCGGCCTCTCACAACCAAGCATCAAAAAGAAGCTGATAAGCCGTTGGATTTCTTTGAACGAAAGTTGAAAGCTCTTAATCAGCAGCAAAATACTATAATTCAGGTAAGTAATAAAATAATATTTCATAGTCTCCACGAAGTGTTGTTAAGACCCTCAACGCACTTAAGCGATACGCTTAAATCGCTCTATTCTAGTTGTTGCTATTTTAAGCACGCCTTATCTCACCAAAAACAAAGTCATGATCACCCGAATCCTCTTATTTCTACACTCACTTCTCATACAGTATTTTTCCGCCGACTAAAAAGGAAATCAAAATCAGACCTCTACTAATATGGAATACCTGCGAAAAATATATGGTTGCACCACTGGGTGTACTCCATTCATGACTATTTTTATTTAGTAGTAAGTTTTAAATATTGTTTAATGTTGATGTACAGATCGCAATAAAATGCATCAATTAAAAAAAAAAAAAATTGTTGTTTTGTTTATTTTCAGACATTCAGTGTCAACGAGTCAGCATTATTAGCTAGCTACAAAGTCGCATATCGAGTTGCTAAAGCAGGGAAATCACATTCAATTGCCGAAAATCTTATTTTGCCAGCAGCATTTGATATAGTTGAAATTATGATCAGCAAGCAGGAGGCAAACAAATTAAAAAACATACCACTTTCTGACAATACTATTTCACGCAGAATAAACGATATGGCCAAGGATATTCAAGAACAAGTAGTGCACAGTTTGTAGTATTTGTGCGCTTTGAAGCAGATGACAGTATCAGGGAAGAAATCTTGTTTTGCAAAGCACTTCCTGCAAACACTACTGGCCAGTGTTTGTACGATTTGTTTTTAGAAAGCACTCGCGACTACGATATTGATTGGAAAAAATGTATCGCTATTTGTAGCGATGGCGCTAAGGCTATGACTGGCAAAAATAGCGGACTAATTGCAAAATTAAAATCGATAATGCCAAACATAATCTGGACACACTGTTTTCTTCACCGACAGGCTCTAGCTGCTAAAGTAGTACCTTCTATTTTAAATGACGTGCTCAAGGAGGTAATAAAAATTGTGAATTCTATCAAAGGCAAAGCTTTGCAAACTCGGCTATTCAGAATCGTTTGTGAAGATATGGGCTCGCTTCATCAAAATCTCCTTAATCACACAGAGGTCAGGTGGCTATCCAAAGGAAAGGTATTGACAAGAGTTCTGGAACTGAGAGCTGAATTGCTTATGTTCTTACAAGATGCAAAATCTGAATATGCTTATCGCTTTTCTGACCCTATTTGGCTCTTGAAATTAGCATTTTTGGCAGATCTTTTTAGCCACCTTAACAATTTGAACAAGAACCTTCAAGGAAGAGAAGAAAATATTTTAACAGCCAAAGATAAAGTAAAAGCATTTCACGCAAAACTTCGTTTGTGGTCAACTTCCCTGCAAAATAAAATGTTTGAGTCTTTTCCAAGTGTACAGAAGATTGTTGAAGATAATGCAACAGACCAAAGTTTTGAAGTATCGGCTCATATTCCTTGCATGATTCAGAGCTTGCATAATTTACAAGAGAAGCTTTTGACATATTTTCCAGACTTACACTCTGAAGCTGACAATGGGCGTAGATGGATATTAAACCCTTTTTTGGACCAATCAATAGATCTGTCTGATGTCACCATAAAAATGAAAGAATGTCTTCTAGATTTAGCTGCTGATGGCATGCTTAAAATGGAATTTTATTCGCAAAGTGTCGACATATTTTGGATGAAAAGAAAACACGAATATCCAGAGCTGGCAAAAGAAGCTCTTAAATTATTAGTGCCATTCGCCACTTCGTACTTGTGTGAACTAACATTTCCTTCAATGGTAGACATTAAAACTAAAAAGAGAAATAGACTGCAATTAGAAAATGATTTGATTGTTAATGTTTCAAAAATAGCACCACAATCTGAGAAACTTTTGAAAAATAAACAAGCACATCCTTCTCACTAAAATTGTGTTTTTGTTGTGTAAGAACCTCGACTTTTTCTTTCAGCCGGCGACCCCCCGAATAAGGTTTGGGAACCCCCAGGGGTCGCGACCCACGGATTGAAAAACACTGTTTTAAAGTAATCCAAAAATGTCTAATCTTGAAACAAAGAAATAACTTTAGACAATCATTTACCCCTTATGCGGTTTCGCCGAAATTAGCCTCTGTTTTTTCATCCTTTCGGTTAATTTTGGTTTTTTGGCAGGAGGACGGTAAAGAAATGCTCTTCTCGGTTTTCTTCTATTTTCCATAGCCATTCGTATCTCTTTGCGCTTTGTTATTTCCGTTACTTTCGGCTTTCTTCCGCTATTCTATCGCCAGCAGGTGTTTGGAATTGGATACAAAATCGCGGGTTCTGATACTTTTCGCGTCTCTAGACGCTTAATTGCACTCTTTGATCTATTATTTCAATCCCACAATATTTTCAGCATTTTGTTCGAAAAAAACTCCCTTACCCTTACAACTTACCTACATAAGCTTTAAATGAAAGAATTACAAGTTTTTTATTGATCGAATTCAGTTTACGTAAGAGATTTTTATATTTTCACCGCAGTCCCGCACCGCTCTGGTAATTATCTCCAAATAATTTGGTAATACCCAGTACTCGTATGCTTATTCAAAACTAACGGGATATTAAAATTCAGTTATGGCCATGAGCCTACTTAACTCTTAACATATATTTAGCATGAATTCGCTAAGAATAAAGAAGAATAAATAAAAGGTAGACAGATACAAAGGTAGAAAAGTGTGATATTCTACAGTTTTTCTAATTTTTTGGGAGTATAGTACGTATATATACTACATATGTATACATATATCGTTCATTCTTTTTTTAATATATGTGTGACAAAAATTTATTAAAATTAAAATGTGTATATAAAATTAAATTTAGATATGTTTTTTCCACGTTAAGGTTTCTTTTAAAACAAAGTAATAGTTCCATTGATTTTTTCGCTGTTTTTTTTAAACTAATTTAGCTTTTTTAGGCTGATAACCGGTCTGGGCTGGTTCTCAAATTTTTCAAAGGTAATTTTTCGGTGCTTCAAACCTGTTTTTCGGGTCCCTTGGAAACGTCCTTCGTTTCTTCTGGAACCATTTTTCGGGCATTCTAAAATCGAATTTCAGTTCTTAAGGTCCGTTTTTTTTTTTTGGTTCTTTTAGGGCCCGGACCGGTCAGTTCATTAAAGGGTTCAATTTTCCGTATTCAGCTTCTGTGTTTCTGTTCACTTCACTTACTACCTGTTCAATATTACGAAAATTATCAGATATTTGTGTACAAATTACTTACATCTTCAACAGCAAATTTTCAATGAACCTGCGGTATTTATTCAGCAAATCTTCATCTCTTAAATTGCTGCTTGTTTGCACCACGTCAGAACATGTTGTTAGCATTTTTGCTTAAACAAAATAATTGCAACAGTGTTAATTTGCAAAGCGCAGCAAATAGGGAGCAACACTTCACTTTACGCTCGGACAGGATTGCTGGAAAGCGTACAAAGGATTCAAATTGATGACGACTGAATCACTTCATGACTTGCTAAGTTTTGATTAACACATGCTACATAAATTTTTAATATGTACACCCCATACAAACGAGTATGCCCCAGAGTAAGCGCACAGCGGGCACAAAGCAAAGAAAAGATAGAAAAAGTCACTCCTAAAATTGATTCTGAAGAAGTGCAACAAAACGATGTTTGCTGTTTTCTGAAGGAGCTCGTTATCAAGTCAAAATAATCAGCCCAGCAATTGTCATTGTTAAGTGAGCAGCAGCCAACAGTACAACAACAATGGTCACAAAAACTACAAGTACAAGTGCTGGTATATGAACAACAAATACAAATAATGGCATAAATGTGCAACATCATGCAGTGGCAACAAGCAAACAATCATCATCAACAAAAGCGACGGCACAGACAGCGGCAGCAAATTCAGCAGTTAAAGCAAAAATAGCAACTACAACAATGACAACAACATTGAAGGCGTTGAGCCACAGGAAAACAGCGCGTACTGAGGGACATCAAAAAAAAAAAAAGGGCGAAAAAGCGAGTCAATTGTTGTAAACACAGGAAGGCAGAATGAAGGCTTCAATGACGGCGTACGACGAGGCCTTACGTTTTTGGGGAGCGCCGTAAATGTGACTGTATGTACATATGAGTTTATATATGTATGTGTATGTGTTTATGTGGAAGTGTTTGTGTTGTGGTCAAATGTGACAACAATGCAACATGATTCGCGAATTATAAGCGAAAATAATTTCGTAAATTTTTTAGAGCAATTTAATCACTCGCAATCACGGCGCGCGCATCAACAATTAAAACTCCAACAATAATAACAACAAAATGGAAAACCAAAAATAAATACAATAGTATTTCGAAGCTGATGACGCAGTGGTAGTGGTCTATGTGGCATGCAACCAGTGACCTCCCCTCCCATTTCACACTTCTCAACCAGCGACTGCTTTAATTCCTGCGGCTGCTGCCTCTGATTATGATGATGACGATTTTACGGTGTGTTGATGTCCAACATCTACCACGACCCTTCTACTGTTCGGTGGCAAATGCAGTAGCACAACTATGAGTGGTAATCTGGCAGTTGCATGCGGCAACATCATGGCCAAGAGACGCATCTGCATCGCTGGCACGGCACATCACCGCACCGCCAAGTCGAATCGCGTAAACGTGCAGCCGATTTTAATTAAACAATACGTGCGCGCAAAAGTGTGAAAATGCACACATTTCTTCAAGCATTTAGCCAGGGGCAACAATAACAACCATCACGACGACTCGCGACAATTGTGCCACTGTGCGATTTACTTTGGTTACTGTGCGTTAGCAATGAAGGCCCGTGGTGCTATTGTTGTTGCTGTTGCTACCACTAATGTACAACTACAGTCGTTCCTATTATTTGGCCTTTCGTTTATGTTGCATCTATTGCTGTTGCTTTTGTTGTTAACGCTGCAAGGATCCTCCATGTCAACCACACTTAGATGTGGTGAGTTATGAGTTGTGCAATCACGACTTCTTGTTCTGGCTTCTGTTGTTGAATAAGAACTGCATTTGTGTTTTTTTCTTCTTTATTCTCCCGTTTTTTGGCTTTTCTATTCAAAGACTATGTTATGCGAAAAATCCAGTCGCCCCAAATTATATACAGGAACCCGACGGTGAATGAATTTCCAGTAGCAGCGAAATGGTAGACGTTCTTCGCCGTTTAAAATTAACTTACAACTTAAATTAATTTAAAATCCACATAAGAATCAAATTAGAATTTAACATTAGGATACGATCACACACCTACCTTTTACGATATCGGGAACTAAGCCCCCTTTTTGTAGATAATGCTATAATTCTTAACAGTTTTCGAAGTTATGATTTACAGAGTTTAAATGCCGTTCCGGGTTCAAATTCTAAAATAATAAACTAAATTCCATAGAGTTTTATTAAATAATTTCGGAAATATACCTACTTGACCTAAAATGCCACACTTATTTTCTAAAATTTCAACTCGAACTCATTTAGACACCACGATAGTAGAGTTAGACAATTTTTTATCGTTACTTCTACTTAATTTTAGAATTTGATTTTTCGATGAACACTCAGTTACTTCGCCTTGTAAAATTCGTCTTAAGCTTTACAAGAATAATGCTATCAATTTATTAATTTAATTCCAGTTTAATTATTTACCATTTAAACGATTATCTGCCATAGTTGAACGAGACCAAGTTTTCACTCTTCTTAGATTACTGAAGGTTCTTTCGATCGAGCTTGTTGGTCAAGGTAAAGCGAGTAGTTTGTGGTGTCGGTAAAAAAATTTCGGTTTCTTTCACGATACCGCATAGATTCGATTTTTAATTATGTAAATTAGGCAACGAAAGGACCCATGCAAAATTTTAAAAAACTTCACGAGAAATACCGCAAATGTTCAAAATAATTCAGTTGATTGATGAATTCTGTTGCTTGATATAAAATATAATTTTTTTTATAAAAGTATAGCTCATTCTATAACAGAAACTATATAATTAAAAGTTTCAAACCTTTTTCAAAACTCACAAAAATTCAAAAAAACATCAGAAAATGTGTATCAAATTTTTAAAATAGTTAATTATAATTAAAAACAACGTTGGGAATGCAGTTTTGTGGCCAAATCAGTTCTAATATAATAAACTGCAAGTTTCAAGTAACTAAAATTCGCGTTGTGTTTTTGATAACTTTTGGGCATTTTCCTCCATATAATGAATTACACCGCGGAACAAAATTTTGCGGTCAAAGATTTTTAAGTCGATTTAGGGTTACGAAAATAATATCAGTTTTGTCGAATTGCCTCTAGTTTTTCAGATAAAGACTTTTAAATATTTCACAAAAGATCTTAATTAAAAATACCAATATGAATTTAAATTATATTTTTATTGTGCGCCTGTATAAAAATAATACAAAAATAAAACAAATATATTCTTTTCAATAATTAATTTAAAAAAAAATTACAAAAAACTTTTTCTGTAGGACCTGCTATGATGTCGTTGCTCAGGACAATCCCGTATTAAGTTCCAGCAGTAGTCTGCCACCATGTGGTCGTCCCATCGACCTTGATATCTTTCTTCCATTAGATATTTTTATGTCCTGGTGGAACCGTTCACCTTGTTCCTCACTGTAATCGCCTAGGTTGTCCGGGAATTTGTCCAAATGACAATGTATATAATGTAATTTAATGCTCACTTTAGCTCCTAGTTTGCGAAAATTGAGAAGCATATCAGCAACTAGTTTTGTATAGTCTGGTAATTTATGATCCAAAAAATGTTTGGACTACATTAACAAAGCTTAGCCAGGCTTCAGATTCAATTTGTGACATATGGTTTAAGAATTCAGTGTCTTTTAGAAGGGTACGAATTTGAGGACCATCCCAGACTCCTGCTTTTAATTTTTCCATACTAAGGACTGGAAATTTTTGGCACACATATTCGAAACAATCACCTGTCTTATCAAGGGCTTTGATGAACTGATTCATTAGCGCAAGCTTGATGTGAAGTGGTGGAAGAATGATTTTTTCTCGGCTTATCAGTTGGTCATGAACCACATTTGCTATTCCTACCTCCATATTTTCTCTCACCGGCCAGTCCTTTCTAATCCAGTGTTCATTTCTTGCACGACTGTCCCATATACATATAAAACAGGGGTATTTAGTATACCAACTTTGTTGGCCCAATAAAAAATTCACCATCTTCAAGTCCACCCATACTGACCACTTATGTTGTGCATACAAAATCTTTGCTAAAACAATTTTTACATTTTCGTATTCTTCTTTTAGTTTGGTACTATGACCGATTGGAACCGAAGCAAGTTTATTCCCATTGTATAGCAACACACATTTCAGATTTCTTTTTGAGCTATCTATAAAAAGCCTCCAATGTTCGGGACTATATTCGGGAATGGCCATAGCACTCAAGAGTCCAGAAATATTGTTACAATATACAAGATTGTCTTCTTTGGTGAATAATTAAATTAATACAACTGGAACTGGGTCATATATTTTTTTTCATTAATTTCTTAAGTTTCGTTTATCTCAAGAACTAGAGCCAATCCAAAAATAAATTAAAAACACAGTTCGTAAGCCTGCTACTAATGTTAATAAAAACTATTAACAAAATCATGACCGCAAGTTTTTTTTTAATTTTTGTTACGCAGTGTTATCACTTCGTTGTATTTTGTAAAAAAAAGTTATAAAAATCTGCGCGAAATTTTTAGTCACGTGAAACTTTATTGCACTAAAATTTAATGAACTATAAAACTGTTTTCTCAAAATTTTTCTAAAATTTCTAATTATAATTTTAAAAAAATTTGTACGATTCATAATTCACAACTTATCTGATAATTTAAATCGAAGCTGCCGGAGAACACAAGTTGATCACTACTATATATACTGATTGAGTTTTTTTTTCTTTAAATTCACATTAGTTTATTATATATAAATGAAGTAATGTTATTAAGGGTGTTGAAAGTTTTTATATCAGAGCGTTTTTGCTTGACGACTTCAATGCCAGGGTGCCAAGGAAAAGATCCTCGGTCACACTGTCGGAAAGTTCAGCCTTCATGATGAAACCTCCGCTAACGGGGTGAATTTGATCGACTTTGCCCGGGCTCGAAACTTGGTAGTCTGTAGCACCAGGTCTCAGCACAAGAAAATACACCAAACCGCGTGGCTGTCTCCAGATCGAAAAACGCGAAACCAAATCGGCCATAATGTGATAAACGGAAGGCATGTTTTCAGTGTATTAGACGTATGTACACTCCGAGCTTGCGGTTCTGCGCAGCAAAAAACCTGCGCTCGACTTTCACACCTGCTCACTAAGAACACTTCGCAACAAACCGGAATTCGCGAGCATTAGGAGCACATTTCTCTATCACTACATGCCACTTCTGAGGAAGTTATTGGATTTCAGCGACCCTGAAGAAACAACTGGCATGACGAGGAAAGCCGCGACGCTACGGAAAGTAAAAATGCTGCCTACAGGAATTTAAGTGTGCTCTGCGCAATTCATAAGAAGGGAGATCATACACTATGCGCCAACCACCACGGAATCAGCCTTCTTGACATTTCATACAAGGTTCTATCGAGCGCATTGTGTGAAAGACTTAAGCCAACCATCAACGAACTGATTGTACGTTATCAGTGTCAACACCACCAGCTCAGTCAGAATTGCAACTACTGACGTATGTTGGTGATATCGATATCGTCGGCCTCAACAACCGTGCTGATATTTCTGCCTTTTCCAAGCAAGATAAAAAACCGAAACGTATGAGTCTGGAGATGAACGAGGGCAAAACTAGGCACTGTTGACAGTTAAAATTTTGACAAAAGAGAGAACTTTGTTTATCTTGCAAACAGCAGTAACACCAACAAGAACTCCAGCTTCGAAAATGGGCAAATGAGCGATAAAGCCCTCTCTCGACGAACGAAAACAACGCTCTATAAGTCCCCCATCATGCCCGTGCTATTATATCGCGCAAAAGCGTGGAAACTGTCAACATCAGATGAGATGGTCCTTGGAGTGTTCGAGAGAAAGATTATCCGAAAGATTTTTGGATCTTTACGTCTTTGCGACGGCGAATACCGCAGACGATGGAACGATGAGTTGTATGAGCTTTATAACGACAGTAACATAGTACAGCGAATTAAGATTCAGGGACTACGTTGGATAGGTCCTGTTGTGTGTATGGAAGAAAATACTCCAGCGCTGAAAGTATTCAACGGTACCCGCTCGTGAAGGCAGAGGAAATGGAAGGCCCCCTCTACGTTGAAAAGACCGGGCGGAGAAGGGCTTGACTTCACTTCGAGTCTCTAGCTGGCGCCAGTTAGGTAAGCAGACAAGCAACTGGCCTGCTATGTTGTAATCGGCAAAAATCCCCTATGCGGTTATAACGCCATGTAAGAAGAAGAAGAGCATTCAGTCAGCTTTGTCTTAAAATATGTACTTTTGAAATCTATAGTGTTGACTTCAGCCAATTCGATGCATTTTTGAAAAACTTTAATAGTGGCAGAAGCTGCCATTGGATTCTGGATTGTTTGTCATCAATCTATAGCGCTTCAATTAATTTTGTCCCAAGCGGGTATACTTCGTGTTTTAAGGTTAAATTTTTAAAGAATATATTGCTAATGCTAAAGGGTGCTTCCTGTAGTATTTGTACCTTTTGGGATTCATTTTTGCTTCTATAACAATCTACCAAAAATGATAAACACAAAGACGTGCACATAACTACGACCACAAGTTGTTACAAACAACCGTTATTTGTGCACTACAGCGATCATGTATAAAAACAAGAGGGGTTTGTTTATCTGGTAATCAGCTTTACATCCAATATTAAAGTCAACCTAGAAGTTCCAAAGGAAATTTTCTCCACAATTGCGAGTGGCCCAGTAAATACCTCACTCGACGAACCAAAAGCACACTTTATAAGTCTGTTAAATTACTATGCGCGTACGCCTATACAACTATTGTGTTTGTTAGCCATCCTTAGTTTTTAGTTTACCTATTTCAAATTTTATGAGTATCAATATTTAGTTTTTAACTATTACATTTCAAATGTTACAAAATTTTTTAATGAATTAAAGAAAAGCTAAGTTTATTGTCTATACAACTGCATATGCTATATGTAAATACTGAACTCATAAATATTTTGTGTTAATAAGCATTTAAATCTACAAATGTACATGTGTTTTATAAACTGATATTTTTGAACAATATTGAATGCAATCAGTGTAGTAAATGAGTTGAATTTTTGGTATGAAATAGCCGCTTCGTTTACTTAATTAAACTGAAAAGAAGACATTAAAAATGCATTGATTGACCACTGACGACAAAAACGAATGTATTTGACTAATTTTCGTACATGAAAAGAGCAGAGCTGAACAAAAAAAAAACTTCATATCTATACAAAATATGTATATTTGAAAATTATGTACATATGTGCAACAAATTTGTAAAGCAAACAATGCATGTTTGACAACCAGCAAAACATACAAAACAAACATTTCTTTTACATTTCTTATGTTTTGGGAGCAAATGATTTGCATAAGAATGCAATTTCCCCAGCATGGTTGCACATAAAAACTCGATCAGCTCGATTTGGAAGCGTAACAGAGTTTGAAATTAGTGCACGCACTTTGCTGTATACGTTTAGGCTATAATGTTACACGAGCCACAGGCCACTAAGCTAATGCATCAGGGGAGCGACGACCGCAGAGTGATGCGCACTAAACGTTTGATTTCTTAAATGAGTGGAACGTAATTAGCGGATATTAGAGATGCAACAAGGCCCACTGAGGCCCCACCGATCGCGGTCGGGCAAGCACAACGGTAGTGCTGTAACTAATGTAAGTTAAGTAAAAAAAAAAAGGAGAAAGACTTGGCGACGGCCAGGTACGTATTGTTTTGTTAATAAAATTATGTATTGCTATTTTACTATGCTTAATGTTTAACGCTAATGAACTCAACATGTCAACAAAGTAATTATTTCTCAAATATGTTAATTTCTAGTGAACCCATTTCATTGCGCCGTCAAAGGAATGTATGCATCTTCAAATTTATGGATCACTTTATGCATGTAGGGTAAGTTAATGAACAGCGAACTAAAGCAAATCAGAAAAAAATGCAAGTAACTTAAACGCATAGGAAAATAATGCAGATGAATGTAAGTTATTCGACTAAATTTTATGTACATACAAACCTTAGTTCTACATCAGACACCCGCTGACGTTTTCAATTCAAACGCAACAGTTTTTTTCTACTCATCATTCAATTAACAATGTAACTCGATTATGTTAATTAAATTATGAGTATACTCTTCACTTGACGAAGTATTAAACAGAGGTACAACAAAAAAAAAAGTAAAGAAAAACTTTAAAACCTATACGAAATGATTTCACAAACCTGACCCCAACCAATCAATAAATCAACAAATCATCAGTTCTCCCTGGTGTTTTCAACAGGCAACAGCCATTTGATTGAATACTACAATGAACCTATCAAATGCACATACACATTAACATAAATATTGGTAAACCCAATAGCCAAAGGAAGGTAACTTTATGGTAGGTAACATGTTAACGTTGCCCGCATGCCATGCAACACTGCGCACAGCGACAACACTTGCGGCAAGTACCTACAACCTAATATATTTATACATATGTACATACATACATACGTGCATAGTTATATATGTATGTAGTTAATACGCAGTGCTCTGGAAAATCTGATACAATTTTCTTTACGTTTCACCTCCTTCAAATTGAAAGCGATTATTTCCTCAAACGCACAGCAGGTCGTTTGGCTCCCACAATTAATCATTCGTCAACGAGTTCTTTTTGGGTTCCTCTTTATTAGCCGTTTTACTTACGTATTTCACTAAAGTACATGCATATGTACATATATATGTTTGTATGTATGTATGTGTTCACATTTATATGTGCAATGAGTTAGAACCGTTTAATTGTTTTATATATGTATGAATTTATTTGTGCAGCCTTTTTCACAGTTCAAAGGTTGGGCAGCTCAAAAATTTATTACGACTTTGGTCAATTTGTACTTAGGGGAAGTGATGTGAACTCTGATATAGAAAAAACAAACCCCGGAATATGTTTGGAAACAATGCAATATAAAAACAGTGTGTTCACATAGTTAATCATTTGTGCTTGAAGCTTTTCTGGGTGGTCCAATGGTAAAGGAAAAATATGGCATTAATATTTTCAGTAAAAAAGTTTTACACAGATACAAGTCTGTGTATTCGTGTATGCCAAAACATTTGTTGGAATATGACTAAAAAAATATATCCATCTCCGAAAAACCCAGAAAATTTAATTGTTATTGTTCACATTGGAGGCCTGCAATAATTTTTTCCAGCCTCTACCTGAGGCATTCACATAGAACACTTCATGGTATTCGAGAGCTGCTGAGAATGATATGAATTCAAGGCTCATAATTGAAAATTTCGTGGCGCTCACATTTTTAAAAAATATGACTTATTCAGGAATGTTTTCAGACTGGATCGTAATTGCATAATCATGCTATGTAAACCTAACGAACTTTCATTATTCGAATCTGTATATGTATGGTTGAATACCATTTTTCAACGATGTATCGGAACTATGTAGTTAAGTAAATCCGACAAGGTATTATTTGGCGCAGTTAGTACATTTGTTTTTGGTATTCATTTTATAAAGCACAAAAATTTCATAAATCTTGTTTTTGAATACGTTGTATATATTACGCAGCCTTTTTATATAAAAGGGGAATACAAGAATGCAACTCAAAGCGCAAAATTGTTTATGGAACTTAATACAGACACATCCAAAGGTCATATCCGTGGAAAGTGGAGCAGTAATGGCGAGAGTTGGCTACTGTTTTAAACAGTCTGGGCTCAGACAAGGATGTCAATTATTGGAGACAAGTCACCTGTCAAAATGCAAACTAAGTTAATTTAAAAAAATATTGATATTTAACAATATAAGTGCCAAAATAAAAGTTTTAAGAAAACTTAATTTCAAATCCATTTAATACTATATAGAAGGCTCAATAAAGCTTAAATCAAATAATGAAAATGGGTATAAAACAAAAAAGTTTTAAGGAAACTTAATTTTGAAGATGCATTGGAGAAGGTTGCCAGCTAATTGTCCATGTGTCATCAATAAAGCGTCTATAATTTTGAATACACATCATTGAATTGATGTCATGTAAACAACCGTGTAGTCGACACGAAGTACTCTACATGGCTCTGCATCACTAATTATTGATTGAAAATATGACAATCGGAGAAAGCAACCCTATTACTGCAGTGAATCTACGGCAACTCGTACAGTTTGCAGTAAACATAGACTGACTACATCTTTTGAGCTAGATGCGGCAGTGGACTTCAAGATGGAGGTGCCCCATTATTATTATTTCAGCCCCTTTAGGCTATGAACCAAACAATTTTCTACTTTCGCCAGGCAGTCCAAACTCTACAACTAGAATCAAATGTTTCAAGCTTACTTACGGTGCCCGTGAATAGGACATCGTGGTAATTGATAACTATTAACAATTTATAAAAACTTTGAAAAGAAATTGCGGCAATTAGATGAACAGAAACTGATGATAATATGATATATTTACTTAAATAATTTAAACAATTCAATAATCTAATTTAAGTCACTTGAAATAAAAAGTTATATTCTTATCGGGTTCATATTTTGTGTATTGGGGTGCGGTATTTTACTTGATATTTAAGTGTTAAAAATGTAAGAGAGCATAAACGAAGAAATTATAAAGTATTAATCTAACTATAATAATGCGATCAATTAAAAAAAAATTCTTTGCAAAATTCAAGCATTGCAAAGAAAACCATCGTTTGGTGTTGCCAACTATGAACTCCAAAACATTCGAAAATCCCAATGTGAAATGCCTGCTAATTAGCCCAATACTCCAGAAGGCCTTAACCCTGCTGTTAGGTTAAGACCATTTGGTCCAATTTTTTTTTTTTTCTTTGTAACTTTGGAACGGTGATATATACTGTCTAAATTTTTCAGCTCAGGTGGTATTTTTATAAAACAATATTATGTGCGAAAATTTAATTCTCTGACTTAAAACTGGACTAAGATAAATTGAAAATTACGAATCTTAGGTTAAGGGACCATTTGGTCCATAGTATATTTTCTTTGATTTTCTTTACATTAATTTTCCAAAAATAAGTATTTATTAGTTTGTTCGATATTTTTTGGCACTACATGATGAGCAAAAAAATGTTTTTCGGTTGGTTTTGCAAATAAACGCACTGCAAATGGAGCATTTTACATCAGACTTAGACTTGCAGCAACTACAAATTCCTCGCTTTCGAGCTCCTGAACTAGAAGCATTTTTAGAGCAGGCCACTGGTGCTGGGTTTTACCAGAGTTGAGTAAATAATAAAATAATAATATTTAGCAAGTATTGAACCAAACTAAATATAAAGACTAAGATTAAATTGTTATTTTGTATGAAAACTGCAGTATGGACCAAATGGTCCTCTAACCTAAGATTCGTAAGTTTTTTTTAACCTAACAGCAGGGTTAAGAAAAATATCCTCCAAAATATCCTAAACTGATTGGAAAAATCAATAGGAAATACCAATAAATGGGTCCAAATGGAGTTTAAATAGCGCGACCACTTTAGTTACAATATCTGGTACACACTTTACATTTCAAATCAACACAACAGGCATACTATTGAAAAGTGTGGAAATCGGATACACCATGGCCACCTCTCTTGTAACTGTAATTTACAACAAGTGCTGCTTATTTTAAATAAAAACATGTATACTTGGCAATTTCGGTATCACCCGGACTTCTTCACTTATATTTTTTTCTTGTAAAAATTATTTCTAAGCATTGCATTTTTATAAATTAGCAATTTTTTTAAACTACATTAAACGATGAAATTCAGCGTCAGTGAAAATGATTCTCTTGCTGATTTTTTAAAAATATGCTTTGTATTATAATAAAAACCACACGTGTATTTGAATGAAAATGTCAACTTTTCAGAGGTAAATTATGTAATCCGAATTTTGAGACTATTTCAGCTAAGCGGTATTCTCACACTCTAACTGTTTTACATTACCAAGAAGATAAGGTTATTTTTTTTAGTATTGGCGGCGGCCTTGTCAATTTTCTTCCGTAAATATAAGATATGAACGAAGGTTTTGTAAACTAAAGTTATGGTCAGTTGTAAATATTATTTGTTTCATAAAAACAGTTATCAAAATTGGTTCAATGCCGTAACCACTATTTCCCGATAAATGCAAACAATGTTCACCACTTCGACATTTTGACAGAAAGTGGTGTCCGTAATCGCAAGGAACGAGCTTCTTTTTTTTACGAATCAATGAAGTTTCCTTATTAGCGAGATTTTGGTTAAGCGAAGTCATAATAAGAAAATTTCGAAGTTTAGGGAATTTCCAAACAATGAATTAATATTCTTATTTTAACATGGTTCAGAGAACTAAGATTCGGCGGCTAAGCTGGCTATGCCATGTTGTAAAAGAGATCGAACATAACTTCCATTGTTAAAAAATACGAATTAAAGAGGGAACCAACGGGGTACGAGTTATCGCAATTTTACTATATACACGATAGCATGTATGCGAAATGTAGCTACTCCGACACAGAATATCTACATCTTTTTCAGTTTTAGTTTAGAAAGTTGCAATTCAAATCCAGATAGTTACAATTTAGGTTCAGAATTCCCATTTCAAATTCCGAACTTTCATTTCAAATTCAGAATATTATAATTTAAATTCAGAATTTCCAATTAAAGTTCAGAAAGTTTGAATTGTAACTTTGAAATAAAAATTTCTGAATTTGAAATGGAAATTCTGAATAAGAATTGCAACTTTCGGAATCTGAAATGGAAATTCTGAATTTGAATTGAGAGCTTCTGAATATAAATTGGGACTTTTTAAATTTAAAATTGGAAATTCTGAATTTTCGTTGTAATTTTTAGAACTTTTATTGGAAGTTCCGAATATGAATTGTAATTTTCTGAATTTAAAGTGGAAATTCTGAGTTTAAATTGTAATTTCCTGAATTTCAATTGCAATTTCCTGAATTTGAAATGGAAGTTCTGAATATGAATTGCAAGTTTCTGAACTAAAACTCAACAAGGTGTTGAGGTGTATTCTTTATAGGAAAGTAATCAGTTTTTACGCTTGAATGGCGTGTTAAATTAACACTAAAATTTTGTATAATTATACAAAGTATTACAAATACTGCTTAATACGTTTACTTTTGCCCATTCTTAGTAAAACGTACCATTTTGCTGCAAGAAACCCGTCTTATTTTATTTTGTATTTGAACAATAACTTTAATATAGCTTTTATTTTATTTTGTATAGAATTTTTTTTAAATTGAAATAAATTTGAAAAAAAATTTGTTTGTCATAAAAACCATCTTTACAAACACGCTTACTGAACGTGATGTACTACAACGATTTCTTTCAAAAAATGCGGAATTTCGCAGAAAAAAATGTATCTACAGTAATTTAATAATTAGTAATTTAGCTTCTGCATGGAAAACTTACATCAACAGAATTTAATACAACTTCAATAGACATTTGCCAAATGGGGTTCTTTGATTTACGAAAATTCTCAAAAAACATATTGACTTTTATTAAAAGCGACTATTTTCCTTCGTATGGTATGTACATAAGAAATATCCCAGAATTATAGAATACACCACTTGTGGTTTTATTTTCGCTGCAGCTGTCACAATAGAAAACTCTGCACTTCATTTATGTTACTTTGTGCTTAACTTAATGTCAATGCCCAAAAATCTACTCATATCACATTTGCACTTAGAAGAGAGACATGCCCAAAAGTTGCCCTTAATGGAATCGACATACCACAAAGAGATTCTGTCAAATACTTGGGGATCCATCTGGACCGCAGGCTATCGTGGAAGTTTCACATTAAAGCTCAGCTTACAATGAAAACACAAAGGATGTACTGGCTGCTTGGTAGAAAATCCCAACTTAGTTTAGAAAACAAGATTCTTCTGTACAAAGCTGTACTGAAGCCGGTTTGGACATATGCAATGCAACTTTGGGGCGCTGCGAGTAATTCAAACATAGAAATTCTACAACGGTATCAAAATAAGGTCTTAAGAAGTATTGCTAATGCTCCTTGGTATGTCACCAATTACTCCATTCACCAAGACCTCAAAATTCCATTTGTCAAAGAAGAAATCGGCAGATTGACTCAGAGCTATCTCCAAAGATTAAGATATCACGATAATGAATTAGCTTCGAATCTACTCAATGATAGCGAAACAGTCAGAAGACTAAAAAGATGTCACGTCTTAGATATACCGACTAGATTTAACACACGGTAACAATGAAATATTGTATTAAGAAATAATTTTAGTTATGCTTGTATAATAGATAGTCTCACTGGAGATTACCTATTCCCGCTATTTTACTTTTAAGTGTTCGAAAATTCGCTTATTGTCCAATAGACAGATTGCAAATAAAAATATTATAAAAAAAAAAATAAAAAAAAAAAAAAAAACTTAATGTAAAAGCCGCAACAAGGAGAAAATAGACGTACAAAATTTGAAAACATAAAAGTAAACAGTAGTTGTAGTATATAATGAAAAAAGTTAATTTTGTATATAAAACTGAATGTGAGTGCTTCCTATGCCAATTATTTTACATCTGCATCAAATAGTTGCGGAGTTATAACGAATGTGGCTTTTTTATAGTATAAGGCGTGGCACCGGCCATTATTTCCAAAATTACACCCAGTTTAATATATAAAACATATTTATTATACATATATAGTCGCATATGATTCATTTACACCAAATAGTTGCAGATATAAGACGAACTGAAATTTTATCTTCCATATGGGCGTGGCACCACCCACTTTTCCCAATTTATGCATATCCTATGTTCTGGGCCCAGATATCACATCAACGTGCTGTAAAAACTTCATAAAGTATAGGTATTCCTTCAAGATTAACTGTATTTATTGCATACAAGAAGTAGAGTTTATTTGAAAACTTGCGCCAGATTTGTACGATCGGTTACACGCACAACTTAGATTCTAGTATACATGTTAACATGGCATATGTTAACATTGCCATAATAACAAACTAATTCATCAGCAATATTTAATAATACAGGTAAAGCGGATATACAACTCTGGTTGCACAATTTTTCCCACACCACAGCCCAGACGCTTTGTCAGCACACGCGCAGCTGAAATTAGCTAATTCATGGAATTGAAGCATAATTGCCCGGTGCATTTAGTTTAGCTTTTAGATTAAGAAAATTGTAAGTTTTAGTTTGAACATAAAGTTCAACTGATAAGGTTGTGTCGACCAATAAAAAGTTTCTTCTTTCTTTCTTGAAGTAAATCTTTAACTTACATATATACTTATGTGTATACATATGTATATATGTGTACTCATTTATTTAGTCAAGTAAAATGGACACAAAATCACCCCATCACTTGTTTCTTCCTCAGCGTGAAAAAGTTGAGCTTGTTTGTCTTGTTCGTAACAATGTTTTACAAGAGTATTGAAATCAATCCATCAACTACTTACAGCTCACTCGCTGTCAGCTTTCTCAGCACCTTGGTGCCAAAACAAATTCAACGATTACATTTGAAAAAATAATATTGACTACATTGAATGCATACATATGTACATATGTATATATTTTACAAGGGTAATGAAATACATGTATGTGCTTGCACTTATACCTACACAATCTAGCTGGGAAATTTTAATTTAACCTGTAGATTTTTTTTTAATTTTTCTCAAAACAGTAAATTTGATACTAATAAAACAAAATGCTGCCATCAAAATACAATGTGAAAAATTATTCTTTTATTAGTGGAAAAATCAACAATCTACTGTAAAATTTTGGAAAGTGGTTCATGAATTTAAAAACGCGCTTGGCGAAAATCCTTTTGCCACCCTTTATAGTAACACTTTCTTAGTGAATAAACTTCTTAAAGAAATAACTAAAAATATCTGGTAGAAAGGGAACTTCATTACAAGAATGTAATGCTTAAAAGCATTGAATAGAAAATGTAAAAGTATTTGCAACTTGAATAAAAGCGATCAATACATTTTCGCAAAATTCACCATTTCAGTTGCCTTTATTTTTCCTTTCACGTTGCAACAGCCATTTGATGAAATTATTCCGATTTTTTTTTAGCCATTCTAAAATCTATTACAGTATAAACATTTATGATACCAAAATTTGCATAATTTTATGCTAAACTCAGATCACTTTTTAGAATTGCGATTCGTAAAGCATTGTTGGAAAACATTTCAACACCCTGTATCTGAAAAATTAGACGTGATGCATAAATTTAAGTGCCATTTTCAGCCATACAAGAACATTCTGGCTGTTATACCGTAAATTTAAATATTTTAGCAGATTTCCAACAGAAGTTATGAACTTGTAATAACTTTTACATTTTCTACCCTATTTCAGCGCTTTTATGCTTCGAGTTTAAAGAAGTTCTCTTTCAACCAGGCATTTTTAGTTATTATTTTAAAAAGTTTATTCACTAAAAAGAGTAAATAAAAATCGAAAAAGCTCGAAAATATCCTTAGTTTTTGCATAGAAACGCCAATAACTCTGAAAGCACTATTCAGATTTTCGCAAATTATATTTCAGCGTAAAGAGATAGAAAGTGCCTTTAAAACGATATTCATAAAAGGTTTAGTTTATTTCTATGCAATAACTGCAAAAGGACCTCGAAAATGGGGATTTAGTCTATATCTCGAAAACGATTTAGAAAAATAAATGAATCTTATTCTCGTGTTCAGTGACCCAAAATTAGTCTAAAAATAATTCTATATCAAGTACGTTTTTCGTGTAAACTAGTGTAATTATACTTTTTTATATTAAACTAGCTTTTACCCGACGCTGCGCTGGAATGGCATTTGCCTTTGCATTACGAATTCGAATGTAGTAGATGTCACAAAAGGTAATAACTTTCAATAAATTTTTATACCTGTTTTTAAATTTTGTATTATCAAAAAAAAATCTACCCCTACTTCACGATTGCCGATTACGGTTGATTGCTGAAACTTGTTTGTTATTGGCAACTGCGAAGCATGCCTTTCGGGTTTAATGAACCTTAAGTTAGAAATTCACAATGTAAGCAAACGATGCTGACATTAAGAAGACTTATTTCCATGATTAAATTTTCTTAAATCTACGTCCTTTGAATCCTATTCTGTATACTTAATTTAACTCAATTAGCTCATTTAATTTACTTTTTTAAGTAGGTGGCATCCCTATCCAAGGTATTTTCAAAATAAAGCTTTCTTAAAGCTTTTTCGTATAAGATTTATATTTCAGTATTTGATGTGACTTATAATGATTTTAATTCATTTCTTAAACCCTCTCCAAAAATTTTGAAATACAGTTTTTCCGTTATTTAATAGAACTAAATGGGCTTTTAAAAAGATCGCAACCTTCTGTCAAACTTTCGAATAATACTCATTTTGCCATATTTGGCATCATTCTCTTGTTCAGATCGATTGAACCTTTGCAATAGGAGGCAGTAATGGGTTATATTTTAAAAAATATAACAAACTATATGTGTATGTGCCAAATCTCCCCAGTCGTCATCGGCTTACCTTAATTATTTAGTTGACAATATACATTTATATAATTTGAAAATAAACCCTATATATTAAACCAGGTTCAAACCTATATTATACAAATCCGTTGAACATACTCATACACAAACTTTCACATTTATATTATTAGTAGGATTTATCTTAACCAAAATTTCTTTAATTTTGAAAATTACCACGTTATATCCTTATTTTTACGTAATTTTTTCGAGACCAAGTTTTCCTAAAACTCTACCAGCTCAAAACAGTATTGCAGCACATAATTTATCTTTTGAATTCACATGAATTTAAATTCTGCTAACAGGTTGCAACCCTTTACATTTCTCGAAAGGGGCTTTCTTAAAATTCTTTTCGTTTGACACCAGTATAGTAGAATTTTAAACTTTAAAAGATGGCAACCCCCACGTTTCAGAGTAATACTGTCCTATTTCAGTACTCTTACAAATAGCATTAGTCAATGTTTTTAAACACGTGGCAACACTTCTGGAATCTACTTTTATAATGAAGTTTAAGCCCACTTTCTTTGAATCCCATAACGTGATACTTCCTTTACCTGAATAATTAAATTTAATTTAAACAGGTGGCAACTCTCCACAATAATATTTTTGAAATGCAGTTTGTCACTCATATAGTAATATCGTTTATTTTTTATTATAATTTCGATTAATTTTTTAAACAGGTGGCAACCCTTTTCCAAATTATTTTTGAAATTAAGTTTTCTTAAAACTTTTAGTTTGGCATTTATGTATATTGTAAAATTCCACTTATTTTTGTAGGCTAACTCAGTTTACATTTAAACATGTGGCAACCTTCTTCCATAACGCTTGTGAAGTGAAAATCGATTTTATGATAACCTTCATTTATTACGGACTACATATGTATGTGCGAAATCTTATCCTGATCTATCCAGTTGATATATAGAATTATGTGGTTTACCTTATTTATTTAATTGACTATAACTTTTGTAGCAAGTGTCAACTCTCCCTATAACATAGCCTATATTATAGCGTAGGGAGAAGGATATACATACATGTGCTAGATTTTCTACAATTCCATTCAGCCGTTTGAGCCTGAAAAGTTAACAATATTAACCACACACACTCACTCACAAACGCACAAACTTTCACATAGAAAATATAAGTAGGATTCATTCGCATTAGTGCTTACTTAAATTAATGAATTTTTTCTTTTTTTTCGTGAAGGTTCAACAGGAAACAATGGTAGTTCTAGGGTTAAAAGAAATGTGTTTCTTTGTGATAATCCTCTTTTCCGACAGGGTGAAAATTTGATGTGCATTGGAAAGATTTTCCGTCATCCCTTGACAAGTTTGGTTTGGCGGCGAACCACATTTCGGCAATTTGCCATCTTCAGGGGCATTTTGCGTTCTGTTTTTTCTCCAAACCAAACTTGACAGGGAAGGACGGAAAATCGTTACAATATACATCAACGGTTAAAACAAAAGTAATGCAAATAATTTAAATTACTTATTACTAGTACAAACCCCTCTCCCCTGAAAATTACTGCGCACAGGCCTGTTTTACCTCGCAGAGAGAAATAATCTACGAAAGATTATTGAGTATTGGTAGCGGCAGATATCTAGACAAAGCTTTACAAAGGCATAGATATATTGCAACGACTTCGTTGGATAGGCCATGCGAATCACACGAATGGATCAGGAGGCTCCAGCGATACCTACTGGTGGCAGCACATGCTGTATCTGCGCTGAAAAGAAAAAGTTGAGAAAAACTTGGTTTCACTTGGGGAAACCAAATTGAAAATTGAGTATAAAATGAACTTACAGTTTGAGTAAACAATTAATCACGTAACTCTAATTACAATATTTACATATATTGAATGAATAATATTTTCTGTGCAAGTTTTGAATTGCAACCGGAATACCGCAGAATAGCTCTCAACCTGTAAATTGAGCACTTCTGAAAACTACAAATACAAGTGTCCCTCTTTCTTTTTGGCCCACATTCCTTAACTGTGTGTACATTTCTCATATTCCCGTCATTTTCGTAATCAAGCAGTTACACATTCGTTTATATTTCTTGCATTAT
The DNA here is from genome assembly GCA_951828415.1 of Anomoia purmunda. Lineage (NCBI taxonomy): Eukaryota > Metazoa > Arthropoda > Insecta > Diptera > Tephritidae > Anomoia > Anomoia purmunda. The sequence continues at coordinate 55,970,037 of OX639993.1, forward strand.
TTGCCACTTATTACAGAACAAGAAATTCGATTAAGCGAGTATCATTACAATAAATCTTGCCACTGATAAGTAAATATTTTTGCAAAAAGTAAATAAGATGTTTATCGCATCCGTTTGATCATTGCGTAGCATTCGAAAGCGTTTCGCGTTATTTTGTGCTTATCGAATGCGATAATCTGATGAGTACATTTTGGACAAGCCGTGCAGCACGTGAGCCACATAAACCCGCAACGATTGGCGCACAGCCCCAGCACTGATCGATATGGCGCAATCACCAGATCGTGATCTGTTACTTTCTGGATGAACAGATGGATGGATGAATGGTTGGCTAAATAGGCAGATAGATGGATGGATGAATGGATGGATGGATGGATGGATGGATGGATGTGTGTACGTAACTGATCGATCGATCGAACGATCCGCACAGATCGCATTGATATCCGTCTGGTAACAACACCAGCATGCGTACATACATATATGTATATATAGTCTAATAGAGGAAACGGCTTGAGTACACAGAGAAAACAGAAAACTCATTAACGCAATAATTAAGACGACAACACAGTTTTTAAGATAACACCAGCAGCTAACAACGGGTAGACCAAAGTGTACGATCGCCACAATTAAAACCAAAAGAAAATAAAATTGTGTGGCGGCAAGGGTAGACGGTGCGGTGGGTACGAAAGGAGTGATTGCGCGCACGATTCAGCATTCGCTATGGCCGAATCGCAGGTGTTATATCTGGTAGTTATTATCCGCAGCATCGCTGACTGTTATTATTATTGTAAATGCCGCTAAGCGCTACTTACGCTGAAGTCGGCGCTGACGATGGTGGTGGCGATGGTCATGATGATCTTGGCCAACTTTGCGCACTCTTAATAAGTTAGATACACACAAGCCACGATCGATGTTCCACAACATACTCATAGCCGTCGCTTGACTTTAAGCGGCACTTAATTGTACATACGATACGCTGGCGACTACTCCAATCACCTCAGTTGAATTCGCGTATCTTGTTGTTGTATGTATATTTATGTTTAAATCCTTATATATATGTATACACTCTGATGCAAGTGCGAGCGCAAACGGATCTGAGATGTGATAAAATGATAAAGGGCCCGTACATCAAACGATGACAGTTGAGCTACCAGATTTCTACAACGATTCGATATAAGGTGCAACCACTGCATTACACGGGCCATGCTACAGAATACGAGTAGTACTCCAAAGTCAGTATGTGCGTTGAGTCTTCTCGGCACTTTCATACCGATACATACATATTTATACTCTTAGGTACATATGTATATGTAGTATATATGTGCATGTGTATGTATGCAGGTAGGTATGATTATATGTAGACCTGTGTATGTGTGGTTGAATATCTTGCGATACAATCACTCAAGTCGTGTTTTTCGAGTGCGTACTTCGCACTAAAACGCTGCGATTTCAAAAGCCGATAACAACTGCTACTGCATCGTTACCTTGCTATTGAGAAATTGATTTTTTACAACGTTGTAATAACAATTTTTGTCTCACCTCCTTTCAGAGTTAATTCCAGAAGCGGCAAAGAGTTTGACGCTTAATTTAACACGGTTCACCTTTTTCATATTATTTATTATTTATTCTGCTCATACATACAAACATTGTACAAATACATTTTTACGTTGAGTATCCTTAAGAGAATGCAAACGAAAATTACATTGTATTAAAAGCGCACTAATTTTAATCAACTTTCCAATCCTCTATAATTCTAAATTTTCAATTAAAAAAATGTTACATGGAATCGGATAGATTTATGAATAAGAAATATTTCAATGTTTTATTTTGAAATTATTGTTTGAGCAGCCATAAGTTAGCCAAATTAAAATTTAAGCATTGATAGAATAGACTATTAGACGTTATCGTTTGATTATCATTCGTAGCCTGTCGATTCTCGTATGTAATGCTGTCTACGAGGTAGGCATGCAAACGATATATCGATATTGAATCTAAAACTAGCGACTCGTACAAATGTTTTACATCGATATTTTTATGTCGGTTTTCTTCAAAATGTACTCCAAACCATTTAATTGTAAGACTAAAATTACTACTTTTAAAAGATGCCTACGGTAAAAGTAAAACAATTTTTAATTTAAATGGTTTTGTAAGATAGTTTGACATATTATTACAACTTAGCTCATAAGAATATAAACTCCAAGCAGTTATCTTCCTCGGTATAACAACAAATGTATCTACGATCAGCTGTTGCTCTTATTTATTAAAATCCACTCGAATATCGAATGATATAAAAAATGTGTTGCCAGGGTGGTATAAAAATAATTTTTTCACGTTCCAAATTGTTGTTTCTGAATACTGTGCTAAATAAATAAGTTTACTTATTTCGAAATCCTTGTATTTCTGCGTTGAATGATGACGTACTTTGAGTTATTTTTGCCGTATCTCTAGATGTACAAAAGTAATTGGTTTATTGTTTTCCCATTCACCAGTTGACACTGTTGCAATTTTTTTTTTGCACTCCTATTGTGCTTTAAGCGCCACACCAAGAGTTATTAAGTAAAAATTGGAAAAACTGAATAACATATCCAACCAACGGTTATGCTTGCGGCAGTGTTTCTACTATTTATTTGGGTTGTATTTTTTATATTGCATAAAAGTTATTTTCGTCCAGGCATTGATACCCTTACATTAACGTGGATAACACAATGTAAAAATTCTAAATTCGATTAAGCTGAACAAATGATGAAAATGTACCAAAGATTTAAAAAGTTTGGTTACTATTTATGTATATTTAAAATTTGATATCTAAGCCCATAACATACGTACACTTGTGCGTACGTTTGTTAGCAAAGTTGAATACACAAAATTTTATGTTGGTTCCTTCATAGCGACGGTCGAAAACAGAAGAAAGTTGCTTGAAATTTCTACATTCTACCGAAAGTTGACAGCTGAAACGCACGCATACGCTATGTATGGAGTTCCAGCTTAATTTTTCTTTCAATGTTAAATCAAAGAAAATATTTCCTTGAGTCGCACAATTTATTATAATACTACTACTATAATAAGTGTGAAAGTTTTTATATGATTGTGTGGGTATGTTTGTTACCTTTCACGATTGAACAGACTTGCACAAAATTTGGCACATAAATGGATTATAACCTGGATTAACGTATAGGGTATATTTGACAGAGCGAAGTTAAAGTCAATTAATTAAAGTTAAATCGCATATTGCTCTATGATGACTGGACAGATTGGCATAAGGCACTTACATATACATATAATCCGTTATATGGGTTACCATAGAAACAATTTTTAAAGGGAGTTGTTACCTGTTTAAAAGGTTGAGGCCTATTAAAACAATGAGCTAAATAAAATATTCCAATTGTACATCAAACTCAAGAGATCTAGTAAGATTGCCAGCTTTTTTAAAAGTAAATTAAACTAAAAATTAACAAATACAATTAAATTTTACAATTAATCATGTCAAACTAAAAGTTTTAAGAAATCTTAGTTTTAAAACATATTGTGGAGAGTTGACTCCTAATTAAAATATTAATTGTGTTTATATGAAGTTAAATGAAATATTGAAATAATGAGGCCCAAGAATGCATTGATTTGAAAATACTTATGGAGAAGGTTGCCTCCTGCATAAAAATGAACTAAATTAAGTTGAATGAATTATTTCAGCATGGGCTTCAAAGGAAGTAGGCTTGAGAAAACTGAATCATGAAAATATATTTGAATACTGCTGCCATATGTTTAAAAATATTATTTTATTGAAGAAACAACTGGCATGATGAGGAAAGTCGCGCCGCTACGGAAAGTAAAAATGCTGCCTACAGGAATTTAAGTGTGCTCTGCCCAATTCATAAGAAGGGAGATCATACACTATGCACCAACCATCAGCCTTCTTGACATTTCATTCAAGGTTCTATCGAGCGCATTGTGTGAAAGACTAAAGCCAACCATCAATGAACTGATTGTACGTTATCAGTGTGGATTTAGACCAGGTAAATCTATCATCGACCAAATATTCGCGATGCCTGAATTCGATATCACTGCAAAACTACTACGGCTATGTCATCGATCCTGAGCAACACCACCAGCTCAGTCGGAATTGGGAAGGACTTCTTCAAGCCGTTTGATACCAAACTAGGTTTCAGGCACGGTGACTCCCTGTCGTGTGACTTCTATAACATTATGTTAGAAAAGATAATTCGAGTTGCAGAGTTGAACCGTTCAGGCACTATATTTTATAAGAGCGTGCAACTTGCCTCCCGCGTCATTTTTGATAATTAAAATTTCGAAAAAGTGGAAGATTTTGTTTATCTGGGAACCAGCATTAACATCTACAACAATGTCTACCTCGAAATCCAACGAAGAATGCCTCTTGCCAACAAGTGCTAGTTGGTTAGGTCATGTTGTCCGTATGGAAGAAAATGACCACCCCTAAAAGTATTTAATGTGGTACCCGCTGGTGGGGCAGAGGAAGGGGAAGCTCTTTTCTATGTTGGAAAGGCCAGGTGGAGAAGGACTTGGCTTCACTTGGTGTATCTTGTAGTTGATACACTTTGGTATTCTGTATAAGTGAGGTTCAGTTTTTCAAAACTAAAAAACAATAATAAGACTTTGAAGTGTCTGGATCGTTTGATTACGTTGTGCACTGCCCATAAACTCGATTGCATTAAACCCGATTTCTTTCATGACCCCCAAAAAGAATTAACCACTCATTCACTTTAATAGCGGCAAACTGTCGTCCTTGAATTGCGTTGGTAACATATAAGGAAAGTGGTAAAAAGCAGCAGCAACTCACAAACCGACTGTGGCCCATAGGCTACGCGCTTCCCAAGCAAGTCGTAGGTTGTGGGTTCAAGTGCCGGTGGAGTCATGAAAGAAATCTGATGAGGAGATTCGGTGGTCTCCGAAATAGCTATAATTTCTACCATTCCTGACTGTTGTTGTCTTTTTTCCAAAAATACTTCCCATATGCTGGCCTCAAGCTCAAAAATTAATATTGTCGTTTAATAAAATCAGACCAAAAAATAATAAATGAATATTTGGTGAAACTATTTATTTCGTTTTCTTCTGCAGTCGAATTCGCAACGTTAAGCCACGCGAGCGAAGCCACGGGTAAAATATAATTTATAATAAAAACATTTTAAATTTTTTTCCGATTTTAGTGGTTGCCACTTTTATGAAAAATAAAAAAACAGTTTTTTTAATCGATCACAAACCTGTGATCTTGTAGCCGCCGAAAAACTATTTCTGGTCGACAGACTTGTTCATCAGTCCTGCTTTTTGTGATGATGATGCCATAACATTTTAATAAATTTTTCACTGTCCTAAAGATATATTTTTGCAATTTACTTTGTAAAATAATTCATATTAATTAAAAGAACTCGTACAACGAAGAATGGTTATTTTAAAATTTCTTCAAACTGTCAATATTGTCAAACTGGACTTTGGGGAAATTTCATTCCTTAAAATTTTGTGGCTGAACTTATTTTGTTTTGATTCGCGAAAGGATATTATTGCATATGTATAATTAATTCACCTTACACATTTTTCATCGGATTCCCTCATAAGCTTTGATTATATTTCTTTAAAACTGAAATCTGGAAAAGGCATAACTACGGTTTCTTATAAAAATGATTAATTAAAAATTTTGAAATCTATTCTTGTTATTGGTGTGTCGTTCGGCTTACGGCTAAAACGATATAGGAGCTAGCACTTTTACCGAATAGCAGCTAGCACTTCTACCATTTTGAAAATTTATTGATTTTTTCATAAATTTTTCGAATAAAACTTGATCTCGAGCTCAATAAAACTACTAAGAGTTTTTGATTCAATTATTGAAGATTTGATACGTAATGACAGCTAATTTCTAGCTCTCCCGTACAAAAGCTTGCATTTGCGAAGGAAGTAGAAAATGGGAAGAATGTAATCCCTTTTTTAAAAATTTTTTTTTACAAGTACGCAAAATATGTAACTAGTTGTAGAATTTAAGATGCATAAAATCCAAATATCTTTCGTAGTCTACGAAATATTTGATGAATTCTTCCGATTCGAAAGTCTTTCGTTATGCAAACATTGATTTTAATTACCAAAAATCATTATTATAAGTAAATAAAAGTAAGTTTTCTACATTTAGTGGTAAATATATGAAATGGTTGGTACAATCAAATTTTTGTAGTTCACAATTAAAAAAACAGGTGATATAGTTCTTTGTTCTTATAAAAACCAAGCAACAACATAAATTCCTTTGAACTCCATATTGACATATTGTGAGGTGAGCCATATTAATTCATTCACCAAAACTCAAACAAACTCCCCACGTCCCAATTGTTGAGACTTCTCTTATACGTTTGATTTACGTTTTGGTCGGCTCCGAAAAATCGGGACGTAAGTCAAAACGGCGTAAATCGAGCTTTTAGCCTTCCTCATGATTACAAAAACAAGGTTATTGATGGTTTCAAACAAATTAAGTACTTTTTTTATTATATGTATTACGTACAGAAAGATGTATGATACAAAAAGTACATAACCATAAATAACTATCTAATCACAGGATTACGTTTCAACAATTTACATAGAATAGACAGAATTGGGCAGAAAACCATTCCAAAACGGCGACAGTAAAGTTCAGGAACACAAGTTATTAGCAACCAACTAAGAAACAACTAATATTTACACTAATATTTCACTTGGGCAGAAATGCTTATCATCTATTCTAATAGCATACACACTCTAAGGTCCTAACTAAAGATATATATTAACTTTTATTAAGAATATTTGATTTTTTTAAATACTAATTTAAATTCTCGAAATTCGGAATGCCCACTCACTTTGGCAAGGAAGCCATGGCACAGGGGTGGAGGTGAAAAAGAGTAGGAATACGATCACAACGAGCAATGGGATTTGGAAAGAAATCCTATAAAAAAAATAGGGAACAGCAAAGGTCTTGCTAACTCACGCTCGCACACGGGTGGAGATAAAAATGAACTAGGACACGGAGCTTAACGGGCTAAGATGCAGGGAAACGATTACTCAGTATACCAATCACGATTTAGATGCACAAATTACCTGATGAATTTCAAATAAAACCACATATTTTTATAAAATACTTACTCAAATTGTCACAGTTTTCAAGAAACATATCAGCGAATTAAAAATTTGTTTGATTTTTTTTTGTTTGAATTACTACTATTTAAAAATATTTGATAAGATTCATACAAAAATTTTCAAAAAATTAACACTGTTTTAGCTAAAGGAGACGTCATGTGAAGAGTGAGGAGCAAAGCTGTTTATGTATGATTGCCATGCTTCACAAACAATACCTATTCGAACTTAAATTTTCATGTTCGTGACATTTATTATTCATTTTATATTCATTCGAGCCTTAGTAAATGTTTGAAAAACGTTATAAAAATAACTTGGTACTGTTAAATTAATGCGTGTTGCGTGATTATTTCACAGTTTTTGTACTGAATCTGAGACTGTCGGCAACTTCTACAATAGTACCATTGAGACCAGCCGATTTTAGTAGTAAGCAAACTGCATTAATTAATTCGAAGCGAAACCAAGGAAACATGATTCAACTATACCAGGTTATAGCGATCGTCCAAAAATGACATTTACCACTGGTAAATGAATTACCTAGTGTCAAATTAAGCGAAAATGTAAAGAAAAATATGAAGAACACAGAGAACATTATGGGAAACACAAAGAAGAATATGGAGTATGTTTCAAAAGAAGAAGTTGACATCTATCTATCTCTATCACCACTAATTGATACGCCTTGCCAAGGAAATTAAAAAGGTTTCATACTGTAAGTTTCTTTATACGGCAAACTTGCTAGGGGTACAGCTTTAGTTACATGCTTTTTTGTCTCAGCATAACCAAACACCACTGCTAAATATTTGAAGAAATATCAATAACTGACAACAGCTATTCAAACTAAATACCGACTTGGAATGAAAATGATCCGAAATATATTTGAATTCAGCCGGCCCCAAGAGCACCTCAACCAAAACGAGGCGGAATTACATCAAATTTACTATTGATTTTATTTTAATTAGTCAGGTTATCCTGAGCAGGTCACAAAACAAAGAAATTGAGGAAAGTATTGAACAAACGAGAAAATGAAATAGCACTCGATTTGTTCGTTGGTCGTTCACGACAGTTTTCTCAAATCTGTAAGAAAATAACACTTAATTTTTAATATAAAGGGTGTTTTTTTTTAGACTGATAGAACTTTAAATTGGAATAAAACACATAAAAAATTAAGTATGATGCCAATTTTTTTTTTAATATTTAAAAGCGATTTCTGTCATATATTCGCCACGACTAGCTTTGGTGAATCGGATGCGATCAGTCCAATTTCGAATTTCCATGTTGTGGATGGACAAAGTCCAACTTGTTGAGCACGGCGGTGAATAGACAAATTCGCATTTTCTCCAACACTATCACTTACAGCGCCAATATTTTTTTCTGTGCGTGCAGTTCTTTGTCTTGTTGTTGGTTTTTCATCGAGTAGAGTAAATGTTGTTCGAAATTTATCAACAGTTCAACGAATAAGCTGCTTTGATGCTCGATTATGTGGACCATAAAATTCACGAAGTGCTCTAGAAGTTTGGCGAACAGAACACTGATTTTTAAAGTAAATTTCCACAATTTGTAAACGTTGTTGCGGCGTAGTTCTTTCCATGATGATTTGCCAATGCTTACTGAACAGAAATGTCAAAACGAAATGTCATTTCGAAAGTTCTACCAGCCTAAAAAAACACCCGTTACATACATAATTTAATCAAACTATTTGTTTTCACTTACTGATGTATCTTATGCTGCCATTTCGACTGAATATATATATAGATGGGCTATATTTATCGATTGTTGATAGCTTTAAATTTTAAGCATATATTAAAAAATCTGTTCACATAAAATTCAGCAATAAGAATCTAATTTCAATACTAATTTCATAACAACAATATTGTTTTAATTTTTAGATAGAAATAATGTTGTTGGCAACAAATTAAAATAGTTTGCTGTGTGCAATCGATTCATCCTCATTCATTATGCATCTCTAGTTGGAACATATCATCAGCTGATTGGCTCTACTGCTTTTCACCACAGTCTTTGGTGCAATTTTTTGAGACCGAACTCGTCTCAAGTCATAATAAATATCTCTAACTGAAAGGCTCAAATTTATTGATTTGAGATGAGACTGAATTACTGAATACCGGCCTAGCAATCCTATGCTGATACCCTGATAAAACTCACCAACCCAACAGTTGTCATGTACATATGTATATATGTATATATGTGTCTAAAACAATGCGGCAAAAATGGGTTTCAGCCTTCAAATGAAGACAACAGTCATTGTGATTGTTAGTGTTAATTTAATATTTCACCATGGAGTTGCAGCATGCCATGATCAAAAATAAATCGAAAGTCTCTAGCAATATTTATGGCGTTGTACTCCGTTAGCAAGAGCAAGACGGTGTTGCTTCCACAAGGTTTTCTCTGGATTTCTTGCTAACCTAAGTTCAGTGGGAATCGGTGAGTATCTTGCGTTCCATTTTTATAGAAGAGAAAGGGCTCACAACCGGCAGGAAAAAATGTGGCCACGTAATCCTGATGAGCAAAATAATTTCTATAAGTTTTCATTGGATTTAGAACATCTTAAGCAGAGATTTTCTTATGAAATTTACCCTAAATTACTTAGCACAATTCTAGCAAGCCCGGACCTGTGAAATAGTTCCTTAACTTATGATAAGTAGCAAATGCATCACGTTAATTTGTATACATATGTGTATTTATTACTAGTTAGCGGCCAGAACAAAAAACCACTTTCGTAGCAAATGAAATTGAAACCCGTTTAATAATTCTTCTTTGCCGAGATAATTCACTTACGGATTGCATTGCTTGGCATGCGGTTGACACTTGGGCAGTTCATTTGTTTGTATGGCTCTACCTCCCGGCGTTATTTAATTATGGCGCTGATAACATTCTGCGTAGATGGTAGCAATTTTTCATCAAACCAAATAAACAAAACGGAAAATAAACCAGTAAAAAAAACTTCATAAAACTACACACTTTAAGATCTTGTAATGTTGCAATCACAATCGCTGAGGCCGTGGCCGTGGCGGCTGTTGATGGCTTTGCATCCAGCGCAGCAGCAGCAGCATCGCCGAACTAGTCGCAATAAATTATCCCAAATGATAAATTACTTGCAACAGAAAAAGTGTTTTAAATGCGTGCAACATAAGCGTATACGGCCGCCACTTGCCACTTTGCACTTGCCACATGCCGCTTGCCATTCGTCGATTGCTACCACCAAATTCAACAGCAATGGCAGGCAAGAGCCTTCAATCCGCGCATCGCGCCACATCGATGAAGTGTAACGATGGGCCACATCCAACGCTCTGAGCGCGGCTTAATTTATGATCGACAAACATGAAAATGCATTCTTTGCAAGGACCTTCCGCTCGATTGATTTCAAAGTGTTAATTGAAAGAAATAAGAAAATAGGAATAAATGCCTCTTGCAGACAAGTAGCTGCTCACTTTTATTACTATTGGGTGCACATGCAGTCATTTGTCGGCGCACAAATACATACTTACAAATATATAGTATTATATGTGCTTGCCAATACGACAAACTTAACTAAAAGTTCAATATACACATAACATACTTATGTGCATACGAATATGCGTACTCTTCTTCCGGTACAGCATTGGCATAGCAAAGTGTTTGTAATGAGCTCAATTAACGAGCTGTTGGCCACCCTCATTTAATTAAAATCGCTAAATAGCACTTTTGCAGTTATTCGCGACATTTAATACTCGCATGGTCATTCTGGTGGTTGCCAATTCCGTTAGCGCTTATATTGCCAGCAATTTATTTCAATTAACAACAATTAATGAACTTCATTAAAATTATCGCAATCCATGCTCTTAATTAGGTTGTACCGCAAGTTGACCAGTACAGATTTTACGAGGATAGTTTACATTGCAGCCACGAAATATATGTACCTATTTCTTTTTGAATATATATATATATGTACGTATATATTTGTATCAGGGCCGGATTAAGGCCAGGACCGACGGGGCCGCGGCCTGGGCCCCCACCATCATCAGTACAGACGATTCTTTTTTGCTTTGACATTTTTATTTCATTTTATTTTATTTCATTTTTGGTACTCAGTTGACTTGAATAAAATTTTATTATATTACTCGACAAAGTTGGTCTTATCATTTTATTTTAACTTGATATAACGAATTTTTTGGTTAAAATCGTTTTACAAATAGGTAACGCGATATTGGTTAGGTCATATTTCGTTCAATTTTCCCTCCACCTCTCAGTGTGAGCAACGCAGTCGAACTATCGATGCATATCGAGAAAATCGAGAGTAAACAAAAGTCAGTTGAAATAACGGAGTTACACTTAAAGGAAAATTTGTCTCACTTGTCTTACTATGTTAATTGCTGCAAAATGAATCTCATTAATGATATTACTGTCTCTGAACCGTTTGCTGCTGATGTTCATATAGAATTGCAATATGGATGACAGGCACAAGAATCCACGGATATACCTTAGTGGAGCGAAAAACGAAATACTTCTGAAAAGAAGAAAAAGAATCACTTAGAAGTATTGGCAAAGACTTCCAAACTTGATAAGTTTTCCATGCCACGACATCATCTGATGTAACAGATGAACGTCATTAATTGAATTCAGTACATACTTAAAAATCATCTTCAGAAACAGAAAATTTGCTCTAAGTATTAAACACAAACTCACAGCAGACCGTCAGCGAAAATGAAGTCGATATAGCAACTACAGTAGTTTCGGAACAAGAAGAGAAAAATTACGACAATAAAAATGATATTGGGCTTTGGGCAAATACTCTTACGGAAGCAATGAAAGATTTTTGGATCAAACAAGGGTCGAGGATCAAACATGCTCTGTTCTTCAATCACAAGATTATGGATACGCAGACCGGAAATGCAGTAAAAATCTTTTTCAGCGAACGCTTCCTAACAAGGAAAAACTTGATCATTCTTGGCTTTGTTTTTCACCTTCAACTGGCAAAATTTACTGCTTCGTTTGTATCCTGTTAGCTGAAGAACGTGTATCACATTTCATAAATACCTGTCTCTGATGGTAACGAATTGCACAAGTGAAAGATCCTTCTCCAAGATGAAATTGATCAAAAATCGACTCCGTACATGTATGGGGGAAGACCGACTTATTGACTTAGTTATATTGAGTTCAGAGAGAGATATACTGCGTGAACTAGACTTTGATGATATCGTTGCAGTATTCGCAGCAGAAAAAACTCGTAAAGAGTCGTTCCAGTAGTATTTTTTTAATATATTAAGTCTTATTGTATATACTGTATACGTCAAAGTGTTGATTATTATATTACTAATGAAACGAGACATCTGATTATACATATAAACAACAACCATGTTAAAATAAATTGATGAGTAATTTTTTAAAAGATTGTATATAATTATGACCTCAAAAGAGGGGCCCACACGTATCCCGGCCCCGGAGCCTCCACATTCTTAATCCCGCTCTGATTTGTATGCATGTACTAAATTTATAAATTCCAACATTCATTTTAAATCATTTCTATAGCAGAATCATTATCACGTTTAGCTTAAAAATTATCGTATAGTATGGTAGTTCCCTATTTTTAAGAAAGTGTTTCAAAAACCGATTCTAGCTACAAAATTAATAAGTATTCCACCATTCAGCATTTCGCCACACTAAAAGTCTCCATTCCATCGCGAATGGTAGCCTATATCAGGGGCTGATCCAGCAGGGGGAAATGGGAGACATTTCACCCCCCAAGAGCTCGAAGTCTGATAGATTACTTGTATACCGTAAAAATATTGTATTTGAGATAAATCGAATTCAGAAATTTGCTTTGGAATCATTCAGGAATAAGCCATATAAAAATGTCACTGAAATGCAAATTGTAATTTTAGTTGCTTTATAAAATATTTTCTTTATAACTTGACTATTGACTTAAGTATAATTTGATGCAATAAAAATTACGAATTTTGTCTCTTCGATCAACAATGTTTTGTTTTTCTGTCAGTCATTTTATCAATTAGGTATCAATTTTTTTCCTAATCGATTGAACTTCACAATGACTATCATTCCGAATGAGGTATAAAACTATTTTTTTCGGGTAGTGGTCTAGAGACCGATCTATTCGGAAAAATAGACTACGTTCGATTTATTTGGAAGGCTGAACGGATTTGTATAAAAAAAATACTGGTAGATAGGGCTGTTGTCGAGATATTTCTAAAAAATCTAGCTTGACTGTGCGGTGAGACCCGGTAGGTGACGCTAGAGTCGAGATATTGTGAAAAATCGGTTGGACCGATTTAGTTCATATTCAGTAAGTACGTTGTGCAAAGACAAACATTTTTGAGAAAAGTATGCTCGGCAGGTGGGGCTTAAGTCGACATGCGACATGGATAAGAAGTATTTTGATTTAAAAATTTACTCTAGAGATGGCGTTGGTATCGAAATATTTTCAAAAATCATATTTGTTGGCCTTCTTGGTTCGTGAACGAATCTGTTTATATAATCTTTGTTTTTTTTTCTAAATCTTATGTATAAAAGGAAGTGCTATTTTGATTGCCACTTTATAACTCCGATTTCGATAAAAATTTTACATAATATACAGATGGTTGTAGTGAAATTGGACGAGTGGTTTCAGAGATATGGCATTTTGAAGATATATACATAAATGACCTCCTTCGAAAAAATCGTATTTATGGTTCGATTTTCTTGAAGTTGGGCGCGTAAACTAACATATAGAATACTTTCTTCTGTTTGAAGTAGAAGACCCGGGATAGATCCATTTGAGTAAATCTTATTTATGATTCGATTTGCTAGACATATAATACGTTGGTAATACATTGCCTGTATTAACATACATGAACCCTTTTTCCGGTAATTAAAGGTTTTTTAAGTTTGTAATACTTTTAGTTTTTATTGCATCATCATCATACTAGGGAAAGACAGAATTTCTTTTAAAATAATTGGAATGTTTCCTTCATTCTTTTCAGTCGACATTTCGCTGACCGTTCGATTTATCGCATCCACATAGAGCTTTGCAGAAAATTTCAAAAAACTGGATTTTCCATTTTATAATTTCATTTAAAAAAAATGGATTTTTCATTTATAATTAATATTTAAAAATATTATAGTATGCGTAGCGAAGTCCGCCGGGTCAGCCAGTATACTACATACCACAATAACCATGGGTTCTCCCTGGTATAAATAACATAGCATGATATAAAGATACTATATCGTAATCTGAGCTTTCAGTGCGTCTTGTGCGGGAGTGGTATAAACACGTTCTGTACCTACTGCAACTCTATGTATTTCTTCGTTTCCGCTAGGGAATCTATGACGATTATGCTAGCTTTTAAATAAATAAATAAAATATATAGAGAAATTATGGCTTGAATTGTACAAATTTAAATGCAATCGTAGTATCCAAGTATTTTTTGTTTTGGTTATAATATATAATAGTATTAAAATAAAATGGCTGTGTTAGATTATCGAGTATAAGACGCTGCCGCCTGCACCAGCCACAGATAGATAGAAGTCCCGTTGTTAGATTATTATAATCATAAGAATATGGCAAAAGATTATTATAATCGATTTTTTGTATGTAAGTTTATGTAGAATTCAATGAAAAAACAGTATACTTAAGAAAACAACAAATGTTGAAAAAGTATGTTGAGTATTTTGTTCAATTAGTTCTGAGAAATTAGTCTTGAGCTGAAAGCAAAATTTGTAAAACGTGTTACAATCACTTACACAAATAGTCGATGAAACAATTAAATTAAATGCCTTATGGTGTTTCTGTATTCCACTTTGTCATATACATGTTTTATATTTTTTAAATGTACATGACCCTAAATCGTGGTATGTATGTTAAAGCCAAAATTTTGGCGACAGAAGCACAGTGAAGCCGCTCCAGTTCCAAATCGAATAAGTCCAGATATATCAACGGTCCCTGGAATACCAGTAGATTCAGATGACGCATTTGATCCATTTTATGAACCTACTGAAGCTACTGGCTGTGTAAATCTAATTACTTACTCAACATGAAATGGATGTATTGGTTATATATGTAGTTGAACTATATTTTAAACATAATTCATTATGCATATATCCAATGGAGAATATACGCAGGTATGCAAGGTAGGATAACTATAGAAACACGATATAGAAGGAACACGTTAAACTCAATAATTACCAACATGTGTTAGTGGCTAAAGGTCGCTAAAGAAGTTCTTGAAGATGAAACTGAAGAGCAATATACTATTTCTTACATTATAGCAGCGATGCTCAAAACAAAGATAATTTATGTTTATAATATTAATTACTTTTGGATGATTTGTGTAATTTAAAAAGAATCGGGAAGGACCTCTCCGAGCCGTTTGAAACTAAATGAGGTTTCAGACAAGGTGACCCTCTTTCGTGCAACTTATTTAGCCTTATGTTAGAAAAGATAATTTGAGCTGCAGAGTGGAACCGTTCAGGCGCTATATTTTACAAGAGCGATTTCATCCGCTTCAACAACCGCGCCGAAACGAAACGTATGGGTCTAGAAGTGAACGAGGACATCGCTGTTGACAATTACAATTTCGACAAAGTGGAGGACTTTGTTTATCTGGGAACCAGCATTAACACCTACAACAATGTCAGCCTGGAAATCCACAAACCACACTCTACAAGTCTCTCATCATGCTCGTGCTATTGTATGGCGCTAAAGTATGAGCACTGTCAGCATCGGATGAGACGGCCCTTGGAGTGTTCAAAAGAAAGATTCTCCGAAAGATTTATAGACCTCTACGACTTTCCGCCGGTGAATACCGCAGATGATGGAACGATGACCTGTATGAGCTTTACCGCGACATAGACATAGTCCAGCGAATTAAAATACAGCGGCTTCGTTGGCTAGGACATGTCGTGCGAATTTACGAAAATGCTCCAGCCCTGAAAGTATTCAACGCGGTACCAGCTGGTGGTAGTAGGGGAAGAGGACGGCCTCCTCTGCGTTAGAAAGACCAAGTGGAAAAGGACTTGAGGTCACTTGGTATTTCCAATTGGCGCCTGTTAGCAGGAAGAAGGAGTGACTGGCACAATTTGTTAAACTCGGCCAAAATCTGTTAAGAGGTTATAGCGCCAATTACGTAAGTAAGTAAGAGTAATTAAAACTGAAAGGAAAATTTACTTATATGTTTTGTATTTGTAAAAGATTAAGAAAAATTAATCGAACAATTTTTAAATTATGATCTCTGTAGCCAAAAACTCGTTAAAGTGTTGATTGTTCCTTATATTTACATCAAAATGCCATCCAGCGGCTGGTTCTTCTCTTCGACCACCATCATTCAAATAAAAAAGGTTAATCACCAACCTTGGAAAACTGAGAAAGAACTTTTATATTTATAACCCAAACTTTTAGATAAACTTGGTTCCATACATTGCCTAGCCGACGGCCCAACAGTGTATATAATAATAATAATAGTATTAACAAGAATAACATTAATAATAATGATAAAATTTAACTAGTGATCGGTGGTTGAAATCCAACCACTACAACTGTTAGCATCCTTTTATCTGGCAAAATTGTATATATTTTCTAGAGAACGGCCGACCCTCGGTTTCGGCTTCAGCCATGTTCGGCCATCAAAATTCGCTTCGGTTTCAGTAATAATACTGTAAGAAATTATTCATTCCATAGGAAATTTCTCAATAAACATCTGCTGTCCAGAAATCGTAACATTTTTGAATACTTCTTTTAAAGTCCACATTTTCTGTTGGAAAAAAGGGGATATAAAATATCTATATGCTCTTCCATCGTACCTTTTTTATTAACAATAATTGAAATCTATAATTCTTAAAAATTGATCGATTATCTATAATTTTAGACCTTGAAAATATTTCGTTCCTCACTAAAAATCCATGTTCGTTCGTTCTATAATATTCAGGAAACTCATTAGTGTAATAATGCAAAAATTTAAATTAATTTGCTTTCGTTATTTAAGTAATTTTGAATGACGAACAAATTGCATGATGAATGCAAATCTTTGAGTGACCTATTCGTTATTTAAAAATATTGCAATGATGAATAAAAATCTATAGATTATTTAAAATTATTTGAATGTTAAATGAAAATGTATCCTTTTATTAAAATTAAAAAATTTGTAAACATAATTTCATTTTTTATTTGGATCAAAATTCAATTCAAACGCCCATCTTTGATATGTGGAAGTAGCTGATGTTTAGATTTACTTATTTATATCATTATTAGTTGATTTTACTTTTATTTTTAAAAAATTTGTATTCAAAAACTTATCCAAATTGTCTTTACTGTCATGAATTTAAAAATTTACTCAACGGCAGCACAAGTTCTGTCAAAAAACTAAATTAAATATTAAAATATTTTTTAATTTCATTTTATTTTATTTTATTGTATCAAATTATTTTAATTAAATTTAATTTATCTAAATTTATTTTGATTAAATTTCATTGAATGAAACTTATTTATTTTATTTTGGTTGAATTTATTTCATTTTATTTTTATTTGGCTCAAAATTGGTAACCAAGTAAAGTATCTTGGTAGAATCGTAGATTAGGGAGTCATATCTTTTTAAAGCAGGTTTAAAAATAGGGTTTTTTCAAATGCAAACTGCTGAGCCTTCTCGTTTAGAGATGTGTGGCTTTCAGCTACAGTCCTGCAGTGGCAAACCTCCAATAATTTGCCGTTCGGAGTCTGGGTAAAACTCTACGTCTTTTAATCAAATTGTAGGATATTTTACGAAAATCAAATAAATCCAATATTTTAGTAGCTAATATTTTAGCCTAAATTTGATACACAGAAATGGATTGAAGAATGGGCGTGGCACCTCTTACCTTATAGCAAGTAGACTAATCTCCGAAACTACTTTATCATTCTTCATCAAAATTTCAATTCTGTAAGCATATGCGCGAGTGTAGAAACTTGTCAAAAACAAAAGCCTACTCGCATAATGGCCATTCACCAAAATTGCAAGAATGAATGATTTTAGTAAATGTAAAAGGCAATTTGCTCATATTTGCCAAATCTGGCGCACACTTCAGATTTCAACTCGGTAAGCACAATTTCAAAAAGCACATATAGAAACGGGGCATCCCTTATAAAGGTTATATACAGAGAACCAAAGTATTCTATATTTTATTAAATCATGTAACAAATTCCCTCAAATTTGATACGCAGCATTTATTTGCGGAGAGAAATTCGTAAAAGATCGAAATTTTTGAGAATGGGCGTGGTACGTTAATATCATAATAATTTATTTATATCTAAATAACAGTTAAAATGAAAAGTATTTTTTTAACTGGATTTATTGCATACAAATAGATTAGAATAATAGCATTCCGGTGGCTGTTGTAAAGTTTAGTTTCTCCCAAATGTGGAATCTTCTTTATTTATTTAGTTAATACATTTACTCTAAACTATTTCTTTAACTATTGAAATGGGTATGCACACCTAGTGAGAGCAATCAGTTAATCAATAGAAAATATAGAGATGTATTTTAATCATTTTATGACTAGTAGATTTTTATTTAAAATCAGAACAAATTATAAAATTATCTGCTGATTCGATAGAGGTGATTAGTTGAGAAATTACACACATACCACATTATAAGACAACCAAATAATAAATAATAAATAATAACAACTTTTCGCATTTATTACTTTTCGAAGCGATTTAAAATACGATTTAAACATTTGGCATTACATCACCAGCAGTTTTATGGTAATTTCGTGATCGCTAAATTGAGTAAATTCGCCATAATTATCATTATTATTAAATAATACTAGAAGGTGAAGTAAAATCACTGTTGCACTTGTCTGTAAAATTATACATTTCACTCGAATTAAGGTCAAATCGGCCTTAATGGCAGGTCGTGTCGATTTTGAACTGGTATGTATATGTATTTGTTGTATAAGTAAATGCTGTCCGTAGCTACATATGTATGTTTGTAACTACTAATCGAACGGCTTAACATAAATTTTATAAGGAGATACATTAGTTAGGCTGCTACATGTCACACTTGCAACATTGGTGACGGCCACATCACCCTATAGACTTTGCGTGATCGGTGTCTTTATCACGTGAGTTGCCCTGAATTTATGACGAAAATTGAAAAGCCAACTAATCGCCGTTCCCGCTTAGTTTTACTCAATGTATTTGAAATTAAATAGCCCCCGCCCCCACTTAGATCTACCACACTTTTCATGTTTGCGGCGCTGCTGTGGCGTGGAGCCGATTAAAAACAATTGTGCACATGCCTTACATTAACACAAACATACATAGGTATGAGCTTAGCCAAATTCGATTACGAACAATGCAAATCTCACGAATTGCGCCAAAGCTGCCCTGATTTGCCCGCCATTGTGGCATTAATTTGGTGATCGATCACAAAACGGTGCGCCTGCGCGCAGCTACGACGACGACATCACCTGGTGTGGCAGCAATAAAGGCATGTCTATACCGACTTACATATGTATGTATGTATGTATGTACAACACCATATGTAGATACCCACTAAACCAAAGCATCCGAAGTTGGCGCTAAAATCGCACCTTAATGAACTATGCTATGCTAGTCAAAAGTATGCGCCTCGATTTGACTTAACGAATTCGTAACGATTCTCCATGCCGATGTGATAAAATTTTTGTAAACTCACACTATTCTGGGCCTAAAAGATATTCATTTTCGCGAATGTAAAGTCATTTTACATCAACGACATCATGGTATATAATTTTTCTTGGACAAATGATAATAACTTTATATCTATGGAAGATTTCAAACCCATTCAAATCGATGTAGTTAATAGGACAATGCATTTCGATTTCCGAGCAGTTTTATTTGGCACAATTTCATTTTGAATTATTTATTCAAATATTTCTTATTTAAATCATGGAAAATTAATACTTTAAATAATCTGTCAAGCAACAATACATAAGTGCTCGCAACAGAGGTTATATAATTTGTTTTTTCAAGTCGCAATCAAGAATGCAATTTTTAAAGATATGCGCAACTTGTCGTTGTCTTCACACTCATGGATAACGCGTTGGGTAGCATGGATAACAGCTTTTAGGTTTTATTCATGTAGTTTTGAGACAAAATGTATGTGAAGTGATATAGTCTATAAAAACTGCACAATATATATAATAATGTATTAAATCGAGACCTAAAACGCCAAATTATATTTTCTAATGCAAATTGCTGTTATATGCCAAAATATATCAAAACCCTGGAACAACCAGTAGTGCGATTCAGTAACTTATTTTAACGATATTCGCATGGTTAACTCATCTTAACGAAAAATTTTAACGATGCTGCTATCCAACCACCATTTTTAACGATTTTCGCATTCGCCGAATCAGCTGTTGTTGTTAGTTAGTCGATTACCGAAAACTAAACGACAACAACTTTGATGTTGTTAACTCAATCGAGAAAAGAAAAATTCGTGATTTCAACTTAAATAAAAGAAAAAATTTAAAATTTGATGACTTGTTTTCTTAAAATTAAAAAAGGAACATTAAACAATGTCCTTTGAATATTTGGCTATAATTTATCACGAGGTGACGAAGAAGTAAACGCTCCAACAGTGGAGCGAAGTTTGCTTCGGGATGTGGACAATCCCTTTCATTTGAATGCAACAGAAAGTGAGGTTTCCTATGACCCAAGCTGCTAAAGAAATGCTTGCCTCAGCGTCGTCACCCTTTGTGTGAGGCACCGATGAATGCCGGCTCCTGGATATTCCCCATCTTAAAGCTGTTAGAACCTATGTATCAATATAAAGCATAAATGATTATAATTAAAAAAATGTAAACATACAATGTAAGTCGTAAATACGCTGGAGCACAACGCGAATTTTGAAAACGAAAACCATGGCATATTTGGAGGTTATTCCAAACTAATCAGAGGAGATTCCGCAATTCTGCTACAATGGAGCATTGCAATATATAAAAAAAATTATAAATGTTTGTAGTTTGAAACAAACTATTATCTTATTTCACTTTAATGAAATATAATGCAAACGCCTAAATTTAAACTTGACAGCACGCATACGTTGGTTTTTTCTCTATTTTCATCTTTGTGCTTTTAAGTTACTTTGACATTTAGTTTGACAGAGGTGCCGCTCTTTATCACTTTGAATAAATACAACGACAAAGCTGTTAAGTGTCGTTAAGAATAAGTTAGGGAATCGCACAATCGTTAGTGCAAACGGCAAATATTGTCGTCAAAAATTGCGATTGTCGCGCCGCTTAAAGTTAGTGAGTCTTACTACAGGTCTCTCATTAAGAGCTGCTTTAGCAAATACATATAAACAAAGCCAAAATACAGGTTATAGCTGCAAATCAAAAATAAAGTACTGAAAGACATTACAAATTACAAATTCCTTTAGGTAACCAAATGTGAAATAATACAACAACTATTTTACTGTTTCCTAGCTTCCATCTTGGATTACGATTACATCTGTGGATATCAAACGCACAATTTTCTTTCGCGTTAAGACATTCCTTTTCCACCCTCACACTCGGCTACATTAAAAAGCTAGTAAAGAAGTGCTACCTTCGGCCTTGCCGAAGGCTTCAGACCTTTCATGAATATATACAAATTTAATTTAAACTACTACTAAAAAATATGATATTAAGAGTTAGAGCTAAAAAATATTCCGTCCAGGAATGCTATAAATGTTAAGTCTCCAACCGGAACCTATTCTTGATTATTTTCTCAGTAGACCTGGTAAGATTTGATAAGCGAAGGGTCTAAACAATTTCACGGTTTAGGAGTTTTAAAGCAAAACCTCATATCTTAACAATCAGTTGTATGGCAGCTATAAGTTATAGTTATCCTATATTAATAATTTTCATTACACACTTTTCGTTAAATGCCAAATTTGATGTTCTTAACTGCTTTGGTGCACGGTTTATAATAGAAAACCTCAGATCTGAACAATCAGTTGTAAGTAGATATATAATATCCAATCTGTTCGGTCGGGATCGAACGATGATTAATATATTAAAGAAATACATCTGCTTACCAAGTTTTTTTAGAACTGAGGGACTAGTTTGCTTTCAAAAAGACAGACGGACAGACAAACTGGCATGGCTATATCGAATCAGCTCATTTTATTCTTCTTACACTTACAAACATCGGACCAAAGTTATTATACCATGTCATTTTCATAAAAGGTATAAGAACCTTCATGGATCCAAGACAACTAATACCTTGCCCAAATCAAAACTGAATCCTGTAGTTATGTCAATTATCGTAATTACTTCTCCAATCCACTTGATTTCGGTATACAAAATGTGACTTAAAAATTAGGATTTAACCCACAATTAAACTTCTGTACAACCCGATTTGTGGAACGTTTTGAAAAAATAACTGTCAAACTGCGGTAAACTCAAACAAACCAAGGCGAATCCATATAAGGTGGTAGCCTCACATGAGGGTGATCCTGCAAAATGCGCCAACTACCGCGCCATCAGCCTTCCAAATGTCAACGAACTGATTGGACCTTATCATTGTGGTTTTAGACCTGGCAAATCCACCGTCGACCAAACTCACGATACACTTAATCTTAGAAGAGACGCGTGAGATGAGGATCGACAAACACCATCTATTTGTCTGCTTTAAATCTGCTTTCGACAGCATGAGAAGAAGTTGCTTATAAGCCGCAATGCATGTATTTGGTTTCCCTGCAAAACTAATACGACTATGTTACATGACGCTGAACAACACTATCACTTCCGGGCGGTTTGATACGAAATGAGATTTCAGACAGGGTGATTCTCTATCGTGTGACTTTATTAACCTTATGCTGCTAGAGGTAATTGAAAAAAAGCGCGGCGAATGGATCTGAAGTTGTCCAAGGTCAGCACGAAGTATCGTGATAGGGATATAAAATAAACAGTCAGCACATTCGCATCATGGCTCCAACATCACCGTTGACAGTTAAATTTTTGAAAAAGTAGAGGACCTTTGTTTTGCTTGGAACCAGGATCAACACCAATAATAGTTCCAGCCTCAAAATCCAACGGATAATCTCTCTTGTCAACAAGTACAACTATGGAATGAATAGGCAATTCTTACTAATTGCCTTCTTTCGTGAAACCAAAACTTTACTCAATAACTCTCTCAATAACTCGCAACGCCGGGCAAGATGGTCCTTAGAGGGTTCCAGAAAGGTTTTTGTACTTTACATTTTCCGACGGCAAATACCCCAAGCGAAATACGAATGGAAAAAGAAGGGCTTCTCTGCGTTAGAAAGTGATTTGATTTCAAAGGAGTGACCGGCGTACAAGTGGGAATCAGCCAAAGTCACAGTGGTCGATGGGTGGTAGCGCTAATTAAGATGAAGAAAAATTTAAACTTTCATCAATGATTTAAAAACGTTAAGAACAATTTTTCTATGAAAAAGCAGGCAGGTTAGAAACGATTTGGTTTAAAACAATTTCGCAAAGAATAAATCGCAAAACTTGCAAACAAACAAACTCGATTAGCTTAGTAAACTCACACCTTAATAATCTTGTTGAAGTACTTCCTTTAAAAGTCGTATCAGCTCTTCCATACAAGAATCTTAGCCCATGAGGCGCAGAGATTTCGCTAATTAAATCAAAGCTTCTAATGTATCGTGGAATTAGTTAAAAAATCTAAACAAATTGTTTGGTGGGTACTAGTGAACTCAGTACTTGCTTTACCAGGGACGACTCTGTCGCAATGTTAGACATGGTAATAATTCGTGTAGGGGGTGATCGGTGGACGAGACAGCTGGTGTGCGCTCAATGTCGGAAACATTCTCCTTAAATGTTGCTATAAATTTTCCCGTGATTTACGATGGGAAAGCGTCGCGTTGGCATTAAACAGAAAATTACTATTATTTTCTGATGCGCTAAAGGTGTTCGCTGGTTACCTATTTGAGTTAGTTTGTGTGTTTCTTCAAATACATGGCCATCACGCCTCTTAGATGTAAAACAATTGGCCGCAATCGCTGATGCGTACATTTGTTGTTATTTGTTAGGCTCGCCTGCGGCCATAAAATAATTGAGCGCTTTTGACTTATGTGATTCAAGCTGTCACAACTGAATTGCCTTAGGGATTTTTGAGAGCAGTTTGCCTAGTAATAATTACAACAATACATTCCATTTGTATAGTCAAGCATGGCAAACCTACAGTACATATGTATGTACATACATATGTATGGATTTATTTGCATTGGTGTAGAGAGAAGACCGCATACCCGTTGCATTTAAATAATTATGTAAATATTAGCCGAAACAAGTAGTTTTCATGAAAAGATTTTTGTCCGTTAATCATATTACTAATTAAATTATGAAAACTTTAAATTGTAAAAAATTGGTTAAGGTAACTTTTGATAATAACAGGATTTTTGTGATAAGATTATTGATCACAGAAATACTACGGGAGGTTGGCCATTGCCTGTCGATGGGTGACCGCTATTAGAAAAATCTTTTCTATGATTTGGTTGATCTTATGACTAAGAGTTTTGAAACTCAGCGGAATATATTATATATATATATATATATATATATAAATATTGGGGCGTATTCTTGTGAAACTGTATAAGCTGTGGACTTTTTGAAATGCTATTAAAACAAAACGATCCACTTTGCCTTACCTTTTATTTAAATCTATTTAGAGTGCTTTTGTATGCCCCACGGCAAACGTTTAAAGGACTATCATTTAAGGGCATGTACCTGAACTGCCCAGACCTTACAAATGATACAATTTTTTGCCTTTTTATTATACTGTTTCCTTCAGTGAACTTTCAATATATCCTTGGATACTAAATCACTCGACTGCCAAGAGAAAAAAAAGATTATTTGGTTTGAAACAATGATTTATTGAAAAAAATCTTTGCTTGGGACTCGACGTCAACAAAACGCCACTGCCTATATATAGGCTATCAATATCTTTAAATACGGTTCCGAAAAACACCTTTGAACTGCGGAACGAACATACTATAACGAACTGATCAATAAACTGAACACCATATAAGTGAAAAGACTGACAACAAACTAGAGTTTCTTGAAATTTTGACAAATTTGAAAGTTTTTAATTGTTTGTTTTCTATTTTTCTTTTGTTTGGCATTTGATGGGATGCGACTATCAGCATATTCAGATATCCGGTTATCCGTTGACACGGAAAAAATCCGAATGGGTAATATTCGTAGGTGCAATTTCCAGATATCGAAAATGCGGTTAATATTCGTATATTCGGATAACAAAAAAAAAAAGTCAACGAATTGATGATCGATAATAATAATCAACAGGCACTTCCTGTAAATAATTTTTCGATGTGTACTATTCCCCGTCTATCTTGTTATAAGCGAACATACCTTTAGTGAACGAATGGAATAAGGTAGCTCGTGAAAGATGTTTGGGATAGCGAATTGTAAAATTCGTGGTTGTTGAATATTTTCATGCCGTCTTATTCTCCGACACCCCCACAGATAGTAGGTGAACTTTGAAAAAAATTGTACCGCGTTTTATTTTGTTAACCGGCGATTAACGAAACTTGTTTGCGTTTCATATGTCCTATGATGAATTTCATGATAATTATTGATATCCAAATCTTTCGTTAAAATATCCGAATATTCGATATCCTATAGTTGAAAACTCCGGATTGAATTGCCTGTCCTAATGCGTACGCCCACTATTTAATAGGGTCGCGATATTTTGACAAGTTTTGACTATTTTTCTATTTTTATAAAAGTTATATAACCTTATATAACAAACACCGTATAAATCGACATTTCAAAAAATAGGAAAATTCAACACGATTTCCTCAAATTTTCTAACTTTTTTATTAGAATTTGTATAGCAAATTATATTTTAGGATAATAATGGGCAAGTTCGAATTAACTGAAAAATCCCCTTGTTTTTTAATAATTTTTTTTGCTGATTGTGTCACTCATTTTCTCCCATAAAAAAAATTGTTGAACGTACTTATAATGAAAGATCTTTAAAATTTTCCTGTACTGTAAATTAAAACAAAAAATAGAAATTTCTATAAAACACGATTACTGTTATGTTGCTATCAAAGAGTACTGTTTTTAGAAAAAGGCAGCATCGAAACTTTGGTGCCGAAAATCGTAAGAGTTTTATCTCTCCAAGCCAAATAATTTAGTTTGGCAATTCTTTGAAATTAAGAAAGAAATTCTTAGTTTTATAAAGAAAAAACATAATAAAGTACACGAAATTGACACCTAAATTAGGAAACATAATGAAAATGTATTTTGATTAAAAAAAAAATATAAGATAATAAAAATAAAATACTATACATAACATAGTTGCAAAAGAACACTCCAACTTGGATAATATTTCCTTTTAGTTACTTCATAACACTGACAAAACCTGTCATTAAACATATGATTTGTTTAGTGAAATTTTAATGAAGTTTTCTTCAAAATGAGCATTTCTGAGGATTATGTGAAAGTTATTAAATTTATTTAAAAACATTAAATAAATGCATTAAATAACCTTTTACGTTTGTAGATGATGTCTTTGTACACGGATGAGCACTGCGAATCACGTCGCAATAGAGAGATGCAAGAAGTACTAGAAGTATTGGAAACGATGTATGCAAGCTCCAACTCTGCTAAAGACTCGTAGAGTGAAAAACAAGGCACATGAGAAGTGCTCCAATTTTGAAGGTGCACTCGATGCAATGAGTGAGGCAGATTTCAAAATGCACATGAAGCTAAGACTCCAAACGGTGGAATATCTAACAAGTAATAAAAAAATGTGTGCAAAAGAAATGCATAAACTTAATGCTATTTTATTTTCAGTGAAGTATTCGGAGTCTTAACTGCGTACCTGCCACATCTGGTGGTGGTAGAACGCGTATATTACCCCAAAAAAATCCGTGTATATGTACATTTGGTTTGTAAACAATACAGTGACATTTAGGCAACTACCAAATTTTTGCGATACTCGTACCAACGATGTGAGTGATGAAAATACGTTTGCACTTGATGCAGGTTTTGGAGAATCAAACCTAGACGCAGCCCTTGACAGAAGACAAACCCTTATTTATTACACTGGTCAACAACATTTTTGTACATGGGTCGGGCGTATATTTTTTTTATCGCTTTTGCACCCAGAAATAAGAATATGAACATAAAAAAGTTTTTGATTTGGTTTTGTTCGAAAAAAATGAGAAAAACGAAAAACATGAAACTTCATCAAAATTTGACATAGATTTGATTTGTTCTAGTATAGTAAAAATCAATTTAAGATTTATTCTTATAAATTTAGTATTAGAATACAGTTTAAATGTTTAAAAATGCTTTTTCCTGCTTTTCCTGCCATATTCGGTAACAT
This sequence comes from Anomoia purmunda, assembly GCA_951828415.1. Lineage (NCBI taxonomy): Eukaryota > Metazoa > Arthropoda > Insecta > Diptera > Tephritidae > Anomoia > Anomoia purmunda. The sequence goes on from OX639993.1 coordinate 55,997,485, forward strand.
TTTCTCTTATTAACCTCCAAATATAGTCACCCATCATGCTTTCCGTATACTGGCCTTGGTGGCGTTTCTCAAACTCCATTATATCTTGATGGAATCGCTCCCCGTGTTCTTATGAATAAGCTCCCATATTATCTTTGAATTTATCCAGATGTGAATATAACATGTGCATCTTTAGCGACATTCTACATCCGATGGCGGAAAAATTCGTAATCATGCCAGTTATCAGCTCATCATAATTTTCATCCCTATGATTTCCAAGAAAGCCATGAACTACTGCCTTAAAACTGTTCCACGCTAGTTTCTGCTCATTGCTAAGTAGGTCCGGGAAAATATCGCAGTTCATAATTTTTTTTATTTGAGGGCCAACAAAGACTCCAGCTTTAATTTTCGCCTCTGACAGCTTTGGAAAAAAAGTCTGCAAATATTTGAAAGCTTTAGACTCAATATTAAGAGCCTTCACAAATTGTTTAATAAGGGCCAATTTAATATGCAATGGCGGCATCAATATGTTTTTAGGATCGACAATTGCTTGATGTTTAATATTAAATCTTCCCACTCCATACTCAGTACGTTCAGGCCAATGTTTTAGGCGATAGTGGACGGCATCATTTCTGCTATCCCATAGGCAAAGATAACAGGAGTGTTTGGTATATCCACCTTGCATTCCAGTAAAAAAACAAACCATCTTGAAGTCTCCAATAACTTCCCACTTGTATTCCGTATATTTGATTGCAGTTAATAGCATTTTAATACTGTCATAATTTTTTTTGAGATGTATGGAATGTGCCAGTGGAATAGATGGAAATTTGTTCCCATTGTGTAGTAGAACTGCTTTTAGACTTTTTGTTGAGCTGTCGATAAAGAGGCGCCATTCATTTGTATTACAAGGAATACCAATTGCTTCAAATAAACCTTTCACGTCATAGCAAAAACAGAGTCCATCTTCCTTACTGTAGAAACAAGAAAATTCTTCATGACGCTTTCTTTGCCGAGATATTCGAACATCAGAAGTAAGTAAATTTCGGTGTTTAAGCCGCGATGCTAATAACTCTGCTTTGTCTTTTGATAGATTTAAGTCTCTTATTAAGTCATTGAGATCTTCAGAGTTGATGAGATGTGGTATTCCTGGTTCAATTTGAGGAACAAATTCGGAATGTATGGATGCAGATGAACTCGGTGTTTGAAACCTGCCTTGAGGGAATAGTTGCTTTTCCAACACAGGTGGATCAGGTACAGGATTTTGTTCCGAATGTGGTACTGGAGCGGATGTCGATGGTAGTTCCGGATATATTGTTTTCCTTAAACGTTTCCCTTTCAGTGGTTTCACTACACAAAAATAGCAATCAGTGTCATGATTACTCGGTTCCCTCCAAATCCTCGGCACTGCGAACTTCATGGCTCGTTTCTCACCCTGGTACCAAACTATAATAAAACGTAAAGCATTTCAAAACAATTTCAGTTATTATGCAATTATATATAGATATATGTATGTATATATGTATATATGAAACAGTTAGTACAATAAAAAAGAGGAAATAAACTTACGCTCCAGAATGCTTCTGCAAGAGTTACATGAAACATGTGGAGCCCATTTTTTGTCCTGGTTTTTAACAGGTAGACCGAAGTAGACTAGGTAGGTCTCGCAAATCCTTGTGTTTTTAGTTAAATCAAACTTTTTTTGTCTTCTTTCAATACATTCGCCACATATATAGCAAAACGAGTTAGCCGCTCGTTTACAACTTCTAGAAGACATCATTCCTCTGTGATATGCAAAAACATAGTGTCGCCCACAACGAGTGACCAAAGAAACTACAGCTTCTTAAAAAAAAATTTACTTACAAAAACGCTATCAGGTAGCTGGCATGCTTTATTGCTAGGCCTGCCAATCCGTCAGTAAAAGTTTCGATGAGTTTCTTAATATGTACTTAACGAATTGCCAAATCTACCTAAAATCATGTGTATCTGGGACCTTTTATCTCCTTTTTACTGTTTCTCAGCCACATTTTTTTGGTTTTTTTTTTAGATGATTATGTTGTGCTTTAAGTAGATCTTTTTTCGATGCATCGCTGCATCAGGTAGCTACCCGCCGCCCTCTATCGACCGACCTGGTGCAAAAATGCAAAATTTTCAAATCGCTATAACTTCTACAAAACCAAATACATATTTTTGATTCGTAATTGCATTTTTTTTATAGAATTGAACATAGAATCCGAATATATAGGGCAAAACCCATGTAAAAAATTGTTTTTGGTTGATCTGTGTTATTTAAGATAACAAAATATTATTCAAGAATTTCACTGAATATATACATGTATATTTATATCTTCAAATTCCCTAATAACAATATTGACAAAAATTCATTGCATTTAATTCAACCTTAAATCTATAAAACTAAAACAAATTCACAAGGAGTATCACATATAAAATTCAATTCAGATCATTTCTCATTCTAATTACAAGTAAAAAAAAAACCAAAACCAAATTCAAAAAAAAAAATCCATTGTTAGTGAAAACATTTTAGAGAAGTTTTTGCAATGTTTTTGATGTAAACTCTTCGTGCTCCATTTTATAAAACCCTTGCACGTTGTACAGCAAAATGTTACCGATGTTTTTTGTAAAAATTGTTAAGTTGATGCTCTTCCGCATGTTGCTAGACAGAGTAATTTCTGTTAGTTATTTTTTCCAGACAGCGCATTTATCGAAAGTGTTTCAAACGATCTATAACCCACACGAACCGTGTGGTCGTTTGAAATAATCGGACTTCTTCCAAATATTTCATTCATTTGCTCCATATAGGGGGCAAAGTACAGGCAGGCGCCAGTTCTGCTATTGTTGTCCCGTGCTGCCTCATAGGGCTGGAGAAGACTACTCATCTTCGACTCCGAACACAGCGGCGTCCTTTCCAAGTCCTGGAAGTGGATTATGTAAATAAATATAATTTGTTCAAACATATACTTATTTCTTGAACCTACTGTGATCGCCATTGACACCATGGCTTCCAACACGTTCGCGTAGGCCAACCTCCTTCATTTTGGGTGATCCAACTCCGCTTTCCGGGCGAGGTAGCATCTCAAATACTCAATTAACTCCTCACATGACCATCTCTTTCGCCTTTTTTCATGCATTCTGAAATAACAAATATGTTTTAATTCATAATTTTAAGTGAAATATACGAAGCGCAAATTTTACTTACCCTTGTTCCATTTTTATTTGTTTTGTTTATATATCCATAAAACAGACAAGATTTGACAGTTGATTGAAATTTACCAAGTATTTTTCCAGAGCCCATTCACAATAGACCGTTTTTTTTTTTGCTTCACAACACTACATCTCAGGTCGGATATCATATAACCGAGTTGGCTAATACAAATGGCATAAACAAACATTGTTATTCGGGCTCTGTAGTCTTCTTTTTTTCATTTTTCTACTTAGTTGTTATTGAACTTGAAGATGTAATTGAAATGTTTCATATCTCTTAATTTAGGAACAAGAAAATAGCTATTATTATTTGCAAAAACTGATTTTTTTTTTTCTTTTGATTTTGTCGAGTTGTAAAATTCCAATAAATTGTAAATACAACCATATTATAAAAATTCAGATATTTTTCTTTTATCAGTTCAGCTTACCAATTTTAAATCGCAGTTGACATTTTGATAAAAACACCCACTAATGCACTAATTGCCCTGGGTGTAATAGATAGCTACTACCATGATCGTTCAAAGCTCTTATGTATGTATGTTTGTAGCACGATAAACTCTATTATTTTAATACTTCATATACCTACATACATACGTAAATATACTATGTGTAAATGTAAGTGCATATATTTTTAAGCTCATTCCTTCAAACCGAACTTAGCGTAGCGGTGAATGAAAAATACAATTTTAACAAGTTTGTTATTTGGGGTTTTATGACTTGTTGGTTAGTTGATGGGCCATTTAGGAACCCAAATGTATATTCTCAATAAATTACCTAATGAGGCCCATAAAACTCGGCTCTAAGTGATATTTACTTAAACAAATACTTCCAAATGTATGTAAATGGATTTGTAAAAATTCACGACCACGATAATTAAGCGATCCGAGATGAAACAATTCAATTTACAAGTTGTAAGACAACAAATGTTTTGTCTGGAAAATAGAAAGCAAAAACTTGACGAAATTTCCTTATTACTGGCAGATCAAAAATAACTTTCGTATGTTATTTTTTAAAGAAATAAAAGGTTTATGATCAATTTCATATAAAAAAAATGTGTCGTGCGTCGAAAGTAACAAATAATGAGCGTCATAAAAACAGAAAAAGCATCACAAATATACGCACTTAACTCCCTCAAAAGGTCACGTGGACATTAGGATATACATACATACATGCATGCATACATATATACATACATATTTACATACATATGTATATGTGAATTTCAGCTTCAATACGAATTTTATTTGTAGAAGCCAACCGTGCATATGTCTCTCTTGTAAATTCCAATACAATACTTATACGGACATACATAAATATTTCGTAGATGAGTCGTTTCGTAAAATTTATGGTTTTTTAACTGGGCAAATAAAAAATTCTTCTATCCGTTGCTACATTTACGATTTAATAACTTTATTAATAAAGTTTTTGACAATTCTCTCACACGAAATGGGCTATTTAATGCTTTAATTGTAAGTTTGAATGGCCCCAATCGGTTTGGCTTTGAAACACAAAGGTTTTCATCGTGATCGACTTATAAAAGATACTGATTTTTTCCTAGCTACTTACTATTAATTAGTGCTCATTTTCTTGGGATAAATACAGTTATATTCATTCACCTGACTTCAATAAAAAAACACCAAAATATTATTGTGCCTAGATTCATTTTTATTACCTATTTTTTATCTGGGTGTTGAAATTTTAAAAAAATCGAACATGAAACTGCAGAATCAGAAAATAATTTGGCTTCATAACAAAAATACAGATATTTGTGCAATATGCAAAGTATGGTTACATATACATACATACATTAGTAAGTATATTATCATTCTCATGTCACATACTTACAACTTTTGTAGCAGTCATAAGTCAGCTCTTTAGAAAAAATTTTGTGGGTACAAAATAAGTCATACATACAGATGCACTTGCGTATGGTATGTATATGCGAAAATCGTACATTAAAGTTAGTAATTTCGATTACTTTATTCATTTATGTATTTTGTAATAAAGTGATTACGAAAATGTTTATGTTTAGATGTTTGAGGGCCAATCACGCAAAAAGACTGGATTTGATTGTAATCTTGTACACGATAGACATGTATTTACCATCTGATTTTGATGAAATTAAAATCGTCTACAGCAACTGTGATGAGAAATAATTTTACGCCGCTAGGTTGCGCTGGCGATCGATTTATTATGGAAATCTTTACAGTCTGATTTAGATGAAATTAAAGGCATTCGCATACATATAAAGCTATATATATGTATATGTATATCAATATTTGCAAAAAAAATTAAACTTAGCACACAGAGCTAAAAAGTTCACCAATAATTAACGAGATCGTCGTTGGTGGCCAAGGGGAGCGGGAGTGAACAGGATTAAAGAAATTTTTGCTGCAAAATCTTCTTAACCCTTTCTCTGCTTTTGGTCAATATATTGTACAAAAAAAAAAGTCTACCATCTTTTGACTGAAAATTTAAACTTTTATAGCTTTGGACAAAAGCGTTGCGACTTAGGAAAGTAGAATTTTCACTGGAAGAAATTATAAATTTCTAGAAGGGCACAACCAAAATTCAATATTATAAATATGTAAATACTTATAACATCTTTCTATAAATGTGTACTTAAAATGAAAGTCAACATTTCACTCTTCAATAACAAATTGTCACACTTGAATATCTTTGCAATAAAAAAAATAGTTTTTGAATTTTTTATTGTGCAATATAATGTACAATATGTTGCACAAATTGAATTTGATCAATATCATGCACAAATCCCATGAAAAGTTGTTAAATTACATTCGGCATAATAGACTTTGCTGCACGCGCGAAATTTGAAATTAGGAGAAGTACATGAATATTAGAGTGTTTTTTCCGTAGAAGTATTGTTGTGCTATGTAATTTTGAGTCAGTTAGGGTATTTTAATTTGTAGACTTTACAACTAAAAAAGGTTTCTAATACGAGTTCGTGCAAAAAAGGTTTATCGAAAACCGAAATAGTTTATATATTGGATAATAAAAATGCACAATTATCTGATTTAGAGGAAGAAAATGATAATGTGGACGAAGATACAAACGATGCTAAGAATCATGGTGTCCTAATGGAAATAGATATTGATCCTGATTATGACATTCTTATAGAGTATTTTATAAAGCGCAAATTTACCCAAGAAAACGTTCTTGAACTAAGATTTTCCGAATTCCGGAAGGAGGCTTTTGAAGCGACCAAATCGGAATACAAATTTGATAATTCAAACAGTACTCAATTCGCTGTTACAGATAAGAAAACCATCCATTGGAGGAAACTAAAATATGAACTAGACCCATTTTCTTACGAGGCAAGTTCAGTTCAAGAACCCATTTCACTACTTCCAAGAGTTTTTTACACCCGAAATATTCGACACGGGTACATTTTATACAAATTTGTACGCAACGTAGAAGGACGTTGCAGACTATAAAAATGCCACCAAGGAGGAATTTCAGGTTACTTAAAATTGTATATTACATATACATATACATATGAAATATTATTTTGCTGTATGCTAATATACATATGTAGTCAGGTATGTTTTCTTTTATTTTGTTAATTTTATTTGACCGCAGTTTGAATTAAAAAGATATTTGAATTTATTTCCTATTTTACTTGCATTCATTGCAGTTATATTAATTCCATAAGTCGTATTCGTAAATACAATAAAATGTTTATAAAAAAATGCTTGTTAATTTCAAAAATTAAAATGAAATAGAATATTAAAAATATCTGCATTTTTTACTTTCATGGAAATTGGTCAATATATTGACCAAATTTTCCAAAGGCCTGCAACATCTACAAAAGCATTTTTTCAATTGTTTTTGGATTTTTATATCTATTTCAATCGAAATCTCTGAGTTAAAATCAACAAAAAATTTTTTTCTTCAGTACTTAAAAATTTGTTCGGAAAGGATTAATTTTACATTGAGTTTTTTCTCAAATTTATTCAAAGGAAAACGGCTGAAAACAAAGAGATAACTTCTTGTTTATTCATTTTTTTGGAATGTTGTGAAAAAAACGCAATTGCGCGAATAAAGTTTTAATTCAAATACATATCTACTTACATGTGCGTGCAATGTAAATTATATATTGTGAACACTGTGACCGTAGGGTTTATTTACTTTATGAATAATTTAATTTATATTGTTTTTAGTTTAATATTATGAATATTGTTCTTTGGATTTTTGTATTTTCAAAATGAAAATTTGTTATTTACTTATTTATTCTTCCAGAAGTTTTCAATGAATAAAGTTGTAACGGTTTTTTAGCATTAGAATTGTAGGTTTGAGTTCCAAAACGCAAAATTAGAAGTTTAGGTATTAGCCATCTTAAACGTCACTACAACGTAAATCTGATACGTCACCATTTGACTTTTGCTGTCATTATGATATCTAAGATATAATATTTCGATTGCCTTGTAAAAAATTTCAAACAAAAGTTGGAAAAATTCTGAACGTTTGTATAGCGATCCCGTGTCACAGTTTTTAAATTTCCAACGCTCCATTTTATCAGATACATATATGGCTAGAAGTTTGTGATGTCAACGAAAAAATTCCTCCAAAAATGTATTTCTTCACCGCATTTATCGCTAACAGATATAAATAAACGAAACAATTTTATTTCAAGAAATATGAATAAACTGTTCGCGACCGTCCTTCACTGAATCCATCGTAGTTCGAGTTTTCTTGAAATCTGCGAAAATACTTCATTGAATCCGATTTGCTACAAACGAATATTTTTAAAGTATGTGCTACATTTGACGTACGTGGCGTATTTGGTAATGGTTTTCGTTTTAATTCACAAAAATTCGTATACTTAGTTATAGAGTTATATTTTGGTACAGAAAGTTCAGCAGAATTTGTCCCTTACCTCCATTGTTCAACATGAGAAAAGTCGAAAAATTCCCGGTAGTTCATATTCAGAATTGGCTTGAAGTCGGTGTATTCAAATATATATTTCCTTTAAGCGTGGACATGCTAAGAGCTGATGACCATTTTATCTTGTTAACCATAACACAAGTCATTTTAATATGCAATATTTTTATAAACTACTTAAGCTAAAAAGTAAACTTTAATAATTTGACTGCCAAATACATATAAATTTTTAAAACGGACTATACATATTTTTGCACCGTAATGGAAGGAACACTGTAAATAATATGTCTCAATTATCGCACAAGTCAACTTAAGCTCGTCTTCCATATGACCACACATATATATTGTGCTTCCAGAATCCGCAAAGAAAAATTGCCCAGTTTATTTTACTAATGCCATAAAGCGCAGTATCTTTTTATAATGAATGATACTAAATATTTGAGAAAAATTTTGATACTCCAAAAATGCTAGTATCCGTAAAAAAACTGTGAAGTGGGACTATCTTCTTTATATAAGAGCGTATTCAAGTACAATGATCATCTGAAAAGGCTAAGACCCATTAAAAGTAGCAGCAACTTTTATACCAAAATACCATCGCTTATATTTACTTTATTAGTAAATATTCAACTTCAAAAATGCCTATATCCGTACAAAAAATTTAAATGTAACAACCAAGATTTAATAATAGAAGTTTGGATAACCAAGCAGCTGCCTACGTCACGCTTGCTCTTTTAGCTGTATTGCTTTATTTTTTATTTTTTTGTTTGAATTGTAGAACCTACCACTAAAACACCTTTTGGATTGGATCTGTTATCCCAAATGCAGAGCTTGGCAAATATGGACAATTGCATGCAAAATACCAGGACGCATGGACGACAGAGGTTGCTACTCTTCTAGAAGAGGATCTTTCTGAGCACCAGTTTTCCAAAGGGTTATACCATTATCTCAAGGAAATGAGTGCGTTCTAATATAACCGAATGTAGCGGTTGATTAAGGGAATAAGTGAACATTTAGCGGCTATTATTTTTTAAAATATTATAAATCCATATATACTAGTATTTTTTTTTTTTTTTTAATAAACCTGTAGAATTTTGAAAATGTTTTCAATAGATCGCTTCAAAACAACTTCTGCAAATTTCCATTTAGTTAATTTGAATTCACATGATATCAACCAGAGTGATTTGAAACTTATCTTTTGAACAAAATTATTTAATACATGTTGAGATAAAAAAAAAAATTGATATAGAATAGAAATATGTAATAATTTTTGTTTTAAAAAATTGAAATGATTTTAATGAATATTCTTAGCTACTTTAGTAGTAATGCATATAAGCGATATGACCTTTTTTACCACTACAAGGTGAGAAAAAACGGCAACAGTAATTTTTATATCTGGCTAAAAAAAATCACGCTGGAAATACCAAGAACTAATGCTTTGGAAATTAATATAAATTGTATATAAAGTTAGATGCAAATTTGTAGAAAAAAAAAACTGTAACTATAATAAAAACGCATAAGAGAAGTATAAGCAGGGAAATTTTTAAATTTCATTAAAATATGCTTCAAAGTAGGTTCTAAAAAGTTATGTAAATTTCATATAAAATATTTTAATTTTTGTGGGGTGTAGTTGAAACACAGTCAAAATAGTATTACAAAAAAAAATATTTCAAAATGTAATAAACAGGAAAAAGTATAGACTCACACAAAGTTAAGTAAATATATTAGCATATACCGTTTTTATAAACAAATATCATAGCCGTCATAACAGGTTCACATAAAATCAGATTATATGATTTTTCACATTTAATTCTTAATCCGTAGTTAAAAAATGGACTATCCATACAAAATGTATCCTCCAAAATTCGAGTTTACTAATAATCCTAGATTATAACGATACTTTTTTGCAAACACCTCCGTGTTTTCTGTGTTATCGATTATTATTATTACAAAGTAAATGAGAAACGTCAGAGTAAAATATAAACAACATGGACACCGGCAAAGCATAGAGGTATATAAACATAATTCTAAAAAACTATTTATGAAATCTTATTAACTAAGCATATAGATTTTTTGAATCATTTTTTAAATCGACATACTGCTATTTAATAATTTATGTAATTCATCTTCTATTTCTATCATTCCTTTGACGTTTGTTGTGATGTTCTGATATCACCATTTACTCGATGCTGGTACTCATTTAAAAGTATCGGAGAGAATACTCGATGTCATGGAAGTATTGTAGGATGGTTGGTTCGCTCGTTGGTTTAAGTGGATTTTCACCCTGGTGACAAGCAAATCGTGTGGCTAAAAGCTCTCCGGTGGTTTTATTGCATTTCAGTGTGGCATACAGAGAGAGGCTACTGCGCTCTGAAATGTTCTACAGGAATGATTTACTGAGTGTCTTTAACCTCATTCTAGCGAGAGCTGGACACCCGCACCGTAAGTGTTCGACTGTCTCTCTTGAACCAAGGTTCTCGCAGTTGCGACAGAATCTCTTGTAGGGTAAGCCGCTTCTTTCGGCGTGTGCTCCTAAGGGCCAGTGCCCTGTGCCGACTGCCGTGAGTTTGTTGGTATTTTCTTGGATCATTTCTAAAATATACCTGGTTTTGGGCGGATCATAGGATACCCAAAACTGTCGGGAAATCCTATATGATCCTGTACATTTCCACCTCCGTTTACCTTTTGAGTAGTAAAATTCGCCAATTCGGCAGTTCTACTTTTGAACTACACCACGCTGGAAAATGGGTGCCAAAACTACTTTTGAAACCACCCATTTTCCCGTGTAGGAGACGCTCATTGCAGAGCCACACCTCGGCAGGTGATCCGCTGTTTCATTACCGTATTTGGGACCTATATTAGGGTAATCTCGTGCGTGTCAGAAATCGAGGTTGGGATCAGACCATGATAGAAGACACTGCCTCTTGGCTATCTGAGAAAGTAATTACTTGCGTTCTCGCGGTTGCATTCTACTTTATACATATATCTTACTGTCCGGCAGGAGGATTTTGTTTATATTTCTCAATGAAAATCACTGCTCTGACCACGCATTTCATTTTTGACTCGTCCGTAAAGACAGTTAAGCCCTCCAACGGTTGACCCCTTTTATGATACTCAGCTGCCACTCAAATATGAAGCAAATTACTGGGCTCTTATCTTGAGTCTTATTTATATATAAACATAGAGATATCACTTTCATTTCAGGTTGTTAAATTAACGCAGTATGAGGGCGTTATGACTGTTTAATGTCGACTGTGACGTTTGTCAGGTATTGCAAGCATGATACCGAAAAGACTGGCTTCGACCTCTTCCAGAAAAAGTAATCATTAAAAGTGAATATTATTTTGCAGATGAAATATTTAAAAGTTAGCTTTATTAATAGTCCGATTACAACTAGCCAATTTCAGAAGTACATACATAGTATATGCCAGTTGAGCCTCAAATACTTTACATAATCAACGATTCCTCTCTTTCGCAGCACGTCGGCAGCGCCAATAAAAAATGTTAACTGACATTTTTCGTTTACGAAAATGTCACAAACTCACAGCAGGACTCATGCCAATACAAGTGATTTAAATTCAATAAATCATTCATATTCGTTTTGATTGCAGGCAGGCAGCGCGCAACAATTGACCATAGCAGCAGCACCACAGCGCGTCTTGCCGCTCGCTACTAGTGAACGGCAAATCGCTGATGTGGGCTATGAGGAAGAGCTCTCTTTCTCCACGATGACCAGGGCAAATACAAACGCGCGGCTGGTATCCGCGTTGGTCCAGCAAATCGTTCTGTAACAGTTTTAACTCACTTCATTTGCTTAAATCACCCGAAATGCCGCCTCAACCGGCGTCAACATACTTTTTCAGCTCACTTTGCTTTTCCTTTTCGCAGCACTTTTCAATTTAATTATTTTCCTCAGCCAGCTGCAGTTGTTATTCTTCCAGTTTTTGCCGGTCATATCGTTATTGTTGGCATGAGACTTGTTGCTGCTGTTGGTTGTTTACTTAAATTTGTTCCCGTTGTTGTTGTTCTTAATGTTGCTTTTACGATAAACTGGCCAACAAAATGTATTGCCTGCAATGTGAATGGCCATGTTTTCTGAAAATACCATTTTATGGTAACATCTTTGGTGTGCGCGAGTATTCGTATGAAGCGTCTGATGTTTTTGCCATCTATTTACCGCAATGAATGATTAGCTTATCTGTTATGCCGGTTGTCAGCTAGTAAATTTCCATTTTTCGTTTTGTTTACACTTATGTATGTATTAGTTTCGATTCGGAGACACTAATCCCTCGCAGAAAATATTTGTGGGACATAAAACACAGCATTGTCCGTGTCTCAATGGGAATCTGCGTAAAACAATAACGGTGTTTATTTTAATCGATTGCGCTTTATTTTTCTAATTCTTAGTATATATGTTATATTATATATTTATATTTGATGAACAGCAAAATGGTTTCCTATGGAGAAGTATTATACTTAATGCACAATTACGACGAATTGCGATTTTTCGCCCAGTAAAAAACAACTACGGCTACAACGAAAACAGCTAATTAAGTATGACAAGTCCCAATTTAAATTTTGATTTTCATTTGGTAAAAGTGAGAATAATATTTTGTGGTGAAATTTAAATACTTCGATTTAAAAACCAAGAGTATATTAAACATATGGCCACAATGGATTGCATTTTTTCGCTGCCGCCAGCGAGGACAATAAAAATAAATCTATCTCAATGAATGTTCGTCGGACGAAAGTCGTTGTTCGCTTTGATTGTGTGAATTCTCATATATGTCAGTGTGTTCTATTTTTGACAGCGAACGTTCGCGACGAAAAATTCGCCGTTCGCCGGTATTGTGTTTTAAGCATTAGTCATCCGACAGCTTAGACTAGAAACCTCTTAGATATACTTATATAATGCGGAATAAGCAGGCCCAATAATACAATTGTAATGCAAACGAAAACTACGATTATGGGTTTGTTCCACTCAATCACAAAAAAGTCAGAAAACGTTCCTAACGTAGGAAATCTAAGAACAAGAGAGTGAAAAGCGAAAGGCAATGGATATTAATTGTCTTCTTATTCGTTTTCGAAATGTACAAAGTATCAAAGTAGACATCAGCTGATTTATGTTTAGATCCGAACGCAGAATTTTTTAAAACACAAAAAAGACAAATACTATCCTGTGGTAAATATCACAAATGTTTTTGAAAATGTAGATATTAACTAATTAAGAGTAAAAGTTTTGTACATAAAGTTATTGTTTATATATTTGTTACAACAACAGTAACATATGAAACAGCCGCTTTCTCGATCCCCGGCACGAATATTGGATTTTTGCGTTCCACATGCCTTGAGAATGCCGGACATTGGGATTATTTTGTTCTCTAATTAACAGATCCAGTACGGATCGTGTTTAACAACACTTATGTGAAGGTTTTTTTTATCAGGTGGCATTACATTGGAAACAGATTTGTTCGCGGTGAACTGGAGTAATAAGTTAAGAAGTAATATAAAATCAGACTTTTTATTCTTGTGAATCAGTTACTTTTCTCAAGAATATTCGGATTTTTGCAATTATGTATAACTACATCATAGCTGGTTACAAGGCGTGGTAATATGAGCTTCCAGCCTGTCCACATATACCTCTATAAATAATAAGAAAAGTCAGCATATAGCCGAGAGGCTTTAAAACAACAGGAACGAACTGATTTATATTCGCAAAGAATAAATTAAATACCACAGGTATTGTCGAAAATGATTAATATCGAAATCTTTTTGTGTTCCCTAATATAGGATAATAATAATAATTTGGAGCTAACATCAAAGCTTGATGCTTGGCCGAACTTCTGTTATAATTTGTGGTGTGCGTCTTTATGTTGCTACACAAATTAAGATACATACAGTTTTACGCCCATTCCAGGGAACGCGTTAATCGTTTAGAATATATTGACTTTCAGATATTCGGATATTCGAATATCCGGATTTTTCGTTTTGGTTCATCCGGAGAGTTGTAGAATCCGGATGAAATTCCCAGCTCTAGTTTCTACCTTTTTAGAAAGAAAGGTACCATATTTATTCAAAATTATGTTGTAAACAAAGTTGTTTCTATAAACTTCAATTTTAGTGCTGCATTTTAACAAATTTATGTGCTTTATTCAAGATTATATCATGGCTAAAGTATACTCAATTACATCTATTGTTTGATATCCATTTTGCTCTGTGCCACTTTAACCCTCTAGTGCATAGGCCTGCCTATAGGCGGCGAAAGCTAATTCACCGAATTCTTACACAAATTTTAAATTTTTTATCTTTAAAACTTTACAAGTGTTTAGAGTAAGTCTAAAGCTTCATTTTTTCGCATTCAGTTTGATAAAACAATAGTTCAGTTGTGTATTATTCCAATTTGAAGTGGCGAGTGATTCAATTTTCGCGATTTTAATTGTTAGTGCAAAAACGTTGACTTTTGTTTATTGAAAAAAATTAGGTTTAAAGTGCTGGTGTTTTGAAAAAATATAAAAGGAATTAAAATAGAGTTGTTAAAGCATTGATAGCATTGTTTGTGCAAAAAGTAATAATCTACAGGTAAGTTAATGAGATTTAATTATCATTGGAACAACTTTACATAAGACCTTTATAGTTGGTTCAATTTTTTGTCCGTTTAATAGATATGTTTCGAAGCAGCAATAAAAACCTATCAGAAGATGAAATTCAAAAATTTTTTTACCAATTGCCTTCTGATGATGACGCTTCTGAGGACGAATGCCAAGTCGATGACGACATGAATGGAGATACTGATTTCGCTTTGCCAGATGATTCCTTGATTAATGAAATGCTAAACTTTACAGAAACTATGGAGAATTTAATTGACATGAGCTTGAATCTAACAGACTATGGGCCATCTTCTTCTGCGCTTTCCAAATCCAATTATATTTATTCACCTCTTGCCGCTTCATCTGCTCAGTCTACTCACAAACGTGGCAAACCAAATATTTTGGACCTTCAAGAAGAAGACAATGGGCTATCAAACCCTTCTAGTAGCATGTTTTGTGGCATTCGTAGTATTATTCGAAATGATATACCAGCAATCAAAGGAATGTTATGGAAAAAGAAACACCTTCAGCTTCACGTAAACGAATTGGTTTTTCGTGGCCACAATCACAAACCGGATTTTCTAAAATATTTGAAAACTCCATATGACTGTTTTCGTTATTTTGTTTCAGGCGATTTTCTTAAGGTACTTAATATTTTTTTAGATTTCTTTATTTATAAGACAATTTCCTTTCAGACCTTGGCTACTCAAATCAATTTGTATGTCACTCAAAATGATATTTCCACAAAATTCAGAATCGATGAAGTGGAACTTTGCAAATTTCTGGGAATATTGTTCTTTATGTCAGTTTTTCGGTACCCAAATTCTCGTGCATATTGGAGGCAGTACTCTTTGGAACCCGTACGCTTAGCAATGACTTGCAATCGATTCGTAGAAGTTCGCTCCCAACTTCATTTTAACGACAATTCCTTGAGTGCTAAGAAAGGCGAACCTGGATATGATCCGTTGTATAAAGCAAGACCTCTCGTTCAACATTTTAATGACCGGTTCGAAACAATTTCAATGCTTCAGCGTCTTTGTGTTGATGAGCTGTTTGTCCTTTGCGACTATACTGGATTTTCGTACAATTTCGAATTATATTGTGGCGCTGGTGATAATAAAGTTTTTCCCAACTGTCCTAAACTTGGAGCAGCCTCAAACGTCGTTATACGATTGTCAAAGAATATACCAGATAATATAAATCATATTGTGTATTTTGATAATTTTTACACCACCTCAGTGGGCTTACTTATTTACTTGAAAATCCGTGGAATCTACAGCTTGGGCACAGTGCGAACAAATCGCGTTCTAAACATACAACTTTCGACTGATGCTGAGCTCCAAAAGAAAAAAGTAAATAGAGGCATTTCTGAAGAGTACGTTGGAACAGTTTGTGGAGTGGATGTTAGCAATGTAATGTGGTATGACACAAGGGCAGTTCACCTACTTTCAACTTACGTGGGAACATAAACTTTTATAAGCCGTGAGAGTGCCTCGTTGTCCTCAACAGCAACGCGTTGGGACCGAAAAGAAAAAAAATGAATTGAAGTGGACTGTCCAGCAATTATCAAGGAGTACAACAGGCATATGGGGGGAGTCGACATAAGAATGAAAACAAATAAGTGGACAAATCGAATATTTTTTCATTTGCTGGATGTCGCCATAGTTAATTCATATTTGTTATATAAGAGACTTAATCAAAGTCCTTCGGAAAAACAGTACACTCTACCGGAGTTTAGAGCCGAAGTGGCAGAAGTACTCTGTATGTTTCGCTCAACACAGCCTGCAAAACGTGGGCGACCGTCCTTAGCTTCCGCTCCACCAAAGGCAAAAAAGGCTTATATACCACCGGTTGATATGCGATATGATCAAATGGGTCATTGGTCAATTAGTGCATGGTACATTTTTAACTATATCAGGTAAATGGAAAGTCGGATTAAAAATTTTTTTACAGATTTGAGTTCAGGGACGTGAAATTAGTCTAGTAGATTTTTTCACTCAAAACAAAAATTCATGCACTAGAGGGTTAAAAAATTGCATGTATTTTAAATATTTTTTAAACTATTTTTCATAGGAAAAATTATAGAAGATACAACAATGGTAGAAGTTATAACTATTTCGGAGGTCACCACATCTCCTCATCAGACGTTAAAACTTAAAAAATTTGTAAAATCGCTTGGTAATGTCTAGAGTACTGTTAGCTATTCCTTATTGATACAAGAAAAACCTAGCAATCAACTACATATATGCGAAGTAAATCATTGAATAATATTAACTCAAATGAAAATTTAAATTAAATATGTATATCTTTTCTTCTGAATTTTAGTTTGAGATAAGTTCGAAATGACAAATTTGATTAAGCTTTCAAATTCTTTTGCAAACTAAAATTATAAATTTTTCACAAGAAACAAATTTAGTAGCGCTGCTAACACGAATGCTATGAAGCAATCAGCCGATTTTGGTTTTACTTCTTTAAGCCGGTTGCGGATTTCTTAAAAAGACGGGCGTTATTTAATGTGTCAAAAAAAGCAGTACCAAAAATATTTTAGAATTTCATTGTTCTCTCTTTTTTCAAAAAATAATGAGACTGCCCAGCCTGGATAACCTTGTGCTTTTTTTCATAAACAAACTTGGTATTTTGTGGCGGAATCCCAAATTTTGGAAAATCACTGTAATAAACAGAAACTACTTTATCGCAATTGTAAAAGTCTGCCAAAAAAATCTACGTCTTTCCCCCTATAATTAAAATTTTCGAAAACGCCGAAAGTCTGATATTTTAATAATAAATCAAGGGAACTCGTTGAGCTTTTGCACGAGGCTCACAGTAAAATAAGTGCGCACATTTTAAAGTTCTGAAGATGGTCATGATACTTTCCACTTTAGAACAATTATTTATCTGATTATCCTCAGATCGCTTCTCTTCCCTTTTCACCCTATCAGCGGCTTTCAAATATAAAGAAATATTTAAAACCTAAACAAGCAAACACACTAACTGGGTAAAGTAAAAAGTCCGCTTCCATATTGAACCTATTAATTCTATACACAACAAATACGATACTGATACTGCAGGCGAAAAATTAACCGAGCTAATTGTTAAATCTGCTGAAATTTTAACCCACCAGAATTAAAACTCGCCCCTATTGCAATCCCTTAGTGCTAAAAGCGATTATTCTTAGCTTAATGAATACACATCGTAAGCTGAGAATAGTTGCAAAGGCTTCGGTCAACTAAACATAAGCATGAATTGAACTAGCGTTCAAAAACGCTAGTACCTTATTATCTATCTCAAAATAGACTGACCTTTGGCTTAAGTTAAAGTACGCTAAAACATCCACTCTTCGAGAAGCCTCTGCAGAATTCATGCGGCGGTGCAGCGCAAAATGATGAAGACAAACCAAAAGCGTTCGCTCATAATCTATGTGTTTCAGACGTCTTTTAAGCATTTGATAAGGTATGGTTAGAAGGCCTCATATATAAATTAAAAATTACTCTTCCTGCAAATACGCATACCATTCATGAATAAAGCCATCGATCTACCAATAGATAACACTTTAACCATATCAACGTACTACGCTGGTTGATTGATACTGCAATTCTTTCGAATGGTTCAGATCGATCCAGCCTGGCTGTAAGAAAGCTCGCCTGGAAAACACACAACACAAAATTCAAAACTTTTACGACGAGATTAATCTAGAAGGTCAAAAAAAAAAGATTTTACCGACATAATCCAATTGAATTAGTATTTAAATTAGCATGTTTATCCTTCCTGTTACTATTTATAATATCCATTCTGATATCTCTTAACAAAAATATGTGCGATATGCCCCAGGATATCGTGTTTACTAGAACTTTTTAAAAAACTGTATATGGTGTCCTTTCAGATATCCAAGAATATCACTTTTAATACAAATATTTTTAAAATAATATTTTCTTATAACTACCTTGCCAGTCAATGCAAAAGCAGAAAATACAACGTTAAATCTTCTCTTGTATGACTACAACTTAATATTAAATTCAAAAAAATGCTATAAATATTTACTAAAAATTTACGTTCCCTCGACAGTCGGTTCTACAAAACCGGAACGATCCGGCTAAGGACTGTCACTTCAGCAGCATTCCCCAAAATTTTATAGGGAATGTTTTGTGCCGTTATAACAACAACATCAACTAAATGGATTGATAAAAAAAAACACAAAAACTATTGTAACACATTACATATGTGAATCATGCCCACCTCGTTTTCCGTCAATCGTTCTATAATTAATATCGACACATACATATACTTACTTTCATTTGCTTATGAAAAACATGCACCGGGTATTTAAAGTTCAGTTTCAACGGAACTAAGACACTTCTTTGCTTATTCTGTTTTGTAATTGCCCCAATCGCTCTGCGAACGTGGACTTTCCCTGCCACAAGCCGATTATGACAACGCAACAAATGTGTCTTCCGTCGATTGATTAAGAGGAATCGTCGCATCGTGACTGCTGCTACTTTAACGGCTTTTTATTAGCGAACGTCAAAGGCCAGAATAATACAGCAATGCCAATCAGCTGGCAACACCTTTGCGAAAAGCGCACACTGATAAGGCGCCGGCGGATTGACCACAAGAAACACCTCCATATTTATAGCCAAGTGAGTGTGTGGAGTGTCTTCGCATCCGTTCTTGCAGCACCACCATGTCGCATTGTGGCATGTTGTAGTGTGGTGTGGTGTGGCGTGGTAATAAGTGTGATTATTTATATTTATTAACTTAACATGTTTACATTTTGTAAAATGAGAGTTTTAATGTGAACTTTATCAGACGATTTTATTTCCTTTTTAGTACTTACCAATCTTCCGCAATTCTTTTATTCTTTTCGCTTGATAAAAATGGCTTGACGCTGTTGATGCCTGTACAGGGAGTTTTAATGATGTTGCACACTGTTTGTTAGTAATCAGTAAAAAAAAAAAAGTTTTAAACAAACTCAATGTATGTACATATGTAAAAAAGTCTTTGCGCCCATATATTTGTATGGACACATTGACATGATCATGGAGACTTTATCATACTCGTACAACAGACTGCTGCTGCCCCTTCCTTCTCTCTTTAATTTTTTTGTTAAAGTTCGAGTTCATTTTGTTGCTGCTTCTTTTGTCTTATCGCTGTTTCAGCTAAAAGTGTATCGCCACGGCGGCAAAAGGGACCTGTTTAGTGGTGCATGTTGAGTCAGTTGCCTTCTTTAAAAGATTACATGAACCTGTATGTTAAAATAAAATCATATTCTACATTGCGTGGATTAAACGAAAGGGAATGAGAATGTTGCGCATACGCGTTCGAGCGACATTTTTTGCAAAGCTGTCATTTGGTGCTGTTCTGTCTTGACTCGAGGCGTTGGACACCTACAGAACGGTGAAAAAAGTATCAAATGGCATATCAAGTGTGAAGTGTCAATTTAAATTTATTGATAACACTCTGAGTTGAAACAACCTGTTGAGATTAATGCCAGCTATTGACAAGAATGCCAGAAATAATCTAGGTGGGTTTATCGATTATTGCTGTCAAATTGCAGGAGTGTAAAAGAACCGAATTCTGCGATACATTTGAATAATCACTATTGTGACAAATCCGTTTCTTCCAAATATTTAACATAAAAGTGTAAAACCATAAAAGTAATGATAAAAAAGTTATATACATAAAATATTGCTTCCTCCATTGGTTCTATATCCACGATGTGTACTTCTTCCAATCATCAATCCAGGCTTTAAATCTATGGAGTTACCACAATTATTTGGTTCCATCTTGGTAGAAGATTTCTTTTACTTTACTGGTTCTATAAAACAACGACGAAATACTTAGATATTATAGATATAAGAATAACAAAAGAACACCTCTTCCAATTCCAATCTTCCAATTTAAAGACATATGTATGTATCTCAGTAGATTGCCACTATAACACATAGACGTTCGTCTTTGATATACATACTTTTCCCTAATACTATTTCTGGGGAACGTAAATAACTTACAAGATATTCAGTCTTGTTTCAGTAGTTCCGGCAAAATGTATAATCAGTCCAGGAACGCGCGACCATCTAGGACTAACTATAGATTACTTTCCTGAGCCTAATGGACCGGTTATGCTAGATTTGTAGGCAAGACAAATAACAGTCTAATTCACATTAACATCCTTAATTTGCATTTACTCAATATTTATCCCCATACTAATGTGCATTAGTTCGCCAATTATGCCGCCCACTGATTTAGACCAGCAACTAACCCCACGAGGCGGCAATTACCGTTTTTTTTAAGCAGGTGCGATCGGCAATTGACGAGTACGCTTGTTCCGCATTCAACACAACAACAGTTCCTATTGACACTGCAGTGTCATGGTTTAAATGCAAAAGATTGTCACCTGTTATGGTAAACATAAATGGGCATTTGTTATCACTTCCACTGATGCAAATTAATTATGTTCGTCTGTAGCACCTTTTTTAAACTTGGACAACTATAGATTTTTGATTTCTAAGTCAAGTTTCTAATGACAAAGCGAGACATGATATATTCATGCTGTCATATAATTTTATCACATGCTTACTTACTTAATTGGCGTTATAACCGCTTCAGCGATTTTGACCGAATCTGGCCTAAAATTTGTGGTATGCAACTTGATGTCGTAACACAAATTGAGGGGCCTACAGTTTTATGCCGACTCAGAACGGCGAATGTGTTTTGTGAGCAATTTTTTCATGACAGAAATACACTCGAAGGTTTGCCATTGCCTGTCGGGGGGCGTCCGCTATTAGAAAAACTTTTCTAACATTTTTGATGTTACTTGCCCCGGCCAGGATTCGGCTACGTCGGCCGCTCATAAAGTAGACCGATAGTGACAGCAAACGACGCCATATATTCTCTTCAGTAAGGTTTGGCATTTCATCATGGAAAGATATACGATCCAACAACGAGTCGAAATTATTAAAATTTACTACCGAAATTCGGTATCAATGGCCTCAACTTTAAAAGCGCTACGTCCAATTTATGGTCCTCGTCATTTCGTCACACGTACTCCATAAGTCAACATTGCATCCCGAAAAAATTACGGTTTGGTGTGGTTAATGGGCCGGCGGCGTCATTGGGCCGTACTTCTTCCGTGATTATCAAGACCGGCACGTTACTGTGAATGGGAACCGCTACCGCCCAGTGATATCCAAATATTTTTGTGCCGAATTGGATGATATGGACTTGGACAATATGTGGTTCCAACAGGACGGCGCCACAAGCGGCACAGCGAATGTCACAATCGATTTATTGAAAACCAAGTTTGGTGAACGTGTTATCTCACGAAATGGCCCAGTCAATTGGCCGCCTCGGTCGTGCGATTTGACGCCGTTAGACTATTTCCTGTGGGGCTACGTCAAGTCTATGGTCTATGCCAACTAGCCAGCGACGATTGATGAGCTTCGTACGAATATCGAACTTGAAATTGCAGCAGTATCGGCCGATTTATGCTTGAAAACCGTCGAAAATTGGGTTCAGCGTCTGGACTTCTGCAAGCGTGCCCGTGGTGTCCATGCAAAAGAAATCGAGTTCCATACATAATAGCATTCACAGGAATAAAGAATTTAATTCATATTCCAAACCGTTTTTGTTTTATTTAAGAAAAACTTTTGTGCGTTCCTATTGCAAGACCCGATACGTGCAGTTTGACTTGTAAACGAGGTTAGCTTTCCTGTGAAAAGTTCTCGAAATCGTCCAATGTCACTATTAAAATCAACCATTTTGAAATGAAACCTCCCGAACATTTTTCGGCATTTGTAGGATTCGGAGTATTTTTTTTATAGTTCGCAGTAAATTAAAAAGGAGTTTTTCAAAGAAGCAACGTGGTGGGAGTTCAATATAACCGATTTAGAATATTGCATGATGACTTATCTTGTGAGTAAAACTTCCTTTAAAACGTATTAAGATTTCCAAAGCAATAATTTGTTGAGTTGGCAGTGCTTAACGTTATGAAGCACTGCTTATGTCAAAAAAATTCAAAGTGGAATTACCTTCCTTTTTTGTATCATGCATCTAAGTGTATTTTGTTTTTGTTTATGACCTTTTAAAAGCTGTGAAAGCAAAACCAAAATGTATATAAATTTTGACAACTCTTACGCAAAAGCTAAAACAAAATGCATGTGAATTTTGTAATTGTACTTATAACACCACCTTTTATGAATTCGCCTTGGTTCTGTACCTTTTATAATGATATGACGATGTATGAAAAGTTGTTTACGGAGGGGCCGGTCGAAATATATATAAATATATATATGTATACCTACTATATATTAAGAAAAATAAAGTACTCTTTAATATGAATATTTCCACCAAACCTAATATCATAAAAATTGATACATATTTTCGGATTTTATAAGCATACAAAATAATTCGACGTGCCCCAAGAAATCAGAAAGCCAAATACACCATATACACTTCTCAAACCATCTGACTTTTATTTGCTAACGTACCGTGTTATTACTTGTATTTCGATAAGAGTAGTACTCCTAAAGAGGTTTTGTTTCATTGCAAATATAAATTTTTTGTTGTTTATTTTTCCAATGCTCGATTGGAAATATATTGATAACGATTTAGATCTCAAAGTTCTGAACCGAATTTAATAATAATTATTTTTTAAAAGATACATACGCGAAAAGCAGTAGAATGGCAAACTTATTTTTCAAGATCATTCACATTAGGGTGAATCACACACCATATAAAAACAAATTTGTAAAGTTTTATTACAATTGGAATTATCAAATTTAACCCAAAACTTTTCGCTATAATATAAAGAAATTAAGGTGAGTTGGCCTGCTTTGAAATAATCTTAGTTTTTAGAGCTGTTTATAAATAAAAGTAGTTGCATAAATCTCTTTTTACAAAATTGAGTTAAAGTGTAAGAGTTCTGCATAAAAATATTGTTTAGCGGTATCAAAATTATGAAGTTTATGATGCAGTTTTTTTGGCCTTTTTTTGAATGCCTCAGCCGATTCAGACTAACAATATATCATTGAATAGGCATGTCGAAAAACATAAAATGAAAAAGAAATATTTTTATTACTTTGCAATTAACTCATTCGCGCCCAAAACTTGAACACAAATTTCTAAATATTTTTAAGCATACATTTCCATCTTAGACTCCTTTATCATCTCAAATGGCTTTTATCTTCATATATGTAAAAAACTTTGGTTTTATTTATAAAAAAAACCCCCTTTGGGGGGGCACTCTAATGTACATAAACTTTTCTAAATAAATAAAATTCAGTATACAGCAACAAATTACGCCAAGTATTTGCTAATAAAATGCATATACAAAATTTTGAAATTAAAAGTGTGCTCCTAAAAACATCGAATTGTTTAAGATATAAGTTAAACTTAGAACGCATACCCATCAAGAGTTATATAAACACAAACGGCTCGTGGGTTCATCTTACTGATTTGCTTACTGCATAGATATATAAAAAATATCAAAAATGCATTTAATATATGTATAACTGTAATAATAAGCATGCGTTTATTAGTTACGCTCGTAAATTCTTTCCTCTACGACTTTCTCAAGATCAATTAGAATATCATAAAGTGTTATATGCTTGAAGTGTCATAAAAATGTTAACGATACCTAGTTGGCTTTAGCAAAAACATTATAATTCGCACTCGTTTCCTTTTTTCGATTACTAAATGATTTTTTATGTTGACCAATTTAGCAAATTTACAATTACCATCGAATAAATTTGTAGCAAATGAACGAATGAAAATCGCCAACAGAAAATTGTGTATGTTGTCTTTTTGAGAGCAAGCAAAGTGCAAAATTTATTTCACACTGATTTGCAAACGAGCCACTAATCAGCAGATTTAAGCGGAATTAAATGCCAAATAAGCCATTGGCCAATAAAAGTGTCAGCCAGTTACAACGCTGACTTGCGGCCACAAACCCCACTCGGCCGCATTGCACTCTGTACCTGCGCGCCACATTTGCCTCATCGGCAATAGGCTAATGGGCAGAAAGCAAATTTATAGAAAAATTTATATGGTTGAGCTTGTGTGGTGCAAATTGTTATTTATCGGGGAATGGCCAGTAAATTTGATGCAACGCAATGGTTGGCGTGGAGTAGAAATCACAAGCGGAGCACTGGGCAGGATTGGAACGAAGATGTTTGGAATGTAGGAAAATAAGTTAAGGAATTTTTTTCGCTCTTTTTTTTTTTGCAATTTCACAATGACGGTCAGCGATTTTCGCGTTGCTAAATGGACGAATCCGACATGTTCAACATGCGCCTTTGACATTCTAATATAATCGATTTGGGAATGTCTAAATTAATGACTTGGGCCATTGATCGTCTGGCATCTGGCATCTGGCATTAGGCATTCGACATTTGGCGTGTGGCGTGTGGCGTGTGGCCCTACATGGCGCTTGCAAACAGTGCAAAACAAGCACAGCCACGCATGCGTGCCACACAAAAGGGCTTTTTGCGCAAATTTTGCATTCGCCGCCGAATCAAAGCGCACCAGCAAGGAGGGTTAGATGGAGGATTGTCATTCGTGGACCGGATATTGGCAATGTGCGGCCGATGCCGCCGCAGAGACAGGAAACATCTTGTAAAACCTGGAAAGCTACATGTTGCGAACATGGAAAAGGGCAAAAGTGCCTGCAACATGGTGCATATTTACATACATATTTTGTATGTAAAAACGGACGGACATAGATGCATCCATTGGCATCCAGACAGACATCTGGCCGCAACGACACACAATGCGATAGTACTGACATTGCATTGGTTTTGTTTTTTTTTCTTTTTGTTTTGCTTATCGCTCAGGTGAAGCATAATAAAAAATGCCAACTGAACCAGATCGACAACAACAACTATACTAATATAATGGAAATCTCTGACAGCAACAACAAAGAGAGACCAAGGAGAAGAATATTTAATACATACAAATCGAGCTATGCTTTCGACGCGCTCACGCCCCAGTACCAAACTGCGTCGACGCAAGTCTGGATTGGCGGTGACAATGAGTCTATTTTTGTAGCAACACTCAGCCCAAAGTTTCGCAGCGTGCACGCGACTGAAGTTTTCGTAAAAGTAAATGTGTTTGTGTGTGCCTGTGGGGCCACATTGACAATTGTCACGTCGCGTCCAAAGTATAAATTTATGAATGCACGTTTATGTGTTGACTTTTTAACACCCAGCCGCTATCAAATCCGATATTGTACGTAGTTTGGCTGTTTTTTGCTTGGATGCGGCGCGATTCGTCCAAGGCGTAGAATGAACGGAAAACTCAGCAACCGACCACCAAGTTTGTTTGCGAGTACATAATTTTTATTTTCTACCGAAAAAAATGCTTGGTAAGCGATAAAGTATTATAAAAAGTCAGAAGTACCTACAGCCAGCGAGCAATGGTGGGTGACAATTCTGTAATTTTCTTTGTAAATTTTTTAAAATTAAATTTTACCCTTCGCTTAACTTCTCATTATACTCGTAAGCTAGCTGTCGATTGATTCTTCAAAGTAATTGTGCTAACTGCCACTAGGTATAGCTGAGTATCCTCAAAACAAAATTAAATGAGTGAACAAAAGTTTAAAAAGTAAAAGCTTAAAATTTTCTAATTGAATTTTGTACCGTATTATGAAAGTGCCTAACTAAAATATTTTTTTTAGATCGCACATGTACATGTTGTATAATTCACCTATCATTCAAATCTTCTTACGATCCTTTCAATAAGCGAAAAATATTTGGCACGTGAATGGTTTCATTTGCATCAAGTATATGGAGTTAGAAAATATTAGAAACCAATACTATGTGTTTACAAAAAACTTCCTTTAAAAATAAACATCTATACTAGTTGATACCCGCGACTTCGACTACGTTGCTTACTACTCTTCCCTACAGATTTGATTTGATTTAAAAAATATCATCCTATAATCACAGTAAGAATGAAATCGACCATAAAGTTAATAGCAGTGGTTTTTTAAATTTGCAATGGGATATATTCAAAAAATTGCTTCAACTAACTTAAGAGTGAACTTTATGTAGACTATGACTAAGGGGCATTGTGTTTAATTTCACAAATCTAATTAGATTTGAACTAAATCGAACCACAAAAATAAATTTTTTAGAAATCTCGACTACAGAGCCATTTAGTGGATTTTTATACATATTTTTCGAATAACTCCCCTCTAGGGCGACCTAGCGGATAAATTAAAAAGTAAAATAAAAAGTATTTCTCGTCTCACCACTATTATAAGTTTCTAATTTTATCCAAATCTAATTACAGGGGTTTTCAATAGGAACGCTACAAAAGTTTTTTTAAATAAAACAAAAACGGTTTGGGATATGAATTAAATTCTTTATTTCTGTGAGAGTACATTCGATGCCATTATGTATGGAACTCGATTTCTTTTGCATGGGCACGACGGGCACGCTTGCAGAAGTCCAGACACTGAACCCAATTTTCGACGGTTTCCAAGCATAAATCGACGGATACTGCTGCAATTTCACGTTCGATATTCGTAGGAAGTTCATCAATCGTCGCTGGCCTGTTGGCATAGACCATAGACTTGACGTGGACGACCGAGGCGGCCAATTGACTGGGCCATTTCGTGAGATAACACGTTCACCAAACTTGGTTTTCAATAAATCGATTGTGCCATTCGCTGAGTGGCTTGTGACGCCGTTCTGTTGGAACCACATATTGTCCAAGTCCATATCATCCAATTCGGGCCAAAAATATTCGGTTATCATTGAGCGGTAGCGATTCCCATTCACAGTAACGTGCCGGTCTTGATCATCACGGAAGAAGTACGGCCCAATGAAGGGGATTGAAGTATTGCCAATGTCCTTGCCACGGCTATAAGTAATACATACATGTACTGCCCAAATTTGGTTGAAATCGATTGGTGTGAGAAAAGGAAAGATACTTTGAAGTTACAATTAGTGGTTTAAAATTTGTGCCTATTTGGGAGTATTTATTTTTGTGGGCGATTGCTTGAAATTGAAATCCATTGTAAGGCACCCTATAAGGTTAATTAATGAATAAAGCTGATTCGGAAAATTGTATTATTAAAGAGGATTATGTATTTTTAAGAAGTCGGAAATTTTGCTTTATTTTTGTTTTATTATTCTGTAAATTATTATTTTATATATTCTGTAAAATATTCAAATGCAGACTTTTTTCGAGGACTTCTCGTAGTTTTTCTTCTGATGAAATAATGCAATTTTAATACACGAAGCCGTTAAATGATTTTATTCAGCGGTGCAGTAATGGGTAACTTTAGTTATTAGGGAAGGTAATCCCGAGATCCCATTTAGAAGTACAGAAAATCATGGGAATAATTACCATAAAATTTCGAGATTTCTGATACTTGAGACCTGATTTTTTTTTAAATTCTAGTATAACAAGGAGTAAGCGTCGAAATTTTTGAAGTAAAACTTCTTTTGCGGCATGTGTGTTGAGAAGTTTAATTCATCACGTCACACAGGTCAACTTGAAGCCGAACTAAAACTCCCTGTCTGACCGCTGAACCGTTTCGGGATCTTTAAAACTCGATCGAAACTAGTTCGGGATTGGTTTCGCAATAGCCTGGGACTAGTTTGAAAATACCCCGGCTTGTTTTGGCTCCAGTTCAGGACTATTTTGTTTCTCCTTCGTGAGTAGTTTGGAACTGCTTTGGGACCAGTGGGGTCCTAAACTAGTTCTAAATGAGCAGAGGTGAAAATTTATAAATGCATAAGATGTGCGTAGATCCATATGTAAATGTTCATCTGCAGTGTTGCCAGGTTCAAAGCTAAAACCGGTTATAGCCTTTCCGCACATTCCCTTCGCTATCGCTTTATGGCATCGGCAAAGAAGGTTTACTCTGGTTCGCGCACTTTGGCATACGCGTGTGTATTTTTTCCTTTTTTTTTGAGAGCGGTCTTGCAAACTTTTTCATTCAAAAACGTATTTAGGTAATAAAAGGTGCGAAATTGATATGTAAACTAATGGGAATTTTGTCGAATATTTCTTGGTTTTCAAAAAAGTTTGGAATTTTGGATTTTATGGTTTTTGTGAAAAAGGAAAGAACCGTATATTCTATTTATTTATTACTCCTAAGCCGATATGGGTTTTACGGGCATCAAACCCACCTCTCAACGTTCTTGAGTAACTAGTACATCATAACTTTGGGAGCCAATTTGGCCAGTTTGGTTATATGTAATATTTTATACAGAATGTTAACAATTAAAAGAGAAGTTCTTAACTGACTGCGAAACTGAGCAGTCGCCTATGTAGATACTATCATAAAAATCATTTACAATCGTAACGCAAAAATTAGACGTGTTTGAAGAAATCGACCAAAGGGAATAGATTTAGGGCATCAAATCTTCATGTTTATAGTACAATTGTTTGAAGAAGGATGTTAATTCTAACCAGTGGAATCGAAAAGCAGTAAAGGCTGTTGACAGAATTCTAAAAGATATTCGTAAAAATTAAAAAATGATGGGGGTGTTTTTTTCCTTTTTTTTGGAGATTTCCGGCAGATAGTACTACGGTTAACCACGGAATACAAAAGCGGATGAGATAGCATGCTCTTTACAATGAAGATGCGTGCACGAATTGCTAGTAACAGAAAAGCCAATATACAGTGGCATCAAGCCAATTGAACAAGCCAAACTCGGACAATCAACAAGTTTTTTGAAATATCGAAATATATTTTAAAAAGTAATATTTTGTAGGAAGACCTTTATTTTTAATTACCATTTTAAGCCGGCTAGGCATTGATTTAACCAATTTTTCAGAAAAAACTAGGTTCGATTTTTTCCCATTGAATTTATAAGATAGATTTCAAGTCATTTTTGCTTGAAATGAAGTGCTGTGGAATTTTTGTGTTAAGATAGTCCCATAAATTTTCGATAGGATTAATATCAGGACTTTGGAGTGGCGTTTCCAGAATATGGCGGTATTTATAAAGCAACTTGGGAGAAATACCAATAATCCCCGAGATTAAATTTTCAAGACCTTTTGGTAAGTTTCTCTTAAAATGATAAGATAGTCATTTAGATTCATTATTCCTTCAATAAAATGCAAAGATCTTGGTCCAGAAGCCGAAAATGTTCTTTTGCAAATTTTAAACGGATGATCTGATTGCGTTTGCTGATCAACGGCTTTTGTCGGACCTTTCTACCATTTAGATCAGCCTCATGAAGTAGATTTCTGATGGTAGATGCACTGGATTTCTTTCCCAACTCATTTTCGGCTATAACAGCTAACTTTGGTGCATTAAGGAAATGATTATCTTTAACTTTTCGCAACAGATATAGCTTATCTGAGTCGGTAAAAATCTTGTTGTGGGAAGCTTTAGACTTGTTTTCCACTTGTTTGTTGGTTTTGAAGCGCTCAATTACATCGTGAACAGTAGAATGGTTTCTGTGGATAATATCAGCAATTTCACTCACAGATTTTCCATCGTTGGAATGCTTAATAACCAACTTTTTCAATTCAATACTTGTTTGGCCTCTTTGCCTGGACATTTTTAAATCACAAACCGTAATTTCAACTATGTATGTATATATTAAAAAACCATCCGGGGAATTCCCGTTAGTCTGTTAAACACTATACTTGAAGTTGGTTGCAATTCTTCGACAGACTTGCATTTATTTAGAGGATAGTTGCCACTGTCTGAGTTCGGCTTGTGCATTGAACTTACTCATATTTGATGTTTTACAAGAATATTTTATAATACGGAATTAATTTATATGTTTTGTTTTTATATTTGAAAGTGCAATAAATGAGTAATTGAAAAAATAAATTACCCCTTTTTTAATTGCTTTGGTTGAACTATTTTTAGGAAGGCACATTTTTTTCTACGGTGTCCGACTTTGGCTTGGAGCCATTCCGTCATTCCATCCCGAAAAAGAGGGTAAAATCATTCAGTCTGATAATTTGTGTCGTACAGTTCATTCATTACAGGAACCTACATATTTTCTATTGAGTTTTGAATATTGGGTAGCACATATCTATCATCCGAGTTATGGAATAAGTACACCCTTAACGCACCTGGTCTACCATCACGATGCGTGTTCTGAACGTGGTCCTTAGGGTGAGTCGCTTCGCTCACGGACAGCTTTACGTGGTCCTGTCACGTGTGAGTGAAGCAGATATCTAACTTATTTTTTCAAGTTCCCAATACTACCACATCACATTTTTGTATACTACTACTAAGCTTTTAAAACTAATCCTTTTACTGAAATAATCTATATAAGTACTTATTTATTCTTTTATCTGCCTATAAATAAATGTTTCTCATTTCTCATGGTATTGACACTACGATTAAAGTATAAATTTACCATTTATTTATAAGGGTTGAAGGATAATGGCAAGATTTATTTTAAAAAAATAAAGATTACCGGCGCAAATTTCTTTAAAAGAATAACCGAAGGTGATGCGGGGAATACAATATAATAAAATTTAAGGTCATTATTTGCCTGTCTGTTTGAATTCATTAATATCCGAAACTATTAAGTGGAGTTTTATGGAGCTTTAACGTAGGGAAATTGTTCATAATCCCTTCCTTTTGAATACAATTTTATTTTTTTTTTTAACAGTTTCATGGTCCTTATTTTTTGTTATTGGTTTCTTTTTTCAACCGAAATGAAAATGCATGCCAGTTAACTGGATAAGAACGGTGAGTCCGTTCATGTCATTTACGTAGCTTGAGGGATAACGCTAAATGTAAGCATAAAAAACCATTTTGGAGGTATTTCCAAATAGATTTAGCCCATGAAAATCAAAATATGTTTACAAAATATTTTGGCGCAAGTCTTATACAATGGATTTTGTAAATTCGGTAAAAAATAAACCGCTTCATTCTTTGGTGACACATTCCAATGTGCATATAGCTTTAAATTGACCCCAAGTTTTTTTTAAATAAATTGTTTTTGTACACTAATGCATTGAATTTAATTCCCCATATTTTTTAGTAACACAACTTTTTGAAAAGAATCTTACATTTTCGATTGCTGTATCTTTTATTCCCGGAGAGAAAAGAAGTGGATTTCAATGTCTAAAACCCAATATATTTATGAAATATCAAGGCCAAGAACTCGGTTTAGCTATGAAGACCACATTATTTATATATGTATGTGTGCACATACAGCAATATATATGTATGTATATACATAACTATAGTTACTCGAAGATGCCAGAGTCTCCCACACAACAAGAGGTGATACCTAACATGACGTGATTAACTCACTACGCCCGCTTTTGCTTTGCAACTTGCAACATGACTGGCATCATAATGTGGTAAGACATATGACCTTTTTTATGCGTCCATTACCGTCAGACGCTAGTAACGCTCTTCCTCATCTGACAGCTAGGTCTACATACACTTACATATGGTACATAAATACATACATATATATATATATATGTAGGTGCAATGCATATGTGTACGTATTGTGTAACGTTGCATAGGCCAAACGAATAGGCCACTAGGTGCTCGCAAACCTAAGCCTGTTGCACTTAAAAGCTAGAGCATGTTAGTAGAGAATGGAGGGAAAACATTAGAACGGAGTTAATGTGCGCTTTTGCCTAATGCAAACACCAATAAATTAGATAAGAGCCATAACAACTCGAAAGGCTGTAAGAGGATTAGATGGAGATGCTGAGGCAAATACAATATACAGAAGTATGGAAATACATACATAGTACGTACATCCATATACACACGCGTTGGTTATTTGCCTCGGATATATTTTTTTCAGTAAGTATTTATGTTTCCATTTGCATTTTTGTACGCCAGAATTTGTTGGCCTATATTTCGGATGGCAAATGAGGCGCTCAGCCAGATTCAGATTTTGCGATACCAACAGATGTACACATTATCCATCACAAGATGTGGTACAAGCTTAAATTCATATACGCATGCATATCTGCGTATGTATGAACGTCCATAAATACTAACTTAAACTGTTTTGCACTGTTTTTGGCTAAAAGTACCTCTTTTCCGGCTAATTGCAGCATAAGCTAATGTTCCAGCGCACAGTGTGGTATTAACCTCTGAAAATGGCGAGGAATTTACCTCAGCTAGAAAGATGAATGTTGGGAATTTTGATATATATAATTGTTGTTATTGTTTTTTGTTCACCATTTCGAAATTATTTGACTCCATGTCCAAAATGTTTTATTAAATCATCAGTACTGAACATCAATTCATCATAATTTCGGAAGGAGCAAGATAAAGATTTTTTAAATATCCAACAAACAAATATATTTTCCACTTTAGGATATTCTTTTGTAATCTGAATATAGCCCACGTTTTCTTTACTAACCTCTGATTTTTGTAAAAGAATCACAAAATTTGTATTATAATTTTAATCGAAATATATTGGAATTCATTTTCTCCTGTGAAAAAAAAGACAAAAAAAGTTGTTAAATAGCTGAAGTGGAAACCTTCATAAACCGGGATCTAATATTCGTAGGCATGAGATCTTTTAACGTAAGCATTAAAGGAAAGGACTCATATTATAATGAAAACATATCTTCCCATTCAACCCAAGTCAAATCTGAAAATTTTAGAATATAATTCGAATTCAATTTAGCTATGATGCCAATACTCAGAAAAGTTTTTGAAAATAAAGAAATATACATGATAATATATGAAAATAACTACACGCTCTCACTTTATCGCTTGCTATACGGGAATTAGCAATTCCATTTCTATCTAAACATTTTTCTGAGTGACGGCGCTCCGCGCAATCCGATAAACACTTTTATTTTGCAAGATATATGGGAAGAAACGAACTTTTACGATAAATCATTGTGCTGAATACGTTATATAAATTAGGCTACGAGTTCATAAGTGAAAAGATGTACATTATTATAATTTTTTGATCAATTTGTTATGTTAATTAATTTTCTAAGGATAACCATGTATAGTGACAATGGTATATACGTTTAATTTCAACTCGGAAAGGCTCAACCCCAGACAAAGTTTCACCTCAGGTTGGGTACTGGTGCTATACTGTGCTTCAAACTTAGGGGAATCGCATGGTAAAGGAACTGCACCTGAGAGAAAACTCGTCCGCTTAAAAAAGCTCGGCTTCGATGTGCAACAAAAAATCGTAATGAAATAACGCAGCTAAATTTACACACACGTTTATTTTTCTGGCTTTTGTCACTCACCAAACTGCTTAAAATTCCATTTTATTTTAATATTTAAAATCAAAGCACAGCCCACAATGGAAATTAAAATAAAATTGAAATACAACAAGTAAGTTCGAGTATAACCGAAGTGATCATCCCAGCTCTATAATTTTTTTCCTGTAGGTTCACGTGGTCTCCGTGGATATATAAATGGATTTTTGGAGCGGCATAAATAACCTGTTTACTCGTTCAGGTCCAATCCAAGAAATAACGACAATAATTTACATTTTCTTTGGCGAAAAGGAATACAAGAATAAAGCGAAAAGAAAATTAAAAGCAAAAGCGAAAGCAAATTGTAAAATGAATTTATGTTATAAAGATTTAAATGCCCCATATATTGTAACTTCGAAAGGGGCTGTGCCTCCCCAGGGAAGAGAAAATTCGAGTTCGTGTTATATCGGCAGATGAAAGATTCTTGGATACCCACGTATACATATGTCTTATAAAACAAACGGATAGGTCGACTAGTGTGCCGTTTAAGACGAAACTACTATTCCTATTTCCTTTAGCTCAAGATATAAAGAATATTGTACGCCCAAAAAATTTGTACAGTATCTAAAAAAATTTGGCTTTATTGGCGCAGTAAAACAACACCGGTATGTTCGAATCACAGCATTCTGAAAACTGGAACGAATTTTATTGACTTAAATAAACATAAAAAGAAATGAATATGCTTTAGACGTACCATGGCTTAATAAATTTTTCTTTTAATTTTGAACATTCTGGCTCAATTGCCCTTCGAAAATTGCACAACTTTATGTTCAATTAGTCGGGGAAAGTTAAAGGTATATATTTTTCGATAGCACACATTTTTAACCAATTATGCTGGGAATATTGTAATAATAGGGCCGTTTCTTTGTAACCTACACAAGGTAGAATAACGAATTGTATGTAAAGCAACAGCACTAACTCAGAAAAATATGCAAGTTGAGTATTTTTGATTATTAAACTACGTTAACTTAAAATTTATTTGCACAACTATTTTCCGTTCTTAAATTGCACTAAAGAAATCACGTGTTTCATGAAAGATGCTTACAACTGGATGCTTTACAACTAAACCCGTGTTGGAGCGATATTTTGTAAGTTGGGTACCAAAAAAAAGGGCCTAATATAATAACTTGGCGATTACATCATATGGCTTGATGCTTGGCCGAACTTCTGCCACAATTTGTGGAGTACGTCTTTATGTTTGGTTATTTATGGCTTACTTATGCCTACCGCTATTAGAGAAACCATGTAACATTTACAAAGGTTCTTTTTTTCTTTCTTTTCGCTACGTCCCTATTTGTGTGATTGTGCATGCCGCTCTCATTTTTGGGCATACCGCTCTCACTTATGGTAATAGGCGAATACCCATAAGAATTTTATATGTGTTGGTACTACAATTGAATTCTCGAAACGGTCATTTTAAAGTTATGTACTTGCATGGTCCGAGATTCGAACCCGGGATACTCCGACTGAAGCACGCATACACTATTGTTATTATGGCGGAACATTGTACATATTTAAAATGCCACAGGAAATCCACGTGCCCGAAATCATATTCAGACATTAATGAGATCAACTAGATGTGTTCAGTCGGCAGTTAAAGCACGCGCACATTTTTTAATTGGCATTATACTGGTTACGGCGCCTTCTTGGTGCTTTCATTGGAGACCAAGCAGCCAAAGGGACTTTTCCCAATATACAATTTAAATAGTGTTAAAAATAAAAGGCCGCAAGAAACCTATTTTCGAAACAATTACTTTGGTATTGGAAATATAGATATTGTACAAATCGAAAAGTATCTATTTTTGACGAAAGCTTTGCTTTTCGCCTAGGCTAAGGATAGGTTTTTTTTAATTTGAGATGGCATACGAAAACGATACGCTTCTTGTAAATGGCGCACATTGCCTTCAAAAGCAACCACATCGAAATACAAGAAAAAATGGAGTTCTCACTGCACTGCGTAATGAGAATTTAAATGGACTTTGAAGTGTACTGCTTCGTTGGTTGAGTTATAATACTCTGCCTACTATGTTTTGCAAATCTGTTTTATGAAACACACTGTACATAGTACAATGCACTGTAGCTATAATTGCCGTTCATTATAGAATATCACCTATGTACTTTGCCCCGATACTAAATACTGGGCCCATTTTATTGTAACCGACTTGCAAAAGAACACCCCAACTTGGATAAAATTTCCTTTACTTGCAAAAGCAGCCCTGTTAGCATCTTTCATGGAACATGAGTTTTATTTCGTGGTATTTAAGAATGGAAAACCGCAATGTTGCTAAATTTTGTGTGGATTATATATTTAAAAATACTATGCAAATAAAAACGAATTAGCTCAGTTTTTTCACTTCCGAACACTAAATATCAGGTCGGATAAAATTTTACCGAGTTGGCTCAACTCGCCTATTTTTCCGAGTTAGCGTTGTTGCTTTCCATGTTATTTCTTATCCTACCTAGTGTTTGCAACTAGGCTACAAAGAAACAGGCGCACTATTTATATATCAGATAGCCCACTGTGCAGCGACTTCGATTAAGCAAGTAAATAGGTGTTTTTTCTTCAAGTTTTGTTGCGCCGATTGGCGAATTTTATCAATAAGCGATCTAATTTTAGGTTAAGTTGCGCCGCACACTTCAAAGACCGAAATCGACAACGAACGAACCGCCTGTGGCCTCGACGAGGTGAAAAGAAATCACAACATAAACTAACAAAGACCCAAACAAGAATATGTATTAGAAAATTACTTCCCGCTTGCATGCAAGGCGACGCACAAAAAATAACTGCATTTATTTGGCTGGCAACCAGGAACTCAGGCGAGCAAACGGCCGATCAAGCGAACAGCAAAGCGTACAGAGCAACCTAACGCCAGACCAGGATTATATCGCAATACTAGATCAAGTAGTGCGCGTGCCAATACGGTGTGGATTCATAACAACAGCAAAAACAAAACAACAACAAGCATAAACGTTTCTTGCGAATAGGCAAAAAGCTCACAGCAACTATTCAGAATGTTTATATTTGAGATTTTGGCTGGTCCATCAGATTTGTAACAGAGATATCTTCTTGCGCATGACTATATTTCTGTGCAACCTCAGAGTTAAATGCCGGCTAAACTAAAACACGAAAGTGCACACATTGAATACTGGTAGGCGTATATCAAGAACAAATGTAAGTGAAAAAGGCCAAAAATACACAAATTTCTGGCAAGACCATGTTTGCACATTAAGGTGATCTACAAAAAAAAAAAACAAAACTAATGTTGCTCAACGTAATATGACGTAGTAAGGTCTAAAAGTAAACCGGCATTATTTTTTTTTACATATAATCCCCCTTTACTTCTATATATATACTCTTAAAAATTGTCTGAAACAACAGCTGACTTTACTTCCTTATCTGTGTTAAATTATTTTCCTCGAAAGTCAGACTTCAATTTGGAAAATAAATAGTAGTCGCTTGGATTAAAGTTGGGACCGTCTATAGGAAGGATAGTCCAGCTCAGTATAACCTCATTACTTAATCGCAGCCTTGGAAACAATCCACGTCTGGACCAGCGCGACAACCTTCTTCCACGCTTTTCTTTAAAAACATCTCGCAATTGATGTAGCAAAGGATCATAGTAATCGGCCGTTACGTCGTTGTGTTGCGATTTTTAATTCCTCCAGTGAAATTCCTTCGCCATGTGAGGTTGGGTCATATTTGCTGTTTATGGTCGTCAATTACGCCACTTGGCAGTAATATTATTCTCTCGGCCATCACAAAAAGATAATAATTTATATTAGTAAGCACTTCATGCGTTCTAGTATTTGGCCAGCGCAAATTAGCTTTGAGACCTGCCTTTCTCTGACTTTATTCATTCTCAAATGTTTATAGAGGATTTCAGCCAGTGTTGCTCTTGAAAGTTCGCTTAAAACTTTTAACTTTTTGGTTTATAGTCGTCTGCCTTTCAATACTTTCTCTTCCAGTAATTTCCTCGGATGGTCGCAATACCATATTGAAGAAATCTAAATGAAGGAGTTTAAAATAACCAGTTCGGATAACAGTCAATTGTCGAGGGCTATAAGTTAAACCCCTGATCTTGCTGAATTTCATTGGACATTTTATGTTTATAATAAGCGACAGAAGTGCTAAATTTCTTATCCTTAAAAGCAAGACAGATTGTGTTAAGTCATTAAATATCTCTATACTGATATGAATAAGCTCAACTTAAAAACACAAACAACAAAAATTTTTCACACAGAAACGTACATTTCACACGTACACTTATTTCGCATTCAAAACCTGCAAAAACCGCAACTAGTCCATGCACGCATACAAACTATATCCATTAAAGGTAAAGGCATAGATAGCTAGATACGAAACTCTTTGCTTCGTGAGAGCGCTGTCAAAATGCGCATTTTTTAAAACATTTTCCAATGGTGCCACTGTAGAAAAAATCAAATTTGGAATTTTTAAAAATATGTGTAGGAGATTTTGCAGCTTCCACACTACCGTTGAAATTTAATAAAGAAAAATGCCGTAAAAAATAAAACTGCAGTAAAATATAAAAATTTATGTATTTATAACTATATATAATACAGCGTATATGAATATTATATATAAATTTAGAAGCGTTTAAAAACTAATACACATAAAATATTTTTAATGGATTTTAATATTAACAATAATTGTATGTGAAAATAAGCACTAAATTCTTTACTAACGTTCAAAAACCAAATGCACATTACTTTTAATATTTCAATATTTCAATATTGAAATATCACGATTTTTTTAGCAAAACAACATTCACTACCTTTTTCTATCCAACTAGAAAACGCACTGCTTTTGCCGATTATTTCGAGTATTTGCCTCAGGGGGACTGTAGTGGTAATGTTGCCATCAGCATACACGAGTTCAGTCCTCCTATTTTGTGAGCAATTGACAGAGTTTCGTATCTAGTTGTCTATGGCAAAGGGTACTCCGAAACTAACCGAAATGTATGAAATAATTATAAGAGTAAAACAAAACTACTCTACGATATTTCTCCATGGATTACACGCGGCAGGCTAGCTTCTAAAGTGGTTTTTATCGTTGAACAATAACATAACAAAATAAACATTTATATATTAAATTTATACTGAAGACGAAAAACAAAAACCTTAATTATTTGCGTTTAGTTGCTTACAACCAAAGCATATTCACTCAATCTCTTCTCTATAACTAAACTTTCAACAAAGAACGCTTCCATTTTAATCGATTCTCAATAAGAGCAAATATGTAATTGAACCAGAGTTGCCTCCATAAAAATTAACTCAAAACTTATGTTGACGCAAAAAGCTGAAGTATATGAATAGCGCACATAGTTTAGATAGAAACGAAGTGTGAAACCCCACAAGTTTAGCACAGTTAGTTCTAACCATTTCTTAGATAAATATTTACGGCTATAAACGCAGTTTTATTTTTTGATTTTAATTAAATAATTGTATCTTTACTTCTTGGCAACACAGTCCAACGAACTTCGTGTAAAAATGGCGATCATTAAAACACGAGCAATCGTCGCGTAAAAAGGCGTTTTAGCTCCATTGCTCCATTTGCCTTTTTTTAACACCTTTTCAACTAATCGTTTTTAACAAAGTTGGTCACCAGCCAACTGTGAGCCCGTTAGACTATTTTCGTGCAACCTTGTGTTTGCTTACATTGGATTTGTTCCCTTACTCGCAGATTTGGAATTTGCGTTGCACTAAATACGCGTCGTTCAAGCAGGTAAGGCAACTTTTTGGCATTAAAATTCTCAGTCGACTAATTGCCTGGTGTGGTGGAATCATATGATCCGCAAACGGCATTACATATTAAGAATCATAATTGTATTCGCTATAATTTGGCAACAGTAGACTACTTGGGCCAACAATTTTTGAACAACGCTTCTTTGAATGCGTGCGTTTGGTTTTGCCAGATACTGATCTAAATGCAGAAGATTGTCGTCTGTTATGTTGAAATCTAAATGAGCATTTGTGTTTACTAATTCAAATTAAGTCTGTTCGTCTGTAGCGTCTTTTCGCTACGTTCGCATTACCATCTTCATGAAAGGTATACAAAGCATGACGTAAAAATTATGAGAAGGTAGAAATGATTGAAATCAGAAAAAATATATTATATCTACATAAATGTGTGCGTCCACGTGAAAAGGGCACACTTCGGCGGTATTGGTGTTATGCATATGGGCGTCTTCCTGGTTGATTTCCGAACATTTTGAGACAAATTAGACCATCCTTACTGAAGAATTGAGGGAAATATAGAACTTTGAAGGTGAATATCCGAAAAATGACTAATTGAGAAAAATCAATTTGAAGTTGAAAGTTCGATTTTTTTCATTTCTACTCGGACGTTAAATGGGTGTTCGTTTGAATCGAACAGGTACATAGTCAGCATGAGAAAAAATACTATTAGATCATTTTTCAATCATTATTATATGTGAAACAACTAATTAACATCAACTCGACAAAGTGGACCCTTTTCTAAATATTTGCTCTTTCAACTAATTCAACCGATGATCACAGAAAATTATGAATGAGTTAACGTTTGACCAATGAATCAAGAAGATGGGGAAGTAAAAAAATTGAAATGCACTCAACAGTGAATATTTTATTATAATTAAAGATGAAACAAAGACAACAAATTAGCAGTAATTCATTCATTACAGTCATTGACAGTGATCAATCCACAGATTTTATCACATCTCATCGCGTTTGCGCTTTGGATATAGTGGTATACCATTCCGTACTGAATTTCGGTGGCCTTCTTCATCACAGAATCCACAACGTGGTCTTTTTCTAGTTGCCATACAGACTGATCGCTCTCCCAGCAATCAATACACTCTTGCACTGCAAGTGTTGGCGATGCTGTTGGATGTTATAGATACTCATGATGTTAAAATGTATCAGAGAGCAGATCCAATTACGTGGGTGGCCATTGCGGCTTAACTTACATAAATAGTGATCCTGATGATCAATATCGATAATAATTATTACTGTTTTTAATTTCCGAGCGCCAACCTTCTGGTGGGGATTTTTTGAAGTAAGAATTTCTTTCCGTTCGCTATAGTATGTTATGAGTTAAAAGCCCAAAATTATCACCTTTTCTTTCAAAAAAAGTCCATTGAAGTGCTTCCTATTTCTCCAATGCGACAAAGTGGGTGTTGGTGGGCCCTTTTCACGCGGACGCACACAAATGACCATCTATTTGGTGCAAATTGTAACCAGTAATACATATTTCAAAACTTGCATTAAAATCAGTTTGTCAATTAAGGTGATTATGCTGATTATGTTTTCCAATACCAATTCATTAAGTTGCGGCAAAAAGAACTCGTTGATCATTGCTCTGTAGCGCTCACCATTCACAGTAACCGTTTGGCCCGCGACGTCTTCGAAGAAAAAAGGTCCGATGACTCCTCCAGCGAAAACAGCACACCATACAGTGACTTTGAGCGGGTGTAATGGCTCTTCGTGGGTTACACGCGGATTTTCAGTGCCCCAGAAGCATAAATTTTGCTTATTTACGTACCCGCTAAGATGGAAATGGTCCTCATCACTCATGATTATTTTTGATGAAAAATCATCTTCCTCTTAGTGGTGATTAAGGATGGCTTGAGCGTATGTTAGACGCGATTGGCGGTCAGCAGCTAACAGCTGATGCACCGTCTGGACTTTGTACGGAAACATCTTCAAATCTTGTACCAAAATTCGCTGTAAAGACCGTCGACTGATACCCATTTGCGTGGCACGTCGTCTGGTCGATGTCGACAGCGCTTCCATGACATCCTCGGCTACAGCAGCAATATTCCCTGCAGAACGGCTACTCCGGGGTCTGCCACGCCTGGCAGCATCTCGTGTTGTGCCAGTCTCTTCGAGGCGAGCGGCTAAACGTCGCAGTGTTTCACCAGTAGGCGTTGGACGGCCAGGAAATCTGCGACGAAATTCACGTTGTGCCAAAGTCACCGACCGATTATTGGTCAAATAAATAGTCAGCAATATTCCGCGTTCTGGAGCAGTGTAGCGTAACATTGTTTATTAAAGTGTATTTCGCATGTGTTTACTACACAAATGTCAAAACAGAACTGACATTAGGGGCCAATCGCAAAATTTATAGCATTTTCTGATAGGAGGATTACTTTAGCGCCACCTTGTATATGTACATATGTCTATACATATATCACAAACACTCATCTTATATTCTCTTGATCAATATATATATATTTATAGCACACAGGAGTGTTTATGTGTCTCAGTGTTTTATTTTTAAATAAATATGAATACATATATTCATTGTCGATTGCAAGTTAGTAGCATTTTTTTCTACTGAACATTTTATTGAGCCTGCAGAGCTACTGGTACATTAAGATTTTACACTCAGATAAATAGCACTTTACTATTAGTCGTAAACAAACTAAGATATCTCAGCTGGGTGCAACATTTCCCAAATGTCGGCGAGTAAGTTGTGAATTTTAAGTGGTACAAAAAATGTATGCAATTGTGAAGTGTTCATTTAATACTTTCGTTTTCAATTTGCACAGGCGACGTATGGAAAGTGATAAGTACTCGTAACAAACAAATATGAAAAGATATCTATAAGCCACCTGCACTCAAGTTAGATGTGTGGTGTGCTAAGTAATTTTATTCTAAATACAGTTGCTTAATACAGTTGCCATTTTCATGCCACTTAAAGGTATACGCCGGCGCAACTGACCATTAGCCACATCCAAAATATCAAAGGAAACCTTGAAGCTGATAACTTAACATTGGCCATCGTTGGCAACTCACCACTATTATTCAAATTGGAGTTGTGTTTATTCAGTTCTTTTAAAGATATAATTTAAAAACAAAAAATGGTTTGTAAGAGATTCTCTCAAAGGATTAATGCTAGTGTATATCATAAAAATTGTGTGCATAAATCTCTAGGCGCCTCTGTGACTCTGCTGCGGTGGGTGAGAACTGGCAAGAACCGACGGTGACCGCGTCGTAATTCCTTGCCTCACTGAAAAGGTCTGGAGCAAATAGGATGTTTAGGAAACAAGAAAAGTCATTATAAACGCGAATTCCATTTTTCAGTTCAATTCAGCCACAGTTCAACAAGTGGCGTTAAGTCACATATCGCTATATGACGACTGGACAGATTTGGATGAGATTTAGAACATCTGCAGTTAAAATTATGGCAAGTTAAG
This sequence comes from Anomoia purmunda, assembly GCA_951828415.1. NCBI lineage: Eukaryota > Metazoa > Arthropoda > Insecta > Diptera > Tephritidae > Anomoia > Anomoia purmunda. The sequence goes on from OX639993.1 coordinate 56,040,551, forward strand.
TCAAATATTGCGTCTCAAACGAAGAAGGCTATGGGATTCAAAGGATGTAAGTTTAAAATATTAATTCAATTTAATTTATAAGCTAAATGATATCCCATGAAATTCCTCATAACCGGACACTCTCGTAGCAGTGTTTTTTCCGGTTATGCAAGATGGGGCATAGAAAATATGTAAAAGTTTATAAGAAATGTCGCTTTTGACGAACATTAACTCTTTTTGATCTTCTGTTTATCCAACAAGGTGAAAAGTTGATGTATGTACTTATATTGCAACGATTCTCCGTCATACCTTGTCAAATTTCGTTCTAATACTGACACTGAAGATCAAGAATGATAGAAAACCAGATTACGACAACGCCGGCAGCGTACACGTCCCAGATGTGCATACCACAAGAATAGCGAGAATAAAAGGAAGGTGATAACTGCACTTGGGAGTTTTATTTTCACTGCAATTGCTACAATACAAAGCTAGGCATTTCAAAATTACTATTCTGTGTTTAACTTTTTGGAAAAATCTCTCAAAACTCTTTAAAATCAACTGTGTAAGACCCATCTGTGACGTCAATCCTTCAAACGAGGCAAGTACGAAGTAACGGAAGCTCTTTTGTCGTCACCTTCTTTTCTCTGCATTGTGACTGAAGATGGTACAACGCCGAAACTGGTTTGACTCCAAACCAAACTTGACAAGGGATGATGGAAAATTGTTTAGATAAAAATTCTTTATCTTTATATGACGATGTAGCACGTTCCTCTCACTCTAACCGCCATCTTGAACTCCCTTAGAAATCCAATGTGCCCCTTTTTGCGAACTTAGTTTTATTTTGCAACGATTTTGAATAAAAAGCGCTAAAAATGGTACATTCTCAAAAAAAGCATAAAAACATCACTGATTATCCTTTCCATCTTTGCTTTTACTGTTATTCGTCGACAATTGAAATTTAAATTCATTAGAATTTGATTTCATTTTGGAAAAAAATCAAGATTTTGAAATATTCAAGAGAATTTTTGGAAAGCCAAAATTGCTACAATCGTAAGTATTTTATCTATATCATATATAGACACTACAAATAAAATTATTCTTAAGAATTTTCGATGTTGTGTGTGCTTGTGCATATCACAAACTTGACTGACTGCCTGGCGCCACCATTTCGTAAATTCAATTCCAATCCGCTTCTGCACACGTACATATGTAAGTACTTTTGTGAAATTGAATTCAATCGGATGATTGGCCATTCATGAATTTTTCCCAAAGGTTTTCGACTGTTTGGTGTCACCTGAATCGCTCGTTTTTCTTCTTCACTGCCACTTCTGCGTAATTGCTGCGCGTTTTTCCCTCACCATTGCGACTGCTGAGCGTTTTCCTTGCCACTACGACTCCTCCGTAACTGCTGAGGGTTTTACATCCCCACGGAGGTTTCTTCTGCTGGTCTACAAGTACCCTGGCAATACCAGTTGGAGTAAATATAATGGAATTACTACACAGCTTAACCAATACTGATCGCTGCACTTCCAGCTTACATAAATTAGTTGAGAGCTACTCTTTTCTCTTTCGTCATACTTTCGTTGTAAGTTATCACTTATGATTATAAGCATTAATACATGTTTAACACTTTCTAATTGCAGCCTTGTAGAATCATCGCAAATATGTAGGAGATATTGAAGCTTTACATGAGGATGCGTTATAGTATGTAGCAGGGCTAGATAATTAGGAAGCTGAGACTCTCTCAGCATATAAGCAAGAACCCTTCGTTTAGGTGGGTGGGCGAAGTGTCAAAGGGTGCTTTAATTAAGCCATCGCATGAGTTTTCGGAGAAAATTAAAGAATTGGAAAATATTTTTAATGAATTTAACGGGCAAATTATCCAAACGCACACAAAATTTATTGAGCATTTCATAAAAAGCTGTGAAGATTGTGATTGCGAAAATGAAGTTAAAAAACTGTTTTTTAAAAGCAGAATGCATTTTCGAATTAACCGATTGAATAATTTAATTAAAAATAAATAATAAAATATCCTATAATAATAATATAATACATTTCATAAAAAAACTTATAAACATTCTTGCAATAATTTACTAAAGTTAATAAAAACCAATAAAAACCCCATAAATAAACGCATTGTATGGTTTTATTTAGTACATCATGAATTTCAAATCAGAAAGGTTAGTAGTACATATATTTCCCCGAGGTTTTTCTATGAAAATACCAAATATCAACTTTAAATAAATAAAAAAAATTAGTGTTCAAACTTAGTAAATATTTGTTTTACAAGTATCCCACAAGATATAGCATATAGATATATTAATATACAATTTTAATAACAAATTGTCAAAATCTCAGTTTTTTTACTCCCCCAAAGGGCCTTTTTTTCTTCCCCTTTCTCTAGGTGTTCGCAATCTAAGGGAGCGTCGAAATGAGCTGTCACTTTGTTTATGGCATCATGAATTGCCGGGGTTTTTTTTTGTTTTGAGAAATTAAATTCGAGTTCTTTAATAATGTAAGTGAAGTGAGAATATCTCAAATGTGTACTTATTTACAAAAAACTTTTAAAAACAGTTTCCGCCTTGCAAATATTAAAGGAAAATTGTTTGTTTAAGTTAAAAAACTATAACAAAATTAAAGAGTTGTGAAAAAATTCTACAAACTATTGAATAGAAGTGTTATCTGTAAAATATTTTTAAATATCTACTAGGATCTGAATGACATGTTGCTCGTCATACTGGATTTATACGCAATTTTAAATCCTTCAATTTGTTAGGTAAGAAATCCCACCTAAAATTGGCATTGTTCGGCTTTTTTATTCCTGAGCTATCCAGAGTTATAGTTGATTGCACACGAAACACTTCTACGAGGGTTAGGTTCAGTAAAAAATATAGATGGATCAATCGGACTATTAAAAATAGTAATAACTATCTGGCCAAATGTTTTTTCATAACAGCACTTTCACACTTGGACCAATATTTTCAAATTTTACGAAACATGTGTTATTTTTAATCACTTGATTTTGAATGCACGCTAAATTTAAGATTTGACTTAAATAAGGATTGTACTAATTGGAATCTTTAGTATTGAAAAACTAGAAAAATTACAAAACCAAAAAATTGGCTTATACTAAAAATTATGGCCGTTAGTGCAATGGCTCATCTTCGAAAGGTTTGACGTGAGGGAGATTTATCTACAGCGGCCATCGAATAGAAGTGAAAAATCGACTATTTAGATATAAATTCTGAACGTTAAGATATCAACGCCAAATTTGGTTTGTGAATATGGGATTCCTAAGGTGGCGTACCAAACTTAGTTCGATTCGGGGCTATTTATCATGTATCTTAAGTGATTTGGCCGATTTCTGTACTGTACTTGTTGTTATTTATGTAACACTCTTGACAAATATTTACTAAGATTTTATGTTTTATAAATATTGAATTGCATTATGCATTATGCGATAATGCAATTGAATTGCTAATATTTTGTGTTGAAAATTAAAAGCCTCCTGGATCCTAAAAATAATTTAGTGTTGAAAGATAATAATTTTCTATAGAATTGAGATTTTTTCAAAAAATGGGAACATGGCTCAAGGAAGTTTAGTCATATGTTAATCTTCACATTTTTGTTAATAAGCTTTAATATTCAACTTTTCACAACAGTTTGTCCTTGTTAATTTTTTGCACACGAAGCTTCGGTATACTACGTGAGTTAGGTTCAGTATATAACATATATTTAGATTGCAAAATCGGACAAATAAAAACAGTAATAACTAAAGTGCTATCAAATCATAATTTTACCTATATGCCCTAATGTTTTTTCATAATAGCACTTTTACAACCGCTTAGACCACTTAACCAATATTTTCTCTCAATTTTACGAAACAAATGTTATTTTTAATCACTTGATTTTGAACGCACGCTAAAAAAAAAGTATTGCCATTAGGAGTTGATTTAAATAAGGTGTGTACTAATTGGAATCTTTAGAATTGAAAAACTAAAAAAATTACAAAACCAAAAAAAATTGCCTTATACTAAAAGTTATTGCCGTTAGTACACTGGCTCATTTTCGAAAGGATTGAACTTTTTTATTTTATCTGCAATTTAATTTCAAGATTTTATCGATTTTCTAATTGTTAATCTTAATTTAGATAAGATTTTGTTTTGCTATCGGGCAAGTAAAAGTCTAATTATTATATTATTATAATTGTAATATTATTATAACTATGAATTTTGTTTTCTAGTGCATACTCATTCTATATTGTTTCGCAAAAAGTATGCTAAGTAATTATACAATGACCAAATTAAATTCCATATCAACCGAGCATTCGTTAAAGAAAAATGCCCTTTAAAGCACTCAGTTTTCAACTTCTAAATTCGCTAATGTTATTTTATTCAAAGAAAACTGTCTGCCATTCCTACCTAGAGAACTACACCACTGCCAGTTGGATTTTAGAAAAGATCAACCAGGTATTAAAAAACGCGAATTATATTTCAGAATAGTCAAAAAGTTTTCAGAAAACGTCAATTTGATATTAGGATAATCAATTGGATTTTAAAAAACGTTAATTGGATTTAAAAAAAGTCAAGCATAAAATTGTTCTAAAATAGAATGTGATGTGTCACAATTCAAAGCTGCACTCCTTTTCCATTACAAACATATATTTTCGTTTGCAAATTTCCTCATTTTATATATAAAAATTTCGTGTCACGAAGATTGTGGTAATTTTGTATATAAATATAAGTATATTTGGTAGGTATGCGAATAGGTCGTACAGTATATTTTATGCTTAGGAGAGGGTCGTCACTTATTTGAAAAGTCGTATTTCATTAAATTTTACACAAGTTATATGAAATGTCGAAATATAAGTGCCAAACGGTCGTCCACGAAGAGGGGAAGAAAAATAGATATATTTTAGAGAGCAATGCCACCTGCATGATACTCCAAATACATAAAATAAAAAATGACTGAGAAGAAGTTTTACAGCTCGCTACATTTTAAAGAGGGTTGCCATTTAGTTAATTTGGACAAAATTGTATGAAATATTGAAATATGGGTGTCAAATGATTCGTTGTTTGAAAAGTCGAATTTAATCAAATTATATACAAGTTATATTAAAAAGTAAAATATAAATATCAAACCATTTGTTTCAACAGAAGGAAATGTGAAGGTATATTTTGCAGAGGGTTACCATTTTTTTGAAATGTCAAATTTAATAAAATCATTAAAAAAAATTAAGATATGAGTGTTAAACTGTTCTTATCGACGAGGACTGCCTATATTTTTGAGAGGGTGGCCACCTATTATATATGACAGAAACCGAAATGTGTTTTCTAGCTGCATATGCAAAGGACAATTAATAATTATATATGCGCAGGACAACGTTTGCCGGAGTTTTCTAAACTCATACAGATCGTAAAGATGTAATCTTTTGCAAAGAACGTAGATTACAAAAAAGTTGCATCAAATCCCACGGTTCCGCTAACAGAAAATTTCGTCCAATTCACCAAGCCAGAACTTACTTAACTTTTCCGATTGATATTGGAATCTGATTAGAACCAATTGGTTTGTGTGTGTGCTAAATTGGACGAGAATTCTTGCCACGGAAAACGAAACGCCCTGCAACTTCTTTGTAATCTACGTTCTTTGCCTTTTGTTTAACTTTGATACATACCTACATACATATTATATTGTTAAAACTTAATAAAAAGTTATTATAACGTGCTGCTTCAGCAACACTGCATGAAAAATTAAAAAATCCAATTGACGTTTTCTAAAATACAATTTACATTTTATATTGACTATTCTCAAATCCAAGTGAAAGTTTCTAAAATCCAACTGCAAATGGTGTAGTGCTAAGTGCCGGGCAGTTTATTCAACACATCAACATTTTTTGTATTGTTGCAGTATGGTACAAGTACTTTTCGCATTTCAAAATAGATATTTGAGCTGAGTATTTTTCAACGCTTTCATACTGTGCAATTTTCACTGCACTACAATTTTACACTCCTGGCACTTTACTCGATCATTCAAAGAAGCACACAAACACATACTCATACTTTTAACATATATTTTGAATTTTTACTTTATATGCCTGAATGAATGCAAAGTCTTTTCCATTCACTATTTGACGGCGCTGCAAGTTGCAACTTGCAAGTTGCCAGCGCCCAACTAACGGCTTCTGCAACAATAAATTTATCAATAAAATGTCGAAATTATTTTATTAATGCACACATTGCACGATAAATTTCGTGCATCATCACCATCTTTGCCATGTTGCAACAACAAAATCAACAATCGCAAAATACAGCTATACACTTTCCCAACAACAAATTACATAGTTTTGGCTTTTATTAAAGTGCACTAAACGGCACCGCCACCACAGCGGCCACTTAACTCCATCAAAGCGCTGCCAACTGCCAGTTGCCAGTTGCCATTTCCCAGTTGCCTGTTGCCGGTTGCCAAAGCCGCCCAATGAAGGCTGCTAGTGAGGTGACCGCTGCATTGGCAGGCGCAAAAGCATATAGAGGTGCATAGATAGCATGAGCTGCCGATGCAGTGGTGGTGCACGAAGAGTAGATGCTGGCTGCGCGGCCATACAACAACATCAATCCAAGCATCAAAATATTTGACCACTCAAACCCAACTGACATGTGCCTGTCGCAACAGAATGGTAATTTGTGTGCTATCGCGGAACACCCAAATCATTAATCAAACATGTTAAGTTAAGAATGGAGCAGTGTGCTGGAGTTGACGCGTTAGGGGCTTTGGTGGAGTAGTGAACTCGTGGAGTACAGCGTTAGTCCCACCCTATGCATATGAAGAAATGAACTTATTTACATACATACATACAAATGCGTGTATATATAAATGTGCTTGAATATGTATGCACACTAGGGTGGTCAAAAAACAAATAAAGTCGCATTTTTTAATGCTCTCATCCTAGGGATTATTCTATATCAAAAAAGTAAAGAATGCCCATAAATTGTTTTAAATCAAAAGTGATCCATGTGTGTTAAATCAATTCTTTTCAATTGGCAGACTCTGTTTCTCTTGACGGGACCTCAAAGGTTAATAACCAATAGCTTATTTTGACTTTTTTGAAGTGAAACTTCTTAGGCGACGAATCGCGAATGATTAAAGCTGATTTTGGCTAAGTACCAGTGAAATATCAAATTAAAGTGCGTGGTCTGAAGTTTTGTATACATTTTTCAGATTTCAGCGGAAAGATTGCCATAAGAGAGGGACAATTGCCCCTTATATTTGCTATCGTCTCTGTTTTTGTCGTTATCTTCCTATTTGCATCAATGATGGAAAAATAGGTGCTCTTTTTTAACATGAAAGAACATTCGGTACATATGCCCAATTTTAAGAACATTTCAAGTGCGGCCATATTATTCCTTTTCCTTTTTTTTTTAGTTAAATGTAATTAAACATAAAACTATTTGATGGTAAGTCATTGTGAAGAGAACATTTAGTGGCATGTCACTGTGAACACTGAACAGACCCTAACTGAATCGGAAATTTTTCAAATTAAAACCAATATTTTGAAATTGTATATTTAATGTTGCGCTAATTTAAGAAAAATAATATAATTTGAAAACAAAATTTTAGAACTCTTACCGCCAATTGCGTCAAAAGAAACATTATCTGGCAATTTTAATAGCATTTTACCTTTGCTTTTAAAATTTTTTTCCGCAAGTGTATTAAATTAAAGGTTGTACAAATTAACACTGGCCATCGAGCTGTGGCCAATTATGCGTAAATAAAAAAATCGTAAATATTTCTATTCCGAGTTTTGGACTGAAATCAGTAGAATAAAAAATAAACTAAATCAGTAAGTATTTCCACGTGTAAATACTTCGCGTTCTACAGGGTATGCTAATGATATAATTTAGTAATTTAAAAAAAAACCAGATGTACATACATGCGGCTTTAAATCTTTTGATATGACTCATTTGGTAATGGGCGTAACCGAGATGTTTAAACGATCGAGCGTATCGCAATTGTTACTAGAAAATCAACAATCGACTCGCTGCCCAACTGAACAATCGAGATGTGATTGGTTCGAGTCTACTGACTCGTTTAATTTCTATTCATAATATTAAAATACGTCGTTTTATCTCCTCTTCATAAAATAAAAATTTAATATAACTTCCGTGCATTATTTTGATTTTGTTTACCAACCAACACGGATAGATAATTGTGTGCGTCCACGTGAAAAGGGCCCACTTTGGCGGTATTGGAGTTATGCATATAGGCGTCTTCCTGGTTGATTTCCGAACATTTTGAGACATATTAGACCATGCTTACTGAAGAATTGAGGGAAATATGGAACTTTGAAGGTGAATATCCGAAAAATTACTAATTGAGAAAAATCAATTTGAAGTTGAATGTTGTCCCTTGTGGGCCCTTTTCTTTTTTTTTCAAAAAATAAAATTAATTACTTCTATTATACCTAGGAAGCTAAATTTGGTGTCATTCGACGCATAAATTTATATAGTTTCATAATAAACCATAATAAGAAATTACGAAATTCGATCCATGTATCGAAAAATCTATATATCTCGGAAATTAGAAGCGACAAAGTGGGCCCTTTTCACGTGGACGCACACAATTGTTGTGTTATTTCTTAGTCGAATTGTTGAAGAAAGTTATAAATAGATAGCACATTGAAACACTACATTCGTATGAGTTTAGTTTTTTGGGATCAAACATACCTTTGTTGTGAACACGATTAACTTTCGTTTACAAACATAGAATTTATCAACAACACTACTAATGCGGTACCTATCGGGGTTTTCCGAAGAAAACATATCTTTGAAAACGCCATAACGCCAAAAATTCGTTTCCGTATGTTTTGTGAGATTACGGTAAAAAGAGTTTATCTCAACTAAAGAACTAATTTGCTGGCAAGGGTGTAGAACAAGAAATAGCTAGGGAGATAAATACTTGGGCATACCAAGGAAAAAGAAAACAATATGAATACATTAACGGATACAAAATAGGTTCCCAAAAACTATAATGACATAGTCAGAGAGTAATCCCAGGCATATACATATATAACTTTTTTTTATGCATATATTTTTGCATTTATGGATTTTTTTGGAGGAGCTATGACTGCTTTGAGCAACCTCTAAATATTTTTTGATTGAAAAAACAAAAGATAAAGAACAATAATAGGTTGTGAGAGCATACAAATTCTCACTTTACTTTTTCTGCATTCGTTTTAGAACTACCTTAATATATGCATATGCATGTTTTATTTAAAAAAAAAAACACAAGCGCACTAAAGCTTATAGAATACAAACGTTACGGTTTTTCGTGGTACAACCTTACCTTATTCCAAGTCATATATGCTTTCCACTAAGTGGTTTGGCGGTTCGAGAGATGCAACAGCTTTTGGTAATTCCTAGTCACAAAAAATGTGCAACATGGCACATTTATTGCTACAACGAACAACCAATGTTGCAGCATCTCGGTGGTGCGGGTGGGTGGGTATCCGGCTAGTTGAAGTGACGAATTTACTGGACATATGGATGCAGGGTCTTTGTCTAATATGACGATTACGGTTGGCCTGCATGCATTGCGCTGGCCCCATCTGAGTCGCTGCAGTGCATGTTGCATGTTGCTGCTGTCAAACTGCCACAACATTGCCGGTGTTTGAACAACATGTGCAAGAGTGCCGTTTTTTTTTTGCTATGCGTCGTCAGGAGCACAGGTACAAGCTTTGCATGCGAACTAGTGAGCTAAGTTGAAATTATGGTAATAACTTGTGGAATGATGAGGCATAATAAAATGATTGGAATTATTAATTTCTATCGTTTTCGACGGGTGTTGGAAGCGATGAAGCGCCGCTAAGCCGTTTGGTTAAATTGCTCTATTCTAAATTAAGAACGAGACTATTCTCCTTGGAATGCACTCTCCATATACAAAAATAGCTGCGATAAAGAATTAACCTTTGTTTACTAAAATAAACAAAATAACTGGTATGAGATTTGTGAAAATGTACGTTACGATTTTAAAACCATCGATTATTTGAAAAATATAATTCTGTCGGATTTAAGTTTACAAGTTGCTTAAGGTTTCCAGAAAAATTTATTTTTTTTGTTTGGTATGTTGCAACTCATCTTCTAATGTACACGAAGTAATCTATGAATTAGTTCCAACTCCATGAATGATGGCCAGACCTCTTTTTCTACTTCGTTACAGCACGTTAAAAATTCCAGTTCGTTGATAAGTTTTTTTTTACGTCTGAGGAAGGATACATTTTCTTTAAGTAAAGAAAACCAGAGGTAGTAGTGCAATTTGTTTTTTGGGTTCACAAGTCGTTCATACGCTTTTCTGTCCCGTAGTGCGATTCACTAACTTATTTTAGCGATATTCGTTTGGTTAACTTATTTTAACGAAAATTTTAACGATGCTGCCATTCAGAGCATTAAATAATGTCCTTTGAATATTGGGCTATAACTTATCACGAGGTGACGAAGAAGTAAGCGCTCCAACAGTGGATCGAAGTTTGCTTCGGGATGTGGGCAATCCCTTTTCTTTGAATACAACAGAAAATGAGGTTTCCTATGATCCAAGCTCCTAAAAAAATGCTTGCCTCAGCTTGTGTGAGGGACTATTGGGGCCGTTGATTGTACTGATATGTATATCTGTATATCAATTTTACCATTTGGCTTATGCCTACCACCACATCTACCATTCAATTATTGTGAAAATGGTAGAATCATGGATCCAAGTTTAAAAACATAAATATAGTTGTTTTAATATATATGTAGATAAATGATTATAATTAAAAAAATTTAAATATACAATGTAAGTCCTAAATACTGTGGAGCACAACGCGAATTTTGAAAACGAAAACCACGGCATATTTGCAGATGATTCCGGATATTCCTTGGCAGGGACGTAGAAATATGTACGCCGTGTGTGGAGCACTCCTCACACCAAATTACACCGAATTCCACAAATGTTCGGCGAGTAAAAAAATTTTTTTTTGGGAAAGTCATGACGAACAACAAAATTAGATGATGATCAAGATATGTTTCTGAAATGAGTTGTTCGATATGGAGTTAAATTGAGAAACTTGACTTCTTACGCATCCATAGTAATTACACCTCACTCATTCCAGTATATGTCAAATTCTTTAAAATGTTGTTAACGATACCTGGCACTTCATGTACAAACAAAAGGTAATTTTCAACCTTGCGTTGTTTAAAAAGTTATTAAGTTAAGAGAAAAGTGAGAGGTCCCCACACCTAAAAACTGTTTCTACGGTCCTGTTCCTTGGAGTCGAGTTGATGACTATTCTACCAAACTACTTAGAGGAGAGTCCGAAATTCTGCTGCAATGGAACATTGGAGTATATAAAAAGAATTATAAATGTTTGTAGTTTGAAATAAGCTAGTATCTTATTTCATTTTAATGAAATATAATAAAACCGCTGAAATTTATATTTGGCAGAATGCATTTGTTTGTTTTTCTCTTTGTGCTTTTCGCTTATTTTGACATTTAGTTCGACAAAGTGCCACTCTTTATCACTTTGAAAAAATACAACAACACAGCTGTTAAGTGTCGTTACGAATAAGTTAGAGAATCGCACAATCGTTATTGCCAACAGCAAATATTGTCGTCAAAAATTGCGATTGTCGCACCGTTTAAAGTTAGCGAATCGCACTACTGGAACACATAATATGATCAATACAAGTGTCAAAAGTAGGCCTCGAATCAAATATTACCCTAAAGTCCTGAATTCCTTTTACGCGCGACAAGGTAAAAAGTTAGAAATATGATAAGAGGTGTCAATGATATTGAAATGCTGAGAAAAGGTAATTTGAAAACTTTGTTTTACGTTCAGCGATAAGAGATTATTGGCACACCAGTTACTAAAATTATCTAAATCAATTTGCATCAACTCCGAATCACGAGTGCTACTGATCAAAGAATAGATATTAAGGTCATCCGCATAAAGCAAAAATCATGGTAAAAAAAGCAAGAATTGATATCATTCATAAACGGGACCCAGAATGCTACCTTGCAGAACCCCAGGGCAAGCTAGGAACGGGGAAGATCTAACATTATCGATAACAACCACACAACGACGATTATGCAAATAAGATGGAATCCATCTCAAAAACGAAGAATGGAGACCAATGCATATTCATAAAACTCAAGATCGAGAACCAGAGATTTGTACAGATTTTATGATAGGTGAGGTGCATTCAAGTAAGAAAAACTTACAGTTTTGATTAAGATTATAAGGTCTTAAGTCCGATCAAGATTACTTGATCAAGATTACATAAAAAGCAATTAATTTACATAATGTAAATACTTAAGAAGCTATCAGCTAAATACATTTCACTAAAACTATTAACATTACAGGCGATAAGAACAAATTTCGAGATAGTGCGAGCCCATTTGACATTGCAGAGGTTAAAGTAGCCTAGCACGCAAAAATGATCACTACCTACTTTACCCAAAGACAAAGAAGTAATATTGTCGACATGGGCTGCGTAGAGGTCGTGGGAAATGTTAGGCGGAATAAATGAAGCACAAACAAAAATGGAGTCCGACATACCACGAACGTGAACACAAAGTTGATCAAGAAGCGCATTATTATTTTTAAGCGTAACCTCAGAAACATAATGCTTACATTACACAGCGATAAGAACTCCTCCAACTCTAACGCATCCAGTTAAATCAGCATTTCTTTCCGTACGAAAGATAAGTATTATAAATATAAGAGTCAAAACACTCGTCGCTAAAAAGGTTTTCATTTTACCAGTAAAGGAGTTTTGTCGTTTTTGGTCGTGATGAAAAACTGCAGTTCGTAAGAACAGGAAGGCTCCGGAAAAAGAAGTGACGGAGGTTACTTGACTTTAGTAGTTGATGGTTATTAAGAATACAGAATGGGCTTGCCAACAGAACTTACGTCACTATTGCATCTCTCAAAGCTCGTTAGTAGATAGATATGTAGATAGTTAATGCGGTCGGCTGGTTCTCGCCAAATGACTGGCAGGACAAATTATACCGCCCAGATTTTTATAGCATGTTGCACAACAATATTGTGGTATTCAATACTTACTACAGGTAAGGTAGCACACTTACGTGGCACTGCTAACTACTTACTGAAGCCTTCCAAATTATGTCAATACTTGAATGAACGAATGTTCGAGTTTTAAGTTATCCCCTCTTCATTGTGTCAACATCTAAAACTTTTAAATATCGCGTTTACTCTGAAATTCGAACTAAAAATATACAAATAGAATTGAATTCGGTTAATATACTATCAACTAGTGCAATTGATTTATGGTTGTGTTTGAAAAATATCATCCAAGTTTTCGAAAGAATTCTAAAACTATTTTGATAACTATTAAGAGCGAGAAACATTCTTATAAGTCTTGAAATATGTACGTAACCATCTTCAAACCATCTCGTACAAGTTCACGACTCTTTCATGGCCATTTAAAAACCAGAATCTAAGTGAGAATTCTTACACCTTTTAAAATTTTTTCAAGCATATTTAAGTTAATTCCTTTTAAATTGATTACGACTCTTTTGGATTTAACACAAGTTTCTTTATTGGATGTTCGATTCAGACTAACTTATTCTACTCTTCACGTAAAAATGTAGTATTGGAAGTATGCGTTCCGTGAACGTAACCTACGCTTCGCAATTCGAAAGTACTTGTTCAGTGAACGTGTACGCTGTCGTATCAGATACTCGATCTTTTATTCGTTAGTGAACAGGCAGTCGTACGTGCAAAAAATTTTTGGAGCAAAAGCAAAAAATGTATGTAAGTAAATCATTAAATATATAATAAAAATGAATGAATTTGGTAGCTTATATAAGGTATACAGACTTAAAAAAATAATTTTTTTTCATTTCATAAGGGATTGTTTTATTTGGTGTCTTATATTTTACCCTTGCAACCCTTGAAATTCGAGTCTCTTCTCCAACGTAAATATCGCTGATGTCAATGATCCCACTACTTGGCTGGTTAAAAGGAACCTTAAACAGCATACATATATATATATTGTGTAAGGCTGAGCACACATTAACAAATCTTGCCATTTTTTCAGGAGCATATCTTCCTCGTTTCTCGTAACCAAGAATTTTCCATCGCCCTTTGAGAATGCCTATTGTTCTTTCCACAATGCACCTACCTAGCTTTGGAATGAACTTCGCTAAAAGTGCTTTCATCAGAACCGTCTTGAGGACTTCTGTAGGGCGTTATACACCATGGTTCGAGCGGGTACCCGGAATCTCCTAGTTAATTGTTAACAAATAGCAATATTTAAAAAATTTTAAAATTAGTACCAATACTACCCAAAAGCCACGAATTGTTATTTGCATTTGATTCAAATAGGTCTTCTAATACCCTTCTCTGGTCGGAATGTCTCGAGATGACTGAGTCGGGACCAGCTCCGCCATATTTGGCATTCACAGCACAAATTTTATATTGATGATCGCAAATCTGTGGAGTGGATCTGTTGTTAATATGATACACATTTCTGTAAATAAAAATTTAACTTACTATCATCGCGTTAAGGCACTTTCGGTTAAAAAACATGTGCTCATTCTGAGTTGGTTTTTGCAGACCAATATGTGTTCCATCAATGCATCCAATTACTTAAAACAGAAAGAAACACATTCACTTTCCTTCACAAAATAAAATAAATACTTCAAATTGCATACCTCTGGGAATTTTATATTTTTCATAAAACCATTCTTTGCAGCTAGTCGAGGATACCGGCATGAATTTTATGTGCTTAGGACACAGTTTATCTTCCAATTGCTTAAGTAAATTGTTTGTGAATCTCGAAGCCAAACTTTGGCAAATTCCAATCAAGTAGTCACTTCCTACCGAGTGCTGGAACCCACCACCTCCCAAAAGCGAATGTGCGGCACATAATTGAAGTGCGGGGGGCACTGCTGCTGAAGAGCGACTTTTGAACTCCAAACTTTTTAAAATAATAATCAAAGGCCCCTTTGTTGAGCCGAAATCTTTTAATAAACCTAAATTAAAAACAAATGTTGTCTTATTTGCAATGCCTGCAGCTTCAACTACTTACGCTTTCGTTGGTAATGCAAGTGGATTAGTTTTATCCCTCAAACGAATTCTTACAAGCCTTTGTGTATTTTCCAACACTTTCATCGGATGAACTTTCCAATAAAAATAATAATTCAGCACCCATTTTTACTTTTAAATATTTATAACTCACGTATTCACTTTTGTTTTGTTTATAAACGAAGGATATTCACAAGCATCTTTTTCAATTGTTTTATTTCATCTATTACATCCTGTAGCAAATTACGTTACGTTAGCTATCGTTTGCCATACTTCAAACATAGTCGTGCGTACGATCAGTGACGCAAAGGTTTTTCTTACGATTGCCGTACCGTTCGCGGAGCTCATACTTCGACCCCAGAACTTAGTATGACCCTAAGCTAACTGTGGGTGCTGGGCAGCGGCGGAGTTTGGCCCAGCAGCATAAATTGCATCCTAGGCAATATTGGTGTTGCTGGGATGGTGTCTGTGGCGTATGCTTACAATATCGATTTTGCCTTTGTTTTCTTAAGAAAACTAAGTTTCACTTATTTATTGTGACATCAACTTAGTAAGAGCGGAGTGATTCGTACTAGAGTTCGTGATCTTAACTCATACATGTATTTAAAAAGTTTAACTTACATTTCAGCAGTTGCTTGTATTTGTTTAAGATTTCGCACATTTTCAATGCTACTTTATTGTAGCAAATATCTATAAAACTCTCTTTACATTGAGGCGTTTGGTAATATCTTAAAGAAATTCACATACATATCACAAATACACATACCCGTTGGGTAAACAAAATGTTTAAAAAAGACATAAACAAAGACAATTTTCTTAGAAGTATTTATTTCATATTTACATATAAGAAAATGTTGAATAAGTGACCAAGGAAAATCTATGACATAAAAAATAAGGCTATACCTAAATCTGTTAAATCGGAGATGCGGAGTACAGCTCGGAACCCTCACCGAAAATATATTTTTTAATAAAGGCGTCCTGAATCTTCCCCATTTGACACTCATACAGTAACAGTTCACTAACATTACTAATTAATTGAATTTAACTCTTCAAACAGTTGGCAACCCCCTTCAAAAATATTTTCGAAATTACGCTTTTAACATTTTGTTATTATTATTAAGTATATTTAATTTTGCAAAGGGGTGGCACTTTTAAACATCTTCGTTTGACTCATTTCTATATTTCAGCTTAACTATTTAGTAAATTGGGTCATTAAATATATTTGTTATTTGAAAATATTTTCCAAATTAAGCTTTCTTTCCTCGTTTGATATACGTAGAGGAGCTTTTGTTTTTACTTACTCATTTAATTGAATTCAACTCGAAAACGAAAATCTCTTTAACAAATATCCTATATTTTAATCTAGGGTTATAAGCTATATATGCATGTGTGAAATGTTAATGAAATTCGTCTAACCGTGGCGTTGCATGTTCAGCGCAACCGTCTCATATGTAATCCATTATATAAACTCCCTCTCGCCCAATTGTATTATTCTTTGGCCCTCTTAATAAGTTTCCGTTGGCAGAAAGTTTGTTATTTTGTGATACAGATAGTATCTAATAATATCTGTGCTTATAGATCCATTGCTGAACACATAATTCGGAATTGGAAAGAATATAGACTGAATACTGTCACTTTAAAATACAATTTTTTTCTACATAAGTAGTATCTACACATTTGCCTAATCCAACTTGCAGTGAAAGTTTCGACTCCGAAAACTGATAAACTTTTTCTTGTCACAAATGAAATTCGAGTTTTTCCATTGACTTGGCGACGACCGCAACAAGAGTAAAAATAAAACTTTCTTTGATTTATTTTTCTGAAATTTCCAAAAATTCATCAGAGATAATAAAATCGGATGACTGTGCGAATATAAAGTGTAATATAGTTTCGGACCAAAATGTTTGACTTGGCTTAAGCTGAGATATGCGCCAATTCACACAAACGGCAGTTAAATTGTTAATAACTACTGTGAACGATGTTTTGCTAGATAATAATAATAATAATTTGGCTCATACATCATAACTTGATGTTTGGCCAAACTTCTCCTACAATTCGTGTTGTGCGACTTGATGTTGTAACAAAAATTGTGCGATCTACAGTTTTACGCCAAGTCCGAGCGGCATAGGATTTTTCGAGAATTTTTTTCTATGGTAGAAATAAGCTCTAAGCTTTGCCATTGCCTGCCGAGGGGTGACCGATATTAGAGGAAGCTTTTTTAATAATTTGTGGTTTTACTTGCTCCGGCCAGGATTCGCACCCGGAACCAACCGAATGAAGCGCGCACTCGCTACACATTCGGCTATGTCGGCTGCTAGATGGATCATTAAAATTGATATCTTACATATGTAAATTTTTCCAACTTGTAGCCATCACTCAGTCGTTGGAGCTAAAGTGGTTTACGAATAAATTTGTGAATGTATTTGTTGTAATTTATATACATATGTGGTCATATATTAGGGTGGAGCGGAAAAATGAAGAAAATAGAAAATGGAAGTTAGAAGGCGGAGGAGTCCAGAGCCTTATTTTGGTCTCGCTTATTATACCATTTTCCCCCGAATATGTGTGATCTTAATCTTGAAATAACTAAACAAAATTTTTGTGTGCTTTAAATTGTTAAACCGAAGCCTTCAATAACTGAAGTTTTGATGCATATTTATTTTTAAATAAAATCAACTTTTACCCGCAACCAATAAATAACCTTACAAATTGTAAAATTTGGATATATACAAAGAAGTTTATGTACATATATTATAGTTTTAATGTACCACTCCCTATTTTCCAAAACTAATTATGTTATTGTTATCAAATTTGACCGAATTCGTTATACATATGAATGATTTAACAAAATATCGAATATTTTGATTTTTTGTAATACAATTATGATATAATTCCTAAGAGGGACCAGTTTTATCTTTCGCTTAGATCAACTTTTTTTTTAATGCTACTCAATAACCGTTCTCCATTAGTTCCCATCTACATTCCTCAATTAACTGCAACCTCGAGGCATGCAATGACACGGATCGAAAAAGCAAAAAAAATCTACAAAGTTTCTGGCTGTAAATAAGACAAATAGTATTTAAGTTCTATCACAGGCATTTATTCAATACAGAAATATTGCAATGAGTAAAGTCTCGACTTTTTTTCAGCAAATATTTCCATTGCAGAATATAAATTCAGTGATCTGGCTACTATTCTTTCAACATAAAAATACAAAGTCTTCTAAGGTGTTCTCAGCAAAAGAAGCTCGGCAATACGCTTGAACTATTTTAAAAGAGCTTATGACAAGTTCAGCCCTAGCTGAACCGATGTGCAGTCAAGAACAATCTAAATAAACTGCAGCATTCGGGGAAACTGTCCATGAATTTGTTCGTGATTACAAACTCCAAATAATGTAGTAGTGTCCCGTTCATAGAAACTAGTCCGTTCATGTTTAAGATCGGTAGTAAAGAATTCCGAGTACTCTCCATTAATGAGCTAACACTGGTTTGCAAATGTTCTTCTTCTTTAATCCTTAGCTTTTCAGACATCAGAAAACCCAAAAAAAATTGTTCTCGCAATTCGTTACTCATTTCCTTTCATATCTAAACTACGTAGTAACTGATTCGATGTCTTGCAAATGAACATTTCATCGAATATTTTTTTTAATTTTACGTCTTCTAACGATAGGAAAATCAGAACTTTCCTTGGCACTTCTTCCCATTTGCATTTCGCGTTGAGAATAAAATTATCGTACGTGTTTTTGTCTCTCAGGTATTTTAATTTCTTCAAAGCAGCTGAAATGCAGCTCTGCGCCATTATCAAATCCAATTCTTTTTTTGCAATTGAACTTGCAAACACTTGCAAACACTTAACACTGAATGGCACCATAATAAGTTGAGAAAAACAACCGATTCATCTAGGATTGTAACGACCGTACATTCATGATATTTTCGCCAGATCCAACTTCTCTTGAGATTTCATCCTCTATGCAATTGACGATGCATTCGAAAGTTTGGATTATGTTTCCACAGCTTTTTGTCGTGAAGCTCATCTTGTGTACTAAGACCTTTATTGCGCAATATTTTTTCTCTTCACTCACTTGATTCACACAATCCTGTTCATGAAGTTCATCGTTTTCAATTTGAACATTTGCTCTATTCAATTTGACGAATTTCGTGATGCGCTTTGCCTTTTCCACAACTTTGCGTACCACCGCCGATGTAATTGCAAGAAATATTTGTACATTTTATTTTTTGCAAATACCATTATATAAAGTGGGTGCGATTTTTTCCGATTCCATAACTTCTTAACTGAAGCCTGCTGAGCTAAAATCAAAAATGTGTACTAAATTTTGTAGAGTTTGGGCAGGAAGTTTCGGAGATATAGTGATTTGCTGTAAAGTGGGCGGTACCATGCCCATTTACTCACGTATTCCCTTCTCCAACCCAATCACATATGCCAAATTTAGGCAAATTATCTTTTATGATTACTGAAATATCGCAATCTCTAGTGGCGGGGGCAATGTATGTAGCAAGTTTTGTTGCGACATCTCAATATTTACTCGAGTTATCGGGTGCAGTTACAAACAACCGTTAGGTGGGCACTAGTGCGCTAGGGTATAAAAATACTAGCAAAAAATTGTTTTCCTAATTATTTTTGAAGCACCTTAATATATGTTTGTTTATGCATCCATAACGATTTCCTCCGATTGCTGAAAAGATGTCAGTGTTATGCGATGAATAGCCAATAATACAAAGTTCTTGTTAATTTTAAAAGTACTTCATACATCGCTTCCTTGTGAAGGGGTAGAATGGCAGTCGCCGAAAATCAATGAGTATTCAAATGGACACCTGTAACAAGTCTTAAATCATATTAAAATTAAAACCAGCTGTGTGCGACAACTAAGGCAACCGAAACATACGCAGTTGATGTACATTTGACACGCAACGACACTACATGGTCCACATGTAGACAAGTGGCACTGCCAAAGGGGGGAGTGGGAGATGATTAAAACAAGTGCCAGTTATGGTGGACATAGATGGCAAACCAAAGTGATATTTATAGGCTATTCTAAGAGCTAATGAATTGAGCCTCCACAGCAGCAGGTATAGTAATGGACCTGTTGTTGTTGCTTCTGCTGCAAATGAAGAGTTGAACGTTTGAGCCGCTTGTATGGGTGCCAGTTCAGGTGGCTGAAGTACCAACCAGATTATTTTCCCAGACCGCTCTGCGAATGGGGGGAATAAACATCTAGTTGTCAATAACCAGCGCAACATAGTCGTAATACATGCACGAAATCCAACTACAACAGCAACATTAACAGCAAGAACATATAAAACAATTCGAAAAAATACAAACATTCATTTATGCTAAGAATTTCATAAATATTCAGCATTTAACGTGGCAATTATGACGATTTACTAGGCGCCAGCGAGTATTACATTTGGGCCACTTGTCACACCGGAATTTCTACACCCTGTCCCGATGTAATGATCATAAATAAGTTTAACGCAAATTGTGGCAGGCATCTTTCCATTTATCCCTGCTCTCGAAACTCTATGTGGCAAGTTGGCGAAGCGGGTGGTATGACACTTGACGATCAGCAAAACAAATGTCGCCGATGTGCATAGTTGGCGCATTGAGCGATATGGTTGTGAATGGTGTTGGGGTGCAGATTAACGACCCCTTTCATTTTGACTAAGCGACTGGGTGGCTGATGTCATGGGCTGCATAGCTGACATTTACAACTTAATTAAATGTGGCTGCCACGTTAATGTGTGACGTACGCCCCCCATACAAAGTCTCAGCCCATCATTTCAGTCATCAGTTCGATTCCTGCTGTTGCGCACAGAAGTGTGATATGCCACCAGGAGACCCAAACATCATTTGTCAGCGCTGAAGTAAGAGAGCTTGTCCTCCAACGTTCGATAATGCCGATCATTTGCGAAAATATGCACTTTTTGTAATTGTATGTACAAGGGATTAAAATTTGAAAATTATTTTTTAATCGCTGGCGATTAATAAATTTTCCCTGCCATCATTACTTCCCTGCAACTAGAGTTCAATTGCTTGAGAACCGTTTTAAAAAATCGGATTTCCAATTATAGTAACAACTGGATCTCAAATTTATCACAAGGCATGTGTTTAACGCTAAGGAGGAATTCCTTTAAAAGTATTGAAATTCATAACGAAAGCGATTTTTAGAATGAAATGAATAAGTAAAACTATTATTATTATTGTTGGGGATTAAGTACACTGCGAGCATCTGAAATAAAATTTTAAATCTCAAGAATTCATTTATCATTCAGTTTACATTTGCGTTTCAGCGCAATTACTTTTTCCACTCTGCAGAATCAGCAACATTCATCCTATTATACTCCCAGTTTAGTCAGTGCAGTCAGTCATGGTTCAACCTGCAGTGTCTTGTAAAAGTTTCCGTAATAATTCTTAGGTTGTCCTTCGATAAAACCTCGCATTCTCCCAATCGTTTGAGCTTATAGGAACCTAAGAGCGTCTTGGAGTGTTCGAAACCTTGTAGATTGCCTCAATGTAGCCAAAGAAGAAATCTGAGCCCAGAAAGGAAGTTGATGTTCCCTTTTTGTGAGTTGTTTTCTTGAATACTAGTGGGCTCAGAACCCAGGGAATCCAAAATTGACTAGGTTTGAAGGGATTAATAGCCGATTGGTTATTAGTCGAGGTTCCGCTAATTGCGGGTGGCAATTAAGGATGCACTTTTTTCTATAGCATATATCTGTCCGAAAGATAAAAAATTGAATAGTACTGTTTCGCAGGAATGTCATCAACTCAAGAGTCAGACATCTATATGGCTCGCTTGAGTCTGGTTTTATATAAGAAGAGGTGTTAAATCCAACAGAACTTCCATGTGTGTTGCGGGCAGACAATCATAGTTCCTTTTATGCTAACGCAAGTAAGTCTTTGCTGATTGGTTCGGTCTACCCGGGCGATGACCCTGTAGATAATCATGGATCGTACAATCTTATATATTAAATTCTCATATTACGGTGTTTCTGGTCCAGCTCCTCCGAAACGGCTCCACCGATTTTTATGAAATTTTCTAAGAGTATTTAGTGGATATGAGAATAGTTGTAAAGTATATTTTATGCCTGGATGAGGGAGGGAACCTGTTCGCAAACTCAAATGTAATTAGAATATACACCAGTTATATGAAATATTAAAATATGGGACTTTTACGAAGGTTGCCACCTATTTGAAAAGTCAAATTTAATTAAATTTTACGCAAGCTATATAGTTCGCCTCGTGGATGAGACGGTTTATATATATGTATATCTGTATAAGTTATACCCCAGTTACATGAAATATTAAAATTTGCGGGTCAAACGGTTCGTCTCGGCAAGAAGGTGCATAGCTAGCTTTTAGAGGGTTGCGCCCCTATCATGGGAAATCTAAAAGAAAATTTTTTAATATGCATAACAAGTATTTTCGCCGAAAGAGTCGAAGCAGAGCTGTTGTTTATAATTCAAGATGGATATATCCGCTGTTGAATGCAACACAAACAGTGATATCAATATTGAGATCAGTGACATAAACAAATTTTCATTTTTTTTTAGCGTTGAATGACGCTATACGGTAGGGTTTTCAGGCAAAATTGAAACCAGAGAGAAATTTGGTTGATTATTCGCGTTACGCTTTAAGGTCCAAAGCCCTCCGGTAGATTTTATATAAGCTTCCATACGAGGCGAAATGCGAGAAAGAAACAAGTACAAGAATATTCTATCTTCCTCTTTCTAGCTTCTTTATTGCAATTCGCCCTCTATTGGCAGCTTATACAGAATCGACCATAGGGCTTCGGCCCTTGAAGCGCAACGCAAAAAGTGCTCGCATTTAATTTAGTAAACTTCATTTTGATCACTGAACGTGTGCTTCTAGTAACATGCTCCTTTTACATAGATCATTTTACTAACTCTGATAGTGATATAATGTTGAGGCATTGATCGCCCCCCCTCAATGAAAATTCTGTATCCGCCACTGCCCTCCTTAGTACTTATATCATGTTATCGTTAAATTTAAGGTTGATTGTATCCTTTCTTCTGCATATTATTATAAGCTCATCGGTATAAAGAAATATGAAAGTAGTTTCATTCCAACAATTATTATACTTATATGTATGTATGTATATCAAATCCAAATTCCCTTTCAGTATAGAAAATTTTTTTACTTACTTGAATCGCATATGTCTTTTTAATAAGAATAATAATAATTTGGCGATTACATCATAACTTGATGTATGGCCGAACTTCTCCTACAATTTGTGGTGTGCGTATTGATGTAGGAACACGAATTGAGAACCCTAAAATTTTACGCCGTTATGTCTAATTTTTCTTTTGTGAATATTTTTTCATTTTCTTATTTTTAGTCTTAAGATTTAAAGCTCTAATTCAAGTGAATGTTCATCCCAAATGAAGTATTTCTTATATTTTTTTGTCCAAATTTACTTTCATATTTCCCATCTTAGTTGGCAAAAATTAGGCATTGCGGTTAGCGTATCACACCTGGCTTCAAACAATTTCCAACAAATAATTTACATAATTATAATTATGATCACTTTCTTCGCGAGTTCTGAAACTCAATTTTTAAAATTATACCGCCGGCACAATTTCAATGATCATCATATGTAACATCTTAAAGTAGGCCGCGTCATGTTCTTCTGCCAGCTACGTAAGGAATGTAGAAATCTATTTGGAAATAGATGGCAAGGGCTTCACTTCGAGTTCTTGAATATTTCAATATTGTTTGTTAATTTGAGAATATTTTCACTGAGCACCTCCGAATCAAATTTCAAGACACTTTTTATTGCATACTAAACTTTTGTTTCCGTGGCCAAAATAGATTCGTTACGTTCGACTACAGTTCATGTAAACATTTAAAAATCAACTGTATTTGAATTCGAAAGGAGACGAATGGCCATGCAATCCTTCTTTTGCACTTCAGAAAGCTTTACCCCGTGTATGCTAAGTTTTTTCAGTTTGGGAACCTATAGCTCATTTTTATTCTCGAGCGCACTAGTGCCCACTGTATTCCCACAACGGTTGTACATAAGAGCCAAAATGCTTAAAATGAAATGATAGTTCAATATTTTAGTGGGCACCGTGCACTTCTGATCAAATAGGTATGTCTCCGAAACTTAATAAATTTGGTCACACTTTGCAATTCCGGTCAGCAAGCAAAATTTTGAATATTATTGAAATAGGCAAAAACTTCACGTATTTCTTATATAACGGATCGTTAAACCCGTTGACCAACTTACTCCATGAAATTCTGTGCAGACGGAGCCAATGCAATAAAAGTATTGAAAGGTATGAACTATTTTTTTACAAATTACAGTTACTAAGTTTTAACTACTTTCTGCTGTATATTTTGTAATAGATAAAGCAAAAGGAAAATTAATGGATGACTTGGCCAAGTAATTTGAATATAAATATAATTTTCAAAATTGGATCGCTATACGGGAAGCATATTGACATCTCAATAGCATCCAGAGGTCGGATTACGTGTTTAGTGAACGAGCTACTCATCACGTAAAAGTGAATATATGGTATTACACGAAAAGTGAGCGTATCCCTTATATCGTAATTTGGTAGTATGAGTTTCGTTGAACGTAACTCATTTAGCGTAAACGTCAAAAATTTTTCCATACGATTGCAAGACAGGTGGGCGGCCGCCGTAGCCGAGTGTGTAGTGTGTGCGCGATTCATTAGGTGGGTCCCAGGTTCGAATCCAGCTCGGGGCAAGTAACATCCAAAAATTATAGAAAATGTTTTTTCTTTGTCATGAAAAAAATTCTCACAAAAAACATTCGCAGTTCGGAGTCGGCGTAAATCTGTAGGTCCCTCAGTTTGTGTTACAACGTCAAGACGCACAACGCAAATTGTAGGAGAAGTTCGGCCAAAATCGCTTGAGCGGTTATAGCGCCAATTAAGTAAGTAAGTAAGATTGCAAGACGCCATTCATATTCCGAAAAATTCTACTTTTTGTTGTGACATTATTAGTGAAAATTTTATTGAATATTTAAAGCAAGTATTATTGCATATATATGTATATATAAATATACATAAATACTGCAAGATATGTGTGAAACTGTAAAAGTAAAAATTGAAACATTCATTTACAAACAAACGGAACTAAACCCATCATAGAAACCAGAGAGAAATCATGTAAGTAAAAAGGGACGGAACAAATAAAAAATACATATTTTCATGAAGGAGCATTCTCATACATATAATAATAGCTCGGAATCCATGTTATTTGCAATGTTTTATAATTTTTTGTGTACAAACATTGAAATGGCATTTTCTTGTCAAAATGTTATTACAATTATTGTAGAATCTAGTGCACCCAGTGATAAAATACGTTACGGTAGTAACCGTATCTCGTAATTCCAATATTATCGTACATGCAATCAGTCACGTAAATTATTGATATCCGATTGCCGTTTCGTTCACTGCACACGGAATTCGGCCACAGATCTGGCACGTACTACTTTAATTAAAAAAGCCTTTTAGTGTTCTTTTCTAAGCTCTTGTTATCGACAACTACGATGGATTTAATTTTCGCGTTTCAAACAGTGGTCCAAAAAACATTCAACATTCCCAAGAACTTCAAGCTAAAGAATGCGCGAGAAATATGGATCTCTGGCTTTAGTGGCAGTTAACGCTTCATCCTTAGAGGATATTATTCTGAAACCATGATAATTTAACTGATGAGGAACTTATTTTGAACTATCGTTTGTACATAGCGAGAATAATTGTTGAACACGCCTTCGGCATCTTATCGTCCCGGTCTAAAAATTTTCACAAACCCACTAACCTTCTCACGAGTAAAGTGTCCAAATCTGTACGGGCTAAGGTTAATTTAAAGAAAAATCTGTAGCAGAGAAGAATTTGAACCTGGTGTCAAATAATAGGCGCTGTAATACTGGTTTTTCTAATTGAGCAAGAACCTTGTCCACAATTTATTTATTTGCAAATATTTGTTGTTCTGTTAATTTCCTATTTATAAATATGCTCCAAAATATACGTCACGTTTAGAACTCTTTTTATAAACAACTACTGATTTTAGAATTTATATTTTTCATCCAAACGGTTGTTCTTTGTAATTCATCCAAAGTGCTACTTATGCTATGCTTCTAAGCCCTTTATTTTTATAAATTTAAATTTAATTTTCCAAAATACTGGAAGATGTTTAAAATTTGCAAAAAATGAGTGTCATTCCTCTATATTCTCTTGACTGACGCCATATCCATGAGGCAATTAATGTATTTGATACAATGTGTCCCAGATACTGAAGACAGTTCTATTAAGTCAAGCAGATATGTGAAAGCTAAGGTAATGCACTTAACTCAAAAATAATCACGATCCAAATGACATCCGCTACAAATCTAAATTACCTTTTTGGTCATAACTTCAAACAAATTTTGTTTCATTATAGTTTTTTACTTATTTGCTTGTATTTAAGTTTTTTGCTTAAAGCCTTAAAATGTGTTCTAAATTTTAAGAATTTGGAAAAATTTTTAAGGCTTCCGCATTAACTAAATTAAAGTGTTCTTCTAAAACGAATCCCATCCAATTGATTGACCCAAGTCCAGGTAGCTTTACCTCTTTTATATTTATGTACTTTGTTTAAGATAAGTCCAACTTCTTAATGTGAATGCATTCCATCAATAGGTCAATTCACGATGACATGAAGATAGCCTAGCAGCATGGGATTTGCAAATCACTATGCCACGCAACAACAAAATACATAGTAAATTCATATCAAATTTTTGCAAATGCATCTAAATATAACCTTACGACTGAAAAATCGATTTTCGGGTTTTCATTGATTCTGATAAAAGAAGATATGCTCTATCGTTTGAAATTATGCTCCAACTTGTATCTATGAAATTACGCTTTGTATTGAAGTTCAAAGTTGGGCGTGCGTCGTACTTAGCGCTCGCACTACTACGAAGTTTTTTTTATTAATTACGATTAAACATACATTCTGAAAACGCAAAAAATCGAGAAAGTCTGTCCTTTTTTTTCTCCCCGAGCGCTCCCGAAAACACACGGATAGAGGATCTGTGTGTATTTGTGTGCGGGTTTCTTGCTACCTGCTTTCGGTCCTTTCTCTTCTAATCGCTATTTCTCTCTTAACGCATTTCAGTCGTAAGGTCGGTTTTGTCATTCCACATCACATATGCAAATACAAGACCATTTGCACTGGATTGTGATTACCCTTATTGTTTAAACTATAATTTTGGTTAAGGTGGATGTTGCAGTCTACTTCATTTCCCATAAATATTAAAATCCTCATCCTCAAAATTATTATAGATTATTATTCCAACATGTTCCGGCCTCTATCCCAAATTTTGTTGGTCAAGGATCTGTGGTTCTTTTAATACAATCGATTGACGAGTTTGAAAAGCCTACATTTGTTTTCCAGCGGAAGAGTGCACAAAAAAAAAGTCGGTGAAAATGTGGTCGATCAATTAAAAACATGAAAAGATCTGCCAACTCGGAGCATTCTTATTATCACTTTTCCAAATTGCCTTTTTAAATCATCAATAAACTCACCACTATCGAGAGATTCAGTCTTAAGGGTTCTATACGTGCAAGGCACTTCTTAAAAATTATAGCCACTTCCATTAGCTTGGAAGATTTCAAAGACGGGATTTCTTTTTCACGTCGATATCAGGCAAGGAAATCGATTCAAAATAAGTTTTAGGCTGAGTGGCATGACTAACAACGGGGGAACTATCATATTCCATATCAGACACTAAATTAGACCTACTCTGGGAAAAGATCCGTGTCTTCTTCAGAATTGTTTACGTGCTTGCCATTATAAAACACCGATTTATTTCAATAGATAGAACTGCAAGCAGCTTTAGAATTAGTTTTAATGTTAGGTTCATGTTCACTCATTTATTTTTTTCATAAAGAAATTCGACACGGTCATTGAGGTTCTTAAGGTAATACCGATATTGTTCATTGTGATCAGGCGATACTGATACTTCATATTTCTTATTCTACTTCCAACATAGGCCGTCCGTCGCTCCTTTGCTTTGCTAACTGGCGCCAGTTAGATACAGCACGTGAAGCCAAGTCGTCCTCTTCCTCTGTCACCAAAAGGCGGTACCGCATTGACAGATTTCAAGGCTAGAGCATTTTCTTCCCTATGTACTACATGACCTAGCCAGTAAAGCAGCTGAGTCTTAATTCGCTGAACTATGTCTATGTCGCGGCAAAGCTTGCCGTTCCAACGTCTGCGGTATTTGCCATTGCAAAGACGTATAGTCCCCAAAATCTTTCTCTCCAACACTCCCAAGTTAATCTTATCCGATGTGAACAGCTTCCATGCCCGGTTGAGGTTGCGCTGTCTGAACCATCGTTTGGTATCAAACAGTTCGGAGAGGTCTTTCCTAAATTTGATGGAGCTGGGGGCTGGGATAGCCACGATGCGTGAATAAAATTTGAGGAATATACCCTACACAACTTAAATGCGCTTTAAACATCAGTCACCTGGTCGTCATTCTTATCCTTACAGAAAATTCTTAAAACTTGTCGTAAGTCGCATCTTCCCGCACCTTTTGGTAAAATTTTCAGGCGTGTTAAATAATAATACGAATAACACGTACCTCTTCCTTTCTTTGCCACCGGAGGCGTTCTCATACAGCTCGCTCGTGTTGAGCCTGATAGCAACGCCGCTATGTAGGCAGCGGTGAGTCATTCCTCATCGTACCAGTCGTTTTTTCGGGGCCGCTGAAAGCCAATGACTCTTGTGTAGTGAAAGAGAAATGCGCTCCCAATGTTCGGGATTTCCTGTTCGCTGAGAAGTGCTCTTTGTGAGCAGATGTAAGAGTCGAGTAGCAAAGTTTGTAGCGATTGCAGCTTTCCGACTTCGAGCTCTCCTTGTATATTTATATGCAACCAGATAATGATCAGAGTCGATGTTCGGTTATCGGTCCATGTTTCGGCGGTGATGTCAGCCCTTACTCCGACGAGGACATCAACTAACCGGGCAGTGTCACCGTCCTCATTAAGAGTTCGGACAGTCCAGGTGCATGCCCTCAAGTCACCGACCTTAAGTTGCCACGACCACATGTCATCAAAAGAGGGAGATCTCGTCCGAGGCATTTATGCGTGGTATTTTTAAGTGGTGGTTAACAAGGCCAGCTTACAACAGAAAATGGGACGCTTTTTTTAAAACCTCTCTCTTTCAGCTGTGCTCCATACGGGGTAGCTCACATTGCCCAAATGTGCACGTAAGATTCGGGATTGAGTATACATAGTCGCTCAAATAAAACTGCATGCCCAGGATATCGAACATTCACCGTTGTACTCTATTTGTTTTCTTTAAATAGTTTATTTTCACGATTTTTCAGATACTTTAGCTCTCTAATGTATCAAGGCATTGAGTATGCGTTCTTAGGAAATGAAGAGATTTCTGTACAAGAATTCAGAGTCAAAATTTTTTGGAGACAGCCTGTATGTATCGTGGTTGTGTTATCAACATGTAGTATAAGTAGAACAAGTAATCGTTTGTATTTTGCAAATAGCATCAATAGATATTGCGATAAAATGTAAATCGAAAACAAAATTTGACAATTCCGTGACTTTTTAAAATGAAAAAAGGAACACGAATTAGCTTCTGTGCTTTTGATATGAATGTATGTACATATGTATTTACGAACGTATGTATGTGCGCGATTTAAAAATCTGTACCAATATGGAATAATAGTGGACCATCTATTTATGTTAGAAGCTACATTTTTAATTAATTTCCTTCTAAATTGTCCAGATTTAATATACAAATATTAGGATAACCTTGAATTCATATTCTAATTCAGGAAATTTGCATTTGAATGTGAATTTTTGAAATTACTTAAAAACGAGTTTGACTGTTATTCCTTATTGCCACAGAAATGAAAATGAAATCCATTTACCTTTCATTTTACAACCGTGAAAGTATTTTTGGGAATACGTCTGTACGTATTTGCATACACAAACATAGTACTTATATGGACGTAATATATATGTACATACAACATACTTACATCTAAATGTAACTTACATAAATCAAAACGAAGAGGTGGAGCTTAAGATGTTTACTTCCAGTTGTTTACAAAAAAAAAAATGCCTGCACCATATTCGAAAATAAATATGTATTTTCATATGTATGTATGTATGTATATGGATGCACCGGCAAGTAAAGGGGAAATCGGCTTAAAATGCTCTGTATGCATCCATGCACACAAGAAAAGAGTATGTCTTATTTCGCTTTTTATATTTTCCCCATTCGTAGCGTGCTTGCTTGCATTCGATGCAACATGAAAGTGTTTGCATATGTATGTATGTTCATCTGATTGCGCATACATATATACATACATATTTCATCCTCCTGTGGTGAGTTTTCACTTGACGGCGCCAAAATGCATTTAATTTTCGAGTTTCGAAATTGTAGTAAGAGAAGCAAGTGATCTGTTGAAAAGGGAGATGACATTTTGCTCTCTTAAATATGGAGTTATTGAGAGTTTTCTTTTTCTTATATATAGTATGTAAATGTGCGTATTTGTGTGTTACGGAAGTATAAAACTAGGACTGGTTTTATACCAAATTAAAACTTTTATTTTGTTGATTAAATTGACTACTTTTTTATTTGTTTTGAATGTGCATAATGGCACCAAACAATTATAAGGAAGGCAGATCACATATATGTATGTATATACATATACGTATATACACAGGCATACTCGTTCATTTATAATTATTTATTTATTATATTAATTTGGAAAACAAATATACAACTTTCTTGCGTGCTCGCCTAGCTACTCTGTGCACCATGTGGTTCAATCTCTGGTAAAGTCTGGAATGAAAGAAATCTGATGAGGAGATGTGGTGATCTCCGAAGTAGCAGCTATCACTTCTAGTCGTTGTTTTCTCATATTATTCCTTAATAAAAAAACCTGGCTTCGAGCTCAACAAGCTCCAGTTATTTTTCGTTTTGTTTCTATTATTTTGGCCAACTTAGTTTTGAACAAATCAAAGAATATGAATACAGTTAGAAACGCACACAGTGTTTAATAATGTTTTAATGTTTTAAAGTAGAATTAATAAGTAATTGATCCAGTGTTGTGCAACGACGGCAAAAATCAAAACCATGAATATTTACTATATATTTTATTTCAAGATGTACTATCATGGGCGATATTTCAATTGTATACGCACATTCATATGTAACTTTTTATTATAAAAATTATTTTGTTTGACACTTTTTATACCTGGTGGTGCCCAGGGCATAATAACTTTGATCACCTAACGGTTGTTTCTAACAACATAAAGCAACAGAGATAGATAAAGACAACCAAAAATCTTAGAATTAATAGCGAAATTGATTTAGCCATGTCTGTTTCTTCGTCCTTCCGTCCGTCCGTCCGTCCGTGATTCGGGTAACTGTAATAAATATTAAGCTATCACGAAACTTGGCTTACACATTGCCCTGAACTCAAGTTACAAAAGACGGCGATATTTCATTAAGTATTGCAGCTAATTTGCTCAAATTTGATATATAGGATTGGGTTTGGGAAAGGAATACACGTGTAAACTTTTTTTGGGGCCCCGCCAACTTTATAAGAAAAACTTATATCTCCGAAGCCAAATTTGGTACACATGTTGAATTTCGAACCAATAAGCAAAATTTTGAAAATTTTTAAAATCGGACAAAAACCACACCCACCTCCCAAAACCCGGTAATTTTCAAAATAATATGAATTATGGGGATGTACTAACAAATATACCAAATCAACTAAATTTGTACAAATCGGAACAAAGCTGCGCCCACCTACGCCCACATACAACGGTAATTTTCAGCAATCAAAAAAAATCCGATATATAAGTAACTATTCAAAAGAATTTGCTTAAATTTTATAAGTAGAATGAGGTTGCACAAACATATATACGGAATAAAAAAAATGGTAATAGGCGTGACACCGCACCACCCACTTTCGAGGTATATCTTAAAAACAATGCCACCAAACTCTACCCAATTTGGTGCACACATTGCATTTCAAGGCAATAAGCAAAATTTCGAAAAATGTAAAAATCTTTGAAAGTTATTCTCTTTGGCGGCCGGAGTAGCCGAGTGTGTAGCGTGTGCGCGTGTCGTTAGGTGGTTCCCGGGCCCAAATTCTGGCTGGGGCAACTAACAACAATAGCAGACGCCACTCGGCAGGCAATGACTAAACTACGAGTGTATTTCTGCAACTAAAAAAACTTCTCACAAAAAACATTTGGTCGTTCGGAGTCGACGTTAAACTTCCGGTCCCTAAATTTGTATTACACCATCAAGATACACACAACACATTGTAGGAGTAGGAGTTCGGCCAAAATCGCTTACGCGTCAATTAAGTAAGAAAGTGAGTATTATATTTAAGCAGAAAATTAGGCATGTGCTGCAGCTCTACAGGAATTCAGCTTTCTCTATCGGAGATCTCGAAGCAGAGCTCCGCGAAATTCTTAGTAATGACATTTCTAATCATAAATTCATAATTTTTGGCGATTTCAATCTATGAATTAAGTCTACTGCGAAAATAGTAGAAAAGTTTCTTAAGGAAAGCAGTCGTACATCGCTGTTAGTCTAGAATGTTCTACTACACCTGCAGGGACGCAATTTGAATGGGCGTTTTCAAATTTGGATGGTAATATGCTTAGTGCAATTACTTATGAAACAATGCACAGTTACCACGATAACATTTGCATTTCTGATATATGTATAGTTATACTTTAGAAGAAAAACATAATTATAACTACTTATATTTTACAAGTATAGTGTGGAAATTGTTTAAATCAATGAAGAATAAATATGAACTAATAAAAAAATATTTTAAATATAATATTTTAATATAGCGTATGTAAACACTTAGATTAAGATCATATCAATTTATTTTATATTTTATATAAATAAAAAAATCATTTAGTTTTCCAAACCAAAGACTACTTCATTTATTGCATACAACAAGCACAGTTTATTTAAAATAAAAATTCCCGGGTGTTTAAAATGCACCCGAACTTAGACTATTCCTTACTTGTTTGGTTATAATATTGGATTGAACCTAACAGTTGTACTCGTTATTCAAAGGCAAACTGTTAATAATAATAACTTATTAAGAAACAATTTTAGATTAACGGATAACTAATTTGCCTTGCCCTATTTTGCTCCTTTTTAAAAACATCGCATTACATTAGAAAAATCTCTCTCCGCTAACGATCCAGTCTTGTACCTCGTCTACTTTTAACCAGTCCTATCAGAAACTCTACTGTAAAAAAATTAATAATATTTTCCCGTAGAAAATTCAATTTAATTATTAATAATATTTATCTCTTTTTACCTTTTCCAAAAGTCCACACTTGTTTACTCATACTCATAATACAATCTTAAAACCTTATATTAGTCGCACATGGTGAAAATAATACAGTATTCTATCATTCTTGGGTGAACGCTACTATCACTTTAAATATTTGGGCATCGCTAAAACAAAACTTGCTTGAGACCCATCATGGCTGAAGTCAGATCGGATGAGAGCTCGACTGTTACTGACGCTATGAATGACCACAATTTTTTTTACTGGTTAATTTTTTTTTACCTTAATAAAACCAAATTCATACCGTTGCATGCACTTCTATATTCATTTATACCTTAACTGCCAAGTTTTACCTGTTCTCAGCCGCTGCAAAAAATGGTAAGCATATTTAACTTGCAAATCAGCAATTATTATTTTCAAGTTTTTTTCCAGGTGTAGAGTTTACCGGTTTGAGGGCTAAAATAATATCAATAATGCCGCTTTGTTCTTCAAAATAAATTAATTTTAAAATATATGCCCTATTTTTTGGCGATATGATTTCGAGAAGAATATTTGATATCAATTTGAGTTAAAGAAGTTTCTCAAACTTTCGAGAATAATTGCTGGGAAAATACACATAAAATATGTATGTATGTGTATTCGAATGTCCGACACTAGTACAGTCTTCCCAATCAACTGTCTTACTATCAAGAATTAATAGTACATGGTTGCTACAATTACCAGCTGAGCTGCGGCTTTTCCTAGTCGCCGACACTAATCATAATTCTAAAATATTTTCGCGCCATGAAGCTGCCAATGGAATGCGGAAAATCTTCGTGCTTATGAGAAGACTATCATAGACCATATATATATATTTACGTTAAACGTATATGTTAATGTGTATGTGTACCCTAAAGTAAAAGTGAGCAGCCGAGTAGCCGATTGTGCTGCGATGCATCCTGGAGGCATTTTATACGCAATCGTCGCTTGCAATCAGTGGTGGCGAGCAAGATTTGCGCTGGGTAGAGATGCGCCAGTAAATTGTCTGTGGAAGAGTAAACTTTTACATTTGGAAACTTTCAAATGCGGTAAGTTTTCGTTATTTATTATTGTTGTTGTAATTTAAAAATGCATTTCCTTAACAAGCTGCTGCTTCTGCACGATATGTGGCATGTATGTACATATGTAAATTTGTTGCCAGCACGCGCCATATAAACCACTCTGATGACAATTGTTGTTCCCACCAATACTCGTACTATTGCAACAACAATGAAGTGAACAACACCAACAAACATACAATTGCTGAGAATTGCTTATAATTTGTGGCTGTCGCCAGTGGGTAAATTATCCCTAAAGTGATAATCAGGAAATTACAGTTTTCTACTATAGTTACAAATACTGGTATATTTATTAAATATGAGCATAAATGTGTGTATATATTTATACACAGAAGATGCACTTGATCTGTTGCCGCACGTGCGCTGTTGCATCGACTTACTTGTCCATTGTGTGTCTATCAGCTCGATTACTTAGACGCCAGTTTAACCAGTTGAAATGGTTTTGTCGCGGTCTCAACACACCCCAATGCGCATCTCATCATTTTATTAAATTAACCCATATTTATTACACTTTTTCTATTAACACTTCACTCTTCAATTTTGTTCGCGCACAATTACAGTTGTTTAACTACTTATAGAATTGCTTTGAGCAAGTGCAACTTAAGAAAGATTTAGCTATCGTTTGTCAAATGTCGATACCAATAGTGTTGGGGAATGGGCACGTCACCACCTTGGTAAGCTTCGAGGCCTATCTAACATCGCTGTATTACTATAGATAAAACACCAGGTTGTTTTGCAACTCCATATTCGAGCTTGGCAAGTGAAGCTCTTCTAGCATTTGGGTATTAAACTGGCTTTGGTCACCCCATATGGGGTCATACCCATTGAGCAGACCAGATGTCTACCATGTGGCAGATCGCACTCAGGGGCTTGCTGTTCCCCGTGAAACCAGAATAAAGTCTCCGGTTAGACATCGTGACCGGAATCAGTGCCAGACTAATCCCTGGGGAGGCTTCGCGGTCAAAAACACCACCAGCCGAGCTCCCACAACGCGCTGGATCTGTTAGCATTCAAACTTTTCTTAAGACATTTGTTTTCCAACGCTTATGCTTCTTTTTGAGTGGCTGCCTCGACACAGCTTTTAACCAGGGATTTTCATCACTTTTCTGACACCTTTTGCCGACACCTTCTTCTAATACATCTTGCCTATTCCTTTCATCTGACATCTCTCTTTCACTTACTGACATGTTTACTTTTCCATCATCCGCAGTAGTCCGAGCACGGCCAAATGTGCGCAGCATACGCCCGTGCCCGAACCACACCCATCATTTTCAACGACGTACTTCCACGCTTACATCAAGCCAGTCCAGCAGCAGCACGGACGTGGTGACATGGGGCAAATGCGCCCTTGTCCGAACTACTCCGTTCATACCAACGATATACCGCTCAAACCAACTATTTTTACGTCGGACGATGGGTGCATAAATTCCGTCGGCAGAGCCTCGTTAGCGATAACAGGGATCCCCAACCCCACAGGCAATGGATGAGATTGTCTTGAGAAGGAGAGGTTGTGATTCACATCCCCACTTGATCCCAAATCTAAAAGCAATATATAATACATATTTATAGCAGAATATTTAATAACTTTTGTCGTCCGATTGATACTGAGGCTGCCTAAACCGTCAACTAAATGGGGATACGTTGTAGTCCTGCCCGAGCGTGTTTTGTTGCGTTAACTCAACATTAGGCAAACATCGATTTCTCTTTTCATTCTGAGTATTTTAATATATCTTATCGGTTGATTTAAGCTGTTACAAACAACCGTTATGTAAAAAAAATAATAATACCCTACACATGAGCGAAATTATATCATAACCACAGCAACCACATTTGAAAGCGTGAAAGAAGTTGTCGGCGACGGTTCGGAATTTATTGAAATATATTGATTTAATTATAATTCTAGCTATGCTCTATTCGCATCTTTTAATAATGTTTTTCTTGAGAATTATTAAGTAATTTTTACCAATTACCCGATTTTACCTGAAATCCAAAAAGTCATATTTTCTGACTTGACTGGAAAGGCGAAGTCAATATTGTGATTGTTGGGAAGGCGGATAATCTGTTCTACATATTTGTTTTTTTCAATCATCCGCAGAGGAAGTAAGCAATTAAATATTTTTCACTGTAGTATTACCTCTTGCCAGTTTTGTCTTTTATCAGTTGCAGCTGTATCGAATAGTTGAAGAGTCAGTAATTAAGAATGATTTCTTTCAAATTTACACTGGACCTGAGATAATCAGCCTTATCATAGAATCCATCGTAGAAAAGTTACGAATCCGAATGTCCGCTACGAATACGAAAAAATTGCTATCATTAAATCCATGTGAACTCTAAAAAAGTGCTGCCAAACTCAAATGCTTTATTTTGTAGTTTCGAAATCAGCTGTCACAAAAGTAAATGAATGAATTGCAATACTAATTTAAACGTTTTCACAATTACAAGTTCTTCATAAATAAAAAATGGACTCGCTGGCGTGTGGAATTATGATAATGGAGGAGGAAAATGCTGGAACCCGACGGACATTCAAAATTCAGAGAAAAATATTGAGGGATGCAAGCAATCCACTCGATATGGATGAAACAATGTAAATACAAGAATCTACAGCACTATTACATTTTATTGTAGGACATTTCTTTTTCAGGTTTATAAAAAACTATCGTCTGAATAAAGCGGCTTTTAATTACGTCCTAAGTGTGCTAGAAGGGAGTGCAAGTTCTGCAAGGTCGTCATCGATAACTTTAATACACCGCCTGTCGTCTGTTTTACGATTTCTTGCGGAGGGAAGCTATCAGCACGGAGTGGGCAAGGATTTTCACGTACCGATGGCCCAGTCTACATTTTGTTGTGTTTTAAAAGAGGTGTTAATGTCACTTCAAACAAGACTTTGCCCTCATTGGATAAATCTCGACTTGGGTGAAGATGAAAAACGGCAATCCAAAAGAGATTTCTACGGTAAATACGGGTTCCCAGGCGCGATTTTGTGTGTAGACGGGACCCATATTCGTATTGTTTCTCCCACTAAGGACAAATTCCTTTACTATAACCGAAAAGGTTACTACAGTATTAATGCTATGATCGTAAGTTTGATGAAGTAAAATTATGTTCAAAATTTTTAGTTCAATTACTTGCAGATTTGCGACAATAAAATGAGGATCTGCTACGTGAATGCGCAATGTCCTGGCAGCAATCACGATTCTCATATATGGAATGTAAGCAGTGCCAGATCCTTCTTTGAAAGGAAATACCTAGATGGTGAGCGAAACACTTGGATTTTAGGTATGTACATATGCACAATTTCATGGCGTTGGTAACAAAATCTGAAGAGTTATATTTCTTTTACAGGAGATGCTGGATACGCCCTGGAACCGTGGCTGATGACACCTTTTCGTCTACCTTCGGACGGAAGTCCCGAAAGTAACTATAACAAAATTCACGCAAAAGCCAGAAATGTTGTGGCGCGTACAATTGGTGTTCTAAAGAACCACTTTAGATGCCTTCTAGGGGCTCGCGAACTTCATTACGAACCCAGGAAAGTATGCCAAATCATCAATGTTGCGGCAGCTTTGCACAACGTTTGTATTTATTTTCGCGTAGTTGATGCTATAGAATATGCGGATCCATACTCTGCCATCGAAAATAATGAGCTGCCATCATCATCTTATAATGACGTAGCTTCCGGGATTAGGCAATCAATATGTACATAGATCATTAGTAAGAGAATAGGATTTATATATGTATATACTAAAAACCGAAACCTGAATAAATTTGTATAAGTAAATATTTGTGTTTATTTAATTATGTTTATTTTCTTTTAATTTTTGTATGTGCTTGTAGCTTTTTTCTTCAATTTTCAGCATATGTTTTTTTATTTCGTTTTTCGCTGCAATTAGATCCTCCATAGCTTTGTTATGTCGTCGCGTTTCTGCAAGTTCTTCTTCCTTCAGGTTGGTCAACCGTAGCATACCTGAAGAAAGCTCATCCAACTTCAGATCTTACCGTGCAAAATGTTGGAGAGTTTTTTCATTAAACTCCCTCTGGAGTGACAGCTGCTCTCTCAATAGGTCCGCCGCACTAGTATCAGCTCGCCTATGCACAGGAGTACGTCTCGGAAGTAATGGACTACAAGTCTCTGACTGCATCGAAACATCCGCGTTGGCGTCACTATTTGCATTGTCGATTGCATCGGGTAGTCCAAAACTTACCGTGTCTTTCACACCATGCGTGCTGGTCTCTAAGCCAGTCAGTCGAATAACCTCTTCCTCCATTTCATTAAAATTGTGCTGTCGATTTCAGCCGCCACCAGTCGCGTTCTGTTCCTTTTTATTTTCCGCTAATTTCCTTTTTACGTAGGCCTTCCAGTCTAACCATACCTGAAATAAGATTAAGTTATACAAACAAACAATTTACAATGTATTCAACTATCTCTTACTTTTTTCCAGGTGGATATGTCTTTGGTAGGCGGACCAAGACTGTTTAAATCCTTCGCTACATTTTCCCAAAACTCCATCAATGCCTCCTTCGGGCACTTTGAGAAGCCTTGTGCTATTTCAGGCTTCTGCTGCATGAGTTCCAACAAAGCTGCGTACTGTTGTCGCGTTGTTACTACTTTGCACCTAAATAAACCGCATTAACATTATGTTGATTTTTCGCTTTTTTCCTTTTTAAATTTGAATTTTAAACGTTTTTTCGTGGTCTCCGACAACAAATTTCCTTCGTAGAAAAATTCAAAAAAACTCGTACATTTGACGTTCCGAATGGATTCAGTGAATGCCACTCTACGAATTTCGAAAGTACTTTCGGAGCGATTCGAATGTATGAACGTTTTTTCGTATATTCTACGAAAATACAGACTACGATGGATTCTATGATAGGGCTGAATACCGAAATTAGTATACAAATTTGGTATGTTTTATAAGCTTATGTTTAAAAAAAAATTTTACGTCACATAATCTACTAACCGTTTCATTTCGACTTTTTCGACTAACCGCGCATAAACAATTTCAGTTTTTCGACTACAGTAGACGCTCGCAAATTAGAACCACTTTGTTTTTGGGGTAGTTCTAATTTCCGAAATGTTCTAATTTCTGGACATTTTTTATTAGCGTAAATAATAAAAGTAAGAGTTAAGCTACTTCCAAAAACTACATTAAAAATATTTTATTTTTATTTTTTTTATTTATTTATTTAAAAACATATTAGTTCAGTCCATAACATACATTTTTTTTAATTAAAAAAATTTAAATTTCCGAAATTAATTCAATATACTGGGGAATGGGAACCTAGTTCAAAATTAATCCTTTTTTTAACATATAATCAGTAATATTTGTTTGTTTTTTGGTTTCATTAAATTTAATATAATAATATCGTTGCGGAGGGCCAAAAAATTGGCCATGTGCTTAGTGGAAAACAATTCACTCTTGTTGCACCATTTTATTAAATTATTAACGCTTTCAATAGCTATAGTAATTGAAATGACTGGTGTGTCAGCAACAATATCGTCTTGACAACTATCAGAATACTCATCACCGCTACTCAGTTCATACTCAGATCCGTCTTCAAACACATCCTCATTCCATTTCTCGATGTCATCTATACAGATGCATTTGCTTGGCCCAATTTCTGCTCTGCTAAAAGAGTTAGATTTGTTTGGATCGCTGCCGTATTGGTCAGAGTCCCAATTAAATAACTTGGACCAAGAATTCCTCATCGCTGTTTGCGTTATCTCATCCCAAGCTTGTTGGAAAAGTCGTAATGAAGTGGATTATTAAAACCTTTGAAGCACCTTATATTTTTTGCTTTTCCAATAACTAAGGGAGCTAATTTGTGTGAGCCATCAGCATTTGAGCCAAGTAAAATTGAAATTCGTTCTTTTTGGATTTTGTATCCAGGGGCACTTTTTTCACAAGCAGATATATCCGTTTTATATAGTAGGCAACGATAAAATAATCCGGTGTTATTTCAGCGACTTTTTCACGAAATTTGTGAATAAACGGAGTGATCGAAGCTACATCACTAGAAAGAATTACACCACCAATTTTTAAAATACGAATACCGTGTCGCTTTTTAAACTTAGTAAACCATCCATCGCTTTCTTGGAATGCATTTTCATTTTTATCGGGATATTCTTCACTAAAAATTTGTTTAGCTTTTCCAATATCTTTACTTTGGTTTCCAAAGATAAAGTGTTTTTTTACGTTCATTTTTCGATAGAGTCTACGAAAATATGTAGACGATTATCAAATGTCACACACGAATGACCAAAATGCACCAAAAATTTGACAAAACAAAAATACAAAAGGAATCAAATACATAACTTGGTGATTCCCCTTTTTATTCTAACTTTGTTGAATGAAATAAAAATAAAAAGGGAATTCCCTTGTGTTAAAAATTAAAAAAAAAAAAATTCAGAAATTAGAACCCCAAGTTCTAATTTCCGAGCGTTCAATGCTTAAAAATTACTGGTTCTAATTCATGGATATTCTAATTTCTGAGAGTTCTAATTTGTGAGCGTCTACTGTAGTAGTTTTCAGAGCAGGTCTTCCTCTTCCTCCGCTTGCCGTCGCAAAGACGTAAGGGTCTAAAAGTCTTTCGGCGAATTTGTCAACAGTGAAGCGAATGCGAATGCTACGTTCGATACCGGCACAACCCGGATTTATATCCGGCCAAGGACTGTCACTTCAGCAGCATTCCCCAAAATTGTATGGGTAATGTTTTATGCTGTTACGACAACAACAACACGAATGCGCTGACTATTTATTTGATGCCCACGTTCACTTCCTGGTCCTGACCGGTTTAATTATGCAGATTGAATTATCTTCTCCAACTTAATGTTAAAGAAGCCACTCGACAGAGAGCCAACCCGTCTGAAATCTCGTTTGGTATCAAACGGCTCGGAGGGTCCTCCCAATTCTAACTGAGCTGGTGTCATTGTTCTGCGTCTTTATAGATAGCTTTATTAGTTTTTCAGGGATGCGACGATTTCGCTGTCACCTTTTAGCAAAGTGAAGAAGTGTCCCCTCCAAAATTTTATTTGAACCAGTTTTAAAACCTTCCGTAAGTAGCTGTACTTTTTGGTGAAATTCTCGGCCGCTTTTCCTGTCGGCTAGTATATCAAGCTATTCGCACTGACGTATTTCGCTGTATCTCTTCTTTCTGCGAACGATACGTCTCTCTTCCTTTCTCTGGCAATACAGCTCGCGATGCGCCCGATCGCAGTGTGGCCCTGTAGGTAGCATCTTAACTTTCCGTAGCGGTGCGGCATTCCCTATCATACCAGTTGTTTCTTCGGGATAGCTGAAAGCCAACAACTTCCTCAGCAGCGATACGTAGTAATAGAGAAATGTGCTTTCAATGCTCGTGAATTCCGGTTTGGGAAGTGAGCAGGTGTGAGACTCGAGTAGCGAATTTAGTAGCTATATTTTACGATTGCAGCTTTTACATATACATTTAGTAGGTACATATTAAATAAATTAAATTACCTATGGTTCCACTTTGTTAAAAACTCTTATGGTTCAACGAAATCAATGTATCAAAATTCAGTTTTGAATTTGTTTATAGAATAAACGAATAGTATGAATCATCTGCTCTCGATATTGGGAAATTGTTTAAGGAACAAAATTATACGGTAAGAATTCGCAGCTTTGCTCCAAGTAATATTGAGATATCTAATTTCATTATTCCCCTGACTTAAGTTAAGTTTTGGGAAATGGTAAAATAAATCGCAAATCGCGAAACTAGGGATAAAAATCAATATTTCAGTAATTATAAAAGACTAGCAGCCCGCCCCGGCTTCGCACGGGTATTAAACAAACATACTTACATACTTTCTCGTTTTTGCGTGGGGTCATTAAAAAAGAGTATAATGAAGAAAATTCAAATATGAAATTATATTTTTTTTGTATTATTATTATTATTTTTTATTTATTTTTTTTGTACACATTATTATTATTATTATTTTTTTAATCTTATTTTTAATTTTTGAAAAAAGGCATTTACTATATACTTTGCTTTCTCTGCTCCTGAAAATCAATTTATTGAGTCAGAGCTTCCCTGCAAAACGATATTTGATGTCAATTTATTTTAAAAAATGTATAGATTGTGTATGATTATTTGTCAATAGATTTTTGATTGGCTGTGGCGGCTCCTGTATATTGGGGAGATTGACTTTTCCAGAAGCACAGCACATACCATTCGGTTCATCGGCCCATTTTTTGGCAGAACACTTAGAGCAGATCTTATTCATTTCTCCAATTTGGACGGAAGACTGTTGAGCATAATCAATCTGCGGATCGTATCTGAAAGCCGATCTGTTACAATGAGCTAAAACTTGATTACGACCTCTAGTCCTTGATGTCCGTTGTCTTTCTCTGTGATCATGAAGGCGTTGGGAACGCTCAGAGCTCGACTCCCTAGTGCGAGCTTGTATATTTCTAATATTTTGCTCTTCAAGCCGCTGCACACGCTCCGTACTCGACTCTCGAGCGCGTACTTGGGAGGTTCTGCAACTTTGTTCAGCAAGCCGCTGCGATCGTTCGATACTCGACTCTCGCGCGCATACTTGAGAAGTCCTTAAATTTTGTTGAGCAAGACTCTGCGAGCGCTCGATACTCGACTTATATTTTGTTCTATAATCAATAGTTTTCGCAGCGCACGCGATGTAAGAAAGTTTTTTGGCAATTTTTTCACACCTTGGATTACATAATTGGAGTTTTACTGTGGATACCTAACTTTTTTGAAAATTTAATATAGCCTATGTTCACCGGAGATATTGTAGCTTTCCAACAGTGAAAGAATTTTTCAAATCGGTCAAGTAGTTTCGGAGCCTATTCAATGCAAACAAATAAAAAAACAATCAAACCTTTCCTCTTTATAATTTTAGTATAGATTAGTAAAAACTTACCAAAAGCACCTTATCATATATGGGGTCGTGCACATATTACGTAACGCGATTTCCCCCCATGTCACACTTTCAGAAAAATTGTTTTTATTAATTCACATGTCACTCTTCGTCACAAGTGTGACTTAAGTTTTTAATATCGATATATTACTAACAGCTGATTGAAGCGAAATATATTTGTGAAATTAAAAATTACTGAAATTGGTATACAAATAAATTCGTACAAATGCGTTGTCTTTTATGTGAGCATATTTTTGAACCCAATCTTTTCCATACGTATATTATAAATGGGATTAAAACCTAAAACTAGTTGTAACTTAGATTAGTCGCAACTACAACTTATGCTCATCTTATGATTATTTGGTGAAACTGATCCACAATTACTGAAGAAAAAGAATTCGAAAGAAATGCCTGCGAAAAATATTGTTTTCTCTAAGCACCAATAGGTAACTTAAGGTAACGATAGTGTGAATTGGGATAACTAATGTATGGTGCAAACATGTTTTCAACGCTTTCAATTTGGGCATCCATTCAATCAAGCCCCATCTTCAGTTATAGATTAAGGTTGCGATTTTTAATTAAATTACAACTCCTCCCTGACTATTATAACTCCCCCTCTGCAAAAATGTTGCTCATCGATGGAGATTAACATTTATTTTCTAAGATTTAATCTTCATAGCTTGCCACATTGTGGGCTGGATGTATACAAATATTTTCACACTCCACTAGCGCCTTTCTTCACCATCGATGTGCGGACATGAGTTGTGAACAAAACCATAAATAAAAGAATGTTCACTTAGCTAGCAGTAAGAAGGCGCGCCAGTTGTTAGTAAACCAGGTGAGTGTAACTAAATGGTCGATCTAGTGGCCAACAGCAAGTAGGCACTTGTAAACGGTAGATCTTGTTTTATATGTGTTAATTTTAATGTTACAAGATTTTGTTGTTAAATTGCTCTTTTAAATAATTGATCAATTAAATTAGTTACATAAAGCAGTACGTAAATATGTGCGCTAGATTATCTCAAAATTGCAGGATGATATGTATTATGTAAAAATTTAACCTAAGGTAGATTCGTATTGTAAATGAGAAGAAACGGATGACGCCCACATAACGGTATTTTGTGAATATCAAAATAATGCGATATTAGATGTACCGGATTGGGCTAGGTAAAGGAATACAACCCCCCAACCACCCTTTAGAGTAAATAAGTATAGCTCTGAAACTATCCTACCATATTCTGCTAATTTTCACACATTGCATTTCAAGTCAATAAACAAAATTTAAAAACTGTAATAATCGAACAAAATCTATTTCCACTTCTTAT
The DNA here is from genome assembly GCA_951828415.1 of Anomoia purmunda. NCBI lineage: Eukaryota > Metazoa > Arthropoda > Insecta > Diptera > Tephritidae > Anomoia > Anomoia purmunda. The sequence goes on from OX639993.1 coordinate 56,085,279, forward strand.
AAAATGATAATTTAAACAAGAATTTGATTTTTTTTTAACTATTAAAGAAGATTTGCACAACTTTCATACGCAGGAATGGATTAGAAAGAAATATATGGAATTAACTTTTTTTCGGAAATAGACGTGGCATTTAGGAGCATAACTACATTATCTAACCCTGATACAATTTAGTATACGTCCTGCATTTCAAGTCAGGAAGCAAAATTTTCAAATTTATATAAGTCGTACAAACCCAACGCTCTCCCCACATAAAAGTAAAATACATATGTAGATCAATAGTATCGATATTTTAGGAATTTGCTCAAATGCGATAGACAAGTTTGGTTTCTAAAATGAAATACATGGAATCATATATGCCGGAAATGCGCATGGTACCTTAGAGCAAACTTAGGGTCAAATTCTACCAAAATCCGTACACACTTTGGTTTTTTTTGACAGAATGCACAATTACGATGTTTTACCGAACTTCTCCAATAATTTGTGGTGTACATCTTACCTATATTTAAATCAATAAACGTCGTTTAAGTTTTCATAATACTATCGGAGCCGGCTTGCTTTTCTGCGCCAATAGCGACATATGTTTCTTTTTTTGATATTGCGCAGGTATTTTACTACAGTGATTTGGGTTTACAATATTCCATATATCTTAATCTAAAGGTTCAAATATAATATACATATCTACTCCAAATTGCTGGAAATATATGGTGAATAGTAGTTTTGTCTTACATTGTGGCGGGAGGCGGCATCTTTCCCCAATAAATAATATATATCGAGATATATAAGATCTATTTACAAAATATTGTGCAGCTACATCAAATAGTTATCGATCTAAAGGAGGATGTGTATATAACGAAATATATAGTTGCAAATAAAAGAGAAACTAAAATTTTCTTAGTCATGGGGCCTTGGCCACTTTTTCAAATTTATATACATACATATATCCTATGTTGGCCGGAGACCACATTAATCTAAGCATCGGTTGATTACTTTGAACGCATTTAAAGGACTCGCATGTATTTTTATATGCAGTTGAACTCCTCTATAACGAACTCCTCTATAACGAAAACCTCTCTCTAACGAATTTTTTTTTGAAACACTCCGATTTTCACAATTTATTCATATATTTAGACCTCTCTATAACGAACTTCTCTATAGCGAATTCCTCTCTGTAACGAATTCTTTTGTTATACATAAATGGAATTTTCCATAGCAAATAACTCCTCTATAACGAATTCAGCGAAGAGCTAAAAAGTAGTTGTTATAATACACAAAAATATATTAGAGTTCCATCATTCTCCGAAACGCGTGCAGCATTACAAACTCTATTAACATTTGTTGAATCACGGAGCGATGTACCCGACATTATATTTAATAAAATTAATTCTTTAGAAGCATTTATTGATAAGGAAAACGCTCAATCAGATAAACAAACTACAGTCGACAATTTTTTCATACCTGAATAATCCTTATAATCTTGTTGACTTTTTATTAAGGTCTTCTTTTTGAAATGTAAGAAATAAAAACAAATAAAACAAATAAAATGAATCTATAACGAACTTTTTCACCGGTCCCGACGACTTCGTTATAGAGGAGTTCGACTGTATAAGATTTATTGTTACTGATTTACTGATACACAAATACTATTTACCGGGTATTTAAAATTCGGTTGGACCCGAACTTACGCCCTTTCTTACTTGTTTGGTTTAGAGTGCTCCACTTCCAAAACTTCTGTGTTGTATCATAATTGTTGTGTCGTAAAGCGCGCTTAGCCTAGAAGTTCCGCAGAAGTTTCGCAGGCATGGTATTAAATATTACAGTTTGAGGGTGCTCACCTGAAATGTTCGAACCTGGAAGGAACACAAAGGAAGTGGCCGCCGTACGAGTTGTACATGACCTCTTCAGAGTTAGGGCTGATATCACCGCCATCAAGAAGTTCAATGGACGGGGAAGCCCATAGGACCTTGGAACGTCTACTACAGTTGACATGTGAAGGAGCGCATATTCGGTGTTGGAGATGTGGAATGAGAGAGAATTTGTGGCTAAGTATTGTGATGTGAGATGCTTCAACATATCGCTGATATATGTTCATGCCCGACAGAGGGCGTAATCAAAGATCACTTCTATGATATTAGAGTCTCGCTTGGCGATTTCATTGTCCTAGCCCTGGAGCCCATAGCCACATGACCGGGAAATTCAGTATCCACAACTATACTTCCGCTAACGGACTGAGACTTATCGACTCTGGAACATAGTAGTAGCAGGTTCCAGCATAAAAGATTTATCATACTAAATCTGGCTGTCTCTAGATCGAAAAACTCAAAATCGAAACAAACATAAGAGAATTCGCAAGAGTTTGTAATACATTCTTCCTCTCTACGTGTCGACGATGAAATAGTCATTGGATTTTACCAACGAGCTCATCGCGCACTATATATGGGTGCGCTGCCGAGAGTTGAGAAGAGAAGAGAGACCTAGTATTCGCAGAATGAACGAAATACTTAATATGCTAGCCGAAAGGAAAAACAGTCGAAAATTGTATTAAAAGGTGCGGCGACTTACGGAAGTTTTTAAGACTGCATCAAATTCTTGTAAGAATAAGAATGTCGGCCTGGGGACTGATGTCCCAAACACGTTTACATTGTGGAGAGAAAGAGCTAGTAAGATGCATGCAACGGTTCATTTGCAGAATATGCTCTGCCCAATTCACAAGAAGGGTGTTCCCTACAATATGCGCCAAACACGTCGAACTGGAGGTGAGCGAGGGCAAAACGAAGTATGTCCTGTTACGAGTATCAAAAAACCAGTCAGCGTATTCGCGTCGTGGCTCCAATACAACCGTTGACTGTTAAAAATAAAGGGTATTGCATTAAGGACGCTACAAAAGTAGACCGATAGTAACAGCAAACGACGCCATATTTTTTCTCGCTCTTTTGATATTTCTCTTCAGTAAGGTTTGCCATTTCATTATGGAAATATATACGATCCAAAAACGAGTCGAAATTTTTAAAATTTGCTACCGAAATTCGGAATCAACGGCCTCAACTTTAAGAGCGCTACGTCCAATTTATGGTCGTCGTCATTTCTGGCTGAATGGCTTCGTCAATAAGCAAAATTTGCGCAAAATATGCGTTATTGGACAGGCAGGAATCCACACGTACTCCATAAGTCAACATTGCATCCCGAAAAAATTACGTAATTATTCCGTGATGATCAAGATCGGCGCGTTACTGTGAATGGGAATCGCTACCGCTCAATGATATCCGAATGTTTTTGGCCCGAATTGGATGATATGGGCTTGGACAATACGTGGTTCCAACAGGACGGCGCCACAAGCCACACAGCGAATGTCACAATCGATATATTGAAAAACAAGTTTGGTGAACGTGTTATCTCACGAAATGGCCCAGTCAATTGGTCAATTGGCCGCCTCAGTCGACGCCGTTAGACTATTTCCTGTGGGGATACGTCAAGTCTATGGTCTATGCCAACAAGCCAGAGACGATTGATGAACTTCGTACGAATATCGAACGTGAAATTGCAGCAGTATCGGCCGATTTATGCTTGAAACCCGTCGAAAATTGGGTTTAGCGTCTGGGCTTCTGAAAGCGTGCTCGTGGTGCCCATGCAAAAGAAATCGAGTTCCATACATAATGGCATCGCATGTACTTTCACAGGAATAAAGAATTTAATTCATATCCCAAACCGTTTTCGTTTTATTTAAAAAAACTTTCTTATTTCAAGACCCGATATAATATTTGCATATGCTATTTTCAGCCTAGTGGGCAATTGAGTAGAAAATTGCTCTATTCAATAACCAAAACCTCACTCTATAGGTGTCTGAACAGTAAAATAGAGTTCTCTGAGCCCTTACAGCACTTTGATTCCTCTCTTCACGCACGACGTTAAACAGGGGCGGACTGGGCGTCAAAGGGCCCCCCGGGCTTTTGAAAAAAGGGCCCCCAAATTTTATCAATTGTAAATGTTAGGAAAGTTTATTGAATAATCATTTTTAAGGTATATTTTTTATTAGTTTATAGTTACTAAATGTACATTGAAAACAACTTTCGACTTACTCAAGTTAGCAAAAGGTTTTGCAACAAATAACTCTTATTTGCCAGTGAATCAATTATATCGTTGTAACAAATTTCTTTCAAAACAGGGAACTCCACAGACATGAGCATAGCAGTTTCAAGGTGGTCTTGTGTCATGGTAATCCTCAAACGATTTTTTATGTATTTGAGCTTCGAAAATGATCTTTCGCAAGCGACTTGAGTGCATGACAATGTTAGTTAAAACTTGTACGCAAAGAAAACTCTTTTGCAGGTTGATACATGAAAAAAATGCCTTTGCAGGACGTTGAAACAACATTTCATACAATTTCGGCAGTTGTTTAAAACGGTTTTTTTTCTTGAAGAAGCCTCATTTTCGTGATGAACTTCGCCGTCACACTCATCTTCATTTTCAGTTGAATCGTCGTCGGAAAGTTGCAAATACTCTTCGTTGAGGGTCAATTTGATCTTTGGCCAAGTGGATGCAAAATGGATCAATTCTGATCGCAACTCAGCAGAGCTTGTATCGCAAAATTTCACAAGAAGTTGTGAAAAGTTTTCGAGGGCGTTTTCGGGGATCCCTTTTTCCAATATGTGAGGAAAATTTTTCGTGTCGAACCATGAGAAATCTGCTGCAACGTTACCATGATCTGAGAATCGAGATTTCAAAGAGTTGATACGGGTATCCAGCACGACGTTGTACGCTTCAATTTAAAATTTCTTCTTGGCACCGGCTATTGGTTCGTCTTGGGCTTTTTCTCCGGGCATGCGTTTTTTCCTTCGAACTTTCAACACTGGTAACTGAGACTCGATGACGATTTCCGAGTCTCCTTCTTCTAATGACTGGTTTGCCCAATCTACAAACTTTCTTGATGTCGCAAATATCTGTAAATGAATGAAAACGATATTTGGATATTAAAAATATCGGAAACATGATTGTAAAATGATTTAGTCTTTTGAATCTCCGGTAGTAATATTTTTAAAACTCGGGTCCCCCACTTCCCGACAGAAGTGATTCCGAACGTTGTTACCCTACCCCTCTCCGCCGATTTACAGCTAACCTCTCAAGTTCTCATCTCTTTTATTACTTGTGACTCTTGTAAATCCAATTCCCGATCAAATCAAAATAGTCATTCTTCTAAATTTTTTTGGATCAATTGTAAAGATACTTACAGCAATGATATCTCCGTTGTTGTCTCCAAATCTTTCTTCTTTAGATATCAAATCTTCGTTGTTTTCTTCCAACTGTAGTGTTGGGTGTTCTGAGTCACTATCATCCGGCGTTTTTTCTTCATACTTTGGCTTGCACTGAACAATTCGTCGATTGTTTTGCATTTTTTCGCAGAGGCTTGTAATTCTTTCTGATTTTTTTCTTTTATTTTCGCTGCTCCTGATTTATATTTCCGGCCTGTCATATTTACTGCATTGAACTTGGAATCAACGCAGTTTTGGCCTCCGTTTCACTTGCCCGGTTGCCCGGTTGCCCGGTGGCCCAGTCTGCCCCTGACTTTACACAAGTTAATATTTTATGTTAGAATTTTATACAGATTTCTATTGTATAAAGTTAGCTACGGTTATCTTCCTCATCAAGTTCAAAACTCCAAAGTTAATTAGCTTTTTGTATGATTTCAAAAAGGCAAAGTCTCCTTGATTTAATTACACATAGATAGATGTGTATGAGCTTTTCACTAGGATTATGGAATAACTCAATAAATTTTAGTGACCAAAAATTTATATATACATAAGTATATATATATAAGTATCAGTATATAACGTCGTATTAGCTTTTCTTTTACACAATCATCATTTCATTACTGCTAAATGTTGTGAGGGAATATCAATTATATGAGCTGAGGGAATAACGCATTTCGACAGTTCAAATAATATATAAACTAATATTTATTTATTTACTTAGTATCATCATCAGTGAATACATAATTTCTTACTGACTACACTAAAACTAAACTAATAGTTATTATTAAAACAATTATAAAGAATATTGTTTAATACCCTTCCCAAAAGTGAGATGTCAATAACAATAAATCAATTAATTTGATTAAGTCCTCTACGATCTTGACTGATAAAGGCATTGATGGCATAAATAGATTGTCGTATGTACAAATATAATACGTCGGGATGAAGTAAGTTCCTAGTAGGGACATTGAGAGAAATCCTTAGAATAACGGATAATGAGCAATTGAGATAGTCTCTTATATTCTCAATGGTTTTTAAACTTAGAAGTAAGCGAAGGGAGTAATAAGAAGGTATGGGCTGAGTAATATTTAAAAATCGCAGTGCAAATCTACTAAAAATCTTTTGGATGCGCTCTTTGATTTATATATGAATACTGGGCAGGCATCTAAATAACTGCAGCATATTCCAAACGAGGCCTAAAAAAAGGCAATAACGAATTTTTTTTTGTGCATATGGATTCACGAATTCTAAAAAAAAATCAAATGCCAACATGGCGTAGAAATTTGGCACTATAAAATTAATATGGCTTACAAATGAGAGTTAGGAGTTTATCTAAGTATTTAACAATGGAAACAAACGTAAATTCAGAACACACAATAGGAAAAAGTGCAATAAGAACATTTATTTATATTAAGGACAGGGTGATTTTTCACGCAGATCGAACTGAATTGCAAAAGAATCCTACCCCGACAGAGTAAATCTTCAAATCATCCGCGTACTGGCGAAATTTATATTGAGTGTAGGAAGCAAGAAAGCATTAATAAAGATGTTATTTATAATCAAGCAGTTCATAATATAATTAAAAGCTGCCCACGGATACTTTCTAGAGGAACACATGAACTGGCGCGAAATGAATGAGGGGGCGTATTGTGCCACAGAACAGTACCTACCTATTATTGAAATAAGGCTTAATCGATGCTAGAAAATTGGAGTGGAGACCTAAAAAATTAGTTTGTTGAGCAGAATTCTGCGTGAAACTCTGTCAAACATCTGAGTACATATTTACTGTATCAATTTAATACCCAGCCTAAAAACATGCAAAACACTCCACAGTAACATTAATGTAATTAATATATACATAGATACGCTTAAGCTCTATACTGCTGATATGATCGATTACCTCACTGCAGGTTGCGAAATTAAAATATATAAAATTAGCTTAAATTCACACAACTGACGTCTATTTAAAAGATACTTAAATTCCGAGTTAATGCAAATTAAGGCAAGGCAAAGGTGGTGTTACTAAAGCAGTTGAATAATTAGTCAGCCCAAGCCGCAAAAGCAAAAACAAAATATATTTAAGGGGTTTGTTTTGTAAAGGGTGGTTAAATTTTAAGGGCCGATGTTGAATGTGAACCACACCTAAACGTCAAGTTTTTTCTGCATTTCATTTGACATTTCTCAATTCCAGACTAACTCAATTTGAACATGGAAAGATACACAAATAGAAACATATGGATGTGGACGATATGTGGTTCCAACAGGATGGTACCACTTGCCACACAGCTAACGAAACAATGGCTCTTTTGCCTGACAAATTCAATGGCCGTGTTATCTCACGTGGTGGCGATGTCAATTGGCCACCAAGATCATGTAATTTGACACCGTTGGACTACTTTCTTTGGGGTTATTTGAAAGAAAAGGTGTAGGTCGATAAGCCAGCAACAATTCAAGAGCTAAAGGATGAGATAATTCGGCACATTAACGGCATAGAACCTCAATTATGCCTCAGCGTCATCGAAAATTTGTACCATCGGATGGAGGTGTGCCGCTGAAGTCGCGGCGGACATTTGGCCGATATTTTGTTCCATACATAATTGAACCACACCATGTCATCATAATAAAAAGAAATTACAAAAATTTCCAAAATAATTTGTGTTGAATACAAAATCAACATCGGCCCTTAAAATTTAACCACCCTTTACTATTTCTACCACCTTATAGGAATTCGCCTTAACAAAGAAATATTTTCTAAAATTACATTTGGAATAGTTAAAAATACGAATGGCTTACACTGTGATGGAGAAAATTTCGGCCTACTTAAAAAAAATGTTTGTTTTAAAATGTTTGCCACTTTCGGTATACGCGTCATATGTTCATCCACATCTACTGCACATAAATAAATACACAGCTATTGCTAAAAAAATAGAAACATCGTCCTTGATAGTGTATGATGAAATAAAATATAAAGTAAATATACTAGATCAATTATCTATTTATTCCACTTTAAATCATCACTTTTTGATCACTATTAAAATCTTTCTGCATATCTAACTGTAATCATATTGTTTAATTTACTCAAAATTGAGTTTGCCAAATAAATAGAAGCACAATAGGTCAACAAATAGAAAATTTATTTTTATTATTAAAATCATTATTGCCACTATCACTAGAAAATCCTTTAGTTATTCTTGATAACCTCGGTTATTCTTTTGGGCATAGAGCCCACAAGTTTGCGACATTTTTCTACTAGAATTTTATACCGCTTGCCCAGCACAATTTTCCACAATTCAGCTGAATTTGAAGGTGAATGTTTTCCAACTTCAAGTTTTAGGTCTTGCCATAAGTTCTCAATCGGATTTAAGTCCGATGATTGAAGCGGTTAATCTAAAAGATCAATCTTTTCCAAGTGAAACTAATTGTTGGTATATTTGGCGGTATGTTTAGGATAGTTATCTCCTGCTGTAAACGCCCATCCCAGACAAATTAATTTTGGTCTCGTCACTTCAAAGCACATTTCGCCACTGAACACTTGCTCTGAAAGTATTACCCAGGCATTTCGTAGCCCATAACATGCGACTTTGTTGCTGTATTTCTTCTTTTTTTTAAGTCGAACTTTTCTCGGTACCCTCGCCCGAAGATTATGTTCTACTAAGACTCGCCTAATCTTTCTTCAAGTCCTGTAGAGCCTTTCAGCTCACGTGACGAAATAAACAGATTCGACTTATCCTACCTCGTTAGCAAGTTTTTACCAGAAGGACTTTATTTTTACGGTCGACCTCGGGTATCCACAGTTTTTGCGTTAAGCGCTGTAAATACCTTTTTCGGTGAGGACTTAATGATTTTGGCGATATCTCTTATGGATATTCCACTCTGAAGTAAGATGCCTTCCTCGACCCATTTCGTGGAACTATACCAGTGAAAATATCAAATTCGTTTTAAAATTGTTGAAAAAAAAAACAAACACGTTTATTAAAAAGCGAATATTTACTCAATTTCATAATTGTTTTTTTTAATTATAAAATATTTTTCGCTTTGTTTCTATTCTTTTGACCAACTTGGTTTCGAATAAACCAAAAAATAAGAATACAGTTAGAAATGCTGACAGTGTTTAATAATGATTTAAAGTGGAATAAATAGGTAATTGATCCAGTGTTGCGCAACCACGGTTAGAACCAAATCTAAGTACAGAGGTGGTCAAAAGTATTTACACAACGAACTTTTTTTGCACATTTCACTGAAATAGTTTTTTCTTGATGTCGTTGTTGTTGCTATGCAAAAAATTGCTATGTTATTGTAAACCTTGATCTATGCGCAAACGACTGAATTCAATTTGGGTATAAGGGCCTGTTAACAGAACACGCGAACTGATGATTAACGGTAGTCAAAAGTATTTACACAAATTTTTAGTGCGTCAAAAGTATTTACACATATCTTAAACTTTATTTTCTTGTATTTATTTAACGATAATTTTCAAATTTTATTGCATAACTTACTATTATAAGACTGTAAATTAATAATTGGTTACATCGCCTTTCGCATCAATAATTGCCTGCAATCTGCTTGTAATTGATTCAACCAAATTGTGCGCAAAGTCAACTGTCAATTTGGACCGAATTTCGGATATTTCAGCAATTGGGTCATTACTTTTCCGGTCCTTATCAATTGTCCTCTGACGTTTAATGAAAGCCCAAACATTTTCAATAATATTTAGGTCGGGGCTCTGCGGAGGCCATGGAAGTACAACTTGATTTGTTACTATATATTTTGTATATTTACTATATATTTATTTCAAATATGACTATCATGGACTATCTTTCTATTTTTTGGTCATATGCCTGTTATGTGCATTTATGTACGTACGAATAAAACACTCCGCTATAAAATGATTGAACTACCGGAATTTAGTGTTATAATGATAAATCAATATCATTTAATAAATCTTATGAGATTTCAAATGTCCAATAAAAGAAAGACTTGAAAAATTATAGAAAACAAAGAGTCGCATAAAAAGTGATTTACCGTCAATTCATTTCAAAAAAATATAAACAAAGCTAATAAAAATCGTGTGACGTCTGAAGAGCAGCGTAAGCCACTATTAAAAAGAAAGGTGTGCCACAAAACTGAAACGGCACACTAAACTAGATAAATTTCAATTAACAATAAAATAACACAATAGAAAACAGTGACCACACACACGCACAACGCTCAGCACATGAAAGGGTTAAACAGGCCTGCATTGGACCATCGCAGCAAGGTAACAAATACATAGATATGTATTTAGATGTTGGTGGTCCGCAAGGAATTTAATCTGAGATACCAATAACAATAGAAAGGCAGTAGAGAACCGCTATAAAGACATGAAATTAAATAATCAATATGCAACATAACGAAAGTGTGATATTTATGAGGCATCGAAGTGTCGTTGCTCATGCGCAGTCCATCTGGACCGGCTGTTGTTGTCTTCATCACCACCACATATGTAACACGAGGCAACTGCAACACGTTGTGTGTGGCGTGTACGTCTGTCGGCCATACTTTGACATTAAAACTGTCACATAAACTCGACTGCTGATTAGCACAATAAAGGCTCTGACCACCGCCAAAGCATTTTCGTATACCACGGTGCGTCGGCTGTAAATCGAAAGAAATGTGGCTTTTCTAAAGCTCTTTAGGTGTTTGCCGAGATAACGACTCTGTCGGGTGTCGCGGTGCAGTAGCAACTTCTTACATAAATCAAAATAAATAACTCTATGATCGATAAAGAATCGATATGTACAAGTGGTTGGATATAAGGAATTAGTATTTATGAATTGATATGCGGTACAAGTATTAGTGCAATGAATGCCAATGGTGGCAACTGGGTGGTCGATCTGTGCGGTACGGCAAATGGTGAAATCAATGCTACGCCAATTGTAGCGGTGCCAACTGTTGTGCTTGGATTAAGTGTTAAGTACTACTAGCAGCTTTCTTGTGCAACATTATGCGCTAACCTACTGCAATCACTTATATGGAAATACATAAATAGTACGAGTAGGTTTGTGATGTCTGCGATAGTTTCTTCACATAAAATATATAACTAATAGTCTTTCCAGACTTCAATGTCATTTATATGTATTTGCATTCAAATTTTTAATCAAGAAATTTGAAACAGCCTTTACAGTCCTATTAACATGCAAATTGAAAAGTTTGAACATACAGCACATTTATTAGTATAGTTAGAAAGAGCCAGGGATTAGTTTTCAAATTTCAACCAAAACAAATAAAAAAAAAATCAAATTTCGGGTGAAACTAACTACACGGCACTTGTGCTTATTTCAACCAAATAGTATTTGTATGCAAAAATCACTTCAGACAATGCAGTTCACTTTGAAAATTTAAACGACTTATATTTATTTAAGAAAAAAAAATCAAAAACAAATAATACAATTTAATAGTTACACCCCCATTTTTCAAAACTTTAATTTTTACCTATTTATTTACTATATCCCTAATTCAATTATTCGCGAATTAGTCACTTAATTTAGTTTATTTAATTTTTTTTAAACTACTGCAATATGAGAGGTAGGCGTGGTTTTTATTTAATTTTACAATTCTCAAAATTATAATTATATATTGTACATAGTTGCATTTCAAAGTAAGCACCAAATTTAGAGAGTTCAATAAACTTGTTTCGGACATATGTACATATTACATATATGTTGTGGCTTAAAATATTGGGTCTATAACTTATCCGAGCGGTTTGCTAAGAGATGGCGTAACTTGTGTGTATTCCATCATTCCAATATATTCCGAACACAAATTAGAAAGCTACTCTCATTATACGTCTTTTCAGTATTAGTCATTCATTTGAAGCGTAAACAGCAATAAATTTTTTTCACTCAAATATGTCGAACTTTGTGCCTGAAAAAGTGTTTTTGCGTGGAGTTCTTCTTCACTACTTTAATATGAAGAAAACTGCTGCCGAAAGTCATCGTATTTTGGTGGAAGTTTATGGTGAACATGCTCTAGCTGAGCGAATGTGCCAAAAAGTGGTTTGCACGATTTAAAAGTGGTGATTTTGGCTTGGAAGACGGTGAACGTCCTGGGCAGCCAAAAAAGTTTGAAGATGAAGAACTGGAAGCATTACTCGATGAAGATTGTTGCCAAACGCAGGAAGAGTTCGCATGATCTTTGGGTGTCACTCAAGCAGCCATTTCAAAACATTTAAAATCAGCTGGATATATTCAAAAGCAAGGAAATTGGGTTCCACATGAACTTAAGCCGAGAGATGTCGAAAGGCGGTTTTGCTTGTCCGAAATGCTGCTGGAACGCCACAAAAGGAAGTCATTTTTGCATCGAATTGTTACTGGTGATGGATCCACCATTACGACAACCCCAAACGCAAAATATCATATGTGAAATTCGGCCAACCAACCAAATCAACGGCTAAGCCGAATATCCATGGCGCGAAGGTAATGCTCTGTATTTGGTGGGATCAGAAGGGTGTGCTGTATTATGAGCTGCTAAAACCGGGTAAAACCATCAATGGAGAACGCAACCGAACATAATTAAGCCGTTTGAAGAGAGCAGTGGCCAAAAAAAAACGCCCGGAATATGCGACCAGACACGAGGCAATAATTTTCCATCATAACAACGCTCGGCCCCACGTTGCTATTCCGGTTAAGAACTATTTGGAAAACAGTGGATGGGAAGTTTTACCCCACCCGCCTCATAGCCCAGACCTTGCCCCTTCTGACAACCATTTGTTCCGATCAATGCAGAACGCCCTCACTGGAATACGGTTCACATCAGAGCAGGATATCAAAAATTGGCTTGATTCATTCTTGGCTGCTAAGCCGGCGCAGTTCTTTGGGATGTGATCAACAAATCGCCAGAAAGATGGGAAAAAGTCATAGCTTCAGATGAGCAATACTTTGAATAATACTATTGTACATGTTTTTCTTAAATAAACGTTAAAATTTTGGGAAACTCCTCGCATGAATTAAGTTATAGACCCAATAGGTAAAACACCCATTTCCCAAAAGTTTTTTTTGCCATTTATCTTTCTGTGTTTGAGATTTGCTCGAACTTGTGGCATTATTTATTATGAGTATTTACATAAATATATATATTTTTTTTATTACAACTCATCATATAATTACGAATTTTTCTATTTACATACATATGTATTTCATATGAGGCAGATATCTTCCCCACTTTATTTCCGTTAATAAAGGTTGCTTTTTCAGACATATGGGTTTCAAGAAGAAAACGCATATAATATAATGTTATGGTCAAGAATTTTGCTTTATTATAAAGACAAGGTGTGCTGTTATGTTTTAAAAATGATTTTGGGCAAGTAGCCGCCGCGGTTGGCTGGATAAATTCCAGCCGAGAGACACAAATTTCGACCACTTTTTGCAGCGATTGAGGCCGTATGCCAGCAACAACGCGCGGAATATCCTCTTCCAAGGCGTCAATCGTCTCAAGCTTATCTGCGTAGACAAACGGCTTCATATGAGCCCACAAAAAAAATCCAGCGGTGTTAAATCGCACGATCTTGAAGACCTAACCACAGGCCCACGACGCGAGATAATGCGCTCACCAAAAGTTTCCTTCAATAAATTTATTATTTCGTTAGCTATAGCGCCATGTTGTTGGAGCCAAAGGTCGTCCACATCAACATCCTCCAATTCAGGCACGAAGTGGCTCTATTGCATTCCGAACTGACTGTAACATTGTGGCCGGCTTGATTTTTGAAGAAATATGGACTAATAATTTTCACTCTGCCCATAGATCCCGCCAAACAGTGAATTTTTGAAGATGTAACGGCGTCTCAACAATGGCCTGTAGATTATCAACACACCACATGCGACAATTTTGTTTATTAACGCACCCATTCCACCAAAAGTTAGCTTCATCCGAACCGACCGAATATTGGACGCAGCGCGTGATGCGTCGCGCAAATCAAACCCTTATTTCTGTAATAACTTTGCATATTTTGTAAACGTTGTTCCGGAGTAAGTCTGCTCATTATGAAATGACAAGCTAAACTAAGTATAAATGCTCATTGAAAATCGTATGTCTAGAAACCCCCTTTATATAACTATTTCAAAAGTTAATGAAATCTTCCATTCGCTGAAAAAAAGTTCCATTTTTTTTAATTTTCTTCCTTTTGTTTAGTTTTTGTTGCCTATCCAAATAGAGCACTCATCGAACAGACTATTTGGAGTTTTATGGAGTTGCCAACTACTAACGGCTGAACCCCCTGTAAAACAAATTCTAAAACCGCAACGCCTGAACGCTGAGGATTTCTAGTTTTACATACTGCAATCGTCGAAATCCACTTATTTTGCGTTAATTATTTATAAAACACCAAAAGCTTGCAGGATTTCGTTTCAATTCTCATTATTTCCAGAAAATGTAGTTCTTACGAATTCGAAAGAAATTCAATTTGTCATCAGCATTATTTGATAGCCGATATACATATGTTTAAATGAAATAATGATATTACGAAAATGTTTTAGCGCGCGATTGTATGACGTTTCCGGATCTCCTGAAGCATTTAAGTTCGGCCAGTCTATTCTATTAAATTTATTTTCAGGAGTACATATTTTGGGGAATGACCTCATAAGCATAAAAATTAAATTGAACAGTAAGTTCTTTATGGTGTTATGTATTCACCGGCACTATACACAAAAAGCATTTAATTCTTCTGATACAAACACTAAATCTAAAGTTATATTGGCAATATTAGTATTTTGATGTTATCCAGAGATATTTAGCAGGCGACTTTGGAAAAAAGGTTGATGAAATGGCTTTCGAATTGCGCTATGTTGTGGTGAAGTTCCCTTAAATTTCACGGAAAAAATATCAGTAGTGCTGCTATTTCTCGTGTAGCGGTGTTTGCGTCTGATTGAAAATTGTAGATAATTTTGTTGGCATTTCTTTCACGAGCGTAAAAGTATCTGCGAAAAATTTCATGCAAAATCAATTCGCCTTTTCTCAAATTATAATTATTTAACCGTAGATCGAATTTTGTATCAAAAATGTTACATTGTGAATTTGGTAGTACCAAAACTACTGAAAAGAAAAAAATTTGAATACCGTATTTTTTGTAACTTTGTTAATTTTTTCATTGTCGTTATTTCTACCCATATTTTGAAACAATTTTGCATGTGGGTTATGAGAAATTCAAAAACTTCATAATTCAAACTTGTTTGCTGTCCTACACGCCATTTGCGATGCTATTTTTGATATTTGAATTGTGCTTTATGAGTTGCTGTGCTTGTTTTTTGAATATTAATTAATTTTGTTAAATACTTGTCCGTGTTCGGAAAAATGGCTCGCCCAAAGTGTTTGACCTTGGAGGAAATGGTGAATGAAATACTGGATGTGAGTGAAGAAGATGAAGATGTGTCCGATCCAGAAACTGCATAGACTTGCAAGCAGTTCGTATGATAGCTTTTTATCTGAACCAGATGATATGATTACACAGCGGAACAAAATTTTGAGATCGGAGATTTTTAAGTCGATTTAGGGTAATTTGGGGGCGCTGATTACGAAAATAATATCAGTTTCGTCGAATTGGCTCTGGGTTTTCAGATAAAGACTTTTAAATATTTCACGAAAAAACCTAATTAAAAATACCAATATGGATTTAAATTATATTTTCATTGCGCGCCTGTATAAAAATAATAAAAAAATAAAGAAATATATTATTTTCATTAATTAACTTTAAAAAAATTACAAAAAACTTTTTCTGTAGGACCTCCTATGATGTCGTTGCTCAGGACAATCCCGTATTAAGTTCCAGCAGTAGTCTGCCATCGTGTGGTCGTCCCGTCGACCTTGGTATCTTCTTCCATTATTTTTATGTCCTGGTGGAACCGTTCACCTTGTTCCTCACTGTAATCGCCTAGGTTGTCCGGGAATTTTCCCAAATGACTATGTAAATAATGTAATTTAGTGATCACTTTAGCTCCTAGTTTGCGAAAATTGAGAAGCATATCAGCAACTAGTTTTCTATAGTCTGGTAATTTATGGTTTCCTAATAAATTTTTGGACTACATTAACAAAGGCTTGAGATTCAATTTGTGACATATGGTTTAAGAATTCAGTGTCTTTTAGAAGGGTACGAATTTGAGGACCATCGAAGACTCCTGCTTTTAATTCTTTTATACTAAGGACTGGAAATTTTTGGCACACATATTCGAAACAGTCACCTGCCTTATCAAGGGCTTTGATGAACTGTTTCATTAGCCCAAGCTTGATGTGAAGAGGTGGAAGAATGATTTTTTCTCAGCTTATTAGTTGGTCATGAACCACATTTGCTGTTCCTACCTCCATATTTTCTCTCACCGGCCAGTCCTTTCTAATCCAATGTTCATTTCTTGCGCGACTGTCCCATAAATAGATAAAACAGGGGTATTTAGTATACCCACTTTGTTGGCCCAATAAAATATTCACCATCTTCAAGTCCACGCATACTGACCACTTATGTTGTGCATACAAAATCTTTGCTAAAACAATTTTTACATTTTCGTATTCTTCTTTTAGTTTGGTACTATGACCGATTGGAACCGAAGCAAGATTATTCCCATTGTGTAGCAACACACATTTCAGACTTTTTTTTAGCTATCTATAAAAAGCCTTCAATGTTCGGGACTATATTCGGGAATGGCCATAGCACTCAAGAGGCAGAAGGTGTTGCTCTCTGTTCCTAAAGGCTGTAATAGCAACACCAGGTTGTAGACAAGATTTTTGTTTTAGCCTCGAAGCCAGAAGTTCAGACGACTTTTTTGATAAAATCAAGTCACGAACCAAGTCATTGAGCTCTTCTGTAGAAAATCCCTGTTTCGTACAACTACTTTCTTCAAACTCACTTTCACTGCTATTTGTCGGATTTTCTGATGTTTCTGACATTTCAACAACATCACAGTTTGCAGCAGATGATTCTAAAAATACTGGAATTGGCAAATCATGACTGTGCAATACGGGGGGTTTAGCCGAATTTACATTAGGATAAACCCAAGTACGTTTTCATTAATTTCTTAAGTTTCGTTTATCTCAAGAACTAGAGCCAATCCAAAAAAAAGTAAAAACACAGTTCGTAAGCCTGCTACTAATGTTAATAAAAACTATTAACAAAATCATGACCGCAGGTTTTTTTTAAATTTTTGTTGCGCAGTGTTATCTTTGTATTGTCATTTTATGTTGCAAAAGATGGGACTACTTGGCGTAGCGTGCCTTACGCCACAATGTTCTTATTTTGCGACCAGGTTGGTAACAATTGTAAAGCCGGGCAAATAAAATTCGTGATTCATTTCTAACAACGACGGCAACTATTTACATGATTCCAATCACCTAGAAATTAACGAGGAATTATTTCATGACCAAATTAAGGGTATTATTACCGGCCAGTGTATATAAGTAATTATTTCAATAGAATAGCTTTACAAAAATTTTAATATTTATTACTGCGTGGATATTAGATCTAAAAATGAAACTTTGTATGATTTGGTTGAGGAATATTATAGGCGGCCTATATTTCAATCAAAAACGTCTGAGAGAACATTTTGGCATATCCACAAGATTATTCCATTTGATGATGTGCACACCCGACATGGCCAAAAATGGTGACAAATTTGTAACAATTAGAAACCTTTGGGAAAAGTGGTCTGAAAAACATTCCATAATGTTAATTATTGCGTTACTTGGGATGAACCGTTATTGGAATTTCATGGTAGTTGTAAATTTCGTCAGCTTATTCCATCGAAGCGAAGAGAGATGGAAAATACAACCATATTTGGGGAAAGGCGTAACCGGAAATACTGAGAGGAATCAAGGAGGTCGAACCGTTCCGGATTTAGTTGATGGATTGAAAGGACATAATCTCGTCATTGATAAATTTCTTTCATCTCACAGCCTTGTCCAACAATTATTATTGGGAAAGCAAATGTACAATTTTCATGATCACCTAATATTGCGAATAACTCAAAAAAGTTGCCCGAAATAATCTCTCGTTATAACTCAACGAAGCGAGGCGTGGACACGGTTGACAAAATGTTGGGCTGTTACTCTTGCATACGTAAAAAATAATCACTGGGCTATGACGGTATTTTCCAATATAATTATTCCTGGGAAAACAAAAATAAGTGGGCATCGTCGTTTTGCTTCTTATATAAAAAAAACCCTGCTGTAACGACAAACGTGCCAAAAATATTTGCATAGTTTGCATGAACAATACTTAAACATAAAATTCTTTTAAATATATTTGCCTGAAACAAAAGCATATGTATTAAATTTTTGAAGTAATAGGCATTTTTTTCTTACGAACTGCGTATCAAAATTGATACACACATACATAGCTAAAATTATGAAGTATTTAAAGCATGATGTACGGTTCGAAATACTGAATGCAAAACTTACTTGTCTGCTGCTGTGTAACTCTGAACTTGCGCGTTTAAATTTTCAAGTTTTCAATTCTGCACACGGGACTATCATCCAGGCTATCTTACGTGTTAATTTATATCAATACATACCTTAGATGGACGATTTTTTATTGAACTATTTTGTATATTTTAAAATATTGACGAAAATTGTTTAGGTTTTTTATGATCTAAATATACAAGAGAGATTGCAGATACATACATACATAACGGGTTTTTCAATAGGGACGCTACAAAAGTAGACCGATAGTGACAGCAAACGACGCCATATTTTTTTCCGCTCTTTTGGCATTTCTCCTCATTAAGGTTTTCCATTTGATCATGGCAAGATATACGGATCCAACAACAAGTCGAAATTATTAAAATTTACTACCGAAATTCGGAATCAATGGCCTCAACTTTAAGAGCGCTACGTCCAATTTATGGTCGTCGTCATTTCAGGCTGAATGGCTTCGTCAATAAGCAAAATATGCGTTATTGGACAGGCAGCAATCCACACGTACTCCATAAGTCAACATTGCATCCCGAAAAAATTTCGGTTTGGAGCGGCGGCTTAAAGACCGGCGGTGTCATTGGGTCGTACTTCTTCCGTGATGATCAAGACCGGCACGTTACTATGAATGAGAATCGCTACCGCCCAATGATAACCGAATATTTTTGGCCCGAATTGGATGATATGGACTTGGACAATATGTGGTTCCAACAGGACGGCGCCACAAGTCACACAGCGAATTTCACAATCGATTTATTGAAAACCAAGTTTGGTGAACGTGTTATCTCACGAAATGGCCCAGTCAATTGGCCGCCTCGGTCGTGCGATTTGACGCCGTTAGACTATTTCCTGCGGGGCTACGTCAAGTCTATGGTCTATGCCAACAGGCCAGCGACGATTGATGAACTTCGTACGAATAGCGAACGTGAAATTGCACCAGTATCGGCCGATTTATGCTTGAAACCCGTCGAAAATTGGGTTCAGCGTCTGGACTTCTGCAAGCGTGCCCGTGGTGACCATGCAAAAGAAATCGAGTTTCATGCATAGTGGCATCGAATGTACTTTTACAGGAATAAAAAATTTAATTCATATCCCACACCATTTTTGTTTTATTTAAAAAAACTTTTGTAGCGTTCCTATTGAAAACCCCTGCATTTAGCAAATATACATTTATGTGTACGTATGTGCTTGTACTTACATTTACATACAGATGTATGTATTTAAAAAAAAAATATTCCTTAGCATAATAACAAATATTGGTTAAGATATAATACATTGTAAGGTCTCATGGGATTTATCTGATGAGGTAACACAGCTTCAATTGGAAGCTAAAGCGTATGTTTAAGAGTTTAAGCCTATTAAAAACATAGAAATCCGAATGTCCAGATTTACTCACAAACACATGTACTTACATAAATACTTTCATATTTTGCTGCTTTTTGTTGTTTTCATAATTCTCTTTACGTGTTAACAACGCAAAATAAATCAATCAGACCAACAAGATCACTGACAGATACAACAGTTCAATCGACCGCCTGTCCTCGTGTCTATCGGTTTGTGCTTTCGCTCTGCTTTCTCGTTGTATGTATTCTTGATCAAAATCGATTCGCTCTGTTGCCAGTTGGATGCCATATCAAAATCCAGTCTTGCGCAGACCACATTTTTTGTGGCTTCAATTAGTTTTTTTTTTTTTTCAAAACATTTCAGCTATATGAGTGTGTTATATATTAACATGCTATCATAGATAAATACAAATAAAAATGATAGTTACATACATATATGAATTTCCACCATAAAACCATAACACCGGAAACAATCACTTTGCTACATGTGTCGTAGACAATTGGCAATAAATCAAATATTTTAGGTGTATACGATGGGCACTAAATATATAGGTTTGTATGGATTAAAGTTATGTTGACAAATGAATTGAATAGATCTCGATATCTTCGAAGGCATTTCGAGTTATCCGTAAAGAACCTTAGTCCAATTATCTCGACAATAAACGATTTTAAAATCAATGTCCCAGAGTAACGATGAAGTCACTCTAAATTTAGTATCAGTTTTTAGCAAAATTTTTAATGGAAGATCTGCAAAAAATAGTTGTAACTAACCTAAGAATCAACTATATCTCAACCATGATCAAGATGCATTGTTTGTAAAAAATTTATTAACTTCGATCTAAGTCCAAAGTGGGGATTTCAGAAAATCCCGACTTCAGAGCCGTCTAATTGATCTTTATATATACTAAAAAAAAATTATGTGGATTGAAGAAAAACAGCTATCAAAATAAAGAGAAATGGAAATCAAATTGCGCTTAAGAAATATTTACTAGTTTTGGAGGAAAAAGTTTTCATTTCATGTACGATTTTATTATTTAGCAGAAATATTTACTCAATCGGGAGTGCGTGTTTTCAATATTTTGTATTCAAATATAGCATACGTATACAGAATACATACTATGTATGTTTTCAATTGTTCTATTTCCATTCTAGTGCAACCTTGCGGATCCATTTTGCATCAAAGTTGAATCATAAATAAAGATTTTCTGAACAATTCGCCTCTAGTGCCATTTAAGATTAAAATATAGGATATATCTATGTCACGTGTCTAAAGAATATACTGTATATACATATGTATGTATGAAAGAGTACATATGTATGAATTGTCGGGCATTCCTTGCAGAAAAAGCCGAATTTTCTTAACAGTTTCCGCTTTCTGTAGAATACAATAACTCTGAAATAAAAAATTATTGCGATCGTAACATCGTCAGTTGGAAAAAATTTCCTATCCATTAAGTAGAGCTGCTTAGCTTTTTGGACAATTAAAAAAATATTATATTGAGATAGCACCCAATTATGCTCGTACGACTGCGTTCGCAATCGAACCTTACTTAGGGTGCTCAGATGTCCTGCTAGTTATTTAAAGTCCAACATACGCAAAATGCTACCTACAATTAAGAAAAATTTTCTCGAAAGAGGACAACTATCAAAAGAAAGGGAATGGAAATGAAATTTCCCTTAAGAAATACGAAATAAATAGATTTAATTTTATTTAGGTGTTTATTAATTTTCAAGAAACCTTTTATCGATCGTGAGCAAATATCGCAATTTGAGTCGAAAACTAAATCACAATAAGGAACATTTTTGTTAGCTTCTTTTGTTTCTTTAGTGGATATTTGGGGAGTTGAAATGAAATGTTTCAGATGCATTTTATTACGTTACTCTTTAAAGTGAATTTTAAACTAAACAGTTAATGCATCATGTAATAGAAATCATGAAAGCGTTATATGGAGAAAGATGCGTAAGAGAATCAACTTAACAAATTTTCAAGAAACATCGGTAACATTTTGCTGTTGGATGTACAAGGGTTTTATAAAAACGAGCACGAAGAATTTACTTCAAAAAGATTGCAAAAAATTCACTAAAAGGTTTCCACTGAAACTCACTGTAACGTTTTAAAAAGCAGTTGTTAGACAGAGTCATTTCAGTTAGCTATTTTTTCCAGCAAAGCAACTTTTCTCCGCTCTAGATCGCCGTCCTTCTCCTACTTCTCCATCAACATTTTTTGAAGTTGTTGAAAGGCTTCACGCCTTGCTTTCTTTTTTTGTTCCGTCTCCAATTTCTTCAAATGAAATTTTGTAATATAGTAAAGTTTTCTCGCTGAACATTTTCGTCGTACTGCCGGTGCTGGAGAGAAAGCCAATGTTGATATACATACATACGTGGTGGTGACATTGACGACGATGGTGACGGTGATGACGGAATGTCTGTTACCGGCAACGTCAAAAGTGTTGGTGATGACAGTGGCGAGGGAACCCTGTGGATGCCTTAGCAGATAGCGCATTTACCGAAACCGAAGCTGTTTCATATATCGTCCCCTCAATATAACAATAGCGTATGTGCTCATACGCCATTATTTTTTATTATTATTGCATATTTAGAATCTCCATCATTGATTCTATGTCTGGTCAAAATTTCGTCAAATTCTACCTCCACAAAGTGGGTCAAAATGTCATTGGAAAAAATGGTGTATAATTTCTTGTTCAAAAATTTCCTTCAATAAGTGTATAAGCTCATATGCGCTATTTTACTTGAAATTGCCACTGCAAAGTTGTTAAAAGAATAATAGTGTATGCGCATTATACTCCATTTTAGCCTGTAGAAATAAATACAATTTATCACAACTTTAACTCATAAAATAGCTTATAATAATATACACTATTGTTTGAGAAATAGTTTTATTCCGACCATTTCTATACCCCACATAAGCTGTTTTATTTTCAATACAAATTCGAAAGTTTTATCAGAAATTTACAAGAGTAGTAGCCTATGCGATTTTTACGTTGTTTTGACTACATGAATGCCAAGGAAATATTGCAGTCATTTGAAATTTCAGCTTGCAAATTCATTTCGCAGAGAAAGTTTGTTCATTAAAAATATGGATTTTAAACATCTGAGTGAGTATCGTCTTTTATATAATGTAAGTGAAGTAAGTAAGGTAAATATCAACAGGCTGTGACACGAAACCACCAGTCGTTGTGGAAATTGCTCCAAAGACTGATGAGTTTGATTTCGCTGTGGGATTGCCGGACATAGAGATACCTCAAACAGATGATGAGAATGGTACAGACTTCTCTGCAGGATCGTCGGACGAGTATGTCCCCGATTCGGATGATGATGCACTGGCTTTGGCAGATGAATTAGATAATTCAGCGGTAAAGACAGCAGATGTAGTTTTAGAAGAAATCGCAGACTGTGGTGATACTTATATCAATAACAAGAATGAAAATGGTAGAAATATACTTACGCGAAAGAGAAAGGTGAGTACAGCAAACAGCTTTTGAGAAATATTGTTTGAGTCTAGCCACGTCTCACTCTGAAATATTTCCGATCAATAGATTGAAAGTCATATATGGGTGCAGAATAAAAGGAAGTATCATCGCAACAAAGGGAACCCGTATGTCACTAAGAGTGGCAAAAGAGTTGAAGAACGTGTTCCGAAACCCATTGACTGTAAGTGCCGCCATAATTGCACAGAAAACTTCTCAGAAGAAGAGCGCACAGAGATCAATGCAGAATATTGGAATTTAGGCGACTATTCGAGGCAGCGACTGTTCCTGGCCAATTGCGTGAAAATTGAGAAGTGCAAAAGGACGTTGACAATTGGATCACGGCGGGCAAACACATTTAATTATACTCTCAAAGCCAAACAGGTATGCAAGAAGTTTTTTTTAAATACTTTGAACTTGTCAGACGGCGCAATATCTGTGTTAGCCAAGAAGATGTGCCAAAATGAATTTACTGATAATAGGGGTCAACATGGCCACCAGAGAAAATTAGACGAAGAGACAGTTGCGCTTATCAAACAGCACATCGAGTAATTTCCAGCCGTCGAAAGCCATTACACTCGAGCAAAAAGTCAACGACTTTATCTTGCCTCCAACTTAACAATATCAAAAATGTACGATTTATTCAAAGAACTCCACCCGGACGCTATCATTAAAGAAAACGTTTATCGCCGGATATTTTGCATGAATTATAATTATTCTTTCCACCGTCCAAAAAAGGGCACCTGCTTAACATGCGAGAGGTACAAAAACGCTGAGGACAAAGATTCCATTCAGAAATCCTATGATGAACACATCTTAAATAAGACAAAGGCAAGAACTAACAAGCAAACTGACAAGGAATCAGCTAAAAGTAACAGTAATTTAAAAGTGTTTACTTTTGACCTCCAGTCAGTGTTAACGACTCCTTGTAGCAACGTAAGCACGATGTATTACAGTCGAAAGTTCGCCACGTATAATAACACATTTTACGACATTGCCAGTGGAGAAGGTTACTGTTTTCTATGGGATGAAAATCAGGGTCAACGAGGATCGGACGAAATTGGGACCACAATATGGAAAATGATGAACTCGTTAGACGAATCGGTAACCAATGTTATTCTCTACTCAGACTGCTGCGGGGGACAAAACAGAAACAGGTTCATTGCTACACTATTGATTTATATCAACAATACCTTGAAGCTTAATTCGATAACAATTAAGTACCTCCAAAGCGGACACACACAAATGGAGTCAGATTCGATGCACTCTGCAATAGGACGTGCGAAGAGAAGTATATGCGTTTATTCGCCGGAAGAATGGCCAACTATAATGAGACTGGCAAGACGGAAAACCCCATATGCTGTAGAGAGGCTTCAATACAGTGATATGATTGATCTCAAAGCCATGTTTTCGAGTTTAGGCCATAGCCTTAAGATAAATATAAAAAATGACTCGGTAAATTGGCTTAATGTTAAATTACTCCAAGTGAACAAAATTCAACGAAAACAATTATTATACAAGGAGGAATGGGATGGAGACTTGAAAGTAATTGATATTGGAGGAACGCGAAAAACAAAAGAGGTGTTCAACTTTTCGTTTACTGGCAAATACAATAAAGAGCTGCCAATTTGTAATCGAAAGCTGCATGATCTTCAAAATTTGTGCTAAAAGAGTGTAATTCCTCGTGGCTCGCAGTCATTTTTTTTTAACTTACGAGGTGGAAACAAGCGAAATTGTTTAGATGAGCCAGATGTAGCAGAGGAAGAGAATGAAGACGAATGAATTTCTAGTTATTTTTGATTTACGCAATGTATACCTTCATTTGTCATAATTTTTTGTTTATAATAACCCAAATTGGAAAGTAATGAATAAATGCCACTGAATTAACAAAACTATGAATTAATTACTTTTTTATAATGTTACAAATTGATATTTTTGAGATCGAATATTTTAATAAAAATACCGTAAAATTATTGAATAAAACAGCGTATACCATACAAAATAAAATACACAAATACATCATACGAATTCCTTAAAAAATAAAATGGCCTATATGGAGGACTTGCGCTTTGAATAACATAATTATGGTCTTAAAGGATGCGTAGTATAAAACAACTTGGTAAATTTAAAGACAAGAAACGGTATAATGTATTCATCGAAAAATATACTATGAAGAATTTTTATTTACCGCGATATTGAGGTTTTAATAGACATCTGATTTGACAAAAGCTTTAAACTCGATTTTCTCAAAACCCAAAAAAAATTATACGCTATTGTTATATTGAGGGGACGATATACGGTCTGTAACCCACATGAACCGTGTGGTCGTTTGAAATAATCGTACTACTTCCAAATATTTCGTCCATTTGCTCCATAAAGGGGGCAAAGCACTAAAACACTGCTTTATTTGGCTAGAGACCCTTGATAGACAATACATTCAATGCATCATTGTAATAATGGCAGATTGACGTAATTAAATAGTTTTTGGATATAGGAAAGCAGAAAGCATCAACAGCTCGCATCTCGACTTGGCATGCAGGCGTTAAGGCCGGGAATCAAGTATGGGCAAAGTCTAGAAAGAAGTCTGATGAGAAGATAAGGTGATCTTCGAAATGCCAGCTACTTATTTAATTTCTCCCGATTTGGATGTTGTTGTTTTTTCCAATACTTTCACAATAACAAACTAGCCTTGAGCTCAAAAATTATACCCGTTTATTTTTCAGTCATTTATTTATTTATTTTTCAAAGAAGTGTTTTCTAGATATAGGCAAAAACCTTGTTTTCAGTGGCATTTTGCGATGCTAAAACTAACCTTTAATGGGTATCGTTTTTAAGGTACATTCTGTTTTTTTTTACGTTAGTATATCTTTTGTGTAAAAAATGAAAATATTGGTAAAAAACAATTTCATTACCAAAATATGGAGTGTAAGAGCGCCATAGTTGGACGGAAAGCATATAAGATATTATAAATTAAATAAAAGCTGTAAATTCACTTCACCTTTTCAGTTGAAAATCTGTCAAGAACTTTTCATTTTAAGGTACAACAGCCAGAATGTATATTTGATGTAATATCACATTTTAAATGGTTTTAGGAAAAAGTTGGGGAGAGATATAGAAAAAGTTCTTTGGAAAACAAATGAAAATCATTTTCATGTTCAGCGACCAAATATTAGTCTGAAAAACAGCTTTTTAGCGAAGTATCACTCATTTATCAAATATTTTTAAGCTCGAGTTATTGTTGATAAAAAATGTATGTAGTTGTGTAAAACACATTGCTTTCCGCTCCCCTTAATAGGTAGACCACCCCGCAGGGATCTAAGTTGTGTTCTCCCATTTATGCACATCCTAAGCTAGTTATGCAACAGACTTGGAGTACTCAATGATTTGCATTTAAATCACCAATATATCTTCCCCAACTAGCTGTATCTGCCGCATGCACAACGGCCACATTGGAGCAAGCCGCATGCCGGTATCCAATTTGTTATGTTGAGATTGTTAGCGGCTAAACCGCAAGTACTCTAACATCCATTGCAGCAAGTGTCTAGAAGAGTTAGAGTGCGTGCAAATTCAGCTGGGGCCAGATAGTGTAGAACAGGCCACTCATCTTTCATGCAGTTCATTTGTTTTGACCGGGTTAACATCACACCCGCTGTGCCAAAGATTTGTTTACTTGTCTTGTAACTTTTTTTCTTATTTTTTTCTTTGGTTCTTGCAACATAAGCCAACAATAAATTATGTATTTCTTACTTTGCTGCATTAGATATTTAACGTGCAAGAAAACTGGTTAATTGAGTGAATAGCCATAAAAGTATGGATTGTTGAAATGGGCATACAGGCTTTTGATGACTAAATTTGTTTTTGAGAAATGATTTAATTATTACATATATTACTTTCGGTAATTTTATTGAACTCGATGCCAGTTTTAGGGATTATTATGAGGAAATCGTTGCTCTCTAAAAATAAATTTTTCTCAACCTCAATAAAATTACTCAACATTTCGAAAATATTGAATATTTTAAAAATATTCATATAAATGTATTTTGAAAATATCCAATCTATAACTGAAGTATTTTTTAAAACAAATGTAAGTACATGCATTTATATTGTAGATGAGAAATTCATGCCATCACATTACCCATATACATAAGAACATACAGTGTTCGTCACATTTTTAGCACCAAAATTCAATGAAATCTTGTTTGCCACTTACGGTTACTAATTTATTTATTTAATAATTATTTATAAAAGTATAGTAATTTTCAACACACAAAACTTTTTGCACAAACAAATTTAAAAAAAATTTCGAATATAAACTTTTTGGTAAGCTTTTTTCTCTGTGCCGTCACTACTATAAAAATCTCGTGTCACGGTATTTGGGAGGTATGAGATCAGTAGTGCGATTCACTAACTTATTTTAGTGATATTGGCATGGTTAACTCATCTTAACGAAAATTTTAACGATGCTGCTATTAAGAAGCTAAACGACAACAAATTTCATGTTGTTAACTCAATCGAGAAAAGAGAAATTCGTAACTTAAACTTAAATAAAAGATAAATTTAAAATTCCGTGATTTGATTTGTCGAAATTAAAAAAAGAACATTAAATAATGTCGTTTAAATATTTATAATATGATTTATCACGAGGTGACGAAGAAGTAAGCGATCCAACAGTGGATTGACGTTTACTCCGGGATGTTAGCAATCCTTTTCATTTGAACGCAACTGAATTTCAGAAGCTCCAGACTTGGCTAAATACCTAATTTCATAGCTTGACCTTTGACCCAAGTGGAGCGTCAAGCTGCTAAAGAAAGTTTTGCTTCAGTGTCATCACCGTTTGTGGGAGGCACTATTGGGACCGTCGAGTGTACTCATGTAACAATTTTGGCGCCAAAGAATCATGAGGAGGCTTATGTTAATTAAAATAATGCGCAAATTGTAAAAGAAAAAATGTTTTTCAAGGATTCAAGCTATAAAAAAGGAAATATAATTTATTTTTAATATATATATAAATGATTCTAATTAAAAAACTTTAAATACAAAATCGAAATACCCTGAACCACAACATGATTCATAATCGGGCACAATTTGAAAACGAAAACTATTGCATATTTGCAGGTGATTCCGTATATTCCATAGAGTCGAGTTGATGTCTATTCTACCAAATCACTCAGAGGAGAGTACGAAATTCCGCTACAATAGAGCATTGCAATTTATAAAAAGAATTACAAATATTTGTAGTTTGAAATAAACTAGTATCTTCGCTTTAATGAAACATAATAAAAATGCGCTCAAATTTACATGTATTCCATAGCACGGATTCATTTATTTTTTCCCATTACTTTTAGTGTTTTTCGCTCATTTTGTCATTTTGTTTCACCAACATAGTAGTTTGAATAATTACAACGAGACAGCTGTTAAGTGTCCTTAAGAATAAATTAGTGAATCGCACGATTGTCAGATCATTTAAAGTTAGTGAATCGCACTACAGGTTTCAAGTACATTTTATGCTTGAAAGACGGCTGCCACCTAGTATTTGCAAACACAAATGTAATTAAAATATACACAAGTTAAGTTAATATGTGCATATCAAGCGGTTCGCCGCGGAAAGAAGGTGCATAGCTAACTTTTATAAGGGTTGCCATCTGTTTGAAAATACGAGTTAAATTAAATTATATAATTATATATTATATAATAAAAATAAAAAAATATGGGTGTCATACCGTTCGCCTAGGCGAGGACAAGCGCATAGCTTTATTCTAAAAGGGTTGTCATCTGTTTGAAAAGTCGAATTTAACTAAATTTTAGTTAAAGCTCAGTCAAATTAAATTATACACAAGTTATATGAAAAAATAATATGCGAGTGCCAAACTATTCGAATCGCTAAGGAGATGTCTTATGGCTTTTATAAGGTTCCACCTGTTTGAAAATTCGAATTTAGTAAAATTATCCAGAAGTTATATGAATAGAAAAGATCGGTGTCAAACAGTCCGTTTGGCTGAGGAGAGAAGGTTTATAGCTAGATATATTCTAAAAAAAAGGCTGCCATCTGCTTAAATGGTCGAATTTAACTAAATTATGCACAAGTTATATAAACGAGTATGGCGTATTTGTTTAGCTACAAGAAAGTTTAAAGGTATATTTTGAGGTGGTTTGCCACATTTTTCAAAAGTCAAATTTGTCTAAAACACACACATGAAAATAAAATATTAAACAATTAAGTGTCAAACTGTTCCCCTCGACAAGAACAATGTGTTTACTCAGATTTGAAAGAGGGTTGCCACCTGATATATGTCACAGAAACTGAAATGCATTTTGCGGTTTCATAGGGGTCAATGTCTGCCGGGCTTTTCTAGTTTTATTATAATAAAGTGTAAATTTTATGTGACTAGAAATTCGGGTTAATTTTGGATCATTTTTTTTTTTGCTTCCATATAACGCATTGACCAAATTTATTTTTATATTGAAGAAAATGCGAAACACCTAGTTACTTTATTATACTGAAATTGAATTAACTATCAAAATATAAACCCAAAAAAGCACAAAAAAATCGCATTACAAATTTGGCAAATTTGATGACGCTTTTTTCAGATTTACGGGTCTATTCTGCACCGGTAACAACATTTTTATTACCGGTAATAAAAACGTCCGGCAACTTTTAAACCCTTTTGGTATTCTGCACGTTCTTATTACCGGAAAATTTTATTACCACCGCACTAGGTGGTAACTATTAGAAAACATCTGACGTTTATTTACATTTTTGTAATAAATTAAAGAGTAGTGAACTATTAAACGTTGATTTTTTTATTAAACTAATTGCAATACGAGTTTTCAATATTAAAAACATAATGGCGACTTCTTTGGTAATGTTACTGCTGATTGATGAGGAGGATGATGAAATATCCCTACGTAGACAGCAACTGAAAAGTCTTCGGAACAACAGCGATCCATTTAGTTTACCAAACGAAATTTTTAAACAGAATTTTCGAATGCCGAAAGAAGCATGCAATTTTGGTGCCTTCGGGGTGTTCTTGCCTTGGAGCAGCTCCGAACGGTCCTTTACGAAGGCTACATACCAGCGTAATTGCTGCTGGGTTGTCCTTGCGTATTTTCTGCAATTAAAAATTAATGATATTATAATAATTTATTAAATTTACTTTAGTAAATCACTCACTTATTCATCTCCATTGTGATTCGCTTGTAAAATTTGTGTTCAAATTCACACCACACCAAAGCAAACACCGTATGGTGAGTTTTACACTGTTGACAGCGTTACCAGTGTGCAAGAATGCCGGTTACAAGAAGTGGTAACATTTTTCGGTAATAAAATTTGCCGGTTACAAAATTTCCGGTAACGTGCAGAATAGACGTGTTATTGAATTTTTATGAATTTCGTAAAAAGCTTGAAACTTTTATATATGTGGTTTATGTTATAGAATGAGCTATAATTTTATAAAAAAGTATTAAAAATAAGCGGCAAACAGTATTACATTGTATTTTGGTGTTTTATATATGACGAACATCGTATGTACATTGTATGAAAGGCTAAGTAAACATTGAACGTTACAAATTGTTATATGTAGTTGTCTT
Source organism: Anomoia purmunda (assembly GCA_951828415.1). Lineage (NCBI taxonomy): Eukaryota > Metazoa > Arthropoda > Insecta > Diptera > Tephritidae > Anomoia > Anomoia purmunda. The sequence continues at coordinate 56,116,365 of OX639993.1, forward strand.
CCATCTCGTATGAAGGGCATCACTTGCGCGACATAATTATTATGCTTTGTACTTTCGCCTCGTGCGGTTTTATTGCCAATTCAGTTGATTTTTTGCCATTAAATTGGTGCCCAAATCGCACTTAAAATATTGAGTGCACACCTACAACTCCTTTGACTGGGTAATTTTCAAAAATGGGAACGGTAAGAGAAGAAATTTAGTTTTAAGAATTTATTATTTAATTAAAGTTACATTTTGAACTCAAAGCCATTGAAACGAAATTGAATTTCTTAAATAATATTTAAAAATTGTTGCTTTTCACTTACTTTTGGCACTTCGTTTTTTGTTATCAACAACTGCAAAAATGTCACAAGTCAGTTGATCAACTTAAATTACACAAACATTTTACGAGGTACGTTAATCTAACAGTGTGTGTAAACGCTTAGCGTTTCGTAAGTTTAAACGTTTAGGTGAATACCCTTTTAGTTAAAGCAATTGTCTAATATGTACATATATTATTGGCTCTACTAAAAATCCCTTGCGATGAACCATCTGGTATTGCAACGAAATCTAAAAATCTGTCGCAACAACTATCCTAAAAAAATTCTTACAATACGAGTAATATCCAAACTTTTGTTCACATTAATGTCGGTCATTTCGTCAACGTAAATTGCACAATATTGGCGTTGCATTATGATAGAAATTTTTGGTACCTGAAATCGTACTTATGATTTTTGTTCTTAATTTTAACTTATATAAAATCACTTTGCGATCGGTTATTGCGTTAATACGATTCCCCAAATGATCTAAACATCTGCACGGCAAATTGTGCTGCGCTAAAAACAACCATAACTTTATTTCAAACTGCCTTGTGCTTTCAAAAATTTATATTTCTAGCTGTTGTCTGTCTTAGAAAGTTGAAGCTGACTAATTGAAATTGTATCTTAAGTACCAAAGTAGGATGTAAAGTACCTTCAAAATCTGAAAGTACCAAAAAGAGGTACAATGCTTCTAAAATATCATAATTACCATACATTTACAGAAGCAGCGGAACAAATTCTGATACAGTCTGCAATCTGTTTTGCCGCGAGCAATATTATGTTCGGATGCTGATTTTTTTGGGATTTTAGCGCATTCTGGTCACGTTTTGTATAGAAAATTTACAAAAATTACTCAAAACGAAAAGTAGGATATTATATTATTCACTTTGATTTCAGATTTGTGTTCGCAGACGGCAGCTTTGTGTACAAGGAAATTTCAATAATCAACAATGGTACGGGTTGGAATTAAAATTTATGCATATACTTAAAAAACATAAAATCTTTTCTTTTTTATTTAATATTTAACTTCGTAAAAAATTCATTTACGTTAATTAATTTGTTTATGCACATAGTTCAGCCTATTTGTTTTTAATTTATTTACCAACTAATAATGAAAACACAGTCAAATATTCGCTTGAACCAATTTTCAAAACATTGTTGCCGCTCAGAAGAGTATACCTCTAAAACGAGCTGTTTGAAGGCTTCTACAGCTCCTTCAGGCGTTGAAACGCGTTGACCTCGCATTTTCTTTTTTTGATGTTCGGGAATAAAAAGAAATCATTAGGTGCCAAATCAGGGCTGTAAGGCGGATGACCCACCAATTCGATACGTGAGAGCTCGCATTGTCTTGGTGAAGAATGATTTGTCCTCGGCGGTTGGTTTTCCTTAATTCTCCAAAAACTTTTGGCAAACAAATGGTTGCATACCACTCAGAATTGACCGTTTTAAGTTTATCTAGTGGAACAGTTGCAACATGACCAGATTTTCCGAAAAAACAGGCGACCATTTGCTTTGAGGTACTTCTTGCGCGAACAACTTTTGTTGGATTAGGCTCGTCTTGGAACACCCATACAGTCGATTGCTGCTTTGTTTCCAGCTCATATGCATAGATCCAAGATTCGTCCCCTGTTACGATGTCATAGACGTGCTTTGATCCACCGCGGCTAAATTTCTTCAACATTTCTTTACACCAATCGACACGAGTCCGTTTTTGGGCAATTGTCAAATTATGCGGTACGAATATCCAACGAGAACAAATCTTCTTTACGACCAAATGTTCATGCAATATTGAATGTATGCTGGTCCCACTAAAGGCCATGGATGCCTCTATCTCGCGATATGTCACATGACGATCTTGTATTATCACATCAACTGTTTCTGGCACACCCACCGTTTTTGGACAACCTTCACGAAATTCGTCCTGCAAAGATTGGCGGCCACGTAGGAACTCGTTCCACCAAAAGCAGAAGTAAGTTGATTGATGCACTCCTGTCTCGATAATCCACGTCGAAAATCGTAGTAAATCATCGCACGAAATTGTTCACGGGTTAATTCCATTTTTAGGCAATATGAATTTTTAAACTCACTATAAATAAACACAAATAAAACTCGTAAGTGAAAACGTTATATGCAAGTTTATGCCAAAAAATACCAAACTTTACGATAAAAATATCTAATTACAGCTAATCACATGTAGTGTTGCGAAGGCGCAAAATATAAAAGGCATCCCTCGTAACTTAAACAAAGATGATATTCAATAAATGTATGTATATAAAACTAAAAGTAGAATTATCTATTTGTGTGAAAAATATTTATATTAATGTTTCAAAATTTGTGCAGAATTTTCAAAACTTTAGCTTTTTAATCAGAATTTTATCCACTTTTGTAGTATGCGCCTTCCTCCATATAAAAGAAATTTTGTTCTAGTATTCTTTGGAAGAAAAAGCGTAACATAGTTAAAACAAATAAGATAGAGGCTAAGTTCGGTTGCAACCAAACTTTAAATACCTAGCGCAAGTTTTAATTTCAAGTAAGCATTACTGGTCGTATGCAATCTAGAGCAAAGCAAGCCAGGTATGCAGGCTTACATAACATTAACGATATATAAAATTTTTTTGATTTTTACAAAATATAATTTTGAGGGTGTGGTTATTTTTCGATTATATATACCGATTATATATCCGAATATGTATATTAAGTTTCTTTGAGATAACCAACGAGCCGACGGACTGATATGCATGGCTTAATAAATTTCGCAATTAATTCTAAGAATTTCGGTTTTCATATATATCTCGGGTTTTTATGCTGTTGCAAACAACCGTTAGGTGAACGAAGTTACAATACCCTGGGCACCAGTGCGCTTGTGTAATAAAATTTATCGAAAATCGGTAGACAATTGTGGTAAGACTTACACTGCTCACTCAAAAGGTTGTTGAAAATTTTGGTTAAAACTTTGTTAAAACGTTTTGTACATTTTTTGGTGCTCCATTTTCATGCACATATGTAAATGAAAGTATAAATCAGTTAACATAAGGTGAACTAAATACAATGCTGGCATTTCTTTATAAAGATGAATATTTACATATTATTTAAAATTTTTAGAATCATTTCGTATTAATAACATATCAACATATAAATATAATGCATACATATATATAAATATAAATGCTGCACATACAAATAAATTCAATACTTTTTTATGTAAGACTTTAGGGATACACCATAATTGGAACAAAAACATTAGCGTAATTTACCCTAAGCAACCTAAACATTTTTAGCACAAATATTTATTGCCACATATCTGTAGTCAGTCACCATCGTGCAATGATCCAATACTTTTTACAAATTATGTAATATAATTATAGCAAAGTGCGAATTTGTAGTGGTGGATTTTTTTTATAATTCCCCCCCTGACGATGTAGCGCCTTCTCTTTCATATAAGACATATTGCAATTGCTTTTAAGGGGGAGAAAATATAATAACGTAAAAAAGCGTTTGCATATCATCCGATCTGTAATTATTGCTCGCTATTATTTAGTAAGTGCTATATATAGTGCAATAGTATTTAAATGTGTTGTATTAATATTGAGTTGAATGCTAATTCTAATTAAAGTTTACATTGTATTAAATAAATGTGTAGATCCTATTAATTGGAGCATAATAATATAGAAAGTACTTTACATAGAAATATACACATTAATCTTTGAAATTTGGACTTAACTTCAGATAGCACAGCAAGAAGCTCCTCGCTTAGTTTACATATATACCTATATACATATGTATATATCAGAAAAACAAAGTTGCTGATGAATAATAACTTGGATATACATAGAATGAGATTAGTCCGTTTTTATTTCAATCAGTTCCTCTTTTTATTTAAAAATCAGCTCTTAACTGATCAGAATGAAGCAGTATCCGATTGTTCCCGGAACACATTAGTTTGAGACTATTATAGCCCAACTGTACTCTATGGAGATTAATCCGGAATACTCTCTTTAGAGACTAGTTGCAATGTTTTTTTGCAGGGAAACTTATTGAATATCATTGATCATAAAAACTAAAAAATGAAATACCGCGCGCACCTAAGTGCGCGAGCCTGAAAAAAAGCTTACGTACCAATTCTACAAAGAGATATAGCGTTAAATTTGGGAGACAATTTTTAGTAGAAATAAATGAAAATGTTAGTAGCATTAATAAAAATAGTAGCCGTAATTCAGTGTAAGACCAGTGGTAGAAATTAGTGGAAATAGTAGTAGTATTTAGTGAAACTAGTAGTAGAAATTTATAAAAAATAGCAGTAGTACTCGCTAGTAGCATTAGTAAAAATAGTAGTGGAATTAGTAAAAATATTAGTAGTAATTAGTATAAGCTCTAGTAAAAATATTAGTAGAAAATAGTAGTAGCAATTAGTAAAAATAGTAGTAGTAATAAGAAGTAGCATTAGTACAAATTAGTAGAAATTGGTAGTAGCATTAGAAAAATGTTTGTAGAAATTAGTAAATATGATAGCAGAATTGGTAAAAGTAGTAGTAGTAATTCGTAGAAGCTCCAGTAAAAATAGTAGTAGTAATAAGAAGTAGCATTAGTAAAAATTATAGTAGAAATTAGTAAAAAAAAAAGTTGTAGCACTAGTAAAAATAGTAGTAGAAATTAGTAAATATGATAGTAGAAATTAATAAAAAAAAGAGTAGTAGCGAATAGTAGTGGCAATACTAAAAATACTAGAAGTAATTAGTAGTTGTATGTTGTAGTAGTAGTGGTAATTGTAGTAGTTGTAGTAGTAGTAGGAATTATTAGTAGTGGTAGTTAGCAGAACTAATAATGGTAGGAGTAGTAGTACTACTAACAATTATGAGCTGTAGTGGTGGTAAATAGTGGTAGTAATAATAATAGTAGTTGGTGTGGTGCCAGCTGGGGTTTCGCAATTGCAAACCTCCGAATGTATGTGACTTCTCACATAACTCATCTGCTGGTTAGAGTCATCATAAAACTTTAGGTTCCCCAATTTGTGGTAAAATATCAAGACAGCCACCAAAATCAACAGGAGAACTTCGAATAAAAATCGAGCTACACTTGCATAGAATGTAAGGGCCAAATTATTATATTATTACAAAATTGAATTCTGAACATTCTGTGAAAAATATTGAAATACTTAACGTCAACTGTTAGTTGAAGTTTTTTAAATTTTCATAAAATTCTTACAAATTTTATAATTTCGACTTTTACGGTTTAAGCTATATTTGTATTAAAAAAAAAATTAAATAAGGAATTAAACATGGCAAATGTACCTACACAAGATTGCAAACAAAAACTGAACCATTATCTCTGTAAGTCACTATATGTACATATGTGCATGCAAATACACATAAAAAGTAAGCGAAATATATTCGCATTAGCAAATTCTTTACAGCTATCTTAAAAAGTGACTAGTTTGTATGTAATTTGAACACAATAATAAGTGGCGCAAAAAGCAAGTGGAATAACAATGAAGTAGTAGTAGGCTAAGCGCGCATTTACTATGTACGTCAGCATTTGTATTTGCCTACTTGCATAAATACAAAGGCGGCTCTATTAGGCCTTTGGGGGCCCAAATCAAATTCAAAAAATATGGTTGCATATAAATATCTTAGATATTTTTCGATCTTATGTGGCCAGTGAACAGAAAAAGTGAAATTAAATTAACATTACAAAAAGCGAACATTTGTTGTCGAATGTTTATTTCTACATTGTACTTACATATATGTTACGAATAAGAGTTATTTTCCAACGTTCTTTCAGTATTTATAAATACAGCTGGCACAGATAATACATATATATTATTCGATTGGCGTTGTCGTAATTTTGTTATCAATTCGATTAAAAAGCGTTGTCAATGCTACCTACGTTCCACTATGAGTGCATTTATTCCTCAGAATTGTACCCAAAAATTTAGAATCGAAATCGTACTAATAATTGCGCACATATTTAGAAAGTTCATTTCTTACGTAAGTAACTAACATATAAAAATAATATTTGAAATAAAAAGAGGAGGCTAGAAAAAGCTCCGAAGTCAGAACTAAAATTTTGAGGCTGATGAACAAAAATAAATGCGATATCTAGCCTCAAAAATGTTAATCTAGTCACGCTGTACGAGGGTTGCCTTTTATATTTTGCACCTAATAATGAAAACACAGTCAAATATTAAAGAAAATAGTTTTATTGTTTTTCAAAATATTCTCCATCCAAGTCAATACACTTCTGCGTTCGCTTGAACCAATTTTCAAAGCACTTTTGCCACACAGAAGCGGATACCTATAAAACGAGCTGTTTGAAGACTTCTACAGCTCCTTCAGGCGTTGAAACGCGTTGAGCTCGCATTTTCTTTTTTATGTTCGGGAATAAAAAAAAATCATTAGGTGTCAAATCAGGGCTGTAAGGCGGATGGCCCATCAATTCGACCTTTTGAGTCCTCAAAAACTCTCTTGTGTGATTCGATACGTGAGAGCTCGCATTGTCTTGGTGAAGAATGATTTGTCCTCGGCGGTTGGTTTTCCTTAATTCTCCAACAACTTTTGACAAACAAATGGCTGCATACCACTCAGAATTGACCGTTTTAAGTTTATCTAGTGGAACAGTTGCCACATGACCAGATTTTCCGAAAAAACAGGCGACCATTTGCTTTGAGGTGCTTCTTGCGCGAACAACTTTTGTTGGATTAGGCTTGCCTTGGAACACCCATACAGTCGATTGCTGCTATGTTTTCGGCTCATATGCATAGATCCAAAATTCGTTCCCAGTTACGATGTCATAGACGTGCTTTGATCCACCGCGGCTAAATTTCTTCAACATTTCTTTACACCAATCGACACGAGTCCTTTTTTGGGCAATTGTCAAATTATGCGGTACGAGTATCCAACGAGAACAAATCTTCTTTACGACCAAATGTTCATGCAATATTGAATGTATGCTGGTCCCACTAATGGCCAAGGATGCCTCTATCTTGCGATATGTCACATGACGATCTTGTATTATCAATTGACGCACAGCATCGACTGTTTCTAGCACAACCACCGTTTTTGGACGACCTGCAAAGATTCGCCCTGCAAAGATTGGCGGCCACGTAGGAACTCGTTCTACCAAAAGTAGAAGTAAGTTGATTGATGCACTCCTGTCTCGATAATCCACGTCAAAAATCCTAGTTAATCATCGCACGAAAATGTTCACGGGTTAATTCCATTTTTGGGCAATAAGAATTTTTAAACTCACTATAAATAAACTCAAATAAAACTTGTAAGTGAAAACGTTATATGCAAGTTTATGCTAAAAAAAATACCAAACTTTACGATAAAAATATCTAATTATAGCTAATCATATGTAGTGTTGCGAAGGCGCAAAATATAAAAGGCAACCCTCGTATGTGACAATTCGACATCTGCTCAGAACTAGAACTGTTCAAGCAGTCATATACATAAATAAACAGTAAGTAGGGAGATTCAAAAGAGTAGGATCGGCACAGAAAACATAGCCTCAAAAGAGTTATGAGTAGAGTCGAAACCATTCAGCTAGTTCAATATTACAAGAACGTACTGTGGGAATTCTTCCGAAAAAAAATAAAAATCGCAAGGTTATGGCAGGAACTATCGGTTTAAGCTGATCAAATCCTCATGTCACACTTCACGTAAGACCACGTGCGGGGTAAGGCTTAGATAAGTCCATAGCTATGTTCCCTTACGAGCAGATATTACGAAGAGGTGACATATCTTGTTCCCCTGGACCACCGACTTAATTTCAGCTGAGCAGGCGACAATATTGCACCAAATGAAACAAAACACGCGGCAAGAAGTGGAATCCCTTACGAAGGTTTTTTTTTTACAATACTTGTGTCCGATTTGATGATTATGTCGTCATATGGATGATTTTGTTTATGAAACCAATTAGTCAATTAGTTTTAGATGGAACATGTTTAAAAAAAAATTGAGAAGTTTGATAGTATAACATAACACAAACACATGGCAACGAACGTTGATTTGAGGGCCAGTTTTTACACATCAGTGGCATCAATTATTTTTATAAACACTTATGACTAAAATTGTATAACAATCGGTATTAAAAATATCTAGTAAATAAAAAAAAATACTTTATTTCAAAATATTGAAGTCTTAACTGTGTAACATTTTGCTTATTTTTGGGTTTATAAAAAAATATATTTGTTGTCTGAATAAATATCTGAATTAGTAAAAACAATATTTCATTTTGAATGATCTGCTCTAAAATACCGCAATAAACTGCTTAGCCCATTACATTTTTCCATTTGTTACATTTCCTCACAATAAATATTATTTTTGGGACAGGAATTATATGATATAATCACAAAAATCCCGGGATCAGTAAAATCCCCAAAATTGACATCCCTAGACCGAACTTACATTTCTCCAAAAGATTTTTGCTGAAAGCGATCCCGCACCCAAAAATCTTATAAGATAGTATGAAAGACAGGAACAAATTTAATTTTTCCGAAGTTACCAGTTTTAATCCTAAGAATTTTTGTTGTCAAATGTGACGTTTCTATTACAGTTATCAAAAGTCCCAATTTTTTATCAGACAGCGTTCCCATTCTTTATAGAGTTACTCTCTCGCTCTGAGCGATTTTTGTATTTTTAAACAGTTTTACTACATTCAGTCCGAGAAGCGCGCGATCTGCGTTATTTTTAATTGAAAATGACCAAATTCCAATTTTACTTTCAGCCGAAGTTTGTAAGTTTAACATTTGTGATGGAATTATTTCTAAAATTATAAATTGGTGCTGAGCCATTAGTAAAAAACAAAATTTGAAAATGGATAACTAAATTTGGTTTCCAATAAATATTTAATTTTTTTTAGTAAATCTGTATAGATATGTTAAAAATTTCGATTTTTATTAGAACATAGTTTGTTTTTTTTTTCTGAATAAACAACATCGTAAATTATTTCAAATTCTGCCGAGATTTCCATTGGATCATCAGATAGCCTCCAAATTGCTTGTTTTTGGCACGAACTCTCTTCTTTCATATAGCACACATTATAACTCTCGCTCGTTCTAAATAGTACACGCAATAATACAATAATTACTTCGATGGTCTTATTTCGAAATAACGGTTTCCCAAATCTTAGGAACTAACACCATTTGCTTGTTAATCTACTTTCTTTGTTTTCAACTAACAACGGATTCGTTTGACATCTTTTTCATTACAATTTTGTAATCTACGAAACCTCATCTATTTACCAAGCCTTGGGACATAAGCTTTCATTGATCACATCGCGAAATTGACAACGCTGGACTTTCGGCCATCCTCTCAGCTCCAATATTTTCACATGATCTAGCTGAGCAAATACGAGGTCCTTACATGCCGAACATACCCGAGACGTTCAATTTTTTTTTTAATACACTATAGCTGGTCGAGAAGGTGTTGGATAATGGCCAAAAGCAGAACGGACTTGGCTAACAGTCTTCGGGAAATTTTTGATCCATTTCTTAAAACTACCTGGTTTCACTAGCTACATAATATGTGACTGTGCTAACAGCTTCAAAATGGTTTGAAATGAAGCCTCTAGTTGAAATAGCCTTTACAAAACGAACAACGGAACCAGCGGACTTGAGAATTATGTAGGTGGCCACAAAACGGCAGTATTTAAGTGGAAATTGACATTCAAAACAGACATAAAATGGAAAATTTTGCTGCTGTACGAAAATCGAATTGAGTACAAAATTTGGAACATTTTAAGAATTTGTGGAATTTATGAAATATGTGTCACCATTCATATCAGAGTTACCTAAAAGGCAATAAGGACCAATTGTTTTTTTATAACTTTACTCACATAACTTATAGACACCAAAATTATAAGAATAATCAGAGAAAACCAACGATTAAACGAAATATGTTTGTTAATCCGTTCGTTCATATGTGTATCGGATAACTTGTGTACATTTTGAGATATCTTAACTAAACTTGGTGCACTTGCTACACTTTGCCCTTTTACAAAAAAAAATCTGAGTACTTAACAATAAAAGAAATAAAGGACCATCTCCAGAACTGAGTTAACAAACTTTACCGAATTTGGTACGCGCTTTGCATTTAAACTCAGTAAGCACAATTTCCAAAAATTAAAGAAATCGGTTAAAAAAAACGTGCACTTCTTTTAAAAAACTCAGTATTTTAATAAATAGTGTAAGCAACTTCGCACAAATTTGATATGAAGAATTTAATTTGGGAAAGAAATTCACAAAAACTAAAATTTTAGAAAATATAGCAATAAGATATGTATCAGAAACTAAATTATTAAACTCTACCAAATTTGGTGCATACTTTCCATTTCAACTTTGTATGCATAATTTCGAAAATTATAGAAATCATATAACGGCAATTTATAAAAAATCCAAATATTCATGTACATTTAGTAGGAGAAACCTAATTACACATAAAATCCAAATTTTGGAAAATGGGTGTATAAAAGCATTTTCAATTTTCTGAATGAAGAGTATCATATTGACTAACTGTATCGCCTAATAAATAACGTTTAAATTTTTAAAATGAATAGTATTACAATGTAAAACGGATTGTTTATTTCAAATAAAAACAGAAACCAAATTTAATCTATTCTTCATTTGGTTTTAACGATTTACAGTTTTTCTTTTTGAATTTTTCCCATATAATTTCAATTATGACATCCACTCTTCTCCATTTATGTACCCATTTTTTTACGGAATTTATGAAAAATTTGTTTTAATGGATCATTTTTTTTTAAATGGCGTACGTGTTTCTTATTTCCATGCCAAATGGAAATTCGGTATAAAAATTCATAATTTAAAACACCCCAGCACACAGCAAAAGTTCTAGACATACAAACTTATGGAAACAGAAACTTAAACTTAGCCCCTTAACTGGATTTCTGAAAACGCCAGTGTCTATGCGATTGCATAATACGTGTACATATATTGCTTATATTTTCATTTCTTCCGTTTGCAATCATTTCTCACTAATCGTTTGCATATCCGATTGTACCGCTAGGTAATTAGCACTTAGTAAATTTCCTATTTAATATGAAAAGCAATAAAACTAAAAAGTTCTAACTATATAAAAGTGTGTGCTGTTTTCAATGACTTCTTTAGTTGCTGGCCTTTACTGCCTTTTGTTGTTCGCGTTCTAGGTTCTTGGTACCAGTAGACATGAGTTTCTCCATTACATTAGATTCGGTGATCCTTCTGGCCGCCATACTGCTGCTTATTGCCAGTTGGAAGCTGCATGAAAAACGCAAAGCTGTTCGTCATATAACTTCCAAAATGCCAACACAGTTTGGTTTGCCATTCATTGGCATCGCATATCGATTTTTAAGTTTGAATAGTAAGTGCTGTGAAAAGTGTTGTGGTAAAATTTGTATGAGAATTGTCTAAAATGTTTGATTTCAATAAAATTGCAGAAGTGTTTCGGAGTGTAAGTCGTGGCTTCGATCAAATACAAAATTTAACCGGTTGTGTATGGGTGGCCACAACCCCTTTCATAGCTACCGTTGAGCCCGAAATAATTAAACATATCACAACCTCACCAGATTTTCTCAACAAAGCCAGAGACTTGTACGCGCATTTCCATAACGGTGTAATTAACGGCATTATCGTGAATCCAGGTGAAGAGAAAACTGTGCTACGTACGGTTTTTAAAATACATATACGCAATACTAATAGTTTTTTTTTTCGTTTTTAATTTTTTCTCAACCGCTTAGTTGAGAAATGGAAGCCGGATCGCAAAGCATTAAGCCCTTTTTTTAGCCACAACAACCTTACGAGTTTTTTTCCTTTTTTCAACGCCAATGCACAGAAAGTCAAACAGAAATTGGCTGCTAAGGCTGGCAGCGGTGAACAGGATATCTATGGCATAATCAAAGCGCTTGGATTACAGTTGAGCATTTGTGAGTATACACCGATTGCATTCTTCGATTAAGGTACGAAGATGGATGAGAAATAACTTCATAAGGGTTAAGTTGTCCATTTTTTCATGCATCCAAATTAAACGCTATCTCAAGGTCATCCAAATAAATATTTGTTTGGTCGATGATCACTTCATTAAAACCCCACTCTCCGATCGCCCAGGTGGTCAAAACTATAGAATATCTATGATGGGAATTAAAAACTAAATAAGGATTGTAAACATATGTGGGAGTATTCTCAAGTGGTTGGTTAAATAGTCATAACTGGTATATCTGCAACACTATAAATAGTTAGAACATCGATAGATTTCATTTCTGAAAATTATCATATACATACGTACATATGTACATATATATCGGCGAGGCAATCTAGCGAGTGTTGGAATTAAATATTCCAATCAACCTTGTTTTTTCCTAAATCGCATTAACCATTAGTCCGAAATGGGCTTTCTATAGTCCGGATTAATTGTAGCTCTTGGTTGTTTTCTTGTGATATTTTTTTTAAAAGACTCTAGTATTCAAGCTTTTTCATTATTCAATATTTTAGATGGAATTATATAGTTAATCGTTACTTGATTCCTTGAATAGTAGGCACACATTGTTTTCCATTAGAAGTAACATATGTGAATCATTCAGTCAGTGGCAGTGAAGTGTGAAGTTGGGGTTAGAATTAGATTTTTTTCGAATTTCGATAATTATCCAGCCATTGGACTATTTATTCGAATATTTATCATTTTTTACTGAGCACTTAAAAGTTCTTAAGAATGATAACTCAAATCAAGAAAATATTAAAGAGAACACAAGAAGTATAATTAATAAATATTGGGGGAACAATAATTTATGGTAGTTTCCAAATAATTAGTATCACATACTAGGATTGGCAAAAACTCAGAAATATCGCAGTAAAAAATAACAAATTGTAGCAAAAGGAGAAAAAAGAACCGAATTCGCAATGATAATTTTTTGTTAATTTATGAATAAACATTTCAAACTTTTTAAAAAATTTATAAAAATGTAAGAAAGTTTCATCAAAATTTCCCATTTTTTATTCGAAATTTCGGAAAGATTTTGGGTGTGTAGTTTATAGCTGATTGAATTTCGGCAAATTAATCAATTCACAATTTACTGGCATGCGTCGGTTATCCTATGAATTTCGCTTCTAGTCTCTTCTTCATGATTGCCCGTTATAAATTGAATAGCTGAATTATAATAAAACCGTGTAAATGTTAATAAAACGTCGGGCGGTTGTAGATTTTGCAATTTGTGGAAAATTGTAGCAATTATACTACGATCGTAAGTTTAGTAGAGAATGGCCGAACACCGATTTTTAGGAACGACCCGAACATTTTCAAGGAGTAAAATAAGGAATAACCCATAAGTTTTTAAAAATTCTAGATTGTTAATGATTTATGACACATTATCACACCTTGGGAATCACGCAAATTTCTTTCAGTTGTATTACTGCAGATAATATCCGAAAGGCTGGTTTGACTTTTTCCAAGGATAAGCTTATTAAAAAGTTAAATTTTCTACCCATTTTATACTAAAACTGTGTGTTAGTTATTGAGCTTAATGCCGAGTTGAATAAAACAACTATTTAGTCATTTTAACTCGGCCAGGCTCAGTCAAGAGCTCCTGAAGATGACCTCAAATTGATCGTAATATCGACGAATAAAATTATTAAGCGCTTAAAATTACAGTGCCTCCAAGCCAAAGTCGGATACCGTTGAAAAAAAAGTTTTTTCCTAAAAATATTTCAACCAAAGCAATTAAAAAAAAGGTAAAATATTTTTTCAATTACTCATTTATTGCACTTCCAAAATATAAAATCAAGACATATAAATTAAATCAGTATTATAAAATATTCTAATAAAACATCAAATAAAGGTGAATTCAATGTGCAAGTCAAACTCGGACAATCACCAAGTTTTCTGAAATATCGAAATATATTTTAAAATGAAATATTTTGTATGAAGACCTTTATTTTTAATAATTATTTTGAGCCGGTTAGGCATTGATTTAACCAACTTTTTGCAAAAACTAGGTTAGATATTTTCCCATTCTTTTAATAAGACAGATGTCAAGTCATTTTTGCTTGAAACCGAATGCTGCCGAATTTTTGTGTTAAGATAGTCCCATTAATTTTTGATAGAATTAATAGCAGGACATTGGGGTGGCGTTTCCAGAACATGGTGGCATTTATAAAGCAACCAAGAACGCATTTTGTAGGCCTTATGCTTTGGATCATTGCCTTGGTAGAAATACCAATCATCACCGAGATCCAATTTGTCAAGACTGTTTGGTAAGTTTTCTTTTAAATTGTTCATTATTCCTTCAATAAAATGCAAAGATCCTGGTCCAGAAGCCGAAGATGAGTCCCAAATCATTACCGATACCCTACCATGTTTGACAGTTGTTCTCAGATTGCGCAGTTGCAGCTCCTCATTTGGTTTTTTCCTAACATATGGTTTACCATCGGAGCCAAAAACATTAAATTTACTGTCGTCAGTTAACATAACATTTTTCCAGAACGAAAAATCTTTATTTCCATGTTCTTTTGCAAATTTTAATCGGAAGTGTCTCATTGCGTTTGTTAATCACGGCTTTTGTCGGGCTTTTCTACCATTTAGATCAGCCTCATGAAGTAGATTTCTGATGGTAGATGCACTAGATTTTTTTCCCAACTTTCGTTTGGCTTGTGCATTGAATTTACTTTTATTTGATGTTTTACTAGAATATTTTATAATACTGAATTAATTTATTTGTTTTGTTTTTATATTTTGAAAGTGCAATAAATAAGTAATTGAAAAAATATTTTACCTTTTTTTAATTGCTTTGGTTAAAATATTTTTAGCAAGGAACATTTTTTGCTACGGTGTTCGACTTTGGCTTGAAGCCACTGTGTGTCGCAGAATATAACGTCGATGTCACGTAGTCAGTAGAACATAACAATTACAACGACTGTTGACATCTTTAATTTTAATTATTTTTAATAATTGCTCATTCAATAACATAAACCGTAAAAATTAAAATTTTTAACTTTACATCATTTAATAAGATATCGAACATTTGGATTTTTGAATTAGAGTTCGGTCGAGCCAGTCAGAAGCGCATAATCGGTTATCATAGGCAGTTCTGTACGTTCTACCATTATTGCATAGTGGCCGATTTAAATTCCGTTTGATTCACAATACCGGGTTTGTCCATTTTACTGATAACTTTCAATGAAAAGAAAATGTTCATATATATGTAATTAATTTTACTATATTTCCTCAAACTATTTAACGGAATCAGCGTTAAAAATTTTACTCCCCATTTAAGATAAGAACTTTCACTACAAAAAAATAAAGCCTAATTTTTTTTAGTCTTAGTCAGGACAAACAAAAAATAATTGCAACTGCTTGGGACTTTAATCAAATTAATAATTTACATACATAGTTCATTTCAAACTGCGTTTTGGGGGTTTTCACAGAAATTTTTCAAGTTATTAGATGAATCACAACTGAGTCTCATTCTCTTTTTACGTGCTATAAATGATCTTGTTGCAAATATTATTATGTATGAACTTGAGCCTATAGGAGTTTTCGATAAAAATATTTGAAATTCAAAATGTAGTTTAAAATATTTAAAAAAAAAATTAAAGCGGTATTTATGATTTTGTCTCTCTTAATATTTTACAAAAATCATTTAAACCTCTTTTCGGGGAGACCTAACCTAAGTTTTTACTGTGAAATCACTAAAAGGTATTTGATGAAGAATATATAAAACCTAAATATTCACATTTAATTGTTATTTTGATTTATGAATTTACAGTAACCATAATGGGTATTAATATGGAAGAAGGCACGCAGAAGTACAACGAGGTTATGAATGCCTTTAATATGTAAGTAAATTTTAATTTATAAAAATATGAATTATATTCCTGGTTCTGTAATTCGTGAACCATGGCTCGAATTTAGAACCAGCTAGTCAAGACCAAAGTATATAAAACAAAGAGAAATCAACATGTGACATATTTTCTTTCGATTTGCTTATTTGACAACAGTTTTGCCATTAACGACTTTACTTTTATAAGTATTTCAAAATTACACAATTTAATTTTAAAACCAAACATAATTTATCGTGCAATGAAAAAAGAAAGATATGGTTTCAAAACTGAAAATTTTTATATCGTAAAACAAAACTAAGCATACTTAAACAATTCCGGTCAATTTGGTCTATGCAACACTGCCCCCAATAATTAGGTAGATAGGTATAGTGCCGATGAATGTGGCAAATAAAGGGGAATGTATGAATGCGCTAAACCATAATGCAAATAAAATAAAAATAGTATTAATAATAAATTGTATAGATATCCGGGCAATTGCAGTAACGAAGATCCGGTTAACCGGGAATGTTCTGCATTTCACTTCCGAGTGAATTCGTGAATTCTCGAATAAGGCAATTTGTGAATGATTTTTGCGATAGCTACTTGGAGAATTATTGGTACTCGAATATTTCCATGGCGTTTTATTGCCTTCACCTATTCTCACAAATATTCTAATCTTCGCAAGAAATGATGCGACCCCAACCTTTTGACATTCGGTAACCAGTTATTTATTTGCCCCCATTTGCATTTTCATCTGGTTATTCGTATATCCGCATTTCTTGTTTAAGTTTCAGCGTAACTAAATTTTGCGGTCGGAGATTTTTAAGTCGAGGGTAATTTGGGGGCGCTGATTACGAAAATAATATCAGTTTTGTCGAATTGGCTCTAGTTTTTCAGATAAAGACTTTTAAATATTTTACGAAAAAACCTAATTAAAAATACCAATATGGATTTAAATCATATTTTTATTGCGCGCCTGTATAAAAATAATACAAAAATAAAAAAAATATATCCTTTTCAATAATTAATTTTAAAAAAATTACAAAAAACTTTTTCTGTAGGACCTCCTATGATGTCGTTGCTCAGGACAATCCCGTATTAAGATCCAGCAGTAGTCTGCCATCATGTGGAATCTTTCTTCCATTATTTTTATGTGCTGGTGGAACCTTTCACCGTGTTCCTCAATGTAATCGCCTAGGTTGTCCGAGAATTTGTCCAAATGACTATGTAAATAATGTAATTTAATGTTCATTTTAGCTCCTAGTTTGCGAAAATTGAGAAGCATATCAGACAACTAGTTTTGTATAGTCTGGTGATTTATGATTTCCCAAAAAATGTTTGGACTACATTAACAAAGCTTAGCCAGGCTTGAGATTCAATTTGTGACATATGGTTTAAGAATTCAGTGTCTTTTAGAAGGATACGAATTTGAGGACCATCCAAGACTCCTGCTTTTAATTTTTACATACTAAGGACTGGAAATTTTTGGCAAACATATTCGAAACAGTTACCTGTCTTATCAAGGGCTTTGATGAACTGTTTCATTAGCCCAAGCTTGATGTGAAAAGGTGGAAGAATGATTTTTTTCATATACATATAAAACAGGGGTATTTAGTATTCCAACTTTGTTGGCCCAATAAAAAATTCACTATCTTAAAAACTTATTGAGGAATAATTAAATTAATACAACTGGAACCGGGCCATATAATTTTTTTTCATTAATTTCTTAAGTTTCGTTTATCTCAAGAACTAGAGCCAATCCAAAAAAAGAAAAAACACAGTTCGTAAGCCTGCTACTATGTTAATAAAAACTATTAACCAAATCATGACCGCAGGTTTTTTTTTAATTTTTGCTACGCAGTGTTATCGGTATAGTTGAAATGTCCGAATGGATCTACACATGAACAAATATATGAATTGTTCACGTTTTGATTTTCAAATAAGCGTACGTCAGATATTGATTTCACTTTGTTTTATACACTTTGGTCAAGATGAATTCATGTAAAAGGTGAAGTTACTATAGCAGCTGATTAGATTTTTTTTTATTCACCTACATGTATTTTGTTTTTGCTTTTGCGTATGAGCTTTCAAAAGCCGTAAAAGCAAAAACAAAATGTATGTTAATTTTGACAATTCTTACGTAAAAGCAAAAACAAACTACATGGGAATTTTGTAGTTGTATTTATAACACCACCTTATATGGATTCGCCTTGACAGTCAGTCCAATTACTTTCCAAATTACTTAAAAAAATTATTTTTTTTGGCATGTCGACAGACAAAAGCTGATATAGTTTGGTATAACTTAATATTTTTTAAAATTAAATACCATATTAATATATTGCTTTTACTTTTTTCCTAACACACAGCTTAGTCGCACGTATGGCGCAGAATGCTGTTTACTCATCAGTGGGTCTAAGCTTTCTTACCCAGTCGCCAAGTTATTCTAGAACTGTTAAATATTTACAAGAATTAGTCCGCTCAGTAAGTAATAACTAATCGTAAAATATGTTAAAAAATGCCAAGTAAACTCACCAAATGAATATGCAATATCGATATGGGCCCTTCACGGATACTTAGACAAATACGCTCTTTTTATATAATTTGGGCATTTCACAAGGTTTCTTATTTGGTGTTATTTGTTGTATGAGCTATAGTTTTAAAACAGTTATTTGTTATTTCACAAACTTCGAATAAAACTACATATGTAACCGATGTTTATTTAGTATAATATTTCATCAGTAATCGAATACAACATAAAATTTGCCAGTATGTTCATAAGATGCTAATTTTCATGCAACTCTCTAATACAACATACACAGAGCTCGACCTTGTAAATTACCCAAATGTGTTCTAACGCTTTTTATTCTGTTCTTAGCTGTGAAATTTCGCCAAAAACGTCATTATTACAGCTCATCAAATATGTCATATTTAACAGCAAAGTATTTATATAAGTAGTTCATTTCACTTGAAAAAAAAACGGAACACCAAGCTGAATTATGTCTAAAGAGTTAAATTAGTCCAAGTGTATGAAAATGCTTTAACCATGGAACGTAGATTACAAAGAAATTGCATGGCGTTTCGTTTTCTGGGGCAAAAAATTTCGTACAATTTCACCACATCAGAAACCAATTGGATTAAATCTGATTCTAATATCAATCAGAAAAAGTAAAATTTGTTCTGGTATGGTGAAATTGGACGAGACTTTCTGTTCGACGAGCGGTGGGAGTGATGCAGTCTATTTGACGTATTGTGAATATCTGGTCCGTGGTCAATTTGCCAGTTTGCCACTCAGTTCATTGATGGTTGATTTCAGCAAAGAACATATAAGTAGATTACACAGATGCTGCATCCCATCCCGCCGTTCAGCTAACAGAAAATCTCGCACAATTCACCATAGCAGAACTAATTCGACTTTTTCTGATTGAAATTGGAATCTGATTAGATCCAACTGATTTCTGAGTTTGGGAAATTGAACGAGAGTTCCTGCCATAGGAAACGAAACGGCATGCAACTTCTTTGTAAACTACGTTCTTTGATTTCAGTCTTTTGCACAATACGCTTGATATAAGTAACCTTATATGAAATGTTAAGGACATTAGCGCGGCAATTGGCGTATGTTTGGGGCACACTTAAATTTCGATCGGCAGGCATATTCTGAAAATGAGCTGTTGCATGCACCTTACCAACTCTTCGCCACCATGCTTCAATAGCTCAGCTGGTAATCCATCAGCGCCAGCGGCTTTGTAATTCGGCAGCCGCTTTATTGGTATCCTCATTTTATTGACGTCGGGTGGCGGGATGCTAGTGCCATTATCAGCGATTTTGGGATCAGGATCTTCATCTTATCTGGCGACGCTCTGCCTGTGTTCATTTTGCAAAGTAGAGAAATGTCCCCTTTAGATATTAAATGAGCTGTAGACATCACTGACCAGGTCGCCGTTCTTGATCTTACAGGAATTACATACATTACTGGACGGAAAATTTAGTGTAGAAGAATCTTAAACCTAAATGACAGCGCCTGAAAGAACTGATGTGGACTTCCAGCTTCAATACGTCGCTGTACTTATTACACATTTTCGAAAAAGGGACATCTCTGAAAATAATTCCGAAAGACATCACAACTCTAATGCATAATTTTCATTACATCAAATTTGGCGCCCAATGCTGTCAGTTAAATAAAAACAGGCAATATTTTAACATACTAGGTGCATATGTACATATTTGGATTTGACGGCAATGCAGTATTATGCAATGTCAACATATTTACATTTCATGCCATATTATAACCAAACACAAACCTCAGACAAGGGCACTTTTCAATGTTGCATATCCAATTAAATTAACGATTAATACATACTAACATATTATTATTATTTCTTTAATTGCAGTTAATTAAAGAAAATCTCTCACAAGCTGAGTCAGACGAATACGATGAGGACAAACAATCAGTAATTAATTTGACGCTTAAAGCCATGCGTCAAGGACAATTCAATACCGCAGATGTTGAAATTGAAAGCTTCACAATGATTGCCGCGGTAAAAATATTCAAATTCTAATAATATATTTTTGGATAATGTTAAACTTTGTACGCGTTACCTTTCTTAATGGCTTGAAGAGGAAGGCGTTATATCATATAATATCAACGGCATAAGTATTCTCATTTCAGTGAACAAGTCGTTATGAATATTGCGATTTCATACTTAAAATATTTTTAATTTTAAACAAAACACGTACTAAAACATATTTTTCCATATACAATTAAAAAAATAGTAATAATAATAATAGGATCGCCGAACGGATGTAAGCTTAATACGTTTTAGCAAATTTTAGCAATTCCATATAATTTTTTTTTTTAATTTTTTTAAATTTCTGTTTTATTGAAGTTAATTTTGTTCTCAAGTAAAAGTAATGACCCCTTTTTTACAAAGGAGCGACAAAGAGCACTGTTTTTAGTATTTGGTAGAATCATTAACTATGTAAATCAATTTTCATAATTCATATTTGTGTTGTTTAAAAAAAATTAAACCATTTTTTCAGTGAAAAGTCCAAGGACACAATCTTGTATTCTATCATAAAACCATAATGTTTATATGGTATTGAGCTATCACCTTTTCCACTCGAGTCGTTAAGAAAAGTACATATGTATAGTCAAATCAAATATGAAATATGTTTGTTAATAGTCTTAACTGATGCAATTTCAACATTTCGTTAGTCCTATGAAACTACAGCCATTGCGGTGTACTCGACAATTGTGCTGCTGGCAATGCATCCGGATATTCAAGAACGTGCTTTTGAAGAACTACGCTCCGTATATCCAGACGGTATAACTTCGGTGGAATATGCTGATTTGAAAAAAATGCCATACCTGGACATGGTTATAGCGGAGGCATTGCGTTTAGCTCCGTCAATTCCCTACATTGGGCGACAGGCAATAAATGATACGGAACTTCGTCCGGGTCTAACTATTCCTAAAGGAATGCAAGTCATTGTACCAATTTACGAATTACATAGACGCAAAGAGCTCTGGGGTCCGGAGGCAACACGTTTTAATCCCGATAACTTTTTACCTGAGAAAATCGAAACGCGTCATCCGTGCGCATACATGGCTTTCTCGAGAGGATCGCGAAACTGTATAGGTAACTTTAGAAATTGCTATGAATTTCATTTATTTATAACCTAAAATTTTTCTTTTTTATATCAAAGGCTTCCGTTATGCTGACATGACATTGCGTGTGGTGTTGGCAACTTTAGTGCGCAGTCTGAAATTCTCAACAACTTTTAAATTCGATGACATAGTTTTCATGCCAAAAGTTACTTTGTGTTTTGACGTGGAGCCGCCGATAAGCATAGAGGTCAGGGATAATTAGCTTAAAACCAAATAGTAATCATAGTCTCTGTTTCTAATTGCATATAAATACACGCATACATACATACATGTTAAAATAGTCTTTAAGATGCAGACATAATTAAATTATAAATTAAGTTTTAAATTTTTTTCAATAGCGCTTTATTTCTTATTTTCTCAAGTAGTATCATAAGTAAATCACTTGCAAATATATACAATATATAAAAAAAAAAGCGTGGTGCAACTAACTACAATTACAGATATTATACTAATCTGCTTCCTTTGGGTTTTTAAGTTTTTAAAATGATCGTTTTTTATGAGTCAAGTGAGTTAAGATTTTATCTAGACGGTTACCGTAGCGGCACCATATACTGTCCTTAAAATTTTTCAAGATTTTGCTAAAGTTTTCTAGCTCTACTATTTTACAAATACTTTGAATGATGTTTCTTTTTAAGAAAAATGATAGGATAAAAAGAATCACTGAAAATATTTGTTTGAAAAATTAGCATCGCACACGTGGTAGAAGTGAATAATAATAATAATTTGGCGCTTACACCATATAGCCTGATGTTTGTCCGATCTCCTCCTACAAATTTTGATGTGCCTCTTGGGTGGCAAATGATTGGTGCTTTGGGATTCAAACCCCTACCCAAATCTTAAAATTTTAGTAATATCTTGAAATTAATTTACTTTTTAAAAAATTTAATTTGCTTCTTTTTTGCTGTGTGCTCCACTAACTCGGAGGTTTGTCTTTGCCTGCCGAGAGAATGCTACACACTCGGCTACCGAGGCCTCTTTTTATATAAACTTATTATTATATGCCAAGGGAATTATAGTTTTCGTATTTCTTTTACGCATGCTTAAAACAATTCTCTTTTACAAATAACACCAACTCTTGCTACTGTATTTAGTATTTGAGCTCGTGGGACTCTTTTTTACCTTTTTCATTAAATTATATATTATTTTTTATTGGGTTCAAGTTATTAATAATTTATTTTATATTATTAACTTATTTTAGTAAAGTTAATAGAAATTTTATTTTCTATCTTATGTTTTCAAAATATATGCCTGTTCCAGCTCATTAACTAACTAATTAGATTATCTCAGCATTTTTTAATTAGTGGATTAATAATATAATATAAAAAATATACAATTGTTAAAATTTGTCCCACTATTACATAAGATCTTCTACTGGTCGGGCTCCAATTCATGTCAATAGTAGAACTGTTACTACTATAATTCAAAATAAGATTTTATTAATTGGGTAAAATTGACATGCGACACTGATCTCATGCGAAACATCTCATGGATACAAATGGATACCGCTTATCATGTAATAAATCTGAAAGCTAATCGCATGAGAGCTATTGCATGGAACGTACTTCACTTTCCCGCTTTCACAACTATATTTTCTTTCACACTAAGTTTTGCGGTGACTTCAAAGTTACTACGTTCAATAACTTTTATAAAATTAAATCTTTTGCGATGAATTGCCCACATAAAAATTTTATCTGCCATTGCCAAGCGTGTAGCGTGTGCGCGCTCCATTCAGTAGATCCAGGGTTCAAATCCTGGCCGGGCAAGTAACATCAAAAATTATAGAAAAGTTTTTTCTAATAGCGGTCGCCCCTCGGCAGGCAACGGCAAACCTCCGAGTGAATTTTTGCCATGAAAAAACTTCTCCCAAAAAAACATTCGCCGTTCGGAGTCGCCGTAAAACTGTAGGTCCCTCAATTTATGTTACAACACCAAGACGCACACAACAAATTGTAGAAGAAGTTCGGCTAAAATCGCTTAAGTGGTTATAGCGCCAATGAAGTAAGTAAATGATCCCATGAAATCAAATCGACAGTTCTCATGAGATGGCTAATCACGAATGGAGCCGGGGGGTAATCAAAGAAAAAAGATTTTTATATAAAATAAACTAGGAAAATTAAAAATAAAAATATAGTTTGTGACAACCACGGCATGCAACACAAATAAAAACAAACAGAGACAAAAGGAACCATTTTTCTTTTATAATAATGCTCGCCTAGCAATCCCGTGTACCATGGTTCAAAGCCAGGTAAAGTCTATAAAGAAAGAAGTCTGATGAGGAGATGTGGTGATCTCCGAAATAGCAGCTATCACTTCTACCACTTTGAAAAGTTGTTGTTTTCTCATATTATTCCCTAATACAAACCTGGCCACAAGCTCTATAAATTATACAGAACCATTTTTAATTATCTTATGTGTGTCCACCGCGGTAACGCTGCCTAAAGAAGTTAAATGGACTACAAAGAAGTTGCATGCCATTTCGATTCTGATGGCAAGAAATGTTAGCTTATTTTACCACACCAAAACATAATTGGATCAAATTACATTCTAATATCAATCAGAGAAAATAAGATATTATGTTACTGGAATGCTGAATGTATGCAAATTCTTTGTTTTCTACGTTTCTTGCACTGTCTATGAAAACGAACGTAGGCAATGCTTTGGTCAGTATACAAGTATGAAGATAACCAAAAAAAAAACACCGAGACCAAAGCGAAAAAGAGATAGTTGTTCATTCTCCTATGTCAATTTTCCCGTTAATGCGGAATGGGTTATAAATCTTTCACGCAAGTGTGTTGTAAGTAGTTGAAGCAATTATAAATCTCAAATTCAAAATCTCAAAATTCAAAACTTCAAACCACTCACTTTAGTTTTATTTGAAACAAGTGAACATTTTTATGTTAAAGAAATTCAATCGGAGCAGTCATCCATTTATAACCATATAGATCTCAAAAGTTTATGCAAAACTCGCATAACCACGCACTTTACTTTACTAAACAATAAAACATTTTTATGTTAAACTAATTCAATCATCCATTTAAAACCGTATAATAAATTTAGTTTTCTTATAATTGCGGCGACGACTTTGTTATTAATTTTTTACTAGAGATTGGTACATGATTGATGTTGGTTATTTTTGTGAGCATTGATTTTTAATGAGTAGTTTTTATCCACGGCTTCGCTCGCATGGCATTCGGCTTAACGTTCGGATTCGAATGTAACGTTTAAAAAAGGAAATAAATAACTTCACCAAAGGTAATAACTTTTACTTCATTTTAGTTTATGTTTTTATTATTTTAGTACCTAAAACAAAATCTACCCTTCTACTTCATAATTGCCGCTTACGGTTAGTTGCTGAAACTTTTCTTCTCATTGGCAATTGCGCAGTATGCCATGCCATTCGGGCTTAGTGAAACCTAATTTATTGTTAGAAATGCCGAACGTAATAAAACAATGGTGAAATTTAGAAGTCCCATTTCCATGATTAAGTTGTCCTAGCCCTACTTCCTGTAAATCCCATGTCTTATATTCCCTTTAACTTAAATGAATCTATTCTTTTAAATAAAAGGCAATGCCTTAAAATATTGGTAATTTTGTAACTGAGATAACGGACTATATCTACACATGTGCCAAATCTTATCCTAATCAGCTCAGTCGTCATCGATATGTGGTTTACTTTATTAATTTAATTGACTATATGCTGTATAAAAATTTTATACAAATCAATCGAACATACTCACACACAATCTTTCACATTATTATAAATATTTGTTAGGATTTATATTATGAAAAATTGCTTTAGTTTTGGAAACGTGGCAGCTCTTTTATGAATAGCTTTAAAAAAAGTTTGCGCAAATATATGTATACTTGAAACTTATTATAATTGAAGGCAATTTTTTGAAAACTCCCCGTTTATTTTTTTATAAGTAATTTAATTTGCATACAAACAGATGGCAACATTTTTTAAGAGTATTTGAAAAAATGGAGCTTTATTGAGCCTTGTATATAATATTAGTTGGATTTGATTTAAATTATTAAAATTTTGATTGATTTTGGAAGCAGGTGGCAACCCCCTCCAACATTATTTTTTTTAGTCAAACGTTTGAGAAGTGAAACTTTATTAAGCCTTTCTTATTTGATTCCCACGTGGCAATATTTGATTTCGACCATGGCTTTAAGTGAATTTAACCTTTTAATCAGGTGATTATACCCTATAAAAAATCGATTTTTTGATAACCAATGTAAAGGACTAAGGTTTGGCACATAAATCTTATCCAGATCTATCTTGTCATTATATAGCAATATGTGATTTAACTTATTTATTTAATTGACTATAACTTTTTTAATAGGTGGCAACTCACAACCATATAATATAGCCTATAGAGTAGAGGGTAGCCTATTTGTGTGCTAAATTTTGTACAATTCCGTGCAGCAGTTTCGGCCTGAAAAGGTAACAACATACTCACGCACTCACAAACGCACAAACTTTCACATTTATAATATATGTACATGTAAGTGGGATTTGCAGAACAAATTTTGTTAAAAACAAATCAAATGTCGTGATATAGGGATAAAAATGAAGCTGTATTTCAGTATTCGGTGAAATTAGAGGTCTTCAGACATATTTCCCTTTTATTCGTTTGTGCTGATTTATCAGTAGTCAATCTCCTCTACTCTCGTTTTCCAAAACAGCTGCTCAGCGGGGAAATTTGGGCGGATGTGACTTGGGTTGTAGGTCGCCTGACCAGACAGCAAAGCCCTGGCATTCTAAGGAACTGACCCTGCGGCTGATGTCTTCGTCGATCGACGCGTCGATACGAAAATACTGTACATTGTTATGTAAGACGAATTCTAAATCTCCACTGTTATTTCGGTAGCGATACTTGAGTGAAACGTAGAGTCAGACGAGCAGGGGAAGAGATTTCACCATATTGCCGTTCATCTAGAGCATTGGTGTGGTGGGAAAAACTTAATTTATTTTGGAATTTTTTTTGCCGAACCAACGAATTGTAATAGGCATACGAGTATTCATATAATATGTATAAGCTGCTGTTTAAAGTTTTTTTCCGCTGATTTTATAATTAAAATACTATCTAATTTATTTATGCCATGAAAAAACTTCTCACTAAACCCATTTGCCGTTCGGTGTCGACGAAAAATTGTAGGTCCCTCAATTTGTGTTGCAACCTCAATACGTACACCGCAAATTGTAAGAGAAGTTCGGCCAAACATCAAGCTATGGTGTAGACGCCAAATTATTATTATACCTTTCATGAGAATGAAATGGTATATTAAGTTTGGTCCGATGTTTGTAAGTGTCAGAAGGAGAAGAGATAGACCCATCAAAAAGTATACCTAAATGATCAGGACGATGAGCTAAGTCGATTTAGCCATGTCCGTCTGTCTGTCCGTCTGTCCGTCTGTTTGAACGCAAACTAGTCCCTCAATTTTAGAGCTATTTTGATGAAATTTGGTGAGCAGGTGTCGTTGTACAAATGATTAAACATTTGTCGGAATCGGCCAGATCGGGTGACTATAACATATAATACAACCGATTATTCAGATATTGAATTTTGCATTTAAGCAGCTAAAGGCTTGAAATTTTGCAGAAATATCAGCCATTATTAGCTACGTATCAGTATTGAAAATCATGAAGATCGGAGAAATATAACATATAGCTCCCATACAACCGATTGTTCAGATATTGCATTTTGCACCATAACTCCTCCATTTAAACAGCTAAAGGCTTGAAATTTTGCACAAACATCAACCATTATTAGCTATATATTAGTATTCATCAAGATCGGAGTTCACAGTGTAAATCGGCAAGATAAATTCAGGACAAATATTTATTGCGAAAAGTAATAAGCTCAGCGCAATATCACATGAATCATAGCGTTAAACGTTTGGGAACTATTTACGGATCTGATAACTGTTTTCAAAGACCGACATATGTAGGTCTTACATATTAATACTTAATTATTTGTATTTTTTAAATGTTGAATATCAAGCGTCGATACGATATTAAAAATATTCAAAAACCATTCCCTCCTTAAAACATAGTTCTTTTTAATTACATAAGGAAAAGCATTAAATAATTTATAACAATGCCTTTACTAGAATTATTTTTATTGATTTGAAGGAAATTTTCGCTTTTAACTATAGGTAATACGAAATTGTAATACAATAACACGTTTTTTACTATTCTTCCATTCATGAAAGGTATGAAGCCTTCGGCATAGCCGAAGACAGCGCTGTTTTTACTTGTTATATTATTGTAACAGTCCAATCAACGAAACGATATATTTTTTGATAAGGCCTTTATTTTTGTAGTTATTGAAATAACTAATTTTTTGTTAAAATTAAACTATAATACATTTTTTTAAATGTTAATTTTATTTAATAATGTATATAGTAAATGAGCTCATAAAAATTATTGTTTGATGTAAATGAGCGACGCAAATTTTATTCGAAATGGTCACCTATTGCTTTCACACAAGCACTCAACCGATCCGGCCATTGATCAATAGCAGCACCCACAGTCTCTATTGGTATTGGCGACGCTGCTCGAACAAAATTTCTGTGGGGTATTCCACAGGCCATGTTCTCAATTTTTGACCAGAAACTGTAATCCACTGGATTCATGTCTGGACTTCCATACGGCCCATCATCTGCAGGGATGAAACCAGGAATGTTGCTTTTAAGCCACTGTTTTGTGGTTTTTGCCTCGTGTGCTAACAGGCAATAAAAAACCGTAGATAAAATTTCTGCCATGAAAAAACTTATCAGAAAAATCATCCGCCGTTCGGAGTCAGCGTAAAAATGTAGGTTCCTTAATTTGTGCTATGGTGTAAGCGCCAAATTATTATTATTATTAAGAGGTGTAACGCCTTTACATGAGACTCCCACCGAAGCACTACAGCAGCTGGATGGTGACTACGTTGAAACCTCGGAATAACACTTTTTTGCGGCTTTGGCAGTTTTTGCGTAAATATTTGTCGTTTTGCTTATTAAAAACTTCTTCAACAGTGAAAATGTTCCCATCTGTAAAAAGGAGATACCATCGACCGCGTACCACTGAAGAAGCCGCTTGCATCTGTTGAGCCTAATTTGCTTCAAGCGCGTTGTCAGAAGATGAACATTTGACCGACGGTAAACTTTCATGTGGAGATCATCTCGAACAAGTCAATATATCCATTTCCCTTGAAATCATTTTCTGTTTACTAAGGGGATTGCTGCGAATGGTTCTAACCACGCGAGGACGACTACTTCTATTTCTGTTATCAACTGTAGACGTTTGGGAAAAACGAATAGTGCGGTAAACACACATTCTCGAAATACATATTGAGTTTTTTGAGGAGTTCATAAATTTCACTAGCACATTTTTGTAAAGCAATTTTCTTTCCACTAAAAAATAAAGGCACTTTTATTTGCGAATTTCACCTCGCTGTATGCTAGAGAATATATGGCTAAACTAAGTAGTAATGGTGGTCCTGCAATATGCACCAACTACCGCGGAATCAGATAATACGATGTTATCGAGCTTATATGTGAAAGACTAAAATCAACTGTCAACGAACTGATCAGCTTTCGATAGCATGAGAATAAGTTCCCTATATTCAGCGATGTCTCAATTTAGTTCTGCCTTTACCAAGCTGCATAAAGAACGAGAACAATTACCTCCTGTCATCAAATAAATAGTGATCGCATTCGCGTCTTGGCTCCAACATCACTGTTGCTGATTACAATTTTGAAAAAATCAGCGACTTAGTTTATCTTGGAACCAGCGTCAATACCGATAATAATATCATCCGCGAAATGCTACGGAGAATATCTCATGCCAAGAGGTGCAAGTTTGGGCTAAGCAACTGCGTAGTAAAGTGCTCTTTCGACAAACCAAATCTACTCTCTATAAGTCTCTTATAAGCAACGCCGTGCCATTGTATGATGCTGAAGCATGGGTGCTGTCACCGTCGGATGAAAGGGCCTTTTGAGTGTTCTAGAGAAAGAGTCCCCGGAAGATGTTTAGATCCTGATGTCTTTATAACGGCAAATACTGTTGACGATGGAACGATGAGCGGTATAAGCTTTACGGGGACCTTGACTTAGTTCAGAGAACTAAAATTCAGGGCTACGCTGGCTAGGTAACAAAATTTAAAAGTCTCTAATAATAATAGTAATAATTTGGTGGTTACGCCGAAGGTTTTTGTTTGGTAAAACTTCTCCTACAATTTGTGGTGAGCGTCTTGCGATTGCAAGACTACTTGAGGGACCTACAGTTTTACGTTGACTCCGAACGGCAAATGATTTTTTTGAAGTATTTTCATAATATAAATACACTCGAAGGTTGGCCATTGCCCGCCGAGAGTCAACCGCTATTAGAAGACATTCATTTCACATTTAATTTTTCCCGATAGCACCGATCCCACACAGCTAAGAGCCCCAATTGAGTTGTTTTTGTATCCCTTTGTTTGTTTGTGCGGTAAGGGGTTTTGTAAATTTAAATTTGGTAAAAGACTCAAAATTTCATAAATCGCGCTTTCATAGAATTGTTATCGAAAACAAAAAATATCAATGATGCCACTTGTTTCAATATATGTATATACGAATTATATTTATAGAGCAACTCATATATATGTACATACATACTAGAGGCTTACGCCGAGTGCTTTCGCTCCGGCGGCGGCGTAAAGCACTAATAAAACCGGCGGCGGCGGCGAGCCGACTTTCTTTGCAACAAATTTATGAAATTTTCCTAAATATAATAGTTAGAATTACAAACAAAATAAATACTACATGAAATTGGAGAAAAGTTTTTTATTGAAAATAGATGTTTCAAACATAGTAATAAAAAAAGTCGTAGTACAATTGGCGTAAATGCCTATTTAATAAAGTAAAACAAAACAAAACTTCACAGTTCAATTCATAGTTATATATCGATGAGATCATGTTATTATAGTATTAATAGCCAAATATTCCAAAAAATTGCGCTAAATCTTCATAATTTGCTTTTTATCATGGAAATAATTTTAGATTGTACCAAACGTTATGGTACGCCGAACCACGCCGCCGCCGCCGCCGCCGCGCCATTTTCTTGTTTACTCGGCGGCGGCGGCGGCGTAGCTCGGCGGCGTAAATGTCTAATACATACCTATGTATGTTCATCCAGCTTCTGGTATTCGAAAAACTTATGGAAGGTACGAATACAAAACAGAATATTTAAATAACTCATATCTGGAAAAGTTCTTTAGCAAAAAATTTATTTCCAGTCAAGAATATTTTATCACTCAAATCTATCTCACTTTCCAATTGAGCGGAAAATGCTTTGGTTGGCTAATTTGAATGAGCTCTACAATTCTCGCTGCACTTCCAGTAGCGATCAGAAATAATCTCCTCAGCATCATTGACTTTTGGCAGATTATGCCTGCTGGTTTTGCAAAGTGTTTTCCAAGCCATCTGATTGAAAGCGAAAATGTGCAGGAAATATCCATACATATCTATGTTTATATGTACATATGTATGATGATATGTAAATATATTATATTATGTTCCCCTACTGATGTCCGTACAGACTTCATTGTCTATTTAACAGAAACACTCGAGCAGAGGCTAGTAAAAGGTGGATAACGCTAGGAGATTAACCCACACTGGCGGGTGCTAAAGAGGGTTGTATGTAAACATTTGTTCTGTAGCGAAAAGTCGATCTAGTAAGCGACCATACTAGTTTATGAACTAGTATTTGTTAAATGTTTTCATACCAGTTCGAAAATGATTTCCGAGTGTAGAAGTTGCAAAGCCAGAGAGAAAAAACAAATATGCGCCTATTTCGAACAACGCGACGGTGTTTCGACACCGGTGCGAGGGATCTGCGCCGTTTCAACAAAGTAAACAAAATGGTTTTTTAACTAAACCAAGAGTAAGTTGTGTTGAATTAATTAAAAAAATAATCCGTAGTCACAGATGAATGATGCTAACGCAATCGAGATAGATATAGATATATTAAATATATATACCAAAATGCACAAAATGAATAGCGAAATCGATTAAGCCATGTCTGGCTGTGCGCCCCTCCGTGAGTTGAATAACTCGAGAAAATGTAGAGATATCTCAGCAAAAGTTGATGTACACATTGCCTTGAATCCAACGTAGTTTGGTATTGCAATAGAACTAAAAAGGATGATTAACATTCCTTTATAATGGTGTTTTGCGAAAATTAAAAGACCGCACTATTTCAGTAACTATGAAAGATAATTTGCTAAAATTCATCATATAGGATTGCAGTTAATATAAGAGAAGGAATTGGTTGGGAAGAGAAAGACGAGGGTTGAGAAAAAAAGTGTAAAATGGCCATGACCCTCTTAAAAGCAAATACGTTATCTCCATTTCATCAAACTCTATTAAATTTGGTACACGCTTTACTTAAACATTTCAACTCAGTAGGAACACTTTTGAACATTAAGCCCGTTTCTTTGAACACTCCAACTTGGATGAAATTTTCTTTAGTTGCAAAAGTAATCCTGTTCGCATTCTTCATGAAAGACTCGATTTGTTTAAGAACGGCAAATAGTTGTGGTAGCAAATTTTAGGTTGATGTATTTACATATATATTTACAAATACCATGCAAATAAAAACGAATTAGGCCTTAAACTGAATATTCCCATTTATTTTCTTTGGGCTCATTCACAATAGCTCAGTTATTTCACTTCCCAACACTACATCTCAGTTCTCAATAACCGACTTGCAAAAGAATAATAGGTAGGATAAAGAATTGCATGTAAAGCAACAACACTAACTCGGAAAAATATGTGAGTTGAGCCAACACGGTAAAATAATAACCGATATGATTGGGAAGTGAAAAAACTGTGATATTGTGAATGAGCTGTAACAAAATACAAGGGAAATTTCAGTTTATCACCTAATCTGTTTTTATTTACTTAGTATTTTTAAATATATAAGCAGATCAACCAAAAATTTTCAGGCCGTCGTAGTTTCCGTTATGAAATAACACTAAACCAATCTCATGCTTCATGAAATATGCTGACAGGGTTGCTTTTGCCATTATAGGAAATTTAATCCGAGCTGGAGTGTACCAGTGGCATACTCTCTTAATATCATTGGACCACGACAGTCGGTTCTACGATACCGGAACGACCCGGATTTATATCCGGCCAAGGACTGTCACTTCCGCAGCATTCCCCAAAATGGGGAATGTGTTATGCTGTTACAGCAACAACAACAATATCATCGGATACATTTTTGGAAAAAAGACAAAGAGGGGCTTGCGATTCATATACGTTGCGAGGTAGCTTACAACTAGTACATTTGACTTTCCATAATCCCGAGTAATCATTAACATTGCATTACGTCTGGGTATTACAAAACTACTCTAAAATATTACTCCATGGGATAGCTATGAGAGAGCACATGCGAAACAAATCTAAGTCGATTTAGTTGCATAACTGATTTTTGTCATTAATAAAAGCCGAAAAAACAACATCCAAAAAATAAATACTTATATTAAAAATTTAAGAAATTATTTTTAGTAAAACAAAAAAAATTCGGCGTGTTCGTATTTATACTCAAAAGGAAATACACAAATCTAATTCTTTGCATTGATTTAATTAAAACCAAGACATCACTCACTCGACTTTTCTCTGCAACTAAACTTCCACTTTCATCAAGACAAATGCGCTATTTGATGATACCAGAGTAACTTCCATTAATAAGCTAATGTGATTACATGATTTTTTCCGCTACTGTATTACACCGGACTATAATCTGTATGTATGTGTATATTTAAAATCACCAATTTCAATTCAGCTATTTAATTTCAGATTGTTAATTAACTTTAAAATTTAATTTCTACATTACATTTTAAACTATATTTAAACTATACTAAAAGTCCAAAAATGCGGGACACAGTGTTTATAAATGCTATTATTGTTTTTGAAGTAATTTTGTTGCGGGATGGTTTTTACTTTATTGCTATTTGTGTCGAGAAGCATTGCATTAAGGTGTAGTTTGTTTGTAAAACTAGGTAGATTGTAGTTGGAAAGCTTAAACAGTTTCGAACGAGGCAAAACAAAATATCACTTTAAATATATAATACAAAAAAATTAAGAATTAATGAAAATGAAAGATGGCACATCATTTAAAGATTTTCAACAAATATTCATATGTATATTATTTTTCGGCCTAATTTTTTTTTAAACGATAATATTAATTTTTGAGCTCAAGGCCAGTATAAGGAAAAGTATATTGGGGAAAAAGACAATAGCAGGAGCAGTTGGTGGGACATAAGGAAAAGTGGTAAAAAGCAACGGCAGCTTACATGCCCACTGTGGTCCCATAGGATAGGCACTTGCCCAGCAAGTCGTAGGTTGTGAATTCGAGTGCCGATGGAGTCATGAAAGAAATCTGATGAGGAGATGCAGTAATCTCCGAAACACCTACAATTTCTACCACTTCTGACTATTGTTGTCTTTTTTCCAATATACTTTTCCTTACACTAATATTATCGTTTGATTTTCAACAGAATTTGTTACTTTCTGTCAACATCAGTACATATGTATGTACACACATACACATTTACTTATGTACAAACATGCATAATTACCTACAAATACAAGTACGTCGACTTAATTGCCACCACTTTGCCTCCAGCCGCGATAAGTGTTGAAATAAAGTACAAATTTTATTCGTTATTATCAATATTGAAAATCTCATTTCCCCTTATACACAACTCCACCACTACCCGATCAATCTCTACCCATGTCGACTTTATGATTTCACTGCGTGCTTCAATTAAGACTGCTGCATTTTTTCTGTAATTATTGGTACATGTTTTTGTTCGCGAAATCGTTTTATTTTTACTCTGATTTTGTTTCTTCGCAATATGTGCACATGAAAACACATACCCACACTTATGGGGAAAATAATAGCATTATAACATATTGACATATTGATCAATTTTTTACATATTCTTAAAAGAGGCGGAGATGTACATACATATGTTGGTTGAACCGATTTAACCCAAATTTATAGAGTGCTTTTGCAATGGTGTCTATTCTGCATTCAGTTTTGATTGATTTTTGATAATTTTGTTTGCGCATTTGGTTTCATATAAAATACCATTTCGTGCAGTTGTTATGTGGAAGAAACTGAGCACTTGCACATCAAGAAGAGAAAGTGAGTGGAGATTTTGAAGAACTTGCATCTTTTTATAATATAAAAAACTATTGAACATTCTAGGAAAAAAAACTTGAACATTTTAACGCCAATTTTTTCAAGTTTGTTTAATTTCCTTAAAAATTTTAAATAGTTTAACATTTTAATGTTTGTGTTTTTGAATACATTGTATTTTTATAAACAAAAAATAATTACACAAATTTAACAGGGAAAATGTTGTCAAAATTGTCAAATATAATACTACAATAAAATGGAAATTCATCACAAAAAATACTCCAAAGTCGGGGGAATCAATTATTCCGGATTCCCTCGGTCTCGACCATCGTGGATAATCTAGGTTCGCCGTCCTCTTCGTGGTGCTATTATTTTGTCCTCAACTGTACACACTTACATACACTTGCGGTCAATAAAAACGCACCACAAACTATCTTCAGCTATATAACTGTAAATTTGAAAAAATGTGTACTAGATCTAGTAAGCACTGAGAATTAAATTATTTTTTATGAAATTGGGTTGCACACTGTTTGGTTATAGTCGTGTTTTGGCTGTGTCAAATGCCAAATAATCGGAAGAAATTAACGAGTGATCAAAAAATTCGCATATTGGCATTAGATGAAGAAAAGTTATCTTCTCGGCAAATACCAGCTATGATTGGTTGTAGCCATTCAACTATTGTTCGTCTTTCACAAAAAAATAAAAAGAGTAGTGATGTGTTAGAGCGTTAAAAAGGATCAGGTCGTCCTCGAGGTTCAACTGAGAGAACAGGCAACATACTGTGGCGGATAAGTTAAAGCGACCACTTTAAAAGTGCACTTTCTATAAGGGCGAAGATGCAAAATTTTCACCAAGTGGATTTAAGTGTCGCAACCATACGCCGACGGCTTAGAGTTGTGGGTTTAGATTGAAGAATCCCTGCCAAAAAGCCACTGTTAACAGAAAAAGTGAAGGCTGCACGAATTTCTTGAGCTAAAAATTACCAAAATTGTGATCACAATGATTGGCAACAGATTATGTGGTCTGACGAAAGCAAATTTTCTAAGCTCGCACAATTTGCTTTACGTGCGCCATTCAGGTGGTGAAAGGTTCCAGGATAATTGAGTAGTAAAGAAAGTTAAGTTTCCTCAAAGTCAAATGATTTGGGGTTGCTTTTCATACCATGTTTTGGGGCCTCTGGGGTTAGCAATTTTTTAGTACCCGCAATTGAAGAGCATTATTCTTATACGGATCCCCTAATTTCCCAGGATGACTCTGCGCCATGCCATCGTGTAAAATGGGTAAGTTTTGATTTGAAACAAATCTTGTATAAATCATCTATACAATATTGGTGTATATGATCCTATTAAGCACGAATTTTTATCTTTAGTTGGGTAATACATTTAACGATCAAGAGATTCAACGCTTGGATTGGCTTGGAAAATCGCCTGATTTAAACCATATTGAGCACTTATGGCACATAATGAAGTGTGAACTTGCTAAACAGAAGCCAACAAATAAAAGTCAATTGATAAAGATTTTAGTACTGGTTTGGTATATTCCCGTTATAAGAAAATCAATTGAGGTCCTAGTGAATTTCATGCCTTCAAGAATTAGGGCAGTTATTGAGGCTAAAGGAGGACCGACTCGTTATAAGGAAAGCCTATTGTGAAGTCTATATTTCTACCGTTAGTGGTGAAAATGATTTAGTCGCTTTAAGTTAACTTCACATTGTTTTTTTTTCATTTAACATGAATATCATCGAATGTAGATTTTTGTTAATTATTTTTAATTAATTGGCTATTCCTTATAAAAACCATTTTCGAGAAAAAATTTAGTGGATAACTAGTTTGCACTATGTTTCCAAACGCATAAAATTACCCTAATATTCTAACTTTACCAACAAATTGCTCATGAGGTCTTATTTCTATTATATTTAATGGTGCGTTTTTATTGACCGCAAGTGTATGTAACGGATGTCAATAATATGGTCAAACTTTAAAAACGTTCACATACTTTAAATATATACATACATATGTACATAATATTTACATATGATCTGTTTGCAGAAATTTACATACAGAAAAGTGTAAGCGAAAAAGTGGGATGAATATGTTGCTCTACGCATCACATCGCTTGTGTTTTACGGGCCAATCAGTGTATTTTTGTACGATCCTTCAAAGTAAATTTTGACAGGTTTTAAATGGTACTCCAATTGAACATACTTTGCATGTTTGACCCTTATGGGCCGTTTACATAGAACTTTCCTCGCTTTGCTTGGCAGTTCGAACTTTAACAACAAAGCGTGAGGCGTAGAAGGTCTGCTACATAGAACGCTTTGACAGTTTCAGCGTTAGTAGTTTGTTATGAGTTGCGATTTGTGTTTGTTCAGAGTGTTTTGTTTAAAGATAGAATAAAAAAATGAATTTTACTGATATGATGGAAGTAGTAGTAGTTATGCTGCTAATGTTTGAAATTCGCGAGTGTCTGTAGTGTGTATACGCACGCCAAAATAAAAAAAAATTGGAAATGATAACAGCTGATTGCCAAAGCGTACAAAAGTTGAGAGTTGGCCATAATTTTGCTTCGCTTTGCTTTGCTCTACTTTTCTCGCCTTGTATTTAGCAGGACTCATATAACATCATGTATTGAACTTAGCTGTCAAAGCGAAACTCTGAAGCAAAGCAAAGCAAAAGTCCTATGTGAACGGGCCTTTAAGAGGTAATGCTGGTTAAAATAATGAATAAGAAACTCTTTTCCCAGCAAAAATTTAAGTAAATATTTTTCTACATTTTCTTAAAATTGTTTTATTTTTAACATTGTGAAAAGTATTGGTTCATGGAAATCAAACAAATTTCTGATATTTTTCCTAAGCCCTATAGGAGATCCCTTTATAAATTTTCTACTTGCAGCATCAATTGAACGGTAGGAAAATTTTCATTACGTTTTTTTGAGTTGCGCCGCATCCATTCTATATTAATTTACGCCACTCACCCTCTGTTTCTCTCAACAGCCCATAGACTACCAGTAAATGTTGGCGTGCGTGCTCATCAACAATAAACAATTTTATAAATAAACATCGTTAAATGTTGCGCGACGCACCGGTTGCACTCAAATCCATTTAAATTTTGCTGCTCTACTGAACTCTGAATTCGCCGTTTGAGTTGAAAAATTTAAAAAAAAAAAAATCTCATTTGAAATCGCGATCACTGCTCTATTGGATTTTATGTAGAATTGTTTTTGCCGCAGTCGTGGAGTGTTGTGTGGTAATGCGCGATTTTTGAACGTTCCGACATTTGGAAAATTCGGTTTATGAGCATTGAAATATATATGTAAATAAAATCTTTGCAACGATTTTGAGTGGACTGTATTAAAATTAATTTGAAAAAATAATGAACAGTTGTAAATGTGATAAAAAAATGAGATTTAAAGTGCAAACTGTGTACAGTGGATTTATTTCAAATTAAGTAATCTTGTTTCCAAATTATTGTTGGAATCAAACTGATTCATTTGAAGTGTACAAATATATAAATACATATGTACATACATATATGAATCATAAACAAATAAGCGAATAACTTTACGTTGCTACACAAGTGAATTTGATTTTAAAAAGTTAAGGATCTTTTAACAAAAAGTGGTAGGTAAACTGTGAATTCACTATGTAGCAATTTTTTCCGAACTGCATCTAAAAATGATTACATACATACATATGTACATAGGTTAGACGTTTCCCCCAAGCAATTTTTTTTACTTTATACACAAAATATCCACAAAGCCTAAAAGTTCCTTCGAATAAGCTGTTTTAAGAATTAGTTTGAAAAAAAATGGCCAATCAAATATGCATACTAGTACATGTGTATACATTTTAATATTTTTGTTGTGGATCGAGTCAATCACTCCCAAAATGCTCTACAGCAAGATAGACACGACCGTCTTGAACAAATAACTCAAGATTAAAGGCCCGTTCACATAGGACTTTTGCTTTGCTTTGCTTCAGAGTTTCGCTTTGACAGATAAGTTCAATACATGATGTTATATGAGTCCTGCTAAATACAAGGCGAGAAAAGTAAAGCAAAGCAAAGCGAAGCAAAATTATGGGCAACTCTCAACTTTTGTACGCTTTGGCGATCAGCTGTTATCATTTCCATTTTATTTTTATTTTGGCGTGCGTATACACACTACAGACACTCGCGAATTTCAAACATTAGTAGCATAACTACTACTACTTCCATCATATCAGTAAAATTCATTTTTTTATTCTATCTTTAAACAAAACATTCTGAACAAACACAAATCGCAACTCATAACAAACTACTAACGCAGAAACTATCAAAGCGTTCTATGTAGCTGACCTACGCCTCACGCTTTGTTGTTAAAGTTCGAACTGCCAAGCAAAGCGAGGAAAGTTCTATGTAAACGGCCCATAAGTATGTGCCTTTTAACTAATACATGTACATGTGTATGTATGAATTTATGTATTTCCTTACCCTCTAAGAAATTGAGTGCACTCAAATAAAAAAGAATTGGAGAAAAACTTTATAGCTGTGTAAGAAAGAAAAATTGCATTAAAGAAATATTTACTATATTTGGAGAAACACGATTTCATTTTATATAGGCTTTTATTAATTTTTAAGGAACGCTAACGTAATAGATAGATGCTATCACGATTTAGGGAAAAAAATACGACCTTTTTAGCAGTTCCGAAGATGAGCTTCTTTTTGAGTCATTTTTAATATACAAAAAAATTGAAATCCGAAAAATTATATTTACATACATAATATCTGGTATTAAAAAGAAAAATTTATTTTCTCTAGTGGCAGTCATAACCAACAAAGTGATTTTTGAAAAGATTTGAGCGAATGCTTTAAGTGGGTGTTTTGGCGTGGCAGCACACCAAACGTTACTATCTTTGACACCTAGGTTTATCTAGATAAAATAATGCAGAGGCCAATTTTCAGCAAAAATGGATAATTGCCTTTTATTTTCACCTACAAGGTCTGAAGGCGCAGGCATCATCCCATATTTCTTCTTTCCTGAGTGAAAGTATCAGTCTTTCATTTGGGTGAAAAGCTGAAGAAATTCTTATTCATTTATCGCAAAAAAAAATTAAAGACACATTTCTCATCGCTTCTGGTAGAAACTGAAGGGAAATTTTAATTTGTTCTCTGCCTGCATCTTGCTTCTAAAGAGTGTATGAAGAAATCTTCCTTTACGGAACATAAAGGGTGTTTTTTTTTAGACTGATAGAACTTTAAATTGAAATAAAACACATGACAAATGAAGTATGATGCCAAATTTTTGTTTTTTATTTGAAAGATATTTTCATGACATTTAATATTTAAAAACGATTTCTGGCATATGTTCGCCGTGACTAGCTTTGGTGAATCGGATGCGATCAGTCCAATTTTAAATTTCCATGTTGTGGATGGACAAAGTACAACTTGTTGAGCACGGCGGCGAATAGACAAATTCCGATCTTCTCCAACACTACCTCTTACAGCACCAATATTTTCTTCCGTACGTACAGTTCTTTGTCTTGTTGTTGGGTTTTCATCGAGTAGGATAAATGTTGCTCGAAATTTATCAACAATTCGACGTATAAGCTGCTCTGTTGCTCGATTATGTGGGCCATAAAACTCACGAAGTGCTCTATAAGCTTGGCGAACAGAACACTGATTTTTAAAGTAAATTTCCACAATTTGTAAACGTTGTTGCGGCGTCATTCTTTCCATGATGATTTGTCAATGCTTACTGAACTGAAATTTCAAAACGAAATGTCATTTACCAGCTGTCAAGTGACAGCTTTCCCTATCGAAAGTTCTATGAGCCTAAAAAAAACAGCCGTTACATAAAATATTCGTCATTCGTATCGGTTGATATTCGCATTCACTTCATACGCGGCTTTATGGAACTTTCCCTAGAATTTCTGCTGGCAGTGAGATGGGGTACTTACTCCTAGATTCCTCGGAGTACCTACGTCATACACGACGGAATACTCATATTTCCGAAAGGGTAAGTAACTACTGTTTTAAATATGTGTATATGTATTTGTGAATACATGTGCAACAAAATCAAAAGAACCAATTGATTAACCGGCGTCTGCGCAACATATGGACTGCATTACCATATTTAGTGGCATGTTTGGCTTATTAAAGGGCAAAAAAAAAAATGCACTCGTCAATAGTAATTAGAATGGAACTCACACAGCTACAATGTTAAACCCGAATTAAAGTGCGGCTTTGAGTAATGATTTTCTACCTATTTTTAATCGGAATTACTTACATATATATCTTAAGGAATTGACAATTTTGTTTTGTAGAAAAAATGTCTGCGTGGTAGAGAACTCAGCGATTATTGAGTTTTAAATTATTTATTAGAACTCCCCCAATTCAAATCTGTGTGGAAAAAAGGTAAAAATCATTCACGTCTTGTTTCATTTAGTCACGTTTGGCTTGCAGTTTGGAAGTCTGTTTTTTTCTTTGATGTGGAAATCTTTCTGTTTGGAAAAAGTCTTTTATAATCTTTCTTCATAAAAGCGGCAATAGGTCTTCGATTGAAAATTACCGTGGAATAGCAAAGCAAAACTATTTGAAGCAATTATTACTAATCAGTTAAAATATACGATCTCTTCATCAATCGCAAACTCTCAGCACGGATTTTGTAAGGGCAAATCAACTATTACCAATTTACTGGAATTCACGACTCATGTTTCAAATGGTTTTAGAGAAAATATTCCAACAGATGTTATATACACCGACTTCAGTAAAGCTTTTGACAAAGTTTGTCACCCCTTACTCATCCACAAACTTGATCTGCTGGGCTTTCCACCCTCATTCCTCCGCTGGATTTCTTCTTATCTACGTGCTAGATCTCAAATCGTTATATTCAAAAATGCTTTTTCCAATGTCATTAATGTTACTTCGGGAGTTCCCTAAGGCAGTCATCTAGGCCCGATTCTGTTTTTGTTATTCATAAATGATATTACTACTGCAATAAGATATTCGAATATACTAATGTATGCTGATGATGTAAAACTTTTTAAATCATACGCTTCGATTGAAGAAAGAAATTTATTACAAATAGATATTGACAGCTTAGTTGATTGGTGCAACATAAATTATATGCCACTTAACCTTAAAAAATGTAAATTTATGAGTTTTTCACGAAGAACTATTCAGCCAGCTTCTTACATAATAAATAACTATACTCTGGATCAAGTGTTTGACTTTGTTGACTTGAGAGTTACAAGGGATTCCAAACATAATTTCAATAGTCATGTTAATGCTACAGCTAATAAGGCTAGAGGGATGTTTGCCTTTATAAAACGGTGGTCAAAAGAATTCAAGGACCCATATGTAACAAAGGCTCTTTTTACAACTTTAGTAAGACCTATGCTAGAATACGGTTCGATAGTTTGGAACCCACGTTATCAAGTTCACATTGATCGGCTGGAATCAATTCAAAAACAGTTCTTACTTTTTGCCCTAAGAGACTTTAGATGGGATTCTCGGCTTAATCTTCCTCATTATACTGATCGTTTGAAGCTAATAAATCTTCCTACTCTTTCCAGCCGTAGAGAAATGCTAGGCATAATATTCATTACTAAACTACTCACAGGGTCTATCGCAAGCACATTTCTTATTGCCGAAGTTAAACTTAATGTTCCTTCTCGGATTTCAAGACACTTTAAACCTCTTTATTTAAAACAGTGTAAAACCAATTATGAATTAAATGAACCTTTCCGATGTTTATGTCAAGATTTCAACTGTCTTTCCAGCACTTTTGATATTTCGGACTCACTTTTCACCATAAAAAGAGCTGTACTGTCCTTTCTCAATAAATGATTAACGGAGGTATAATATATATTTGATTCAGCTGATGAAGTTTTTTTTCTGTAGCTGAGCAGTTTTGGATCTCGACGCTTAACAAACTTTTTCCTTTTAACAACTCGGCACAAAAAAAAAATTCATTATAAAAAAAAACAAAAAAAAAAAAAGATCCGTACGTCATGCGGACTGTGCCCCTCGTGTCGGTGGGGCGGGAAAGAGGGTAACCGTTGGGCTTATTATTATTAAGAATATACCCGAGGATACACT
Organism: Anomoia purmunda; assembly: GCA_951828415.1. NCBI lineage: Eukaryota > Metazoa > Arthropoda > Insecta > Diptera > Tephritidae > Anomoia > Anomoia purmunda. Next base: position 56,159,392 of record OX639993.1, read on the forward strand.
AACGAGTCTGCTGTAGGGCTAAAAAGATGTGACTGGAGTAGGCCTTATGTCGGGCCTCTATAAATTTTGGTGCGTTTAATGTGGCACCATATATTAAAGTAGCTTAGTTTTACGCATACTCCAGACATCAATCGATTTCCATGCGAAGATTTGCGATTGATCGCCGAGGGCGACCGCTGTTGGAAAGCAAAATGTTTATGAATTATGTTTCATGCTTTAAGTGGTGTTTGAATTCGAATTTTCATCCAGCCTAACATAATGGAAAAACTGCGAGCTTTTTTTTTATTTTCTACGCTATAAAAACAATTTGAATTTTCGCAGATAACACGATTTGGGGCTTCACTTAATTATCAGTGTTACATTTTTTTCCTCACAAGTCAGATTTCAATTTAGACAGCCACCGCTTGGGGCTAAGTAGAAACGATATGGGGGATGGTGGTGCTCAGTTAAACCACATTCCTTAATGGCAGGCTTCAAAGTACCCGATTACCCATCATTCATTCAGGGGTGGATCCAGTAGGGGCATTTGGGGGGCATTTCCCCCTCCCCCCCATGAGCTCGAAGTCTGATAGATTACTTGTATACCGTAAAAATACTGTATTTGAGATAAATCGAATTCAGAAATTGGCTTTGGAATCATTCAGGAATAAGCCATATAAAAATGTCCCTAAAATGCGAATTCTTGTGAGTAGGTAACGAAAAGTCTAATAATGCCAGAACCATTTGGACCTTACTACGTATTATTGGTTAGGTTAATGTGGTAGTCTCTGCTAAGAGACTCACTTAGATATATAAAGTAGTAAATGTTTTAAAAACGCAGCGTATAATAAAAAGAAAAAGTTTCTAGGACCATGAAAACCCCCTCGAAAAGCTGACTTCCACTCCTGAGAGGGCTGCAGCGTAATGACGTAAGAGCCAAAGTACTTAAAATTCATCCTCACGTCAACAGATAGGTGCACCAATCGGAGTCAGTAGTAATATTAAACCTAATCGCATGTATTTTGATGTCTTAACTAGTTAATTCCACTACATAAGGGCCCCAAAGAATATTATTGGTATAGAGCAACTGATGACTTTTTACACGCTCCAGAGTCAAACCTAAACATCTACCATGGTCAGAAAGCACAAGTCCGAAACCACTAATTGAGGGGTGTTGACCTTCATGCACCTCATAGCATCTAGTAAAAACGATATATGTGCATACTTCTTGTAACCCACACTCCTCGTAGCATTTAACGATCAGATTTAAGCACCCCACATAGGGTGCCCAGAGCTTTTCCCCAGAGAAAAGAGTGTAAACACCAACTTGCGGAGTGTCCCTACTCGCCCTTCGTTGAATAGGAGCTGCACTAGTCTGCCGCAGAGAATGTGGTGGATCAACCTTCTAAGCTCTTCGAATCAGAACGTTAATATTAAGACAGGCACAAAGATAACCTTCTATAACTTTATGAAATGTGTACAGGGCTGGTTTCAGTGATTTTCCTTTCGAGTACGTGCGCTGAGCCAGCGGCAATCGCGCGTGAAGAGTCCTATTCCTTAGTCAATCAATCAGCCTCTCAAGAAGTTTCAGAGCTCATATGTACTTGCTTTGGGGATAAACGTCACAATTGAAGCTGCGCCGGCATGATGACGTCGGATCTCAGGGAATTGAAGAGGTTAAATCAGTGAATCGTTTTAAGCCAGCGATGCTCATCAAAAAGGTCACAAAGAGAAACAGATAGAGGCACAGGGTTGATGGGAGAGTGTGCATCGCAGATCAACTTCAGTGACCCCTAAACTAATTTATTGTTTTCCATTTGAGATCAATTGCATGCATTTTCGCTCTCTATTATCTCTCTTTTTACTGGTTTCTTGTCAGTTTCGGCGAACGAAAAAGTAAAATTATTATTGGTTTTTACGACAACAACTCTTACATCACGAGTGGGATTTAAGCCTTACGCCTTTCGAAACAAAACTGTTGGCAATAAATATTAGGGGCAAATTTAGTTCTACATATATTAGTTGTTTTTTATTTGTCAAACACTTGGCAGAGTGCGAATGAAACAAGACGCCACAATAACCCGGCACTTGGCTGAAATTTATTACTGCTCTAGCACTGCAGGAAAATAAAATAAAAATATTCATAAAAACCTATCGCCGACGGCTTATAATCAAGTACCCTCTATCCACAAAAAATTTGATTCTGATATTAAAATCCACCTAAGATTTAATACTCATCGATGATGTGAATGCTGATCTTGTATATCGCTTGTTAGAAGAATTTAATATTGAATTACGATATTAAAATTAATATCAGCAATGACAACAAAGTCACAGATGAGTTCTCACTCCGATTTTGTGAAAAGTGCAGTAGGTTTCGTGAAATATGCAGATGGGAGTGTAATGAATATACATAAGTGCTAGATATGTCTGTGTACGTAGAGAATGATTTCGTTTTCTTCGTTTGAACTGACTTCCCCTGTAAATACTTGAAAGTACTTATTTAGATGGGTTGCTGACGTGCTAAAAAGCCAAAAATTTAGTTATTTTTCATCAAATTTTCGATCTTAATTATTGCCCTTTCCTCATTAAATTTTTTCGGCAAGCAAGCATAGCGAGAAAAGATGTGGCGAATAGAAACCACCTATTAAGAATTAATGATAGTAGCGAAGCTAACCTATGCTAAGCAAAGAAAAGAGCTAAGCTCATTGTTTCGCTGATGAACTTCAACAGGCAATTTACCTCGGTGCTTGAAACCGCACTAAGGTCATCCAGAAACGGTGATCCCTAATATCGCATTCTGCTTTTACACAGTGCAGGAGGACACTTACACAGTAAATGCAAGATCGTTTCCTCCTCCTCGTCGTTCTTGCAGCTCCTACAGCATCTCCGGAAGGGTACTCCCAACCTTTCAGCATGTTTCCCTATCAGACAGTGCCCTGTTAGAACCCCGACCACGTTGGAAATGTTTTCCCTTCTTAGAGAGAGAACGCTGCGCGACCGTTTCCGGTCCCATTTAGGCCACGTCTGCCTTGAGGTTCGATAGGTCGTATTTTGCCTCCATCTATTGTCAGCTTGTTTATATGTACAATCTCTGAGTAGCAGTTGGCAAGTGGCAAACGGCATACCAAGGCGTTCTTTATCTTGAAGAATCTGCTTGGTCGTACCTTGTCTTGCAAGTTCGTCTGCCATGCAGTTTCCCTCTATGTCCCGGTGACCAGGGACCCAAATGAGGTACAGTCTGTTCTGCTTGGCCATCGCCTGCAGAGATAGGCGGCAGTCCAGCGCGATTTTCGAGTTAAACGTGAAAGAGCACAGAGCTCTGATTGCAGCCTGGCTGTCACTAAAAATTAAGATGTCTCTTTCAATAATCCCGGTCCCAATCTTCTCTGCCGCCTCCATGATAGCTGAGACCTCAGCCTGGAAGACGCTGCAGTGATCTGGTAACCAAAAGGAAATTTGCAGGAGAGGGTTTCGTCAGAAAACGCCTCCTCCTAGCTTATTATCGAACTTCGAGCCATCTGTATAGATGGCAATGCTATCCGGTGGAGTATGAAACTCAAGTTTCACTTCTCCCTGCTTGGAATTCGTGTAATAAAGTTACATTCAGACACCGATGTCAAGGCACACCGATCCGTGCTGCTCGGAATAGAGCAGAACTTGTTCAAAATACAAGAGTGCCCTTGGCTTTCAGGGTGCTACTGTACAGAAAACTGCAGCACTGACATATTCAGTTCACAGACCTAATTCAGAGATCAACCTTGAGTAAACGAACTTTTTAGAAATCGCTCTTTGGTTTAATTTTTACCATAAAACACAATTATTTTAATACAAATAATATATGTACATATGTAGGTATGTGTATGCATTTACTATATATTTTGTGTACTTAGATATTGTATATGTACAATGTATAAAGTCAAATACAACGGACAACTGTAGAAATAAATTAGTGTGAGTACTCGTTACGGGATGGACGGCGTGAAACAATATTTGCCCTTGTATGCCGTTTGATGGCACTGCAACTAGGCAGTATGGGTATTTGGCTGGTAATGGATTGGGGTGTACTCTAAAAGGCATTAAAAGTCAACGTACATATATACAATATACACACATATGTACATACATATGTACAGTACTTACATATATTGTGGCAAATGTGCTGATGTTTTACTTACATACATATGTAGTAAATAATTTTGTTTTTATAATCTTATTATCTAGTAAGGTTGTTGTCGCTACAGCTAGTACTATTTTAACAGTCGCGATCCCATTTAAAATGCTTTTTTATTCATACTTTCATATGTTCATATAGATATATGTATGTATGTATTTATCTGTGTATATACATATGTACATAGGTGGGCCATATGTTTGGATTGATGACGCTGGGTGCGTTCAATGGTCCGCGAATACGCGCAAAATTCTACCTACATACATACATACAAACAAACAGAAAGTAGAACTGTCAAACAACCATAAAGATGAAGTGGCAGACCGGCAGACTGGCACAATGACAGGCCAATAGACTATTAACATGCATGCAACATATGGGTTTGCGGCTTTGTAAGCGAAAACAAAAAAAAAAAAAACAGCAAAACAAAATTAACAGAGATGCGGGAAGTACGACTACATACCGCTGAGCTGAAATAAAACAGAAATTTGTATAAAATGCTTACAGATAAACACAATTCATACATAAATATGTACATACATACACAAATAATCCCATATGTGCTATATGGACAGGGATAGTTTATTTCTTTTAATTTCAGAAATTACACTGCTAAAATGTATTAAAATTGAGTGTAATTGATGAGTGCGATTTGTTGTTGAGTGAATGGAGGAGAGTTTGCTTCCACATACATACATATATAATACATACATACATATGTTGTATATATGTATATGTATATATGGAAAAGTCATGCGGTGCGGAAGCACATAGGAGATCACCGATGACAGATCCGCACTGCACGCGCAGGCGTATTGCGGACGTGAGCGCTCTACATATAATATTCTTCTGAGCGCTCTTGAGTACAAACGGAGGGCGTTTGCCGCAGGAAGAAAGCTGTGCGATAGTTCTACATACATATGTATTTGTTGCAGGCTGGATGGCCGGACCGATCGAGCGTTGCAAACGACAGTTTGGATAAAACACTGTTCCAATTAGGAACGCATAGATGTTCGGACGGGAACAATTCATTGTTATGGTAGCTAAATGATTGAGGGAATTTTGTATATCTCCGTAATAGAGGAGGGTGTGTAAAGGGCAAAAAAAGCAGAGAACACTTTCAAACACTTGCGAGTTTGTAATTGAGGAAATTTGAAAATACGAATAGACGATAAAACGAGTGCGCGCGTAACTAGCATGGACGGTTGCACATTTCGAGGTACGAGTACGAAAATTTGCGAGCTACAAATAAGTTTAAAAATTTTATGTATACACAGTATTGATTATATATATGTATGTATATATCAATACAATAGCGAGTATATTCAATAAAAATGTTCCAAAAAACTCTGCAAAATTAAACAAATATTGAGGTATTTCCAAAAAAAAAAAATATGCTAAAACCCTCAATGGCGAAGGCTCGTGCAGTTTTGTGATGTTGTGAATGTGAAAACTTTAGTGAAATTTTAAGAGCAGCAAAGTGTGTCCATACTACAAATCTTTCAGTAACTCATTTATATAATAATGATCAATGCGAAATAGGTATATCTGTATGTCTATGCGATATTAAAGTAAATAAACTTAAAAGTATGCACCTTATTCAAGTACCACCAAAATATTTTTGAGCGTAAACGCGTAATTTATGAACACTAGAAAATTATAAAATTAAAACTCTTTATAATATTTGAAACCCGTGAGGAAGCAGAAGAGGCAGGAAGAGTAGCGCTCATGCCGCCATTAAGGAAAGTCACCGGAAATATGTGAGACATTTTAATTAATACTAAAAGAGATTTAAAGACCAAAAACTGTAAACGAGGGCATTCACACATATGTATGTACATACATATGAATGTATGTGTGCACAATCATTCATACGAAATCGAAATGTATAACATACTATATGTACTATATGTACATGTACGAGTACTACGTATTTCCGCAAGCATGTACTAATGCGAAAATAGCAAAAGAATCGGAAAAAATATAGAGTGAAATTGTGAATGAGATTCATTGAAGAACTTTTAAGAAAAAAAAAAATTTTTTTCGTGGCCTGTTGCAATATTCACAAGCCAATTTTTAAACCTGAAGGTGTATTGAACGAAGTGAATGTGCGAAACAAAATGGATTAATGGGATGAAGGAGGATATGCCAAAGAAAAGATAAACAAAGGCTTTCACTGTATTTTACTAGAATTTTTTCTTTGGACGCAATACGCATAACCTAATAAATACTTTTATTTATTTACTTCACATATATACATACATACATTCATACATGTGTATGTATGCATGCATTTACATGTGTGAATAAATGTGCTTTTCTTAGCGAATACTTTTCTTAGCTATTTTTACGTTTTTCAGCAACAATTTTGAATCACTGTGTGGAAAAAAAATTAAATTATTTTTTGCAAAAAATGCATGTAGCAAAGTCGTAATACGGTATTTTTTAATTTAAGGTGATAGAAAAATTTGAATTTTGTGGCTCATGTGCACGAGTTCGATGTAAAAAATGATATTTCAACAAGAGATTTCACTGGGAAATTAAAAAAAATAATAATTTTTTAAATTACCATTATATGAAAATTGTTCGTGCTTTTTTCTCAGACTCTTATATTTTGTGCCTGCTGATGTTAAATGTAAATTGTGTATCAAATATGGTAGAGTTCATACTTGAATAGCTCAGCTGTTAGCAATCCATTAGCTCCAGCAGCTTTGTTGTTCCGTAGCCGCGTTTTTGCTATTCGAACTTCATCGAGGTCTAGTGACAGGATGTTAATGCCGTCATCAGCGATTTGGGGTGCGGGATCTTCATCTTCTCCAGCGACGCTTTCGCTGTCACCATTAAGCAAAGTGGAGAAATGTCCCGTTCACAATTTGAGTGTGCTTTAGATATCAATCACCAGGGCGGCGTTCTTCGTTTTACAGGAATTTGGCACGGATTTAAAACCTTCTGTAAGTCGCCACACCTTTTTCGGGCGCTTTTCTGCGCGCTCACGTATTTCGGCCTCTCTTTTCTTTCTGCGAACAATACGTTTCTCTTCCTTTCTCAACTCCCGGTAGCGTTCCCATACAGCTTGCGTTGCGCCCGATCTAGCGTGGACCTGTATGCAGCATCTTTACTTTCCATAACGACGAGGCATTCCTCATCGTACCAGTTTTTTTTTCAAGGTCGCTAAAAGCCAATGGCTTTTACAGCGGCGGTACGTAGTGATAAAGAAATTTTCTGCCAACGCTCGCGAATTCCGGTGCCCGAGTAGCAAAGTTCGTAGCTGTCTGTTGCGATGGCAGCTTTCCAACGTCCAGCTTTCCTTGTGTATTTAGACACACGTTTTTTGCTGTGCAGAGAAGTGTGCGCATCTAGGCTGTGACAATCGGAGTGTACGTACATCTAATAGACTGGAATTATGCCTTCTATCTATCGTAATATGATCGATTTGGTTTCGCGTTTTTCGATCTGGAGACAGCCACGTGGCTTGGTATATTTCCTTGTTCTAAACCAGGTGCTACAGAAGTCATCAGTTTCAGTCCGTTAGCGGAGGTTTCGTCACGGATACTGAATTTTCCGACTTACCTACCCTGGCAGCGCTCGTAGATGCTTTCTTTGGGTTGCTAGAAGTGATTCTTCCATCGAGCCGTGGGCACAAATCCGCGAGATGTTGAAGAGACTCGCTTTGATACGATCAGTTGCGAGATGCTCGTACACCGGAGTGAACGATAGTACTTGGCATACTACCTCGTAAAAAAAATTCTTATTGCCACTTTACAAGCTTAGTCGAATACGAATTTTCCAACTGGGATTTTCGACGAAGATATCTGGAACAGTATCATATACATAAGTCCATAAAAATTAATCAATCGTTTACCGATTTTTAAATATACTAAATCAGCATTGATTGCTTTCAGCCAAAAACTGAAGGAAATGAGTACGATTAAATTATGAAAGGTTACACTGTGTAACACTGAAAATGAACTTTGAAAGAGACCTAGCCTAGGCGTTAGGCCTTATAAAACTAAGAAAAACTGTATACTTGAAATTTGCGAAACACCCCCAAAATCTCATTTTAGGGCCAAAAAACTGTTTTTGAGGTCATTCGCTAGTCAATCATCAATATCTTTGCGAATTTTCATCCGATTCAAAAGTTGTTTATATATTTTGAAAGGTGACAAATCACTTTTTTTAATGGCGTATAACTCATGAAAATCAAACGAGAACTGACGAAGCTACAGAGAAAAAAAAATCGTAACTTAATAAAAAAAAATTAATTCTGAAACTTTGACTACGATTTTACGATAGTCTTAATTCATAAAGGTACCTATCAAAGACAATAGTGAAATTAGTACTGCGTCGATTAAGCTATTTCAATCGAAAATCGGTTGGAAATTGACAGAGTTATTACTATTTAAATTATTTTAGATGATGACCATATTTAAAAATTCATACATTTTGATTATCTTTCAACTTCAAATTTTTATTGTGACTGAAAGTAAAAAAAAAAATGATCATTAAAATGCTAAATAACTTTATAGCTAAAAATGTTTGCTTGATCTTCTGCGTTTATAAGACGAGTCATCTGTTTCACGTTTGAGTGACCAGCAGTAATTAGCTATCATCCTAACTTGGTTCTTTCCTGTAAACCGTTTTTCAATGTTGGAGATTTCTTGGTGAAATCTTTCACCTTGTTCGTCGCTGAATTGACCAAGATTATCCGGGAAAAATTCCAAATGAGAATGCAAAAAGTGAATTTTTATAGACATGTTGCATCCCATTTCTCCATAAGCTTCCAAAAATTCATGGACCACCTCAACGTAATTTGAACTTCTCGTGTTTCCAAGAAAGTTTCGGCACAAAGAAATGAAACTCAGCCATGCTCTTTTCTCTACTGGGTTCAATTTTTTTATGAAGTCATCATCAGTCATAATCTTACGAATCTGCGGTCCAACGAAAACGCCTGATCAAAATGTAAAAATAAATTAGGTTGAATTCTTTTTGAAGAATTCTTGTTGGGAAATTTTTATAAGTACCTTCTTTAATCTTGGCGTCACTCAACTTGGGGAATACAAGTTTCAGGTGTAGAAAAGCCTCGCTGTTTTTTTCGAGTCGTTTAACAAACTGTTTCATGTACCCCAATTTTAAATGCAATGGCGGCAAAATTATATCATCAGGCTTAACTAATGCAATATTGAGAACATTATTTTTGCCAATTTGAAACTTTCTCGGTGGCCATATGTGACACTTGTAATGATTTTTGGCACGACTGTCCCATTCACAAAAGTAACAAGGATATTTAGTGTAGCCACCTTGCATTCCAAGTAGAATTGTCAGGACTTTAAGGTCCGAGACAATCTGCCAGCAAAATTTATTGTATTTAATCAATCGTAGAATTTTTTCCATCGTTTGATAAGTCTCTTTCATATCAGTAGCGTATGCCACTAGAACTGATGGCAATTCATTTCTGTTGTGCAGCAATACTGCTTTCAGACCTACGATGTTAGTCAATTGAAAATTAATTGATAAATTGTATTCAAATTTAGTTCTCTCACACTCATAACACATTAAATACTTACTTTTGCAAGAACCGTCTAGAAATAATCGCCAATTTTGTGGACAGTGCACGTGATCGAGTGCAGCAAACAATTCATCCACATCAACGCAATAAACTAGTTTGTTATTGGTGTCATCAGCTTTGAAAATGTGTTCGAACGAAGATAGGTCTCTGTCTCGTGCAGACGTTACTTTAAAGTTACTGTCTACTATATTCCACTGCTTTAATCTGGAGGCCAGAATCTCTGTCTGTCTTATAGACAGATCCATATCCCGCACAAGATCACAATAATCGTGATTTGACACGAAATGACGTTCCGTTTCTATTGCTTTGGTTGGAAGGTACGGTTCGTCATTTACCTCATTAGAAGATTTGTGGCTTGAATCAGGAAATGTAGCTGGATTTTTGTTTTCAGTTCGCTGATCTTGTTTTCCTCTTGGAATCGGTTTCGATACAGTCAACACATTGGCATATTCTATGAGGTGGCGAGTTTTATAGTGGTGACCAGTGATTTTTGTTTGGCAAAAGTAGCAATCCTCCGGCTTGTGATATATTTGATAATGCCAAGCCATAGGAGTCACAAACGGCAGACGCTGGTCATCACATTTACCGGTTTTCCATTGTTTTAATGTTGTACAGCACATCGAACAAATATATTCGGGTTCATACCAAGCACTTTCCACGTATGAGCAACTGAAAAAGAGGTTGAACGCTTCAACCACAGCTTTATTTGTTCTTAAATCGAACCGATATTTCTTATCAACAAATAGACCGCAGGCGTAACAAAATTTGTTGCGCCTATCACACATTTTACCACACTTATCACACAATATAATTGCGAAGCGGTCGCAAGGTTGAATTGACGGCGTAAATTTATTAGATGAGCACTCAAAATTTTTGGAAATGAATGTGTTTAAAATAATTCCTCATACTTGCTATGTTTCTAGTAAAATAACGCAATGAAATGCGGTCAAAGTAGAAAAATTAAAAAAAAAACTTTTCGCAAGGTAAATTTATTTAATAGCAGAAAAAATTTAATAGCTTCGTCAATTTTTGTCCGATTTCATTGCATGAGCACTCAAAATTTTTGGACATGAATGTACTTTCAAAATAATTCCTCATACTTGATATGTTTTTAGTAAAATACTGCAATAAAATGCGGTCAAAGTAGAAAAATTTGAAGAAAAAACAAATTTTCCAAGTTTACCCGATGAAAACTTACAACACGCTAGCTCAAAAAATAGATCTTTCTATCTCAATTTAAAGGTATAATCCTTACGTTTTCAAAACATATTTCATATTGAAAATCGGTAAAGAAATGGCCAAGTAATGAAAAGATTAGCGCGTACACTTCCGAAGAACGGTTTTTTAACGGTAAAGCAAGATTTTGAGGGTGTTACAAATTTTTCAAAAACCGTTTTGAGTTATATTCGACCAGGTGAACAATTTCCACTATGTCACTTTAAAAGTTCATTCAATTTTTTCCATTTTGTATCACTGTGTTATGTTAGTAAGGCTCTGTCTCCCCCAAATTTTATCAGCTGAATTTCCAAGCTGCTTTTGAAACTCTCTAAAATTTTAAGAAAATGTTTAAAGACGAATAGTAGCGAAAGTTTCACTTTCAGAGTTAATGTATTGGCCATTTTTGAAGGTTATTTCGAAAATCTTAGATAACAGTAAGGATATCCAACGGAAAGTATTTCAAAGGGCTTTACACCATCTTTTATGAAAGGGTTGCCGCATTTCCATTTCATTTTATAAAGTTAGGTTACGGTGAATACAAAACACTGCCAGCAAAAATATTTATCAATTGATTGATGACCATTTTTTAAGTTTCTCCCATTTTCATACCTTTTTTAACAAGTTTGAAACTTTTATTTAATTGGTTTATGTTATGGAATCAGTCATACTTTTATAACAAATTTTTGAAGTTAAATTAATAAACATAATAAACGGAGGCAACTGTATTATATTGAATTTGGTTGCTTATAATATGCACGAAAATTTCTTTATATTTTTCGCTATTGTCTGTTGAAGGAATTTGATACGATTCGTCTCGGCAAGGAGAAGGCAACGCCTGCCGCGGTTTTCTAATTTAAATTAATATTTCCTTAAGCTGTACACCACAACACTCGGCTGGGTATTAGGCCAAACAAGAGAATTGAGAGATTGAGTCATAAGTAAAAAAAATCACATCTCCGTTTTTTCAAAATTGGCTTTCGACATCGAGATGTCTAATATCAAAGCTGAAAATTTCCTCTGTGGTAAAAAATTAGTTTTAGTTATATAGATAATATAGACTCAAAAAAAGGAACCATTAGATTGATTAAATAAAAACACTTATGGAAAGAAAGAAAAATTTCAAATAAATGGCGTATAAAAAATATTTGCTACTTTTGGAGAAAAAAAATAATTTAATTTTATATATGTAGGTGTTTATTAATTTTTAATAAAACTTTATTCAATCGGGAGAAAATAACGAAATTCGGAGAAAAAATTACATTAAAATTCGAAATTTTTCTCAGGTTGTTTTGTTATTTCTGTGCATTATTTGTCTTTTTTTTAAGGCGGCAAGGGAAGAGATATTCTGGAATAAAATTTGTTTAATTTGTTTGAAAATCTGACGTCTGACGCTGTAATATAATTTTGAACGAAAAGGGTTATATCAAATCTCAATAAGAGGAAACGGCGCACTACATCTATGTTTCTACTTTTTTAGTTGTTTGCATAAAATCATGAAAAATAATATTTTACTAAAGGTTTATTTTTGATCTTCAGTTTTTAAACAGGGTGTAAAGAAAATCTATATTGGAACGATTTTCCGTCATCCCTTGTCAAGTTTGATTTGGAGACACACCAGTTTCGGCGTTGTGCCATCTTCAGTGTCATTTTTGTTCTCGAAACGAATATACTTCCCTTCACTAAAGGCCCAATTCCGAATTTGGGAGGTCCATAACTCGATTTCGAGGGTTAACTTCGAGAAACGGAGAAATTACTCGTTTATTTATAATTCAATCTCTTAAAAAAATTGGTTTGGTTCAATACCCAGAAAAAAATTGCTGTTATCGTATAGTGTTATGATTTCTTTTAATTTAAGAAGTTGAATATACGTAGGTAATTGAAATAAATAATTGGTGTTTCTCCGATTGGCCAATAAATCATTAAATACATTTATTTTAAACTAAAACTGGAAACGTGGTAAATGTATTGTAGTGGTTTAACACCTATAATATGCAACTATACTAGCAAATATATATTACTTATGTATTTATGAATACAATATATTCCAAATTTCCAATTCATTTAAATTTATATGCAAATTAAATATTTTTACATTTGCATGAGATTAAAATTTCCTCCGTTTTCCGCTGCTCCAAAAACACCACTATTTAGGTGGGAAATGAGGGAATTTATGAAAAAAAGCCTCTTCAAAATCTTCAGTTTCTGTTAAAGTCTATTTTAATATTCTCAAAATTCCATACATCATTCATTTTCATTCGGGATCAATGGGGTGAATAGATTTAGTTTAAACTTTGCAGGCATGTGCTAGATATAAAGAGTGGTTAAATTTTAAGGGCCGATGTTGATTTTGAATAAAACACAAATTATTTTGGAAATTATTGTAATTTCCTTTTATTATGATAATATAGTGTGGTTCAATTATATATGGAAGAAAATATCGGCCAAATGTCCGCCGCGATCTCGGCGCCACACCTCCATCCGATGGTCCAAATTTTCAATGACGCTGAGGCATAATTGAGGTTCTATGCCGTTAATGTGCCGAATTATCTCATCCTTTAGCTCTTGAATTGTTGCTGGCTTATCGACGTACGCCTTTTCTTTGAAATAACCCCAAAGAAAGTAGTCTAACGGTGTCAAATCATACGATCTTGGTGGCTAATTGACATCGCCACCACGTGAGATAACACGGCCATTGAATTTGTCGCGCAAAAGAGCCATTGTTTCGTTGGCTGTGTGGCAAGTGGCACCATCCTGTTGGAACCACATATCGTCCACATCCATATGTTCCAATTCGGGCCATAAAGAGTTCGTTATCATCTCACGATAGCGAACACCATTCACAGTAACTGCCTGACCGGCCTCAATTTGGAAAAAATACAGCCCGATGATGCCGCCAGCCCATAGGCCGCACCAAACAGTCACTCTTTGTGGGTGCATTGGTTTTTCGGCAATCACTCTTGGATTATCATTCGCCCAAATGTAGCAATTCTGCTTATTGACGAATCCAAAATAATAACGAAAATGAGTTTATTGTTTTTCAAAATATTCTCCTTAGATGTCAATACACTTCTGCGACCATTTGATTTAAGGTGGTTCTTCCGTGAACAACTTTTGTTATTCTTCCACTATTATTTAAAGCATTCTCGTATCCTTGCTTGTTTCTGGCGAAATTTATCCTGCAAGGATCAACGGCCACTTTAGAACTCATTGTACCACATTGTACCAAAAGTCGATGTATGTTGACCATTGCATTCCTGTGTAAAAGTGAAAAAGTTGTATATAAGTTTATGAAAAAAAATGACAAACTTTTCGATAAAAATATGAATAGCAGGTCCTAATGCGTTGTTTTGCAAAGGCGCAAAATTTAAAAGGCAACCCGTAATCAAATAGAACAAATTTACATAATCAAAATTTTGAATTGATCTTCAAAATCTGACATTGGATCACAAAACCCGATTGTGATGCTTATAATTGCGTGTAACTTTATTTATGTTTATTCACCAGCTAGACAAAGTTTTCATAACATAATGCATTAATAGTCGGTTTTGTCACTTTTTATTTAAGTTTTAAGAAGCCACACGAGCGGCGACGACTTCTGCTGTAGGTCATTCAAGAATAGCCCTTTTACTGGTTATGATGATGTATAACTTGTTTATTTAATCAGACCGCTTTCGCCTTTCTGGTGAAGGTTTTCTCGTTCCTGCAAATTTTGGATTTTTATTTTTTGAGAACTGGTGCCGAATGGAAAAGCAATCGAACGAGTTCGAAATGAAGACAATGTAAAACCATACATTAAAATCAATATATACTACGGCAAACCCGTACCTTCAAACTATTTCATGATTTTATTTTCAAAGCACCTAAAATTTTGAGAATATTAAGTATAAAAATTAAAAGAAAATCCTTTTTTTATACTTAATAGTCTCAATACAGGATTCACTAATTTAAACTTGACGTCCTTGATAAAGAATAGCTACAGAAATAAGAAAATGGTTCACTTTATATTCTTCTTGTCTTTAGAATTAAATTTACGACAGCATACAGCTATGTGTTTATTAGACCTGGTCAGATCCCATAGTAAAAACAAAACGCATTTCGATTCCTCCTTTTAGTTTGAAAGAAGAAAGGTCCAATCGATCTAAAGTAAATTTGTGACAAAAGTTTTTAATTTTATGGAAAATAAGATACATTGTTGTGGCATAAAAATTGACTTTACCGGGGTAAGGAGATGTACTTTAACTTTACATCGGTTAATAATAAAAAAAGGTTTAACGAAAGCGTGATTTTAGGTCGTGGCTAGGACTTTCCAACTACGAGAGATACATAGTTATAAACTATTTTCACAAACTAATCCAATTTGGATGCATACTAACTGCTACCTGCAACTTCGTATTTGATTTTTTCATATTCAAATTCAAATAAGTTTATTCATATGTAATTATGTAATTTTGGGAATACATTATTTACATTATTTTATAGAGTTTTAGAGAAAGAACAGTTCTCTTTACAACGAAGATATGAGATATATAATATAATAAGGGTATTCAATTAAGCTCATAAATTTATCATCGCATATATTTATCCATTTACGCACTATGTTACATGAACGCACTTAAAAATGTATTGTATAAATGCTCTTTCTCGATCAGCTGTTTGCGTGTCCAAACTACGAAATTCAATTACTTACGTAATTATTTACGTAATAAAATACTTAAACTTAATTCCTCCATTTCGCGCGTGCAAATTCGGCAATTGTAAACAAAGTAAAACAGCTGATTGCTTGACAGAGTTGCATTATCGAATTTGCCAACTCATTTGCGAACCCAGAAGGTGGCGCAATTATATCAAGGTCTGGTAAACGATTTTTCATGCAAATTTTGACAGTTCGTTTATCAAGCTGATAAATTTATCAGGTTGGCTAGTTTACGAGGCATTTATCCGTTCAGATGAATACCCTTAATATTTTGTGTATGAGATAAATTTTTAACAGGAGAAAAGTTAACAAAAGCATAGGAAATTTTTATATAATAATAAAACATATACATATATCGGTTAACCATGGATCATTTTCGCACTACGTTTACTCTATGTGATAATACGCATCCGCAGAGACGTCGAACAGTGCGCACCGAAGAAACAATTGCCGCTGTAGAGCAAAGTGTTGAAGAGGACCCGAATGAATAGATTCGCCACCGTGCACAGCAATTGGAGCTTTGTCCATCAACTTTATGGAAGATTTTGCGCAAAGATCTTGGCTTGCGACCTTACAAGATCCAGCTTGTGCAAGAATTAAAGCCGCGAGACCATGCAATGCGTCGTGATTTTGGTGTATGGGCCGAAAATGAAATTGATCTCGATGCTGATTTTCATCGCAAAATTTTGTTCAGTGATGAGGCTCATTTTTGGTTGAATGGCTACGTCAACAAGCAAATTTGCCGCATTTGGAGTGAAGAGAGTCCACATGAGACCCTTGAAACGCCATTACATCCACAAAAACTGACTGTTTGGTGTGCTCTATGGGCTGGTGGAGTCATTGGGCCATACTTCTTCCGCAATAATGCTGGAGAGGCAGTTACCGTTAATGGAGACCGGTATAGAGCCATGATAACCGACTATTTTGTTCCCGAATTGGATGGCATGAATGTGGATGAGTTGTGGTTCCAACAAGACGGCGCTACATGCCACACAGCGCACGTCACAATCGATTTATTGAAGGAAACATTCGATGAGCGCATAATTTCGCGGAATGGACCTGTAAATTGGCCACCAAGATCGTGTGATTTGACACCATTGGATTATTTTCTTTGGGGATATGTGAAGTCGCTCGTCTACGCCAACAAACCAGAAACGTTAGGGGAATTGGAAGCCAACATTCGTGGCGTTATTGCCGACATACGGCCCCATATGCTCGAAAAAGTGGTGGAAAATTGGACCTGTAGAATTGGCTTTATTCGAGCCAGCCGCGGCGGCCACATGCCCGAAATCATATTTAAACATTAATGGCATAAAATTATCCTTCCAATAAAGCCAAATTGATGGACCTTAAAACGATTTTCTTGTGTTTTATTTCAATTCGAAATTCTATACCCCTAAAAAAAACACCCGATACATACTACTTACAAACTACTTACAAGCTAAACGTAATAACTAAAATTTTCTAATTAATTTGTTATCAGAACATGTCAATTTATTTTGGAAATTATTTGTGAATTGAATGATGGTATCTGAAACAGGACTGACTTGTGCTTTATCATGTAATTTAATTGTGGGATAAAAGAAAGGCAAATTTAGAAACAATTTTAGAATTTTATTTTGAGCAATTTGATTTTTATTAATATGACATTTAGCGCTGTCTGACCATACAGGAGTAGCATATAGAACAATAGGTAAAAATACTGTTTTTAGAAGAATTATTTTGTTGGAAATCGACATTCTGGATTTACGGTTAATTAAATTTAGCTAGACTTGATTGTGTGTGGTTTTGAAATGTAAGTTTAGTATTAAGATAGACTCCTAGATACTTGACAGTAGGCACCCATTTTATATTAACCGAATTTTAAAGGAGATTAGTAGAAGGAAAGTTACTAGGAAGTCCTTTACGAGAAAAAAATGGCCGTTGTTTTCGAAATGTTTTATTAGATTTTCCAT
Source organism: Anomoia purmunda (assembly GCA_951828415.1). Classification (NCBI taxonomy): domain Eukaryota; kingdom Metazoa; phylum Arthropoda; class Insecta; order Diptera; family Tephritidae; genus Anomoia; species Anomoia purmunda. Next base: position 56,176,977 of record OX639993.1, read on the forward strand.
TTGTAAAAGTAACCGTTAAGAACATGAACAGCGTTGACTAAAGTAGAGTCTATTATGATAGGACTGCAGCTGCTAGTAAAATAGAGGTATCATCTGCATATAAGGAAATTTGACAGTTAGGTGGAATCGGCATATCGGAGATGTATATATTAAATGGTATTGGACCCAGAACAGATCCATGTGGAACACCAGGAAACTTTAATTGATTTTAATAAGATATGTAGGTGCTTTTATGTTAGATAATTTGTATATTAGCCCGTCATGCCAGACCGTATCGAAAGCGGCTTGTATATCAAGTAGAACCAAGCCAACTGATTTTTTATCGTTAAAGCTTTTTTTTACAAAATTTTTAATTCTGAGCAGTGGCTGGCAGCAATTATTACCAGCACGGAAACCAAATTGGACATCAAGTAAAATTTTATTTTTTTCAAGAAAACCAGTTAGTTTTCGCTTAATTATTTTTTCAAACATTTTTGAAAAATCATTAAGTAGACTAATAGGACGATAGTTATCTGGACTCACAGCAGATATACCAGGTTTACTGATTGGAATTACTTTGGCAATTTTCCAGTCTAAGGGAAAATAGCAAAGTTTCAAACAGCAATTTATTATGTACACAAGATGTTGAATGCATTTTTTAGGAAGAAATTTAAGGCAACTATTGGAGATACCATCTGGTCCAGGGCTTTTTGATGCTTTTAATGACTTTATAATATTTTTAATGTCTGGGTAACAAGTCAGCGGAGTATCAGGGGAGAAAAGTTCGGATTGATACAGCTATTTATTTTTTCATTGACTGTTTTGATAGTTTAATTGTCGGAAAGAGTTGAAGTTAAATGATGCCTAGCTTTTAAAGAATCTTTAAGTAAATTAGCCTTTGATACATTGCAGTAGTAAAAATTATCATTATGTACGAGAGTGGGTATAGGTTGATGTTTACGTTTAAGTAATTTACCTATTTTCCAGAATGGGTTTGAGGCCTTGTCTTCTCATTCCATTCCTTATTACGAAGTAAAATAAGTTTAGTAATATATTTGTTTAATTCAGTTAAAGAATATTTATGGAATGGATGTCTTGTTCTAGACCATTGCCTCAAGTGTCCATTTCTGGTTTTAAATGGCGGAAACGATATGCTGCGGAAGCGCATGCGAGCCTAATTTAACTATTTTATTTGGAACTGATCTACTCATGGCTTTATTGGTAATAGAGTCAATATTGTTCGGGGTCAAAGTAGAATTATTTGAAAGAGGGAAATTTTCGGAGTTTAAAATTGTGCGAAATAATATTATTAATATTAATATTTGATTTAAACTAAGTCGAACTAAAAATTTTCGGTTTTCTGGAAAAGCCATCTAATGGATTTTTACACATAAGTATGTATGTACATATTTTCCATATTTGGTTTTACAAATATATTGTACGTATAAAGTACACATAACTTATCAACCTGGGAGTTGTCAGGCTGTTATGCTATATATAGTAGTTAGTTTTAGGCGCAGTAAACCGGACAGCTGTCAAGTTGATAAGTTTTGTCAGATCATCAGCATATGGTGGTTAATCAAAATCGAATATGCTAACCCCAGCGGATCCAATTTTCCTAGAAGTATTTCTCGGCGTATCATAACCACAGATTTTCTTTACTCACCACTTAACGAATTAAAATTTATGTAGCATGTGTCCATGCCACGGGTCTAGGAAATATGTAGTACAAGTCGTTTATTAGTTTTTAAGTTATGACTTTTTATATGTAATTTGCGATTTTGTTTCATATATCAACTCATAAAGAATAGATGTTAAATTATTAGTGATTTCTAATTTTATAATTTCTTTGTAATCTGCGCTCTTTGGTTTAACTATTCAAGATATTTTGTTCTAATAACTGGAAGTTTCAAATTTCCGAGCGCTCTAATTTGTGAGCTTCTACGAGTACAAGGTTAGTAATGCATTTGCGTAGATATTACAAACTGCACAAAATTGAATGTAAATTGTACGTGAACATTTATTAAATTTAAAAAATAATAAATAAGTTTGTTTTGAAAACGTGCAAGTTTTTCAAAATTCTTTGCTTCTTTCGTAAACGGAAAACAAAGCGGATATTTCCTTCAAATGGAAATGTATATTTAAACACACGAGCCATTTTTATTTGAAAACAATTGCATTGAGGCAAACACGTCACACCGCCGGAAGTGCTTAATATCGCTGTGGTAACACCACAGGCACCCTGTCGAAAAAAAAACAGAAGAGCAAAACGAAAAAGAAAACGTTTGTATTAGAGCTCACTATTCAATATTGAAAGGATTATACAGAGTTGGTTCTTTATAATGAAACATATTTTATGCAGGTTTTAATTTGGAATAATCGCTTATCACTATTTTACATCTTATGCAAACTCTGTTGCTGATGTTGTTGCATATAGGGCAATAGCACAGAATGTTAATATATATATGTAACTAAATATCATCTGAAGTAGAATTTAATCCAATATGTTAATAAATTTATGGTATACGGATGTCTAAAGCGTGTCTCGCTTATGGCCACAGACATAATCGTACCTCTACATATATTCTGCCATTAGTGTACCTATTCAAACTAAACTATAAATAAGTACACTTATGTGTAAATAAAAGGGACTCAACATACTTACTAGTTTCGGACGTTAATTTTTCGTTTGTATCGTACACAAATACGGTATTAAGCCATATTCAAAAAAATAGGAAAATTCAACGAAACTTCAACTAAATTTTCGAACTTTTTAATTAGAAAAAAATTAAAATTCCAAGTATGCAGTTTTATAATGGGCTATATTATATTTTAGTATAATAAAGAGCAAGTTCTAATTAGCTTAAAGTTTCCGCTGATTCATGATAATTTTTTTGATGACGGTGTCACTCATTTTCTCCCATACAAAAAAAAAACAATTTGTCGAACGTACTACAATTTACTATACAATAAAACTACATACCTCGAATTTTTAGAAAAGTTCTAATTAAAAAATTTTAAATTTGGTGAAGATTCCTCAAAATTTTCCTGGTGACAAACAACAGTTGTGGCTTTAGTTTGACCTCGATTTGTGACTGTTAGAGAGAGATCAACGGGCGTGGCCCAGGTGAGTGCGCCAATATAACTGCGGTTCGCTTAATCGATTGGAAGCTTGATTTGTGTGGGGAAGATGAGCTACACTATTAAAAAAAATAACAAACAAAAGAAAAGTTGCCAAAACTGATAAAAATACCGTGTCTAAACTTTTTTCACTTAAGTGTATGAATATACATATATACATATGCTCACCCAAGAAAACAATTCTCTGTTTTATTAGCACACTAGTAAAAAAAAATACATACATATTTATAAACTTCATTATGCTCACTGCTGAATATTTATGTTTTTTTTTGCGCTCCTACATTTAATTTTTGTTTAGACCATATTCAAACATATTCGTATGTAAGTAGTAGATATGTATGTATGGTTGTATGTACATAATAATACTACAGATGCAATAATAAAACAAAATAAAAATTTAAGTATTTCCCCCTATTGTTTTTGGTTTGTGGTGCAGTTCAAAAAATCTACTAAAAACGTACTTTATTCATGGCGGCATAAATTCCTCTAAGAACTTATTCTCAATCTGATTCTTATATAAAAATCCACCTTCAAATGATATCGATGAAATTAATGCTAATCCTATACTTATGTATATTAAAAAAAATTTACTAGTGACATCAGTGATGGCCGTTAAGTCCCAGGTGGGTTCTAACACCAGAAAATAGTTTTTGAGAAAATTGGATGTAGACCATCGTTATGTATTAAATTAAAAAAAAAATTGTTGTCTTTTGGTATATTCGAGGATCAAAAACTAATGCTATTTTTCATTCGGTCAAATTGGCGTGAAATTTTGTCAGTTGAATGAGAACGGCCAAAATGTTTGCGTAATTAGATTTAGCACCAATGCAAAATTATAAAATATCAGCATGTTGACATTTCATGTCATATTTTGTCGTCAAATATTTGACCAAGCATAAAAAAGTAGCTGATCATTAAAGCTGAAATGTGTTGGAAGTGTTTGCCTTAAAGCTCCGCGTATTTGCAAGAAAACGCATTCAGCATTAGCCACCCTATATTTGGTCATACAGCATAATCAACTAGGCTATCAAATGAAAATAATATCTTATTTCGAACTCACAGAAAGCAGTAAGATCTTCTAAATCTAAATCCCGAAAACAATATTTTTTCTTTAGTGAAAAAAGTTTTTCTTTGGAATATAAATATCAAGGCGAATTTGTATTTTGTTTTTACTTTTGCGTAAGAGTTGTTAAAAATTGCATACATTTTGTTTTTGCCTTAATGTCTTTTGAAAGTTCATTCCCGCGACAGTCGGTCCTACGATACCGGAACGACGCGGATTTAGATCCGGCTAAGTACTATCAGTTATGCTTTTACAACAACAACAACCACAGCAAATGCGGTCGAATTTTGATCATTTAATGTTTCAAACTTAATAAAAAATGTATGGAAACTCCATAAATTTTTAGCAAAATTGTTTAAAAGAGTTTTTAGAAATTTTTCGATTATGTTGTTTTATAGCTTATTCAGTTTTAGCAAAAAAAAGGCAAAATTAAAAAAAAATATTATATAAAAAATCAAAGGTAGTTTCTAGCCACTTCAAAATAAATAGGTGAATAACCAAAACTTTTCTGGACACCCTCTAAAAAATTGAAAAATGTTGATAAAAATTTGTTGAGTTTTTATAAATTGTGTATAAAGTTTGAAACCTTAATTTACATGGTTTTTGCTACAGTATGAACTAAAATTTTGTATAAAATTAACGAAACAAAATAAAGTTAACGAAAAACTTTGCTTTTTAATAGTCACCATTGGACCGGTTTTGATCGCCAATAACTTGTTTTTTACAAAATCGAAAATTTTATTGTAAAATAATATTCTCTTTGACAATTCATATACAAATGCAAGGGGAATTTAAATGAAAAAAATCAAATCAACTGTTCTTTGATATGTATATAAGTACATGCACAGTGGCTAATTATAAGATCACAACATATTGACACATTTCCTTTAATTTATTTTTACTTTTCGATTAAAATACCTTTCGTTCTCTAACAAAACTTCAAACCAAATGTTTAAAAATTTATAGAAATTTTCATCAAAATTTATATTTCTAGAAGGGAGAGGTACTAAATTCTGCTTTTCAAAATTCTTTTGGATGAAAATTCTGTAAAAATCAAAAAAAAAATTCTGTCCAGCCTAAATTCTTTTGGTTCAATATTCTGTATTTAAAATTCTGTATGATCAAAATGATGGAGAACTGAAATTCTGTATATTAAAATTCTGGAATCAAAATTATTTTCGATAAAAATGCTGTAAAAATATAACCAAATAAGCAGATAACCTGATAAGCACGCTTACCTGAATAGCACATTTATTTTATGATTAATGGAATTCCGATTTTATAGAATCAATGGTATATATACATACGGCAATTAAAGAAAAAATCAAAAATTCATTCAAAACAAAAGTTATTACATTATAATGGCGAAACAATTATTATATTATTAAATTTTTAGCAATTCGCTTTAGAAAAGAAACATGCCTTAATATAAGCCTTTTTTTTGTTATTCTTTTAATTCTGTTGTTTGCTTTTACAGCCTTCTTCGTTTGACTAATTTTGTGACCATTTTGAAATTTCTGAAGCTATAAATACATACAAACATATGTACATTTGCTTTATGTAAATCTGTTTTGATAATATAGGAAACCATATGGGTCAAGACAAGTCATGTATTGGCAGTATTTTGTTTTGCAAAACTCTGCATTGAAAAACCGGAAGAGCATATGGATAAATAAAAAAGTGCGCACTTTTTTTATTTATCCATATGCTCTTCCGGTTTTTCAATACAGAGTTTTGCAAAACAAAATACTGCCAATACATAATTTTTATTTACAGAATTTAAAATTACAGTGTTCCGCAATACAGAATTTTAACAGTACAGAATTTTGAATTACAGATTTTTGAATACAGAATATTGAATACAGAATTTTAAATACAGAATTTTGAACCAAAATCATATTGTACCCAACCCTTCTAGAAAACTTTAAATCTATAAAGTTTAATTATTTCTTTTCAGTTGAGAAGTAGTATCACGCATTAACTACAGTTTTTAAAAGTTGGGATTGTTTTGAAAATTTATAGATCATACGATTATTTTGCGTGAGCATAACAAAATTTATTCTAAATCGGGAGTAATACAAATGTCACTGACAATACAATGCTGCTTTTAATCACACGATTTAATTCATTTGTTATGTATAGGTATATATCCAACCTGATTTTTAACAAAATCATAGAATCGATCACAAAATGGCAGCCGAAAGTTGTGATCTCAGTGCCCATTATACAGACTTTTCTTTAATTTTTCCGTACAAATATTATCCTAATATTCTGTCACTCTAATAACCATTTTCATCAATAATTTTCTCATACACGGACAAAATTAGTAGTAGTTTTGATAAAAAATGAAATTGATAATTGCCTTGTATATACAGGAGTAGTAAAGTTTAATGCGCATAAAAAATTTAGATATGCACAATTTTTTAAAGAATCAATACTGGTAAAACACAAGCTGCAGAAATCAATAAAAATAAGGAAACAATTCGTTGTAAATGGGAGTCTGGATTTAATGTTCATCAAAAGCGATACTTCTTATAAATTATTATATTTTTTGTGCCCCCTGCCCCCATAAGCAGGTGAGTGTCCGCTTATGAGAAATTTCATTGTAGAGACCAAGCGCCACACATATTTGTAGGGGCACAATATCGGGCATAAATAATCGATGTGGTACCAATAAATATCGAAGTTCAAAGACTCGATACTCAAAATATCGATACTAAATTATAAACGAAGTTCCGTCACAATTTTTTTATAAAACGTAACATGTTTGCCAGTTAGGAAGTGTTTGCACAGGAACCAATTAGGTTGTTAACTTGGCATGCCGAATTTGAAGACTCCAGTTTTTAAATATCTGTAATATTTCCGATTTATCATTTCATTTTACCAATATGGCACTTGGAATTTGAGCAAAGTTGTGAGCAGAAGGCGCATCTTACTTAAAAGTATCGAGTAAAAAATATCGGTATCGAATGGCAGGAGTATCGATATTGCATTGCATCATATCGAAATTTGTGTCCCAACAAATAAAAACGTTGTTCTTGAAAAAAAAAACTTTTTACTAAACATTAGTTTTAATTTTAATAAATTCAGCGCAATCAAACTCTTTTATAAATTATTAAACTTCCAATAATTGTTTAAAATTGTTCCCGATAATTTTTTCGATTTGAACCTCCTAATTGGTACGCCTATTATAATTACGCTAACAGCGCCAGCGTGATATACCTAAGTGCATACATATTTTGTAAAAATGTTTAATAATCTATAAAAAAAAATATAGCCGAAAGGGTGTCCATTTTACAATCGTTTTTCTGGACTCTTACAGTCGTTTGCGGTGCACAATTGAATGAAAGGAGGTTTTTATATACATATATGCATTTATACCATTTCGAAAACGGGTACATATTTTTCTGACTGGGTATATCCATACATACATAACGATGTATGTACATCTAATTTTTAGGAAAGAAATCGGAAACACGTTTATTATAGTAATATATTTTGGTTTTTGTAGTTGCAAATATCGAAAATATCTCCTGTGTGGCATATTTGTAAAATATTGTTTAATTTTAAGACAACTTTTCTCATTTTTCGTGCCACAAATCTTCATTATTAATTCGTGTCCTGTTTTTTTTTTTCATTTTATAGGAACCTTTGAAAACGCCAACAAATCTGTCATCAAAAAATCTGACAAGTACATTACCGCAGATACGCACGTAAAAATTAGAAGTACATAAATAAATCCTTTAACAGCGACAATACCGTAACGCAACCGCATACTACCAATAGCAACAACATTTCGTCGTTCATGTCGATGCATCATTTAGATATTTCCGCTCAAAAGGTGATCGTCGCATCAAATCGCTCAGTAGATCATCGCAGCAGCGCAAAGTAATCAAACATCAAACGTCGAACGGCAAATGATAAACTGGAAAAACACATGTTGCTCTCGACAAGATCGACAAGAGTGGATGCAAAAGCAAAGCCAGCAACTACAACTACTGGCAACTGGAAAAACAGCGGCCAACAAGAACAACAGCAGCACAAGTGGTAAAGCGGTAGTAATAAATTAAAAGAAGAAATAGAAAGTCTCAAATTAAAAGAAACTAAAGTGGATTTCCGGTGAATCAAGAAGCCGAAACACGAGCAGCAGCAACACCAACAACAACCACACACGCCTACCTACATATACAGAGTTTTGTAGCAGCCAAATGACAAAACCATATTCACAACACATGTGTCAACGTGCACCCCTTGCGAAGTATTTACAAAAATAAACAGGCGGGTGCAACTAAAAATGGATGCAACACGCGTCACTGCTACACACATAGCAACAACAACGAGTACAGTGCACCTAAAGACTATAGCAACAGGCCGCCAAGAGCACTCGAGACGGTGCTGGAGGAAAAGTATGGCAGCTACAATCATAGACTCAGACACGACGAGCCATAAACCACAGCATCGTAACATAAATTATAAAAATAGACGTCATCGCTGCAGTGGAGTTGCCACAGCAACCAGTAAACAAAGAGCCGCATTCAGTAGCCGGGCAGAAAAACTTATAGTTGTACGAGCAACCGCACCGGCAATGGCTGCATTTACGGAACTCCTCAAACTATTTACCTTCAGCATTATCCTGTTTTGCATACTACATAGACCAGATTTGGTATTAGCTCGTAAGCCCACCTCACAAGAGCTCAACGATTATGACGAAAGCGTTTTCGAAGTACAGAAGCGTAGTGAACAAGAGATTGGTGCAGATGTCGGTTCAGAAAATGGCGACATAGACAATATTGGCATTGAAGATGTAGGCAGTCAAGCAAAGAATGGTAGTAAGTTGATTGACGACTTCGCACCACGTTTCAAGTCTTCAAAACCGCCACCAAATATATTCTCAAAACCATCGGGTAGCTATATACAACTTTCTTGTCCGGCTGTCGGTAAACCGGAACCAAATATTACGTGGACACGCAACGACACTAAGATCAACCGCCATATGGGGCGCGTTAAAAAAGCAAAATGGGCTATAAATATGGAGGACCTGGTGCCTGAGGACTCCGGTGTGTATAAATGCAAAGTGTGCAATTATCTAGGTTGTATTGAACATGCGACAAAACTGATCATAAGCGATCGCGTTAATCACAAACCCATCATACTGAAAGCGCCATTAAATTTAACATTGCCGTTAAATGCAAGCGGGTTCATGGAATGTGTCTTCCTGTCTGACCTTTATAGCAAAAAAACATGGACCTTCACGCCCTGCAATAAGACTGCCTGTTCGAAAAATTACACCTTCCTGAAACATGCAGAGGACATAGACATTTTGAATTTTACGAATGTCACACCCATTAACGAAGGCTGGTATACCTGCATTGAAATGAATGGACTAGGTCAATCGTACAGTAAAGCTTACCTGCATGTGCAAGATCCAAATGTGCGCGCTATTGCAAAATTTGCTCATGGCTACGAAATATGGGGAGTTGTAGCCGTGATGGTGCTTCTAGGATTGGTCTGTATCACATTCTTCGTATATGTGCTGCGCAAAGTAAAACATGAAAAGTTACTCAAGCAGCGCATAGAAACAGTGCACCAGTGGACAAAGAAAGTGATCATCTATAAGCCGCCAAGCGGTGATTCCAGCGGCTCGATGGATACCATGATAATGCCGGTGGTGAAAATCGAAAAGCAACGCACAACTGTGCTGCAGAGCTCCAACTCGGAACCGGCACCATTCAACGAGTACGAGTTTCCACTGGATTCCAATTGGGAAATACCGCGAACACAACTCATATTAGGTGCTACACTCGGCGAGGGTGCATTCGGGCGCGTCGTTATGGCCGAAGTTAATAACTCAATTGTCGCCGTCAAAATGGTAAAGGAAGGCCATACCGATGACGATATTGCTAGTTTGGTACGCGAAATGGAAGTGATGAAAATTATCGGCAAGCACATCAACATAATCAACTTACTCGGCTGTTGTAGCCAAAGTGGTCCATTATACGTGATTGTCGAATTTGCACCACACGGTAATCTCAAAGATTTCCTAAACAAAAATAGGCCACTAACCGCAGGCACGCTCAAGGACTACGGCGAGCAACAACATCAACTGCCGCTACCCAAACATCTCCTCACTGAGAAGCATCTCATTTCGTTCGCCTTCCAAATTGCACGCGGCATGGAGTACTTGGCATCACGGCGCTGTATACATCGTGACTTGGCCGCACGCAATGTACTGGTAAGCGACGACTATGTCATGAAGATTGCTGACTTCGGGCTGGCACGCGACATACAGGATACCGACTACTATCGCAAGAATACCAATGGCCGTTTACCCATCAAATGGATGGCGCCCGAGTCGCTTCAGGACAAATTCTACGATTCACAAAGTGACGTCTGGTCTTATGGCATTCTGCTGTGGGAAATTATGACTTTCGGCGCACAGCCATATCCCACCATTATGTCGGCCGAAGAGCTATACAGCTACCTGATGTCAGGCCAGCGGATGGATAAACCATCCAAATGCTCGCTTAATATTTACATGTTAATGCGCCAATGTTGGCATTTCGATGCCAATGCGCGACCTACCTTTGCTGAGATTGTGGAAAATCTGGACAAGTTGCTGTTGGCCAATGAGGATTATTTGGACGTGGCGGTGGCGAATCTGGAGACACCGCCATCATCGAGTGATGAAGAATCGGATGCTGAATCACTGCGCTATCACTACAAATGAACGTTACGCTGCGGCACGGTGCGGTGGGCACGTACGAGTATGCACGAAAGGGTTGTATGTAAATAGAGGTCGTTGACGAAAGCCGAGCGCTATCAGCAGCACAAATATACATATCTACTTTTTAGAAATAGTTAACGAAAGTATTTAAATACTCGATATTTTGCGAGCTCAAACTACTTGTAAGTGTACTATTTAAGGCTTAACTCTATTATAGTTATAATTACGAGGAAATAGTTATAGAATTGTAAAAAAAACTTCTAAGTGAAAAGATGAAGAAACCAAAGGCAAAATACCAAAAATTAGTTAAGGAATCATAGCCTAGATGGCCAAATGTGCAATCTCCAGCTCAAAATAATTTTACAATAACAAGTATTTATGTATCAATATGTAAGTGTTTATGTATTTATAAAAATTTGTGTCAAAAGGCTAACTCTGCTCTAAAAATTAAATAAGTAGTAAGAATAATAAAGTAAAAAATAATAATTTAGTTCTATCACTGAATCTAGCGCTGGTTTGTTTTTCGTAAACTCGACGAAGGTTGCATAGATAACTAAATACGAAACTCTAATAATTGCTCACAAAATAGGGGGACTGAACTTCTGTTTGATGATGGCAACATTGCCACTTTAGTCCATATAGTATTATCAGCTGACCTTGAAAAAGGCGGACTACCAGAGTCAAATATTCGAAATAATTGGCAAAAGCAGTGCGTTTTCTAGTTGGATAGAGAAAGGGAGTGAATGTCGTTTTGCTAAAAAGTCATAATATTTGTATTGAAATATTAAAAGGGGCCTGCATTTGGTTTTTGAATGTTACTAAAGAATATAGTGCTTAATTTCATATACAATTATTGTTTATAATAAAAACAAAATACATTAAAAACGCGAATTAAATTTTTTTGTAAGAAACTGGGTATATTTATTTTTAAATGCTTCTAATATATATATATATATATATGTATATATGTTAATACTTATATGCTGTATTATATTTATAAATACATATTCTTTTATATTGGCATTATAAGTTCTTGAAAACTGGTGGATTTCTTTGATGATTTTATGTTATCATGTTGATTTCATATTTTCCGATTTTTTTTTTTTTTTTGCAAAAACCTCTTTATTCATTCTCCTCAGCTTTATTTTTTTGTTTGCTTTTACAATTATTAAATTTCAGCGGTAGCGCGAAAGCTGCAAAATCTCCTCAAATGCTTGAAAAATTTCCAAATTTGATTTTCTCCATAGTGGCACTACGGGTATTAGAAAATGTTATAAAAAATTCGCATTTTGACAGCGTTCTCACGAAGCAAAGAGTTTCATATTTAGTTGTCTATGAAAGTGGTGCTAGTGTGACTGAATTCAAATAACACCATATAATATGCAGTACTTCTATATTGGCAGTAATCCACGATTCTTCGCAGTAACCTATCTGCGCATTCTGTTAAGATTCAGCAATCAAAGGATTGTTTAGAAACAAATATAGTATGTACGTTTTGCGAATGTGTAGATTTTACATTTTTTAGTGTCTGTTTATACCCTGCTATCCAAAAGTACTAGTTCACAACTAGTCATACAACTTTGTTCCAGAAAGTTCTGGGCAGGAATATCGCCTGACGAAAATTTTTTTTTTATTTTAATAATTTTTTTTATTAATTACTTTTTTTTTGTTAATTTATTCGTACGCCAAACATAAAATTTTTTTATTTTTAATTTCGTTTTTAATGTGTTTAGGAAAACAGGGTATTTTACACAATTTTGTCATTGTGAGTTCAGTTAAACACAACTTTCCCGCGGTTTGCTTGAAACAACACAGTAAAAGTAAATTAAACTAATTTGTTGCGCGCATCTCTCTCACCCGACGTCCTAGCGTCGCGACACGTCGTAAGCGGCAGTCTTCACATGGCGCCACGGCCGTGTTTTTGAATGCATACATACATATGTATATGTATTTTGCGTTTTCTCTCGGGCGTTGCAACCATTCGTACCCCATACCATACATTTCAAAATAATTATCGAATTGGCATGACAACCTCCATTAAATAACAATTCATAACTAGTATGATTGTAAACGAATTCGGCTATCCAATGCAGGGTATATGTGACAAACACACAAAAGCGAGTTTGAAATATCCGCAGTAGCGGTTAAAAATTAATTTGAACGGAATTATTTTAATCTGCGGCACTTATACCCCTTTTTCGACGACATTTTTCTTATGCAAGCGGAATAAGCAGATGAAGTTTTACAATTTTATTTTATAGCTACCTGGAATTTAAAGATAAAATTTTGTATTTGAGAATTTTCAATTCATATACATATACTGGCTACTTTATCCATTCCTTTTTCACATAGCACCTATAACACATCTGCAATATATTTTATTACAAATTTCATAAAGTAAATGAAAACTTAAAATTCTGCCATTTTATGTTAACGTACCGCCATTGGAATTTGTTTTGAATTCAGATGTTATTTATCACACGATTACTCGGTTTTACTGCAAAAGTAGAATACTACTGTATATGAATAGCACGTATGAATTTAAATTTGAAAATCTAGTGTGGTATTTTTAAATCCATTCCATTCGTAATGCCAAATCGTAGAGGAAAGAGATTTAAATGGATTAAATGTCATAGGGTGGGCTGAAAATCCTATATCTCTAGAAATGTTATGAATAATTTTTGCTGTAAAATATTTTTACTAAAATAAATGTGTTTGTTAGAAACTGGTTTTCGTAGAATACTTGGATTTTCTACAAATAAATCTCTTTATTCAAAATTATAAAGGACAAATAGTTTCACAGATATATAATTGCAATATTTGTAAAAAAAAAAGCTGGATATTATGGTAACATTTTTGAGTAAAAACCTTTCGATATGTTGCTCATTTCACAGGAAATTTATATGGCATATCTATGAAATTATTTCCTATTAATAGTTTCTAAAATAAATGCGATTTTTTTTTTTATTAAAAAGGCGGTATTTCTGTCCGTGGACTTATTGTTTATGTTTGAAAAATAATTAACACATTAATAATTGTATAAGAACTTCAATTGTAATAAAAAATAACTGAATTTTTGTTATTAGCTTTATTTGTTTTTTTTTATCAATCCAAACTTATTTATTTAAAAAATAAAGACCTTCCCGCCAATTTTCATCATAATATCAATATTTTTGATCGAAATTTTAGTATGCAAACTTTTGAATCGGAATATGGGTAAATTTGCAATATAATAAAACTCAAGTTTAAAATAACTAAGCATTTCCATTGAGTTTTGATAATTCTTTTTTGCTAACGGTCGTGCGCATTTTCTTTCATAAATATAACGGATGCTCGAATTTTTTGGCATGGAAGAACAAACTATCAGCAATATTAATGATAAACAAAAATGCAAATTTATGACAATTCGAACTTGTAGCATGTTTATATTATATAACTTTATAAAAAATTAACTAGAAATTACTAAGAAACAAATAGGGTGTGGAAACTTGCCAATAAGACCCTGTCGCATAATCCTATGCATTAGAAAATCTAATATGTAATGTACTTTCAAAACACGAGGAAATTTTACTGCTGGGACTTTTTCAATTCTCAAATGGGGCACGCGTGGTGATAAAAGCGAATTTTTCGTGAAAATCGGAAATACGGAGCCAGTTGGCAAATCTCTGTTCCACTTCTACTCCAAGTACATAATATATATGTACATATCTTAAAGCAACTTCGTCTATATGACAGCGCTTATGAAACTGATATTAAAAAGTAATGAAAATACTTCATAAAGTTCACTTTATTAACATACAAAGTTTGAATGGCTTTGTTTTACAAATCTTAACATCTTTCACAATAAATCTACAGGAATATATAGTAAATGCATTTATTTATTTTCTTTTGTTGTAAACTGTCCAAAACCGAAAGAAAGAATACTATACAAATTTACTTGAATGTGATTGTTTACTTAGAGCGAGCTAAATTTGGCAAATTAAAATACCCAACTCGAGTCTGATATTAAATGTTTTCCAATGCCTACAAATTAATTGAATAATACCAATTTCTTCGTAATATTAACGAGTATTCGTATTTGTAACTATTCTGCTATGGATTTAGTGATAGAACTGATACAATATTTAATTATTTAATGCCCCCATGGGTTCTTCATCACACACATATCAAATTCTTATATTCATATGTATGTGTATGTAGTGTTTCGTGCGTTACCGATAGCACATCGTTTTTGTTTTTGAATCTTATAAACTATACATATTGAATTATTGATATAATCGTATAGTAAACTATAATTTTGTACTGAACCATAGTGATTTAGGGTCAAAAAATTCTGGTAAATACTTCTCGTATAGTTACGAGAGGACGAAAATATCACGTAGTTATAAAGAATAAATGTATTTCACCTCTATGCTAATTTCTATGTTAAGTATAAGTTAATATATACATATGTATGTGTATGTACACTCATACCAACATTTCGCAACTTTAATAAAAAAGAATTATGCAAAATTTTCGTTATAAGGTAATACGCAAAGTGTCATCACTTTTTATATCGCAATTTAATTATTGATTTTGACGCGTATGCGAAAGGTGGGAAGAACGGAGTTAATTGGCGCATCCAAGGGGCACAGATTTGGGGTTCAGCGCCTCTCCCAAAATCTTAAAACAATAATATTTGCTTAGAATTAAATTACCCTTCTTTTTTTAAATTAGCGTACACCCCTTCAAAATAATTTTCTCTGAGCGGCTCTGACGGAATGTAATTCATTTGATCATTAAAAATTTGTTTACTTTTCTATCCATTTTATTCGTTAGTAGCTTGATTTTTGTGTAGAACAACAGGCTTTAGTACGAAAGAAAAAATAATAATTTGCATTTGTTCATTAAAAAAAAAATCTAAAATGATTAATTAATTTCTCAGAAACTGCTAGGACTATCAAAAAGTGATAAACGTAGAACTACTTTTTGCACTTAAGAGAATAACTAACGTTAAATTATAAATATGTATCTCTAAAAGTTTTCCGAGCGATTGTACATGGAAATTGGATAGTGTCCTCCGGTGCCCAAAAAATAAGTTAATTATTTGTAATCCAGCTGTAGTCTGGCTTAGACTGGAAAATTTGAAGATAAAAGTATATAAATACGAGTATATCCTAATGACGAAGTCTTTTTACGAAGTAATTCTAGGTATATAGGTATATGGTTTTGTTCCCAAGAGAAGCAAAAAATGTAATTTTTTTCCCATTAAGGATTATCTACACAGAACTATCGCGTTGATTTCAATTACTTCACTACCAGACCAATTTAACTACTCGCTTTCGGTAATTTTTTTGGGTCCAAAAAGATTGATAAATAACGTTTGAAATAATTTGCCTGAGGGTTTATGGAAAAGTGTAAAATACGATTAAGGGACATTCCTCAGTAAACTACCTTGTTTTGACTCCATTAACGCCACCATGAACACTCTTACCGGATATCGTACACGAAAAACGCTATATTTTAGAAACTGTAGAAGGTAATTTACTCGAAAGGAATGCAAGTGGGTATATCCTCGAAACTACTTTATTAGCTAAATTTGGTACACACTTTGCATTTCAACTCTCAATAGTCTCAAAAATTATACAAATCAAACAAAAACCACCCTCACCTATCTTACAACGGTAATTTATAAAAACTCGAAATATTCGCTCAAATTCGGTACGAAAAATTTAATTAGAGCAAAATTTTAATGAATATTTTGTAAAATGGGCGTGATTGCCTGGTATGAAATTTTTTTTATTTAAATTTTACCCTACCTTAAACTTTTCTTTTCTTGTTATGCGTGTTATTTGTCTTCGCAAACTCGATGTAATAAATTTAAAAATTAACCGTGCTGATATCCTTTATTTGCAAGTAGTTCATTGCATTTTTTCAACATAGATTCTACTAGTGTCTCACAGACCGACTTTGGTAGGGAATACCAAGCTTCCTGGATTCTTCCTCCATTCGGTATAGGGTAGCATAACGTCTTCTAATATTTTTAGGTATTGGTACCGGTTCATGTTTTCCCGAATCCCAAATAATGTGCCGGCTCCATACCACGAAAAACTTTCCATATCATTATAAATATATCCTCCCCCATGCTTGAATGGTTTTGTTGTGTACCTGGTATTCATTTCTACATTTTTCGGTCGTCGAATCCCAGACCTTACACCATCGTTGTACACCATGTTTTCTTTAGATTCGTCTGACCATAAACTATTTCGCCAGTTTTTGGAATTTTCTGGACCGGACCAAGTTATGTGAGTTCTCGCAAACATTTGTTGTTTTTGTTGTCGCCTTCCTTTTGAAGATATTTCCACGCTTATTTCCTTCGGACTAACTGCAGCGGATTTAAAAGGCCGCGCTGTGATAGCCTTTCAATGAAATTGTCAAACTCTGGCGTCGTTTTTCGCGGTCGACCTCTCAGTTCGCATTCTTTTTGAGACAAAAGAGCAGTAAACACAAATTTTGTGATCTCTTAATAATTTTTGGAATTTCCCTTTCCGTAAAACCATTTTTTTGTTTGCAAATTTTGTATGTGTTTACGTTCCTCTGCCGTGCAGTGCTTTCCGCGACCCATTTCTTCAAAATTAAAACAAATTCCACTAAATACGACAATTGATAAAGGAACGTATATGTACTTACGATACAATTGTCGTCATACGAGACACGTTTCGAACAAAAATAAAACTCTAAAATTTACGGGCTTGGCTGCTTGGCTTATGAAAACATAGCGATCCAGTTATCTCAACTTCTTCTTAATTTGCGCCGTAACCGCCGAGGCGATTTTGGCCGATTTCAACACCGAGACACCAAGTGAAGCCGAATCCTTCTCCACCTGGTATTTTCAACGTAGAGGAGGCCTTCCTCTTCCTCTGCCACCATCATAAAATACTTTCGGTGCTCCAATAATATTTCGGTATTTTTTTTCTCGAACACGCCAAGGGGTATCTCATCTGATGTTGACAGCGTCCATGCTTCTCCACCATACAATAGCACGGACATAATGTGGTTTTCGTTTGTCGAGAGAGCAGTTGCCTACTCAGCCCAAAGACAGCACTTGTTGGCAAGAGTGATTTCGAGGCCGACATAGTTGTTGGTGTTAATGCTTTTTCCAATATTAACAAAGTCCTTCAGACCCATTCGCTTTCGAGAAAAAGCGATTCTCGCGAGGAAATTGCCTGCAAGCACATACTGATAGAATTACCATTACACTCGCATCCATAATATCTGCACAGACTTTAAAATTAATTAAGTCTTGTCAAAAAGAAATATTAGCGACCCGCTACGTTAGTTGTGGTTGCCCATATGCGTGATTGAAACAACCGAGTTATATTTATTTAGCACGGGAGAGGTACTAAATTCTGCTTTTCAAAATTCTTTTGGATGAAAATTCTGTAAAAATCAAAAAAAAAATTCTGTCCAGCCTAAATTCTTTTGGTTCAATATTCTGTATTTAAAATTCTGTATGATCAAAATGATGGAGAACTGAAATTCTGTATATTAAAATTCTGGAATCAAAATTATTTTCGATCAAAATGCTGTAAAAATATAACCAAATAAGCAGATAACCTGATAAGCACGCTTACCTGAATAGCATATTTATTTTATGAATAATGGAATTCCGATTTTATAGAATCAATGGTATATATACATACGGCAATTAAAGAAAAAATCAAAAATTCATTCAAAACAAAAGTTATTACATTATAATGGCGAAACAATTATTATATTATTAAATTTTTAGCAATTCGCTTTAGAAAAGAAACATGCCTTAATATAAGCCTTTTTTTTGTTATTCTTTTAATTCTGTTGTTTGCTTTTACAGCCTTCTTCGTTTGACTAATTTTGTGACCATTTTGAAATTTCTGAAGCTATAAATACATACAAACATATGCACATTTGCTTTATGTAAATCTGTTTTGATAATATAGGAAACCATATGGGTCAAGACAAGTCATGTATTGGCAGTATTTTGTTTTGCAAAACTCTGTATTGAAAACCCGGAAGAGCATATGGATAAATAAAAAAGTGCGCAAAACAAAATACTGCCAATACATGACTTGTCTTGACCCATATGGTTTCCTATATTATCAAAACAGATTTACATAAAGCAAATGTACATATGTTTGTATGTATTTATAGCTTCAGAAATTTCAAAATGGTCACAAAATTAGTCAAACGAAGAAGGCTGTAAAAGCAAACAACAGAATTAAAAGAATAACAAAAAAAAGGCTTATATTAAGGCATGTTTCTTTTCTAAAGCGAATTGCTAAAAATTTAATAATATAATAATTGTTTCGCCATTATAATGTAATAACTTTTGTTTTGAATGAATTTTTGATTTTTTCTTTAATTGCCGTATGTATATATACCATTGATTCTATAAAATCGGAATTCCATTATTCATAAAATAAATATGCTATTCAGGTAAGCGTGCTTATCAGGTTATCTGCTTATTTGGTTATATTTTTACAGCATTTTGATCGAAAATAATTTTGATTTCAGAATTTTAATATACAGAATTTCAGTTCTCCATCATTTTGATCATACAGAATTTTAAATACAGAATATTGAACCAAAAGAATTTAGGCTGGACAGAATTTTTTTTTTGATTTTTACAGAATTTTCATCCAAAAGAATTTTGAAAAGCAGAATTTAGTACCTCTCCCGTACATATGTATGTCGTTCGTAAACGCAATTTTAGAATCGTACTGCTCGTTTTGCTTTCGCCAAAAGTGGCTTAATGCAATCATTTGGCAGTGTTTCGGTAATTTTGATTTACAGAATTTAAAATTACAGTGTTCCGCAATACAGAATTTTAACAGTACAGAATTTTGAATTACAGATTTTTGAATACAGAATATTGAATACAGAATTTTAAATACAGAATTTTGAACCAAAATCATATTGTACCCAACCCATTTAGCACTACAGACCGTCGGATGAACGACAAAATGGTTGTCATTTATAGTTGTGCAAAAGAGAGAATTACCTAATTACTAATTTCCCATGTGGAAGAAAGAACTAACAACGATATTCATTGGAGTTTTGCAAAAGCTACACATTCTTTGTGAAAACTCTGAAGTATTTTTACCGAAAAAACTAAAACTCAAGTATAAAATGAAATAACATTATATTAAAATATTTAATAATGTACGGTACAACACAGCAATTTTCAATCCACTTATACCATATTACTTTTAGTTTCGATGACTATTAGAACGATTTTTCGTCATCCCTTGTCAAGATTGGTTTGAACAAAACCCCGATTTCGTTGTTGTGCCATCTTTAGTGTAATTTTTCGTTCAGAAGATGGCACAATGCCGAACCCGGTTTGTCTTTAATAAACGGAAGTCGAAATTGAAAAGTAACCTACTATATTCATTGATAAACAACTAGCGGAGAAAAGAATTGAGTTCTAAAATAAAATCATAAGCATAAGGAAGCTGTAGTTGAAACTGTAATTATCTTCGATCAGATTTGTAAAGAATACAATATCGAAGTGAAGAAGCCCGGAGTAACTTCTGACCAAACTCATCGGTGTAATGTGGAGACTAACGACATTGAAGATTATTATTGGATTTCTACTTACATATGTACCTTATTGGGACTTATTCGTAACTCATCCAACAACCAATTATTTAAATTATTTCGTCTTACAAATGAACAACGCTTGCATATTATTGAACTTTATTATCAACCATTTTATAGCCAGTTTAATCGACCTACTGAGTCGGCTATTCGGGCTACTGTGACTAAATTTCGCACCAAAATTATATTGTTGGGCATTAAACCATCAACACGCTTACATAGTGTGGGAACAGAGGAAAATATCCCAGCTGTATCGGCCACCAATACATCCAGCAAAATTTAATTCATGATTTGGCCAGTTGCCGTTTAGCAGGCGGCTGTGGATCAACATCACTGCTCTATCTAATATCTTGGTCATCGTCATCATCATCAGAAAGGTCGATAATTTCGTCCAACAGATATTCTGGAATTTCATCTTTGTCTTCCCCTTCTTCCTCCTTTTCGCTCGTCTTCCTCTTCTTCAAAGGTATTTTTATACCACCAACAAATATTTTTATAATTTCTTTTTCAATGTTTCTTCAAAACCAACACTGAAAAAATGTATACATAAGAAATGAGAAGTAAATTAATATTAAGGTTGAAAACGCAAGTTTTGTATTATGATTGTTTTCTTTTCAAATGAAATTTATTGAAGAAGCTGAGAAGCATATTATAGATCAAACAGAAAGCAAAAAAGACTTAGTTTTGTGGAAAATCTGTTCAAAAAGCATGAAAAAAAAATTTCAACATTATGCTTCCTTCATAAGCACTACAAAAATTTTCGAAATCAACTTTTTTAAAAATTGTAATTATTGCACAGGTCTCTGCAATAATTTGGCTTTAGCAGATTGAAAAAATATCAATTAGTCGACGAGTTATAGCCAAAAAAACATATAAACAATATTCTGAAAATCGGCATTTGACTGCAAAGTTAGAAGTTTGATTAAAAAAAATTCGAACTAACATAAACAAACGCTGCGATACGGGTCTTCTAATTTAGCCTCTATTTTCATCCCTCACTCTCAGACTCGACCTAACTTTTGCTAACCTGAATTTGTTCCACAGTGTAATGAGTATCGAGAAGCTTGCGGGCCTTACGAGATTGTCGTCACACGAGAAAACAAAAAAGAATTTATACATTCAATTAAATCTTCCAAAAAATAATCGAAAAATCGATAGTATGGTGGTTTTTTGTTGATACGGCAAGTACAAGAATCAATGATACATCAGAATAGGAAACGATTACAAATATAGATTCTTGAGGTATCGTTCGAACCCTACTACCAGTAAATCGATTAGCAAAAGTTGTTTAAAAAAGTAAACTTCACATAATCGACTAACTGTTTCTGTCCGACTTTTTCAACTATCCCTCCAGGAACAGGTAGTCGACCGTGCATTTCGATTTTCGACTAGTTCTTTCCCTTCAATAAATTATTGTTTTTAGTGTTTTACTACAATTAAGTTTTTATGAATTTATTGTGAGAAACTGTCACTATTCATTTAATTTCGGTTACTTGATTTTCAAACCACTTGATGTTGAGCAATTAGTCGAAAGCGAACGGTTGGTTAGTCGAATACTTGGTATTCGATTATCAACTATTAAAAAAGTTCCTAATTGACTAGTCGAATAGCCGGATTGTCGATTTTAATCAAAAGCTCTACAAAATTTGGTTTACATTTTATTATCAAACATCAGTTTATTAATATTTGACATTTCCGGTTGGCAAATCAATAACATAATACAGGCAATTGTTGTATTTGCCCCTCTGCTGCGTCCAGTTCAAGGTGCCCTAATTAAAATATGAACAATAGGTAGTATCAAATCAAAATGTTGCGGAATTCAAAGAAACCGGAAATTTAGATAGCTTTTAAGATACGCCATTTAATTTCAGTGGGTCTAATACAAGTTGTACATACATGGACGAAAAGAACTTTTAACAATATATATTGTAGACAAGGCGAATTCATATAAGGTGGTATTACTACTCGTAGAACAGCTGATTTGATTGTTTTTCTATTGCAAAATTATGTTATATTATCGCCGAATCAAAACATATTTTAAGTAAATTAAATTCCCTAATTCAATATGAGTCACATACATACATACATACACATTATGCAAACTTATAGAAATCATTTTTAATTATTAAACATTTCCGGTGCATTTAAGCGATCTACACGTAACAGCTCTTGCGTGCGTGCGTAGGCCTGCTGTGAGCTGCGAGTTTGAACTAGTGTTGTTTACCTCTTTAATTAAGTCATTTACATTTTCTTCGATAATTAATTAAATAGACACGCGTGCTGTCTGACCACTTTAATCCTACAACAAAAAGTTCATAATAGCATCTACGATTAACTTTCAATCGCAATGTTAATAGCAGGAACTTTCAAGCAATTCGAGTATCTTTGATTCGGCATCTGATTGTCGGATTGCTGCAAGCTCATTTTGGCACGTGGACATTTGTGTGGGTTCTCTTAGCTGTTTTGCTATTTAGACGCCAGTTAAAAAGTATCCAATCATAATTTATGTATGTATGGGCTAAGGAGCGTGACGAGTGAATTTGTTAGTAGTACATTTTGGAATATTTAATATTATATGGTTATAAATTGCATTGGAAGTAATTTTCGTATTGACCAATTCACAGCTAGTTTTTTATTATATTTATAGTGGCTTTTAATTAAATGGCATTTGAAAGTCAATTTATAACTCCTCAGTACCAAGCGTGGTCATACAGCTAAGTACCAGTCGCTACATGAGAATCAGGATAGAAGATATTTATTTTTGATATCGTTCGCCCTGGACGGCAATCAAAAATATAATCGAAAGAAAATGTTCAATTATCAAACTTGGAATGCATGTCGGAAAAAGCCAAATACCCTATTACAAAAAAGTCTTAAACAATTAAGAATAAGATAGATTTAGTGTGAAATACACAATACATGTATGACTTGAATGTCTCTTTCCCTGTCTCTTTTTCGCTGCAGTTCACCGTTGTGCTCAAGGCGAATTCATATAAGGTGAAGCAGCCGATTGAATTCGCTTGATGAACGTAATATCAAAATGATATGTTTGTTGTAAATTATACTGTCATTGTGCGTATAATTTGTTGGTGTTAATTTTTGTTGTACATAACCACCACCTGATATGAAGCTCTAAATGAAAATTTTTTTCTGGATTTAAATCACATTCAATTGCCCTGTGCAACCCTGATTTGTTTGTGAAAAAACTAACAAACTGAGGTGAAAACGAAATAACCAAGGTGAATTCATATAATGTGATAGCGTCGCGTGAACTGAATGCTTGTTCTATCTTCTCCTTGCGCGCTGGAAATTTCAAAAATGTTTGTTTTGTTCAAATTTTGACCTACTATTTACGTTTGTATACCAAAATTTGCACTTGCTTCCTTTTTTACTTACAGCCCGTTTCTTTAAGATTGGCTTTCTTAGTTTTTCTGTCATTCGCTCCACTCAAAAGCAAAAAAAAAAAAATATATTGTGCATGGAATTCTTGTATTTGTTGTATTTGACAAAGCTACGGTGTGGACGGTAATAGTTAGTGATGTGAATTAACTTCGATTTGAGATGATTAACTTTTGTTTTGTACCCCGTAGCACGCTCATTAACATAACTAAATCATTAAGATTATCAAAAATAGAGTACGGTCTTTCAATATATGGAAATTGTGCAAAAAAAAAATATCAAACTTAAATATGCACCATACCATACAGCGGCCAGAAAAAGCATACGAGCATTCCCAACATCGCCAGTTCGCGCAATCCTCGTGGAAGCTGGTTTACCTGGCATAATGCACCGAGCCAAACATAGCGCCATGATGTTAATTCCAAAGTTTATATACTGCAGAAATGGATTATTATTTGAACAAATTAACTCAAAGTCATCACAACGTAACAAAAATGCTCAGTCTACACTGTCACGATGCCTTTCATTAATGAATGAACTCCATTTAATATCAACGCCCAGACTTGTTTCAACTCCAACGCATCCTCCATTCCTAATCCCGAAATACCCGATTATAGATGACCTGCAAAAGTACACAAATAATACCACGAGTACATTTGAATATAAGAAATTTTTAACGAAGCTTTGAACCCATTCGTGAGCTTGGAGATCATATTTACTGATAGATCGAAAACTGATACCAATACTACGTTTGCTGTGACAAACAAATCTGGTGGTACCATTTCTGTCGGCACCTTGCCCCCATACTGTTCAGCATTTTCAGCGGAAGTAGCTGCCTCTCGCAACAAAGGGACGTACGTGATATGCACTGATAGCAGAGCAACAATTGATGGTGTACTAAACCCTAAAAATGACTATCCTCTGTTAGTTCAAAATCGCAAAATACTCCTACTACACAATAACCTTATTAAAATTATGTGGCTACCCGGTCACACAGGTATATACGGGAATAAGACTGCAGACAAAAGGGCAAAGGATGCGGGAGCAGAACCGCTGCATCTATTCATTTATGTCACCGAGAAGGATATCTGCATACTCTACAAAAAAACTTTGCACAAAGATTGGACTATGGAATGGGAAAACTTCCAACACATTTATAAAACTTTTAATCCTACCGGTGAGCGTTCTAACTTTCCTCCCGATGCGACAAGTATGTAGTAGGACCAAAAACTGTACACGCCTCAGAGTTGGTTATACAATCGCCACCCACTCTCATCTCCTTACTGGAACAAGCGCACAACCTTGCCCGTTATGTGGATTCAACAGCTTAACAGTATCTCACCTCATTGATGACTGTCGAGAGCTGCATCACAACCGTACCTCTACTTTCGCCGATACTATACCATCCAACCATCTTAAAATATGTAACTCCACTAACATAAATTTAATTTCCAAATTTGTTAGTATCTCCAAACTAAGTGTCTAAATAACAATACGAAAATGTAAGTACTTTCTTCAAGTTTTAGCAAGTTATATGATATAAGTTAGCCGAAGGCCCTGGCAGCCAGTGCTCTATATGTAAGTGTATCAATTATTTATAATTGTTTCTCTTGTAAATAAATAAATAAATAAAAATTGTGTTCAAATAAACTTAAACTAATCGTGAAAATGACAAACTTTTGATACAACTGGAAAGAAACTTTAAAACTTTGGTGTACAAATCGATAATCGAATCCCATTTTATATACTGTCCAACTATATTTTTTCTAGCTAGTGACACACATGTGATAAGCTAAAAAATTGCAAACCCGACCTATGACATTCAACCTGAACAACCATACGATACCCCAACATGGTAAGAGCTGGTAGCTTTGTATTAGTTAAGCGTCAAACAACAAGGTTTTTACAATGCCGTAAAATTTGTATACACTACTAGCAAATACTCGGCGTACTGTGTTACGCCTCAAGAAGTACAACCTAAAGGGTGTTTTTTCAAACGCGTGGTTTTCAATGAGGCAATACATTTTTCGGAATTCGTCTTTTTGATAGCTGTTATTTGATTTATACTCTGTTCGGTTTGCCATTTTATAATGAACAGTCTTATTCCGGAATAACATTTGCAAATCGTACAAATTTATAAAAAAAAATAATGGTTCGGTTCTCGAGACCCATCAGGCATTACTTCCAATTTCGAGTGAAGCTCACTTTTGGTTGAATGGGTTGATTAATAAGCAAAATTGTCGCATTTGAAGTGTTTCCACGAGCCATTGTTGAGACGCCGTTACATCCTCAAAAAGTCACTGTTTGGTGTGCTCTACGTGCAGAGGGAACCTTTGGTCCATATTTTTTCAAAAATCAGAATGCAGAATGTTGATGTGAACAACCTTTGGTTCCAACAAGACGAGGCTACATGCATATTATCTCGCGCCGTCGAACTATGGCGTGGTCTCCAAGAACGTGCGATTTAACACCGCTGAACTATTTTTTGTGAGGTTATGTGAAGTCGCTTGTATACGCAGATAAGCCCGAAACGATTGACGCCTTCCAAGAAAATATTTGGCGCGTTTTTGCTGGCATACGGCCCTAGTTGCTGTAAAAAGTGGTCTAAAATTGGTCTTCTCAACTGGAATTTATTCGAGCCAGCCACGGCGGTCACTTGCCCGAAATAATTTTTAAAACATACATATCTTTATAATAAATCTAAATTCTTGCCCGTTGCATTAAATGATATGCGTTTTATTTCTTCTTCAAAACCACACGTCTAAAAAAACGAGCCTTTAGTTAATTTTATGTATTTGTGTACTGAAACAATTTAAGAAAAAACAAAACATGAGTTCAACTTAAAAAAATATATGTACATATGTATGTAATTTAGGGTGCCTCACCAAAAAAAATTTGTGGTTTTTCCACCGGAATAATAAAGTTAATTGTGCTTTAAGGTTCTGTGGAAACTTTTCCAGATTTAAATATCACCCCCGAGGAGTTTAAAGAAGTAGAAATGATCGTAGGAAGCCAGGAAGATATGGCCGTTGTTTTGGTGCACCCAAACTTATTGGAATCGCCGGGGCCTACCGCCGAGCTCCAACCACACGCCTGATTCGCCTTCGCCATCAGATTTATTTATTTCGCTCACCGATCAAAATTTTCAGAACTCAGGAAATTACCAAATAAAGTTTACCTACAATAAAATTATTTGAATTTGACTATAAAATAATTTGAATTATTGAATTAGCGTGAAATGCCTCGTACTCGAGTTTGTGTGCTACGATCCCAATCAACATCACAGATGGAAATACAAATCAGCAATAGCGCATAAGCAAAGTAATCAGGCCAACTACACAAACTCAGAATGATAATGGATGGTCACGTCTAAACATTTCATTTTCAGAAGGGGTTCTTTCAGCTCTTAATGTCCTCAAGAACCGCACATCACTTGCACTATTTATTCTAAATGAAGGTGGGAAGGTAGTACAGCATCTGCAGAAGTTTTCCCACAAAGCCAAACGATCTCGAACCATCTGTAAATTGGCAAAGACATTCAAGAACACGCAATACCTACTTGCTTTCTAATTTTATACACTATTTCCCCTTGCTAATTTTTGATCTAATTGTAACCAACGATCTTTTTCGCGGCTCTAATCAGAATACCAACGCTATACTCGTCTAATATTCTATAATTACCCCCTTTCTCTTCTATACCTTAGACTTCAGGAACAAATACTAAAAAACCGCATGAGTTCATAAATACATCCATAAAAAAAATGTGAAGTCTATTGAAAAATAGTACAGCTTCTCTATAGAGGGCGGTCATTGCATCACTTTGACAGGCAATTTGCATATCTGTTCGAATATAGCGACAGCAGAGAGCGGTGCGCAAACTCATCGAAGCCACCAGCACTCACTTAGTACCGCAACGACATGCCTATAAATTCGATTGGCGCATATTGTGCAACATTGCTGCTCCATCGGCAACAACCAGCGACAACATTGCACACCACAATGGCTGCAATATACAAATTAATAGCGCATTTTAGCAAAATTAATTGATCTTCAAGTGAACGAGCTGAACGAGTAATTGCGATGGCCACAAATGGCATAAAAAAGGAGTGGAGCAGAAGAAGGGTATAAGTAATTTTTGAATGAAATCGATACAGGCAGCAGCAGCAGCAGCAGCAGCGCATGCGCAATTTAACGATATGATTTTTTGCTTGGCTTGTGCAGTATAGGTATAGCAGGTATGTATGTATTTATGTATATCTACTTAGGTAGTGATTCCAAAGCTAGTTGAAACCTGCTTCCCCGGTCGATTCAAAACAGCGCTTAAGCTAAAGTGTAAAGTTTATTCGATCGACCACTTTGCATTCATTGCTTACAAACATATGTATGTACATTTGAATACATTTTCTAGTTGTATAAGTAAATTGTGATACCCAGTAGGGCTGTTCTTATAGTCTCATTTACGATCAGCCCTGCTCTGGAACTTATCGCCAATCTAAATTTTGTGTATGCCCCTAATGCGGGCAAAGTTGGCGCAATCAGACTGAGAGGCCAAAAACACTATACAATTCTTGAATACTTCGAATTTGTTACTGACGAACGAAACCGGTGTATTGTACATTCGTGGACCCTTCTGTGAGATCCTGTATAGGGTGGGTCATAGTCTGAAGTGAAGTCCAGTGAAGTTATTCAAGTATGAATTGAGGTTAAGCAAAAGCAAAAACAATATACATGTAGGTCAATAAAAAAAATCAAATCAGCTGCTCTTATGCAATCACCTTCTATAAATATTATAGGTACAATCCAAGGCGAATTCATACAAGGTGATAGCATCCCATGAGCTGAATGCTTGTTCTTCTCTCTGAATTCGCTAGGTTGTTTTGTATACACAAACAAAATACATAAGCAAACTGGGCGAATTCAGTTTTTGACATTTCTCTCGCAAAATTACACTAACCAAATACATGAGCAAACTGAGCGAATTCAGGTTTTGTCCATAGAAGGTGATAGCAAGATAAAGAAGGCGAATCCGGTGTGTATTTTGTTAGTGTAACTTTGCGAGTGAAATGTCAAAAACTGAATTCAACCACTTTGCTTATGTATTTTGTTTGTGTAAAAAAAACAACCCAGCGAGTTTGGAAAGAAGAACAAGCATTCAGCTCATGGGATGCTATCACCTTGTAAGAATTCGCCTTGGTACAACCGTTGAGACCCATTTTTAGAAATTTTGACTTCTGCTTGCATTTTTCAAAATTTCTCTAGCTGTCATTTCATTTGCTTGTTTAAGCTAAAGGAATATCCCAGCCAACAAATTCTAAGTGAACTTATAATTCCGCTAAGATTCCCACTATTTTTTGATTTGTTAAATAATATTCTATTATTTCTTTATAGAAGCCAGTTTTTTTTGGATCATTTTCTAACGAAGCTGGTTTTTTAAATGTACAACAAAACGCAGGAGCGTATTAAGCGGCGAAGGGGCACAACGACCTGTTAGCAACTGAGTGCCGTTTTGTTATCGTAGAAGCTGGGAAGATTGCGTTAAAACCAACTTTCACAGTTTATAAATTTTACAATGTTGTTGAGGTTAGAGTGTTGTTCATTTTCATCCCTGCCGCTTCCGTAGTAATCAGTGTGGGCAACACCAAGTTTTCCATGGAACTTAAATAAAATACTAACCATCCCTTGACCTTAAAACCAATATGTGTTCTCCGACCTTGTGGGTAGACTTCTACCCATTAAAATTTAAAAGCTTTGAAGCGAAAAGCAGTTATTTTTGAAGTCAATTTGAGTCATAAGGGTCTAAGGGTAAGAGTCATGTATGACTCATATTGGGGCTTATTTGGTGTATGGATTTTAGATTATATACGTACACATGGAGATATGTAAATAAATAAATGCAAGGAATTGTTTTTAATGAACTTCTGCTTCCATGTTAAGGCGAAGATTTTAGCTCAATTTTAAAATTATTTTACCTTAAAACCGTTGCACTTTTGCGAATAGCAAATTTGTGCTTACATTGGGTCAAGTAAGTAAACATAGGACCATTTTGACGAATTCCCTTCCGCTACACCATTAACCTTGATCCGTTTTTGCCACACACTTGTAATGTAATTGTGAGCTTAAAGAACTTTATATTGTCCTGCTTGGAAAGGAATGCGGTGGTTGAGAAATCACTAAAGTAGAGAAACATTTTATCTTTTCACACTTTTGAATAAACTACTTAAATCGAAAAATTTAATTTGTTTATTGTGATTTTTTTTTGACATTTGTATCATTTCGGGAGAGTTATCTTAAAATGCTAGCAAAAGTCAAAAAATCGCAATAGCAGACGAATTGTGCGAACGGTTGTACCTTATAAATATTTTTATCATGCCACAGACCATGTACTCTTACCCTGATACCTTCTTCAGTTACCGCGATTCATATACCGTTGTTTCCAAGCACATTCCTTCCAGTATATGGCATTCCCACACAAATCCTATAGAAATCCATATATGGTTTAATATCGCATCAGTATTCGGTCACGAAGTAATATATTCGCAATTCAATGCCCCAGAAAAGATCAAAGACAGTGTGATGATACTCTTCATATGTTCGTTTAGTAGAGCTGACAAACTATCGATACTCTCCCCATTCGATGGTTTCAATACTTTGGGCTACGCACCATCGACAATATCGTTTTGTTTTCAATGGGTTGTTGTATTCAGTAAAATGCGTATAAATACAAATACATATTTTATAAGTTGTTCTGACGACACTCTCATTCTGTTAACAATCGACGCTAATAATTGTGCGCCAATGAATGTGAAATTAGAATGATTGCAAAATAGAGAAGAAACTACCGATGGCCGCAAAGACAAACGATAGTAAGAAGTAAATAGAGGACGACCAAACCGGCTATGGTTTCGTGGTTGAGCAATAAAGTTCGGTTTGTTAATTTTTATTAGTTTAAAAATTGAACAAAATTTTACTTTTAATATATGTATTTTTCTTTAAAAAAGTCAAATAAGCCTTCCGAATTTACGTGATATTGAAAGAAATTATTCAAAGCAAATTTATAGAAGGTGATGGCATAAGAGCAGCTGATGTGATTTTTTTATTCACCTACATGTTTTTTTTTTGCTTTTGCGTATGAGCTGTCAAAAGCCGTACAAGCAAAAACAAAATGTATTTAAATTTTGACAACTCTTACGCAGAAACAAAAACAAAATACATAGGAATTTTGTAGTTGTATTTATACTGCCACCTTGTATGGATTCGCCCAAGATGTATCCATAGAAGGCGATAGCAAGATAAACAAGGCGAATCCACTGTGTATTTTGTTTGTGTAATTTTGCGTGTGAAGTGTCAAAATCTGAATTCGCCTGGTATTGCCCACGTATTTTGTTTGTGTAAACAAAACAACCTAGCGAATTCGGAGGAAGAACAAGCATTCAGCTCATGGGATGCTATCACCTTGTATGAATTCGCCTTGGATTCGCCTTGGATTCGCCTTGAAATTATTCATTGAGAATTGGACAGTTTTCTCAATGAACATATGCTGTGAAAGAATTGCGAAGTTTTTGAATACTTCTTCAAGCCCTTATTTTTGATGAGAAAGAATGTGGGCAATTATTCAGTGCTGCAAGTTAGATATACTCGGTATAGTACTAGAGTATTTGAATTTCTAAAAACTGAAACATTTTTGCATGATATGTACCTACTTTGAAATATTGTTCAAAATTTTTGCAATTATTGACACTCGAACAAACCAATAATTATTACTATTACTTACCTACTTTTCCTCAAACCATTTCTCGACAGGGTACACAGCGGCTTTTTAACTGTGCTCCTGTCTATTTTTATGGCTCAACTTAGAGCTGTTAGTGGCCGTTGCACATAAACTTGTTTCATAGTGGGCAAATAAATTCGCTTTCTGCGCATTAAGTTGGTAGTAAATAAGTTGTATGCAGCACATAACGATTGTATGTATATGCATAGTTACCGATATGCAGATTTATTTGTAAATACAAACATTTTTTAAGAAGCCAAAAGTAATTTGCATTTTTCTCAAAAACAAAAACGCGTGCTAAAAAGTACTAGATTATTATAAATAAATGCGAACATAAACTCAATTGCCAGATACTTAACAATTAATCATTTTTATTTAAGCGCACAGCGCCACAGCAACTCTCGTCACTTTGATTGGCATCAGTGTTGTATGTATTCTCGTAGAACGCCCACGCAACGGAAACGATAAATAAATTAAACAATCATTTTATTGTAAAATTTGCGTTCGTACATTATACTTAGATTTTTATTTTTGTTTAATTTAGTAAATTCACGCTTCCGCAGCATTTAATTCACCAAATAGCAATACACAAACCAACAACACCAACATAAATATACAAAAGAAACGCTAAGGCAATAGGAGCTAAATAATCGAACATCGAAATGTAAACACCTGCCATTGATGATGAATCAAATGCGATTTAGTAATCGTATGTATATACATAGATGCGACAAAATGACTTGGAGCTTAGTATTTTATTCAAAATATTTGTATGAATGAAAAACTTATTTATGAATAAAACCGGTATCTCAAGCGCCACTGACTCATTGAAGTTTAAGCAAAAAAAAAATGGTTTGCAAATTAGGTATAAGGTGAAAGAAATGAAATCTCAAATAAATACATATATATACATCGATAACGCTATATGAGGTTTAGAATTCCAGCGAATTTAAATGAAATTCTATAGAAAATTGTCAATGATTCCAGGAAATGGTTGTGATGCGCTTATTACATTCATATACTTTGTGAATATTCTAAATTAAAATTTAAAGGTAATAGAGATGACTAACTCGAATTTTTGTTGGCAATTACTTTTAAAAATTTATATTTTGAGCAATAAATATTTAGTTAAAAATTATATTCGCAAGGGTTAATATGTGTACATATTTTTAAAATGGAAAATGTTGCAGAAAATTAAAAGCGGTTTCTTTTTATTTTGATATAAGTCGAATGGATACTGCTATATCTGATAGAATAAGAATTGTTAGTTGCTTAGCTCACACAATAGCGGCGAACGGCGAATTTTTCGCGATTGTTCGACAATTCACGGCGACAAATTTTTTTGATTGTCGTCGCTGGCGACAGCGGCAAAATACAATCTATTGTGATCATTTGTTTAATATATTTTGTTTAACTCAGAATTTTAAATCGAAATTCAAAAATGCTATATTTATAGTTTAAGGAGAAAGGTGTCAATTTTGCATTTGTAAGGTTGTACATTAGAAAAATCAGCTACTTTCGTTGTCGCTGTTGTTGTGTTTTATTGAACGACATTTTTGGGACGAACGTTGCTGGCGTCGCCGCTCTATTTTGCGAAAATTCGTTGTTAGTCAGTATTGTGTTTCAAGCATTAGAAAAAATTGCAAAATGCGAAAATATTAAATACTGAGAGGGAGAGATTTATTCGTTCAAGATCGTTCAGTAAAAAAATTTGTCGGTGAACTGATCGCTGTAAGTAGCCACTATGCCTCGCTGCATAGTTCTACCTACGCTTATCAGTCTGGCATTTATGATACAAATGTATCCAAATAAATAAGTTTGTGTTTTAAATTTCAAGTAATACTTTACGAGCAAAATTTGATGTATTTTCGATATGTATAGCATTTGTCTGAATTTATTTTCAAAAATTAGCTCAACGGGATTGACTTTTTTAACTGCTAAATAATATAAAATACATTTTACATAGATATTTGCACCCAAATCACGTTAATCCTCACATTAGCAATAAATATATTATATTTGGACATAGCCTTTTTTAGGAGCAACAATTATCACCGGCGACCTTTCCCAGATATTAAGATTTATAAGCAATAAACTGTAAAGCAAATACTTTTAAATCCCGAGCTACCTTCTTTTTCTGCGATGTATACAATGTTCAAGTATTTGGGGATATTTTATTGGTTAATTCAGCGGCAACACTGTATGGGTGTTAAACGGAAAACGGTTAAAAAAGATTTAATTAAAAACTGTTTTCGAGAGGGTTATACTATCTTTCAAAAAATGAAAATATAAATTAATTGACAAGTGAAATGAGCCATTACAACAAACGTGTGAAACGATGTTTAGAGCTTAGTTCCGAAAATATTTTCGAAGAGGATTGTTTGAAAAATTAAAATCAATGAAATGTTAGCTATATTAGGGAATATGTGGTAATGCTAATCGAACTACATGTGTATACTAAATTCTGCATGCTAATTTCATTGAATTAGTTTAATTAGACTTATATTACGATTTCATTTCAATTATGATTATCGTAATTATGCATATGTGATAACGATTACAATTACTCATTTCTAACCATAAAAGATAAAATTACCATTATAATATTTGAAAACTCAAACCTTTATGGATTACTAGATATTTCTAAAATACAGGTTTGGGATTACCCTTGAGGGGTTTGAGAGAAAGATTCCCCAAACGATTTTTAAACCATTACGTCTTTGCGACGACGAATACTGCAGATGATGAAGGGATGAGCTATATCAGCTTTACCGCGACATAGACATATAGGTCAGCGAATTAAGATTCAACGTCTACGCTGGCTAGGTGCGCATATAGAAGAAGCATTTTCTTGCCTTCAAAGTATTCAACGCGGCACACGCTGGTGGCGACAGAGTAAGAGCAAGCCCTCCTATACGTTGAAAATACCAGATGGTGAAGAACTTAGCTTCACTTGAGATCTCTAGCTGTCGCCAGTTAGCAAAGCAAAAGAGGAAATGATACGCCGTGAAATCGGCCAAAATCGCCTAGCGCCAATTAAGAAGAAGAAAAATGTCAGATAGAACATGACGCCATGGGTTATTTACAACTTTAGCCGTGCGTGTCTCATGAGCGCACTTGATTCGGTGTGTCGCGGGTTCGAATCTCGGCCGAGTCAAATAACATCAAAAATTTTAGAATGGCAGGCAATGACAAACCTCCAGGTGTATTTCAGCCATGAAAAAAGTTCTCACAAAAAATCATTTGTTGTCCCGAGTCTGCACAAAACTATTGGCCCCTAAATTTGTGCTAAAACATAAAGACATACAGCACAAATTGTGGGAGAAGTTCGGCATAACATCGAGGTAAGCCCCAACACAATTACAAATTTTCAACAAGGGATATAGAAATCACAATCATCCTTCTGTAAGGGTTAATTGTAATCCTTAAATTTGTTGAATCACAATTATATATTTAACATTGCAATTAAAGTATTCGAAACCCTAATTTTCATGCAATGCTTAAATTATTATAGGTACCTAGTTCACCAATAATTTTTCGTTTCACCCAAACTGAAACTCTTTTTTCCTTATTGAAATTGGAATCCTTAAATTTTTAGAATTATACATGAGTACTACCATTCATCCATTTCATGGTTACAATTATAATAATCGTAATGCTTAATCCCAATCGTAATCCCATGCAATCAAAATGTAATCGTAATCCTAAATGTCCAACTCTGGTTAGAGCTATCTTCCGCTCCAAGATTCAAACATTTTTATTAATAATAGTATTTTAACTTAAATTCAGTCTATAGTTAGGAACAGGAATGCAACGATATTTTCTTTTACGATCGATTCAGCAGCAGAAACCAAAATTTTGACGATATACCTAAATGATATTGAGAATATTGTCGAAACAATTATCGACATTGGGGGCATTGCCGATTCGATTCGATTGCCAACACCATTGTGTCGATAACTAAAAACGACGAGTAGTGGAGCAACACTGGTGGGGTAGCCATCCACACAAAGACTGTTATTGCGCCATTTAGCTAAAATTTGTTACCGATAATTATTTTATGTTACCTTGACAGGTGCAAGCAATAAAATATTTACACATTAATACCCAATAAAGGAAGGATATAAGCGCTTGCATTTGCAGTTATACAATAGATATTTAATATGTAGGAGAGGCGGCTAGTAATTTAGCAGTTTTGTACATATTTCATTACTAGTGTGCATTGATTTAAAAACACGTTAAAAAGCCTTCCAAATCCCTCTCTTCAAAAAAGCTGTGCCGGAAAAAGACTTCGGGAGTCTCTTAAGAATGGATGAAGCATAGTGCTGTTAGTTAACTACGAGTAAAATTGCAATTGTTTATGGATGTAAAATGTTATATTCATAAAAAAAATTCAAACAAATGTCGCCACCAGAGTTACCAGTAACCAGTAGATAAGCCATCACTAAGTACTTTAGGCCATGAAATTATTCGCCGCCCCTCGTTTGTTTTTAAGTACTTGTAGCCTAAGCGTTTTAGCATCTCCAATTTTATGGAACATCACCATTTTCACCTTTTTAGTGCCACATTTTTTGTAGAGTTCACATCGCAGTCGCTCTTTTCGTTCATTAATTAAATTACGCAAATCATTTTACGAGCAAAACGTAAAATCAAAGAAAAACGAGTTAAAAGCATAAACAACACGCCCACACATGACAAGTTTAGTTGGTGAAAAAAAATCAACTACGTGTATCGGCCAGCCTTCAAAATTCATTCATAAATTCAGCGTTGAAATGGTCAAACCTCAAAGAGATCATAGTCGTAACGGCAACCAAAAGCTTTTGGGACGCTTGGCAAGCCACATGAACCAGACTTACGATATTTACTTACAAAAGTCTTGCGGCGGTTATTTACAATGCTTTGAGGTGAGTTAGATATGTATGTGGTTTTTATATGCATACGCATACATACAGATATACAAAAATATGCATGCATTTGTTTGTGCATATGTGATTTTTATTCAGAAATTAATTACTTGAACGAGCGACGCATTTATGAATGGAATAAGTGGCGGATGTCGTATGCAAATTTTTACTTCGAATTTAACAATTTACTTGCTGTTTTTAATTGCATAATTCAATGGATTTTGTTATAGTTCATATTTTTTTCCAAGTTTCTTGTTGAGTCTACAGAATATATTCCGTCATACATATATGTACTAAGCTAAAAGCTTGAAAATTCCATGTTAATTTATTTAACGCACCGGATGTAAAGTTAATGTATTACATTTCCTGATATGATGCAATTGACAGTTATAAATAATATGGTTATTCCGTTTGTTTGCCCGATAGTTCATAAAATCAATGTGAAAAAAGGCATTTCGATTAATCTACAACTAAGAAATTCTGATTCGTTTCGTGAATTGATTCAAATAATTCAAGAATCATCGTTCGACTTTTCCTCAAGTGATGCGTATTGATTGACGGATATCCCTAGAAAATCCATTAACTTTTTAAGAAATTTCAAATTTAGATTTAATCACTTACTTAATTGGCGCTATAGCCACTGGTAGAACTTCCCTACAATTTGTGGTGTGCTTCTTGATGTTACGAGTATAATACAAATTGAGGGACCTTCAGCTTTACGCCGACTCCGAACGGCAAATGATTTTTCTAAGAAATTTTTTTTGGAAGAAATACATTGGGAGGGCAGGATTCGAACGCGGGACCCACGGTAAGAATAATAAAAATACAGCATAGTATCGTTTTTTTTTTTAGCTAGGGACAAGTTAAATATTACATCCAGCTGCAAGTTAGTACAATTTATCAATATTTCATAATATATTTATTAATGTTAACTCGTTATCTCTTTATCACAAAAAGAGTTAATTTTGTTTTCGCTAACTCTGTAAAAAAATTATGGGCAATATTACAATCAAAACTCCAGAAATTGAAGTGCCAAGCTTTTTTCCATTAAAATTATGCACTCCCTGGGCAACCTTCTTAGAAAAAAATATAATTTTAACATGCCTAGAATAGTGAACGGTAAGTTTTTTTTACATAAAAAATTGCACTCTGGATGTGAGAGTACAAGTATTCCTCTTTCAAATGGCATAGACCTTGCAAATATCACTTTGTTCAAGAGGATTGTGCAATTTCAAGTTTACAAATTTCATTTTATGAAAAATCATGGGAATAAAATTATAACAACACTGCTTAGATTAACAAAAATAAAATATATGTGAAATTCTACCAAATCTGAATGATTTCTTGTGTAAACAAGTATGGAAGAGTCTTAGTTCGTATGCGTGCCGTTATATTGCTCGTATTAGAGGTGTGTGTGGTTTTTGTCCGACATATTTACAGATCAAAAGTGTTCTTACTGAGTTGAATTGCAAAGCATGTACCAAATTTAATCGAGTATATGAAGTGATCGCGAATATATACATACATACATACATACATACATACTTGTTTCTAAGTTGGCAATTTGTTTTTTCTCCGATTTTCATAAATTTCGAAATTATGCTTATTAACTGTAGTATTTACCGAATTTGGTAGAGTTTGCTGAGGTACTATAAGAAATATATATATTTAGACTAAAGTGGGCGGTGCCACACCCATTTCCACCAATATTATAATCCATATCTGGTGCTCCAATAGTGTATATCCAATTTGAGTAAATCACCATTATAAGCAGAGATATCTTCATATTTAGTGACAGCCGGGCTGCAAACAAAGCTCTGAGCTCTTTTACGTTTAACTCGAACATCGCGCTGGACTGCCACCGATGTATCTCTACAGGAGATGGCCAAGCAGAACAGACTGTACCTCATTTGGGTCCCCGATCATCGGGACATAGAAGGAAACTGCATGGTAGACGAGCTTGCAAGACAAGGTACGACCAAGCAGATTCTTCAGGATAAAGAAGAACGTATTGGTATACCGTTTGCCACTTGCAAACTGCTACTCAGAGATTGTACATATAAACAAGCTGACAACAAATGGAGGCAAAATACGACCTGTCGAACCTCAAGGCAGACGTGGCCTAAATGGGATCGGAAACGGTCGCGCAGCGTTCTGTCTCTAAGAAGGGAAAACCTTTCCAATGTGATCGGGGCTCTAACAGGGCA
Source organism: Anomoia purmunda (assembly GCA_951828415.1). Lineage (NCBI taxonomy): Eukaryota > Metazoa > Arthropoda > Insecta > Diptera > Tephritidae > Anomoia > Anomoia purmunda. The sequence continues at coordinate 56,215,780 of OX639993.1, forward strand.
CTGTCTGATAGGAAAATATGTACGCTGAAAGGTTGGGAGTACCCTTCCGAAGATGCTGCAGGAGCTGCAAGAATGATGAGGAGGAGGAAACGATCTTGCATTTACTGTGTAAGTGTCCTGCACTGTGTAAAATCAGAATGCGATATCTGGGATCACCGTTTCTGGATGACCTTAGTGAGGTTTCAAGCACCGAGGTAAATTGCCTGTTGAGGTTCATCAGCAAGGCAAAATGGTTTGGTGAGGGTAGTTTTTCTCCTTTCGGATGGTACAACATTTTTCTTTGCGGTAACACAATGGGTCTCCTATTACTGCCCTAAGTGAGCCGCCGCAGCCAGCAGCCACTCCAACCTAAACTAACCTAAATCACCATTTATTTCTACTTACTTCAATATCACATTTTTATGATTCGTTGTATATTAAATGAGAGGTGGTGTGGTTTTTTATTTAAAAAAAACTGTAATTCAATATATGTTGTCTTCCAATCCTATCCAGTAGTTAAAATTTGAGTAAATAATATTTAAGTTACTTAAATATAGCATTTTTTTTATTTTAGTAGATTACCGTTGTATGAGAAGTGGTCGTGTTTTCCGTCCGATTTTTACATTTTTCAAAATTTAACTCATTCACTTAAAGTGAATTGTGTGTATTTGATGGAGTTTGAGAGTTTGGTGGTTTCGTAGATATGTCTACTTACTCTACATTGGGCGGTGCCACACCCATTTTTCCAAAACTTTCTAACTCCATATATGTACATATTTAATTTCAAACACCATTCTTGATATTTGAGCAAATTGTCTTTAATAGTTACTAAAATAACAGCTTTTTTGATTTGTGTAAATTACGGTCATATCAGAAGTGAGCGGGATTTTTGTCAATGTGTGGACCAAATCTGGCATAAAGTGATAACATAGTTTCGGAGATATACTTATTTAATCAAAAGAGGGTGGTAGAGGGTGGTGCCACGCCATTTCCAAAAGCTTTTGGTTCTGCACATAAAATTTAAGGAAATTAACTTTAATACTTACTTAAATATCTCGTTTTTTTATTTTTGTTAGCTATCGTTATATCGGATCTTGCAATAGGAACGGTACAAAAGTTTTTTAAATAAAACAAAAACGGTTTAGGATATGAATTAAATTCTTTATTCCTGTGAAAGTACATTCGATGCCATTATGTATGGAACTCGATTTCTTTTGCATGGGCACCACGGGCACGCTTGCTGAAGTCCAGACGCTGAACCCAATTTTCGACGGTTCTCAAGCATAAATCGGCCGATAATGCTGCAATTTCACGTTCGATATTCGTACGAAGTGCATCAATCGTCGCTGGCTTGTTGGCATAGACCATAGACTTGACGTAGCCCCACAGGAAATAGTCTAACAGCGTCAAATCGCACGACCGCGGCGGCCAATTGACCAATTGACCGGGCCATTTCGTGAGATAGCACGTTCACCAAACTTGGTTTTCAATAAATCGATTGTGACATTCGCTGTGTGGCTTGTGGCTCCGTCCTGTTGGAACCACATATTGTCCGAGTCCATATCATCCAATTCGGGCCAAAAATATTCTGATATCATTGGGAGGCAGCGATTTCCATTCACAGCAATGTGCCGGTCTTGATCATCACGGAGGAAGTACGACCCAATGACACCGCTGGCCTATAAGCCGCACCAAACCGAAATTTTTTCGGGATGCAATGTTGACTCATGGAGTACGTGTGGATTGCTGCCTGTCCAATAACGCATATTTTGCTTATTGACGTAGTCATTCAGCCAGAAGTGACGACGACCATAAATTGGACGTAGCGTTCTTAAAGTTGAGGCCATTGACTCCGAATTTCGGTAGTAAATATTAATAATTTCGACTCGTTGTTGGATCGTATCGAATTTAGCTTTTTCTTTATAGTAGACGATGCCACCCTATATTCCCAAAAAAAAAAATATCCCTCCTCTAGGTAATCTATATATTAAATTTGATCAAATGATCTTTACTTAAATGTAGCACCAGCTCACCTTGGGTTACGGGGAATATGTTTAACAAGTATCGTTGAGATATCTTAATATTTTCTCGAGTTATCCGACCTTCGTACAGGCGGACAGTCAGACATTTCGCTATTCATTTGGCGTGTGTATGTAGTTATATGTATTTTGGCATATACTCGTATAAGTCTATATCTATAACGGTTGCTTTGTGATGTTAAAAACAGCCGTTTGATCAATAAAGTTTTAATACTCTGGGGGGTATAAAAATCATATTCAATCGATATCTTCTCGAATATGTTGTACTCAAGTCGTTATAGAAAGCGTCGGACCCTTACGAGTAAACCAAAAGTTTAGATACCTACTTATGTACATATGTACATATATGGAAATTAGTCCTGATAAATTTTTTTGTAGTATTGAGGACCATTTTCTTGACTTCGTGCTAAGTTTTATTTCCTCTTTAAACGCATTTTCGTTTTCTCAAGTGCCCTGTTATATTTATCCCGCCGACCAATTTAACAGACAGTAAATTTTCTGGTTAATATCGCTTCAGCAATTTCATCTGTTTTGTTTGTAAACATAAAACAGCTGATTGACTTGATTACATTTATTTATTTGTGGTACTTATTTGGTTATAATGCCCTCGTCAGGCGTTCACTTTATACTTATTGTTAACTAGGTGAAAATATATGTATGCATTACAAGAGAAATTCCTGTTATTTTTAAACAGCTGATTTTTTCGTGTCCTTTTATTCTCTTCTGCAGCGCTGCCAACTATTCGCTAGAGTTAAATAAATAATTAACAGGATAGAAAATGAAAAGGTTTCTACCATTTGTGTAACGTTCACATTAAAATTAAGTTTCACTACAGAAGCGAAACCGTGAACACTCCATATAGCGATCACCGCTTAAGTTGGAAAAGTTTCCTACATATTAAGTTGACTATTTTAAATGGTGAACAAAGAAACAGGTTTAATATTTTAAAAACGATTGATACGTTATGTTTTGATTGCTAGTTTTGGGAATCCTCTTTTCAGGCAAATATGCATATTAAGTATACAAATTAATGATAATAAGCAGAGTTTTATTTTCGTACTAAATTAATAAGTTCCAAATAGCATCCATTAAAAATGTCCACTAAAATTTTAATTTCAGTCAATTGATATAATATTATTTTTAGTAAATGTGTATACTCATAAAAAAACCCATTGCATTTCATTATTTGAAAGTTTGAACAATTCGCAAACGAAAATACTTTTGATTTTTTTAGTTCACGTTTCCGCGAGTGCACTGTATTTATTTTATTTATTTTTGTAATTACACATACATGTGTACTTATAATACATATATGATATTTTTACAAATAAAATGGTAAGACGAAAACACAATTGCTCCAAACATTGTGGGGGTAATTTATCAAGCAGTAATCTAGCAGTTGGAGTCTTCATCAAATTATTTTTCTATTTATTTTTAGAACTCTATTGAAATCGCATTATTTTCTTTCAAGTTATTAAGCGCATTCCGCAAACTGCTTTCCAAAGGCACTACCATGCTAACCCTTACATATTTAATTGTCGGTTGGCAACATTTTTGTCACAATTTCAAACGGTCGTAATATTCTAATTATTTGATTAATGCACTTAGTTCAATCCGATTGACCAAAACTAGAAAATATAAATGACCGAATTATTTATGAATTTTTATATTATTATCGACTAAGGCTCTACAACCCATACTCGTATAATCGGAGGCGGACTACTATTTCTGATGTTTCACTTAAGTTATCGATACATTCACTAGGTACTAAATTAGCTGTGTTAGCGAAAAAAAACGTGTGTTTAGCTCAACTGCTACGAAATTGCTGGCAACTGTTGTTCCAAAAACTTACGTCTAGAAACGGTTCGATGAATATACTGCCAAAGGAATAGCTGATAAATGTAAACAATTGAAAAGATGATTTCTATTGGAACGATTTTCCGTCATCCCTGGTCAAGTCTGGTTTGAAGGCAAACCGGTTTCGGCGTTATACCAGCTTCAGCGTCATTTTTCAACTGTTCACCCTATCGGAAAAACAGAAGAATAAAAAGAAGTATTTCCGCTCAACGCTAAGCTTCCGAGTACAAAAATTCGTTCAACGTTTAATTAATTAAATAGTGTATAATTTTAGAGTAAATATCATAATTAACATAAATATATTTAGCCAAAGTAGTATTTTATTAAAATATTTTCAGGTAGCTACAAAATTGTATGATGGGAAATACCCAATCGTTAAGCTGAGTGGAACTACAAACAAAAGCGTGACACACACTACACGATTGCACAAGAGCAATGTTTTTTTTTCTACAAACGTATCTTGGATCATTCCGAAATTAATTGTAATGCCTATAAGGATTAATTTTGCATCGTCCAAATATAGACTATATTTGTAGGATTCTGAAACTTCCAGGGACGAATTCATATCAGGTGGTGTTAAGTAAGCAGCTGAGTGGATTCGCTTGGTGAACTTAATGTCAAAATTATGTGTTTGTTGTAAGTCACACTGTCATTCTACGTATAGTTTGTTAGTGTATATTTATTTTTTAACATCACCTGACATGAATTCGTCTTGGGGAATTCGATAAGATTTTCTGAAATTCATTATAAAAGGAAAACATGTAGAAACAACCAGCCACAGCCTCACACAGAATATTAATCATAATAGTAATAATAGAAATCGTCAAACCATTTAAAAAGTGATTGAAAAGCGAAAGCGGCTCACGGCCATCTACTTAACATTTATGGAAGTTGCAAAGCTTGACAGAAAACGCAAAACAGATGTGTGGCATTTCGCCTAGTCCGCCAAAGTTCGGAATAATATAACGTGCATAATTTGACAAAATTTACAATGTTAAAATCGCCAGTGAATGGTATGGAAAGGAGACTTAGCTGGGACCAGTAGCCACTTCTTTGCTTTAGTTACTTGATTGTTTCCGAACTAGTGCATTTTCTTGTGGGGCACGTTCATAAGTATTTTCTAATTTTTGCACACAGCATCCATCAGGTTTTCCTGATTCCAGTCAGTTGATCCCTCAACCAGTTGTAATTTATATCCGTTGAGTAATTTGGAACACTTTAAATCCTAATTTGTTTGGAATTTCTGTAAGACCTGACTTTGTTTGTATGTTCCGCAATAAGCGACCTGCCACCTCAGCCAAAATTGATAGAAAATTTGTCAAAGCCGCCTTGAATCGAGCTAAAAGAAAATTCTTGTAAAATGACGCCAAACAAGTTCGGGTACTTACGTACAAACGTTGTGTACGTTGTGTGTACTTATAAACTCAGCTCAACCCCACTAGACATTGGCTTGGGTGCAAATTCTTGAGCTCGATGGTACGCCAGGCTTTAGTAAAATGCATACGCAATGTGTGTGTGGATTGTGTAGAGTATGCACGCGTTCATGCAACATGAGCCAACACCATTTATCATAGATAAATCCGCGAAATACAAATGACAGCGCCATGGCCACCGCTGTCTTGTTGGCCTGGGCTACACATGTCGGCGGCGACTCCTGGTGGTCGCAAAGCGAAAACTGATGCAAATATATGTTGGACGGTGGTGACACAAACAAACGCTACTGTCCGTTAAGTTGTGGTGTTGTTGTTGGGGCACACACGTGAAAAGGATGTCAGTAAACGCGCATACAGCATGCATGTGTGTGTGTGTGTGTGCGAGGGGTACACCCTCGTCGAGGCAGTGCGGGAGCGCAAACACCAACCTACATAGTTGCGTCGTCAGCTACTTTTCTTACTTGCTTGCATAAGAGATTTGATCATTCTCGCTCTCGTTTTGTTCATTGTTTCTCCCGAAAACGCGTGATAAATGCCGCACTGATGATGCTGACAACCACGAGATGCTGCAATACATTGCCCAGACGACGACGACGACGACGGGAATTTGGCATCGACGTAGCGCAAGCTACCGGTACTGCAGCCGCAGCCACAGCCTTGCCACAAGCCGCGTGTCAGAAGCGGGGCACTTAACTACTTTATCGCGCGCACCGAAACCACCCTTTGCAGCTGCCGCAACCACAGCCACCACAAGTGGCAAGTGGAATGCCAGCCATGCCAATGTCGGCTTTTGTAGTGGCAGCCAACGTTCCACTGCGGCTTGTTTGCTTGTGTTGCACTAATTTTTCTTTATGGAAAAATGGCTTTTATGGTCATTGTCTGCTGCTTGGATTTTTGCGGTTTGTTAGTTGCATGCCATCCGTCTACTCTGCAACCGCAGCCACCGCAGCTGCAATTTCTTTGGGCATTGCACAGTTAATTGCACCGTTCGCCTATTGTGGGTGGTTGGATGCGAACCGGTTTCGCATTTGCATACACTCTTCTGTGTTATTTTAGCCGCACTTGTGCAATTGCAGGCAGGAGTTCAAAAACATATTTACAAACGTTGGCATGTAAAGGCATACAAAGATCTTTATGTGAACAGTTTTCCAACGGTTCAATTGCTTGTTATTCGTATTCACATTTTCACTGCAATTTATATATTTAACGTGTATCAATAGTATATATAACGTCCACATCCATGTGCCTTTGGGTCATGCAAATCTACATATGTATGTATGTATTTACGTTTGCACTCGTGTGAATATCGGCGCATATATAATAGACTTCCTATTTGTTACGTCTTTATTACGCATTTGCCTTTAACAAAGCCGTTCGCCTTTGGGCTGAGTTAATACAATATCGAATATGCATTTTTGGTACCGGCCATGGCAGGCAATCAAACCTCATTACGGCCATTGCCAATGCAATCGACAGTTCAATAAGATTTGTTGCTGATTGCGTACATAACTTTTTACGTACATGTAGTACGCAATATAATTTTATTTGCTTTACGATTTTCTATACGCTCATGCGCCAAGTTGGTAGTTGGTCAAAGAGATCAGAGGTCTAAGCGAACTGATTCAATGGCGTAAAGTTATTGAAACCTTCCAACGAAGACAGCGGCGACCTGAAGCTTTTGTATTAAAAATGGCTATTTAAAACCTTTAAGAAACCTTGCACATTCGCTAAAGAAAAAAGTATTATGAACGTTCTTTACGTACAATACTAATATATATTTATGTAAATACATAGAAAGTAAATCTCAATTTTTTCCATCAGAATTGAGAAGGACCTCTCTACCTACGCCATTTGAGACCCAACAAGATATTTTGACGTGATAATTTGGACCTTGCCAACTTCACTATCTAAAATAGTTCAGACTTAATCGGGCCTGCGAAGTATTTCAAGTAAAATTATCGGCATCTTTTATTGGGAAAACGTTCGAAAAGCTTATGGGAAGCCGAAAAAGTTCGCCGAAAATTAAATTCCAAAATATGTAGCGAAGCTGTTGAAAGCAGGCTGCAAACTGGTTTTGGACTGAGCCGCCGCTTTTTTTGGGTCTCCATGTGAAAGAAAAAGTCTTTGAACATACTTTAATAGGAGTTGAAGGTCATACAAATTTTCGTCCTTGGCATGTGGTAAAATCAATGATTTTTTTCATAGCTCTTTTGTTTATTACTCGATCATCGTCAAAACGATAATTTTAAGTGTGACATATCCCCTTAGGATTTTTTCTTTTAATTTTGGAGGGTTTCTTCAGCCTGCTAAACTCAAATAACTGAATTTTTACCATCTCTAAAACAACTCTACTCTTAAAAAACTGAAATGTTTTAATAAGCAATACATTTCTTTCTTGGGAAGCATATATCTTTGAATCGAGTAATAAATAAAAAGGGATATTGTTATTAGATTTGGGTTATTTCAAAGGCACACCAAATACGGAAATTGTTATGTCCCTAATCACCCGGGCACACCAGCGTAACTTAGGGACAATAAAATGAGTTAAAATGTTTAATTTATCACAAATCAAAAACTAAACATGTCAGTTCTAAATTTGATCGCTAGCAATCGTATTCTCCCATTACGAAACTATGAGATATATTTACAAACATACATTTTGACATATTTTCATTTCACGCAACTATTCCTTGGTTTTTACAGTTTTACGCCGACTCCGAACGGCAAATTATTTTGAGAAGTTTTTTCTTGGCAGAAATACACTCGAAAGTTTGCAATTGCCTGCCGTGGGGCTGCCGCTGTTAGGAAAAAACTTTTCCTATAATTTTGAATTTTACTATGTCTATAATGTGAAGTAATTTTCATGAAATAAAGTAATTTACGCTGTAATATGAAAACAGTTTAAATCGCCTTGTTGGCTTCCAAACAATTATCTCAAGTTGTTAAGTATGGGTTCTAACCTATCCCGTTTAAAATCAAAATTGTTTTAACTAGAACGTCGTTTCCATTTCCGGTGGAATCGTTCGAATCGGTCGATTACATTAGCGGTAATAAATTTCTGAAAATAAAATGACAAAAAACCATAATTGTCAATATTATTGGTAAAATTTTTTTTTCGGAAAATCCCTCAAAGTACATTTTTTGAATCAGAACTACTATCCAGAAAAGTGGTTATCAATTACAAATGTATTTGGAACGATAGCAAGTGGCCCGTTTGAGAAATTCTGACTCAAATATAATCGCCTCTGTGCAAATTTTCCTGCTTTTACTATGTTGGAAAACATCACTCTTGGTGATCTTTTTCTTAATCACAAAATGGTAACATACTATATTACAACAATACTGCGTTGGATTTTTTATAAGCAATTGTATGAACTCTCAAAATTTTTTGTCTACATATCTTAACCTGAAATGCAAAAGATCGTAACTAACAAAAATCCAAAATATTCTATAATATTGATTGGTTACGATGCTTTTCATCGAATTATAAGTCCCCGCATCGTTTTATGTAAAAAAAAATTGCCTTTTGGCTTTTTCTATATTATGTGGCGATATGTGACTTTTGTAGTTTAATTCTACACAGACAGTTTTATTTTTATTGAAACTGGGGAAATTAATTTAAAACAAAAACAGGTTTTTTTCCAAAAAAAAATTTCGTAACAATATCGTTATTCTCGATGTAAATGTATGTATGTGTGTATGGTACTAACAAAAGTATTTCCAGGTCATATTCAAATTTAGATTTTTCTCTCAAACTTATTATTATTATTATTAATATTATTATTATGAGAAAAAAGGTGAGTGAATCACCGCTTTACTAATGTTAGGACCACTAGTATTGATAACCCTCAGCTCAGGGGGGTCTTTCAAACTTATTTGCATTGATTTGTTTAAGGTTGGTATCTAGTGAACATAGTAATCCTCTTTTCCATTTCACGCATTTAGAGTATGTGGCCTAAAATGTACAAATACGGACAAAAATGCATTAAAAATCAACGGGAATTCGTTAAATGGAAAGACATTTTGTTAGACCCAAATTTCAAAAAACTGACCGCCTACATAAAATTTCTTCACTTCAAAGTTTACCGGCATGGGTCGTTGAGTAAGAAACACAAAAATTAAGAAACAAAGCAAATACTAGCAAATTATTAGGTTGAAATTCAAATAAACAAGTGAAAGTTTGTTACATTTTTATAAATTTTCTACAAATTTCGTTAATTTATATGAATTTGTTATATAGCGAATTAAAGTTTTATAAAAAATTAACGAAAAAATTATCATGACAACGTTGGGCATTATAATCAGTTTATTTCTTTTGCTTACACACTGCGTACGATTGAATTTCTAACTCAACATAATACTTCGATGATGACGGTTGAAAGTATTTATAAATTCTCATATCATTATAATACAATTAATCAAATGTTGAAATCTACATACATGTACCAGCCATTATTTATTTACTTATTGAACATCACGGACAAAAACTTTGAAGAGATTGAATCTTACTCGATTGGTTCCAAAATACGGTGCTAATGCCGATTTTTCCGTTTGCTTACAAAGCTTTGGTTGAAGGCAGGACTGACGGAAAATATGCTAAATGTTGAAAAATGTTATGGATTTTGAATTTGTTATGCGCTTGCATTCCATTTAGTGCAAGCTAATATATAGAGAGCCAAAGTATGGAATTTTTGGAAATTTATAAACTTCATGAAAATTGAAATTGTTAATCACATCTATGAATTTCAGTGTAAAGTTATTAATAAAACAAATCAAGTTACTTCTGTATTGAAACACATAAATTTCAATAATACTGTTTTGAACCGATACCAAATACCGTATACGTCCACATCTCAAACTGTGTAGAGAAAATAGGAAAACTCAACAAAATATTATACAATTTTTAAGCTTTTTGCTTCAAGTTTTCATAAAATATCACATTTAGAAAAAAAAATTATCAAAAATCGCCGAACTTTCTTATCGTACTAAAAACTGCATACTTAAAATTTTTTTAAAATTCTAATTAAAAAGTTTGAAAATTTTATGAATTTTGTTGAATTTTCCTATTTTTTTTAAGTTTGAAATGTTACCGATAACTCTCTTTCTTTCAAGGCGTATGATGGAATGGAATCGAACGGAATTGAAATCGGATTTCAAAGTACTCAGACATAGCTACCCATTGCGCTTAAGGCCTGAAAAAGGATGAAGGGAATTAGAGATAAAACAAAAAAAGGTACGGAAAAGGTGAGAATGGAACTTCATTTATCCTTGACAAATCTTCCAGATTCCTTTATGAATCTCAGTAGCTTGCCGAGAGATAGAGAATGGACATTTTCCATTCTCAATATACCAGATACAGAGGACATGCTCTGTGCTATCCCCATCCTCCAGGCAAGATGAGCACATCGGGTTATCGATGATGCCCATGGCGGTCCTAATGGATTGTGTTCTGTAATCAACCCAATTAGGGCTCACAACTCCTTCCCTCTCTGTGTAAGAAGCAATTTCACCACCACCCTGTCTGGTCTTTTCAGGAAGCACTTGGTTGTTTTGTAGGTGCCGGAAGGGCACCAACGGTCCTCATGCGTATTATGCATGACATCCATGATGCGGCTAACCATCTCTGCTTTGCTTGGCCATATAATTGCCTGTGGTAATCTACGGCCACCATAGCCGGGTGTGTAGCGTGTGGGCGCTTCATTCGGTAGGTCCCAGGTTCGAATCCAGCTCGGGGCAAGTAACATCCAAAAATTATAGAAAAAGTTTTTTTCTAATAGCGGTCGCCCCTCGGCAGGCAACGGCAAACCTCCGAGTGAATTTCTGCCACGAAAAAACTTGTCACAAAAACATTCACCGTTCGGATTTGGCGTAAAATTGTAGGTCCCTCAATTTGTGTTACAACATCAAGACGCACACCACAAATTGTAGGAGAAATTCGGCCAAAATCGCTTAAGCGGTTATAATGCCAATTAAGTAAGTAAAGTAAATAAGTAAGTAATCTAGCGGATATCTTAAAAAGTGTTTCTCATCGCATCCCGTTTCTAATTTCAACAAAATCGAATCAAACTTTCCTAATATCATCAATATCGGATAAAAAATACGGATATGACGGATAACTCGATTCTAGCGCCACATGACTTGGCGGATTGATTTTTCATTAAAATATTTCTAGTCACATCGCCGTTATATGTTTTTAATTTTATCAAAATCGGATAATAAATACACTTTTTCTGAATAACTCGCCTATAGCGCCACCTAGCGCGTTTGTTTTGTTATTGCACTAACCTATACCTTTCTAGTATCATAAATATCGGCAATAAATACGGATTTTCTAAGTATATCGACTAATGTGTCACCTAACGGATTAAAATATAGCCTATCTCCGTGTCACGAGTCTGGAATATATTGCCCAAATGTTATTGAAATCCGTTCCTCAGTTTTTGAGCTAAATTGTAACAAAGAAAACGGCAATATATAGATGCAGATTTCTCGAAACTCTAAGGTCTGGCATTATGCGCGGTTCTAGGGATGGAACTATATGGGTTTCGATCACACTTTCGATGGATCATGATCTCATCTTAGTAATAAATTTTTAATCCAACAAGTTCTCTAATTTTGTAGTTCATCATTGGCTGGAATCTTCTAATAATCACTAAGTTTCGTTTACCGATTTATTAAAACTGCATTTATAAGTTGGATTTTTTTTAATGAACATACACTCGTATAATGAATCAAGGTAATAAACCATCGACTGCGTGAAACCGCTTTCCCCCTTTGAATGAAGGAACCAAACTGTCTTCGAAAGCGCAATGTAACTAAGTGAAAAGTTCCAAAAGCGCAGGCTGGTGTGATTTTGATTCATGAAGCGATTATGTACACAGTTGCAATATTTCTTGCAGAATGAAATGCACGTACGCGACGTGACAGGGGTTCGCAAAAATGGAAAAAATGGAGCAACAACAAATGTGCAAACTCCAACTGCATACGGTAGCTATTGCAATGGCTCGGTAGCGGCAAAAGATGCACTATTCATTTCAACACAAACACACATGAAAAGTACCTTGCAAGTTGCAACATATGCCACTTAATACTGTGCCACACTATTTCAGAAAAAAAGCAATGCTAGCCAGCCGCCCCCCGACAACTTCTTTCTTAACTGCAAGCAGGCTTTATTTAATTTTTCTTTAACAATAAAATATTACTTACCAAATAAAAGCGTTCAAATGAAATTGCTACAGACATAGAAATGAAGCAGGCATGCAAGAAAGGCGGCAAGACAATTGTAGTACTACTACAATCATACATGTGTACATATGTATGTATGTATGTGTCTGCTTACTCAACTATTTTTATTCACGAATTGCGGCTGCTGCATTTGCGGTCGCTGTTGTTGCTGTGGCATGTCGCGTGATTTCCTGTCGTACGTTAAAAATGCCAAGCATCCTTTTGGAAATTGTTAATAAATTTTTTCACCAAACGTGCCACAGTAGCTGCCACACAGCGCACGCGCATCTGCAATAAGGCCTCTATTATTATTGCGGTTGCCGCTACCGCTGCATGCACAAATTGAATTGGATTTAGCGAAAACGCTTTAGCTGCTGCTACTCTTAGCCTCATTGACCAAAATGAGTTCACAAATCCGACAGATGCGCACATAATCCTACCCAATTTGGTATGGCAACAGCGGCAACAGCGACAACAGGAACAACAGCAGCAGCAGCGGCAACAGCAACATCAATGCAAATGTAATTTACGAGTATCCAGAATAGAGTAGAAGAGCTTTGCGCAAGAGTTGCTGCAACATTGACTGCATAGTACGCCGTGCAACAAACGAATTAGTGAGTACATAAAAATTACACCGAATTCCACATAGCCATTTATGCTTACTTTCAACGCGTTACCATAGCCACGGAGGCCTGTCAGGACCGCCACCTGTTCGCGCAATAAAGTTGCACCTACCGTTCATTTCATTCTTCTTGTCGCTATACAAATATAATATGTGTGGTTTGGTGTGCTTGATATATATGTAGATATGTACCAACATAGCATCGTATCCTTAATGGGTATCACGACCTTACTCCGGCTGTACACAGTTAGTTGCGGTAGTGAGCATGCGCAGCGGGGCTAGCGAATGCTTTTAATTTATGGTGTGCTACCTTTTGTCGCCATGCGCCTGTCCGCTCGTCACTCTCCGGCGCTGTTAGTGTTGGCATAAAAAGCGTGTTTGAGGTTGCACCTTAGTGCGAACTCTTTTTCTGTTGTTCAATGCGCGATGATGAATGTTTTTGCATCATTTAACATTTTGTTGCTACAAAATCGCGCACAATTCACCGCTTTTGTCCATAAATTGCGTAAAAAAAGAGTAAATACTAGAATAAAGCTTTGAAAGAAATTTTTGATTATTCATTTGAATGGCAACATCCTCGGAGACTGGCAATACTACTTCGAGAGCTTTAGCGGGAAATTCAACGATATATATTTTATTTTCCAGCGCATTTTTTAAGTAACATAAAACACTTGAGTCAACACCACGATTTCAACAGCGCGCCGATGCAGTTCCAAGTTTTTTTTTCGTTAGCAGAAAAATTTATTAAGTTATAGCTATGATCATATTCATATATAGATGTATTTTGAGGAAAGTCGTTGATGGTCCCAGAAGTACCTAACCTGATTAAGAAAACTATGCAAAAATTTCGAAAATCATTTTTACTTCTCGATAAAGGTTTCCCAACGATGCTGAATAGTTTCGAACTGTCTACCACCTCAAAACAGCTGTTAACCGCAGACTCTTCCTCTTCATGGTAGGCAAAAACTTGAATCACCGTTCCTTTTTATTAGATTTGGAAACAAACGCGGCAGCCATCTTGCGCGCGGCATTCTCATGACCAAATTGTCGGTCAATGCGTAGCATGTCTGCTATTTTTCTTCACATTTTCTGGCGTAGTAACATTACTTGGTCGCCAACTGCGGTGTTCGTCTGCAAAGATTTTACGCTACCCAATATTTATTCATATCCAACTCGGCTTTGATATCGGCGGGATTACTACCTTTGAGATGGAAGTATCGAACCACATAACAATGACTGATTTTTTCGATGTTCACAAATTCACATAGAGCTTTCACCTTTGAAAAATCTATTATCATTCTATTAAAAACAAAACTATTATCGACTACAGTTGTTATTATTTTTAAACTTATCGTATATATAAGTCGTGTTAGAGAAAATTGTGACGTTGGTTATATCATCTCTGGTTTTATATCAAGCCTTCCTAGTGGTCAGCTTCAATGCCCCACTTACTGTACGCCTACTTTCCAGAGGAAAATATTGTTCCGAATAACATCTTCAACTTTTTCTAATAATATGAAATGTTATTATTCCTAAATCCACTCCTTTCTGCTGCTTTAATATGAGAATTACAAGCGTGTTCCGATTTATAAAATTTTAAAAACTTTCGAATGTCAATGGTAAACCTCCGAAAAGTCACATCATAAAAGTCGTCTACCATTCGCAGTCGGCGAAACCCCGTAGATCCCTCTATTCAGTGGCGTAGCTAGGTAACCAAGGGACCTGGGACAAATTAAAAACAAGGGTCCACTGATATGTAAACTGATTAGGTTTGATCGATTTTGGCCCATACTATTTCTTAAATAATTTTTTATTATTTTGACAGGAATTGTAAAGAATAATAACATTGCTGTAAATATGTACTTCCGTTAGGTCGTATTCTAGCACTCCATATTTATCATTATTTCCTTACATAATTGGTGAACAGTTCATGCTTGAGTTAGTTGAGGTAAAACTAGTTGGTAAATATTAATAAATTGAAGTGAAAAACTAGGGCCTATTATATCTGAATATTTTCTTTGGAATTAAGTTATAAAGTTGCTTCATCAACATGTAATAAAAATGTTGGTGTTACGTGTACCTATCTAATTGAGATATTACTGTGTCTAGTACATTATTGAAAATCTCTATTTTAAATATTTTTTTCTCGGTTTGGAAATCGGTGATCAGCAGCTAATTCATCAAAATGTTTTTTAACTTTTCTTTGCCTTTCTTCTTGAAAATGGGTATCAATACCATTTTTCGTTATCACTTAATATTTTGCTCGTGAAGTTTCCCAAGACATAAGAAGATTTGTCGTACACACTTTCGCAAAATGTAGAGCTATGTGGTTCCTCCAAACCCCCCGCTCTTATGTTTGTCATGCAAACATCATCCACGTTCACATTATCGGCGACGGAGGTATCTCCAACTGCAATAATTGTCGAATCTTCTTCAGTAGGTTTCTCAACCAACACTGCAGTTACCACATTATTTGACTCACTATCAATAGAAATATTTTGGCCAGATGTTCTTGCAGAAGGCTGACTAAAAAACTTTTCAATTCTGGGCACTTTTTGATTACTATCTTCTCTTTCTTGGCGTTGTTTGCGTTTAACCCTCCATTACTAACCTTAGGGTCGAATCGACCCAGACACGCAAACTTTTTAAATTAACAAAAAATATAGAATATTTTTTAACGCAAGATATATGTGTAATCTAAATTTGTACATATTTAAACGTTTATAAACAATAAGAATAAGAAACATGTAAAATATTACGCATAAAAAATTGTTTTAAAAATAGCCTGGGTCGATTAGACCCATAGTTAGCAATAGTGTAATAAATTAAATTAGTGTAATAAATTAAGTAAAATAAATTAGTCATTCCGATTTTTCTTTTTAACATTTTACTTTTATATTTCAGGTTTCAAATGCACTTTATTTGAAGTCAATATCTTTAAAACTTATCATTTTATGCGGAATCTGGCTGGATAACTTTTTTTTCACTTTTTTAGCTATGTTGTAATGAATACAAACTTAATTTCAATTTAAATATATAATTTAATTTTTTAACACATCCTTTTATAAATTTAACAATAAAATACTACAATATACTAAAAGACGTATACGTTTTAGCAATTCATAAGTTTAAACGATTTTAATAGATAATACAAATGAGGGTCGATAAGACCCATGGTTAGTAACCATGCGACATGATTTGAGGTTAGTAATGCAGGGTTAAATGCACCATTGGGTTTCTTCTTTTCATCTATAATTTTAGTTTTCTAATTTATTTAAACAATTGGATTGTGTAGGTAGGTACTCACTGTTCACTGACGACGTTAAAAGCAAAAAAAAAAAAGAAAAGAGAAACACAAAAGAGATACACTACAAGTGTCGTTGGGGAGTCTCTGGGTAAAAAATTATCACCGTTAGTGTTACCACATTTAACGGTGGAGACCATGAACGATATCCTGCCCGCTGATCTGAATTAATGTACCTACTGCAGGTGACTTGCATTTTTTCACGATATTTCGCGTTATACAATGAGCTGTAGACGAAATCTATAGATTTGACACGATTTATTGACTTAACGGACATCAATATGAGTGGTAAAATCAAACAAAATTGAACCACTATAGTGATCAGTCAAAAAAGTTTATTGACATTAGCTTACTTACTTCTGATACAGCATTAAATTTTTAACCGTTCTCGAAAAAAAAATCTTAACTCGAATTCACAATAAAACGCACATCGACGAATAATAAAACGCACATAACGCACTATCCGTCAAATTGACAACACTGCCAACCTAGAGAAAGAATTTAGGGGAATTCCCTAGGCATAGCTTTTGAATTTCTCTCAACTGAGTTGTCGTGATTAAAGTGGGGTTGCAAACTGTCATAATTATTTTGAAAATGAGACAAATTCCCAAAAGTTCAGTTCGATCGAGATTTCTGGTAAGGATTCGAGGACCCCCTGAGCTTGAGGGCCCCGGGGCACTGCCACGCCTAGCCCCTAGCCCTAGCGCTCTTTATTAGGTGCGTCCCGAGTTCAAACCATGTGCGGGGAAGTAACATCAAAGAAGTTATAGAAAACCTCCCAATGTATTTCTGGCATGAAGAATCTTCTCACAGCCATCATTTGCCATTCGGAGTCAGCGTAAAAATGAAGATCCTTCCATTCGAGTCACACCATCGCAAAGGGACTTCCTCCCAGGCACAGTGCTTGACGAAAATTTCAAAAAATATTTCTTTATAATTATTGCATACGCAATGTTTATTTTATAAACATATTCAGATGAAATATAATTGTGTGGAAAAAATGCTCTACAGAATTTAATATATGTATCTCACGATGATGGTTCATGCAACCCCTGATTCTAGTCACGTAGAGCATATAACTTTTATTTTGAGGTAAATCCAACATCAAACTAATGAAAAAAGTTGAAAAAGGTTGAAGAACGCTTTTTAGCCTTTGTTGGTTGTCATGGAAAACCCACAAAGCTACTGCATCTTTGATTTGCGAGACTTTGATAAAAGATGATATTTCTTTAACTGAATGCCGTGATCTTTGCTTAAGATAATGAAAGGAATATGGGTGGGAATACAAAGGCGCGCAAAGTAGAATACTAAGTTTAATTCCTTATGATTTTTTCCCCGTGTGGCGCTCAGACTCTAAATTTAGCTGGAGTGGAGACCGACGAGTGCTGTCCTGAACCGTATCATTGGTTCGTACAACATAATCAGCAACAGCACGCGACGCTGGGAAATTAAAAGAAAAGCATCTAATTCATTCCATAGCTTATCAGATGCAAGATGGCCTACTAAGGTTAATATTGTTAAATCTTTCTCAAAAAATCTGTGACAATCTTACCTTTAGTCTTAAGAAGAAACGAGATCAAGTAATCCCCACAACTACAGAAGAAATTTATACTCTTGAAGAAATATATTTCAAAAGAAACACGTTTCTTGTTATGATAGAAATTAACAAAAACTTTTCATTCATGTGGCTGTTTCCGAAAATGGAACTTGTGCTGTAAATTTAGCGGTAAAATATCCTGCTGAGGAACGAAATATTATCCAATATAGTCCACTTGAAAAACGTGTATAGTCCCAAATTTTCTGAATATTCTTCTTGTATGACTTCGAATTGTTGAACGCTGTCACTGAGAAGAATTTGGATGAAATGTTTCCTGAATACCTGCATTGCTCTGCGGATATATTGCACATTGCTGATTATCAGTTGCTAGATCTGAGTGATCATTCTATGTTTTATCGATGATATCATCATGCATATTCAACACAGAGTCGATCTTCAAAACAAGCAGCTCTATACTTCGAATCTGAGTTAGCAAGAAAACTCGAATTCGGAGATATCATCTAGGTGTTAGCCTCAGCTAAATTAAGAAAAGTAAATTTGTCGAAAGCTGCAGTAAAGCAAACACTAAAGCAAAATTAAATAGTAATTCAGAATTTAGATTTTCATTACTTCTGCTTTTCATTTTTGACTGCTTTTCTTTGACTCTGCACTCAATTATTTTATTAAACATAAAATTTACGCAAATACTCCATCGACGTCTCACGTCCTCAAATATCTGTTTACTAAAACTAATGACAGCCTGTAAATTTAAAGTTTCTAATTTGTATTAAATTAAGAAATAAATACTATTCTTAAAATTGCCGCGTATTTTTATTCAAAAATGAAACTTTTTGTTGAAAGAGCAGAGCATTTATTTTGAAAAATTGGTATGTACAATATATTATCAGCATTCAAGATTTGTTAAAAATGTATATTGCGCTCTCGTATATTTTTATATTAGGGTGATTCCACCACTCGGGCTCTTCAAGTGTATGAGGAAAAAAATTCTAACAAAATTTGAGGTCGATTGAAGGTGATGTAGAGGTCGCCCAAAACCACAATCTTCATACCCAGCAAGAAGAACAAAAGCGGCATTATTTCTGTCGGTTCATGAACATCAGAGAATTTACCATCTGTACGAAAGAGAGACGTCATTGAACGACTGCGACGTAACTGAATTGATTTCAATTTTTTTTGTTGCAAAATGTCAACTTTATCACACTTATTTTTTTAAATATACTGTATAAATTTGAATTTTTACTAAAGTTAAATTAATGTTTTTTAAATATTATTAACGATTCTTTGCTAAGTGACATTCAGGGAATCTTCTCACAAAATTTCCATATATGCAAATTGGTCTGAAATACACGCATTTGTTTATAGCAATAAATTTGTACTTTGCAATATGCGGAAAATAAGCAATGGCTTTGAAGGACCTCTAAATCGGCATTAATCGACCTCTAATTTTGGTGGAATTTTTTTCATGAGACACTTTAAGAATCCGAGTGGTGCCGTTTGATTTGCAAGATATCACCCTAATATGTATATATGTATATATATATACATATATAGGTATATTCATATGTAAGGGGTGTTTGTTTAGAGGTGTAGGACTTTAAATTGAAATAAAATACAATTGTAAAACATTAGGCCCGTTTCTTTGTAACCTAGTTGCAAAAGAACATTAGGTAGGATTACGAATTGCATGTAAGACAACAACACTAACGCCGAAAAATATGCGAGTTGAGCCAACTCGGTAAAATGATATCCGACCTGATAGGTAGTGTTAGGAAGTGAAAAAACTGCGCTATTGTGAATGCGCCGGAAGAAAAAACATAGGACATTTCAGTTTAAGACCTAATACATTTTTATTTGCATAGTATTTCCAAAAATATATAACTATTGTACGTAAACCTAAAATTTGTTTGCACAGCTATTTTTCATTCTTAAATAGCACTAAACAAATCGCGACTTAGATGAAAGAGGCTAACAGGGTTGCTTTTGTAACTAAAGGGAATTTTATCCGAGTTGGAGCGTTCTTTTGCAACCCTGTTATATTAGAACGGTAGGTGACGCGAACATTGCATATTCCAGAAGCCCAATTTTCTACTACTTTTTGAATCAATGGAGAATGCTCCGCATAATGTTGTCTTCCGATTTGTTCATAAAGACAAATAACCAATCCAAGAAAAAACAAACTTTCGGTGTTAATGAATTCTCTAAATATTTCTTTCAATAAGCCGATTATTTATTACTCTACAACGCTCAACTCTGATGGTATGGACCAACTATTCCCTAAAGCGCCAGTGAGTTTTTCTGGATGTAATGGTGCGTAGTGAATCTTTCGTGGATTCTCTTCACCTCAAATGCGGAAATTTTCCTTATTTGACTATGATTTCTTTAGTCTATTAATGATGAAACCAAACTAAGCTTAATTGATAAAAGCGTTGTCAGATTTCACTAATTTATCTAGAGAAACACCCTGTACATGTGTATGCATATGTGTATACAACATTTTTATTCTTATTTACGACCATTGGCGATGGTGACGCTGTACTTAATGGCTGTAGATGATGATGAAAAATTGTAACAATTTATGAAAATGTTTCCATGAAAGATTGCTTTTAAAAGCGTGGCAACGACGGCAGTAGCACAGCGGATTATAGTTATTTAAAGCAAAGTTAACGCCACCAAAACAAGCGTATTTGTATATATGTATGTATGTATTTATGGACTTAATTTTAATCTCGACCGAATGTGGTGTACAACCGCTGCGATAGTAAATGTTGTTATCTATGAAGTTAATGGAAATTTTTGCACTTCATCAAGTGGAGCAGCAAATGGAGTCTGACACTTAAGCTGAGCTAGTTTTTTGTTGATTAAAATCAAGTTAATAGGCAGATAACGTTTTATAAGTGATTCCAGGTGAATAACTAACTATATAGACTTATATAGTATGTATGTCATATATACATATGAACATTAAGCTGTATCACGTCATATGAAGGGGATAAAAGTTAAATATAATAAATGGGTCAATTATATTTGGACACTCATGTCGCGAAAAAGTTTTGGGTGTCAATATTTTTTTTTGATCAATTATTTCGAGTAAAACGGCTGAATCGTATTTTTGCTATAACTTTCTTATTTTATGCCCAATTTTTAAAATCTGTCTGTTGCCAAAAAGGTCCGCTCATGAGTATATTTGGGCCTTATACCAAGTCCACACGACAATAAAAACCAGTTATTTATCACTCATTCGTGATAATCTGTGAAAACAAGTTGGAAGTACGTGGTTTTGCTTCTCATGAAAGTCTCGAAAACAATTGAATTTTCGTTGTGTTTTTATTAGCAATCACAACCAAATCGAAGAATTGTCGTCACTACTTCATACAAACAAAAAAATAAAACTATAAAAAAACTGAATGGAGAAAAAAATAAAGATATACAAAACGCGAACTGTTTGGTCTGCATAGTCAAGGTTTTTTTTAGAGCTCTGGGAGTCTGCGCAGTGAAAATTTGATTTAAAGAAAGCCCATGACGCTGCCAATCCCACCCCAAGAAAATCAATTTTGAAGATTATTATCCATTTCAGTCCAACAAGATCTGAGTTTCGAACGCGTTGAAACTGCAGCTTTGAACAGCATTGACCGCCGTCTTTTTAAAGAGGATACTTTTTGCTTTGCACTTCTTTTTGAGAAAAAAAAAAACCGAAAATACTTTTATGGATACAGTCAGATAAATGTCAACAAAAACCAGTTAAAACAAAATAATGCTGTCTGGACGGTCATGTTTAATATGGAAAACATTTTCTACAAACAACTTATTTTCATTGCCGTGTGGACTTTGTATTAAAAGCATTTGTCCTTAAAAGTCTTTTTGATTTGCACATTCACTTACTTTGGAAATACTATCCGTGATTTTTAATTAATATTAATATTACCTTGGCGCTTTCACCATAGATTTGATGTTTCGCTGAACTTCTACAATTTGTGGTGTGCATCTTGATATTGTAACACAAATTGAGACGTCTACGGTTTTACGCCGTCTCCAAATGATTTTTGGGAGAAATGATTTCATAGCAGAAATAAACTCGGAGTTTTGCTGGTGGCCCGTTTTTTTTATTAGTATACTAAATATAAATCTAAAGCTCTCTATGATGAATTTGCTAAATAGTACTGGTATTTATTAACAAACAAAAAAGGTTGTATAGTTTTTAATATTTATGTAGAGGCTTTACATTTCAGTTTTACTGTCGAAAAAACTGTTTGAGCCCAAAACATTTTTTTTGACATAAGTGTTCAAATAAAACTGGCATACACTGAAATTTGTTTCGTGATACGCCTTAATGCAAACACATGTACATACTGATTTATGTATAGATATATTGTCTTTGCAATTGGTGCTTACCCAGCCATCAAAATATCCGTAAAATTACCGATTTTTTTGTTTTGCGCCTTAAAGTTCCCATATTTTGGAAACTGATTAAACGAAACGGCTTAGGAGCATTTTTGGATACAAAAAATGATCGGAAAATGCAGTGTTCATTAAACAAGTTAATGTATTTTTGCTGTCATGGAGTCCACTAAGCTTTGAGAGAGTAAGGAATTGCAAGTAGTAAACAACTATTTATTAAGGGGCCTTCAGTTGTACGCCGATTCCGGCGTATTTGTGATATTTGTGAAAAGTGTGTTTATTAGAGATCGCCCGATCACGTTTAAAAAAAAAACTTCTTTATGATCTTTTTGATGGCACGTACCCTGACTGAGATTTGAACTTGGGTCACTCCGTGTGATAGTACGCACATGCTACACACTCAGCTACATATGTCTCTCAGCGCTACGTGACGCCTAAAAATGGAATACATAAGGTGAACTAATCTAATGAAATTTTAATGCTTAAATAA
Source organism: Anomoia purmunda (assembly GCA_951828415.1). Classification (NCBI taxonomy): domain Eukaryota; kingdom Metazoa; phylum Arthropoda; class Insecta; order Diptera; family Tephritidae; genus Anomoia; species Anomoia purmunda. The sequence continues at coordinate 56,238,681 of OX639993.1, forward strand.
ACTTTCTCAAAAAAATATCTTTGATTGGTTCCCGACTCATTGAAGACGATCTGTATTTTTCTTAAGGCAATATCAGCAAAACTAATTTTGGATTCGTATATTCTTTATGGAAATAAACTCAAATTTAATGTATAAGTATATTGGAACGAGTTTCCGTCATCCCTTGTCAAGTTTCGAGACAAATACTCGTATATGTTCACTAGCAAACACTAAGAAAAAATAAACGACCAGACGCAGTATTTAATATCGAATTGCCACCAATTAACTTATTAAGTAAATGGAGAACTGGTTCAGGCCGTTCAAAATGCAGTTTTCGAATTTAAGTTAACAGAGGGAATGAATAGATGGATATACTGTAACAGCGTGATTCATATGAATTGAACAATTTCGAATAATAAATTCGCATTGTAGATACAAGCAGATTTTTATTTACAGATATGCCGAATTGGTTTTCAAACGTGTTAAGTGGTTGCACTGGTTAAATTTCCAACAACAATTTGCATGTAATTGAACTTGTTTACTAGCAAATTTTGCCATTTAACCAGTAAAATGCCATTTAACAGGTTTAGGGCTACAAATTGAATGCAGTGCATGCTCTTAAAACTTGTTTACGAAAAACAAAATTAGAACTTGGATAGCACTGCAGAATGAACACAAAATATTCTCACAGCAATAGGCTTCGACTGAATAAAACGGAAAATGGCACCACAATCCCGAAACCGTTTTATCTCCAAACCAAATTTGCCTATGGATGACAAAGCAACGCCATCGGCTTTTCATCCTGTCGGAAAAACAGAAAATAAAAAGTGTTTACCAATTATGTAACCTTTTTTCAACGATACCAATACTCTTTTCAGTCTATGTTTTAATCTTGAGCAATAACTGTTACTTTTCAAAAACGATATTTTGGAAAATATATAAATTCAAGGATTTTAATTTGATAATAATTACTCACTCTGGGTAAGAAAATATTTTTGTCTTTGCGCTAGCAACTTCTAGCGTTCAATTCGTGATGTAATTATTAGCGAAATGTGTGTATGCAAACAATTGCAATTTTATACCAAGTTAAAGATATTTTTGTGCTCTAATTACGAGGGTTGCCTTTTATATTTTGCGCCTTCGCAACACTACATGTGATTAGCTGTAATTAGATATTTTTATCGTAAAGTTTGGTACTTTTTGGCATAAACTTGCATATAACGTTTTCACTTACGAGTTTTATTTGTGTTTATTTATAGTGAGTTTAAAAATTCATATTGCCTAAAAATGGAACATTTTCGTGCGATGATTTACTACGATTTTCGACGTGGATTATCGAGACAGGAGTGCATCGATCAACTTACTTCTACTTTTGGTGTTGAATCACCACACTTAGCCACTGTGAAACGATGGTACAACGAGTTCCTACTTGGCCGCCAATCTTTGCAGGATGAATTTCGTGAAGGTCGTCCAAAAACAGTGGTTGTGCCAGAAACAGTCGATGCTGTGCGTCAATTGATAATACAAGATCGTCATGTGACATATCGCGAGATAGAGGCATCCTTGGCCATTAGTGGGACCAGCATAGATTCAATATTGCATGAACATTTGGTCGTAAAGAAGATTTGTCCTCGTTGGATACTCGTACCGCATAATTTGACAATTGTCCAAAAAAGGACTCGTGTCGATTGGTGTAAAGAAATGTTGAAGAAATTTAGCCGCGGTGGATCAAAGCACGTCTATGACATCGTAATAGGTGACGAATCTTGGATCTATGCATATGAGCCGGAAACAAAGCAGCAATCGACTGTATGGGTATTCCAAGACGAGCCTAATCCAACAAAAGTTGTTCGCGCAAGAAGCACCTCAAAGCAAATGGTCGCCTGTTTTTTCGGAAAATCTGGCCATGTCGCAACTGTTCCACTAGATAAACTTAAAACGGTCAATTCTGAGTGGTATACAACCATTTGTTTGCCAAAAGTTTTTGGAGAATTAAGAAAAACCAACCGCCGAAGACAAATCATTCTTCACCAAGACAATGCGAGCTCTCACGTATCGATTCATACAAGAAAGTTTTTGAGGACTCAAAAGGTCGAATTGATGGGTCATCCGCCTTACAGCTTTGATTTGGCACCTAATGATTTCTTGATTGTAGATAAAGTCAAAAAGTAAATGAAGCGTTCAAAGTATATATACACAACTACTGGTATGATATGTCAACAATAGTCCACAAGATATTAAATCTTGACTGTGAACTGATAAGATTTTTCACATCCTATTATTGCCTTTTCCGAAGTTGTTTTAGAAGCAGAACACCAGAAAAAAATTGTGAAAAATATGCAAGGGAGAAATTTCGATCCTACTATCTTGGTGGGATGGATAATTTGTAATAAGTATTAAAAAAAGGCGTAACAACGATATTAACCCCTTTATAATAATACATGAAGATGAAATTTCAACAGAAATTGATTTTTCGAATTTTAGTTTCACCAATTCTTCGTCAGAGGAGATATAAGAAGTGAGCTTTAATTGATGTACATATATGTTATTGGATTAATATGCATTTCACAATAATTTCGTTATTTAAGTAGCTCTCATTGGACTAAAATAACCGATTTGCAAATTTTGGAGTTATGCTACGAGAGGCGTGGATGGGGCCGGTTAATCTCATTTCAGTTTTAGTAGTAGCTTTACATTATAGCTTCCTACATTTCATTTTTAATATAATATCCCAAATATAGTCGAAATCGGGGGCATTTAAATTTTTATTTTGATATGGAAAATAGACGAGTATTAGCTATGTGGCCGCCATAGCCGAGTGTGTAGCGTGTGCGCGCTATATTCAGTTGATCATGGGTTCAAATTCTGGCCGGGGGCAAGTAACATAAAAAAATATAGAAAAAGTTGTTTCTAATAGCGGTCGCCTCTCGGCAGGCAAAAGCAATCCTTCGAGTGTATTTCTGCATGAAAAAAACTTCTCACGAAATACATCTGCCGTTCGGAGTCGGCGTAATATTGTAGGTCCCTCAATTCGTATTTCTATTATTATTATTAATAAGTATTCGAATTTTAACTGCCCGTTCATATATTAGAATATGGGATATATGTACATGATAATTTTTTACCTCCTATAATTGTTTAAAAACATTTTTTTTATCCGATAAGGTGAGAACATGTTCTGTATACAAATATGTACAAACTATTTATTTATTAATTGTCTTCGCATATGTATAAATCTATGTAAAATAATATATTTAATTTTTTTAAGTCACTAATTTATTCAATTTGACTTCGTTTGTTAAAATATCGAGGATAATATTGGATATGTTCTAGTTTTGGATGAATTTGGTGATAGAAAAATATTCATCACTAAAATTATTATTCTCGCTCATATGAAGGTCAAAGGAAACACTTTGCAATTACTTCGCCAGATCAGCTCAAGTATATAGCGGCATAATACCCTAGAGAAGAAGACTGGACGTGTTTATACGATCCATATATAGATATCTGTGGCACCCTGTTCTATGATTTGCTGCTTTACATAATCAAAATGGTCGGTCTGGTGTAGTGAGGCGATAGCATCGCTTAGTTGGGCGATAATATTTGTTTCTACTGCTGCCAAAACTGTGGCCGTTGTTTGTTTGTCGGTCGCAATCCCGGACGCAGTTGGCCAGAAGCCCATGGTAGTAAATCAGGCCTCATTGTACGTTCGGTACATTTCTGGAACCGGCATCCTAGCGTACACTACTGCGACTGTGGCTGCAGCTGTTGCCGAACGTTGTGGAGGCGTTCTCGTGTTTGTCGATAAACCACTGTTCCTCTTTGGAGTTTGCAGGATATGCTAACCTCAACCGTTCAGATCACGTGCTTGCCATTTCAAGAGATGGCGTGTGTTTAACGACGTATAGGTGCCGTTAAGAACTGCAGGTCAGTTACCGGTCATCATGTTTAAGTGTTTGGTGCTTTGGCGATACTCGATTCTTCAGCAGAACTATTCGTATGCTATCTAATGCTATTGTTGGTTAATAAACTCTACTGTTGATTGAAGAAAGAGTTATTTCTATTTATTAATTATTTTATAAGTTAGAACAAAAAATTGAATACGTCGGTATTCGTCACTAGCAGAAAACGTGTGCACGAATGAATGAAATCAGAATTGTTTCATTTGTTCTTACAAATTTCGCAAAAATATATACTCTTTGAGAACAATTCTCTTTTTCGTTTGCTATTAAGAATATATAAAACTTTAGGTTCAGCAAATAGTTTGGAGATAATTTACTATAAAAAAAACAAGGCACGCTATGCGCGACAAGTTTAAAGTAAAATAATACCTAGATACCAGCATGTCTAATATTTCAACATCACTACTGGGTATATTTGCTTGAATGTGTTTGCATATCTGCGTGCATGCATATCATTTATCGGTAGCAAGTGACTGAATTGTAATACTCGTATAACTTCTCACAGCAGTTATCGCACGAAATCGATGCTTTTGTAACATATAATTCACAAAATATGTTACTGAATATCGACGTTTGTGGACCAGATATTATTGGAAAGTGTTCACTTAGATGCTATAACTATTATATTTAGTATGCTATCATAACTACACGAAGTGTTTGCAAACTATCAAATTAAATTTGAGAAAACAAAAACAAAAACAAATTAAATAGTATGAGCGACTTATCGCTCCTTCTGTCGATACGTACATACGTACATATAACATAAATATGTCATCTTGTAAGGTGAGTGAATGAATGAGAGTGGCTTAATGGATGAATGTGCTGCTGTTATGAGCAAAATCATTGCGGAGCTACTCTACTGATTAATAAAGATAGTGAAATTCTTCGTATAGCAACGATATTCGATAACTTTATGATATATTGCGCGTACGTATGTATGTACGTAGTGGGCTTCTGCCAGACCATTAATAAAAATGTGCTTACATACGCACATACAGAGTCGAACAATTTAACAGGGTCACGAAATTTTGACAACTTTTGACTATTTTTCTTCGTGTTCGTTTAATGTTTATTAGTTAATTTTTTATAAAAGTATAGCGCGCTGTGCAAAAAAAACCAGTTCTGGTATGCAATTTTGTAGCCCGTTCAATTTTGTATAATAAAATGTAAGCTTCAATTAACTCATTTCCGTGTACTTTTGATCATTTTTTTAACGTATGGGTCACACAGTTTCATCCATACAAAGAACGTTAAACATTTCTTTATGGGAGAAAATGAGTGAAACCGTTAGAAAAATATTATCCAAAATTTACGGAATTTTTCAGCGAATTGCGACTTACATATTATTGTACTAAAATTTTTGCACAAAGTTTGAAATTTTTACTATATACATAGTTTTTGTTAGAAAATGAGCTGCACTTATATAAAAATTTAATAAACATTAAGCAAACAGAAGAAAACTAGCTAAAACTTGTCAAAATGCCGCAGCGCTATTAAATTGTCCGGCGCTGTATGTACTCTGATATTCTTCTACTATTTGTATCGTTTTTACGAGGAATTTTTTTTTTAAATAGTGATTTTTTTAAAGGTCCGTTTCAGATAGTTTTTTTCTTAATAGATTGAGACCCACTTGCGAGAAAGCAGGTTATCTATTTAACTTACAGTTTAAATTGATAAATTCCCTTGCACAGCAGAATGTTAGGCATCAACTCAAAGTTAAAAACATAAATATTTAACCTAGCAACTATGCAGGGCTAAGTTTGTGACATTCTCACATAAATAAATAAAAAGTAAATTTGTTAAACAATTTTGTTGCTTTGGCAAAGCGATCACTTCCACGAGATTAGACACCAAGCATACCAAGGATTTCATCGTTGTACTAGAACCTACAAACATTTTTTTTGAATTTTAATTTCAATAAATTCATCAAATTAAAAGACAATGTCAAAAAAGAAAAGTACATAGCCTGAGTTACTGGATTTATTTAATGCAATACAATGTCTGGGTTATGAAATTACAAATTTTACTCTGAGTTACTTATCTCTTTATTTATAAATATAACTCTGAATTTCTCGCAGTGGGCCTAAGATTAATAATAATATATTTATATTTTTTACATAAATTCAAACGTAGCATATAAATTCACTGCAAATAACCACATTATAATTTTATTAGAATGCTTATAGATATAAAGCGAAATCTCTCGCCATAAATATTTTTTAAGTATCCATCGGAATAGTATATACATTTTATAAGTGGTCTAAAAGTATTTTCTCTCAACAAGTATCGAATTTGTGGCTTTGGAATAATTTTTTTTAAATCCAAACCCCTTAAAATATATTTATCTTGCCCGTTTTTTAATAACTTTTTCTAAAAGTTCATGAACATTTTGAAAGCATTTTCTAAACTTTTAGTATATGCAGATATTGTCGAAATTAAACTTAATATTCGTTCTCGGGTCTCAATACAATTTAAAACTCTTTATGTAAAACAGTTTAAGACGAGTTTCACATTAAATGATCCTTTCCGATATCTTTGTCAAGATGTCAACTGTCTTTCCAGTACTCCTGATATGTCGGACACGCTTTACACGAATAAAGAAACTGTACTGTCCTTTCTCAATAAATGATTAACGGCGGTATGTATTTCATATAAATATTATTTTCATCTGACAATTTTTTTTGTAGCTATGTAGTTTTATTCGGTTTAGGTACCATGATTACACCGAATAAGCCCGAAAACTGTGTCAAGTCATACCGTCCTATTAGTCTGCTGGCAACATTTTCGAAAATATTCGAAAGAATATTTTTGCAAATAATGTTGCCAGTAATTGAGGATCACAACATCATACCTGAACATCAGTTTGGGTTTACTGTTCTGCAGCTTTTCTAGATATTCAACAAGCCTTTGACAAAGTATGGCACCCGGGACTTCTTTTTAAAATAAAAAAGCATTTGCCAGCACATTTCTACTTAGTACTCAAGTCCTATTTAAGTTACAGACACTTTTACGTAAGGCACCAGAATGCGACATCAGAAATTTATGGAATTAATGCTGGTGTACCTCAGGGTAGTGTTTTAGGTCCCGTCCTATATACTATATTTACATCGGATATGCCAACATCAGAAGAAGTAGAAGTGGCGACTTTTGCTGATGATACTGCTTTTATCGCTTGTAGCGAGTCCCCTGCAGAAGCTTCTTCTAATCTTCAAAATCAACTTGACCTTTTAAAATCTTGGCTTCTAAAATGGAAAATTAAAGTTAACGCAGAAAAGCCTACACATGTCACTTCTACATTAAGAAGAGATCAATGTCCTTATTTGTATTTCTCAAAAATAATCAGATTCCTACTAGTGATAAGGTCAAATACTTAGGAATGCATCTTGATCGACGGCTAACTTGGAAACCCCATATTAAGGCTAAGCAACAGCAACTAAAAATAAAAACAAAACGGATGTATTGGCTGTTGGGTCGCAAGTCTAGAAAACAAAGTACGGCTATACAAATCTATACTTAAACCTATTTACACTATACAGCTTTGGGGTACTGCTAGCAAATCCAATGTGGAGATCCTGCCACGGCATCAATCTAAAACATTACGATCAATGGTTAATGCACCTTGGTTTGTCACTAATGAAGCTATTCACAAGGACCTGGGTATTCCATTTATAAAGTGTGAAATACCAAAATACAGTGCTAGATATCTTACACGCCTATCTAACCACATAAACCCAACTGATATTTGTTTATTAGATACCACTAACGAAACTATACGGCTAAAGCGCCGCCATATCTTAGACTTGCCATTCCTCTAAATTTGAATTCTCTCTAAAAAAAAAAATATTTATATATATATATCTATGTGTACATATATATAAATATATATTATTATACGTATTTATATGTATGTATATGTGAATATATATACATTATATATATAATATAAAAATAAAAAAATAAAAAAAAATTGTAATAACTATAATAAAAGGCAGGAAATCTTAAGTTAAAATTAGATAAATAAGAACCCTACTTTAAGTGAGAAATTATAATGTACCCTATAATGAAGCTAAGCAATTTTTAAGTAATTTTGAATTGAATTTATACAACAAAAGAATGTACATACATATGTAAATATATCAAATTGTATACATATTTCTCTATGTAGATTTGTGAAAGGCAAACCTACCGCTGTCATTATCTTATAAGATCTAATTTGCTGAATGTCTCATGTAAGATAGATTGCAAATAAAATATAAGTTAAAATAAGTTAACAAAATCTTGCCTTTCGACGACTCGATACAAAATAGAAAACAAACAAATATCCGAGCGTCATTCCGACTGCGCTCGTAATATCGATAGAGCGGGCGGAGGGTAACGGTTAGTTTATTATAATTATAAAAAAAAAATAGTTTTCTTCAACCTTCATATGGCAACAAATGCGATAAAAAATTTCCAAAAATCGACGGCAACACTTGCACTTTAATAAACTTAAATTGAAAGTTTGTAATTGTGGTCAAAGTATGTTAAATTATTATAAATTTTGCATAAAGTTTAAAACTTGGGTTTATATGGTTTTGTTAAATAACGGTCTGTAGTTTAATTTAAAAAAAGCGAAATTAAATAAAAGAAAAATAAATAAGAGAAAATGGCGTCATCAATACTATCGACGATATTTCAACCTATGTACATTGTACATACTATGTATATGTATGTATAGAAAAACTCGTAACGAATTTTTTGTCAAATGGCGCATTGTTACTAACAAATTTACAAATTCTAGTTCCGAACATTTTTTTTTTATTTCGGTGGCACAACAGCTAAACAGCGGCGAAACCACAAATGAAGTAACGGCTTTTATTAAGAAAGTTACATTCGAATGATTATGAAATTTTACATACACATGTATGTAGTATGTACACATGTCCAGATTTTTTTATACCCGAGGGCATGGTGGTGAGAGACTATATCTATCTACATATATACCAAAATTCTTAGAATTAATAGCGGAGTTGATTAAGCCATGTCAGTCTGTCCGTCCATCAGTTGGATAACTCGAGTAAATATTGAGCTATCTTAACGAAACTTGGCATACACATTGCCCTGAACCCCAGGTACTTTGGTATTGCAAATCGGCGGAATCGGACAATAACCACGCCCATATAAAGGTGTTTAGTGAAAATCACAAGTAAAAAATCAGTAATTTTTGCAGAAAATTTAATACCTAGGATTGGGTTCGGGAATGGAATACGTGTGAAATTTTTTTTTTAGGAAAATGCGCATACCATGCTCAGTTTATAACTAAAACTTATATCTCCAAAACTACTTGACCAAACTCTGCCAAATTTGATACACATATTGCATTTCAACTCAATAATTTTTTTTTTAGATATTGAACACTATTACCACTTGAATCTACTATGCAAATTCCATAAATATCGGTTCAGTAATTTGAACGCCTAAAACGGACCCATATTTTTATACACAGAGCGAAAATACCACCTACAAAATTTAGCCGATTCCTCTATGATTTTTTTTTTCAATAAGAAGCCATTCTTATTATGACTGGATAAGTCTTTTCAATAAAATCAAGAATTCTTCTTCTTAATTGGCGCTATAACCGCCTAGGCGATTTTGGCCGATTTCAATATTGCACGCCAGCCGCTCCTCTTCTTTGCTGCCTGGCGCCAGTTAGATATCCCAAGTGTAGTCAAGTTTTTCTCCACCTGGTCTTTCCAACGTAGAGGAGGCCTTCCTCTTCCTCTGCTACCACCAGCGGGTACCGCGTCGAATACTTTCAGGCCTGGATCATTTTCTTCCATACGTACCACATGACCTAGCCAGCGTAGCCGCTGAATCTTAATTCGCTGAACTATGTCTATGTCGCGGTACAGCTCATACAACTCATCGTTCCATCGTCTGCGGTATTCGCCATCGCAAAGACGTAAAGGACCAAAAATCTTTCGGAGAATCTTTCTCTCGAACACTCCAAGCGCCATCTCATCCGATGTTGATAGGGTCCATGCTTCTGCGCCATACATTAGCACGGGCATGATGAGGGACTTATAGAGCGTGGTTTTCGTTCGTCGAGAGAGGGCTTTACTGTTCATTTGCCTACTCAGCCCAAAGTAGCACTTGTTGGCAAGAGAGATTCTTCGTTGGATTTCAAGGCTGACATTATTGTTGGTGTTGATGCTGGTTCCAAGATAAACAAAGTCCTCTACTTTGTCAAAATTGTAACTACTGTCAACAGTGATGCGGGAGCCAAGGCGCGAATGCGCTGACTGTTTATTTGATGACAGGAGGTACTTCGTTTTGTCCTCGTTCACCTCCAGACCCATTCGCTTCGCTTCCTTGTCCAGCTTTGAAAAGGCAGAACTAACGGCGCGGTTGTTGAGGCCAATGATATCGATGTCATCGGCATACGCCAGCAGTTGCACACTCTTATAAAAGATGGTACCTGACCGGTTTAATTCTGCAGCTCGAATTATCTTTTCTAGCATAATGTTAAAGAAGTCACACGATAGGGAGTCACCCTGTCTGAAACCTCGTTTGGTATCAAACGGCTCGGAGAGGTCCTTCCCAACTCTGACTGAGCTGGTGGTGTTGCTCAGTGTCATTTTACATAGCCGTATTAGTTTTGCAGGGATACCAAAGTCAGACATCGCGGCATATAGGCAACTTCTTCTCGTGCTGTCGAATGCTGATTTAAAGTCGACAAATAGATGGTGTGTGTCGATCCTCTTCTCACGGGTCTTTTCCAATATTTGGCGTATCGTGAATATCTGGTCGATGGTAGATTTACCAGGTCTAAAGCCACACTGATAAGGTCCAATCAGTTCGTTGACGGTTGGCTTTAGTCTTTCACACAATACACTCGATAGAACCTTATACGAAATGTTAAGAAGGCTGATCCCGCGGTAGTTGGCGCATATTGCAGGATCACCCTTCTTGTGGATTGGGCAGAGTACACTTAAATTCCAATCGGCGGGCATGCATTCGTCCGACCATATTCTGCAAATAAGCTGGTGCATGCACCTTACCAGCTCCTCGCCACCATGCTTGAATAGCTCAGCTGGTAACCCATCAGCTCCAGCGGCTTTGTTGTTCCGTAGCCGCATAATTGCTATTCGAACTTCATCGAAGTCGGGTGACGGGATGTTAATGCCGTCATCAGCGATTTGGGGTTCGGGATCTTCATCTTCTCCGGCGACGCTTTCGCTGTCACCATTTAGCAGAGTGGAGAAGTGTTCCCTCCACAGTCTAAGTGCGCTTTGGACATCAGTCACCAGATCGCCGTTCTTGTTCTTACAGGAATTCGCCCCGGTCTTAAAACCTTCCGTAAGTCGCCGCACCTTTTGGTAAAATTTTCGGGCGCTTTTCATGTCGGCTAGCATCTCAAGCTCTTCACACTCACGTATTTCGGCTTCTCTCTTCTTTCTACGGACGATACGTCTCTCTTCCTTTCTCAACTCCCGGTAGCGTTCCCATAGGCAGCATCTTTATTTTCCGAAGCGGCGCGGCATTCCTCATCATACCAGTCATTTTTTCGGGTTCGCTGAAAGCCAACAACTTCTTCAGCGGCGGTACGCAGTGATCGAGAAATGTGCTTCCAGTGCTCGCAAATTCCGGTTTCTTGAGAAGTGCTCTCAGTGAGCAGGTGTGAGAGTCGAGTGGTGAAGTTTGCAGCTGTCTGTTGCGATTGCAGCTTTCCGACGTCAAGCTTTCGCTGTGTATTTACACGCACGTTTTTTGATGCACAGAGGCGTATGCGCATCTTGGCTGCGACAAGATAATGATCCGAGTCGATGTTCGGTCCTCGGAGAGTACGTACGTCTAATATACTGGAAGCATGCCTTCCGTCTATCGCAATATGATCGATTTGGTTTCGCGTTTTTCGATCTGGAGACAGCCACGTAGCCAAGTGTATTTTTTTATGCTGAAACCTGGTGCTACAGACCACCATGTTTCGGGCCCCGGCAAAGTCGATCAGTCTCAGTCCGTTGGCGGAGGTTTCGTCGTGGAGACTGAATTTTCCGACAGTGTGACCAAAGATCCCTTCCTTTCCCACCCTGGCATTGAAGTCACCAAGCACGATTTTGATATCGTGACGGGGGCAGCGCTCGTAAGTGCGTTCTAAGCGCTCGTAGAAGTGATCCTTGATCACATCGTCCTTCTCTTCTGTCGGTGCGTGGGCACAAATCAGCGAGATGTTGAAAAATCTCGCTTTGATGCGAATCGTGGCGAGACGCTCGTCCACTGGAGTGAACAACAGTACTTGGCGACGAAGCCTCTCTCCCACCACAAATCCAACACCGAACTTGCGCTCCTTTACATGGCAGCTGTAGTAGATGTCGCAAGGCCCAACGGTTTTCTTATTTATACTGTCCATTTCATTTCTTGGATGGCGGTGATGTCAGCCCTTACTCTTACGAGGACATCAGCCAGCCGGGAAGTGGCACCTTCCCCATTAAGGGTCCGGACATTCCAGGTGCATGCCCTTAAATCGTAGTCCTTAAAACCTTGCTTGTGGTCGTCATCAAAAAAGGGAGATCTCATCCGAGGCACACTGAAATTTTTCATTGGGTATAGTTTTTTACGTGGCGGGTCCCAAGCCCAGCGCACAACCAAATACTGGAGGGTTGTTTTGTTTTTGAAGGCACATTTATATAGCGAGCCGCTTGCTCCAAGTCAGACGCCCGCTTGCAGCCGCACCTCCGGGTGAACAGACGCTGCTGACTTCAGTGAGCCCTTAAACCGAATATGTCGGAGTGGCCCCACTGAAGCTCCCTTTCTTTCTGCCGTGACCCAAGGCTCCACACGGGTTGGTTACCATATCTCACACAAGGGTTGCTCACGTTGCCCAGAGTGCGCGACGAGGACGCAAGAGTAGGGATTGAGTGTAGCCACTCATCTGTAACTGCAGACCCAGAAGAGTTACCACACCCCATTGCACCCCATAAAATCAAGAATATAATCTGTAAAACTACGACGTTAACTTTTCAATGTAATTAAGAAGGTGATCCGCTGAATTAAGATGAAAATATTTTCAATCAAATCTAGTAGATAACCTTTAATATTAAGATAAAACCCTCTTCAATATAATTAAGAAGGGAATCTCGGATTTCATTAGAATCTCTTCTTACTTTCAGTCAACCGAAGATTTTTTCAATTTAAAATTATTGACACCTATATTTTTTACGTAGATTAATTTCTGAAAATAATTATCATACTGTTTTTATAAACTTGTTATTATTTAATTATATAAGCTTTATTTATAATTATGATAAGTTTAAGTATTTATATATTGTTATTGCATGCTTTAAATATTTTCGTAAAATATAAGACCGATTAAAGTAAATATAATATAACAATTGGTGTGGCCAAATTATTCGTGGTATGGCAAAATTTTAAATTTTAAAATACAAAAATCCAAAGAACAACATACATACATAATATTAAACTGAATACAGTATAAATAAGAAAATTCAAGAAGTGCATATGTACATATGTTAAGACGTTAAAAGTAAAATTTGAATTCAAAAGGGCTCTTTTAAAAATATAAAGTGTTCCTTATGAATAAGTTCAATAAGATTCTAATAAAAGTGAGAGGATATTCTTATTAATTTTCTTTATATGATTTTTAACATAAAAACAGGGAGATTTCGTCTGGCAATTGAATGTTCCATGAAAATTAATAAGCAAAAAGTCATCTCCTTATTTTGAGCCGTTTTCCTTTTCAATAAATTTTAAAAGAAATTCAAATTAATATTAACATCAAAAATTATAGAAAAGTTTTTTCTATAATAGCGGTTGCTCATTGGCAAGCAGTGGCAAATTAGTTGGGGTTCAGAGTCAGCGGAGTCCCTCAATTAGCATTCTCAAAATTAACTATGATTCGTTTTTCTGGCTTTAGTCTATTCATTATGAATTGGCAAGCCAAAGTGAGCACAGCTGATAACAGCAATGCCAGATCAGATCAAACTGCAGCTCTGTTCCCTTTCTCGTGTTTTCCATAGCGAGCAGATATGTTGTGTACAGGTTGTAGGGGAGCCGCAATGTAAAAGATTTGCTTGATTAAAGTAACAAGATTAATTTGAAAAACCCGGCAGACGTTATCCTGCTATATATTTATTTATCAATTTCCTTCGCTAATGCATAATACAAATATACTTATGTGTATAATTAAAATTGATAAATGTATTTGCTCTCTTTAAATCCATTTATGTAATCAACGTTAAGAATTTTGCTCTAGGAAAATTATCAGAGATAGCTAATAAAGGTTAATCGCAAAACGTATTACGATTTCTCTGGCATAAAACTTTTGTATAATTTAATGAAAATTGACTTTTCAAACAGGTGGCAATCCTCTTCTAAATATTGCTATGTATCTTGGACTTTTCAAATAGGAAGCAAATCAGCTTCTTATAATCGGGACGAATTTCTAGGTATGCGTGTTTCAACAATCGGATATGCGATCTCCACATCTAAAGAGCAAAACAAACGATCAAAAAGAAACATTACATAGAGTTCTTACAAATAAATTTATTTGTATATTTATTAGCGAACTCATTTTATATATGTAGCTGGGAATTTTGTCTGTTATGAGTGGCAAAGGTGTTTTCATATGGATATGTATATAGGTAAAAATTCCATATTGTGCAATAATATCGAAGTATACAGAGAGTGAGTAGAAAATGGTAGCACAGGTCAACAACTACCTCTACTTCTGAACAGCGCTGAAGACGGCCGCCTTATTGAAAACTATAAACAACAACAACGACAAATAAAATGTTGTTTTTGTATAATAAAAATTCAATTTCAAAAAAAAAAAATATAAATCCTATTATTAAATCTATGCATCACTGACAGCTGACCCCACTGTGCGAACAAATATCTTACTTAATAAATATATAATTCATCTTAACCAATTCAAGTGCGTGGTCATGACTTTGTTCATAACTGACCGAGTGGCCAACAAAACGGGCGATTGACTGCGATTCGAGCAACAATAAAAACAGTTGCATTTTGGGAGCAGTACCCGGTTTTTGTGCCGGTGGTCATCGCTAAGATTATCATAGGTAAGTCACGTTTTTGCAATTTCCAATGTTGAATGCGAAAACTGCAATACATAAGGCCAACACCAGAACACCACCTCCAGCCAATACTACTAACTGCCAACTCCAATGCATTGACGGTAGACAAAGCGCTTATATTTTGCTATGATAATCTGCTATTCATTCACATATTTCATTGGGCTTTCTTTACTCAGTCTAACTGCAATGGAATGGTTTACTGCTTACTGTTTAGTGTTTTTAGGAGTTGGGATAAAGATCCATTCCATGGCGCCTATAAAACTAATTGCGCTTATGATCTGTAGCTACTGTGTTGTTTAGATATGTAAGTATATAAATATGTATGTATGGATAAGTACATAGTTTAATATCTTAAAAGTGTATGCATACAAGTATGTACCTATGTAAGTATGTATGCGCGAGTACCTAATTGAGTTGTACTCGTGTAAGTTTAAGCCTGATTAATTTGGAAATCCATACTCATCGACAAAGTAAGGCCGATTTTCAAAGTAACTACATACTAGCTGGGACTATCTGCATATTCGGATATCCGGAGATCCATGTCCGGATTTAAGAAGAACCGGTTATTAATTGTATAATCGGATAACCAAAAAATGAAAAAAAAAACGAATTGCTGAACAGTAATAATAAGCTGCAAACACTTTTGGTAAATAATTATGTGGTTTTCTACGACTATCAATGAGCGCTTAAACCGTTATTGAACGAATGGCATGAGTCTGCTTGTCAATGATATTTGGGAGGAGGGGCGGCGGAAGATGTGGGTATTTGAAATTTCCCATAGTGGGTAACCAATTGAGCGCATGGAGTCATTTTCATTCTGGTTTATGCTGTTTGCGATGATTGAAATTTTTGATCGAATCGAAATACTCAACAAAGACAGTCGGAGCTTTGCGTAGTTACCTATACACTAGAGCCTTCCCGTGACTCTTACGTTTCAGTAAATTTAGCTAAATAATATAAGGTATACTGAAGAATTCGGAATTAAAAAACCTCACAAGTAGATTTCATCAGCGAAGATTCATAAGAGTCTAGGATGCAGTTGATAAGTTAGATCTAGAAATCCTTATGAATGATTTCATTTCTTTGAATACTAAACGAATAGCTGTATTATCACTGTAGAAATGAAAAAGTTTCCAAATAATTATTTCCATTTATTGTTTATGAACAATAAACTTATTATACGAAGAACAATACGTTCTTTTCCCGAAACCCGTTGACCTTCTTAATTCATCGACGACCCAATCCCTTTACCTCTTACAACCAGCAGAACAACCACCACCCTCCACGATATTTCGATATTTTTTATATCCTTGTGTAGAATTTAATTAAATTTGACTCTAAAAAAAGGTGGAAACCCTTTTCAAAATATACCTTTAAACTTTCTTCCAGCGAAACAAATGATTTGACATACATATTTTACTATTTCATATAACTTGTGAATAATTAAATCAACTTCGACTTTTCAAATAGCTGGCATTATTTCTTTAAAATAACTGTACACATGGGTATTGCTATAAACCTCCACCTTAGCTAAACGAACCGTTGGCACCCATATTTTACTATTTTATACAAGGTGGCGCAAAAGTAAACTTCCGATGTTTTTTGGCTGTAATTTAAAAAAAAATGAAAAACTTTGATTCTTCTTGTGGATTATTTTTATTTGGTCTTTTAATTTTTTTTTACATCAAGTCGAGAATATGATGTCATGTAAATGGCCGCCGCCACAGTTGATTGTCATTTGAGCCATTTTTATGGCATTTTCCATCACTTTGGCCAAAACTTCCGGCGATAGGTCCTCACATTCTTGACGGATATTCTCTTTAAGAGCTGCAAGAGTCTGAGGCTTGTTGAGATAAACCCGCAACTTCAAAAAGCCCCACAAAAAGAAGTCTGGAGCGGTCAAATCAGGCGATCTTGCTGGCCAGTGCAAATCGCCAAAACGGGAGATTAGGCGCCCGGGAAATGCATCCTTCAGCATATCGGTTGTGGCACGTGCAGTGTGTGCCGTTGCACCGTCCTGTTGGAACCACATGTTTTCCAATCCCAATTCATCAAGTTGCGGCAAAAAGAACTCGTTGATCATTGCTCTGTAGCGCTCACCATTCACAGTAACCGTTTGGCCCGCGACGTCTTCGAAGAAAAAAGGTCCGATGACTCCTCCAGCGAAAACAGCACACCATACAGTGACTTTGAGCGGGTGTAATGGCTCTTCGTGGGTTACACGCGGATTTTCAGTGCCCCAGAAGTGTAAATTTTGGTTATTTACGTACCCGCTAAGATGGAAATGGGCCTCATCACTCATGATTATTTTTGATGAAAAATCATCTTCCTCTTGGTGGTGATTATGGATGGCTTGAGCGTATGTTAGACGCGATTGGCGGTCAGGAGCTAACAGCTGATGCACCGTCTGGACTTTGTACGGAAACATCTTCAAATCTTGTACCAAAATTCGCTGTAAAGACCGTCGACTGATACCCATTTGCGTGTCACGTCGTCTGGTCGATGTCGACGGCGCTTCCATGACATCCTCGGCTACAGCAGCAATATTCTCTGCAGAACGGCTACTCCGGGGTCTGCCACGCCTGGCAGCATCTCGTGTTGTGCCAGTCTCTTCGAGGCGAGCGGCTAAACGTCGCAGTGTTTCACCAGTAGGCGTTGGACGGCCAGGAAATCTGCGACGAAATTCACGTTGTGCCAAAGTCACCGACCGATTATTGGTCAAATAAATAGTCAGCAATATTCCGCGTTCTGGAGCAGTGTAGCGTAACATTGTTTATTAACGAGTATTTCGCATGTGTTTACTACACAAATGTCAAAACAGAACTGACATTAGGGGCCAATCGCAAAATTTATAGCATTTTCTGATAGGAGGATTACTTTTGCGCCACCTTGTATAACTTGTGTGTAATCTAATTTAATTCGGCTTTTCAAAGAGGTGGCAACCCTTATAGAGTTAACTATGAACCTTCTTGCCGAACCCTCCGGCAACCCTCCCCAAAACATAGGTAGGATTTTCTTCCTCGTCGTGGCGAACCGTTTGATACTCATATATTTTGATATTCTATGTATAATTTAATAAAAGTTGTTGGTTCAAGCAGGTGGCATCCCTCTCCAAAATGTACATAGATACGATCTTTTTTCCAAGCGAAACGGCTGACACTCATATTTTAATGCTTATATAATTTGGGTAAAACTTAATTAAATTCTTTTTTTTTAAACAGGTAGCAACTCTCATACAAGTTTGCTCTGATAACACTCTTTTGGCATTTGCATCATTTCGAGAGAATGATCTTAAAATGCTAGCAGACGTCAATTGAGCGAATATAAATAGTTTTATCATTGAGATACTCATTTTCCCTATTATGGATTATAAAAAGTTAGAATGGAAAAAGTCACCTCGGTCAGTAAATTGTTCGAAAGGGAAACATTATGTTTCGTGCGCATTCGCATATTTGAATTGTGTGCACGATTTTATGGGAAATTCTTCGCGATCCCCTACATCTGCAGAATTGCTACAAGCAAATCAAGCAGTATTTGTGTACAGGCCTATACCAAATGGCAACGACAGATTTTAATGGGTGCGGGTGACTGACTTCACAAACCCAAGTCAGTGTCTGTGACCATTCCATTTCCGTTGTGAGCAGAAAATTTAAACAAAAATAAATTGAGTCAAGCATAGCACATATAGTGATTCAAAAAATTTACCACATGTCGACTTTTGAGTATTTAGTTTTGTAGCTCATTAGATTTTGTTATACAAAAGCGAAATTCGTTGCAGAAAATTAATTTATATATTTAAAAAAAATCTGTGGACGAAATTCGCGAAGGGCCTTCCATTTTTAATATTTTTTTATGCTGTCGGTCTTGCCATATAAACTGCATGTGTTAAATGGAAAAAAGTTTCCCAGATCAAAATTTCGAAAGCCAATAGGAGTTTTCAGTTTATTGAGACTCGCATACTTTAATGCTAGAATTGGTGAGCTACAAAACAGCATATTCAGAAGCTTCTAAAAATCAAATTCAAAGGCTTGAAGTTTTGACGAGTATTTGTTGAACTTTTTTAAATTTTGCACATACTTATATTTGGTGTACTTGTAACGAACTACGTACATATATTTTTGTAAAAAAAAATAAAGAATACAATTTATCATGAAAAACATCAAATGTTGTATAAAAATCTCATATGGTCTGGTTACTCGTTTAAGTCACTATAGGTGTACAATAATTAAATTTCAAACATTTTCAAAGAATAAATCGGAATTACTGGTTTATTCGTTTGAAACAGAGTGTTTAGTTATTATCCGAAATAGCTATGTATATAAGGAAGTGTTACTATTGCAGCCGCAAAAGCAGGAACAAAATAGTACATGGGATTTTTGTTGTTGTAGTTATAACACCACCTTGTATGAATTCGCCTTGATTCCGATTGCCTAAGCAATTGATATTCGGATTAAGCGGAACATTTTACATTAGGTTTCCTGTATTTTTGATTTGCTTGAAGCGATTCTGAAGATGCAGGGGATCGCGAACAATTCAAATACATGCGAAATTCAAAAAAATTTAAGCAGTCCAAAATTATAACCGTGAATGCGATTTTCGGAATTCAAAGTATCAACAATTTTCTGATGTCTGTGCGCCCGTCGCTGCGGTGTGCATCCATTGATTTGACACTCCAAATATCAATCTGACTGTTCGGAAAAGGTGAAGTTGATCAAGCAGCTGATTGAATTCGCTTGGCGAACGTTAAGTCAAATTTAAATGTAAACCATACTAGCATTGTATGGTCCTTGATTCGGACAAATGATTGGAATAAGTCAGGGCGAATTTATATTGGGTGGTGTTTTTGTAAGTGATTTCAAAAACCATAAAAGCAGACACAAAATTCATGTAAATGCTGATAACTCTTATGTAAAAGCAAAACGAAAATACCTGAAAATTTGTAGTTGTACCTGTAACCCCACGCTGTATGAATTCGCTTTGGAATATATTGGAAGTTATTCCTTGCTTTTCCGCAGTAAATAATTGGCAAACAAGTTATTCCGCCGTCGCTCATAAATTCTCAGAATAACTAATCCGCAGAATATGGAGGAATAACGACAAGCCAATAATATGACCGTTAGACAATTTTTTTAAGTTTTGGGAACTTTTATTTATTACATTTTTTGGTTAAAATAAAAGGTAAGTATTCTTGCCACGCCATGACAGCCAATACAGTAAATACAAATGTCTGCGGAAATGAAGAGTTTTGATTCAATAAACCTATAACAAAATTGAAGCAATTTAACAAGTAAAAGGATTAATGAGTCAAGCAACTTAAAACTCCTAAATCCCTTGGAAACTGTACACCATCTTTTTATGGCTTCTTCCGATTCATGGAGTTTTGCTAAATGAATTCCCCAATGTCCGCCAGATAACATGAAAATTATTATGATGACGCTGATGATCATTAGGCTCTTCTGCAGCAATGGGTACGACAAGCACAATTCAATTTGTCACAGAGTGTCAGTGGGCCTGCACCGACCGCATGCCACTGGGGAGCGATTGAGCGCGCGCGCGCGTCAAGTTGTCGTAAGGGCAGCGGCATAAGTTGCCAGCAACAAGCCAAATGATTTACGTGCACGCGCAGACGCATTCGACAGGCGTCAGCTTTGGGGCAGCCGCTAAGGCCGTGACAGAACCGGGCGTGCGCAGAACACATGTGGCCAACAAGTGGGTCGCTGGGCAAACGCAACGGCTTCAATTTACTTGGTATGACAGTGGCTGCTGGATTTGCAGCAGCAGCTTGCCGCATTTGTTATGCGCATTGCACGTATTGCCACATTCTGTTCTGTTTTGTCTGGCTTAAGGAAGTGTGTCCAATGCGGGCAATTAAAATTGATTAAGCGGCGACAGTTTCGGTTGGGCATGCGCGCAAAAGACGGGGACACACTGGAGCAACAAGTTTTGCTGTGCATTTGTGTCAGCACCTTGTTGTTGTTTTTTCTTCAAGCGTATTTTGATTACCCACCTCATGTGCTGCAAATGGAAAGCAACCATTCGTGTCCCTTATGGCGCATAGGCATGCAAATAAGCATTCCGTGTAACACAAACGAAACCAAGTAGTACTGAATGAAACGGAACCGAGTTGAAACGAAATGGCCAGACAGTTATTGCACATACATATGTATGTGTGTACATATTTACTATTTACATATGTAGCGCAATTTAATTGCGCTGGTTTAGGATACACTTATCGAATGCGTACATCGGCATCGACATCAACGCAGTCAATCGACACAAATCGGTCGTCAAATTACCCAATGTGGCATGCAACCAGTTGCAGTATGCGCCTGTGGCATCTGTGATTTTGTAAACGATTGTCAGCTGATTGCCAGTGTGGCCAAAAATGGCAAGAATAATTACATAATTTGTAGAAACAAATCACGGTTAGCACCAAAATGGGTAAAGCGCAGCTCAGCGTAACATGACAAAATGGATAACGATCCACCGATCTTCCATCAGCAACGAGTAGCGAGAAAAGTGCTGCCAGTTGCCGGTTACAAGACAACAACCAGTCAACGACAGAAGGAAGGCACAAATTCATTATGTCGCAATTTGCAAATCAAATTGGCCAGCTGTAGCAAGTGGAGTCTGTCTCGTCGCGGAGCACATTCATCTAACATAAAAATAAACAATGATAAGAAAGTCCTCACCAAACTATACGAAGTCATTTTAAAGTCACATTTATATAATTGAATTCGCATACACATCTAAATACTACCTAGGAGTTGCATCCGTAAATGAGAGTATATGCCTTTTTATTTAAATTAGTTGGTACTTTTCGAATTAGTCTCTAGTTCTTCAAATCGAAGAGTTGTGATCTGTGGAAAATGACGGCTTTAAATTTATAGTGGTATTTGGAATTCTATGAAGTCATTTAAGGCAGTGAGTGGCATTTTCTTTGTAGCTCTCGCGGGATTACTTTTACCGCTTAGGTTTCAATTATACATATATTATCAAACAAACGCAATTATTGTGGTTATTCAATTACCTATTTTCTATTTGCGTAAATTGAAATAATTAAAGGATTGTAGTTCCAGCAGATACAATTTTTTTGTTACTCATCTCTTAGCTTAAGTAAATATGTAGGTAAAATACAACAATTTTGAAGCTTTTCAAATTGGAAAGAACAGTTTGCCTAAACTATAAATAAAGGGCGCATGACTTGCTAAGACATTTGCTGACAGCAGGTGTAGACACTGGGCAAACGATTGTGAATTATTTTTAAACGGATATTAGTTCAACATTCAGTACAAAAGTTTTCCGATTCCACGAAACGAACAACACAATTTTTTCTATTCTCGCTATGTAACGAGAAAGAGAAAGACGAGAATGAAGCTGTACTCTTTAAGGAACCACTTACAAATGATAATGAAAAAATAAACATTTAAAATTGCTTTATTTAATTTAAAATTAGCAGTTATGTCGCGACTCAGATAAAACATACATGTGTACACCCTGGAGGGAGAAATGCTCCCTGAAGGATTATGATTAAAAAAACTGTAATTGTCCTTTTGTGCTGCAAGGCCAGTGGCAAAAAGAGAATAAAAACATTTTTAGGGAAATCTCAAAATTTGCGAGCATTTCGTAACAAACGCTTCCCATCGACCATACCTTTCAAAAAAAAAAAACACGCATAGATGACATGCACCATATTAATTCTCGATAACGCTCAGCAATGCGCAATACAATATCACGGACAGTGGTTTTGGAACGTGGAGAAAGGCCTTGCCACGAAGTTACTCACTCTGCCCTAACAATCACTTATCACTTGTTGGCAAGAGAGATTCTAGATTCTCCAGTCAGCGACAAATTTGTGTTAAGATTAGAAACAAATGGTATGACAGGCTATTAACTGAGGTTAACAAGAAGAAGTTCAAATTACATGAAAAGGCAGTGCTAACAGGAGATTGGGCAGAATATAACATGGTAAAAAAACAGTACAAAAAAATGATCAA
The DNA here is from genome assembly GCA_951828415.1 of Anomoia purmunda. Lineage (NCBI taxonomy): Eukaryota > Metazoa > Arthropoda > Insecta > Diptera > Tephritidae > Anomoia > Anomoia purmunda. The sequence continues at coordinate 56,261,712 of OX639993.1, forward strand.
AATTAAGAAAATTAGCTACATGGAACAGAAAGTTGAAGCAAATAGAAATGATAGCCGATTAATGTGGAAGCACTTAAAACAAGTGGTTAATAAATCAGAGAGTACAGAAAAAATAACAGAAGTACTAATAAGGGGTAAAATATTCAAAAACAGCCGAGAAATTGCGGAAAACCTAAACGATTTCTTCGTAGAAAGTATAGTGGAAATAAACAGAAATATAGAAGACATTGACAGTTACTTTATACCGCAGGCTGTTCAGGCAAATAAGTTTAAATTTAACCAGATTAGCTCTAATGATATTGTACATACCGTAAAAAAATTTAAGAGGAAGATAGGAGGGAAAAATCTATTGTCTGAGGGTGTTATTAAAGACTCAGTAGAGTATATGGGACATTTTTACTCCTTACTGATAAATAAGAGCCTCGAAACAGGAATAGTACCAAAAGAGTGGAAAATTTCGACGATAGTACCCACTCGATTCACATAGAGTATGGATCGGAAACTCGGTCTTTCCGACCATCAGAAACCAAATAACAGGAATGCGGAGCGGAAACTTGGCCTTTCCGCCCCTGGCACATAATGGTAGACTGGAAACTAGGCCTTTCCAGCTACCCAACTACGCAATTATTGTTAAGCAAATTTATTCATTATTCATGATTTCTAGAAATATATCTAACATGTATTCATACGTATGCTTTAATGTAAAATATATTATAACTTTGCAAAATTGTACATTTTAAAGTCGCAAGACTGTAACCAATAAATAAATAAATAAAATAGGATTTATCGGTTGACAGTATGATCGATAATGACGCTGGTTCCCAGATAAGCTAAAAACTCAGTCGATTCACTTCTTTATGCAGCTTGGAAAAGGCAGCAATATTGGCGCGGTGGTTGAAGCCGATGATGTCGATGTCATCAGCATACGCAAACAGTTGAACACTCTTCTAAAAATGGTGCCTTTTCCAGCATTATGTTAAAGAAGATCAACGACTCGGGCAGGACCTTCTCAATTCCGATGGAGCGGTATAACGCCGGCTGTCGAAAGCTGGTTTAAGGTCGACAAAGAGATGGCGTGTGTCGATCCTCTTCTAAGTTCGTTGATGATCCGCTTAACTCTTCCGCATAATACGCTCGATAGATAGAACCTTATTATATGGCATGTTAACGAGGCTCACCCCCCCTTCTTGTGGATTTGGCAGAGCACACATAAATTCCAATCGGCGGGCATTCATTCCCCCGAACATATTCTGCAAATAAGCTGGTTCAATGCACCCTACCAACTCTTCGCCAAAACTCTTGTACAGCTCAAATGGTAAACCAACAGCGCCAGCGGCTTCGTTGTTCCTTAGCCGCGGTATTACTATTCCAACTTCATCGAGGTCGAGATGACATGTCAATACCCGTATCAGCGATTTCGGGTTTGAGATTTTCATCTACTTCGACAAAGTTTTCGCTGTCACCATTTAGCATAGCGGAAAAATGTTCTCTCCAAAATTTATATGTGGACGTTAGTTACTAGGTCGCCATTCCTTTTCTAACAGGAATTTCCGCCGATCTTAAAACCTTCCATAAGCCGCCGCACCTCTACCTTTCTCGGCATCCGGTAGCGTTCCCTTACAGCTCGCGTTGCGCCCTATAGCAGCGAGGCCCTGTAAGCAGCATCTTTACTTTCACTAGTGGCGCGACATTCCTAATTGTACACGTCGTTTTTTCTCGCTGAATGCCAACGACTTTTTTAAAAATGGTACTTAGTGGGAGAGGAATATGCTTCCAATGCTCGCGAAATGCGGTTTGCTGGGAAGAGCTCTTAGTGAGCAGGTGTGAGAGTTAAGTAGCGAAGTTGGTAGCCGTCTTTTGCGATGGCAGTTCTCCGATTTCAAACTTTCCTTGTCTATTTAGACGCAAGTTCTTTGGTTGCATAGGCACATGACCTTCTTAGCTGTGATAGGATAATAATCAGAGTCAATGCTCGGTCCTCTGAGTGTACAGACGTCTAGTACATTAGAAAAGTGCTTTCCATCTATCGCAATATGATCGATTTCGTTTCACGTTTTTCGATTAAGTGATCTGTACTAATGGGAGAATAAATAATAATATATCAATTCGGCACTTACGTCTTTTAGCTCGATGTGTTTCGAGGTTCTCCTACAATTTGGCTGTGCGTCTTGACGTTGTACCACAAATTTAGGGGCCTATAGTACGCCGACTCCGAACGGCACATAATTTTTGTGAGAAGTTTTTTTCTTAGCAGAAATACACCCGGAGGTATGCTGTTGCTTGCCTAGTGGGACGCCTATTGTAAAAGGGTTGTCTTTAATTTTTGATGCTGCCTGTCCCGGTCATGATTCAATTGTATCACTATGTATGGAATTAAAATAAGAGGAAAATATGCGCCCCAGGTTTACACTTACCTTGTGAGTATTTCAGAAACGGAAACATTTTTGCTTGCGGCACACTGAAGAAACAGCTAAATTGGCTTGTTTCTTATAATTTCTCTATTTAATCTCCGATTTTTATGAATTATATACTACAAATACTTATGTGTAATATATGTAAGTAAATATTTGTCGGGTTAAAATTAGATTGATGATAATGTTTCTTGAACGCCAGGTTTGGTTTTTAGAAGAGACTTACATAACAAATGTGCTTAGCATGATAGATTAAGGCCGAAAGGTGGCTTCGGTTAAAACTTTAACAACTATATACATATCATTCATAAAAATCGAAGATCAATTAGAGGAACTATAAGGAAAATCCAATTTTTCAGGGTACCGAAAATTTTTTTGTTTTTATTTTTGAAAACTTCACAAGGTAATTGTTGGTTCCCGAGGGGCACATTTTCAATTTTTTTCATGACACAGTCTAACGTACCTACTCCATTCAAGAACTTTCGCTTTCTTTAGTTTATAACAGTGTTCATATTTTATATACTAGCTGATATAAATAACAATAAAAATGTCTGATTAAGAACTATTTAAACTAAGCGATGTGGTACATAAATTGTTTAAATTCACATTCACTTCTGCATTGCAGACTTTTTATAACAGTTTTTCTCTCCGATAGTTGTTCAGATCAGGCGGGATCTCGCGAATACTCCATTTTTTGTCTTGCCTATATTGTCTGATAAATGTAGAGGAATATTAGGTAATTCTCAAAATATTTTCCCGCATTTTAACACTTTTCTTAGTGACAAATCGCTATGTAGCCACTAGTGACGTATTTTGAACACTTGAACAACTCTAAAATGACTTCTCACTGACACCATCAATGTCAGCTGAAAGTGCAATTAATCTACAAGTCATACTGCCATAAATGGCAATCGGACTGAAAGATGGGCAAATGGAGCCACAAATAGCACGGAGTTTAATGTGCGAAATCTATACAGATATGTTTGTATGTACATATGTACATATGTTAATTCATCGGCGCGTCCGTTGCTTACAAAATGCTGCGCATGCGCTTTTTCAAATCTCAACACATTCCACGCAACACATTAAGTACAAACAGATTTGCGTCATGTACATACATACACACTATACATATACAAGTATTGTAAAATCAGTAGTAAAAAAATAATAAAAATAACACAAAAGCCAACAACGTACTCAGATTTAACAAATAGCAAATATTGTGCAATGTTTACGCGAACATTTTCGCAAAATCTGACAATTGAAAAAACGTATTTATTATACTCGCTCCCGCACCCGTATTCACTTAAAGATTTTTACTGCATACATATTTTATTATTTGCGTCCATAAATGTTCTATAAGTTATCATATCACTTTTGAAAAGCATATTCACTCATATGCACATAACCAAACATACATATTTCATTCATAAAATCATAACAATATTTCTTTCAGACTTTTTAAGCTTCACGTGATTGTATGTACATACATACATCATATTCATATGTACATATGTATGTAGATGTAAGTATGTATGTATGCGTATAGCATAGAGTCGCACGCGGTCAAATTTCAACACAATCTCGAGTGTAACAAAACGTAGGATAATTTATCTTCACTCCACAAATAGCTTGATCTCGTGGCCACGGACACGACGTGCCGCTAAAGCTTCAGTGTTACGAGTACTAAGCGGCAGCGCTAATGACTTCATTTTAGAGTCGCTGCGTCTCGAGCCCAATATGGCTGACCGCTGCCATAGCCACTCTAAACTGTTGCATTGCCAAATAAACTGACGGCTAAGCGTCGTAAGTTGTAAGTTTGCCGTGTGGCAGATTACTTGCATATAGGACTCATGTATGTATGTATGTATACATGTAAAAACACACTCCCATACATACATACATACCTAGATGTTTGCGCATAAAAATTGTTAATATACGGTGAAATCTTTTTGCTAAGCTATGCCGAAGTGTTAAAAGCCTCTTTAGCGTGTTTGCCATTTGACATGGCCTTTGACTTGAGTGCAATTAAGAGGCAGTTAGCACTGCTTGTGGTTAGGCAATAAGCGTCAATTTGTTCGACAAATATAGAGTGACGTAATGCTTTTTAATTTTAAAAAATAAATATGTTGGAATGCAATGGAATGGAATAGAGGTGGACTGGGAATTCAAAACCGGGCTCTACGTTCTGAGGCGTAGTTGTCCATTACACTGAAGAAGGAAGGAAAGGAGGACAATGAGACTTTATTTCTCCTGCACAAATCTTCCAGACTATTTGATGAATATGTGAAGTTTGTCGGGGATAGAGAACTAACGTTTGCCTTTCTAAATATAAATAAACCAAATATACTCATTCTCCAGACAAGATGTGCAGATCGTGTCTCCCATGGACACCTTTCATGGCTATGTGCTGCCCCCAATGGGTTGTGACCTGTAATCAAACCACCATAGTTCACAAATTCCAAAGGCACGCAGTTATCCAATTCGTTAACCAGTTCGTTGCCTTGAAAACCGTAGTGAATCGGGACCCACATGAATTCAAAAAAATATTTGTTAGATTATCTTGGGCATCAGCTGTAGAAGATGCAGTTAAATTTTCGTTGTTGGAAAAACAAAATTCTTGAAATATTCCAGGTTATCTGTCCAGTATTCAGGCTTTACTGTAGTTTCAGTAGATCTGCTGCATATTTTTTTATTATTATTATTTAATGGAAAAAAATCGAACTAGTCTCAATTTGCTCAAATTTTTCCTAGATAGGGGAATTTATGTGCATCATTCCCTACATAAAAAAACGATGCTGTTTTTTGAATTTTAAAATTTATTTTACTATATAACTTAAATTCATTTTGCGGAAAAATATATAAACTTGCAAGAACTTGGGCGCTTTAGAACATTCTTTAAATGTCTCTTTTTAAAAATGATTTACTGTTCTCGTCCAATTGGCCTCGCTAAGGACTTTGTGTTTAGATGGAACAATGTTGTAAATGGAATCGCCATTTCGGCTTCCTATATTGCAAGCCTCTTATGACCTGATTAGTTTATGACGAATCATTATGGATGAAACAAAGGTAAATTTCCAATCAGTTGTATATTGGTATACGCCTAGTCCTCGCTAAGACAAACAGTTTGACACTACCGTTGTAATATTTTATATCGTTGTGTATAATTTAATTAAATTTGACTTTTAAAAAGGTGGCAATCCTCTTCAAAATACACCTATAAACTTTATCGTTGCAAAAGTCGATTTTTCAAACAAGTGGCAACCTTCTACAAAATATAGGTATGCGCTTTCTCCTCGCCGAAACGAACCGTTTGATATTCATGTCTTAATATTTTATATACATACTTGTGTTTTTTTTCGCCCATATTTTAATACGTGGCAACTCTCTCGCAAGCATAAAATATCATATCTACCAACAAAAATTTCATAAAAATCGTTCGAGCAGTCTCGGAGGATTCCGACAACGAACACCGTAAAACGAGATTTTTATATATTAGATTTTGAGAAGTTTATTATTTATATTATGGCAATCTAGAATGTTAACCTAAAATTAAATTGAACTTAGCATTGAATAATCCTGCCAAGTTCATTCAGCTGGCGCTGAGAGAAAGTTTTCTTAACCCTATTCGTACCACGTGCTTGTGCGGACGTAGAGTACCACGTAGTGACTTAGAGTCACTCGTATAAATAAAACGGCTTAAGTATTATTCAATTGGTTTTATTTCAATGGTTAAAGTAATTCATTACAACAAACATAAAATGCAAATATATTTAGGGCCAATTTATTCACTCTCTCTAATGGAGCATTAAGTTGTAAAGGAGAGTGAATAAATTGACCCTTACATATATAAAAGAAACGAATTCATAATTAATATTAAACTACTAATTATTTTGCACACAACTCACGCATATTATAGTCTTTTGCGAGTGTTCATTGCAAACATTTTTGGTGCAAATTTGGCAACATTGCATAGAAACCCTGCATTTTTTGTAGGGGCATAAGTGACATCGACGGCGAACTGTTTTGGATGGCGGCGGTAAACACTTATTGGGGGATAATGATGTTGATATAGTGTCAGTGATAACTGCTTTATTAGCATTTGAAAATCGGCTTAAACTTCTTCTTTCGATGTTTGGCAAAATTAATTCCCGGGACAAATCTTTTAAAAATAATTTGCGGCGAGTGCCTTTTTTTGAATCATTCCATTTTGGATATAACGACAACCAAATTACTTTGGATGCTATACCAGCGGCGTCTATCAAATTGTAAAAATGAGCTACAGGCCATCTGCGAGTTTTTCTTTTGCTTGTAAAAGCATGGCACAATTGATCAAACGTATCTACGCCGCCTTTAGTGGCATTATAATACAAATTTATTTCCGATTTTTTTGTCTCTGCGTCAATATCGGCAGTGTGGTGCATCGACGAGAGCAAGAGAACAGCTTTATTTTTTTTTGGGACAAAGCTTACTAGAGTCATGTTCTTTCGAAAGCCAAAAAGGTTGCTTCCTACTTCTCGTTGCCAGGAAGGCAGAAAATTTTAAGGAATGCATGTTTTGTTCTTTCGAAGAGTTCCAACACATGTAAGTCGCTTTGATAAAAGATCGAGCGATAAATCAAAACTGGTAAATAAATTGTCAAAAGTAATGTTTCGATTTGTACCCTCATAGAATTCACAAAGCTTTTTGACAACATTCTGCGCCAAATTTGTCTGTCTATTAGCGATTTCCTTCCCCAAATAAGGTATTCCATGCAATGGATAACTCGTCTCACTGTCACATATCCACCAAATTTTCATTCCATACTTGTCTGGCTTTGCAGGCATACATTGTCGAAATGAAACACGACCTCGAAAGGGAACGAACTGTTCATCGATTGTCAAATTAACACCAGGCATATAATATTTTCTGAAGTTTTTTATAATGATGTCCCAAATATTTCGTATAGCAGCAAATTTATCCCCCGCTCTACGAGAATTTCTTGTTGCTTTTTCATCAAATCGTAAGTAGCGCGATAAGTCAGAGAACCTGGTTTTTGACATGCAAGCTCGGAAAAGTAAACTTCCATATAAAGGATCCCAAAACTCTTTGTAGTCACTTATTCCATTTTTTCGGATTCCTGCATCAATCAGTAAGCCTATGTAGGCGCGCATCTCAATTTCATCAGTTTGCTTCCATATTTTTTGCAGCTGTTCAGTAGCATTTATATTTGTGCAATCAACAATAATTTTCAGAACGTCATTGTCAAAAAATAAGGAAAATCCATCCGATGGAGATTGAATGTATTTGCCTGGCGGCAACATTACTTTGTTTACGCTTCCTGTCACTATGTTGTGAGAAGGTGTCTTCCCGGTAATATTTGGAAGTTCACTCCACTCAGTCCCGTCTTTACCAACAAAAACATTTACAAGAGATTCCACTTCTTCAGTATCTGATACACACATTTCATCATCCACTTCAGAAACAGTTTCACAGCAGTCCTCTTCGCTATCAGAAGACACTACATCTTCCAAGTCATCAACAATTACTGCACATTCTGCCTCATTATCACTACTCTCATCATCACTATTTGATATAGCTGCGCGAATTTCCATTTCTGCCAATCCTCTCCTCTTTGCCATTTTTCTAAATATTTCAATAATTTTATAGTTAAACTACAGACTATAAACAATATAAGTTTGCAACACAAACCTTTAGTAATTAAAAATTTCAAGTATGTAACATACAACTGTACCAAATTTTCTTTACATAAACATAAACTGCGCTAAATAATACAACCTGCTGCTACGAAAGACAAATGTAACTGATTTTTTCTCTGTTGTGAATGATACAAGAAGAAATGAAATAAATATGTAGTAAAAACATCACCAAAACAATGTTTTCATACAGTGACTGTAAGTCACTACGTGGTACTTTGCGCAGCTATAAACATATATTTAGTTTAACAAATATCTAAAAAAAACAATTTTATTATGAATTATGGATTCTTTCAAAGGTGAATTATGATTGAACGAATACATAAAATCTTGCCCAAAAATTAAAAAATATTACAACAAGTACACCAGTTTAAATTTAAAAAGTGACTCAAAGTCACTACGTGGTACGAATAGGGTTAAGTGAATATAATGCAATTTCTTCCAGTTATAATTTTATTACATCTACTGCAATCCAAATTTTTCGCATCTACTGCGAAAACAAAAAAAAATCTAGTTCTAACCCTAGTTCTAATTGTGTTATTAGTTAATCAAACACCCTCTGGAAAATGTAAGCCCTGCAAAAAGTCGACATCCACATTCTACAAACTCATGAAATGATTCTGAAATCCAACGCATGCGAATGAGGAATGTTTCCAATTTATTATTGGAAGGAAATTGTCTAACCTATTATTTAAGAAGAAACCCTGGGTTCAGATTGTCGGGCAATAAAAGTTTGCAACTATTTTGCTTAAAAGCAATGAACATAGAAAAAAGAACCTCACCGCTCAAAATACATATATGTAGAAGTTTATGTCACCGCAACATAGCGAATTTAACTTTTCCTTATGCGGTCCAATTGGTATGGATAAGTTTCTATGTTTTGCCACTGGAAGCATAACGAAGCTCAATTTATTTGTAATCAACGTTGTTTGCTTAAAGTAGATGTATACCATGAGGAATTTTAGCCGGTGTGGCTAAATTGAAATGGGTAAATTCAGTTTAAAAACACATTGATCTGGTGCAAAGCTGAGCTAATATTGCATTTGAATTGGAATACTTCAAGTGTCAGTGCATAGTGCTGATACTAATGCAAATTAACCCAGCCATCTCACTACCGTATTAAGTTAAAAGTTTTGCATTTAAAATACATGTTTATAAATTAATATTGGTATTATTTGTCAAAGAAAATTTCGTAAATCTAATTTATGTATACCTTTCATTTCCTGTATAGCAATTTTTGGGTTGTTCTAAAAATTTAAGAGAGTTAAAGAAAATAACCACATATGTATGTAGTTTGTGAATTGTATTAAAGTTTTTCAAAACTGTTTAGTAAATTTCCTGCATTTCTGTTTGAAGGTTGCGAGTTCTTGTTAGTTATAAAATTATACTCCTGTGTTCATAGCTACATATGTACATATGTACATATATGTATGTATGTATATGACTTGTATACATCATTTGTTTATGTGTATGAAATGAATACCGAAATACTCACAAAACTCTAACGTTATTTTATTATTAAAAGTAGTGGCATGATATCCAAAACCACAAACGTAATGCCTCCGGCAGCTCAGAAATGAAAATCTTTAAATGGAGCCAATTGAATAGATAATAATTTACGCCTCGCATTTACTTGAGGAGCATAGAATTTTGCAGAATATTCAACACACATTCATACTTACATGCATATGTTTTGAAGCCAATACTCGTAGCAAAAGCAGATAGAGGATGGTGTAAATAGACATCATACATATGTATGTACGTAAATACATATGTAAATATATATATATGTACATATGTACGAATCTAGCTCGCGATGCTGTACAAAAATTTGCAAATACTCAGAAATATATTTACATATGTACATATATGTGTGTTTATTATTATTAGACCGCATCATACAACAAGTAGAAAATGTGGCCTTCCGCGGGTTTGAACACTTACCGTATGAGGTGTTCAAATATGGAAACGAAACAGTTTTCTTTCAGCACTCTGTAAAAACAGTTAAATTGCTTTTTCCCTATAATTCCTCTGTTAGATGTTCTATTTTTATGATTGATATTGTATAAAACCAAAGGCACATTTCGGCTATATAAACTATGTCACGTCGCCCTGCATTCAAGACACATTATTAACAAAAAAGAAACTTACATGACAAATTATGCACAGAGCAAAAATACCACCTAAAATGCTCTATAAAATAGAACAAAATTTAGCCGATTTCTCTATGATTTTCTTCCAATAAAAAGCCCATCTTATTATGACAGTATATGTCTTATCAATAAAATCAAGAAGATAATCCGTAAAACTAAGATGAAAATTTTTCAATCTAATTAAGAAGGTGTCCCGTAGATTTAAGATGAAACCATTTTCAAAAAAAATTTAAAAGATAACCTGTAAAACTAAGTTGCAGTAAAATTAACAAGGGAAGGTTTTAAATAGAATTTCCTCCTAATTCCAATAAGCCGATAATCTTATCAAATTATTGTCACTTAAAAGTTTTTTTTAACAGATTATAGGCAATTATAATAATTTTAAGTACTTACATATTAATATAAAAGGTTTTACATATTTGTTTATCAGATACCAAAAAAAAGACAAAAAGTTATCTCCTTATTTTTAGCTGTTTTCCTTTTCAATAAATTTTTGAAGAAATTCAAAAAACTAATTAATTAAGACGATTTTCCTGCAAACTTTTATTCAATCTTGCCCCCTCTCATTCACCTTCGCTTTAACCTTAACTCCAAGCTTTTTTAGACGTCGATCTTTTTAATTACATATAGGTGAAGTTTTTAGCTCTGTGTACATATAATTTTAACCTAAATAAATATTTAATTATATTAAACATATGAATGTATTTGTCGTATAAATTAGTCATAAAAATCGAAGATGAAATATGGAAATTATTAGGGAAACACCCAATGACCGATGCTGACATGTAGGTGTGATTCATACATCTCTTTTCGACACATTCAATTTCGTAACTAACGAATTGTATAGTTATCTCGCTTACACATATCAGCAATGAATTAATTGCCAAAACAGCTGATAACTTGTCTAAGCAACTCTGTATGAAACAAGTTTCAGAGCTGACCTATCAGTTAATAAAAATATAATATTTATTGTACAATAATTTTATTAAAATTTGAATTTCAAGAGCCCCCTGTCATTTCAATTGAAATATATTAATATTTCATCCGAAAAAAATGTAGGGGGAAACGATGAGCTAAGTTAAGTTTTACTTTTTAAGTCATAAGTTAATCATTTATAGCGAATCATAAAACTATCTGCTTGGAGATAAAAATGCACACTTTTGGTATTTTTTAGCCTAAATATATATTTTTTTAAATAGAATGGTGGAAAACAACAAATTTAAAAACAGGGATCAAGTCTGTGTAAAGTCTATATGTAGAGAGACGTATTATCTGCAGAAAGAAGAAGCCCAAAATACGTGAGTGCGAAGAGCTTGAAATGCTACGACATAAAGAGCATTCGAAAATTGTTTGGTGCGGCGACTTACGAAAAGTTTTAAGACCGGGACAAATTCCTGTAAGTATGCAACGGCGACCTGGTGTTTGATGACAATTCATTTTGGCGAGCATTCAAGCTCATTTCGAGAATATGTACATATGTTCGCACGAATGCCCGCTAATTGAAATTTAAATTTGCTCTGCCACAGCAGAATCAGCCTCCTTAATATTTTATATAAATTTATTGTACGAAAAACTGAAGGCAACCGTCGTCGAACTAATTGGAACTTATCAGTGTGACTTTAAATTTGACAAATCTACAGTTGACCAGATATTCACGATACATCAATTATTGGACAAATGCTACGAGAAGAGTATCGACGCACAGGTTTCTCAGCTTTCGCCAAATAAGCTAAGCTAAAAAGTTCACAAGGAGAGCGTGAGGGTACAAAATCTTCATTTTATTTTGAATTTCTTCTTAAATTTATTGGAAAGGAAAACGCCTGAAACCAAAGAGAAAATTTTTAATTTTATTTTATTATGTTTATTAATTTTTATGGAATTTTTTTCCAACTATAGGCAAATGTAAGAAGAAATCTCCTGGATTTTATGTTAAAAATCATATAAAGTAAATTAATAAAGATATCCTCTAATTTTGTTAGAATCTTATTGAATTTATAATAAGGAAAACTTTTATCTGAATTTAACATCCAAGCAAAGAACTCGAACAGAATATGTTTAACTTAGATATCGAAGGTACTAAGAGAGGTAGCCCAACAAGATCGTTTGAGGGAGCTTGTTTCCAGTTTTCGACCTCTAAACTACAAATAAGTGTTCTAATTTAAAGACTTGTCTATTTAGAGAAGTTTTTTAATTTTACACCAATTTGCTTTTAAATACTTGGAGAAATCACTCCCAAAACACATCAAACAATTTTCCCTTTGCCTGATGTTCGTGATATCTATCTTTTTTTTTTTAATTTATCAAATTGAAAAGACACAAACAACATTTGTGGCATGGCACATTAACCAGGTAACAGCATTAGAAAAAATACAACCCTGCCATGTATTTTGTTGTTGCAAGTGGCCCATCAAACGTCAACATAGAAATGCCAAATTCGGCGTGTTTGACAATTCAATAAGTAAACAAAACGCAGACAAAGGCGATGGTGTATATGTAAAGCGAAGGAACAGAGTTGGGCATTAGGTTTGTTCTTTGCGCTCCTGCAATGAGGTCGGATTCCAAAAAGTGATCGGAACAAACCCAACCGCTTACAGGAAGTTCCACGCCACATGCTCTGTTCCAATTAAATCTTCTCCACTGATCTTACGGAACCTTAAAAAAGTTACAGCCTTTCTCCCTCCTTTTATTGCAAAGAAAACATTTTCCCATTTCTGAATATGTACATATGTATGTATATATGTAAATATAATTTGGATATGTAATATGTAAACAATGACAGCTGATGAACCACTTCGAATGAAAAAAATCAAAAAATCAACCCTGTTGCTGTTACCTGGTTAATGTGCCTTGATTTGTGGACAAATTTTTGTCATTTCGCCTTTGGATTTTTCACAATCACAAATAAGAAGTGGGAAGGTTGTAAGGTCGTTAAACCAAATTGTACGACCTATTCATCCAATTCTGTTCATGTTTGTCGAAAGTTGACAAGATTTTCATTCGCGAGACATGTTCCGAAATCCGAAACATTTCAATCGGCTCGAGAAAGAGTTTTATTACGAATTTACATACTCAGCCTAAAGTAGCCCTTGTTGCCAAAAAAACGTTCTCCGTTGGATTTCCAGGGTAGCATTATGGTTGGTGTTAATCCTTGTACCCAGATAAGATTAATTCCCCACTTTTTAACAGTGACGCGGTAGCCAAGACGCGTATGCGGCCTAAAACTGACTCGAGTGGCCTTTCAGCAATCATGCTGAAAAACTGTTTGTGTCTTGCCGAACCTCTTTCAATTATTTTCAATAAATCATTAGCCTCTGGTATCTTTTTGGATGAGTGGAAGTTGACATCCGTTTCCCCTATATTTAAGTGTGGAAACAAAAACGATGTTCGCAATTATAGGCCGATTTCGAAACTCTCGTCTGTCTCAAAACTTTTTGAGATAATTGTGAATGGAAAGTTGAATTTTGCGGTCAAAAGCCTTAATTCCAATAATCAGCATGGTTTTGTTGCGAATCGCTCCACTGTCACTAATTTGTCCATTTTCAGTGAATATTGCATTTCCGCTTTCCAAAAAAGATCACAAGTTGACACAATTTACACGGATTTCTCTAAGGCGTTTGACAAAGTATCCCACCAAATACTCTTGTTGAGACTTGCGGCAATGGGTTTTCACTCCGTGTTTTTGTCGTTGATCAAGTCATATTTGTCCAATAGACGCTGCGTTGTTGCCGTTGATAATGCCACATCCCGTCCGTTTATTGCAACCTCTGGCGTCTCGCAGGGGAGCATTCTAGGACCCCTCTTATTCAATCTATTTATTAATGATATAGGTTCATGATTTTCGTTTGCTGAATACTTGCTGTATGCTGATGACCTTAAAATGTTTGCGATTATTAACAGCACTGAAGATTCTGAAAGGTTGCAATCCGACCTTCATAAGATGCACAATTGGTGCTATTTAAATCGTTTATCGCTAAACATAAGCAAATGTTTTCACATTACTTTTGCTAAATCGGCTACTATTTTGCACACTTCGTATAGCATTGCTGGCTCTCCTTTGAAATCCTTTCACGAAACTAAAGATTTAGGTGTTATTTTCGATTCTAAGTTAAATTTCACTAGTCACATTAGCCACGTCATACTCGATGCTAGCATTTGTACGTCGAAATTGTTCTACATTCTCTAACCCACATACTTTCAAAACATTATATTGTGCTTTTGTCAGATCGAGGTTAGAATATGCCGCTGTTATTTGGAGGCCCTACCAAATATGTTGGTCTCTCTAATCGGCTTGAGAGAGTTCAAAAAGCTTTTCTACGATTTGCGCTCCGATCCTTAAACTTTTCAGAACCTCTACCATCGTACCGATCTCGATGTTTGTTGATTGACTTAAAAACCCTAGAAAGCAGAAGATCCATTTTATCGTGTTCATTTCTTATTAGTATCATTACTGGGACTATTGATTGTTCTTTCCTTCTTAGTAAAATTCAGTTCAATGTTCCTTACAAGAATCTCCGACAATTCGAAACTCTAAAAATTGGTTTCTCGAAAACCAATTATGGTATGAATGCTCCTATTTCTCGAGCAAGTGGTGATATAAACTTGTTCGTAAATTCTACAGGTGCTGATCTTATGTGGCCGCATACCACCTTAATAAATCACCTCAGGTCTTTTTTTCATAGTAATTACTATTGTACATTAGCTTAATTTAGTCTGTAAGAATTTGTATTCAAAGACTTTTCATACAAATAAATAAAAGGGCAGCTTCTTTAAAAAAAAAACATCAAAAGACAGACCTTTAAAGTTTAGGGCGGAAGCTCGCCATATATACAAATATGCCTAAATGTGTATAACTACATATGTACATATGTATGTGCAAAATTCATTGTATGTGTAAAATATATATGCACATACATACATATGCACCCGCAATCTCCGTTTGAGTCTCTGCATGTTCGGTAATGTTTTTTATTTGTGTTTCTATTATTTTGCTGTCATATTCAAATTGTTTAGATGATTGGTGTTTGCAGATTAGAAAACAAATATTTCATAAATATTACCACTAATAATTTTATTGCATGCAACTAACAACAAATGCGCTCTGCACACATGCACAACACTTGTATCAATGCAAGATGACGTGCCGCGTTGCGCCTGACTGCTGCTGCGCGACTGTTGGCTAAACACAGCAGTGCAACAACTGTTCCAACAAGCGATAACCTTTTGACTTTGGCGCACATCACTTCTACTAAAGACGCCAAAGCTGCGAGCGAATTTGTGTTGCACCAACTGACAAATTGAATGAATAAACTAGCTGCGAGTGGTCGGACGGACATGCGCGCACCAATGGCAGATCTAACAAGCAAAGTTTTCGAGAGTTGAGCTGGTGCAGTGAAGATCGTCGTCCATACACTCGCCCCTTTTGCTAATAAGCAACGATACAACGCCCAACTTATGGCAGCTCAGCATCGAAATGCTTACTTGGAAATAAAAAACAATTGAAAATCGTTTGCATTTTTCCATATGGAAATAAAATAAGTACTAAGTGAATAAACAGTTTTTCCGGCAACAGGTTGTTTTGCTTGTCTTAAATCCCCAGCTGTGCTTCTAGTACTGCAAATTGCGCTTTGCGCTGGTTTGAAACGGAGCTTGCGGATTTTCAATACTTCAGAAGGTGTTGCCGCTGCGCAAGCATAACGCATCGGAAAAAAGTCACACAAAAAAACACAACACACAACAATTTACACTGTAAATAGCAATAAATCCAAAAGAGGTATTGGTAGAAAACCTATTTTAAAAGTGCCGCAACCAAAGCTGAACAATTCTGCCATTTAATATGCTATTGCTATCGCCATTGGCGACTAGTTACATACATACATACATATTTCGGAGGAGTATTTGCTTATATGTACATACATATGTACATATACATATGCATGTATGTAAGTATGTAACATGTAATCATATGTGCATATTGCGCAAAATAAAATTCAATACAATGTGAGCAATTTCTCTTTGGCACAGCGCATTGCATTACCCACATTATGAATTCATTCAGACTATGCTATGTATGGCAGAGGCCGCTAACTCGCTGGAAAAGTCGCGGGTGTTGGAAACAAAATCATAAAAAAATGGCCATATGTGTGCCCATAAAAAAATGGATACATGCAGAAGATACTTATGGTGCAATAAGAAAAACGCTGTTGTCCTATGGTGAGATTTCAAAGCTGCTTCAGCGAATAAAGTTGCCTCAGGCGCCCTTCGGCCAAGTGTTTGTTGCAAGCAGCTCCGCCTCGGCACGACAATTGACCATATGGTGCCATATTCGCCAACTAAAATGAAATGGGTCGTGTGTGAATCTTCTCACGCACGTCCGCGATAAACTTGTAACATTTTTTTAAGGCAAAAAATTCGAATTAACAAGGTTGTAGACTCAGCTCATACCAAAGAACAATGGTCTATAATAGTCTGCTGCTCCGCTATACTTTTGATTGCATCAAATAACTACACACCAAACATTTTTTCCGGTTAGCTTACGTATGTACATACATATGTCTGTATTATATCCCGGGATTACGTCATTTTTTGTGTCCCAAAAATCCCAGAATGGCTGAAAGTAATTTTTTTATATCAGATAAAACAAGTAAAATTTTCATCACACAAATCTCCCTTTTCGAGGAAACAAAAGTAATTTGCTAGTATATTTAACCCTCGAGAACTCGCGCTATAGGCATTTTGCTCAATCACATCATAATTCCACCAAATCTCTAAGTTCTATGGCATTTTTGCTTTCATTACCTTGAGTACCTTCATTATTAGTTGTGTATTTCGCTTTACCGAATAATTATGTTTTTTTTAGACAAGTGGCTTTCAAGAAAAAATAAAACGCATACAATTTAATGTTATGTTCAAGAGTTTAGCTTTATTATAAATATAAAGATTCGCCATTATGTTTTACTGACCGAGAGGCCCAATTTTCAGGAATAACTCGCCGAATATTCTCTTCCAAGGCGTCAATCGTCCCGGGCTTATAAGCCCACAAAAAATAGTCCAGCGGTGTTATGTCACAGATCTAGCAGGCCACGTCACAGTCCCACGATCCGAGATAATAAATAAGCTCATCAAAAGTTTCCTTCAATAAATTTATTGTTTTCTTGGACTGCAAAATTATGGTCGGCTTGATTTTTGATGAAATATCGACCAAGAATCCCCTCTGCCCATAGAGCCCACCAAACAGTGACTTTTTGAGTATGTAACGGTGTCTCAACAATGGCCTGTGGATTATCAACACTCCAAATGCGGCAATTTTGTTCATCGCTGAAAATTTTCTCTAGAAAATCGGGACGGTGGCCATCTCGTTTTGGGGCCATACACCGAACGTCCGACGCGCATGATGGTCGTTCGGCTTCAATTCTTGCAAATGGCTAACTAAACTGCGCATAAATCAAATAAAAGCTGTCAAAAAGACTAACTCCGAAAAAAGTATTGCCTCATTGAAAACCACACGTCTAAAACGCCTTTTATATTAAGAGTGTAATTTTGCTTATTGCAAGATAAACAAAGTGAGTAGTTTTTGTTTTAAACTTTATGTTCAAGACTTGCGTTTTAACTCTATGACTGGTTGTTTTTACAATATCGATACCAATATTTCCAAGTATTGTTGAATTGTAAAGAAAATGGCGAGAATTTGACTCAGAATAGGACCAGTCTCAAGGAAAGTGCTCCTGAGATATAAATCCAAATATTTCATACCGGCAGGCAATACAAATTTTACCAAATGATTTAAAGAATTCCAGAATTATGCCCCAGGATTAAAAACAGGTTTTCGAAAAATAGATAAATTTTATGCTATAATTTACTCCGTAAAAAACATATAAGTCATACGTGTTCAACTTGTTGCAATAGTACCTTCTATAAGAGTTTTAGCAAATACAGATTTTTTGGATTTTATTTGTTTAGTTTGTTGTAATAAAATTTGTGTTAAGGTACTAAAGTATGAACACGATTTTTTTGTTTATGATTTATTTCAGTGAATTTGAATGCTTTAAATAAATACACAATTGCCACACTAGGAACATACAAATTTCAATTTATCAAAAATTACATTGCTATAGGAACGCTAAATAGGAACGCTACAAAAGAAGACCGATAATGACAGCAAACGATGCCATTTCATCATGGAAAGATATTCGATCCAACAACGAGTCGAAATTATTAAAATTTACTACCGAAATTCGGAGTCAATGGCCTCAACTTTAAGAGCGCTACGTCCAATTTATGGTCGTCGTAATTTCTGGCTGAATGGATTCGTCAATAAGCAAAATATGCGTTATTGGACAGCCAGCAATCCACACGTACTACATGAGTCAACATTGCATCCCGAAAAAATTTCGGTTTGGTGCGGTTTATGGGCCAATGGCGTCATTGGGCCGTACTTGTTCCGTGGGAATTGCTACCGCTCAATGATAACCGAATATTTTTGGCCCGAATTGGATGATATGGACTTGGACAATATGTGGTTCCAACAGGACGGCGCCTCAAGCCACACAGCGAATGTCACAATCGATTTATTGAAAACCAAGTTTGGTGAACGTGTTATCTCACGAAATGGCACAGTCAATTGGCCGCCGCGGTCGTGCGATTTGACGCCGTTAGACTATTTCCTGTGGGGCTATGTCAAGTCTATGGTCTATGCCAACAAGCCAGCGACGATTGATGAACTTCGTACGAATATCGAACGTGAAATTGCAGCAGTATCGGCTACAGTGTTAAAAAAACAAAAAAATAATTTAAAGGAAATGTCTCCTTAGAATCAAATAATTTTGCCTAGCGCCAAGGAATGGCTTTCTGAGTGTTGTCTTAATAAATATCTGAGTTACTAATAATAAAAAATTCTTTCTTAATGTTCTGCTTTAAAATACCATAATAGGCTGCGTCGTTCCACTTGTTATTTTTTTAACAATCAATTTTAACTTCGGTACAGTCCCGGAGGGTACAGAATATTATCCCGGTAATCCCGAATTCAGTCAAAGCACCAAAATTGGCATACTTAGTATGTATACATCACCAAAGGTGCACCAAAATACTGAAATCAATATATTAACATGTCTGGCCTCCGCCGGTAAGAAAAAACTCGCGAAATAACTGAAAAAATCAGTAGGTTTTTTAATTTGGTTGGAAAAAAGTAATGAAATTCGTATTAAATATTAAAATGTGTATTTGAATTTTGCGCAATAATAAATAATGTAATACGTAAAATCAAAGAAAATTATTGAGTTTAATAAAAAAAATGGCATTGCCGATGCCGATAAAAGCTCTTCTTTGAAAGAATTGGTTATAGTTTGATCCTTTAGTGCTAGTAAATTTATATATATTCATATGTTTATATTATTGTATGCTGTGTTATATATGTATGTATATGTATATACACACATATATAATAGTGACAGCCAAATTCGGATGCGGCTCAATCTAGAGTTGTATTTAGGGAGTAGGGAAATTATAGTTTCATTTTGGAAGTCTACCTTAGTATTTTAAAATAGTATGGAAAAATTATGTACATTGTATTTTTGTTTATTTTACTTATTAAATAATAAATTTGATATAAAGAAGTAAAGAGGTCGCGGTCTTAGAAGCCTTCATAGCTTTCATGAATATAAAAAATTAATTACTGTGATCTCGTAAAAATATTCAATTTCAGAATATTATTTTTTCATCATATAAAATAAAATACAATAGGTTTAAAGTAAAATCTCATACCTGAACTATCAATGGTATGGTTATTATCATAGTATAAGTAATCCAAATAGACAAAATAAAAATTGTAAATTTGCATATTTGACAATTTGTTTGATTCTATTGGTTGATAATTGTTCACAATTTCTCATTTGGTTTAACCCGAAATTTACCTATCGATTAGGAGGTAAAACTAATACTCGTATAATGCAAAGGTGAAGCTCTTTAATTTTCAATTATACCTTTGTTCTGAAACTAATTTTACGTTAAAAACTACAACAGTCGTAATGGAACCACAAGTTTTTGCTTTCATTAAATGTTTAGAAAATATCTTTATGGGAACTAATGGGTGTAAAATTAGCAATGCAAACAATTTATGTGATATGTTAATAGAAGAAAGTAAGGATATTTCCATTGGTATCCAAATAAAGCGAATGTTTTTTAAACGCCGAATTCATTTCCGTGTAAAATAACTATATGAAGCAAATTTTAAAATAAGAGCAATACAGGAAAAACTTGCTATAAATAAAAAACTGTATAAAACAACAACGTAACTAGTGGGTTTTAATAAAAAAATAAAATTATGATTCAATCTTACTTCGGGAATCATAAAAAAGAATATATCTAAAATGCTTCCTACATGATAAAAGTTTAAGTTTAGTTAATTTGATGTGACATTATTTTATTATTATTATTTTTATTTAATTGGCGCAATAACCGCTTAAGCGATTTTGGCCGAACTTCTCCTACAATTTGTGGTGTACGTCTTGGTGTTGTAACACAAATTGAGGGACCTACTGTTTTACGCCGAATCCGAACGGCAAATGATGTTTGTGAGAAGTTTTTTCATGGCAGAACTACACTAGCAGGTTTTGCCATTGCCTGCCGAGAGGGGACTGCTATTAGAAACAACTTTTTCTATAATTTTCTATTGTATGTTACTTGCCCCGACCTGAATTTGAACCAGGGACCCACCGAATGAAGCGCGAACACGCTACGCACTCGGCTACGGCAGCCGCACATTGCTTCATGTATTAAAAAAATTACATTTCTACTACTATTTATACATATTTATTTATTTATTTATTTATTTATTTCAATCAATGAATACAAAGTTTCTTACTGACTACGCTTAAAATACAATTTCTATTTAAATTACTAATTAATTAGTTAATGAATTAAAGGAGTTCGAGACTATACTTTTCAAACCTGCCCCAGGAAGTGACAGATCTATCTCAACCATTTGATTTATTTGATTAATTTCCATGAGGGCTCGCCTAATTGGTGCATTCAAAGCATAGTTAGATCTTGCGGATTGCACGTAATCCGTACAAAAAAATTCCGAATACGGCAACCCAGTTTTCAGATAAACGAGCGGATCTTCCAGGAGGAAGCGAGAAAGCTGCTTATTTACAAAACTTTTTATTATTAAACCATGCGTAAAACTATAATATACGCTTTATTAGTTATTGAAAACAAGTAAATTAATTGTTGCTCTAATATTTTTTTTTGTTTTTTCAAACATTTATTTATTTCTTTTACCATAAATTTTTTTTTTGCATTTGTATTCAATGCTCAAAATACCAAAATTTTTGATAGCCCTCTCACAAAGGAAAGATTTTTTGTGTTATTATCTATAGCGTAGGGTGGCAACAACGGGGCAATAGCAACAAAACGGATGCTTCATTCCTTTTCGGAATTAAAACAATCGCTAATGCCCGCTTTCCTTAATTACACATTATTTCAACGTGTCGTCTGGGTTTTTAGGATTAGCTTTCATCGCTAGCGACATACAATAGGATGGACACGACATCGGTACCTGTGTCCAGTTTTAATGCAATACTCAATATGAGCCGATAGCTTCCCAGAGTTTTCGAATAAACATTTTTGTTTAACCAGTAACTTTTCTAAAATCGTTATTTGATCTTAATTCAATAGAGCAGCCTACTTTCCGTTCATATCCCTAGGACTTTATCGTTGGCGGAAACAGAACGCTATTTTCTGGGTTTTGATAGCCCATCGGTAAACTATCTTTAAAAATTTCATTAATAAGCTTACTTTTCGAAATTTTGCTATAGGCTCTCTCAAACCTGGACACAAAAGTAAAAATGTCGTTATATTTAGCATGATGGTTTAACACTTTCGTTGCTGTTAGCGTAAGGTAATCTTCGCCTTTTGTTGATCCCATTTTCGACTCAAAAATCGAGTCAGGGTTGTCCTTAAAATACCATGTTCGCTTATCTAAGTCCTTAACGACGCTAGCTTGTAGAGTAACTTTCGATCTTCAAGGATTTACCAGCTGATTTGGCGGTAGTTATAGATTTTTTAGTTATAATGGAATTTCGTTGAGCGCCAGTATAGGCCAAGGATTAGTTTCCCTAAAGTGTGGTCAGCAGAGCCATTAGTATCTACTGTCGTCAAGATAATGTTAAGGTGTCGCTCCTTTTATAGGCGAAGTAATCAAGTACGGCGGCCGCCGTAGCCGAATGTGTAGCGTGGGCCAGCTTCCTTCGGTGGGTTCCAGGTTCGAATCCAGCTCGGGGCAAGTAACATCCAAAAATTATAGAAAACGTTTTTTTCTAATAGCGGTCGCCCCTCGGCAGGCAACGGCAAACCTTCGAGTGAATTTCTGCCATGAAAGAACTTCTCACAAAAACATTCGCCGTTCGGATTCGGCGTAAAACAGTAGGTCCCTCAATTTGTGTTACAACATCAAGACGCACACCACAAATTGTAGGAGAAGTTCGGCCAAAATCGCTTAAGCGGTTATAGCTGGCGCTAAGTAAGTAAGTAAGTAATCAAGTACATAACAAAAGAACAAATTAAGTTACAGCAAGGTGTTGATAGTTTTAAACACTGGTGGGGGAAATTGTTGGAACTGTAATACAATTTTTATAAAGCACAGTAGCGGCAATAATAAATTGAACAAACATAAAACAAATATTTAATATACAAATGTAACTTTTAGGAATTAAACAAGCGAATTGAAATAGTTGTGTTAAGTCAGCGCTGTTACTGTCTTAATTTAGCTTAAATAAATTAAGCTTAAATAAATATGTGTAATATACGACAATATTAATTTGCCCAGCAAGTCGTAGGTTGTTGGTTCAAATGTCTGTTTAGTCATGAAAGAAATCTGATGAGGAGATTTGGTGATCTCCTGATTGTTGTTGTCTTTTTTCCAAAAATACTTCCCTTATACAACCCTTGAGCTCAAAAATTAATATTGTCGTTTAATAAAATCAGGCAACAAAAAAATAATAATATATGTGTTAAATATATATTAATATTTGAACAATAACTTTAAGCACTTTTAATTTTTGTTATTTTATGTGGCATAGTTTATTTTGATTAGTATTTTTTTACACACAAATTCAAAAAAAAACAAATTTTGAAATAAAAAATTTATTAGCATAATTACGAGTATCTTCAGTCTAAAACCAAACATCTGCATTCAAAAATATGATGGTGTTTGGACGTTGCAAACGATTTCAAGTATTATAAAATCTTTTCCTATCCTATTAGTAAATTTTCAATATACATTTTTTTTGTGGAAAATTGAGTTGTAGCGTCTGTCTATATGCTAATGTAAAACAGAAATATGAAAATCTTCTAAAGTTCAATGCGCGTGAAAAGATGAGAGTTGGTCAACTTTCAGCGTCGCTTTGATCTTAGCGTTGCTTATTTGGGAAACTTCGTATAATTGTAGGTATTTATCAAGTGCACAAGCTGTCATTTGAAATTAGTGGTGCCTTTCTAAAATAAAAATAAAAAAATATGTATTTCCAATTTTTCGATTGCTGTTCTTTTAATATTTCGTATAACTAATACATTTTTACATTAAAAGCATCCATTTATCTTTTTTATACCCGAGCGCACTGGTGCCCAGTGTATTATACCTTTGTTCACCTAACGGTTATTTGTAATAGCATAAAGGAACGCACATAGATATAGACAAATACATATATTTCAAATTTAAAAAAATATCTATCTGCCCGTCCGTCCGACAGTCGGATAACTCGAGTAAATATTCAGCCACCTTAACGAAACTTGGTGCACACGTTGCCTTGGATCCAAGGTACTTTGGTATTGAAAAGGGCGAAATAGAACAATAACCACGCTACATAACAGTATTTTGGGGAAAATCAAAACACCGCGATATTTCAGTAACTATTGCAGATAATTTTACCAAATCTGAAACATAGGACACTTTATAAAAAAGAATTATATCTCCGAAACTACCTGACCAAAATCTACCAAATTTTGTACGCATATTGCATTTTGAACCTGTACGTGAAATTTTGAAAAAAATTGAAATCGGGCAAAACCCACGCCCACCTTTTATATAACGGTAAAATGGTACCGCCCACTTTAGAACAAATAAATATATCTCCGAAACCATGCAAGCAAACTTTACCAAATTTTGTGGACATATTACATTTACTATAAGTAAAAAAGAGTCCAAAAACCGTATAAATCGGACCAAAACTACGCCCTCGTCTCATATAACGGTAATAATCTAAAAATCGCGATATTTTAGTCTGCATTAAAGCCAATTCGCTCAAATTCAATACGACAGATGGTGGTGTACTTAAAAATATATCAAATCAAAAAAATTTGGAAATGGACGTGGCACCGCTCACTTTAGAGCAAGTAATAATATCTCCGAAACCATGCTATCAAATTCTACCAACTTTGGCAGACACATCACATTTGATGTAAGTAAGTAAAACTACGCCCATATAACGGTAAAAAAAATATAAAAAAATATTGAAATAAATATTAAAGAGAATTTGCTTAGATTTAATATGTAGAATGAGGTTGTACAAGCAAATACACAGAATAAAAAAATTGTAACCACCCACCTTCGCTTTGCATTTCAAGTCAATAAGCAAAATTTCGAATATTGTAAAAATCGTACAAAAAACATGCCCCACCTCTCATATAACGGCAAACAACTCCGATATTTATTAGCTATACAAGCAAATTTGCTCAAATTTGATAGACAAGATTGATTACGAAATACATGGAATCATAAATGTTGGGAATGGTCGTGGTGTCGCCCACCTTAGAGCAAATTGGTATATATCAGAAACTTCTTTGTCAAATTCTGCCACATTAAAGCCAAACTAAGCTCTCATATAACGGTAATTTGCAACAAATCAAAATATTCAATATTTTACTAAATCATGTCGCGAATTCTTTCAAATTTGGTGTAAAGAATTCAATTGCGTAGATAAATAATTAAATTCATAATAATTTCCCAGCTTGCTTTAATGCGCCATTAAAGATATATATTTTTTAGAAGTTTAACCTTGCTTTTGTGC
Source organism: Anomoia purmunda (assembly GCA_951828415.1). NCBI lineage: Eukaryota > Metazoa > Arthropoda > Insecta > Diptera > Tephritidae > Anomoia > Anomoia purmunda. The sequence goes on from OX639993.1 coordinate 56,287,031, forward strand.
TTAAAATATACTTTATACCTTGCTCTTTAGAAAATATGTATAAATCGAATATCAAATATCCTTGCCAAATAGCTGGAAAGATATTGCAAATAGTAGTTTCATCTTAAATGGGGGCATGAGTCCAGCTTTTTCCCCAACAAATAATATATAGCCTCATATATTGGATCTATGTACAATATATACCAAATGTTGTACATCTACATCAAATAGTTGTGGAGTTACAAGGAATTTGGCATTTTTACTGCATAGGGCGTGGCATCGCCCATTTTTCCAAAATAACATACATATATTCATACATACATACATATATACATACATACATATATATATACCCAAATATCATTCATCTGCACCGAATAGTTGCGAATATAAGACGAATTCAAATTTTCTCTTACATGGGGGCGTGGCACCGCCCACTGTTCCACATTAATATTTACCTTACGATCGGCCCGCAGACCACGTACACCTACTGTAAAAATTTCATAAAGATCGGTTAAGTAATTTCGACGCCTATAAAGGAGTCACATTCATTTTTATATATTAGATTAACTTTAAAATAAAAACCTGCACCAGGTATTTATGGTTCGGTTGAATCCGAACTTAGACCCTTCTATACTTTTTACACCCGAGCGCAGTGTTACCCAGTGTCTTATAACTTTCTTCAGTTAACGGTTTTTTGTAACAGCACAAATCATGCCAGATAGATAGAAACACCGCCCACCTCTCATATAACGGTAGATTAGCAAAATCAAAAGAATCCGATATTTTAGTAACTATAACATATGGAATCAAAAATGTTTGAAATGCGTGTGTCATTGCCCAACTTAGAGCAAATAGGTATCTTTGTGAAACTTCTTTGTCAAATTCAGCTAAATTTCAGACACACTTAGCATTTCCAACAAGAAAGCATAGTTTCCAAAATTATCGAAGTCAGACGAAAACCACGCAACCTCTCATTTAACAGTCATTTACAAAAACTTAAATTAAAAGCATACATTGAAAGTATACCAATTTATTTTAGTTTTTATTTAAATAAAAAGTCATTTAGTTTTTCAAAATAAAGATTTTTAGATTCACTGGTTTTATGATAATAATAGATATTTGACATCCTCCATACATTTTAATTCTGTTCGTTCTATCAAAACTCCAACTCCCATTTCGGAAAACTTCTTTTATTACAAAGAACATTTTTGAACACACGTTTTTAACATTAACGGTATACGTTAACCCTCGAAGTCTGCAATAAAATCTGCGTACATGAAAACAGCATTTTTGACACTCATATTGTAAGTAATGACTAGAGTACAAAAATTTGAAGCGCATACGTTGGCTAAGTAACATGCTGCTTAGCGGGCTATTCTGTATTTCACTTTTAAAAACGCAATCAGCACATTGCAGGGTCATCAAAAATATTTTTAGAAGCTATACTCGGCCTAACTCCGTATCTACAATAATATCAACGCACTTTCTGTTCAAAATTACTGCTTTTTTTATAGCTAAGGTTTTTTTTTTTCGTAAAAATATTACGCGCCAATAATGTGTGTGGCAAAATAAACAATGCAGGCGGTCTCAGCACGTTTGCACCGAAATTTCCTTTAGCTCATTAACACTTAAGTTCAACGAAAGATATCTGTCGTAATGTTAGCTCTCCGAGTTGACCAAAATCACTAGAACACACGCATCGGTTCTCACGATAATACTCGTCGATATTGAAAAATCCTGATAAAACAAAGACAAAGGCTGGCATAAATAATTTCAGGTGCGAGGCAGTACAGCAACGGCAAATATGCGCTGTAGCAAAAACAAGCGAACCACAATCATTGCAATAAAATCTGATGTGGCATTGTTTTAGGCGAAAAGAGCCACGCAGAGTGTACGCATAAGGCACGCAAGTTGAAAGATCAACATCCGCAAAGATAATCTACTGGAGCGAAGCAGCGCACTCCAAAGACTTGCGAATATCGACAACATCGAAAAGAGGATAATCGATAAGCGCACATTAAGGCTCCAGTATACGAATCTATCACGTTTGCCTGAAAGACCAATGAAAAGACCTTGCCGCAAGTAAGCTGCAAAAGCCGAAGGTAAATTGTGAGTGTGCTCGCTGATTCTGATTCGAAACCTGGTGCGCTCTGTGACCAGATGTGTCGCTGAGCCGCAGGTCGTGTTTGCGGGAGCGATGTGATTTTACAGCGTATGTTGCCAATGCTAGTGGCCAAAATCAAAGGGTACGTACCACCACTCTTTTAATTATGGGTTATTACGAGGGGCAGGATATGCGCTTGAATTGCTTATCATCATCATTGTGTGGAGAACGCGCGTATGAAGGAATGTTTGTTTTCAGTTTGTTGGTTTTTGTGCGCCTATAAATACTTAATTTTAGCATAGCCGAGTTGTTCATTGTTTTTTTTTTCGCGCATGCGCTTGTGACCCAGACACATGCAGTTGCGAGATTCGTAATTGCTGGAGCACGCACCCTGCAAATAATGCATTTTGTCTGTCTGTTGTTTTTTTCTTTTGCCATTGATGTACTATATTTGTTTTGCTTGAAACTGTGCGGACAATGTTCTGTGTTCGATACCATCGCGCCGCGACGTTGACCTGGCGTCGCACGTCAAGTTGGGCCATTATGCACATTTGCAATCGGGTGTGATCCATCATCGATCATTTAGACTACGTGACGGTCTGCGGTCAGAGACGTCGCTGTGGCTCGACTTGACGCGCATTGATGAAGTTATTTTTCACGCAATTACGGCAATTATGTCATCAATATTTTGGTAAAGAGAGTTTGATGAAAGGCATGCACAAATTTTAAAGGTGATCACAGTCATGAGGACGTTCTTTGCGTTGGATTTTGTATTTTAAGTTATTTTATTTAATTTAATTTGATTATATTTTATCTATTGTATGTAATTTTTTTTTTTTATTACAAATTTCACTTTTTTTATATTTATTTTGGCTTATTTTATTTATTATATTACAAATAAAAAGGCGAACCCTTGTCCCATTATTGATTATTTCTTTTCAGCTATTTGACGTAGATAAGTGTATGAGATTCGATATATACATATTTCTTTTACATCAAGGTATAAAGCATATACATACATACATTTTTTATAATTAACAAATATCGGATTTGATTAATTTTTGTATTTTACCGTGATGTGAGAGGTAAGCGTAGTTTTTGAGCGACTAATATACATTTCAAAATTGTCCTTACTGACTTGAAATCCAAGTCGAATTTTAATTTTTGTAAGGTTCGATAACGTAGTTTCGGAGGTTCTATGTGGACCTATTTATTCTATAGATGGTGGTGCCAAGCCAATTGTCTTCAAAAGTTAATAAAATTTTGAGTTTTGAAAACTACCGTTATATGAGAGATGGACATGGTTTTTGCAGGATTTTTAGAATTTTCGAAATGTTACTTATTGATTGGAAATGTGTGTATCAAATTGGGTAGAGTTTGGTAGTATATTTTATGCATACAGCTATTCACTCAAAAGTCGGCGGTGCCACGCCTAGTACACAAATTTTTCCATTCCGAGTATTTGTTTATCCATCTTTATTCAGCTTACTATATTGGACAAATTCTCTTTAATATTTACTTAAACACACTATATTAAATTTCAGCAAATCGCCTTTAATATTTGTATGTTTGAAAATTTCATTAATTACTTGCCTAAAATATATATGTAGATATTTTTTTTTTTAGAACGGGCGGCGCCAGGCCTATTTTCCAAAAACAAATTTACACAGATATTCCTTCCCCCAACCCAATCATGTGTATCAAATTTGAGAAAAGTAACTTTAATGGTTACTGGTTATATCGCAAACTTTTGATTTTTCAAAACACCGTTATATGGTTGTTATCCGATTTCCTCCATTTGCAATACCAAACTACCCTGATATCGTTCAATATTTACTCGATTTATCCGTTGCGCGGACGGACGGACAGACAGTTTGGTATATATGTATATAAGTATATATCTATATCTATCTCGGTTGATTTTTGCCTTTACAACCGTTAGGTAAACAAAGTTATAATACCCTGGGCACCAGTGCTTACTTCTTACTTATTTGGCGCTATAACGGCTTAAGCGATTTTAGGCGAGCTCAGCAAATTCCGCCAGTCACTCCTTCCTGCCAACTCGCGCCAATTGGAAATATCAAGTGATGTCAAGTCCTTTTCCACTTGCTCTTTTCAGGGAAAATGCTCATTTTCGTCCATTCCAATCAACGTTGCCGCTATATTTTAATTCGCTGGACTATGTCTATGTCAGTAAAGCTCATACAACTCATCGTGCCATGGTCTGCGGTATTTACGGTCGCAAAGACGTATGGCGCCTGAACGGTTCAATTCTCCAGCACGAGTTACCTTCTCTAACATAAGGTTAAAGAAGTCGCACGAGAGGGAGTCACCATGTCTGAAACCTCATTCCCGATTCTGCTGGAGCTGGTGCTGCTCAAAGTCGTTCACGGTGTGCTTAATTCGTTCACACAGAACGCTCGGCAGAACCTTATGTTATATGTTTAGGAGACTAATCACGCGGTAGTTGGCGCGTATGACAGGATCGCACTTTTTGTAGATTGGGCAGGTTTCGTCCAGGTCGGGTAACGCTACTTCGACTCTGTCTTCATAGATTTTAGATTACCATTAAGCAGCGTGAAAAAGTGCTCCCTTCACAGTTTGAGTGTACTCTAGATGGCGGTCATCAGGTCGCTGTTTCATTCTTACATGAAATTACCCTGGTCTTCCTTCTTCAACTCCCGATGTCTCTCCGGGACAGTTCACGTTGCGATAGATCGCAGCGAGGCCCTGAAGGCACCATCTTTCTCTTCCATGGCGCGGCATTCCTCATCGTTCCAGTCATTTTTTTGGCTCGCTGAAAACCAATGACTTTTTCAGTAGCGATACGTAATGAGCGAGGAATGTGGTCCCATTATGCGCAGATATCTATATGTTCAACATTGGTCTCAGAGAGCTGGAGGGCAAGTCGAGTGATTTCATAACAACCCTTCAAATCGCGTAATATTCAAAATATGTTTTATCCAAAATCCATTTTGAGTAAAAACGATGTAAACTTTAAGGAAAATCTTAAAAAATCGAGTACAAATATCTAACAAATGCATTTGAAATATATTATATCACGAATTAGCATATTTCCATATGTGAACAATAAATCAATCAATTGCAACTTATTAACTTCGCCTTCCGTCTACCACAATATGATCAATTTGATTTCGTGTTTTTCATCAGGAGGTAGCCATGTAACTTGATGTACCTTTTTATGCTTGAACCTGATACTACCATCACTTAGCACGAGTTTTATATCGTGACGGCGACATACGTTCATACGCGTGCTCAAGGCGCTCGTAGAAATAGTCTTGGTCACACCGTCCTTCACTTCCGCAGGGACGTGGGCGCAAATCAACGAAATGTTGAAAAATCTCGCTATGATGAGGATTCCGACGAGAAGTTTGTCCACTGGGATGAACAACATTACCTAACAGCGTAACAGCGGTGATGTCAGCCTTTGCCTTTACGAGGTCATCCTCCAGCCGGGCATCAGTGCGCTTGGGTATAAAAAAGGAACAAAATAATAATGCTGATGTGCTGTAGATGATACCCGTGGAACCGCAATTCGCTAACATTAATTTCATTGAGTCCTGCAATCAATCTGTAAAAGAAACATAAGAAGCATATATGCAAAAAACATAGGGCATACGGGCGGTCTATGAAGAAATGGGAAAATCAAATTTACAATCCTCAGCTGAAATTGTTGAAAAAAACAGAAAACCGCCACAAATGTCAAAGTAGCCATCGCACCGTGGGCTATTAATCGCTAAAAATGGCGATGAATTTACAAGGAAAGGATGTAAAGCCAATTAACAAAATATCATCACTCCTAGGCTAGAAATTAGTATCTGTTGAATTTTTTACTGATGGTGATTTCAAAAGATCCAAAGTCAGTAGGTGGTAGGTGCTGAAATTTTATTATATAGTTTTCTTAAGCATTAAAAATTTGAAATATCTTAATTTTTTTTTCTGCTACTTTTTCGTTCGATTAATTAACATCTGCTAGAAAGATAAATGTGTCAATATCTCAAGTTAATAACGCATCCGCTACATATATCTGCACGTTTTGCTAAAATAATTCATAAAATGTTATTTATTTTTAATTTGTCAAAATCAAACGTGTAAAATTAGCTTTTCAAGAGCTTCAATTTTATATTTTTAATGTCATTCTTAAAAAATAACCTCACTCACCCGCATTGTAACTGAGTTAACCTTGACATAAAAATACAATCCAAGTTTGATTATTAAAAAATAATCGAATCATTACTATTATAACCTTACTTACATTAACAAACTTTTGAATAATAAAAAATTAGTTGTGTTCAAGCAGCTGCGTTAGTGACTACATATATACATTGTTTTCAGTTTGCCTTAGGCACTGGTAGGCCCTAGGAAATTCCATAATTTTCATTTATCGAATATAAAATGTCAGGCCCTCCGTAATAGTCCATTTCGCACAGACACGGTCATGACATAATATAAGGATTGTTCAATCTACAAAATTTGACGGCATACTTCTATAATAAATATTAATAGGGCCTACCCTTGTCTAGAGCAAGCTGAAAACTCCATATAGTCAGGTTCTATGATTATCATATCATTATTCATGTTGACAGTTTGAATGTGAATTGCTTCGAAATAGTATTTTTAGTCATAAAAAGGTGTTCTTTTTTATAATTGAACTATGAGATCTTTTATATGGTCGGCAGTGAAAATGTGTTTGATTTTGTTTATAGATAGATATAAAAGAGGGGCCCCACATTCTTAATCCGGCCCTGGGTGAATGTAAATTGTAGAACACAAATTACTTATAATAAGCTCAGGACATTTGCGTAAACCGTAAATGAAAAATTAGATTAAGTCTGAAACGAAGAACATAAATTACATTGGACATTTGCACTATAAATGAAAAATTATAATATTTCTTTATCAATTTAGTTTAATACAAAAGATAAAATAACTGATCAAGCTGAAGGCCTCAGCAGCCATGGCTTACTTCTATGTATGTAGCTTTAGTTTTAGACTTAAGTATACATAATTCGATAAATAAATAAAACAAAAGATAAAAAGACAAATACAAGTTTTAATTGCACAGTGAAATATTGTGGGATATAGATGTCAAATAAGATATTTTATCTAAATTCGCCCGATTTGCAACCACTTTTTTAATTTTCTTGACAAGCTCCACATTTTTTTTATTTTTGCGAATACCTGTGCCTGATTGTATCTTTTCTATATTTGATTTTACTTCAATCAGCTCTTTCCCTCGGTGTATGCCTGGTTAAATTTTTTGCTCATAAGGCAAAAAACTAGAGGCAAAAATTGACCATCAATTAAACCTTGAATAGTGAAAAGCTGTCGAAAAATTATCGGCACAACATAAAATGTTCCATCCATCACCCAGCACTGTGACCTCCCTAATTCTTTCAATGAATCCGACGAGCCCATGATGATATTTTTTTCGTGGTTAAAATCCCAATCACTTAAAATGAAGAGATTTCTCTCCAAATATTTTAAGTGTTCTAGTATATATATTTCTTGTAAATTACGCGGCTCCCTGGCAGTATCCATTGTTTTCCGATTACGACAAATTTTATCTTTTGAGCTGCGGTCTGGTTGGCAGTCTACAATCGCTTCCCTAATTATTTGGGAAGGTTCCAGTGAAGATGAGCTGTTCATATCTTTCACTTTATTATTGGCATATGCTACAGCTACATGATGGGCCTTTGGATCGTGATTGTGCGCGGTAGCCCGTTGAACCACATCTTCCCCACTGCTTGCTTTTGTTATTAAGACCCTTTTGCACACCAGCACTTTCCTTTGCGCGCAGCACCAGCGGAACATTTGTTTTTTATTTTTGGAATGAAAATGGTAATGGAATCCATTCAAATATACTTTATCAGCGCCTTTGTTAGATTTTAAAACGACTACTTCCATTTTATTTCAAATTTAAATAATTTTTGACTACTACTTTTTTTAATATTCACTCGAAAACAATACTTTTTACAATTATGTATATTTACAGGTAAATGCACGCACAGTGTTAAGGAGTTAAGCCACAGCTACAAAGAGTATGAGAAATGTTATGCGAAAGAGCGAATAGCGAAATACTTACTGATAACGTAACGGTGCAAGTTCTTTTTGCATTGTATATTTGTAAATGTATATATATAAATATTTTCATGCATTTAAAATAAGTATGTACATATGTACATATGTAACGACGAATCAGAAATGAGGTAAGATTCGGCTTGCGCTTTTGTTTAGAAGATGAGTAATACCGTTTACATTTTTCAAGTTTGGGGATTTCGTGAAACTGTTACCAAAAAAGTGTGGGGATTTCGTGTTTGGGGATTTTGATTTTGGGGATTTTTTTTCGCACTGGGGACTTTGTTTTTGGGTATTTTGCGGCACTCCCTTTTATTTTGTTAAGCAGTTAAAAAGTTAGCCCTTAAGCTAATTTTGTAAATAAATTTAGGTATTGCATATCTTGTACGGATGGCTTTTACGAACTCTGCAATATATCTAATGTTGCCTTAGAGGAATCGCTCAAGACGCTGATGGTATGAGTTTGTCTGCCGTTGTGTTGCATAGGATCGTATTTTCTGTAGTCACAACAATTTAGCAGCAATGGACTTGGTCCAAGGATTTTTGCGTAGATATATAACCAAAAATTAGAAAACTTACATATGTATTATATACATACATATAAAGAAATTTTATTCGAGAAAAAGGCTTGTAAATTTTGTACCAACTTGTTCAATTTAAACAATTTTGCAATAAATTTGTGTCCCTTTCTTTTTTTGTCCCTTTCTTTTTTTGTCGGCAAGTAGCGGTGGCAATTCTACCATGGGTATTCATTCGGCGGATCCTTTGATATAAGAAAAAAACATTCCCAGGAGAGCACTATGTTTTGCCACAGAAGTTTTTCATTCCTTCTTTTTGGTAAACATCTAGCATCATTCATTAGAGCGAAATTAATCTAGAAACAGATTTAAGCGAGTTTTTACTCCTCCTTGTCCGCATTTGTTGCTGAACTGCGAGCTGAAGACTCTACTTCATAGTAGTCAGCGACAAGCTGGCAAACATTTTGCGAAGCTTCCGATAGACTGCCTTCCTCCATTCCCTCTCCCACAAAATGATATACAAAGGCGCGTCTATTGTACAACTTGTCGAACTTACTGACTAATCGACACCAGGCACTTCGTATGATCGTATTGTTAGAAATGGCACATACTGCGCGAGATGTAGGCGCCAAATCGCCCCCCGGCACAAAGACAGGCGGCATGGCATTCACACCAATTTTGAACCCGGTTGGTGTCCAGTCCACAAAACGAGCGGTTCGCGAGGATTTAATTTGTTGAATAGAGGCGTTAATGTCATTCGGCGAGACATCACCTCGGTAAAGGAGCACGCATGCCATATACTTTCCCTGCGTTGGATTACAACGAACCATTTGACTACCAGGATGGAAGCAAGACTGCGTCAACTGTCCCACATTACTATTGACGTAAGGATATTTGCTGACTGGTACCAGCGGCGCATAAGTGAGTAGGGGATAGTGAATGCGTGGATACGGCACAAGATTTGTTTGGAATTCCTCAAAGGAAACATTGTTGGTACCGTAAAATCGCTGCGATGCGGTAAACGCTGACACAACCTAAAAAAAAATAAAAATACTGGTGATACAGCTGTGAGTTGTGGGGAATTTTACTTGGCCTATGATGCGATTTAAATTTGTATAGGTTGGCGCTGAAACTCCAAGTTTCGTATCACAGATCTCATACAAAGCTTCGTTGTCCACTATAAACGATACATCTATATAATCCATCGAGTAGTGTGTTGCCAGAAGTGCATTGTAAGGTTCTACAATAATGGGTGATAGTCTGCAAAGAATCATATACTTAAAGATTTCTATTGTAATGTGTTGTTAAGCAGCCTCACGAGGGTGATGGAAATACTAAAAACTCTGCCTTTGTCGTCTTTTTTCCGTAGGCATCCGCTAGCTTTTCCAACAATAGCGTTCCGAATCCGGAGCCAGTGCCTCCACCTATGGCACGAAATATTAAAAAGCCACGTAAATTGCGACATTGTTCCGCCACGCGCCGTATTGCGTCCATTGTGCGATCAATGAGATCATGGCCCAAAAGATTATAGCCGCGAGCGAAATTGCTGCCAGCATCCTCCTTGCCGCTTATTAGAGTGTCCGGGTGAAAGAGGTAACGATAGGCACCCGTTCGTATTTCATCTAAAGTACAATGTAATGGGAGGATACGTACGCTCTGTTAATTGTCCATATAGTATGTATGTACATATGTACATGAAAATGTGCTCACCAATAACTGTTGGTTCCGTGTCGACGATTACGATGCGCGGCACAACTTTTAACGCCATTCCAGAGATGCCGAAAAATGTTAGAAATGAGTCGTCGTTGGGCATTTGGCACAGTGCGCCGTTGGCCATGATTCCATGCTCAAGACAATATAACTCCCAACAGGCGTTCGCTATTTGTACTCCAGCTTGTCCAATATGAATTTGTATTATCTCACCCTATTGTAAAATAAGATAAAGTAAATTCTCTTCACCTATTTCCCTGAAAGGGGTAACAGGATATTGCTGGGCTTACGCGGCTTGACATTTATTCCTGTAGACTTCATTAACTCAGAATTTTGCCTCGATTAACTAAACTATACTGTGCGAAGCATTCGAAAATTGGTTTTGTTTTAATTTTAAATTTTGCAATGTATTTTTTTTTCGAAAAATTATATTATAATTTTAGCTGCAATTTTTCATTTTTTAGTTTAGAATTCAAATTTGGAAGTTTTCATTTTTTGTTCTGTTTCGTTTGTATACGAATAAGTTGTGTTGTAAATCGAATAAAAAATATTACAGTCGTTTTCCGAAAAATTAAACAATTTTTTTAATTTCAGTACTCCCCAACAAATACTTTCAGATAAATAATGCATTATGAAAAATTTAGTTTGTATGCCAGTGCATTGGGAAAATCCCGACCTCCAGATTCTTATAGTTTTTGAGTTATTTGGTGATAAAGTTGCTAAAATAGTCAAATTTAACCTCACTTTTTCCTTTGTAATTGAATTTAACTTAAATTTGGTGCTGCCACACTACACTAAAAAAAGTCGAACACAAATTGGTAAATACAAGAAATGGGAAAATTGTCCAACGAGGAAGCACGCTTTGAAGAAAGAGTCTTATAAGGGTGAGTAGAGAGGGTCCCCTTGATTATAGAACTGAAAGTCCTTGCCTCCGAAGTCTTATAGTTTTTAAGTTATTCGTTGTAAAAGTTGCAAAAATTGTCAAATTTAACATCACTTTTTCCTTTGTTGTTGAATTGATCTGAAATTTGGTGCTACCGTACTGGTAAAAATAAACGTCAATAGGGCAGTGTTTATATTAAAATTCTTTATCTTGAAACTTTAGCAACAAATACCTTTAAAACTATTATTATTTTTGCACAAAATGTTATAGACATCGGTTAGTGCGCACTTACCCATCACCCTGCGAATTTCATTAAAAAATTCCACTTATGTACTTTCGCTAAAACAGCCACATGCTTCCTTATTGGAAAACCGACCCCGCCTTTTTCTAATAAGGCACAGTTTTCTTCCTCGGTATGGAGTGGAATTGATTTCATATATCTTCAATTTTTGGTTACTGGTTTCCACAATTTTCGAAATTTGTATTACTGATTTTAAATGCAAAGAATATACCATAATTGATTTAATAAAAATATTTCGAAGATCTACGTACATACATATGTATGTATGTATATGTAGTATATATATATGATCTAGAATGCCCGGCCCCACGCCCATTTTCCAAACAAATGTTAGCCTACATATTCGTTTTTAAAACTTAATTCCGTATAAAATTTGAGAAAAATATCTTTTACAGTTTCCAAAATATATATATTTTTTTTTAGAAGTTTCGCAAAATACCATTATGTGGGCGTGGTCATTGTCACTTCCAGCCTTCTTTGGGTCAAGGGAAATATGTTTACCAAGTTTCATTGAGATACCTCAATATTTATAAATTTTTTGTTTTCTTATGATTAGTATCATAACTTCATACTAAATATTACAGCAATACTTAGGCTAAAGATTTTTTCCAAAGCATACTAGAATAGAAAGTAAAATTAAGCGGGCTCCCGCGTGGTATGCAGGAAAGAAAGCACTAGAGCAAAAGGGTATATCGCCGAAACTGCTTAATTAAACTCTAAGCGTAATTTCGAAATTATAGAATTCAAAGAAAAAACCCCACATATCTCTCACATTACAAAAATTGAAATATTAGATATTTCGTTAAGTTATTTTGCAAATTCGCTCAAATTTGTAACGAAGAACTTAATTAGGGATAGAAAAGCATAATATTTGTTTGTGTGTATATTTAAATTTGAATTTTTTGTTTAAGTAGAATATGACTTCATCCAATTGGATGTTGGTGTGGTAAAAAAAGACTGCATTTCTTATCACAGGAAACGAAAAGCCATCAACTTCTTTACTATCTTTGTTCTTCGCCATTAGTATTCGACAAATAACGAAAATTACAAAGAGATTTCATGGCGTTTCGTTTCCCTTTGCGCAAGAATTCTCGTCCAATTTCATCACACCAGAAACCAATTGGATCTAGTCAGACTCTAATATCAATCAGCAAAAGTCAAATTAAATTTGTCGAAGATTTTTTGTTAGAGGGACGGTGAGAGTGATGAAACTTCTTTGTAATTTAGTTTCTTTGGTATTCGTATTTAGGATGTCTTGGGGAAACGTAAAATACAAATATAATGGAAGAAGAAGAATTCAGCTGTTTTAATAACAACACCACATTTTTTTAATTCGCGCGGACTCTCCCTATTACGAGTATTCGCTTTGGTCTAGATTTATATACATAAGGCCTGTTTCTTTGTAGCCGACTAGCTAAAGAACGCTCCTACACGGATACAATTTCCTTTAAATGCTATTAGCATCTTTTATGAAACATCAGACAAGGTGTGTCCAGTAGCGACGAGAAGAAAAGGAAGGTCTTAACTGTAATTGGGCTTTTATTTTCGCTTTAACTGCTACAATACAAAACTTGGAACTTCACAGTTATTATTCTGTGTTTAACTTTTTGTAAAAATCATTTAAAACTCAGAAAAATAAACTTTTGAATAACCATTTGTGACGCCAATCCTTCAAACGAGGCAAGTACGAAGTAACGGAAGTGCTTTTGCCGTCACCTTCTTTTCTCTGTATCGTGGTAGGTATTCTTTTTTCTGGCATTTCTTTTATAATGTGTACCAAGGGGAATTTATAGAAGGTGATGACATACGAGCAGCTGGTTTAATTTTTTTTATTCACCTATGTACATGTATTTTGTTTATGCTTTTGCGTATGAGCTGTCAAAAGCCGTAAAAACAAAAACAAAATGTATGTAAAATTTAACAACTCTTACGCAGAAACAAAAATAAAATACATAGGAATTTTGTAGTTGTATTTATAACACCACCTTGCATAGATTCGCCTTGAATGTGCACTTTCGCGTTAAAAATTAGATTTGTAATTCTGACAATCACTTTGATTTGACGTTTGCTTGAGAGCAGTTGTCTTTGGGAGAAGTACTGGAGACCGCCGTCTAATTCGTGGAAACAGTGATCTTTTGAATAAATTAATTAACGTGTAATAAAAGTGCAATGTTATATATATAATATAATATAAAATATTGTTCTGAGTCAGAGTGGTGATAGTGTAAACTGGTACAGTAATACCGGGGCTCGCGTAAATAATATATAGATTTCCGGGTAAGTCTTTCTAGAAACTGTGGGTTTTTTCTGGAAGTGTGGGTTCGAATTGTAGTTTGAAAGTTTAAAAATGGCGGACGCAGCGGCAGCGGACAAAAATGTCGAGAATGAGTTGAAAAGGGGGACAAATCTCCAGGGAATGTGAAACACAAGAAGGATGAGGCAAATGAGCTTATGGAGGAGTACGGTGAATCGGGTCGGGAAAGTTTAAATGGTAAAGGTAGTATTAAGATGCGTATGCACCGAATGCTTGTACTTAGGTAAATGGTTGGGAAGTTGGCGACGCCGACGGTTCAAAATGGCGATGGTTGTGCAAGTTTTAGAGAGCGTGGGCGCCTGAGCAGAATTTACAGGCTGCTATGTGGCCTTTTTAATTACAAGTTGATGGTGACGAAAATTTTACAAGTTCAACTACGGAAGAGGTTATCTCCGGTGAAGGAAGTGCTGGTGTGGTGAATGATCAAGAAGGGGTGGTGAAGAAGATGATTTTGATGAGATTTGAAAATAAAGGCATAAAAAATGGCTTATTCATACTATATGTATGAGAAGATTCGTAAGCTTAATATAGCAGGAATGAAGGGCATAATTGCGATTGGCGAATGAAAGTACAGGTTATCTGAAACTAAAAGAGATGGGCATTACGGTGTTCATACCAAAAATATTCGTTGAAATTTATGGCGTAGTCAGACAAATTCCGATAGGTTTCAATGATAATGATATTTTTGAAAACTTCCAATCTTCTATTGCGGCGAAATCAGTGCCAACGATTACTAGACAGGATCCAAACAACAAAGAAAGTTTTATTCCAAGTTTAAAAATAGGTTTTGAAGGGTAAACCATTTTTTCGCCCTAGGGTAGATAGAGAAGGGACAAAAGATGCGTAGGTAAGTGCAGTGGTGTTGATGTGGAATGTAATTTGTGCGAAAGTGGGGATCACGTTGCAGTGAACAAGGACAAGTGTCCGGTATAGGTCACAGAACGAAGTCTCATAGAGATTATGACAGCTAAAAATTTGTCAAAAAAGGAGGCGTTTTACAGTTATAATCAGACGCTAGGGGAGAATAGGTTGTCGATTTTAGAAAATTTTGAGTACTTCTTTCGAGTTTTGGAGCAGGAAGGTAGTAAAACGGAGAATAACGATTCGGTAGTGAATAAAAAAATAATAAGGCAGTACTATAGCGTAGTCGCAAGATCGGTGGGAAGTTTGTTGAAAAATTACAAATAAACAAGGTTGAATCTATTATTAGGCTAATCAAAAATCTGTACAAGTTCAGTTTAATGGAGAGACGTGCAATAAATGCACTAGACAATGAGCGTGAAAATCACGGTTGTCCAACCTAATTGTCAGAGATTAAAAGCCAACAAGGATTGTAGTGATTTTTTTTTTAGTAAACATAAGATAGATATAGTAGCGTTGCAAGACGTGTACTCTCACGATGATAATAGCGAGGTACACAAACTTATGAATTTTAATATTTAAAAGTGTATGATATTAAACTGTTAAAAAGGCTACTTACTGGGCACACGTATGGGAAAACGTATACCAGTAAATTCAAAAGAGTAGTCAGTGATATCTATCCTATGTCTGGTACGGGAGACCAGTGACCATTTAATCTTTCAATGTATAAAGCAAACGGTTGCCAGGAGTGAATACCATATTTTTAAGAAATTTAATCATTTAGAATGATTGTTCAGATCAAAGCGGATCAGTTTTTTTTTTTTTTCAAAGTACTAGTGTCAGTTCTGCACAAGATGAATATTGAAAATAATTTGTAAGTGATACTGGTAATGTTAGATGGTGTTAGATTATCGAAAAAACGTACATATACGTCAAAAAGGGGGGAAAAATTGTGTTAATCACTTGCCTCCATCCGGAGATTGGAATGGAGGATTTGGCAACACTGCAACAGCGAACGTCAAACATCAGTGCTGTCAGTGATATGACATAAGTACAGTCGTATATGTATAACAAATTTTTTGTGGAGTTATCAATAAGTTCTAGTTTAAGTAAGGATAAATAAAAAAAATCAAGTGGAACTATTATCTACTTTTTATCATATTCCATGATTTTCTTACCTTTCCATTGAATCCTGATTTGTTTTTCAAGTTTTTCTCTAAGGCGCACTTGCGGAAAATCCAAAGTTAAATTTCTAAATAAAGAGATATGTAAGTCACTTAGAGTTACATTTTTAATTTCAAAACCTAGGCATTGTTCATGATTTAATAATGAGAGGTTTGACACATAAACAGCTTTGCTCCTCACTCTTCACATGACGTCTCTCCTTTACCTAAAACAGTGTTACTTCTTTCTTTCCAAAGTCCATTGCTCGTTATGATCATATCCCTACTCTTTTTCACCTCCACCCCTGTGCCAGCTTCCTTGCCAAGTGGGCATTCCGAATTTCTAGATTTAAATTAGTTATTAAAGAAAATCAAATATTTTAAATAAAAGTTAATATAATATGTATGCCATTAGAATAGATGAGAAGAAATTCTGTCCAAGTGAAATATTAGTTGTTTCTTAGTTGGTTGCTAATAACTTGTATTCCCGAACTTCCCGTTTTGGAATGGTTTTCTGCCCAATTCTATCACCTACCCCGTTTTTATGAAAATTGTTGAAACATAATCCTATGATAGTATACACATATCGTTATGTACTTTTCGTATAATACATTTTTCTGTACGCAATATAATAAAAAAAAAGTATTTTACTTTGTTTGAAACCATCAATAACCTTGTTTTTGTAATCAAGTGAAAGGCTAAACTGCTCGATTTGCGCCGCGATTTTTCGGGAGCAGACCAAAACGTAAATGAAACGTATTAGAGAAGTCTCAACAATTGGGACGTGGGAAGTTTGTGTGAGCTTCGGTGAATCAATTAATATGGCTCGTCAATATTACATGGAGTTCGAACGAATTTGTTTTGATTTGATTGTAGCAACAATTTCATATATTTACCTTTAAATGTAGAAAACTCAATTTTACTAACTTATAATAATGACATTTGATAACTAAAATCGATGTTTGTGTGACGAAAGAGTTTCCAATCAGAAGAATGCATCAAATATATTGTGCGAAACATATTTCAATTTTGTTAAGGTTTGCTCTTCGAACTTTGAGATTCATTGTGCCCCATGCTTGATTTCTAATCTCGGGGATGGTTAAATATTTATAAACTTAACCGGTTTCTAAAACTATCACACTTCCGTACAACGTTGTTTTCGATATAGCACATGACCGCCCACATTATATCACCAATGGTATTGTAAGATTCCTCATGAATTTTTGGGGAATATACTGAAGTTACAGTCCATTTACGGTGCTTAGAACCGACTGTCGTGGTCACAACATTATATCACTCGTTATATTGGACGATTACTGTATTCGAGTTCGCTATTTTTGCGTAGTCCTTCAAGATTTCTAATTTATTAGTAACGGCTCGAAACATTTAATAAAATTTGAATGTAAAGATGAAAACTCTGATTTCGAAAAGTCTCGGTTAGGTAGAGGCTTTCTACATTACATCAACGATATGTATTTTTGTTCTTTTTTTGAGGAGTGGAGAAAAAGTATGTATCGAAGCGGAGTTAGAACTGAATGATGGAATGGTGCTGCAAAAAAATAAAAAAATCTCTATTTCGTACTGAAACTTTTTGTTGAATTTCAGACTTATTCATTTATGTAGATCGATGAAGCTAGTACTTATTGAAAATCGAAAATTTTGTATTTTTATTCATATATGTAAGCAGTTTTATTAGACGCAATATTATATTAGTATGTACACTTACTACATATATATATATACATGCTTATGTACGTATACATACTTATGTACAGGATTATAAATAATATGATTCGCAGATATCCGATAATATTGTTGAAATACGACAAAACAAATATGTATATAATTTCAAGTTCGATAATAAGTTACATACATTATTACTTCTAAGATTTGTAATGCTAATTTTTCTTCTTCTTAGAATTGAGCGAATATTTAATATTAGAATGCGCACGTTTGACAAAATATAATACAAATACACACATACATACGTACATACGTACCTCATAAGAATAAGTTTTATAAATAAAGATTTACCATTTCGGAGATGTAGACTAGTATAATGGGAAAATGAGAAGCAGTCATTTAATGCTTAAATTGTTACAATGACTAGTTTAAAGAGTAATAAATTGTTCGATTTTAAGTTCGCTTAAAATTAATAAAGTTCTTTTATTTACATGTTGCTATGTTCGAATTATTAAACAATATAAAAAATAATACTGTTTTTAACTTTCAAGCTTACATTAATATTCATGTACTTAATACAGGTAGTTTTAAAGTAGGGATTGTTCAAGCATAATTTTGTCGAAGCCCGGTGGCGGTCCGTAGTTGAAGTTATCCAAAACAATATCTACTATCGCACCATTGCCCACTATAAATTTTATAGACATTAGTTTAGCAGATATAAATGACAAAATTATATGAAATAACTTACCAAATACAACTGGATAGACGGTGCCCTTTACATTACGGAATGGTACTTCCAGATTTTTACCATTAAAATAGAAATTCAGCTCTATATGGTCAAATGCTATTCCAATAATATCCCCTTCTTCGGGAAAACTGTGCTGAGGCTGTGCAATCAAATTGCTATCTCCGCTTTCGATACTAACGTCTACAACATTGCTAAGCGGGTTATCGTCAGGTACATCTTCTATGCCAATCAGACCGGCAGCTGCGGCAGCGCCATTTACAAAATTCTTGCTAGTTGGTTCTTGTATGGTCACCACCACAGGACGGAAAGTTTCATTATTATTGCGCGTTGCATTATCTGAGCACAGGCACCACGATTCTTTGTCACAACCGCCAAACTTGCTTGTTAAATCTGTTTGGCGTGTTGCTAAACCGACGGACCAGCTGCCACCTTGCTGGATTTTTATTTCAAAGTATGATTTGGATTGTACAAGTGGTGCAGTGGCCAAAGCCCCGCCAGAGCCGGTAATTCGCAATTGTTTGGACAGTAGTATGGCATCAGGTCCTAACAAAGCATGGAGTAGTTAACAGCATTGAAAAAATCGAATATATCAGGAATATTTACAATTAGCCGATTTACTGGGGGCACTTACCTGCAAACGAGCAATCGAGGAATATTTCTGGTTCGCGATATCGATTGGATGCTGAAGCAGCAGTTTTTCTCATATTCCCATTAAGGCAAGTCCGTAAACAACAAAACATTTCACTGGTTAATACAATTTGATGCGATTTTTAAAAATAATTTATAAACTATACTTTTTCTTTGTTACAGTGATGAGAAAATGGACATGAACAACTCAGAATGTCAAAAACAGCTGTTTCTGAGGTGATCCACAAATTGTGGAATGTGGAGTATGTCTTTGTGGCCTTTTATTGTGGTGGGAAACTTAACTATGCCATAACCAAAACCGGATACAGAAATATTATTCAACATTTTCAAATTCCAATATTCTGAATCTCGGAAATTAATTTCTTAGTCAACGTTCTGTTTTGAAAAAAAAAAAAAAATAATTTTAGCATAGGCATGTGCGTTTAACAGGAGTTGGGGTCGTGGTTGCTGTCGATGTTTCTTAAATTTTATTACCGAATGCTGTAAGCACTAACCAAAAAATTCTCAGATTATAAAAAATTTATATACGTACATACAGTGGCTCACAAAAGGGCATAAGTAAAGAATAGGGTTCACTGCGCTAGAAAAAAATAAAAAAAAGTGTGCGTGGTCCGCATTTTGCTACTGATTCTTATGGTGTACAACTTTTTTTCCGCAAACGAAAAGGGTGGGGGGAGGGAGGGGGGGTGTTATGGTCAAGGGGGTATTTTCAATATTTGAATTTTTATGAACTATTTCACAAATAAATTTTTACATAGTGTTAATTACGTATTTTTTTAAAGAAAAAAATAGTTTTTCTAAAAAAAATGGGCATAATTTTTTGTTTTTTGATTTTCTCGAAACATATATTGCATACATATAATATATACAAATATACACATTGAGTGAAAGATCTCTTAATTAAATTATCCAACGATGGCAATATTTTTGAAATATAAGATATTAAAAATATTGAAAATTCCCCCTTTACTCCTCCATAACACGCCCCCACCCTCTATTCGTTTGCGGAAAAAAAGTTGTACACCATAAGAATCAGTAGCAAAAGGCGGACCACGCCCACTTTTTATTTTTTTTTAGCGCACTGGACCCTATTCTTTACTTGTTTCCACAAAAGTATTTTGCATATCAAGGAAATAAAACCTACGATTTTATTTTTGCTTTTTTTTTAGGTTAATTGATAAATTATGTACTAAATTCAATAACATAACAACTCATAACTTCGCTGGGACTTCATTAACACATAAACAATCATTGTACATAGGAACAAACTGAAAACAATTCAGAATTTGCAACGAAAGTATTTTGCATCATTAGGCAACTCACAAAAATATTTTGCTTATTTTTAAAATCCGTTATTTGGTGCAGATTTGTTTAATTGTTGCAAATTTCAGTTGAATTATAGTTACTGTACATCGATAGAGATTGATGAGCTGAGCATAACGGTATACTTTTTTTAGGGCAAACAAGTGCAAAACTAATCAAAGGTCAAAGTTAAAATAACGCATATTCTAAATACATACATATTTCTCTTAAATTCGTGGATGTGTTTTTAGAAAAATAGTTAGTTAGTTGATAGGAAATTGCACTATTTTTAATTCAATATACCTACATAACTTTTATTTAACTGTAAAATTTTTTTTAAAAAGCGAATTTATTTAAAAATATAAAATAAATTTATAAAACCCACATTTTCTTGTTAAATCCCCTAATAAAGTATATTTAAAACCTCGTTCATTTGATATACATATGTACATTATGTTATCAATAGTCCTCAATATATTAAAGTATTTAAAAAAAGCCCTGGTCGGTCCAACACCGGCTACGCCATCCATGGTATTTTTACCTCTAACTCCCTTTTGCGCAGGTAACTTTCGGCCGCGCACTTTTCGCACTTGAATAATATCAGCCCTTCTTTTTCTTAAATATTATAGAAGGTGGTTAATCCAAATTGTTTATATGAAGTAGTATATACACTTAAGTGATTTGATTCTAATTGAATATACATATATTTGAAATTAAAAAAAAAATATTTCTTGATAAATAAGATTAAAACTACATATGTACATACGTTGCTTTTCAAGTGAATTTTCTCCAGTTTTATATACAATATAAACGAAGTACCGTATCGTGTGCGCGCTTCATTCGGTGGGCCCCAGGTTCGAATTTTACAAAATGATAGAAAAGCTCCGAGTGCATTTCTGTCAAGAAAAAACCTTAGGGAAAAAATCATTTGTCGTTAGAAGTCGTAATGGCTAAGACATTTTTATTAAAACAAAATATTTAAAATATAAAAAAAATTTGCACCTAGCCTTGGTTTAAGGGTTTTTGGATAAAACATTTGTGCAGTTAACAATAAAAAAAGGCAATAACACTAGTAGAGCGAGTAGTAAACGCACATCTGTACCGTTTTAATGTCTTGCATGAAGTTTTCAAATTTATAGAATGAGAATCTTCCATGGACCAACTATATTGGACTGTGCCTCCCGAAAAATGCAAAAAATGCAACAAGTCATGAATGCATCGGGCAGAACTTCCAATTTAACTAAAGTTGATCCCAGAAAAACAGAGCGAGCTATTGCATTCATTTTTGTGATTTCAATGTGAGCGATGGATGCAAAAGAAGACTATTTTAATGAGAAAGGTGTGGTTAACACTTCTTTAAGAAAAAAAAATATAAATACCAAAACTGAATTTATCGCTCTATATTTGGAATTCTACCACTATCCGAAGAAATTTTATATTTACACAAGAATGTTAAAGCAAAATTTAATTATATTCTTAATAAAATTTGGTCACACCTTCAAAAGAATTGGCCGAATTTCAATATGTGGTAGACCGCTAACAATATTTGATAATACATCCCCGAATTCAAATTTCAATGCAAAAAAAAGTCACCGGTAAACTACAAACTCAAAGAAAAGGAAATAATGATAGAATACTAGATTACGACAACGCTGACAGCGTACACGTCACAGTTGTCCCTCCACAGGAATAATGAGGAGAAAAGTAAGGTGATAACTGCATTTGGGAGTTTCATTTTCGCTGCAGCTGCCACAAAACAAAGCTCGGTACTTCACATATACTCGTATTATTCTGTGTTTAACTCACGAATCACTCAAAACTCAGAAAAATCAACGTTTTAAGAGACTTGAAGGACATCAGTCCTTCAAACGAGGCAAGTACGAAGTAAAGGAAGTACTTTTGTAATCAACCTACTTTTCTCTGCATCGCGAAGAAAAGCAAAGCAGCTCAACCTGTTTTGTCCTCTTGAAGTCGCTGAAAGTCGCTTTGCTGCTCGTTCTCATTTGGATATCTTTTTTGGGTTTTCCCATAAGAATACAAATGCAGAGGTTTCTAGCTGGAAGTCGCGTCATATTGACGCACCGCTTATAGCAGTCACTTGGACATCAATTTAAATACAGAAGCTTGTTGCACTTTGTTGGCCTAGGCAAAGAACGTAGATTACAAAGAAGTTGCATCGCATTTCGTTTCCTGTCGAAATAACTCTCGTCCGATTTCACCACACCAGAAACCAATTGGATCTAATCTAATATCAATCAGCAAAAGTCAAATTAATTCTGGTATGGCGAAATTTGACGAAGATTTTCTGTTAGAGGAACGGTGGGAGTAAAGCAACTTCTTCGTAATCTACGTTTTTTGAGTGCTGGTTATCGAAATGATCTTAGCAATGCTTTGCTCCGTGTAGAAATCAGAAAATTTTGCAACCCAATTATCTCGCGCCAGTGGTTGAAGGAGTATTGAGAAGTTTGTGCAAAACTTCAAATCACGCTCTTTAATTTTAGCTTTCCATGAAGTAGATACTTTGAAAAATGTATTTGTATACGCCACTTTCTTTCTCATAATCTATTTTATTCGATTTTTTTTGATTCTTTTGAAGTCAGTTTTTCCCTACTTTCGGTCCTTTATAGCTAAGAAATGGCAAACAGATATTGCAAATGTTATGGGTATTTGCAGTTGTTAGCCTTGTTTTGTTTCTTTTTGGTTTTAAAAGTGAAACTTATTGGATAGTTTTCCGTGGATATGATGCCAAACATCCTACCCATAGATATTGGTAGGATACATGACTGAATTACACTGTACAACTGCAATTTTGTCACAGAGTAACCATGGTATCTTTCACGTCTGTGTGTTTTTCTTATTTGTATTTAAAGTTTAATGGGGTCATGATAGTTTTTGTACTACCAAGTACAAAAAATTGAAGAGCTAAAACTTTGATGCCTTAGGAAATTTTGTATATACACTTTGACCCCCCTTCTACCATTTTTTCATCATTTTAATCAAATTTCCCTTCAAACAGTAGCAATGAGAAATAAAATATTTGTAACAATTTTACAATGCCTTTGGAAAAGACGAGTGAAAAGTGTGATGTTGGCGGGCCTAGAAGCACAATTTCCTTGGGCATTAATGCTGTAACTTTGAAAGTTTTTGTACTTATTGACCGATTGCCCATTGTGACCCTTTTAACCTTTAAGAGCGAATAATAATAAACCCACACGTGCTGGACTATAAGTTTGTTCAGCGAAAGGAATCTGAACGATGCCCCCTTTCAGAAAAATGCCATGCTTACACTGTTGCATCACCATTATCCTAGATGCAATTTTAATCTTTTATTCAAAGACAACATAGGAAGTTTGTTCTATACATTTTGCTGAATTTGAAGATTCGGCAACACCACGCCTTGCTAAAGGAGCCGATGTTGCCAAGGGGTAGCGAGAAAGCTGTTGGCAGATAAAATATTTAATGATTGAATCATGATGAGTATATACATATCTTGAATCAGGGAAGTTCCCGTATCCAATGATTGTCTGCTGTTCTCCACGGATGGTTCTAAATTTGAGAACGAAATTGGAGCGTTTATTCCAAATAAATAGGAATCAATAAATCGTTCTGACTACTTGACCAATGTTGTGTCTTCAACGCCGAACTAGCGGAATCAATAGGCCAATTGACTGCCTATAATAGAAATAAGATACATACATCCATATAGAAGTATCTTAAGGGGTTACACCACTGTAGAATTTTAAAAAAACCGAAAAAATTTTTTTCATCGTAAAAGGTCTTTTAGGATCTCAAAAATAATATACTAAAGTATGAATGGCGGAAAAAATGTCTAAATGTCTAAATTTCGTGTTCTACCATGTTGAGACCACAGACCATAGCATACAGTACCGGAAACTTTAAACGCTTTTTTCTCAAATCCACTTTTTTCGAGCTGGCCGGAAACATAACTCAAAGAAATCTTTACCGATCGATTCAAAATTTTTACAGTACATTTGAAATCGTTATCTCCAGCGACGTACGAAGGGGTTTTTCGAAATTCAGCATATTTTTTTATTTATAAACAATTTTTTGATGATTTTTTGGTTCGAATTTGAAGCTTTTTCTTTAAAGTGTAGCCATTTTACGAAAAATTAATTTATCAAAAAACCCCTACGTACGTCTCTTGCTACTGTAATATGAAATTAAAAAATGTTTGGTTTTTTGTTCCAGATCAAAAATTGCGGGAGCTAGGTTTCCGGCCGTGGACCGATGCGAAAAAAACGCATTAGCGGGAAAATGCTGCTGAGCCGCCATTTTGTTTTTGAATTGCTCAACTTAATCGTTTTTCTGTACTTCAAGACTCATATTAAAAAACACTTTTTACAGAATTACAATTATTCAATTTTGATTGACCAAAAAAAAATCCCGAAATATGCCTTTTTTTCGTGCTCTACAGTGGTGTAACCCCTTAACCTACTTAGACAGCCAAGCAGTTCCGAAAACGCTCGACTCTGTCACAAGCGCAATCAGGACATTTACTCACTGTCTCAGATCTCTCAACGAAATAGCTGCGTATTTCGCTTTGCATCTTTTTATAGGTACCTGGCCATAGTCTGACCAGGCAACGAGAAGGCAGATGTTTGTTTGATGAAAACCCATTTTTGCACCACTTTCGGAATCCTGGAGGAGTTTGGTCATGCCGATCTTTACCTGCAGGTTCATTATATGGTAAATCTCCTTTAAGGATGCGGGTATAAGATGTAAACTTCTTGAGGCTCGCAACAGCACAAAACACTCTCGCCACCACTTTAACCAAATCTAGCATTTTAGGAAAAAAACAAATATTTTAAATATAGACTTCTATTTCTGAAAGTACTTATCGCACTTGGCGTTCTCTGGCTTAGCACCAATTCCGAGTTTATCGTATTGGGATACTTTAGCCTAATCTCGATTTTTCTTTGCTCTTTTGCTCAAAATCCACATATTCGTAATACCATGGAAATTAGAGGTAAACCAGAAGAACTCAAGTGTCATTTCGATATGTAAGTACTTTCAGAAACTGAAGTATAAAGGGGGCAAATATTTGATATCGGGTGTGTTCGAGCTGCGATTATTGCAGCAGTGTTACTTTTGATGATAGAGCATCACGTTCTTCGGCAAAATTTCGGCAACGTCACGTGTTCGTTGAATAAAATGTTGACAATCTGTTGCTCATCACTAGCAAATCAAACGCAATATAAAAATTGTTACTGCGCAATTGAGATGGAGGAAGAAAAGTAAGTAAAGTTTTTATAAGTGTTATTTTAATATGTAATATTGTTTATTATTTCTTTTTAGCTTAAAATTAAGCGTGACTGAAACCAAATTATTGGTCAGGTGTCGATTAGACCTGGAAGATGAGTTTACTTGCGGGAGGAGAAAGAAACATGTCCTTTGGGGCAAAGTACTGGACAAGATGAAAAGTGATGCTCCAAATCTCACCCCTACAAGAGATCAGTTGCAAAGAAAATTTTTAAACATGGTCGCAACCTATAAAAGAATAAAGAAAAGAAACAGTTTTACGGGAAGAGATGCAACAACTTGGGAATATTTTAACGAATTCGATGAAGTGTATGGCAGTAGACACTCCATTTCTACCCCATCTCAAAATCTGCAGAGTTCCCCAGACATGCTAGACGTTTTATCTTATGTCTTCTCCGCCTTCGTTTGTCCATGTTTATCAAAAATTTATCACTGCCCCTTTCCATCATCTCATCAGCTATCAAATAAGTTAAAATCTCCATATTTCCCAATTACGCGTTCTGTGCAAAATAAATGCTGCACATTATCAGCTGAGTATCAGCAACAGAGTATCAAGTAAGTAACAGGGTTGCAATATTGCTGTAATTATTGAGCGGTTCGAACACACCCATCCTTGAAAATGCTATACTGTATGAAATTTAAAACACATCGCATCGCCAGTAAAACTTTCACTAATAACATTTGAAAGAAAACACAGTATGTTTATTTTTTACAATTACACAAAACAATTTTAAAATTTTTATTTAATTTAATTTTATTCATTTGCGGTTTCTCCACTTACATTTCATGCGGCTATGTTTGTATGTATTGTATGTATGTATGTAATTCGTTCTACCTCATTTCTGTTAATTCCATATACCCAACTGCTTGGGTCAACTGCGATCGGCATTCGAAATAACTGGATTATAATGTATTTTCTAATAGATCTTTGTGAACTGAAAAATTGTTCTACACTTAAACGCAATTAAAAAAAAAATAATAATAGTATGTAGAAAAGAACTTAT
Organism: Anomoia purmunda; assembly: GCA_951828415.1. NCBI lineage: Eukaryota > Metazoa > Arthropoda > Insecta > Diptera > Tephritidae > Anomoia > Anomoia purmunda. The sequence continues at coordinate 56,313,631 of OX639993.1, forward strand.
ACAAAATGAATGCCGTTTACTAATTTGTGAACTAAAATTAAGATTAGAGATTTATACATATGTGGAAAAATTTTGTTTGTTTGTTGTAAGCCACTTTCGCATATCGCCGCTGAATCTCCGAATTATAGTACTCGTTATTTTGCTTATGTTATTTTGCTTCCTACACTCTGTATGTTTAATTAAGTAAACAATTATTTTTCATAGTTGTAATTATATATATATATATTTTTTTTTTGTAGTTTTGTTTTTGAATGCAACAATACGTTTAAACTCACAATATTACAATATTTCCGCTAAATATTTTTTTTACTTTTATATTATTTTAAATATTATTATTCAGCTTCTTTGCTTTGCTTTATCATAAATTTTATTTCATTTGTATTCATTTTTCTTTTCTGGTTTGTATGTTATATCTTATGTATGTATGTATGTATAAAGAACAAGGCTTGTCTTTTATGTAATTTTTTTGTTTTTCAATAATAGATGTATGTTGTTGTTTATGCGATTTTTATATTGAAATATTTCTCTTTTTTAATTACATAAGCATTTTTCAATATAAACGTTTCTGTTACGTTCTGTATGTTTGTTTTTTTTTCGAAAATTGAATAGCAAGCAAAATAAATAATTTATACGAATTCTAAATATTATGTAAAAGTTTGCCTTTGCCTTGTCGAGTTTACTGCACTTTCGAGCATTTCTCTTCATTGGAATTGAGTTGAATGAGTTATCTTTTTTTTTTAAATCAAACAAAAAAATTCTCTTATGAAAATTTTAGAATTGATTTTGAATTTGTTTTTTTTTTTTTTTGTTTTATGAACTCAATGTTAAGGTTCGCTTGAGTACTTCTATGTAATATAGTAATTTTAATAATGCGTAAATTTGTAAAATTGAATAAAATATTATTAATCGAAATGCACTGAAATTTTCAGTTACATATATGCACCCAGTATTTACTAAGTATTGTATGTATGTATGTATTTATGTATATTGTTTGTGGTAATTACCTTTTTATTTTAAAATAAATCTAAAAATGTGTTTATAATAAAAACGTTTTTATTTCTCTTATGTTCGGTATTCGTGTCTGTCTATATGTTTGCATGTATGAAGGTATGTATGTGTGTGTGTATATGTATGTATGTATATGTTTGTCACAATGATAAATGTACATTTTCATCATTGTTATTTCTTGTACAATATTTAATTAAATATCAATATTTTTGTATAGAATGCATAGATGCTATATTAAAACTTTTTTCCATTTACTTATATAATATATTATTTATATTAATTAAATACTCTTTTCTATGTTGTTGTTATCGGGCACGAGTTTGATATGTTTTCAAGTATTTTCCACATTTTTCATTTACATACGAATGTGTGTATGTATGTATGCAGAATACATCCATGCTGCTTGCTGCATACGAGTACATACATAGTTAGTTAGTCTAATTATTTTGTAGAAGTGGAATTTTCACTTCTAATTTTTTCTCTGCTTGTTATTCCTTTACCGGCGCGTTCGCATAAATGCCTAAAAGCTAAGGATTTTTTTTTTGATAATTTTATATACTTTAATGCCGTATATGTTAATTTATATGTCTGTATGTATGTAGTTGGTTGTAAGTAATAATTCGCGCTTCTTACACAGCTATGTATGTAACTTTTATGCACTTCCATTATTGTGCTCCATTTGTATGTCCTTGTCAAATTTGTCTACTTAAATTTTATACTAAAACAAATTTACACACTTCTATGGTCAATTACGATTTATGTATATTCAATTATTTTGTTTTGCTTTTCCACACCAAAATTATTGAACGTAAAAATGTCTTCATCTGCTAGTTTCAATTACCCTTAAGTTGTTTGTTTGTTTTGTTTCTAACTTCGAGTTGGGAACAAACCTCTACAATATGTCTTTTTTCATTGGATGTTTTGTATACACCAAAACTTTTTATAATATCGATTTACGAATTTACTGATTACAATTATTTTGTATTAATGGTGTATTGTTTATTGTATATATTTATGTATATTTTTCAAATAGTTTATGCAAAAATTTCACTAATTCAAAATTCGTTTCATTAAGGTTTTCTTTAGTTAATTATTTTTTGATAATATTATATTTATTCTATGCCTGTATAGTAAGAGATGAAAAATTAGAAAATATTTATGAAAAAACGAGTTTAAAACAAAACTAAGTGAAAGTCAAGCTAATTAAAAAGTAAAAATTATAGTGATAATTTCTGATTCTTGTCTGAATAAATGTAGAATAGAATTATAGTTGCACTGCACGTTTGACGCAAGCACCGCGTTCGAAAGTCTTTTAATGCAAATTCCTACAGCCGCTGCAGCAAATATTCAAATCATTTAAATGTTATATTTTCTTCTGGCGTTCGGAAATACTAAATAATTTTTTGCACCACAAAAATACTCCATTTACGAACGGACCATTCCTATTGCTTGATTTTGAATGAATCATAAATACAGAAAATGAATCATAAACAAAGAAAATTACATACGAGGCCACGAAAGTAGCATCGGGCATATTTTATCTCAATAATAAATGGGAAAATCAATTTTTCGTGGAAATGGTTAGAACCTTTTCTTTGCTGTATAAAATTGTATTTTTTCCAACGGCATCAACGTATGCTGGTGTTGATTTGTTGTTGTTGACTTTTGTATAGCGTAGCGGGGTACACTGGGTATTTCTAATAATCTAAGCTTGACTTGGAGTTTTCCTATAATCTAAGCACGAAATACCGCCTATTACGTAGTTTTGTTTTGCTTATGCTATAAGGTTTTACACCTTAGAAATCCGTGATGAGTAACAAGAGTCCAATAGCGAGGGTTGAGATAAATCAAGACAATCCACTTAAGGTCTCATATCAAAAATCATCACTATAAATGAGTGGTATTTCCAAGAAACAGTAAGTCAAATATACTAACATAAATTATGAGCCCTTATTAACTAGAAAATAAAGCTGCTCTCAGCCGTCGTCGCAGGGGAAGTAGCTTTTGTAACCCTGTTCGAAGAACCTAGATTATCTGAAACTAAGTTTAGCAGAGAAAGTACTATGACACTTGAAATGAAAATACCGAGAGGTAATTGTACACTTCCCTTCGGAGCTCCGTCCACCGCATGGCCTTCAAGCTGCTGTACAACAGCACTTAGAAATAAGTGATTTTTATAATAAAAAATATGTCAACTCACATTAGAGGCATTCTCATAAAAGCCAAATTAAGCTTAATAATCCAAATTGACTTATCACCCATTCTTATCCTAGCAATGCCCTCAAATGACAATGAAAATAAATTATTAACTTAACTAATTTTCATTTTCAGTTTGCAGAACAATGCCCTCCTAAAGAGAGATATTTACATTGGATTGGGCCACCTAGGGATTTCAGTATCAGTATCTCTAAAACAGTCAAAATAATGATCAAAGATAATGTAGCATTTAATAGGTATGTTCCGTGTTTTTATTTTTTAAGATTATATTGACATTAAGTAACCGCGCGAATAGTAAACTGATTTTTCTTAATTTAATCTGAATAAATTGAAAACTATAATCAAATTTTGACTGCAAGTAGAGTGGAAATTTGTATGCCCTGAAATCCGCTTGAATTAAGCGCTCAAACTTTGGGCGAGTTGGTATTTACAAATTGCTTTTTTTGTATCAGGAACGTTCCTGACGATTGTACCTTTGAAATCAATATCTGTCATTCATACAAATCCCCATTCGCAGGAAGCTTTGGGTTTTTGTTTTCACCCGAAGCAAAAATCAGCGAAAATCCATTTTTCTCATTAGTCGCGACGAAAACTGGATCCAGTAGGACAACCCTAAACATAAAGAGTAATGTATGAGGCGTGTGTATTTGGTTGGATCAAAGGATACGAGCTGTTAAATCTGGGTAAAACCCTTAGTACGGAACGCCACCGACAACAACTCATCAATCTGAAGATATCGTTGAACCAAAAAGAGCCGGAATGGGCGACCACGACAGAAACGAGAATGACTGATTTTCCGTCATTACTATGGAAGATAACGGCGGAGAAGTCTTACCCCACCAGCTGTATGGTCCAGACGAAAAACAAAATACTTTCAATAACATACATAGATACATAGTATATTGGACCATTTTTTTTTAAATTTTTTTAAATATAATATATACATACATATGTATGAATGTACATATATACATAGACATCTTGTCAGGGCCGCCGAGAGGAAACCCAGGCCCAGGGGTAAAAAGGTGGGCCCCCTTTCTAAATAAAGTTTCGAATACTTCATTAATTTCATCAACTATCTTTCTACTTACTACTTCAATGTTTTTAAAGAATAAGTCAAATACGACGATTTTTGCTCTCATCAGTTCATAACATCTGTATTGAATTTGCTTTATAGTTGATGTTGGGTGAAAGAAATTTTTTTTTATACGATTTCGAAAATCAATAGAATGTATTAATCAGTTCATATAAGCATATAGATTTTTGGTCAGAAATATTTATTCAGATTATATCGGAATATAGGGATAGAAGGACTTGACAGTTAATTAGAAGATAGAAACATCTTATTCAAACATTTATTTATCGATCTGATTAATTAAAAAACAGTTCTTTCGAAGTCTGTTGACTATCGTGATTAAGTTTTTGAACATGAATTTTAAAATCCTCCAATCTTAAAAAATAAATAATTGTTTGAATTAATCGACTATCAAAAGTATTCTAATTTAACTATTCACTCAATTTCCTGAAAAATGCGGGCCCATTCGAGAACTCCGGGCCCGGGGAAAACTACCCCCGACTCCCTTCCCTCTCGTTGGGCCAGCATCCTGGTGCAACCGAAATTTATATCCGGCTCAGGAATGCATTGAATTTTTATGGCAAATAGTTTATGGTATTACAACCCCTAACAGTTGCTTGTTAGTTCCATTACATTATTTCCAGAAACGTAACACAATTGCTTAGGATCAAACTCACTTGCGATAGTCTTAAAAATGCTCACATTTAAAAAATAATTTAAAAAATTTATCAAATTAAAGGTTATTACAAAAGAGGAAAAATACAATTACCATTGAGTTTGTCGACAACTGTAATGTCCGTAATGTAATGTAATAATGTAAATTAAAATAAAACAAATAAAGTGTTTTTTTTTTGAACGAACAAAAATATTTATTAATACACAAAATTATTTACTTTCAGTTATTTAAGGAGTTTCGTTAGTCTAAGGAATACACACTCGTAAAGAACTGATATTTGGCCGCCAAAAAAAGCAGGCAAAAATATGTAAGTATGTATGTACATACATATGCACATATATATTTACTTTTATCTATGTGAATTCTTAGCGGCACAAATAAAAATACAAGCTAATCCATATAAGTATGATAGGTATTGTTAGGCTTAAGAAGAAACATAAATATTTGTAATCATAATTTACGGCATGATAAGGCAATCAATGAAGTTGGATATGGAAACGAAAAATACTGAGATTATTTTATAGAAATTATGTATGCATAATTTCGCAAGCAGTTTCCAATTACTTTTTTCTTTTGTTTTTATTTGAACTAATTTTACTTTGAAATTTGCTTAAATTTACGATTATTCCATACACGTGTATTTCATGTAGTTTTAATTTTTAACATATTCCCTAATAATTTATTTTGTTAATACCTGCTATTATGTTTTCTACACCACATACATATATTTGCCATCCATTTTTTCTTAATAATTACGTAATTGCTTTTTATTTCTTTCTTTTCTTATTTTTAACGCAATTTCACTGCTTCGACACACACTGTACTTGTTCTCACTGCTTGCAAATTTACTTGCCTTATGTTACTTTATTTCATTATAACTAAAAAAATTTAATTTTTTTTGGTAACTGCTTCTTCTTTTGTTTACTATAAATGTATGTATGTATGTATGTATGTAGATTGATTATATTATTCACCTTTGCGCTATATTCCTTGAATTTTTCTTATGTTTTAATAATTTTCGGTAAATATTGCATTCTACTCATTTCATGTATAAATAAATTAAATAAAACATTTAAAAGTTTCCTCACCGGCTATTTTATAGTATTAATATTAAAATTATTATTATTTTTGTTTTTTTTTCTTCGCTATATTCTGCTTTCTTTTTTGCTATTTTAGTTTTTTTTTTTTACTTATTTCTTAAAGACGCATTTTCTGCAATGTAAAAGTTAATTTTCGCTGATATGTATTTGTTGTTTTTGTGATTTTTTAATAGTTGAATAGATTTGACTGCACGATGCTTCTTCGAATTTTACTTCGCATTTTCCATTTTTTTTTTGTTCTAAATTTTTGTTTAGCAATATTTCCCATAATTTATTTGCATGTATATTTTTTTCATCATATTTAATTAGTAAATAACTTCTTAAAATTACAGTTTAAAACTTAGTTTTCCTAAGCATCTTTGCGGCGGCGTTTGTTCTGACCTTTTTGAATTATACAAAATGTAAGATTTTAGGTTCAAAGATATGTTTGTTGTTTGTATTTTTGTATCGTATTTGCCGCTCTTCGACTTTTTTGTTTGGTATTTTTGTTTTATATCTTAAACATGCCTACTGCTGTTGTCTTTTTTCGCTTCTACAGTTTTGGTTTGTCTTTTCTTTGTATCTTCATTCAATGCTTATCATAGTCGAGTGTTGGTAATATTTTATACTATATGTATACATAATATGTACAGATATACTGTTAAATTAATTCAAAACTCAATAATAAATAAATAGTAGCTTCTTTACTTTACTTTGCATTTGTTAATATTGAATGTATATAAACAAAAACTTTTGAAATACACACAAAAGTTTTGAAATTAAAAACGCACTGAAAATTTGGTGTTTTTGGTGATGAAATTTTACGCCGCTACTGAAAGTCAATGGTCAAATACCTGCAGTAATTCTTCGTTAATTCATCTGGAAATTGTTTTAAAATATTTCATTTACAAAAATATTATCTTTCCTACAGTTGCCAAAAATTATGAACTTGTGGTAAAGTACTAAGTTATTGACATAAAATAAAATTAGCATAAATGATTGATTCGGGTTTCAATTATATTATTGATTAATATTGCGAATTGGTATAAAATATAAAAAACTTGTTAAACTGAGCTCGCTCTAAACTTGAGATTACACTACGAACTTAGGCTTTCAATTTTCAAGGTTGAAAAGAGAAAGGAAAACGATTAAAAAATAGTTACAAAATGTATATCAATTTGAAATTAATTGTTCTTTTAGATTAAATTATTTATATAAATAGTGTGAAGTAAAACATTTTCCCCGAAATCTGGCAGACATCCGTAAGACTCGTTTGTAAACAACTTAGAACTTCATGCCACGTGCCGCTCAGATTTCCTGTCAACATGTCCTAAAGATTTCGGCCTTTTTTTGCCGACGAGTTTGACCGATGGCAGATCTCTACAATTTTCGCTAGCTGAGTGATAATCAAAAGAAAAAAAGAGTGTTTTCAAAAAGTACTCACACCAGTATACAAAATTTAAATGGGGAAAACTGATTGTGAAACTTCAAAGTAAACAGAAAAATTGCCAACTCTTGTTAAAGAGAAGAAAAAAAAACAAACTTACTACCGAAAATTGATCGCAATTCGAGCGAATGTGCGAATCGAAAAATTTAAAGTGATTATTTAAAAAAGCAATGAATTCAAGTAACAATCCTGGAGTAGATTGCCGCTTAAGAAAACGGACATGAAAAAAAATCGCCATTATTTAAAGTAGTAGCAAAGAAATTTTGACTTTTGATACTTGCCACTTTTTCTTCTTTCAGTAGCAATGAAGCGGGGATATATTTCTGTTGCAAACCTAGGTTGTCTTTAGAGTAGAAAACTCAACAACTATGAGTAACTCAATTTTCAGGCGATTTATCGAACCATCACTGTTGGTTGATAACTAATTGCCGTTTCGGTACATCTGGCATGTGAAATGAACCATCCTTTTCAACCACTGGGCAATAAACCACAATTCTGTCATTGAATTGCAAACTATTCTATCCTTTCGAATGTCAAACTTGTAAATACGTATGTAAGTATGTTTTTTAGTAGTAGTAGATAGATAGTCGTCTAGAAACAGATATGCTTAACTGTCTCCATACGCTTACTAAACTATTTACGTTTTTGCTAAAAATCTACGAAATTTATTATAATTGTTATATTTGTTATTTAATCAACAATTGCTAATTTTAGCTAAAATGACACACTTAACGTCAAGAAGTGTACATTTATAAATAACCATTGAATTTACGCTGATATTGCGTTTTAGTCAAAGCTGTTTTCATATACATACATATATGCTGTAATAAATTTTTGCTTAGGTGCTATTGAAAAAATTTCGAAAATAATACATAGGTTTATATATTGAAATTACTCCGCTAAACTACATCATAAATACCTAAATATATATGTATAATTGTATGTATGTTTGTATGTATTGTATATGTATATTTAAGTTTGAAAAAAAGGCGCAATTTATGATATGCATTTAGTAATCAGTTGTCTTCTTCAGCGACTTAAGGTGTCGTAGAAAAAGAGAGATATAGATACATATGTATGTGTACTTATGTATGTATGAACGTTTGTTCATAAATATCAAGTAAGTTTTGTTTTTATTATGTTTTTGTTTTTCTTCTAATATTTTCTTTATAGCTACAATTAAACGTAGCCGTTTAGATATTAAATATTTTATTCTAACCTCACTTTTGCATTTTCACACGACACTTACTGTTTGCCGTTCAAGTGGCGAAAGGATGCAAACACCAAAAATTTCAGCGCGACATTCAAATAATAAATAACTACATACAATTAAGAATTTGAAATACAATATACATATATATATGTATATATATATATTAACAAAATATTATTGGACGGAATATGCATATGCCGACTAAAAAATACAAACTATTTATTTTTAGAATAGGTGTACATATATGCATGTATTTATGTATATATGTATGTATGTATGTATGTTGTAATCGCAAATTGCATTTCGCTCGGTAATATTTAAAAACTGTAATTGCTTTTCATCAAAACATTTTTCAAAATTATTTGCATGCGTAAAAAAGTTTGAATTTTGTTTATGTAACAATTGCGTCCGAGGACGCAGGATTTTTACCCGGTTCTCCCCGGATCGCATATTGGTTTGTATTTATTTTTGTAATGCGAATATGTGTGAAGGCGTACTCGAAGCTTGATGCGCTTACTCATTTATGTAGTACGAGTACATACTGCACATACATACATATGTATTGTATATGTATGTATGTATGTATGTAGATAGTATTTACAGTAACACAGACACATACATGGATATACATATCGATGCTCATATGTCCTCATATAAATAGTAGGTAGGTATGTTTGCATTATAACACTATATAGATATATGTATATATATTATCATTTTAACCATTTGAATTTCCTTTGGTATGTCTAGTACTAAACTAAGAAATCAGTAAATTAAATAATTAAACAATTAATGAATACAACAAATTGCAATAAATGTAAAATGTTGTTAAGATTTTCTTTTGTTTTTGTTTTGTTTTTTATTTTATTTTATTTTTTTTTGTTTAGTAAGGACAACTTTGGTAATGAAAACACATAAAAATTCTACATTTAAAATACTAATTTTTTTGCTTTAGTTTTAAACTTAAGAATGTTTCGAAAAAAACGCATATATTACAATATTATATGCTTGTATGTGTGTATTAGAATACACATACTTATATGCATGTATTATGTATATATGTATGCATCTACATATGTTTGTTTGTATAACAACATCGTCTAAAACAACATTATGTTTCATTTAAAATTAGCTTTATTCAACGCACGCACGCACCAGCAATTCGTACTCAATTAACTCGCGACAAGTTCTAGCATAAGGCCACGTTCACAGTGTTGAGATCTTTGAAACTAAACCGAGATGATGAAGTCTAATAATGCGATGGTCTAACAGATGCAACAAATTTTTTCATACACACCAAGTTAAATTATTAAATATTTATAGAGTGCCTCGCGAAGTTGCTACAAATTATCAAACTGGATTTCATTTGAAATACGTCCTTAAACTGGACTCTTTTTAAAGTTTGCGATTAGTGTCCATCGAACGGCTTTTGGTTCAAGTTAGTAGTTAATTCCAATGGCTAGCTTCGAGTTTATGTCTTCCCCCGTACATATCGAGTCCTAGTCGCGAAAAACGTAAGTGGCATTTGCTTTAAAAAATGTTATTTCCGTTTTTTTCGCGGCTAGGGCCCGATATGTGCTAAAATTTGTCAATGTCACCTACATTTTTTTTAATAGTACTTTGTTAACCAAAAAATAAATTTACTATGTTCCCCCATTTCACTGAAAGATTACTCAGCACGTTAATATTGTCTTCTAGATCAATACTATAATCATTATTTTAACATATTCATAACTCTCAAAACCTCCTCATTGTGTACCTGGCCTTACTGACACCGTCTCGTCGCTTGGCTGTACAGTAACAGCTCCGTTTTTTCTTCTTCAATGTTCATAGATAGCCATACATTTTTGGTATGCATGTACCGTTATATATTGTTACTGCTTTCTTTATCATTTATTTATTTATATGTCTAGTATATTAATTGGTTTAAACTTACATAATTTTTTACGCTACGCAAGATGATATGTCATGATACAATTTAAATTTACTCAATTTCTAATTTCATCTGTTATTGTTAATATTTTCTGAATTTTTTCACTCATTTTCCATAAACAAGTTTTCAATGTTTACTTATTTTATCAGTCCCGATTACATTGTCAGCAGCACGCTATACATACATATATTTTTGCTCGCATTAATGCAGTTGCATTTTAACTTTCTTTATTAATTTCAATTGATCCTTGATACTACAACATTGCTTCTGTTTTGTTCTTTTGTTGCCAACTCATTCAACTTGTTATCTCATTTACTATGCCGTCTGTGAATTGCGTATGCTATTTTTTTTAGTTTGTTCTATGTGTGTGTGTGTGTGCTTTTTTTTTTTCATAAACTGGGCGGAAGTTAGTTTAATAAGTTTTAATAGTTGAGTTTTATAGTTCTAGGGGAAAATCGCTATGTTTGTTTTGTTAGTTAGTTTGGTCTGCTGCAGACTGCTAGTCTCCAAAAAGTTGTATGCAAATTTAAGTAAGTTACGAATAACGGGTACAGAGTGGTATAGTGGTAGAAAAGCGATTCTTGTACATAAAGTACATTTGTATATGTATGCTTGAGTTCTTAGTTAGTTAGTTAGCTCAGAGTTCTACTTTGGTTTGTATTGCTGAGTTTTATTGAGTTTGTTTAGTTCGTTTTTCGAGTTACATGTACTCTACTCTAGCTAATCTAGCCAATCTTTGGATATCCACTATGGTTCATTCTCTCTGTTTTCATTTCGGTTAATTTCAATTAGAGCGCAGGTGGAGCCTATTTCTTGTTAACTCCTGGCCACCCTAATTTTCTTACGGGCGGTCAATTTTGTTTTACTGTTTTACTGGGGATTGCATTACGTTACGGCTTAGAAAAAATATTACAACATTTATTTGCTGTAAGTTTTGCGTAAACAATTTAGAAACCTTATTATTTGTTGTTAGTGTTTCATTTCTTAATTTTGTTTTTGATCCTACGTGTTTTTTTTGTTTTTTGTTGTGGTAATCTATTTTGCATTATCAAAATATCTAGGCGTTACTGCAATAATGCGGACTACTTCAATACCCAGCAGATTCAGGATTTTTATTATGTTAATTTTTGGACAATAATATAAATTATATTTTATTATATTCAATAGCATTTACAGCATTTTTACTTTCGGGACTCTCAAATTTTTATATTTTTATGGGTTTTTTGTATTACTTTTTAATAATTATATGTTTTTTTTTGTTTTATTCTAGAAAGAGAGCTATTTAAAGGGCACATTCGGTTAAGCTATAAATAGTTGTTGGTTTTTTTTTTGTGTTATCATTCATATACTTTATATTTTAGTTTTCCTATGACAATAATATTTAAGTCATGTACTTATATGCTTGTTTATGATCAATAACGCATTTGTTTAGCATTTCTCTTCTTTTTTTTTTGGTAATAAAATCTATGTATATAATTTAAAAAATCTCAAATGACGGAAATCAAAAAATTTATAAATTAAGAGCATGGTGCGGTTTGAAAATCTTTTGTTTCTAATATTATCAATTCCTTTTTATGAAATTTAATTGTGTTTTTTTTTAATGAACAGCGAAAAATTTAAGTATGAAATCTTTTAAGTATTTAAAACATAAATAAATAATTGGTGACAAAATATTAACACAACCACTGCCTACTGCATAAAACCCAGCGAAAAGTATAAATCTGTAAAAAGTATCATGCGACAAAAATCTCGTGTGACACTTGCATTTGCTAAAGTAAAGCAATAATTTTCTAAAATTTAGCAACAGTGTGTGTAAAAATTCAGCATACAATACAGTTTTTTCTGTACTGCGAACTTTGTCGTCACTGTGTTTTTAAAATGATTTTGTCGGCTTGCTAAAATGTCACGCATGTTGATTAAATAAATATTTGTATTTTTTGTTGTTTTTTTTTCAGCTTAAGTTCGAAATTGCTTTTAGCTTTCTTGTAGCTACTATTATACCAAATTGTATTAAACTGCGCACGGGCAATAAGTTTTATTTATATACATATGTATGTAATTACCCGTATACATCTACATGCATATAGGCCTATGTATTTTTATGTAAAATTCCGATCTATTTCAATTGCGAAATTTCATATTATACATACATAAGTATGTACATATGTATTGTATAATTATTTACTTATTTTTTGGTACATTTTTATATGTTTTTTTTTTCTAGCTTTTTTTCATAACTAGCTTCTCATTTTTGCATGCCAGCTGCTTGCTTTGTACACCCCTCGTTTACCTCAGCCCTTTTTGCTTTGTTTTTACAAACTCAAAATTCTCTCTGCTCTGCCGTAATTTCATATATGTAGATTTTCATGCATGTATGTATGCATGTGTGTTTGTTTTTTGTGTGTGTGTTATGTATGTATGAGTGTACTATGTATGTACATTCGCAACTATAAGTGCGTATTCGAAAGTTATCAGTTGTTATTGTTATTTTCACTGCAGCACTACTTCTCCCTCGCCCCAGCTGTCTCTCATTCATTCTACTTCAATTAAGTACAGCCCAATTCGAGATATCATTCATGAACAACAGTTGTTGCCACAAGCGCGCCATGCACTCGTATTGCTAATGCCACACTAATAACCATAATTGCCGTACTATGCTGCAATGTGCGTTGTGGCCGGCAATACGTAGGAGTAGACGCCAGCAGCAGCTGCCGCTGCTGGTGTTGCACCCGTAATCAGTGTTGTTGGTATGTGATGGGTGGCGGCTAATGTGGCGGCAGCTGCTGCACTTGCCGCATAATGATGCTGTTGCTGTTGCTGTTGGTGATGGTGTTGGTGTTGGTGTTGTTGTTGCTGCTGCTGCTGCTGTTGGTGATGGTGGTTATGGTTATGATGCGTTGGTATAGTGTTTGCCGATGTTGTTTGCTGCTGCTGCTGCTGGTGTTGTTGTTGTTGCTGCTGCTGCTGGTAGTGTGATGCGTAATGTTGATGCTGTTGCGTTTGCTGTTGTTGTTGCTGGTGCGCTGCCACTGCTGCCGCTGCTGTTGTAACGGGTCAGGTCGGTGTTGTCATTAAAAATTGATGATGCTGCAAGTCGCGTTCGGCCTTTTTATTGAGTAAATCATGCCTTGATTCCATACCCGCTCCTCTGGAAAGTGAAACAATAATTTTTAGCGAATGTTGGTAAAAAATTTTAAAAGTTCAAAATTAATAAAAAAGTTATCGCTTAGTAAGTATTTGAAGCGCTAAAGTGGAAGTATATGGGTACATACACATTACGTGATATGGTTAATATTCTAACTTAATTGGAATCATTTAAGCGAATACATTAAGTTAGCTCACCAAATAAGTTCATATGTATTTTGTTAAGCGAACAATAAAATTAGATATGAATTAAGACTTCCGCAAAAATATTTTGGTTCAACAACGGAAAATTCAGCAGTTGGATCATATTGAAAATGTGTCTTCAAATCGAGTTTTGTTGTAAAAATATTTATGTTTTCAGGTTAAATAGATGTAGAATATAAAATTAAAATATCGGCTGCTCCACCGATAGCCTGCAAAATTTAATCGGTTTAGACAGGCCTGAGTTATTAAAGCTTTAAAGAAAATTGGGTTTGAAGTTAACTGTCTTTTTTCAAACTCCTTCATGCAGATATTTTAAGTTTAAATTTCTCTATCGTTTGTGGCCTTATTTTGAAATAATATTTTTAGATGCATTTTTAATACGGGAAAGCAAATATATGTCCCATGGTTGAACAAAATATGTTGAGGGTAGTCTGAAATTACATCAAATGCTATCATTCACATAGAAACATAGAATACATTTTTTGTATGGAGCGTGAGCTATCTTAATGTAGATACTCGTATATGTATGTATGTATGGTTTTCTAAATAAAAACAAAAATTTTAAAATGCTTACGAGCAATGTTTTTTTACCATAGTGTGCTGGTTTTGTGAAATTAAAGAATAACATATCTGAGGTGCATGCGGCCAATATTTAATTAATATGAAAAAATGAAATTATAAAAACATAAAAAAGTAATAGTACTTAACATTACTGGTTAATTTAATACTTAACATATTAAAACAGTAAATACGTACAACATAATATTCAAAATGAACATGGGTGCTCAAACTATTCATTTGGTGCGAAATTCAATAAGTATACTCATTTGGTACTTATATATTCAGTTTTGCAATGGCATTTTTATGCATTTTTAGCATACTGTAATTGTTCGATTTATTAGTGTCATAACCCATTAGTAACTCAACAAAACAGCTGGAAATCAACAACAGTTCATACAGAGATCGAGTCACCAAAGGAAACTGATGAGGAGATGTGGTGATCTCCGAAATAGCAGCTTTAATTTCTAACGCACTGACTGTTGCTGTCGTTTTTCCTAATACTTTTCCATATAACTGGCCTTCAACTCAAAAATATGGTAAATGGCAATGATGGTTGATAGAATGTTAGATTTTATTTTTGGCTCGTTATTTAGTGGCCTACATTTTTTCGATCTCACTAGCGCTCTGAGAATGGCTTTCATTTTGTGTTTTTTTATGTTAAAAAAAATGTTTACGTTGTGGCTCAATATCACCACTGACTCTTATTTCGGCAATGAGCCGGTGGAAACATCATAGCTCTGTTTACTCAGATGCCGATGATCTGCCGCGAGGCAAATACTTAAGTATCTGGGTTTACATCTTATTCACTCTCCGACGGACATATCGGGAGTGGAGATTAGCCATCTACATGCCTTCATTACAAGCCAGTTAAGAAGTTTTTCTGTTTTTGAATGTTCTGTGGTATCACGATGGATCTCAGAGGGCCTATGAGTGCCGCCAATATAAACCTAACCTAATGGCATGCCCAAACCAAAACTCAATCATGCAATTATCGTAATTATATCTCCAATCCACTGGATTTAACAAGACTTCACCAAGCAAAAATGGTAACACATATGCCACAACAATTAATTAACCAAATCAGCTGCTCCGAGTATGCAGATGGTTGCAACTTTATACTTCTGAACATCGTATTCTCCATGACAGCAAAAGTTACTCTTTGCTTTCCGACTTCTGTGGAAGCACGACGTACGTGAATGAAACGAATACAGTAGCTGTGCTTATGTTTCTTTTCTGATTTTACGTCATTTTATATTTATTTCTGCAGTTTTCTGCTCGTGGAAAATTTAAGCTCGAAAAATGGAGAAGCATTAATATACTGTTATTCATGGATTACTTGTGAAAAAATCAACACTAAATATTTTCGAAAAAACATCAAACTTTTTCAGCTAGAACTCCACACCAGTTTTTCAGGCGTTTCAGGCATTCGAATTTGGTAACAACATACAATAACTTTCAGGCTGATATTTTTCCTGTTCGATGAATGTACTATATGTACTTAGTTGAATTGGAGGAAATAAACAAGAAAACCTAAACAAAAGAAAATAAATTTAAAAAATATGGAAATTTTCTTCACAGAATGGAGGATTTTATTCATTTTTGAGTGATATATGTACATAGATGAATTACACCATTTTTCGATCGTTTGGTCTTTTTCACTGCACAAAATGCACTAAAAGTGTATATAAAAACAAAGAAAAAACATTTTAATTAGTATATTTCATTGAAGTCCTACTTCAAGGATGCTTCAACATAATATAATGCATCTGTTCATTTCATTGTCTGGAATTGTTGGAACTAAGTTCGAAATAGTAGTTTGCCACCTGAGTCTGAATCTAATGATGTGCCGTCGAATTGAATCTACTCGGGTACTAACTAGAGTACTTTGAAAATACTCACACCCTCAAGTAAGCAAAATTTCTTATTGGGATACACAGATTCCAGCGCGAGTCCGGAGTACTTATAGTAATCAAACTCCGAATCGAGTATTTTAGATACATAAATTGCGGTTTAGCGGAGTGAAGCCAAAAATTAGCTTCAATTTGTTAAGTGCATACTAAGCAAACTGACATAACAAATCTCTACAATCGTGTGCCATGCGTAGATCGTCAGCAATCATTAAAGACAATCTGGAAAAATATCGGGATATGATGAAAAACTTACAATATTTTAAGTAGTTAAAAATAAAACAAATTTTTCCTTTCATTGATTTCGCTGTTGCGTAATTGACTTCCACTGCAGTTTGACTATTTTTTTCACAAACAGATTGTGCAAGTCAGGTTCAGGGTATCATTAAATGTGGATTAAGTCCTCATCTTCTCAGTAACAAGATTTCCAAGTCACATTTTTATGTGGCGTCATCTTTTCATATCAATTGAATTGGTGAGACAATTAAAAAACGTTACGACATTGAAACAAATGAAATATCAAACAATTAAGTCTTTCATTACCTAATTTGTTCTAAACTTTTTATTAAGTTCGAGAAGATAATTGGATAAGTAGAGCAGTAAATATCATTGCACAAAATTGCCAATAAAATAGTATGTCTAAATGTCTGCCAGAAAAGTCGTGTATTTGTTGCAAAGGAAAATGTCATTCCAATTTTGTTACAAATGATCACTCAATACTTAAAATACTTAATTATTTTTGTTGCTGGGAAACAAAATTCAAACGAAAATTTATTTAATAGAAAAACTTATTTACTTCTTCCTTAGTTTATGTAAAATAACGGCGCTACGTAATAGATTTTGTTCACGAAATGACCCCCTCTTTGCATTATTAGTGAGAGTGCATTCTTAAGACTACGATATGGGTGATATAAAGTTCGTAAAGCAGGTCATCAACACAATACCAAATGATACAAACTAAAAGCCAGAATGTAGCGGTGCAACAGCTTGTGCTATTGAAAACTCACATTTCCATATATTGAGATGGAGTCGTCCCCGTAAGGTAGGGATAAGCAGAATAAAGTTATACACTAGTTAATCGCTAGTTGGTAAAGTGCGAAAAGCGGTCGATTCGATACCAAATCATAAGCTAATGTATTCAAGTCGACTTGAGAAATTTTTTTTTAGATTATGTATGTAATTTTGTTGTAATATACTGAAAATAAATTTGACTCAGACATTTATTTTCATGCCACCAATGCGAAATATTCGCAAGCACAGAAATTATAGCGCAATGAGCGATATTTGTAATTCGAAAGAAACTTGCATTTTAAGTAAAAGTCACACAGACGCGGAGCTAATTCGGCAGCAGATTGTTAAAGCTAAAAAGCAGCTTTGCTGAATTTAAAAATGAAATCGCCTCTAAAACTTATAGCATTTAATAGTTGCAACTATCTTATGAGTAAATTTTATGTCGATTTTGACTAAGAGGCATTGCTTTTACCTGCACAAAGCTTTTTAGATTTAAGTTTTTCTGGAAATCTCGACAACTGAGCCATCTAATGGATTTTTGCACACATTTTCAATATTTCTTCGCAAATATAGTATACGTATGCATATAGTATACATATGTACGTTTTCAATTTTATCTCGGACTGTAAACGCATTTCTGATCGCACCAGTCTACATTTCTAATATTATCATTATCGTGACTTTCTGAATAACTCGATTCTAACACCATCTAGCGGATCAAATATACCTAATTAAACCAAAACGATCAGAAGCACGAGCTGAGCTGATTTAGTCATGCCGTCATATCCGTCTGTCTATTTGAACGCAAAGAAGTCCCTCCGTTTTTAAGATATCTGACTGAAACACGACAATGAAAACGATTCGTTTATGACCCATTCGTGATATTCTGTGAAAACAAGATGAAAGTATATGGTTTCGCCCTGTAAAAACTGTCTAATTTTATTACGAACCAATCATGGTAATCTCGAAAATATCTAAATTTTTGTTTTGTATTTTCATAAGCAACTCTGTGTTCGAAATCGATGATTTGCCGTCACTAATTCAGAACAAGGAATAAGAACAATAATAAGAAAAAATCGGGTTAGAGAAAAACAGAAATATTTATAAAAAGCGGCAATGCTTAGTGTGACAGACCGAAGCTTTTATTGTGAAGCACTGGGGGCATTTCGGCTAGAGTAAAAAGGGTAAATAAATAGAGAACAGTAATCGAAAAGCAGTTAGTAAAAAAAATGCTGGCTGGACGTTCCTGTTTAATATTCAAACCATCTCCTGAACACAACTTGTTTTCATTGCCGTGTGGGCATGGTATTATACACTTAGCTAAATCCGTGAATTTGATTGGGTTATTTACTACAATATAAGGTCTATCGAGAAAAAATCAAAAAGAGACTAGAGCCTTCATACTTTAACATCTACAACGTTCATTGGCATTCATGGTATGGCAAGAGTTTTTCTACATACGGTAGTGGGGCGATAACTTTTGAAACCTCCTACAATGCCCATAACAAATTTAATTAAATAGATTAAAAAAATTTCTCCATTTGATTTTATATGAGAAAAATAAATGGTATTTTTTAATTGAATATTTTTACGCTATCAATGGGCCCGTTTCTTTGTAGCCTAGTTACAAAAGAACACTAGGTAGGATAACGAATTGCATTTAAAGCAACAACACTAACACGGAAAATATGCTATGTTGGGAAGTGAAAAAAACTGCGCTACTGTGAATGAGCCGGAAGAAAAACATAGGAAATTTTAATTTAAGACCTGATTCATTTTTATTTGCATATCATTTTTAAATATATAACTACGTCTACATAAAATTTGTTTGCACAGCTAATTTCCGTTTTTAAATAGCACTAAACCGAGCGCATATTTCATGAAAGATCCCAACAGGGTTGCTTTTGCAACTAAACGAAGTTTTATCCGAGTTGACTCGTTCTTTTGCAAGTCAGGTACAATAAAACGGGTCAGGCGATGATTAAATAGTACCGAGCACCACTGAGAAATTCTGTTCAGAAATGCAAGAAGAGTAAAATTTTACAGAAGTTAATGGGTTTTCCTTAATATATGGGCTTTTTTTTAAACCACCAAACTATGTAAATATAAGGGGCTTTACACTATGGTGAAAAAATTTTATATTTCTGTTGTGCTAATCCGTAATTTTTTACTGCTGGAAATTTTTGGCAGTTGGTTTGATGCAGCCTAAGCCCCGTAATAAAATGCGGCAATTAGACTTACAGAAAATATTTGCCTTCCATATTTTAATTCTTCTCTAACTGAAATCCTGAATTCATTAGACGTTTTAGCCAGAGTCCATTTTTATCAATAGCCTTAGACCCTAAGTAATATTTTTCTATGAGAAAAAATTTCGTCTTCTAATATGCCAAAAACGTTTTTTGATTAATGATAGAATTGCAAAAGTCTAATTGCAAATCATTTGTAATTCACCGCATTAAAGTGAGTAGATGCTTACATAGAAACGGGAAGAAACCCGAAATAGTCCACTTGTTACTAGCTCCCTAAAGGGCAGGCATGCAAACACTTAACGCAAGTGCATGTTCACTCGTACGTTCTTATTTAGAATGCACGCCATTTAAACTATTAAACTTGTTTATCACAAGCCGCAATATTGTTTGGCACCCACCGATGGCGACCCTCTACGGCAAAGTTTCACCTTTCGCAAATTGATTCTTACACTCAAGGGATGAGGTGACGGCTGCGGTGCCAATAACATTATGCGCTGTTTCAATTTTTATTTGTAATGCATGGAATTTCACTGTCTAGCGGTTTTCTGTACCTTGAATTTTTTACTTTTCACATACAGGGTGCACCACTTGTTCCTCTGGTAAGCAAACATTGAATAACTTCGAGATTTTTCAATCGATTTACTTTCTTATAAACGTTTTGGTCATTTCAAATCAGTACACTTTTAAACATGGATCGCTTCATCGCATAGAATCCGGCAAAACAATCGGCCGAATGTTGGAAACCAATGCCGGAATTTTCTCTCTGGCGGTAATAATAAAAAAAATTACCGCATTTGGGGGACAGAAAATCATCACGAGATTCATGATTGGGTCACTTTTCTTCAAGGAAGACGAAACAGTCGATGGTAAACGATATCTGTTGATGTTGGCACGTTTTGTGTGTCCGAAAGTATATGAAAAAAATCTGACTGACTTCTGGCTTCAACAGGATGGGGCGCCATGCCACACAGCAACAAAAACAATGCGGTTTTTGCAACAAAAAATCTCTAGACGTGTGATATTGAAAAGAGGTGATATTCACTGACCAGCAAGATTCTTCTTTTCGTGATCTTATTTTAAGAATAAAGTTTACGCCAGCAAACCGAAGGCCATTGACGAGCTCAATACAAATATTCGGGTTGAAATAGCTGGCATACCAATCGAGATGCTCGAAGAAATGATGAAAAGTGACCACAAACGAACTCAATTTGCGGTGGTCAATTTAATTGATGTTGTTTTTAAAAAGTAGTCCATACACAAAGGATAGAACAAAAACAAAAAATTACATTTTTTGCAATCTGTTGTTTTTTTTTAAAGTTATTCAAAGAGAATGCCGCAGGAATTGTTGGCGCACCCTGTAAATATATGTATATAGGATATCTACTATATGAACATTTTGTGCTCGCCCTCGCTGGTGCAAAATAACACATTTCGAAAAGTATACTTGACTGTATGCTAGTTTGTGGTGGTAACATCACAATCATAACAATCAGGCGTACTGAGTACCAAAGGGTTAACGTGTTGCAGAAGTCGCGATGTTTTAAAGTCAGCCAAAGAATCTACTTTTGCTGGTTGTGTACATGGAGAGGAGTGCCGGCTAACCTTTTGCATTTTTTATAAAGTTTTTTTGTGCAAATTGAAAAACAAATTTATAAGGCATTCGCTTCTCTACATAGTTTGGTATTATAAAAAACTTGTAAAGTGTTGCTACGGCAGCTAAACGCTCGGAAACGGATGCGCGCCGCCACGGTTATCGGTGTTGGCCATTAGTGCCGATTTTACGTGCTTTGGTATAAAAGTATACATATGTATATTTATATGTACGTACTTAAATAGATGAGTATTAAGAGCATGTTTTCTTGCGTTGGGGTTGCAGTTTTTTCTTTTAGCTGCACTTATTTAATACTTCAAAGAAATGGCTCGATGTTATCGCTCGTATTGGTGTTAGTGGTTACTTGCTCTGCTACGTGTGCGCCACCATTGCGTTTGCACAGTGCATTTAAATCAGTACGCAGCGAGGTAAAAATTTCAGCTGGCAGGTGCACAACGCATTAGCATTTCAATTACTTGCTCCGCATACGAATATGGCAATGCACCGCCAAAGTCACACTTTGTACAAATTACGTACATATACTCATATTTAAATACATAAATGCCCTATATAAATACAGTACACCGCCGGCTCATTAGAAACAAGTTATACAATATAATTAACTGATTTGACCTTAAACTGAATTATGCTCCTTAATTGGTGGCTAAATTACTTAAACTTACTACTGATTATAATCAAATAATTATTAAAAAAAGGTAGAAAAAGTTCTATCTGGCGAAGTCTTCATGCCTTTCGGGAATATATACAAATTTTACTTTCATCTATCACATCATTTTTAGCGAAAAAACATTCAACATTGTTTTTGCTCGCACAAAATAAAATATAATAATATAAAGTTACATAAAATAAATTAATAACGGTCGATATGTTTCCCTCAAGGTCTTTGAAAACATAGCAGAAAAACTGGCTTTTAATCGGACATGGACAAGGAACAGGCTTTCCACCACAAGTCTGATGGTAGTGGGGCTGACGAAATTGCTAATAGTGGTTTAAAAACAATTTAAACTAAATGTCGAAAATGGTTGTAAAGAGTTGTTATTATTATTACTTATTAATTAATATAGGACCCGTTTTATTGTAACCGACTTGTAAAAGAAGGCTCCAGCTCGGACAACATTTCCTTTCGTCGAAAAAAAACACCCGGTTGCCATCTTTCATGAAACATGATATTGGTTTAATGCCATTTAAGAACGGAAGTAGCTGTGCAATCAAATTTTAAATTGATTTCGTTATATATTTAAAAATGCTATATAAATAAAATCAGGTTGGGTTTTGAACTGAAATTTCCCATGTAGGTATATTCTGAGGGCTCGTTCACAATAGCGCAGTGTTTTGACTTCCCAACACTACCTCTCAGGTCGGATATCATTTTACCGAGTTAGTGTTGCTGCTTTACATGAAATTCGTTATCGTACCTAGTGTTCATTTGCAACTCAGTTACAAAGAAACGGTCCTTTAAATAACATTACAAAATTAATATCATAGCATTAGCTACCAGAGCTATCGGCACAGCCAAGGGATGATAAAGATAAACAAATTAAGTACTTAGATTAGATGGCGGCCGCCGTAGCCGACTGTGTAGAGTGTGCGCGCTTCATTCGGTGGGTCCCAGGTTCGAATCCGGCTCGGGGCAAGTAACATCCAAAAATTATAGAAAAAGTTTTTTCTAATAGCGGTTCTCCATCGCCAATCAATGGCAAACCTTCGAGTAGGTCCCTCAATTAAGTAAGTAAGTAAGTAAGATTAGATGGAAGCTGTTTTGTGCTTTGAGGAAGTTTGGTATTTGGTTCAGAAGGTATTGCAAAATTGATATATTGATTGCTTATTTACTAGAGAACGACAGAACTTTGGATTCGGCCATGTTCAGCCGATAAAGCTCAGTTCGGCTTCGGGCAAAAAAAAAAAAGCTGAGCTTTGACCGAACATTTGTAAATTGTATAACCTTTTACTTTAAGATGCTTCTATTTGAAAAAAGTCAAATAAGCCTTTTAGTTGTATATGATAGCGGTATGATTAGTGGCTATAACACTGAACGAAATTATGCATTTCATAACGAATTGGACACTTTTTCTATGACCGCCTACTGTCAAGAATTGTTTATATTTTTGAATACTTTTTTAAGCTCATATTTTCTATTGAAAAAAATTGCTTTAAAATATCTGTATGCTTCTCTGTACCTAGTATACAGTTATTCACTGCTACAGGTCAGTTTTACACTCATATAGGGAGTCTGTTGCAATGTGGGCTATTATTGCAATATAAAAGTATTAAATTTCGAGCATTAAAAATATATTTCAGTTTTTTATTGTTATTTTTACAACAATATGTACATACATACGTATATTTGCTATGTGATGAGCCGAAATGGATGCGTTATTAAGTAATGTTTGTATCTTTTTTAATATCAATATGAAAATCTAGAACTTTTAAAAATGCGGTTCTAACAATCGAAGTTCGGATGCTCTATAGTTTTTTCCAGCTACCGCAAGTCGTAATTTTGTGAGCCTTCGGTTTTTAGCAAATATTTTTTTGATTATTATTCTCTAACAAAAACCAAATAATCAAACACCGTACAAACAAAATAATATCAACAAATTTTTAAATCAAATTTCGAACTTTTTTCAGGAGGACAAGAATTTGCAGCCCATTTAATTTTAGTACAAAAAGTGCCTGTTTTATAAGTGGCCTAAAAGCACCGTTAATTTAAGATAATTTTTGTGCAATATTGGTCCTAGGAATTTTTTAATTTAACTCAAGGCCGTTGGCAAGCTCTTGACTGTTTCAAATATGCATTTTATTATACATATATGTTTACAAAAATTAAATTGACTATAAAATTTAAAAAAATAAGCATGAATACAAAATTATCTAACAAAATCTCAAGATAAACATTGTGAATATTTAAAAAAAGAAAAATGTGAATTTAGTCCACTTCTCCTCCAATGCGAGTAGTACTATAGGATTTGAAGGGAGCGTGAAATTTATAGCCGATTCTAACACTTCTCTACTTATTTTTGTTATTCCTAAAAATATTATTTTCTTGAAATTAATTATCATTAACGACCTTTGTTTTTATTGGATATCGTTTCCATTCCCACTGTACGCATTTAGTGTTAGTGAATAAAACTTGAGAGGGAGTAAAAAAAATAAAATATTCAATATTTTCAATATAAGTGGTAATTGAAATTTTATTCATCACACCCATGTCGTATTTTATTGAGAGTATGTTTAGTATGAGCCATAAGCCTATCTAAAACCTTATATTTGCATAATAAGAGCGCCGGTCTTGATGAGTTTCGCCTTGGACTTTATATGACTGATAATTAAAGAGATCACCAAATTTTATTCAGATATCTCTAAACTTGAGGTATGAATTTTCGTTTAAACATACAGACACACGGATATGGGTTAATCGATTGAACTCGTTTACATAATACTTTTGGTATACATTTTTAAGATCCCACCCTTTCATCACCTTATAAATAGTACTTATTAACATTGGCCCATTGATAAAAATAACATTTCATCTTCATGAAAGGTATACAAATAAAGGCTGGTCAAGAAATTACTGAAACAAAATATGTGCGTTTTTCGTGATCATAAAATGAAATATACTAAATTACTATTCGTTAAAATTTTTTTCCTTTTCCTTTTCTTTGTTTCTATTAGGTTGGCAGTGCACTGTACGTGTTGCATTAAAGCAGTGATTTCCAGGTATTTGAATTCCCATATAACTGAATTATTTTTGTGAATGGGTTCAAAGTTATTATAAAACTTGTGGGGGAGTACCGGACTTCTTTCTCAGCCGCCTCGAAATGCCTAGACATTGGACTAATTTGGGTACCGGGCCATAGCGGCATTGCAGGAAACTGCATGCCTGATGAGCTCGCTCGGCGGGGTACCCCGGAAATTATCATTCCTATTATCACGCCTATGGACTTCTCTTCGTTAGATGGGGTCTCTGTCGACTCAGCGAGCGCTGGGAAACTACTACGACTTGCAGAATTGCAAGGACCATCTGGCCGAGGGCGGACCGTGGCCATTCGTAGGAACCGAGGTCGCTAACAAAGCTGCAACTCTCGATTCTCGTAGGAGTTCTGACTGGTCATTGTCCGATGGGTATTCATGCGATTAGGCTGGATATAGTCTCTGACCCATTCTGCCGCAGCTGTATGGAGGATGATGAGGTGGAATCATATTTTCATTTTCTGCTCAGCTGACCTATTTTTGCAAGACTGAGGTTCAAGTACCTACCTAGGCTGCTACTTTTTTAGCAGTACAGAATACCTCTCTGAGGTGGAAATTGGTAATTTGCGTGACTTCATTAGGGGTACGCAACGTTTCTCCGCTTAATCTTTCTTAGATTTCGATGTTCGTTACCGTTCTAAATAACAGGTAGTATCACAATGGACTTCTTTACTATGGCTAAGTTAATACCCCTTGCGGGGACTATAGGCTATTATATAAACACTTTGGGAACTATTTCATTTTGAACTGAAAAATAGTATTTATTACATTTTAATAGGTTTCTGTGATTTGATATCGAGTATTAGCAAAAATCGTCTTGTAACTGTCGTATGATCTCACTATTTTTCAGTTATTTAAATTATTTTACGGCACCGAAACTAGTTTGATTCTAAATAGTTTACTGTTTGATAAATGGTATGAATAAACATTATTTTTTAACACTATGTTTTAGTCTTCAGTATGCATAAAAGTTCTATCAAAAACTGTAAAACCTCGAAAGTGAAATTATTACAGTATTAAAAGTGATTTATTTTTAATTAACTTTTTTCGCGAAGTCTTTTATAAATTATTTTCTACTGCCTAATGAAACTATTTTCATTTGCTAGAGATCATTTATAAGTAAAAAAAAATCTATATTCATTTTAAGTATTTATAAATCTCATTTAATGGAAAACACCTAACAAATGTCCTATAAAAGTAACCGACTGTGAATACAGCTTTTTCAAAATCTCACTGATGTGTACATGAGAAGAGCAAGGGCCTGTTATCGGAGCAGCGCGGGCCATTTGCAGGATATTTCTTACATAATAGAAAAATGTGTATAAATAATCAGACACATAACTATCACAAGAGCAAATAGTAAAATTAATCATTAATTACTATAGTAAAATACAAATTTTTCGAGTAATCTATAACCACTATTCAAAGACTTGCATATATTATAAAAGTAATTTCATAATGTTTTTAGGTCTTCAATGGCTTTTATTTTGAGACTTATAGTATAAAAGTCTTCTCATAAAAACTATAAGTGGGGAAAAAGTGTTCAGTTTTTTCGGGAAAATTTTGTGATTAGTTCGGTGCTATTGTGGGTTCCGAAATAGTTCCGTTTCTCAAGTCGTAAAAAAGTTATCTTACTCATAATTATTATGCAAAGGCTTTTTTAATATACGTTTCCAAATAAAAATCTTTGAAAGACGTAAAAATTTATTGATAATTATTATGGAAAGACCTTTATAATATAGCCCTCAAAATAATAGTTCGTTTTGATTGAAACAATTGTTCTCGCTCATAATTATTATTAAAAGCCTTAATAATATAAGTCTCACAATAATAAATTGTTATAGATAACTTAAAAAATCTGTCACACTTAAAATTATTATTAAAAGACTTATATAATTCTTATCAAAATTAGGATGTCAAATAATTATTTTTCTCGATCTCTGAGTGGAATACAAGATTGCAACTTCCGCAGTCCACTAACGCTGATTTAAAAGTATCCACTCATTCGCTGACGAAATAAAATTATTTTTCTTTTATGTTACACTTTAGTTACATAAACAAAATTGGAAAATAACTTTTAATCGTTATGTCGTCTGCTTGATTTGTTCTGTTTTTGTTTATAATATATTTTTTACTCTCTCTCCTTCTATATATTTTATTACGTGCATCTTCTATTTTATTATTATCGCTTTAGATGATCTCACTTTTCTCGCAGTGCGGGGCCATTGAAATGACCGATGTAATTGTCAATTTATTTTGCAGGTGAGTGTTATTTAAAATGTACATCCTGAATGAAAAATATTGAAAAAAGCTTTAACCTGTTTTTATCCTTCGTACGTTTTAAACTGTTCAGAGATGAATGAATAGTGAAAGTTTTGTAACAAATAAACAAACGGTTTAAATGTGAACACATGGAAACTATTTCAGTTCCATACTAAATGTTCAAAAATTTAGTTAGTTTCTTAAAGGGGAAATTAAATGCATCTGCTATCAATTAGAAATTAATTAAAATTAAAAATATTTATGTGGAGAAAATTAAGCAAAATAAAATTAACTCGCAATACGCTGAGTAAGGATCGATTGCCCAGACCGATATGTACAGTTTATATATAGAATAAAAGCAAGCACACTAAAATAATTTTACTTATAACAAGCACTTAGTTACATATCTATATTAAAATACATACTTATTACTAGTATAAATTATTTTGTATAGATGGATTAAAATGTTATTCTATTCTGCGGAACTTATACATATTATGTAGGTGTATATTTATAAAACAAAAACAAAAAACCAATTACGGTGTAGTTGGGTGACGTTCAACCCAAATTTCTCCCCCACTCAAATCCTTTCTGACTATTTTGTCATCATAATACAGTCATCCATGGATGGAATGAAAAGCAAACTCAGTTTTTCGTAAATTTTTGTTTTTGAGGATAATTTTCTTTAACAACCTCCAACACGATCTGTTGGTGAAAGTTTTTGGTTAGAAATGCAACTTGTATTTTATTAACAAGTAATTATTCCACCAATTTGAAGAAATTCTGTAGATATTAATCATAATTTTTGCAGTGTGAATTAGTGAATATTTTTTGCGATTGGTAAACAAACATTTCTAACCAAACACTTTCAACGTTGGAAGGCTTTTGGATGTAGCTAAAAAAAAAATATCCCACAAAAATTAGATGCAAATTGTTCCATTTTCCAATTTTGTTCGATCCCTTGATGACTTTCACTTACATATATCCCAAAATCACTTTATGTTGATAACAGAATAGATAGAGTGAAATTCAATGGGTCCTAACTTTTAGGTTGAACCTCATCGCAGCACACCGTGTTTAATAAATTATTTACAAAATTAGTGCAATTAAAATCGCATTCAAATAAATATCCAAATTAATATAAAGAAAAAAAAGAAGATATTTCATTAACGTCGAAGTGATCTCGACGACTAATACGTACGTCTCTAAAGAGATGATTTTGGTGCTGAGTTGGATGAAGTTGGTGCTGTAGTGAGTTTACAACAACAGTAGGCGGTAGTGCGGTAGAACGATTGTGCACAATATTGTTATTGTTATTGTTATTGTTATTATTTATATTGATATTGTTATTATTTAGATTAGTGGTGCTTATGGTGCTGGTATTATTCGTGCTGTTGGTGCTAGTAAAAATTGTCGCCAACGTTGATCCAATGCCAGTCGGGTATGCTAACGCTGTAGCAGTTGCACCATTGGCAGCTATAAAATGTTGCGGCAACATCGTATGCTGTTGAACAATGCTGGCCGATTGTAGCATTGCTTGCTGCTGCTGCTGCTGGTGCTGCTGCTGCTGTTGTTGTTGTTGTGCTGCCTGATGTACTGCCTGTTGTTGTTGGTGCTGCTGTTGTGGATAACCATTTAATATAATTAGCTGTGGTTGCGGCTGCAACTGTTGCTGATTACCACTGATAAGTGTCATTGCTGTGCCTGCTGGTGTCGGTACCGATACCGATGCCGATGCCGTTGCCGTTGCCGTTGCCGGTATCATGGCAGCTATATTGCTTGCCGTTAACAATTGTGCGGTATTCATAGCGTTGGCTGCCTTCTGCATTGCTAATGCATCATTGTTTTTGTTATTATTAATGATGTGATTGTTCTGATGCTTGGCGCTGGCACCGCCCGCTAAAGTATCGTTGATCATTTTGGTTTTAGCATATTCGATGCGAATCGAACCGCGGTCAGAAGAGAGCAAATATTTGCCCTGTAATTGTTGCATAGCAGTTGCAGCGCTAAAGGTATCTTTGAACTCTATGAATGCAACCGGATGGCTGGTATTGCTGCAGCTGTTGTTATTATTGTTGTTGTTGTTAATATTATTACCTCCAGGATAATTTGTAGCTGCAGTTGCATTAGAATTTGTAGAATTTGCTGTGCTTGTATTGGTGGCATTGGTAATGGTGAAAGTAGTAGTAGTAGTAGAAGTAGTAGAAGTGAGATTGTGCGAACCTTTTGTGTGCATTCGGAGGCGACAAAAGCCAGGCATACTGTGTGTGTGCAATTTATTTATTTTTTTTAATATTTAAGTAACAAAACAAATTCATAAATATGTAGTAAATGTATGTATTAATTGTTCAACAATATAATCACTGCAATAAACTGAGTCACATTAGTTTTTGATATTTGTATGCATTGGGATAGTTTACAGAGTAAAATTAATATGAGTGATGAAGGTGATGGCAAATAAATGATATTTGTATTTAAGTTTGTGTTCATGTTGTGAAGCATGTGTGTGGAATTTGAGGCACGATGTTTTCAAATACAGAGAAAGTAACTTATTAATAACGTGTGATATAAGCAAACGAAATCTCCAATAACCCTCAAAGCGGCCTGCATATGGTTTCTGTTTATGAAAGAGAGCATAATTACATATTTATTTTTCGTCGCTGTATTTTTATTCACTTCATACTTAAGTGAAAAATATAATAGAGAAGCTGATCACCATTGGTGCGATGGAGATACAAAAACCGTAAAAATCTGAATAAGATCATCGATTTTTTCTTTCATGATTTCTATAGTTGTTTCCAAAGCAAAACCTTAAGGTCAGATAGGAAACGGAAAAGAGATATTTTTATTAAGAAACGCACTCCGACCAAGCAATAAGTATATTTTTTGTTAATTATCCGTCCCATCCTACCAAGCATATTGAACGTAGAGTTCGGTTAGACGGCGGGTTACCTCCTATAGTTCAGAGAGCATGAGCTTAGGTTCGTAATACTTTGGCAGGGGTTGGCGTACGAACAAATAGGAGACTACCATTGGAGCCTGGAAAGTATCTCGTTCTTTGATTATCTTATGTATATCCCGCAAAGAAAGAACATGGAATTTGCTGAGAATACCAACACCGGACTATTGAAGAGAGAAAGATAGAATCAGTTTAAAAACTCCAATGGAGAAATGTCTTGCAGTGTTTGAAGAATACGCTTGACAGTTCTAGATAGTCAGCGCTTTAGTTATATTTAGCTTTAGTTATATTAAGCTTCTTGGTAGACCGATAATAATTATGAAGGCTTAAGGTCGTTGACGGCTACCTTACCTGCCTCCATTTTATCCTGATGGTAACCGAATTCTCGGCAAAAACCTAGAATACTTTGTATTGCCTCACCACACAGTTAGGGAATTTTCTTATTTCACATATGAACAAAAGCGGACGACTCTTCTTGACATGGGACTTTTTCTTCCCTGCCAGCTAAATACAGATCGCTCGAAGCGGGAGTGAAATGGGACTTTCAATAACTTTTGGTATAAAAATTGTTCAATGGTTTTTGCTTGATTTATTAGTTCAAATAAATGTGTTCTTAAAAGCAGTTCGACTAACATTAGGACTTGCCATATGCATTTAATAGAAAATATGATGTTTAATATTTTTTCCAATATATAAAAAAGTGGAAACGAAATTCGAATAATTATTTATTATAAATAAAAAAAATCCCAACACACTACAAATATGTTATTTTTGAATGATTTAAGGAGCTCTTTGTAAAAAATTCTTGAGACCACTTCCGGAGGCTTTCTAAGAGGGAGGGGCTCCGCACAACGAACCCTAATTGTGCACCTTGCGGACTCCCGTGATTGACTGGGCTGGCACTTTATCTTGAAATTTTTGGTACTCGTACAAAAATAAAAGTGTGTTCATAAATGTGTATGTATGTAAAAGTTTTATCTTGTGCACGTACCTAAGGTAATTTAAGGTGAAAATAGAAATTATATTTTTTAATGATATTGTAATTGTATGAAGAAATATTCGTGATAAGGGGAAAAGCTGTGAATGTATGCAAATATGAATTGCAAATACAATTTATTTTAAATATAATAATTTCATATAACATCATTATTATTTGCTATTTAAAATTTGTGCGCAAGTGGTGAGTAAAATTTCAGTTAAATTGCAACTAAAAATCCTCGTCTTTGTGTAGGTACTAATTTCTCAACAATATCGACATGAGTACATTAAACAAATAATA
The DNA here is from genome assembly GCA_951828415.1 of Anomoia purmunda. NCBI lineage: Eukaryota > Metazoa > Arthropoda > Insecta > Diptera > Tephritidae > Anomoia > Anomoia purmunda. Next base: position 56,345,214 of record OX639993.1, read on the forward strand.
TATAATATTCGTATACCTATTATGCAAAAAATCAATATCGTATATGATCAATAGACTCACCTGGAGAATACCTCCTTGAGTTCGTGCTCGGACACGAATTGTCCCAAATTGGCAACAAACAGTGTCGAGCATGGAGCGTTCGCTGCTAATGGTGGATTTGATGGATTATTCGAGGAACCAACTGGACTTGCCAGAGCAGGACTCGATAAGAAATGATGGTGTGCTGTGTGGCCGGTTGGCGGCGGTCCCGGTGGGCCAGTGGCGGCTGCGCCCGGCGGTAGGCCAGCAGCTGCAGCTGCAGCAGCAGCAGCAGCAGCGGCAGACATGTGCATAGCTGTTGGATGTAGAGTGGCTGCTTGTTGATGATGTTGCGTCATTGCGGTCATTTGAGTCTGCGTGTGAAATGTGGGTGGAATGCACGAGAGAGAAAATTGCGATTACTTAAAAAAATCGGTGAAAATTATCACACACGCGTTACGGTCGACAGTTGGTCATACTCACTTGATGCATTGGCTGTTCGATAACTTTATCTGTATTTAGTCAGAGGTAAGAGCGTACCGGCACCTGCGGATGGAGAGCTGGGTGCACTAGTGTTGCATGCTGCAAGGCAGCTGCTCCGGGTAGTTCAGCGGCAGCTGCCGAATAGGCTAACGGATGATGCCATAATTCCGGTCCGCCTGGAAAGAATGGTCCACCCAAATCTAAGTGTTGTGCAGAAAGAGAGAAATTGTTTTTTGTTAGAGAGCAAACTCGCTTCGGTGCAAACGAATGGAAAGCAACTAAACGAAGAATATGCAAAATAGTGGAAGAAATTAAAAAGAGAATGGAAATTTTTTAAATTCACTGTGAAAATTACTGTACATACATATGTAACTGACTATCACATATTTATTTATTTTTGAAATTAAATTTTAGTTAAACATTTATCTTTTTTAGACGTCATTCAATAATATTATTGACAACTGATTGTGCATTCAGAATATAAATGGTTGTACTTAATTGAATTGAATACATGACAAGAGCGCATTTAGTCAAATGAAACCAAACCTTTGAAGATTTCATTATATTCAGTTTAACTTTTAATACGTTTAAATTGGTTTAATTGATTGTAGATACATATCTATAGAAACAGTTTTACAAATTCGACCACATTGACCTGCAAAAATTGTCTGGTAAGATATATACCTATTTTAGCCGGAAATAAAAAGAGTTACCATAGCGGTTTTTTATAATATTTGTAATAGCTCTATGTTTAGAGAACTCAAAAATTTAAACTCTTTTCTGGTATGTTATTTCGACTCATCTAAGTTGTGAAAATTTGAACCATATATCACAAATATTTTTAAAATCATCACAATAATTTGCCGATATCTTTTTCTGGTTGATAATCTCAGCACGTTTTAGTTCATACCCATTTCACTCTCGAAATAGGTAATTTATAAACTCAAAAACTTTACCAGGAATTTTTATATAAGAATAGTAATTTTTTTAAATCTAAAAAAACTCTTCTCTTTTAAAATAGATGCACTTTTCGCGATGTTGTTTTTAAAGTTTGAACTTCTTTTTGTAAACTATAACCAAGTCTAAGGAAAAATAATTTTGAAAAAATTTCACCTTTCTTTTAAATAATTTTTAGCATTTAGGTTTTTATTTTCGAAACAAGGCCAGATAATTTTAATAATTTTGGAAGTAGCTCAATTTAGTTTTTTTTTTTAATATTTCAAAAATTTCAAAATGCTGCGTTTGGAAAAATCAACAGTTTTCGGAAATTTTTTGCGAGATTCGAGATTGTGGTATTTATTTATATAAATTTCGTTAAAAAATTTTGAATTTTTAAAATTTTGTATCAAAACTTGAGAAAACTTCGTTATACATTTTATATTTAGCGTGCGCTAAAATCTGATTTAAAAATGATTTTTGATAAAAATTACTTTTAAAATTTTCGGAAAAGATTTAAAACTAACCACAGATAAAGAGAATTTCGTACTTTTCTACTGTTTTTTTTTTTAATTTGTTTATTTTCAGTTTTTTTTATTACTAGGGAAGTCAAATTCTTTAATTATTAGACTTTAATTTAGTTATAGTTTTTGTTTAAAAACCGTATTGTTGCACTACTTAAAACTATTATAACTGATTTTTTCCGACTTTACTGAGGTAATAAAAATATAAAATAATTAACGTTTCCTTCGTTGGCTTAGAGTGCCGATCTGGAAAAATACATTAAAAATACCGAAAATAAGGATAACTATTCAATACCACTTTAAAATGATTTAAAAAAAAAATACTTTTTCCATTGAAGTATGCACTATCAGTTTTTCATTCCGTTTAAGAATTTAGAGGTCCTATTAATTTTACATATATAAAAATTATCTTTGCCTTTCAGTACATTCAAGTATTATATCAAGTATTTTTTTCGAATTTAATTCTTAAGTCGTTTGTATATTTATTTGAACACCTATGTATGTAAATGCGGACATTATTGTTTTTATTACTGCTTAACATATCATATTAAAAATATGTATGTTCGAATTAAAAAAGCTACATAAAAGTCACGATATTTTTTCCATCGGCGTAAGCGGATTCCGCTGTATTGCAGATTTAAATTAATTGAATTGCTACCACCAGATATGTACAACAGAAAAAATCTTTAGTTACACATATTGCATATTGTATGTATGTATGTATGTATGTTAATGAATACAAGGCACCATGAGTGCATAAATTCACGCTATATAATTTATTGAATGTAAATTGAAAATTCGTATTTTGTACGATTTTTGTTCAGTGTGACAGCTGTGTCTGCATTTGTGACTTTGTGACTGTGTAGTTTTTTGTTTTGATAGTGGTGGTATCAGTGGCAGTAGTGGTGGGTTTTGTAGTGGCTGTGATGGTGGTGGTGGTGGTGGTGGTGATGGTGGTGGCGGTAGGTGGCGTTGGTGTCAAACCACTTTGTGAAATTAGTGCAAAAATATTTTGCTTGGGGCTTGAATTTGATATTCACTTGAAAACAACGGGGAGCTTGTTTTTTGTTTTATATTGTTATTAGTTTTTCATATTTATTACATAAATAAAGGTGCTCTAAAGCAGTTCTGTTGTTGGGAAAGTGTGTTAATTCCATTTAATTTCGAACGTTTTGTATAAGTAAGGGAAATTAATTAAGTGCGCTTTTGTCATAGAATTCAGTAATTGACATTTCTTTTATATATAGTTTTTTTTTATATTTATTTTATACAAACATCAACAACATACGTCATAAGAATATATATTATAACTTATAACAGATACATAGAAAGAGCAAATAAATAGAAAAAGAAATAATAGTCAAAAAAAAAATCAAAATTGCGAAATTAATATAAAATAATAAAAATTGATTGCTTCCTACTACATGTGCCCATACAAAACTAAAAGCGAAAATTATGTGTTGCATTTAATACATATTTCATTGCTTAACATTTCTTTGCTTTTTTATTCTTTATAATTTTTTTTGTTTTCGTTTTTTTTTTGTTTTGTTTCATTAGATTTTTTTAACATTCTTTACTTACGTCCAGTGAGTGGGTGCATCAATGCAGGATGTGAGGCTGTTGTCGCTGTATTGGGCTGTGGTTTGGGTTTGCTCACTTTCGTGTTACTCTTGGCGAATTCCAAGCGAATTGTTTGGGGCATATCGGGATCGAAGCGTACACCCTGCTGCAAATGAGCGGTACGATGGTAATCGATTTTTGCAATTATTTTGTAATCATAATTTTTTGTATATATTTAAAAGTTTTAAAATTTGCTTTTATTGAAAAATCAATTGTATTGAATTAACAAATTTCGTATAAAGTAAACTGTTTTGTTATGTTTCCATGTACAAACACACTTACATATATACCTACGTACGTATGTACGTATGTGTATGTATGTTTGTACAGTAACAAAATTTCGAAAAAGAGGCAATTATTTATCTTTGCAGCTCTGTTTGCTGAATTGAATTTATTGAATTTAAAAATTATTTCATCGTACTTCTTCGACTCAATTAATCAATTAAAAACGCGTCAATTCGCCAAAAATATTTATTTTATAACAATTTTCTAGCTTAAGAACATTGGTGTGATTTACAAATAGTAAGTAATATAAAAACATTATTGTAAATTGGGTAAAAAATACTAATAAGGCAACATCAGGGTGAAATGGTCATATTTATTTTCTATTGCATGTAGTATGTATGTATGTATGTATGCATGTAGCGCAGCACTGCACTAACAAATCGATAGCTGTGTTTTTACACTTTATGTGTGCGTAGTTGCATGTTTCCTTTTTTTTTTTTTGATTGGGTTTAATAATAAATTCGAAGAGTAGCTGTTTCTGGCATCAAAATTGTGATTAAAAGTGTTTGTGCATCACTGTAACTTTAGCTAAACTTGCAATGACAATATGTACATAGATCCATTCAATGAGAAGAGATTATGTACTCGTACGATCTTCTGACTATACTAAAAGCTTTCTACAGCTGAATTCATTTCAGAGGACGTTTTCTGGATATTACTTAAGTATTTATTATTTATGTATTTATGGTTGCTTGTAAGCAAATATAAAATAACTTTTGTTCACCACTAGCTAACTGTGCTCGCAATACTTCTGTGTTGAAGTGATTAATGGGTCAATTTACATTAAATTTACATTAAAAGGGCGATAATGCTCATACAAATCATAAAGCGAACTCCGAATCGCCTTTTTTTTATTTATGTAAGTGTTTATATATTAATTTGCATATTTGATATAAAAAAGTAGTCTATTACACCGGCCAACATGATTTTGCAACCATGCAAAAACTAAGCATTTTCAGAAAGTAGAGACGAAAGAAAAATGGTTTCTAAAACCGATGCTGAATATTTTAATAGAATAACTTTATTCAACTTCGTATCCAAGCGCCTTTAGAATTTCTGATTCCGATTCTGAAGTTTTTTTTTAGCAAATTCAAAACGCCGGACCCGTTCAAAATGACGGATGAATTTAAAAAAGTTCAGATTTTTATGAGACTTGATATTCAAAGAGCCCACCGAATACGAAACTGAAGTCAGTCTTAAAAAAATAAAAATTTTTGCAATTATTTTCACACAATTGTTTACCCAAGATACTTACAATAGGTAAAAACGTTTTATTGTTTTTTTTTTTTTTTTTTTTTTTGTTAAAGTTGGACAATCAAATTACTTAGTATCAGTATCAGCACCATCAAATATCATAAAGTTAAATTTCATGAAAATCTGATATTCTTCCCGCGATTTTGAATTTGTGATAAAGCATAGGCGGCTAACTTGATCGATGGGTCCCGGGTTCGAATCCTGGCCGGAGCAAGCAACATCAAAACTTATAGAAAAGTTTTTCACAAAAAATCATTTGCCGTTCAGGGAGTCGGAATATAACTGTACGTCCCTCAATTTGTGTTACAATATCAAGACGAACACCACAAATTGAAGGAGAAGTTTGGCCGAACAACAAGCTATAGTGTAAACGTCAAAATATTATTATATTATTATAATAGAGTTTGTTAATTGCGGTTCCTCTTAGAAATCTTAAATGAATTGATATAGAAAAACGAAAAAATGCGAGTACATTTTTCGTTTACACTTTCCGAAAATGCTTAATTTTTTCATGGGTGCTACAAAAAGTTTAATTTTATCGAACGGTGTTATATACATATTGGGTTTTAAAGAATATACTTCCTGTTTACTTCGATGCCCCGGATTAATTGGCGTTATCTATAAAAGAGATAAGTAGTTAAACTAGGCAAAGGGTGTGCAAAATTTTTTATCAAAATCTGCCCATATCTACAGTTAAACAAATGGCTCCTTTCTCCATTTTTTTCTTGTGTAATTGATTCGGAAAGCATCTAACATTTCTTGAAGTGGGAGTGCTTATTATTATTCAAAATCATGATAAAAAAAAAAATATTTTATTCCTCGTTCCCTAGACCAGCGTCGTATCGAACTTGATTGAACTCATCTTGCCTTTGCGGAAATTGAGCAGTTATTTATGGTCTTTGATAATATTAACTCTGCATGTATGCATGTGAAGTAATGAAAAGGTTTGGTAAAAAACTACAATATTTGAAACGCAAAACCTTAATGCCGGCAATAGAAAGTAATTCAAAAATGTAATTTGTGATACTCCATGATCTGTGAACTGTGAAATAGGGGGCGAAATATATGTCTCCTATCACTTTAAACTTTAATATGCCCTTAAATTTGAACTGGCTTTAGTAATTTCATATAAAAAACTGCATGCAATTTTTGTTTATCAATTTAAAAAAAAATGACTTAATTAGAATATGTTTGCATAAAATGGTTAATAAGTCTCTGCTATGTACATATGTATATAGTAAAAAAGTATTGGAGTAATGAGACAGGATGCGCGAAAACTTTAAATTTTACTTTATGGTTTCTTCGAAGTGACTTAAGCTCATAAAACCATTGGCGCACACAAGTGTGGTTTAGGGTTCAGATATATATCATTATAGCGGATTTGTTTATTTTATCGATACCTAAAGATTTGTATTTATTGGAATAACCTGTGTCGCGCCAGTCTCATATGGAACATTTCCTCTCCCACATCCGGCTAACAAGTCTTTATAGTCAAATAATGCTGTTTGGTGTTGTGGTTGTTTGTTGGTTTGTGTTAGGTGGCAGTGGCGGTGTTGGTTTCCCATTCATGCACCAGAGCTAAAAAAATACTACAAGGACTTACTAAGTAAGATTGAGATGCTTAACCAAAAGTGACGGAATGTTTGCACGTTGGAATGCAAGTTAAAAAGATAAATAATATTAGAATAGCAGAAGGCGTGTTGGTTGCATTTGAAAAACAAAAACAAAAAACAAGATCAATAATAAAAATTGAAAATATAAGGATTCAAAGCAGTACAGGTGTGATAATACAATTGGCTTATTCTGCTGTTTGTGTTTTTATTATCGTTTTCTTTTACGAAATAGTTTCTTTTGTGGTTGCTTCGCTTATTTCTTCTTGTTTTGTGTTTGCCGCTTGAAGTAGTCATTTTCAATGCAATTTCAGTTTGTATAATTAAATGCTTCAAATTTTTTAAATTTTGTTTGCTTTTTATTTTCGATCCAACTGCGTTGCGCAAGTCAGCTAGTGCATCTATCTACATTTATTTATTTATTTATTTATTATTTCAATAGGAAATAGGAAATTCCACCTGAGTGCAGTGAAAGATTTTATGCCATCAAAAATGCAAAATTCAGTATTTTTGTAGACTTAGAAATCAGTGGAAACAATTTCTGATATTATATTTACCTAGGAATTTATTATGTGTGTATATAGAGCTGCTCACAGCTTAAATGATTGTGTTATGTTTCATAATATTCACAATGTTATTAAAGTTAAATTTGCTTCGTTATTTATTTCAAGAGCACTGCATTCTATAACATAAACTGTTACAATGAAATTTTAAACTTCCTACTTTATAAATTTTTCTACATATAATATTCGAAATTTTTTGGATATGCCGTTTAATGCAATAAAGTTTAAAGTAGCCGAACGTTGCCATCGATTTTTAATAATTGTGTTTGTCTAGCAGATTTTCTTCCATGTATGTATGTATATATGTAAGAAATATTGGAAGCGGTATATGAAGAAAAATCTTCAGAAAAAATAAATATAAAAAATCAAAATGCAACCCGAAAAATTCCACACATTTGTTTATTTTGTTTAAATTTTGCGAATTTTCTACAATTAATTTTGCTTCGATATGGGTGTTTTATGTTATAGCACAAACTTTGTTTTGACAAAAATGTAACCAAAATGACAAGTCGTCAACATGTCAATTAAACACACATACAATTGCATGTCTACACTTGTATGTACATTCAAAGGTTTACTTTAAAATAAATTTATTGCTGATTAAAGTCGTAATCGGTAAACTTGTTCTCTTGAAAATGACTATTTCTCTGAATTGTGTAACAGCTTTTTCGCCGTAAATTAAAGTGTATATTTATGTATGTAGATACGTTTACATTCTATGTCTGCCAAATGCTTATTTAACATCGATCATTCTAAAAATAACATTTAGTCTGTGCGTGTCAAATATGCAGCTCTGCCTATGTATTGTTTGAATGATTTTCTTTCTTTTATATTTTTGCTCATAATATTTGCGAAATTATTTTTAAATTTAGCTTCATTGCATTGAATTGAGTGCCTTTATAGCGATAGGAATTGCATACAAAATAGTTTACATTCTCATATTAAATCTGTATGTTTTCTTTAGTTTACTGTTTTGATTTGTTTTTTGGGTTTGCAATTTCAAAATTAATATTACCTGTAAATCTTGTTTAGCTGCCTCCGCGCCGGCTCTGGTGTGAAATGTTACAAATCCGACGGGCTGTAAGTTGGTAATAAAGTAAAATGTTTAGTGGAGAATGGTGGGGAAGGTGTGCTGAGACGGGAGGGTGTGTTGATGAAGCATTGGGTGTGCCTGAATTACTTACCGATGCGGTTTTTCCATTCTTGCTGGTTACCTTTAAAAGAGATCCTTCATAGCCCTGCAATGTAAAAAAGCAAAAGTGATTTTTCTTCAATGTATACGTGTTTTCAATATTACGAAAACTGTGATACAAATTTGAAAATAACAGTCAATCTAGCCTTTTGTTGATACTAAAGTTATAAAATTTCAGCTATGACTCCAACCTTTGTACTAAAACCCAACGTCGTCAAATTGAGCAAATGAAAAAAAGTTTCTTCTCGATTTTTAGTGATTTGCTTATTGAGAAAGGTAAAGATTTGATATAAAATGATACTCGCAGAGTCTGAAAGGCTAGATTGAAGTCTGAACATTTCAAAGCAAAATGAGAGAGTTGTAGAGTTAATCAGCTTGAGGTAAACCAGAGCAATTGCTTTGACCTTAAACCTCATTTTCTTTCTGCCAACAGGTATAGAAAAAATTTATACCACAAGGTCAGGGAAGTCCACTTCATTTCCAAAAAACAAAAAAAAACAATGAAAAAAACTTGTATAAAAAGCTAAATTAAATTAACAATCAGTCAATAGCAATCAGAAATTTGGAAAGACAGCAATAGTCAAAGCGCTAGAAGTTATACTGCTATATCCGAGATTAACGAATCTCCTCATCAGACTTCTTCTTTCCAGACTAGAGCAAGCATCGAACCCACGCATGCGACGAGTAATGTTTTCTCAAGTCTAGAAAAAGTCTGATAAGGAGGTCTGATAATAAGAATAAATTTTTTTTAACATAATTGATTGGCTTTACGCCGGCAGCCGGAAAATTTCGCCGGCAATATGTATTGGGGTTTCCGTGAAATGTTGCTAGCAACCAAAATTATCGGAGCGCCTAAAATATCGTTGGCGCATAAAAGCAAATGTGAACCTGCAATATAAAAACGGTGTCTTAAACGAAGTGACGTTTTCATTTTTCAGACAATTTTGAATGGCAAATACATTTTAATAGCTGAGAAAAAATGTTGCTAGCATCATGTTGCCAAGATGTTGCGAGCCTTTTCATTTAAAAATGTTTAGTATAATTTTTTTTTTTAATTTCGCATATGACTAAATAATAATAAACAATATTTTTATAAAAAATAATTGAAATTATGTTAAGAAAAATATATAGTAAACTTTTTTGAATGAGGGGTTATGCTATGGTTTTTTCGTTTACATTAATGCTTACTTTTTTGTAGTGCATAATGTGCTCCAAAGTGATGTATTTGCGAAATCTTTATCTTAATCACAAAATGTATGCTAAACTTATGAAATATGCCAACTTGGCATTATTTGAAATAATTTTCATAAAAATAGTAGGTATATTTATTTACCAAAGACCTTCTCATGCCTTGCAGAGACTTAGCTAGTTCGTGAAAACTGATATATAGCAACAAAATTCAATACTATGTACATATATACTATTAGTATTTTTTTTTTAATTTCATGGGTCATAATTAATTATCCATAGTATTTTGGAAGTTTTTTTCGCTGAATATGTTTCCATATTCATCTAAATTTAAATATTGTTTAAATATTATTTCACTTACCTCATAAGCTCTGAACAATAAATATAGTTCGCGTGGCTTTGCATCCATTGGCAAGCCGCTAACGAAGAGGGTGCGAACCTGTAAATATACAGATAAAAAATATTCAAATATTAGTTGCACTATTCATTAAAATCATGTGGGATTAAATTTTTTTATATTAAAATGTTCTAGTTCTAAAAGTACTCGTATGCATACAACGCATTAAAACAAATCGCATTAAAGCAAGGAGCTTAGCTGAAAATTTCGGAAGGCAGTCAAAAAAAAAAAAAAACGGAGCCTTAAAATTTTAATAAAAACAATTTCCATGATAGCGTAATTACTCACACCTTCATACTGATAATACAAGCGCCCTGAGGGAAGGTGGCACATACACAGAAACAATACAGACTATTTTGGTAGTCCTAAAAAAAAATGGCCTAAGGGGTTGTATAGAGAAGGCATGCCTATGTGCTTAGAAATGCAAATGTATATGTGGCCTTTCGTCCTCTTCAAAGTTCATATGGGATGTTAATAACAAACTAAACGAACGCAAAGAAAACGAAACAATAATGAGAGAGAGAGCCGAAACATATCCCTACATTCACACACAAATGAGTAGCAGCGAAGCAATTACAAATTTCCGTGTGTAACTTTTGTGTAGTGGAATGTGGGTATCGCTGGTAAATTAACAAAAAAAAAATCACTTGGGTCACATTATCACCGAACGAATACCTTCACGCCTACATACGTACATGCATAGATATGTACATAGAAAGTTTCATCCTTAGGTAAAAACACTCAGACACTCGCGCGCCATTACGCCTTTTTTAACGCGCATACTAAAATTGTTGCATCAATGTATTATATGTATGTATGTAGTCGTACTTATTATCCTCGTACATACATACAGTGGTCGACAAAAGCCTACGTCCGACCCATATTTCCGCTGTCTGTTCTAGTCCAAAAGTATTAGGTAGAAAAATAATGATGCAGTTTTGTTTCAATTATATTTTTATTTGTATTTCAATACAAACTTCGAAACTATTCACAAAAAACGAGAAAAACCCTTGACAAAATGCTACGTACATTGCTAGTCGTTAACATAAAAAACTTGAATAAGGTACAAAGAGTTGAAAATTTGTATTTTGTTGGCCCCCATGGACATTTATAACTGCTTGAAAGCGTCTAGGCATTAAATCAGCTAAATTTTTAAGCGCAATGAGTGCAGCTCTCGGGGCTCTGTTTAGGTGTATTTCATAGCCGTGTGCTTTGGATTGTTATCCTGTTGGCAAATCCAATTTCTATCAAGGCTCAATTTATAAACTTATATTGATAATGATCCATGTTCGCCTCATCAAACGCTAAATTTCCAACTCCAGGCGCAGCCGTAGTGCCGCAAACCATGACATTTCCACCGCCGTGCTTGACAGTGGAGACTGGGTGTTTAGGGTTTATTGATCTATTAGCTTTTTTCCTTACTCTAACTCTTTATCACATCAAATTTGTATATAAATTATATTTGGATTCGTCTGTGAATAACACTTGTTTTCCATGTTGTGGATGGACAAAGTCCAACTTGTTGAGCACGGCAGCTAATAGACAAATTCGGATCTTCTCCAAAACTTTCACTTACAGCACCATTTATTTTCTTCTGTACGTACAGTTCTTTGTCTTATAAGTTTGGCGAACAGAACACTGAATTTTAAAGAAATGTCAAAACGAAATGACATTTACCAGCTGTCAAGTGATAGCTATCCCTCTCGAAAGTTCTATCAGTTCAAAAAAAAAACACCCGTTATTTATACTTGTGTGCGAATTCCAGGGGTAGTTTTCGGTTCTTTTCACTGACATGGTGCTCTGCTATGTCATCCCTTATCACTTAAAGCCCTTTGAAATGTTCTAGAATGCACAGATTTTTCTAACGACCGCACTGCTAGCTCTGCAGAAAACTTAGGGGCATGCACTTTTGGATTGCTATCCACTTCTTTTACAATATAAGATACATAGTATCCGTGACAAAGCTTCTTCGGCCGACTGTTCCGTGGTTTCTTTTCAATGTTCTCAGAGTTTTTTTAGTTTTCGAATATGGTTTGAACTTTTGATTTTGGTAAATTTCGTAGTTTCGATATTTTATCGAATGATTTCTATTCGTTTTTATATTTCACAACTAAATCTCGAACATCAGTTGAAATGCAGTTCAGTTGAATTTTCACTAGGTACTAAGCACCTCTTTAAATATTCGTGACTCATACCATGTGCGCACGGCAATGCAAACAAGTTCTTTTCAGCAGAAATTTTTTATATTAAACATGACGAGACAACATTTCTTTTTACTGACTGGTTTTCTCTATTATTTACCTTTTTTCCTCAGTGGCAATCCGGTAACCGAAATGCCCCCAGGGCTTTAAAGTAAAAGCGTTTGGTGCACACCAAGCAATGCCCCTTTTTTTTTATAAATATTTCAGTTTTTCTCCACTCTTATTATCTCTTGTTATTATTCTTATTCATTTTTCAAAACTAGTGACGGCAAATCATCTTTTTTTTTGGCAAAAAGTTATCGAACACAGAATTGCTTATGAAAACATAAATTAAATTTAGACGTTTTCGAGATTATCATGATTGGGTCGTAATAAAGTTAGACAGTTTCTGCAGGATGAAAACATGTAGTTTCAACTTATTTTCACAGAATATCACGAATGAACCATAAACAACTGGTTCTCGTTGTCATGTGGACTTGGTGTCAAATTAAATGTAATTAACAAGCCTTATGCTAAGTAAATAACGGTACTTTGCCGTTGCTTTCTAACTGGCAACAATAATATAAAGCATGCAACAATATATGCCGCACGTAGACGTTTGTCAAAGTTTTTTTTCTCGTTTTTTTTAAAATAATTTTTTAGTTTGTATTTTAATAGCTATCTTTCTTATAACTTCATAATAAAAATATAATTAATACAAAACTGCATCATTACTTTTTTCCCTAAAACTTTTTAACTCAGTTAGACACAGAAAATAAGGCTCGTCCGTATACTTTTGCCGCCCACTGTATACTGTATACATACGTGGTTGTGTGTCCACGAATCATTGTGTGTACGTGTACGTAATTATTAAAGTGAGTGTATGTGACCCAAGTGTCATATGTGTGTTGGCAAGCCAAGTAAAAACCTCCAACCGAATAAGCATCATAAACGCTGAATCCATTAAGCGAATTATATGCGAATGGGACACTAAAGGGGCAACAGGGCGTGAGCTGCGTGATTCGAGGGCAGATAGTGCTGAGTCATCATGCTCTTTTAAAACTGTCAGCAAACGACACACACACACACATCGTTATTTACGAAAATGAACAATTACCACGTATGCACATACATACCTATGTAGTATGTATATATCTTTATGTACACAAATACATACATACATACATACATATATGTATAAGTACAGGTGAATATACCCACATATGATTATACGCACAAGAGCGTCTACAATACTATGACTTTACGTGGCGAAACAGAAATGTGTAATGTTTTTTTTAGCAGCACCTTTGTTGATTATAATCTCGTTGACAATGACGATCCTCTAGCATAAGAAAAGGTGCTAATATTTTTTATGGTAATTGGGGCAAGAACTAAAATATCGGGTGGCGGTGAGACGAAATGAGTAATATACTTTAAATTAAGAATAACATACTATGTACGTATCAGTGTACTGGCAAATTAAAACGTGCTCTATCGAAAAATCTGCTTTCTAATTTGGCAGAAGACTTGACACAGCGTAGAAACCCAGTACGGATTTCCTACAGCTTAAAAGTAAGCACAAATAGAAAACAAAACTTCAACAAAAGACTACAGCAGTTGTACGATTCTGGAAATATTCATTAGAGATCTGCACAAATACACACAAAACATCACTTTGATCGTGCACTCGAAAAGAGGAATGTATTGTTTATTAAATCAAATATTGAATATATAATACTTAAATAATACATACGAATACAGATTATAATATATTAGTTTAATATATAATAAATAAAAAAAATATTTTATGTGCATGAAACATATCATAAGTATTTCTTATGTCTAATTTTTCTTCTAAAACGAAAACTTCTTAAAATACTATAAAACTTCACGTTTATTCGCGGAAGTTTAACAGTTTTTTGGGAATATGATTTTGGCGGAGTGCTATAGTGAGTTACATGATGCTTAGCGATCTCTAAATTGCCGCGTCAAGCGTCAACGAGCTTTCAAAATTAAGAAGGGCTAGCGCCGACCAACTGGAATTGTCAATTTTGACAGCACGTTAGGTTCTGCCGTTAGGTGTGGAAAACAGAAGTGAAAAAGAAAGAAGATTAAAAGGAGAAAGAGCAAATGGTAAATGGAATAAAAAGCCAAGCAACGAACTTCGAGAGAATGAGAAAACATCGAAAATCTGACGGGGTTATTTGGGTACGACGAGCGCTACCAATAGTTGGCGGTAGAAAACGCAAGGCTTGATCCCACTTCTTAGGTATCATAGTACACTTCTCTTCTTTAACCACGCTCTTAGTGTGAGAAAGTTGCAATTTTTCCAACGGATTTACTATACAGTTTATTATGTTTTAAGACTTCGGGCAATATATTTGCAAAAAATATTAAGATTTATGTGAACTGGACCGATTTGAAAGTATCTCAAGGAAACGAGTATTTGTTTAACAAATTAAAAATAGTTTTTAAAAATATTATAAAGCAATGTAAGCTTTAAAGGTAACTGAATCATAATAATGAGAACTTTGAAGCTGGTTTTGACCTTTTTTAAAATAGCTAAAGAAAACTTGAATAACTCAGCCAAAACTTTACCGATGTAGATATAAAGATTTTTTATAACCCATTTTATATATTTTTAAATATTTTTATGCTAACCTTTAAGCTTTGACTATTTCTGTCTCAGGTGATTTTTTTGTAAAAATATTTTCTCCTTTTTTGGAGGTATTTTCAAATCTCAATAGTTTTTCGAAATGTTTTGCTTTACATCTTAAAATATATGTAGTTATTTTCATAATTCCGATGGAAAACAGTACAGATTTTCTTGTATGGGCAGTGAGGCAACCTACTGTATAAAAATAATTATTTTTTTTTTCGATTGTTTTTTTTCTTTCTTTCATGTAAGCTACATTGATTGTGAAATAGGGCCTTTCTTATATTATGACACCGATAAGTACATAGCACCATGTCCTCGAACGATAAATAAACATTGATTTTCACATTCAAGTTCTATTCGGTAATTGAATGAACTGGGATTTATTGAGAAATCGACAGTCCTCAAATAGTCCTCTAATGGATAAGAATGGAACTAGTTTCGAAATTGTCCACTAATAGTTAACATCTGCTGGAATATTTATGTTTAGCTAATACAGCATTTTTATATTCACGGCGTTTATGTCAAATGAAAGAAATCAATTAGTTTAAGGACATCAATTTAGTGAAATTCCATTTTGATGCATATTTATGTATGTATGTATGTTCAAACGATGTCATTCTTGTTTGCATTGGCTTATTATACTTACATAACTGCTTCAGTCATCCTGAATTCGAAAAAACGTTTTAAACATATGGATTGTAATGTTAGTCTTATGGGAAGCCAAAATATTTTCGTCTAAGTACAACTTTATAAATAGCCTAGCTGCTTTAGTAATTACAGAATACGATATCATATACAATAGATAGAGAGATTTTGTCTTCTCTGCATCTTCTTCTTTATATATAAAAATGTAGCCGTTATTTATTGACAACTTGACTAAAATTCCGATGGGCGGATTTCTACTTAATTTCTAGACCAGTGACGCAGACATAGAAAATATTTTAATCCGTTAGGCAGCGCATGTGTCGATATATTCAAAAAATTTGTATTTATAATTGGATTTTGATGAAATTAGTAACGTATAATAAGGGTGCGACGGAAAATGGAGCCGAAAAAAGGCGCTAGAGTAGAGTAATTAAAAAAAACACATTTCTAATCAAATGTTGCCGATATTAGAAAATTAGGATAGAGTTGCGATTTGAAACACATTTACAGCACAATTTAGATGACATATATGTATATATACATCTGTGTTCATACTATGTATATTTGTAAAAAAACTATTGAAAATATGTATAAAAATCCACTAGATGGCTCTGTAGTTGATATTTCTTGAAAATCGATACTTATGGTTTGTCTTAGTTCAAATATAATAAGCTTTGTGAAGTTAAAAACAAAGCCCCTTAGTCAAAGTCGAGATAAAGTTGACTCTTAATTTAGTTACAGCTATTTTTGGCAGATATCCCAGTGCAAATTTTCTCGAGAAACTGCTACTAACTTTAGTGTCTAAGGGATATTAATTTTAAATTTATAGAAACCGTATTTAAAACTTTAAAAATCAGTCGAAATTGTATGGAAAAGTAGTAAGCAACGCAGTTTCTTTATACTTTATGTAACTCAGCCGTCTTTAAAGTCTATCCCAATAATGAATATTTTGCTTCAGTTTATGGTTTTCTACAAAACTATTATGAAAATGATTAAAAAATTAAGTTCCAGTCTTTTCCTGCATTTTTTCGTTTTCTTTTTGTTCGTAGATAAAAACTTTCACTTAAGTTAAAGAATGAAAAGTAATATGGAACTTTAAATATTATATATTTTTCGTAATTTTAATAAAAATCAAGCCTACTTATGTGTTGCACTGGGCTAAGGTTTAGGTTCCAGTGAAAGCACCATGGAAATTTGTTCAATGAATTTGTGTCAAACAGACTGACTGAAAATCTGAAAGTCATCTCATTGTATTCTGTACCACTCTCTTCATTGCCCACGATCAATTTTTGTTTGCTCTTCCATCATTTCGTTTCGTACTAAAAAATTAATAAAATACAAATTATAAATCAAGTGGCTGTGGGAATGCACATTTGGTATGTGGCATTGCCGTTTTGATTCAGCCTCAAATACAAAATGCGCTACATCGCTAATTAGGTGTACGAGTATTTCACTTCACATAGCTACCTTACGTGCAATAGCGCTAATTGATGGCGTAGAAAGTAGACAAGCAAAATTTGTGGCAGATTTAATTGAATTCTGTATGAATTACGAGAATTTCGCAATGTTGCTGAAGAGAACTCGTTCCCTTAACACTCAACTGCATATGTTTAGTTACATATATTACATATATAAAATCAAGGCAAAAGTATGGGCATAAAAGTGTGTCACGTGAAACGATTGCAACTCTTTGAAAACAAAGGTTTGTGAATAAAAGTCTTTAGATTGCGTGAACTCTAATTCGTTTTCATAAAATTCAAAGAAGGTGTACGCACGGCACAATGTGAAAGTACATTCGATGCCATTATGTATGGAACTCGATTTCTATAGCATGGCCACCACGGGCACGCTTGCAGAAGTCCAGCCGCTGAAACCAATTTTCGACGGTTTTCAAACATAAATCGGCCGATACTGCTGCAATTTCACGTTCGATATTCGTACGAAGTTCATCAATCGTCGCTGGCTTGTTGGGATAGACCATAGACTTGACGTAGCCCCACAGGAAATAGTCTAACGGCGTCAAATCGCACGACCGCGGCGGCCAAATGACTGGGCCATTTCGTGAGATAACACTTTCACCAAACTTGGTTTTCAATAAATCGATTGTGACATTAGCTGTGTGGCTTGTGGCGCCGTCCTGTTGGAACCACATATTGTCCAAGTCCATATCATCCAATTCGGGTCAAAAATATTCGGTTATCATTAAGCGGTAGCGATTCCCATTCACAGTAACGTGCCGGTCTTGATCATCACGGAAGAAGTACGGCCCAATGACGCCGCCGGCCCATAAATTGCACCAAACCGTATTTTTTTCGGGATGCAATGTTGACTCATGGAGTACGTTGTGATTGCTGCCTGCCCAATAACGCATATTTTGCTTATTGATGAAGCCATTCAGCCAGAAATGACGACGACCATAAGTTGGACGTAGCGCTCTTAAAGTTGAGTCTATTGACTCCGAATTTCGGTAGTAAATTTTAATAATTTCGACTCGTTGTTGGATCGTATATCTTTCAATGATGAAATGGCAAACCTTACTGAAGAGAAATGCCAAAAGAGCGGGGGAAAATATGGCGTCGTTTGCTGTCACTATCGGTCTACTTTTGTAGCGTCCCTATTGCAAGACCCTTTAAATGACGAAAATCAGTTATTAAAATGAAATGAAATGAAATGGAGCTTATGAAATATTTACTACTTTTTTAGAAAACACACTTCACTTTATCCAGGTTTTTTTATTCATTTTGCAAACACTTTTACTCAATCGGGAGAGAATTTCGCAATCAAAAAAAAAAAAAATAACGCAAAACAAGAAACAGTTTTCTTTGGTTCTTTTGTTTTTTTTTTCAGCGTAGAGTAATGACACAGTATAACACACAGTATAACATAAGTATTTGATAAAAGCTAATGTTAATGCAATGTTAGCTTAACATAATCTCGAAAGGATTTATACTAAACATATAGATTTGGCTTTTTGTTAAACATGCGCTAGCGATTTTTAAGAACCCTGTGTACAGCGAAAATTTATAAAATTTAATCAAACAATGTTTTTTGTTCTGGAATGCTTCAAAAAGTTATGGTATCATACACTTTTCGAGGTCGACTTTGACTTCATTTTTGATAATTTTTTTTACCTTTAACGTAGGTTAGAGGCTATCGGATAATCTTTGCTAATTTGTATGGTTTTTCATTGACAAAATTTTATTCTTATTGCTCCTAAGGTTGAGAAAAAAAGGTGCTCGATGCAAGGAAATTTACATTGAGACTGACTTTTTCTTGCACTTATGCCATAATTTTTCTACTGAAAAATAAAAAAAACATATTTTGAATTAAATCTGAAAAAATTTATTTTTTTAATTCAAGCAGTAGTTTTCCCAATAAAAATGTAATTTTTTTTCGTAAAAAATTCTATCCTAAAAGTTTTGAGATAAAAAAATTTTAAAAATTAAATTCTGGGACCTAAAAAATTGCTAAATACCATAACTTACCAGAATACCTATTTTAACGATATTCGCATTCGTTGAATCAGCTGTTGTCGTTAGCTAGTCGATTCCCGAAAACTAAACGACAACAAATTTGATGTTACTAACTCAATCGAGAAAAGAAAAATTCGTGATTTCAACTTAAATAAAAGAAAAAATTTACAATTTGGTGATTTATTTTCTTGAAATTAAAAAAGGAACATTGCATAATGTCCTTTCACTATTTGGCTATAATTTATCACGAGATGATGAAGAAGTAAGCGCTCCAATAGTGGATCGAAGTTTGCTTCGGGATGTGAACAATCCCTTTCATTTGAATACAACGGAAAGTGAGGTTTCATATGACCCAAGCTCCTAAAGAAATGCTTGCCTCAGCGTCGATTGTACTCGTGCCCCAATTTTGACACCAAAGAATCATGACGAGGCTTCTGCCAACCACCATATCTACCCTTCAATTAATGTGCAAATGGTAAAAGAAAATTTTTATCAAGGATCCAAGTATAAAGCCAGAAGTATAGTTTAGTTTTAATAATGAGGAGGCATGGTGAAACAATGAAACATAGATTGCATCCGTTACCCGATGAATGCCGGCTTACGGATAACTGACTGGCTCATGGATATTCCCCATTGCTCACTTACGGGTCGTTGATAGCAAACAGTTACGAATAATCTTAAATCCGCTAGAACCTCTCAAAATAAAAGATAAATGATTCTAATTAAAAAATGTAAATATACAACATAGATCTTAAATACGCTGGAGCACAACGCGAATTTTGAAAACGAAAACCATGGCATATTTGCAGGTGATTCCGGATATTCCTTGAAGTCCAGATGAAAACCATTGCAATATATAAAAAGAATTATAAACGTTTGCAGTTTGAAAAAAACTAGTATCTTATTTCACTTTAATGAAATATAATAAAAACGCGATATTTGGCAGCAGGCATTCGTATGCTTTTTTTCTATTCCTCTTTGAGATTTTCGCTACAACGCTACAATAAGACAGCTGTTAAATGTCGTTAAGAATAAGTTAGTAAATCGCACAACCGTTAGTGTAAACGACAATATTGTGGACAAAAAATGCGATTGTCGAATCGTTTAAAGTTAGTGAATCGCACTACTGATTGCATTGTAATCAATATTTTCTATATACGGGGTATCCTAAAAACCATCAACTTTAAATACGGTATTTTGTTATCTCAGACTTGTAGTATAAAAAGCCCATCGGGACTTTGTTACGCGTGATGCAACATTTCATTTACTTTTAATTTTATCAAATTCGGATACACAAGCTTCTATTTTTCCTATCACTGTGTATAATAAATTAAACTTTTCTTCCAGCTTTTTTTCAAGAAGATTTACAGACTAGCACATCTCATGCACATAAGTATAACTAGTACACCATGCGGGAGTACTGCGCACCTTGGTAAGTGCTCGAAAGCTTAATGTGTGTTAAATGCTTTTAAAATAATCGTGCAAATTGCTGCATCGCGTGCGAAATCGGTCTCGTCTGTGAAGGAAAGAGAAGTGCTACGCAGCGATGCGATAATTGAATGCCATAATTACTGTGAAATATGTTGAGCAATTGCAAGCCCGCAATAGCAAAAGTTAGCAGAAAAAGTTTAACAATAATTATGTGCCTTTTTGGAAGAAAAAAATTTAATTAAGCAAAAAAATTAAACTCCAAACAGTTTGCCTAATTTTACTCGGCGTATTTAGCAAACAAACATTGTATAAGGAATGCATGATTGACATGTGTTTGTTTGGGTCGATTCACTTATCTAATTTGTGGCAAATAAATAGTCCTTGTCGCCTCTAAATGTTGAGTAATTTTTATGAGCAAAATTTCTATGGCAAAAAGAAACTCGACCGTTTTGATGCCTACCTACAAGAGATAGCGGTTTAAAAAAATGTAAGTGCGATAAGCAAGCACGAGGATTTATTGGAAATGCCAATATAATTTAGATGAGATTTGGATTGGTCGTAGGGAGTTATACCTCGAGAGGTATGCACTCTGAATATTCTTTTGGGAACAGCCACCTTTTCGGGCATCGAACCGAACCACGAACCGAATCGTTTTTTTAAATACCAAAAGCGAACCGAGAGCCAAAAATGGGTCGTTGCGGTTCAAAATCAAAATAAACTAAATCATTTTTATTGGTTTGTAATATACAATTTTTTTTTAAATTGCCATCCTTATGGTAAAACTGCTAACATCATTTGTTTTATGGCCAAACAGAAAAGTAGCCAAATTACGAGTATTTTGACCACAGTTACACCTTTGAAGCTAAAATTCTTAGAGAAGACCACCAAAATTTATGCTACAAAAAATGTCGGAACCAAGCCACAGGACTTAATGCCTACGAGTAATCAACCGAGATGTTGAATTTTAAAATACATTTCAATTAAACAAACAAATAAAAAAGAGCAAATGTTTAGTGAAGAAACTTCCTACCATATTACCTTGCCAGCAATTTTAGCCTAATCAGTAAACTTGTAAGTAACAAATTCGCTGATAAGTTGAGGTAGAGCTTCTGAAAAACCTTCACTAACTTTTCGGTGGAAGTTCGACCAGCCCATGAATGCAAATATTGAACGCTGAGTAGATCAGTGAATAAAAGTATCCAACGGTTTCAGCAAATTTCTCAAGCGTAATTAAGTGTATAGAAATTAGTAGTATTCGCTTTCGGAATATCGGTATAGATATATACAATTTTTAGTTTCTTGTCCAATTTTCTATCAGAAATACTTATAATTTTATAGCGGTATTAACTATAATAATTTTTGTTTGTTTTTATACTCGTATTAGTGTTGAAAAAGATTTAGATAGTGGTAGTTATAGATAAAACATATTATGGTATTTTTATTCGTAAACAATAACAATGGAAAAAGTGGACTTTCCCAATTTTCAAAGTAAATGGTTCATCTATTGACATACTATTTCCGCAAATCGAAAAATAAGGTAACATTTTTGAGTTTTGCTATCGCAGTAGGCTAAATTTTTCATATTCGGGATCACACGAAATTTCCACGAGGCTGAGAAAATAAGGTGACGACAAAAGAGCTTCCGTTACCTCGTACTTGCCTCGTTTGACGGATTGACGTCACAACTTGCTCTTAAAAAGTTGATTTTTCAGAGTTTTGAGTGATTTTTACAAAAAGTTAAAGACAGAATAATAAATGTGAAGTGCCTAGCTTTCTATTTTAGCAGTTGCAGCTAAAATGAAAACCCAAGTGCAGTTATCATCATCGTTTTCTTCTCGCTATTCGTGTAGCAGCAAACGCTGTGACGTGTACGCTGCCGGCGTTGTCGTAATCTGGTTTTCTATCATTCTTGGGAATTTTCTATTGTTGTTGCAGCTTAGTTTGAAAATAAAAAATACATATGTATAATTTGATACAAGATTTTAATTCATCTATGAATTTTTTCGGCCAGAACGAGTTTCCAATTAAACCAATTTAAAACTTAAATAATCACATTTATGCTAAATTTTATCTCTACTTAATAAACTTGATGTGAAATTTTTAATTAATTGAGAGATAGTGGTAATGAAAACTTCTACGATTATTTTCAGTAGCGTAGTAATACGTTTGGAAAATGCAAATATCAATTGCAAAGGGTTAGTAAATTGCAGTCCGAGTGAAAATATATCAACTAAATAAATATTCTGACTATGAGTATTTTAAAGCAAATATATTGGTGTTTGGCAATTTCCAAAAGAACGAAAATAAATTAGTATTGAAATATTTCTTTGACTAGTCAAAGTATTTAGTGGAAATATTTGCGTTTCAAATTTATGTAATGAAAAAAATTTTCGAACGTTAGCTGAAAACTTTTTCCACTATTCTCTATATAATATTCACAATATTTACACAAAATAAGTAATCTATGTTATAAACTAGTTGCATTACAAATATCTTAATTGGTAATTAAGAGTGTATTTTATTTTAAATTTAAATTCTTATGAACCACTCCCCTCGCGGAGGAAACGAAAATTTAAACTTTAAAAAATTTAACAAAAATTAAATACTTTTTGGCCGCGTTCTATATATATATATGTATATCGATTACAAATGTTAATTTAAATCGAAACTTACAACCGCTATTCGTATGCATGTTTCGCTGTATTTCTTAATATCTCTGCACCTACAAATCATTGTTACCATTTGGATGGCTTTTGCTTTACATAATACTGAAAGCAGTCGCTGTTAAAGATTTAATGGATATTCATATCAGAGCAAATTCCAAAGATATTTAACATCAGAGACTTTTTCGTACCCTTTTAACGCGCGTCTGACGGCAAGCCAAAGTTGGAACTCAATTGTATTTGCATTTCTTTACACTTAACATTTAATTCTATTATTTCTTTGCCACTTTGTCTCCAAGCGCCGACTCCGTCTAAGTGGTAGCATGTTGACAAAATACTTTACAAATAATATACATACATATCTTGCAAATGCTTAGCGAAGGCCAATCGTTGTGCAATATCAGCGAATAAATTGCTAGGATTGCTTTCGGCATTAATGCTTTGACTGCGGCTTTCATTTGTCAATTAGTCTTAATGGACGTTCAAAGAGGCTGCAATGTTGCGAAGCGGAATATTTTACAAAAAGATTTTGTGGCAATAAAATTTGTAAGCTTTAATTTCGTGCTAAATCAGTTTACCGGAAAAACTTTTGCATTATAATGAAATACGTATGCTAGTCGCTCTCTAGATAATTGCGAAAGTTTTATATTTTAATTAGTGCTAAGTGCATAGATCCAGTAAAATCATGAAAGTGATTTTGGGCGGAAAATAATTTAGCGGAGTTATTAAAGGAATAACTATGCTATTTTCTGTTGCTAGTAATTTTATTGGCAAAATTATGTAATGAATTTGGTTTTCAATATACACTTTTGCAGAAAATTAATATATGTACATATGTAAAGCATATTCGTGGCTTACATTTATTGAAGCAAGTTTGAATTGTTCTATTATATCCACAAAGCTTTTCGCCCCATTTGCAGCAAGTTGCACGTATCTATTACGAGAATGAGCATTTTTTCGCACTCAGTATTGTAGTTGCACCAATTGCTTGCAAGCAATGCAATTCAATTTTCTTTACTATAGTGCAGAATACAAACAGGAGAAACAATTTGCTTCTGTAGCAGCATCAACTCTTTTTCCATTGTTTTTACTCTACAAGAACTTTAGCATGCACAAGTAATCGTGGAAATGCCAACTATGTACATATGTACATATATGCTGCTGGCCCTTGTTCGAGCTTCGACAAAAATGTGTATGTATGTATGTAAATGTGTGTACTTGCAAGTATGATAATAATCATTTTGCTGCTCCGCTGAGAGTTCATTTATCTACAAAAATCTGCATTGGGCTGCAGACAAAGCATCCATTCACACCATTCTACACACACAAGTCTACATAAGCCCAAATACACAGATACATACATATGTATGTGTATACATTGTAACGCTGGTCCTGATTAACAATCAAAAGGTGGAGTAGTATTGCAGCTCATGCCTGAATACCTACATACGTTTGCTTTGCAGGAACTCATTCACAGCGACTTAAATTTGTTGATATATTTAAGTGCATATCTCTAGAGTGGCAATCTTACACGCATTGTCGAAAAATATGACCGAAAAATCCTAGAAAATTTATTGCAAATCACAATGGGTGTTCGTAAATACCAATGTGGCGCTTAACAGCAGCCGAGCGCATAAATTGGCATGCACACAATGCAATTGAGTAGCACACGGCGTATGATGAACATTTGCAGGCAGCTAGCAATACCTTTAAGAATTATGGCAAGTATTGATGAATATTTTTAGGTATTTGTTGTGTTGAAAATGCGTTACAGATCGACTTTTGTTAAATGTAAAAATTTTGTTTGCAACTGTTTTTTATGTGGAACATCATTACTTTTGGTAGGGCAAATATTTTCTATGGTATTATTAATAAATTGCGCAGAATCATTTAATATTTTTGACAACTAAAAACACAAGAAGGATAGACATGATGTAAAGTGGAATGATTTTACGTATTTCCTTGTCAGGTTTGGTTTGGAGACAAACCGGTTTTGACGTTGTGCCACCTTCAGTGCCATTTTCACCCTGTTCGAAACACAGAAGATCAAAAAGAAAAAATAATAATTACTAGCTATTGATTAAGGTACTAACAAGGGTACTCGAATAGAGTTTAATAATGTTTGAAAAATGTATAAGAGACTAAGTAAGGCCCACTTGCGAGAAAGCAGGTTATCTATTTAACTCAGAGTTTACTGGTTAAATTGATAAGTTTGGTTGCACAGCGGAATGTTAGGCATCAACTCAAAGTTAAAAGCATAAATATTTAGCATTGAAATTACTCAGGGCTATATTTTTAAGTTTGTGAAATTCTGTAATAAACAAATAAAAAATTAAATTTTTCAAACAAATTTGTTTGAAACAAAATAAACAATTTGAAACCAATCGCTTTTTTCGATAACAATGAGGATGCCATCGAATATGTTGGCTCCACCTCCTTTAATAGAGTTTTAGGAAAGCGAAGCGATCACTTCCACGAGATAAGAGGCCAAGCATACCAATCATTTCGTCGTTGTACTAGAACCTGAAAAATTTATTTTGATTTAAAATTTCAATAAATTCATCAAATTAAGGGAAAATGTCAAAAAATAAAGTACATAAATTTAACTCTGATTTACTTATCTCTTTACTAATAAATTTAACTCTAGATTTCTCGCTAGTGGGCCTAAAACAAATTCAAACTTTATTTAAAGTGACAAAGAAATGAATGTATTGTGCTTCAAATGGTCTTATTATTAGAATCAAAAATATTACTCAATGCCATAAGCATAATTTAATATAAATATTATTATTCTTTCATAAAAAAAAAAATGCAGTACCTAACCTGGAGTGCACCAGAATTGTGCAGTATATTTTTTAAGAGTTCTTTTAATGTTAGTTAATTCCTGTTAGTTAACACTGTGAAATAATTTATTTGAACTGCTGTTTAGGCCCTCAGCTATTTAGTATTCAAGCAAGTAGAATAATATAGTTTATTATAAAAATTACAAAGTTCATTGTTTGTTTAGTTACAATTAGGTTTAGTTTTAAATATCGCCTGTCCAACTGAGTGAAGTTGCGCACACGTCCGATCATATCTGTTCGTTCCTTCCAACTATCCTCTTTATTATTTTATTATTATTTTGTCATCGCATCATCTATGACCATCAACGTTGCTTTTCTCCGTATCTTAACCCAGTACGGGTTGTTCCCATTTCCATTACTATCTAAATTTACTTCATTTATCGTCTATCGGGCTAATAGGAAATACATTTAAGCATGAGTTATACTACAATATAATAATTTATAATTGTTTGGCGCTACAACTCTGCGAAAGAGCGGAAGAACGCGCTGTCAAAACAATATGTCCTTATTATATATATACAGATGCATATGCACTATGTATATGACGGAACATCCTCAGCAGCTCCGTTGGTATGTATTTCCCCGCACGACATTATTATTTTTAATTCAATTAATTGTAACGCTGGCTGATATGCGCAGTGAGTCCCTGAACACTCCATCTATTTTCTCACCCAAAATATTATTAAATTGGCTGGCGCAATCCAACCACCTTTTCACGCATGGTGAAAATAATACAGCCGTATATTGTGGTACCGCTCATCTTCCCAAGAAAATGTTGACAAATATTCTACCAAGGCGAATCCATATAAGGTGGTGTTATAAATACAACTACAAAAATCCTATCTATTTTGTTTTTGCTTCTGCATAAGACTTGCCAAAATTTACACACATTTTGTTTTTGCTTTTACGGCTTTTAAAATCTTATACGCAAAAGCCAAAACCAAAGACATATACATAGGTGATAAAAAAAAATGAAATCACCTTATATGAATTCGCCTTGGTTTCTACCTATCAACATACTATATTTTGTTTACAAAAAGCTTGTACGTATGTATTCTCGTAATCGTGTGTATTCTTTCCAACGTGCTTAAAATATTAGTGTGTTTTCATTCTAACATGTATAATAACTTATTTTCTCTCAGTTCTCTCCGCCGGCAAATCTTGCGTTGTAAATTCAGATAAATTAGCACAATCTTGTATTCTTCCATTCTTGCTACCATAATATTGCATATCATAACTCTGTGTTTCTCACAGTCATAAGTAGAAAAGATTTTTCCAATAAAATGTTTTTCTCACAAAAGTCATTTGAAAGCTCATAGTCGGACGCATACACAAATTCTAGGAAAAGTTCGGCCGAACATAGAGCTATATGATGTTATTTTATATATATCTAAAATATATATTGAATTGAATATTAGAGGAATGGCGGGAGACCTGTTCAATTTTTTACAGAGATAAACAGTGCACTTATTTTCAAGCTCCAATAGTTTAAGAGAAGTTATTAAAGATTAAACATCGAATTTCGAAAAAATTTTGGAAATGCCGTGTTGTAAGCCATAATTTTCCAAAACTAGTTTTTTTCATATTAGCGTTAACAATTAACTGGCTAATCATAACATTCCAAAATTTCTCAATTTATATCCGTGTTTGGAGATTGACCCAGGCTACACAGCATTAGTAAGTGGATAAAAGTCTTAGTTGCTGGCGTTCGTGACCAATTTGGGTTTAATAAGGGAAATAAAAAGTGCAGCAATGGCAAAAAATAAAAATGCACTTTACATATTTACTTGCTAGTTTGAGCTTGGGAAATAATTTTAATTAGGTTAGAAAACTTCAAAATCATCCGAAATAGTGTCTAAATTTCTATTAAAAAAATCATGCGGAAAGAGAAATGCTACATGTTTGAGAGTTAAAGCAACTTGCTCCTTGTAACAAGCACTACTTTTTGCGACATTGAGTTTAATTTACAAAAATCAAATTTAATTGTTCATTATTGAGTTTTATTTATCGCTCCGAAAAAAACACTTAATTTTGAAGGGGGTTTCACACACCTTTTACTGTTTAGGCCATCAGTTCAAAGAAATTAAAATGTGTAAAAATGTTTGGCGGTTGATAAAGAGAGATAGGGAATGAGATCCAAATTATTCAAACTATAGTTTAGCATAAGTTAAAAACTTAGTTTCTATTAGAGCCTTTAATATTTTACCAAACACGTATTCAGAACGTTTTTATATGCATTGTTTTAACTAATAAATCTTTAAATAACTAACAATGATTACACTGCGGAACAAAATTTGCGGTCGGAGATTTTTAAGTCGATCTAGGGTAGTTTGGGGGCGCTGATTACGCAAATAATATCAGTTTTGTCGAATTGGCTCTAGTTTTTCAGATAAAGAATTTTACAAATTTCACGAAAAACCTAATTAAAAATACCAATGTGGATTTAAATTATATTTTTATTGCGCGCCTGTATAAAAATAATACAAAAATAAAAAAAAATATATTCTTTTCATTAATTAATTTTAAAAAAAATTACAAAAAACTTTTTCTGTAGGACCTCCTATGATGTCTTTGCTCAGGACAATCCCGCATTAAGTTCCAGCAGTAGTCTGCCATCATGAGGTCGTCCCATCGACCTTGGTATCTTTCTTCCATTATTTTTATGCCTGTTGAAACCTTTCACATTAACTGCACAAAAGTAGCAATCATTTAAATGATTAGCTGGCTCAGTCCATATCATCGGAACCCCAAAATGAAGACCTTTACGTCCTCCTTGGCTCCAGTATCGCAAAGATTCTACACAAGATTTACAGACGATACTGGGCACCCAATATTTATTCTTTTGTGCAAGGTCTCTCCCAAAATATGCTTCATAGGTATTTTTCACAAACTCTGTGATTGGGTTTCTTTGTGTTTTAAGGCAAAATTTTCCACATATAAAGCAAAAATTGTTGGAGTCGTTAACACAAGGTTTACGTTTCGAACTCATATTTTTCAAGAAAAAACGAACTATAATACTCGATATAAGACACAAACTGATAACGTCAAGGTCAAAAAGTAGGTAAATGAAAAGGAAATAACTAAACACGTGAATATAAGTTAACACCAGCATACTCGAATCCGGCCAAAACTCTGTTCCCACCGATATTGCTGACAGCGCATCTAAAAGTTTGCGTGTGACAACAACGTAAACTCCTACAACAACTTGCAAGGGAAATAAAATATTTAAACCAACGAACTACTTGTTTTAATAATTTATATAACAAAACTTATTAAGGAATAATTAAATTAATACAACTGAAACTGCGTCATATAATTTCTTTTCATTAATTTCTTAAGTTTCGTTTATCTCAAGAACTAGAGCCAATCCAAAAAAAAAAACCCAGTTCATAAGCCTCCTACTAATGTTAATAAAAACTATTAACAAAATCATGACCGCAGTTTTTTTTTAAATTTTTGTTACGCAGTGTTATTAGATTTAAAGTACTTTAGAAATGCATCGCATTCCTATCGGTAGCTGCTCAATTCATGCTGATTTCAATACGAGTATCGAGAGAGATGAGCGCAGATGAATTAATAAGTAACGCAGTTTATTTTTTTTTTGCATTTTTTGAACACTTCAATAATACATACATCGGGAACAATTCAGGAATGACACCAAAAGTCTCAGTCAACCCAGCTTAATTTCAAGCTCACAGTCGATTAACCCAAGGCTCTGATTGAAATTAGGCAACAAAGGCCAAATTATAGCTTCTGGTGATACGAGTCACAAAATAAAATTAAGCTTCCTTTTACGTTTTAACTGCACATAAATTTTAAAAATTAATGAACTAAAGCTTAAATCTAAAACTGATTATTTCCTAGCACCTTGCAATACATATCTTGCCTAGCATTTATCGTGAGCAGATCATAGAGGCTTTACTGCAAAACTAAGTAAATGACCTTTCAAAAGTCTTTAAAGTTTTTCGTTGCTCTTTAAAATGTTATTAGTTTATTCACCTTTAAGTCCCATCACGTCTGTCTCATTTCCTAACAAATTAAATTGGCTTTGAACATTCTCGAAAGACACACTTTTGAAATTCGTTAAAAAAGTACATGAACTTAGCGAAAAAAGCAGGAAGAGCCCAGTGCAACATAACCATCGTATAGCGTCAGATAACTAGTACATTGTTAACAGCTGGTCCAACAACATGAGCAAAAAATGGAAAAAGACATTAGGAATAGTTGCCGTGGCGATGGCACTTTGATGGCCAACAACCCGACAGAGACCGGATATAAGCCGCCGCAGTGTAAAACAAAAAAAAAAAAAAATATCCAATGCTCGAACAGCCGTAACGCCATAAAGGCCATAAAGCCAGACAAAGTGACGACCACCTAGTGGGCTAGACAAACTGGCGGTAGAGCCAATGGCAAAAAGGAGGCCAAGAGTGCCAGGGGCATACACAGAACCGGATGCCAAGCGTGGCTGTGGCTGTGGCTTTCAGAGCGGTTGTTTAAGTGTGTGTGCTTCCATGTGGTTTGCACTGCGTCTACGTCTAGGTACTAATACATCGGCGATAGCAGTGGCATGCAGCAGAAGATACAACGAATGCAGAAACTCAGGCAGAGGCAGAGGCAGTGGCAGTGCCAGTGGCAGTGGCAGTGGCAGAGGCATTGACTGCAACCGGCTGGTTGGCGATCAGTCGACCGGTTGACCGGTTGATGGCTTCTGAGCTGTCCATTTAAATGGGATTTTCAGCTCATACACTTACGCATTTATTTATGTATATGTATGTGAACCTGGAGACTGCTCATGCACTTAAATATGTCGAGTTTAATGGCTATACGCAGGATATGACTGAACGAGAATGACTGTCCTACCACTCACTATGTATGTATATTGCCGTTGTTGTAACTGATGTTGTTCTTCTTGTTTTTACAATAGTTGCTGCCGTTGGCAACTTCATCAACGGCTCTTTCATTGCCAGCCATTGCGGTGGGAATAACTGGAATACTTAGTTGTTGGCATTATTGGCCTTCTGCAACTAGTGTCAAGGATTGCCAAGTATGCGGTGACTTTTGTTGTTTTCTTGGTGCCTGTGGTTTTTGCAATAGAGGGAATTGTTGCAAGATTCACTGCACTGGCATATCTGTAAACAATATATATATATTCACTATAAACCTGCAAAGGTGAGAATGTGTGCAATGCAAGAATGTAACCAAGGCGTAAATATCTCGTTTGCATATTGCATATCCGCATCCGCCGTGGCTGATGTCCTGATGATTGTCACATTCACACTCTTTTCACATCTGCCTCATTCGCAAAACTACGAGTACTACTCGAATGAGTTTGTTTATTTATTTACGAGTTGTCTCATTGTCAATTGAGTGAGTTGGGATTGCTCTGGTGCATGTGGCAAATACTTCCGCCATATGATTTTCTATGCAAATGACTTTTGACGCATATATAAATAATATGACCATATACTTACCATATATATATTTCCTCTAAGGCACAAAATTAGTATGTTATTTTTAGTGCTTGTTGATGTTTGCTTATTTTGTAGCTGAAATGTAAGATCACTAACTAGAAATATCAACAGTTGTTGCAGAAAATATTTGCAAAAATTTAAGAGTCCCTCGAGGAAAACTGTGCCGTTCCGAAATGATACCCTTTTTGAAAATTTTGAGCATCGGGAAATGGAAGCACGTAGTTTTTTTTAATCTAAGCCCTTTTAAAAGGTCTCGATTTCGCTTTCTTGTTTTTATTATATTTTACCCTAATAAGTAATTTTAGATGAAGGAAACTATCGCTTTTACTTTGTTAATCGTTTGCTGCGTTTTGTTATTTGCTTTTTTAGGTATGGGGTGTTTATTAAAAATGTACTAAATAGTGCTATTTTCTCTTACCTCTTGAACCATTTTTCATTTAGTAATATCTTCTAACTTTGTTTTTTCATTCAAAAAACGCTTTGAGCTTCATATGTAAAGGGTGGTTAAATTTTAAGGGCCGATGTTGAATGTGAACCACACCTAAACGTTAAGTTTTTTTTCTGCATTTCATTTGACATTTCTCAATTTCAGACTAACTCAATTTGAACATGGAAAGATACACAATCGAGCAACGTGTTAAAGTTATTCAGGCTTATTATGAAAATGGGCGTGCAAATCAAAATGCATATCGTGCATTTTCGAAGAAAATCATCTTCAGTTATGAGGGGCATTTTCTCCTCAGTGGATTCGTCAATAAGCAGAATTGTCGCATTTGGGCGAATGATAATCCAAGAGTGATTGTCAAAAAGCCAATGCACCCACAAAGAGTGACTGTTTGGTGCGGCTTATGGGCTGACGGCATCATCGGGCCGCATTTTTTCAATATGAGGCCGGTCAGGCAGTTACTGTGAATGGTGTTTGCTATCGTGAGATGATAACGAACTTTTTATGGCCCGAATTGGAACATATGTATGTGGACGATATGTGGTTCCAACAGGATGGTGCCACTTGCCACACAGCCAACGAAACAATGGCTCTTTCGCGCGACAAATTCAATGGCCGTGTTATCTCACGTGGTGGCGAAGTCAATTGGCCACCAAGATCATGTGATTCGACACCGTTGGACTACTTTATTTGGAGTTATTTGAAAGAAAAGGTGGACGTCGATAAGCCAGCAACAATTCAAAAGCTAAAGGATGAGATAAATCGGCACATTAACGGCATAGAACCTCAATTATGCCTCAGCGTCATCGAAAATTTGGACCATCGGATGGAGGTGTGCCGCCGAGGTCGCGGCGGACATTTGGCCGATATTTTGTTCCATACATAATTGAACTACACCATATTATCATAATAAAAGGAAATTACAATAATTTCCAAAATAATTTGTGTTTTATTCAAAATCAACATCGGCCCTTAAAATTTAACCACCCTTTATAATATTACTAGATATGAATGAAAAGGAAGATTAAACTTTCCTTTCTTTTTCACCATGGGAACGTCCATATGTGGTCATATTTTCCTCCTGAGAAATTTTTAATCAAAAAAAGTCTAGAACTCTTGCATTGTTGAACAAACCGAACGTATCACTATCCAGACCCACAACAAGTTCGAACGGCGTAATTTCATGCGAGAGTATTTCTGTCATGAAAAAACTTCCCTAATTGGTGGATCACATTTTTCGGCATCGAAATGGATGATTTCGTTTCCGGGTAAACTTGCCTAGAGTCCTGGTTTCGTAATTTACCCACTCGTTTCTTATGTTGGTTTAAATACGCAATAACATGCTTTTCTTGTCTTAGTACACACAAATGGCATTGTTACATTTTTCAAGAAACATAAATAATTGACAACAGAGTCATGAAAATGATTTCAAAACTATTCGAGCTCAATCGGAATCAAGAACAGCGCCACGAAAATGCGTCGGAATTGCATCGATTTTACTTTTCAAACCAAATAGAAATGGAATATAGGCCTGCATTTCTGGAAATGTTTGGATTCAGTAAGGCAACTTGGGGCAGAACCAGAAAACCAATAATTTTATTGTATTATTACTTCATACTATTGCATTTTTAATAATATGAAAATTTTAATTAGAACTTTTTCCAAAACGGCCTTCATTTCATCCTATTTTTTCCCCCACATTTTCAAAA
The DNA here is from genome assembly GCA_951828415.1 of Anomoia purmunda. Classification (NCBI taxonomy): domain Eukaryota; kingdom Metazoa; phylum Arthropoda; class Insecta; order Diptera; family Tephritidae; genus Anomoia; species Anomoia purmunda. The sequence goes on from OX639993.1 coordinate 56,378,803, forward strand.
ACCGACGTTGAGTTAAGGCAGTAGCGAAACTAGCTGTCACAATGTACAGCACCTTTTTATTATTGCATCATGATAAAAATACTCAATATGAGAAAAAAAACAAGAAACGATGCACAAAACAACGAAGCACTCCTCAATCAAATATTCCCACTTACCGACAATTTTCAGTCGAAAATTCCAAAATTTTTTTTATGCACTGAATACTAAACGAAAGGTTTCGTTTTTTGTTGTGAGCATTGACTTTGTGTTTCGTATGTTTCCCTTTTGCGCTGTATTTAATTTTTTCGTTTTTATTTGGGTTAGCTAAAACGAGTAAAATCACAATAAACTTACCGCACACAAAATGTTTCGAAGTGATTTGTATCGGTTGTGTTTCGTTAGCTTGCACGAGCGAAACTAAACGATTGGGAAACGTGGTAGTACATTTCTTAATTGTAAAAATAATTTGGTGCTTACACCATTGACTGATATTTGGCCGAACTTCTCCGACAATTTGTGGTGTGCGTCTTGATGTTGTAACACAAATTGAGTGACCTATTGTACAATTTTACGCCGACTCCGAACGGCAAATGATTTTTGTGATAAGTTCATGGCAGAAATACAGTTATAGGTTCGCCATTGCCTGCCAAGGGTCCACTGCTATCAGACAAAACTTTCTCTATAATTTTTGATGTTACTTGCCCGGGCCACACAACAACGATAAAGTCTTATTTGTAAAACGAAAATACATTTGATTTTTAATTTGTTGCAATTTAAGAATAACTTACAGTAAAATTTTATAGTTTATTACTTTCAATAATTTTACAAAATATTTCTTTATTTTTTTTTATAAAAAACTTCATTTTTAACTACTCTACTGTGTCAGCGAAACACATACATATAATTTATTTATATACCCATCATGAACATTTAAATGTTTATACAACTGCGGGTACGTACCATGGTATTATACTACAATTAAAGTAGTTAAAGTTATTCCTACAGGGTACATACTAAAGCTCATTAATTTACTCGTATTCGCAACTCCATTTGCCATTCAATTTGTTTATGATTGCGTATATGCTTATTTGTGTGTCGGTTAAACTCACATTTACATATTTACGTCTAAGTGCATGTTTGTATGCGTTTGTATGCAGATATATCTATATGTATGTATGTATGTATGTGTATATTCACTTTCAAAAACATATGCATTTCACATTTGACAATGAGCTTATAAATTCTGGTTTATCCTTTGCTATTTTCATTTCGCATGTGACGCCACATTTGTATTTGTTTTTCCCTGCAGTGGTTTACACCAACATTAACTCTATCCTCATTTTGCGACTACATATTTTTGCAACCACAATATTTTCCATAGTTTTAACGCTTTTGTTGCATTTTGTTTGCCTGAATTTATTTTTGCAAATAAACTCTGAAAACTTTGCTGTCATATAAGAACCCATGTGTGCATGTAATACATATAATATACATACATACGTACATGTGGTGGTGCACTTATGCATGTAAAGTAGATGTATGTATGTGTTTGAAATTATAAACATAGAAAGTATTTGGCAAAAGTTATGTTATTTGAAAATATTTATTTTAGCAGAAATTTTTGTGAAAACAGACATTCATCCGCAGCTTGCTGGTGGAGTTGATAGCATTTGGCGGCCATCTCGATTACGAACAGCAGGCAAGTAAGTATGTAATTTGCTTTGTAAATTCTCGCATTGGAGTTGGTTAGCGGTTTTGTCATAAATTTGTTCAAAGAAAAAGGCAGCGAAGGCAGTTTTGAACCAGAAGTGGATCTTGTTTACTTAGGCACCAGCTTTAAGTCCCAAAAAAAAATGCAAGCCTTTGAAATCCAATTGAATATTTTTTTTTGAAATTTTAGACTGAACAGCCATTTGAGATGTGAGGATTTCTTCTCTTCTATTTCTGTAATTTCTATTGAAACATTTTTGCAAAATTAAAACATCTTTCACGCTGAAAAGTTGAAAGTCAATAATTTTAACTAATTGGTCTCATATTCCATAGTCTTTGCTTACGTTTTCTCGAAATATTTCACGCACCACAGGTTAGCACAATCTTGCAGTTTGTCATCCTTGTATAAATGCCTTGATCACACATAACGAGTAGAGCGGCGAGACAGTGACTCGGCCGAGTGCTCGTTTCGTTTAAACAGTAAGGCGAGTAATGAACCGAGTCAGTGGGCGAGTATAGTGGCGAGAGAGTCACTAGAATCACATTTTGTTTACTAGGCCGAGTGCTTCTTTTTTCTTCACTCTTTTGCCCCTTCTGAGCTAATCACTGACTCGCTCGTTGCATGTGAACACGCGTTCGCTCTTCACTCGCCACTCGGTCGATTTTTATGTTGTTTATTTAGTTTCAATTGCATTTTGCATTGTGAAAGAATTGAAATGGCAAATAAGTGGAATTATGATACAACTGTGAAATTTATTCAAAATTATAAATTGCACCAATTCTTCAGGATCTTCTGATTCCAATTCTCTAAAGAGGGTATTTGTTGCACCAATAGCGGATCGCCTCAATATCCACGGTCTTGTCCACACTCTATTATTTTCTGCTTCCAATAAATCCCACTACTCTTTTATGAGATGCGGTAGAACTTCATTAAAAACTCTTTTAAAATGTCTTTTTCTACCAAACATTGTAAATAAAACTTTGAAAAACTTCACTGTCTAACTAGATGAACAAAATACGTGTAAACCTTGTTTGTATAAGGATACGGTCGTTATTTCATCAGCATAAGAAATGGGTTGAGTTTCCATAAAAAAGCTGTTACTAAAAGTGCATCCACAATTAATACATTGAAATTATTTTCTAGTTTAGGGATTTTTTTTTATTAATTATAACACAGTGTGACACTCAAAAATATCTGGGAAGTGATGTTATTTTTCTTGTAGGTCTTATTGAGTAGAACGAGAATCCAATTTTGGAATTTGTCAAACACCCCCAAAATATCGACTTAACCTTAAAAACCGATTTTTCGTGCTTTTGCGCACTTCTTAGCCCATATCTTAGCTAACTAACAACCGATTTTCATTCTAAGAAAGCTGAAACTCAGACCTTCTGAAAGATATATAGACGTCTTAATAAAGCTGAAGAAATTTACTTGTTTTTGCACTTTGGCGATATTTTCACACACTATTTTATAAAAACACAAAATGAGTTTTGATTAGATTCAAAGAGTACGTTTAATATCGAGTTCAACGAATGTTTCTTTTAAAAAATCGGTCAAAAAGTGAGAGTTATTTTACTTTTTATAAGAACGAAATTTTTGCAAAAATTTGTTTCTGTTGTTCCCAAGGAAATTATCACTTAATTTTTCAGTTGTTACTCCATTTCGAAGTCTTTATAAATTTCCGGTATACTGAAGTGCACGTGCTGTTTATCTTTTGTTGTGTTTGCTGTTAAATTGGATAAAAATCGTGGTAAAGTAAAACTAAAATGTGCGACAAGCGTAATAAGTTTCGCTACATTTGTGGCTTATTTACGGATACAAGTCATCGGCGTGATTTTAAAAATTAAAATTGGTGTTGTAAAAATATATAACAAGATTTTCGAAAGGTTGTATATTGCGAGTCGCTGGTACGAACCAGAATTTATTTGTGAATATTGCTGCACAACATTAAAAAAATTTAAAGTTCAACAATCAATTGATTGATTTGTAATTATTTTTCATATAACAGTTACGTTTGCCTCTAAAGAATACGACTTAATCTTAAAAGTAAAATAACTCAATACCGGTGGACAGTTTTGAAGTTGTCGCCCCCTCTTGCATTGTACTAAATCTCATTTTTTCGCTATGCGCTATTCCTTCTAATTCAAACACGTAAGTATAATCCATTAAACATCAATTCTAAAATCATAAATTGAACTCTCGAATACTTTAGGCAGTTAAACTAAATAGTAGAAGATCTTTCATTCGTATAGCCATTGGATGAAAGTTGCTTTTTATTAAACATGATATCTAATGCTCATTGCGAATGGGTGTTCTAAAAAATATAGTTCAGCTAGCTTTTCATATTAAAAAAAAGCTAATTTGACGATTGAGTAACGCTTACTATGAGAAGATGTGATGTGATGGGATGTGAAAATTGCTTCGCGGGGTGTATTAATTTAAGTTGATCAAAACTGCGGAGCTTTCTTAGGCGAGCCATTCACAATGATCGTATATTTGCATGTTTGATAAAAAAAAGACCCGGTTACATGATGATTAAGATTTTCAAGTCATCCAACTTTTCCTAAATATTATAAAAGTATTTTGATAATTTTTATAGCATTATTATTTTGCAATTGTAATTATAAAAGTATTTTGATTATAATTATAAGTGAGCAAAACTGTAACTATTATTTTAAGACTTATTTTAAAACGGTTCTTCGTAAAAATTACCAGTAAGATATTTTTTTTAATTCGCCGGTAACTATTATTTTGATACTAAAAATCTTTCCATTATAATTATGAGTGAGAAAAAGGTGTTAAGTCTTCAAAGAACTTTTATATAATAATAATCATGATGAAGAAAAAGTTGTCTAACCGCTGAAATACGGAACTATTTCGGGACCATTTCAGACGTAGTTTGGAACTATTTCGATATTATTTCGGAACAAATTTGGAAGTATCCTTGAACTGGTCCAGAACTAGTTCCGAGATAATACCGAAATAGTTCCGATAACTATAATTTTTATCGTACTTAAATTGTAACGCCATATATGAACGTTGAACAGACGTCGCGATTTTGGCGGGACAGTTTGGTAAAATGCGAAAAAGCGATACGTTGAATTGTTTCGCTAAAATCAAGTTTATTTTTTTCCCCGTAAAATTAAATTATTCATATACATCAGCAGCAGAAAACTAAACTACATAAATCCGGTCTGCGCTCTCTGTAGTGTGAAATTTTCTGATTAATCGCCTCAGGTGAGTTTCTGCAATCGAATACATTTAAAAAATAAATGCATATCATGCAAAACACTCTATTTAGTTTTCTTGATTTAAAAATAGAACATAAAATGGGTCAGTTTGTGATTGATTGTTCTCTTCTCGGGAAAATTGTTTTTTGAATTGAATATAGAAGAAATATTTTCATATTCTTAACGTTAACTACTTAATTTGCACTTTAGGATTTAATTTTTTGTTTGTTTACGGCTGTAAATGCTGCCGCCATAGCCGATTAGTAGCGTATCCGCACTTTACCCAGTGATGGTATATTAAATAAAATAGATTTTTTATAATAGCGGTCGTCCCTCAGAAGACAATGGCAAACCGCCCGAGTGTAATTCTGCAATACCAAAACTTCTCAGTGCCGTTCGGAGTCGGCCTAAAACTGTCGTTCCTCAATTTCATATTATTATTATTATTATTGTAAATGCGTAAGACTTGTATTGCAATTGCAACATTCAAACAAACTGTGGTAATTGTTTTTCTTTTGCAAAAAATTGAAAATTGTTACATCATGGTCAGAAGTATAAACTCTTTGCTGGTTCTTACTGCAACATAATTTAAAATAAATGAAAAATAGCTTGTTTAAGAATTTATTGTGCTTAAAGCTATGCCATGGAAAGGATACAAATTTATTGAAAACATATTTGCTTTTAAAAAATTTCGAAAGTTCAGTTAAACTTTTGTCTGCTCACATCAAATGCCTTTGTAGAATGATTGTTTGCAATTATAAACAAACAACAGAAATAATTCCAATAAATTCAAAAATGCTGAAGGCTGACTCCAAGGAAATTTTTAATACAAATGTTTGTGAAATACTAAACAAGTTTCTTTCTAATGTTAAATGATAAATTATTTATGTACAAAAATATTATTACATATTTACTTGAGTTATTCTAGTCAAGAAATATTTAAATGTTCATACTTACATCTGCGTATATATAAATGGGTCGTGGTTTGTTCGGATGCTTAAAACTTGAAAACGACTAGACAAATTGCATACTTCCTTCTGCGGGTTTGTTTATAATGGCTATGCAAAGGTTTAGGAAAAAGAAAAATCAAAAATTCTCACACCACGGCGCTGTAGGCGCGTATTTCGTTTTGCAGTACAATTCAAAGTGATCAGTGAAATCAAGTAATAAAATATGGGTATCAAACGAAAGGTTAATTTGGAAGAAATTTGCCGCTTGTTTAAACGTAAATTAAGTTAAATTTATAAAACAGGGTTAAAATTTAAAAGATTTAAGGCTGCTGAATTTACCAAATATGTTTAGAGAGTGTTGCCACCTGTTTAAAAAATTAATTAACATTACATCAAGTGAAATCAAGTTTTACACTACGGGTGTCAAACGAAGTTCCGAATGGGATTAATAGGAATATGACTTAAAATATGAATACTAAATCAAATTTATATGCTAAATGAAAAATAAAAGTGTTGGTACGAAAGGAAACATTTTATACGAAAACAGTTTTGAAGACGTTTGCCACCTTTTTCCCAAAGTTGATTTAACTTAATTAGTAAGGTAACTGAAATTCCTCAATACTGGTGAAACGGTTTAAGAAAGCTATGTTTGAGAAATATTTTTATAAATTATATTTATAAATTAAGCAATAATACAGGTGTGAACCGAAAAAACTTTAGAAAGGCTTAGCCTAGAAAAAGTTGTAAAGAGGCTGCCAACTTTTTGAGTAATTAAATACAAATTGATTAGTAATTGATTAATAATGTTAATGATAAATCTGCATAGCTACATATATAGAGATTTCTAAGCAACATTTTTAAAAGTAATTCATTAAATAACTGCAGCCTAGCAGCCTTGCCAAAATTAAAGAAAATTGTTCTTTTTAAGTTAAAAAAAAACGTAGCGAAATTACAAGCTATGAAAAAAGTTTTAAAATAAAAAAAAATTTAAAAAAAATTGCATATAAATATGTATGCATAAAAAACTATCTGCGAAGAAATTCTATTTCTCATACTGGCACGAACGTTGTCCATGTTGTGGAACATAATTTTAGATACCTTTTTATCAGTACCAATAATAAATTAAGAATAATCGCATTAAGTTGATCAGCAGATATCTGAGGATTTTGTATATCAGATTAAGGCACAGCTTTGCAATACTAGATGGTAATAATGAGCTTCGAAATGACGCTATCGTTTTATTCCATTGTGGATTTCTAACAATAATTGGGTTTACCAAAACGCTAATGGCAAACCATTAAGTTGCCAATAAGAAAAACGTTCAGCAAGCGGCAGGTCAGCAATTATAGAAAATGGGTAACGTTAAACCGAATGCCGTGGGACCGAAGCCGAGGGCAAACGCATGTATGTAAATAAACCCGAATTGAAAGTAATACTGGAATGTAGTTCTTTTATGATTAATTTACTGAGTATTTGTATAGTTTGTGCTGTGCTGGGATATCTAAACGCTTTCAGTTTCAAGAAACTTGGTCACTTTATATGTATTTGATCTCTTTTAGTTCAGTTTGTTTTACCAACTAGAAAAAATTTATTATAACTTTCATTCGTTAAGCAAATACTCGATATCTTAAACCCGACTTGATTGCATTTTAGAAGTTTTTTTTATCCAATCCCTGACAACAATTTTACGTAATCATGAATGTACCTCGATGTTTGGCCGAAATTCTTCTATAATAATTTATAATTACAAATCTTAATTAAGTTACTTAGTAACATGTTAAAAGCGTGAACAAACTAAATTGCTGTGTCTTTCTAAACTAAACTTATGCGAACCCTTTTTGCATATCGAATGAAACTTTGAAATTATGCCCAAGGCGTGTATATGTATGTATTTGTAAGCAGGTATATATATATATAGTACACTCGTAAAACTTAACAACAATTTTGACAACAAATGGCTTTTGAATCATATATTTTTATGGAACAACAGTTCAAGAAATGTCCTTCGAAATTCAAAATACAAAAAACAGTAAAATTCTAACTTACAACAGTACACCAGCTTCTTCGAATAGTCATAACTGCAGACTTGCTATCTAATTTGAAAGGGCACAAAATGAATTCGATGGATTCAACAAAGAGAAATAAATTGAAAAAAAAGTACAGTAGTGCAAGAAAAGTAATAAATATCTTAAGCTAAATGTACGCAGAAGCAGCTGCAAATACAATATCCGCATTATTAGATCTGTCGTTGCAAATCGCAAGTTGCAGTTGCTAGTGTGATAAGTACTCGTTGGAAAAGTTGCTGCTGCTATCTTCCTGTTACCGGTGATAACTGTGAAAAATTGCTTGTTGTAACAAGCAATCAGTGTTAACTATTTTACGTAGCTAAAAACTTGCTAAGCACTTGGCCAGTGCCAGTAACTTCTATTCACACCACAGAGCAGGCAGTGGAACGGAAATTCTTATTACTTCCCCGGGCGACTTGCCTGGCATTCTTGAAATACAGAGAAATACGCAGAAGAGAGTGCAATGTAATGTGCTACAAACTTACACAAGCATCTACTATGTAGTCACAGCAACAGGACTTAGAGCTGCAACACTTTTGCCCCACTATTCTGCTTAATAATTAAACCTCATTAACACTTTCTTCGCGTGTCGAAGTTGTGTTGCAAAGATGAGAGTTGAACAAATTTCGTTTACTCTCTAAGGATCAACTTTTTAGCTTGCCATTTTCTGGTTTTGCATTTTGTTTAAATAAAATTAAGATTCTACAAGCATAAGTCGAAAGACGCAAAAAAAAAGAAAATGGACAGACGAATGCCATTTAGACGAACAAACAAATTTAAGGTGACATCCAGCAGCTGGCGACAGAAACTCTTATATTTCGTATGCAGTGCGGCATGTTTCCGCCAAGCTCTCTTTTTTCGCTTTCATGATGCTAATAAATTATTAAATTATATGACTTTTCTCGAGTGCAGATAGCCAGGAAAGAATCAGCTTCTGCTACATTAACAAAAAACGAGAGTGTTCCATAGTAAAACAGCAAGTAGGGGACCGGGCGAAATTATAGGTGCATTTGCGTTTCGTGTTTCCTGTCTAACTGGGTGTTGCTTTCCTTGAAGTAAGTTATGTATAATGTATGTATATATTATATAAAATCGTGTGAGAAATGTTGAACAATTGAAATAAAAATGGGACTGAACTAAAAGGAGCTAAAAGGAGATTTGAGTCTGCATACAAAGATCATAGTTTACAAAGAAGTTGCATGTAGTTTCGTTTTTTTGTTACAAGCACCAGAAACCAATTGGATCAAACTAGGTTCTAAATAATATCAACCAGTGAATGGCAAATCTGTTCCGGTATGGTGAAATAAGTTAAAATTTTAAATTGCAGAACTGTGAAAGTATGCAACTTTTTTGTTTTCTACGTTCTTTGCTGCATAATTTTTACAGTTCCCTTATTTAAAGCCCATGAAAAATAATCCTACTTTTTGAGGAAAAAGAATACGTTTGAATTTATTAAGATTGCGAAGACAATGTGGTGTTAAAGAAGCGAGTTGCGAAAAGAGCCGAATGTATGATTAACGGAAACTATTAGGTGAGTTCGAAACGGCATGAAACACAATTATAAGCACCATTTTTGTTCTTCTTCAACACAACTACTTAGGTACTTCTTGAGACAGCGGGAGCGATTTGTAGTCAAGGAAGACACATTTGAGCAAATTATGAAGAAATTAAGAAATGGTAACTTGTAAATTCTGTCAATAAATTATAAGAAAATGAAGTACTATGTATATAAATCAAGAACTAAATCAAGAACCAATCATTGTCGGCTCTAAATTGTATCAATAATAATCGAAACATGTGCTCTCCCATAACCAAACTGGTACGATGCATTTTGAAATATTAGCATTTCACGCAATTGTTCCTTGACTTTTATTTTTTTAGAAACTTTCTTTCGCGATTGTGAATTTAAAAAAAAATATACATTAACTTTTATATATGGATATTAAAAATGTACACAATCTCTCACATTGTTTCTTTTGAACAAAGAACTAAGAACACTGTGGCCACAGAGCTTTAAGTAAATAAATCAGTAATGCCACGTGTGAACGCACCTGGTTAATGCGAATTAATTTGGATGAAAATAAGTTTTTTACGTTGTAGTGTGGACATGATTTAAGACCAAGCGGGGAAAATAGACTGACATCACTAAAAATCAAAAGTAGCGGAATTTCGAGTCTGAAGTCAAAAAAGTTTGGAGAGCAGTAAACTTGGTATATGTGCCCTCCGTCATCCATTTCTCTTTCAGCTATATCCTTAACAATTTTTAGCCACAATGTACAACTATTTATTGATATATTAATGTTTGTGATAGTAGGACTAGTTCCTACAAAAAAAAAAGAATAGTTACAACAGAGAACCGTTGACAAAACTCTAACAACGACCATATCTCATCTCTCCCCTCTCCCAATCTAATTCGGGACATATTGTTATGTGACCTAAAACACCTGTCGGTGCGCGAAACATCAAGTCCGAAGAAAAATATTTTTCTAGCAGCGGTTGACCCTTCATAGACAATGTAAATCCTCCCAATGCATATCATCTATCAGTTGCAGTCGACCTGAAAGTGTGGGTTTCTCCCTCTATGTCATATAATATGGAAACGCAAATTGAGGGAGGACCTTGGTCAAACAATGAGCTACATAAGTATGCAATGGTACACAATTATTTTATTAAAAGCAAATTATACTCTTGGAGATTTTGGCATGAAATTGAACAATTTTGTTTCTAAAAAAGAGCAGAAAAGCCAACAATTGTAAACACACCGGAAACTACCAGTACCAGCCAGTACAAGGAAGTACCAGCTGATTTCCTTACAGGCCATGTTCCTAAATGAAAGAGACGTTGTTTACAATGCATGTAGCTATATGTATACTGGCTTTTATGCAACTATCAACTGGTTGTACGAGTATAATAGCTTGTTGGAGCAATTCCCAAATCAACTTAACCTAACAGTTTAGCCTTACGTAATTATATTGTTAATTATGTAAAAATTATTTATGTGACTATTTTGGTCCCATCGAATATTGATCATATACATATGTATGCACATACGTACAAATGCCATACCCGTAGGCATATATGTACATATGTACGAGTAACATGAAAGTATGTTCACTTTTAGTGGCAGTGAGAATAAATTTGATATGTTTTTGAGACTGATTGGAGATCTAAGTACATGTTTTATGATAGTCTAAGGTCCTGGCAGTGCTAGACCAGTCAGAATGCATGTAGAAAATATTGATGTTGTAAACAAAATAAATATGTAAATCCTTCAACTACCTAGCGGAACGATTCGGGTGTATATACCATCAGGCACTGCCAACTCAGCAACATTTTCATAAATCGTTCACTAGCGTTATATTCTACCACATAAATAACAACTAAATTAATAACAAGTAATCTTTAGAAAATTAAATAGTTTATAAAGTTTGACACTGAAGATGTATTTCCCATAACTGACTGTGGAATATTAACTAATGGCCTAGATATGTAAACTTACCGGGACAGTACAGTTATACATAAAATGTTATGCATATATCATTACTTAAGCTCAATAATAATCGTCGTACTGCTGGAGAATTTGTATAATGTATTTTATTGTGTTCAAGCAAATTCAAAAATTTATCGAATTCCGGTCGACTATTTTGGAGTCGGCATTTTGTAATTTGGAATGTCAACCTTAAATACGTATTCCCCGACCCCAAAAACACCAGAATACTGATTTTTGTGAGAGAAACATTCAAACTATTTTGAAGACGCCATTTTGTATTTTGAAATTTTTACCTCAAATTCGTATTACCCGCCCCCAAAAACACACTGATTTTGGTACGGATAAAGTTAATTTATTAAATTTTGATCCGCCATTTTGGAGTCGCCATTTTGTTTTTTTTACAATTTTAAACATAAATTAGTATTATCCGACCTCGAAATTAGAAACTTACTGACTTGCAAATTTTTTCGTTGGGAATTTTAATTTTTGCCACCCTTTCCGGACTTTCGGATCAGTGTGGGGCTGTCAATTAAGAGTGCTGAGGGTAGTTTGTTGAATTTGGATTTCTGCGCTATATGGCATTTTAAGAGATCGCTAACATTGCTCCCTTTGCTTTGACTCCGTCGCCGCTAGGTTCGTTTCTGTACTGGCAATTACTTGCTTTAACAAATTCAGCCAAACATAGTTACTTCCCTATACTTTTAGCATTCAAGGGCGTTTACATGGGGTTTCATCTGACCGATGATAGACCTGGTTTATTTATACAGTATTAGAAAGAAAAATTCAATTCAAAAGCTCAATAACCGAATACAAAAATTTCCGCTATTGCACGAAATCCGATCTAGAATCTTACTCAGATACATATTTCTCTTTTCCAATCGGCTTTGTCAATCATATTGAGATACGTTTAGTTTTGTAAGTTATTGCACCGGACCTCGTCGTCCCGGTATGCCTTATTCGAAAATTCACTCTGTGTTTAAATCTGCATTATATGTTGAATAACAAAAAAAAAACAGCTGTTGATGATGTCCTATGGTCTGCTGTAAGCGCTTAAGTCCACCATACAACTGCTACAAATTATGGCTTAGATATTGCTGGGAGGGAGCATTGGCACACTCAAGGGGAGCTTTGGGGTTGGTGAATAAAAATTGCAAATATTCCTACTAATATTATAAATGTGAAAGTTTGTGTTGTGCGAGTGAGTGCGTGAGTATGTAATATCCTTTTCAGGCCCACATAGGCAATATTTTAAGAATAGTTGTCACTTGTTGAAAAGTAATAGTCAACTAATTAAATAAGTTACAGCAAATATTGCTAAGGTTAAATTCAATACTACAATTTGGGTACTAAATAAAAGAGGCTTACTGAAGCTTCATTTCCCAAAGGTTTTGAAAAATGGTTGCCTCCGTTTTAAATCCAAGTTAAGTTATATTATAACAATAAATGACATTTTACAATATAAGTGCTAAACTAAAGGTGTTAAGAAAACTTAATTTCAAAAATACTTTTGGAGAAGGCTGCTACCTGTTTAAAGAACTAATTGAAATCGTCATTAGTTAAGTCAAATTTGGAAAAGGGTTAAGCTACCTTTATTTTGAAAATACGTTTGTAGGGTATGCCACTTGCTTAAAAGAATAAATTTAAGTAAATTATTAAATTAAAGGAATTATCACGTAATGGATTTAAGAGGAAGTAGGCTTAAAAACTTAATTATAAAAATATATTTAAGAAGTTTTGCCACGTGTTTAAAAACATTAATTTAATGCTATTTATAAGCTCACTGAAATATAACTGTATTACTCTGAAACGAAGGAGTTTATACGAAAACATGTTTTATGAGGGTTGCCACCCCTTAAAAACCGTTGATTCAATTTAGTTGATAACAGCGGAAATTCTACTATACTGGTGTCAAACCAAAATCGCTTAAGGGAACTCTTTTAGAGAAATATTTTCATAGAGTTGAACTTTTAAATTCAAGGTTAATCACAAAGTGCAAATCGGTGACAACTAGACATCTTAGGATAAGATTTGGGATATACATACATATATAGTCCTTAATATTTGTTACAGCAGACCCAATGCTTTCAGAGGTTGCCCCTTATTTAATTCGTTAAATTCATTTAGAGTTTAGAGTTTATTAAGCTTAATTTCCAAAATGATTTGAAGGTCACCTGTTTAAATGAACTGATATTTTACAATATGAGTGTCAAACTTAAAAAAATATGAGAACATAGAATTTCAAAATTCTTTTTGGAGAGTGTTTCAAAAAAGAAAATTAAAATTAAAATAAGTTAAACCAAACATTGCAATATGGGTCGTATACGCAGGAGTTTCAAAAAATTTTAAAATAAAATAAATAAAATTAGTAAGTTAATTAAATTTAAGAAAAGTTATTTATGAAAATGATACTTCTAAATATCACCTTCGTTTAATTGCGGTGTGCATTTATTGCAATAAATTAGGTTTTATTAAACCCTAATGGCATACTGTGCTGTTGCCAATGACAAAAAAGTTTCAGCAACCAACCGTAATCGGCAATTATAAAGTAAGGGTAGATTTTTCTTTTCAGATAATAAAAAAGTAATAACCAAAACTAAAGATGAATTGAAAGTTATTACCTCTGGTGAAATTATTTAATTCCTTTTCTGCAACATAATAAATCGTACCGATTAAACGGTTCGTCTCGGCGAGGGGAAGGTTCGTATATATATTTTGGATTTGGAACGTAAAATTTATAAAATTCAAAACACAAGTATATAAAATATTGAAATATGAGTATTAAACGTTTCGTTTCGTTGAGGAAAAGTTTTTAGCTAGCTTTATTTTGAAGAGAATTGCGGCCTGCTTGAAAACTCGAATTTAATTAAGTTTTATACGAATTATTTGTAATAGTAAAATAGGGGTCTTAAACGGTTCGTCTGGCTAGAAGATTCGTAGCTAGCCTTATGAGGGTTGCCCCCAGCTTGAAAAGTCAAATTAAATTATACAAAAGTATGTAAAAAAGGACAGTTAATAAATAAATATAGACATAAGGTGTCATAACGTGTCATAAATCATAAAGCTATACAATTTTAGATATTAAAAGTTATGTTTTTGAATTGCATTGAAACAAATAATTTCATTTCATTTCATTTTTTAATAAAAAATTATTAGTAGGTACAATAATATTATAAGTAAAACTAAAGTTTTGTATTTTTTAAATTTTATGACTTTATGACTTTTGACATTATGACACCTTGTGAATCACCCAAATATTATATTGTATTTCTTATACTCCATACAAAGTCAAGAATTGGTGTAATGTTGACCAAATTTTTATTTTTGTATTATACCAGAGGTAAGTATTTGGTCTTAAAAATGTTTTAGATTTCAAATAGAAAACAAAACTAACTGCTTCAAGGTCTCCACAATAGTTTTTAGTATTTTCATATGTGCGAGCTCCGCCTTTATATTTTTGCCAGCATTTATCTTAAATAGCTATCAAAGATAAAAAATGATAATTAAAACTTGCAATAATCGTTTTACCTCACATGACTTCATGCCCACATTTTTGCAAATTGTTGCTTATTCGGTTTCATATTATTATTTTTGAAGTTTTCTGCTCATTCTGATTCTAGTTGTTGGTATTGTTGTTTTTTTGTGCATAAGCGAATACACCAACGCTCTCATTCACATTGCTGACAACCGACAGTGGTGCGTGCATATAAATCTTAGTAAAATCTTTTATTTCTCATTTTTATTGCTTCTTTTGAACTGCCACCTCGATAGAGCTGGGCTTGTTATTGCCAACAAGTTGTGTAAGTAGTTGCAATCATACGCTCCTGAGTGGGCTGGTAGTAATGTAATGTCATGCGACACACAATCAAACAACCAAACTTACGTACAACATGTAAATGTGGCAATATTAAAGGCAATTGAACTGTTAATCGGCAATGTCAGCGAGCAGTATTTCAGCCTCAGCAACAAAATGAAAAACAAGGCCAACAATCGGGGTACAATTGAGAGTTCTTACAGTTGATATGATGATGTATTGCATGTTTGTGTTGTATGTATGTATGTATGTATGTACAAATGCATGCGTACAACAAGGCGTAAAATTGCAATGCGTTTTCTTTTGCTCCACTGTTTTTTTTTTATACAGCATAGCCAACATTCGTCATATCGTCGGTGTAGGTTGGACAACGATATGACAGCAGCATGACTTGTGATGCCCGGGTATCGCCGCCGGTGGTAGAGTTCTGGTGGCAAGTTGACGGTGATGAAATCTGTCAAATCAAAAGTGGTTCGACAACTTGCCGAGGTAGATGTGATGATGAAGTATTTATTTCGTTCTGCAACGCATCTGCATTGTATATACCATGTCAAAAAATTTTGGTTTAAACAAATTGATTTCTCACTAATATTGTAAATGTAAAAGTTCATCCAAGTTTGATATGCTTTAATGCAAACACAATATTGCTAGGGTGATCACCTTCTCAATTTAAAATTATTTACAGGCTTAACACTTGCTGTACATATTTTAAATGAAAATGGCAAACCAAACGAAATTTGACAAGGTACAAAAACAAAACGACAAAAGCAACAACTTTACAAAAAGTTAAATAAACGGTCATTTAGAAAGTTATTCTTATAAAATATTACAATTATGCTTAAAACACAACACTGGCGAACGGCGAATTTCGTCCGACGAGCATTCGTTGCAATAGGCTTATTTTTATTACCGTCGCTGGCAGCAGCGGCAAAATACAATCCATTGTGACCATATGTTTAATATACTCAGGGGCTTTAAATCGAAATATTTAAATTTCAGCACAAAATATCATTCCCACTTTTTCTAATTTAAAATGAAAATTTGAATTGCGAGTTATTTTAATTAGCTGTTTTTATTGTCACCGTAGTTGTTTTTTACTGGGCGACATTTTTTGACGAACGTTGCTGACGTCGTCGCTCTACTGAGCGAAAATTCGTCGTTTGTCTGTATTTTGTACGGCTGTGCAACCGACAGAAGGAGCATCGATTTTTTCGACACTCAAGGCGAAAAAACCAATTTCAGAAACATAGATGGTTTCGGTATTTAAAAAATATGGGAATTAACCTAGGTTTAATGTGCCAATGCTTTCGGTAGCAAGGAAATTATAGAGTGAAACGGAACGTCCATATTAATCTAATACAGTGTTACCTTGGTTTCCGTACATGCTGTAATCCCAACACATCTACAATCCGGACTTTGCTCGAAACCAGACTGCTTAAAATTTTTATTTTGAGTAAATATATGAGTGCAAAATGAGTTCGCAAAACACTAGCAAATGAAAAAAAGAAGCAGGCTGTGTCAGAGACACGGCCATTAAGTTTAACGTAGAATACGCCATCCGATAAGACAGAAAACATATGTAACAATAAATGATAAATAATACAAGCAAATGAATTTCTTTATTTGATAGTTACTTTGGATGATATACATAAGCTTATGATAGGAAAAATAGGATAAAAATGTTTTTAAATTATCAATTAAATTTCTCGCAAAAACGAAGTCAATGGCTGTTATCAATAGTAAAGATAAATGATAAATAACATACGCGAATCAATTTTATTATTTTTTTGCAGTGCTTGGCAGCAAAGAAAGGGCTGCACGAGTAGATTTAAATCGCCCAACAGCAAACACTCAACCAAACACCACACACATATTTGTGTGCATGTGTTTATACAATTTTCATTTGAGAAATTTAAATATTAGGAAGATATCAACCAACATGAAATGTATGTCAAACGAAAGCTAACATCTTCATTTGACTACAAAAAAAAAAAAAAAAAAAAATTAATCGAGCCGTTTCCTTATAATTAAAGAAATAGAGATTACAACAATAAAAACCTGACATTGGTGCCCATACCGTAAGGTAAGACGTATTCTACGCCAAAAAAGTAAAATAATAATTATAATTTGGCGCTTACACCATATACATAGCTCGATGTTTGAGAGATTTACAACACCGAACGGCAGATGTGGTTTATGAGAAGTTTTTCATAGTGGCTATGGTGGCCGCCGAAATATTAGATCGCATAGAAAATGGCAGATCAATAACACCGATTTAGAAGTAATTCTTCTTCTTAATTGGCGCTATAACCGCCTAGGAAATTTTCAATATGACGTCCAAGTTCCTACTCTACTTTGCTAACTGGCGACACAAGTCATTCCCCACCTAGTTCTTCCAATATAGAGGAGACCCTTCTGTTCCTCTGCCAGGTAATTATCTTGAAAAAAATATCAAGAACTTCAGGTGTTGGGGATAGTTGGTGTATACCTCCTAAGCTTCGTCACGGTAGGGATGCATTGTTTTAAATTAAAATATTGCTTTTCTATGGCCGATATAACGATATTTTCAAGGTATCGATGCATCATTGGGATTCCTAATCATAATATGGGTATCAGATGGGAGTTATTTGAAAGAATTTTAGTAATGATGATTTTCCGCAATCTAGAAATTAAGATGACAGAAATAAATTATGCAAAATGATACAATTTGTGTTTGGGTTTGGATTGTTTTTAAATGGTAAGGGATTTGAAATGCTTTAAACTGCAGAAAATTTCGGGATGTGATTAAAACTTACCTAAGAAATTAAAAATAGTGATATGTCTAAAATCATTGAACATTTCAAGTGACATTTCGTTGTACTATAGTATCAATGTCTGGTAGTTAATCCACTTTATTCATGTTACTTATTACGAAATCGGGTAATCAGCTACGCAATTTCTCAAATCATTTCTTCTGAAACCTAATAAATATTTTAGTTCTTACACTAAATCAATTTTAATAATTCCCTTTCCCAAAATGGCTCATTGAACCAAGATAGAATTTCAACCGAGGTATCATTAGTGATGAGTAATAAATAAATAATGGTATAGAATTCTTAGCATTCAATAAGTTATTTAGACTTTTACGTTTCCCGCTATCAATTAGGATCATCAAAAACTTAGATGAAGAAGAAGATAGAAATATACAGCAGAACGGCTGTTGTAAGCCAGCTGCAATCTAAGTTATGTCAAATAAGTTGGATAATCCCCAATGAAATTTCATACGTTGCACAATTTTATGCCGCCACATAGGCAAATATAAACCCACATACAAAATCACGTACGTGAGCATGGCATACAGTGTGCCGAACTAATGAGAGATAATCAGAGGAAAGCTTATTAGGCAACAAACACTCAAATTTCCGTACCAAATTCCAGTTAGATTTGAAGAAGAGAAAATGGTGTGCCAAAGATATTCCCAAATGCATTCGTGACACGTACGTTGAGTACACGCCCTGACGCCTGCACAAAGCTATCACGAATAACAGCAAACATCATATAAACAACAACAACAATAATGAGAAAAGCCTCAGCACAGTGACAGTGAAAACGTCAACCATTAAAAGCCCCCTTTATGAGCGCAAGTATGTACTAAGTATGTATGTATGTATCCTTTGGCTGTTTGTTCGTTCGTTTGTCACAATATTAAATACAAACTATGACACTGGAGCATGGAGAGACGCAAGCGCCAAGTTGTTGTGAAGTTGCAACTTGAATCTCTATTAGCTGAAAAATGTGTGACCTACCTGGCGAACGAGTCGCATTGCATTTCTATGTACGTACTTAGGGTATTTGATTCCGCGCAGTCGTTGTGGCAAAAGTCAACATTAATATTTACCAGCAACAGCTGCCAGGGGGTGCCACTTCTTCACAATAGCAACATACTTACTATTTGGCATTTTGAAATTGCTATTTATTGTCAATCTGGCACTGCTCACACACAGAATCTCATTTCCGGCAACAAATTTATCAGCACCACAATGGCAATAGTTAATTGCAAGTGCGAGTACCATTGTCATTCCACTAGCTAAGCTGGTGGTGGTGGTTAGTTTATTTGTTTCGTTTTTGGCAAATTAATTAAGTCTTCGCCAAAAGTTGACTCGTTGGAATAGAGTCGAATGCGTGCTTAGATGCTTCATATGCTATGTAACTATACAATGTATTGCGTTTATTAATTGCTTTACTGGCGCTATATGAGTGCTGTTGATATTCCAATTATCATTACCAAGGGGATATAATTACATTGACTTTGTTATTTTTTGAGTGCAGATGTATTATAAACCTAAAAGAGAAATCTTTCTTCGGTGTCACTGTTGCTTATAAAAACTTAATCAAAGAAGTACTACCGTAAACAAATAAGTATATCTGTCAGTAATATACGAGAGTCGGCTTATCAGCTATCAGCCTCAAGTACTTAGAGATGACTAATCATCTTGCTGCTGATACGTAACATGAAATTACGTTATTCATTATTGCTTTAGATATAACCCACGGTATGCGGCCGTCATAGCCGGGTGTATGCCCTTCATTCGAAGTGTTCCAGGTTCGAATCTTAGTCAGCCTAACCGCATGAATACCCATCGGACAATGACCAGTCAGAACTCCTACGAGAATCGAGAGTTGCCGCTTTGTTAGCGACCTCGGTTCCTTCGAACGCCCACAGTCTATCGTAGTAGTTTCCTCGCGCTCGCTGAGTCGACAGAGAGCCCATCTATCCAAGAGAAGTCCGTAGGCAGCCAAGGAAGCCCCCACGCTCTCCCTGCACGGCATGCAGATAAATGACTAATATTAACAGAGGGATAGTACCCTCATTTTATCCACTTTAAAGTGTATTGTTGATATAGTAATAATTTTGAACCTTACCGCGATCTTGACGATTTACCAAATAGTATTACGGAAATTTCTTTGTTCAAACTGCATCTTCTGACTGAAGTTCTCTTTTTCTCTTCCCTTTGTTCTTTAATTTATTTGTCATTAGAGTAAGGTGAAGATTTTCTAGTGAAATCTGCCAAGGAATCGCTACTTTTGAAAATATCGACAATGTAGCTAAGCTTCGAGGCAAAAGATAAAGAAGAAAAAATAGTTTATATGTTTCAAATGGGGGTATCCACTTTTAACAGCATGAAAAGTTGACATTGAAAATCCAAATTTGTTAACGTTCCAAAGCGCCAAAATTAAGTTAAATAATGTTACCAGATTCTCCATTTTTGAAAAATTGTTTAAATATAAAAATCGTTAAAGAAATTTTTCGCGTTTTATCAAACTATTTTTGTGTTCCAGCTACTTTAATTACTAAACTCTTCACTAAAACCATGTTTGCCATTTTATTCTTGCCAAAAACTAATATAGATGAACATGCATGGGGAAATACATACATATATACAATCTAAATTTAGCCCCTCGACACATTCAAAGAATGCAACGTAGTGAGCTATATAATAATGGTATCTATCAACACATGACACTAAGGGACGACAGGAAGTGATTTTACTTCACAAACGGCTTTGAATATTGCGTTGCTTTCATAGAAAAAAAATTATGCCCGTGAATTCATAGCGACGCAGCACAGCGTCAAATATGTGAGAAATAAGAAGCAGACTTGCACAATAGGCTGACCTTTATATTACCACTCTTGAATGGCAACATGTAAGTATGTATTACGCGACGTGACCGTGTCAAGGTAGGAACATCATGTGCGTCAGTCGGGTTCGACGATTTCCAAAATCTTTTGATTTTAGTGGAGGCTTGCATAATGCAAATCTTTTTTGTAGATGTTAATGATAGGTTTTTGACAAACTTTTTCAATCTGTTTAAAAATTTTTCAAATGCAGAAATTGCACAAGTATTTTTGAGACATCACAAAAAATATTTTCTTCTTGATTTTATCATTGGACCATCAATTAACCTAGCTAAAAACTGTAAAAGCAAATTTTCAATTAAAAAACAAAAAGTCGCACGTAACGTACTATGTGAATACTTTTATATAATATTATAACTATATGCGAATTTATACTCACTCATATCCAAACAAATATCTTGCATTTACACCTACACATTTACATATGTAATCATGTAAGCATGTATGTATGTATGTTATGTAGCGCACGTGTGTTGTCTTAAAATAAGTGCACTTAAAGGACTCGGCAAAAGAAAAGTGCTAAACCAACAGAGGACGAAATTACAAACTTGCTAAATATAACAAGCAAATAAGCAATAGCAACAACTGAAACAAAAGTGTAGAAAAACAAACGCAACAGCGGTAAATATAAATAACTAGTGCCAAGTGTAAAATAAGCAAAGCAACTAACAACAACAGTTGAAAACAATAAGACACAGTATCCAAATAACATCTGCATGTACGTTGTACGCCAAGAGTGCCAGGAGGAGTAGATGAAGAAGAGCGCACACACACTCGTCTAGCTGGAGAAGAAGAATGCTTAAAGTGTCCTTATCCTTGTCCCACATTTGTTTAATAATAATTTCTAAAGCAGTGTCACAACTAACAAAAACAACTAAACAATAATAATAAAGAAAACAATACAAAATGCAACAACAGCAGTTTGGTTAAGTTAAAACAAATAAAAAGTCTGACGCTTGGAGCGCGGCAAAAGCAAAGCAAAGTTTTTAGCTTTTAAGCGAGTGAAATGCGCTGGGAAATATGTTGTTACTCTTTCACTATTTGTTCTTCTTCTCGTTGTAGTTAGTGATGCGCTTTGCAGCAAATTCAAAAATTAAAAATTTAAACTTATTGCCCGCCGCATTGCCGCACCAACGCCCCGTGTGCGCGCTGGCGTATGAGCGACCAACAAATAGCGGCACTAGCGAAACTGAAGGAACAAAGCGGAAAACAAACCAGTCGTCTAATGTTTATTTAAGTTTGCCTTTCGTTTACTTGTTTTTTGTTATTTACTCAGCAATTTAGCATTTGTGTAACGAAAGGGAGATGACGGCAAAGCCGAGGCAAACTTGCTCGCCAACAATGAGCAATGAACTCTCACTGGGCGGAAGATAGTGCAAAAGATGCGGCGTCAATCTAAGTTAGTTGTGGGCTGGGAGAGTCGCCGTTACAAAACTCTAGCATAGTGTGCATAGCTGGGCATTTTTAGTTGGTATTAAGTTGGATTTGTGCCACCTGCTAACTATCCAGTGCTTGAGACAAGTAAATACTGTATTGTCTCTAAATGACATTCTCTTCCATATAATTCAATATTGATTCGTTCGATTGAGTTGAGTGCCGCTGTGAGTGGACACTATTTTCTTTCAATTAGTTTGATTGTGTCTCTGGTGAATTGCTGACCGCCTGGGTGAATGAACGCAAAACATGGAAGGTGCGGGTGGAATGCAGTTATGCCCTTTAGGCAATCAACACAATAGCTAGTCAAGGGGATGTGCTCACAAACTCCTTTCCTGCCTCCTCAGCCTCCTCTCACTTTAAATTATATTTTGGGAAAAATTGTTGCGCCTTATTGTTGCTGATTGTTGTCAGTATTGTTAGCGCATTCTTGTATATTTTTGTTATTGCTTCTGTTGTTGTTGCTTTGTCTGTCGCTTTGCTACCATTTTGCCTGCTAGTTGGCAATTTTTCGCTTCAGCTCGCTAGTGTTTCTTTTGTGACTTTCATTCTTTCATTCTGTCAAGTCTTTGTCTAGTTCTCAGCATTTGTTTTATTCCTTGCAGTCACACTGCTATTTGCTGCACTTTCGGAAGTTTGTATGCACTCGTACGAGTGTTACTCTGCTGCAGTTTCGCTGTAATCACGCTTGCCATTTTCGTCGTCGTACCAGTGTACCGGTGTACCAGTGTTTCATTGTCCGACTTTGCAGCTTTTTTTTTTCTTTCTTTTTACCAGATTGTAAATGTACAAATATATGTATGTATTTAAGTGCTCGTAGTTTAGTTGTTTGTACGCGTTTACTAGTGTGTTGTGCTACTGCTGCGCCAACAATTGTTATCGTTGCGGATTTTCACTGCAACGCCAACAATCGTGCGGTAATTAGCGTTTTCCTCTCAAGTTCTTTACATTTTTTTTCCTATTTGTTTTCCATGCTTTGTTGCCAAGCAGTTTACGATTGTTTTATTACATGTAGTATGTATGTGTGGTCGTTATGCCTTTGGTTCTTTGGTTCTTTGTTTCTTTTTACTGCCGCTTTGTTGTAAGCATTTGTTTTACTATTTTGAGTTAATTCGTTCTACTTTTCGTGAGACTATTTTTTCATGTGAAATTTTAAATTAATTCACTCTTTTTGTTTGACACTGATCGATTGCTGTAGTCGGACGCATAGAGTTAGCGCGAATGGATATAAATCATTCAGAGTTTATTCTTAAGTAGAATATCAACAATATTTAAATCGTAGATGAGTACAGAAACTAGGCGTCAAAATTAAATTAAAATAACTCTTGTCTTTATGTTCGCGTTGAGTCTCGAACCAAATAAGATGATGAAACCCTCTTCCTTATGTCTGCGACCTAATAGACAGAGCGCAGAGTGGAACGGCGAGCATAACAACTAGCAAAGCGGCGGTACAAATCTGTACATATCAATGCGAACGCGCATAGTGATGAGCATAGCGTCGATAGCGCAAAAGAGCGTAGCATTGATTTAAATTTTTTTTTCGTCGCTATGCTTGATGCTCTATCTCTTTCGTTCTCTTTATTTGGAATCTTTATTTTATTGTAAAAATTATAAGAACTATTAATGCTGATGAATTAATTAGTTCTGTTTTCATACAGATACAAGCAAAAACCCCATATTAAAACCAAAGGACAAACTCAAAATGTTGAGCCAAAAATAAACATTTGGGTCTTTGGTCGATGCTTGACTACGCGTTGCGCGAATTGACGCTATGCTCGACGCTCTACTATGCACTCTATTAAAGGCATAATATTAGAAAAGTGTAGGTGTTTTTCGAATAATCAGGTCTTACATTTTCTAATTCCTAAAATCAATGTTTACTCATTCATTCACTGTCCAAGCTCGAGTACTTATATGGGTTTACGGAAGTAAAATTAATGGAATAAAATTTGCGGTAAAAATACAAACCAGCAAGTTATAAATTATTATTTTCGCATAAATTTCTTTCAGTTGGGTTACAAAATTCTAAGCTATTACGTACTTTAGCGCCATAGTTTGCACTGGGAAATAATCTTTTTTTATACATGCGAAGAACATTTGCAGCCATCGTCCCCATATAGGCTGTTAGATGACCAAATTTTTTTGACCAATTAATTCCATTATTTAAACAGTGCAGATGTAACAGATTATGACGATTCGCGCTATCATACCAACAAACCTAATTGTGTTATTTGAGACAAATTGAAAATGAACATGAAAAAACGCGTGTGCACCTAAGTGCGCAAACAAGCAGTAAAACTCCTTTGTGGTAGTAGAAACTAGTCAAAGTAGTAGTAGTAATTAGTAGTAGCATTATTAAAAATATAGGGAGAAATTAGTAAAAAATAGTGGTAAAATTTATTAGTTCAATAAGTAAAAATAATGGTGGTAATTAGTAAAAAAATAGTTGTAGAAATTAGTAGTAGCATTAATAAAAATACTGGTAGAAATAAGTAAAAATTGTGGTAGAAATTAGTCAAACAGTGAAAGAAATTAGTAAAACTAGTGGTAGTAATTAGCAGTAGCATTAATAAAAATAATGGTAGTAATTAGTAGTATCATTAGTAAAAATTGTGGTACAAATTAGTAACAATAGTGGTAGAAATTAGTCAAGCGATTCTAATGCGACTTTCGTTACGCGCTGTAAAAAATCACTGCCGCTAAAGAAGTTTTACTTCAAAAATAAGGGCTAAAACTGCGAGCGTGGAATTTCTGCGACATAAGTGAAATTAGTGGTGCTAATTAGTTTTAGCATTAGTAAAAATAGTGGTAAAAATTATTAGTACAATAAGTAAAAATAGTGGTAGCATTAACAAAAATAGTGTTAGTGGAAATAGTGGTAGAAATTAGTAGTAGCATTAATAAAAATAGTGGTAGTAATTGGTAGTGACATTAGTAAAAATTACGTTAGAAATTAGTAGTAGCATTAGTAAAAATAGTGGTTGCAATTAGTAAATAAAGAGGTAGAAATTAGTAAAGTGATTGATGCGGCATTCGTTATGCCGCTAACGAAATTTTACTTAAAAAATATGGGGAAAAACTGCGCCCGTGGAGTTTCTGCAATATATGGCAACCCTATCCAAAAATAATTTTCAAACAAAGCTTTATCAAACCATTTTGTCTTGCACCCTTATTAAAACATTTCATTAATATTAATGATTAAATTTTTTTTTAAATATTATAGAAACTAGGCATTCTTAAGCTTTTCCAATTTGCCACCAAAAAATATGTATGTAGTATTTCATTAAATTAAATTTTAGCAATTTTCATTTAGCTTATTTACTACTTTGTATTTGACTTTCTAAAAAGATGGAAACCCTTTTCAAACGTATTTTCTAAATTAAGATCTAACAACGGAGGATCGCTTAGGTTTGCAACTATACAGCACATGGAGCAGTTCATTACTTGAAAGGGAAAATACTCAAAATAATGACTCATTACCCATATTCACCGGATTTGTCACTTATACACATCGTGGCTCAAAAAAGTTTCGCAATTTCATTACAGGAGCTGTATACCTGTGCTGTGATCCTCACAAAGTTTTTTCATTTTCTCTCTAAAAATTTATCTTCATACAAAGATCGTTGCTATAATTTTTAATGTAACACTCACACGCTACACATCCAGATACGGCGGGCGCGTAAGACCATTAAAAAAAATATATGTTTTTTATTTGACTAACACCATTTTAGGCAAGGGTCTCATGATTTGTCTCAATATATTGAAGGTTTAACTTGAAACCAAACCTTTGGAGACAGAGCTGGCAATAGGATCACTTTGCTTTCCCACTGCCTTAATTTTTTTTGCCATCTCAATCAAGATTTTTCAGTAACTCCAAAACCATGAAGTAAGAAACCAACCTGTAAAGATAAGAAAATACACATACGTTAGTTTAAAGCTTTAACAACTCAGTATATAATATAAAATAAGAACATGAATATCAATAACATACATATGTCTACTCCCATTTATGACTTCAGAAAACTTGCAAATCCTTTTACTTGACATTCAAATTTAATTTCGTGAAATTTAATAGCTGGTGCCGCTTAAGTTAAAGCCTAAAACTATGTATATAATGAGTATTTAAATTTGAAATACTCTTACAACTCGACCTTCTGCGAATTTATGCGATTATCCGCAGTCAACTCGGTCAAACACTTTAGCAGTATTTCAATTGGAATTAAGTTGTAAAGATGTTGAGCGATTTGTATTCAAATTCTTTTCCTATTTCTTTACATCCGTGCAATGGCGAAATGGCTTGGAAAAGTTGACGTTTGTCTACAGCCTCCAACTAACCGCCAAAGTTAACGAAGACTCGAAACTTTTTCCGTTGTCTTTGAGGTCATCGCGGACAGGGTAGGCAGGCAAGGCAGAGGCTAATTTCATTTGTAAATGAAATTGGCTAATTGTGTGAATAGTACGGCCAATTCTTGCTGTGGATGGCAGCAGCTCCATGGCCACCAATTGCGCTCTAAAGTGGAGTGAACGGGTGATGCTTTAATTTATTTAATTGAAGCAAATCAAAGTAAACTTAAATAAATGGTAAGAATTTTTGTTTGTTTGAGGGTGTATGAGAGAAACGAGAAGATTTAACTTTAACCATCAGGGGTAGGACCAAAAATAGAGCGGAAAATGGGAAAAGTTATTCAGAAACCGAAAATTTGTATGAATACATTTTAAAATTTTAAAATTCAAATATCTACGCTGGTTACTCAAAACATTTTTAAACCACAAAACTTAAAAAGGAGAAGTATGACGAAAAAGTTACCATACACAAATTGCAATTTGGTAAAATAGAAATCTGTTACTACGTTTCTATCCGGAAACGTCAACGTAACAGTAAGAAAAAAAGTCCTGATCATAATTTGCTATTGGGAAAAATTCCTCTATATTATTAAATAAATATAGAACACCCTGTCTGTAACCTGAAAATTTATTTAAAGGAATAACTGAAAGTGATGCAGGTGACTTAATAGAATACATTTGAACCACGTTTACAATTTTTGTCTGCCTTTTTGTCTGTTTGCCTGTTTGAATGCATTAACCTTTGAAACTACTGAATGTATTTTCATGGGGCTTTAAATGGTGAAAAATGACCAAAATATTAAATTGGGAAATCAATTTCTCTGAGAAATGGCTTAGAATAACTTAGTTTTCATTTATTTTTAATTTTATAATTATTATTTTTTTTTAATTTTCAACTAAAATGAAGAGTTCCGCTATGTACGCTGGGATTCGCTAGTTTTAAATAGAAAGGAATATTTCATGAGTCTATTCGATCAACACTCCAACCGACTAAAATTTCATATACTGGTGAAATTCCATTCATGCATATAAATTAGGGTGCATCACTTCTCAGCAAAAAAAAAAAGGTGTTGTTTTTCCAGCGGAATTATGTTCTAAGACTTTCGTCAAAATATTTCGGAGAAATATTAATATTTACATGAGCTGAACCAAATTAAAAATACTTCCAAACCTGAAGCTTTTCATGTATGAAGATAGTTTTTAAAAATATTTTTTCAAAAAATTAGTTTAGATAATGAAATCTTGGATGTTATTTTTGAGTTTTTTGAATTATTGATTTAAGAAAAATTTTAATTACTCAGCCAAAGCTTAATCGGTTTAGACTAATATGGTAAAGTTGGGAAAGGTATTTCTTCTTATTAAATCTCATTAATCTGATTCAGTTATAAAAATGTTTGAATACTTTTTTTTTGAAAAGAAAATATATTTTTAAACACTTTTTTTTTTTGTTTAAAATAAAAAAATTTTCGAATCGATTCACTTAAATCTTAACTTTTTTTTTGGTGAGACACCCTAATATAAATATATGCGGTTATGTGATTTGAACCTTTTGTGAGTGTTTTTGAAGGTACTACCATTATTCAGTTCAGTTTTCTTGGCTGCCTTTTCTTAATTTTTACAGCAGTTCGAACATAAAGAAACGTACGACTAATACTCGTAGAGAAGCCTCAGACGCAGGCAAACATAGATATATTGAGCTATCTTTTCTTTAGTAAGAGTATTTGCATCTCATTAGTCTAAGTGTGTTCAAGAACAAGTAGACAAAAAAAAAGAGAAAAGAAGCATGAATAGAAAGAAATCTTGGGAGAAAAATATAGCAAATTTTCGTGCAAGGCACAAAAAAGAACTGTTGGTAGAAAATAATCAAAGTATAGATTTTGTCTGTAACAAAAATAAAAAATCAGTTGAAATGACAATATATGCATCACTCTCTAGTAATATCATATGGAAGTATTTGTTTTTTTGTTTTATTTTTTTCACAATAGTTCAATTAATAATTTCCATGAAAAAGCTAACAATTATTTTATTTCATTATTTTTCTTGCCTATTGAAGCAGTTTCACCTTTCTTTACTGATAGCTTTATGAGAATAAGTGGAACAGCTCGTATAGCAGATTTAGAAAAATTCACGAAAATATATACAGCCAAGCGGCAACAAGTTTAAATAGTTTGAGTCCTTATTCCAATCCCTATCGGCCCAATTCATGTTAACTTTTAGTATTTAGAATAATTTGAAGAAGTTTCATGAAAATTCAATCAATTCAATTCAATTCAATTCAAACTCATTTATGAAAAGAACTAAATAAGAGCCTAGGTTCAAGAAGAACATAACTGAAATACCAAAAGTTTTTATTTCAACTAAACAGTACTTGTTGAATTGCATTTGTTTAAATAAAAACAAAATAACCATTAGCTTGCTTTCAATGCACCAAGTCTTTTTTTAATTTAATTTTGAAAGCCTTTGTACCAAATAAGAGTGAATGATT
This sequence comes from Anomoia purmunda, assembly GCA_951828415.1. Lineage (NCBI taxonomy): Eukaryota > Metazoa > Arthropoda > Insecta > Diptera > Tephritidae > Anomoia > Anomoia purmunda. Next base: position 56,407,980 of record OX639993.1, read on the forward strand.
TAGTAAAATATTGCATATTTCATTTTATATAAATTACCGTTTTATAAAATTTGCGTGTGTTTTTTACGATATCTATTATTTTCGAAATTGTGCTTGTTGGAAAGAATTTGTTAAACCCAAAATTCAAATATATCGATCTAATCCTTATGCCGTATGTCGTGCAAATCTAAACTATTTTTAATTTCGAAGGTTTTTTAGTCACCATTTAGCTTTAATTCTATTCATAATTGTAATTAAGAAAAGACATGCCCAATTTATATTTACTTATTGTAATGAAAGTGGAGGGAAGAACTGCCAAATCATGGAATGTCAAATTTTTTGGAAAGGACAATAAAAATATAGTTCTACATTTTATGCTTTACCTATTTTGCTTCAATCATTCGACTTTAAGAGCCACATTTCATATATTTTATCATCAATCTAACCGAAAATGCGCACAGAATGAAAAATGACGCATGTTTGCTTTGTTTTGTACATTTCATGTGCCCTGGGAAAAGAATATTTGTTCTATAAATAGCAGTTGTACGAATTTAATTACAATTAATGGAGGTGTTCAAGCGTACACTGAAATAAAATTAGAATTTCCATTGTAGTAGAAAATAATTTTCATACCACCTGAGAATTTGAGAAGATCCTAATATAACGGAATGATACTAAATTTGTTTTAGATTGATTCCCAAAGGAAATGAATGACAGAGAATGTGAAAGGGTAAGTGCATAGATATTGTAATTCTTCATTTTATATATGAATTGTATATATATGTACGTACATCCATTTGCACTTAAAATTCATATAAAAAATTTACAAAAATCTCAGCAGCTGTGTAATTATATAATAGCTGTGCAGAGTATATCTTTAATTTGGCAGGTATTTTTATTTGCTTGAAAATCAGCAAATAATATACATAAATAAATTCGAGGCCTTTAATATGCACACGTTGTATATACTAAACAATAACTGTAGTATATATATCAACAAACATTTACAATTTCACAAATATTGACAAGTCTATAATTGCAAATTCATGACATTTTTATAACCACAACACATATGTACATACATACAAATATTAATTTTAAAACGCATGCAATGCATGAAACGGAAGTATGGCTATTCGTATAATCTGGATGTAAGCTTCCATGCCTAAGTGTATCAGTCTCTTTCATATGCTTAATACCACAACCGCTTGTGATAATGTTACTGCCAATTATAATTAGTGCAATATTTATTAGCCGAGAAGAGATTTGCAACGCCTGTCAATCATAACTGCCGACAGCAGAGACAATTGGGAAAATGATGAGCTAACAGCAATAACATGAAGTGACTGGCATTTATGATTGTTACTAAATAATTTAAACGAAATAGTTTCACCAATGCTACTACTACTTTAATATATGGCAAACAATATTTGCAAGTGGGAATACGCTTTGACTATATACCACAACCCATACTCATCCTGCTAATCATTGGGAGATGATTAGCGCACGACATGAAGATGACAATACATATACCTACTCGTACATATGTAGTATATGTGTGTATGCCAATGTTGCCAGATTCACAGATTGAACTGTAACCTTCGAAACAAGCCTATAGTTTTCTTAAATTACCTCATAGTACAAAATATAGATCATCCGAACTGATTTGAAAATATAAGTTAAAATGCCTTTAACTTTTTTCATTTAATTTTTTTGAATCAATTTTCATTTTTTTTTTAAACAAATGGTTTCAGCTCTCACAAGTCAAAATTCCAGCACTGTCTGGTTTTTTCAGCACAAAAGATTTCATAAGAAAAAACCTTCAAATTCTACAAATTTTTGAGGTATCAAATGAAATGTGTAAAAAAAATTAAGAAAGCAATTTTCGAAAAATAATGAAACAGAATTCCGAATTCAGAAACTATATCTCATTTAAATTTTCCGCTATATAAAGGCTGTTAAGCACAATCTAAACTTTTTATGTTATTTTTTTTTTTAAGAATTGGTTTTTAAATTTAAAAAAAACTTTAATTTTTTAAAACAAATCTCTTCGATACAGGTTTTTAGTGAGAAATAGATATATAGTTTTTTTTTGTTTTTTTTTGCTTTGGAAAAAAATCTGGCAACACCGTCAGATATGCATGCCTTTGCGTCGGTGTGCAAATGCGTCACATTGTGGTTTGTCAGAATAGCTGCGGTAATAATTAAATTCCATTGAGTTGATGGTTAATGCAACCGCAAATATGTTCTCTACCAAAATTGTTTACAAATATGTCAAAATATTTACCTGCAAATTTACGCAAATAATAATGTGCTATGAATATTCTATTGCAACTTGCAACAGGGTATTGGAATAATTCAATACATTAGAATTAGCGAGAATTTGATGTATGTAACTAGCTTGAGGCTTACAAGCAAAACATATAAGTTCGCTTTAAATCTACATATACATATGTAAATAAAAGCATGTATGTGTGCATATATGTATTAGATTAACATTTGATAATGACTTATTCTCTTATGCTCTACTCTAAGAAATGTAGTTGTCGTAAATGGCTCGGTCATTTGCTTTTGATTCGTTAATAAAAAAAAGGTTTTCCGGTAAAGATGATGCTATTAGTTTGGAACCAGCTCTGAATGTTAGGTAGCTAGTTTCATTATCTAAAGGCTTGGAAGTCACTGGAACTCAATGAGTTTGCTGTTTGTTAAGTTACGTTACGGGCATTTTAGAATATCCAGTGCCATCTGTGCTACCTATGAGAGACCCCTTATAAGATTTAGGTCAAGAAAATTGTGTTAAGTTTCACAGCACTCTCACAACCACGACTTCAAATCTGCATTTTACAAACAGGCCTAGAAAGGAACGAGGGTAAAACGAAGTAGCTCTAGTCATCAAAAAATAGTCAACGCATTATATTCTTGGCATCCGCATCACTGTTGATAGTTAAAATTTTGAAAAAGTATGAGACTTTGTTTATCAGAGAACCAACATTAACACCAACAATAAAGCCAACCTCGAAACTCAGCGATCTCTCTTGAGAGATCTCTTTTGCCCACAAATGCTACTTTTGGCTGAGTAGGCAATTGCATAGTAAAACTCTCTCTCGAGGAGACAGACGACGCAAAAGCATGGACGCCAGGGACATCTGATGAGAAGAGTGTTCTAGAGGAATTATTTTTTGGAATTTTTTCTCGCGAATATCTGTATGAGCTTCATCGCGGCATAGACATAGCCCATCGAATTAAAATTCACCCCCTATGTTTCTAGGTCAAGTATTCAACGCGTTACCCGCTGGTGATGGCAGGAGAAGAAGAAGAATGCATATTCTGCATTGGAAATATCAAATGGCAAAAGATTTGGTTTCCCTTAGTATTTGCAATTGGCGTCAGTTACCAGGGAGACGTAACGGCTGGCGTAAATTGTTGAACTCGGGCAAAATCGCATGAGTGTTTGAATACTCTAAGTACTCTAATAGCAAATTAAGACTAGTCTCAGTTTTTTTTTTTTTAATGTTTTAAAAAGATAATAGTGTACTATTTACTTATGTAACAATATGGTCATAAATTGTGCCAAATAGTAATAAAGTAGGTAATTTATTTGCCAGCCTTTTGTATTTTTCATGCAAATGAAATTATGCCATCTCAGCTCGAAAATTGAAAAGCAAACATCATGTACATATGTGACACAAAATTTAAAATTATGCCCGCCAATTGGTAAATAAATGCCAACGTATAATTTGTTGGGTTTTATTTTTTAATCCTTAAATACAATGTTAACTTTTAATTAATATTAGAAGTGCTATTTTCTCCTAAGCCTTACAATCGATTTACCCGCCATATGAGCATTTTAAAACAGTAAGATTAAAAATTTTAATGGTTTAAATTATAAATATATTATAAATTATATCCTAACCTTTTTTAAATTCAATACAAGGTAAATCAAAATAAATTACCCAATGTTCTTCTCTATATATTTTCTATGAATTAAAAATAAACGCTGTGATCTCCTCTCATTCCGTTGAACTTTCAGATGTTATTCACATAACCCGTGACTACGAAACCTCACGCAAAAAGAAGCCAAAACTCGATGTCAAACGGTTTGGAGAGATATAGTTAGTGTTCAATGGTTTCATTACACAAATTTTAATTGTTTTGTATTTACGCTATTTCCGACATTTCGCATACGCACAGAGCAAATTTGCGAGAGTGATGTAAATATTTGAAATTTTTTTGAGCTTAGGTTTTTTTATATTGGGCCCGTTTTTGTCTAACCTAGTTGCAAAAGAACACTAGGTAGGATAACAAAATGCATGTAAAGCAACAACACTAACTCGGAAAAATATCCGACCTGAGATGTAGTGTTGGGAAGTGAAAAAACTGCGATATTGTGAATGAGCTGTAAGAAAATATATGGGAAATTTCAGTTTATCATCTAACCTGTTTTTATTTGCATAGTATTTTTAAATATATGTAAAACTAGATCAACCAACAATTTTCCAGCAGACGTACTTTCCGTTATCAAATAGCTCTAAAACAATCTCATGCTTTAGGAGAGATGAGGCAGGGTTGCTTTTTCAACTAAAGGAAATTTGATCCGAGTTGAAGCGTTATTTTGCAACTCGGGTGCAAATAAACGGACCTATTGTACAAGAAAATTATTCATGCCGTTTTACTATGGAAGCATAAATATTTAATTTTCTCGAGTTTTTGATTTTTGCAAATACGTACTTGCTTAACAAATAAACTAAGCAATTTTCCAATATACTGAAGGTATGAGTGGAATTCTAATCGCAAAACATGTAGTAATATTTTTATTATATTTTTACGTACTAAATTCCAGTTTTAAGCTAATGAGTTTAACCTATGTTTGTATTCAAAACGGGGTTTAATCAAAGCATGTGCTTTAAAATGAATTAATTTTTTTTTTAAAACTTTATACCTCAAAAACATTTCATTCAAATCGCCTGCAGTTGAATAAACATTTGCCGCAAAGTGCAAATAATCCAGATTGTTATTTTGCCAGTGAACATAAATACAAAGGCATTGCAAACAACGTCATTCTCATAATTGTAGTTCATCAGCGAATACAAATACAAACGAACAATATATCCAGCCGTGACTGCATACACACAAAAAGTAAAAACAACACCGATTCACAATAATCCGTTTTACATTGAAAAAATAAGGACGAGGCATAAGCGCAAGGCCTGCGCGGAAGTGACAGTAATGAATTTGGTAATGTCAACAATGCGTCACTTGCACACACACACACACACACACACACACACATACACATACATACATAGTTTTCAACTAGCCCTGAGCGTTCAAAACTGGTGCTATCCAAGTATATAGGAAAGTTCATTTGTCAATAAAATTGCCCATGAATGTACGAGTAGGAGGAGGAGGAGAGGAGTGTCAGTGCCGTTATTCATACGCCCTGTCGGATGAACGAATGTAAAGCTACTTGTCTGCCTGACTGACGACTGCCTGTGTCCATTGCTTCGACAGTCTCGCTTTTTAACTGTCTGTTGGCGGATGTTTGACTGTTTGTCTTCAATGCATTCGACAGTCGCACAGCACTATGTGCATTATTTTTGATATTGTAGTGTTTTGCCATATCAGCTGGTTTTTCACATGTTTTTTTTTATTTTTTCATTTCTGTATTGATTCTCACTTTAAAAATTTTTTGTTCGAAAATACAGACGTACACGGATTTCTGCCTGTGATGGTTATTATTGACACAGCAGTGCACAGTGTTTCGCTGCCAGCAACTTCACTGGAGTACTCAGTTGAATAGTTTATTTGTGTATGTTTTGAGTAGTTTCTATATATGTATGTACATAGGTATACACACACACACACACATACAAAAATAACTATGTACATACAATTTCAGTGTAGTGCTTTCCCGTTTGCTGTTGCATTACTCCTTTTTGTGATTGCTTTTGAATCTTGGCCCCAAACTTGGTTTTTTCCCAACTGCAGCAATTTTAACAAATTTGTTTGTTTTGCCTTTTAATGCTGACGAGTCTCTGCAATAAAATCAAATTGGATTTATCCAACGTTTGTTGATTTAGTATCTTGACATTTTTGTTTTATTGCCATTGCACTGCACTACAATGCACTGAACAGCAGAGTGTTGACTTAACTTGTCAATTGTGTATCGACTTGTATTTGACAATAAATACCTACATAGTTGACAACAATAAAAAGCTCAGGCGTCCAAAGAGTTAGCTGCATTGGTTTTTTGTCTCCACAACGTGATTATTTCACCTGTTGTTTTCGAATGATAAATAAAACTTAAATGCGTCATCAATTGAAACAATTAAATTTTTGTTTATTCTTGAAGCACCACTTAAAATGGGCTGCCGTTGGGGACAGATGTCAGAGGGCATGGTCATGTTTCATTCGTTTCATCTCAGATGGGAAATACCAAACTATACGTATGAAATATGGTATCAGAAGTCAATAAATTAAAAAATTATACCAACTCAATTTATCCACTTTGAGAACTGAAAACTCAACGTCGAAAACCACTTTACTTTCCACATATGCATGAGAAACAATTTGTGCAATTACTCTCCAAATTCTTACTATTCCAACTTTTTATAATTGATATAATTCTTCGTATAAAAGCTCTCAACCTGTGCTCCATGAACTTATAGATTTTTACCCGAACTTACTGCAAGTTAGAGGAGAAATGTTCGGAGAGTTTTCGGGTAAAATCATGAAAAGTACCAAACGATCAGTAAAAAAAATTGTAAGGTGTCAAGTTAATAGTGAACAATTTTTGTGTTCCCATACTTTTTGGTTGTTAGTCTTTTTTAAGTCTCACTCTAGAGAGAAATTTTGCTATATGAAATTTTTACAGGATTATACGGGAAAAGTACTGGATCAGAGCTAATCTTTCAAACTTTGTGAATATGTATATCAAATATGAAATTAGTTTTTTTCAGAGTTGTTATTTCAATTGGTAACAAAGTTTCGTTTTCCTTTTTGTTTTATATTTTTGAAACTATTTCTTTTTTGTACACAATGTATTTAATTTGTACACCTTTTCAATTTTAAATATGGAAAGATTCTTGACTCCAAAAATGTACAATTTTTCACAATAATTTTATGTGATTTATATATCAAATATTTTTAAATTTGATTCAAAAGTACTTCTTGTCTAACATATCTTTTCTTGAAACGTAGCAAAATGCCGAACTTATAGAGAAATTATCATATTTTATATTGGTATACAAAGTATGTTTGATTCAAGCAAAAGTATTTTGCTCAAAAATATCGATTTCTTATTTTGTATTTGTAGCGTTATAGTTAATTTTTGGTTTCAAGTTTAGTGAATACCACTTTTTTTTGCCCTCGGTGGTATGACATGCCGTTTAGTTTAACGTTTGAAGAATAGCGTGAAAATATCGCATACTAATATAAAGAAATATCTGGGAAATAATAACACCTTCCGCGCAATAAGCGCAAGGCCAATGTTGACTTCTTTTCTTGCTTTCAAGACGAATTCGTTCATATATCATACGGCTAGATACAATAGCACGGTTCCTCCAGAGAGGGTTTAAAATTGTCATTAGCTTTGTGAAATTTGAGTTTCTGTGAATTGTTCGCACCAACGAATGCTGCTGAATAAAAAAAAAATATTTAACATTTATGTAGAAAAAAATTGGGAAACATTTACCATTTGTAAATTCATTAATAACTGAACTCGCGGTTAAAATGTGAGAGATGTACTCTAGGAGAACTTTTACAATTTTGTCTATTTTTTTTTTTAATTTATAGGGCGAATTTGCGTTTTTTTTCTTAAAACAAATCTATTCAAAATTGTTTGCCTTTCCACATATATGCACCCTGCGGGCGATATAATTAATTCATTTTCTTTTATTCAATGACATTCTCTATAATGAACAGATTTATTTAATATCGCGATGACATAGGAAACAGTTAATTACCATATCTTGCATATGTTTTCAATTGCCATACTTCTACTTCTATTCTAAATCCAACTATTTTTAAATGTATTTATTTTAAATAAGCACAAAAAATGAGGATGTTAAAACGGAACTGGCTCACGCTGCATTTGTATTAAATTAGTTAAAAAGTAGTTGAGAAAAAATAAGTTTGTATATTTGTTGTTATATGACTTGTTTTTATCAGGAGGGAAGAAATGTACGCGATCATTTTTGCGCACAACTACTCACATGAAATTAATAGTAGGGAGAAAATAAAATTAAAAAAAAAACACCTGACAACTACTAAAATTCTCATACTGATTTTAATGAACAATACCTAGTTTTGTTCAAAATTATAATGAGGGAAAACTAAGTAATACCAAAAAATAGGAAAGTTGCCCGCGAACCCAATTATTCCAAAATTCAAACATTATACCGTGTTTTAGATATAATTTTGTGAGGCAACCGGAAATGTTGTTCAATGAATACAATTTAACGATATGAAAAATTGTACAGCAGTTTCATAAAATACTCTTGCAACCCTACGACCTATACTAAATAAGTTCATCTGATTTTTTAGTAGCACCATGGCCGATGCCCCCCTTCAAATAAGAGTTATATTAATATTTAGTTAAAATTTCATCCACATTACAAAAATTGATTTTGAACCACAAATTGTATAAATGTAAGATATATCAGGAACTATGTTTATATAACATTACATATTATTTTATTCTTACGTTGTGTTCATAAAAATGTTTGCAAAATATAATGACAAATTTGGCATTTAGTCTTATCTTTTGTAATTATAAATATTTTTAATAAAATATAACTAATTATGTAACAAAACTTAAATGAATCGCAGTTTATAAATTTTTCTAGAACGTTTATATTCGTCAACAAAATTAAAACAGGACAACAAAATGTATAACTTTTTAATCCGAACTTCTAGACAATTTTTAAGTAAAGCGCTTAAAAGAATATTTGACTTAAGTACATATAATAAAGTGTAAGTCTGAAGTGACTAAAAAATACTGCTTATATTTCACATTTATTTTGCTGAAGGTTTTCAGAATTATCGTCCATGCAAAAGTAAGTACATAACTTGTGCTCATGCGAAACGCAATATTTGTCATGTCATTTTGTTGTTATTTTCATGAACACAGGTATATATAATTAATTTAAAAAATTATTGCGTTATGATTGATTTCTGCTTAAAGAATTGTTCAGTATTGTTGTTTTTAATTATTGTAAATAAAGATGTATAGCATAAGTATTTTAAATTGCTGATTTTTTTCTTAAATTAAGAGAGTTGTGTGTTTGAACGATACACATTCTGAATTCAAATATATATGTAAATGCCTCCAAACGCTGCCTAGTGTTAGTTAGGGCTAATAAAAAAATAAACGAAGAAAATCGACCCCAACCACATCCAACGATGTATGTGTCGCAATTAAGAAAAATAAATATTGAATTTACAAAAATTAAAACACATCAAAACAAAAGCACATGCTGAGCAATATTTGAGTAAAGGACCTGTTGTTAGAAGAAAAGTTTTGAACGCACATTCCAAACATTGTGTAGGCAAATTGTAATTCATTCATTTTCAAAAAACAAAAAAAAAAAAATATCGGCATGGAATTTCTAAAAATAGCTGTATATAATAAAAGCTCTTTGTAAATGTTCACACATAGTTGCATTAACAAAATACAGATTAAATTGTCCACATATGCTATCCGGCATATTTTAAGCATGCCGGCATAAAATGAAGCCTGCGAATGTATTTACACAAATATAGATCTAAAAAGCTGTTTATATACGACAAGTTGTGTATGTTTTTGCGTCATTCTAATTTCCTCATTTCGTTGTAAATACATACGCACATCAATTAAGGCGGCAGTTGACCGTAAAATGTGGCTGCATGGTGTAAATGTGACATTGCAATCAATTAAATCAATAAATTCTATTTTTACAAATGAACACAAAAATTTAAAACGTTCTGACGCAAAGGATGGAAGTTATAAATATAAAAAAATTATAAAAACCATAGAGTTGATTAAAAATCAGTTGACACAAAATATGGAAGTATAAAATGAAGTCTTTACAAACACAAATCAATAAAATTAAGTACCCAAACATATTGATGTTAGCAATACTCTAATGTAGTATACATATTTACACTATTGTATAAAGCCCATTTCATAATTGTAAGACATATTGGTAAAAGTTAAGTGTTTATTTTTCTTTTTTTTAAATTTTGCTAATTTTTTTATTATATAAAATATAGTTTATTCTCGAACAAAACGCGATCAAATGCAAGTTTTATACTTAAAAAAACATAATACAATAAATTTTATTTACAATTTTAAAATCAATTTCTAGGCAGTTTTGTAGCCCATCCAATTTTATTATAAGTAGTGCAAAGCTGTTACAAATTGTTGGCCAGTTTTAACTAACAACATTGATTTGTAGCCACTTTATACTTGCGCTTTGTAGTTTCTGAAAATTCTGAAAGTTTGAGTAAAATTTGTTAAATAAACTTTAATTTGAAACTTCGATATACACAGTTCGTATTGTATAGAAAAAAATATGTTTTTATGAAAAAAAAAGTGTTTGAATTAAATTAACCAAAATGAGTAGTAAAAAAAAATGTGGTGGCGTCCAATCATAAAATGGGCTTTATTCTTATCTGAATTTGAAAAAGTCTACACTACGAATGAACGTAATCCCCAATAGCTGGAGAGAATGTAATGAAACAAACAAGGATAAATATCAGACTGAATATTACTCACAAGAATATGTGAAACCGTGCAAAATACTAACACAAATCCATGCGACTATTCAATTGATATTTAATGCAAAGGAAGACGAAACAATTCGGTAAACTGCCTTCCCTGCAGTCAAAGTTATCAGTTTGGCATCGCTATGGAATCTCTTCGGACAAGTAACATAACTTCATTTTTATTGGTTTATTATCCTTTTACATTAACTTCATTAGTTTAAAGAGTGCCTATTTAGGGATTCAATTTATTTACAGCTACCATATTTTGAATCCAGTTGGCGCTGAGCGCGGTAACTTTCTAGTTGTGGACTAGTTTGACTCTTCGCCACAGAGTAAAAAATTGAGAGCAAATGACGTATTTCACGAGAAGCTGATAGCAATAAATTTAAAAGCTACGATTTTAATAAGAATCGAATAAGTTATACTTCGATGTAAGTGTGATTTTCCTCGATTGCCACAATCCAATTTAAAAAATGTACAAATGTTAAATAAAGTATTGGGTTTAATGGATCTAGTAGCTATTGACGTAAAAGCATTCCTTACTTCACTTCGATATGTCTTCGGTTGGATGTTCTTTTGTAGTTAGAATCGAGCCTATGGCCACTAAATGTAATATATAAAAATTAAAGCTATTTTAAACAATACAATTTATAAAAATAAAACTGTTTTAGGTTCATCTGCCAGAGTTAAATATATAAATAAAGATATAAGTAGTTCAGAGTTACATCATGGTCGAGAAAAGCGATGCATTTCAAGCTTTTTTGTTTATTTCAAAAAAATGTGTTTGACAAATAATTTTTTTTGTTTATTTATGGTAGAATGCTACAAGCTAAACAATTTAACCTTGAATAATTGCTAGGTTAAATATTTACATTTTTATCTCTATGTTGATGCCTAACCTCTACTGCTGTGCAAAGCAAGTTTATCAATTTAACCGGGTTAAATAGATACTCGTAACCAGCTTTCTCGCAGACGTACCTAAGTAAATTAAGACGAGGTAAACATACATACTCTTTAACAGCGTTTATTTCAGAATCAAAAAATGTGTCGAAAGCCTATTAATATTTTTCATTCAAGAAAAAAAATCCTCCACTATTACCAAAATTTATGAAATTAAAAAAAAATAACAATTTCTGGTCCATTTCCCGTGGAATACGCCATATGCATGTACTTATGTAACAATATGGCAATAAATTGTGCCGAATAGTAATAAAGTAGGTAATTTATTTGTCAGCCTTTTGTGTTTTTCATGCAAATGAAATTATGCCATCTCAGCTTGAAAATTGAAATGCAAATATCAAGTACATACATATGTGACACAACATTTAAAATTATGTCCGCCAATTGGTAAATAAATGCCAGCGTATAATTTGTTGGGATTTATTTTTTAATCCTTAATTATTCATTCTATTTAAATTTACTGCATTCGTAAATCAAATTCGAGTGAAGTAATTATTTATTGTTTCATGTTTTTGCAATGAAAATTTAATGAAATAAAAAGCTAACTAAATTACAAAAATAATATAAATGCAATGTTAACTTTTAATTAATATTAGAAGTGCAAATATTGAACAATCACGACTAATGAAATATTCTAAAAATATGCTTCAGTATGATACTCTAAATTTTTACATGTGAATGAAAATGCGCGGGATAATTTGGTTACTGTTATTGTTGTAATAGCTTTTTTTTTTTGCACAAAATGTAGCTTCAAATTACAAGCATTCTTCCAAAAATTATTTTGATTTTGCCTTACTAATTTATATATAAAACGTAGCTATGTTCATATTGTATATGTGTATGTAAACAGATAAGTGAAATACGATTCGGTTCGGGGATATGTTCGGTCGAACTGCATAAACCAGCGACTAGTACTCGTAATGAAATTTTCTAAAAGTAATTATGATAGTCGATGAATTTAAGGAAGCCAGCATAAGAATAGTGTGTTGAGAAACGATGATACTAAAATTAACACTGTGTTACAAAAACGAGCTTTAGTTCTGTCCTATGAACCAAATATACTTTTTCGGAAGGGGGAGAAAAAATAAAAATACACGTGTATCGGCGATTTTCATGTACACGTCAGAATTTTTTTTTTTATGTATAAAGTATAAAGCTCGTAATGTCCGTCTGTCCGCCTTTGGATCGATTTTTAACCCTTTTTCCGTGATCCAATCGAGCTGATTTTTAAAAATAGATTTTTATCAATTGTCAGATTTTCCTGAAAAATTTTTTTTTTCACTTTTTTCGGCATAACTTGAAGGGACTCCTAATTTTTAAACTACTAAAGCATTCCAAAAAAATATGTTTTTCGACCCATCCTTCTCCATATATTTGTAGTTTATCAATAGTAACTTTCTAACACTAAACTGTTTATGACTTTTACAACACTTACAACTGGTATGACAGATGAAACATTGAATTTCACAATTGTTTTAAGTTCTGTTGTGCGAAAATTCTATATATTTCATCTGAGAAAAAATGCAGTGCCTGACTCGAAATAACTTTTGTTACGCTTATGGCTTATTCGCACCAAGTAAAAATCTTAAAAATATTACGAAAACAGTGGTGAATTCGTTTCAGAAAATATTCAAGACTGCTTATGTTCCTTGCTTGTGGTACATATACTCCGGAAGTCGTGTGCGACTATTGTTATAGAAATTTATGCAAGTTTACTGATGGAAGGTCAACAATAAAGTACGCTGTACCAACAATTTGGCTACCACTGCAATTAATTGTGCTACTTTTGTGTAACTTTTACTCAAACTAAAGGGTACCAATACTTTCGCCGCAACAAAATTCGCTACGCTAATGTAGAATCGGTTATTCCAGCGGTTCTGTACTCACCAGAAGAACGTATAGCGGCTTCAATGGAGATTTTTGATGATGTTCCCGAATTAAGCGATGGAGAACCAACAGTAGTACCAACAATGCTATCAACATTTCTTGCATCGAATGCGAGATGCGAGAATCCAGAAGTACCGGAATTTGTACCAACACCCAGTGAACTTGGGACTGCAGTGCCGCATCTTGTACGAGACGGAAATTTGTCAAAGAGAACAGCGGAACTCTTTGCATCACGTTTTAAGCAGTGGAATATAGTGGCGGCTGATTTTAAAATAACAGCCGCTCGTGATCGATGTAGCACTATTCCATATGACGAATTTTTTAAATTGCACGAAGATCGGGGAAAAACCTGGCTTATTGTTATGATATTGATTCGATGTTTGCAAAAATTGGTTACCCTCATATTTCAGAGGAATGGCGACTTTTCATCGATGCATCGGCCAACAGCCTTAAAGTTGTGCTGCTTCATATCGGTAACAAACATCCAGCTGTCCCGATCGCATATGCCACAAACCTCAAAGAAACATACGAAGGCATAGAATTCATATTACAGCTGATAAAGTACCAAGAGCATAATTGCAAAATATGCTGCGATCTGAAAGTGGTCGGATTACTCATGGGTGCTAAGCGTGGATTTCCAACCCACCAGTGTTTTTTGTGTACATGGCAAGGTCGCAAAAGAGATTAGCATTACACTGAATTTAAGTGGAAGCCGAGAACATGCTACAAAGTAGGCGTAGAAAGTATAGAAAATCTACCATTGGTGCAGCCATCTCAAGTCATTTTGCCACCACTACACATTAAGCTCGGTCTCGTATCAAATTTTGTTAAAAAACTGGATCGTGAGGGCGAGGCGATTGCAAGTTTGCGCAAAATTTTTCCGAAATTGAGCGGCGCAAAGATTAATGCAGGTATTCTTTTAAAAAGGCATTCAGTAATCATTTATTTTTTTAATGATGTGTATGATTTAAGGTGTTTTCAATGGTCCGCAGATAAAAAAATAATTGCAAGTTATGAATTTTCATCAAAATTGATTGATATCGAACAACGTGCATGGAAAGGCACAGTTGCCGTTATTGAGCAGTTTCTTGGCAACAAACGAGCTGCCAATTATGTAAATATTGTTGCAGAAATGATTTCGGCATATGGCGAAATGGGCATATTAATGTCGCTAAAGATCCATTTCCTTCACAATCATTTAGATTTTTTTTGCTGATGATTTAGGAGCTTGTAGCGATGAGCATGGCGAAAGGTTCCATCAGGACATTGCGGCTATTGAAAACCGCTTTAAAGGACAAGACATTACGCATATGCCAGGCGAATACTGTTGGTCTATTTGTCGCGATACTGACACAAATGCTTACAAACGCAAAAATAAAAGGCCTATGTTTCTTTAAAAGCATTGCAATTTTTAATGTAACAATTTTTAATTTTAATGTAATAAAATTAATAAAAAAATTCGGTTGTTTAATGAAACCGATACAAAAAAACCGAAAATCATTTTTTCAAAAAAAAAATTCAGGAAAATCTGAGAATTGATAAAAATCTATTTTTTTTTTTTAATTTGACGTGATACAGATATTTCCACGAGTCTGCTTGCAAAAATTCATCTCGATTGGATCACGGAAAAAGGGTTAAAAATCGATCCAAAGTCTTCTACACAGGCGGACAGACGGTATCGTTATATGAAGCAATAAGCCACGACAAATCTTTCCATTCTAAGGTCAATGTCCTGGGAAAAGTGTAAAGAAAGTGGTTAAAATGCATATATTTTGGGTTTAAGTAATGATATTTCGACAATATGCACGGAATTATATACGGTTAACGTAGAAGTTTCTAAGAAATTAAGTAATGAAAATAAGACAATATTTCTGGTACTACGGAATGTTCATGATAATTTGGTTTTGTTTGTAAATACGGCATATTTTTCGTTACATTTTCGAATCATAACCTTTTTTGAGAACATTCTTGGTGAAATCACTCAGATAATAATTCTTTAAAAATATGTGTACTGCGTAATGTTTAACAAAAATATTTATATGGGAAATATTGGCCAAATTCGTTTCGCCATCTGTGCATGCGCTGCTTAACACTGGCCCAACACCTGCATCATTGAATGTAACGAGTTCGACCAGTTTAATTAGATATCACCGTACTCGCGATTGCCGAATCTATGTAACTAGCTTTCGTTGTTGTTGCTTGTACACAAAAATTTGTTCGAACGCGAGCAGAGCCCAGGCATCGCGTGCAGGGAAGTTGCGAATCGAATGCACCAAAGCCCAAAGCAGATATTTGGTCTCATTTGCGTAACAATCGTTTCATGTATCGGGTCTTGCAATAGGAACGCTACAAAAGTTTTTTTTTAAATAAAACAAAAACGGTTTGGGATATGAATTAAATCCTTTATTCCTGTGAAAGTACATTCGATGTCATTATGTATGGAACTCGATTTATTTTGCATGGCCACCACGGGCACGCTTGCAGAAGTCCAGACGCTGAACCCAATTTTCGACGGCTTTCAAGCATAAATCGGCCGATACTGCTGCAATTTCACGTTCGATATTCGTGCGAAGTTCATCAATCGTCGCTGGCTTGACGTAGCCCCACGGGAAATAGTCTAACGGCGTCAAATCGCACGACCGAGGCGGCCAATTCACTGGGCCATTTCGTGAGATAACGCGTTCACCAAACTTGGTTTTCAATAAATCGATTGTGACATTCGCTGTGTGGCTTGTGGCGCCGTCCTGTTGCAACCACATATTGTCCAAGTACGTGTGGATTGATGCCTGTCCAATAACGCATATTTTGCTTATTGAGGAAGCCATTCAGCCAGAAATGACGACGACCATAAATTGGACGTAGCGCTCTTAAAGTTGAGGCCATTGACTCCGAATTTCAGTAGAAAATTTTAATAATTTCGACTCGTTGTTGGATCGTATATCTTTCCATGATGAAATGTCAAAAGAGTGGGAAAAAATATGGCGTCGATTGCTGTCACTATCGGTCTACTGTTGTAGCGTCCCTATTGAAAACCCCTGTACTTATAAAAATAATAGCTTAATTTGGACATTGACGGCTTTATTATTTGAGTCAAGTACTTTCTGCCAGATTAAGAATCTTTCCGCCTTAAAATTAGTTATTATAATTGTTTTCTCTGTATAATCGAAACGTAAATATGAGTTAAATTAAATTGAAACTTTCTTTTTAGAAACCAGCACTGCTATCGTAAAACAGCTTACTATAAAATGCTTGTATTTTAATGCAACGTTGTTTAAAATTGCAAAGAAAATGGATTGGCTACTTTTAAATTTAAAATTTTTAATGTGAGAGAACATAGTTACACTATCACTGTAGTATTACAACATTAAATTCCACTTTACACAAGCGCTCCAGCCAAAAATTGGACGAAGGATTTAAGTTATCTTGAAAATCCTCTTAAAAAATTTGCAGCCCATAAGTTAAAAGCCCAAAGGATATACAGTTGTCAACAGCCAAATTCACAACAGTCACACTGCATACACGTACACATACATATATATGTATATTATTAAGTTGGATCGAAAATTTGTGCTATTTTGAGATTCTTCAGATAATTCTATGATAAGTGCAAAAGGAACTATAGATCAGTAGTGAGTTTCGATCTTGCACAGTTCTAAAATACAAATTTTCCTTTGCACGAAATTGCCAAATTTCTTCATAAAAATATTTTGAAAATTTTTATGAAGGCTGTTGCAGCCAATTCAATTTCATTTTTGATAATATTTTTGCGTGATATGAACACAATTTTCTTTTATATGAAATATATATGTATGTACATATATGAATATAAGTATAGGAATTTTCAGCCGCTTGAAACTTACACTTTTTTATACTGAAACTGAATTGGCTAAAAACTGCATACCCTAAAAGTTTCTAAAATATGTTATCAGAAATTTTTAAAATTTTTTTTTGACCATAACCGGTCTCGAAACTTATTTTCAAACTATGGTTTCTTTTACACTTTCTCTTAAGGTTATCTATAGAAACCGACAATAATATTCGATTTTTTGCAGCAGTTTCGTTGGAATAATTTGATCTACCGTAATATAATTATATACCTATATATTTTGGCAAGATTAGTAAGTACGAGGACAGCTTGACGGCTTATCGCCATCCACTTACAAGATGTTGAATATAAGCAAACAAAATAGACAACTTTTTTTTTACTGCTTTACAAAAGATGTAGAAAAACCAAAAATAAAAAAAAGTAAATTTGTGGTAAACGCGAAATTGCGGTAACATCAACAAAACAAGAAAAAAAACCACATGTTACAAAGATAAAAGACACTGCATGAAATAAAAAAAGTGATTTGAAAAATTGTCGCACATAAATAAAACGATAAAAGGACAAAGTTGAAAGCATATCGGAAAAAGCAGCTGCTGTCCGTCACAAGCCCACCAGTGCCG
This sequence comes from Anomoia purmunda, assembly GCA_951828415.1. NCBI lineage: Eukaryota > Metazoa > Arthropoda > Insecta > Diptera > Tephritidae > Anomoia > Anomoia purmunda. The sequence continues at coordinate 56,425,998 of OX639993.1, forward strand.
ACGCTAACAAAATGCACTGTGATTCCGACGAGCTTAGAGTCTATGAAGCCGGTTTACTGCCCAGTCGGCAGTCGGCAGTTGGCAATCGGCAGTTAGCTATATGTTGTATTTGTGTGTTTACTATATGTATCCATATCAGTGCTATGCGTAATCGGTAGCTTGCCACCGTTAGGGATAAAGGCAAATACACAGCAGTAAGGCATTGACTGTAGTGTAATTGCTAGGGTGAGGTTGAAAAATTTTAGCTGGCTTGTGAAAATATATTCGCATCTGCTAGTTTTTTATGCGCCTTAAGCTCTCACTCAATGTCTGCGGTTATGACCATCGCCCATTCGAATTTACGGATTTAAAATTTAAGTCAGCAAGTAGATAAACTGCTACACTGCCTATGGCTTGCTCAAAATATTGAAGGATACATAAAAAAAGGCACTCAAATTTTAGTGTGTTCACACACTTATTAGTCGGAGTGTGCATGTGTGGACTTTACAACGTTCCGCTTCCTTTTTTCTGGCCATTTTAGTAGTGTGGTTTTGTTTTTATTTGCGCCTTGTACCAAAGTATATATGTCAATTGCGCGCCTTTGTTCAATTATTTCTACAGAAATTTCGCGCCAACAACTTCCGGTTTCGCAAAAGTTGGAAAAAATACTAGTAAAAAAGGGCTAGAGCAACAAGCACGTCCTCTGCAGCATTTGCATTTGTTTTTTTGCCATTTTTGAGTTCGCCACACTCATGAAATTATGTAGCAATTTTTCCGCTTGAACAACTTTATTGGAGTTTGGCCAAACCGCCGCGAAGTAGGCAATGGAAAACATATGCTAGTGCTTCGAAATGTGTATGTATGTATTTATACTGTAAATATATGTATGTATATGGCCACACAAATTGCGGAAATAAAAAACATAATATAATGATTTTGAGCAATAAAACATACAAGTCCATTCATTTTTTCGGTAGTTAATTTGCTTTAACAAATTATGAAAGTTTATGTTTTTATGGGTATGCAAATGTTAACGATCTGAGGCGGAAGTCGATTATCCGGCAACATATAAATAAGCGATGCGTAATTTAATTAATATTAGTTATTTGATAAATGTTAGGAGGAGACTGACTGACTAAATACCTTCAAAATTTTAGTTTATTAAGCTTTACCGTTTTAATGCTTAATGGTCGATATGAATTTTTTCTGGACTGTCTACCTACGTAGTATTGGATTATTGGTCGTATGCTCCCGAGATTCGAGTACCAGGATATTGATTTCTAAAGAAAATGAGCAGGATCAAATGCCTTTCACTGGGGAAAAGTGGTTCGGTTTTCTAAGAATCGCTTTACTCGAAATGGTTTAGGAATAAACACTAAGATATTGCTCAGTCGGCTTAGTATCTGGCACATTGATTACTACTTGAATACTCCTTGCATCTGGAACTTTTGACAACATGCATTTATTATTACATTTCCTTAGTGTTTTCAAATAATTTAGACTAACGTTTATATTCTGCAAGTTACCGAACACTTTATTACCGAAAGTTGTAACCACTTCGGGAAATCACAATTCTGGCGCAATTTGTAACGCTGTCAATAAAAATGCCAGATTATATTAAATCTCTTTTATGATTATTTTGATTTTTTTTGCGAAATATGGAAAAAGAAATAAAAATCCACCTTCCTAACATCCAATATAACGGTAACAAAATTCACCGGCTCTAAGTGCGGCCGGCCATAGTAGCCGAGAGTGTAGCTTCGGTGTGCTTTTTCCGGTGTGTTCCGGGTACAAATCCTGGCCGCGACAAAGAACATCAAAACTTATAGAATATATTGTTTCTAATAGTAGCTGCCCCCGGCGATGGCCAACCTCCGAGTGTATTTCTGCCATGATAAAATTCTCACAAAAATTTTCAGCCGTTTGGAGTCGGCGTAAAACTATAGCCTTCTCAATTTCTGGTACAACTTCAAGACGCACGCTACAAATTGTAGGGGAAGTTCGGCATGTTTGGCTATATGAAGTAAGCGTCAAAATTGTTATTATTGCATAGTAAATGTGCACAGAATAAGAAAATGGTATACAAGTTGGCAAAGCTTTTTTTTTAACGGTGACGACGGTTTTGAAGTATTAGATCAGGCAATAAGAATCAACATATTGATTGATGCCTTTAGTGCACCAAGGCTAGATGCTCGTAAATTTAACGAGTAATGAGTAGTTATTTTCTTGCTATATGTATAAAAATTGCAAATATTACAGCAAAAAGCTTATTTTAACCGTTGTTCGCTAGAAGTGGATACCGTTTCTTCTGTTTTCCATTTGGTTCATGTTATTCGCGTTATATGTCATTGTAGTTCTGTAGTAATTCGTAATGAAATATCTTTTGAATCAACCATTAAGTTTAGCATCGACTCCTAGTCCCTGAGGATTCTGTAATTTTTCTTTGTTGGTGCCAGCGCAAAAAGGACTACTTGACAATTTATATAAATGCATACATGTTTTTTAAACCCTTCCTGGGAATTCTACCAAAAAATAAGAGGTATGTGAGGCAGGCAGTAACCTAAGCAAAATCTTGAGCATTAGGGCTATGCATTAGTAGCCAATTATCAGATATCAAAATTGATATTATGGTTCGTATTGCACTGACATGCAGTAGGTATTGCTACTATTATTAATATTTCTCAGTGCAGTTATCGGTTCTCATATCGATGCTTTATAAAGGATATTTTTTAGGGGCTTCATTTTCCGATAAAGATTCAACGGTCACAAATTGGTGAGATCAGCCAACGCTATTATTAGTTTGGTTTGCATTTTCATAAGGAATATACAAAGGACAGAGCAACGATAGCAAATTTTGCAAATTTATTTCAAAAATCACGGATCAGCTCGGGAATTTTACTGAATACCAATTCTGTATAGCTTTATACCTATTCTTGGAAATACTAATTGAAATGCCAACACATTTAGGACAGTGGAAGAATAAAAGGGTCTTATCTTCAGCTCTGTCACCAAACACTTGGTTTCAAACTAAACGTTTTATATATTTGGCCAATTGATGATACCCTGACTTAAATTGGGGTTACCAAAATATATCTTGTTATATGGTCTTACGAGGATGCTTTATTTGGTATGTCCCGGGTTCAATCCTGGCCGGGACTGGTAACATCAAGAAGTATGGTACATTTTTTTCTAGTAGCTGTAGCCCCTCGAAAGGCAATGGAAAACCTCCGAGTGTATTTCTGCCGGCGTAAAGCTGCAGGTTCCTCAATTTGTGGTACAAAATCAAGAGGCACACCAAATTGTAGGAGCAGCTCGGCCAAACATCAAGCTAAATGGTGTAAGTGCCAAATTATTTTTATTATTATTTAATCTATACAGAGGTAAGTCTCATTTTTGGCCATACAAACAAGTAAAATTCCCACATTTGGAGTGAAGAGAATATAGTTTTAAGAGATGCACGAGATATAGACCGTATGGTGAGTTTCTTATTTCATTAAAAATAGCAATGCCATGAACGTTACCATCAACAGCTAGCGCTGTATTTCTCGTAATTTTTAGAAATGGGCCAGTCGACTGCCCAACGAGTTCATTCTAGTTGACGTCTCTAGATTGCTTTTTATTGCGTGATTTTACTTTGTGAACATATCGAAATTCTGGATACCTTGGAAAGCAATTGATCTATTTTGGCAGTCAGATGACATCATAAAGTTAGCTTTCTAATAAAGTAAGTTCTAAGTTTTATGTTATGTAATCTGATGATATTTTTTCAACTGAAAGCTAAGCATCTAGCTCGCGAGAAAAATCACAAGACATATTTTTCCGTCCGATCCATCCAATACCGTTCCTGTTATTTTTCTTGAATAAGTAAATAAACGAGCTGATGCATTTTGGAACGATTTTCCCTTGCCGAGTTTGGTCTTGGAGGCAAACCGGTTTCGGCGTTGTGCCATCTTATTCCAAAGAAACAGAAGAGCAAAAATAAGCAAAAAATATAGGAGCATTTAATTGTTAAAAGCTGCAAGCTGATTTTAAGAATTTAAGTAGAACATTTTTTTAAATTTCTTCCGCATATTTTTATATGAATTGTTTGCTTTCCTTGATATATGGCTTACATTTTTACACCTCTACTTCTTCGCAGTTTTCTTAGCTTTTCTAAAATGAAAAAACCGCCATAAATAATAAATATAGAAAGCTAGGAGACGATTAAAAATTTGCTAAAGGGAAAGTTCATTAAAAATTGTATACATAATTCTAAAGTCTATACTATTAAGTCACAACTTCGCTCAGTTACTTACTTATTGCAACTATTTTTAACATTTCAACAATATTTACATCATTTGTTTTGGCTTCCAATTACTATATACTCGATATTGTTTTTTGGCATAATTTTTCCCCACTAAAACAGGCAAACACTCCGCGCAAAAAGGAATAAAAATAATGTATGTCAAATAATATGCCTATAGGTAGCAAGGCTGGTTTTAAAATGCAATGCTAAGCAATTCTGAAAGGAATGAAATTCGCATGAAGAATCAAAAGGCGACCCATATTTTCGTCACGTTATACAGTGAAACATGTTAAGTGGTATTGCAGCGATACCTTTTGCCACTTCCCGCAAGTCAAGCACAGTGTTTCACAGACGCAAACTTATGTACATACATATATAGATACATTTCCTGCCTACTATGCAGTCCGCATGCGGAGTTTTGTTTCAAGTCAAATTTTCTCCCAAATTCTCTTGGCATTGCTGCGGGTATCTTTTGTTTCTATATACATAAGTATATATATATATATATGTATATATGCATATAAAAGTGTATTACATATATTTTTTTGTGCATGTTGGCCCACAATTTTGTTTCATAAGCCTTTAAGTACGAGCAAGTCTTGGGTATTTGACTGCGTCTTCTTATTTGGCTCTCGATTTTCTTCGTTATAGTTATTTATTTACTTTTTTTATGTATTTCATTTGCAGTTTTTTTCTGTGCACATATATTTTTTGTTTTTGCGAACACAATTTGTGAATGCTATGCAATGCTCTCTAAATGGTCCAATAAACATGACACAGTGCCCGGGGCACGTACCTACAATGGAGCCGATCAGAGCCTGCTAACTACACACACACACACACACACATACATATGTAGATACAAATGGTACACGTGCTTGTGCAAATGTTGCATGCGGCATCACGTACTGTTGTGCTAGTACTCGTATGACGTACATGCCACATGACATTACGAGCAGGCGGCACGTTGTATGCACTAGCAACCATAGCAACAAGCAGATAGTGGACGCCACAAACGAGGGCGCAGAGATGCGATTATTTTTGGTAAAATGGGCAGAAGGAAGGGGAATTAAGTTGGTTCAAATGTGTGCCAAAAACTCTAGCAAACCTTATTAACAATGGAATGCCAAAATATAGTTTAGTAGGGTGAGATTGCACGTACGGAGGATGGTTGCGGTAGTATTGAACCGTAGGATTTTTAATGTTGAATCATCAAATGATTTTGATAGAAATTAGGTTTCAAAGAGTTTGTTAAATTGACCGAACTACAATTGGCTTTTGCGTACAATATTTTTTAGTATACATAATACATATGTACATATGTACATATATAAAGCAGATCAAAGAGGAAGTAAATAATCTGAAATGCCATTCCGTCGGCTGCAAAAGTAATATCGCGTTACATCCCCTTTTTTGAAGTTAAATACATCCTACACTTTGGTGCATTCTCATATTGTTGTGGTTGTAATTTTATAGCTTTACACAAACGCTAACTAGACGTGATTTCTTTAAAAAACGGTGAATTTTTAAGGCGGTTATTTAAATTTTTATTGCGAAAATAGCGCTACATATTAGCTTATTTTGGCCTCGGTTTCTAGACTATAAGTGCACGTCCGACTTAGCTTTCGCATGTATAACTCTCAGTTTTGCAAATTTAAGTCCTAGTAGAGTAAAGTCTTAAAATGGTATTTATTTACGAAAATGCTCAAAATCTAAGGCAATGACTTGTTTTTTTTTTTTAAATAAAAAAATTCGAAGCACTTTCTTTTGTTTGGCACTTCTCATAGTAATAACTCAGAAGTCACCGATCCTTATACACTAAAATTGTTATTCTAGGTCTGAATACGCCTCTTTTATCTGGTTACCATATGTTACGTGGTATTTTTTGGCCTATATTCCCGCTTACAAATCAATATGTCTACTGATAAATCTAAAATTCCTGCAGAGTAGGCGAACAATTTTGTTTTTATGTTTCATCTTCGATGTAGTCCGTGGTTCTGTGGCTTAACCTGTTCTCCTAGGAATGCATTCGTTTAACATACCTGCCAGTCCTTTTTGGTATCTCGAGTTTTTAAGGCCCTGTGTGCAAGAAATGCTTTCATTACTAGGGCCCTGACTAAGTTCGCTCAGTTTGTCGAGATTGGTTTTTCTTTTTCAAAAAATCGCTTTAGGATCTCTGTGGATCTTTTTTAAAGCAGTAAATTTTCTCCCTTATTTTTCTTTTATTTTACATTATGAATATTGTATTGCATTGTATCCCACTTAGCTTAAAAAAATTTGATTGTATTTATTGGTTAAATATAAATTAATAAATTTAAATAATAGATTGTATTTTATTTTGTTTTATTGTGACTATCGAATGATAGATAGCGTTTCGGGTTTCAGTTTCTAATTTGAATGCGTTCTTCTATACTATGTATTTTGCATAAAGTTTACCGTAAGTGGGTTCGATACAGTGTGCAGGCGACAGGTCAGTTTTTCAGTACGAGTTCAACTCTGTTTGCAGTTTAAACTATGTTTAAATTCGCTATTTCGTTTTTCAAATAACTCGAAACCTAGTTTAAACTTATTTTTCTAGGCAATAATCTAAATATAGAAAACAACAGTGTTGTTCTTCAAAATAGCTGAATTTAAGGCGACCTTAAATTCTCACTGAAAAGAGCGCTGTAGTTTAAACTAAGTTTAAAATGAAACCGAGTTGAGGTATTCCGAGCTTAAACTGAGTTTAAACTTGCAATAGAAAACTGGCCCGCAGATGAAGGCGCTCAATTATTCTTTTTTTTTTTATTACTGCGATAGATTTCGAAGAATTGTATATCTATATTATAATATCAATCATTACTTCCATGTGCCATTTAATGCCGCATCCAATTTATTTCCGGTTTCAAATTTACGGCTTAAATTTTTCTCATTTTTTAGTCTTTCGGAAATGCTCGTGTTTGTATTTTTGATTTCTTTTTAAGTAAATATGTACATACAATACTTTGAGACATTTTCAAACATGTCATACATACCAACCTAGCCCAGTTACTAGATTGAATACAGCCTTAAAACATATCTCAGTGAGTACGTACTCACAATTATCATCATATTCGTATTCGAAAATATTCATAAAAACACGTAACACAAATGTAGCACAAATGGCAAAATGACGTTTTGACGCCACCGTTATATGGTAAGCGTGATGTGTGGCATAAATACATACATAAATATGAGCAAGCAACGTTGTCAAATAAAATGAAAATATGCCGCATATTAGAAAAAATGCGACAAGACATATGTATGTATGCAAACATATATAGATGTGTATGTGATAACACAGTTATCCTTTCACCCAAGTACTTGAAACTTGGCAACGGCATAGATTTTCGTTTTAAAAGTGCTCTTTTGACGAAATATGTCAGTAGCAAACTGCAATAAATATTAGCAATATCGTGTAATAAATGCGGTTGAATACAACTTTTATTTGGGTAAAATTAAATTTTGCCGAAGATTCATTTAGAACAAATAAGCAAATGTGCATATATACTGCGACAGGTTGTTTTCGGGAAAGGTGCACCGTTTTTATGATCGTACCTTATTTCACATTGTGTTTTCGTCATACGCTCATAATCGAAATAAAAATCAATGTAAATCAAATTATGTAAACTTAATGATTTTTAGAACAAACGTCGTGCGAATAAAAATCATTTTGTTTTTAAGTATAGCTATAATAGAAGGTTACAAAATCACCCTCAAAACACAAAAACAAAATTACTTATGCTTAAAAAAATATTAAAAATTTTTTAAAATAAACGATAACTAAAACGATTTAGTTCACACTATTATTTTATAGCGTCTTTGCTGTTTGACTTCCACGTCGGTATAACTCCAGTTTTATACAGCCTAAATAGCTTGTGATGTGATAAATTTCGCTGATTTTTCGATGTGGCTTCGATGGTTTACCAAACTCTGCAAAGGCGCTGTAAAAAAAATCTATTTTTGAAAAGTTTTGAATCGAAAAAATAAGCGATGCAGGAAGTAATCGGCAAAAATTGATTTGAACTACCACTCCTCTAAAAATTGCATTTTACTTCAAAATAGCCGGCTATATTGAAAAGTGTAATTTACTGAAACAATTTCAATAAAGCTTACGTAAACAGCTTTTTTTTGCAATGCGGACGTGTTTTAATTTCGGTTCGTTTACGGCAACTCTATATTTCACTTCTTAATTTCACTTTCACCAAAAATCAACGGTAACCCTAGTATCTTTAAAATTTAATTTTATTTTACTGAAATTCATTAGGCTACAAAACTGCATACTCAAATTTGTTTTGTGATTAGGGATTGCAAAATTTGAATGCGGGAAAGTTTAAAACTAGAATTTTAAGGATTTTTGTTTTACATATAAACTTAATTTGTGGTTGTTTTTTCCTTCTTATGAAGATTTTTTTGAGCAAAAAATAAAACTCAAGAAAAAACGTTTATTTTCTGCGCATTATATAATATTCAAAACATAAGGACAAAACGAGATTTTTTAAAATTAAAAACAAAAAAAATCTATGCCGCTGAAAGTAGTCGTTCTGTTGATTTACTCCTTATATACGTAGCGTTTCCCTTATCGTATAATTTTTTGGTTTGAAATGTGAAAACTAATCGATATTTGCGTTCCCTGGTTTTTACATTGTAGTCCCAAAGCTCTATGCTAAGCCAAATCTAAATTTATTTACTAGGATATGATGAAACAGTAAAAGAGTCAAGATAAATGTAGACATACATATATTTTTGTAAATAGGTAAAATAAATGAACTGGTAATTTAAGTAAATTTAAAGAATGATACCTATTTGTTAATGTTTTGCAAACTTTTCTTTTCAATTTAGTCGATGAACAAAACTTACTTTTTTAAACCCTTTGTAATATTTACACAGAAGATATACGTATGTTGTTATTTTTGTATTCAACTAGTTTGCTAGGTAACTTTGAAATTATTTGTCACAATTGCTATATCAGCAGAGGTCACTTTAGCTAAAGTTGACATTAAAGATGCATGAGTTGCACGCTCGGTATAAACATTTTGCTAAAGTAGTGTTTGCCTTTGTAAACTTATTGTACATTTAGGTTTTTTGTTTATTGGGCAGAACAATACTTTACGAACTTCAACAAGATCTATAGCAAGTTTTTATTAGATTATTAGATATCATAAAATAAGTTTTCTGCAGTAGTTGCTGAAAAGGTATGCACGTGCATATACTTATAGTTATTTTAAGAATGTCTCTATTTATTAAATTAATCTTTTGTTAAGCCAAGCCAACTAGTTACTTACTATTTAATTTAGGTAAATAGGTGCCTGTGCCTGTGCCTTTTTCGCTTCGTTTAGGCATTTGAATCTATTTGTATAATTATGTGTGTATGTATATTGTATTACGATTTGGTTTTTTCTTAGTCTGTGGTTTATTTCGAGTGATTATTAATTCAGTCTACTACATTTACATTTTGCCTAAAAATATTGGCAATTTATTGTACAAGGTGACTTAAAATCAATTGACACAAGTTCCTTGACTATATACTTTGAATTAATGCAAATAAATTTACATACATTTTTTATATTTAATTGGATCTTTAAATGTTATTAAATTATGTTTTGAGGATCATGTGAGCTACATATATTTGGGCAACTTTTATTACGTTTTCCATAAATTTTTGCAACACTTTTCCCTATCAGCTATGGATTTTTGGACGGACTGTAAGATTATTTAGCTTATCGACTTAAATATATTACTTCAAAAACTTCACAAAATCTGCTGATCTCGTCGGCTAATGAATATCGCAAAAAGCCGATAATGATTGACCTGGAAATAGCCTGGATGAGTTTAGTGCTCCATTCCTTCTTTAATTCTTAACACTTTCAATACAAAGAAATGGCTGTTCAGATTTTTGACGTAGTTTTAATATTTTCGTCTTAAATGCAATCAATCAAAACCAAAGAAAAAAAATCCAGTAGAAGTATTTAAAAAAAAAAAAAATTATTATTTTTTAAACCCAAATTCCATTTTTATGTATAATAGCTTCGACACATCTAATCTAACTTATTTCTATTTGAAATAGAAATTCTAAGAAGCCTTTTCTCCACCATTCACACACCCATTCAGCAGGCAGCGTAAAAACTGAAAATCTCTTACTCAAATAATCCCAACATTTTCCGAGTGAATGCAACAGAATTGCTAAATTAAATTGTTGCCATTTTTGCTTCGCTGCTTCACTTGCCATTCCTACCACTCAAGCACATTTTTTTGCCGCACTCTCTACGTCCCTGCCAACTGAACACACACAAACTCACATAAATACATCAAGCAAATAATCGTCGAAACAATCTACACAAATTTAGCAAAAAACTCGAAATTTTCAATAAAAACTATTGCAAATGACTTTTTGCGCCAATAAAGCAAACAATGGCAAAACAAAAATCAAATTGAAAACACATTCAAACAAACATACAAGTATATTTGTACCTATATTTTCAAGCTCGAATGCGTTGCTTGTTATAGTAGGAGTGTATTGTTGTTGAAAATTTTGCTGCTGTTGCAATTGAACCTTAGAATGCATTGGCAAATTTTGCATGAATATTAAATGATGAGGCGACTGATGTGGGCGGAGCAGTAGTCGCTGTCGCAGGCGAAATCAAAAACTTCTAGTTTGCATTTTATGTAAAGCTGCAGCTGAAGATGCTCTGTACTTAGCAACCAAACAGCCATACAACGTTGTACTCATATGACTGTATGTGTTATGCTGGCATTTGAAGAATCAGCTGTAAGCCTGTAAGCCTTTTTGCCAGTACACATAGTCCTATTGCAAGTAGTTAGTTATCTAGCTGGTATTGGCATGCGATTGCTTTGGGTCCCACTCGTGATGGTCCTGTTCACAAGCTTCACAAACTTCACTAGCTAGAATTCATTCTATTTTTATTACTCGTTGTTGTTGTTGCTGATGTTTGTACTTTTTTGCAACAACATTGGCTAACAATAACAATTTTATATGTAAGTAAAGCAATGGTTTTTGTTCACATTTCATTTTGCTTTTGCGGCATGAGCAGCTTATACTAATACAGAGAGTGTGCCGAGCAGTTGTACGAGTATGCAGATATTTACATATTCACTTGTAACGTTTTTTGGGCAGCTTTGACTTAGTTTTCGGTTTTTTTTTCTTTTGTTTTTTTTTTTTTTTTGCTTTGAACATATTGAAGTTGTGACAAGTACATGCAACATTCTTTGCCTGTCAATTGCACTAGCATTTTCTGGACTCTTTGCATTCGGCTAGTTATGCGGCCTGTTATTGCATGTTGTGCCATTTTCGGAGGCTCTACAACATTCGGTTGCCACAAATTTGATTTCTTGCTTGTGCTTATATGATTTGCAAACAATTTGCCAAACTTCAATGTGCCTTCCGAACATGTTGTGGCATACGTAATTGAAAGTCGGAGTGTGGCAACAAATTGGCTGCAACATAAATTGTCGCATACGCACATAAACTAATTTACATCTTAGTGCCACACAATTTAATTTACCATTTGCAAGCGTGATCGGTTATGGGCATACTTGAACGAGTATATACAGCTATTTGGGCAATCCGAAATTATGTTGCTAAAATTATAACAACAATTTATCAATGACTACAGCGACCAGCAATGTATCATTGTGAAAGCATCGTATCGCTGCTGATGTTGCTGCAAAACACAAATCATTGTATGTCACATATTATAAATTAGCGCAGTTGTCGTCGATTTATAAAGTTGCCTTAAAGTGCTACCACTATGCTTTGGGGGCAAGTGGCAGCAACACGGTCGCTCATGTTTTGGTTCAATTGAAGAACTGTTGCCACACCACACTCGGCACAAACAATTAGCGCATGCAAATATGCCACAAATATGCTTGCGATTAAAATTTATTCTAGCGAGCATGTCTGTTTGTATGACTCTTTGAGGTAAGCGAAAATTAATGTGATGCTATAAATAAGTCATTGGCCTTTTAAAATTGCATTTCACTGTCTTATTTACCACTTGCCTCAAGCTTTAGAGTGAGACAACATGCATGCCGCTTAACCATGTGTGCTTGCTTCTTGGCAGTTGTCAACAGGCTCACTTCCAACCCTGTCGTCTGTATCAACTACTGGTTGGCGGCTGCCTCTGACCTCCGTCGCAGGTAAATTCAATTTCAAGTTTATTTACATAACCGCAGACGAATGTGTTACTCACGTGTATACTATGTAGATATAAATTACTTGTAGCTTGTCATTATTTAGCCTGTCACCGACTTTACTCCAGCGCATCGCTCCCCACTGTCTGTCTGTTGCGCTTCAGTGGCTAGCTGCTTCATTTGTGCCGCTCTTTCATTTCCTTACTGAATGCAATGGTTGGTGTTCATTCAGTGTGAGTTTTTTTCTAGTCAACATACCAACCGCCAATTTCCTTATGCAATCAACCACAAACAACAACAAATGCTGCCAATGCAGCTGTGTCAATGTCTCTGCCAATATGCTGGTTTTCATTTTCTAAGCGACAAAAAATGACGAAAAAAGTAGCCAACCCACATAAATGAATTTAGTAGCAGGGGATCGTAAAAAGCGCTAACCTTAACTACGTAGCTAAATGAAAAAATAATGCAAATAAATAGAAAAGGCAACAATCAAAAGGGCGGAAAAAAATGAACAAAAACGTATCGGTGGGTGAAAACGGTTGTGGAAAGATGACTAGGCTACCAAAGGAAATATATCGACAGTAGACAGGGAGCAGACAAGCAAGCTTAGGGGTACTGCATTTCTCCTACTGCTACTATTACAAAAAAAATATATGTGTGTATGTATATATGCGGTGCATTGGAAGTGTGAGTGTGTGTACGGAAGCGCAAAACATGGCTGCTGATCAAATCAAAGCGTTGATGTGCTCTCACCGCCACGGAGTCGGGGATGTAGGCTAATATCATTAGACTATATTGATTGGTGTTGATTGAAAAATTCAATCAATATGCGCAAATACAGTTATATCGAAATTGAGATTTTACATATGCTGTCCTAAGTTAGCCAACGTAAAGCTCAGAATGAGTCATTTCATTTGAGTTTATATGGATTTTTCGAATAAACTGGAAGTATTTGACAAGACATTGTATATAGTATGTATGTACGCATATAGTTGAAGTAAAGAACTTTTCGTTCAATATTCAGGAAATAATATTTATTTCGCCTCCTTGTATACACAAGAATTATTTGAAAAATATCATTCAAAACGAAGCGCAGTACGAAACCAGTATACTGAAGTGATCCTTAAATAAAAGGTGATATCCCTGCAAGAAAATGCTGATAGAATGACCAATACCCCCTCAATAATAATGTCAGCACTAGCTTGTTTGTCAGAAAGGAGACATTAGCGACTCGCTACGCTAGCTATGGTTGTACATATGCGAGGATGAAACAACCGAGTTATTTTTAATTAGCATTACTGACTGTCAGATGTACGATAATAGTTTCGCAAAAGAGGCAATCGCCATTTAGGCTTATTTTCCATAAGAAAGAAAGAAATAACTAAGATATTCATTGTAGATTTGCAAACGCAAAACGCATTTTTTAAGGAAACTCTGTCAAACGACACCATATTTTTCCACCTCTTTTGACATTTCTCTTCAGTAAGGTTTGCCATTTCATCATGGAAAGATATACGATCCAACAACGAGTCGAAATTATTAAATTTTACTACCGAAATTCGGAGTCAATGGTCTCAACTTTAAGAGCGCTACGTCCAATTTATGGTCGTCGTCATTTCTGGCTGAATGGCTTCGTCAATAAGCAAAATTTGCGCAAAATATGCGTTATTGGTAAGGCATCAATCCACACGACCTCCATGAGTCAACATTGCATCCCGAAAAAATTTCGGTTAGGTGCGGTTTATGGGCCGGCGGCGTCATTGGGCCGTACTTGTTCCGTGATGATCAAGACCGGCACGTTACTGTGAATGGAAATCGCTACAGCTCGGCGACGGCGCCGCAAGCCACACAGCGAATGTCACAATCGATTTATTGGAAACCAAGTTTGGTGAATGTGTTATCTCACGGAATGGCCCAGTCAATTGGCCGCCTCGGTCGTGAGATTTGACGCCGTTAGACTATTTCCTGTGGAGCTGCGTCAAGTCTATGGTCTATGCCAACAAGCCAGCGACGATTGATGAACTTCGTACGAATATCGAACGTGAAATTGCATCAGTATCGGCCGATTTATGCTTGAAAACCGTCGAAAATTGGTTTCAGCGTCTGGACTTCTGTAAGCGTGCCCGTGGTGTCCATACAAAAACAGTCGAGTTCCATTCATAATGGCATCGAATGTACTTTCACAGGAATAAAGAATTTAATTCATATGCCAAACCGTTTTTGTTTTATGTAATAAAACTGTTGTAGCGTTCCTATTGCAAGACCCGATATTTGAAATCGGCTAACTTCTATAGGAAAAAACTAAGATATAAGTTTTAAGCGAAACAACATTATATTAATACGAATAATTATGAAAGTCTCTTTTTTAGGTCTACAATCAATTGCACACAAATAAAGCTACAGGGCAAGCAATTTTCAAGACAGGTATACAATCAGCACTTTTTGCTCCACTGTTGCGCATTAATCTTACGTTTTCTTTTTCGAATGAATTGTGTGTGTTACTTAGCGTGTGAATTAAAATAAATGAACAAAATCCATAAAAACTTGTTTATAAAATCAAACAAATAAGGAATCCATTTAGGTTTAAACGTCAAATCTGAAAATTTTCAGTATTGATGGTTTTTCGTGGCCGCCGTAGCCGAGTGTGTAGAGTGTGCGCCCTTAATTCGGCGTAAAACTGTAGGTCATTCACTTTGTGTTATAACATCAAGACGCACACCACAAATTGTGGGAGAAGTTCGGCCAAAATCGGTATTAGGCGGTTATAGTGCCAATTAAGTAAGTAAGTAAGATGGTTTTTCGTACGCAGCACAGCCCAGTGAAAAGAACGAGAGTGAACAGTAGAGCTATACGCTTTTATATTCGGTATAATGAATGTATTAGAGTGAAAGGCATTATCATACGTACGCATTTGTTGACATCAGTTTTTGCATAGTGACCTTAAGAAACTGACATCAACTTTGTTCTAAGTGTTGACAAAATTTGTTGAGATGTACCATCAATTGACTGGCACTATTCCGGCAGAGATACTCAAATTCGGTATACAGGATTAGGATGGAGAAGGGAATACGATTATATCAAATTTGGCACACCCTTTACAATTTAACTCAACTGGCTCCCATAGAGTAATAGGAAATTTCCAAAAAAGTGATATTTTAGCAACTAGTAAAAGCAGTTCACTAAAATTTAATGCGAATGAAGGGGTTGGATAAGGAAATACCTGGAATTAAAACTAATTTGCATTTTATGTCAATAAGCTACGGCCTCTTATATAACGGTAGTTTACAAAAAAAAAAAAATTAAGTAGCTATAAAATAATTTACTCAACTTTGATATATAGTTTGGGTTGGATACACAAACCGTTAATTAAAAACACGTTTCTTCTACAACGAAAATTTACAGAAAAAATTGGAAAACTATAGAATTCTGAGAAAAGACCACGCACATACATACAAATATGCTATAATTTGTTAAGAAAAATTTAAGTAGAGAGAGAAATCGGTAAAGTCAAAATTCCAAATAAAGTAGTTTAAGTTTTCAAAATTAATAATTTATATTAACCGTCTGTACTGAGTACAACAGATATGGATTATTTTAAAAGCAAATGTTTGACCCGTATTTAAGGTTTGATTGCATCTGATTATAGACCCCTCTTTACCTGTTAATTTTATTATTTTGATCACAGCTGATTGGATTTTTTCTATTCGTTTGAAAGCTATCGTTATTCTAGGATTTAATTTGTTTCCTTTATCATGAAAACAGTGCTGTTTTCAAATATCAATTATTCCATTATATTTGTTATGAATGTTTCTATTTTACTTGTTATGATTGAAAGCAAAAATTTTGTTTCATGTTTATCATACGACGTGGAGCATTCGTGTCCAGTTTTGTTACTCATACGACACGTAGTTAACCCACTACCATGTATCTCATATCTAAACTCGGGATGTTTATGCAAAAAACTTAACATTTTTGAGTGTTCTATTGGTTCACAACTATATATTCCCTTTCCACAGTGAATTTTCTTCAACTGTTTGCAATATGCAAAGTATATGCAATTTATAATTGAATTTAAGATAATGAAATGTAAATAAATGCATATCAGTTAATGGAGTTTCAGATTTAATTAATACGAAATACGTAAATTTAGTTGTGGTTAAGACCACAAAAAACTACAATTGTTTGAATGCAGATATTGTGACGCCTATCGGCTAAAATCAGTTTGTATGGTGAGAAAGAACGCTCAACATCACAAGATGTAAAAGGGGCGTATTTAAATTTGCTCTTCCAGTGGCCGGGAATTTAAATGTCAGATGTTATTACGTGGTTGTCAACCGAAAGTATTTTTGCTACTTTTGATATGCCCCAAAAGCTTTCTGAAATAGTACCAACACTATTTGTCCTGCCCACATGATCCAGGCGTAGCGTGATGTCCTTCGAATGTTGCTAACACGATGCCTACGGAATCAGTCAGATGAACTTCTCGAGACCCTAACTTATTTATGCAATTTGGTAAAGATCCAAATTGTGCGTTTATATAAACTGAATCTCCTACACGATATTTCATTGTCTGAAGTTCGCCAGAATATTTTAATCGCTACCATCCCTTAACACAAATTAGTTTTTCTTCGTGTATCCTAAAGTTGAATCATCTTGCACAATTTTAGACTTTAGATTCATCTTGTGTACTGCGGTGTTTAGGTGATTAGCTGTGATTTTGCGTACATATTAACTGAAAAGTAAAAATATTAAACATCAAATTCCGATTACAATATTTCAGAATCGGATGTGCTATTTATTATTTTCAATCTTATTCTTTAGCTTCACACAAAGTTTTTCCTTAATTTTCCTATTACGAATGCAGAAGATTAAATATCTAGAACATTAAGATATGGTGAATGAATAAATAACAATGACACATTAAATATGGCACATTCTTCATACTAAATTACAAAAAAAAATAATTCTTTTAAATAGTATGTTTAGCGAATATGAAGATATGCAAGAAATATGCAATTTATATGCAATATGTAAGATATGCAGAAATAAATGTGAAAATTTATAATTTTTTGTTGACAACATTCATTTTTTTCTTTGGAACAATGTCGCTATCTCTTTTCCCTTAAAATATGCATTTGTATAAACAGCGGCAGTCTACTCATATCTCATTCAAGTAATGACGGCGGACTAAAACTAAAGATATATATTTATGAAAAAATTTTCAATCGTTGATTTTAACATCTGATTAAAGCCGCCTTCGCGTGTTATTCGTCTGAACCAAAGTCATTTGAAAATGTCAATTTTAGAGCGTTTAATACCATTGGCACATATTCCTTACACGAAAAATAAAATCAGCCTTTCTTTGGACTAGCGCTATTGTTGGAGGTTACAATTTCAGAGATTTGAACATCGATGCCTTATGCCAGTTTATAATTATTGGCTATGGTATGAACTACTAATTATTTTAATAGATGTATCATTAAGAAGGGTAATAATTCTACTTAAAATTTCTCGAAATTTTTCTTAATTTTGCATACTTTCTTTTGAATGCATAAATAGAAAAAGAAAATGGAGCAAGTTTAAATATTTCCATAAGTTCAACTACATATTTAATTTTAATTTTCACGAAAAGTTACAAACTTTTGTGAAAGTTGGTAGTCGGATTTTGATTTTTTTGGATATGAATATTATACATCACTTATTAAAAATTTACAAGTTTTGCTTACAAGTGACAGCAGTCAATTTACGAATATTACTTTTTTTGCTTTCCCATTAAAGCGAGGGCTTGAAGCTTTTCAAGAATTACTCAAGAAATAAATTTGCCACGTACCGTGGTGAATTTGTGCTTGTGGTTGGGTACTTAATGCGTGCTTCCCTATGCTGCAGCATTATTCTAAGCTAGTTACGTGCAAATACTTACCAACCCTTTTAGAAACTGCCCTTCTTCAAATCGATGACAGCGTATCAAGCTTTATTTCTTGGCATCGGTTTGAAAATCAAATGGTGAATGTAACTGAAATCTTTTTCGGTAATGAATATTGACAGCAAATTTATTTTTGCGGAACAAGAATGTCTAAATTTGTTTTTTTGAATTAACCAAACGTAATTCCCACTACCGTACTTTACCCTTGTTATTTTCACTTAACAATAAGTTGCCCTTCGATAGATTTTTTTGCTTGCTTGAGAGTGATTGATTGCCCCTTCCCAAATGTCATAAGCAGATATTTACCTTCTTTCACAGTTACGCGTAAAGCTACTAACTTTGTATAGAAAAATTACTATGTTTCCTAAGTAACTACTAAGAAGATTAGAAACTGCGTACATTAGAGTGGGGCAAGTTTTTTTTTTGGAAGAAGAACGGTACAAACTGTAGTAGAGGTTTGGCTAAATATCGAGCTATTTAATGTAAGCGTCAAATTATTTTTATTAAATATGGAAGATTGTAATTAAATAAATTAACAATTTTTATAAAAAGCTATTTTTTTTTTCTTTAACACTGCGCAGGCTTGTAGCTTAGTTCCGATCATGGTTTTTCTATACTTTATGTAAGTATTATCGTTAGAAACTAAGAACATCAATGAATTTTTGCCTAGATAATTCGATCTATCTCAATGTGTATGCATGTGAATACACATAATGTGATTATATTAGTAGTTACATTTGTTTCTATGACTATTTATATGAATATGAAACCATTAGAAAAATATTATTTAAAGTTTAAGTACAAAATATAAATAGGCACCAGTGACGCAACACAAAAAATAGTTCATTACCGAAGTCGAAAATCTGGTTTTCGATAAGGCTACAAAGTTTCGGAATCATTAAAAAAAATGTAAGACATTCATTTCAATACAAAATTAACGTTTGTCACACGTGCAATTCTCATTTGAAAATTTAATGAGAACTTTTATATTTTTATATTCAAAACACTCTTAAAGCTACAATTAGTAATAAGCAACAATTAATATTCAGTACAAAATTTTAAAAGGTTATTTAAAGTTAATTCAAATAATGTGTTGGATGCGTGATAGCAAAATAGAGGCACATTTAGTTGTATTAAAAACGAAAACATAATATATACAATACATAGAATTAAAACTGTTTCGCCGGTTCCATTAAAAGATAGAGGGGGTGAGAGACTTTAGTTAAACAAAACTTTTTCGGAACTGATTCCTAAGTAATCCCGAACTAGTCCCAAAATAGTCACAAGCACTATCTATTATCCAAAATAGTCCAGAGTACAATATCCACTTATGTAAGTACGTTTGTTTTATATCAAATCAGAATGCTGTTGTGACGCAAAAGAATGTCGCGCTTTTGAAAAATCACTCACATGAGATGAAAGATGTTTTACTCTAGAAATGTTACACATGAACTAAAAATCAATTGGTAGAATGATAAGTGATAATTTTAAGGCCCATAAGATATTACAGTATGTTATGCATACGAAGTTTCTGGCGAAATAAACGACAAACCATATCCCATTTTTCCCCCCAAGGACTTCGAAAAGGACTGGGAAACCCAGAAAAAATAATGTTCGTATGGCTATGCGTATTCCAAGATGACCTTCGCACTCTCACACAAGTCCCTGACGACGCAAAAATGTTTTCGACAAAGCATTAAAGCTATTGTTTTTGGTGGAGATGATTTTAGAGGACAAGCATAAAAGCCACTTACTTAACAGCTAACAATAAATTAAGTGCGCAATTTCTAGTTCGAGTTCGTGACGGGATGACAAATTGGGTGCTGGAAATTCTTCTTGAATTCCGCGGCAAGCGGTTGGCGTGATGGCGCCGATCGTTGAGATTTATCCGACCACAAAAGATACCACCAAATTGCTTTGTTAGTTAATATTCTCTTACACGCAAGGAAGCTATTTATTCCTTAGTTGAAAGAAAGTTGCATAGGACCTTTCGTGTATATAGCTCGGAGTTCTCTTCCAAAGCGACCGAAAGCAGGGTGATCCCAGAATATGAAACCCTCATCGTAGACGGCTAACAGGACTCGAGAAAGAGACAGCGACATCTGCAAGTTTATTTTTTTTTTTGATAATTCACCCACACGGTTGCTGACTTAAATAGTCTGTATATCGTCATATATCCTAAGTATCGACTGGAAAACTCAAAAGCTATTGAAAAATTTGGTGGAGGAACATTTTGTTTTCCTTTTGAAGATTTTTCAAAACATACATATGTATATGTATTACTACAAAAGTGATAAGAATTTTCGCGACCGATGTTATTTGGGAATAATAAAACAGAGCATGTCCGCTGTTCCTTTGCCTTGCTAACTACCACCAATTATAGACGTCAAATGCAGCCAAATTTTTCTTTCACGGGGAGCATACCTTCCTCTTCTTGCTCTGAAGCATTTTTTTTTTCATATGCACAACATGACTTAGCCGCTGACATCGTTCTTTTTTCGAGGGTATTCGCCCTTGCAAAATAAATCGGTACGCAATAAAAATAAACACCACCCACGGATAACAAATACCCCGTTGGCGCTTTTGCCATTCTTGTTTATGCGAACAACAGATCCCTTAGCGTTTACTGCAATTTTCGCGAAAAGCGAAGCAAATATTTTGAGAGTTGTAATCTCAACCATTCACTGAAAGCTCCGTAAAGTCAGATTCAAGGAGGGTGGAAATCGACGTGCATAAAAAAAGGGGTGCCAACATCGTGAATTCATAAGTGAGAAAAATGATGAGGAAGGAATGTGTGGTTTGCCTGATCGGATATACCATATGCACATATGCACGACTCTAGTTTCCTTTCAACGTCGCTATAAGCAATAGGGATGCCTTTACTTGCGATCCAAGCGATTGAGCTTTTAAATTTCATAATACATATGTAGGTTTGGATAAAGAGTTGAAGAGACGAAAGTATAGGAAAGGATAGAAGGCATGCATAACCAAATGTAGTTCATTTATTTCTTTTCTTTCAAACAACTCTTCATATTAAATAAATCGCCTACCTTTGTTTCTAGCTGATTGTAACTGTCAAATATCTATCATCAAAGTAACTAAACGAAACTCTTAGACAAAAATCACTTTCCAGCAGGTAAGCGGTCTTACGACTTACACAACATATTGAAATTTTGCGCCCGTCGCTTCATATGCTCGTTCTAGTTCTATCTACGGCTTTGTTAAAGGAAGCGTTCCGAAAACGATAGAAACATTTGAGAGCTTTTGAAAATCTACGTAGTCAGACATTGCTTGCTAGTGGCATGTGGAAAAATATATATATACTTAGAGATTTATACAATATCTATGTATGAATGTGGCTAACACTTTTCACAAAAAGATTTTTTTGTGATACCTTGGCTATGTGCGTTGCAGCCATTTTCTTTCGTGTATTTAATATCCCGCAGGTTGCGTAGCTTAGCTGCCACTTTCGTGTCAAAAACTGATTGTTCGTCGTTTTTTGCGCTACTGTTATGCCACAGAAAATACGCAAGCAGAGAGAAAATGATTGAGTGACTGCTTCACTGAAAGCGGCAGATAGTGAAATCGGAAATAGAGATTTATGGTGAAGTGGTAAGACTTTAGAGGATCGTAGTGAAAAGAGCTGCAAGTAAATTTTGTATAACAACAAGTAGTTGCGAAAGAACTGCGTATTGTGCCACAATAAACTGTTAATCTACAAAGCTGACAGCCGGTGACAGGAATCACAAGATTTTGCATTTAAATATTTGCACTAAGCCTGACATTCACGTTGGATAGAAAGTAATAGCTGTAAGGCTTTGTCCAGAAAATGCACTTTCGATGAGATTTCGGAAAATTTCATAGCAGTTTTAAATGAAAATTATCTATAATCGAATAAGAGAAGGCACGCTGCTCTGGAATATCGACATGACTCTCAACGTGAATGACCTAAAAAAATAATAAGAGACCATCTTTTGCGCGAAAATTATGTGACTCTTATTCAGGCCCCGAAATTGATTCATTCTGACATTAAAAACTAGTTAGATTTCAGACAGTTTTCCTCCGTAGGTTTTGCAATCCCAAATGGAGCAGTGAGCTGTTTTTGAACTAAAATTTAGATGACACGACACTCCGACAACACTGCGTAACAAAAATTAAAAAAAAAAACCTGCGGTCATGTTTTGTTAATAGTTTTTATTAACATTAGTAGAAGGCTTACGAACTGTGTTTTTACTTTTTTTGGATTGGCTCTAGTTCTGGAGATAAACGAAAGTTAAGAAATTAATGAAAAAAAATTAATTATTCCTCAATAAATTTTGTTATATAAATTTTTAAACAAGTAGTCTGAAGTGTGTGTTGCTACACAATTGAAATAAACTTGCTTCGGTTCCAATCGGTCATTGTACGAAACTAAAAGAAGAATACGAAAATGTAAAAATTGTTTTAGCAAAGATTTTGTATGCACAACATAAGTGGTCAGTATGCGTGGACTTGAAGATGGTGAATTTTTCATTGGACCAACAAAGTGGGTATACTAAATACCCCTGTTTTATATGTTTTTGGGACAGTCGTGCAAGAAATGAACATTGGATTAGAAAGGACTGGCCGGTGAGAGAAAATATGGAGGTAGGAACAGCAAATGTGGTTCATGACCAACTGATAAGCCGAGAAAAAATCATTCTTCCACCACTTCACATCAAGCTTGGGCTAATGAAACAGTTCATCAAAGCCCTTGATAAGACAGGTGACTGTTTCGAATATGTGTGCAAAAAATTAAAAGCAGGAGTCTTCGATGATCCTCAAATTCGTACCCTTCTAAATACACTGAATTCTTAAACCATATGTCACAAATTGAATCTGAAGCCTGGCTAAGCTTTGTTAATGTAGTCAAAAATTTTTTGGGAAATCATAAATCACCAGACTATACAAAACTAGTTGCTGATATGCTTCTCAATTTTCGAAAACTAGGAGATAAAATGTGCATTAAATTACATTATTTACATATGTAGTCATTTGGACAAATTCCCGGACAATCTAGGCGATTACAGTGAGGAACAAGGTGAACGGTTCCACCAGGACATAACAATAATGGAAGAAAGATACCAAGATCGATGGGACGACCACATGATGGCTGACTACTGCTGGAACTTAATACGGAATTGTCCTGAGCAACGACATCATAGGAGGTCCTACAGAAAAAGTTTTTTGTAATGTTTTTAAAAAATTAATTATTGAAAAGAATATAAATTTTTTTATTTTTTTATTATTTTTATACTATAATTTAAATCAACATTGGTATTTTTAATTAGGTTTTTTCGTGAAATATTTAAAAGTCTTTATCTGAAAAACTAGAGCCAATTCGACAAAACTGATTTTATTTGCGTAATCAGCGCCCCCAAATTACCCTAAATCGACTTAAAAATTTCCGACCACAAAATTTTGTTCCGCAGTGTAATCTTTGATGCTTTATAACTTTTACGGATTCGGCGTGGTACCATCTTTAATATAATTTTTTGTCAGGTTAATATATCGCCACTCGTTAATCTATTCATCCATCTTTGCTACTTCTATGTATTAATTTATAACTTTGCCGTCGGCCACCATAGATAAATTCGCACCCGGAAACATGACATGCCATATATTCTTACTTGGTCCGATTGCATCCGAATAGAGATTACGCTTAGGAATTATTTCCGATAAATATTAATATTTTATGCAGAGCTCAGCAGATAGGAATGTCAAGACTAATCAAATTGATAGCATTAATCAAATCGCGATTTAATCATATCGAATTTACTGTTTTGATTAATTGAACTATTCATCTATTAGTTGTGAAGTAACCATTGAATTACGAGTAATATATGCCCCTCGCCATATTTCCCTAAAAGCAAAATCTTAGTTTTAAGTTAACTAAAGTGATAACTCTGCTTGTGAGTAAAAACACTCTGCCCGTAAATTTTGTATACACGTTTGACAAAGTGGCTTTCTTACAAAATTAAATCTGAAACCATTTTTCTAGAATTGAAAATGTCGGTTTCTTTAAAGCAGTGTGAGCGTTACTCTGTACAATCATTTTTAGTAGTTTTTGAAATACCAAATGTCCACTGTGGTAAAATGAAAGTGGAGCGAAGCATCTAAAAAATCTTGGGAAAATTGTTTTGATTTATGGAGTCTTTATAAATAATTTTTATATATCAAAAGATAAAGAAGAAGTGGTAGGATTTATGTCATACTTTAAAATCCAACTGTAGTTGCCGAAGATATAACGGCAAATGTGCAAAAATTGTCTTTTCGAAATTTCCTTGGAAAGCTACTATGGTATATGCCGAACCTTGTTGCCTATGAGATTGTTCGGTACGTAACATAAAAAAAAATCAGAAAAAGTGTTTATTTTTTTAGAAGCCAATATTCTGCGGATGTCTTTTTGGTAAAAGAAATTTCTGAACTCCCAAGGAATATTCGTTAGTAATTCCAAGTTTTTTTGGTTGATACCAATGCCTGTTTTAATTTAATGCACAAACCTTTAAAGAGTTCTCCACGCTAGCTATTTACAAAACGTGGCGCCATCAAACACTAACGCTACTGAGGAAATTCAGTATTTCGCTGTACAGTTGTCGAAAGATAATACAATACAAACCCCGATAAGCATTTTTATTCGAATTTTCAGTATATTCTTAATATTACTTTTTTATTTGCTTGCAAACTTTTTCTTTAGCTATTGCCATTGTTTTTGGCAAGTTGTCGTTTTTTGACATTTATATTGGGTTGCTAGGTATCGCACAAAAATATATTAATACAACTATTTTACAAACCAGCATGAGAAAAGAAAGTAACATAATCATTGGCGGCATTTTATGATAGCATTTTTCTGCCACTATGTCACTCTTCGTTCCACTTTGTGTTTTTTCTGTTGCTGTCTTGGCACTAAGAATGTGTAAAAATCCAGCACAAATAGCTTCAAAAATATAACAACTGCGGCAGCAGCGCACAGTAGTCGGCCGCCATATAAATTGTGGATAAAAATAGTAAATGCACTCCGATTTGTAGCATGCCTATCTATCCGTTTTAAAGTCGAAGATGCAAAATGCGATCTGCTTATATAGCTCTATATAGCTAAATATGGCATAGCTGTCATAATGATTTTTTTTATTCACTTCTAAAAAAATTATCTAAGTATTTATCTATCTAATGTTTCGTAAAAACAAAAAGGTTTTGCTCTAGTTTCCGCAATAGCCAGACCCTCTTGAAAATTCATATAATTGAGCAAAAACTCTAATTGAAATTTTTTTCTGTAATGTGAAAAGATGTAATTGTAAAGGACTCTAACCGAAGCTTTAAAATATCGCCACAAATGTCCGAAATGCTCAGGTTTTCAGTGTGGTTTTGTGCAAGTTCAAGGTATTATTCATAAAAAATTATTTAACAAATGTTTAAATATACTATTTCAGATCGTTCTACTCAAATAAGGTAAATACTGAGGGTTTCACTCAGAATTAGCTCAACAACCTTGTTGGAGTATTTTTATTGATTTTCAAGGTCTTAAAAGCGTTATAAACTGTTTGAACAATAAAATCTTATTTTAAAAAAACACATGTTATTTAATATTTGAACATGTTTTCTGAATGTCGTACCACTGTACGCAGGCTTGTGCGCGTACCCGGTGTGACATGCTGGCGTGAGATGCAGTATGCTTGTTGTGTTAGTGGTAGCAGTTATAACTATTTAGAGTTGGCAACACAAAAACGTGTCAAAAATAGTTATTACAACTTTTTACAATGCTTATTTAGTGGAACCGATGCCACAGCCTGCTCAACTCTCCTCTATTCACGTGCTGTCTTTCCATTTGTTAGCGATCGTGTCTTGGGACTGCAGCGCAACAAACTTTTCAGCGATTCACAACAAAAATAGTGGAGCAAAGGACAACAACAATAACAAACATTAAACGTACGTTTGTTTAAAATATTAAAATGCTAAAGTTTATTCCACCAAAGTCTGAATGTACGTAGGAAAGAAAAAATAATTTATGTGCAACCATGTTCGTGACACCCTGGTTGTGGAGCCACGTGATCTAATGCGTGTACGAGTACGAGTACTATTAGTTAAGTTGAAAAATATATAATTTTGTAAAAGTTTAGATAGTTTCAAGAGAATATGCTTCCCTAGAAGGCAGAATCAGTTACGTTGATTAAATTTAATGTGATTTGTGGTTAGAGAAGAAATTTTTGAGTTTCATCAAACTACTCATAGAATTCTGGATATTAAGAATAGTTTTTGAATAAATTTACACCTGCATAGTTTGCTTTTATCATATGAATAAATATATTATGATTCTAATTTGGCATAGAAGAGGAAGTACAAGCCATTCAAATCGATCTAGTTATTAGTTGAAATTCTGATAATTCTAATTTGTCAGTTGCATTGTTGGTGTTATACGTTCTCAATTTATTTGATTGTTCGATTATAAATGCATGAGCATTTTCCTTATATTTATTGTCGGTGTCTTGTCAATTATATTTGCCTTTCGGTTTATTGCTGTTTTTTCAACATTCTGGCTTGGGCCTCCATTAACCAAAACGATTAACTCGAGTTGTGAATGCTGCAATGTTAAGAAGTGCCGAATTTGGTTCCCAAGAAGTCTTGTTATTTTTCGTTATTATAAAAAAAAGAAAAATTTACGCTAAACCCGCGTTTTTTGGCGCAAAAATATTTATATTTAAAATACTATTTAGTTTTCCCATATAAAAAAATTGCAGTAAAAGAAGCAGTTTTAAAGTGAAATCAATATTGATGGTTTTCTAATTATGCATACCTTGAATGTTGGATAATTAAAAAGCTCGGGCAATTTCACGTTTATAGCTATCAAATGAAGAAAATTTAAAAGAAAACCTCATATCTGAATAATCACTTATATGGTAGCTATAAATTATCGACACCCGATCTTGATGATTTTCTTTGTACACTCTTTGTTCATGACAAACAAAATGAGTATCGAATTTCATGTTGTTCGCTTCTTTAGTATAGGAGTTATAATGGAAAATTTCTGATCTGAATAATAGCTGTATATGTATATGGTCCAAGGTTTTTGGATCTGACACATGATTTTAGATATTGCTAAAACTGAAGGACTAGTTTGTCTTCAAATATGCATAGGGGTATAACTAACTCGTTTAGCTCCTCGTCCTGATCATTTTGGGAAATTTATTCTTCTTATTATTTTAACAAGCATCGGACAAAAGTTATAATAGGCCCGTTTCTTTGTAACCTAGTTGCAAAAGAACACTAGGTAGGATAACAAAATGCATGTAAAGCAACAACAGTAACTCGGAAAAATATGCGAGTTGAGCCAGCTGGGTAAAATGATATCCCGCCTGAGATGTAGTGTTGGGAAGTGAAAAAACTGCGAATTAGCGCTAAGAAACTACATGGGAAATTCAGAGCTAAGACCTAATTCGTATTTATTTGCATAGTATTTGTAAATATATAGCTACATGAACATAAAAATTGGCGGCACAACTATTTTTCGTTCATAAATATCACTAAACAAATCGCTACATTCGTGAGAAAAGCCTAACAGGATTGCAAAAATTAAAGGAAATTTTATCCGAGTTGGAGCGGTCTTTTCCAACTCAGGTGCAAAGAAAAGGGTCTAATATCATTTTATCTTCGTCAAAGGTATAATTAACAGATCATTGGCAATTGAAAATAAAAGGTTTAATATCCTTGACAGGGCGAGAAGGAACATCTCAAAAGATATGCCGTAATGTATGTAAATATGTGCAAATTCTGATTATTCAATATTTAAACATTCATTGGTTAGTATTCCAATTTTTATTACTAATATTGATGGCTTGTCGGAGCTTGAGAAGTATTAATTGTAATTGCGAACACTATACTAATTGGGAATTGACGACGGTTGATGAATATATAAATTAATCAATGGAAATCGATTATTAGAACGTATATTGCAATTAGTTGCATGCGCTCCATTTCTTGTCACAGCAACGTTAGCTTATTTTACGATATCAAAAAATCATTGGATCAAACTAGATTCTAATATCAACTAGGGAACGCTAAAAATATGTTATAGGAATAGTGTTGCATGCAACTTCCTTGTTTTTTTACGTTATTTGCGCTGCCTTTAAAAAACGAGCGTAGATTTGCTTTGTTGAGTATGCAACTAGGAAAATAACAACGAAAACAGAAACGAGAACAAATTAAAATGGCAGTTGTTCATTCTCTTATAGCAATCAATATAAGGTGTTGGCTTTGGGGGTTGCGAACAAAATATTGCGTCATTCGCATTTGCTGTTATTCTTATGTATCAGGATAATCAAAAAGAGGAAATCTACGAACGTCACCTTTTATTAATTTGCCTTGTCTCTGCACGATAAATAGTTTCCCATGAAGTGGGTAACTACAAAAATTGATTTGTATTTGATCAGAAAAAATGCTTATTCAATTGCTTTGTATCGTTGTGTATATGTCGATCTCTTTCTTAGTCATTATACCTTTCGTCACAAATAAAATCAGCTTCAAAAATTTTACTATCTAATTGCTATTCGCCGCCTAAGATGTTTTATTTCAAAAACGAAATTATCTTTAAATTAAAATATTGTTTCAGATAGATAAATAGCTGTTGGAACTTTATGCTTATTGAACCAAAGATTATGTACATGGAAAAAACGTCTGAAATTCGAAATTATGGCTGTCAACGTACATGTCGCAGAAAAGTTGAAAAATATACCAGCAATACCGGAAGAAATTGGGTAAGGGATGCAATGGAATATAGTCTAAAAAAAGGCTCACAGGATTTAAACAAAGAAATAAGTCGGCGTTAATAAATTAATTGAAAAACTAAAATTTTTATACACCGCTCTAGAAAAGGGGAACATACGTACAAATAATCATGGAAACATTTTCTAATGTAAGCAAGGTGATAAGAAAAAATGTTGGTAAAATTTTCTAGTTTGTAAATGAAAAGTAGGTATCATTTTTATATACACAAATATTTATCAAAAGCACACCGTTTTCTTGCAATATTTTTTCATACGGCGTGCATAGAGTGAAAAGGATAATGTTTTAATTTTAATTAATTTATTTCAACAAAAATTTTAAACCAACCTTATTGCTCAGACAATTAAGCAAATAAAAATAAATTTGCTATGTTGTTTTATTTGTACCTAAGAGTTTAGGTTTACTTCACGAAGTTTTAAAATTAGAGTAAGAAAAATACCACAAAAAAATAACGGGCTCTATCGAAAGAAACATTAGGGTTGATCCTAATGTGAATAGTTGGCAATGATAAAATGATGATAAGATTTTTTTGCGCATAAATAAATTTCAAAAATGTTTTCATTTTTTTTTTATAATGTTATAAACATAATTAATTATAAATTCCAATTAAGCCAGTTATTTATAGTTATTTAAGTATACCAATACTTTTGACGACACTGAAAGCCAAGGAAAATTAACCGCAATTTTTGATATTGCATGTGCTGTTACAAATTGATAAGGAAATTACGGTGCAAAAATTCAAGTTCTCTACTTTAAATAAAATTGTAACAGATGATATTGTTTGGTTCTCCAAATACGACTCGAAAAGCAAATCACAGTGTTATGGCTCATTGAAGGAGGAATTACGGAACTCAATTTATTTTTCATGCTTCTATGAATATTTTTTACGTTTCTATGAAAACTGAAAACTATATACATACATAAATTGCGAAGAAATTCTGGCGATAAACAACATACTTTTTGAGCATTGTACACCATGCCATAAAAAATACTCAAAAAATCCTCTACCGCAGCGTAATTAAAATAAAAATGTAGGTTCCTTTTATTTTTGGTACACTACTGAGACACACACCAAAAATTTCAAGATAATCAAAACCAAATATCCAACAAAGTGATGTGTGTACGTATCAAATTATAATGTTGTTATTAAGTACTATGAGCAATTAGGAATGACGAGTTTTAGTCATACTTTTTCGTCTTTTGTAGTCGGCAAAGCGAAAATTTGTTAATCCCCAGCTCTAGATAATCGAAAATTCGAGTTAATTTATCTGTTATCATTTCCATTTGGTTACAACCAAAATGTTTCGTAGCCTACTAAATCTATCAAACAAACCATTTTTGATGCTCTGAAATTGAATACAACCGCCCTTAATCTCGGCAACGCGACAGCAGAAAACGATTTAATTGTCACGTTCAGCACACAAACTGTACTCAACACATTAAATCTATTTATATCCATATTTTTTTTTCGTTCGTTGTCAACATTTTCAGAATTTCCTACATATATTTCACCAGAAGCACTATCAATAAAACTTCAGTTAATCGCCAACTGTTCATAGACAAGGCAAGCAGAAAAGCAGCAATCATGCGCTCGCAGGCAAACAAACCATCAATATTTAAACGCTTATAATAGCACTTTTCGCATTACCCCTCCATTGCACTATAGTGAAAGTACTATTTGTTGTTTTTATATATGACGTAAAACAACGAAATCGCTCTATCATCCGCACAACAACACTGCGTAGACATGTAGTGTTCAAGCTGTTATTGTATAGTCGGGCTAGTCGGATTTTTTGTTGCCACTGTCATCGTGTCAGTACCATCGACATTGTCTATAATATTAACATCAACAATAGCAAAAGTGTGTAGACGAACAGCCAGCTCACTGCAGCAATCCATATTGCCAATATCTACTAGTTGTATTGTTGTTGAGCCTTTCGCTGACAATACCAGCTAGTCCTGGCAATTGTGGCAAGATTGTGATGCTGTTGTGAGCGATAACGTTGCTGTACTTGTGCGTGATTGTCCTGTTATCACGTTTCATGTACAGCACATTTCTTCCGGTTGTTGTTCTTGAAATGTCATTTATTTCTTATTTTGTGTATCTTATTTTTGCGGTAAACCAACGTTGTTGTCGACATACTCGATACTGAAATATATTGTTTGGCGTTTAAAATGTGTCCTATTATTCAACATATTTGTCATTCTTTTAAATACAATTGATTAAATGTTGTAGAGAATGAAATATTTTCTTCTAAAAATGCTCTACGTATCCAGTATTGCTGCTCATGTGTACCCAACAACATTGCACAACGCATTTCATTATTCGCTCTATAAGACATTTTTTACGATGCAAAACAACCTCCTCATACCGCACTGTGGGACCTCTGCCGGAAAAATGTTGGCAAATTCAAAAAATTCATGAAAACGTTCGATGGAATGATTGTAAATTTCTCATGGATTACGAAAATATTTTTTATTTTTTTATATAAGTATATATTGTAGTTTGTGAGGTAAAAATGCTTAAAATTTACAATTTAACCACATGGAAAAAAATTTGCTTTCTTTGTTTTAATTTTTGCCGCCTTTAAATTTGATTTGTATGAAAATAAAGTAGCCAATCCCTAACTGATCAATACTTTAAATATTAAAAAAAAAAATTATATTATCGTGTAATAAAAAAGCAGGCCGAAAAATAATATACATATGAATATTCCAAAAAACTAAAATTTGTTTAGCCCAAAAGTGGTTAGCTATTTCTCTGCTCAAGTTAAGGATGGTTAACTGGTATTTAATAATTTACCGAAAGTACAACTTTATATATCAACCAAACTTAATTAACTACGGTATTTTGCCACAGTCGCTTTTAAAGTTTAAATATTATCACAAGTATGTATATCTATCTCCTACCCAGCTTCAATAAGCAGTGAGTAGAATTTTCAAATATAATTCAGAATATAAATATGTTTAAGCGAGTGATACTCGTACAACTATTAAAAGTGTCATAATATATTCAAAAAACTCCAAATTATATCAAGTGTTTTGAGCTTCAGAAACTAAATAATGTTTTGTTGCGGCTGTTATGAAAAAATTAAATAGTAAAATACTTAACATCGAAGAGTACGTAAGTAAAACAACCCAACTAAAAACCAAATAGCAAGCCGGATAATTTCGAAAAATAGCATACAAACTGACAATGAGCCCTCAGAAAAAATCATAATAAACCAATGCGTTTTGTAAAATTTAAATTTTTATAAACTCCGATTAAAAAGTATGAAATTTTGATGAATATTTTTCGAAATTTATTGGAAAGTTTGACATTTAGATCAATATGGGCTTCGTTCGAGAATGAGCAATATTTTTATAAAAATAGAATTAATTAACGAAACAAAGTCAGTTATGTCCAGCTGCATATATTGTGCATATATTTTGAGAAACGAAATTATGTAGGAAAGAAGAAATTATATTGTTTTATTTTTTCAAAAAATGTCTGCTAACATAAAATTAAGATCCAACTTTGATAATGAATGTAAAAGCATACCGTTAATAAATTTTGAAACTATCTCTACTATTAATTCAAAATTTATAGTTTTTGAAACGAAAAAACTCAAAATGCCCCAGCATGCGACTTCGACGTGCAACTATAAAATGTGGCATGTTTGATGGATGACGTGGGTATGTGTTGTTAAAACCTTGCAAGAATTGCTGCATTTACATTCATATTCACATATTTATGAATTTAAATAGTAAGTGCTGCGATGCTGGCGGTGATCTCTTTCTAGAACTATGTAGCGTAAGAATTTCAAAATACGTTTTTAAAAGCAGCTTTCAAAGTTTTTGCAAAACATCAAATAAAAATTTCTTCTATAACATAGGGCAACATAAATTTGTATTGCAATTCAAGGTATATGGTATAAGAATACCACTGAAATCGTTGCACATTGTTATTTATGGTGTCGATCATTTGCGGTATATGAGCAACGCTAAAACATTTAGGCATTCATGCCAAGAATTACATATAAGCTTCTTAAAGGAATATTATTTATGTATTTTGGAATGATTTTTCGTCATCCATTGTCAAGTTAGTTGGCTTGGAGATAATCCGGTTTCGCCATTGTGTCATCTTGAGTGCCATTTTTCTTACGGTCTGTTCAAAAATGGCGTTCATCTGCAAGCCACACTGATCCATAAAATTAAAGAGATTGCACATCTTTTTTGTAAATATGTGTATATATTGTATTGCCTTATCTTTCTCTTCACTTACCATTTCTACTTAAATTTGCAGACAAATAGTCTCAATAATTTTAAAGTAAAATTTTCACATACCTGAAAGTAAAAAAATATATTATTGAGTTTTTAATTATTTGCATGAATATTACAATATAATTTCATATATACACATGCACATAAACAATTTCAGTAATACCTACAAATGAACGCTGTTTATAGTCTAATTTTATTACGTTTTTTTTTACAAAACCTATAAATTTTTCTTATTTAACAAATCCGCCATCATTCTGAAATATCTATACTTATATTAACAGTTAATAAGCGGCTACCTCCGTCAGTATAACGCGCTTTAACTCTTCCGTTCCGTTCTCCCGAAAGTCAAAGGTTTTAGTAATGTGCTCAATATTGTAATTTTAATTTAAAAGTTATACTTATTTACGTTATGAATTCCAATTTTTTACGTGCGACAATTAACTTTCGGTAAAACTTTGGTCTAGCTGCCAAGAATTTCAATGATGTTAAAAAATATTTCTTATCTAGTATTTTTCCTTTTTCAGATCCCGTGAGTAGTTGGCCATAAATGTCTAGCACATCTATACGAATGGAAATAATAGGAAGATTTATTATTTTCAAACGATTTGTATAATGGGGAAGATTTAATCGAGAATTCCATCGAGAATCTCTTAGGGAATTGTTTTTAAATTGATTCCATCCGATCAATGTGAACTTCGTGACGCGGTTTCCAAACTATCGAATCGTATCCTGGTATCAGTTTTACGTATGTTGTAAAAAGAGCTTTAGTTGCACATGGGTCCTTGAATCTTTTAGAGCATCGCTTTGTAAAAGCAAATACCCCTCTAACCTTATTGGCTATAGCATTAATATGATTATTAGAATTAAGTTTGGAATCCATTGTAACACCGCAAGTCAATAAAACCATTCACCTTATCCATAGTATAGTTGTTTAGTGTTTATGAATCGGGTCTAGATGGCTGCCTTGAGGAACTCCTGAAGATACATCAATAAAATTAAAAACCCCACTTCTATATATCACTATTTGAGTTGTGTCTTGTAGGTAGGAAGAAATCCAACGGAGAAGAGAAGGTGGTAAGCCAAGCAGATGAGTAAGAGGTGGCATACTTTGCTGAAGTCTGTGTATAAAATGTCTGTTGGTAAAAGTAAACAAATTTTCCAGTTTTTTATAACATTATAGAAAATCATTTGCTATTCTAATTGGATTTCTTGCAGGTAAAATTGTTTCTAGTTTATTATGTAAAAATTGCAAGATGGCAAACTTTATGACAATTTTGAAAAATCACATTAGATTTTTCAATTATGTGTTACGTATTAATATTTGCTCCGGGGAACAAAGTCAGGGGAATTGATCGATGCAGCAATAAAACGAGCAACCTCTTTATTCTATTTTCTAGGATTACAGTGGGACTATAATCTCGGACAATCTAGAAATGGTGATATGTCTGAAAAATTGTATTTTACGATCTACAAACGCAAAAATCGTTGAAAGGTCTATTATACCATCGAATACACGAGTAAAATCAAAGCTAATAATTTTGAATCGTATAGATTGTGTGCTAATCTGATTTACACTATTCATACTGAATAAAAATATTAATGTTTTTATAACTTGTTTTTGTTTTCAGTATCCTTTAAAAAAGTATTATCTAAACATGACCAAATCGCATCAAAAGTATTGGTTTACGGATTATCCCAATGCCAGCGTTACCTAGAAAAGCCACTTTTGAACGAGTAAGACAAATTATATTTAATGTTGTGGAAAAAAGCTTAGCCGTATGAATCCTTGTTCTTTACTTTGCAAATGTCCGCAAAGTTAGCTATAATTAAACTCTGCACTCACAGTGGAAGTGGTATTGCGTTGTTGTATTCATGCAATCTGGATAGTTTACAGTAATTTAAATTGTATGGCATTGATTCAATATTGAAACCTGAAACCATTTTGCATTGAAAAAAAAAACTTCAGACATACATATGCGTATGAGTATATGCAGCTCAGTTACTAAAATTTAATAAAATTCAATGATGAATCCATACATTTCATCGGCCACTAAAGGTTACAAACACGTCCATTTGAATTATTTATCTCAATTACATTCATTGCGAACTTTTCCTCACGCAAACTTAACGCATGACTGGTTTAAGTCATAATAATTTCTGATTTTCACACTGCCAACAACACTTAAGGTAAAATCCGAAAATCAACTGCTTGAAAAAATTATATTGCTCAGCGCTGTTGTTCTCTTCGGTATCCGGTCATTCATATTTAATGTCGCTTGCTGTTTATTGTACCCAACCGACCATCCTACCGCACACCTAGCCCGCCTGCACTAGCTGCACGCCATTCAGTTTTATGCAAATTTCCGTTTTATTTGTGAGTGAAAAAATGAAATGGTACAAAAAAAACAAAAAAAAAAAACAAAAATTGTATAAGGGAAATAAATGCCTGGCAAAGAGAAATGTTAAGTTCAACGGAGATGCCATGAAATAAAATTAACTGCAGTCTTTTTTAACGCGTTGCAATGTATGCTGTGAAATAACCCTAATGGGAGTTAAACGGGCAATAAATAACAATATGCAGGACAACACGCAGCGACCAGCAAACAGCTGAAGACAAACAATAATAAAAACAAAATAGCTGCAATAACATCGAAGACAGCGGTAGCATCAGCATCATCAGCGGTTGTGATACATGGTAGCGAAGGCGACAGCTATGAAAACAAGGGGGGCGAGGGATGGTAAATTGAGTGCAGAAAACATGGCCAATAACATGGCGAGTAGCGGAGGAAGTTGAATCAGAATGAAGAAGAATTATAAAAAATGGCAGAAAAATAAACAAATGAGAGATGTTACTGTAAACTTTGTTATTGTTGTGCTGTATGTACTGTGTTGTGCTGCTGATGCGCGTGCCATCTAGGCGGCAGCGACATTCTCTTTCTGCTGTTGCGGTCGCAAAGTGTTGCTGCACGCATTGGCTGCGCGTGATTCGCATCCTGCGATAAACAGGATGCCCTCCTGACAACTTTTCCAACTTTTTCGTACGCCAATGCTCTTTTTATAAACACCCACACTTCTTAGCACCTTTACTTCTCTCTGACGGAAGGCGGTTGCACTGCCCAGAGGGTTGGCATATACAAACATAGCTTTCACTTTTACAGCCAATATGAGCGACTGTGTTTGTGAAAACAGCAACAGCAACAGCAACAGCCCACAGTAGCAATATGCGATCTGACTATTTTCTGGATGCATCAACTTTGTCACGGCAGTTGCTTCCGTTTCCGCTTTCAATGTGTTTTGTCTTGTTTACATAGTTTATTTTTGTTGTTGCTGTCATTGGCGCTTGTTTGCTACATTTCAATGATTTATTTTACTTGATCTCGGTTTTTTTCTTCTCCTTTTGCTTTATACTAACAGTCCGCTCCCATGTCTGCAAAGAAAAAAGCAGCATTCATGCACCAAAGGGGACAGCTGTTCGGATAACAATGTCCACGCCGAGTGGTATGCGCCATTTTCTTCACCAACCAACCTACCAACCAACATTCATTTTGTAGAAACTCATTTCGTTGCAAGGCAAATGGAATGCTGTCCTGTTGTTTATGCAATCGTGTGCGTACAAATTTATTTGTTTATGCGTTTGTATGTAGTGGTTGAGGTATGCGAAATAAAGTGCAAACATCGGTAAATATTTTCCGCTGTATATGTGGGTGTATGAGTGCGGGTGTGTGGAACAAAACGGATGCCAAGAGCAACAACACATAGTACAAAAATGAAGTCCAACTGACCCAGGTACACGTGTAGTTATGTATAGTGAGTCGAAAAAGTTTTAATACAAATATTTTTTGATCAGCGTTTTTCTCAACTCGCTTTTCTCATTAATTTTTCCGGTACAAATTTTGCACTCGATTCTTGGCCACCTTCCGAATGAGATAAATACTTGAAATCCTATATAATACTATATACAAATTTGTAGAGACAATGTATTTCAGCCAATTTTATCAACAATTTAAATAAACATGCTTTTTTTATATTCTGTGAGAAATTCTGTTCTGTTCAGTTCATAAGTCAAAATTGAAGAAGGAATCAGATGGCAGAGAAAAATTAATTTCAAGTGAAACATAAAAATACAATATTCTAAAGCTTCCAATAGCAACTGAAGCTTTTGAAAAAAATTAACCCTTAGAACAAATTTAGAACAAATTGAAGAACGACTTTCCAAATCGAGAACATAAGCCAATGAGTTCAAAAGTATAAGCCTATAACCCTAACGAAACTTCTCCTCCTTTCACTCTCAATCAAATTTAGATATTGAAGTAAAACTACCTTAACTTAAGTTTAATTACCTTCAATTTAAATGACTGTTGAACGAAAATTCTCAGTTTCGTTTAGCTATTAAAGTCTTGCTCTACAAGTACCTGCTAAAACTATTCGGAACATTATCTGCTCAATTGTGGCGCAGAACAAGCTCCTCAAATATTGAACTGTTACAACGTGCGCAATCTAAAATATTTCCCATCATCACGTTTGGTGAAATGCGAAATTAATGAATTATATTGCCAAAATAAAAGCGAATCTTAAAATCGTGGAATAATATAAAGGGTGGTTAAATTTCAAGGGCCGATGTTGAATGTGAACCACACCTAAACGTCAAGTTTTTTTTCTGCATTTCATTTGACATTTCTCAATTTCAGACTAACTCAATTTGAACATGGAAAGATACACAATCGAGCAACGTGTTAAAGTTATTCAGGCTTATTATGAAAATGGGCGTTCAAATCAAAATGTGTATCGTGCATTTTCGAAGAAAATCATCTTCAGTGATGAGGGGCATTTTCTCCTCAGTGGATTCGTCAATAAGCAGAATTGCCGCATTTGGGCGAATGATAATCCAAGAGTGATTGTCGAAAAACCAATGCACCCACAAAGAGTGACTGTTTGGTGCGGTTTATGGGCTGGCGACATCATCGGTCCCTATTTTTTCCTGTGAATGGTGTTCGCTATCGTGAGATGGTAACGAACTTTTTATGGATCGAATTGAAGCATATGGATGTGTACGATATGTGGTTCCAACAGGATGGCGCCACTTGCCACACAGCCAAACAAAACAATGGCTCTTTTGCGCGACAAATTCAATGGCCGTGTTATCTCACGTGGTGACGATGTCAATTGGCCACCAAGATCATGTGATTTGACACCGTTGGACTACTTTCTTTGGGGTTATTTGAAAGAAAAGGTGTACGTCGATAAGCCAGCAACAATTCAAGAGCTAAAGGATGAGATAATTCGGCACATTAACGACATAGAACCTCAATTATGCCTCAGCGTCATCGAAGATTTGGACCATCGGATGGAGGTGTGCCGCCGAGGTCGCGGCGGACATTTGGCCGATATTTTATTGCATACTTAATTGAGCCACACCATATTATCATAATAAAAAGAAATTACAATAATTTCCAAAATAATTTGTGTTTTATTCAAAATCAACATCGGCCCTTTAAATTTAACCACCCTTTAGTAAATTTTAACAAATATCAGTACTTTGCCCGAATTGTCATTCTATAATAATTTTTTTGTAATTTATAAGTTTTGATTAATAATTAAGGCTATTTAATGTTAAAAAAAATGAACAACACCTCAAGCAAAACAAAAATGATCAGAAATCAACGTAAAGTTATTCAATTTTTTTTTAATCACCGAAAGTTTTAACTTCCTCAAGCTCGTACTTTATTGTACTTAATTAGAATGGGTATAGAGCTACATTCTCGGACAATTTCTAGAAACTCTGATTAAGAGGTTTGAAAGTTTTATTAAAATTTCTTGAACTTTTCTAAATTGTGCTATAGCATAAAGTACCCTGGGGGAATGGAACTTAGCTTAAACCTAACTCTAATCTGTTTACGGAAATACTAGTGCTGACTATTAATTGTATACTCTCTTTGAGAACGCCTAACTTTTTTGTATGGAGATGACCGAAAAAAAATCAGCCCTGGCAACCTCTGCATTTGTTGACATCTAACTAATATCTAACTATTATTTGGCACAAATCAGTCTTTAGTAGCTACCTTTTTACTATTGCTAAACTAATTATTTATTAACTATTTTTAGGCGAGATAATGCTAGTTACTTATTACCACATCTACAATGCATTTATGTAATTAAGTGACATTATTTATTTATTTAAATATTTCACACATATTTATTATCCTTAAATTATTATAGTTATGATTATTAAATAATTAAAATTTTCCGTTAAAACAACACACGACTCTGGTACACTTAAATGTTTTATTTTTGTAATTTAATAAACGAACGACAAATTATTAACAGCTGACGCTAAAGATGTGTTTCTGGTTGTTTGATAAAAATGGGGGTTTATTTTAAATCACTGCCAAATAGTTAGCAAAAAGTTGTCTAGTTTTAACAGTTGATCATTTTTTACTGCAGTGTATAATTGTATAAAAGTTTAAGTAAGTTTTTTTTTGCCCTTTTTCCCTTTATTTTATTAATTTAAATTCTTAAAACTATCTCCCTATTGCAGGAATAATCGCCGGCCAGGAATACTCGTTTCATTTCGTTTTAGTCGTGTTTGTGTTGCTTGCTCGGAGAGTGATTTGCGGGTGTGATGTGAGGCCCACGGTGTTCGCATTCCGAATGTACCACGGATCTCCAGTGAGTGTTCTAAGAAATTTTGATTGAGCTCTTTGATTGATATCTACAGGCGTTATACAGAAGTACTTTGTACGCCAGTTTTTGTGGGAAAAGCGAGTGAAAGTGAGCCAATAAAGGCTGGTGGTTTTGAATTGAATTTTGTTAGATTCAATATGCTTGCGTTGAGGCGCCGTTCGATATGCACAAAAAGATGCACCTAGTGGTGTACTTAAATGTCTCCTTAGTGTGAAGGTGAGTGTTTACTCTTTGACGCATTGGCCTTTATGTCTATGGAATTGGTCGGAATGCCTGCTGTCCGGATATCCGGTTGCCATATCCAATTCCTGTTAAATGAACTCCTTTTGTCGCATGGAAAAAAATTGATTGCTAACATGAATCTTAAGAACTTTGTGTCTGTCCGCTGGAAATAGCGTGCGTATTTTATGTATTAGAGCCCCCTGCCAAATGCGGTAGAGTGCTTGAGATTTAGAAACACTAAGAAAAAAAATCACTGCAACAATACTTTTTCGACTCATTGTATGTAGGAAAAAGTGCATGTTTGCTTGTATGTGTATGATTGTGCATATTCGTTAACAAGAATATATGATATACATATATATATATATAACTACATATATATGTATGTGTGCGCAAGTACACATGAGAAATTATTTCGATGAGTGCCCAAAGGACTCGCCAAAGGATGCGACACGATTTTCATGCTTCGTCGAGCAGCAGAGCTCCGCTTTATTTATATACTTTTTCAATGAGAAATATTTTGCTGGTTGCAAACATACACATCTTATTTACGTGTCATTTTAGGTGTTTCCAAGTGGATGTGGGTGTTTTAGCTACCATTATGAATGGTGTGAAGAAAGGTAGTAGATATAGATATAGTATATCTATATGAATTGGTCATGGCGTTGCTACTACATACACATATACATATATAGTGTCATTGTTATTGTTGCATGTTTTTCATTCGAACGCGTTTCTGTATATTCCACATTCTATGAGTAAGTATGTATGTGATGTGAAGTGGGAATATATTGATATCACCATTGTTGCCACTAGTGTCACTGCCACTGCCTGAGCCATTTTTGCAACAGCTGTTGTTACTGATACTTTGGCTATAATTCTGTTTTCGCTGATTCTGATTCTCCATCGCCTGCTACCTAGGGGTCGCGTGTGATGCATAAATTTTATTTTTCCGAGCGTTATGAAATTATTTGTCAGCAGACTTTAATGTCTCGATATATCAGTTAATTTTAGAATTCTGTTCAAGGAGTAGCAACGCGCATCGGATTTGTTGGGCTATTTATTGCTTTTTATGTTTGTATGAGTGTATGTGTAGGTGATTGACTGCATTGAACTAAACTGCGATTGTGTATCGGGGGGTCCCGAAAGTACAAGATAATAAAACCGTGTCAGCTTAAGAGGTTATATTTTATAGTGAGATATTATAAGTCAAAATCGGTCAAGTTTTCTTAAATTGTCGAAAAAAGTCAAGGAAAGCATCCAAAATTATGGTACAATTATTATGATGCCATTGATTAAATTTTTAAATATAGGAGATCATAAGAACCTCCGCATATCCACATCAATCAAAATATACTCATATAAAATGCCTTCGAAATATTGCTGAAAGCTATTTTGGTGTTTGAAAATAGTGGCCACTTAATTAAATTGATTTCATTTGAAATTTAACTAAAAGATGATATCACGGAAATGCTAATTACACTAGTCGGCAAAGTACAACTTTTCGAACTGCCACTTTTGGGTCTGACCCTTCTGAGTGATCCTTGTGTTAAGTGATGTGAGCAACTTTATTAAAATCTGAGCTCCATTTTTCATGTTTCCATAAAAAAAAAATCTATCTGCTAGAATATTTCTAAGTTTTACAATTTTGTAAAATTATTCTGAATATGGTGTCAATTTTTATTATCACGCACCGCTCTTGATTTCTTAAAGTATGATGAACACCGCCCCAGTGATTCCTAATCTCTCATCACTTTTGAGAGAGGGCTAGTTGGCAATTTTTTCAAATCCTACATTTCTCGGTAACATGGATTTTGTTTTTTACTGTCGTATTGCAAAAAAAAATGACGGTCACTTCCAGTCAGTCCCATAAGCAAATTTAAAAACAATATCTTAAGATTTATTATATTTACTAACTTTCCAGAGGTGGGCAATTTATTTTATTTTTATTTTTAATTTAATGTAGTTTTTAAAAGCAAGTTTTAAGTTGAATTATATTTATTTGAACTTGTAAATTAGGTTTAAGTAAGGCCATGTTCAGTTCAATCGGCTCAGTCACACTGGGTAGTTCTT
This sequence comes from Anomoia purmunda, assembly GCA_951828415.1. Taxonomy (NCBI): domain Eukaryota; kingdom Metazoa; phylum Arthropoda; class Insecta; order Diptera; family Tephritidae; genus Anomoia; species Anomoia purmunda. The sequence goes on from OX639993.1 coordinate 56,468,387, forward strand.
GGTGTTGAAGGAGCATCGATAGCATTTTTATCTAAGCTGCTGAAACCGACGCTTATTTTCAACATCAATATTTATTCAATATTTACTGAGTACGCTTCAGCGGGTTATTTCGCTTAAGGTTACTTTTTCGTGTACAGATTAATGTTTTTTTCTTATAAGGTCACAAACTTATTGTAAAGCATCATTTAAATCCCAATTTTCAGGCTAGCGAAATCACTTTTTATAATATACATAGATACAAAAGGCATCCAATCCACATAACAACATGGAAACGAATTTTTTTTATTGCAAACTGCTCATCTTCAAAGCAAAGGTACGTTTGGCCACATGAAACAAAACTAATACTTATGTAGCATTTCACTGCGCTATGCCAATAAGTTTTGTCAAGAATTCGACTATGATACTGTCAAGGCAGAGAAGTCTTTATTTTTTGATATCTTGAGGGTCGAGTTTCAATCCACTGAGATGAGGTTCGAATTATTTCGTATCAAAAGTTTCATACAATTATTATAAAAAACCCCTACTCCAGTGCCACTCAAACTATCCATTTTACTTGACGCCACCTAATGAATTTTCGAATAGGCTATTGAATCAGATGTGTAAGAAATAACATCCGAAAATTTGACTGAAATATATTCAATAGTTTTGGAATTAAATCTGAGCAATGAAAACATTCGAAAGACAAATGTCGTCCTAGGAGTCTCCTAAAAACATTTAACATCGACAAACCAACGGAAAACCCCTGAAAGGTCCTTAAAGTAAGCTTTCAAATTAGGGAAGTTAATATATAATATATAACAGATGCAAAACCTTGAGGCGACAATACTGTACGTTAATATACGTTTTCAAAATATCTTTTAACATATTGATTATGATGTCTTAATTACGTCATTTAACTTGAGGCACTCGTTGCCTTGAAATTTTATTCTTATTATGAACGCATTATCTAAGTATTTAGTGCTACAAACGGTTTTTAATTAATGGTGTGGCAAATCATTGACTGAACAAAGAAAAAAAGGTTGTTTTTAAATAGGGGAAGTATTATACTTTCGGATTGAAAAAAATGCGTATTATTATTAACAGAATCAAATTCTACAAGGTATTTATTTAGTGAATATTAAGCTACTCGCCAATTGTGTACTCTTTTTTTTTTGTACTTATGTTCGTATGGTTGCATTTTAAGGTACATCGCCAAAACAAGTAAAATTGCTTATGCTTCAGGGCTTCACGAATATATATGTATGTACATTCGGTTCACAATCGAGTTGTTTATGAGTTAAATCACATTGAAATGATTTGAAACAACTTTTCATTTTTCGTAATATAAATGAGAAAATGGACAAATATGAAAAGATTGCAAAAAAATGTGACATAAATCTGCTAAAAAATTCGAAATTTTGCTAGCTTTGGACTACTCTAAGGAATTTTTTATACGATTCTCAAATTTTATTAAGAACATAGCTATGCATGCAGGAACCGATGTTCACTATTAAAATATACCTATTATTGATGCCACATTTGCCAACACTATGGCTTATGATTTTCAGAAAATGTTTCATTGATGAGAATATTATTAACACAAGTGGAACATACTTTGTATCGGCTTATCAGTGCCTTAATACAATTTACTTTATTTTAAAAAATTCTTTCCGAAAAAGAAAATATATATGACTAAAAAAATAAAACCGAAATATAATATGATCATAATAATTTGGCGCTAACACCATACAGCTTGATGTTTGGCCGAACTTCTCCTGCAATTTGGTTAATATTTTTGGAAGTTTTGATAAATTAATATATATGCTTGAAAACGGAAATAAGTTCAACTGTGTCGTTCTTATGTTTAAGATTCTATTTGTGTTTAATGATTGGTTTTCATCAGGTACAATGGTTCGTTCAGATGACAGCTCCTAGTGAGACTCATGTAGGTTCATGGCACGTTGCGATACTGTTGCATCTGTTTCCCTTCGAACTACTTCGTATTAGGAAGTTAGTTAACTATCTAGGTGGTTCCAAACAGCGACACTTATCCATGTCACTCCTATTAAAAAATGTCCGGTTAGGACCGCCGTCGTCGCCTTAATGTCCTGTCTCTTTAGGTTGGGGAGAGATTTCGTCCGGAGGTCACTCAGTGGCGGGCAGAGTAACCTTGCAATTCGGCCATAAACTTCTTAGATGTTTGTTAGCGAATTCCAAATATATCACTAATGTTAGCAACGTTTACATCAGGGATTTCATTGACGCCTGGTCGTAAGCGAAAAAGGAATCACAGGGCCAGTTTAACCTTTGAAATTCAAATGAAATATACTGTTATATCGGTTAGACTAAAGCGAAAGGATACGCCTAATTGTTAAAAAAAAAAAACAAGATTAAACCTATGTGTATTAGAATGGATGTATTTGCTTTTCCTAACCACATCCAATCTTCACTTCTCCCTTGGGTCAAGAAATTGCTTTCGTACCGGCTTTGGAAGTCTGTCAGTTCGACCATTATTGAACTATGGTCAATATAGGGATACTCCAATGCAGTTTAGTCTAATGGCAGTGTTGCATGCAACATCTTTAGCATATGCACAGCTCTACAGAAACTAGGCGCTAAATTCCTTCGTGACCGTCGTTTTCATAATACCCACCCCACTATATTTATCGTATAGTTGCCTAAGAAGGGCTCCAATGTTTTCAAAAAGAATTTAAATATATCAGTCGGTGTGAAATATTTGGGTTTGGTACGTTTGTTTGCCTTTTGGATAAAACTACTGAACCTAGTTTTGAAGTATACTATACAGATGAGTTTTCGCTCAGTAGATTATTTTTAGTCTTAATATGATTATGTCAAAGACACTTTGTAGATCAATCGGTAAATTACCGTACACCCCTTGTAATTTATATGGAAAGCACCATCTCATAGATATCTCAATATTTTCCTCAGATACGATGTCAAAGGAAAAATCTTCTCTTCGGTGGTAAATTTCTGCTGTTCGTATCTTTGAAATGCGTTGTGCTTATACTCCAAGTTCTGAAGCCAAGGTATATATTTTTGAGGTAATTTTGAAAAATATTATCGTTTGTTTGCTTCCAATATTTAAGAGCTTCTGGTTTCAGAAAAAAACAATATAATGAAATAAATAATTTATAGGGGCCATATACGCACATTAGGTATAGTAAAAGTAAATCAATTATTTTTAAATCAAATTAAAGCTTTTATTTACCATTGTTAAAATGATCCGATTTATATCACATACATATCGTTTCGTTCGATAACTTTTTGCCATTTTGAATGTATTTTACAATATCACTCTCATAGAAACCCTCGTCCCTATTAGTAAAAAACTTGGAGGACCGATTTTCTCTAGTTTCTCTTGCGGCAAACATTTCACCAGCAAAATCATTCGCCATTGACAGGATCAGGTGAAAAGTAATCAGTTGGCGGACTAAAAGGTGAATGCATAAAAACCTTCCCATAAAAATCTTCACACAATCGAAGCGTGTAGCGCAGCGTTGTCCTGATGGAACACAATTTCTCTCCTATTAGCCATAGCTGGTCGGTATCCATTCTTATTTAAGCGCTTCCAGTCAGTTTTTTGTGTAATGCTTAGCTCCTAGGCAATCGAAACAGTGCTTTAATGGTGACGGTGGGATTCGACGATTTTCATTATTTTATCGATATTTTCGACAATTGGCTTTCCAGGGCGTAATGCATCTTAGATCTCCAAATTATCGAATATATTCGACTATTGGCCTTCCAGAGGTGTATCTGATATCAAAATTATCGAAATGGAATTGACGAAACGAAAAATATGCATAATTAGCTGTTACACTATCAGGATCACAAACACTATTTAAATTTTCAGCCACATGGCTTGCGTTTTCGCCTTTATAGAAGAAAAAGAGCAAAATATGGCGTATTTTCTCTTTGCCAATGCCAAGTGCCAGTGCCAACAATACTGAGTCAGATTGCTAAAGGTATACAGGTTGGCAAAATAATTAATTTATTTTTACTTGACTTAAAATATATTTCTTCTTTTATTTTACGGAATGGCAATATAGAAAACAACCTGTTCAATTGTATAAACGAACGCTCTGGCAAAGAAGTTGGTTAGATTAAGTTTTATCTGAAATGGTGGAAGCAAAATACCAGTAGACTTTGGGTTTCACGAATTAAAGTAATCAGCTCGTATTGATAATACAGGAAACAGTGTATAATATAGAACTGACAAAGATGTTTTAATCTTATGCTCATAAAAAATTAACACATAACGTTGAAAGTGCTTTGCATCTTTTCTAAAGATGATAGGCCCACTGCCGCTACGCATGCCACAGATAGAGTGACAGGTAAATATGGGAGAGCAAAATAAAGAAAACGCGCTGGAGAAAAGCTTTCTCTTATCAAGCTTTAATTTTTTTTCACTTTTTTTTACCACTGCGATGAAGAGCTGGTTTATAAATAAATAATGTGAATGCTCACATTCACACAAAAAACAACAACAAAAAAATACGATTCACTTTGGTTGTGGGCTATATCATTTTAATGCCATCAGAGAATAATGCAGCCTTATAATGAATGGCGCAAAGTCACACGCAGAAGCATGACTTCAGGCGCTTTATCAATGTTGTTTGCGAAATGGCGCAAACAGACGAAGCAATACCGGCAACAACTGCAACACACAGGTAATACTTTCCGGTAGTCCCATCAACTGTGCACTCGATGCTAGCAATTTTCGATGGAACTGGCACACCAAACGAAGTAGTAAGTAGTTACAGGTAAACCGATCCGGCAGTTTTTAGCTTGTTGGAAATGAATGGCAAGCAGAATATTTAAGTATACTTTTATGTAGACATATATTTTATATAAACACCAATACTCGACAAGCGTATGCGTATTAGAGGGTAGTGAGGGTTCATAGTTTGTGTTTCTTTTTTAAATCCCTTTTTTTGTTGCTGCTCATAATGAAGTGCAGCATATTCGTATTGGGTTTGATATGTGCGGGGGATTAAACGCACACATTTCAATGCAGAGAAAATCTGGCGCACGCTACACGTAATGATAAATTGTATGAATAATTTTTTTATGATAAGGATACATTCAAGTTCTCACTTTAAACAGAGAGAGAGAGAGAGAGAGCGGGAACATTTTCTTTCTCCGTCACCCGTTCACTTTTAGCACCGAGTGGCTTGTACTTAATTACTCATTCAGCTTTTGGTGTAGGAGTAATGCGGCACTCTAAAATGCAAAGCATAAACAGGAAGTTGTTTCAGCTTAATTAGAAAAATATAAAAGCGTCACAGTATTATGTGTTGCGTTGAAAGTTGTTGCGCTAAGTCGCCGCGCATGTACATATATATGTATGTATATATCAATCATTTTCTGGGCTCTCGTCGGTGCCGTTAGCTCCTCAATGGCATTCGCCTGATGTTTATGTTTAATATGAAAAAAATACTTACATACATAGTTTGATCGAATTTCTCTTTGATGCTTTGTAGGCTGAACGTATGCTTGAATTGAGTTTAGTTCACTTTTACTTGCAATTTAATGGCGTTTGGTGTGAATAATTGTTTGCTATAATATAAGTGTGCACATAGCGACGTATGAAAATTACCATCGTTTCGAATGAGAGCAAATTGAAAGCGATGAACTACATTTCAGCTGCTTTAAAAGTGTCAATGGGCATTCGTCAATGTTTATTATTTGCATCTGAATAAGTTAGCATATTTTTGTTTCTCCATTAGATAATACGTATATTTTATATATGTGGGAATGTGCATTAAATCAAAGATTAACTGGCAAACTTACTCAACAACGGCGCCAGAATAATACGAAACAAAAAGTGTATCATACAATTTAGATCCAAAATATACCTAACCTTCAGAACTTTCTCTTAGCAACAAAAAAAGCATAATTTAAACAGTAAGTTACACATTCATAAAACTAAAATAAAATACTCGCTTTTCCATATTCTCTCTGAACAAATGCGCAAAAATAATGCAATTTTATCTATAACCAATCATCGCAGTAATAAAAAAGTTGTGTGTCAATAATGTCAATGCGACGGGAATACATATACAAAATACAGATGCAAAAAATGCATTTCGGGCTTTTTCAAAACTGTGAAAAACTAAATTTACCAGAGTCTGGGCCAGATCTGTTGTTTCGGAAGACTATAACTAGGCTATTCATGAAATTGTCATCTGTATAGATGTTGCCGCGGATGCATATAATTAGATATGTATACATATTTGACTATGAAAATGTTGTACGCCTTTCTGCAGGCATTTTTAGTAGCCAAATTTACACCGTTCCATTTTCTTATAAATATATATTCTTGCCCAATATCTATAATTTCAAATAATTTTGGCATATTTCTAGCTTATGTTTGTTATGCAAAGTTGTGGTTTGTTGGCAGCAGCAGCAGTAGCGTCAACGATAAATAATTTTTAACAACGTGATTGAGTTTTTAAGCTCGCAATTCGCAGCGGAAATGTTTAACGTGACTTATAATAATTTAATAATTCATCAAATGAAGAGCTGATTGCGTGTAAAAATTAGATGAACATGCTAACTATTTAAATGAAACTGCCTGATTTTCCGTGATATCCGCTCAATGCACGCGTTTAAAAATTTTATATTATATTTTCTATTATATATTTTTCTCAATAAGCAAATGCATTAAACTAGCGGTTAAAATCTGCACTCATTTTATTTGGCTTAATTTTCAATGTTCGATTGTACATAATATACATGTTTTCATATATGAAAAATAGCTCACCTGATGCGTTTCACTACACCCTACAAAATGCGTTTATGATTTAATATGTTAATGTTAGAGATATCTCATCGGTTCCATTTTCAGATAAAATATATACATTTATATTGCTAATTTGTACCAAATCAGACCATAAATACGACTTTTAGAAATACCTTGGCGTCAGCGTCACCTATCGGTCAAATTTTGGAATTAAATATATGTATTTATGTGGCTAATACACGTTCTGAATTAAAATCAAACCAGACTGTAAATACGGGTTGTAGAGATATATCGGCTCTTATGCACAGCAAATACCATGGCAAAAATATCTTAGGATTTTCAGCTCAATCGCTTCATTAGTTTTCGAGCATAAAAACAACAAAGAAGATATAAGATATAAGATACGTTCTGAATAATAACAGCACTGCAAATACGTAATTCGTCATTTATTGCACCTGGCTATCGGCATTAATTCGGATAGTTTAGTTAGACTTTGACAGTAGTGGTAATTATTATTTTGACACTAATATTATTGATATAATTTCTCAATAATTATAAGAAGCATTCTTGAGACTTCTTGAGACTTTTCATAAAAATTACGAGTGAGACACATTTTTTGAGTAATAAAATATGGAACTATTTCGATACCATTTTGGGACTAGTTCGGAACTATTTTGGTACCATCTCATCGCAGAATTATCCGGAAACAGCACCGTTCAAGGTAATTCAAGTTAACAGAGTTGTATTATCGAAGTTTTATATGAAACTATTTTAAATTGTGTAATAATCCTCTTGTACATTTTAAACCTCGTAACAGCTCTCCGAATTTTTGTTTCTGGTATTTTGAAGTAATGGTAAAAACTACACTTTTAGCTGTGCGCTAAAGGGTTAAAATCTACCACGAAAATATATCCCGTAAAATTTAATAACTGTATAGGAATACTTTCAGTAAAAATTAACACTGTAAGGGCTTGCTTGAGGTGTCATAAAATTGTCGCACAGTGTAGTGAATCTACAACCTAGCCAACTTTCATACAAGCCTGAAAATCACTTGCAAATCATAGTACTTACATATATTCTAACGTATTCTTAACCTTAAACAATAATTTTTTAGGAATATGTTATTTGCATTTATGTATAATGAATAGAAAAAATATAGATGGAATCAATACAAAATTTAAATAAATAAAATTTAACAAAGACTCCAAGTATTTAAATGCAAATGTGAAAATCATTATAACTACGGTTTTCTCTTTATTTTACACTATTTTATTTCATTACTTTATATTGATTTGATGGCTTCTCACACCACACTAAACCAACACCAATTCAAGTCAAAGTGAATGCCATTGACGCGATTACTATTACCCTAAATTCATTTTACAACGAAATGAAATGAAATGGCCGACCTGAACGTTTATGTACATAGTTCTGACGGTAAATTCAAATCAATGAAATCGAAAAATGGGACAACCCACACCTACTCACATACACACTTACACTCGCTTGCAATGAAACGCTGGTCGATGAAAATCAACATATAAAACGGTAAAATGCATTTGGGACGGGACTGAGTTTACTAACGCTTTTCGAGTAGCATACTTATAGGAGATTTTATAAAATTCACCGTTCAACTACTACATAACTACAACTACTCTGACTGCTATTCAATTGCAAATTACTACCAGTGGGGTTATTAAAATTTTAATGCAATTTCCATAATACATAGACGAGAGAGAGAGAGATAGAGAAAGAGAGAACGAAGTGTGAGGTAGTGTTAGCCATGTCTGCTGCGCACGTAAACACATAGACATGCACACACACACACTAACTAGTGCTGGTAAGCTACGAAGCGGCTGCAAAGGTAACTGTTTCCGGCGCGTCGTTCCACATGGCGGCGTTTTCCAGTTTTGGGCATAAAACAGGCAGCAGAACGACAGGGAGGAGCTAGCGGATTGTGTTTTTAAGGTGTGTTTCAGCACATCACACAGAAGCACACACACACATACACACACACACATTTATTTGATATAGTGAATCCAAAACCGCGTATAGCTTTGCGCATTTGCCTGCGCCACAGTCTGGGTGTGTGCGTCCCTGTCGACGAGGCTGACGGTAATGTGGCAACTAAATGGCATTTAATGGCTTTCGATTAGCTTCAGTGCGTATGTGGTATGCAGCGTGAGGCATGAGGCGTGAGGCATGAGACATCAGACGACTACTAGTATAGCCACATCAACGTTGCTTCATTTGCCTGCTGGTTAGTGGCGCAGTTGCTGGTGTTGTTGTCGCTCTATGTTTGTGCTATAATAAATTCAAATTGCGCAGACCGGATATGAGTTGAAACGTTGCCACGCGCCGATAATGTACAAACAAAACACGCAGGCCAACATGCACACATAGTACAAACACATACAATAAACACGCACACACACTTATAAGCGTGTTTCGTGTATATGTCGCATTGCATGCTGAAATATAACGTGTTGCCTTTTCTTCCTACCATTCCCTTCTCTATTCTGTTTTTGTTTTGTACGCAAATGGTAGTTTCAATGTAAATTAATATACGCCATTTTAGCTCTTTTGTATGTTCGCAAAAAGGAGTGGTACCCTCCTCTGGCAACACAGCCTCATCAAGTACTTACTACCTAATTTAATTGACGTGCCACATAAGCAGCGATGCATTGCGATGATTGCGATTAGCATTACTTGCCGCAAATGTTGAATTTTAAATAAACTTTTATGCTGATTGTAAAAAGTTTTCATGCAACAATAGGGGTTCGTAAAATTATTTAAACAAATGCAGTGCAAAGAGGAAAGACAAAACGTATTCGTAAAACTATTTATTGCCATTCTCTACAATTCCAGCGTAATTAAATACAAACAGCAACATCGCGATCGTTAGCCTAAGTGTTATTAGTGTCAATCGCTCAATTCGTTCCACTGTTCGCACATTATTGTCAACGCCATGCCTTTGCCGACAATAATCTGTTCAGGGGAAATGCCCCAAAACTATTCTATTATACTTATAGTTTCCTGTTCATACAATTTGTATTGTTTAGGGTGATACATCATTCGCCAACTATGATTCACCTACTACGTAAATATTTCAAAGTTAGTAGAAATAGAAGTTGCTGTTAAATCTTTTTGATAGGTATAAAAAACAAAATGGCGAGACTTTATATTGCGTTCAAAAGTTTTTTTTTTTAATTCCATTTTGTAGGTATTTTTAAATCGCGCCAGCTCACCTTTTTCGCAATATTTTGACGGAAGTTTGAATATGCAATAGGAGGCGAGAAAAGGAGAGCAAAGTCATGCTAATCCCTCCGATCTTGTGATATATACAATTAATAAATAATTGTGTTATTTCATTTCGATTATCGATTGATAGATGGTGCTGAGAATATATAAACTCAGCGAAGATACTAACCATGGGAACCACAAGTGATATCTGCTAGTTAATTATTGACTCACAGATGTCAACCTCCATGGAAAATAATTATCTTCTGCCAGTAGTTATTTGACATTTTTTGTATTTCTTATGATTTTATAAGACAATATTACACGTATGTACATATATGTAGATATAAGTGTTTCGGTTTTCAATTTGAATATGCCCTTCAATATCACACTCTTAAGTTTAGCGACTGTGATCATTTAAGATAAAACCAGATCAGCAAGATTTCTCTACTGTGTACGCATTGCTTTCGAAAAAACGAAAAATTGTGAAGTAGGTTACATTTTGTTATGCAATGGATTTACTCATCGTTTCAAAGAATCCACCATCGACCAAATATTCACGATACGCCAAATCTTTGAAAAGACCCGAGAAAGAAAAATAAACACCATCTTTTTTCGACTTCAAATCTGCTTTCGATGGCATGAGAAGAAGCTGCATATTTGCTGTAATGTCTCAATTTGGTATTCCAAACAAAACCCGTCAGAATCGGGAAGGATCTTTCCGAACCATAGAAGGTTTCGGAGAGGATGACTCTCTTTCGTGCGACTTCTTTAACTTTGTGTTAAAAAGATAATTCGAGCTGCAGAATTGAACCCTTCAGGCACAATATTTTATAAGAGCGTGCAACTTTTGGTGTGGGATGATGATATCGATATCATCGGCTTCAACAACCACGTCGATACTTCTGCTTTTTCCAAACTTGATAAAGAAGTGAAACGAAAGGCAAAACTAAGTACGTTCTGCCATCAAATCAACAGTCAGCGCACTCGATAGAACAATGGAACTGTATGAGCTTTACAATTAAAATACAACGGCTACCCTTGCTGGGATATGTCGTGCGAATGGATGAAAATGATCAAGACCTGACAGTATTCAACTCGGTACCAGATGGTGGAAGTAGAGGAAGAGGAACTCGATGTCACATGGTATCTCCAATTGTTGCCAGTTAGCAGAAAGAAGGAGTGACTGGCGCAATTTCTTAAGCAGTTTCAGCGCCAATTAAGTAAGTAAGTAAGTAAGTATGATTGAAATTTTATGGTATAAGGAAGTGTTATGAGTAGCACTGCATATGTATAGCACTACATATCATCAATTTCACCTGAAAGTGTGTTTTGATTCTCAATTGGGTCATGGGAAAAGGTAGCCGAGGAAGGCGATTTTTCATGCAATGCATTTATTTCCTTTTTTCTTGTGAGTGTGTGTGGATGTTTTTTTTTTAAATCACGTCCTTATCATCCGTTCCTAAGGTCGGACGTAGCTGTCTGATGGACCCCTGCCCAAAGCTCGTCTCATGCCCGCATTTAGTACAGATAAAAACCCGGTAGTAATAGAAACATACTTTGTCTTTAGATTGAACAAGCTTAGTTTTTCTTTCCGGTTCCCTTGCGATGCAAAACATTCTGACGTATTATCGTTTTGCGTTCATCTTTCTCCTGCTTATTTAGAGGTCAAAGTTCTCTAGTAAGACAATTTTGATTTGGTTATATCTTAGTTTTAAGTTCCACTAGCATGCCGTTACCTTCTACGTGCAAAGGCCCAGAACGCAAACTACGTGTAATTAGTTTTGAGAAGATATCTAGTGTAGGTATCATCGACTCTCAGCGTTGGCTTGGAATTCATAACAAAAATACCCTCTCTCTCTTAGCTCTTATTAATAATAGAAATATAAAATATGTACGATATAACTCAAATTCTTATTAACTTTTATTTGAACTATTTCAAAATAGGTGCATAGTTTGGCAGTAGTACTAACTTTTGTTTAATTTACTTAAATATTCATATATGTTTGATAGCATTTTATGTTATTCTCTATGGTTTTTGTTCTAAAAATGCGTCCTTTCATATGGTGCGAGGCTGCATTTAGTAGCCTTTCCAGAGTTAAGTGCCTGCCCACGTTTTACTAATTTCGCAGATTCCATTCATTTATAATCGGAAGCTTATACATAATTTTAGATTTTTATCTTTCAAATTAACCCTTTCCAAACAAATTTTGATGTACTGAACAAAAAAATTTGTTTGTTGACTTTAACTCAGAGATTTCGATTGAAATAGACATAAAAATCCAAAAACAATTGGAAAAACGATTTTGTAGAGGTTGTAAGCCTTTGGAAAATTTAGTCAATACATTAACCAATTCCCATGAACGGAGTAAAAATGCAGATATTTTTAATATTCTATTTCTTTTTATTTCTAAAATTAACTTAGTTTACATTAAAATTCATGAATTTTTTTAGAAACATTTTATTATTTCTACGAATGAGGCTTAAACAACTAGTATAACTTCAATGAATGTACATTAAATATGAAATAAATTTAAATACATGTACATACCGCAAAATAAGATTTCAATGCAATTCAATACAAAAAATTTACATAAATACATACATATAATATATAATTTAAGTAACCAGAATTTCCTCCTCGGTGGCACTTTTATAGCATGCAACGTCCTTCTGCGTTGCGTACAAATTAGTATAAAATGTAGCCACGTCGAATATTTCGAGAGTAAAAATCTACTGGAAGTAGTGAAATGGGTTCTCAGAATTTGTGTCTTCTTCAACTGAACTTGACTCGTAAGAAAATGGGTCTAGTTCATATTTTAGTTTCCTCCATTCGATGCTTTTCTTATCTGTAACAGCGAATTGAGTACTGTTTGAATTTTAAACTTTATATTCCGGTTCGGTCGCTTCAAAAACCTCCTCTCGAAATCTGGCAAAGCTTAATTCAAGAACGTTTTCTTGGGTAAATTTGGGCCTTATAAAATACTATATAAGATGCTCATCATCACTCTCGATATCTATTTCTGCTAGGACACCGTTTGCGTCTTCGTTCACATTATCATTCTCTTCCTATAAATCAAATAATTGTGCATCTATCCAATATATGAACTTTTTCGTTTTTAGAAAAACACTTTTTTAAACGAACTTATATTGAAAACCTTTGTAAAGTCTACAAATGAAAATATTCTAACTGACTCACAATTACAATTCGCGCATGCAGCAAAGCCTACTATGCCGAATACATATAACTTACCAACCTCTCATGACATTTGTGCATGATATTGATCAAATTTAATTTGTGCAATGTGTGCATTAGAGTTGCATGTATTTGTGCATTATATTGCACACTTTTTTTAGTAGCGTAAATTATTAATTTTATTGCAAAATTGCTCAAATGTGACAATTTTTTATTGAACAGTCAAATGTTGACTTTCAATTTAAGTACACATTTATAAAAAAATATTTTCAATTTTCCACATTTTCAATATTTTTTTATAATATTGAATTTTGATTGTGCCCTTCTAGAAATTTATAATTTCTTCCATGCACGTTTTTGCAAAGCTACATAAACTCCTTAATTTTTATATTGTGTTTATAGGATTCCATGATATGAAAAAGAGAAAATTGTTGTTTCCAAAGTCGCAACTCTTTTGTCCAAAGCTATAATAGTTCAAAATTTTCCGGCCAACAAATGGCAGACTTGTTTGGTACAATATATTGACCAACAGCAGGGAAAGGGTTAATAAACAAACGCGAGGCAGTAATTGTCAGTAGTCAAACATAAATAAGGGGAAGTTTAACTCTCAACCTTCAGTGAGTGTTTCGATCAATTCACAAATTTATTTCGATAAAATTTTAGAGACTTAATGGTTTTGTAAACTATCGCTAATTTTTTTGACACAATGTTATTGAACTTTACTTTGGTGAATTGTTGTTGTTTTGATGCTTACGGTAAACACAATTTTTATAAAATTTGTACAAGAAGAGTAAATTTTTATCTCGACTTTTTTATCGAGCTCATATATACATATAAACTAGGTCGTCCCAAGGAGTATAGAGTTTCTGTAAATTTCGAAATATAGTATACGCATACAGGATAAATATTTATTTATATCTTAAATGTCATCTAAGTCGGGTATTAAAGGCATTTCTAATCGCATCTGCGACATACTTTTCTAATATCATAAATATTGAACGCTATATATGTGTTTCCTATTCTGGCGCCATCTAGCGGATGTACTTCATGTCGCCCTACTATTATACGTTTCTTTCTACTCTCATTAAAATGGGAACAGAGACAGAGATTTACTAAATAACTCGCCTACCCACATATTTTTAATAAAATTACTTTTTATTGCATCGGCACCATATCTAATACCACCAATAACGAACCATAAGTACCAATTTTCTATATAGTTCTCGCTTCTAGCGACATCTACCACTTTTTTCACAAAAATTATTTTTATCTACCACTTTTTTCACAAAAATTATTTTTATTGCACTAGCGGTTTTCGTAAATATCTCGACTAATGCGCCACCTAACGGATTGAAATATAAACTTTATCTATGCCTCGGGTCTAAGGAATATACTGATTATTCTTCCAATAGTTTATTCATCTGAATACTTTGCAACATGGTAGTTTGACATACTTTATATTACCATAATAAATTTTGACCATCATAAATGAATATCTCCATCGTTTCACGTAAAACTGAAATAATTTTGCTATATATGTATAAGTGTGCTGCACTTTGTGTTTTTTTAACCAACCAGCAGGGGTATTAATGATTTCGAATTTTTACTTGATTGCATATACAACTTTTTGTTTCACTAATCAATTTACTGATACTTTACCAAATAAACACGACCGATCGACCTCATACGTAATGTGTGTATGTAAATAAATTATTGTTGATTTCAAAGTAAAAAAAAAAAATTATATGTTGCTAAAATAAATGGAAATTCCGCAGCAGCTGCCTAAGGGTAGACAATTGTGCATAAGAGCACTCACTATTACATAACAAAAATCACACATTTGTAAGTATCAATATATGCATACGATTTTCATATGCTAACAAACCCGACCTACTTCGTAAATTGGCATAAAATACATTCAATATTTGATACTTAATACGATAAACTGCATATAATCCCAAAAACATAATTATTGTTAAGCAGCAGCTTTGAACTTTTGGGAAAATGTAAATTTTGAGAATTCAATTACATTTTGGTAGCCTATGTAGAGATCGCATTGTTTAAATGCCGATATAGTACTTACGGCGGCTGGATGTGTTATTAATAAATTACAAATTTGCACGTACGTATATTATTTTCGTATTTTCATCGATAAGAAAAATGAATATGTTATTTTAAATCTCTCTCGAAAATTACCCAATTAATGTGAATTTGTGGTAAAATTATTTTTAGCGGATTGCATTCAATTCATTTATAAATTCATATGTAAAAACCGCTATTCAAATATTAAAATTCAATTACATTACATTTGTTTTTAAATATTATTTTAGATATGTAAAAATTTCAAGGCAGAAAAGGTAAGGCAAATAAATGAAGAAGAAATTTTATTTTATGGAAAATCAGATTTGTTAAGGTGGTCTTCTACCTTCCGGGTCGAATATAATGAGGATTTTTCTTTCGTTTTTCTTAAAGATAACAATTTCATATCAAACAATAATTTTATGAGCTCAAGGTCAATTTTTAATAGGAAGAATAATAGATAAAATAGTAATGGAAGAAGTAGCTGTTTCGGAGATCACCACATCTCCTCATCCGACTTCTTGCGGGTATTCGAACTCACGTCCCCTAGCCCTTCAGTCTCCAGGGTCATCTTCACTTTTGCATAACTTATATAGTTTCAACTGTAACATCAGTTTCAATAACACATTTTGTGCTCTGAAAGTGAAATAAATAGAAAATCTCATTCCTAACGACACAACGTTTGCTCAAATAATTTACCAAGGAATGACATGAAAAATCGGTACGGAAGGTAGAAAACCCCCTTAAAGTAGCAAATTGGATCCAAATAAATACTTCGCTACTGGACTCGTGTACTCCTCCTGCTCACAGAAAGCGGTGTTCACCGAAACGATTATGAACAACTGGTACGATGAGGAATATAGTGATGCTATGGAAAAAATATCCTCTTTATAGAGCTGTACTACAAACGCAAGCAACACGACAAGGCCGCGAGCGACATTGGGAGTTGAAAAAGCAAGTGCGTTACATTTTCCATTAGAAGAAAGCTACCGAAATGCTTAAGTGAAAAGAGGTTGATATGCTAGCCGAGGAGAAAAGCGCTGGAAAATTCTACTATAAAGTGTGAGCGAGAAAAAGTTTTAAGGATTTATGACTGGGGAAAATTCTGAGAGGGTCAACCTGATAACCAATATTCAGAGCATACATAATGGAGGGAACAACTCTCCTCTATGGTGATTGGTGACGGCAAGCCAACCTTCCGAGAAGACCATGCACCAGAATAGCAAGCAATGATGATGGAATTATCGTTCCACTCCCCGACTGTGAAGAATTTCCAATATCGATAGCATCGTTAACGCACAATAAAGCCAGTGTCGTTAAGGTCTTGTCGTTATTGAAAACCACCACCATTTCCAGCAGAACACCTTTAAAAGAGCATGCAACTGCTATCGCACATCTATGATATTGTAGTCCATTTCACGATCTGCTCTTCGAAGAATAGGTAATAATTTTAGGAATTATTATTGCTTCTAATTTTGTTTACAGGCAAAATTCGTTTGGTTTTTACGTGGCTCAGTATATTGTGCTAATAAATTTATTTGCACAATATAAGTATACTGAAGAAAAAAATATATGAAATACCATAATACATGCACCTTATAAATGGTAAAACAGCTGAGAGCCATGTTGAATATTTTTGAAGTTTGCTAATTTAAATTCTCACACATAGAACTGCAACGAATTGAGAAAGCTGTTTTACCTTATAATATTTGCATCATGTGAAATACTATAAACGTTTTGAATATAAAAAAAGTAAATAACTAAATAAAATAGATTCAATGAAAAGCAAATTTTCTTATTTCAAAATGTCAGTATTTGCGTCGTTCTTCTTAGAATTTTACATAGAATCGGAAAGTATCTTAAGATTCGGCGGAAAAAAATGCATGCACAATATCGTTTGTATACATATTTAGAGATTATTGCAAGTGTTTTTTTTTAGAACATTAATATTCTGACTTCTACTGCGTAATTCACTTTTCACTATTTTTGTCATGGATAAAAAATCTTGAATCTTTGATTATTTAAAAGAGGCGCCTTTAATGCTAAGCGATCTCTAGAAACATTTGAGAGAGAGTTGTCTTAAGACACTAAATATATTTATAAAGACAAAACTATTTTTAACCATTTAGCCATTTCGAAAGAAATCAGAACATCAAACTTTGGTGATAACTTTACCTTCACCGCTGACAAAATTGTGCCAATATTTTTTTTTTTTACCTTCAGTTAATCTCATTGCAAGAACTCGGACCGACTACATAAGAAATACTTAGCTGGTTGTTTGCGTGCGCGCCTACCTGTAAACTATGGCGGCAAACTTCAGCTTTTGCTTCGCCATGTCTTGTATTCTGTGCTACAGCTGCCACATTTCCATCAAGCATAACCGCGTATCGTGGCAAATAGCCAAAAGGCAACAACTACATACATAGATATGTATGTACCTGTGTATGTATTGCCATGAAGCAGTGAAATGTGGCAAAGGCGCGGTTTACTTTTGAGCCACTGACGCTGCAGATTATTTACTGTCGACCGGCTGGCTGAGCAGGGACCATAAAGCGTTGTAGCTCGCAGCATGCCGCCACTGCAAGCCACTTGAATTTACATTTACTTAAGCAAAGTTAAATAATTTTGAATTTTACGCTGGCATAGCACAATAACAGTAGCTGCAGCGTTGTCATGCAATGGCAGGTGGTGGTGGTGGTGGTGGTGGAAGGAGCTGCATAAACCGCACATTATGTTAATGAGTTGCTTTTCATGAGTAAATAATTAAAAACGCAATTCTGGCAGGTTCACTAAAGCCACTTTTTTGTACTCAAGGATTTCTTTATTCATTTACTTTTTTTTTGCAATTTTTTTTTCTGCAGCTATTCAGTGTTGCAAATGCATGTATGTAGTGTTTTTCGTTTTTTTTTAAATGCTTTTCATTCTAATTAAACAGAACTCATACCGCGTGGTCACCCAATCCTACAAGCTGTGGCGACTTGGTTGGCTGTAGGTTAAATATTTACCTACGGCCGAAGTAATTCCTACAGGTATGTATTATGTGTGCCTATGCCGGTGTTTTGGACGAGAGGTCATTTCTTGTGATTTAAAAATAATTCTTTCTTTAAATAAATAAAGTAGTCATAAATCTGTATGGGGATTACACGCGCTTTTAAATTCGCAAGAAAAATATTAAATGGAACAGAAAGGTACGCACACCGTCGGAGAGTTTTTAATTGCAATTTGAGGGAATATTAAAAATTCCATTTTAGGAAACTGGCATATCGAGCGGTGTAATCGCAGCGCGCCGGTTGATGAGTGCAGTGCACCGCAACGCGCACCAATTAAAAAGCAAATCAAAATTAAAATCAGCACAATGCAAAATCAACACTGCGAAATGCGGCAACCAACATAACAACGACACCAGCAGCAACAATGCACACGGCTACAACAACAATCATAGCCAAATTTGTATTTGGTGGTACAAAGTTAACAGCAACAGTAATAACACTGACCTCACCGCTCAATGTATTGTACGAGCAGAGTGTGGGCAGTGCAGCGGAACATGATGCTTCCCCATACTAATTACGATGCGTCGTTACTGCTTGTAAGCCATATAAAAAAAAAAGCCAATGAAAACAAAAAGATGTGCAAATATGTATGTTTGTCCGTATTTACCAGCTGCAATATGGTTAAAATGATGTAGTAGCTTATGACAGTAACTGCAAAAGCTGGGGTGAACTCATTACCTACCGCCAACACGAGCGTGTAATGTTACGAAAAACTATGGTGTGTACCCAGCCAACATTTGGAGTCGTAAATGAGTTATCTACTAAGAAAGCTTATTTCGGAGCATTAACGCACTTAAAGAGATCTGTTAAGAGCCAAAAATGAAGATGTTTCCCTTCCTGCAAATGAGCCTCAATATAAGTCACATACGACTATTATTGTCATAATATAGTCATAATATACCGCTCATTTTGGACCCTTTCGAAGTTTAGGCCATTATGACTCTTCTAGGTCTCGTAAACGACTCATTTTGGACTGATATAAGACTCATTTATGCTCCTCAATTCACTTCAAAAGTTTTTAATTTACGTACCATGAATTGTATCCATGTTGGAAAAAAGCTGACAGTTTCAAAAATTTACTAATTTTAAAAGTAGTTAGAAGTCAACTGCATTGAAACAAATGGATTTTAAATTAATTATGTTGATCTAACTTGCACGCAGTATATATGTATTCACCTATGCGTATAATTATAAGTTTTCTGTGAAAAAACATATTTTAAAAAATTATATACACATATATCTTTATAAAAATGTAATAAGTTTTATTAGTAATTATTTGGTATATAAATATTATCTATATCAGTTTGATTGAGAACATGCAGAGTTAAAGCTGATCGAAATGAAACGGTTTTTTAAATTTCGATTTAAACAGTATTTTGATTCGTTTTAGAATTTGTGCGGTATTAAGAAATAAAAAGATCGCAAAAATTCTGAAAAAAAAACTCTACCACCAATATTGAAAAAGGTTTAATTTTTTCCACTTATAAATCAGACTAGTTTTGAAACAGTTTAAAAAAACCAGAATTTCCAAAACTTAGTTGGAATTAAAATTACCTTATTGCATTTGGAAAAAAACTAATTTTGATAATTTTTCTGTTAAACATATTTAAAAGTGGTTGAAATCAAATGCAGAGTCAGATAATTGACTATCTCCTAGGACATCGCCATGGTAATAAAGTTAGTTGCTTATAAAAAAAGAGAAAGATTTCAGACCACAATAAAGTACCTTTTAAACTGCTTTTAAAGCAATAACGAGTACATTTCCGAATTAAGAACATTTCCGATAAAGAAAGCAAAGTTGTAATGTTCTGCTGTAACCAGTGAGACTCTTTTCGAACTCATAAATTCTGATTGCTTCGAATATGTTTGCTGGGTCCACACATTTTCATATTTGAATTAGGGTGTGTGCGTGCGCTTGTAAATTTATTACATTCTAAGTAAGGAGGAAACCACAATATCATTTCGCAAAACTAACAACAATAACATCTAACAGCGATAAGGTGGTGGATTGCCTCCGCTTAGTTGCAATGGTAGTCGGAATAATCAGACAAATGAGATTTTCATATCAGACGCGAAAAATCAGTAATGCAACAGCAGCAAAAACTAAAAACCGACAAACAAACAAACAAACAAATTAAAAGAGCGACAAATAACTCGCTCGTGCGTTTACAAACTATATCCAACTGTAATGAGCATTAGCCGAACGAAAAGTAGTTTATTTTCCGCTAAAAACAACATTTTGGAAGTGAAAAAAAAGCTCTACACTGGCTGTCATCAAACAAGTGTGAATAAATATACCAAGCTTTGAATTGGGTAACATCATACAACTTCGTGGTGTGATCTTCTTCGCAAAAATGAAGTGGTAGTAATAAATCCTCCAACTAAACTTAATTTGATTGTCTTGGGTACAGATAGCTTTCTTTCGTTTCAAACAAAAAGTAATTGCTTCGAAGTTTATGCACACCCATGTGGTACGTCGAACAGCAAAATTCTCAATATGTAGGCAATCTCTCATTATAACACTGAAATCATAAGACATCGAAGACAAACAAAATCCATGTGGTTTCGTTTCCTGTGAAAAAAATTAGCTTCTATCATCTCCCCAAAAACCAAATGAATCGAATCAGGTTTTTAATAAAGGTATGAAAATAACCATTATGGGCCAGACATTTGACAGCCTTTTTTGAATTAACTCATGTGCATTGGCAATAATTGTATTTGTCATAGAGATACGATCGGCAATTCAAACGTACGCTTGGTTCGCATTCAACACAACAACGTTTCTTTTTGTGCGTCTATTTGGATTTGCCTTTTGGACTGGTCGTCTGTAGCCGAGTTTGAGTTGTAAAGCATTTTGAAAAAAAAATATAAATTTAAATTTTAAGCCTGGAATCTCTGAATTTCACACAGTAAAAAAAGAGAACCAACGCTAACATGTCTGCCTACATAAAGTTTAATAGAAACAAACTACAAAATCGAAGCTTCGCATTAAGCAGATGCTATGTTCACTAACTACAATATTTAATAGACATTGAATAACATATTTTTGGTTTCATTTATTTCTTGGATAATTACACCGGACAACAGCAATTTTGCTACAGAGTAACCATGCCATTTTTACGGGCCTATGTGTGCTGATTCACTGCCAGTGTTACCACAACCTAGCCTTACAATACATTTTTCCCGAACAAGCCTATCGTCCAGCACGTTTGAGTTCGATTTTACTCACACTAAAAGTTGAATGTGAGCCCAATGGGTTTTTGTACAAGTACTTAAAGATTTACATCTATGAAGCCTAAGAAAATATTGTTCCTTATAAAGAGTTAAACATATCATGTCAACGCGTTAACCCTCCAACATTCCCTCATCGGCCATTTTTTATATTTTTCCCGAAGTTGTTATTCTGTTGTTGTTACTAAGACTGCCACTTTTGGACTAACAAGTAGCAATATTTACCTTTATGTTCGAAGAAAAAAAGACAGAGATGCAGGACTATATGTTTTTTGAGTAAAAATGACTGTGCGATGTTCCGCTTCAAGAAAATACCAATGGTTACTATGATGCAAAAAAAGCTTGTTGTTAAACAAAAAATAACTGTTCGAAAATAGCTAAAGAAAAGCATAATCGATTATTATAATTCACAAGTGCTGCTATATTGACGATCAGAGAAAAACTCTCGAAGTCCTCAAATCTGCAACATATTTTTTTTACAGAAAGTTCACTTTCATATGTACATAGAGAAATATTTTTTACTAAATAACAAAAACCGTAAATTTCATACGAAACGGGATTTTGATCGCTGAAATAAAAAGGCGGACAAAGTTTCTTTCCACAGTATATAGAGTTCAATAGAAAGACTATAGTCGTATATACATAAGGACATGCAGAATGAAGTTTATGAATAATTTCTCACTTTCCACCTCTTCTATAACCTTAAAGATGTTGGCCAATTAGTAAGGAAATAGATTTTTGGTAGCCGTAAGCAAAGTGATTAATAACTGGTTAGCAAAGTATTCTCTGACAGCAGCTAAATTAGAACATTTGCGAAAAAAATTTAGCTCGAGTGAATAGAAATGTCGAAAGACCTTTCAGAAGAATTTGACCATATTCCATGTAGGCATCGCCTACCCATCTTTAGGAGCTGCCCAGAGAAAACCAGTAGTACCAATGAATCAACTGCAGGATACTCAGAAAATAAATATAAGGAATCTTATAAAAATCCAAATTAAGAACAATTATAGCATCATATTGAATGCTTTGTTTCTAGTAATAATAAATTTTTGTTAAACTTTTTTCTTATAAATTTACATGTAATAAAGGCGCACTTGCAGTGAATTAACTGAACATCAGGTATGTAAAGTAATGTTATTGTTATTATGTTATTTTACTTATAAATACTGAAAATTTTCTATGAACTTTATGATGTTATTTTTCTTGCCATTTATACTTATGATTAGAGAACGACCGAACATCAATTTTTAGGGCTGAACCGTCATTGCCTTCCGACAAAAGCTAAAACAACATTTAACTCAAATTTGCTGTTAAAAAACTATATGCTAAATAATTCTGTCTTTGCAATATGATTTACACCAGGTTGCAATTTCTTTATCGCGTTTTCCTAAGAATAAGATATTTTTACTTAATATTCCTTTGTAGGGTGTGCGCGATAGGCATGCATATATGCACATATTTGTCCGTTGTTAGAACAATCTATCGTACTCAGACAAGTACAGCACTGTGCAAGAAAAAATTTCTAATTGTGTAGTTAAATAAAATCAAGCTCATAAAGAACGTAGGATTATTACAGACATATGAATGTACCTACGTACATATATAAGTAAGTGTAACTCTTCATAAGTATACGTACATACATATGTACAATTTGCAACTGCAATTAATTCTGCGCTTGGCTAGTCAAGTGCGCATGCCCAGCTGCGCGCAAAAATATGAAAAATTATACCACACTAGAGAACGTTGCTATTGCAACTTCCTCCTACAAGGTAATGACTGAGGCATTAAACACCATACTTGAACTCTTGCAATATTTTGAGAAAAAAGTTTGCTTGATCGTCTCGTCTGTGGTAACTCATTTCCTCTCAGAAAAAGTTATGGTTACCGAAGTGACATTAGAGCTATGTCAAATTATAAATACAATTTAGATTGTAGAACTATTGTGCTATTCCTGTGAATAAATCGTTATAGTAATACCAAAACGGTAGCTTCTTAGGAGTGAATTATAGCGACACTAAATTAGTTTGAGCGGATTCAAGAAAGTGTTACTCATGTCCAGAGGGGGTAAGAGGATATGGCGTCGCATGTGAAGCCAACGGACTTCAGAATTATCACCTAAACTCGGTTTTTTTTCAAATGATGAATGATGGAGAATCAACACGCATACTCTAAGGCAAATGCACGTAGACAGCTCTACACCGAATCGGCACTAAAGTTGAATGACGGCTGTTCTCTAAAGAGTTTACTTTAGTTGTATATCTGAACATAGAGGGAGCTTTTAACAACGACAACCCGAAGGGCGTTGTCAAATTCTTACTCCAAGAAGGGGTACCACTCGTCCATTAAAGGAACTCATTAGGCTTCTTCTTTAAAGAGGCGATATCCTCTTAGAGATATAAGACACGGCGATAAACCACTGTCTCTAAATAGGGTAGAACTTACGTTGGCAAACGAAGTCAAGTACCTCGGGATAAGCTTTGACAAAAAGCACGGCTACCTTGCAGATCGGCCTAGGAAGGCCATCACTGGCCTTCACGATTGCAAATCTGCTCCAACTAGAAATGGAGAATAATACCACACATGTGGTACGATTCATTGTCATCTTTGGATTCAGCGTTCGGTAGTCTGTTCTAGAAAGAATCAAGCTGGATAGCAGGATAGATAGTGGGATTCACTCGAGCGAATCATCACTAAATCTGAGCCTGCATCTATTCGGCCACTGTAGCGGCTTTCACAATGACTGAACTGACAACAGTAGCAGTAGCCGCTCTTTAACTTAAGGGCTCTATACTGGATATGCGTCAAATCACGATGTATTCTAATAGTCAATCTATCATACAGTCATTGAATTCTTATAGTACCACATCCCAGGTCATTATCGATTGCAGAAGAGACCTAAACGAGCTAGATCAGAAAAGCAGCATGTACGTAGTCTGTGTCTATGATCGGAAAAAGTAAAAGTTTTTCAAAATTGGATACAAAGAACAAAGAAATATAAGCAGAGATAACGCTTTATCTTTAATTTTTTAGATACAATAAATGTAACGAGTTCTCCATTTTTCTATTTCTATGTTCTATGATTCTTCAAATTCGTCATGTCGAGCTAACGACCTAATTAGTAATTGTGTAAACACTTTCTTATGGATAAAGACGGTGTATACGATGACTTTGCGCGTTTTGGCAAATTTTCTTTTAAAAAGTCTGCATGAATCGTCGATGAAAAATTGTCCACGATTTTAAAGCGGAGCGATGCACGAACCCAAAGTGTACTTGATTAAAAACACGAATATGTGGAAACACAGAAAGCATAATGTCAAAAAACCTCCCAATACCGTTAACGTATCTTACTACCCCTCTAACCTCTCTACACTTCTCTAAATAAATACTGTCCAACAAGATCGTAACACATGGCTGTGCGCCCTCCCTGGAAATGCGCACGCGCATATGACGTCAACAAATTACGTTTTATAAAAAATTGTGACTGAATTTAATTTTGAATTCAGCATCAATATTTTGTGTATCGAGTATTTGATATTCGCTATTTATGGCTACCTGATTCTTTCAGAGCGATACTTTGAATAAGTACCATATCGATAAATTGTGCCCCATATCGTGTCCCTATTTAAATGTTTCATGGACATTCATCGTTAGCGATTGGAGTGAGGAAACCTTCCTCCTCTTCATACTTTTTGGAACTTTCTGACCCGTATTATCGTATGAAAGTGGTCCTGTTTGTGAACACTTTTTGTAATTTCCATTAACACAGATACATCGTATGTAAAGCGCTACATAAAAAATGTGTCACTCTCTAGAATCATCCGAATTGTGTTTGTCCCATGTATTTCATGGGGAGCGAGGAGGAAAGTTTGATATCAACGAGGTATGTCCGCAATTGCGCCCTAAGCCTTGACTGCGTCCTTAGACATCCAAGCATGGCCCACAGGCTAAACAAGATTTCGATATATCAAGGCGGTGTGGTACCTTCCACACAACCTAAAATTCACTGATGATGTAGTATTTTATCAATTCGCATAAAAACGTGTGGTAAACAGGTTGAAATGTTTTTATATGAGCCGTCCACGAAAAACATTACTGTCTACTTTCACTGTTGTATTCAGTGTGATATTACTCGTAGAAGGAGTTTTTATTTTTTTGCTTTTGATAAGACACATTGCGCATTGTTCCCAACCCACTTGAAGCAATCCCCTTTTGTGATATCACCTTTTTGTCGCATTTGTCACTCTTTCACTTTATCGCTTGACTGACGGCTGTCACAATTAAAATGTTAACATTCATTCTAGAATGACGTGAAAATGCGATGTTTCTTGCCCATTTTTTTAAGTGTGATATTTTTTCATTATTTTTACCACTCAATTTTAGTATTTTTCGTTTTTTTCGGTGATACATTTTATATTGGAATAGACAAGCTCTTTTTTTAAAAGAGGTACGTAAAGTGAATGAATGAATAGAAATTCCATAAAGTGTGCTTTGTTTCAGTAATACTTATCCACATAGAAGTACAATGTTTACAATACATGGCTCATTTAATATGCTTTAAAATATGTAAGTATGCTTTTACGTGTGCATTTCCTTGCGCTGATACTTTCGTACAATTTGCATGCAATGTCCATTTGAACACCCATTTTCTAGCTCAGTGCCAGCCTGAAATTCGCACTTAGTTTGCTCTCAATCCCTTGCCATTCCCTTCTAACTATATACATACAAATCTATCTAAATAGAAATTTGCTCTACCTGCTTTTGGCCACTATTGTTGTATGTATTTACGTATGTATATTGTTCACGCTGCATGTCAGGTGTGAGAAACAAATTTTAACGCATCTAATATGCATTATCTTACCTCTCTCGAACTGTAACAAGAAGCTTAGTATTTTTTGGATAGTGAAAAAAAAACCAGGAACGCTGAGTGCTTTTTATAGTTTTTTGTTGTTGGGTAAACGGAGCACGCTCTCGAAACGAGCAGAATAACAAAGACATGCGATATTATCCATGAAAAACCTTTACCATTTGCACTCTTTCTTTTTCTGTGGCATATTTCACCTTTTCCTATTGACCTGCTGGTGTGAGGCTACCTGCTAAATATTATATTGTGTGTGTATGCATAAATTTGTGTCAGTATCGGATAAATTTAACTTTCTTTTTGCTGTTGCTGTTTGTTTCTGTTGTTTTGTTTCGAGCGATTCTCATAAAAAATACATTACTTATTTACGGCTAAACTAAAATATTTTGTGCAGATATCTCTTCCCACTCTTTTCCATTTTCACATCATCCTTATTTAATTTTTTATATACTTTTTACTTTTTCATTGTGAGCCTTCGAGTTTTCTTCTTAAGTTCGGATCGCTGGCGTATTTTGCGTTTAAAACCAGCTGCGGTTACTGAAGTGAACTTGAGAAGGAGATCATAACTTGAAATGTTTGTAGCAAAAGTGTTTAACAGCGTGGTGCAGAAGCGGCACTTTTTTAAAAGAATAATAGCATCACATTTTGGTTTTGGCGTTAAATGTTTCCTGAATATTTTATCTCTAATCCAAATGAGAAATTGATTTTTTGAGGTGAAACAAATTTGAGACAAAGGGGATTTGGATAAATGTAGGACATATGTAGGCTTTAATAGGGAGGATTGAAATGGTTTTTTGTCGTAGAAAATATTATTTGTTTGTTTTGAATTATGTAGGTTTCTTAGTGATTACAACAACTATTGATATACGAGTACGCTCCCAACCTACGTTTATAATAAGTAAGTGAATTTGTATCTATATAGCCTGATTTAGCGTTTTGCAGTCTAAACTAACATCAGGTACGCCTACTTAACATATGGGTGTTTCCATGTAGACATACGCAATATTCATTTGCTTATGGAGTAATATAAACCTTACAAAAATAGAAGTTATGGAAAATAAGACTACAAAATGCGTACTTTAAAAAAAAAAAAAGAACAGAATAAATTTATAACGGAACTGACAAAAACGGTTGAGAATTATGATAGTTTTTCTTCTCTTTAAAAATTCCTAAACTTTACTAAATCTTTCCATATATAAAAATAAATAATCTGTATAGCCCACGCCAGATTAGAATACAATATTACCGCTATTTGAACACTATCTTTTCTTTTTTTCTGATATAATTGTTGTGCAGAAATGATAGAGAGCGGGCACAGTAGCCGAGTGTGTAGAGTGTGCGCGCTTCATTCGGTATTCAAATCCTTGCCGGGGAAAGTAACATCAAAAATTATGGAAAAGTGGTTTCTAATAGCGATCGCTCCTCAGCAGGCAATGGTAGACCTCTGAGTGTATTCTGCCACGAAAAAACTTCTTATACAAACCGTTTACCGTTTAGAGGCGTCGTAAAATTGTAGGCCCACCAATTTGTGTGGTACAACATCAAGACGCGCACCTCACACTGTAGGAGGTGTTCGGCTATTTTTTACGAATGATAAAATACAAGATTGCGCCGGCCCCCGGCAAAGTGACAGATCTCAAATTTAGTAAACAAAGACTATGGGAAAAGGAAGAAGAATGAACAACTGCCGATATTTCAGTGACAACCGTATTTGAATTTTGCCTAAGTTTAAAAATGTGATTTATTTGCAGATCTTAAACAAAAAATTTACAAAATACTAAAAATAAGTAACTCTTCGCCGCTAATTTAAGAAAAAAGGGTGGTATGATTTTAGAAATGAGTGTAGATATGAAAAGGAAAATAGTTTTCTTCGTTTGCATAAATAGAGTCGAAGAAACATTAAATGTTACACTTTCGTTTTGTTATTTTAAAACTTCAACAAGTTATATATACTACTATATATATTATTTTACTGTGGTGAATTTATTAAACAGAGTTGCAGGGTTAAACAAGATAGGGCATTTAATTTTAGTTTAAGTGTTAAACTCGCGCTGGAAAACTGCCCCTTAGCTGGTAAAAATAGTGAAAAATTAAATTTGTTTTTGCTTTTGCTTGGAGCGAATGCCAAGGAAACTATGCAAGCCTAAATAAGCGGATTGAGTGCCAAGCAAAATAAAGAAAGTGTGAATCCATTCAAAACAACATGAATTTTCTAATTCGAGAACGTTCATATGTATATTTCTATGGTGTTAAATAAAAAAATTATAAAAGTAAAGTTTATGGGGTTGCATAACCGAAATATAGATTGGGAAATGTGGACAACGGGCTTTGAGAATGCGCCTAAATCAGAAGCGCCAGGCTGTATTACATTATCTAAATGTATATCTAAAAGCTGTAAGAAAATCTCCAAGCTAAATTTGATACGTGATGAAAACCGCTTCCCAGAAGCATCTTCGTATATCCTACTGTATAAAACAACCAAAAACCAAGAAATAATTGTAACTCGATTTCACACTTGTTCGTCGACGCGAATAGCATTGGTGTTTATTGAAATGTATGACTGAGAAGTTGTAAGTATTTTGTTTAAAATATCATAAATGAAACTTGACGTTTAAATTCTGATTCGCTGCAGTAGGATGTCGTTAAATCGGCCTCCAAAAACGAAGTCCAGCATCGCGAGAAATAAAGTTTTTGTGGCCGCCCATTAACGAAGTCCAACTTTTGCATAACTTCCTCTATCAGACTGTCAGAAAGTGATGAAAATTTGAATTGTTGTTGATATTCCAATTCCACATATGTATGTATGTATAAATATAAATGACGACATTGATTTCATTCTCGCTTTCAATTGTTTTTGATAAATGGTTGTTAAAAGAGTCTAACTTTCAAAATTTCAGAGCAAATAGGAAAAGAATGATCCAATAGCGTAAGAATATTTTCAATAACTGTTACAACTATTTAGCTTTGCATCCCAAGTAGGCCTACATTTTTTGGTCTATTCAAATCCAACATTTGTTTAAAATAGTTTTTCTTCTTTACTTTCTGCAATTTAAAACTAGCTTTTGCTCATTTTACACGAAACTTCAACTTTGTATTATAACTACTTCCGTTGTGCGTCTCGTAAATTTAACTGTTTTTTACATACCAGACACTTAAAGACATTTTTTACGTTTAGAATAAATGCATGCCTTCTTGGACACTAGACGAATAAATATGTAATTATATTCTCAACATATTAATGTTTAATTTACTTTATAACTACTAAACGTATTCTGGTTTTATAAAACTAATGAAATCCTCCAAACTATTCGATTTTACAATGTCGATGGGATGTATATTTTTCCTCATACAGGTTTTAACCGTTGAATTATACATTATATATTTATTTATTATTTATAAGGTTTTTATACGTACATACATACATTGAAATTTTTTAAATTTCATTTTGATATGTTAATCGTTCTAAAAATTACTTATTGTTTTACTGATAACTTTGAATGAAAATGTTAGATTTGTCTAGTGTGTAGTTGACAACTATTCCATGTATGTTTGTAATTTAGTAGGTAATAAAAAAAAGCATCGCTTACCATAATTTGATCATAATTTGCACATATTTACTAACTAAATGAACGCGGACATACCTGTAAGAAAAGAGAAAAATTTGGGTTATATAAGTAAACTTTAAATTTTGTATGTGCGAATATAAAGGTAAGAATCTTTTGTAAATTAAAATTTTATTTTTGATTATATAATACACATTTGATTATATAAGCTACATGCACAAACTAGTTAAAAAGATATGAATCTCTGATAATTTAAGTAAGATAACTCAGGCTGACAACAATAATTGAAAATATACACAACACGCGTACATCTATTATGACGAAGTCGCTTAGAAAAAGTGGTCCAAAAAAACTAACTCTTACATTTATCTTCACAAAGACGCTTAAAATGTAATAAATATTTTAATATGTTTAAAATTACCAGCTGCTGACGATGTGTGAAATTAAATAATTTTATCTGTTTCATATTTTTGATTGCAATCATTAACTTTGATTTATTATAAATGGTTTAACATGTGTGACAAATGAAAAGGCATATTCCATGCTCATACCAAATACATACATAGAATTATATCTTCTGACTACGCATGTATGAAATTTTGTGCAGTACTATTATCGAATCTTGAATTGTATAAAAATATCATTATCTATGTGTGTAAATTCATTTATGCATATGTATGTGTGCACGATAGTATTGTACATTCGAAAACTTCGGTGTTTCAAACTTGGCTGAATGAAACGATTTGTTTGTACACTGAATATTCAGAAAGACATTGCTTGAAAATAATGTTACCAGAGATCTTCTTAAAAAAGGATAAGCATTGAACAAATGCAATCAAATGGAAATCACACAAATTATTTGGTTGGATGAGGAAAGCACAAACATTTCAAATTATTGTTATAGAAAAATGAGAATTTTTTTCAAGTGAAAGTTCAAAAATTGGATTCTGGGTTGGAACAAACAAAAATTTACGCCAAATATATCTCCAAAGGGGGAAATTAGAATGAGGCAGAAGGATTCGGATGCTATCAACATCAGTTAAGATGGCCCTTGAAGTGTTCGAGAGAAAGATTATCCAACTGATTTTTAGACCTTTATAGATGGAGAGGTGAGCTTTATATAACTCCAGTTAAGAAGAAGGAGAAGGTGCAGAAGAAGCTATTGAATGTCTT
This sequence comes from Anomoia purmunda, assembly GCA_951828415.1. Lineage (NCBI taxonomy): Eukaryota > Metazoa > Arthropoda > Insecta > Diptera > Tephritidae > Anomoia > Anomoia purmunda. Next base: position 56,499,519 of record OX639993.1, read on the forward strand.
TTTTACAATTGCCCAAATTTTAAACATAATTTCTTTGCTGCCTTTTTTTAAAGGTCTGAGTGGCGTATGTAAAAACTATAAAACAATATTGAATTAAGAAAGTATAAGTTTGCCTTAGATAAAGCATATTTTATTCCACCCACTTTCGTAGAACTTTCCGTAAATTTTGAATAATAATATTTGAATTAAATACATTTGTTGGAACGTTACTAGATTTTCTTTGTTATTTTATCTCTGTAGAACTGGCAAATTTAATTGGTACAGAAAGTTTCTTAAAGAGTTCTGATAGTGATTGTTACAGGAATAATATTCTTTTTTTAAATGACTTGAGTCATAAAAAGAGCAGATTTACATTATATTACAATGTTATAAGTTCTAAGTTATTTATTTTAATAAACCGTAGTTTTGTTGATTTTTTTATTTATATATTTCTCGATTACCTAGTTACCAATCGAACACAAAACATTTTAAAATCGTGAACACTTTTAAAATCATTCTGTATTATGCAGTGTACAAAAAGATTCATTTGCTGCAATGTTTGTTTAAAAATTGAATGAAGAAATTACTTCAAAAACTCACTTAATCATAAGAAAAGCGCACAAACTGCGTAAATATTCCTTTTTCTTTTTAACTTTGCTCAGTGTGTGATTTACGTTTACTTATAATATTGACTACTTGCACATTTGGTGAAGAAAATAATGACACACACATTTGGGCCAGTGATTTGGCGCAAATGTTCTTTAATGGTCAGAATTGAATGTCACGAATTTAATAAAACACCAAAGAAGAAAAATGACTAAGAGAAAGTGACAGCTTATGCGCTCTAACTGCGACGCACAGTGGGGTATTTGACACTGAAACTGTAGATCAATTCACACGTGCATTTCATTGAACAAATTTGGATTGATTTATATTATTTGCATCGTGTTTACTAAAAAAAAGTCAAGTCCGAAAACAGCTTAGTGGGACATTTTTTTTTACGAAGGTTTACATAGTATTACCAAAGAGCAAATAAACTGAATCTTTCATATTTACATGATTATACATTATTGCTACAGTTTTAAGCATCATGAATAACAAATTAATAACCATCACTGTCACTACTACTATAATCATCAGTATCTGTACTATCAGTTTCATCATTATCATCATCATCAGGATTTGCTGGAGGAGCTGATTTCAAAAGTTCCAAAGCCGTTTGCGGCAAGCTCTTAGATTTTTTTGCAGGTAATTTTGTTTTACTTGAAATCAGTGGATCTGAAGTAACTAAAAATCTCTTTAATATATCCTCATTACATTTTGTTCGACTACTTTTGCGAGAAAAATGCTCCCTGTATCTTTTAAAATCTTTATTTCGAGCTTCCTGCGCTTCCTCTGATAGTTGGCCGATTGGAAGCAAAGCGTGTGCTATAATTTCCGGTCCGTGGATAAAGAAATTATGTAAAGTTGGAGTCATGTTATACCAGGGATAACATTGTACAAAGTATCGGGCAGTATTTTGTGCAAAATCACGAAACTTCTCTATATCTATTTCATATCCCGAAGTAACCACCACTAATAATGTATGCATTCGTTTTATCAGATCCAAGTCAACTTTCGTTATACTTGCAGATAGTTCTGCATTTTGGAAGAAACGTCTGGCTGTATTTCCATCATTACTATTTCCACAACCAGGTTTTGGTTGATCAATGATTAATCCAGCTTTTTCTCTAAACTCCTTTATTATTCGATTTCTATTTTCATTCACGACTTTTTTTATCACGTTCTGATCTGGCTTGCCATTTCTTTATTGGTAATTTATACGACAAGTGAAGAAGATATTCCAAAAACCTTATCAATCCGTGTAATGTAGATAGTCCAAATTGTAAATTTTCTATTTTTACCTCCTTTTCGATCATTTTGTCAATTAAATTAAATTCTCTACTGATTCCGCCACACAAGTAGCACTTTTGGGTAGAAGAAGTTTCCGTTAAGGCATTGCAAACTTTTCCGTCTACCATTGATAAAATTAAAGTGTGTCTCACTTCTATAAAGTTATCGCCACACGGTACAATAGAGCAAGAAAGATCCCCTATCTCCTCATCTACTCTATTTTTTTCTGCTACTGAAACTCTTGCGGACTCTTTTTCAAACGACATTCTCAAAGGTCTGCAAAATCTGGTGGAAGAGGGTCGGGGATTTTGCCATATTATTTTTTCCTCACAAACCAATTTAACTGGAACAATGGAAGTCATAAAAACCGATGAATCGCTTGCTTCTGCTCCATGGAAAGCTTGTTTATACAAACTATGACCTGAACTACCATCAAAGCCCCACTTCGTATACAAGCATAATTTAGACAACTTACTTTTATCTAGAGTGACAATAACTTCATTTTGAAGTAATAATAATCGTTCAACAGTGTGATTAAGCAGGGCTTGCAAGTCTACTACTGCTAAGTTTTCGAAAATATGAATGCTCTCAGTTCTAGGATAACATTGCTTCTTTGCAGATTGAACACCAGTGTATGAAGGAAATATTTTTGAAGCGGATTTTTTAACAACATTGTACTGATGACGAGTTAACTGAGCTTCAATCAACACAACTAATGCTTCTTCATTACTCATTTTCGTTACTTTTAACTCGTGAAAACTTTGTATATATTTAGAAGCCCTTGATGGAGATGCAGTTGTCAATTCATGCACAAGCTTTGATGCCTCAAGATTTCCTGAAGCTCTTAAATTTACCTGTGTAGCGAAAGCTAACATGGAAAGTAGAGTTTTTTCCGTAGGTCTTTAGTTTTTTTGTATTTAGTGCGTTGATCAGATAACTCAAAGGATGTCTCTTTCCAACCACGCTTATCTCGTTGGCAGCTAATAAAAGCAATGCCCGAATCTAACCAACTACGATTTGTTCTGAAAAAAACGCTCTTCTACTCTGTGTGATCGTGTCCAACGAGACTTAAAGTCCACGAAAAACATTCTCACTCGGTTATCAAACTCATCCATATTCTCATCTGTGGGCTTAAATCGTTTTTTCAATTCATCTTTTAAATATTGGAATCTTTCTTGAAAATTTTGGCAACTTGAGTTCCGCATAATATCATATAGGCTCTGGCGCGTTATAAAAAGCGAATTAGAATTTACTTCTAAAATTGAAAACAATTTTTTTAAAGATAACCCGAATCGAGTAGCATTCCCTTCCACCATCACTTTCGTTTGTAAACACTTATGTTATCTACGTGACATGTAGGTTGCTGACAATATTATTACAAGAACAATCACATACAATGCATGTAAAGAAGTTCCGTTCTACTTATACATATGACACCCTCCATATTGAATTTGTGTTGCAATTTTTAATTTTATTTACCCAACTTTAACACTTAACTATGATAATAATACAAAATATATGTAAACCTAAACAAAAAATCTACCAAAAATACGGTTACGCAGTTATTAATTTTATCGTAAAGTTTAAGGTTAAACAAGAGGAAGAAACATTTACCTTTGGTGCTGAATGTAGGGTTCATAAAGAAAACAACTTACCCGCAATAATAACAAGAACAAATGACATTAAATGACTTTGGCACATACATTTTTTCATACTTTAGTAAGCTTGTTCTTATATTATTGCAATGAGTTTATGCTGAAAAGTTAAATATTTTAAAAAAGTCACAAAAGGGCACCTTTATGTTTTTTTGGATATTAGTCCAATATGCACAGATTATGGTAAACGCAAAATTATAATCTACACTCACGCACAAAAACATATGTATATATAAACATGAAAAATACCAAACAAATACCAATGCTTTAAACAAAAATCTATTAAAAATATAAATACACTTTTTTTCAAACCCAAATATACAATACAAACAATTGAACTACCTGAAGTTGAAGGTTCCATATTAACTTTAAATCTTTCTTTGGAAATTATTACGAAAAAATACTTTAGTCACCGACGAAATTACACAAATCACCTCTTGCTAACAAACTTGTTATAACTTGTTGGAAAACGGTTATGGGTAGAACAAAAACACTTTAAATTAGTGATGTGAAATATTGTCTAATTTTACGTGGCACCAAATACTTTAAACATATTTCAATTTAATTTTTTGAATTAATTCGCTAAACCAGTGTGAAATGCCCCAGTGTGCGACGTATGCTTTGTGAACAAAGAACTACAATAAATACATACATGTGGTAAATATAAACCAAATCAAAATTTGTTTGAAAATCAGTACGAACAACTATTTCCCATCATATGAAGGAGCAACTAATTACATTGAAGGCAAAATGTATTTACATATTTAATAGTAGAAGCATAAAAATCACTATTTTCCATATCCTCAACATTGTAAGTAAAATGTCTCACGAACCACGCCTTTTGTTTCACGTTGACACTTCTACGTGTCTTTAATGTCAAGTAAAATAGCTCCAAGCATACTCCACCTTCTCATTATTATAAGTAGCCGAGGACCAGATTAACATGATAAAGTCTATTAAAATGTCAGGATTATTCTAAATAAGCTAAAATAACCAGGGTAACAAGGGCATGAACTTTGGATGCAAGTCATTGTGGGTTTTATTTATGTAAATTGGTGTATGGGGTTAGCGCTCCTGCGACTTAACCCTTCCAGCCAGTAGCAGTTACAAAATACAATCTAAGCTGAAAAACACAGTGATGGGCGGATAAAGGGGCCGGTGGTACAAACACATTTCCTCATTTATTATGTAATGAAATGTGAGTGTAAAACAACAGAGTCACGAAATTTGATGGATTTCCTTGGTCTTGACGCTACTATCACAAATTATAATCTATGTACAGTAAGGAAGCACGGCGTAGTACGGCGAAAGCAGCAGTGAGTCGGTCGTATCTCTACACGGAAGAAATAAAACTTATGTTTCTGCATGCAAGCAGATGCGTTAGTTCTTAGGCAACAACAGATGTTAGGCTAACGATATGAGGCAGTGCAAAATGGAATCTTAAAGAGGCAAAATTATAGCTATCATAAGCTCAATGGCCGCAACAAACTTCACGTATCACATTTGCCATGGCCACCAGGGCGTATGAGTGCCAAATGTTGACGGTAAATGAGAAGTGTGGCATAAAAACAGGAAGAAGAGCAAAAAGTTCTACATAGGAGCACGTACCTAAGTGCACATAAGCCGCTATTTCGCTAACACACCAGGGTCTGTGCGTGTGTGGGTGGTTATGAATAACGGTTGTACGTATGTGTGTTTATGCGCCATCAATAAATTTTCATGCGACACGCAACACAAGGCTCATACAAACAAAGAAGTACAAGCGGTTGCGCCTTCTGCTGGTTGTTGTCGCTGCGACTCACTATGTCATACGGTGATCCTTTTTTTTTTGTTTTTTTGTTTTAGTTTTGTAATGTAGCTAACCTTTGAAGAAGTTGGCGTTGAAGGGAAATTGTGTGTGCGTGGCGCGAATAAAAAATTCACATGTTAACAAGGGGAAAGGGCACCCACACCTGCTTAAGTGTCACTTATAGTATATACACATACATATTTATATAATAAGCATGCTTGTGTGATTGTTTGCTATTTGCTTGTGTCTTGGGAAAGTGGCATGATTTGTCAGTTGCAATAGCACTAATGATGTAACCACATTTTGTAGCCACATATGACAAGCGGCAGCTAAAACAGCACCAACGCAAATTCTACAAGTACATAGCCCGCAGAGAACAAACTAGTTAACAAACATTGTAGTTCGTAAGCTGATGTTTACCGGTGTTTACTGTCTGTTTACTGTGTGTATTACTGCATAATTCGACAGCGATTTGATGCACATGTATTATCAAGATTTTGCGTCATCCATTGCCAAGTTTGGTTTCGCAACAAACCGTTTTCGGGGCTGTGCCATCTTTAGTGTCGGTTTTCGTTAAGTGTAATATATGTTTAAATAAATCCTTAGCAGGTAGCTGTTTAAAAATTTCAGTACTAGCAAGTGTTCACGTTCTGAAACCAACACATTTTTATGTTGCCCTTGCGAGCGAGAAATCTTTTTATGTGCATAATTCACTTGAACTTTCATCAAGTATTCAATCCCAATTTTAAGTGAAATTCACATACTTAAGTCTTTTACAATTATTTATTAACAAGAGCGTTAAACCCTTATTCGGATTTGCTTCCCAGCGATTGATCCATATTACATGCGGTTGGTGATTGTTTAAATTATAAACGCATTCACTGCTGATCAATGCAACAGTAAAATGTATATTGTATTTAATTTATACAACACACAGTTTCGCCGTTTTTCCTGTCGTATATGTAGGTGCAAAGTTTGGTCGTGTTAACTTTTTAAATTGGTTATGTAAGTTGGTGCCGCATGAAGGATTATCACTTCGCTGCCGGATTGCAATCCAAACAAATCTACACTTCTTTTCCGGATAGGTTCGCCATTTAGTTTTTTATATGGTTCGTTAAGTGGCATAATACTGATGATTGGGCTGACTAGTTCGTTACTGCTTTTCTTAAATTGCAGTATCAAGCGTCAACGAACTGTCAAAAGTTCTCATGCCCATACTACGCAAATGGAATTTTCAATTTTGACAGCGCGTTAGGTGATAAATGGGAAAGAAGAGAACTAAAATGAGAGAGATGAAAAGGCTAATTAAATAAAACACCAACAATAAACTTCGAGAGAATGATAAAACGTCACGGTTATCTGGTTATGAAGCGCCCTGCCACTAGTTGGCGTTAAAAAATGCAACACTTGACGCCGCATTTTAGGTACCACAGTAAGTCGGTATATTTCTGTTGTATTAAGATAAGTTATCGCTGCGTTAAATTTATTGCAAAATATATAAACCGTACGAACTCATGCGATTTAATTTCAAGTTTTGCTTTGAGTGTTACTAAAATTGTACTTAGATAATTGTTTTTCATTAGCTGATCAAAACCAGAACCCAATTCATGTTCAATGAAAAGGTATTATATAATAGCAATAATTTGACGCTTACACCATAGCTTGATGTTTCTCCTAGAATTTTGGGTGTGCGTCTTGATGTTTTAACATAAATTGGCGGACCTATAGTTTTACGCCTACTCCAAACGACAAACGATTTTTTCATGGTAGAAATACACTCTACACTCGGAGGCTTGTCATTGCCTAAAGAGAGGCGACAGCTATTAGGACAAAACGTTTCTATAATACCGATGTTACTAGCTGCAGCTAGGATTTGAACACGGGACACACCGGATGAGCGCGGACACCCTGCTTCACACTCGCCTACGACGGAAAGGATATTGTGGATTATATATTCGATTTTTGGTGAAAATTGTGGATGCAATAATTACTCATTTTGATTTGTTAAAAATGTTTATTTTGATAGGAAAATATATTCCATAAAACAAAGTATAACCTTTGCATTTTATAATTTACAAAACTTTACAAAAATAAAGCTGATAAAAGAAAACAAATTTTGATTATTTTTGTTTCCATTTATAAAGGGATTATTACACTTCTTGGTGAAGTGATAGGAATTTTGGAGAGTTTCAGATTTGGTTTTCGGATGATTTTTACTTTTTAAATTAATACAGAGAAGAGAAAATCTCCCAGAGAACTTCGTGTAAGTAAATAAAAAATTACGTAATTGACCTAAGAATACCAAGGCTCACTTGACGTCATGCTATAAAGAAGCGTTTCCGAATGTCCCTCTTCATCCATTTAGTTATAGCAAAAATTCCTGTCACTATGGCAAGCAATGGCAGTAGTTTTTGAACATCGTGTAGCTTGAAAACTTGCTTGATCGAACTATTCGCCCAAAATATTAAAGCAAGCTTTGTTGCGGTACCCGAATAGGTAATATGATGACCGATCACTAAATGTATTTGATCTTCGCACTGTGCTAAATTTTTTGAATATTTAAATAGTTTTTCTCCTATTTTTTACCTCCTTCCAGCTTAAATTTAATTCCAAAAATAACTTATAACAAGTAACAATACATTAATTTGCAGAAGAAATAAATAATTGGGTAGGGCATGATGCTGTAAAAGTTTTTTAAATAAAAGTAAGGAGAATTCTTTAAATTATATGAAATATTTAAAAAAATCGTTATAAATTTGTTTGTTCTAAACAATTCGTTGCATATATATAATTGGTGGATACTTTTAAAATAACAACCAATCCGTAGTTTAACCGACCGGCTATTTTAGCTAATTGCCTCTGATTTACGATTCTTTGAAAGAAATCAAAGCATAATCACACGCTTTAAGTATAATTAGAAAACATAAATGGATAAAAATTTGATTTTTGGTAAATTTTTACACTTTGATGTGAAATATCTTTGGTAACACACTTTGAGCTTAAATCAGCTGTATACATTTATTTTAATCTTAGTTTAATACAAAAATACCAAGTTATAATGCTACTTTTTTAAAGGGTTTCCTAACAATGTTCGTCTATTTTATTCTCAATTAATTTTATTCAGCAGAAGTATTCAATATAACCAAACTTATAAAAATATTTAGTATTGCTCAGATTGAAAGTCTGGGAAATGTTGTTGAATAGAAATGCTTGAAAGGTAGTAGAAAACGTAACAAATGTGATTTAAACACAACGAGTTTTTGTTACAAAAAAATTTCTCTTCGATTTCGAGCAATAAGGCATACGAAATTTTACATGGCCTGGGTATTAACAATGCGCCATTTTTAAGTTAATTTTTACGAAATTGAAAATATTTTACACTTACAAAATAATACTTCGTCATCGGTAATGAAATACTCCGGTATATTTTATACCCTTATGTATTCTGTGCACAATTCATTTGGGAAAACTTTGTTACAATTAGTCTAAATGATAACAATAAAATATTAGCGCCAAATATAATGCTAATCTTATACAAAAATTAATGGCGTTAAATGAATCGAACAAGCTTTTCGCCAATGACAAATTTTAATCAAATAACTTTTATATTTTTCATTGCAAGTGTCATATAAATTCCATTGAAATAACAATAACATTGGGCATTAGAATATGTAACACTCGACATTTCACAACTAGTGGCAAGATTTTTACTTGAGCCCATAATTATGGTCAATAGAAATGGCAAACATTTTTGGATATAAAGTTTGATGGTAACATAATTGCAGATTATACAATGCAATCAAAATATATGCGATATTCCGATACCATAAGATATATGTATATCTTTGATATTTATACGCTTAAATAAAAATTTAGGGATTTTTATCAGGAGTTGAGGAATTCATATTAGTAAATATTTGTTTATTTGAATGAGTACGAAGCGGCTAATTTATTCATGATCCCAAGAAACGGGCAGTAACTATTCAGACTAAAATTTAACATTAAATTCAATGTTAGTTCTTTGTATAATAAAAATAGGCTATATGTTAATTCAACCCCTAATCTCTAAAAAAATGAAATGTAGTATACATATATTTAGTATCTTTCACTTGCCTCGTACAAAAAACGTACGGTTTGCTTGAAAAAATCAGATAGACAGAGTTTGAATAAAGTACATATTTCAACAGATAATACATTCTTTACTATTTCTTTGACATGCTATCTACAAATGCTACTAACAAATATCGATTTTTCCATCCATAATTCGATCGAAAACGTTATCGTTATTGCTACAGTTACCATTTTCGTTATCGTTATAATGACATTATATGTTGATGCCGTCATCGATGTTATTGTCATTATTAGTGTTTCATATATAAAATATTTAACATAAGAACATTAGAATTTCCTTGCAGTTTCATCTCATTCCTTGCCATTAGTCTGCTTTTTCGCAAGATTGCCATCGTTTTAGGCTAGAAGAATCTATAGCTCAGTCATATCGTGAACCCATCAAAGACGAACCCAAATGCTTGCTAGCCAATTCGCAAATATTTCTGAATGCGTTAAAACATTTTAGGAAAATTATTTTGCAAACTCGGCATTATTCAAATCTTACACACCTCTGATGTATCAGTATTCGAAATGATCCGGCGTTTCCAACTTAAGCGCAAGGAAATGAAGCAATTAAAAAATACGCTGAATCAGCGTCAATTTTTTAATTATACACATACTGTACATACTTATATCAGTGCAATTACATAATTATATTCATATGCTTGTTGACTTGTGAAAGCGTAGCTTTGCTGATTAATTCCTCCATTAAATTTGCAATTTTCATACCGACTCCATTCCCAGGTATATACTATATATAATCATAACTTTCATGAGCGCATTTAATTTATATATGTATGTAATGTATACATATTAAGCTTTATGGCATGACCGCATCAACCGGAAAATATGTTTATAGGCATGCCGTTTAATTTTTCTGGCTTCGCAGCGAATTTCTCCTGGCTCTTTGTGGATTTACTGTTGGCGGTACTCGTTAAGCCTTTATTAACAACCTGAGTAATTGCATGCGCACACATGTATGTATGTATGTTTGTATGTATATATGTAGTTCATATTTATATGAGTAGTAAGTGTATGCTTATACCCGGCAGAAAAATCTAATTAAATAATACTCCCTCAACGAGAAAACTTATTTTACACAATTGAGCATTTTATCTTCATTAAGAATTTTTCTAGGATAAAGTAATTTACCTAGTCAATTTGATATTTTTCGTTGGCTTCACTCGTATCCAGAACTTCTTGACTTTATTTTGTTTTTCTGTTGAAAAATTTATGATCTCTGGAAACATTGCCGGACTAAACTAACAGGTATAACCTGTATTTTCTGAGCACACAAATTTACAAATTTTTTTTTTGTAACTTTGTATTTTCAGAATAGCCAAAAACCGGCCATTGAAAAGATAATCTATATATATATAAATGAAAATATGTCCTGTCGTGCGATCATCACGCTTAAACTACTTAATAAAAAGTCGTGAAATTTTGTATACTCATTCTAAACGATTCGGAGCGTGTCATCGGCATGGTTTTATGATGGAATTCGCCTCATAGCCCTCCACGACGTCGCCACTCTCATGCGTGTTTCTTATATGGAACGAGCAAAATAAAATTTATCTTCCCTGCAATGTCAAAATTACTATCGTAGTCATTTTTAATGAAATAATAGCATACAAATATTTGATTGTTTGTACGATAAAAATGATAAATGATTTCAAAACTAAGGGGTTTCCATGAATTTAATAGTGAATAAAAATATGTCAATTTCAGTCCGGATGCAGTGCTGCCAGATTTAACGAGATAATGCTATAATGAATGCTGCTCTCTGTCTGACAATGTCCGCTCCTCACTGTGTACTTTGACAGCCAAGGTGCTATTAAATCTCTAAATTCTCACGAAACAACGCCCAATCTGGTCACGTCTAATGTTCCGTGATAGTTGCATGGCTTTCTGGGCATAGTGGCATTACCGGTAACTGCCCTGCAAACGTGTTGCTAGGGAAAGGAATTATCTGTTTTAAATTCTACCATCGATGCCGACATGCGTCCAACTTCCTGCAAACACAGTTTGAAGACAAAACTCATCGCCGAGGTGAATACTAGATTGGCCATGGAACCTAATAATCCGCGCGATTACCAGACAAGTTTGTTCAAAGGTTGACGAAAAGCGATTCAAAGCTCTCATCGGTTTGATTGCCCTTCTCTCAGACCAATGGTCGGGATAATAGCCGGACAGTGCCTCATGGCCATACACAGAAAGATATTGGAATGCCTAACCAGCGATATCTGTCGAAGCTGCAGGAACGAATAGGAAGTGGAGAGCATCAAACGCTATCTCTACCACTGCCCCGCCCAGCCCAATACCCGAAGCAATTCTTAAATTGGTACTTTCTAGACTATTAGGCCGCCCTGAACTCGGCGAGCATTCTCCTAAGGCTCCTTTCTGCCTTATCACAACGGGCGCTGTTAGCCTACGCGTGCATCCGTAATCTTGTATGGTTGCAGTCGTTCTAACCTAACCTGTGTGAAATATGAAAATATGGATGCCACACTGTTCGATTCGCTGAGAAGAAGGCTAAGCTATATTTTAAGGAAAGTTGGCATCTGGCTGAAAAGTTGAATTGAATTAAATTATACACAAGCTATATGAAATAGTAATAGTTCGTTTTGCAATAAGAATGTTTTTTGGTAAATTTGGTAGAGGGTTACCACCTTTTAAAAATTCAAATTTAATTAAGGATAAAAAATATTAAAATTTGAATGTCAAACTGTTTGCCTCGACGAGGACAACGTGCATACCTATATTTTCAAAAGGGTCAATTTATATAATTCGAATATAGGCAGGACAACGCCTTCCGGGGTCTTCTAGTAATCTATATGCGATAATAATCTATATGCTATGGGTGACTTTTGACTACTCCCGCTATTTTCTTCCTTACTGTGAAACCGACTGCAATGCCAAAACCGTGTAACTTTTCCAAGTGAAATAAGTATAACAAAGGAATCTAGATTGAGGCGTCAGAGGCTTGTTTTCGTGTGTATTTTATATGCGCAAATGAAAAAAACTTTTACGATACTCCTTACGTTTGCTAAAATAAACAATTCTTAGCCTTAACATATCTCCAAGATAGTAATATACTTTGGACAGGGCGTCAGTGCCATGCAAGTGACATTTCCAGAAATACAATCACCTTAACATACACATATGTATAAACATGTTTAAATGTGTCGTGGAGGAGAATGTAATTATTCACTTTTATGGTCTGGTAAAAAAATTATTTTAAATTTCCATTAGCAACCAGGGACGCTCTTCATTTACAACATGCCGACATATACTCGTACATATCACACTTCCATACACACATATATATGTACGTACCCAGTTGCAATTTTCAGAACGTGTTTCTGAAAGAATGCCTCTCTTTAGACTGAACTTTCAATCAAAAATTATTTGCATCTTTTCGATTACAAAATAAGGCATGCAATATGAAAGGCAACAACTCAGGTGCTGAAAACGTAACTTCCCAAATGAGTAGTTTAGCATGCAATTGAATATTGTAAAGTAGAGCGAGCACAAATGTTTTCCGAATATGAAATTACAATAAAAGCTGATACAAAAAATTGCTTTCAAGATATTAAAATTATGAATTATGAATTATACAGTCATGCTATAGGACCAAAGAAGTCAATACCAAAAATTTTGGCGCTATTTCCGAGGTGTTGAGCGTTTATCATATATATATATATATGTAAATATATATTTGTCAGTATTTATCAGTCGGGACGTAAATAATACAAATTAACCATACGCTACTTTTTGCAGCAAGTGGCGTAAAAGGTCGTGTTTACCCGCTCCCATGCCCGTTTGTTTGTTTATTTGCGCAACAGGAAATGAGAAAACATCGTTTTACTTTTTCGTGGACAAAAATGCATGTATGTATACGCTTCGGCTTAATGGTGGGTTTACTTACCTACATACATACACGTTGAAGGGTGACTGGCACTACGTGGCGTATGAGTGACAACATTTTTTTTTACCAAGCTTTTACCGTAACGCTGCGTTATTTTTCTGCTGCTGCTTTGTGTTTTTGTAGAATAAATGGTTATGGTATGCTTCATATTTTGCGGTTAAATTTGTTCACCTAACGGTTGTATGTATTAAATATGGTCATAAAGAAAACAGAAGTTTGCCCGTCTGCTCATCCATGCACACGGCAACTTGAGCAAAAATTTTGCCAAACACGGGTGAAATCTTCAATTTAACGGTATAAAATTCTAACAAATAGGATACTTCAGCAACTAAAACATGTTATTTTATTTGACGTTATATATAGCTTCGTAAAATGAACATGACCCTGCCCTCATCAAATAGCCATATGTGCGAAACACTTTTGGCAAACAGAGTTGCGCACAAAGGTTACCGTTGGTCTCACCACTCACAAGTTTGAAAATTATAGAAATCGGCCAAAAACCCTGCCCACTTCAAATATATCAGTGCTTCTCAAAATTCAAAAAAAAAAATCATATTTTAGTAACGGCAATCGTTATTCACTTGAATTTGTTGTCACGCTATAGTTAGCAATATGTGAATCAGGAAAATGTGAATCTGATTTCACCAAAATGTCTTACTTCAGATCTCAGAAGATAAATATCTATATATATAAAAGAAAGTCGTGTTAGTTACACCACTTATAACTCAAGAACGGCTGAACCGATTTGGCTGAAAATTGGTGTGGAGGTAGCTTAGAAGCAGGGGCAGGTTATAAGATAATTTTTATCCCGTTACCGTGGGACGACAAAAAAAACGGTAAATTTGATTTTTTTTCTTCGCCCTTCATATATTTTGCTTTTGCTTTTTTGTATGAAAACCAAAATTTACATGTACTCTGGCGGCGAAAGGTAATATCGATGTAAATTGTAGTGACATCTAGCGGAGAAGGGCAATATCCATGTAATTGGTGTGAATTGCCAATATTAACATGTATTTTGTTTACTTTTACGAATTTTGTTGGGTGAAAAATTGACAGTTAGAAATTTTGAAGTTTACCGGGTTTTGTGTTTGTTTCGAGTGTCTATAAATATTGTGCCGATATTATTATCATTAAAATGCCGCGTCCAAGACGATCAAATCTTCCCCGAAAAAGCCGTAATGCAACTAGGATGCAAAACGTTGGGAATGAAAGGACTGAAGAAGTACAAGAAATTGCACGTGAAGAGCGCCGCTTTAGTATGGCTCGACTTCGTGCTTCTCAATCACAAGAGCAAAGCGAGGCAGTCCGTGCAAAGGCTCGGTTGGCTATGAGAAATCATCGAGCAAACCTAAGAGATCAACATCTTGATAATTTTCGACGCACAAGGAGAAATTTATCAAGTACTGATTTGAATCGAGCAGCGTTTCGATATGATTGCAGCACTGATTACTGCTTGCATACTAGCGTTCGCATTGGGCCAATGGATGTGGTTTGCGAGTATTGAAGTTTTCCGGAGAAACGCCAAGATTGTGCTGCCTTAATGGGAAAGTGAAATTGCCATTATTGACTCCCCCACCTGAGCCATTGCACTCATTGCTACTACATAATTCAGAATGAGGTCATTAGTACACTACATTCGTTCAAATCTATTGACTGTGCAACAAATGCAGATGATGCCACCAACTATGCAATTGAATTTTTAAACTCCTTGGATGTGCCTGGCTTACCACCGCATAATTTACGACTAAAGGTTGGCTCCGTAATAATCATGCTTCGAAACATAAACCCACCAAAACTGTGCAACGGAACGCGTTTGGTGGTAAGTAAATTGATGAACAATGTGATTGACGCGACGATACTCAAAGGAAAATTTGAAGGTGAGGAAGTTCTCATTCCGAGGATCCCGATGATCCCAACCGACATGCCGTTTGAGTTTAAACGACTTCAATTTCCGATCCGTCTTGCATTCGCCATGACCATTAACAAATCACAAGGCCAATCCTTGAAAGTTTGTGGCCGAAATATAGAAAATCCATGTTTTTCCCATGGTCAATTATATGCGGCATGTTCAAGGGTCGGAAGACCAGCTGCGTTATTTGTTCTTGCACATAGTAATGAAACTAAAAATATCGTCTATCACAAGGTGCTTCACTGAAGAGTGCAGCCTATGCACTAAAATACATGGCCAATAAAGAATCATTACAATAATTGATTTTTGGTACTTACTTATATTTATTATCTTAATAAAAAATTTAAACTCTTAAAATCAAGAATCTGCTCATTTATTGCTTCTAACGCGGAGCAATGTTCGTCAGGTCAGCTAGTTGTAAATAAAAAAAGTAAAAAATTGGAAAGCAGACAGAAATCTCTCTTGAGCTTATAGTAATAATAATCGCCGAATGGCGACAGCTATTAGAGAAAATTTTATTTAATTTTTAATGATACTTACCCCGTTGGCGATTTGAATCCGATAGCCGCCAAATGCAGCGCGCACATGCTACACACTTGGCTACGGCGACCACCAACCTCCGTTATATAGAGTAATATTTTTTTTTTTAAATCCTTCAAATTTTATATTACACTACCTATTTAATAATTTAATGTTTTTGCTTTGTTTGAAATAATTGATATTGGCTCTCTTGTTCTTAGGAAAAACTACGCCGGGAGTACAAAGTTAAGTTTTACTCAAACTCAGACACTTTATTGCTTGGTTTCGTTTAACTGTTTGTATTCAATTTTTTTTTAGTATTGGTATTTTTAAATAAATTCCAAGTCAATTCAACCGCTCACTAAGATGAGACAGTTGAGGGGTTGTTAGAAAGGTGCTTTTTATATCCATAATTTATCATCAAGAAGGGGATGGCACAGAATGTCAGACGAAACAGGCTGAAGAAAAAACCAATGGAACCTAACGTCTGCATAATACGGGTAAATGCGCTTAGTGTAACACTGTTCCTTAAATTCTAATACTGCTTCCTTATGCTACTTTGTGTAATAACCTGTGTGAGTAATTGTACATTCATGTTCGTGCCACTCAACTTTTCAACTTATTTGTATTAAGCCTACACTCATGCCGCACTTGCCATTCATCAATATAAAAAAAAAATCTTGGTTATTTAGTTAGTAATTTTTGAAAGGTGATTTTTTATTGATGAAAATTGGCTATACATTCTTTTATACACTTCTGTATTTTTAAATTATTTTTATTCAATTTTTTCAAATATACTTGAATAGATTTTCTTATTAAAATTACTTACTGTTACATACATTCTATATTTACCTCAGCGTAATGATTCCCTTGTGCTTGTTTTGTTTTATTATGTACAAATGTAGGCAATATGTACAATTTGTTATTTAGAAGAAAATGTTCATGTTCAAACATGTTTGTCAAAAAGTAAGTTAACTTTATATACTTATGTGCTAAAGAAACTCGCTTCTGTGTCGCTAGTAATTGTATAGTTTTTTGTCAAGAAAGTGTCTGCAAATTCTCTCCTATGATTACTTAAACGACGGAAAGGCAACTTTAAAATATTGTTTAACATATAGTTGCTTAAAAGGTCACAAAAACTGATAAAAAACAAGAAGGATTTAAAAACTGATACTCGGAACAATACATTGATTGTAATCGTAACACAAAACCAAAGGTGCGTACACACAAATAAAAAATCTGATATACTACCTTCTAGGCTATCTTAAGCTAGACCATAGTATCTACAAAGACGAGTTTCATATCTCCCTTAAGAAAATTGATTGCTAAAATGTTCGCAAAATTAACTTTCAGCTATAATATTTATACTTAAAATATTGCCGCATTAAAAATTTATTTAAGTATATATGTACATATGTAAGTATATAAAATTGGGCAATACGCTAGGGCTCTTATTTGGTGTTATCGTTGTATTTGTCGTAGTTTTAAAGCCGTTTTTGTCAGCGCTATTTTTAATAGTATTTTAATAATAACGCTAATATAGCAGTTTTAAAAGCAATACAGCAATAGCATCAAATAAGATACCTTTTGAATCAAAAATTTTGTGTGATTTGTTATTAAGTTGCGAAAAATATCTACCAAAGCGAATAAACCATCATTCAACATTTTTCGTTTGACACCAGTAAAGAAGAATTTTAGTAACCTCACCAATTACATAAAATTAATACGTATTCTTTGTGAGGTGGCAGCCCTATCTTTCGTTTCACGACAATACTGGTATATATCAGTTAGTTTAGAGTTTGAATTAAGTTGATACTTTTTAAAAGCTGGTCTAAACATTTTCATGATTGAGTTTACTTAATGCCGTAATATTAATTTCAACTTAATTATTTAACACCTTTTTAAGAGCAGGCAACCCTTTCCAATAGTGCTTTCATAATAAAGTTCTCTAGCACCTCCAGCGTGCTGGACACCAATATTTCAAAATTTCGTTAAAACCCATCATTATTTTAATTGATTTTTAAATAGGTGGCAGCCCTCTTCAAAATGTTTTGGAAGTTAGCTTTCTTAAAACTTTTAGTTTGACACTTATATCGGAAAATTTCATCCAGATTATTAATTTAACTTAATTTGCATTTAACCACTTTAAATAATTTCAAAATGAGTTCTTATTAATCCTCTTTTGTTTGATACCCATATTGCAATATTTAATAATATTTGATTTCATTCTTTATCCTTTTGAAAACAGGTGGCAACTTCCTATAAAAATTGGTTAATTGCTAACCCATATGCCGGACTTTATATGTGCCAAATCTTACACACAAATTTAATTTAACTTAATTATTCAATTGACTTTAAAATTTTTAACAAGTGGCAATTCTAATTAAAATATATTCTAATAGAGTCCTGGTTATGTGCTAGTTAAATTTCAAATTTTATAAAAATCCTTTCAGCCGTGTGGTACTAACAAGTTTACACCATATTCGCACGCTCGTTCTTTTTTTAAAGAGTTACCAGCTAACCGCAATATAAATATAACTTAAATATGCAAGTAAAGGATTTTGGTAAAATTATAAGATGGAAAGTATTTGAGGTATATACATATTTATAAACAATTTCATCCATATATACTTATATAGTATTTATTGGATAAGCCTAAACGAGTTTTTAATTTAACTGTTACTTCTGATCTCTGTACAAATTTTTAATGATTTTGCTTTGCTTCTTTGGTAATATTGATTGAGAAATAGATCTAAATAAATCCAATATTTATGTCGAAGGATGCAAAAAATCGCACATCTCATTATTTCGAAAAAACTGGCGACCTGCTCAGGTATAGAACCGTTTATTCCTATGTAATTTAGCCAGAGTTTCTTTCTTTTTTGTTTGCTATAGCGATTTAACAAAAAAACAACAAGTTTACCATGTAAATCCAACGCATTTAATTGCAACTATAATACTTATAAAGAAAGTTTCCACTAATAGCAACAAAGTACTTGCATAGATTAGTAGAAAAAAGTATTGTTTGTTAGAAGATTTTTGCGTAGTCTGAGGCATCATTTGTACATACATACATACATACATATGTAAATATGTACTTTCAATACAAGTGGCGTGCAACGACGTAGCAGCAACAAAAAAATTGCGCATACTCTACTCGTATATACCCTGTACCAACTCCATCGCCAAGATAAAAGCTTACAGATTTATTGTCGACTAGCAACAACAATAGGCAAATACAATACACTTCATATTGGCAACACAGACCGCAATGTAATTCCGTAGTGAGGCAAGAGTAGTAGAAAAAATGTCAGCTGCTGTGGCGTGGTGTGCCTGCGACTAGACTATGAAAAACGAGCATCTGTTGCAAATTGCTTGTGATGAGCAATGAGCAACATCACAAATTAGCGGCAATAGAAACATATCCACACGAACAAGCACACACACACACACACACACACATAAACTCATATCAACACACCGGCGACACTGAGGACAGCTCTGATGACACAGACTTAACACAGAAGATGAATGGCGGAGAAGCAGTGCAGAGTGGATACCTATACTCGTATATATATATATGGTATATATATATGGTGCGTTTGTGGGCGGAAAGTAAATGAATGGTTGAGCTGACAATGGATAAATATGCAGCGATTCATTGTTAGTTAACCCAGTCGCCGCCACGAATGTCGCACCACAGTGGGGAGAGAAGAAGAAATGTGTGTGAAACAAACGCAAAAACTGTACCTAAATAAAACAGGTCAACATTAAAAGTAGAACAAAAGTGTGGGTCTTAAAGAATTGCTATCAATTAAGCGCAACAATTGCGGCGACAGCAACGCAATTTCCATGGACAAACGTACACACTGAACTATTGTATTTGTAGCACATTCGCACGGCTATTCTTATACATACATATACATGTAAATATATACATATTTATATGTATATAAACATAAATGTATATGTATGAGCGCAGATTATTATTTAATTGCAACTACACAAAGGAAGGCATTTTTCACATTCTTCATATAAATGCCAAGCGCAAGTTGCGGCGGCACACGCAGAACATTTGTGTTGTTGCTGTTTCTTGCTTGTTTCTGAGCTCAATCATTCACATTTATTGCGTTAATTTCATTGTTCATTTTTATCATTGGTGGCGGTACTTTCGTTGTTCTAGCCACTCAAACAAATGCATATAAAAAAAACGTGTGTGTGTGTGTATACGGGCTATGGGTAAATCCAGAAAGTGGTTAGCCTGAGCTAAGAAATAAGGTTATAGCCGCATAATCATAGTCCTTTAGTTAGAGTATTACTAAAAAAATAATATTAGTGAGTTTAGTGACATTCGCTACCAATATCCTACTTTGCGCAAACTTCTGTTACTTTACAAAAAATCTATTACTCAATACTGCAAAACAGACGTTTTAACTTCAGTTTATTATTTTCTTGAAATAAGTAAGTAGTTTCTATTAATAAATTTAAATTATTTCAAATATCTTAGACTAATATTTACATTTTTTTATTTATGCAGGAAAAGAAAAGTAAACAAAATACTGAGAAAAGGGCGGCAACTTATAAATAAATATAAACTGCCAAATGCAAAATGCAAAGTGAATTTATTTAGCAATTCAGTAAAATCAAAAGCACGGCTTATACTTGGCTTTCATTTGGTCAAATTTGTTACTGAAAAATATGACATTTAAATGCCAATGGACTGAACTGATTTCATTTAACTGACAAAATTTGACGTCAAATTTAAATAACCCCTCTAAATCAAACGGATCAAGTAGCGCCTTCTTCATTTCTAGCATTCTTTTTTTATCGAAAATCAGTTAAAACCTCAAAGATCCCTTCAGTTTCTTCAAAATAGGCCATATTCACTTATTCGTATAATTTGTCGAATTTAGTAGCAGATCTAGTGACAACACTCCAACAACATGCTTGCAACATGAGAACTGGCTCTCAGCGAAAAAGTCGCCTCTATCGGATATGATAAAAATAAAGTACCTACGCTTTTAATTAAAGTAAGAGGAAAATTACTTGGCTACAATATTTTTGATTACCTTATGTATTTTTTATCAAATAAAACGTAAATATAATTTTATTCATTTATGTTTTATACGAACTGGAAATATTTGTAATGCCCGTTACGAAAACTTAGATAGATTGTGATTTGTTGTATCTATTGTTTGTATTTCAAAACAAAATATAAATTTTTATAATTTTTCGACAAATTTCGTACTATGTTTTCTTTTCAATGTATTGTGTCCTAAACCTAATAAATTCGCTTAATTAACCAAAATTTGTCACCACTTCCATTTTTAACTCTAAACCACTAAACCTCGCCTGACAGGCGCAACGATTTTTTAGTATGCGATAGAAACCGGAAACTGATTTGGTTCATATACGAAACGTAAAAGCGTAAGCCTGATGCGGAAGATATCTAGCACATATGAAGAATATATGTATGTATGTATGTACCTTACGGTGTCTCACCAAAAATGTTTCGGTTATCGACCGCAATTATAGAAATTATTGTGCTTTAAGACTTCCGCCAAAATATTTCGAAAAAATTTTAAGATTTACGTTAACTAAGGTGATTTAAAAATATCTCCAAAAACTGAGTTTTCAAAAATAAAATAAGCGTTTTGAAATCTTTTTGAAAATTTTACATTTTAACTACAAATCAAAATTTTCTAACTACATTCATTGGCTGTTCAAAATGTGTTCATAGATTGATATAATTGACATGAAGGGGCGTCCGAACGTCAGGATTTGCCCATAAATAAGTGTCTGATATTTCTTTTTCCGTACTCGCGCCATTCGTACAACAACACTTCGTGGACATCTGACTACTTCAACACTTAAACACATTCTCCCTTTTCCCCACACCCCATTATCCCTTCTGATCGCACACTTTCCCGCCATTCCATCACTTCATTGCACTTTGTGAAGCTGTTACACTTTTGTTTTTAGTGTTGAACTAATTACGGCAATTAAATAAATGTACTTGACACATGTCGTTGATGCCATTATTGCTGCTATTGTTGCGAACATACATACATATGTACATAAATATATATATATATATGTATATATATATATATAGGAGAACAAGTGCCTGAACGCAAACATATGCACATTCGCACATACATACAAAGACGATCAACATAAAAGTGGTATCTAAGTGCTTGCTAAGTTATTCGAGAAGTGAAGTGATATTGGAAGCGGGAGCTAATGTTGGCGTCACTCCGTTTGGTGGCATTTTATCGCTCAAACCGCGTGTCGTGCCCGTTTTACTGCACTGCTGTTGTGACATAATATTTCAAACACTTCAACATTTTACACATACTTACCTACTTATATCTAGTTAAAATATACTATAGTTATATAATACTTTTTGTTTCCACATGGAAACCCCAGTTCTTTTATATTCACGCAAACATACATACATATGTAGATACATAGTACAAAATTCAATTATCTTGCGTAGAAACTTATATTTCTTGTAAGCACAGTTGAATTGCTTTTAAAGTTCCTTCTAAATTGCCATGCGAAGGCAAACATATGTATGTATGTATAAAGAATTCGATAAGAAAGCTAGTCGGTGAGCTACTTACGGATGTTCTATATAAAAATCTCTGATAATGAGGGTTAGATTCAAAGTTGGATCTTGACATTGAAACGAAAGAGAAAGTACAAGTGGGAATATTTACAAATGTACAAACATACATATTTCATAATCAGTTAAAAGTATGTCTGTTCCTACTATATTATGAACATTTTTCGGAGCTACTTTGCAAATAGAATGCTCCTGTATAACATTGAAATGGGCAGTAAAAAGTTCGCCGTAAAATCGGGCGTACCGCAAAGTTCCGTACTAGGCACCAGTTTATCGTACGTCATGTGCAATGGAGTTTTTAATCTAAATTTTTCTTCGAGAGTGAAACTTGCAGACTTTGCGGAAAACCTGGCTGTGAATATAACCGCTCCAGCAGATTAAAAGTATAACCAATCTGGCGGTCGTAAAATTTCGAGGATGGCTCAGAGTTGAAGACAACCCCGAAGTTGTCGAAAAAACAGAAATTATAACATTTCAAGTGGAAAACGTAACCAGAATGTCAAGTTTCAGAAGTAATGTTAGAATACAGGCTATATAAGTATTGCCTCCCAGAAGGCGTTCCGATCCACCACCTTTTTGTCGAGAATGCTCACAATCGTTCGCGATCATACAAGCAATAAGCGACTTCCTTTCGCCGATCGATATAAAAGTGGGCGAAGTAAGTAGAACGAAGTATAGAAAATAAATAATGAAGACGCATGCAACGAAAAAATAATGAAACTGTTAAAGAACATCAATCTAGCAAAAGCGCTGAGGCATTGTAGAACAGGTAGACGACATTCACATATATTAAGGGGGTATTCCGATTTTTTGGGTTCAACATTTTTTCTTACTTATTTACACTCTACAACTATCACAAAATGTGTGGAAAAAATTTCATTGCAATATATATTGTAGTTCTGGAGATATACCCATTTTGACTCAACCGTGCACCAGGTGTAATTAGTCTGCGCCCGAATTAAGCGATCGGAGCTGCGAGCGTCATTTGCATCAAAAGAGGCAAGAAACGTTCGGAGATAAGCAACAGCAGCCATGAATGACTTGCCGAAAGATCAGAAGGAATATTTTATGGTGCAGGCATTGCCGATTAATGGTAATTGTAACTTTTCCCTCATTTTCATCGGAACAACTTGTCTGGAAACTTTAATCGCGTTTATCTCAAATCCAAATTTTTACGGCTTCTTGGCAACTTTTTTCGAAAACTGTACGATATAATTCAATCATTAAATACTTATATTACTCGTATAATCCTCAGTAATAAGATAAACTATAAACTAACTAAACTTCAATTCCATAAAATTTAGTCACATTAAACAACAAAAAATTCCGAAAAAATAGTCAAAAAAATGACTTTTTTGAACAATTCGTCACTATAACTGAGTTAATTATCGGATTAGTGCGATTGTAGTTCATCTTTTAGCAGATGCGATCCCGATTACAAAAATGTTTCGTTTGTGCATTTCAGAATCGTGAAACTCGTACAATCTTGCCAAGAAACAGGATATGTCGTTTGCACAAGGTCCACTTTGAAACCATCATGGAACCTTATTTTTTCATATTTTTGGATGAATGAACTATTTTCGTAAACGTTAAATACATATTGTAGAAAAGATACCTTGGAACTTTCAATTTGTATTTTGGGTTATTAAATAAAAAAATTTTTTTTTTGAAAAAATTAGCGGTTTGAGCCCCAAAAATCGGAATACCCGCTTTAGTGGATGGGGAAGCTAATTACCAGCTAACGCAGACGTGGAGGCTTCAGAGGTCCAGACTCAACTGAACAGTAGCAAACAATAACCGATGAGGCAGTAAGACAGCATAGTCACCAGCAGTATCTTCTTGATCACTGTACATAGTATAAATTGAAGCGTAGTCGCGGAACGGAACCTTGTCCATTCCAACCACCCAGACAGCGCGGCGTTGTGGCTAATCTTTTTAGATCGCCAATTAAACACGAAATGTAGCGAAGGGCGGCTCGGAGTCCCGTCCATTTCGATTGCCTAAAAAAATAGTATTTTCAGTACGCTCAGAGAACTAAACTGGTATAATTTTGCATGTGATCCAAATGTGGCAGGATTTCCGATGTGCAGGGCAGCACGCCAATACGAAGAAATCGTTAGCGACATTTTCTTCAAAATTTTATTTTGACGAATTTCTGCAAAAAAAATTTCGCTTACATTTTTCCCCCGATTAGTCCTCCATATGTAAATACAGCCTGATACGGACTGTAATGAACATGTACCCTAGTGCTCAAGCCAGCTCCCGACGAAATACTGGGCCGATTGGTACTTAGATGGAAGAAGGTCTAAAGTCTTACACTGATATTTTTGGGGGTTTCGCCTTCGATTCTTCCTTCTCGTAAATGACATATTGCATGAAAAGATTTCAATATATAGTAAATATAGTAGATAACAATAATAAGACTGATTAGGAAGTTCAAGCAAAACGCTAACTTTTTTTTTACAAAAAATTAAAGGCGTTGTTATCTTCTAAATCAAATTACCGTAGAAAAGTTCAATCAGTAAACTTTCAACATAGTCATTTAATTATTTATACTTGCCCTTATAAAACTGATTTAATAAATTAAAATGTGAAATTTCTATCGCATTGTTATAATTTTGCTGAGCCGGAAAAATTAGAATATTAATTTTAAATTTTTACTTACTCAAGCTAATAGAAACTATGTGTTCCGTTTTACAAAAGCGTACTGTATTTGTCTTTAAAGAATATCGAATAAATACATAAAAGAATATTTACGACTTTTATTAATATTTTCTGAAAACATTACAAAACGAGCTTATTCTATTGGTTTGAGAATTTGTACTGTAAGCAGTGAAGAACCAAGAAGAATATTTTCAACTTGTTTTAATCTAAAATCTAATGAAATTTAATTACTCTTAATATATGTTTTGTACACAACTGGTATATAGCATAAGCCTCGAATATTCGAATTTGTAGAGCAATATGTAGCAAAGATCACAAGACGATTAAAAACTTCTAAATACAAAAATTTTAACATCACAATATAAAAAATTGTTGTAATACTTTTCGGGTATATCATCTGGCGAGTCATTCCGTTCAATTAAAACCCATTACTGCAGAAGCAATTTAAAAAAGTCGTCAGCAACAATAGCGACATTATTCGTAATTAACTAATTAAGTTAAATTAAATTGAATGATTTGGTTCACATGCCTACTCCTGTTTTGCCATG
Source organism: Anomoia purmunda (assembly GCA_951828415.1). Taxonomy (NCBI): domain Eukaryota; kingdom Metazoa; phylum Arthropoda; class Insecta; order Diptera; family Tephritidae; genus Anomoia; species Anomoia purmunda. The sequence continues at coordinate 56,525,141 of OX639993.1, forward strand.
TTTTACACAGTTTTTGCAATTGATAAATATCAAAATTGTTGATGGTGAATGCTAATGAAAAGCCTCATTGTATTCGCTGTTTTGATAATTATATACATTAACTTATGTATGGATGTGTGTACTTGATACACTACTACGATAGAAAATGACATTCGCCACTGTTCACACACATTAACTGAAATTGAAGTGAAACAAACAAAAAGTCAATCATATGACTTTTTCTGTTTAAGTCATTAAAGTGAATTCAGTGAGCACCAAGCTAGAAATAATAAGATATACAGCATATGCATATCCGATGATGGTCTTTTATTGTTGTTAATAATATTTTAAGCGAATGTAAGACACTGAATTCGGGCTTTGATACTCGGCACATTCACAGGTCTGTATAAAAGATTACATTTTAAACTTGAATACATATCTACACCTATAAATAACGGGTGTTTTTTTTTTCAAACTGATAGAACTTTCGATAGGGATAGCTGTCACTTGGCAGCTGGTAAATGACATTTCGTGTCGACATTTCTATTCAGTAAGCATTGACAAATCATAATGGAAAAAATGACGCCGCAACAACATTTACAAGTTGTAGAAATTTACTTTAAAAATCAGTGTTCTGTTCGCCAAACTTATAGACTTCGTGAATTTTATGGTCCACATAATCGAGAATCAGAGCAGCTTATTCGTCGAACTGTTGATAAATTTCGAGCAACATTTACTCTACTCGATGGAAAACCAACAACAAGACAAAGAACTGTACGTACAGAAGAAAATATTGGTGATGTAAGTGATAGTGTTGGAGAAGATCCGAATTTGTCTATTCGCCGCCATGCTCAACAAATTGGACTTTGTTCATCCACAACATGGAAAATTTTGCGCAAAGAAAATTGGACAGATCGCATCCGGTTCAATCTCCATATAACGAATTAAATCGACGTCGCTTCGTTGTGTGTTATTGGTGTTGTTACCATAAAATTGAAAGTGTATTTTGAGGAACCACCGAACTATGCAAGTGACAACTGGAATCATTACCATCTCTCACATTTCTTGCAGTCGCTACCAGTTTGCCTTTGCATATCGCGATATGTAGTAAGTTGTAAAATGACTCCGCGCATAAGTATTACTGTGGAAAAAAGCTATTGATCATAAAAGAAGTTGAAAATGGAAAAGCTTCAAAAAAAGACATTGCTAAGCAATTTGGAATTCCTTCCAGTACCATATCTAGGATTTTAAAAAACAAGGATAAGCTTTTAACCAGTGTCACCGATAATACATCCAGTATTAAACGCAAGAAATTTCGAACTTGTACCTTTGAGGATATTGACGAAGCAATGCTGAAATGGGTATTAGTCGCACGTGGTCGGAATCTTCCTATGTCTGGGCCAATACTGAGAGAAAAAGCAAAACAATTCGCTGAAGCATTGGGCCATGGAGAACTTGAAGCAAGTGTAGGCTGGCTTGAAAAATTTAAAAATCGTCACGGCATTGTTCAAAAAACAATGTGTGGGGAAAGTGCTGCCGCTAACATCCAAACTCGAGATGAATGGGTGACGAATGTCTTGCCAAAATTGTTAGAAAAATATGACGAAAACGACATCTTTAATGCCGATGATACGGGTTTGTTTTTTAAGTGCTTACCAAATAAACCGATGGCGTTTAAAGATGAGAAGTGCTTTGGGGGGAAAAACAGCAAAGAGAGAATTACTGTTTTGGTGGCATGCAATATGACCGGATCGGAGAAAGTTAAATTGCTTATCATAGGAAAGGCCAAGAATCCGACATGCTTCAAAAGAATCAAATCTCTAGACGTGGATTATGAATTTAATACGAAAGCATGGATGACAAGCAAGATTTTCTTGAAATTACTCTTGAAATTGGACCGAAAGTTTGCTTCTCAACAAAGAAATGTTTTGCTTTTTGTTGACAACTGCGCTGCGCACCCAAGGGATGTAAAAGACCAATTGCAAAATATTGAAATTGCTTATTTGCCACCCAACATGACTTCGTTACTTCAGCCAATGGAACAGGGCATAATTTGTAACATTAAAACGCATTACAGAAAACGCATTTTTACATCATTGTTGACTGTGATGTCATTACCACAGACAACCCTTCCGACGAAGGTATCCTCGAAAGTGTACAAGAAATTTTTGGAGCACCAGCTATCTCAGGTAAAGAAACAATAATAAAGAAAATCCGTTCCTAATAATTTTCTGATGTACATTATTATTTCTCTTTTAACAGATTCAGATGAATACGAAGAAAAATCTGTCGATATTGTGAAACCACACATATGGACAACTTTCTTCATCGGTTGAAGGTTTCCGTACCTATTTGGAAATGAAAACCAACGTACCAAATACTGTGTTTACTTCTCTAAATGCACTACTCGACAAAAAAAATCTCCAAGAATCAAATAGGCCTTTCCTAAAGTGAAATTTTCTCTTGATTCCGAATATGACTTTCATTTTCTTGTGGCAGATCTAGTTTCCGAGATATCGGCGAAAATATAAAAATTCCCATTTTTGCAGAACACTACTTCATATAGGTACGGCAAAAATTTGTATTTTTCATTTTTTCGTTTTAAACTGTTGAATTATGCATTATACTAATTCCCATAAAAATGTCTTGCCTTCACCTCCCTCAAGTATCTTCAGTAGTTTGGCCACTATGCCAAAAAACGTTCAAAAAATGTTGAAAAAAAAACGAAATTTTTTACACAATTTCAGATTTAACCACTTTAAAATCGGAAAAATTCTATTGACGAAAAAAAGTTAGCCCTCCTATGTTGTAGGTAATTTAACTACGAAAATTTTAAGCATACCAGTACAACAATCGGACGTGCCATTGAAACTATAGCCCCGTTAACTTGCAAGCGTCTATCCTACAATTTTTTTATAGAGAAAATTTTTATTCAAACTAGGTTTTTATTTTTTTATAACGTTTTATTATAGACATATGTTTGCACGTTAAACTGTATTCAATTGAGTAATATGAGTATAAATCAGCAATTCAGTAAAAAACAACAACGACAACAACATTAAATACATACATATCTACATCTAAAAAAGTCAAATTGAGCGATTTTACCGTGGTGGTCAATAGTGAGGGACGTGGGTACTTCTAACTACCCGTTTATAATTTTCTGGGTTTGTCTCCCGTATTATTGTCCAGCAATAATCTCCCATCATTTCTTCATTCCAAAAACCTTGGTAACGCTTTTCAAAAATCATGAGGTCTTGGTGAAACCTTTCACCCTGTTCATCACTTTCAGCACCTAGGTTTGCGGGAAAATTATCCAAATGTGAATGCAAAAAATGCATTTTGAGGGACATGTTGCATTTCATAGCACTGTAGTTTTTCAACAAGGCTTTGACCATCTCTCTATAGTTGGGATCTTTGTTGTTGCCAAGAAACCCACTAACGACTTGCTTAAAGCTGTCCCAAGCCGCTGCTTCTACTGATGATAAATGATTCGCAAAATTTTCGTCTTTCAGCAACTTTCTAATTTGCGGACCAACAAATATACCTTCTTTTAATTTGGCTTGAGTTATTTTAGGGAAAAATTTCGTTAGGTACTGGAAGGATGGCGCGTCCTTATTTAAAGCCTTTACAAAATTTTTCATTAATCCTAATTTGCTGTGAAGTGCTGGCAAAATAACTCGTTCGGGATTTACTAAAGGCGGGTTTGCGATATTGAAGGCACCTGGTTCGTACTCAGCTCTTGGTGGCCAGTTTTCCTGAATATAATGGGTTTCTCTAGCACGGCTGTCCCAAAGACAGAGAAAACAGCAATATTTAGTGAACCCTCCTTGAAGTCCGAGAACTATAGCTACAACGTAGGATGTATTTCATATACTATTTATTTTAAACTGTACCACCGAAACTGCTTACCTTTAAGTCCGCACAAATTTTCCAATTAAATTGTTTATATTGAATGAGCTCAAGTAAATTTGATATGCTTAAATAAGTTTCTTTAGTATTCTCAGAATGTGCCACTGGTATTGACGGTAACGAATTTCCTTTATGGAGTAATGCTGCTTTTAAACTATGCTTTGAACTGTCTATAAACAAGCGCCAATCATCCACTTTATTTTCTAATTTTAGTGCTTCAAATAAACCTTGAACATCATTGCAGTAGCAAATATTTTCACTTTTAGTAAAAAAAGAAGAGAAAGTCTTGTGTCTATTTCGAAATTTGGAAGTACTTGTCGAAGGGCCCAGGCTGCCCCATTGCTGCAAACGAGATCCTAGAACTTCGCTCTCAAATTTCGATAATTTCAAATCTCTGACCAAGTCATTAAGTTCGGCTTGTGAGACTCGATGTGGGATCTCTCCTTCTTGTCCACTTTCTGAATTATCTGCTTCGGAGTCACTTTCGCTTGAGGCTTCAAATCTTATAGGCGGTCTAGGTATGGGTAAGGTATGGTCATGTAGTTTTGGTTTTTTAGCTGATGCCACATTTGGATAACTTATTAATTTCCTCTTTTTTCTCGTTTTACCTTTAAGGTCTATCACGCAAAAATAGCACTGGTCGTGGTTAAAGGGTTCAGTCCACATCATTGGAACACCAAACTTCATGTTATGACCTTTACCCGATACCCATCTCATTAAAGTTAATCTACAGGAGGCGCAAATAAAATTAGGTGTCCAAGATTTATCGAGATTTTTTACACGGAAACCGAAATAATGAAAGTATGCATCTCTGACAGAATTAGTTATTTTCCGAGCTGAGTTTCCGAAAATATAATGTCCGCAAATAAAGCAAAAATCATCCGGATTATTTTTACATTTAAAATCTCTTTTGCAACAAGCCATTTCGTAAACACATCTACCGATATAGTATGTATAAATTTGCACTACAATTTGCAAAACAAAATTTACAACAAACAGTAGTGACAATTAAATACTTGATGTCTTTTTAAATTTATTAGACCCTAAGGTAGAGTGACCAAATGAAATGTCTCGCCAATTTTATCAGAGTAATACTAAAATTGTAGGATAGACGCTTGCAAGTTAACGGGGCTATAGTTTCAATGGCACGTCCGATTGTTGTACTGGTATGCTTAAAATTTTCGTAGTTAAATTACCTACAACATAGGAGGGCTAACTTTTTTTCGTCAATAGAATTTTTCCGATTTTAAAGTGGTTAAATCTGAAATTGTGTAAAAAATTTCGTTTTTTTTTCAACATTTTTTGAACGTTTTTTGGCATAGTGGCCAAACTACTGAAGATACTTGAGGGAGGTGAAGGCAAGACATTTTTATGGGAATTAGTATAATGCATAATTCAACAGTTTAAAACGAAAAAATGAAAAATACAAATTTTTGCCGTACCTATATGAAGTAGTGTTCTGCAAAAATGGGAATTTTCATATTCACTTTCAGGAGAAAATTTCACTTTAGGAAAGGACTATTTTATTCTTGGAGACTAAAGTTGATCAAAATTTGTCGAGTAGTGATGTATTAGAAAATTATATTGAAGAAGAAAAGTGGAAAAATGTACTTCAAACCAAAATAACTGACTACTACAAATAAATAATGTTAAAAGGAACAAAATTGTTTTTCTTTTCTATATAGCGAATTTTCTTTATAGCGAAGTAAATATCCAGTCCCTTGGAATTCGTTATAGAGAGTTTCGACTGTATATATATGTACTACATCAAATAAAGCCCCAAATAGCATATGAAAATCCGTAATCTGAATGAAATGACTGGATGTAACACATTTACTTAAAAACCACTCAATCTATTTTAATGATTTTTTTTATGGTTTGTTAGGACTTCCACATGTGTAGAAGGTTTAAGTTAAGTTTTCTCATTGTCCGATATATAGAACAGCAGTTATGGCTAAAAAATAATTCTAACACTATTTTTTGGCCCAGCAGCATGGAACGATAGTTATACTCGGTTCGCGTGTTTTTAAGATACCACTTTTAAATTAAAATTTTTTTTACAGAAATTTTAGATACTTACATGAGTGAATAATATTAGTATTTTTCAGAAGTATATCGAAAAAATTATTTATAACTGTTATTAGATGAATAATATTTATTTCATTATCTATAAGAGTTATTTTTCAACGTTTCTTTTTTACATTACTCGGTAACTCTGATACAGGCGACATTTTTTATCCGTTGCTAATAAGAGTTTTTCAACGTTTATTATTTATGTCGTCCGATAACTGTTTTGCAAGGGAACATTTTTTTTCGCTGCCAACAAGACTTACTTTTCAACGTTTATTTTTTACGTTGTCTAATAAGAGTCGTTTTATCACTGTATTTACGTCTTACATATTTTTATCTTTGATCTCATCTTCATCTTCATTTTCATTGGCTTCATCTTTATAATCTCCTCCATCTCCATACCCATCTTCATCAAAATTTTTAGTTTATAACGTTTATCATACAAATAAAAAATACACGATGGGAAATAACTGCTATCACGAAACATGGTATGAACTTGGTCTCGAAATTAGTTTTTTATTTTCTAAAAGTTGTAAATTCGAATTTTCTTATCTGCCAATGTACAAAAGCTACCTAAAAATAATAGCAATTAGTATGTAACATCCGGTATTCGGAAATATTAACATTTTTCTACGCAATATAGGAACGAATTTTCGTCATTTCATCATTTTGTGTAAATGCATCCATCTGTACCATTCATTTGTCCGAGCTTCTAATACAATTTGGGTTATAATTTTAAGACGACTACTCCAAATGGCAAAGTGATTTTTGTGAGAATTTTCTTCATGACAGCAATAAAATCGAAGGTTTGCCATTCCCTGCCGAGGGGCGACCGCTATTATAAAAAGTGTTTTTATAATTTTCGATGGCACTTGTCCCGGCCGAGATTTGGTCTTAGGGCATACCTAAAGAATGGCCCACACGCTACACACTCCATGAAGGCGGCCGCCACCTAAAGACGTGTTTATTATTCAAAAATATCGTTACAACAATATGAATCTGTATGTATATGTAATTTGGTGTAAATATTCCTGCTCTTAGGTGTTAGGTAACAAAGAAATTTGTATGCAACTAAATTCTTCTCTACACAAGTTTCCAAAATATACTATCACCAAGGCGCATTTGGTTCTCTTTCGTGTTTTTTTTTTGATCTCTCTACCGACAAGATACATAAAATTCTTCGATCACTTTTCACACAGCTATTTGGAATTTTGTTCGGCCACGAGCAACAACAAAATACACGATCATTATTGTATTTGCTGATACCCGTTTAATGCGCCTTGGTAATTAAAAACTTTTTATCGCGACCGAGTTTAGAAAAACATGAAAATACACATGTGAAACTTAGACTCAGTTAGATACCATGGGCTATGAGACCTTTAAAAATTGCGTCGATCTTGAGATGAAGTGTAATTAGCTTAATTAACGAGGGAGCCATAAATACTATTTTTCCAATGGCAGATACAATCAGCGGATGCTAACAACAATCTACATACATACATACATAAATATTTTGAAATACGAAATAGATAGATACACATGCACGCCATAGAATATTTGTATTTGAAAACAATAAGTCGTGCCATGTAAGTTTAATTGGAATCCAACCACACCTACAACCAACACAAACCTTGCCCCGCAGACATCGCATGCACCAATTGTTTCGATGCGAATCACTTGCAATAAGCAATTACTCAATGACAACACGGTTTGTGGGCTGGCATAATGAAAGTGAGAACCAAAAGTTCTAATACTTAAACAACAACAACTCGATATAACAAGTTTCAATCGCAGCGAGATAGCTTGAGGAGATGCAAGTATGCATAATACACATACACATTCAAATGTACATATATGTATGTAGTTGTTTAAACAAAGGTATGAAAATGTATGTAAATGCATTTCGCCTTCAATTAAAATAACTGCGAAAATCAGCAAAAGTATGTGAATTTAGATAAATTGCTAACTACGAATTACGTTGGCAAACAATCAGCTATAAATTCATTACAATCGACAAGATTGTCAACAGCTCCCGGTCACAACACAGATTACCCAGTTATATAGTCGCTTTCGTGGTATGTGTACTCATTCATACATACATACATACATATGTACTTACATTTGTATGTATGTATGTATGTAGTAAGTATGTGAGTGTAACTGCAGCAACAGTAACAGCAATTTGCCACAATCTAATGTATTGCCTCTGTTGATTGTCATGCAACATTCATTTATCGCTTTGATTCTCTTCATTTAAAGTATTTGCAAATTGAAATGAGAATTAACAAATCTTTCAACAAATAGAGTTAAATAAACACATACACAGTCACATACATGTACGCCCGCCTACAAATTAAAAGAGGAGTTGTGCGTTGAATGCCTGCAACAACGACCAGTTGTCAAATAGCAACGTAACACATAAAGGCCGCGAATTCTGTCATTAGTTCCACGTTGTTTTTTTTTCGTGTGGTTAAATTTTTTGCCAGCTTTCCGTTTTGATGCACGGGAAATCCGTTGCTTTATTTCATTGGAAATTGCAAGCGCTACTTGCCTCATATACTAATTAACAATGCAACTGAAAGGGTGTTTTTTTAGAGGTTGCATTTTCCGATAACGATTAAACGGTCAGAAATTGGTCAGACGATATTATAAGTTGCGTTTAGTTTGCTTATCATTTGATAACACCAGAACAAGACTTGCAAATTATCAAAATTTATTTCAAAAATCATAGCTCAGTTCCACAATGATACTGTGCGCTACGTCTGTTAAGCTAATTGGCTCAATATAAGCTTAACAGTAAGCAAAGTTACCGCCGTTGGAGTGAACAGAATCCACTTGGGTTTCACGAGGCACCTGACATCTAAAAACGACCGCACCTTTTGTGGGTTTCTCAAGAGATGATTACTACATAAAGTAGTAACAATAAAAATGTGTTTAATTTTTTCCAATAGCATTCCATATTTTATAATTTTTTCTGTTATTTGCATAACATTTGTTTGCAAAATCAAAAAGTATAGTATCAAGTATGTACCACCTTTACAAATTCCATTAATTATTCTATCTCTAACATTTCACGACACACGAAAATACATAGAACAATTCAACGAAATTCCCATCAACAGGGAAAAAACTGTATGCTGTGAAACACAAAGTTCACGTACTTACATAAATCCACTCCCATGTCAAATTTGCGATTCGCCGGACTATTCTGTTAGGCGCAATGGAAACTAATTACTTCGGATATTCCGTTGCGAAAAATTGGCTACGCGCGCGAATAATTTGTGTTGTTATGCTCAGTACTTTATTTAAAAATGAAAGGCAAGAACTTTAGCTTCAGTGGCGAGCGTTATAGAGTCAAGATTGTCGATAACTTCTTTCACCAAGTGATAAGAATGTCGACTGAACGTATGTTTTCCAACTGAAAGTAATGCAATACAGCGCTTTAAACATTCAACTTATTGATTTAGTGATTCACCCTAGATTATGATGGCATAAAATTATATTTCAAATAGAGTAAAATTTCTGCTTAAATTTCGTAGTATCTATATTTTATTGAAATTTAAAGTTCTACACATCGAAATGTATCACCCCTTACAATAGCCTAATAGCAACCAGCAACAATTTGTTTTCTATTAATCATATTCTTAGCGAAAATTCACCGTTTTTAAATGCTGAATACTCGTTCATTTGTTATCGTCATTTATGAGCATCGGACACAATAACTAACAATGATGGTATTCAAATCAGTTGCACATTGCGAGTGGGACGATTGGTTGTTGCATAAAAGTGAAGACGAATCGTTTTCGTTGCATGTTATTTATTTATTTGTATGAATTTTTTTAACGAAAGTATATGCAATAGAGAAACTATATGAAATCAATTCAGAGTCTGCAGTGACAGCCTGACTTCCTGAATTGGATAAAACTCATACCTTCTCAAAAATTGTCCCAAAATATAAGTTGATGCCGAATTTTATGTTATTGAGCGGAATGAGTTGTCTGTCAAATTGAAAAACTGCTGATTTAAGAGGCATTTAAGTGATCACCGTAAGCATCACCGGAAATTTATTAAATATATATAAATGTACATATATATATAATAGGAAGAATTTGCCTTGATTTTGTTTAATTTAAAGATCTAATTTATTTTTATGGAGTTTTTAAATGGTCACATCAAATACATATTTCGAGAATGAGGTTTGCAGAAAATATAAATAAAATCGGTATTGCCTTTCCTGGCATCAAATCGACCCAAACACGGATTGTAATACTTATATTAAAATGAGCGCTAATGTTTTTTATTTTAAACTATCAATTTAGTGTTTATAGACTCCCATACATGATGCAGATAATGTGCAGAGAATTCCGTTAGATACTTTGTAATATTCGAATTCGACAGAATCGGCTCCTTTTGTGACGAAACAACTGAAAGTAAAAAAGGCTTCTTGGTGGAGTCTATTCATTATTGTGTATTTAACTGCGCAATATAGAGGAGCGATGATAATAGTGTTGTCTAGTTTTGTTTTGATAGTTTCCACTTATTTTCGTCGCATTACTATTCTTTCATTCTATTTTGACTGTGTTGTGACATGGCACGTCAGAGAATATGCATAATTGGTAAAACTTAACAACGTACGTAAATAAATTGCATTCGATTCGCCACTTATCAGCTCGTCATGTCTGAGCTCTGCTCGCTTTCAAACAAATTTCTATCTGAAAGCAAAGACCACGCTAGCTAGCGAGATTCAGCGATGGTGCATATTAATCTCTTTAAATTGGTCGAACTATTATATTCAGTGCTGCCAAATTTTTTCACATACCTATATTAGACAAGTTTTAACTTTCAACTTTTGGTGCTTACCTCTTCGTCGTATGTGACGCACGAACATTATATTGGAAACAAAAACAACAGCTGTGATGATGCTTAAAACATCAACATCAGCGGAAAAAACGAGCACGAGCTTTAAATTAGTGCTCTTAATTAAATCTATGCAAGAAAGAGCGCGCACAAATTCGATGTCTGTGGTCAGCAGTAGTTGCACTGTCAAATAACTCAACCACTTACAAGGCGTTTATTAAGTGCTGCCAAATATTTGCCATTCTTTTTCAATGTTGACAATCTATTTAACTTATGCCAGATGCTTTAACGATTCACCACTCGCTAACGGAAGGCGAACCGAATACGGTTATTGTAAATATGTGTAAGCACTTAAAATAAACTGTTTACGGAATATTTTTGGACATAGTAGTCATGATACTTAAGAAGCTGCTAGTTTACAAAAGAGTGTCATGCCTATCAATTAATACCGGCAAGTAATCTTAAAAGCTTTGGGAAGTCATTTTACGCATTATATTTGGCTAGTTTTCGTTTAATACTTGTAGTAATTTTATAATCTTTCCATTTCCCATTCTGTAAGACTAGTTAATATACGCGAAAAAAGAATCACAATTAAATTTAGTTGCCATAATTGATATGACATAACTAGTAGTAGCAATTTAAATGGAAACAATAAACATTTGAATGCCAACAGCTTCTTGCAACATATATGCTGGCATTGGGAGGAATTATTTTGCTAGTGTTGTTATTGCCGCAGAGGTTATTGTGGTGGCACTGGTACTTGCGGGCTCAGCAATTTTGCTAAGTGTAAAATTGCTTAAGTGATCCGATAATTACATTAGCATTTTTGCAATGCAGCTCGACTGCCACACGTCACACGTCACACTGACAATAACAACTATATAGATGCGTACATATGTACATATATACAAAAATATGTTTGTTGCCCAGCTTATAAAAATTTATGTGTATATGCAGTCGAGCTGAATGTATTATTATATAAGTAAGTATTAGTCTTGCCACTCAACAATTTTTTCCCTACCTAAATATAACACTAAAAAAAATTTAATTCCCCACATTAAATAGCCACAAATTAAGAGACCTACTTCGAACGGCTGATTTTTATAAAAAAGTTTTTTCCACTGCTGAGATTCAAGCTCAGGCACTCCGGATGCAAGATAAGCTTATTGAATTAAAATTACTTACTGTACTTACTGTATTAGATCTCTTACTAAAAATCTGCCAGCAATTCGACTAGCGGATGAGCAACTTTTTTGAAGGTTCATAAACCATTGATTAGTCTAAGAATCGACTAACTTAAAGAAAACCGTTAGTCGATGAGTTGAAGTCAACTATCTTCTTAAAGGACTTTTGCCAATTGCATACAAAATGCAATGTCGTTCCGACTTCAACGTCGAAATGGTGAAATCGTAAGGGATAATCTCAAACCGAAAGAAAGAATAAACGAAATTTGTGTTCAACAAAAAACATTTTTTTCATCGACCACCGGCGATAGTCGTTGTTCGGCAGAACTAGTCGATTTCTTTTTGTTCTTGTTTTTTTCCGACAAGATGGAAACATGATATATATTCACACGATTTTCTGCCATCCCTTGATAAGTTCGAAAGAGAAATGACACCGCACGAGTAAGTCTAAGAATGGACAACACGATACATTTGCTGTTGTCGTTGAACTTGAACAAAACAACTTTATTTCTCACAAAGTGGCATTTGTTTTTGTGACTATAAATTGTTTGTACTTCATGAATAGAAAACATAGAAAAACACTAATTTTATGTACTTTTCTCTTTCAAGTTCAGTTAATACAGCTGGTTAATACCTTCATTTTCTGAAACTTTTGTGATATTTTCGTTTATTGCATTTTTTTTAAACTTTTCGTTCGGATGCAAACAAAAAGCAGCTGTTATAAAATTTTACAGGTTGTCGCTTTGATACCGAAAAAATTTCGGTTACGAAAATGAAAAAAATTACGATATCAGACGTTCCACTTCTCGCTCTCTAAGTGTTACCCAGATTTCTAGCGAGAGGAATGTTTTCGGTGCTGTGTTTTGGGTATCTACGGGATCCCGTGAGCTTATGTGGAACCAACCTTGTATGTGTTAGAATGAGCAACCAGGTTAGCGTTATGCTTCACGCGGCACCAAGCTTCAAAACTATTTTCCTATACTCTTTTCATTTTTAAGTTTTATTTTTTAAACATAAGTTTACCGACGAAATCCCAGCCAACCAACCAAATTTTTTTAGAAACGAAACTACAATATTTGATACATTTCGGAAAAATGGCAACACTATATTTTATTTTATTTAACTACATATATTTATACTGACATGTATGAGCGCTGTTGGTTGGCTCGCCTCGTCGCGGCAAGTAGGCGAGCGCGTTAAGTGGAAATTATTTTAATCGTTTAAAATAGTTTTAAATAAATTGTGCGCACACATTTAATGCGCTTTTGTTTTGTTTTATTGCCGCCAACATGCGGCAGCCTTTACACATAAATACACGTGTACATTGTACATTGCACATATGTGTGAGCTTACGCGCTTAAAAGTTTCATGTATGTGTATGAGTGTGTGTGTGTGTATCTCTTTCGCTTTCACTTAACATTTAAAAAGTAGGTATTCAGCCAATGCGACAACGTTGGTGGCATGCAACCATATCGAAGAATAGTGACAAAGTCTTCAACCAAAGCATTTCGCAAATCTGCGGTTGCCTCTGTGTGTGAAACTATTTAAGTGTGTGGGATTGTTGCACTGCTAGGTGAACACTGAGGAAGGCGTAACTAAACCGAATCATAGAGAGCCTTAGATTTGTAACCGCCTCACTGCGCCGTGTACGTGTACGGTGCGTGGCAGAGGGGCAAGGTATTGCAAAGGGAGCTACTTGGTAAAGTAAGCTACTTGTGAGTGTAAAATTAATTTCGCACTGATTGCTGGTTGCCGTAATCGGATTTGAATAACTAACAACTGGGCCACACAAATCACACACGCATATACAATATACTTATCTACTATATATTCGCACGTACGCTGAATGTTACCTCATTTTGAAAGTGTTGGTTGGTACTTTGAATGGCGATGATGATAGCGATGGCGATGATGATAGCGATGGCGATGGCGGCAGACATCATGCAGAAATGTAAGATGAAGCGATGCAGCGATGCAGCGAAAGTAAGATGCAGTATAAGATATAGCTGTTTGAAGCTAGTTACTATATGCATTGCACAAGAAGCTGGCTTATTTCTCATGCATAGTGGTTTAACTGTGCATGTGAAGTATTCATATATTCTTACATCCATGCTTACATACATATGTACATACTTATATAAATCTGCATATACAAATGCAAATCGTTCCGCAAATGCAATGAATACGTTTTATATTAATAATTTATTATTTCAAATGTGGGTTTGTTTAGGGGTTAAAAGTATTTAATTGCGGTTGTCTATTCATTGGAAGTATCTTTTGACTTGGTAAGCAATTGAAGGGCGGTAACTAATTAAATAGCTGAGTATCAGCAGTAACGCACTGCTAATTAGTTAATCATTATAAATGTAATTTCTGAAATATAGTAAAGAGTAATGTGCATAGAATAATAATACGTCCTACACTTAACACTTACAAGTTTATATTTCAAAGGGGCATACAACTTGAAAAATTATACAAAAGTATTTTTTAGCAATGACTTAATCTTAACAGTCAACGGTGAAACTGCGGTTATATTTCTACCATGTTACAGCTTATCAAAGTCCTACTAACGCTTTGCACCTTTTGTAGTAGACATTTACGCCGCCGAGCTACGCCGCCGCCGCCGCCGATTTTTACCAGTTCAAACGCACCGCCGCCGAGTTAACAAGAAAATGGCGCGGCGGCGGCGGCGTGGTTCGGCGTACCATAACGTTTGGTACAATCTAAAATTATTTCTACGACAAAAAGCAAATTATGAATATCGTTTGAAATGAAATCGCCTAATAATCGATTAAAAATGCCCACTGTCCCATCTACTGATTTATCAGCTGATCTTGGTTTTGGTGCACATGTATTTTTCATATTTTCTGTTGATCATTCGGTTGTAGTAAAATAAAACCTAGCGAAAGCACTCGGCGTAAGCTTCTATTTTGTAGGTCAACAATTAGACGAACTTTAGAAGTTAGAGGAAAATCACGAACAAAAAAAAAAAAACTGCGCTCTAAAAAGGATTCGCTGACAAGCAAATTATTATCCTGTGAAGACAAAAGTTGCCTTTAGAATTAATATTTATTACATGGCTGCTTTAGCGGCAATTATTTGTACGAAATTCCGGAAACTTCATAAGTTTTTAACAAAAAAAAAACTTATTTCTTAAGTGAATATTTTTTATGTAGAACCTAAATTTATTTTTCTGAAGTTAGCAAAGGTTTGATCAACAAAGCAGAAAAGTCATAGTTAGCCGTGACGTAGTGTTCATTGAGAAGACGCATATTTGTACAGAGTCAAAACCGGGATTAATAGAATTCGATGAAAAGCAATCAGACGTTATGTTGGTTGCAGAACCAATGCAAATACAGCAAGAAGAAGAGAATGCAGAGACATCAGGTAGTGAAGAAATTTCCAGCGAAGCGGTTGAACGAGCGAATACTGATGAAGAGCACCACGAAGAGCAGAGTAGAGTCAATATTGGTCCAGGTAGGCCAAGATTATTGCGTACAGGCGCAAGAGGTCGTCCACGTAAACAGTATAACGAACTAAATGTCATGCGTGAAGATTCAGCAGCGGCTCCAGGCAGCGTGCAAGAAGCGTTCGATAGTTATTATGCAGATGAATGGAAAGCTGCGATGGAGAAGGAGTATTCATCACTCGTAAAGAATGATACATGGGTACTTGTCGATCTGCCAGCAAGTCAAAAAGTGGTCGGATGCAAGTGGGTGTATACAATTAAGCGTGACCAGCATGGCGAAGTGAAGCAGTTTAAGGCGCGTTTAGTAGCTAAGGGTTGCAGTCAACGTTATGGCGTGAACTACTTCGAGACATTTTCACCAGTAGTGAGATATGCTAATATACGAATGGTGATAGCATTGGCTGTAGAGCACAACCTATACGTGCACCAGATGGATGTGTCCTCTGCGTATCTCAACAGCGATCTACACGATGAAATATCCAAACCGCGTTTTGAAGCTGAATAAGTCCCTCTATGGCTTAAAGCAAAGTGGCCGAGAGTGGAACAGTAAATTAAATTTTGTTCTTCAAGAAATGGCGTTCTAGCCATGTCCAAGCGAACCTTGTATATATATCAAGAGGTCTACAGATTCGATCAGCATCATAGCCGTATATGTTGATGACCTTATGATAGCATGTTCAGATAAGTCTGAACTATTACGTATTAAAGCTGATATTTCGAGCAAATTTGAAGTTGTCGATGGCGGTCAGCTTACGCATTTCCTTGGTATGGAGATTGAGAGAGACGGCGAACTTGGCAAGGTTAGTCTAAGTCAAAAGCAGTACATCTTAAAGTTGTTAAAAGACTACAACATGGAAGAGTCCAGAGATGTTTCAACACCGTTAGATGCCGGGTTCAGCGTGCATTGCGTTAGTGAGCATTGCAAGAAAGTTGATAAGACAGCGTATCAGAGCATCGTAGGAGCATTAATGTACCTAGCAATATCGACTCGTCCCGATATTCTACATTCTGTGTGCAAGTTGTCGCAGCGCAACACTGATCCGCATTCAGAGCACGAAGCGGGAGTAAAGCACGTGTTACGTTATTTGCGGAAGACATCTAATTACAAGCTACATTATTCGAAGACTGGCAAACCCATTGAAGGTTTTGCGGATGCCGACTGGGGCAGTGACGCGAGCGATCGTAAGTCGTATTCAGGCTACGTCTTTGTAGCAGCAGGGGCCATATTCTCGTGGGAATCGAAAAAGCAGAGCGTCGTAGCTTTGAGCAGCACAGAGGCTGAATATATAGCGTTATCTTCAGCAGCAAAAGAGGCAGCGTATATCAGTAAACTTTTGTGTGAGATGGGTTTCGGTCAAAGTGGTCCAATGATTTTGAACAACGACAATTTAAGTTCACAATGCCTAGTGAAGAATCCTACGTATCACGCCCGCAGCAAACACATCGACATCAAATTTCATCATGTTCGTCAGATGTATATTAATAATGAAATTAATTTGAATTATATACCTACAGATAAAATGATGTCAGATATTTTAACAAAGAATTTGCAAAAGTTAAAACATGTAAATTTCACCAAAGAGATGGGTATATTTTAAATATTAATGTAAAGTGTTGAGAAGGAGTGTCGGAAATATATAAACTGTGGCAACACCCTCCATCACTATTTCGTTTCCACCATGTCTTCTTTCCATTTCCTTACTCATCTTGTTCGTATAGCTCGTAAGCAGTTCGTTTTTGTCACGTGTATAGTTAAGTCTCGAATATTCTTTCTGTTCAAATTAAAACATTAAAAATCAAACAATACTTTTACAAAGCTCTTTTTAAAAAAAGATGTTTCTCACTCATAATTATGATGAAAATACTGGTACCATCTGAAAATAATGGGTTTCATTTTGTATCATAATAGTTATGTCTTTGAACATAGCCTATTAACGCCATCATAAAGGCGGCATTTGATCCTTATTTTAAATAATGTAGGTTTAATCGTCAAATAGGCCACTAACATTTAATTTCGGATCATTCCAGTTTTCTTGTCTCGAAATTTCTATAGAATGGGGTTTTTTTTTGATGGTATGAATACTTGAATTTTTAAAAACAAACTTCTAAAGCTTTTAAGGATCCTTTGATTTTATGCCACTGTCGTTTAATGCTGGACGAAAGTTAATTGGTATTCAGACACTACACCATAGGAGGTGGAGGTCTGCACTTATCTTTTGTTATATCAGTGTAAAAGATAAAACTGCTCTACGTTATTGTGCATTTAATTAAATAGTATGTAAGAAATAGTATGTAAGAAATATTTCTCATTTCTTTCTTTTTAGAATATTTTCAACCTAATATTTTTCGTATCGACGCAGCGATAAATATTTCGTGTTTGTTAAAGTCGTAACCAAGCACATAAACACTATTTGGTTTCAATTTCAAGTTTTTCTTTTTCCTCATTTCTCGATTTTTCTACTCCTTGTGCATACAAATTTTATCAATGACGTGAAGACATTATTGTCTTAACTTTTTCAAATATTGTATTATATAGTTATACTAAACTTGTTATGTTTATATTTATGTTTGCAACTAACAATTCCATGCACTCACTTCGTGTCTAAAATGCATGCCGCATCCCGCTGTGGTTGGTGTGGTGTTGGTCGGCGCTAAGGCAAATGCCTGACATCCCTAAGCCCTGCGAAAAGCGTCAGGCAAAAGGTTAAAAACGATAGGGAGCTCAGCACACTCGAACTCGTAGAGAATATGAGATACTTTGGGCGAGAGGCAACAATATGCTGGTGAAGCTATAAACACTATTAAACTGGGTTTTACATAGCGAAAAAAAACAAACATTACATTAATACCCAGAGTATGCTTGTGGCTATGAAGATACGGAAAAGGAAGCTGATGTGTAGGCGGAAATGAATTAAACCGGATGTTGCGCATGTTGCTGGATGTTCAACTGCTGGGCATTTACTATAATTGTTTTCTGCTGCTGTTCTAGCAAGAGCGCAATGCTGTTGTGTTTTGAATAATAATATCAGTCAACTTCAACTATCCAACAGCACAAATAATAAAAAATAAAGTTCGTGGACCAACTACATTTGCGACGTGCCAACTAACAAGCCAACTAACTTTCTTTACAATCTGAATAATTAGCAAGTAAAGGGGAGCTGCGAGTTTGATATTACGCGCGAAAAATAGCATTGAGAAAAAATTCGCAATGAGAAATGAAGGGAAAAGAGGAAATCCGCAAAATAGCAATACTACGGGTGCCTCCCTTAGCTTTTCTAGCTTATTTTTATTACTACTACTCTTTGTGTTCTGCATAATTGCAGCATTTCGCTAAATTTAGCCGCTCTCTACGCCATGTGCGCACTACAATGTGAGGCTGCTGTAAATTCTAGCCATTTGGCAAGCTTCTCGGTTTCATGTTAACATACACACATATGTATTTGCATATGTATGTACATGTGTATATGTGTATGTAATTATAAATGTAACTAAATAAGTACGAGTATTTTTGTTCGCGACTAAGTCGATTAAATTCTACTGATAAAGTTGATTGAGGTGTCTGAAGTGGCACTATCAGTAACGCGCAATCTGCTATGCAGCCTTGCTGTGTGGCAACAACAATAAGGAGGCCTTAAACGCATTGTATGGCATGCTTGGCATTTAAGCCATGCAAATATATAAATATGTTTAATTGTACTGTTCATTCTTTAAAACGCCTAATTTTGTTTGAGATTATTTACAAATATATGGAAAATTCCGCGCCAAATCGGACAATATTTAGTTTTTACACTTCCCAATTTTTTTCATAATTTTTCATGTTATGGTATCAATTGAGAGGCGGCTTGGATTACAACAATTTTTTTTTTCTCTTTAAAGGCCCATAACTTTGCAAAAAATTTACTCCATTGAGGCAACTTTAATTGAAAATTTTCTTTTTCAAATATCTTTTACAATAGAAAATCGAGCAAAGTTTCAATAGCGTATTTTTATAAGATTTTCAAAATTTATAATGTAACCATCGATTTTCTTAAAACAAAAATCTTTAAAAAACTCATTCATTCCGCAAATTTTATAAGATATCGGAACACCAATGGACTTAATTTTTTTCGATTTTTTTAATTTAATTTTTTCGGTATACATACTATATGTACAGGGATTGAAAAATATTTAAAAATTCAAGGCTAGAGTAAGTGTATTGCTTTGATTTAAGTGCTGAATCAAAGTGCGTATTTTCTGAATTATCTATTCTAGATTCATTAAAAAATACATGTGAAATATTACCAGATATTAATAAAAAAATACTGTAAATATCTGTCAATATTTAATTATTTACAAATAAATAATAATGGATAGTTTTGGTTTTCATACGACGCAGTTGCTGCTAATGAATTTGCAAAAATTACCGCTAGTTTTGTTATTTTTCTGATGTAATGCCTCAAGCAGTTCGAAGTTATAAGCATTTTGTGAACTCGAATTACCATACAGAAGACTTTGTTATAGGAGGATATGTTAAAAGAATAATCGCGGCAAGAGCAATCCTAGAATTTCCATCTGATGAATAACTTTGAACTCATCAAGAACGATATGTCATAAGGTGAGCGATGTAAATCACACCATACCATAACGGAGCTCGTCCTCTTACAGATGCACCAATCTTTGAGTGCACTACGCTTTTAGATACCACTAATAATGGCGATTGTGGAGCTGGTTGATTTTATGAAAAAACCTTGCTAGTGGAAGAAATTAATATTCTCATTATCATTATTATTTATAGCACTACAAGCATAGTGGGAATGGAGAAACTCCAATTAAATTTGAAATATTGGCAAAAAGTAATATAATTATATAGTCTCATGGTAATGAAAAATTTGTATATTGATTACTTATGTATTTATCATACATAACTACATGATTGCGTGAGATTTCGCAGGAAAGCGAAATTTGAGCCTTCTTATAATAGCAGGGTTATCTGAAACGATGAAGCGGGTTGGGATTCCTGTGGCAGTTGAGCCTAGAGAGGTACACAATTATTCGCAAAGTGTTTCTAAAATTTAGCAGCCTGATTACGTTCTATGCTTCTATAACGTGTATATTTCTTTTGTAGGGAGAGAGTATAATTACGAAAAAAATTACCATTACCTCTTTCGCTTTTGGTGCTGGTGAAAAAAAACTCAATCCTATGACACTTCAGTGTTTTAGTGGTAGTAGAAAAAAAATAAGCTTCATTATTTTAAACATTAGTGCTACTTGAAATTTAGTGTACTGCGCCATGTACGGTATCCGTTTATTGACTTTATAAAACTTGTGTATGAAGAACCAAATATGATGTGTGGTGAATTTGTCTAATGGATTTTACTTGAGAAGATAAGAGTAGTTATATGTACAGTTCCCTAAGACGCAATCAGTGGGACACTTTGAATCACCTCTTTCCTAGCAATTAACGCAACGTGAAACTCGTAGATATTGCAAGCAAGGCCACAACTGCCCTGGTGATCTTGTTCACGCGAAGCTCAGCGGTAGGCTTGATGGAGGTGTTTTCTGTCAGGAAATCTCCATCACGGTTTTTATGGACTCCGTGTTTTTTTGTTTTTATCTTCACTTTTATAGTGGGGCTTAAATAAAAATATCACAATGTTATGCAAAGTTAGAGCCAGGTGGCGGAATACCAAAAACGTTTTACCCCAGCAGTATTTTCGATGAACCTTGCGTGAAATACGCCCCTGAATCTCACATCGCGAATATTTTCCCTGACACGTGATTTTTATTTTTTATGTGCTCTAGAAATTTAGATAATCTCCTATATTCTTAGAGCTCTGCTAATCCTTTGTTCAGTTTAAAGAACACACAAAAAACTTAAAATCTCTAACATAAATAATTAGCGCAGTGATATATCACAAAATAAGAGTACAATAGTAAATTATAGAGAGAAGAAATGTATGTTGAAGTTCGATCAAGTTCGTCTAAGGATTTTACGGGTAGCTGCCATCAACTCTTTCAACGAAGGAAAGAATAGATTGTAATAGGTTGAAAAATTGGTGTAAATTTTTGCCGTCAAATACCGATTTATTTTTCACTGTTGCCAAAGCTGCCTGAAAGACGCAACAGCAAACAAATAACATGGAGCTTATCCCGAGTTAGGCCCGAGCTCACTGAATTGAAATCCGGAACCTATCTGCAACATTTGGCTTACGAACCGTCCTTATGAAAAAACTGCTAGCTGCCTTGACTCTAGATCCGTAAAGTCGTTCAGAAACTATCTAGTCTGATTTAGGTCACTTTTTGATTCATTCATTATTTTATATAGGTATTTCTTCGTTATATTGCCACTAGGAAATCTATGTTTATTGCGCGGGCTTTTTAATTATATATAAATGCAAAACTACCTACTACCTAATACAGCCCAAAACCCCTTCATCGTAGTTTTTCAGCGGACCCCCACTCTCCGATTTCCCCATTTTCACAGTGAACATAAATTAGCACGACAGTTTTTTCTAAAAGTGAAATCAGTGCGACAACATATATAGAAAATCCTCTGAATATTTCGATAAAACAATTTGGTAGACTGATACTATATTAGTATGTACATACTTACTTAGCGCCTCAAGTTACGATGCATCAAAAATACACACACCACAAATTTTAATAGAAACGTTGTTTTAAAATAGTGGCAAGTAAAATTATTTCGAATAACTCAGTCAAACGACCTAGTGGGCGATCAATTAACGTTCTAATGAGCTATAAATAACAATATACATACATACATACATATGTACATTTTCTTCTGCAACACACGAAGCGTGGCAGAATTGGAAGATAAAAACGAGTTTTATATAATGAAATATATTTATATTATTACTATTTTATATCTCTCGCTTTATTGCCATCATAATGCGAATATATCAAGGTAGTTGGATTTAAATAGTCCAGAGGTGTAGCGATTGAATGTAGAAGAACATAAAATCTGACTAATATATAAGCGCTGTTACAAATGAGTTAAGCTATGAAGTTAGAAAGGCAATCTTATACATAAGTTTGGCCAAAGATTTCGAGATATCTATATACATATGCACATACGCATATATATACATATATGATATTCTCCATGTAAATCGAATGACGAATACCCTAACTAAATATTTAGTATCACCCTTCTTCTCTCAAGCAGTAGTAGTACGCATTAAATCTTAACACACGTAGGGAAGTTATACAATTTTTTTACAAGAAATTTAATCTACATAAATAATGTTGTTGGTGGTTGGTTGATGGCTAACTGGCAGTAGATTCCCCGCACTATTGTTTCTTGATGGGGGAAATGTATAAATTGTGGTTTGTTGTAATTTGAGCAGAGCAAAATCAACATGCAACACAATAAAACCAGCAGGCAAGTACTCGTACAATAAAACCGAGAAAACACCAGCAATATGCGCATGTGTATTTTGTATGTACATATGTATGTATGCATACATCGAGGTAACTAAAACTGAAACCACAATAAAATATTCTCGCGGAACTGCGTTAAAAATATTGTAGTCAGCTGGCAGCCGTAAATGCATAGATATTTCCAAGGTATGTTTATATACATACATACATACATACATATTTACAAGTGTGCATCTAAGTATGTACATACTTACATACAATTGTTTTTTCTTAAGTAAATAAACACGCAAGTAGAAAAGCACGAATGTGCAAAGCTTGAAGACATCACACAGTGTGTAACGCTTAGGGGCAAAACTAAAAAAAAAGAAACCCTATATTGTAATTTTTTTGCTCGACACATTTTGAGCGAAGCTAACTATATTAGAATTGAAAAAATATATTTTTTTTTAAATTACCGAAAATACATATGCATATTAAAATGAAATATTCTTTGTGGGTTGTAGGGATTCTAAAAACCCTTCAACAACTTCGTGCCATTTCTTGGTAAGTTTCAATTTCGCAGACGATGTTTTCTAAACTGTTTAAAATATTGCCTCATACTTACCTACTTAATTGGCGCTATAACCGCTTAAGCGATTTTGGCTGAATTTCTTCTATAATTTGTTGTGTGTGTCTTGATGTTGTAACACAAATTGAGTGGCCTACAGTTTTACGTCAACTTCGAACGGCGAATGTTTTTCTGTGAGAAGTTTTTTTTCCTTTGGAGGTTTTACATTGCCTGCCGAGGGGGGATCGCTATTAGAAACAACTTTTCTATAATTTTTGATGTTACGTGCCCCGACGAGAATTTGAACCCGGGACCTACCGAATAAAGCGCGCACACGCTACACACTCCGCTACGGTGCCCACCATTAATAATGGTAATACTCTTGTAATACTCTTTTGCGCTGTTCACCGCCCTAACTTTTTTGGATTCAATATAGAAGAGAACATGTATACAAAAAAAAAAAAATAACCAAATATATTTCAACTGCATACATATAATTGCATTATTAGTTTATAGGTTAAATTTTTGAAGTGCTACCCGATTTGGAGAAGTACTCTCAACTTTTCGCCATTTGGCGCTCCGCTTGTAATACTAAAAGTTAGCGAATTTACGAGAGTAACTTGGGAGTGACGTAATATTTGTTTTGCCGTTGAAAAGAATTGAGAGGAAGCATATTGTTACGCACGTTAAAAAGTAAACACACAATTCAGGGAATTAACATGCACGGGTTTCGTAAATAACTTCAATTCAGATATAAAAAAAACAGCTGATTCTGTCAAAATCATTAAGAAAGGATAAGAGGGACTACTATTTGGCCCACTTTCTGTATTATTTTCATCACGGAAAATCATTGCATGTTTTTTTTTTGCGAAGCTATAATATAGTGCTACCAATTTCTTCATAAGTGGGGTATAAGAAATGTGCGTCGATGTGGAAAACTCGTCATGGTTTTTAGAAGTTATTCATTTTCTGAGAAAGAAACGAAGTTCTACGTTGAAAATTAGGGTAATCGGTTCGTATTCCAAAGTTTGGCATGCCGTGGTGGAGATGTCAATATACCAATTTCTATCATAGTCTAGATTTATATTGTTTGGAGCAGGAATAATGTTCAAATCAAATTTCATAAAAATCGGAATGACTGCCAAAAGAATTTTTATTTTTCGATTTCATATTTCTTCTTTTCTTCGTGAAAGTAGAGTACAAACAAAATTTCAGCTAAATCGGAATACGTTTACTATTTTTGTTCAAAACTTTTATGGAGCCGTTGCACTGTGCAACACGAGCACACCGATGCGAATACGATTGAACAACACAAAAGCACGAAAAGTAAATTGAAAAGTCACTGTGAGGTAGAAATAAGAAATAAAGACGAAATGCAAAACTAATATGTAAAAGTCGTTGGGCTGGATTTATTACTCGTCCTAGGTGTCGAACATATAGTATTTGTGGAAGTGGCAAATCTGAACACTACTATAAGGATTGTGCGATTATACCGTCCGCTATGGGATAGGTCGTGTAGTGCCGTATACGCCAACCGTAATAGAGCCCATAGTGTCGGAGCCGAAAGTTGCATAAATTCTGAAAACGTACAATTCGTAAGGAATGCGAAGCTTCTCGGACAAATAAAAAAAAAACACCCAATTAAAGTCAAAAACTGCACTGTACCTTTAACCGATTCCATCGAAGACATTCTGAGTGTTCAACCTAGGGTGTTTTTCTGATGACTGCTAAAGGCAATGACTCTATTTCGAACACGACATATGACTATCAGTTCAAAGCGATTTTGCATTTATTTCACGGAAGTTAATTGACATCTGATATCGCCCTTAGAAAAGGCAGTTATTTACGCAAGTGTTATGTTAACAAAGTTGGCTTCTCGCTCCTTTTAAATTCATCTTTTTTGTAGACAAAAGTAGTATCCATGGCTATTGTAGATTCCTAAAATCTCTTTTACTAATGCGACATTGGACCATTGACGGCTTCTAGGTCCGAAACTCTGCTTGGGCAATGTTATAATTAATTATAATTTTTGAAATATTTAACAAGAATGTTCTTTGAGCAAAATCAAAATTCCGCTAAAAAAAACTGGTTTCAAAAATCGTGAAGAAATTGAATTCTATAAAGGTTTTTTGAAAATCGGGTTTGTTGCAAAGTTTTTTCGTCTTCACAACTTTTTCATTTTCTGGTGACGTCGTTTTTTGGGCGTGATATTCATCACTTGGAAAATAATTGGCTATTCATTGTGTTAGAGATGTGCATGTACATACATATGTAGATAACTAGTAAACGAGTAAATTCATAAAATATGTGTAGAATCTGATTCGCTCTTGACTTTTCATATGTAGGTTTGTGTATGTGTACATTTCCTGTCACGTTCTATTATAACTTAACATTTTTATAATCTTTACTGTCATTATTTAGTTAGTTTCGTTTTTTCCCTAATACTGATGGCTAAATGCTTTGTACTTTTCGTTAGTTTTCCTCCCCACTAACAAAACTTAAAAACAACATTAACGAAAAGAGAACAATAGACAACTTCGCTATAATTGCAATGCTCAAACATTTTACATACATACACATGCACATATATGTATGTGCTTATATACTACATACATACATATAACGAATAGTATATAAGTACCTATTACGACTAATGCCAGTTTGTGCCGCCTTTG
The DNA here is from genome assembly GCA_951828415.1 of Anomoia purmunda. NCBI lineage: Eukaryota > Metazoa > Arthropoda > Insecta > Diptera > Tephritidae > Anomoia > Anomoia purmunda. Next base: position 56,551,214 of record OX639993.1, read on the forward strand.
GCAACAACAATGAACATTAGTGGGTGCTGTCATGCGTGAAGGTTAACGCTGAGGTAACTGCGATGACTCAACACGCGATGTTAAGTTAATTTAAATGAATACAAATATTCTCGTATTGTCGTGCATTGCGGATCCAGAAACTTGTAAAGGGATGAGCATTCGATAAAATTATTAGGTTGTGTTTACAACAAAACGACATCACGCGATGCGCCAGCGATTCGCTCAATGCACCCAGTTTACAGAATGTTTTTTAATTCACTAAAAAAGAAGTGCCATCGAAAATGCGTAGAGATAATGGGAATTTTTTTTACTGTTCTCTCGAAAAAATGCTACTTCGTCTGATTTTTGCGAAAAATGTCCATATGATATTTTCCACTTCCGCGCGAATAGGCAACCGAACCTAGTGGAGATATACATATATAGAATTTATATCAAAGAATGTTTCAGATTTTAGGCTATTTTTATTGGACCTATTATAAAATTTTCTACTACATTAATTTAACCATTAGTATTTTCTCTTAATGAACCTCCGAGTATATTTCTGTCAAGGAAACGTTGCTTATAAAAACCAGCGAAGACGAAAAAAAAATATGTGTGAATTACAGTTGCTTTAAAAAGTGTCCTTGCGATTTCGTAACAGTTTTTTTGACCAAGGAGCTTGGTATTTTTTTAACTAAATTACGGTAAATAATTAATTTTTATAATTTGTAATTGAACATTTCATTGATATTTTAATTGGACTATTGTTTTATGAAATGGAATTTGGATTCATGAATTTACCGGGTTTCTAAAACAAAAACTAATATTTTGTTTTCAGTATTATAAATTAGATAACGGAAATTGTCGATAAAGAAGAAGATCGAAAAGAAATCACAATTGGTGTTATACATACATACAAAAAATTTATTTGAGAAAAAAGTTCCGATAAATGAAATATAAAATAATTTTAAGTTTTAAAAATCTAGACTAGGCGGTCATCATAGCCGAGTGCGAAGCGTGTGTGCGCTTTATTCGGTATGTCTTGGGCCGGGGAGTTTTTTCCAATAGCGGTCTCCCCTCGGCAGGCAATGGCAAACCTTTTAATGATTTTTTGATGCAAATTGAAGCCGAAAAGCACTTTGACGCCACATCGAGTTTTTCAGTACAATTTCTATAAAATGTAACACAGTTCATATTAAGTTTTGGTTTAAGTTAAGCGGCCATATTGTGTAAAGCAAAAAAAAAAAGGTTTTCGCGATCAAGCCGACTTCAAATGTTTCGAGTTTAGAACCTATTTGACAAAATTATATTTTGTCAACTTTAGACAAGCGTAAACTGAATTGAATGAGAAGGTGTTAGTTTTACAACATTACAATCTTCGCCATTCTTATTTGTGTTTCCACAAAATTCAAAGGCGTAACGCCAAAATATTAGTTCACAAATTGATTAAAAAAATATTAAGAATCCGATTAATATAAAGAAACAAATGCCACTCCGATTGTGAATAATTACTTCCAGTAAGATTTCTCAGTGTTCGCATTTCTCATATCGTGAATAAAAATTATCGTAGGCCTTTTCTTCTGTACGTCTTTCAGATTCGAACTTCGAAGTTGTAGAACCTAGGTATCACAAATATCAGAAAAAGCTAGTTTGATTGAAGTTTCTTGGAAGTTGTTTCTCCAAATATTTGAAAGCGTATAGGACAAGTCTTTAATAGGAAACTAAGTCAAGCGAACTATGTTCATGTTTTTGTGGCATTAATAAAAAAAAATCCTCTAAAATTCACATGCCAGTACATATGTACATAAATATTCTATGAGTATATTAAGACATGCTCAATGGAACATCAAAATTCCTCCGAAAATTTCCCACACATTTTTAGTTAGGTCATACTTTTTCCTCTGGCAAACTGAAGTGGTAACTCTAATTTTTTTAATATTTATTTATAAGCAAATTTACTAATACATTTGAAATATTTTTTTTACAACTAAACAAAACTTTGGTACGTTTTCATTTAATTTGCTACATTTTTTGCTGATATTTGGCACAACTTCGAAAAGTTATTTTATCATTCTTGATTTCTGCCATAAAAAACTTCTCACAAATATAATTTGCCGTTCGGAGTCGGCATAAAACTGTAGGTTCCTCGATTTGTGTAACAACATCATGACTCACACCACAAATTTTAGAAGAAGTTCGGTCAAGCAGGCATATATGTATGATGTAAGCGCTAAATTATTGTTTTTGTGTGCAAAATCGTTGAAAGAAAAGATGATCCCAGTGCATTTGTTCAATTTAGGCAGGGGAAAGTGCGATAATTATTGATCTTTAGTAATCGAAGTTGACCGAAACGGCATTTTTAGCCTGAACGCTTACAACATGATCGATAGGTGTTTCATTTCGCTCACAAATGCTTTGGTATAAAATATCGCTTGATATTGATTTGAATATTAATATTAGTACATAGCATTATCATATAAATATGTATGGAGGTATATATGTACATTTACATATACAATACTTTAGCATGTCGAAATGTTGGCGCGACGTAGACTTAAAGCCAACAATTAAATAAATAGTGTGCGACACGAATAATTCAGGGACAAATTCACCTATGCGCTAATGTACATACTTTCATTGTTTACTGCCTTCCCCAAAATCTACATATGTATTGTATATAAGAATATGTATGCACATACATATATGTACATGAGCCGATTGCTTTTGTTTGCATTTGCGGAAAATTACCGGCTATCCGTCGGCGGGTGGCAACAATTTATCGCCGCGCTACGAGACATTTGGCGACAATAAGGGCAAAATTAGCATTTGACATGAATAATTATCATAACGACTGTAGGTATGTTTAATATGTGTTGGTGCGTGCGTGCACATACAACTGCAAATAAGCGCTACAGAATCAAACTTTTGTGCTACATACATACATTTATAGATACATACTATTGACTATGAACATGTATGCACGTACATACATACATACATAAATATATGTATATTGTGATGTTCTCTCTCCGCCTCAAATATAAAACATTGTCGAACATCACGCGGCATATTTGCCTGATGGGCTACGCCCCGCAATTATTATGATTATTAATACAACCCTCACTAGCGTTGGTCATTTCCTTAGCTACATTATCTCTGTGATCGCCAACAGTTGATTTAATCGCATAATTACAAATAAGAATTCGTTCGCATAATTTCATATGACTAACGATAATGATGACTTCTAAGCGAGTCTTTATGTATGCTATATATGATTCATTGTAATTTTACCAACTGATTTCATTGTATTGCATCTACTTTGTTAATTAGAGGCCAATTGTGTGCGTTGTATACCAACGGATGTAATCATACGGCTCCAGAAATGTACATAGTTTATGCTAAAATACGTTACGTCGCGTTACATACCTGAAAGTAAATAATATAAAACATAAATGAGTACATGACGATTAATATTATTTTAAATCATAGATCAGAAGAAGTAACAAAAATTAAGTGGTATATCGTAAGGATGATATATGGGAGTAACTGCTTTACTTGCACAATTAATAAACATATCATTAATTGGCTTTCTAATAAATTTCATTGCGTCTTTCTGACGAGCACACAACACGCGTTTCCAAGAAGAGTTTCATAAAGCAAAAACATTCCGAGTAACCTAAATGGCAACTACTCCCCGCTTTTTTAGGTTGCGTCAAGTGTAAGAGAATAAGCCCATAAAGTTTTAAATGCATCAGCTTTAAACTGATGTATAGGTTTGAAAAACAAAACTTTGTGAATTTAAAAGCAGCCCTTTGAAAAGCTGGTTTGAAAACAAAAGATGTTATTTTAAGCTTTAACGGTGTAGTTGGTGGGTGGTAAATTGTACTATTTCTTTAAGTGTCAACACCTTCCCTGAGTGGCATTAGAGATGTACACAAGTTTACAAAAGTGGTCAGAACGGCGCGTTTTGTCGATATGGATATTCCCTTCTGTCTGTATATTTGAACGCTGAACAAGATCCTGAGTTTTAGAGGTAATTGGCTCAAGAGCTAGCAATGCACTTTTTCTCCGAAAATTTAGGATTTTGAACTTGTTAAAAAAAACTAGTATGATTTAAATTATAAAACATACAATAGATAACTCACTTAAGATAAAATAAGTTTTATTATAAGCATTTTGTTTAACTATCTAAACTCTAAAATCTTAAGGGGCAGAAACATTTTGTATCCACGTAAATATGTAACTAATGACAAAGGTAAAGGATGTTTTTTTCTAGACCGATAGAAATTTAAATTGAAATAAAACACATAAAAAATTAAGTATGATGCCAAGTTTTTTTTTTGTTTGAAAGATATTTTCATGACGATTTCTGGCATATGTTCGCCATGACTAGCTTTGGTGAATCGGATGCGATCAGTCCGGTTTTGAACCACTGCAAAATTTCCAACTTGTTGAGCACGACGGCGAATAGATAAATTCCGAAATTTTCTAACACTATCACCTACAGCACGTACTTCGTAGTTATTTGTCTTGTTGTTGGTTTTTCATCGAGTAGAGTAAATGTTGCTCGGCATATATCAACAGTTCGACGAATAAGCTGCTCTGATGCTCGATTATGGGGACCATAAAATTCACGAAGTGCTCTATAAGTTTGGCGAACAGAACACTGATTTTTAACGTAAATTTCCACAATTTGTAACGTTGTTGCGGCGTCATTCTTTCCATGATGATTTGTCAATGCTTTCTAAACAGAAATGTCAAAACGAAATGTCATTTACCAGCTGTTAAGTGACAGCTATCCCTATCGAAAGTTCTATCAGTCTCAAAAAAATACCCGTTATCAAAACTATGAGTATTGGATTTTCGTTATGCATAATTTCAGGCTGAATTCAATAGAATTAACAGTTTTAGCGCTATGTGATGCGTGCAGGGACGCTTGGCTTTTATATCACACAGTTACAATTTCCCGATATTAATCAAAGAACAAAAATTCAAGAGTTGTGTTGGTTGCCTTGCAAATAACTATCAACTCTAGCAGTGAGTGAACTGGGTAATGATATTTGCTGATGTGTGTTTTGTCTATACTATTTCTGTGAAAGTGTAGAGAGCTGATGCATATTAGATAGCTATTCGATCATCCTTTTTCAAATCTCTTTTACAGGCAAACCAGTTTCGGCGCAGCTCCCATCTTATATTTTGTTTTTCGATATCGATAGCACAAAGCCGAAACCGGTTTATCTTTAAAGCAAATTTACCAAGGGATATTGAGAAATGCTATACATCAGCATTTTTTTTATTTTTCGGATTGTACCTGCTACTCAAGCAAAACAGCTGGCAGACTGCTTTTCTAAGTAACAACTTTTAAAAACGGTTAATTGAAATCAATTGAAATCGAGAAAAAAAAATTTTTCTTTGAGAAATTGTGTAAAGTCCTAATGAGCAAATAATATACACAATAATTTTGTTAAAAACTTTTTGAAGCTTGGATGTGAAAACTAGCTTCGGAAGTTAATTCATGGTTTTATGTTGATAACTCAAAAACAGCTATACTTTATTTACATTTTGACTTCATTGAAGGATTCAGCAGAAAATTTTACATATGAAATAGCAATCAGTGTCATAGGTTAGATTTCTTGCCGACTGGTGTAATTGTTGCAAGTTTATATTTAGTTATAAAGCTTTTATGTCTACTAGAATCATTTTATGTCTACTAGATAAAAATTGGACGTACAGGTATACTATTTTATGGCCACGCGCTTATACCCAGGGATCTACTTTATTTACTTTTCTTCTACATATACTTAAAATAATCTTAATTATGTATAATAACATTATAATTATTAGTGACTATCGTGTTGTATAAAACTAATAAAAACAAACAGCAGCAAAAAAGCGTAGTTTTTCATTATCTTCTATATCACAAATAAATCTGTGTGTTATATAGTATATGTCGTTTTCATAATAATTCGTTCTTTCTCTACGTTATATCTTGCGCCTCAGCTATGTAGCGAAATCCGATTTAAAAAATTCAAACTCCATTAACTTCAAAAAGTGGTTAAATGACTTTGGTATCAAAACTATATTACGTAAAAAAAGTTGAATGTATTCCCAAAAATTAAATGGTGTTATCATGTTTATACTCCAGATATGAGCGTATACATTTTCATCAAAGGAAAAAATGCTGAGCTAGAAAATTTTGTAGTCTATGGAGTGGAAATTCCATCTTACACAGTCAATAATACAAAATTAAATTTACACCTACATGACTTTAGATGCACCTAAACGCATTACATGTACGCTCACATTGGGCAAACCAGAGCGTACAACAGCCGAATTTAAATGCGCCCGACATTCTGCCGGATTTTGTTACAAAGTCATAGCAACATCAACGGCAACAGAAGAGAGCAAATAAGACCACCCAGAGCTATGCAGATCTCTGCCTTGCTTTAGGACAAGGGGAAGAAAACTAGCAGAGTAGCAGTTAGTTTTGTTATTGCAATCGATATTTTTTTTATATTTACAGATGGAGAATTTGCAACGAATGCCTCGGAAATCAAGTTTAAAATATATTTCCATTCCAACGTACAAAAAATCAGGTAGTAAGGTTTGAAGCCAAACGCCAAGCTGTAGTGGGTTGAAAGTGAACGGAAAGCACTAACAAAGAATTCACAAGTGGAGTCAAGTGAGATATCATTGAAAGCAAAAAAAAAAAAACAAAAAGCAAAAACATGGCAACAAATATTACAACGATAACGTAAATATGAAAAGTCGAAATAGCAGCAAGTAGGTATGCTAGTATGAATGTTGACTCGCCAGATTGTTGCGAATGTTTGTACTTAAAAATAGTATGTGTATTGAAATGCCAGCGGCATTCAAAGCGCTACAGCAGTGCGTTGAGACCTGAACATATTTCATATGCATTGATGCAATTCAATGATTTCTGCCAATGTTTTTAGCCCGAATTTTTATTTACTTTCAATTTAATAGGAACAACAAAAGCAAAATATGAAGTTTACTACTGTGTGCTCGAAGCTATCTGATGTTGCAACTATGCATCTCAAAAAATTCGTAAAGTGGAAATTATCAACGAATAAGGGTATATATTCAATGGAAAACGACTACTGGGCGTATACGTAACATGCATACAGCGGAAACGGTTAATCATATAATAGAATAAGCTATATAGGTGGAAATAATTGTTGAAGTCATATTTTGATTATTGCATTATAAATAAATCAGATAGCATGAAAGAGTGCATATAAGAAAAATAGTTTTGTGTTTGCGAATTTCCCGATTTTTCATATGCCAAATGCTTTTTGAATTATTTTGTATTTAAAAATACATAATCTCGATAAAATTTCCGAACAAAAATTACAGTGTTAACTGAATTTTTATTTTTGCACCAAAAATTCAAATTGTAACTTGCTCGATTAGTATTTGATTTAACTTAAATTAAGTGCAATCTTCCATAAATGTTTGATTTTACCTTTAAAGTATGTTTCAAATAGAAATAACAATCAACTGGTGTGTGTTTTCATTTTATTAGAGTGAAAATAATGGAAGATAGTTAGATAGTGTTCACTAGACTAGGTCACGAAAAAAATGTGCAAGCGTACTTTTAGCGGATTTGAGGGGCATACGAGTTTCCATTCCTTAAGTGTCCTGCAAACTTGTTTCTTTCGTATGGGAGCCGACCCAGTCTACTGTTCGCAGTGTTCACAGTGCGTTACAAAATCGGTTCGACAAGTTCACTTTAACATTTCATAATGTTTTTATTACCCATAATATATCCGGCTGATCTGCTTTCCAAATCGGTTAAGGAAGTAGCACCAGGTAAATTCCGACCCGTTTTCGGGGTATAGTTATTCATTTCAAATGAGATATAATCGATTCGGAATCATTTTCGAATGGTTTTGATTGCAATTCGATAATCAGTTGGAACAGCCAATGCCAGTTAATTATATTTCTTTAAAAATTATACTTTGCCAGCACCAATGGTTTTTGGGAGAGCTGAGACAAGAAAATTTTCTGAACTCCTTCGTTTTTACTTTGAATTTGTTTATGAAGTTTGTTTAAAAATAGTATTGGCTGGTATCTGTGATACTACCGTTAGGAGTTGCTACCAGTCGCAAATTCTGTAGAAAAACTTCGATTCAAATAACACGTGTCCTTAAATTATATTACTTTAACAAGACTTATGTATTTTTATAATGTTTTGCAAATATTTACTAAGGCTCAAACGAATATAAAACTAAGTATAGATTTAACATAATTATTCGGGTTTAATTTTACAATTACTTTCATTGTAACTACTCAAAGTCAAAATATTCAAATCATTAACATTATCGAAGTCGAATTCAAGAATACCTATGCATTTCGATTCCCAAAAATTTGAACGCGGTCGAAATGTAGAACATACCTGAATATAATTGTAGCATTGACTCCCTCGAATCAAGTGGAGAATATTAACATAAAAAAAAAATATGTAAAAATTTTGAAAACTTTAAATATGAGATAGCGAGTAAACAAAGAAAACTTGTTTGATGTTAGATGTCAAGGTTGGTTAATTGTGTACGCAATCCAAAATAGATAACTGTATCTAAAATATAACTAACTAAATAAAGATGGATGTTTGAACTTTTATCGGTAATACTCATCAAACTAAGCTTGAGACCGTAATATCTCTGTAGATATGAAAAACTAAATAATTTTTATTGCACATTTAGACACAAGTTACTTTTAGGGATAACCGCAGAGTAAATGCTGAAAGACGAGCTAAGCGCAAATATAGTGAATACGAGAATGAACTTCATATTAAATGACAAAGAAAATTGAGAAAGAAAGATGAGATGATGTTGTTAGCTTTCAAATTTTTATAGACAAGCATTTTTTATTTTTTGGGACTATAGAAAGAGACTTAAAAATACAAACCAAGTTTTCTTAAACTTTACTCCCTTAAGGAGTTCGAATACGAGTTTGCGGTGGAGGGCGTAAATTCGATCCTCGGAAGAAGTCTGATGAGGAGAGGCGGTGATCTCTATAATAGCTATAACTTCTAACATTTTTGTTTTTTTCTATAAATGTTTCCTATTAAAAATTGCCTGCAGCTCATACAAATTATTGTTGGTATAAATAAATTGCCTAAAAATGTATATATGTTACTTAAGGATTATCAGAATCGGGCAAACCAATGGCGCCATCTTTGGTGGATTTTCTTCCAATTTTGAGAGCAAATATTATGTATTTATTACAAAAAAAAAACAATTAATTTTTCAATCATATTGTGTCTGAAGAAAAAAGTTCGCACTTACAAACTTAGTCGAAGGTTGTTTTCTTCTACTTTTTCCCTAGCAAAAGAGTAAGCGTATAATACATTTTTTTTCTTATGCTTTTCTGAAGTTTCCAAATGAATAAAAGATAACAAAAGACCAGTGGATTATTTTTTCAACTAAAAACGGAACTTATTTTCCTCATGATCGTAATTTTCAATATATTTATATTATATTTAATTGGCGCTATAACCGCTTAAGCGATTTTGGCCGAACTTCTCATACAATTTGTGGTGTGCATCTTGATGTTGTAACACAAATTGAGGGACCTACTGTTTTTCGCCATCTTCGAACAGCAAATATTTTTTTTTTGTGAGAAGTTTTTTCATGGCAGAAATACACTCGGTGGTTTGCCATTGCCTGCCGAGGGGCGACCGCTATTAGAAAAAAAACTACTTCTATAACTGTTGATGTTACTTGCCCCGGCCAAAATTTGAACCAGGGGTTCGCTGAATGAAGCGTGCGTTATTTTTTAAAAGTGGGGGTGTTTTTTCCACTTCTCCCAGTTATCTTCTGCAAGCGGTTTTACGCTTTTATGCTGCTTTGTTGGCTTTTATTTTTGCTCTGCTTCTTTTATTACATCTCACGATCCGAATGTTAAACTTTTTGCTATATTTTAGCAAGAATGAAAACAACAAGATTTCGAATTAATTTTGCAAATTTACAAAATGTGTCTACCATTCACAAAGCGTTATTAGCATATATTCAGGATATTAGGGGTAAAAAATTTAGCCGAGGCCTAACAAATTACCGAAAATTAAAGAGATGTCGATGAGTTGGCATGCCGTAACCGAACGAACGGTCGGATTCTGAATAGTTCAAATACGAGGTTGCACGTGAAAAGTGGATTGTTTCTTCGCGCATTTAATTTTTTATACGAAGAAAATTTAGCATTGAATCGCATCAACAGATTTGTATAAGAAATAACTAGTTTCGCCATGCGTGATAATTTTTATACCCCAGTTATACAGGTAAAATGAGGATTGGGGGTATGTGGGGTATATAAAAAAACGGATCAACAGAAATTTCAAACCGTTAAACTGTATACATATATGCTCAGAAAAGCCCATTTCAATGCAACTTTGCTTTCGCTAATGTCCCTGAGTTTTAAGTTATACGCCTTAATTAGCTGCCTTTTTCTTGCTAAATATAGAAATGATTTTTCATTGCGTAGCTTCCTTCATACATTGGATTGTGAAAAAGTATCGTCATCTAAACAAGTTTATTCAAGCACGATTTAACATTTGTTAGTAAATAATATAATGACTTATTTATTCGATTTGTTATAACTGAAAAACATGAAAAACGGAAACTTCATCAATTTTGCATTAAATCATTATCGGTAATCGTTACAAACCACTAAAAGTTATGCGAAATGAATTAAACTTTGGCATTCATTGGAAAATTAACTCCATTCTTTACTGCAACCATTAAGTCTATCGATTTCGTGTGAGTGGCTGATTGCACTTTCGACCAATGTTTGCTTGAAGAAAACTTTTTCCTCCAACAGCTCAATGATTAGTAATGACCAAAGTCCATTCAAGCGCATGTTGTTTAAGCCCATTTTTGCATTTTTGTTTTTGTAATAGTACTCAAACTTTGTGCACATGCAACCCTCTTAATTTATTATAGTATTACACTCACGCCCCTAACCCACAACCCTACCATATCAGCTCGCTTTGCGGCGATGAAGAAAAAGCAGCACAGCCGCAGCTACCTTGGGAATTTCGTGATAGCAGGAAAATTCTTACATATATACTTATCGATTTTATAAGCGCTCTCTATTTTTTCGTGCTTTATGTTTTTGTGCGATTCGGTTTGAAGTATTTCTTGCGGTTTCTGTGCGCCACAAACAGAGTAGTGAATTGCTCTTTTGTTCTACCTGCCGGCCTCAAATCCTTCGACATGCAACCACACATCAGCAGCAAGGCTAGTTGATTATCCTTTAGTCTTACATTGCCATTCATTACATTTATAATAGAGTAAAGTGAGGGTGCCTTATAGCACGCTATGCAGAATGTATGCTATCAACTCACGCAAACAGTGATATAAAAACCTTACATAGTACCGACATAAATGCGTATGAAAATTATAAAAAAAACAAAAAGCAGTCTCATGAAAAGAATGAAACTTTGTATAATAAAAACGCAAAGAGCGCATTAAACTTCATGATTCATGAATTTCTTGAAAGCGCATTATAGCAGTGACATGCGTGATTGTCTTACACAAAATTCTCCGTGCATGCTGATTGTTTTCGTCTTTTTTTTTTTGTCGAATAGTGTTTTTCATTGTTCGGTATGTCCTTTTTTGAACTACAATACGAAAATAGTTTATGTAATAGTACCGTTGATTGATTTGTCGTTTTTCACCAATTTAACTAAAACTAATATTTAGCATGGAAATAGTCAAAGAAATATGTATGCAATGAATTTTACAAAATTCATAACGGTTTCTATGATAAATGTTATTTTATCAAGCTTTTCTTAAAATATAGTGCAACTTATAATGAAGACTGTATAAATGACAGAGAGGTTTCAGAAAAATTTAGAATTTTACTCAGGTTTTTGGAAGCGTTCAGTTGAATTGATTATAATAATTAATATGTTAAAAGTTTCTGTTAATTTGTTAGTGTCTTTTGCACGGTATTTTATGTTTTCTTCCACGTAAATGCACATCGCAATATTTATGACATATATGGAGGAAATTGCTTAAAATCGTCGGCAAAAATGTTAATGAAATTCGACCAAAATTGTAAGCTATTTCACACCTGCGCCTTTTTACGCCAAAAAATGGCACAAAAATTTAGCAGAAAAATAACGAAAAATATCTAACCAGCATAAAAATATTATAAGAAAAGCACACTCTTCATTCTGTGTCAAAACCGTTAAAAATTTTCCGATAGCTTGGGGATGAAAAATATTAGCTATGTGCGGGTCGTTCCGGTATCGTAGAACCAACTGTCGAGGGAACGCTAACTATAAAATGATCTGGATAGTTGCAGTAGGAAAAGGTCATGCGATTGTTACTTTAAGTCCAAAAAGTGACCAACAAATTAAACATGGACTTATAGACCAATATTTCTTAAACAAATGGTTTAAGGAGCAAAAACAATATACAACTTTTAGGTAAAAATAAACCCGTTATTAAGATTTTGAATTTGTTAAATCTCATTTTTCTAACGGTGAATATAAATTTGTTCACATAATACCATCTAGAAAGCTTAAGCAACTTATAAACAGAACGAAATTATATTGTTTTCAACGTACCACGTCCGTATTCTAAAGCTGGGATTTTTACGCATTCTGCTCTATAATTCTATTATCAAATTTGAACGGGTTTTCTACATGATTTAATAAAATAGCAATATTTTTTCTTTTTGTTTTATGAGAGATGAGCGTATTTTTCCTGAGTTCTATAAATTTCGAAATTATGTTTATTGTTGTAAAATGTAAAGGATGCACCTAATTTGATAGAGTTGCATGCAGTAGTTTCGAAGAAATCCAATCCAATCCTGGTGCGCATAATTTGAGCAGCAAATTACTTTTTATAATTACTGAAATAACGGATTCATTTTGATTTTCGTAAATTACCCTTATGTGAGAGGTGGGCATGGTTTTGTCTCCTTTCTATAATTTTCGAAATTTCAATTTTACTATGTTGAAATCTATAATATGTACCAAACTTGGTAGTTTTATGAGTAGTTTCGTAGTTCCAAATATTTGCTTCAAAGTGGGCGGTGCGACTCAAATTTTCATTTTTTTTTTAATTTTCGACTATTTGTAATTTGTTTGTTTGTAACCTACCATCGGTGAGATAGGCGTGGGTTTTGACCGAATTCGAAATCATGCATATTAAGTTTGATCCATAATGTGTACCAAATTTGGAATAGTTTAATAAAGTATTTTATGCATATTTGCTTGAAAATGGCCAGTGCTACACAAATTTTTCTCATCTTTTTTTCAACGCTCACCTTTTTCTCTCTAAACCAATGCTACATATGAAATTTGAGTACATTTTAAGATACTGATAGGGTAATCTGAACCTTGACCCCTGGACAACAAGCGTTAACCGTTTCCAATCGGGACCAAATTTATATGTAACACTTTCGATTATAATAGCAGCGACTTCGGATATTTGACGAAAAGAAATAATTTCATTACTTTGAGTCTCTATAGATTGATCTGAACATTGAATCCTGTGCGACACGTCTTTTAATTTTATATTTTCGGTTTTTTTCTTCAGACGTTGAAGTGTCAATGAAAGCTCCCAACAATAAAGAAGAACTGTCTGTTGAAGGGGCTCTTTAAATAAAACATAAATTAAATTAGATTCTCTGCTACTACTATCTGATCAAATGAATTATCGCAAGTATAAAAAACAAAACTAGAAAACGCTGCGAAATCAGGTTAAAGACAAAACAAACCAAACTTGAAAAGGAATGACGGTAAATCGTTACAATAAACATACATCATACATTTCACCCTATCGAAGAAACAGAATATCAAAAGGAAACAAGTTTTACGTTTAATTTTTTAGAAATGGTTGCCAGTTATCTTGAACATTTTATTGAACTAAATAGATGAATTGAATATGTGATATTTAATACCAACATAAAGGTTTGCACCTACAATAATAAACTAAAAGGCATTCAATTTAAAATTTAATGAAATATTTTTAAATAGAGTTGCCATCTAAGGTGTGAATTCTTTGAAATAGTAAATTTAAATATAGCAAAACTGATTTGAAAGAAAACTTTTTGGCTAAAGCTTATATCAATGTATCAAAATGAATGTGAAAAGAGGCTCATGAAAAATAATGTGAAAACTTCCGTGTGGTTTCGTATGCACTGTGAAACAGCGACTGAAGTTAAGTATAGTTTTGATCTCAAATGCCAAGCAATTTTGTTTGCATGAATTGCAAAAATAAATCATTTCATCCGAAAATCAATAGTATGAATATGCAACAGGCTGCAACTTTTTTACTTCTGCTTTTCATTTCTTCTTATTTTCAGTCCAAACCTAGTAAAACACAAGTTTTTAATATTTGGATTTTCGCATATTGCATAATTTATATAATTTAATCTCATATATATAGATACGTGTTGTTTGGTTGCTTCGTTTTTTCCCCTAACCCAACTGTCTATCGTTGGCACTTAAAACACTACTATTATCTGAAGTCATACAAAAAATAAACCAAGCAGGCTGCTATAGATAGCTCGCTTTGATTACACACCTGCACGCGATAAACTAGGTCACAAGTCACTTGCTTAACTAGCATCAGGCTATTATTAGGAGTGACATTTAACAGTATTTAAAAATTTAAATTTTATGGATTGAAGAAGAAATAGAGTGTCGACATGGGTTTGCACTTTGTGATATGACTTAATTGATATTCTCAGTTAGTGAATTTATATAAACAGATGCATTTGCACATATATATCTACTATGTAGGTTCACACTTTCCACATTGAGAGTACAGTGTTTTAGCCAAATTATATAAACGGATAACGTAGGGACATTCACATAGCAGGAATAAAGTTTTGCAGCGTTATTGCATTGAAATTAATTTCATATACATACATGATATGCATTATATCCTCTCTCACACATCTAGCGCTAATTCTCGGCCTTAATGGCAACGTAAATAGCCTTCGACCTTTCAGGGACAGGGTGAGTGAGAAATGGCGGCTATGTCTCTTCCATTATTTGATTCACCTTAGGGTAGAATTGGTTTCGCACAACAAATTCTCCACCAGACAACTGACGGCAAAATTATTTAGTTACTGCTGTAAAGTATTTTACGAATAGAAAGTGCATTTAAATTAATTTAATTCATTCCTTCTTCCTGCTTCCAAATGCCTTGGCGTTCCCCGGTTTTATTTATTGCTTGGAGACTTTTTTTCGATCAAACGTAAAACATATACATACCTATGTGTTTGTGTAGCAACCGAATTTCTTTTGAACTCACACCCATAACAATTTGTCATTTCTCTGAATACCTTTCTTTTTACACACATACATCATAAAAAATTCAATTACCCACGCTTGCAATGTTAGCATATAAATTTCCTGTAAACACATTAACAGGCTGCGCGTTCTTTAGAGTAACTATAAAGTCGCACATAATGGTGGCGATAAAATTTCATTGTCCGCTATCCCTTTACCTTCTCCAATCCCAATTGTCTTCGAGCTCCATTTCCATAGCCGCCCAGCTCTTTTGTCCTTTTTCCCGCCCTCTGTGCGTAGCTTCATTGCGTGCCGCTGTTGTTGCCAATTTAGTTTATTTACTTCTGTTGTTTGCTTAGTGATTTGTTTGACTTGCGTGTCAATGATGACACAGCAGGCGGACAGTTCACAATAAAAACATCCACACGAAGCAATAAGAATCCTGACAGTCACAAGATATACCCATACATAATACATACGTAGGTTTCTTATGTAATACATACATACCACTTATTATGCGTATATTTACTATTTTATGTGTAAAGTATAGCAGTGCGGTCAAAATTTATTTACTTTGCCCTCATAATGTACTGAAAATGGCAACTGCAATATTAATTGCGTTCATTCAGCATCTGTAGCATACTTTACGGAGCATTAGCAGAAATGCAGAGAAATGTACGCTTTTTGGTCACTCAAACATTCAGTTGCTTGCTATTTGCTTAACAGTTGCAAATATGTTGGAGAAAAATTATATAAAGGTAAAATTTGCAAGACGCTGCCTAATGAATTAAAGCTGAAGAAATGAGCATTGATAATTTTGCGCGAATATTTAGTTGCGAACTCTTGTCAAAAATAATAGTTAATTTGTATTCCAATATTGAATCATGTAAAGCAAGGTTTATGGTCGTACTGAAGAAAGCTTGAATTTCGCTAAACGTGTTTTTTTTTTTGCTATATGTATGGAATGAACAACATATTCACTTCTATTGAAAAAAAAAAAGTTGAAAGTTGAAAAAACTGGTCACTATAATTTTAGAATAAAGGCAGGCTCCCGCTTAAATATCTAATTTGGTAAAAGAAATGCGAGTGCAAATAAATTATTTTTGAGCGTATATAAATTTTTGACGTAGTTTTTATACAATAGAGGTTCAAATCCGGAAGATGAAAGCGCCAATGAGTTTAAGTGAAATTTGAGACGGGGCTGAATAGCTAAGAAACCTTTTAGAAAATATTAACTCATACTCTGTAATGAATACATATCGACTTCATTTTATACTATTTGTATCAGCAAAGCCCAAAATTAATAAATTTATACGAACAAGGCTATAAAGTGAACATTTTAATAAATACCCATTTAAAATGTATCTCTTTAATCAAAATACGTGCAATATGCATTTTAAATTCCTGCTAATTTCACAAATGTGTAAAGACGATCGCACATCGATTTTTAGAGCCGAACCAAATGGAACTAAACATATCCAAAGTCCAATATAACGAATAATCAACGCTGAATATTCTAGGTGTTTATTATTTACAGACATATATAATTCACAGCCATTTAAAATCAAAACATAAACACACCTATATTTGTAAAAATAAAAATAAAAAGATTATATTTTTAATGCTCGATATTTTAGAACTTTATATTGAAGTATCCACACAACTGATTCCGTATAACGGCATTTAGCTGACCTGCAGCACTAAATAGTTACCCACTAGACACACTCGATGGAGGAGCAGGTAGATATTTTTAATAAATTTATATGACTAGTGTCCAAAAATTTTCCAATTTATTGGCAGTATATGATCATTGAGAAAAGTGACCAATTAGTTATTCAACGAGTAATTTCTTTCAGTGTTATTACTGCACATCATATCGCTATCATGTAAAGCCCACATAAATCTGCTTTAATATTTTTCCAAAGAAAAACATATTTAAAATATCAAATTGTACAAATTTTAAATTCGATCAAATGTCGGTTTTTTCTTTGGCCTAATTCAAACCGAAACCAAACCAAACTTTGGTGGCTGAACATGGCCTATGTCGAAGTTCGGTCAAACTCTACAGATGTCATAGCTTATAAAATAAAGACACCGAACGAAACTAAAGACAAGCTAATTTATTATAAGACGGGTATTAAGAAGGACCGCAAATAATGCTTATTTTTCAAATTTCCACTGTAAAAATCAATTTGAAATTGAAGTACAGTATGCATAATAAATAAACCAGCATAGTCAATATTTCACAGAAACATGAATTTTTATTTGTGTTATATAACTTATATTTATTAAAACACTCAATGACTAACAAAAAATTAAAATTATGAAATTAAATTGATAAGTTTAAATTAAATTAAATTGAGTTAAGGGGTCGTGCACATATTACGTAACGCGCTAGGGAGGGGGATGGAGTTGCGATTTCTGACAAAGTGTGACATGTGATTTCCCTTTGCCTAATATATAACATATATAAATTAACATTGCATTTTATTCTACGATTCATAAAAACAATTTTTCTGAAAGCGTGACATGGGGGGGCGGGGGGTTCTGAAATGATCACAAATCGCGCTACGTAATATGTCCACGACCCCTAATAGTTATTTTTTGCTTGGAAAATTATAAGTATTATGTTTTTTTTTTGCTTAAAAAATTCAATTTTGCTCTTTGAATTAAAATGTATTGCTTATAAATTAAAAGTTATTCATTGAGTTTAATTTTTTGATCTAGAAATAAGCCATTAGTTTTAGCGCCGAAACTGCACCTACCACTTTGGGCTCAGATTACAGGGACATTATGTAAAGCTTGTGCCAATCTATATATGTAAATACTTATAAATAAATACGAAATTTAAAAAGAACACTATTATTTCCCAAACAATACAAAGAATTTAAAAAATATTTTCTATTTAGTTTTTCAAAAACTACAAAAGAATTAATAATTATTAAAACTTAATTTTTTAGATAGAACTTATAGCTCTCCTTGGTATTAAAACCCAGGGACTATTCTTGAAAAAAGAAGTGTGAACGAGTTATGTATTTTATGTTCATCAATTGGTAAAATATCAGATGAAGAAATATGAAATATTGACAATTTTTAAATTGATAATTTTAACTAACTAAATAATTTGGGAGAAATATATTTAGCTAGTGAAACTTTGAAGAATAACTTAAGTAATAAATTTTTTCCATTACACCAGACATAAATACACTGTCCACATGTTTTTAAAACCTTCTGCCAATTCTGCGACAAAACTTAACCCAATAAAGTTTTAACGTTTAAAACATAGTTGCACCCTAACAGAACTGTTAGTTCTGTAATGCATCGAGTTTAACTTTTCCAAATCTATTAGAGGCATGTCACCGCTTTAAATAATACGGGCTCGATCTTTCAGCCTTGCAAATCCTTCGACACTTATTTCCAATCCAACCACTGATAACATTAAGAAAATGCTGCAAGGGTATATATATTTTTCAAACAATGCAAAATTCAATGGGATAGCCTAAGAAATCCTTCGGAGAGCCGAATGTTGGTGTAACTACTGCTCCCGTACCCATAATTTTAATTATAAGTTAATTTATCAAATAAATAAATACATAAATAATGTCTCAATAATTATAGTTATATATCGGCAAAGCATAATTTTGTCTGTCTACTCTAACAAAATTGCTAGCCACCATTATTACAACCATCAACAACTTTGTCGTTTAATAATTGCTATATATTTTGTGATGATTTACGAAGCAGCAGGTTATGGCATAGTTTTCGATAGCCCGCTGTTCGCCAACAATATGAGAATGTCCTACAAAGTGATCCATTTTCATAAGATGACTGCGTGGTGCTAGCCACTAAAGTCTGCGCTGACCATTACAAGTCGCACAGTGCAATGCCGATGTCAATACAAACGCAAAATTCAAATTTCGCTATTTAATTTTCTTTAGTACAGTTTTATTAAGATATCTCGAATTAAGGAATGCACAAAATTTTAAAGGAAAATAGGAAGAATATGCTTTCTTTAGCTCTGCCGAAGCCTTTACACCTTTCATGAAATCGTCAATTTTAAAATACAATTTATTTTACTCATGTCATATATAAAAGATATACGTACTATTACCTGTTTGAAGTCTCGATAGTAAAGAATTCACAAAATTGCACAGTCAAAGAAAAAAATCATAATAGTAGTAGTACGGTTACACTGTGCAGCGTCTACTCATAAGGTTGGTTAATTTGCAGCACACTAACACATACATATAAGCATGC
Organism: Anomoia purmunda; assembly: GCA_951828415.1. Classification (NCBI taxonomy): domain Eukaryota; kingdom Metazoa; phylum Arthropoda; class Insecta; order Diptera; family Tephritidae; genus Anomoia; species Anomoia purmunda. The sequence continues at coordinate 56,570,724 of OX639993.1, forward strand.
ACATTTATACTAATATTGCAATACTGAAAGCAATAAAGGCCGTCGGGCCCGTCCGCCAGAAATCTCATTTCGCGCATTTATTTCACTTAAAATTCTGCACTGTGACTTGCACTGAGATAGAAAAAAATTTACAGTAAATGTATTGCAGGATGCTAGGAAAACCCAGAAAGGGAAATATCAACATACATTGAATATTAGTAGCAGGAAAAGGAGTGTGTATGACAAGATAGCGTGAAAATGAAAAAAACTATAATTTTTCAATTTGACTTGCATGCACACAAAATAAAAATACTAAACGATCCGCAAAATGTTATTAGTATAATAAGAGCTAACGGCTTACGAACACTATACCCATAATAATAATTACATTGTGGAAACCTTAATTTAACTCAACTGCACTTTATGAAATAAAATAATTGCAATAATCAAGAAAAAAAATATTGAATGAATTAATGCAAAATGTAAAATTTTTCTCGTAAAAATTAATACTTGAGTAAAAAAAAACCAATATAATTTGGCGTTTACGTCTCGTAGCTCGACAATTCAGGGTTATGTGGTTTACAGACTACTTGAGATAAAAAAAAGAAAAATAATTAATTAAACATTTCACATAGTAATAACTTATAAACTTAGTTTCAGATATCGAAAATTCTATATCTAAATCATTTTGGAGCAAATTATTGTCTTGAAACGTACAAAGGTTTTTTATGGCGCTCAATACGAGTCTCATGAGAGTAGAGTCTCCAAATGAATGCAGCATATCCAAGCTTAGAGCATACTAGAGCTGCAAACAATAATTTTAATTGCGATTTTTGCTTGTACCGTAGTCCAGATGATTATGAAACAAAATTTTTGTATCAAAAATCACTCGGACATCTGATATCCAAAGTGCTTAATCGAGAAACACCGATATAATAAGAAGTAGAAATGAAGGACCGGTACTTGAAAAATGAAAGACGAAAACATGTATATTTAGTTGTAGATAGTTTAGATTGGGCCAGACCAAATCATTATTAAGATCTGATTAGAGCTAGAGAGGACCGAGCAGACCAGTGGAAAATAACAATGGGCCTTCGATGCTACCCTAAATCGAGATGAGGCAATTAAAGGTCGCGGGTGAGCATTCTCCAATACCTCTACAGATATATGAAATATATGATTTTACTCAGGACAAAAACACGGAATGAAATTCTAGACTATCAATTGTAGTTTAAACACCAAGAGCGAGTGATTGACTTTATCAAAAGATTTGAAGAAATCGGTGTGAGCAATATTTACCGTGCGACAATTATTATAAACAAAAATTTCGGTGACAATCGCAAGGGTAGTGACAGTTGACCTACTAGACTGAAAACCATGCTGATTTATTAATACTAAGCTCTTAGCCGCAAAATATATTTTTTTTTTTTTTATTATTATTATTATTATTATAAAGAGAAACAATTATAAATAATTGCTACACTTAAAAGATTTTAAAAGCACTGGCTGCCAGGGCCGTCGGCTTGATAAAATTAACATATTTAGGTATATTATTGGTGCAGAGAGCAGTAATGTTTAATTATATATCTAGTTTACATAGAGATACAAATTTTGATATGATATTAACGTTAGTTTCATTGTTAGATTTAAGGTAAAAAGTAGGTTTACTGTTAGGAAATAGTGCTGCTCTTACATGTTGAAGTCCAGAGCAATTATCAAGCAGGTGTGGCACTGTTAGGTTGCAATCGTCGCAAAAGGGGCATGGATGTGCAGCTTGTCCATTGAGCAGGTGTGAGTGTGTAGTTATCGTATGCCCAATTCTGAGTCTGATGAAATTTTTAACGTATTTTATTGGCAGGTTTGCAGAAAAGGTCGATCTTGTCCCTTCGGAATTGCAGGTTTTATAATAGTGCTGGTAGTTACTCCATTCCGTTCGCCGCTTTTCTTGCAGGTGTTTTTTGCACATTTTACGGATATCTACATTTGTGGGGTAGTGGAATAGGTGGAGTGGTTCGGTGCCAGCTTCTTTCGCCCTTTTATCCGCAATCTCATTTCCTTTTATACCTGTGTGTCCAGGGATCCACATTATTTTTATGTACCTATTCTTAAGAAGAGTTTCGCGGATTTTGTAAACCAGGTGGCATTCATTTGATGGATTAAGGATGGCATCTATTGAAGACTTACTGTCTGTACAAATAATATGCTTGCTGTTTTTAAGAGAGGCATACAGTACTGCTTCAAGCAAAGCAACTGCTTCTGCAGTAAATGCTGAGCAGTATGTGGGCAGCGAACCGACGGCAATGGTGGCACCATGTATGTTTGTCACAGCAAACGTTGTACTGGTATCCGATTTAGATCCATCAGTGTAAATAATTTCCCAGCCTTCGATATATGGTTGCAAGGTTTCATTAAATATTTGTAGGTATTCATTGGAGCTGGTTTTGTTTTTATGATGGTTCTGAACAGCGGTGATAATTGGAGATTTTGGTATCATGAAAGGTGGATGGGACGCAGTTTTTATTAATATTGGTGTTGAAGTTATGTTCATTTCCTGCATTAAAGATTTGCATCGCGATAATGTGGATCCTTTTTCAGTTTCGCGCGCAGGGAGCAGAACTGAGTTAAATTGGGTAAATAAAAGCTTATTCCGGCAATGAAGGAGTTTTGTTATTAGCATAATTGTGTTGTGCTCAGTCCTGTTCGAGATGTCAGGTAGCCCGGCTTCAGTGAGGATTGCTCTGATTGGTGATGTAGGGAACGCGCGTATACTCCTTCTTGCGGCTGCGTGGTATGGTGCATGTAAGAGCTTTATATGTTTTTTAGCACATTTCCCGTATATTGGAAGTCCAAAATCAATTTTTGAGAGTATTAGTGATTTTGTTATATTTATAAGGGTATTAGTGTGTGTCAAACAATGTTTAGAGGAAAGAAATTTTATGATATTTAGCCTAGAAAAAATACTAGTTCTTATATACTGACAATGTTGTTTAAAGCTAAGTCTCTTATCAAAAATTAGGCCTAAAATCTTTAGGGTATCTGAATGGGGGATTGGAACGTTATTTAGGGAAAGCGGTGGGAAGAAGCAGTTATGTTTCCGGCATATGTGGAACGATGAGCATTTATTAAGGGAAATGTTGGCACCTGAGATTTGGGACCAGTTGTTAATGCTTTTAAGTACATTTATGAAGGTTAGTTCAACTTGCTTCAAATCTTTGACCTTGGAGAAAATAAGGACATCGTCAGCATAAATGACATGTTCCACATAGGAAAAAGAGGCGATTATTGAGCTTAGTTCATTAAAGGCAATTGTGAACAGAGCGACAGAGAGTGGAGATCCTTGTGGTAGTCCGTTATGGAGCATGTGAATACTAGAGTTGTGGTTGTTGACTCTCGCGACGAATTTACGATTTTTTAGAAAAGCTTTAATAAAATTGTAAATTTTTTTTCCGATTTTCCAACGCTTTAGCTCTCTAAGAACAAGGTGTTCGCCGACTCTGTCGAAAGCCTTCTCAAAATCCAAGCTCAATACTGATAGATGATCTCTAGTTGCCAAAGTTGTGGATGCAACGTGTTCGAAGTATATTAAAGGTTCTATAACGCCTATTCCTTTTTGAAACCCAAATTGGTGGGGAGATAAAAAATTATTTGTTTTGGCGAACCACATAATGCGCGTTGAAATTATTTTCTCCAAGATTTTGGACATGCAGGGAAGAAGGGATATCGGTCTGTAGCTAGTTATGAGGGAAGTGGGTTTGTTGGGCTTTAGGATAGGGATGATAGAGGAGATTTTCCAATCCTGGGGGTATATACCGCTGTTAAAAATTTCGTTATATAGATTAACGAGTCGTGTTTTTAAGGAGTTGGGAAGGTTTTTGAGGATGGGGTAGGAAATTTTGTCTTCACCAGGAGTTTTTCCAGACATTTTGAATACTGTGGATTCAAATTCGTCTAGAGAGATGGGGGACTCTATTGCTATGGCGCTGGGAGAGGGGGAAGGGTTGTCATACATTTCTGTGGCGATTTGGTCTTTCAGAGTGTTGAAGTTGTTATGGAAATTCGAGGCGTGTGAGTATTTAGACCAGGTGGAAGCGAACTCCTCAGCTATATCACTAGCAGGATATATGGGACCGTGGGAGGAGTGAATGAAAGGGATAACGGAAGATGGGGAAGAACCGGTAAGGATTTTTATTTCCGTCCATATCTGTTTTGGACTTGATTTGGGATTAATGTTTGAGGTGATCTTTTCCAGTGAGTTATATTTCGCAATCTTCAGTTCTTTTCTGAATGCCGCGTTGGCTTTTTTGTAGTTAATTAGGTTTATGTCAGCCCTATTCTTTTTATATTTATTCCACAAGATTTTTTTATTATTTCTAAGAACAGTTAGAAGGTTGGACCAGTATGGCAATTTGTATCGAAATTGTTTCTTGCTGTTTTGCGGAATAGCTACGTGAGCTGCTGATCGGATAATGGTTTTTATAGCCGCGGCTTCAGCGTTAATGTTTTTTGAGCTAGGCTTTTTGCTTGAAAAAAAAGTGGAGATTGATCGAAATTCGGGCCAATCAGCCTTATCAGTGAGGAATTTTGATTTACGTTTGACTTGTGACCAACCAGGACAGGAGAGGGTGGTGAAGAGTGGAAAATGGTCGCTGTTATGAAGGTCGTCTAGTGTGCGAGATGAAAGTTTGGGGGCGATAGATGGGGAGGATAGGATGATGTCGGGGTGGGAGAAGGTCTTGTGGGTTGAGAAGTGGGTAGGTGAACAGTCGTTAAGGACTATTAGATTATGGGAAAGGACTAAGTCTTCTATAATCTGGCCTCTTCTGTTTGAATATGGAGAACCCCATAGTGGGCTCCAGGCGTTAAAGTCTCCAAGCAGGATAACCGGCGTATTGAAAGTGTTTAATATATTTGTAAGTTCCCTGTATGTGAAATTTTGATGGGGTGGAATATAACAATTTATTAATGTTAGTTTGTATCCGATATCCACTTCGATCGCTAGGCAGGATATATTGGAGGCTATGGGGATTTGTTTTTGGTTCACTGTTTTTTTGATAAAGACAGCGATACCTTGCTTGTGCGTGACGATTTGGCTGCGGTTGTGATAGTAAGAAATGTACTTGTTAGGCGGATGGGCTGTATTGTTATGTGGAAGATGAGTTTCCTGTAAGGCGATGAAATCTGGGTTTAGTTCATTTATTAAAATATTAAGGTCTGCATAGTTGTTGAACAGACCGTTTAAATTCCACTGAAGGATGCGAAACATTTACTCTGTCATATCGTCTTGCAGGGGCAAGGGGTTGGATGGTAGAATAGGATTAAGGGGGGAAGTAAGGTGAGAAAGCAATGATGAGATCATTACGCTTGTTGTTGGGTCATCGACTGATATGATTGGCATTGGCATATATTTTTTTGTTTGGCAATAAATTCAAGCAACTTCGAAATTGTTGATAGTTGTTGACACACCACATTCTGTAGATAAATGCGAAACAGTGCCTTAAGAGGCATCAGGATAAACCATCTACATCCGTTTGCTTTGTCGATTCATATCCATATTATTCAGCCCTATTCTGCATTTCGACTCGAATCGAAATTTTCTCAGTTTGGTAACTTTGGTATTCTGCGTTTCGATGAGTTTCGATCAATCTTCGAAATTTACAATTTTATGTATTCTACATTGCGATCGTAGTTACGTTTTTGTAAGTTGAAATTTTGTTGGCGGAGGACGGTTAGATTTTTATTTTCGTGTACTTTTAAAATATAATTTTCCCAAAAATGTGAGTCAAACTTGTTGTTGATAGTTCTGAAAGTCATCAACATGATTTTTTTAAAGTTTTTTTAAAGTTTTTTTGGGCTTTATTGATGTTTTTTGATAGGTTTGCAGGTCAAAAATAACAACTCCGGAGCAGTATGAAAAATTGGCTGATATAATGGCAACAAAATCGGAATTAAGATTTATCATTTTCAAACTCAATTTCTTACAATTCGTCACTCATGTGAAATGGATCACACATATGTCGCAATCTTCTCCTTTCAACTTTTGTGTCACCATTCTCGGATGCGTTGTCGTCCTCCTCAAGTAGTATGGCCGCGGCTATTGAATCCATTACGCGATTATATTTTTATTTATTTTATTTAAAAAACAATAGTTTGGCCACGAATTTGTATCTGTTTGCTTTATTTTGTTTCAATTTCACACATTCCAAGGCAAACAGCTGATTTCGAAAAGGTTGCCGCTCTTTCTCTTTTTCTTTCGATTCCGCCGTAACTCGGAATACCTAATTCCAATCGATGCGGGCTGATTGAGTGTTAAGGGCAAGGCCCCAAAATTAACTAAAGACTCTACATTTATAAAAATATTACTATACTCTTATGACTCTGACTTAAAAGTCAAGAATTCGCAAACGTTTCATTATAAAATACATCGGACGGTATACTTCAGATCGAGTTCTTTGATTTAATTTTAGCCCAGCCAAATAATTGCGTTAATTTCTTTATGAGCCAATGTAATCATGGAATATATTTTAATAAGAGAATGGTGAGAACGTTGCATCTCAATTGATTTGAATGCGAACTGAAAATATGTTATTCCCCATAATATGGTTATAAAATTGAACTAGCAACTTTGGGCATCTTGGAAGACACCAGTGCCGAAATACAGCCAGGTCACGCTATGGCCACGTTAAGCATTCAAATGCCCGAAATTATTGTTGTCTTTATATATATTATATTTCAATAATGTATAATATACTTTGAAATTGTTCCGTAAATAAAACGTTTCGATGAAAAAACATGTTTGCTGTTTTAAAGCGTGGCTTTGTGGAGATTTTTTTTTTTACAACCCAGATACTATTTCTTTAAATTACTTGACCAAATAATATTCACATAGTCGATTAAGAAGAATTACAACAATAAAATTCTTCATAATCTGTGCAATTTGTTTTAAAAAAATGGTGATCACTCGTAATTTCGCTGTAGTAAATATATAATACTTATATATTAACAACTTATTCATAGCGAAAATATACTTGAAGTTCGTCCTAAATATACCACTTAAATATCTGCAGTTCAAAATATAATTTGCACTCACTTGAATAAAAGTAGGTTTTACTTTTGAATAGACATTTGCGCGACCTAAAACAGCAGCAGCATATACATATGTATGTACATAGATATTCAACGCATAACTATGGGTATTCAAACCCAAACATTTCGATGTACTTTATGTGCACATACCACAAATACACGAACATATTTGTACAAGCAAAAAAGTTCTTGCCATATATTACCACAAGTCAACACTTGCAGTCAGGATAAATTGAAAGCAGCTCGTCCCGCAGGCGAGCGAAACTCGTCGAAAAAGTCATTGGCGACAAGTCGACACGTCCTGATTGAGTCTGTGAATGAATACAGTATTGGTATGTAACAGTGACGACACTTGAATTGCAAGGAAGCAAATTTTCTGCATCAGTAAAAGCACAATTGAAAGTGCGACAAGCGCACACACTCCGAAATATCAAGAAGTAGTCAGTCAAGCAAGCAGCTTACATGAATCACAACAACATCACCAACATAAAAGAAAAAACGAAAAAGCATTGCTTGCTAACAAACGCTAAAAACACACACTTGACACAAGTTATCCGCACGCATAACCGGCAAACAATGTTGCCAGATTTAAAAACGAAATATTTCAGCGGAAATCTTGAATTGAAGCTCTATGCTTAATACTGGCTACTTCCAAAAGTCCTTGTTTTAAATTTTACAGGGATCGCAATAACTTTTATTAATCAAATTTTTAATCGCCGTTTGTTGCTTAGAAAAAATCGTAATTTCTTGAGCTATATAATCATTATTTCTTAGATATGTATTTTTTGCCTGCAAGACAAAACTTAATTTGAGTGAAAAAAACACTATAAACTAAGTTTTATTTGCTGAGCGATAAATGAGACGCCAAAAGTAACGATTATTTTATTCAATGCCGTGAAAGGTAGAGCTTGTCACAACGATGTTGATTTAATTCCTATACACGTAGTATTTCTCTTTTTTATGAAACCAAATACTCAAATATTGGCAATATTTTTCAAATTAAATTTTTATGAAAACAAATCTCAGATAAACTCAAAATATCGGCATTAAAATTGAACATTTTTTATTTAGAATTTTTAGAGTTTACTTCAGTTTTATATTTTTTAACCATAAAGTTTTCAACATATTCTTTCATATACCTATGTTATGTATACACGAATTTTGCAGCTTTGTTATAAGGCTCGTGACAGGCTGATGAGTTCGCTCGGCAAGGTATCCTTGAAGTTATTACTCCATGCAGGTAGAGGGTGGGGGTCCCTTTGGCTGCCTACGGATTTCTCTTGGACAGATGGGCTCTCTGTCGTCTCATCGAGCGCTGGGAAAATGTCACGACATAAAAAATTGCAAGGGCCCCCTGGCCGAGGGCGGACCGTGGCCATTCGTAGGAACCGCGGTCGCTTACTAACCGGCAACTCTCGACCCTCGTAGGTGTTTTGACTGGTCATTGGACGATGGGTATCCATGCGGTTAAGCTGAATATAGTCTCTGACCCTTTTTGCCGCAGCTGTATGGAGGATGATGAGGTGGAATCATTTTTTAATTTTCTGCTCAGCTGGCCTGCCTTTGCGAGACTGAGGTTCAAGTACCTAGGCTCGTACTTCCTTAGTACTCCAGAAGAGCTTTCTGGGATGGAGATAGGTGATTTGCGTGACTTCATTCGGGTTAATCATTCTTGGTTTTCCGATTTTAGTTAAAGTTCATATAACAGGTGGTATCACAATGGACTCCTATGTCTCCTCCGCCTATGTCTAAGTGAGTTCCTATTGCGGGAACTACCACATTATCCTAACCTAACCTATAAGGCTCGTATCAAAACAAATCTCTTTTTTTTTCTCAAAAAATTCTTCATTTGTGGCAACGCTGGACGCAAGCGAATATGTATATTCATATGGGTATATATATACAATTGTATGTACATCCATATGTGCTTCCTTGAGTATTTGGTATTTGGTGTGGAAATGAGTTACCATATGTGTCACTGATTTTTTAAAAAACAAAACACAGAGAAGTGAGTAATAGAGATGTGTGCGAGTAGCACAAAAAGAAATGTTGCTTAACAACAAAAAGGTACTGCAAAAATTTAATTCAAAGCGGATAAAAAGATTTAGTAGTGAAAGCGCTAAGAACGAGGGCGATAGAATGCAGTTGACTGCAGGGTGTGCTGGTGGTTGGATAGAGTTTGTATTAAATATGAGAAAGAAATATATAGTAAGTATATGTTGGTCTTTACGCAAATGCAGTTGCACAAATAACGGGCAACGAGAATGTGGTGATGCGGCAAAAAGAAAGAGTGAAAATGTACCTTGTTTGTTCTAATAACCCCGTAGAGATCAATTAGACTGGTATGGGGTTATCCAAGGCTTTTTTAAATGAAAAAAATTAAGGGTTGCACATAATTTTTTTTTTTTTTGTTTTCCAAATTCGGAATTATAAATGGAGTAAATTAGTAAATAGGGCAACATTAACTTTATCATCACATAAGTCACTTAATGATAAAAGAAAAATAATAAAGAACTCGAATTTTATATACGTAGAAATACGCGAAATATGTACAAGTATGTGAATAGTCAGGGTATAAGGAGAACAATTTAAACAAAAAACTTGCCTTGATAAAAACTTTATAAAAAGTTCCATACGGTAACCCCAGAATTCTCGCATAGCAAAGTTGTGTGTAAACTGCGTTTAAATGTTTGCACAAATTTTGTGGATATAAAACTCCTATAGTCTGGCAAGTTACGCTTTAGACCCTCGGCAGTTGAAAAAGATTTGTGAAGAAATCTTTAGGATTTAAGTTTCGATCACCAATGGCTATCACAGAAAAAAAACTGCGCCGCTACAAATATCTTTGGGGTGTAAAGCTCCTGAATTTAATGTTCATAGAATCGACGATCTTCGCATAATAAGACGTCATTTCCTTCAACAGAACCCGCTAAGGTCCGGCATTGTTACAGGATAAGTCCTTTTGCTTAGTGAGTTGATAGCTCTAGTTTTAGGAAAGCTCTGTTCCTGAAAATTTATATGATTTTTCCGTATATTATATTAAGCTCAGTTTAACACAGGAAAAGCTATTTCTCGTTTTTTGCCTTTCATTAACTGAAATTAAAGCAGCAAAGAACTTTAAATTTGGCACTCCTGCCTCTTTTTATGAATTGAAAGTGTCCACTGAAAATTATCAAGATCGGGTCACTATTACTTATAGCTGCCATATGACTGATTGCTCAGATATGAAGTTTTGCGTTTTAATTCTGACACTAGACTAACCCACAATATGAAATTTGACACAACTTTAACTTATTACATGTAAGTAGAAAGTGTCCACTGAAAATTATCAAGATCGAGTCACTATAACTCATTGCTCCCATATGACTGATTGATCAGATCCTATATTTAGACAGTTAAAACCTCGAAATTGATTAAGCTATTTACTTATAAATCATACTGAGTTAATCATCAAGAATAGGTTTTGGTTGGAGACTTTAAATTTTAAGCATCACTGGGAATGCGACGGAGCCAACTTGGCTAGCAAATTTACCTTCTACAAAACAAACAACTGTGATTGATGAGTTATTGATGCATTTTGCCATATTTTGTAGTTCTAGCGATTGATATCTTTACATTTCCATATACATATATTTTTATTTTTTTCTTTCAAAATGAAATTTATTTTATCACAATTTACTTTATTTAATACGCAAAGTAAATAGTATTTTAAAGGTTAACTATGGACTTTTTATATCAATGAACGCTATAAAAGCGCCGTCCGAAAAATACTCTTATTTACTTCTTTTCAATCACCGTTGATCACATATGTATATATAATTTTGATTTAATGACTAAAAATGGTGTACCCCATGCATCGAACTCTTTGAAGGTTTTGATATATTCACCCGACTAAAACGTTATGCCTTGGAATTTCCTACCACCTCTCCCATTCAATTTGTCGCATACCGTTGCAAAATCCGTTATAAAATCATTGGTAAAAACGCATTAGTGATTTTGCATTAAACACTAATTGAAGAGTTAAATTTCCTTACTGGGATTTGCAGTTGCACACTCGAAAATATCCTGCATACGAGTATATTGTATATTTACAAATGCTTATGTGTATGTGTTTATTTGCCTCTCTAGACTTCGAAGCACGTGCTGTTTGCTAGTCTTCGTTCATTGGAATTTTCTTTAGCCTCTACGCCAGACACTTCTAACTCGCTTTCAACAACAACGTTAAAACCGTCATAAAATATGCTTTGGCTTCAAGTTTGATGTATTTGTAGGAAAAACAAAAGTCTTAAAGTACATAAATATTGAAGAGGCTGCTGCAAAAATAGAGTGTTTGTGTTTAGAAGATGGACGGTGTGTGGAACGTGCATGGATACATCGAAATCATGGCAAATACATTCGTATGGTGTGTGAAGAATGTTGGCTTCTTCCCTTCACTGGTGGTGTGCCGCAGCAAAAGGCTCTATTCTCATTCTATGAGTGTTGAATGTATTGATTGACATGTGTGAAAAGCTTTGCGGCCTAGCGCAGCGTAGAGCTCTCTACACGAGCATTAAAGGTTTTTATTTGTTCAAGAATGTTTACGCTAGTATGCTAAATACTTTTCACTTTCAACATAACTTCATGATATGGGTTAATGATGTTATTTCAAATTGAAAATTATGCATTGAAATTGAGTTTTGTTTGTGCTAAGTACATACATGCATTTGAAGTGGGTGCATGGGGTTGATGTAGGGGTTCAATTGATATTTTTCAAGTATGAGTTTACATATTTAATATATGTACATAGATGGTTTGTGATACCAAACGCTTTTTTTAGTTTGGAATTAAAATTTTGTGTGTACCATTTTGCCGCAACAGTGTAATACTCTTTGGCCTTAACGTGGAAATAATGTATAGCTTAGGAGTCCTCTTAATCCACATAAGTGCGCTTTTAGCTCCAAGCTTTTTAGCTATTGCACATGTGTTAGTGAAAGGTAACAAAAAATAATTGTTTTATGTAAAATGTATGAAAAATTGAAAACCATTCAACTTATTATCTTTTGTTTTTACTGCTCTAGCAGCATTGTCGTCGACACTTTCTCTCATAAATCAATGCTTGCTCGGCTAGCCTATTAAACATTCATAAAGGACTTAAATTAAAACGTTGCAAAATTGCAAAGGGGTTGTTGCAAGTATGAAATACACATCTCGTACACCAAATGCAAAATATAACAACAGATGAAAATCAGTAGCAGGCAGTAAAGTGACAGCGTCAGGACAGTTGAGTTGGGCGAAGGTTGGTTGGTGAGTGAGTACCAAAGGCCTAGTAAAATATTTACGTACAATCAACCTCTGTCATACTTTTTTAATTGACTTATTTATTCATGCACATGTTGAAAGTACTGAGAGTAATATACATACATAAATATCTACACTCGGTATATGTATGTGTGTATATGTTTTGGAAATATACATATACATACAATATATGTATATAGGTGTATTCCTGCAACTGACTGACTGTCCAAACTGCCGACAGCGTATAAACCAGCTAAGAGAAGAATAACAAATGCAAAGAATAAACATACTGAAAATCAGGCAGAACAGGGTTAAAATCCAAAGTGACAGCTACGGGATATGCACTTCATGTTGAGGGGGCCAACACGCACACACACAAACACACACACACACATGCATGCATACATATAAGGTATCTCTTCAACTCGAAACCGAATTCAGTCAATATAATGGCATATTGTAAGAGCAGGACAGTGTGAGCGTCGATCACAGGAAGGCGAACCAAATGAAGTCGCAAAAGTACTTAACTTCGCCAGTGCTTGTTGAGAACCGTACAAAAATAAAACTGGAATACGAGTATCTAGTACTTTTGTGAGTATGGGAAAAATACAGCAAAAGGAGAGGCCGAGGTAAATGTTGAAGTGTCTGCACACAGGAGCTTGTGGTTGAGGGCGGAATTAAGGTCTACATGCTGCTCAACAACTTCTTCAATTCCTACATTCGTTTTTTTTCTCTTTGGATAAAATTTTTACAGCTTTTTATGCTTTCCTTATTATGTTTGATTACCATAGAAAAGTGAAAACACATTAACACCCTGCGAAATCTAAGAAAGTGAAAGGCCAGGAAACTGTCAACGAAGAGAGGAAGTGAGGTATTACTTAAAACAAAAGAGGTGGTGGCACGAATTAGGCTAACGGCGCCAATCGACTATTACAGCTAGAGAAACAGGTTAAAAAAGGTGAACTATTAAAAGTAGAACATTTGATTGGCAAGCAGATAGTCAGAAGCGGAAGCAATCGAAATTAACCACTTGCAATTGTCGCTCCAAATTGAAATGTTTGCGGGCACTTTGCTTTTTAGTCGATTCAATTTATTTTTTCTCTCATTTCCTATGAGTTTTCAAATACTCCCAGACAAAGTACTTTCGATTGAGTTTCTCATTTATTTCCGCCCACCGCTGCTTATAAGAAATGAATTTAATTTACGTGCTCAAATAAGAAGTGTGGAATGCGGCAGGCTAGGTTCGCACATACTGGTATCCCGTTATCGTGTTTTTTTAGCTACCGCAGGTCACTGAATTTATTTTTATGATTACCTGGAGTAGCATGGTTTTGTTATCCAAACGAGTACAGTTTAAATACATTTTCTAATTCTGGACTCGAATTTCATTTATTCTGTGCAAAGAATAAATAACAAAGCTACCATAAAATATATATTATTATATATGGTTATGCGCTGAGCTTGGAGGTCGCCACGTAAAAAATATCTGCAATGAGAAATTTCAATAAGCCTGGGAGGAGATCTACCTTTTAGAAAACGAACCCTTTATGGGGAAGATGCCGCTACCGGGCAGGTTGAAAGACAAAGAGACGCAGAGAGGCAGAGAGCACTTGAAAATTTTATTAAAGTTAAGGGGTGTGACGGTTTATGGAAGGACTTCAGACCTGGGCAAAGTCCTGTAAGAAACAGAACGGCGACCTGGTTTCTGATTTCGAAAACACAATTAAATTGTGGAGGAAACATTTACTCTTTCTGTTAAATGGTAACAGCAAAATTATTGGGGGAGAAGACTAAGAGCCCGAACCACAAATAACTGACTGCAGGCGCTGCAAATTACCAGCTGAGCTTTCCAAGAATCGGTGAAGAAATAGTAGGCTCTATGCAACCAAACCACAAAAAAACATTTGTTTTTCTGAGCAAACAATTTTTATTTTCTTAGTTATAAATAAAACTAAAAAAAAAAACAAACATATTTTTTCTGTGCGAAATTAAATATGTAAATAAAATCGTAACAAATTCATATAGGATATGAAAAAAAAAAAATTTATGCACGCAAAATATACTCAAAACTTTTCTGTGATATTTGGAACTTTTGAGTGTATGCACTAAAATTTTAAAAACAATTTTTTTCGATCCCTGCCTTCAATTTAAACTGAATTTAAGATCCTGCTATTAAACTATCGACATACAGCTGTACTCTCATTCGCGCGCGCTTCTTGCGCGCTTTTCTTGAGTTTTATAAAACCATCCTCAACTATCCACTGAAATTGCTCTATATTTTTTCCCCCCCTCACTTCATTGCTCACTATTTAATCCCCTCGATATCAACTTTGTTCTCTCTACTTTCTTTTGGTTTCTGCGTACTTTTGCTTGCCGCTCAGTTTCTTCCCCTCACATTGGCCATCCCTTTGCCACTTTTGTAATCTTATCTGCTTTAATAAATGCGCAGTTTTGCTTTCTCTCAACCGTGGTCCCACACCTCTCATGTAAATGTGTAAGTGAGTGTGCTTGTAAATATATATGTATATATGTATGTATATAGTATACATGATTTAACAAACCCCATCCACCAACGTGTCTTCTTTGTGCTACTGCAACTCCACATTTGATTGATACATTTTTAATGTGAATGCGCGCATTGCAGTGCAAATTTTCTCTGCAATTTTTGTAAATAAGTATTTCCTTCATTTTTTGTTTCATTATTTGTGTGATATTCGGTTGCTAGCATGTAATTGCGCGTATGGTCATACGAATTTCGCGCCGTCCAATTCTGAATCGCGCTGACTATGAAGACTGCCTCGATGCAGCAGGATATCCAAAGATAGCACGAAAGTGTATAATAAATGATAGTGATGAATATTTTAAGCTTCATTGAAATGCTGTTGCGAAATTACATTTGGTTGTTTTATTTGCGTGTGGGCGCAGGTGTGTATGGCGCAATAAATTCAGTAGAGCAGCAGAGCCTCATATTTTTCAGTCGTTTTTGTAAATAAAGGTGAACGAATGCAGAGAAAAGAAGTAAATTTTTCTTGAGCCAACATAAGCTATCGTTATTTTCTTTTTTTTAAGAGTTTTCAGCAAAAGAATTATACCAAATGGGTAAAAGAGGAGAGCCTTAATAGCGATCAGTATCTCTATCTATCCTACAAGCTACAAAGGCATATTGTGCAAATTAATTAACCTTTAAATAGCAACTTGTATACTCAATATAGTGGCTTATTACGCACAATGCAAGGTTTGTAAGGACTCATTCAACTACTGCTCGGCTGCGTACGCGATTAAAATTTTGTACCACCTTCGAAACTCTGTACTCTACAGTAAGTAGGATTAGTGTTAATTACTTACTTACTTACTTAATTGGCCCTATAACCTCTTACGAGATTTTGGCCGAGTTTAGCAAATTGCGCCAGTCACTCCTTTCTCATTTTCTGCTAACTGGCGCCAATTGGAAATACCAAGTGACGTCAAGTCCTTTTCCACTAGGTATTTTCCTCTACTACCACCAGCTGGTACCGCGTTGAATACTTTCAGGGCTGGAGCATTTTCGTCCATTTGCACGACATGCCCTAGCCAACGAAGCCGCTGTATTTTAATTCGCTGGACTATGTCTATGTCGCGGTAAAGCTCATACAGCTCATCGTTCCATCGTCTGCGGTGTTCGCCGTCGCAAAGCCGTAAAGGTCTAAAAAACTTTCGGCGAATCTTTCTCCCGAACACTCCAAGGGACGTCTCATGCGATGCTTGCTTCAGCGCCATACAATAACACGGACATGATGAGAGACTTGTGGAGTGTGGTTTTAGTTCGTCGAGAGAGGGCTTTACTGCGCAATTGTCTACTCAGCCCAAAGTAGCACTTGTTGGCAAGAGAGATTCTACGTTGGATTTCCAGGCTGACATTATTGTAGGTGTTAATGCTAGTTCCCAGATAAATAAAGTCCTCCACTTTGTCGAAAGTGTAATTGCCAACAGTGATGCGGGAGCCGAGACGCGAGTGCGCTGACTGTTTATTTGTTTTGCCCTCGTTCACTTCCAGACCCAAACGTTTCGCTTCTTTATCCTATTTGGAGAAGGCAGAAGTAACGGCGCGGTTGTTGAGGCCGATGATATCGATATCATCAGCATACGCCAGAAGTTGCACGCTCTTATAAAATATAGTGCCTGAACGGCTCAACTCTGCAGCTCAAATTATCTTTTCTAACATAAAGTTAAAGAAGTCGCACGAAAGAGAGTCACCTTGTCTGAAACCTCATTTGGTTTCGAACGGCTCGGAGAGGTCCTTTCCGGTTCTAGCGGAGCTGGTGGTGTTGCTCAACGTCTATTTACATAGCTGTATTAGTTTTGTTGGGATACCAAATTCCGACATTGCGGCAAATAGGCAACTTCTTCTTATGCTATCGAAAGCGGATTTGAAGTCGACAAAAAGATGGTGTGTGTTTATTCTTCTTTCTCGGGTCTTTTATAAGTTTTGACGTATCGTGAATATTTGATCGATGGTAGATTTTCTAGGTCTAAAGCCACACTGATAAGGTCCAATCAATTCGTTCACGGTGGGCTTCAGTCGTTCATACGTTCATATGCTAAAAATGCTGATCCCGCGATAGTTGGCGCATATTGCAGGATCGCCCTTTTTGTGGATTGGGAAGAGTACGTTTAAATTCCAATCAGCAGGCATGCGTTAGTACGACCATATTTTGCAAACGAGCTGGTGCATGCACTTTACCAGCCCCTCGCCGCCGCACTTGAATAGGTCTGCTGGCAGTCCCTCAGTACCAGCGGCCTTATCATTTTTTAGCCACGCAATTGCCGTTCGCGTTTCGTCCAGGTCGGGTGACGGTACTTCGACTCCGTCTTCATTGATTGGGGGTTCGGGTTCACCATCTTCAATGTTTTCCCCGCCACTACCATTAAGCAGCGTGAAGAAGTGTTCCCACAGTTTGAGTTTACTCTGGATATCGGTTACCAGGTCGCCGTTTTGATTCTTACAGGAAATTGCGTTTGTGTTAATTACCTACCAATATTTTCTTGTCTTTAAAATGTAACAATGTTGTTGCTATGAGTCATAACTGGGGATTGCATTAAACAAACCACTTTGTCCCAAAGTAGTAGGACAACGTAAGGTTTATCCCTAACATCCGTAACACAATCAACACCTTAAACGTAAACAGGATATAAGTGCAGAAGCTTTCTGTCCGCAGTTATTCCAATAAAAAGTAACGATGCAGTAAATTACTAGAGTTGCCCGCAGTGGATGTTGGGAGCGGGAGCGAATTACTATATGTAAAGGGCGACTTATTATACAATAATGCTTTGATTTCATTAGGTCAATTCGACGTCGAAACCAATGCAAAATTATTAAATGCCAACATATTGGCAATTTGTGTATTATTTATTATCAAAAAATTTTACCTATTGAAAATCCAGCATAGATAAGAGATATGGAGATATCCACTTGATCAATCATCTTAACAAGTCACTTAACATACCCAATAAATATACATACATTTGTCTGCAAAATAATATAAAAGAACGCATAATTGTCTGAGCCGTTTCCACTAACTGATTATTCCTAATAAATTGAATGAATAAACTTCACATTTTTCTTTGTTGAGAACTTCGACTATTTTTCCTTGAAAATTCGAGCGTGAGTTTTCAGAAGTCGCCATGTTGTTAACATTAACGAGTTTTCTTTGTTGAATTGATTTGTTCCGTGTTCAAATCCTGACCGGGACAAAATAGAAACATTTTTTTTTAATAGCGCTCCCCTCACGGCAGGCAATGGAAAGCCTCCAAGTGTATTTCTGTTATTAAGAAACTTCTCAAAAAAATCATTTGCCGTTCGGAGTCGTTTAAATTTGTGGGTTCCTCAATTTGTGTCAAAACCTCTAAACGCGCACCGAAACTATTTGGATTACTAGTAGAAGTTCGGCCAAATATAAACGCCAAACTATTATTATTATTACTTTTTATTTTTTATTATTATTAATTGATTTAAGGTGAACGAGTGCAAAGCCATGAATGTTACCGTAAAGAGCTACTTGTGCGAGGAGCTTCAATGCAAGCAACAATAAGAGGCTTTGTAAACAAGCAGCATTCGCTCTTTCGCCTTAAAAATCGGATGTCAAATCAAAATTTTTTGTCTAGATTTTGTAAGATATTTTCAAACAGTAAATAATAGAAATGTATGTTCTTTAAACAAAATCAGCGCGAGGCGCGCGTTTGACTAAAAAAACTAATATAAAATTAAATATATTTAGGGCATTGATTTAAAAAAAAAAAATGTTTTCATACAGTGGCTATCATTGGAGTTATGCTATAAAAAATACGCAATCATATTGGATCGCTATTTGAAAGTTGATATGTACAATATATCAGTGTTGGTGGCAAGTTTTCATTATTTCATTGTTAAATGCACTTTTTGTCTCTTTTATTTTACTCTACTTTCTAAACGACTCAAAACGATGATTTTCAATGCAACCCAATAAACGTTCATAATAACAGATCCTTTCAACTGCAGAGCGCGATACAAGAAAGTATTTTAAGGATGTGACAGTTTTAGCAATGAGCGTATGAAATTATCATAAAAGCAACACACTGACAGCAACAACTGGTTGTGTTTAATAGTTGGAGGCTACTTTTGCGTCGAAGCTGACTTATGTATATACTTTAACACCTACACACACATATAAATAAGCATTTGAACGTACACTGTCGCAGGAATACAACAATAAATGAAGTGTTTATGAACCAAAAGCCTTAGCTAAGTGCGCTCAGCAACAGGGTCTGATATACATACATACGTACATAATTGTGGGTTGCTGGAAAAAGTTTAGATGCAACCACCATGGAGCTTATAAAGTAAAAGTAACCACTTTGGCGGCGGTGGAAGCAAACGGTGCGAATACTGTGCTGACCAGATGGTTGCAGTAACAAGAACTGCTGTTGAATCAACTGCGAAGCATTTAAATACTGCACACAATTAAACTTTGACTTTGTCTGCGTGTTTGGAGCGGAAATGGATGAACTAACAATTGTTGGATACACACACTCCCCCAAACGCTGCACAGACAGTACTCTGCCCAACGTTTAGACGGCTGTCCGAAAAAGCCATGCCTATGGCATTTTGTAACCACAGTTGCCACTCTGGTAATTTGCTATCAAAATTTGAAACATTTTCCGCCTTTCGTAACTTTGCAACCATAAAATCCATTTGGTATTGTTTCACACAAAAAATTTCAATTAATTTTTTTGTTCAAAAAAATCACTTCCCAGTGTATAATTTCATAAGTTGAAGGCCATTAGAAAATGCCTTCTCGATATTTGAGTAGACTTCCCTTTTTTGATTCCTCCTTCTTTTCTTTTTTGTTTGGAAGCTTACTGCTTTCGCGGGCCTTTCCTGGACGTACTTTAGAAAGCCGTTCGAAGAAGTTCTTCCAAAATTGCTTATCTATTAACAAAAAAATCAATACTATTTGAATCATAATTATAAAATTCCTGTTAGACAAGGGTTCAGGCAAATATTTTTTTCAGTCCTTCTTGGTAATGAATTCAAGAATGGCTTCCCTTAGTAAGACATCCCTAAATTATTTTCTGTTAGTGAATATTGACAGAAAATTATAGTACAAAATTTTTTGAATTACTGTGTTAGAAATTAGCGCTCATTGTAAATATTCATCGCAAGAAACTAACGGAAATTGAAGTAAAAGTTAAATAAGAAATTCATAATTTTAGTACTGAACTACTGACGCACTTGAAAATGCGGTTTGATTTCGGTAGACAAGATCTAAACGATGTGTTAATTATTATACAAAACAATTATATTAGTGATATTAACATATTTTGCAACTTTTCAATGGTACCTCTTATTTATTAGATGCAGATGTCGAATCAGTGGTAACCAAATAGAAACTTTAAAGGCTGTGCAAAAATTATATAGAAAATGAATTGGGCTAGTGTTTCAAAATAAAACTATTCGAATGAAAATAGCTCTAACGCTTTATTTAACATATAAGCATAGATGCTAAGAACATTTGATCACCAAAAGACTGGAAATAACCAAACATATATGGGCATATAATCGCTTTTGATTGTTTTTTTTTAATGAATATACGAACCCGTATAAATTCAATCTTCAAGTTTGTTATATAAATAAAATTCAAGAAAGTTAAAACCTTGTTTAAGAGAACCTTTAGAACATATTAATCAATGAGCGATTTTTTTATGGAAGAATGGCTTCATCCGAAATTTTAAGCCACTTTAAACTTGCACTAAAATTGCATGTGCTAGAAAACTGTATACCCAAAGATTTTCGAAAAATTCTGATTAAAAAGCTTAAAACATCGATGAAGCTTTTGGATAAAATTTGAAGATTGAGCTTAGTCGGTTTTTTTTGGTTGCGCAATGAAATAAATAAAACTACCTTTTTTAAATTTTTGATAACTTTTTTTTTAACACGTGGCAACCATCTAGCCCACACAACAACATCGCAATGCCAGAAAAATAACAAGTAAAAAAAGCTTAGGAAGCTAACTGAGGAAGTGTGCGTTTGTTGGCCTGATGTTGTGGCACTAACTTTGTTTGGTTCTTCTTTATTTGTTTGTCATATTTAAAACTAACTTTTTGTTTGAATAATGTTTGAAAATTGGAGAGGAGGGAACGAGACGCAACCGTATTTATGGGAATAGCGGGTAGCCATTTGATATGTCACCTAAGTGCTTTGAAAAGTTCTGGTCTGTTAAGTTCAACTACTCAACTCTGCCTCCATAATGCACTCAACGCGTTCCATGTGTATCGAACGATTATGCATGTAGATATGTATGTATGTACTTAGTTATAAAATAATTTTAGCATTGTAATGATAAGTTGAACAATGTTCATCTAAAGATCGAAAAGGAATTTATATGGCGAAATTTCATTTCAATTACTTTTATGGATATTGGAAATGCTTGATAAAAAAATTAAAAATTAAAATTTGTGCATAAACTGTTTTCAAAAATCCGCCTACAATGCTAACATAATTATATTAAAAAGTTAAATAGCTCGGTATTGCCTTAATTGGTTTTCGTTTCCAATATATATCATTCCAAGCGCTCTCTCTGTTAAGTGTCATTCACACCGTCACATTTCGGCTCAATAGTTAGCTATTTCTGATTTTGGGAAATGTTGAAAATATCCTTAAAACCACATCAATTTTCGATAAACAATTCACTGAAGTTTTCCAATAAATAGCCTTAAATTGTTGAAAATGCATCAAAGTTTTTGCAAGAATTTTACAATATTACTAAATTAGTGAAACTAAGACTGTGCCATTATGCTTAGAAAGATTTTGTGACTCGCTTCGGAAAACCGTATACAAATCTCAACAAACCCAACGGTTGTAATAGTTACGACAAAGCCACATGTAGTAGTGGATCCATTTAGGTTACGACATGGCAATAAGCCATAACTATTAAAAGAGAAAAATAACGAAAGTCAATATTACTATATTATATATCATAAGTCGTAGATAACTATTTTTTGTTTTTTTTTTATTCTGAAATTATGAATGTCTTTTGATAATAGCTATGAGTAAAAACAGAAAATGTTGAAGTCTTAAAATTCCTTAAATATTTAGAGATAAGCATATTTTGAATCATTTTGCGACTAATTTGAGGCCATTCCGAAATTAAGTAGTTCAGAATCACAGCGAGACCAATTCTCAAATAATCCCAAACGAGTGCGGAAATGATTCTCAACTTTTCCCGAAATGGTTTCGAGTTAAGCCCGAAAACCATCAGACAAATATTGGTACCTGCATGGCAAAGCTATTAAAACTTTCCGGAAGATTTAATTTGAAACATTTTCCACAATAACATAATACATCTCATTACTTGGATCAAGTTGACAGAGTTTTTAAAAATCTTGGTCTTGAAAATATTCTCTGTAGCACACATGGGATGTTCGACATGAAACGGTCTAAAACTACTACTAACTCTACTTTACCAAATACGATGTGGCAGATATGTACTTTAAAAAATCCAATATGGCGGTGAAAGATATCGCTTCATAAGAGTTTAAGAAAAAAAAGTTTGGAATAAATTGTTTTTTTTTGTTTGTATTAAAAAAGCTTCAGGCTTGAAAGTAAATACTATTAAAGCGCAATGAAATTTGGGAGATATGTAGCCTAGCCAGCTTGACGTGTAACATACCATATCTATTGGTTTTGAGGACCTCAATTTAATACGGCCCAGCTCACGAATAACACTTTGGAGGTAACCTCATAAAATATAAAAATGTAAGGCTCGTGTCAACAAAAAATACTCGTTTTTTTTTTAGTATAGTTCTAGAACACTCTAATGTGTACTTGGTAGTGCGTGCAGGTAAGACGCATGTAAAACTTTATTTTATATTTATTTAATTTTATTTTATATATTATAATAAATAACTAAAAAGTGCTGATGTCACTCGTTTAATTTTGCTACGATGCGGCTAGAAGCAAATTTGACATTGAAATTTCTCTTATTTTTCTCAGCCCACTCTAGAACCTATAAATGCTGCAGAGAAGAAGTCATGTCAAATGAAATGACTGTAGCAGCACTACTGGCAGTCGAAATGTTTGCTGCAGAATTCATTTGCTGTTTGTTCAGCTGCTCCAAACTCCTCGCATATGGAGCGAGCCTTTTGTATCTACCCGGCATAGCTACTTACATATTAATGCCGCAAATTTACTTTTCTTTTCTTGCTTTGCGCTCGGCGAAATATTTACGTTTGTTGTTAAAAAGTTTCCGACTGGTTGTTTTTTCAGACTTAAATTACCGGTGCGGCAAAAGTTTACCAACTTGATTGCTTGTAATCATGACAAGACGAGTGATTCATGAACAAGTTACGCATACGCCCCGTGCGACGAACTAAGCGAATCAAATATTCATATAACAAGCGCACACGCACTGAAAAAGTTAAAAGCCAAAAGTGTAAATTTTGAAGAAAGGGGCGCTTTGAGTGTTGGGCAATAAATTTTAACCGATTGTTAACTGTAATTCATAACTTTTGACGCATAAGGAACGATTGAAATGGAGACTAAGTTTTCTATAATTGAATATTGAAGAAAAATCGTAAAATAAATTTTTTTTTTCGAAATCAAGTATTTCAAGATATCCCAATAACCAATTACTTGAGCATCAAACTACTATCTCTACACAACTTCTAAAGAGAAGTAAATACGAAAGCGATACTGACACGGACGAGCGCAAAGTGAATGTAGAAAAAAAAATACAACCTAAACTTTTCGAAATCGTTTCAACCTATTACACTCCCATCATCATAATCAGAAATGAAAGAATAAATTTCCGAAACATTAACCGAATGCAGCTAAATAGAACACCAAAAGCGCACATTTTGAACAAAAACTACATCAACCACTTGAACTCACCTTCACACCTCCCACAACATACATTTGCTCATACTATTACGTAATATTTAAAATGTACGCAAGCGATAGGTATGCTGTGTGACACTTCACAATTTGTCGAAAATTATCCCTTCGCAAAAGTTGCAACCGTATCAAATGAAAAGTATGCCATTAAAATTTAAGCACGCTTCAAAACTGTTAAGTGCCACCTGCATTGTTGCCTTGTTTCAGCCACCCACCGCACATCCCACGCTCTGGCTATACTTTTCTTAACTTTAACTCTTTTTTTTTTTTTGGTTTTTAAGTTCAATGTGAAATTTCGTGTAATTTGCACTTAAAATATTTTTATAGCATACTTTAAGGCGATTGTAAGTGCAAAGTAAGTGATTATGTGCTTGATTGGATGCTCTGAGCTAATGGTAATGAAGTGACCTTGATGATGTATCGAAGAGATTTGTTACGATCTTCACGGTATTCAAGTTGGGTTAGGTAAAAAAAAGTTCGTACACGTGCGAGTCTTAAATGCATTTGCAAGCAATACAACGATTTGCTTTTTACATCAGAATGGAGGTAATTAAATACATACTTGCAATCTTTAGCTCAGAGCTCAAAGTTTTTTGTAATTCTGCCTTCATAAATTATTTTTGGTAGCATTTCTAATTCTTCATATGGTTGAAAAAGACGGAGAAAAATATAATTTGTTTGAGTTCTGAAAACGCTTTTGTAATTTTCCACTTTCCGTTGCATTCTGGCCTGTAAGATTGAGAACGATCCTAGGATTAGTTTGTGCGCCTGCCGTTCTTAACATGGAAAAGGCTGTGACAAAAAAAATGTATCTAGGACATTGGTCCAAATATAAATAGAACATTCTACTGTTGATAGGATTAACATGAAATGTTTCTATTTTTAGTAGAACTGTGAAATGCTGCCCACAGGCAGATTTTCTGTCCCCATCGTTGTGGTCACTGGTAGCATATGAAAATCTGATCAGACTACATAAGTTTCGTAACGATATCGATTGGCTATACAGATGAACTGGTAATCTTTGTCAAAGGAAAATTCAGCGGCATTGTTTACATCTTTATACGTGCGGCTCGGCGTAGAAGAGTATTAGATGATAAGGATTCTATAACGTCCCCGGCTTTGATTTTAGGTAACCGAACTATATATTATACTTCTGCTACATCACCGTAATCATCACTTTCGTTTATTACAGTTTCATTGACCAAACATTCGCTAAACCATTGATAAATGTGAAGCATCGACACAAGAGGCCCATTTTCATTAATTATATTAGATCGTAAAGCTCTAGGGGGTATTTTGTCTTCCCCATTCCATTCAGTATCTAGGAATTTTAAAAGGTCCCAAGGCCTACGCTTAGAGTTTAAATCCGGCGATTTAGCTAGAAGACAGATATTATCTTTTAAGTTCAAATCTATAAATAATCACACAGCAGTTTACGAGTTCAATTTCTTTTTAAATTCAACAATGCTTCGTTTTAGAGCTGCTTTGCTGTAATCAAGGAATTGCACGTATTGCACTGCAATTAGATGAGAAGCTGCTACCGAAATAACAGCCAATATTCAACACTTGCAAACAAATGAGTGCGTGGGTGAGTGTACGCGTCTATTAATTTCATGTGAAGATATCCCTAGTCATATTGGCTACTGCTATTTAGGTCGCTCCCAAACCTGTCAAGCAAAGCAACAAATTTATTGAATTAACCTCCGCTTAAGGCTGTATTTTTAATTATTCTACGATTTCCTTCCGGGCAAATAAACATCAATGCATATCTAAATCGGAAATCACATAGACTCCAAGACACTTACCTCTTCTTCGTTGCTTGCCGTATTCACTGAGTCCATGCTTTGTGATAATCCTAATGGTGCTAGTGCCATTTGATTTTCCATCGTCGAGCTGTTGTTGTTATTACTGCTACTATTGCTATTCGGACTATTGCTCAGTACACTGTTATTGTTATTGTTGGTATCGTGAGTATTATGTACTGCTAACGCTGCCGCCGGTGACGGTGTGGTCGGTGCCGAGGACGAGTTCGAATGTGATGCGATTTCGTTTGCCGAATTGGCTGCTGCAGATGCAGCGGCTATTGTTTGCGCGGCTGCACCAGTCGGAGTACCGGTAGTCGCTGTTGCACTCGATGTGGTGGTTGTCAATGTCAGTGATGTGTTGGGACTACTTAGTGTACCGGTGATTGGCGTGCTGGCCGCAGTCGAGCTACTCACAAGCAAATGTTGTTGCTGTTGCTGTTGCTGCTGTTGTTGCGCCTGCTGTTGTTGTTGTTGCTGCTGATGCAGTTGTTGGCGCAGTGATTGTTGTTGTTGTTGTTGTTGTTGTTGTTGTTGTTGTTGCTGATGCTGCTGTTGTTGTTGGTAAACGTGCTGTTGACTCAGCGAATGCTGCGTGTGGTGATGGTGATGATGTTGCTGTTGCAGTACGACGTGTTGCTGATGGGCGGCGGCAGCAACGGCAGCCGCGGCGGCCGGAGACAAGGAATGTGACGCAGCTGCTACGGAATGTAGATGTTGATTGAGGAGGGCAGCGGCCGATGGATTAAAGTGTTGAGCGGCTACGGCGATACGTTGTTGCTGGGCTGCGGCGGCGGCGGCAGCAACTGCAGCTGCGGCAGCGACTTGTGAGTGGTGGTGTTGATGTGAATTGACGGCGGCAGTGGCAGCGTATTGGGCAGCGGCGGCGGCAGCGGCGGGATTAAATGTCAACTGGTGTCCGGCTTTGAGTGCGACTGCGGCGGCTGGACTTGTGGCGTACTGAACTTGTGGTGTCAATTGGGCAGCGGCGACGGCGGGTATGACCGAAACGGCGGTGGCGCACTGTCGCTTGGGCGATAACACCTGTGGGGCACTCGCTGGCGTTTGCGGCAGCGTTGGCCTGCGTTTAATCGCAATCGACGAAATGGTGATGGCTTTTTTGAATACGTTTCTCTGGGGGAGTGATGTTGTGCCGGTCGCGTTTGTTTGTGCTAGTGATATACTCTGGCTCACTTTCTATGCTTCAATTGGATCTACTGCTAAGGTTGTGTTCTACAAACCGCTTCGCTTTACGAAAAACAAATTTGGTTTATGGAAAAGGCGGATAATTCCTTTCGGCTTGAACATGTGAATACCATTGAATCTGCAAAGATACAAAAAAAAAGTGCATTTAGTAAGTGCATATATAAATTTAAAGATGTAACAATTTAAGTTTTTCTAGTGAAAAAAATTAAACATATAATATTAACTTGGCCGAGTAATAACTCATATACTAATCGAAGCGATTAAGACAAAAGTTATACCGTAGATGTATAAAATTTATAAATAAATTCTTTGCATACGTTCCTACAATATTTTGCAAACTGAACCAGTGCGACAAATTTAGTTTTTGCATGGCTTTTTGCAACGGTTTTCTTTCTCCCAAGCTTAACTCTTCAGATTATTATTCCGGAAGCAATGAAGAAGCAATTGGAGTGGTTGCATTCACTTTATCAAAGCTTATGAATTTTCCATTACCAGTTCAAATGCGTGGAAGGAGATTTAGGGCACATAAATTGAGAAATAAATGCAAGTTTGTGTGTGACTAATTGTTTGCTGATACCCAGATTTTACATGGCTACGTTGGGCGTAATAAGCTAGAATTGCACACTGCTTCTTTAAACTTACTAATTCGTGAAATTCGTGTGACATGATTATTTATAGCTTGCTGAAAGCCAAGTATTTTAGTTCCCACTGACGATTTGATAGTTGGCAAATGGATTTGCAAAAGGTCATCGGCGAGTATGGTTTTAATTGGCAAATTATTAGTGGTGGCAGATGGTAGTCCCGAAAAAAATTCTAGGCAAATATGAAAAGATTTTTTAACAATTTCGTTAAAAAAATTCCAACAATCCCAATTTTGTCTGGATCGCTCTTGTCTAGATTATGTCCTTTGGGTTTAGTGTCTTAGCGCCATTTTGTGCGGCTGAATTTTTATTATGTTGCTTTATAAATAAACTAAATTGTTGGGATTTCGAAAGGTACTAATATCAAATGACCTATCATCGATCTATGCTCTATTTGAGGAGTATTGTCTATGCTTAGAGGGGCAAGCGAACTCGAATGCTCAGTTTTTTTTTGGTTCGACCGAACCCGATCTGTTTGAACGTGCTTCAAATTGTAAATTTCTTTAACTCACATATTTATTGCTTTCAATTACAGAGAAGTTTCATATATATAGTATGTACTTGAAATGAAGCACTTGTTATTATTAAATGAAAATTAAAGCCTGTGCACATTTTTACTGAGCAGATTGCTTCTTCTGTCTCGATCGAATCAGCTATGCATGATTTGTAAAACTAAACAGTTGCTTGCTAGCAACGCTAGACGTGGAAGCCGAAAGCTTTAGCCACTTTATTTAAACAATTACATGAATTAAGATGCACGTACAAGTATTCATAAATTTTACAAGAACTTGTTATGTTATGTTATGTAAGTTTTTCACCAAACAACATTCAAATTGTTTTGTGTGTGGCGATTTTTGGCTTTTATTTTTTTTAACGTATTATAACGTCCGAGTCGTTGTTAAGTTCTTTAGTAGCATTCACATTCGAA
This sequence comes from Anomoia purmunda, assembly GCA_951828415.1. NCBI lineage: Eukaryota > Metazoa > Arthropoda > Insecta > Diptera > Tephritidae > Anomoia > Anomoia purmunda. The sequence continues at coordinate 56,599,047 of OX639993.1, forward strand.
TTGAGAGCCACAATTTCATCATCTAATTTATATTCAGTGTTCAAATAATTAAAAGCTCATGCGAAGTGATATCGTAATAAAAAAGATCTTCTGAAATTACACAGATGCATACATTAAAAATGAATTTTTTTTTATAAACATTGATGAAAATAATTGTTTAAGTTAAATTTTTTTGCATGTTGCCGTTCGGACAGCACTCAGCGATTTTATTTGCCGACAATCGAACCGAAGCCGAACTATTTGTTCGAACGGTTTGACTACCGAACAGGAATCTGAATGCTCGTTCGGGCACTACTTTGAAGAAAAAAGCTCTGAATTGGTGTTCAAAGTTCAAAATTCTGCAGAAGTAGTACATGGCAACGGCAATAAATTTGTAAGATATAAAAGACTTTTAGCGCACCGATTTGCATGAAATTTTCCTATGGCATTGACGAACGCAATGAAGCGCATGAATAAAGTCCTTCCAGCTATACACTAATACATATGTATGTATGTACATATTTATATTAATATGCAAATGAAAACCTCATTAAGTTTGATCTTATTTCGAGTGCGTACTCTGTAAGTACCCGTGCAATGTATGCAGAACTACAAATTACTCTTATTTGATAGTCAACATCATTATAATAATAATAAAAATTCAAAAAGAAATTATCAATGATTTTCCGCATACAACCATATATGTACATAGTATATACTACGTTTGTATGCTTTCATTAAAAATTATCGTATGCTTGTATGAAAATTGTATCGTCAGCTCGATATTTATCAGCTCAATTGCTACCTCTTCAAATGTCTTATCTTCGACGTTAGCGCGATTTTGCATATTTTCATATGCAAACATTTGATTTCTTTATAATTTTTTTTGTAGGCAGCCTCTCTACTTATAAGTAAAACTTTGAGGGCGCTTACTGGCGGTTACATAGCAATAATCCCTCTGACTTTTATTATACATATGTATGTACGTAGGTGCATGCACTCGTGTACTTTGAACTATTTATATCCATAACTTTTCCAGTAGCATTTCTGTCGAGATGTTGGCTGTAGTACCACCATCTGTTGAGAAGGTGGGGTAGCTGCGGCAGAGGGTGTGTGTGTGCATACAATTTGTTTACCTCCATTGTAATGAAATTCCAACTTATTGTCATGCGCTCATTGCATGTGCACTCATTGTTTTCATTATAAAGTTTTTAGCTTTTGTTTACACCACCGGAGCAATATGTTCTACTGAGAATACATTGAACACTCATCCATATAAAACAACCTTGAACACTCCACCAACAATTCGGAAACTCCAGATTTATGCAGTGTTTCGTTATTCATTCTTATTTGCATATTTCAATTTTTTTTTCTTTGTTGCATTTAAACAAACAATTTCAGTTTTACATTTGTATGAGATAGTGAGAAATATTTATAAAATTTGCACATCCCTGCATACATAAACATACATGCAAACATACATACATACGTACATTTGTAATATTTTAGCGGCAGCATTATTTAAGTCCTAATAAATTGAAAAATGGGAAATTTTGGGGAAATCATCGAATTTCTGCATTATCGTTGATATTAAATAGACAACTCTGTTAAATGATATCCGACCTGAGGTGTAGTGTTGGGATGTGAAAAAACTACGCAATTGTGAATTGCCCTACGAAAATACATGGGAAATTTAGATTTAAGACCTAATTCGTTTTTATTTGCATAGTATTTTTTAAATATATAACTACATAAACCTAAAAATATTCGGCACAATTATTTTCCGTTTTTAAATAGCACTAAACAAATCGCTACATTCATGAAAAAGGCTAACATGGTTGGTGTTGCAACTGAAGGAAATTTTATCCGAGTTGGAGCGTTCTTTTTCGCAACTCGGGTGCAAAGAAACAGGCCTAATACTCAAATTACACAATTACAAATAGAGCAAATTTCTTATAGAGGGATATTTTTGTTTAAATGAATGTTCTAAAGTTCGGCACGTCCGAGTTTTGATTTGCATATGCGTTAAAAAAAAGTAATCGAATCCAGGCAAAAAGCCAAAAATATTACACTACTGGTATTTGAGATTGATTTGTTTGTCAGATGGGATACGATCTTTTAATGAAATGAAAATATTTATTAAAAATTTTTTTGTTAATAATTAACGGAAGCTAGTGCATTTCTTTTTATTTGGACCGCCGACAGTCCAATTACCAGCATTTATGATAAAAATAATTCACGTTCCTTTATGGTCTTACTTTTTGGTTTATGATTCAAGCTCTTATATAATTAAAAAAACGAAAAAACATCAGTTCACTTTTCATTATCGAAAACGCGCACGAAGAACACAAATTATTCGATAGCGGTAATATTGTGAATTCGCTTACATAGCATTGTAACAAAGAAAATTGTTAATAATAAATGTGAAGAAATGTGTAGTCGAAAGAGTACTCTTAAAACTTTGTGACATTTTATTTAGCTGTCTAATTGCATATATTTCTTCGATTGTTTCCAGGATTGAAATTGGAGTGATTGATATGCCGAAAATCTAACAGAGCCCCGGGCCGAAATACATATGTTAATGAGTTACATGAGTTTGCTGAAGGCTCACATTGCAAATACGTTATATGTAGGTAGAGAACTACCGAACTTCGGCTTCGGTACGGTTGCGATTCGTTTTCAGCCAAAAAAAAAAGTTGAACTTTGGCCGAACATTTCCCAATTTTGAAAAAGTCAAATCACCTTTTCGGGTCTATATGGTAGCGATATGATATCCTGCATTTCAGCTTTGTATCGATAGATGGAATCAGTTGTAAGGTTGAAATATCGATAAGCTTTTGTTTTTACATCTTATATATAAAAATCTCGTGTCACGATGTTTGTGGTCGTACCCCTCCGGAACAGGTTTTTATGAAATTTTGTGTGCATATTTGGTAGGTATTCTCATACATGTCGTAGAGTATATGTTAAGCCTAGGAGAGGATGCCTCCTGTTTGAAAGTCGACTTTTCTTAAATTATACACAAGGATATAAATATATTAAAACATGAGTGTACGATAAGCAAAGAGCAATTAATAAATAAATATAAGCAAGACAACGGCTGCGGGGTTTTTCAAGTTACAATATAAAATTATAAAATTTCAAGGATGTGTTTGGAAACGAATATCGGTCATCACCTGGTTAGTTTTGAGTTTTGACACAAATCGGTTTCGGCGTTATACAACGCATGACGAATTGCGTTCCTCAATCCATCTTGTTTTACTGTCATTTTTACAACCACAAACATGTTTATGTGATGAACTGAAATAGACTTCATTTAAACTAATAGATTTTTTTTATTAACCAAAATAATAATCTGTAATTTAAAAAAAAATCATTGATTATTCATTATTTTAGACCTTTAAAATATTCCGTTCGATTTGGGCCTAAAACTTGATATTTAGAGGCTTATTTATGTATTCCTTCGCAAAAAAGGGCATGCAGATTTATTTCCTGGAGTAGGAATGAGCGTCTTATGCAATCTGCGCCTTACATAAGCTTTACTCAGCTATTTCCCCAATTAACTCCTTTGAATTTGCTGTGTGACAGTCACTGGGTTAAAAAACGTATATTTATTTTTTATGGACCAAGTCGCAAGTGGCCCCTCTTGAAATTCGGTAAGACTTCATGATTTCGGTTGCTGATGTATCAATTTTGAAATAATTAATGATTTTTGTACATACTTCAATATCTAGTTCCTTTATATTAACCATTTTATGGACTTTATATACAATTTAAGATATGTATGTTCGTGTCATCTTAATAATTGTATCAGATTATGTTATTATTTTTCGCCCCTTATTTCTCTTCATTATTTTTGCTATTTTTTTATATAATATAGTTCGCATAAAAACAAAAACTATACATAAATCAAAGTAAGAATTATTAGATTTATTTTGGGTAGGCAGTTTATATTCCTTTCAATTTCCAAATTTTATAATTCTATTTTTAGTGTATTATGGTGATTTTTTATAAAAATATAGTTCGTATTCAAGTAAACATCATATAATTCACGGATTCCATTTTTAACAGAATTAAGAAAAATGCAACAACTTCTCAACCAAATTTATAACTTTCAACTTTCGCATAAATTATTACAAAATTACGTGAAATTTTTATCCACTCCAAACTTTCACATTTGTTCTAGTTAAAAGGTTAAAAATGTTAATTAAAATTTCTCCCAGCTCTGTAAAAAGTCTGAATATGTTTTTTTTTTTTTTTTTTGATAAAAACACTGTCCGACATATACACGAAACCACGTTCAAAAGATTTCTAACACCCCCAAAATCTTTTTTTAAAGTCAAAAAACCGTTTTTTTAGTTTTTTCGTCTTAAAAAATTCATTAAAAAAAATTTTTAATCGAATTGAAAATACTCAACTGTTTTGGATAGGTGAATGTTTACTAAGTGACGTTAAAATTAAAGAAGGTATGTACTTATGGAGAATTGTCTGAATCTACATTTTTCGAAAAAGCATTTACAGTCATTTTAATACTCTGCAAAATTATTCACAGGCATTTTCGTTGGACCTCAGATTCGCAAGCTCATGATTGGTGAAGATTTTGTTGGAAAATTAAACAAAGTAGAAAAGAGACCATAGTTGAGTCTCATCTCTTTGTGTGAAAACTATCTGGGAAATGAAAGAAGTCCGAAATACGAGGAAGTGGTTCATAAATTTGTATAAGCTTATGGAGAAATGGGATGCAACATGTCCATCAAGATTCATTTCTTGCATTCTCATTTGGACTTTTTCCGGATAATCTTGGTCAATTTAGCGACGAACAAGGTGAACGATTTCACCAGGAAATGTCTGCGATCGAAAAGCGTTTTGCAGGGAAAAACCAGATTAAGATGCTAGCTAATTACTGCTGGTCGCTCAAACGTGAAACCAATGATCCACCTTATAAACGCAGAAGATCTAGCAAACATTTTTGAATCAAATCGTTTTCATATCGGTATCGTTCTTTCTAATAAGAGTTTTGTCTATGTCAAAATCCATTGTTCATCCAAAATGTATATTATGAAAAAAATGATTGTAAAACTTAATGATAAAATAGATATCATTGATCAAACCACCGACAGAAATGACTATTTGTGATTAGAAAATCAAATAATGTCTTTACAATCAGCCTATATCTTCATTTACACCGCCACCCCTGGAGGGCGCTTGAGACCAAAATGTTAGATTTTGGATTATGCTGCATAACTTGAAAACTTTAAGTCCTTTTTGAAAGAAATCAATTGGTATCTTTAAGTAGTGATAGCCTGTCGAAGATATATAACCAAAAATGATCATTCATTTTCAATAAGTGCCGAAAAAATGACGTCAAAATCGAAAAACAGGCAAATTGGGCGGAAAATTCAACTTTTAGCGTAAAAAACACGTCATACTCTTTTCAAATTAACAAAACACTATATGTATATTTCGAAAGTGTAAACATTCACCTATCTAAAACCGTTGAGTATTTTAAATTCGATTGAAAATTTTTTTTAATGAATTTTTTAAGACTAACGGGTTTTTGACTTTAAAAAATATTTGGGGGTGTTAGAAAGAAAAAAAATACAAAGTAAATATTTTAAATAAAAGAAAAACAAACAATAGCGTTATAAATCAAAAGAATAAAATTGAATTTGTAGTTATGCGCAACAGTCAGCAAAAAATTAATTAATATTAACCGAAATTTGCAGCTTTTCTTGTGGTTTCTAGGAGTTATTTATGTGGCTAAAATTTGTTGGATCCCATCGTATGACGGGCTTTATATACATATGTACACCCAACCAATACTCGTATTACCTATATATGTATGTAGTTTGATGTGTGGCCGAACTTCTCTTGCAATTTGTGGTGTAAGTCTTGATGTCGTACCACAAGTTAAAGGGCCTACAGTTTTACGCCGACTCCGAACGATTTTTGCTAGTAGTTTTGTAATGGCAGAAACACAATCGGATGTTTGGCATTGTCTGCCGAGGGGCGACCGCTCATATTTTGATTTGAGTTGATTTTACTTGCCCGCCCAGGATTGGTTCTAGGGACCCATCAATCATTAAACAAAATGTATACATTTAAATCAGATGGGCTATAAAAGAACCTTAGTGAGTGGCAACACTGCTCACAACTTGTATGAGGAGAGAGAGAGAGAGAGCGAAAAGGAACGGAGGGAGGCGTCGAGTGAACACAATGGAAATATTAAAAGAGAATTCGCAGTAAAAACTTATGAAGCACAAAATAGAACGAAATTTAGTACTATTTTTTGTATCAAAGTATTGAATTAAAATTATTGAAAAACTGAGACCTTTTAGGAATATTTTATGTAAACATACCCAAGTTAAATGTTACAAATTGTGGAAAACTTGTGAACTAAATATTTGCTAAGTTTAAACGCAAGCTTTTTTACATTATTTAAATAAATATATTGAGGAAAAAAATATATATATGTACATATATATGTACCTCTCTGAACTGAAATCTATCATTTACGAAATAAACTCAATTAGATACAAATATTTTATGGCTTGGCTTCTTATTGTTTTCTGAGTGTACATTTTTTTGTATTTTTTTTCAAAAGTCTGTGTGATGTAAAAAGTAGTTCGTCAAAGAGACAAACTGAATTTCCTTAAGGGTCTTAAGATGGCGATTGAGTGAAAAGAATGTAAAAGTTTATCACTTTGATAAATGGTAATTAACAGTAAAAAGGTTTGGTTGCTTAGAGCAGTATCGGACAACCGATTACAGATCATCGACTACCATAAAAACAATCAAGCTTGTCACCTGGATAATTTGTTTGTCATTAATCTGACAACATAACAAAAAAGGCAATTTAGGAAAAATTACCTAGTAACGAAAACTAAGCAACAAGCTCGTTGTGAATACACCCATTGTTATGACCTGTTTTCCCTTTTACAAAATACTGCACGAGCAGCCTTCACGTATAACGAAAACACCTGTCAAACACACAAATTTTTATACGAGTATAGCAATGTCATCTCAGAAAGACCTGAACTGAACGCCCAATATCAACGGAAAGCGGCAATAAAAAATCTCAAACAGTCTGATATACCGAACAAAGGTAGCATAAGTATGTCTAGAAAAAAAAAGAAACAAAAAGAATTCGACAGCGCAGTATTGAATGAAATGAAGCGAAAAACGGCAGCATCTCATTGTATAACGCCATGTATCTTTTTATCGCAAATATGACTAGAAACATGCAAAGTGAGGCATGACGCTTTGCAAGTCTCAACACGTAATAAGCTTAAAAAAAATGTCTACAAAAAAGTCAACTTCAATAATAACAACAAAAACAATTATGGCAATATGGGCACGTAATATACGCGCGACAAAGAGGGAACCACCCACGGATTCATGCGATTCGCTGATCGTCTGAGTACATACATATCAACCAATTTGGCTGAGACTACTCGACAAATCATCGCAAAAAAGAAATGAATTTAATTAAATGAAATGAAAAAGGCAAATATTTATGTAAAAAAGAAAAAGAGAACAACACAAAAGTAAATGTAGAAGGCGACACGTCGCACGTGGGCCTCGCTAGACCCATCTGCTCGTTGAATGAACAATGCGACAGCCAAAGTAGCTTACCAGCTGCTTTTGCAAAAATCCTGTAATGCTCGCATACAATAAAAAAAATTAGCAATGAAAGAAGAAAATCACATGATTGGCCTGCGTCTGCTGAAGTGCTCATTGATTTGACAACAAGTGGCAGCACGCAAAGCCGTAGAAGCGATGAGCAAGAAATTAAACTCAAAATGAAAAATGATGAAGCTGATGATCAGCAGGAAAATGAGATTGCTCCGGATATGCAAAGAAGTTAGTATGTCACAGGGCATAATTGTGTTATTATCTTATTTCTATCAATTACGCTGTGAGAAATGCTGTCCGATATGAGCGTTTATCAGAGAAAAACGCGTTCTTTATACCTTACTGAAAGGTGCAAACATATTGTACATACATATCTAAATTAAGAATGAAGAGTTAACTTTGACTATTACCACTGAAAAAAGCAAAATAACAATTAGTTTCATAAATTGGATGTGTGCACCTTTCGATTACATTTTTTATATAAATACAAGACCAGTTGATTTAACAGCAATAAATTATTCAAAAATTTAATTAATTAATTAATTTCATTTGCTCTTTAAAGTAAATTGATTTCAATGCTATGCCCTATTCATTTCATTATGGTTTTATTTACACGGCAACATTAGAGCACTAGAGCTTGCTTTGTGGGAGAAGAAAGGGAGCCAAGAGGAAACTTGTAAACGACCAACATCTGCTATTAAAGCTTTCGGGAGTAATTGTTTCGCAATTGTTTCTTTGTTAAAGGTAGAGAACGACCGAACACCTATTTTTATGGCCGAACTTCTGTCAATTACGGTCGATGCCGAACAGAAGCCGAACCAAGCTTTTCAGGTTCCAAAACAATGAGAAACCAATGAATTTTTCAAAATTATAGATTGGATTAATGATATTTAAAAAGACGCATACATTAGTTTAAATAACATCAATCAAACATATTTTGATAAACAATTTATCACCATACAATATATTTTTTTTTTGGAGAAAATAATGGTTTGGTGTATGCGCGCTACATCCAATATTCGGTCGGTTCGGATGAAGCTCACTTTTGGTTGAACGGGGAAGTTAATAAACAAAGTTGTAGCATTTGGAGTGTTGATAATCCACAAGCAATTATAGAGATGCCATTACATCCACAAAAGGTGTGCGCTCTATGGGAAGAGGGAATCATTGGTCCATATGTCTTCAAAAATCAAGCCGGTCATACCGGACCACTTACCCGAAATCCTTTTCAAAACATAATGAGAAACCCTTATCGTTATAATGAAGCTAAATGTTCGGCCATAACAATAAATTGTATGCGTTTTATTTCATCTTGAAAACCACATATCTAAAACACTCATTATAAGGCTAAGTTATTCAAATATTTTACAAAAAGTTGTATCAAATTAACACAACGCAGATTCCTGTTATTGTCCAAACCACATTTGCCAAAAATAATATAATATAATATTCTAAAGGAAGAAGAAATTTATTTCATATATGCGCCTTCAACTATACTTATATAAACACATACATACATATGTGGTTGCGTTTTAATATACATATATTTGTAAGTTTTACAAAAACTCGTGTCGAATTTTAAGCGCTCTAATTTGCTTCTAATAACCAAAACGAAATCAAACATTGCCCCCTAGTGTGGAGCCCAACAAGTACGAGTATAACAAACAACCAGGTCAATAAACATTTTTAGTAGAGTTCCGGGTTAAATTAGTAATTACAGGGTGTTTTAAATTTTACATTAAACTCTACTCACAGCACAATGGCTAATTGCAATGCATCAACTACAAAATATTAAATTTTTTTTTAACAATGCAGCGAAACAGTGTGAATATTTTCACCAAATCTCCAAAGCATTAGCAATAAACACGCATCCAATAATTACATGCTCCTACGGACAAAAAGTTGCATCTACTTTTTATGCCATGTAGTAGAGGTGGTAGGTAGAACAGGACTAAAAGATAATTTTGACGATTTCAAATATACCCCCAAAATCTAAAGCTATGATCAAAATACTGCAAATCGAGTTGCTGGATCAAAACACCGATCATAATTGGACAGTTTTCAATAGATTCTGATAATCTTATTCGTTGAAATGCCGAAGGTTATGTATTTTCACTGATTTTCTAAACTTAAAGTAGCATGCCATTGACTCTGTAAATAAACGAGCTTGAGAAAAATCCGAAACAAAAACATTTACTGTGACTTCGGGTTAAAATATTAACCTATACTTGTGTTAAGCCAATTTTGAATGCTTTAGCTAATGCAAACTAAATTTTATTCCCCCAAATTACCGAAATTTTATTCCCTACAATTACTGACCTCAATAATACAAAAATTTCCAAAGTTATAATGCCTTTTCAAAATGTAAGAAATTTTACACATTATATTTTAAATTTTTATTTCGAATTGGATATGCTATTTTATAACCCATTAAATTTTAGTGTAATAGACTGCAAATTTCAAGTAGCTACAAAAAATTTCAGAAATCAACTCTATTTTGTAGCCACCTGAAACGTGCACTTTATTTGATTAAAATTAATTGATCTCAAATACAGCTTTCAACCGACCATCGTAAAAGAGCTTGATTAACACGGAATTTAAATATTGGGATATTTCCCAAATGCGTTAATAAGATTGAACAAAATTCACACTTAACACTATCTCTTATAAATATTTTGCAAAATATATTCCGCAAGAATTGAATACCACCGCTTGCGTGCGTACCAGAGTTTTGAGATTAAATTATGATGAAATCCACAAGCGATAAACTGTAAAATTTATGAGATACCAATAAAAATAGGTAAGTCAATTTGGTTTGCTTCAGTAAAACAAATAAATGCCTTTCAAATGTCAGACTCTCTGGCGAAGCGAAGCGAACAAACTGAACATGAATTGAAGTCGTAATAAAGTATTAAAACATTTAATGATAGTAAATGTGTCAATTACTGCACAATTAATTGTTTTATTGGGTACTTATACACGCACATTACTTTTTACAGTATTCCGCGATTATAAACACCCCGATTATAAATATTGAACGTTTCAGTGCGAGTTTAGCTCTGTTTGCCGTTTAAACTAAGCTATTACTGGTTGTGCCATTTTTCAATCAACTTTATGCCTTGTTTAAACCGCCAATCTGACAGAGTTAAACTGAGTTTAGTTTAATCATATTTTTCACACAGCTGCGAACCGCAATTCACACGTACACGAAAGTGACATTTGACAGCAGCGCGCATTCTCTCCTTGATTTCACTTAACGCAACACTTCTTCGCAATCTTTGTTCGCGCGTTCGGTTTTGCTTGACACTGATCTAAATATAGAAAAACCAGTATTGCCCTATAAAATAGCCAACTTTTTTAAAATCTCACTGAAAAAAGCTGTGTAGTTTAAACAAAGTTTAAATTTAAACCGAGTTTCTGTAATCTGAATTTAAACTAGCACTGAAAAACTGGACCTTAGTAATTTAATTTTTGAAATTGCAATATGCGCTGATGCAGATCGTAGATCAAATGTAGAAAGGCCCTAGCTGAACTTTTTCGAAATTGTTGTTTTCTTTTCAGTAACTTAAAAAAAACTTACAATCTTAAAGTGCTATGTAAAAACTATTTTTCATAGCATTGCATGCAGTCATATTTAATTGTCAGATAGGGCCTTTATACATTTTAATAATGATAAATATATGCAAGTAAGTACCCTATCATTTATTTTTAATTATCAATCATGGAATTCCCAAGCTTTTTTCCTTAACACAATTTATACTTACAAATATCCGGCAAATACTGTTTAAAATTTTGTAGGTGAATGTAGCTTTTCATCGTTTCACTTGTATTTGATTTGTATTGCGTTCGTAAATACAGAGAAGAAGTCAACAAAGTTGATACATGGAAGAATTAGAGGTTACACCATAATTTTTTCTCAATTTCGAACAAGTGCAGTAGTAATACGCAGTAGACAAAAATGTGTCCAATTAAATATATGTACATAAGTATGTGTACATAAGCTTAATTTAATCTACGCAAGACAGACTTGCTTTCGTTGTAAAGAGTTTTAACATTTTGAAAATAGCATAATAAGCTTATTTCTATTCTCAATCAAAATAGATTGATGGATTCATCCGACACTTTGGGCGTAGGTATATTGTAAAAACTCCAAACACATTTTGGCCCTATCCGAATTCAAATGTACTTATTTATAAACTACTTCTAATGCTCATTCTCATGAGGCATTTGCTTCTGGAATGTTGTTGAATGCTCAACTTTCAATGCGATTTGCTAGTAAAATAAGTGCGCGTAAGTAGGTATCTTACTTATTGTACGTACTTTTATTTCTTTATGCAGTTGTGTGTGTTCACTGATCTACAGCAAAGATTAAACCCTTGAAAACTTGAAACAAAAAACCCAAACTCAGCGACCAGATACAAGCAGCAATAGGTAAGTAAAGAAGAAATGAACGTCACAAATACTATAACCAAGTAAGAGTACAATTTAGTCCAGAAAATAGTGTGCTCACCCATCAAACAATTTTTGTCGTTTAAACATATTTTTGAAATCGATACCGATTTGTTATACACCCACTCACATACTTAAATGGGTTTTTGCAATATTCACATTGTTTACATATTTATTTTATATATAAATATAAATATAAATATAAATATAAATATAAATAAACAAATAAATATAAATATAAATATAAATGTAAATATAAATATAAATATAAATATACAAATAAATATAAAAATAAATATAAATATAAATATAAAAATAAATATAAATATAATATAAATATAAATATAAATATAAATATAAATATAAATATAAATATAAATATAAATATAAATATAAAAATAAATATAAATATAAATATAAATATAAATATAAATATAAATATAAATATAAATATAAATATAAATATAAATAAACAAATAAATATAAATATAAATGTAAATATAAATATAAATATAAATATACAAATAAATATAAATAAAAATATAAATATAAAAATAAATATAAATTTAAATTAAATATAAATATAAATATAAATATAAATATAAATATAAATATAAATATAAATATAAATAAGTATAAATATAAATATAAATATAAATATAAATATAAATATAAATATAAATATAAAAATAAATATAAATATAAATATATATATAAATATAAATATAAATATAAATATAAATATAAATATAAATATAAATATAAATATAAATATAAATATAAATATAAATATAAATATAAATATAAATATAAATATAAATATAAATATAAATAAAAATATAAATATAAATATAAATATAAATATAAATATAAATATAAACATAAATATAGATATAAATATAAATATAAATATAAATAAAATATAAATTTAAATATAAATATAAATATAAATATACATATAAATTTAAATATAAATATAAATATAAATATAAATATAAATATAAATATATATATAAATATAAATATAAAAATAAATATAAATATAAATTTAAATATAAATATAAATATAAATATAAATATAAATATAAATATAAACATAAATATAGATATAAATATAAATATAAATATAAATAAAATATAAATTTAAATATAAATATAAATATAAATATAAATATAAATATAAACATAAATATAGATATAAATATAAATATAAATATAAATAAAATATAAATTTAAATATAAATATAAACATAAATATAAATATAAATATAAATATAAATATAAATATAAATATAAATATAAATATAAATATAAATATAAATATAAATATAAATATAAATAAAAATATAAATATAAATATAAATATAAATATAAATATAAATATAAACATAAATATAGATATAAATATAAATATAAATATAAATAAAATATAAATTTAAATATAAATATAAATATAAATATACATATAAATTTAAATATAAATATAAATATAAATATAAATATAAATATAAATATATATATAAATATAAATATAAATATAAATATAAATATAAATTTAAATATAAATATAAATATAAATATAAATATAAATATAAATATAAATATAAATATAAATATAAATATAAATATAAATATAAATATAAATTTAAATATAAATATAAATATAAATATAAATATAAATATAAATATAAACATAAATATAGATATAAATATAAATATAAATATAAATAAAATATAAATTTAAATATAAATATAAACATAAATATAAATATAAATATAAATATAAATATAAATATAAATATAAACACAAATATAAATATAAATATAAATATAAATATAAATATAAATATAAATATAAATATAAATATAAATATGAAGCAATCACATAATTTTAAGATTTAACTTTACTTTATTTGCTAAATGTTGTTAAGTTTTAATCAAGTAAATGCAACCATGCATATTGTAATAGAATAATCAATGTAATGCAACCCTGCTGGGTTTTGTGAATATCTGTAACCAAACTCCTTTTGAAGTTCGAAGCAACCCATACAGCAACTCCCGTTGCTAATTTGGTACATAATTATTGTTGCTGATCCTCAAAGATCAGTTGGCTTTTAGCTTGCGAAGGCATCGGACGTGTGCGCACAATACTACTTTGGGCAACACGCCGAGGGCTAGCAACCATTAAAGTTCAATAAAGTATTTTCTCAAATTATATTTACTACAAGAGCGCTGTTTTATTTAAACGGCCAACATAAATCAACTAACGGGAGGAACCCCCTACTCGATCGAGTTAACCAAGGAGGTGCGCGCACAATATTGCTTTGGGCAGCACTCCTTTTCATCGTGTCTGGCCACATAAGCTACGACCTTCGCTCGTCGAGTAGAAGGACCACCATTTCATTGGCGCCCAACATAGCGGCCACGAATCGCGACAAAGCCGAAGCAATGGCGACGTTTTCAAACGAACAATTTACGCGAATTTTGGCAGCAATATCCGGCGATAGGAAAGGAGGCTCGTTTACTGGGTGCACTGCGCGTTTCCGTGGACAAAGAAGCCCAGAGGCTGTAGAGGAGTTCCTTGCATCTATCACCGTTTACAAAGATATTGAACGAGTTTCAAACGCAGATGCATTGCGCGGAATGCCACTTCTTTTCGAAGATTATGCAGCAACATGGTGGATTGGGGTGAAAGACAAAATATCAAAATTTTCCGATGCGGTCGATTTAATCCGCACGAGTTTTTCACCACCAACTCCTGATTGGAAAATATTTTTATCAATTTTTGAATACAAGCAACAATCAAGAGAGCCTACCGATAGTTTTGTTTGCAAGAAACGGTTATTGTTTTCGCAACTTAAAGACAGTGTTAACGAGACTGTACAAGTCAGCATGATTTACGGTTTATTATCCGTTAAAATAAGAGAGCGCGTTCGTCGCGAAATGGTTTCAACTTTTGACGAACTATTGTCGCATTGCCGTGAAGCGGAGATGTTTTTGCACGAAGCTACACGTAGCGCACATACAGTTACTGAGCAGACATATGCAGACGAGCCAAAACGGTGCTCTTTTTGCCGAATTCGCGGCCATACCGTCGACGTTTGTCTGAAACGGAAAAAACAGCAGCAAACGCTACAACAACAACCACAAGCGAGCACCTCAAATGCAAGCGAAGCAGCGTCGCACACTCTTGTAACCAAACGTGTGGCCGCTTTTGCATGCTACGGTTGCGGTGCACCAGGTGTGTACCGTTCTAATTGCGTTAAATGTAGTGGACGAAATAAAGAAAGCCCACAATATCTTTCGTTCAACAACGTTTCAACGACTATTGTTGGTAGACCGATTCCGTCCGTTCCTATCGACATATTTTGCCTAAAAGGAGAAGCTATTTTTGATACTGGTGCGAAGACAAGCATTGCTAGCGCAAACTTGAAAAAGATTTTGACTCGAAATGAGTGTGTGTTCCAAGACGTCAAAGCCGATGTTACCTTGGCAGACGGCAGCACCACCACGCAAAAAGTTTTGTCTACCATTTGCGATGTCACAATTGGTAATCGACAGAGGAAAATTCGCCTTGTTTCTCTACCCAATGCTACCAAAAACCGTACACTCATTGGGGCTGATTTTATGAAACAGGCAGGCATTGTGCTGAATATGGCACAAGGATTTTGGCATTTCGAAGACGAACCAAAAGTGAAGTACGATTTTAACGAACCTAGTGAACCCAGTCAACTCTTCCCAATCGATATTGCGGGAGAATATGTTAACGCGTGCAAAATTTCTGGTGTTTGTCAAGAAGACATGACCAAAAAATCAAAATTTATCGACTTTGTGGAGAAGGGGTACCGTATGAGCCAAGCGCCACGTATTCCAGAAAGTGGTTCATTAGTTAAAGCATCCAACAAAACCAATCGAAACAACGAGTATTCACCACACTCAGTACAACAGATTTTTAGAGGTTCAATTCCTATTGGAGAACGCACTCCCGAAAATAATTCGCGGCTGTTCGCGCCACCCATGAAAGTGAAAAAGGTTAGTCCGGACGATGACTATTGCTTGAATCTCCATTCCATAGAGCTCACAATGCTACAAGAAACTGATGCAATAGAGTTGTCGGATTGTGAGAAGAGTGAATTAGATTCCTTGCTGTTGAAGCATGCAGATCTATTTGCTGAGCCAGACGCAGCAACGCCTTTCGCTACGCATAAAATCGATACTGGAAATAATTCTCCAATCGCGTTACCACCATACCGCCTTTCGCCAACGCGCAAAAATGACCTAAAATGCGAAATTCAGAAAATGTTGGAAAGTGGAGTAATTGTTGAATGCGACTCACCATGGGCCGCTCCAGTTGTCATGGTGCCCAAGAAAACAGGTGGTGTAAGAGTATGCATCGACTATCGGAAACTTAACGCTATAACTAAGCCAGACCGATATCCACTTCCACGCATCGATGATCTACTGCACGAAGCTAAAACAACAAGATTTATGTCTACAATCGATTTGCAATCTGGTTACTGGCAGATAAGCGTAGAAAGAGAAGACCAAGACAAAACCGCGTTTATCACACCATTCGGAATGTACAGGTTCACCCGTATGCCGTTCGGCTTGCGAAATGCTCCAGCGACGTTTCAACGTTTGATTGACCGTGTAAAGGTATCGTTACCTGGTCTAACGCTCTTCGCATATCTGGATGACATTATTTCCTGTTCACAAAGTTTCGAAGACCATCTGAAGGACTTACAGAAAATTTTTAATCGCCTGCGGCATTTTGGACTTAAGATCAATAAAGATAAATGCCGATTTGCATGCAACGAGGTCAAATATCTGGGCCACGTTTTAACGCCTAGTGGTATTACGGTAGATCCAGCCAAAGTTGAAGCGATTGCGAAACGCAGATCACCACAGAACGTAAAGGAACTTCTTTCGTTTTTACAAGCGTGCTCCTGGTACAGACGTTTCGTACCAAACTTTGCTGAAGTGTCCAAACCATTGTCACAACTTTTAAAGAAAAATGCAGCTTGGTTGTGGACCGAAGCACAGCAAAACGCTTACGAAAGTTTGAACAAATTGTTGGTCACTGCACCAATACTGAAGCAAGCAGACCAAGATTCGCCATATATCTTGAAGACTGACGCCAGCGGTTACGCACTCGGAGCAGTTTTGCTCCAGGGGGAGGGTCCTCACGAGCACCCAATAGAATATGCCAGCAGATTGTTATCTCCCGCTGAGCAAAACTATTCAACAATTGAGCGAGAGGCACTGGCCATAGTGTGGGCTGTGCAGAAGTACCGAGGCTACATCGAGGGTTCTGAAGTATTGCTTATAACCGACCATCAACCCCTAAAATGGTTAATGACTTTGAAGTCACCAACTGGCCGTTTAGCACGATGGGCGTTAATGTTACAGCCATTCAACATACGAATCGACTATCAACCAGGGAAGACCAATGTTATGGCTGATATGCTGTCGAGGCCAACCTGTGAAATGCATCATGACCCGAAGACAACTTGCGTAATATGCTCTTTCGATGTTGAGTTTCCACGAAAAGGAGCAAAAGAAATACGCGACAGTCAACTTAATGACTCCGAGCTGAAGCACATCATCGAATGCTTTGAAGAGAATTCCGATGATGAGGTGCATTGGTCCAGGAGAGGATATGTCATGAACGACGGAGTCCTCTATTGTTATCACGATGAAGAAACCGAAGATGCGCAATTAGTTATTCCCAAAGATGAACGACTTGCAATACTCGAGTATTATCATAACAAGGACACGGCAGGCCACTATGGAATCGATAGAACCACTGCAAAAATAATCTCACGCTATTATTGGCCTGGCATTCGGAAAGATATTAAGACGCACGTTAAAAATTGCATTGATTGCCAACGCTATAAGGCAACAAACTTAAAACCAATGGGCTTATATCAAACCGTAAGCAGCAAGCAACGATTTGAAATAATCGCAATCGACCTTTTTGGACCTTTGCCTCCTGACGAAAACGAGTATCAATGGGTGTTTATCGTTGAAGATATTGCTAGCCGTTGGGTAGAACTCTTCGCTTTGATTGAAGCGACAGCTGAAAATTGTGCAAAGACTTTAATCAACGAAGTTTTTTTTCGTTACGGCATGCCTAGAAAAATCATTAGCGACAATGGTACACAGTTTGTTTCTGCAATCATGCAAAAGGTTGCATATTGTTTCGACATCGATCACGTCTTTACTCCCGTGTACCATCCACAAGCTAATCCTGTCGAGAGGAAAAATCGCGACTTAAAAGCGCAATTGGCTATCTTAGTCGGTAGACAACACCGCATTTGGTCAAAGAAATTAGCAGCTATACGTTTCGCCATGAACACCACTCGTTGCCAAAGTACTGGATACACATCCGCCTTCCTTACTTTTGGCCGGGAATTGCGAACCATTGACGACGTTCAACATGATCTTAGAGCAGTGATCCAATCAGAAAACTTCATTCACGAGATCACTCCTTATCTGACTACTATCACTGACGCATTCAAAGCAGCCAAAGAACGCGAACAAAAGCAGCAAGATACCAACAAAGAAATCACAAATTCGAAAGTACGTGAGCACCATGTTTTCGAAGTTGGGGCAAAGGTGCTAGTTACCACTCATGTCTTGAGTAATGCAGCAAAAGGCATAACATCAAAGTTCGCTCCTAAACGTGACGGGCCCTACGTCATCATTGAACGAAAAGGTACAACTAGTTATGTTATTGCTCATGAAGATAACTTGCAACAACCACTTGGTATGTATCACGCATCCGCGCTCACTCCCTACCAAAGCGCAAACAATGTACCTGAGGCTCCAGTCAATGTAATTCGACGTCGAGGAAGACCACGGAAGACCATCAGATAGGCTGCCTCATCGGGACGATTTCGACATCCTAGGGGGAGACTGAAGCAATCACATAATTTTAAGATTTAACTTTACTTTATTTGCTAAATGTTGTTAAGTTTTAATCAAGTAAATGCAACCATGCATATTGTAATAGAATAATCAATGTAATGCAACCCTGCTGGGTTTTGTGAATATCTGTAACCAAACTCCTTTTGAAGTTCGAAGCAACCCATACAGCAACTCCCGTTGCTAATTTGGTACATAATTATTGTTGCTGATCCTCAAAGATCAGTTGGCTTTTAGCTTGCGAAGGCATCGGACGTGTGCGCACAATACTACTTTGGGCAACACGCCGAGGGCTAGCAACCATTAAAGTTCAATAAAGTATTTTCTCAAATTATATTTACTACAAGAGCGCTGTTTTATTTAAACGGCCAACATAAATCAACTAACGGGAGGAACCCCCTACTCGATCGAGTTAACCAAGGAGGTGCGCGCACAATATTGCTTTGGGCAGCACTCCTTTTCATCGTGTCTGGCCACATAAGCTACGACCTTCGCTCGTCGAGTAGAAGTACCACCATTTCAAATATAAATATAAATATAAATATAAATATAAATATAAATATAAATATAAAAATAAATATAAATATAAATATAAATATAAATATAAATATAAATTTAAATATAAATATAAATATAAATATAAATATAAATATAAATATAAATATAAATATAAATATAAATATAAATATAAATATAAATATACAAATAAATATAAATATATATATAATCAAAGTTCCTCAATTTACACAAAGTTCACAAAATCATCAAATTTCATAAAATAAAATCAAATTTTCGCCAATTTAATTCCAACTCAAAAAAAAGCAAATTTCAAGTGATTTTTTATATATTTTGTTTTTTTTTAACGCTGTTACGAATTTTCTTTCTTATGAAAATTAATTTTATTTATAGGTTTTATGAAGAAAGAACGTCTTGAACCGCTTGAAACTTGCACTTTATTTTATTAAAGTTGAATGAATTTTAATACACTGTATTTTCAATTTTTTTATGGACAAAGCGAAGCCTACAGAGGAAACATTTTTTTTAACAGTTCTTCTTTATGTGCTCTCTACGATTTTTTAGTCCACCTTGATAGAGAGCCGAATTTGTTTGAGCTTGAAGAAATTCCGATACTTCAATGTGAAAGCTAAATAGTTGAGAGTTCGTTAAGCCTGATCCCACTGCTTTGGATGAACTTCGCTTTGAAAAGTGGAAGTTCTGACAAACTCAAAGCCTTTTGTTTGGTGGGTATATGTCTACTGTGTACATATGTATGTGGTTATGTATATACATAGTATGTATGAATTTTCACTTAAATTGTTTATAGGAGAACATCATTTACCCGTATACATACTCGTATAATGAGTTTAGGGTATGAAATTGGTGAGAAACGACACGAACGTCAATCAGCCGGGTGCAGATAAATGCGAAAGTGGGGCGGGGGAGTGTCTGAAAAAGTATCGTTAACTAACATGCATTATCGTGGCAATGCCTTTGGAGGAGCCTTCAAAGTGAAACTAGTTCAAAAGTTCAATGTAACAAAGCCCGTCACTGTGAGTGCGAACGTCCGTCCGTCCATCTGCGCAACTGTAGCTGGCAACCAGTATATATGTAGCTGTCTGTTCGCAAGCTTAGCTTGAGCTTCAGCTGTTTCCCATTTTCTGTATTGTTTTTTCTTTCAACATTCATCTACAATACTTTCATTCGTTTTATTCAATTTGCATTTTCACATTCAGGCTTGAGAAGAAGAAAACAATGCATAGCGCTTGGAGAAAAATCATGGAAACTACTGCTCCGCTAGCGGAGCTAATGATCATAAGATCAGCTACAACACGATTGCAAGATGTGGCAATCAAGTATTGAAGAATGTATGTACATATATAGTACATAAGTAAGTATACACATACATACATATGTATATGTAGCAGTATGTACGTTAATGTAATGCAAGTCATTGCCGGAAAGCTGCTGACGATTTTGAGTAATGGTAAGAAAGTAGCGTAAATAGCGAACGCTTGTTTTTATTTTTATTGTTCTTCGGAAATGCGGCATGAAAGATTTTCTGAGAATAACATAAGCAGGAAATCACAGAGAAAGTAATATGCTGGAGAACTGTAAATGCAATCGAAGCTCCCTTGAGCCATGAAAAGAATCAAGGCGATAAAGTGTACCAGACATATTTGAGTTGTTAATATGGCGCCTTTAAACATTGAGTATTTTATTACATTTAATTATTGTGAACCGCGTTCGAATCCTGGTAGGACAAGTAACATTAAAAATTATAGAAAGGTTTCTTCTAATAGTGGTCGCCCCTCGGCAGGCGATGGCAAAGCTCCGAGTGTATTTCTGCTATTAAAAAACTTCTCACAAAAATCATTTGCCGTTCGAAGTTGGCACATAACTGTAGATCCCTCAATTTATTATATTATTATATTATACTATTATGAGGCATAGAGCAGCAAATTACGTCCAGGGTCGGAAAAACGCATTGGCACAATCATTTTTTTATATTGTTAGCCTTTTTCCGCCATATAAACATAAATTTTGTTCATTCGTTACATGAAGAAAAACAATGCTCTATTCCGTCAATAGCCGTGCTTGGAATAGCTTCGTTTTGGCTATCTCAAAAACCGTAGAGGTTCTAGAACATCTGAGTTTCATCAGGGAACGGAACTTCAACACTGGCTCAAATTGGTTAAATGCAATTGGAAGAAATTACAATTGTGCAGGGTATGTAAGAACCTTTGGCCCTCTTTCAATACCAGAAGATCTAAGAGTATCACTCACATGAATCGGTTGGACGTTTCCACGCTAACCGTTGTTTTCACAGGAAACTGGGCGCTGGATACTCATACACCCCGAATTAGATTGGAGCACAAGGCCAACTGCCACGGCTGCAACCTACCAA
This sequence comes from Anomoia purmunda, assembly GCA_951828415.1. NCBI lineage: Eukaryota > Metazoa > Arthropoda > Insecta > Diptera > Tephritidae > Anomoia > Anomoia purmunda. The sequence goes on from OX639993.1 coordinate 56,620,942, forward strand.
GTGCGGAAGAAATGATAAATACCTCCTTTGTACCTGTCCAGCTTTTTGCAGTACTAAAATAAGATTTCTTTGCAAACCCTACATATTTTGGATATCTAAGCGAACTGGACAACATGTACTCGAATGATTTGCTTAAGCTCTTAAAATTAATGGGATAGATCTAATGAAATGCGAGGGGGTTCTCTTCTCTTCTCGTTTTCATTCTTTGTTCGAGTTCATATGGTTCGGCGAATTTTCAATGGGTATGGGTATGTAGTTTTAAAACTCCTCTTCATAGTGCTAATTGGAATTATTAAGAGCCAGAGCTGAATTTTATTCGTGGGACCTGAAGATAATATATTCACTGTCTGCTTAGACGGTCATACTGTTCTGATAACATTAGAATTCAGGTAAATGGCACATCAGTGTAACTCTCTACTGGATCACTAGAAATATCAGTATTAAATGATATGGCTTAGAATCATATAATTAAACAAGCGAGATAGTTATGCGATTTTGAGCCCACCACGGTTTAATTAAGACTGGAAAAATTAGAAGAATAAGTTATAACATGGCATTGAGTTGTTGTAACGAATTCTCTCAGCAAATTTTCAAGGTGTAGAAAATGAGGAATCAATTCAACATCATCTACATGCATATGCATGTCAACCTTCCAGGAATATAAAGTTTTTTGAATTGAAACTTCTTTGCGCTCGTTGGGTTGTAATTCTAATATCGAATGAAACGAAAAAGCGACAGGAAAAGGGAGGGGATGGCGTGGTGGGGCCGTCGAACGGAAGGAGACATTGGAGAGAAACGAAAACGCGACAGATTCGGAGTAGGAAAAAATGAGAGAAGGGTAGCATGCTTGGTGGTGCGGACATAATGTTAACGATATAATAAAACTCATACATAGAGCATTATTGGCATATACTCCCTCTGGTGCAGCAGAATTAGGAGAAGATTTCCACACTATGCCAATGATTTTAAGCGGTGATTTAAATGTCAATTTTGCCTTGGAAGAAGCTCAACCACTTGTACAATTTTTAGAAAGTAAATTTAATTTAAAAATGAATGATAATCCCAAAGACTCAACAACCAGATCAGGCACGACAATATATGCAACTTTCTCAAGATATTTAAATAATTTACAATCACGAGTTTTCATTTCATATTTTGCATACCACAAACCAATTGTATCTTTTCTTGAATATGACAGTATGGAAGTGAATGAGTAGATTTTTTATAAATGGAGGCGAAAACATTAACTATCTTTTTTCGTTAACCTAACACCCTTAAAAATTCCAGAATAATGAATAGTAGCTTCTATTATCGGGGAAATATTTCTATCTCATAAAACTTGCTGGCTAGGGCGAGTATTTTCATTTCAAGTGCCCATCGAGATCCATGAAGTTTCACTTCTGTCTTTTCTCTAAAGACATTCCAAATCCAATATAAGTATTTTAAACAAGACGTTTACTGAAGTAGTCAGGATAATTTGAGAGGTGTTCAAAAACGTGACCATTTGCCTAATTTTCTTCTGCCTCAAAATAAAAATAATTTTCTGACATTCATCACGATACAATAATAAAAGGCGTCGTTATTTCTTTCGAAAACGACTTTTTATTTTACTACGAATCACACAAAAAAAATTTACTGCGAGTTCTACAAAAAAGAGAGAAAAGTTTTATTATAAAATCGTTGATATTAATAGTGAAATCGGACAATTCCGCAAACTTTTCACGAAATCTAGACTCGTTTAAAAATCCAATTGCAAATACTAATGAAATAAATACAAAATAATACCATTAACATCATTTCTTTGACACACAATTCCATTGTATTTACTCTTTCATTTCGGGCATGGTTAGTAGCAATAATATTTTGGAAAACACTATATTTAAGGTATTTATTCAAAAGGCTTTGCTAACTTAATAAAGTTATATTCGAACTCCTAAATGCAGTCTGCAGCAAATCTTTGCTATAGCGGTTGTAACCGACATCATAAACATCAGAAAAAAATATGTGTGAATAAATATGAGTATGTATATATATTGATAAACAATATTATTGGTAATAAAATAGCTTTCAAAATATTACTTTCGCGTTAAATCATAATTTTTGATACCTTGTTCCAAAGAAAATTCTGACTTTAATTCACTTTAACTTCGAATGTCTCACTTCATTTACCAGTTTTAGATATCCTCAAAATGCAAATTCAATGGCAACTGATGTGCAACAAATAAATGAACGTCAATTTTGGATTTTATTCTTACTAGTATATAGTAAAATATAATTTTTTCGTCCTATCTACGTGTGACTATGTAATGAAAATGTAGGAAAATTAATAGTTTTTCCAAATCTGCCTTTTGCCCCTTTTTCGACACTTTTTGAAATTCAAACGTCAGCGTTAGGCACCCCAATTGCAGCTGTCAAACGTACGTCACATTTCATGATTGCCTCATGACAAAGGTGAATTGGGTTAGTCAATAATTTCAGTACTCCAATAATTTGGTACTAAGTACTAGCTAATAAAAACAATAAGTAGCGTGTGTTGCATTGAAAAAGAGAGTTATACTAAAATGAAAGAAAAATTAAAGTTTAATTGCCTAACTATAACAGCCTTTTAGAGACTTCACTTTGAGGCATATTAAAATTAAGAAATTAATTAAAGCCACGAATAAATATTTGTATCTACGAATAATAATTAAAAGCAACTCATTTGAATAAAAACTATAAAAAATGGAAATGTCATTTCCTCAAACCAATTGTATTTCAATGAAACATCTCAATTCCCCGCAAGTCAACAAATATTTACATACTTATAGTAACCTCAAAACTACTTTTATATATACATATACGAGTACGTATGTATGCCTGGTGGGAATTGAATTTGCTAACTCGATATTATATAAATAACAAGCAAAAGTCAGAGTAAATAATATCAGCATACACTTACATACATACATACCTAACTAACCACATCTACATATTATGTATGTATTTGTAAGTATGCATTGTGCTATTATTTTGTGGTAATATTGCAAGTATAATTGTCTACTCCAATTCTTACCGCAATGACAGCAATTGGAAAGCAAAATTTCAGCAAAATACGTTTGTATGGATGTCCTTAAGCTGCCCGGAAAGCATATACAGTTTTGTGCATATTAATAAGCAACCGAATTCAATATATTACAGTATAGTACTTGTTTACAATATTCTCACTTATAACTTATTTTCAATATATGTACATATAACACTTCAATATTTTGTGAAATTCTGAAAAATTCAACAAAATTCCCAAAATTGTCGTAAAACTTTTAAATTTCTTAGTCAGAATTTTTAAAATCTTTTCAAGTAAGCACCATTCAATTTCAATACGATGATATGGAACTAAAAATTTGCGTTGATTTTTGAAAATTTGTTTCTTTTTGCTGACGGGGTTGGTTAATTTCATCCATATGACATAGCAATAAAATTTACTTTTCTATAGAAGAAAATTTCGGACACCGCAAAAAAAAAAAAAAATGAACGAAAATCAATGTGAATTTTTAGTCACTTGAAATTTGCACATTATTATATTGAAATTAAATGGGGTATAAAGTTGCGTACTTTAAAATTGATTTAAAATCCAGTTTAAAAAGTTGAAAATTTGAATGATTATTTTTTTTTTTGATTTATCGAATTTTTTTATACATTTTCTAAGAAATTTAAAACTTTTGCTTATATGGTTTGTGTTATGGATTCAGCTATACTTTTATAAAAAGTTATTGAAAAAAAAATTAATAAATATAAATGGCCAACTGCATTGTAGTTATTGGAAATAAATTAGTTCACACAAGTGGCCAACTGTATTGTACTGAATTTTGTTACTTATGATATGCACAACACCGTATTTCTACTAATCTCTTCCATGTATACCTACATACATACATATCTATTGTGTCAACCATAAACTTGATAAATTCGTTTCATATTTTACATAAACGTATTTTAACCTGTGAAAAAATATTCTAGCTATGCTATTGTATTATAATTGGGATCTTGATTGTTGATTGGAGCCCGTCGCTAGATATATCACTTACAGTCAAATCACAATATATCTTTAGTAAATTAGATTAGTGAACAAATAATAACCTTACCAAATATGAAGACCTGCCACCACATAGATGTACATATGTATTTTACAATTATACACGCTCATTCAAACGAGCAAATTAAGTTAGAGCACGGGAATGCAAGTCATAAAGCCCTTTCCATGCGAATATGATGATCAAAACTGTTGTGAAATACAAAAACTGAAAAGAGTTATGAAATCCGCACACAAAAAAATGCAGTCACAACAACAGTGAAATTTCATCACTGATTGCATTTACCTGTAACTACAATTGCATTGCATTTCCGTACGATTGACGTTCGTCCGTCTGTGGCTGACACTGTCGCCATCTGGGCCGCAACTTGTCAAGTTGAAAATAATATTCACACAGATATACTCTACATACATACATACATACACAAATACGTACATATGTACGAGCAAACATTGCCGGTTGAAAATTGAATGCCATTTGTTTTTGTTGTTGCAAAACTCGTCTGTATGACGAATACTGATGGTGAGTACCTACTACGGAGGGGCGACTGCTATATATGCCACACCCCACTTGCTGCCCACATAAACATTCACCTTAAGTAAAAACAAAAGCAACAAATATTATTGACATTTTGTTTGTGTAACCGCCAAGAACGCGCACACAAGTTGTTCCCCATCTACAGTACATATGTATACATTTATTTGCATTATTGTAAAGTATCTATTTTCTATTATCGTGAAGTGAAGTTAAGCGCGGTTTCAGAAGCCTTGGATTTGCGGTTTCTTCCGATACATCTTCAGACATCTAAGTACTTAAACTATGCGTTCGTACAACGGTACTTGATGCGGCTCTTGAGAACGACGATGATTGTTTCAATTGCTGCCAATCCGCTGAATCAATTGCTTACTTCTGATCGTAGTTGTGAGGGCAACTTGCAGTGTGCAACTCATTGAATACAATGAGAGAAAATTTTGTATGTTTCTTTTAGTATAATAGCGAAATTGCATTGAGTATTATAATAGAGATTTGAAACCCATGCGCTTCTCATTGGACTTTTAATTTAGATTATATACAGTTTTATTTAGGAAGCGTTCGAGAGCATTTAAAATAATAGAAACACTGAGGCTGCCGTTTGCAAAAAAAAAAACTGAAAGTTTATCCCAAACTTTGCCGGATAAGGTCCTCTCTTTGTATTATCATTGTTTGAAGTTGGCTCATTGCATCTTTGTTCAAGCGACTTTGCAAATTATGACTATTCGACATGCTATCGATTATTCTGAATATCGCGGACCGTTATTCGATTGTGTGGAAACAAGATTTTGGGACTATTTGTTTGTAAACAGTTTAGTTGACTATCTCAACTGAGAAGTTGTTGATAACAAATTACTTATTCTTTCCTCCCTTGGAAGCAAAGCATGTAGATTTGGAGCATACAGTATAAAGTCCTAGTTCCTCATCAAGTTCGCACTATCGTGTACTTACTACTATAACTCCATGTGGATAATAACGGGTTTTTCAATAGGGACGCTACATAAGTACACCGATAGTGACAGCAAACGACGCCATATTTTTCCCCGCTATTTTGTCATTTCTCTTCAGTAAGGTTTGCCATTTCATCATGGAAAGATATACGATCCAACAACGAGTCGAAATTATTAAAATTTATTACCGAAATTCGGAGTCAATGGCCTCAACTTTAATAGCGCTACGTCCAATTTATGGTCGTCGTCATTTCTGGCTGAATGGCTTCGTCAATAAGCAAACCATGCGTTATTAGACAGACAGCAATCCACACGTACTCCATGAGTCAACATTGCATCCCGAAAAAATTACGGTTTGGGGCGGTTTATGGGCCGGCGGCGTCATTGAGCCATACTTCTTCCGTGATGATCAAGACCGGCACGTTACTGTGAATGGGAATCGCTACCGCTCAATGATAACCGAATATTTTTGGCCCGAATTGGATGATATGGACTTGGACAATATGTGGTTTCAACAGGACGGCGTCACCAGCCACACAGCGAATGTTACAATCGATTTATTGAAAACCAAGTTTGGTGAACGTGTTATCACACGAAATGACCCAGTCAATTGGCCGCCTCGGTCGTGAGATTTGACGCCGTTAGACTATTTCCTGTGGGGCTATGTCAAGTCTATGGTCTATGCCAACAAGCCAGCGACGATTGATGAGCTTCGTACGAATATGGAACGTGAAATTGCAGCAGTTTCGGCCGACTTATGCTTGAAAACCGTCGAAAATTGGGTTCAGCATCTGGACTTTTGCAAGCGTGCCCGTGGTGGCCATGCGAAAGAAATCGAGTTCCATACATAATGGCATCGAATGTACTTTCACAGGAATAAAGAATTTAATTCATATCCAACAAACCGTATTTGATTCATTTAAAGCATTCCTATTGAAAAACCTTGTATTTTGGCTTGGAAAATAATATTTCTAAATTTTTTCGCACAAAAAGTTCACATTTTCTAGTTTTTTCAGCAATATTTTTATATGTCAGTAATTGAGTTAAAGCAGATTTTTTTAATAACTGCGTTTTATGACAACAAACAAATTCCATTAACCTTTTCCTTTTATAAATTTTGCGAAAATATATATTAAGAAAAACTTAAAAGTTCACATAAAATACTCTTTAGATCGTTGTTTTCGTTTATTCGGAAAATCCAAGCTCCGTTTAGAAAAAATATAAACGGAAAATTGTTTCCATATTTGCTGTAAATATTTATTTTTCATGCAAAATATACACATAACTGGGGCACTTATCCCCCCGGTTCGAAAAAAACAATAAAATCAGCTCTTCCGGTAATAGCACTTCTTATGAATTCGCAAGTAAATCTCTCTTCTCCTTTGCTTAGTCTGAATTATCGATAGCATTTTCTCATCTGCGTAAATATAGCGCGTCTATTCTTTGCTCAAACTCAGACAAACGTATACAGATTGAGCTATACAAAACTATTATTTAATTTAAAATAAATACCACCATTTATTTTGCAAACCCGAATTAGTTTTACGCTAATAAAACTGCGTTAAAAAATTTTCGATTTGTGCATTTCTTAAAACCAAATTTCGAATTTCTGTGAATGGCAATCATAAAACAATAATTCTTTCATACAAATTTTTCCTAATAACATTCAGTAAGAATTTGTAATTTGCCGTTGAATAAAATGTAATTTACATTCCGTTGAAAGATTTTATAAAACTTCTGATATTTAGTTCATTCAAATTAAAACCAATTGCACTTGAACCCTGATTTGGCCAGCTGACTTCTAACTTTGTACAACAATTTTCATTTTTGAGCTCAGAAACGTTTCAATATATTTTTAGTGATTAAAAAGCGTAATTTTTCCTTCCGCTTTTTCCTTATTCTATGTTTACATCTTCTAATTCTATTTGGAAACAATTTTGAAAGTCTAGACTGCTGACACGAAGCCAAGTGGAATGCCAAGTGAATGTCAACATTTTACTTACTTCTCGAATTATCTACGCACAATTTCCAATACAAATAATCTACACCGGATAGCACTTTGAAGGGATTTCTGTAAATTCCTAACTATTGATTTGCACCAGGTATTCCAATGCGCAAATCCACTTTTCCCAAATTCGGAAATGCACACCTTCAAAACAACAACCGTACCGCAGAAATTTACTATATAAGTATGTATGCAAGTATCACTTAACAAAAATGCATGATTGCTGGAGGAGTCTGCACTCTTCTCTACTCACGTATCTTTTCCCATATTTGGCTTCCATCTGCCGATAGAAGTTTGCTGCTGCTGCCATCTGTCAAATTGCATTGCGCTAACATAGTATGTATTTACCCCACCAATTAAAGGCGCTTTCATCAAGGATTGAACGAGGCGAATCATGTACCGCATGTTGACAAATTTCACTTTGATGGTGTTGAAAATGTTAGCCACATTTCAGTAGTGACGCAAAGAGCGCGCAAACGAGCAATTTGCGATTGCGTGCCACAGCCACAGCCACCGCGCTAAATTATGTGCTCGTGCTATTTAAGCACCTCCCTTTGCCGCATACGATACGTCACAGGATGCATGCCACACATGCCAAATGCCTCAAACGTACATACATACATACGTCGTACGAGTACATTTTCGTTTTGCTTTGTTTTTTTTTTAGCGGGGAGTAAATGAAGGTCTAAAGACCTAACGCTTCAATATTTGCCAGCGCCACGCGTTGCCTCATTGATTTTGTCATCCGAGTGACAGTCGCCTGTCCAGTGAGAACATCGGCATGCGACAGAGTGCGCGTACTTATATGAGCAGGTGTAGATATGTAATAAATGTGTATGCTCTGTGTGCTGCATTGCTCATATTACGCGTTGTTGCAACAACATGGAAACTCGCTTTGCGCACCGTAACAGGACAAGTAGCAACAGCTGCAGCGAGGCCAGCCACTGGGGCGACAGCACGGAGTAGCAATATTTGTTGGCAACAAGCAATACGCTACATATGCTGTTGGCTCTTTTTGCTGCCGCCAAAACACAACAGGCTGCCGCTGCCTATGTGGCTATGGCGACATACGTTGTGGGAATACTAGCGGCAGTAAAACAAATTTGCAAACAACGCCGCGGTTTTGATGGCAACTCCAACTGCTAGGTACGCGAGTAGACTCGCACTAGTTCCGTGAGTTAATCATATGGGGTTGCTGCTGCTGTTGATTTTTGATCGGTGCACGCACCTGGTTGGTTAGCTGTTTCGGTTAGAAGCAGCGCGACCATATGATGAAAAAAGTGAAGTTAAATTAACTTTAAAAAAGATTTCAAAATAGTAGACTTTATGGAAGAAAGGAGCTTGATTGAAAATAATTTTTGTTATTTGAAATTTCATTTTGGAAATTTTATTTAATTTACCTCAATTATATAGTAATTTGAAGAAAAAATTACGTCATCAAATAAAAGAAAAATTTTCGTCGTTCTCTAATTAAAACGTTTATCTAAATGTTGATAAAATTTCGATAGTAACTACGAGACATTTCTAATGTAAACTCACGAAATTGAAACGTTGATTCGAACTCTTCTGACTCATTGGATAAAGGTGACGTTTTATTATATTTATAGTATTCCTCGCATAATTGGCTCCGGTTAAGTTTTTCCTCCGCATAATTGGTTGAAAATATTTGTTATCGAAAACAATATACATATATTTACTTTTCCGCGGGTAATTAGTTCCCCGATTAATTGAAACTAGAATTGTGCAGTTTTTGCTGTGCAATTAAGCGGCGAATACCATGCTACGTTCCCACGACAGTCGGTTCTACGATACCGGAACGACCCGGATTTATTTCCGGCCAAGGACTGTCACTTCAGCAGCATTCCCCAAAATTGTATGGGGAATGTTTTATGCTGTTACAACAACAACAATAATGCTTGAGTCCCCCGAAATGCAAACATTTTATATGACATTCAAGAAAAGACATGTTTCTGGTTACAAAGATGTATAAATTCTTTATTTCAGGGACCGCAACGGTTATAATTTTTATTTTAAAAAAATTTATGATTTAATCGTTAATTTGTGGTGTTTATTTTTTCGATCAAAACCCATCGTTATCCGGGGATTTTTACTTTTTCGATAAAGTGTGATCGTTATTTCTTACAATTTTATTTGTTCGATCAAAATTAACCGTTATACTTGAATTTAAAATTTTTCTGATCATATTTGATCGCTATATTTTGACTTTTATTTTTTCGATCAAAAATAATCGTTATTCTTGGATTTAAAATTCTTCGATCTTTTGAGATATCTTTCTCGATCATAAAACATATTATTCTCATCGCCGTCAAATTTGTTTGCGTTTATTGTGATCGAAAATTTGTAAATACAAAAATAACGAATACTTTTGAATTAAAAAGTAATGATGAAACGTAATCGACAAAATTAAGAATCCAAGAATAACAGCTTTTTTGGATCGAAAAAATAAAAATCACAAAATAACGATTGCGCAATGTTCTAAAATAAACAAAACTGCTAAATAATATTTAGGTCAGATTGCATAGTAATCCTTGTTTCATTAGGATTAGATCGGTATATTCGGATTTTATTTTGAGCGAGTTCTGGGCTATAATTTTTTGATCCAAAAAAATCAAAATAACTATTATCATCGGCCCCTAGTTTATTTATAAGAATAAGCAAAGCATTCGCCATCTCTCTCTATATTGTGCCATTGAACACCGATGAGTGATTAGGCTCTAACTGGAAGTTTGTTTCGTTTATGCTGTTTCTTAAACGAAATATCAGATTCTGTTAAATTCAGCAAGTACGAAATAATTGAAGTCTTTGATGCCCCACCTTTGTATCCTCTACATCCAATAAGATAGTAACAAAATTCACTTTTAATAACTACTAAAGAATACTAAAAAAGTGCCTGAGTTGTTTGTTAACGGTAACGAAGGTTATGATATCGGTACAGAATAGTCTTGTACTTAGTAGAGAGCAATGATTTTTATGTTAGAGTTTATAGAAATCTCATATTTTCTGTAATTATAAAAATGATATATTAATTAAAAAAAGAAGCAGGCTGTGTCAGAGACACGGCCATTAAGTTTAACGTAGAATACGCCATCCGATAAGACAGAAAACATATGTAACAATAAATGATGAATAATACAAGCAAATGAATTTCTTTATTTGATAGTTACTTTGGATGATATACATAAGCTTATGATAGGAAAAATAGGATAAAAATGTTTTTAAATTATCAATTAAATTTCTCGCAAAAACGAAGTCAATGGCTGTTATCAATAGTAAAGATAAATGATAAATAACATACGCGAATCAATTTTATTATTTGTTTTGCAGTGCTTGGCAGCATTTTCACTTCTTTTACTCTACTTTAACTTGCCCGCCTAAAATTATGCAATACAAAGAAAGGGCTGCACGAGTACATTTAAATCGCCCAACAGCAAACACTCAACCAAACACCACACATATTTGTGTGCATGTGTTTATACAATTTTCAATTGAGAAATTTAAATATTAGGAAGATATCAACCAACATGAAATGTATGTCAAACGAAAGCTAGCATCTTCATTTGACTACAAAAAAAAAAAATAAAAAATTAATCGAGCCGTTTCCTTATAATTAAAGAAATAGAGATTACAACAATAAAAACCTGACATTGGTGCCCATACCGTAAGGTAAGACGTGTTCTACGCCAAAAAGTTTGAAGAAACCCATGAAGCTAGAACTAAAATACCAAGGGTAGAGAACAGAAGTAAATGCTAAATCTACCAACTCTGTCTAATTTTCTGTTGGGCTTTGCAGTTTTTGTTTTATTTTTGAGCGGGAGGTGATAGCGATTCAAATGGGCCTTGCCGCAATTGGGAACTCGTTGAACATGCTATTCTGAAATACATACATATCTACTCGTATATAAAACAAGCTCGTTGTTTGCTTTGTATGTGTTTTGTTGATTCATATAAATACTGCTGTTACAGTTACTAAATTTTTTATTGTAGTGTTCACATACTTTTTGTTGCTTTAATAGCGTTGTTTTTGTTAATGGAAATTGTTGCCAAGATGCGCCTGGACGCCGCCAGCCACCCGGGAAATATGCAATGTCATTCTACGTGAAATATATTTACATTGTTGTTGCTGTCACACACCCACCTGTAAGTTTGCTCTGCCTGATTTTTTCCTACACCTAAACTCTGGCCCTTCAGAGCATAAATGTGTTTACGTTTGTCATGGTGTATGTGTGAGTGCATGTATGCTTTTATGTACATGTGCACCACTGCGACACAATAAATGTGCTTTGGGAATTCCTCCCGCCTAAGCCAACAGTTGGTTTTGCCGAAATTGGCTTTGCTAAAACAATTGCAGTTGCGGGTTGTGACAGTGTTTTTAATGCAAATAAAATCCATTAAACCTTCTGTGCATTTAATGAAATACGAGTATGTACTTTTATGAGGAAGCAACTTAGTTTTAATGCTTTCATATTTACAAACGTATGCAAGTACATAAAAGTATGTATGATATGTGGTTTCAAAAAGTGTGGATACAGTGACCAAGTGAACATATTTGATGAGTATCATCCCCACTTTTGCTGGAGAAGAGTTATTTTTCGAAAAAGTTTTTTTTTAGTTCAGTGTACACAAGAGATCCCTGGATTTTATTGCATACTTTGGAAAAAGTAAACATTTATTAATTTCTACAGTAAGAGGATTATTAAATTGAAAGTTTTGAAGCCGTTTTCCTAGACTTTTCATTTTTTAGAAGAAGTAATGCCAGTATGGTGCGTTAAATTTGTGCTGGACATACAAAATATGATTTTTTGTTGGTAATTTGCGTGAAAAGTATACCTTGGTTTTAAATTTCGGTGGCTCGATCGCTTTATTTATATTTTAACTAACAAAGCATCAGAGGCTGCGGTAACCAGCATTGCCCTCTTATGGTGTTACATCTATTAGAAGCCATGTGACCTACCAAATATGCTAGAAGACATTGTACCGGAAAAATAAGCGCATCCAGGTTTGTTATTGTCGCCGAGCTCATCTAATGAAAGAGCCGAAATATAAAAGTTGTTTGTGTAATGAGCTTTACCTTCACAAAAAGGATATAATATATTGGAATTAATTAAGTAAATTCTGGATCAATAGGAATTTAGTGAGCCTGAGTACAAATATCATAATTGTGCCATAGTTACACGATTCTTACGATGGCCAGAAATAATTAATCTGGAATAGCAAAACGTCGATCTGTTGAACTAATTTCTACAGCTCGTTAGTCGGGTGGAAAGCACCTGAGGTGATTTAAGTAAAGCAGGGTCGAAACGAAACGTTGAAAGTGATCAGTCCTACGCCGCCAATAGATCGTTATATCAAATAATCTGCTTCCAAGAATACTCTAAGACTAAGGAAGCTGAGCCCTTGAAATCAAATACCTACTTACTATTCACAGAACCCTTGGAAGTATCTGTCTTCACGAAATTCTATAAATTCAGCAGTTTCTCAAGTAGAAGGATTACTAAGTCTAAAAGGTTGTTGAAGTGTTTTAGGGTCGGAGTTCGCTGTCACCTGGGAAACCTGTAAAACTCTTATAGCGGCGGAACGTTCTGCGTCTAACGTTGTTATTTTTGAGATAGTCAGACAGCAATACAGGCGGTCAGCTCCAAAATTGGGACACTGAGCCTTGTGAAGCAGGGGGAGTGAAACATTCATGATAAAGATCTTCAACTATCATAAAATGAAAAGAAAGAGCGATTCTTGATTGAGATCTTTTCTCAGTACCAGAAGATCTTAGTTGAAGATAAAAAAATCATAAAATGAACAAAAAGAGCGATTCTAGTAGTACAACATGCTGTTCTAATGGGATTGGAGCACAATACACATTGCTTCGAGCAAAGCTTATAAAATCTAAAGCAGCTGTCCACGTAAATTTAAAGGATCTGCTTAAGCTCTCGAACTCCATTGTTCCATTTACAGTAACACACTGGCGCGACAGCCAACCACGTTTCCTTTGCTGTCCCAAATACTGCCGGAGATAGATTTGAATCTTTTTTTGTGGATTTGCACCTTTTGTGGCAGTCATTGCCAAATAATATATTTTGAATTAGGGCTGTTAACCCTCATGTACCTAGTTTCATTTGAACTACTTTCAATAAGTTATGCAAAGATTGTTACATGTTAAATTCTTCTTGGTTTCGATGTAGCGTTTCAAAAATATACCACACAGGTAATTCGCGGCCACCGGTGTTGTCGTGAGACTCGCATTGTCGCAGCGTTCGAAAGATCTAATTACTAGGGCTGTTGATTCGTAGGTTCTGTAGGTTACTGACGCTCTAAACTATGTTGAAACTTAAATTCCATAACCGTTATCTTAATTAATGTGCCATGCTTCATTTATGAGCAAATTGCGATAAAATCAAGTAAATTCGCCTTGTCAAATCTGTCATTAAATGAAATGATGTATTTTTTCATAAAACAAATCAGTGTCGGCTCGGATTTTTTTTTGATATTAATCGAAAAATGTGTTCCCCCATAACTAAACTGAATGATGTATTTTTAATTATCATGATCGTATAAAAAGATATTACCACCATAAAACTTGAATATATTAAAAACGTCATCAATCCTCTGACTATAGAGCTGTCAGGATAAATTAGGAATGAAAGCACTTAGTTTTTGCGAAGTAATTTAAACGAAAAAAAATAAGTAATTTACGTTGTAATGGTTTATGCCGTGTTCAAGGGCTTTATGTACAGCAGAAGCAGCTAGACCTTTAAACTTTTTACTGCCAGCCAGAGTAGTTATATTGGCCGATGGAGTCCTCTATCTACTTTTAAAACGTCAATAATGGTGAAAGTAGTCATACGCAAATTGAGTTTCTTTGTGAGGCAGACAGTTGGGGTTTGAAGGATTTTGGCTTCCTGATAAACTTCCAACGAAAAAAATTGGAGCGCTGAATTTTGGCTGGTTGTGCAGCCATCTGGGCACACACATCTCGACATTACCCTCCGAAGAATGCTTAATAAAAATGAGTAAACCTTTTCGTCGCCTAAACAGAACGTGCACGTATGAAGAATCATATGAGCGCAATTACCGAATGCAATGGTACTGCAATGGATTGGTCAAAACTTAGACAAGACTTCAAAGAAGTAGCCGGATGCTTGAGGGTTTATTTATCTAAAACAAGTTAAAAAAAATCACAGCGTTAATTATAATTCCACACCTTCAGCTCTCATGATGTCCACCGTTTTATTGCTCATTTCGTTTTGTGACAAAATTTTCGTGTAATATGGATCTTATGTATTTATGGCAACATATTATTAAAAAAGTAATAATTCACCTTAACTGCAAACAATTTTTGAAGCTGTTACGCTTTTTCCCATACACTGCTTTCTTTTCTTGCTTCGGTCTTTACGTTTCAGTGTGTCTTTCTTCTCCGACAATCATTCATAGTGCCAGCACGCACAGCATGAAATCGGTGTGCAAATGAACTGTACAATTGCATTTGTATGTGCATATGTACATACATATGTATGTAAATATGTGGGAATGTGTGAGTGTTTTGAAGTACTCTCGTAAACTGACCAATGTTTCACGCCAACCAACAACATTACAACGACATGATAAATGAAGCAAGAGTCGTGTAATTAAGACAAAACAAAAAGATAACATAAGTGTTTTACCATGAAAGTTAGAATAGAGTGTTAGAATATTAGTGCGAAAGCGATAGATGAAATGATATAAGAAGAGCTAAAAGCAAAGTCACACACTGTGCGCGCTAAATACGGAAACATTAAAGTCTTCGTTGTAGCCAAAACACATCTAAAGATTCTTATTAGGGGTTAAGATTACACAAGTCATTGGGGCGCGCAAGAATGGAATAGTGCGGTTGTATTGTAGATAGAAGTGCTTGGTTTCTGCTTTTTTTTTGTTTTTGGTGGTGAGGTCATTGGTGCGACTAAAATGCCGACTTTCTCACTTCGTTTGGCTTTGGCCGCCACAGCAAAGAAAAGAAATCGTTAAGGCGAAATGCAGTGATTGAAACAACACTTATCCATATACTTATAATATTTAGCATATATAAATACATACATACATAAATGTAAATTATATAAGCTGTGGTTCATTTATTCCTGTTAACTCTATGATATATACAAGGATGTATGTATGTGGCCTTAAGAGTAGCAACAACTATGTAAAGCAATAACAAAAACTTTGGTGTCAGCCATAAAACACCTTCCTCCCATGACTTTTTATAGCAATTCTGTGGCGATGTTTATACCTTAGTAGCCAATTACTTTTGATGCCGTAGCAGCTACATTTCCCAGCCAAGTACATATATGGATACATGTACGTTAGGGTGGAGCAAATTTTTTTTTTTGGCTAAATCGTAGCGTATATTTGGAGTCTACCAATAATTCTAAGGGAAAATGTAGGAGAAAGAATTGGTCGGAATGAGTTTAGAGCGGGCGCATTTTTTAAAGGAAAACTTATGTACCTATGCACAAAATTTTTAAACTTTTTATTATAATTTTTTAGAAATTATTCGGGTATACAGTTTTTCAGACCATTCAATTTCAGTGCAAGTTTCAAGTAGCTAAAGAATTTGAGAGTTTTTGATATTTTTTGCTGACTCTGAACAGCAGGATTTAATTAAATGTTAAAGTTGTGAATGCCCGCCAAAATCGTTTTTATTTTTCCAATCGATAATCCATTGTGATCTTTCCAACATAACAAGTGTTTTGTCAAGTGCAGTTCGAAACTTTTACATTTTTTTACACTGCATACTAAAACACGTTACTATTGTTTTAAATAAATTCAATTTTAATTTAATCAAAGTGTTTAGTTTAAAGTTAAATGTATGGAATAACTAAATGAAAATTTGGTTTTGTGATATGTGTGCATATTTTTAATTAAAAATTGTAGTCAAAGTTAACACTTGTAAAATTATCTAATATGAGTCTTTCGGCGAGCGAAACTTACGAATTTCGATCGTATTTTAGTTAATCTTTGTTTAGTTTATTCAACTTTTTGCAACTTTTAAATATATGTATTTCACTTTTTAGGTACAATATTGGCTACCAAACGAGACTTATTGTAGGAATGGAAAATTCTTTAAAAAAAAGTTTTCAGCCATGTAGTCATTTATGTTTGTTAATATTAAGCATAAAAGTAAATATATTAATAACCAATACCGAAATATAGGTATGGCATTTAGAAATTTTAAGAGTAGATTAGGAGTTATGTGAAAAAAATAGGTGTGGTCAGATAGCCCTCTTTTGTTTGTTGATTCGAAAATTAGTCCTTCCAGAAATCACGTATTGCATAACCAAAACACAAGTTCGCGAAGTTTCTTCCATAACTATCCAAGCATCCAAACACGAAGTATGTGAGTAAAGAATTCCAAAACTTTTAACATAACATATGGCTCTGCTTGCTGGCATTCCAAAAGCTGGTTCGGCGAACACTTCAACCGTCAACCAAAATTAGCATTCCAACTAATTGGAGTAAGCGAAGAAGTGATTTATAGATACAGCGTTATTTTGCGATCCATTTCTTGTCGATATCTAATCGATATTGAAACTTTTCGACAATACGCTTCAAACTAAAAGCTAAACTCTTTGTTACAAAATATCCTTGATTTTATTTTCCCAGCTCTGTACAGAAATCTTTAATTCACAGAGCTGATATAATAAATGCTGTTCTACTTCTACAATCTACAATCGGACAAATGTCAAACGAAGCACTGGGTGCCAGCCGAAACAAAAACACTACCGAAAAAAACACTACGGAAGTTTTAATGAGTGATATTTTCTGCTCGACCGATCCCGTGATATCATCTTTATCAAAAAGCCACATTTATTAAAAAAAAAATGTTGGATAAATAAATTTTGCAACTTCTTTTTGATAGTGATATTAAATATGAAGAGCTTACTTTAAATGAAAGTGACTAATATTGTGACTGGAAAAAGAATACAATTTAATATAAATTCAGTATAATAAAAAGGGTTAAGCAAAAAATAATTTTCTGTTGTGTCTTAACTGTTATTTACTTTATATATTCTAATATTACATCTATCAAATAAAGCTCATTTTGTGAATATTGAATATCATTAAAAATATACCACTTCCACTACGATAAAAAATTGGAATACAAAAATGTAAGTAAAATTTTGTATAAATTGTTCCAAAAAAAAAAATTCCTACATAAAAAAAAATTATCTGCGCTTTTTTCGAGATATGAATTAATTACTCTTAACCTTAGAATTATCAATAGAATACAAAATAAAATAGGATTTGTTGAAAAAATGTTCACCAAACAATTTAACGCACCCTAATGTGCATGTATGTATGTATGTGTGTATGTATGTATGTGCATGCCAACTTTGGTATCTATGCAGATAAGTTAGCCTTAGTAAATATATCCGCCGCATACCGTGAAACCATTTGAATGTGTTTGTTAACCAGCAACGCCAATGAGTCAATAAATCAAAGAAATTCCCCAGTTGAGTTTTCATTTTACGAGCATCGAGCAATTCGCTGCTCTGCATCCTCTCTACGAGTACTCTACGTCTAACGTCTAACGTCTAACATTTAATGGTCCGAACGGCCGCCCACATGCACATTTTTCATCAATTTACTTTCGTTTGCTGCTTGGGAATTACTTTAAGTATTTCGGAGTTACTCTCGGACCAGCTGATCAGCTAAATATGTATACAACCCTACATACTTTGTTGCTCTTGCTGTAGTTATGCCATAGTCTGGTTGTTGTTGTTATTGTTGTTGTTCCTTTGGTTTCAGTTCGGTAGTAAGCAAGTGTATGACGTTTGGTGTGTGCCGCTGTCAAAAGGGACTTTGGGATAAAGTACTTTGCCAGAGTGCTAAAACTTAAAGAGATGCGATTAATCATCACTAGTTTAAAACTTTTTACTTATGTAGAGTTGAAGTAAGAGTAGCTGTAGTTGATTTTATGGAGTGCTTTGATTTTTCATAGTTGGCAAATGAGCGTGTCATTTGTAGGGTAACACTGAAAAACTGCTTCACTCATTTAACGAAGTGGGAAACCGAAAGTTTCTGGTAATAAAATGTGTACTGCGATGAAATACTTGAAGCTGTTAAAAGCAGGAGAAGAGAAATGAGTTGGAGTTTCATATTTTTTAACCAAATATATGAACTACCATTTTAAGAACCGGAACCAAAAGAAAAAGTGCTGGAGGACACCGACATGGCTGCAGCGTTTGGAAAAACTGACGCCACATCAATGTTGCAATCCACTGTGATGTCACACTTCAACTATTTTACTGCCCTCCTGAGCAAGCTACTTATTTAAAATTGCAGTTGAATGTAGGAATGTTCGATATGATGTCGAATATCGATAATTCTCTTTCCGCTGATTGATTTTTTGCATCGGTACTTTCCTCTTCGATATATTGAAAATATCGATAACTCGAAAACTCTCTTTCATTTCATAAATGAAATTCGAGATTTACCCCTTTGATCTACCTGCTGAAAGAACAATGCCCATGTTTACCCCGCCAAACAGTCGTCGTGGATCCCTAAATATAAAGTGACATTATTTAAAGCATAGGATTCTAGACAACAGTTCGCATAAATGCAAAATAATAGCACAAGTACAATACTGCAGTGCAATTAATTAGCCAGACGCTCGCGAGCTTTACAAGGCGTTAGATGCACGCGTCACCGTTGACAGCTACAATTTTGACAAAGTAGAGCAAAGTCCTCTTAGAACCAGTATTTAAACAAAAAACTACGCTCTATGAGTTTCTCACCATGCCCGTGCCATTGTGCCGAGAAGCATGGACTCTATCAGCATCGGATATCCTTTGCAGTGTTCGGGAGAAAAATTCTCCGAAAGATTTTTGGATCTCAATTTCTTTGCAATGGCGATTAAGATCCAGACCTTCTCCAAAGAGAAACGATTAAAACTGAAACTTTATACAATTTCATAATTGATAAAAATTTACACATGTTCGGACAAAGTTTGGCTTTTTTCTTTTGGTCGAACCGATATTTTGTGGCCGAACATGGCTCCGAAGCCTTAATTTATATGTTACAGTCCGATTGGTTGTATTGAAAGGAGAAAGTCTACGAAGTACAAGGCATTGTTATACTTTGACAATGGTTTTTATATAGGGTTTAAGTTTTATTAAATAAAATGTCAAAGTCGCTCTAATGAAATTGGAGTGTATAGTTTTGGAGTTCATTATCACATATTACTCTGGTGACTATATAAATGTAAATTATTTTTTCAATATCTAATATCGATTTCGCTTCTTCTTCTCGATCTTATATGCAGTTAATTATATCGATGCATGAAATCGATACTTTCTGATATATCGAAAAATTCCTAGTTTAATGTATGTATATAAATATTGCATCTTTACCGTTTCTCTATTTACAGATTTGCGTATGCACCGATCCAATTCAGAATGATTGATTGATTTCGGTACAACTAAATACTTCTACGCAGCGAAAAATCAACACAACTATCAGAAATACTTACAGTCAAAATACAATTCTTGTTAAGAGCATTTACGTTAAGAAATTTTTCATGTAACTTTTAATAAATCTTTCGTCATACAATAGCCCGATGAAGCTTACACAATTCTTATTCGGAAGTAGTTGTTTTATTATTTTAACTTATTGCTAATGTTACAGTCAATTTGTGGTTAATAGGATTGACTTCTTGTTCCCTCAAAACCTTCTTCACATTTGAAGACGATTCTGATAATAACGTGAATAATCAAATTTGAATTAGAGGATGTCTTTCAGAGTTTATATCAGGAATTAAATATGTAAGTAAAGTGACGAGCAAACGCGGTCGAATGGGACCTTTTTGCATTATTAGCGAGGTTCTTCATGTTACATTTTTTTTAATAATTTTATATACAAATGTAGTTCATACTAAAAAAAAACCTATAAATTAATATTTTAAACTTTTTACAAAATTTATAAAAATTGTCAAACAAAATTAAATTTTTTTTTTTTAAATTAAAACATAGTTTTCGGGTGTGCAGTAATTTTAGTGTAGTTAAGTGCAAGTTCGAAATGTTTTTTTTATGATTTTTTGAATTTTTGGTCCGGCGAATTATTTTCATAAAAGACATGAATTTTATAAAACTTTCCGTTAATTTGTAATAATTTTATGCGTCGAAATTTTTTTGCATTATAAATATGTATGTAATATGTAAAATATATGAAAAAAATTTACAAAACTAAAACTTTGAAACAAAAAAATCAACGGCAGTTTCAGGCCAATTCAAACTTGCACTTTATTGCATTAAAATTAAATAGGCTACACAATTATAGACCCAAAAATGTCTAAACATTATTCTAGAAAACTAAAAAATTTTTGATGAACATTTGCTAAGTTTTCATAAGTTTTGCATAATGCTTGCTAAATTTACATGGGTTTTGTTAAAGTATATACTATACATATTTTTATATAAAATAAACAAACAAAAAATATCATGAAAAACGTTGGTAATATGAAAAAAGCTCACCTTCAATCGCTTTTGCCCGCTACTGTATGTACAAGGTGGCGCAAAAGTATGCCTCCTATCAGAAAAAGCTATAACTTTTGCGATTGGCCCCTAATGTCAGTTCTGTTTTGACATTTGTGTAGTAAACACATGCGAAATACACGTTAATAAACAATGTTACGCTACACTGCTCCAGAACGCGGAATATTGCTGACTATTTATTTGACCAACAATCGGTCGGTGACTTTGGCACAACGTGAATTTCGTCGCAGATTTCCTGGCCGTCCAACGCCTACTGCTGAAACACTGCGACGTTTAGCCGCTCGCCTCGAAGAGACTGGCACAACACGAGATGCTGCCAGCCGTGGCAGACCCCGGAGTAGCCGTTCTGCAGAGAATATTGCTGCTGTAGCCGAGGATGTCATGGAAGCGCCGTCGACATCGACCAGACGACGTGCCACGCAAATGGGTATCAGTCGACGGTCTTTACAGCGAATTTCGGTACAAGATTTGAAGATGTTTCCGTACAAAGTCCAGACGGTGCATCAGCTGTTAGCTGCTGACCGCCAATCGCGTCTAACATACGCTCAAGCCATCCTTAATCACCACCAAGAGGAAGATGATTTTTCATCAAAAATAATCATGAGTGATGAGGCCCATTTCCATCTTAGCGGGTACGTAAATAAGCAAAATTTACGCTTCTGGGGCACTGAAAATCTGCGTGTAACCCACGAAGAGCCATTACACCCGCTCAAAGTCACTGTATGGTGTGCTGTTTTCGCTGGAGGAGTCATCGGACCTTTTTTCTTCGAAGACGTCGCGGGCCAAACGGTTACTGTGAATGGTGAGCGCTACAGAGCAATGATCAACGAGTTCTTTTTGCCGCAACTTGATGAATTGGGATTGGAAAACATGTGGTTCCAACAGGACGGTGCAACGACACACACTGCACGTGCCACAACCGATATGCTGAAGGATGCATTTCTCGGGCGCCTAATCTCCCGTTTTGGCGATTTGCACTGGCCAGCAAGATCGCCTGATTTGACCGCTCCAGACTTCTTTTTGTGGGGCTTTTTGAAGTCGCGGGTTTATGTCAACAAGCCTCAGACTCTTGCAGCTCTTAAAGAGAATATCCGTCAAGAATGTGAGGACCTATCGCCGGAAGTTTTGGCCAAAGTGATGGAAAATCCCATAAAAAGGGCTCAAATGACAATCAACTGTGGCGGCGGCCATTTACATGACATCATATTCTCGTCTTGATGTGAGAAAATTAAAAGACCAAATAAAAAGAAGCCACAAGAAGAATCAAAGTTTTTCATTTTTTTTTAAATTACAGCCAAAAAACATCGGAAGTTTACTTTTGCGCCACCTTGTATTAAGAGAATTTAAGTAACTCTGACTGACTTGTGTAATTACAAAGTCCTTACTTAATGATTTGAATGAATATTTATTTAAATTTCTTCTTCGATTTAAACCTGATTAGCTTTTCCACGGCGTTTAATGACCGTGTTTAGCGACGGAAAATTTCGATCGTTGGCGTTTGCCTGCCTGTAGATCCATTCTCGCTCGATTGAGTGTGAGGCGAGCAACGATGCTCTTCCTAGCAGAAATACGTGCTATCGGCCGTACAATGAAGTTGTTATTCGTAACAAGATTTTTTTAATTTTGAAAAATTTTTAAACCAAGCTTCAAATTTAAAGAAAATGGAGAGCAATCGAAATTACACATCGTAAATACACAGTACAGTCAGCAAAGGAATATCAGGGAACTGTTGAGGCATCTCAAACTTTCTTCTTATTAAACTGCATATCCAAAAATTAAGATGAACAATTGGAAATTTTGTTTGATTTTTATAACTCTGTTAAAAGTTTAAAACTTGCAAATATTACTGACATTTGAACAATTATAATCAACACATACATACATCATGTTTGATTAGTAAAAAATATTAAAAATTTAAAATATTTAAAATTCTCACGGAAAACTTACTCTTCACAGGAAATTTGAAGTGATCGCTTAGACCTCACGGCTTAGAAAGAACTCACCTAAAATAAAGAGAAAAGAGATAACATGTTATAAAATCTGCAGCAATTTGATTTGTAAATACAATGTAAGGAAGTGAAAAAAAATATTTGAAAAGTGTAGTTAGATACAAAAGCCTTTCATAGAAAATCAAATTCAATATCATTTTAGCTACTAAGCACACACACACAAACTGAAACGATTTGCAATTCCTTTCAACATAGAAATTCAATTACTCCAAGCAATTTCGAAAGATTCTTTGACTGCGTGTGCTAGCAAACGCCATGAAAGTAGAAAAAAGCACATAATCTGTTACACACCCAAGCATACATATGTATGTACATATCTTCTTACAATTCAAATTGAAACTGGAGACTTGGCGGTCAGTATCGGAAAAATAGCAACAATAACATTCTACCAATGTTTCGACAAACTATTAATGTAGCCTACTCCCCAAAAGAAAAAAAACACAAAACTTGCGGTCACAGAACGATTGTCTACTCCCGGTGTTGGGTAGTTGAGAATTATTTTCATTTACATACATGTGCTATGTAAGAATATACATATGTATGTGTATGTTAAAGTACTATATGCATATTTGCTGGAAAGATTTGAAAGTTGATTATCTTGGCTTAGAATTTGCCACACTCAACGCAAAAACCGGAGCACAGATGAATGCATAAACAATGAAGTGGCTGGTTGGCATAGACAATAGACTAACGAGCGAATGAATGAACAGGCGGCAACTGACCTGCCGAATCACCAACCGACCGACCAACTCACTGACCGACCCACCGACCGACTGATAGCTAGCCTGGACTAAACGAACAGCGGCTGTATGGGGGACACTGCAAATACTTTGTGGCAAACATTTTGAAATAAATGAAGATGTTAGGCGGGCGGATAGGTCGAATGGATGAGCGGAAATTGAGAAAGCAAAATAACAAAAAAAAAAAAACTATTTAGCGATTTGGGACACATTGTGGTTGGAAGCTAGAGAGGAAAGCTTGTGTCAGAACGTGCCGGTGGAACGAATCATGTTTGTTGATTTTTTCGTAGACAATCATTAGTTGTACAAACACAGGTATGAGGACAGAGTGTAGAGGTATGGGCGTCATAGAAAACGTAACTCCTTTGAACTTATACTTTGAATGGAATTTACCTTAGATTTATGGTTTGAAAATACATAACAAGTGCACGAAAATAAAACTATCTCTTTTACTTAGCTAGAACTTTTTAAATGTGAATATAGAGTTTGGATTGAAACGTAATTCTATTTGGTAATTTGGGGTACAGTTAGATGTAATATAAATTTACTATTTAGTGTTTGTGCTGACTCTTAAAAATAAAGTCACTCGGTCTAACGGGCTTACAAATAATCTCTTTGGCGATCATCGTATTCCAGAAGTTTTAGGGAAGCCGCTCCAATCTTAAGTTATATGAAAAGTTTAGCACTTTGGAGTTTTGAATTCAGATGATAATCGCTCTCCAATGCAGCGCATGGACAATCGGTCAATGTATGATCTTGCGTTTCGTCAGTCAACCCGCAATATATACAGTCTGTTTATTCAGCTTGACTTGTCTTACAAATATGATATCTTAACTTGCATTGACATGTCAGATAACAGTGAGAATTTTTCGACTCACCTTGGTAAGATTTAGAAATCAGACGTCCTGCGGGATGGAGGTATTTCTTCTCTGAAATTCCATTTACCCCTTGTCTTACTCCAGTGGATTTGCAAACTAAGACTTGGTACTTATGAAGCCGCAAGAATTTTTCGTGGAACTATAGATACGCTTGTTAGATTGCAGGTGCTGGGTCGTTTCGCGGTTCAGTCGCGGAAACAATAAAAAAATGCATCGTAGCCCATCGTGCGAGACATTCAGTGTCCCAAACTACCTTTGGTGTTTGCCGACTGGCCGTCCAAACTCGATTGCAGAGCTTGTCATTTCTCACGTTGAAGTATCAAACTTAGACACAGTCACCAGACTGCATCCTAAGACGTCTTCGTGTTAGGGTCTAATGGTCACGGACTAATCACGCCTGTCTCTATACACTTCACCAACGTTTATTCTATGCACTACACCTCATGTCGGATGGAAAACCTATATTAAAGCCTGTACATTGGCTCCTATTATATAAGTAGTTGTATATGACTCAAAAGAAAGCTTACAAAATACATATTCTTATAACTAAAACTTACGAGCTAAATGTCTTCTCGTTGAGATCAATCCTATGAAAGTTTGGTGCAAATCTGATGGCCCTAGGCACAAACATACTGGCTAATACTCATAATCTCACCACAATGCATATGTGCAGGCCTTTCCCATCCAACAATAACTCGTGTTGTCAGAGGAGTCTCAAGTAATTGGGTTACGACTCACACTCCTGTATTTCGTCATAATCGCCACTACTTTAGCTGCTTTTATCAAAATTTGTTAAAGTAAACTAAATTGTATTTATTTTTGCGCCCGATTATGTTGAATAAAATTCCCAGTCCTCTCACAGTCGGCGCAATCAAGGAAAACAAATTAGATCATCCTGTCAAATTGGTTGCCTTATTTCTTTTTTTCCTTTTCTTTTCAGAGCGTTTCAAAGATAGTGTAATGTACATCATGTGTGTTTAGGACCAGCAATCGCCATTAATCGTACCATCTTCCTTTTAGTTCTGCGGTATAAGCCATGAATGTTCCACAGAAAGGCTGTGGAGCGTGCAGACGCCGTTGAACCCAAAATGTAGCAGATTATTAGCCCTTTTGTTGCATTCGAAACCCTTACTCATCCATAAGCCTGGATGTTGTTTTATTTCTATCTAAGACCTTTAAAATGACCTGACTATCAGATATGCTATGTATTCTGATCCTATACGCCTTCTGAAAAGATATTCACAAGCACAGAAGTCGATTGCGTAAACCTCCGCTTGGAAGTTGTATAAGTAGGAGGCCATTTCTATAACCTTGGTCCGTATATTGCTGCCCTAGTACCGAAAATTTTCTAGCTTGCATCCATTCGCGTACTAAACTTCGTTTCTTTCAGAGATACTAGATATTATAACTCCGCCGTCTTTCACTCATTCATCTTTCATTGTAGTAGCATAGTATCTGAGCACTTGATTACGGGATCACTAAGAAACGGGTTAGGTATCCCCAATAAGAACCCGCTAAACGTCAATCTTCATACTATGTATGTAGGGTAAGTAGGCACAGAGCTGCCAAACAGGCAATCTTTCTCAATACACCTAATGTGGAGTTGGTTAAGTCAACCTTCCTTTTTTTTTTTGGTGAAAGGGACGATGGTGGACTGCAATGAGATTATCGACAATCCGTTTTCAGTACAGCAGATGATATCCTCTTGGTAGCCTACAGTACAGACGATAACCATTTGCTCTGTTCCAGAAATTCGTCAACAAACTGTCTCCATAGTAAGGGAAATACCCCCATCTTAGAGTGCTTTGAGTGGATTACGGCTGAACTTCTAGATTGTAGGGAGTTATAATCTTACACAATTATTTCAAGGTCCAGACGACTCAAACTTATGTTTTCTTAAATTGGACTGTCTCGCCAGCCTTCAATATAAGATAATAAATTACGGTTTAGAATTCAAAGTATAAAACTAGAAGCTGGCAACACATCTGCCGGTTTTTCACATACCGCTACACCAACAATTCCCAACAAATGTCGGTTAGATAACCCGCCTGAATACCACCTGTTCCGCGAGTGTAAACAAATGCGGCAACATAAATTCAAAGATATCATCCACCTATGTATATATATGTAGGTGCAGCGGTGCGACGACAAAGGCGACTTAAGCGTCGGTGGTGGTAAATAAACGCGTAGCTGCAAAAGTTGCAATTGAGCCGAAAATATGGAATACAACAAAACGAAGCACCGGCTATGCAAGTGAATGCAATCGCACAACAAAACAATTCAGACTGAGCTCTTGCACCTAACATATATATACACACATACATATGTATGTAGGCACATGAATTCTTGTAAGTTCTTTCTGTATGAAGACAATGCGCCACTACAAGTGCGAAGCCAAAGAATTGTGCAAGTGAATTGTACGAAGAGGTAAACACAAAGTGGCGCGCGACTTCGCTATTGTACCAAATATCTACATACATACATACGTACGTCTACAGTTGAGAGAACAAAGGCATTGTGCTCACACGTAAAGTATGAAGAAAAGAATGACGAGGCGAGAAAAAATTGTAAGGGTGAACAGGTAAATATAACCAAGGCTGCAAGAACATAAACAACAGCCGGATGTTTGGAAAAAAAAAGTGGATGGCAAGCAAAATACAGCAAAATGTGCATGAAGTCAAGAGGTGAACCCCTATTTTCCGCCGCTCATACAGCCAAACAAATTAAATTTTGTATACGAGTGTAGGTAAGCTCCTTGAAGGCGCGCACAGGTGCCGATTGCACACCGACAGTCTGTAGAAGCAGAATGAATTGCAGAGTCAATAATTGTTTGGCTAAAAAAACGCCAAACATATCTCCCTTAGGTAAAACATATGTTTGTATGTATATGTACATTTATTTCGTTGAGTTATGTGACGCTAACATCATTTATTGTCGTATGCACAACAAAATACGGTTATTGTATAAAAAATGCACATAAGGATATACATAAATCAATAAAAAAATGTAATATAGGTTTGGGTTGCAGATTTTTAAGGAAAGTTTAATGACTTCTAGACATAAATGTGTATCTATAAAAACATATGCTTTTACATTAGAGCGGGTGAATTTTGCTTCACTATGCGAGTATCTATAGTTTAAGTTATACATAGGAGCTGCCCTCGTATTCTTTTATAGGATGACGCCACACTTAAGATCATAGGACCAATTCGGCGTCCGCTCCTGTACAAAAGGTGGCAAATAGATTGCCTAATGAAAGGCACGAGATCGGTTAAGTCTGTTGATCCCAAATACGGCAGGCAGCTGAAGAAAAGAAATTTTGGTGTAGGCATTCGCTAAAGCAGGACAGTAGCAAAGGTAATTTTCAATAGTTTCCTCCTTCGCCACATTACAACAGCTGTTACACAAATTGTTTACCGGTAAGACCATTCTAGTAGCATCCCAATTATGATACCTGTCACTAGGCGTAGGAAGGGTTGTTCCATATCGATTATACAGAGGGGTATTCCTTTGTCTACTCTAGCTCAGAGCTGCCGGGCTATCACACAGGTTGGTTCTTCAGCCCATCTTGTGTTTGCCAGCTTAAGGACATTGGCTTTCAACCACAGTTTATACGAAGATACCGGTATTCTCGTTTCATGGCTAGTATTTGTGCCAGCAGGGATGTACGCGTCCTTGCCAGTTCGACTGCGGCGCAGTTATCTGGCTGCCAGCACATTGAGATATTTTCACAGCCTTGATGATATTAAGCATCAATTTAGTGATTTAATAGCAGCTTGACTATCGAAGAAAACAGTTTTTGTTTACACGTTAAGTGTCAAGTTTATCAGCCAAAGCGTAGCTTCTTTTATTGCTCTAAGCTCAGCCTAAACGAACCTGTATCAGATAGTCGAAAGCAGAGTTTGAGCGAGATATCTTAATAATATATCCTATTTCCAATTCTATCGCACAATTTGTTCGAGTAACATCCGATAACTGCGTCTTATTCCAAGTCACGAATTCGTGTGGTGTAACAGCTTGGCTGTGCGTTTAATTGGAGTCGAATAAACAGTTCGCATCAATTTATTATCGGAACAACTGTTCAGAATTTTAGAGTAGCTAAATCTTGTGACACTCCAACTTGTGGATGCATCAAAATGAACCGCATTACCGCTTGCCTGTAGTTTTGCGTACAGATCTGAAGGGAGGGGATTAAGTACAGTTTCGAGGACTCTCGTTGCCGTTGAAGGTAATGCTCCTGTGACAAGAATATACGCCACGGTGGTAAGTGTGCCCTTAATTATGAATTTCTCTTAGAACGTCCACTACACGGTGAAGCCGTAGAACATACTAGGGCGTAGCATCGCTGTGTGCATAGAAGTATTCTACACTATTGAAGTTATAGAGATTGAAGAAAAGCAAAAAACAAATATAAATGGAAATGAATGGCGCTTAAAAAATGTTACTGCTTTCGAAGAAAACATGACGCATTTTATGGAGGTTTTTATTAATTTTGAAGTAATTTGGAATCCGGGAAAATATCACATTTTGAAGAAAATATTACATCAACATAAGGACATTTTTTCTTAGATTCCTAAGTTTTTCAGTGTACATGGAGCTTTTAAGAAAATTTACCAAGAGCTGCACCTTCGGCGAAAATATGCACTGAAGTAACAAAAGAACTTAAGAAAAATGTTCCTCATTTTGATGTAATTTCTTCTTCAAAATTTCTTACGATTTAGTACAGATTTCATCAAAATTAATAAAACCCTACATAAAATGAAAAATAAACCCGAAACAAACGTGAACGGAATATTATTCAAAACTTTATTTTTGTTGCAGAAATTCCTTTAAACACTTTTGGGGCGTTTCTGCATTAAACGAACTTAATTTAGAGTTATATGGATTCGGGAAATTCCAAATTTCTATACCCGACCTCAGATGAAAAAGTCTCAGTGGTCATTACGAATTAAATTCATAGCACGGCATGCAAGAGTTCCATTAAAATAAATCGAATTCATTCCAAATCTGAGATAAAACAGACAAATGAGGGAAAATAAAAGAGCGAACGATTATAATGATTTGTTCGGAATCAAAAATCATTGGCAAGAATTCGTTCAATACAAAACTCTAATATATCTACCCATTTCTTATGCCATAGGCTATACAAATCTGACCTTATTTTTATTTAACCGATTTTTTGTTTTAAATCATAGCGAAATCGTTATTTTGTTATTATTTTTTTACATCAAGTTTGATCTTTTATTTGCTAATTTTTATTTTAATTGTAATTTTGGGATTGTGATTATTTTCGATCAAAATCACGACATAACGATCAAGTTTTATAGAAAAACTAAAACTCACAAAATAACAATCAAACTTGATCGAAAAAATAAAATTAAAAAATGATTAAATCAGGACCTTTTATAAAAATTGTAACCGTTATAGCCCACGTTATAAAATGAAAATTTTGTATAATCTTCATTAAAATATATTTTGTTTGTTTACTTCTAATTTTCGTCCTTTCTTTAACGTTGTAAATAAAAGCATATGCAGTTATTTTGAGATTTTACTGCCCACTTTTATACCATGTTCAAACCAAAAGTTAATCCTCTCAAATCGAAGTTAATCCACATCACTAACTATTGCTGTCCACACCGCTGTTTGAGGTTTACAATTCATATAAAGTGATGGCGTCTCATTGCATATCCAAGAACTCCATGTTTGGTTTTTTTTCTTTTTGCTGTTGAGTGGCGTGAATGACAGAGAAACCAGGAGAGAGAAACATAAATGAACGGGTGGAAAATCAAAAAAATGAAAATAAAGCGTGAATTGTCCAATGCGAATGTAAAAAGAAAGTGAAAATTAAAACAAAACCAACAATTTGTTATTTTCACCACGCAAGGCAAACATAGAACTGGCATTTAGCTCGTGCAACGCTGCCACCTATCTTGAATTTGCATTGATTTGTTTTGACATTTATTTTTACAAACAGACCGAGCAAATCGTAGTTGCGCAGAGCATTAAATGTTGATTAGATCTTGTTCTTCTCGGGGCCAAGATTTTTAATCCACTTATTTGTGTGGCTACATCTTTCCAAACTACCAGATTAATAGCGCAGTGCGATATACCGAAATGAATCCGTATCAGGTATGCGACGCCAAACTGAAAGTGCCAATTGAAATTCATGTACATGTAATTTCAGTTATAAACAAAAATGTCGATGCAATATCGTACCAAGTAATGTGAAAGCGATCATACAGTGAAGCAACAAATGCGTTTTTGATATATGCTCAGCCTTATTCCTCTTCCACCAATGTCGTTTTAGTAAAAAATGTCAATAGGATGCGGTTGACTTGGTAAAATTAATTGGATAAAAAAAAACATGTTTATCAGTAGGAAACTAGTTTTGAGTTTTCTTGAGACTGAATATCGTTTAGCTGAAACTAAAATCTTTCGACATTTGTGGTTTTATCGATATGATAGTTATTAATGCATTACTCGTAAACTGTTTTAGTATGACTTTCTCTGCGTCCCCTTATGAAGATATATACGTATGCCCATGTATATGTATGTATGTATATGTACAAACGTACATACAAAATCTTAACAAGGTACAAAACCTTGAATACATTCATAACTCAAAGCGCCAGGATTTAAGGAGGAACGTTGCACGGAATAACAAGAAGGTATGCGATGTGTTATAAATTGTTGTATACGAATAATTACATATGTACATAGGTACATACATACGAATATGGAAGTGAACGTGTAAACAGAAAAAATTGTAATAAAATATAATATACAGAGTAGATGTGCTCCACAATCTCGATTATTTACGATGCTCACTAAGACTATATACTTATATCTGCTCATCGCTGTATATGGGTCATTCCACGTCAAATTTACAAGCAAATTTTTTTTTGCGCTAAAACTTTTTTCCCCTGTTCTATGGATGAAAAAAAAGGAAACGTATTTTTTTTCAATATGATATCGATATTTTTCGAGATATCGATTTTTCAATTTTTCGATCCCAAGAAAAAACTTTTTTTTTTCAATGTTTCGCAAATTGCACCCTATTGGAATTAGGATCTAAAATTTTGAGAAAAAATGCACAATAGGGGCAACTTTGACGTGCACGTATGAATCGTGAAAAATTCATTAGTTAAGTAATTTTTATAAAACAATTTTTTGAACAATTTCGAAAAAGGACTTTTGGATTTTGATGAAATTTTCAGTAATTTGTTATTATAGTATGCTGAATACTGACCCAAAATTTCAGAATGGGCTGTTGGATACTTTATGAAATATGATTTATTATGTTCATAACGCACACGACACTCACGCGCTGGAGAGTAGGGTGGCGTGGGCGAAGCTCGGATACGATCGTGTTTAGTTTAAAACAAGTCTAAGCATATCGTTAGTTGTGTTTCGCCTGTGCGTGAGTCTCGCGTGTGTTAGCGTTTAGCGCAAAATAAAAAAATTTGCGAGTAAATTTGACGTGGAATGACCCATATTCAGAACTTAAAAAAGTCTTCGTGTATTGGATTTCACAAAATGATTGGGTCCTCTTTAAGGATCTACAAAAGTATATATATATATGTATATGTACGTATGTATTTGTCCACGGTTAACTGTATTGCTCCGAAGCTTCGAAGCTTATTTTATCTTGTATTTATCTGATTTATTTTTTAGTTTGTGAGCGCTAAATAAAC
Organism: Anomoia purmunda; assembly: GCA_951828415.1. Taxonomy (NCBI): domain Eukaryota; kingdom Metazoa; phylum Arthropoda; class Insecta; order Diptera; family Tephritidae; genus Anomoia; species Anomoia purmunda. The sequence continues at coordinate 56,653,357 of OX639993.1, forward strand.
ATGAGAATGTTTATTGTATGGAATAGTTAATATTTACCGGATAAAAAATTTATGTAAATGCATAGTATTTTTTAAAGTATCATCTAACGTCTATTGATATGCATAAATTGTTTTTCAAGTAAATACATACATACTTATGTAATATTTAAACGAGCATAACTTCTTACATGCGAAAAACTAACAGCCATTTCAATTTGAAATTATTATTTAGCATATTCCGCATGTCTAAAGTGTTTAAAATATTCTGTAAAAATTTAAAATGTCTTCTCCATTCCCTAGGTCCGAACATTTTATTTTACACTTCAGGCCCGTTTTAATGTAACCCAGTTGCAAAAAAACACTAGGTAGGATAAGAAATAGCATGTAAAACAACAACACTAACTCGGAAAAATATGCGAGTTGAGCCAACTCGGTTATATGATATCCGACCGGAGATGTAGTGTTGTGAAGCAAAAAAAAAACCGCTCTATTGTGAATGGGCTCTGGAAAAATATTTGAGAAATTTCAATCAATTGTTTTATGGATACATAAACAAAACAAATACAAATGGAACAAGGGTAAGTACAAATTGCGCTTCGCATATTTCACATAAAATTACGAATTAAAACATGTGTGTTATTTGAGAATGCAAGAAAAAAGGCGAAAGGGTTGATCCCGTGAGGAGACGACAGGGTTTTTGAGATGCTACCTCGCCCGGAAAGCGGAGTTGGAGCACCCAAAAAGAAAGAGGTTGACCTATGCGAACGTATTGGAAGATATGGTGTCCATGGTCATCACGGTAGGTTCAAGAAATATATGTTTGAACAAATTATATTTCTTTACATGATCCACTTCCAGGACTTTGACACGAGACAACAACAACAGAACCGACGCCAGCCCGTGCTTTGCCCCCTATATGGAGCAAATGGCCGAAATATTTGGGAGTAGTCCGATTATTTCAAACGACCACACGGTGCATGTGGGTTATAGACCGTTTGAAACACTTTTGGTAAATGTGCTGTCTTTGCTTTTGGTTTTTATTTTACTTGTAATTAGAATATGAAATGATCCGAATTGAATTTTGTATGTGGTACTCCTTGTGAATTTGTTTTAGTTTTATACATAGATTTTAAGTTGAATGAAATGCAATGAATTCTTGTAAATATTTTTATTAGTGAATTTGAAGATATAAATATATACATATGTATATGCAGAGAAATTTTTAAATAACATTTTGTTGTCTTAAATAATTAAAAAGGGTTTGCCTTTTGTTAAGGGCTGCGTCTAGGTTTCATTCTTCAAAATCTTCAACCGTTGATATCGCACAAATTTGCTAGTTGCCTAAATTCCACTGTATTGCTTACATACCAAATGTACATATACACGGATTTTTTGTGGTAATATACGCGTCCTATCACCACCAGATGTGGCAGATACGTAGTTAAGGCTCCGAATACTTCACTGAAAATAAAATAGCATTAAGTTTATGCATTTCTTTTACACACATTTTGTTATTACTTGTTAGATATTCCACCGTTTGGCGTCTTGGCCTCATGTGCATTTTGAAATCTGCCTCACTCATTGCATCGAGCGTACCTTCAAAATTGGAGTACTTCTCATGTGCCTTGTTTTTCACTCTACGAGTCTTTAGATTCGCAATGCTCACCCGTGTACAAAGACATCATCTACAAAAGTAAAATGTTATTTAATGCATTTAATTAATGTTTTTAAATAAATTTAATAACTTACCACAGAATACCTAGAATTGCTAATTTTGTTTTACTTCTTTAAAATTTCACTAAACAAATCATATGTCTAATGACAGATTTTGCCAGTGTTGTGAAGTAACTAAAAGGAAATTTTATCCGAGTTGGAGTGTTTTTTTGCAACTAGGTTACATTAAAACGGGCCCTTTATAGTACTATCGTCGCCAATTAGATTTCTTTTACATTGACATGGCGACTTAAACTATTAATATAGGTTATAATTTGTTTAAAAATTTTAAGAGAGCAATGCTTGACAAAGAAAATTTGATAAGTAGAGATAGGCGTTTGTTTCTAAAAAAAAATCCCCAGTAAGAAAACATATACATATGTAGTTTCCATTTATTTATTTGTTTCTGTAAAATTGAACATATCGGCAGAAAATTTATTTTGGAAAATATTTATTTGTAACTTTAAAAATTAAGATCTGGAAATTGCATACTTCTCTATTCCTTGCTGAAAAATTTAAAATATGCTTCTGTACGACTTTTTACTCAGAACCTTTTCCGGTTTATTTGCATTCAATATAAATATTAATAATAATAACTTGGAGCTTAGATCAAATAGCCCGATTTTTGCCGAGCTTTTTTTACAATCTATGATGTGAGTCTTGATATCGTACCACAAATTGAGAAGTCTATAGTTTTACGCTGACTCCGAACGGAAAAAAATTGTTGTGAGTAGTTTTTTGGTGGCACACGATACATACTCGGCTACGGCGGCATACTCTCAGAAATATTGCTGTTAAATAGTAACTGAGCTGGAAACTCGTTGGACTATCTGTAGTATGGTAGCAGGTTCATACATATGTATTTAATTGCACCAACTAGCACCGAGCTGGTGCGTTTGTGTACAAATGTTTGAATGCATGAATTTGGATTTTCAGTGGCATGAAAATATATTTTTTTACCAAAAAGCCAGCAATCCGAAACTTTTTTATTTCCAACCCAATTAAATGTACAGTGAAATATAATATATGTATATATAAGTATGTATATATATACATTTCTTCTAAATTCTAAGCGCTTTAAAACTAATGATATTAGTGGAGAAATAATCTTTCCAGTATTTCGCCAAAGAAATGTAAATATAACTCAACATTTTGAACATAAACTTATATCAACGTAGTATATATTTCATAGAATGAATGTAAAGTACCCTACCTTCCCATCACTGGTGCAAATGATGTTGCCCAAAGAGTTTAAATCTTTCGGTAATTCAAAAGTTGAATCGCAATATGTTGTATATTAAAAAGCATAAGTTCTGCAAATTTCTATTCATTTAGAGAAGGTGCATTGGGTTTCCGTAGTTTAGTTTCAAATCCACACTCTTTAAGGTCCTTGAGCAACGCAGTTGTTTTGAGAATAAACCTACTTGCTATGGCGTTCGGTTCTTTATTAAATTTAGCACAAGCGTTAGCTATCTCCATCATAGTTTATTGAAAATGCTTCCCGTTCATCCTAAACATATTTTCATAGTACCGGATTCCCCAGATTTCAGCTAAATCAAATCAACCACATTGATTTTGAACAAAAAAGTATTCAATGATAAAGCATTGAGGTTTCTATGTACATTTACGTATAACAACACAAATCCCTGATAACTCTTTTAAGCGTTCCAATCAAACAAAAACGAAAAGGGAATATAAAATAAGTTGTCAGCCATTAGTATATGTATGTATACATAATACATATGTATATATGTACATATACATACATCTGTAAGTACCAACCCATAAAACCTGCAATCGAAAGGAATATGTGGCAGTAGATAAGTTCAACTATCGAGTGTTAGCAAAAAATCAAGCAGAAAACATCAACCCCCTCATGACGAAATTCTTTCAAAAATGTGTGTGACAACAACCAATAGCCCTCATTACGAGCAGGAGTAGGATAAAGGAAGGAATTGTGTAATGGCTACCAGCATGTAATATGAGATGTCCACAAAAAGAGCAGAAGACACAAAAGTAATAAAATAAAATCATCAGACATAAAAAGTTTCGGAAGCAAGGAGCTCATCGGATTAACGCACTCAAACCACTACCGACCATGCACACACACACACACACACACACACACATGCACTCGTACTCGTAAAGTATTGTACGCAATTGCATATGACCCTATACTACAAATGCAAATAGGATATTGGGTGCGCATACCAGGATCAACAATTTGCAAAGCAGAGAAAGAAAGCATAAAAATAAAGAAGCACCTCATAATAGGCAAAATAGCAAATAAATGCCGGAACGTAAGGAGACGTACTTAGATTGTTGTGGCATGCATTGGTGTCTGCCACGCTCACGTATTGCTGCTTAAAAGCAGCTACAACAATATCAGCTTACTACAACTTAGTGTATATTCTATTTTGTTTTTTTTTTTTAATATTTGCTCAAACAGCGTACCACAGACGTTCCACAGCCAGCCCTTTATCCCACCGATCCACTAGTGGTATGTGGTGTGAAACCTGTCTGGTGCTACTGTGTTTGCCGCCGCTTCGAGAGTCACCTAACCAGTGTTGCCATTTCACGCCTGCTTTGGCAAAATTTCGACATGGCGGTAATTCAGGCGAGAAGAGAGAGCGTAAATAAAAGAAGCTTTTTCTATTTGCATATGTATGTACCTATGAAAATGTGTACATATTTTTACAGATGTACGTAAAGTTTGTGTGAATGCCACGGTTGCCACTTTGGGTATTTTTAAACAAAATTGCTGGTTAAATCTGGCTATTTGGTTCGTTTTTATATTATTGTTTTTTTTTTTAGAACGGCTCTTACTTGTTTTGAAGCATGATGAAAAAAAATATTTATGAATCCGGCTGTTAAAAAAAGTAAGACTTACATTTTACTGAAATGAGAACATTAAAAATAATATTCGTAAATTTATTTTATATCAGAATAGTCAGAAGTAAATAGTTCCAAATTTCCGCATTTATTGGAAAATTGATAAAATTAACCTTACCATTCATAACTGGATTGGGGGTATGGGCTGTAATTTAAAAAAATATAGTGGAAAATACTGTTTTAAAAAGCTATGTGCAAAGCTACAATAAGGAGTTTTTAATTTATTACTTGTGATAACCAAATAGTTCGGTGAAAATTCGCTTTTCGTTGCAAAAGCAACACTGTTGACATATTTCATGAAACATGTCAATAAATCCACAAAGTTCGGTTAAAGCTATCTCGATTCTGATCAGAAGAAAAAAAAATAACTACAGGCCTAGCTGTTTTGTATTTAATATATATAAAAAGAAAGATTATTTTTTGTTTTAATTTCGTTGTTTTTTTTCAAATTTTTATTATGGTTTTTATTACCGAGTGGCAACCTTGGTAAAGACGACAAAGGAAACAAAAGTGAAAATATGTAGAAAAAGTAAAAGCTTTGATTTGTGTAACTAAATAGCATTGCAAGTGTTAAACAGACTCAGGAGTAGCTTTGTTGTTGGCTCTATGCAGGCGCCGATTTAGTGCTGACTTGCGTTGTCGGGCTTGGGCAATTGTCGTTGTAGTGTTGCGCCAGAATATTTAGAGCAGAACGTAAATTGAGACAAACAAGAAACTGTAGTGGATTATTTGACTTGTTATAACACAGTGGGTTTGTACAATGTACGTAATGCTTCTCATGAAATATGTTTTTGGTTAAATTTATTGAAAAAATCATTCCCCAAACTATGGGCAAAAGCTATATACATATGTATGTAAATCATTAAAGCATTTTCAACAAAACTTCATTTCATTTTCCGTTAACGATTAAACGATCAGAAATTGGTCAGGTCCGCAAGCACTCAGTTTTCGTTGCGTTATGTCAGAACAAAGTGTGCATTATGTGTAAATTTATTTCGAAAATGATGGTTTAATTGTGCGTCTGTACAGTGATGAGGCTCATTTTTGGATCAGTGATAAGAAAACTTTCTAGTGAAGAGAATCACCGGAAAATTCATTAGACATAGTTACATCCACAAAAAATCATTGTTTGGTGTGATTTATAAAGTAGTGGAATCGGTAGTAATTACTTACTTCTTTAAAAATGCGAACCGACAGAACGATATATTTTGCCATGATTGTCAAGTCCCAAGCCATACAATATGTCAAACAATCGACATGTAAAAGGCTGATCAACGAGTTTGTTTGATTTTGTTTTCTCTTGGACTACGTGTTGTAATTTGCTTATGAGAACAAACCTTTGAATCATTACCGAGGTCCCCTTTGCTTGAAGAAGATGTCGGGAACTGGACCTTCAGATTATGTCGAGTATGCACTAGTGACCCAGAAACTAGTTTCACACACCAGATACCAAGAACAAAAATTATTTGATGGTTTGGTTTTGAAAAAGTGAAGCAAGTTTTCGTAAGAATTATAGAAGTATTTAATAATCATTTTAACATGATACACATTTGTTTAGTTATATATAGCTATAATTTTGACACTTAAAATATAAGTTTTTTGATAATCATAATGAATGAGTCAGAAGACTTTTTAAATTCACCGATAACTAATATGTTAGGACTTATAATTTCGGGACTAGTTCAGCATCAATTATGGACTGGCTGTCAAATGACTCTTAAGAATCGTGAGAAATGGCCTTGGGATATCTCTTTTTTTCAAGTTTAAAAACAGTTTGTCCCACTCACATTTATTATAGAAAGACTTTTATAATAAGTACATAAAAATAAAAGCTATCGATAACTTAAAAAATTTACCTCGCTGATAATTATTGAGAAAAAAGTGTTGTGCTAAAATAATTGTTGATTGACTTTTATTTAATCTCTTATAAAAGTTATTTATCTCTCTGCCAAATAATAATGATAGAAAATGATATTTCTTATAAAGTCAATTCTTGTTTGAAATTTTGTAAACTCACTATTTAATTGCTATTAGAGTTATACACCCACCTGTTAAATGAACAAACCTTGGATAAACTAATTTTAGTACTATCAAAACATAGATTAAATATCGTAAAATTGCTATGGGCTTGCATGTGCAAAAAAAAACACTACATTTTCGACTTTCTAAAAATTAGCTAAACTTTTCTCCAAAAATTAATTAAAAAGATTTCACTTAAAAATTGAAAAAACTGAACTATCACTTTTCTGGCTCACTGTTTGTATGCCCACTGCCGGTGCGTGCGTATATGAGGAATATATGTACATTCACTGATAGACAGTTCCTATTAAAATTATGACAGCTAAAATGACTTTGAGAGTCACTCGCTACCATTCGCAAAAAAAATAGCTGCTAGGTGCAACGAAACTGTTTGCTCAGTACTTCCAGTTAGGAATTACTTGTAGGTTTTTATACATGTACTACGTGTACGAGTATGTGGATTCTCAAACGCGTGCGCTGCTAATGATTTGTAAATAATATCGCTGAATGTGAGTGGCATCTTTACGACTAAATTTGCGCGATTCAACTCCTTTGTATCTATGCATGTATGTATTTATATTTTATGTATCTATTTCCATTTGGCTAAATATACGTACTTTCCAATGTACTTACGAGGGGGCGACGATAACGATAATAAAGAGAATTAGCGCAGATGGGTTTGCCTTCAAGGCTATCATCTGTTTTCACAAGATCCCACATTTTTCATATTCTTATCAATGACCAATTGAAAATATTTTATGGGCTAAAAATTTTGCCTTTGAAATTATAATCTTCTCATGAAACGTTGCAGTTGCTCAATGATTTTGTGGTTCTGCTAATAATCGCAATAACTTCTAGAAATGATCACAGTTTAATAGTTTCACACTAAGTAATCTTAATTGTTTAAAATTATTCTCTTTCCTACCTCACGTGTTGTCGCAAAATATATATGTATATTATTATTTATCGGATGAAGCGGTTATCGATGAAATAAGCGCACATCATGAGAGTCTTGAAAAACAAACACCCATTGAGGGATCTGAAAAAATTAAACGCCAAACACATTCCTTTTTAAAATTTTCCGGCATCTATTTATCCACCCTCGTATCAATATTTTCACCTACGTAGGATTTTTCGCAATTATTTGGTTAAGGATATTATTGTCAGCTGCACCACTTTACAACATTTCCTCTGTCTAACGCTGAACAATATTTGCTTTGATTTTGATGTAAGTTAAACAATGAAATTTGAGAGTTGATTGTTGAGCATCATATCTCAAATTAGCACGTAGATTTCCTTGTAAAACGCAAGTGAAAATGCAGCCGTGTGAATAGCGGCATTACCATTATTTTAGCTAAGTTAAAAATTACAAATCTAGTCGTGATACATAGTCAAAGCAATATAAAATCAGAGGCATATACAAACTTGGTAACTGCATAGTGAAAAAAGTGGAAACACAAGGGACTCTACTAGAACTAAACAACGGCACAGTACTTGGTGAAGAAGTTACTTAAAGGATAAGGATAAAGCAAAATTCCAAAATTTGCGGTTCGTCCGTGAATTTTATTTGAAAAAGAAAATAAAAGATTAGCTCTAGAACCGTTCTAAAAGAAAGCATATCAGCTCTAGCCTGATCATTCGGCATAGCTTAAACTAGGCGTAAATAATAATAATAATAACAATAACATTAATAATTTGGCGCTTACAACATAGCTTAGTGTTTGGCCAAACTTCTCCTGCAATTTGTGGTGGGCGTCTTGACATTTACATTTTTATGCAGACTACGAACGGCGAATGATTTTTGTGAGACGTTTTTTATGGCAGAAATACACTCGGAGGCTTGCCATGGCCTGCCGAGGAGCGACGGCTATTAGAAAAACTTTTCTGCCTACCGAATGAAGCGAGCACACTGCACATTCGGCTATCGAAAATATCCGGTCTAAATAATCGCTGCCTCTGAAAATTTAGCTCATTCCGGGACCTCGGAGGAGAACCATCTAGAAGAAACCACAGCGCAGCAGTTGGATAAGTAGTTATTGAAACAATTAGCTGATGTTTACGTGCAATTGTGATCGAGTTCAAAAGTACGGATGAAGTGCGATAGTTTCTTAGTTCGAATTGTAAAATTATACACAAAACATACCTCTTCTCTACTTGCTGTGACCTCATTCACATGAAGGTTTCAGACTTTAGGCTAGGATCGATTAAGGTAGCAAAAAATTAAAAAAATTAATAATCGTGTTTAATTCCCAAGTTGCTCTAGCCAACTTGAATATAAAACTATGGCTTCTACTAACGATGACTAATGAGGTAAATAAACTCTATTCAAGATAATCCATAATTTTACTTTCTAGTGCCCACGGCAATCTGGCTTACATTTTCACATAACTAGCATTCACACATTTGTGAATATGTTCATACATACATATGTGTTTTATATAAGGAGTCAAAACAACAGAGTTTTGCCGGTCAGCAGTCAACGCAGACGTAGTAATACATTAATTACATTGGCTGATTTCTTAGGCGGTCAACCGCGATAGCACCGACGGAGAGTAACTGCTAAGCAAGTTTATAAGTAGTGGGCCTGACACGTTCACGTCTATTAGATAGGGTCGCGAAAAAAGAGTACACTTACTTAGGTTTTAAAAGGACTTTAGCGCCATAAAAAATTCCGCCCTAGCCACGCTCTAAAACAGTCGAAACAAAAACAAAATAGGGTGGTAATTGGAAACTAAAACAAAAGGATCTTCATAAGGGTGAGTCAAATTGTTCGGGAGAGAAAAAATGAAAAAACGAAATCAACGCTAAATACTAACAAGGTTACCCTAAGAAATTAGGTGACTAAAGTTAAAGCATAGCTCCCGCCGAGAGACAATGCCTTAACAAATAAATCGTGCTTGCTGTATTTAGAAAGTTCTATTGTTTGAATTCACAAAATATAACATGAATTAAAAAACATTTTTAACTGATTATTTAATGTCATTACACACATAAGTTTTAGGGTAATTTTTTAAAACAGGGTTTTTAAATTTTAGCTTGAAAACTTGAAGCAATAATAACATTCTTGAAAAATTTGGTACTTTTTGCATAAAACCCCATTCTTAAGAAAACCATGCAGTGTTTTTAAATTTCTCAAATGTAGTTAAATGGGGAAGTTTAATTAGAATTATTCGCAGATTACGTTTTTGCTATACACGTTTTAACAAAAACAGTTGACCCATCCTAATGCCCATATGTACATATGTATGTATAACTTCCATATGTTATCCAAACCGTGAATGTAAATCAGCACAGAGAAACTAAAAATAACACACCTACTAACACGTAAATATTAATTATATATACGATTACGAACGTATTTGCATATGTAAGAATTTGTGTGTGAGAGTAAAATTAATCTTTTTCCATCGATTATGTAAAATTACGTGAGGTTATGGAGCTTTGGAACTGCGCGAGAAAGGAAGGAAAACGTAACCACCAATCTGGAAAAAAGTAAGGAAAACTACCAAATTTGTTTGCGTCTGCTACGAAACATAACTATACTGAGTAACAAAACATTGGTAAGGAGGGTTTAATACATATTAATAAATTTGCATTGAAATCGTAAAATTTTCACTTTGTGGTGTTAGGAGAAAAAATGAAACCAGAAAAAAACCAAATTCGAGTAAATAAAATAAAAAAAACAACCAAAATGGCAATTGTGCCCCAGAGGTATCATTCCTGTCCTCTAAACATCGTTAATGTCAAGTGAAGCGCAGAGCGTGAAGAGCAACGTAGTGTTGTGGCACGCGTGCGCAGCTTAAGCTTCGTAGTCAAAAGCTACTAACAGAAAACAACAAAAGCGCTAAATCCAAGCAGCTAGTCAATCCAATCACATGTGATTTATCGATTTGAATACAAATGCACATACATACATATTCATTTTTTATACTTATCTTTCTCATGTTTATTTGATTGTCTTCCTTTTATTTCAATCCATCAATTTATTGTTTCGTTAACTTTTGTGCAGTTTCTTTACATTTAAGACTGTTTATTTGTTTTTGTTTTCATTTTTTTTGGGATGTTGTATATTCGAAGCATTTGTCTAAGTTCAAATTGGCGCTCTTCGCAAATATAAATCACTTCACGAAAATATTTACAGCTGAACTTTATTCACAATAAAAGTTGTTAATAAAAATGTTGTGCCATAATACTCGTATGCTTTTCGATACTTTTTTGATGGGCAATATTGGTCGAAGTTTGAACATAACTTTATTTAATTTTTTTAGTATTGGTGTTTTTTACATGGTTTCAGACTGATGAGCATCAACAACAAATGCACATACATTTCTATATATATGTATGTATACCCTTTTTATGGCTATTTTGATGCATATACATATGGACATTAATATTTGTATGTACAAATCCGTATGTATGTATGTATGTATTTTATTGCTAGCGCTAACAAGCACTTGCACTTTAATAAAGTGCTGTTCAGTTTAGATTAGTAATCAAAACGATTAATTTACCTATTGCAACCAAAAAAAAAAAAATCAGCATTGCTTGAAATTGAATTTGATCATTTTTGATTTCTTGATATTTCATTATTATTGTGCTCACTCACAGTTATGTTAAAGAGTACGTAGACTCGCTCTAATTCCGTCATGTTGGCTGTCTTTGAAATATCTTATGATTTCTTTTCTAAGTTTGTGAATAGTAGTAAATACAATTATAAATTATTATATAAATATAATTATTATATATTTTAAATTTGAACTCATAAGTGCTGCATTTGATCCACTGATGACCTGAGGGTAAAGCGCTATGCCCGTTTTTTCGAAGAAATAACAAAAAATTTAATTAGAATATGCTTTATTTCAAAAAATTCTGGAACTCAACTTACCGCGTCAATTTGCTGTAGGGATCACAAGAGAATAGAAGGAATCAACGGCTTCCTTGAACTTCGGAGAGGCCGATGTGTGTAGCAGAGTTTTTTTTTTGACGAAAGCGGTAAGTTAGGGATGCCATTTGGCGAACAGAGTGCACATCCAGTTTATAATATTTTTCTGATGCATAGTTATTAGATATTTTTTTTTTTATTAAAATACTAGCTTTTACCCTCAGCTTCGGTCACTTGGAATTCGATTTAACGTTATGAATTCGAATGTAACAAAAGAGGAAATTAATAATTTAACCAAAGGTAATTAATGGAAAGTTATTAATTACTAGTTTTGGTTTTTAAATTTTTATTATCTAAATCCTACTTCATAATTGCCGAAACCTTTTTGTTATTGACAACTGCGCAGTCTGCCCTTCGAGTAACCCAATTTATTGTTAGAAATGCACAACGTAATCAAATAATAGTGTAATTTAGAAGTCTCATTACCGCCTTCTAGTGATGAAAAGCTGAACCTTAATCTGATATCCAGAATGTTACAGGTATTTGCTGATCATCCTAATGAGCTTATTCAGATGGTAGTCTATATCAAGCAAATCGTTCCTGCTTAAGAAAGTCTCAAAAATTATATATAGTTTGTTAAACAGGTGGCAACTCTCTTCAAATATATAGCAGAATATCCGGCACCTTAATTGAATCAACGATTTTTAAAAGGTGGAACATGTTCGAAAATGTTCTCGTATAAGAGCTTTCGTTTTAGAGCAGTGTCTTTAATTGAATTTAACCTTTTAAATATTGGGCAACCTTCCATTAAATATAGGCTATGTATTAACGTATTCTTTCTTCGTCAATAATATTCCCATTTGGAGTTTTATATCTGTAATGTAAGATACTTATAAAACAACTTGAGGCAATCTGTTCAAGTATATTTAATAGGCATATACTTGAACAGATTGACCTTTTTAACTATTTTTCCCGGTTTTTTTGATGTTTTTATTGTATCATGGTAAAGACAATAACAATATATTAAGCAAAATCAAAACTGATCAAATAATTTTTTCGCTTAAATTTCAAGTGTTACTTGGCTCTTCGTCGCGTTACGAAAGGGGCGAATTTCCTTCATCCCTTCTCAAGTTTAATTTGAACCACGGAAAAAAAATATGTCACGTTTTTTCAAAATTTTCTTGTTGATGAAAAATGCTCCTAAAGCTCTATTTAATTAAAACCAATTGTATATTTTATTTTATTTCATATGTTACGCAATTATTGATGCGAAGATAAAACTAAAATTCCGTGGCTAGTTAGTTATGCGTACATATAAGTACTTTGACCACTTCCAACTCGGATCGTTTTTAAATGTAATTCAGAAATGTTTTAATGAAAGTACGATTTGCAAAATGGGTTTGATAATATTTGATGAAAACTATAAAAAAAAGTATATATTAATTAACATATGTAGCTATGTAAGTACTCGTACACATATGTACATATCTATATTAGTCAAAATCGTGGAGGTGAATAATTTAGATCCGGTAGAAATAAAAGATTGAGCTTTATATTAAAAATTATGTGACACGGTTATACATCGGATTAGGTCATCTTTAATTAAGATACGACTTTTTTTTTTAATTCATCGGTGAATCGAACTAAGAATGCAATAGAAGGATGCAGTGGATGCGACTTTTATTATTTCTTTCTCGGAACAGTTATCACCAATTGTTATTTTTGAGAGATGAACTATTGCAATAAATATGCTATTTACTTTTCAAATATTTTCATATCATCGGTGAAACAGCGTTTTTTTATTAGCAAGCATTTGCGTAGACTTTTAACTTACGTAGATCTTGTTCACGCAAAACACGATGGCGGCAAGTTTTATTTGATCACTTGCCTATTATCTCACTCGGTTTGATAGTGAACGCGAACTCCACGTATACTCCGTATAAAAATAAACAGGCACAGACAATACTAAATTAAATACTAATCGGAGAAAGTTTCCTAAATTATCCCTTGCGATATTAAATAAATTTGATGATTATGGCCTTGGGTAAGCTGACCTAATCAGCGCTTAGCCAGTCGCAACAACAATAACTATAAACAAATCTATTTTTATGGTTCGACTTCGTTCTGGAGGACTATTTGATATCTATACACCTATACCTTTTTAGTTTTACAAATCTCCTGTAAATAGTATATGCAAAATTATTAAGTTCGCTGACGAAGTTGCGGACGTCAGATAGTAATTTGTATAAAATAAACTTTACCAACAGACAAACACCTATAGCTTTGCAGATTACACTAAATTTATAAGACGAATTGTTAACAATTGAGTAATAAATAATCGAGTCAAATCTAAAACTTGTAAATATTGTATATCCTCCCAATGCTCCTCTACTCTTCCGCGATCAAATCCAAACACCGGCACTCCTCTCGTAAAGTGAGGATTTTATTCCATTTCCACTTCAATTTGAGAAGTTCTAGTTTTCAAGTGCTATAAGGAAAAAATATGTTGATATTTTCTACAATCAAATGACATTTTAGCTTGTTTACTTTTCTGGGCAATTGGTTGTTATTAATTTTAATTTAATTAAAAAGCAATGTGTTATACTATCAAAAATAGAGTTAACTGTTTTATATCTGATACCATGCACTTTTACGTGTTTGACAAAGTTCCATTAAAAATTTATGACGCTTTTCTGTAAGTAGAGAGCACCCAATTTGATTTCGGATGGCATAGAATATGATTTATGGTGTGCCTACAATCGCAGATTTACAGTTATGCATCTACCGATGGGCGGTAGATATTGGGAATTAAATTCGGTTTGAAAAGCGAAGGTTTTGTACAATACATATGCATATTTGCTTAATTCAGTTTATTATACACCATTTCTGTGCTCATTGATTCAATTGAGTTATTCATTAGTTTTCAACTGACTTTTCATTATTTATTTTCCCTTTATTTTTCAGCAACTACTAATAGTTTAATTAACTAGTTTATCACCTATATTACAGGCCCATGAATTATGTATACATGCATATTTATGTAAAGCTATTTAGAAACGTTTCAAACCAACAATGAGAGAAAAAAAGTTATATTCTCTTTATCATTTAACATCGCATAAAATCTGCATGCTTGACACTTGCTAATTAATTTCCATTTTTTTTTTTAAGTTTGTGAATAACTGATATTAAATGTATAGGTATAGTAAACTTAACATAATATTGTTTTTGTTTGTTTATTTACAATGCTTGTTTTTTTTTTTAATTTGTGCGCGCGCAAATACGAATATTTACTTATAACTATATGCTTTCTATTATTATTATATTTTCTGTGGATTATGAGAAATGATACAATTTCTATAATATTTTATGTTGTTGTTTATGAGTTTACGCTGATTTCCATATTCGATAACTAATACAATATAAATTATGACACTTATTTATTTTACTGATACCAATTTCAACAGTAGCGTTATAGCGTCGTTATCATAATTCGTGGCCATACATATTTACATAATGTTTGTTACACATACATTTACCAATTATACAGACATACTTATGTATGTATGTATATTAATATACTAATGAATGCCTGATTATTTTTGAATGTACGCAACTGATCTTTATGAAATTTGTACAGTAGGCTCATGTGGTTTCCCGGTCCAACATAGGATATGTATGTATAATTTTGGGGAAGTGGGCGGTACCATGCCCCAGGGAAGAGAAAATTTGAATTAGGTTTATCTCCGCAGCTATTCTGTGTAGATTAATGGTATTTGATTATATGAGCTTTATGAATCAACCTGCATATAATATTAGAGAAATAGGCGGTGTCAAAGGAAAGATACAAAATTCTATTATATTTCTATTTGGTACAGCTTAATGATATTTGTGTGTACGAGTATGTGCCCTATATATTAACCTATGTATATATCATTTTCAAAAAGTGGCCGGCGTCACGCTCTCAGGGAAGAGAAAAAATTAATACGTTTTACTATTTGACGCAGATTAATGAGATTTTTGTTTATGTGCCCTATATATTAATTTGTATATAATTTGGAAAAAATTTCACACAACAATTTGGCTTTTGACGGACTCTTCCGGTAATGGCTAAATCAACACCAGCTGATGTTTGCTTGAAAGGAACAACGCTTTGGCTGTACAATCGAAAATAAATTTTAACCTTTAAAACAAGTGTAAGTCTTAAAAAACTTGGTATCGAAAAAATTAAAACATATTTAGAAACAGAGCTCATTTCAATTGGGGGAATTACTTCAAAAAGTTCTCTAACGGATTCAACTCAATTCCAATAACTATCAATAGCTTTACGAACGTACTATTTTGGCTGCAAAAACAGCAGCAACTCCAATGCAAACAACAAGGTGATTTGAGAGAAAGTACAGGCCGCTGTACGACCTTCAAATCAATGGACAACGTTGGGAATGCAGATAAGAATTCAATTATCCAATTCGTTAGATGCTTCCAATTATGGGCACACCTATAATTCCTCTCAAAAATAATAAATGCTCCTTGATTATGCAATTTAATCAGATTCAGAGATAACCAATATCATCGTTGCAACTTTTATCAATATTTATATAGAGCCACAGGTGGAGCAAGGTCTGTGGATTTTTCTAATACTTATCAATGTATATTCTCAACATATACAAATGCACATCCGATGTATGCAATGCTATCGGATACACAGTGTCAAAGTCGATAAGCTTCTTACCAGCTAACATCTATATTAAAACAAATAAATTAGGTGAAGTTGGGTTAGTCTGGCCGGCAATCTGCCTCACATGTACCGTGTGGTTCCTACCTATAACAGATGGTGGTGTAAATCGAATTAAGAAATTGGCTTTGGAATTATTCAGGAATAAGCCATATAAAAATGTCACTAAAATGCCGTTTTGCTTTACAAAATATTTTCTTTATAACGCGTATTGACTTAAGTATAATTTGATGCAATAAAAATTATGAATTTTGTCTCTTCGATCAACAATGTTTTATTTTTCTGTCCGTCATTTTATCAATTAGGTATCAGTTTTTCTGCTAATCGATTGAACTTCACACGGACTGTCATTCCGAATAATACTTACTCCAGATTAGAGATATAAAATTCCATCTATTTCTGCCTTCCATCATTTCCTGCATGCGTCTCTGGCAATCATTCACATAATTCTGAAGTCTCTTTGATTTTGAGACTGATAGTTGCATGACGATACAACCGAAGCCCCCGCTTAACTTGCACATTACTTATGTAGTTTTGCAGGTGGTTTCTTAAAGCACCCCATCATGTCACTGCTCGTTTTTTTTTTTGTCTTCTTGTCTATCTCATAATACAGATTCTTTGGAGGTGTCTGTATAAAGCTTTTGTTGCTCGAGTGCTAAGTTAATTGTGCTTTTCACAATCTCATCCACTAGTGCCGTGACTAGGTTACTCATTGGATATCTACTTGCTTGTTTGCAGCTATCCTATCTGCTGCTTCTCTGCTCCTAACAACATTTTTTGGAACTAATCTGGTATGATCTTTTATCGATGACTAGCTATCTACGTACATAGATATAGATGGAGTCTAGTTCTGTGGTTTTCCCTACAACAAAGAATTTCTTTAACCGTTAACCGGAACCTCATTGCCCAATAATATCAGCTATAGTTTTCCTGACTATCGAACTGCATTTAAAGGTTATTAGCTTCTTCGCGGATTTGGCTACCTGACCTTCCGCAGCAAGATCAATTGGTAACATGTATGTATATCAAGTATTTTTCAAACGAACTTACCACTTTTACTTGTTTGCTTTACACTACAGCTTCGGCAGTACTAAACACACGCTCGCTATTATTCCAATCATTAATTACACTGTAAAAGCTTGTTCCGCCTAACTAAGATGTTCTCACAAAGAAATCATATTGCAGTGGGATTGTTCATTTTTTCAGAGAACGTGAGCGTGTTCATGCGAGCGTGAAACAATGGAAATCTGAGATTTACCTAATAAATGTGCAATATGCTTCAATGACTGAGCATGTGGTTGAAAGTGCATGAAATGTTTTTAAAATCGTATTAAATTCACGAACTTAATATGTGCAAGTGTAAATATGCATTTGAGTATTGGCTGTTTTGCAAACTAGTATTGCATTTCCCACATTGTTTGAAACCCTTTCTGTCATAACTAAGGCCTTTCTTCGAAATGCTGTGAGGCCTGGCGGTGCACATGAATGGGTTGTATAGTCTTACTAAATGTCTAACACAGTGTTGTGAACCCGAATAAGCTGAGGTCAAAAATAGTTGGCGTTCTGCGATAATTCATTATAAACGCTTATTTTATAGTAGAAAGCCGGAATATGAAATTAAAAGAGCGCGGTTTAATAAAATTTGGTATATGGCTTTATATTATTTAAAAAAAAATCACATTTAGCGCCTGGTATCGAGAAATCAGCTGTTTCTTTTATTTTTGTTGTTGGAGAAAAATTGAAAAGCATACGCTTTAAATGCATTTCTCTTGTGTAGTAAATTCATCTGATAAACATGTACTTACATTTTCAGAGACTTTTGTGGTATTTTCCTCCTTTGTATTCTATGAATTCTGCGTTCGGTTGTAAAAAACGCAGTTAATATACAATTTGAGTATTTGTACATTTATGCCAGGAAAAAAGTTCGGACCATTTCGAAAATGAAGAAGAAAACAATTGCCATTTGATACGTTCTAATTCCGCTCTGCTCTTGCGTGAGTAGCACTTCCTAGGCTGCCTTGTGGAGCAAACCTAATACAAAACACCCCTGATAAAAAAGTCTTAAAAATTAAAATTTTACTTTATTATACTAAAATTTAATGGGCTTCGAAACTGAACATTTATTTCTTTGGTCGACCCAAATTGTTTGAAGCCGGCCATATGTCAAAAAGTTCACGATTCGTGGAAAGGTAAATATGTAGATGCCACTATAAAGATTAAAATAAAAAGGCACAGCTAGGACTTTTACAATATGTTTATTTTCGATCTTCTGTTTTCCCAACAGGGTGAAAAGATGGTGTATATTGGACCGACTCGCCGTCATCCCTTGTCAAGTGTTTGGAGACAAACTGGGTTCACTCGAAAGTGACCATGATGTGATAATAAAAAGGTGCAGTACGTCGTGGCAGCTAGTTTTGCCACTGCCTTAATTCAACGCCGTATTTTGGAAATGGAGGAAAAATGTGAAGAAATTAGAGCCGTTCTGAGAAAAAGTCCTATTCAAAATATTCATATTGTTAATAATGAAAAAGTATTAAGTAATAATACGATGAAATAACTTGTTTTCTGGTCCTGTCTTATTGCATCCAAACATTTCCAGAAATGCAGGCCTATTTTCCATTTCTATTTGGTTTGAAAAGTAAATTTGATGCAATTCCGACTCATTTTCGTGGTAGTGTTATTGGTTCCGAGTGAGCTCGAATTGTTTTCGAATCAATTTCATGCCGCTGTTGGCATGAAAAATTTAACAATGCTGTTTGTGTGTGTGTGAGATTACGAGTGGGTAAATTACAAAGCTAGATTCTAAACAAGTTCGCCCCATAAATAAATTTATATTATGAAACCTTCTTAATTTCTTTAATTTTGTTTCGAATTAATTAATGAGATTTGTTTACAAATATAATAACCTGGTACAGCTGATACAGATTTATCAAACTATTGTCGGAATCGAAATAAACAACACCAATCCATTTTGATGACTAAAAATTTGATCAACCCAGGGAAGTTTTCTCATGGCATAAATATTCTCGGAGCTTTGTTTTTCCTTGTCGAGGGACCACCTCTATTTACCACAATTTGTTATGTAATTTGTACCGGCCGAGATTGGAAAGGAACACAATACAAACGAATTCAAACCTGTAATTGAGCTTTTTATTAACATTTTTATAAAATAAATAAAGACTTACTTAAACCTGTCAGTAGAGTAGGAAAATATATAAAAAATTCAGGAAGTAAATATTTCAGCCACTAAATGCATTCAAATGTATCATTTTTTCATTCTTGCTTTCATCTAATATCATAAATAATAAACTGTAATTTACAATTTCAATCAATCAGAAAAAAAAATGTCAGCGAATAAAAGCAAATCAAACTTTATATAATGAAGCTGTGTTGTCTACTCTGTATTTAGTTAACTTTTTAATACTGTCCAAAAAAATTCCGCTCAAAATTAGAAAAGGCATCACACGGTTTTCTAAGGCAGTCAACATGGCCGATTTAGAGTGAAAAGTTGCCAATTTAATGTAAATTGGATTAATGGTTTATGATTTATTTTAGCTTTTCTCTGCGAAAGTTTCACAATGATGCTGCGAAATTTTGCAAAAAGCACACCTTTTAGTGCTACCACATTGCGAAATTTCGAACCATTATTTTGATATACAGCATGACGATACTCGCACGTAAAAAATTTAGCCAATAGTTGTATAAAAGTAATGACTTTTAAAGGAAATATATAATTGCTTTCAAATTTTGTTATTTTACTATTTGAATTATTTATTTGATTTTCATAAAACAAAACTTCCTCAAATTGCCATCTTAATTTTTAGCATTTATGTTCACTGTGCGTAGAGTTTTCTTGATTAGCGTGTTCGATTCATCACATCTTTATGCATATTGAACCGGATCGCCAACAATAGAGAAATGTATACATACATATATATATATAGATATACATACAATACATATATATGCAGAAATAAATAAATTTATTTATTTACATATGTTGTAGCTTCTATACTTCTTCTTGCCGAAGACTAAATTTTTTCCTCTTGCATTACCAGAGTAACCGGACTGTTGCCACCGCAATATAGCTAGCAGTCGCGAGCTCAGGTTGAAAATTGACTCAACAACAGCTGCTAACAACAAAACAAAAAGATTGCAATTTCAACCTATTCTTGAACTAATGGTAGCAAATATGTTGCACGTGGAGTTGGGCTACAACGATTCTAGCGGTTAACTTATATCTACCTCTCTATGTACCTACATAGCTGGAGCCACATTTCCTGTCGTTGTTGCAGCTTGCTTTCAGTCATCACAACTTACCTTCACTTCATTTTATTCAATTTTTATTTCACTCGACAACAAGCAAGAACAATATAAAAGAAAATGCAACATTGGTGCAAAAATGGCGCGCCACATAAAGCAAAACCAAAGAGCCATTGCAACAAAAAGCTTATGGATAAAAGCGAAACAGTGCAAGAAAAACAGCGCTTTATTGCCATTATTGTTAGCTGTTGTTGCAACCATTGTCATTGCTACACGGTGTGGCAACAATCAATCTGTGCAATTGCCACTTTTATTCGAATTTTCTTTGTTTATTCGTTGTTCTTTTGTTTCTGATTTGCCTACTTCTTTTATGGTGTTTTCTTTCTTTTTCATATAGAGATCGGTGCTTCAATTTGCAGAAGTAGAAAGCGTCGTTGCAAAACCGGCAATCAAAAGTATCTATGGCTACATAAAGTGGTATCAAAAAGCAATAACAATTCAAATCAGCTGCGAATGCATTTCGTTCGGTATAATGCAAATTCATAACATTTGTATTAGTTACACTTTACCCAGCAGTACTTGAGATAAAGGGCTTACTTATACAATTCAGTGCTACGACCGATTCGCGAGAAAGCTAAATTCTTATTTAAGAAAACGCAAACATAGTCGAGTTAAGGAATGAATGATGCACAGGGTGGTGCATATGTTGTTTTTTTTAGCCTTATGATATTTCGAAAGGGACAGCTCTTTTCCGTTGAAAATCTTGACCTAAAATCAATATCACTCTATAAGGATTGAAAAGAGTCGTTTTACGCTTGAACAACGTTTTCAATAATGCAAACAAACTATTTGTATTAAATTTTGTGTCCAAAAACCTCGTATTAATCGCTCAAAAGATCCAATCTCAGGAATTGAAAGCACACAAGTATTCGCCTCTTTATTGCTTCTTAGTTCCGGCCTTAGAGCAGTTCAAATTGGATAACAAATTTTTTGGAAAAATATTTTTTCTGAAAAAGCGCATGTGTTAAAAAGCAAAACCTTCACATCTGCGTCAACAGAGCGTGACAATTGGTGAGAATTTTGGCCCGGGAGCACCGCATTTCTTTAAAAAAGCTGATGGAACTCCTTTTCAGTTAAAGGTGAGCGCTACTGAGCTATGATAAATGATTTTTTGTTGTCGAAAATTAAAGATGCGGGTTTGTACGATCTCTGGCTGCATATCCATGACCCGAAAATCCATGTTTTGAGCGCCAAGTACGGTAATCATGTCATAAACTTTATTGGCGATGTAATTTGATCATCTCAGTGAGTATAGAACAAGGTGCTCGTTAAATTGAGACAGAAACCACCTCCAAGGTCTTAGAAAACTTGGATAACAAGATGTGTAAATAAAAGGACTGGTTTCTTTTTCCAATTAAACCAATACTCGTAATACACCAAAATAAATTTTATGTCAGTGAATTCTTTTTAATTTTTTTAAAATAAACCACTGTGCCCGATAACTCTTTACATTATTATACTTTAATCTGACAAATAAATTTGCAGGACTCCGGATCAAGGGTGCAATCGATATTGCGTATCACACCGAAAAATATAAAATTGTATTTTAAGTTTTTGTTAGAGTAATTGTTTTCTTCATAATTCAGCATAAGTTCCATTCAATTCCTGTAAAGAGAAATCATTAGAAGTCGCCATAGTCAAAAAAAAAAAGTATGAAAAAAAGTATTAAATACTCGTACATATCAACTAATAATTCGGCGGTGGTTTGCACCTTATCTCTAATACTGGGTAGTTGTGTGTATAATACCCCCCGAGTGCCTGTGTGTGTTTACGGGATAGAGTCTTGGCTGCACTTATTAAGCTGCTCTAGCAAGGCCCGCCACACAGACCGATTAGCCAACAATAATATTCGCATCGAATTTCACGTTTGTCTTATGTCCAAGCGTCCAAGCAGTCGATGCTTTCCGCTTCACACGTCCGCTACCCTTCCACCGCTTAGACGGAGCACGTTACATTACCATTCACTTTATTCACTCATTTATTCTCTTGATTATTGTTATTTGCTTGTATTGAACGGAAATATCACACACACGCACAGACAAAGTGGGAATAAATCAAAGCAAAGCTTGGCAAAATGAGACACCTGACCAGATTCTGTGCCAAATGCATATAAAAAATATGAATGTCAATTGAGATAGGTATGAACACGCTATATGTAGATTCAAGTGTGAAATGAACTTTAGAGTGGGTCGCTTAGGTACTTAAGTAGCAAACCAAACTCCAAAGTTAATGCAAATGTTTGTATTTTTTTCTAAATTGTGGCAAGCCTTTTTACACCCGTTCAAATTTATAACCAACCAATCGGAACAAATTCATACAATAACAACGAGCCACCCTGGTTATCATTGTGCCGTATTAGCATTCTGCGTTGACGTCAAATTAAAAAGAGGCAAAACGAATGATACTTTCTCAAGAATAGCACGATTTGACATTAAAATTTATATAAGTATATGGGATTCGGCTTACATTTAAAATTGTTAAAAAAAACAGTTGATGAAAATATACCCGCATTACTAACTTTAGAAAATATTAGGCTGGATTAATTCTATAAAATATTCGCTTAGGATGACGCGACGCAACCAACGCAAACATTTTTAATGCCACGAAGAAAGCAGCATCCTATTAACTTTGTTTCAGTAAACAAAAAACTACCATTTAGATGTGTGAAGTATTCCAAGCAGTTTAACCAAACTTGCTCACAAATACAACACTTATAGACAAATACCAACAGGTTTTCCTTAACTCTTTCATCTAACAATTAAGGTGCTACTCTTCCGAGATACTCCCCAGAGTTACTTGATAAAAGGCCCAAAGTCTACGCTAGCAATGAAAATTTATTTTTACAGACGGGTAAAAATCCCCAATGATACGAGTAGAATACAAGATTGCGTTCATCATAGAGAATTTGTGTGAGTAACATTGGTCCAGCTGCGAATGAGAAATGGCAAAAATCCAAACACAAACATACCATCAACATACCATCAACAATTGCACCAAATGTGACGTCAAGGCCCAGCTGATTCTGTCAAATTCACTGAGAACCGAATAGGGGTTCGAGTTGAGAGCGACTCCTATATTTTCCCAATCTTGGGTCAAAGTCAGCATAAAACCACTCCTTTACAGTTTTCCACAGGGAAAATAAAACATTATAATTTTGCAACCAACATTTTTCTACTCACACAAAAGGCATATTTCTAACATGCATAGATAGGAATTCTGATTCCAGAAGGTGACGCATGTAGATGTACCGCTGCAATTGACAATTTTCAACTGCAACTAGACAACGCTTTTTCACAAATGGGGGCAAAGAGCCACTATTCTTTAGGATTTGGCAGATATATTTAACAAATCCCTGCCCATAAATCATCTTTCCACGCTTTAGTACAATTAAAACACGTTTCTAGCTGAAATATTGGAAGTTACTCATTCTTCTTTTTCCCGTACATTTGTTTACAAATGGTGGGACCTGTCACTTTGTTGCGGGAAGGCGTAATCTTTGGCTTCGCTTTGGACACAAGAATGATTGAAAACAATAATGAGATTTACTCATCGGCAACTTTACAAAAAGAAATATTGAGTGGGTCCCAGGCTATTCGGTAATCGTTGGCCCAACCGGATATATTTGACTGTGTAGAAATGAAGAAAAAAACTCATGGTGAACGGACATCGCAATGTCACCGCTGCACCTGGATTAATCCAACGAAAGCTAAACCCGCATATCCAGTACGATTATTGTATCGGCCACACAATCTTTACTCACTTACGTACATATATTATGTCCTTAACAACTGTCCGAAACCAAATCAAATTCGCCAAACATTCATTGAGTTCTTCACCATTTCGGTTCTCCTCAACATAACGGGCACCAAGTTTAAAAATAAGTATTTAGTTTAACAAGCGATCTCAAGACCTTTAAATAAATGTGTTATTACTATTTATCATGTAATTAATTACTACATAAATAATATACATAAATAATATATAAATATTTGGATACTTTAGTGAATTTCGTACGAATTGAGATATAAAGAAAATTTTAATTGAAAAACGAAATTTTTTGCTCCGCCATATTTTTGCACTCACATAAAACTGCATCTTTTTGAAAACTTTTTTTTGTTAATAAAACAAAACCGAACTGATTTAATGTGTACATGCACATACTCGAATTGCATGCATTTTTACCCCATTAACATCTAAGTATGTACATACATATGTACATATGTGCATACACTCGTACATATTGTATATGTACTTATCCCCAAGTGAGATATCGATATACACTTGTACTGCTAACAGCTGTGGCATTGAAGGTCAGAAAGGGAAAAATTAGCTGTGAACAAAATAAATGAAACAAAGATGTAAGAACGTACACCATGGGAAAAAATTATAAGACCAATTTATTTTAGTTCATTTATTTATTATCAGGCTATGTCTAAAGAGTTTTATTTTCAATATTTAAACTTAAAATGATAAATGTGTCTGGAAATAAACTGAAACATTTTCGATAAATTCAGAATAATTTCTGTGCATGCACACACAATCTACAAAATTATAAAGCGAAGTTTTTCCATAAAAAGTTTAGTAGTTATCCGTCATAATCGTCTTGGTCCTGTAATTTTTTCACTCAGTGTATGTGAATGAAGTGGAAGGCAAAGCAAATGCAAAAAAACGGGTTTGCAAACATACGTACGAACACTTGACAAGGGACTTACATATAAACATGCAATGTAATTTCAAACAAACAAAGATATTGGCCAACAATTAGGTTTTAAAATTCATCTTTCAAATATTAAACTAAACATTAAAAAAAAGTTGAAATCAGAATACATGTTTTTTTTATGAAAGCTAGTAACTTCTAAGACACAACAATATATAACTGTTTATTTATTTATATATGTAAAGTCTTTGAATTAACAAATTCTTACAGACTATAATTAAACTAATTTGGAATAGTACAAAAATTCCTAAGAAAAAAATGACTTGAGGTGGTTTATTAAGATGGCATAGGGCCACGAAAAATCAGCACCCGAAGAACTAAAAAACAAATTTAAATCAGCACATGCCCTAGAAATAGGAGCATTCCTACCATAATTAGTTTTCGAGAAACCAATTATGAAGGGTTCAAACTGTCGAAGGCTTCTACAAGGAACATTAAACCGAATTTCACTAAGAAGGAACGGGCAATCAATCGTCCCAGTGATGATCCCAATAACAAATGAACATGATAAAATGGATCTTCTGCTTTCAAGTGTCTTTAGGTCAATCAACAAACAACGAGATCGGTAGGATGGCAAGGGTTCTGAAAAGTTCAAAGATCGGAGCGCAAATCGTAGAAAAGCTTTCTGAACTCTCTCAAGCCGATTAGAGACACCGATTTGGTATGGCTTCCAAATGATAGTGGCGTACTCTAACCTCGATCTGACAAAAGCTGTGGAGATGCATGTACATTTTTTTTTTTCATGTGAACAGCATACAGCATAAAATTAAATAATAAAAGTGGGTAGAAAGAATGTAAAATTGGTAGTTTATTTCATATAAATAGTATGTTTGTACACACATACATACATACATACAGTGCGCGTCAAAACGATAGCACAACGACACATTCGCAATGTGAATTTCGTTTATAATATGTCTAATCCAAGTTTAAAACTTTGTTCAAATGTGAGAAAAAATTCCAGAAATTTTAAACAAGATTAAAATTTTTTAGTTATGTCGAATTTTTAGAAAAAAAATTTTGTATGTATGCTGTATTACTTCCCTTCAAATGTTCAATAAATTGCAAGTTTTATGTGGCGACAAATATTTTCCCGTCCTTACTTCCGCAAATTCGTCCATATAATACATGCCATATGTACATACATACATATGTATGTACAATACAATTCAAACATTTTATTCGTGTTATGATTTCACAGCTAATTTTTTACGGTTTTCGCATATCTATATTGGCTTTATAAACTTCAGAAAAAATTTATGTTTATAAGTGCTTATCATTTGATCGAGATCTTTTTCAATTTTGAAATCATGACATGACTTTTCTTCATTCTTCAAGCCAAATGGACTTTTACATTGCTAGGCTATAAAGGTAAAAAATTAAATACAAAACTACAAAGGATTGCAAAAGAATTTACGCCAAACGCGTTTAGTAATCACGAACTCCTGTCCAAAATTCTACAGTAGATTGTAGGTTTTTCCACTGATATAAGTTTAATTTATCCAACTGCATTTCGATCTCATTTATTTCATTAGTAACGAGTTTGCATTGAGTTAAGTAACCCAAAACATTACAGCTTAAGAGGGAAGACTAAAAAAAACTAAATAATTTTAAGAAATAGCAAGACAAAATAACTACAGGCTATATTAAAACTTTCCAACTAAAACGGAAAAAAGCTAAATCTAGACGGAAAAGACTAAAATGGCAACACTGATTACATGTGCCACAGAACTTTGGGACTTTCAATTGGTGGTTTCGAAACCAAGGCGAATGCATACAAGGTGGTGTTGCCGGAACAGCTGTTTTTTTGTTTACCTTGGTGAACTGAATCTCAAAATTAAATATCAAATTCGAACTTCTCTGTATCGTTTATGAGGAGGTTTGACTTAGAAGTATGAGTTGACTTTCTGTCTACCAAATCCAAAAACAGAATAGAAATAATTTTCGTTTCTGTACTGCTGCGATGAACATTGATTCGCCTTGCTCTAAACTATATGATTTTGAGATTATTGAAGTATAAATAATATCAGTCACGACTTATACCATGCCCAAAAAGATCAGTCACGACTTATACCATTAACGATAGGGAGAAACGTCAAACAAAATAAAAAAAATTCGAATGTAAATAGAAAATCAAAAAAGAAAATTTAACAAAAAATGTTTGTCATTTTCACCGAGCAAGGCGATGGTAGAATAAGCATTCAGCTTATGGTACGCTACCACCTTAAATGAACTCTCCTTGATTAGTTAGGTTTCACTGCTGTTTGGCAGTTATTTTCACAAACAGATTGCGTTAAACAGGGTTGCACATAAAATTTAATGTGGAATAGAACCTTATATTCCCGATGACGAAATAATTTCAATAATTACGATAATAGCAAGATTAAGTTGTGGAGAGTACGGAACTAGTTGTGGAGCGGCTATGCAATGCGTAAGTGAAAAATCCGCGAGATAATTAGTTAAAATAAAGTGAAACCGAGCAGTATGAATATCAATTGAAAGGTGCTACTGAGAGTTCTTAATAATTTTGAATAGGATTGCCTACTATGAAAAATTCAAAAAGTAAATAAGATAAATAAGTGAATTTCGAAAATTTCGAAAATTTCGCAATAACATTAAAGCTTATAGAAAATACTCTATCCACGATGGAATTTTGAATAATTAGAGTATCTTGGTTATGTAAAATGCACAGTATGAGCACGCAACGAAAGATTCGAAAGATTTTTGGTATAATAGGCATAAGAAGAGGCATGCTCTCTATTAAGCTAGTGAAATAAATAAAATATTTCACTTGTGCAAAGTACAGCCAAATTAATGTCTAATAAAAGAGTTGCTACCCCTGTAAAAAATTAATACCAAAAAAGTACAGTTAGAAACTATTTCAAAGTGGGCATCTTGTATTTGATATGGCGTGTTTTGTGGTTTTAAAGTTGGTTGAAAATTGCATTTGCGTACAGTTGTTTTTGTTGTTACAAGCTTTCAGTTTTAGCTGTTAGTTATTGTGCTATGCTAATAGTGTTTGCTGTTGCTTTTTTTTTGTTATTTCGTTTTTTTATACCTTTCATGAGAATGAAATGGTATATTAAGTTTGGTCCGATGTTTGTAAGTGCCAGAAGGAGAAGAGATAGACCCATCAAAAAGTATACCTAAATGATCAGGACGATGAGCTGAGTCGATTTAGCCATGTCCGTCTGTCTGTCCGTCTGTCCGGCTGTC
This sequence comes from Anomoia purmunda, assembly GCA_951828415.1. Lineage (NCBI taxonomy): Eukaryota > Metazoa > Arthropoda > Insecta > Diptera > Tephritidae > Anomoia > Anomoia purmunda. Next base: position 56,681,830 of record OX639993.1, read on the forward strand.
CGTCTGTTTGAACGCAAACTAGTCCCTCAATTTTAGAGCTATTTTGAAATTTGGTGAGCAGGTGTCGTTGTACAAATGATTAAACATTTGTCGGAATCGGCCAGATCGGGTGACTATAACATATAATACAACCGATTATTCAGATATTGAATTTTGCGCCATAACTCCTCCATTTAAGCAGCTAAAGGCTTGAAATTTTGCAGAAATATCAGCCATTATTAGCTACGTATCAATATTGAAAATCATGAAGATCGGAGAAATATAACATATAGCTCCCATACAACCGATTGTTCAGATATTGCATTTTGCACCATAACTCCTCCATTTAAACAGCTAAAGGCTTGAAATTTTGCACAAACATCAACCATTATTAGCTATATATTAGTATTCATTAAGATCGGAGTTCACAGTGTAAATCGGCAAGATAAATTCAGGACAAATATTTATTGCGAAAAGTAATAAGCTCAGCGCAATATCACATGAATCATAGCGTTAAACGTTTGGGAACTATTTACGGATCTGATAACTGTTTTCAAAGACCGACATATGTAGGTCTTACATATTAATACTTAATTATTTGTATTTTTTAAATGTTGAATATCAAGCGTCGATACGATATTAAAAATATTCAAAAACCATTCCCTTCTTAAAACATAGTTCTTTTTAATTACATAAGGAAAAGCATTAAATAATTTATAACAATGCCTTTACTAGAATTATTTTTATTGATTTGAAGGAAATTTTCGCTTTTAACTATAGGTAATACGAAATTATAATACAATAACACGTTTTTTACTATTCTTCCATTCATGAAAGGTATGAAGCTTTCGGCATAGCTGAAGACAGCGCTGTTTTTACTTGTTTTTATTTATTTTTGGTAACCTAATAATTATTTTTAATATTGTTCGTCTTCGTTTTTTTTGTTGATTTTTTTTATGTGGAAGTGTTAATTTCTTTAATGGGTGGTTGTTATTTATATTTAAATTTACTTTCATTTCAATATACTTACGATATTTTGAATGCAATATAAATTGATCAGTCACATACCTAAAAGAGAAACGAGAATTTTTATTTTATTAATAATGAAAAATTAGAAGGTATTTTGAAAATATTAGAAAAATAGCCAACCAACCTATTCATTTGCTTAATAGTAGAATTGTATTGGCTTTCAATAAATGCACGCACGTCAATTAATCACACGCAGTGTGTAGTTATGAACACAAAAACAAAAAATTTTACATACAGACGCATGCGTATAACATTTTGGTTTTTGTTAAAATATATGTATGTATTTAGGCTTATAATCTTTGGGCTTTTTGTAGGTATACGATTTGATGGAACCTTGAATCCATATAGTGGGGTCTTCCTTTCTAATCGCGCGAGTGTTTGATGCTCTTTTTTGCGTTTGTTTTTTGTTTTTTTTTACATTTGATAAATTGCTTCCGCTGAAGTGTTGTACTCAGGTGCGTATACAACTGAATGTGTGCATATATGTATGTATGTGCATATGTGTAGATGTGTATGAGTAGGTGGTAAATGTCGGCATAGTTCGTAGCTAGGTTTCCACAACTACTTCACCAGCGTTTATGACTTGAAAACGCTAAACAATTTTACATTTACATGTGTACATACATACATACTGTAGACTTGTATATGTGGGCGTTTGCTATTAATCTTTATAGGAAAGTATTGGTTAAAAAAGTTTACAAATTACCAACAGTATTGGGGAATCACAATGTGGCGCCAAATTTTGATTCTTCATGAGGGACGAGAATGTTAATGTCAATTTAATTTTTGTTAAAATAGAAATTTTCAAGGTGTTGTGTAAGCAAGCCAATATTTGATTGCTCCAAAAAAAATGTAATAAAAGTAAAACTTTGCACATGGACAAACTAGTTAGAAAAATATTGTTGGCTCTAAAAGATGCAGGGCAAGAAAGCAAATTGAATCCGTCCATTATTAGAAGCTTTTGAACCAGAAATTTGTAACTTTAACAGTAAAACGCTAAGAATTTTTCGACGGCTAGAGCTGAATAAGTGAAGCGCTCTTGAAGGGAATAATTTTTGCAGGAGATCTTCAATAAATCGGGTACGACAATTCATATTTATATGTCTACTTTACCGTAGCAGCTCAGGTTTGTATTCGACTAATCACAATCACGTCGGTGGCATTATCGTAAATATTTTAAATAATTACTTGTATTGCTCAACAAACAGATTTAATGCAACCAATAACTACATCATCATAGCAATGAAGAATGCTGGTTTTATTTTCGACTGATGTCTTGCAAACCAGTATCCAAAGGAAATCATTTTCATGGAGACTGAGTTTTACAATTATTTAGAATGCATAAGCCATCACTTTCATATTATTTCACTGTATTTATGTCTAACGCTTCAGATCAGAAAAATTCTCTTCCGACGATAATTCTATGATTTCTTTTCCGACGATAATTCTATGGTACCATATCGTCGAGATCATTTATGTTCTGTTGATGTGTTTCAGGAACAATGGCCGAATGACGTTCTTGAATCCATTGAAAAATTCGAGTCTTTGGCCATTCGCGATAGTAAAATTAGCTAGACTGTCATTTACAGTTGCATCGGACGAAAGATCATTTTCAAGTTTAAGAACATGGATTACCATTTACTCAACTTTCATTACAATTAAAATTACATTTGGTTGTATCACAAATTTTTAATTTCGAGCTTAATTGCACCTTCTGAGCAATTAATATCAAAAATAATAAAAATTTGGAGCTTACATTATGTAAATAGATGTTTCTGAAAATATCTAACTAACATCCGAGATCCATATACTCCTCACCAACTCACATTACCCATCTAGATACGCACTGATCATAAACGGCATTCGACGAAAGACAGTCATAACATTCGTTAACCCTTGCTCCGTGAATGCCGTCATTGTGGTGACACCACCACCAATAGCAAAGGGGCAACTCTATCAACCTCGCGAGTCTACTGTCATTCTGACCCACCTACGATCTGTGAATCATACCAGATATTCCCAATATATCTACGTATAAGAAGATTCCCAGCAGAATATCAATCACCTATTCTTATGTCGTTTTAAGACAACTCCTCTAACACTCCTCTATTTTTGGTTCACCCTCATTCAAAAGGCTTGTATCTTGGTCCTGCAGATAGGTGAGTTTAATGATAATGATCATGGCAAAGCAGAACTCTCAGGGTCCGAGAAGCCGCTACAATAACGAAAATACCAATAACATGAACTATCACAAGACTCATCGTCGCCAGCAGTTCGCAACCGTTGGGATTTAATTGGTCTGCGATGCAAATTTTCTTTAGCTACATAACAGCCTTTATTTATTTCTCTCCAAACCCCTTCTACCTAAGCTCGACGCACTCTCACTAAATAATTTTATACAAGATTACTATATGACCAATTGAATCAATATCTAATTGAAACACTCTAATAGTAATTGCCCTGCCATTATTTCAATCTAGAGCCCGCTCATTTTGCTAAACTCGTTACAAAGAATTTCATAAAACAAATTATAAATCTGTGATTTTTTTTTATTTGTGAAAACTTGTCAAAGAACCAGAGGAACTTTTCAATTTAATTTCATTTTTATTATCATGTTTCCAACTTTTTAATTCACCCGTGATTGTACAACAGCAATTCGCCAACCAGCAAAAATGCACCGCTAGTTGTAATTTTTCTGCCATTAAATTTACATTTTCCTCAAATTCACTTTAAACCAAAATAAATCTATGCTGGCACATTTGTTGTTGTTGTTGGTTTTATTGTTGTCTTCGCTTTTAAACGGAAAAGTTTAAATTGCTATCAGTAGGGTGAGCAGAAGATGCTCAAAATAACTGCTTATATTAACCGTTTTCTCGTTGCTGTTGTTGTTGTTCAGCTGTATTGTATGCAGTTGTTGTTGTGCATATATCTGTTGTTGTCCTGTACCTATTTTTGTCATTGCACTTTTTTTTTTGCTACTTGCCGCATTCCGGTCTGCTGCAACACCTTTGCAGCATTAATTGCTTCCATGCCACCGTAACGAAAATCACACACACACACACACACACGCATGCTAATGCAGGTGAGCTTTGTTGAAGGGAGAAACTTAAAATGCTACACAACGTTTCCTTCCACCTGAACACGCACTGCGGTTGGTATATCCTTGCTCACGAAGATTGCAGTCGACCCTTGCGCCTTGCCCCGATCTCTTTTTTTACCTCACTACTTTGTATTATTTTTTCCGTTGTCCTCATCGTTGCCATTCTCATGCACTGCTCTGGTTTTTTCGGCTAACAATCCACTTGAAGGAACTAGTTTGCGAAGCTCATCTTGAGTCACCACAGGTACAAATGTATGCATGTATGTAGTTACATATGAAGAGGAACCATGGCTACTGGTGCAACTTGACAAGCGTGTGTGGGTGTTGCTGCTGTTGTTGTTGACGTTGGTGGTGCTTTGTGACAACGTGAGGATTGTTAGTCTTTACCAGTGCCACCAGTGCCGTGTACAATTGATGAGCGTGCTAAGTGGCTGTGTTGTAGATCTGAGCAAAAAATGGGCAGACGACAAGCCAACTGTAGTGGAAAGTATGCTGGCTGGGAGAAGAGGGTGAAAGAATCACTGTAGAAACAGCCTCTGCCTCCCACACTCCCTTACAGCGAACTTGGTTATTAGTGTATTCATTTTTGTTGCTCTTATAGCTAACTTTTTTTTGCTGTTGGATCAAAGCATTAGCTTAACCAAAAAGAGGAAGTCAATTACTTTGAGTGAGGCATTTACTTTTGCGCTAAACTTAAATGGAAGTATGAAAGCAACTACTATTTTTTTTTTTTTTTTTTTTGGAAGCGTTCAGTATGAATGGAAACAGAAGTGCAGTACACTTTTTTGGTGCGTGTCGAACGCATTTGCAGATTCACAAAATTCTCAGGTTAGCGATTGTTCGAACAACCCTGAATTAAATGCATGCCAGTTCATACCACGTTGAATGCAATTAGGTTAATTTTTAGTCAACATATGTACATACAAATTGTGCTCCGAATATTGAAGCAGTGGCTCAAATTTTTATTAAAAATCAAAGATTAAAATTTTGCATAAAACTTTGAAATATTCTGCAAGTATACAGCTAAATTTCAAAAAGGTGTCGGGCACTCGTTATTTGGTGGAAAATTCGTAAAACCGTCAGCAAAAGAATTTCCAAAAATAACCACGAATTTTGAGGCAGTTGAGACATGCACTCAATTATACTAAAATTGCATGGACTACAAACCTACAACCAACAAAAATGTAAGTGTAAATTTTGGAATTTTTCTTTTGATTAGTATATTTTTTAATGTAGTTTAAGTTATATTTTTAAATAAGAATTAGTACAAATTATTAAATTAAATTAAATTGTCAATACGTTACGCTACTATTCCAATGTTCGCAGCTGTGCATTGTACGTGGATGCAGCAATACCCGTAAATGTTTTTTTTTTCTGAACGCCTTTTCAAAAGCCCTCCTGTACATTCAATTTACTAAAAAAATATATAATCTCTTTCATTTATGTCCAAATCAGCAGCCACGGTAGTTGCAGCGGAAGGGGAAAGATCAGAACTATTTTTATAAAAATGTTTGCGGGGAAAAAACCAACAGTAAACTGTAACTTCAAATAGTTGTATTTTGAGAAACTTGCTTTTAGACGGTAGGTATTTTTTAGTTTTCTAATCACACCTGCTAAAGTGAGAATTTTGAATATATTTGAAATTTCAGCCGCCGTAGGCAAGTGTGTAGTCTGTGCGCTCACATTTAACATAAAAACTGATGTTTATTAGAACGATTCTCCCTCGCCTCTTGTCAACTTTGGTTTGGAGATAAACAAAAGATATAAAAGAAATATAAGAACTATTGTTTTCGGAGCCACTATTATGCAAAACCCATGTGGAAGAATTAATCAAACGCATAACAGCTTTCAAGACAACCTGAGGTGGACATTTGCCATATTGTGACGAACTCCGGGTTCGTGCAGGGGTAACATCAGTGGTAGCTCGGGTTCTCCACAAAAAAAAGTAATAAAAAAATCGTATTTGTTTTAAATACTATTTCGGCACTAGTTCGTATAGTTTTCTTCTATCATAAAGGAGTGGAAGTAGAACCTACCCACAACCTTCCAAGAGGGGGAGTCGATTCTGCCCGCCTCTAAATATCTACGCTGTTCTTAGAAGAGAGGGAGTAGTACCAGCCCGTCTCCTATTAACTAATAGAGGGAGTTGCGCCTACAAGATATTTTCAAAACTATGGGCTACTATGGGTGGCTAAGTTAAATAACGACTCACGACTTCATTTCACTGGTGGATGGCCGCAGCCACGTCGCTCAATCTCATTTTGTCCTTGTGCTTCACTTAATTTGTTATTATTGTGTGTGTAAGTTCAAATATGTAAGTTTATTTCATTTGTACATTTTTCCCTTAAAAATAAGTTGTAGGGCTCCAAGCTCAATGTTTTGACAAACTTAACTTTAAATTTTGAAATGAAACCTCTTCCTAAACGACATTGAAAATGTTTTGTAATTATGCAGCTTTTAACCAACTCAACATTAGCTCGTTGAAATGGATGAGAACTGGTTTTAATGCATTTTATTTTTTTAACTTTCATGCGTTCGGTATATTTATTTATTTTTTTTACCCTAGGTTTTGTACGTAGTTAAATTCTGGTAGAATGTTAATGTAAAACTTGAATTAATATACCGTTTCCCATCCTAATGAAGGATCAATGGCCTCACTTGCGTGCAACGACAAAAAAATAAAAATTGTACAAACACGAAATTGCCTGCGGTATCAATGAAGTAGCTCTCAAGGCTTTTTAAAATGTCCTTTATGTAGCCGTCGACATTTTACGAACAACCCGGGCACACTCGTCGGTCAACACTCACATAATGTAATTTATGAACTAATACATAAATACATATGTATGTATGTGAAAACAGTTGGTAGGTGGCGCACCTTAAAATGTAGTGAACTGTAAAATCGGCTATACAGGACAACGCAACACGCACATGACATCAGGATATTGCGTAACCAACTTACGCTATGAACGCTAAGCCAGCACGCCGTCAAACTAGCTGACACCATTAGAGGCGTGCCGCGTTTGGAGATTTTACAATCCTACTCACCTTAATAGCCATGTATTGAAACTGATTGGTGCAAGGTTGGAGTAGAACTAACGCATTCCGTACTGCTACCACTCCACTTCAGACGCCAACAAGCACTTTCGTTCATCTAACTATATGATACAAAATAATTGGTTAATACCACTACCAAGGTGCTGGATGCCGTTATGCAACTGATGACTTATCCATTTTTCATACACTTTACTTTGCATTGAAACCAGTTAGGAAATTTAAAACTGTGCCCACTATAACTGCAAAACATGCCTTAGATCAAGGCTGAAGTCGGTGGAGAGTACGTGCTGCAAATGCAAGAATGCATTTTATACGATTCAGTATGAAATATACCGCAAGAAAAGTTAACTCAGGCTTAGTACGGTATATTTGCGCCACAGCTTGATGGGACAAGAACACGTGTGTCCATAATAAAAATACCTACTACTAATTTTCAAGTTGCTTGCCAGCATAAAATGTGCACAAAGGCGAGCGGTCGAAATAAACCGGCCTAGCCCATTGTACAACCAACCAACCAACCAACCAGCCAAAGGTAAAAGGATATCCGAGTGCGCCAGACAACTCACCTGCATAAATACATGCATTAGAAGTTTAAAATGTGTGAATATGAATGCGGATATTATACTAGTACGAAGCGGCATTGCCTGCAGAGTCTAATGTCAGTGCTGACGGCAACGAAATGGTTGTGGCGATAGTGTTGGGGGGTTGGTTATGGCAGTGATAATGGTGGTTGTAAATGATGGCTGCAAGTGAACGCGCCCGCTATCTGGATATTGACTGAGTTCTACTTATTCACCTAAAATACATATGTACATATGTGTATGTGTATATTGGATTGAGGGTGTGTAGCTTCTGGCGCTGGCAGTTATTACCTGGTGGGCAAATACATGCATACATACGTACATATGTATAAAGCATTCGGTGTGTTACTTGGTCGGCAGCTGATAACATTTTTCAATGTTCTTGTTACTACTAAAATATGTTGAAATTAAATTTTTATTTGCACGAACAAACTCATGTCGCTCTATATGTATATGCATATATGTACATACATTCATATGTAAATATGTATTCATTCATATTGGTCTGTATGCAAATTTATTTGTTTCAGGTGAGCGCCGCACACAAAAAGGGCACTGAACTGCAATTCAGCGGAAAAATTTGGTTAAAATGTTGCAACGATATACATACATACATATGTATGTACATATGTACATATTGCATGCATGTATTTGTGTTTATGTGCAAGCTTAAATGCATTTCAAAACGCTCGCCAGTGACTCTTTGTTAGCAGCTTTGTTGATTGACTGCGCGCATTGGTCGAAGAAGTAAACCGCTTTGTTTTTATGTACAAACAAACCAATGTAACTGCATGTACGAATATACATATATACATAGCCTGTCGGAAAAAAGCAGCCAATCTAAAAAATGTACCAATTAAACCAACTGCTGTGATATAAATGATATTAAATTAATTATGTTGAAATGTTGATCTAACTTGTACACAGTATATACCTATCAATGTGGATTATAATTTTCAATAAACTATTTGTATAACTTTATGAAAATGTAATAGCTCCGTATATTTGGTTTAAAACATGCAGAGTTATAGCTGGTCGAAATGAAACTGTTAGTTGTAATTTGATTTTAAAAGTTTTATATTTAATTTTAGAATTTGAGCGATTTTGTTTCTTAAAGTCTTTAATTTTAGTTACTTTTTGAATACAAAATTAAGAAATTAAAAAAAAATCGCAAAAATTCTGAAAACCCCTTAAAACCAAACTTTAAAATAAGTTTCATTTTGACCAGCTATAACACAGTGTGTTTTTAACCAATCGCTAAAAGCACATTGACTGTGTTTTGAATAAGAAACGCAATGAGTTACCAGTTAAGCAATACAACATTGTTAATATAGAGAAACCTTCAAAAATCTCAAAATTAACGCCATCTCGCAACTCCACTCATACATAACATTTAAAAAATGTGTTTTTGAGCTCAAAAAAAAACATATACATAACTTCCCCTATACCTGAATTTTTTTAAATTGGTTCTTTGTAAAGCAGTGTAATTGAAAAAGAAATCGACACTCATAATTTTTTCGAGAAGTTATGCTCGAAATAGTAATGAAATTATATTTAATTTACTGAAAGTAGTTAAGAATTAGACTCGATTCAAAACAGTTTGAAGAAACAGAATTTCAAATAGCTGGGAATAAAAAACATTTTATTGTAGCTCGAAAAAAACTAGGTTTGATGTTCTCTCTGTCAAACATATTTCAATGTAGTTGAAATCAAATGCAGAGTGAGATAATTGCTCCTAGGGCATCGCCATGGTAATAAAGTTAGTTGCTTGCAAGAAAAAGGAATGAATTTCAGCCACTTGTAGTTTGTACTTTTTAAATTGCTTTTAAAGTAACTCTATTTCCGACAGGGTATATAAATTTTTATGTGTGAATACATACGTGTATTTGGCTGTGTGTTCTACACTAAACCCCAACTGCAGAATTAGTGCATTTCAAATGACAGTTGCGCCGAAAATGTTCGTCAGGTGTTTATCGGCTTTTATTGGAAAAAATACGAGAAAACATTTGATAGCGGATGTTTATGCTCTGACCCTTAGAAGTCATAAGGCGATGGGAATTAAATACGAGTAGATTTATTACAAACATGAAACGCTTAGCGCGTCAAAAGGTTCCTCGAACAAAATTACATAAATATGTACATACATACATATGTACAATGAACATTTAAATGTACGAATAGTAACAAAAAATACATTTTCCTGCGGCCGGGCTTGCCACCGAAAACTTAAATGACAAACCGAGTTGGAGTCTCTGGAGCATGCTTCGAAAACAAGAATTTTTTCATAGGGTATTCTGTTATTTTTTATGAAACTTCCCCATTCATTTTTCTATTTTACATAAAAACTACAGCAAACAAATATTTTAATTAAATTTGATTGTCAATCGGAAAACAAATCGAGCCCTAACCACGAAAAACACGAGCAACTTTATTTTTGTGGCAGAAATGAGCCTAGAACATCTAAATGCATCAAAAATAAAATTTTGAAAAAATGTCGCTTGCGTTTGTTTGCAGTTAGGGGTCGATATATATGTATTTCATTACTTTGGTTTTTTTCGCATCAAATCTGACCATATTTTTATTCAGAAGATATTTTGTTTTAAATCATCGTATAATCGTAATTTTCAGATTTCTATATTTTAGATCAAAAATAACACTGCGTAACAAAATTAAAAAAAAACCTGCGGTCATGATTTTGTTAATAGTTTTTATTAACATTAGTAGCAGGCTTACGAACTGTGTTTTTACTTTTTTTGGATTGGTTCTAGTTCTTGAGATAAACGAAACTTAAGAAATTAATGAAAAAAATTATATGACCCAGTTCCAGTTGTATTAATTTAATTATTCCTCAAAAAGTTTTGTTAAATAAATTATTAAAACAAGTAGTTCGTTGGTTTAAATATTTTATTTCCCTTGCAAGAGAGCAAGGGCAGCCGGTTAAGTCGCGTTAGTTAATACAACTAAACATTAGTTCGACGACTTCGCCTAAATACCTGAAAACTCTAACAGTCCCTGCCAGCCGCTGCACTTTGTAGACCGCGTGACTTGCAAATGCAATTCGACAATTTAAGGCTTGTACAAGTGCAATTCTGGTGACTGTTTCCAATATGTGTGCAAAAAATTTCAGGTCCTTAGTATGGAAAAATTAAAAGCAGGAGTCTTCGATGGTCCTCAAATCCAAACCCTTCTAAAAGACACTGAATTCTTAAACCATATGTCACAAATTGAATCCGAAGCCTGGCTAAGCTTTGTTAATGCAGTCAAAAATTTTTTGGGAAATCATAAATCACCAGACTATACAAAACTTGTTGCTGGTATGCTTCTCAATTTTCGCAAACTAGGAGCTAAAATGAGCATTAAATTACATTATTTACATAGTCATTTGGACAAATTCCCGGACAACCTAGGCGATTACAGTGAGGAGCAAGGTGAACGGTTCCACCAGAACATAAAAATAATGGAAGAAAGATACCAAGGTCGATGGGACGACCACATGATGGCAGACTACTGCTGGAACTTAATACGGGATTATTCTGAGCAACGACATCATAGGAGGTCCTACAGAAAAAGTTTTTTGTAATTTTTTTTAAATTAATTAATGAAAAGAACATATTTTTTTTTTATTTTTGTATTATTTTTATACAGGCGCGCAATAAAAATATAATTTAACTCCATACATATTGGTATTTTTAATTAGGTTTTTTCGTGAAATATTTAAAAGTCTTTATCTGAAAAACTAGAGCCAATTCGACAAAACTGATATTATTTTCGTAATCAGCGCCCCCAAATTACCCTAAATCGGCTTAAAAATCTCCGATCGCAAAATTTTGTTCCGCAGTGTAATCGTTATTCTTGGATTTTTACTTTTTCGTTAAAGTTTGATCTGTGTTTTTAGTATTTACGTTTTCGATAAAATGTGATCGTTATTTTTAAATTTCTTATTTTTTCGATCAAAAATAATCATTATTCTTGATTTAAATTTTTTCGATCATATTTGATCGATATTTTGTGATGGTTTCGATCAAAAATAACGGGTTTTCTTGTATTTACAATTTTTCCATAAAAACAAAGGCGTAACGATCAAAAGTTGATAAAAAAAACTAAAAAGTAAAAACCAACGATCGAAAACTTTAAATCCAAAAATAACGATTAGTTTTGATCGAAAAAATACAAATCGTAAAATGAATATTAAATCATGCCTTTTTTATAAAAATTATAACCGCTATGGTCTTTAGTAACTAGTTCTAGGCCACCCCTTTACCTGCATTTTTAATTTAACTGAAATTATTCATATTACATCTTATGGCATTGTATAACAAAATTATAACTGTTTCTGAGATATTGGTTTTCATTTGCAACATATTTGTTGGCAGACACTTACTCTTCCCCTGCTGCTCAAATGTTTCAGAACAGTTGTTTAATTAAGTCGAATTATTTTCGATGATATTTAACCTAACGATGGACAACATTTCCGGTAAAAAAAAACCTGATAATAAGCGATGACTTTTAGTTTATTTCCTCATTTTTGAATTTCTCGCATACATACTCGTACACATATGAATTTTATCGACAATTGTTCGAAACAGCTGTAAATAACCCCCTTACGATACTGGCATTCCATTTCATCGAGCCAACAACTCATAGACTCATACCCGTAGGTCGAAATGGAACATGCAAACAGAGTGGGAAATTCATTTGATTGACCTGCATTGTGAACCCCATCCACACCCAAATAATGCAAAGTCAATTAAACTTTCAATCCAATCAAAAATTTCAACAAATATCTAATGTACTGGTGTGGTTACATACATACAGATGTTTTTATGTACATATGTATGTGTGTGTACTGACATATTGCTTGTTATTTTCAAATGTAAATACATATGTCGATAACAATTTTCATTTGAGTTTGGCTATTTGATTGTTGTGAATGGTGTTAGAAAATTTCGAAATTGTTGCGAGCGTGCAAATGCAATTTATCACAGACATTAGGCAAACACAACTGCAAACAGCGGGATGGTTGGTGTGCGCAAAAGCGGTTAAATGAAAGGAGAGTTTGCACATACAAATGTGCTCTTAGAATAAGGGAGAATAGAATGTTCAGACAAACATTCGTATACAGGGTGATCCTTAAAATTTAAGATTTACTATTCTAAATTAAAAAAAAAGAGCGAATATCGGTTTATGTTTTATACATTATTGCCAATTCCAATGTTTATCGTGAAATCGCGTTTCATTTCATTCATGTGCCTGCGTCTATTGACTTGGCAGTAGCGAATTCAGTTTTCCAAGACCTTAGTGATAGTTTCAGGCTCTATGCCTCGATTGGCACGCCCGATATACACCTTAAGGATTTGAATCGTGAATGAATTGTTCGCATAACATCGGTCCTTTACGACACACCTCAAAACAACTGTAATCGACAGACTGCTGATGTTACGTTTGGTGAATTTTGCGAGTTTAGCATAGATAGTGTGTTTCACGACGCATCAAAGTTCATTCAAGTAATTGATTTGTGTTAACATAGCCGCCGAGATGAAAATCAGCTACATTGACTTTAGAAAGCAGCGTAGATTATTTTCCATCGTTTTTCAAGCGGAAATCGTTTCATTTCGTTCCTCAATGATACTGAGCTGTCACTGTCAAAATAAAGGTATGATTAATAAAAACCACTATATGGTGCACCCTTTATGTATTAAGTAACGTAGAAATTCGAATACAATGCGAATAACCACAATCGCAGCGGCAACACTTTGTCAAGATCATAAAGATCAAATGATAAAATTTGACTTAACTTGACTTAGAGTTCGTATAACCAATATGAATAGATAGACGTCGGCGCGCGGGGTTTAGAGGCCTGGAAATTTAATGAGTAAATTATATAAAAGTAATGCTTAACTGAAAAAACAGCCAACACAGCTACAATGGTAATTAACGCTATGGGCGAATGGAATTGGATGCATACATATATACTCATAGATACATAAGTATGTATATACATACATATCTATATATACTACGTAGTTGCATGTGCTCACTGGGAAATGCCTGAAGTCAGACATTAATATCCAGTGTCGAAGTTTGTGGCTAGCGATTGTTGGTGGCACGCCGGCACGTCCACGTCAATCAATTGAATATGAATTTATATGTTAAAAATTACTTACATATGTATGTATGTACGTTTGTGTGTATGTGCCTGCTCGACTGTGCAGCAAATGAATTAAATAACAAAGAAAAAGATACAAAAAAGGAAAAATTGGAATTAACTGAGAAAATGTTTACGAAATTCAATTAAAATTTATTACCAGTCAATTTGTGTGTAGCATTTAGCAATGTAATTACACTTAATTGAATTAGAAGGAAATTTACTGAAGATACGACTGACCAACTAACCCAAGAAAATCCAAATAAGTACATATGTATGTTTGCCTTTTAGTGACTCACAAAAATCTGTCTTCAGAGTAGGGCGACGAAAATTCGGCTGATGGCATTAGCAGGTGCAACTCAGGTTCAAAAACTTTGATGCGCGCCACCGCTTTGACGTCTGTGCTCTGTTTGACCCTTAGAGCAGCTCGCGTAACTTGGCGTACTCTGCAATCTGAAAGGTATGGGGATAAGCCGAGAGTTTAGCGACCATTACGGTGAGCACCTTGAAGGATGCGCTAACCCACACCCAGACTATACACGCAGAATATGTGGTCATGCTTATGATTTTCTTTTTATTTCCACAAGAAAAATTAAATAAAAAAGTTTTATCGTTCACCCGTTTACCTGTAAGCGGTGTTGCCAGAAATTTAAAAAAGGCTTAACAGGAAACAGCTGAATCATATTTTGTTTAAGGCTAAACGTATAAATCAACAAATCATCAAAAGGAGGGCATAAACAAGCTATTTGTGTTACAATCTGTAATGTTGAATAAATTTGTGAATACTTGCATTTGACGCAAGCTGTTTTAATGAGTAATTATGTAAATACTGTAGAAATATGAAAGTGTTGGGTTAGCCATACACGGCAAACATGCTCGAGAGAATTTTGAGTTCGAGGACATGTTGGTCTGCCGTGGACTTATTGACAACCTGCTCGCCGGTTTTGGACAATTTTGATTTCCGACTACCAACACTATAGACGTGAGTCATGCATTGGCGCAACCAAAGAGGGTTTTGGGGTTCAAACTCCTACCAAAATCATACAACGCAGTACTATCTTGAAATAAATTTACTTTAATTTTTTTCTATAAAAACTTCTATTACTAACTTACTTAATTGGCGCTTTAACCGCTTAAGCGATTTTGGCCGAACCTCTCCTACAATTTGTGGTGTGCTTCTTGATGTTGTAGCAGAAATTAAAAGACACACGGTTTAAGAAAAAACTTTTTCTATAATTTTTGATGTTACTTGCCACGGCTAGGATTCAAACCCGAGACCCACTGAATGACCCCGTTGTAGCTTTAATATGTTTCTATTAGGAAAAAAGTCAAGCAGCTTTTTGAATTTACATGATAGGGATAGCAGTTTGTGTTATTGTTATTATTAAAAATTATTTATTAAATGACGTATTATGAACTTTTCTTAACATTTTTGAGTGCTGGATTGAAACCCCAAATTTTCTGCACAAAAAGATCGCGCCTCCACAACCACAACGTGTCTAGGGAGCAATTGTTCAATTTAGTTGCGGGAAAAAAGCCAAACTTTGGCTGAACAATTGTTAATATTCCCTTATCCTATAATTTTTAATGTTACTTGCACCGGCCAGGATTTCAAACCGGATCCCACCGAATGAAGCGCGCTCCCTCTACAAAGTCAACTATGGCGGCCGCAAAAATTTTGAAATACGGCACTGAATAAACAGAGTTTTATTAGTGTTATTTGCATTGCAACAAAAGATACAACAGATTGATGCAAATAGTTTGAAACTACAGTACATATAACAATTAAAACCTATTAACATTACATTACATTGCGAACTGCCCAAATATAAAATGATTGAATTTGGAATATTGAAAATATTTATTCTTAATATTTCTATTTTTATTTCCACAAACACAAATCTGACTTTCCTCGAGAAAAGGTATTTACCTAACGTGGCGAAAAATCGATTTCCATATTTTAATTGTTTTTCATACAGCAAGACTCAATCTTTCATTTGCTGCATTTTTTTATCTCGAATACTTTTCCATTTATGAACGTTGAAAATCAGTTATAAATTGCTCAAACTCACGCTGCGACGATCCTTTCGATCGCCCGCCCCGTAAAATTAAGCTTTGACACCTTAGGTACCAGTTTTTTAATAACCATTATAAACAACTAGGACTTTAATTCACTGCTTATTTATTATTATAAACTTCGAAACTTGCCCGAACTCGATTCGTTTAGCTTCGGCCCTAAAAATCGATGTTCGGTCGCTCTCTCTAAATTAACGAAACTTCCAATTTAGCTCACTAAAACATAAACAAACATAACAGGTTAATGTCTGTGACATATTAACGAACATGTTTGCGCGCATGTTCGTCGTGTATGACTAGCTTTATAGATATCGATATGAAAGCTTGTGATATTGCATCGTTATCAAATAGATAAATACTGAGCACACCTTATCAGCATGAAATATTATATATTTAAATATGTATTTGTCATTATATTTGTCCGGAATTATCAAATATAAGTATTGTTGCGGAACGAAAATACGAGAAATTGCATTACTCGTAATAAAAATATATGACGAAGCCATAATTCGAATATGGCAATTTCTGAATATTTTCAGTCTTCTGAAGTGACAAAAATATGATCGGAAAACCTTTAGACGGCATGATTAACGTCCGCACATAACATTTTTAGTGACTCGCCGTATTCCCGACTAAATTTAAATGTTTTGTGGCTTTCGAATACATAATCCTTGCTGATTAAAATATTTCATGCATCCTTTATTACTTATTCTTACTTATTCCCACATAGCCTACCATGCACATTTACTTGTCTTAGCCAAAATGTAATATAGTTAAAAATTCTGACCCATTAAAATTTCCACATATAGTGGCGATATACACTTTTTATATAATTCAATGGAACTTTCTTTTTTCGGGATATTTAACTGGAAAATCAAGATTGAACTCTCAGTAGATTTTCTTATGACACATATTGTATGTTCATTATATCGGGTTAATTGCAATCGGTTAAATCTTATAGTATTTTCGGAATCTACAGAAAATTGTAATGGTAAATTTGGAAGAATCCAAAGAACAGTTAACCAATTCACAAAATTTTAAATTTGTTTATTCAAAATTTTTAGAAACTGGCTTAAAGTTTTGTATTCAACTCCAATTCAATTTCAGTTTAATAAAATTCGAGTTTTATGTGGCTAAAAATTTTCGTTGTTTTTTGATATGTTATCCTTTTAGGCTGACTATATAACGGATTTTCTTACAAATACTGCGCGAAGCGCATTTAATTTTCTATGGAAGAAAATAAGCAGCATCGCGAAAAAAAAATTATAAAACTCCTTAAAGCCGAGACTTAAAGTACTTAAAGTCTCGGCGGCCTGATATTTTGAGAATAATTTTTTTCCGTAAAGCTGCGTGAGAAACTTAACTTGAGTTGAATTACTTGCCAAACAGCTTTTAAATGTCGTGCAAATTTCTGTGTAGAAGAGGTAGGGGGGGGGGGGGGGGGGGGGGCGGTATTGGTTTTATTTACATATTTGATTTGTTCTTAAGTATTTTTATTTATTTTTGTTCTGATATGAAGTACATACATACAACTCTCCTCGAAAATAATTTTTAGAACAATTTTGAGCCCAAATTGAAATGTCTATTAATGTTGGAAAAATGTGTACATTCTATTCAAGTAAACATAGTATTAACTCGATTTAAAAAGGTGTTGATGCATATAAGTCGAATTTTCACGAATTGACTACTCGTATAACACAATAGAATAGGCGCTAAACCGTAGTAGTTGTAACGAATTTTACACCAAGTGCAAGCTAATTTTTTCCCCTACGAAAATAGCGAGCGATAAGGATGACGCATCGAAAATAATATCCTATAACATTTAATTTCTTAACCAATTCCTTTTTCTCATTTTACAATATCTATTTCGTTTTGTCAAGTGGAATTTGCTTATCTACAGTTGTGAAAGTATTCTACCCATAATATTTTGGGTACCAACTGACCTACTAAGTAAATATACATACATACATACCTACACAAAAACACCAGGAGTAAATTCTTAGTATTGGCTAATTATGTACATCCGAACACAAGCTTGCAGACATTTAATATATTTATGAATTTATGAATATGCTCTTAATGAATGAATAAAGAACATAGTATAAAGAGACTGCGATAGTGAGAGAGAGGGAGAGTGCAAGCAGCAAATGGGGGGTGAACGGAATTTATGGCAAAATCTGTACGCTATCGCACTTTAGGTGTGCAAAGTACTTGAAACCCTAACGAGATATCGTGGCGATCGACAAACCCCATATATACTTTTTAATACTCCCAGCGCCACTCACACGTTTATCTTTTACCATCGATACCACGTTTATCTGGAACAAATACGTATGCACTATGTAAATATGTACTATGTACATATGTATGTATGTGGATATGCAGAACTATCAATTTTCCTTATCGCATAACGATATTATTATTTTTATTTTTTTTTTTTTTTTTTTGCTTCGATAAACCTGTGATTTCATTTTAATGATAAATTCAACGTATGCACATACATACATATGTATATACATCTGTGTCCATATGGAAAAGTAACTTATGTCGAAAATGATAGTTTGGAGATACAGGCAATTTTGTTTAATTTTTATGTTTCCTTGGTCTAGTAAAAAATTTTAGCTGAAAGCATTGGTTTTTATGTTAGTCAATAGTTAAAAAAAAAAGAGTGAAATCTGTTTCATATCAGGCTCTTTTTTTACTTAAGCGCTTTTTAAAAACTGAGCCGTGCAAAATAAAGAACTTAAGCGATTACTTCTATTGAAATGATGGGGATTGTAAATTGTGTAACGTTAAGTAAACGTAAGTTGGTTTATTCAAATGCATATTTCTTTTAGTCGTCAATTTAAGTTGTTTAGATAAATTATGATTATCAGATCCGACTATATTAATAAAAATACGTGCGCAAGAGCTACTTTATCGAATGCAATATTTTTGGAAAATACTTAAGCTAAAATTAAACTCTAATAACTTCACTGCCAAATATAAGATTTATGCGCCTTAGAATAAAGAATGTTGTCAATGCAATAACTCATTCCTTGCTTAAGTCGACTTACGCTACTCTTCCATAGAACCACAGATATATGCATAGATATATAGACATATGTACCTATACACATTTTACTTTTAATTGATTATACATAAACAGTACATATATACCTACTTTGTAATGCGCATTTGAGGTGATTACTTTACAGTATCTACTTATGTATGTATGGTAGAGGCGTAAGCAATAATTTTGGGGTTAAAGAAACAAACTTTTATTAAACAGTGGTCAGCAGTGATTTAAGCCCCTGCCACTGATTTATAAATGTAGTTACGTAACTAGCTTTTTCTGTTGCGTGATAACAAAAAGTGCTTGAGATAAGCCACTAATAATTGCTGTGTGAAGTGTATTGCACTTGAAAATAACTTTGAAATAAATTCAATTAAAGAAACGGATAAAATCAATTGTTAGACGGTAACTTTATTTTCAAGCCTTATCACTTATAAATCGAATAGCTTCTGCCACAATGTTTTCCTGACTAAAACGTCTTAACATTATTTTCGCCACCGAATTAAACAAAGTAGCACAAATACCGTAAAATTTATCGATACTCTTCATACACGGTGGGAGGAAAAATAGTTTTTTCAATCGTAGAACTACCTGTCCTTAAATTTTTATCGTTTACGGTTTACTTTAAATCGTGTGGCAAATTAATGTATGCCCGCTTAAAAATCTACATTATTAGCTTTATAAGGGTGGTGAAGGAAGCAGTGCAAACTTCGGATTTCCCTTAAGACAGCAAAAGAACTTGCTACGGCTCTGCACGTATCTGTAAATGAAGGCTTAGTTTTCTTAAAGAATATTTTCGCGAAAACACGATTTATACTCATCTGAGAAAGTAAATCTCTATTGCTAAGGAACAAGGGGCTAACCTTAACGCATAATAATAATAATAATAATAATAATAGCACTGCGTAACAAAAATTTAAAAAAAAACTGCGGTCATAATTTTGTTAATAGTTTTTATTAACATCAGTAGCAGGCTTACGAACTGTGTTTTTACTTTTTTTGGATTGGCTCTAGTTCTTGAGATAAACGAAACTTAAGAAATTAATAAAAAAAAAATTACATAACCCAGTTCCAGGTGTATTAATGAATTTTTTATTGGGCCAACAAAGTGGGTATACTAAATACCCCTGTTTTATATGACTATGGGACAGTCGTGCAAGAAATGAACATTGGATTAGAAAGGACTGGCCGGTGAGAGAAAATATGGAGGTAGGAACAGCAAATGTGGTTCATGACCAACTGATAAGCCGAGAAAAAATCATTCTTCCACCACTTCACATCAAGCTTGCGCTAATGAAACAGTTCATCAAAGCCCATGATAAGACAGGTAACTGTTTCGAATATGTTTGCCAAAAATTTCGAGTCCTTAGTATGGAAAAATTAAAAGCAGGAGTCTTGGATGGTCCTCAAATTCGTATGCTTCTAAAAGACACTGAATTCTTAAACCATATGTCACAAATTGAATCTGAAGCCTGGCTAAGCTTTGTTAATGTAGTCAAAAATTTTTTGGGAAATCATAAATCACCAGACTATACAAAACTAGTTGCTGGTATGCTTCTCAATTTTCGCAAACTAGGAGCTAACATGAGCATTAAATTACATTATTTACATATGTAGTCATTTGGACAAATTCCCGGACAACCTAGGCGATTACAGTGAGGAACAAGGTGAACGGTTCCACCAGAACATAAAAATAATGGAAGAAAGATACCAAGATCGATGGGACGACCGCATGATGGCAGACTACTACAGGAACTTAATATGGGATTGTCCTGAGCAACGACATCATAGGAGGTCCTACGGAAAAAGTTTTTTGTAATTTTTTTTAAATTAATTAATGAAAAGAATATATTTTTTTTTTTATTTTTGTATTATTTTTATACAGGCGCGGGTATTTTTAATTAGGTTTTTTCGTGAAATATTTAAAAGTCTTTATCTGAAAAACGAGAGCCAATTCGACAAAAGTGATATTATTTTCGTAATCAGCGCCCCCAAATTACCCTAAATCGACTTAAAAATCTTCGTCACATGTAAAAGGTGGCAACCCTCTCAAAAATATAGGTACGCACCTTGGCATCGCCGAGACGAACAGTTTGACACAAATTTTTTATAATTTTTTATATCCTTGGGTATACTTTAATTAAATTTTACTTACTCTTCATAATTTTCTATAAACTTTCTCCACGGGAAACAAATGGTTTTGACACCAATTTTTTGCCATTTCATGCAACGTATGTATAATTTAATAATATTGCATTTTTCGTGGGACACTCTTGCCACTTTTAAATGCAATTTATGCAAAACATATTGCAAGCAAGTTTGAGATTGTACTTAGAAAATGGAATACACGTTGCAGGAGATATTTGTTACCGATCACGAAAGATTTTTTTCCGGAGCCAGTTGCAGATGCTGAACTTTAAGAATATAAGGAGGGAATGTATTTCGAGTTAGCTGAATTTAGAATAGTTTATATTTTAGACCATAATTTTGGTTATTAAGAACAGATTTTAATTTGTTTCTAACAAAGGATCATTATTTTCTTACTCTATCAACACTAACACTAACATTGTAAAGAAGTTTCGAGGTCGTGTTATGTGGTAGTAGTAGGATAAACTGCATGTCCTATATCGCCATTTTTTCGAGTTATTGACCTACTAAATTTTTGATTTTTATTGAATTAGACGAAAAATCTTGGTCATAAAATCAATCTACCTTTGGATTTTTGGTTATTCATTTGTGCAAGAATCGACCCTGAAACTGAGCAACTGTAAGTTTTTTTTTTGAACGCAAACAAAATAAAACTACGTTTTAAGCCAAAAGTTCAAAGTGCTATTGAAAATATAGCCAACTACTTTGATAGTTATTCCTTATTAGGAACATAATACAAATTTTTTAATTCATTTTTTTCCTTTGATCTTAAAAAGTTGCACAAAGCTTATTTACTCGTAATATTTTTTTAAACCTTATTTTGGTATGTATTTAAAAAATACATATACTAGTAAATAGATACATATATATGTAGATATATTTGCACATGTAAAAAAAAATAATTGACTTGAAAATCACTAAAGCCTTTACTTCCATAGTAAGTTATCGCCATTGATATATTTATTTATTTGCAATGAGTAGACAAACGAACACTATTTTATTTTTTTGGCAAGCAAATATCTTCCACGCTTGTGTAGTACCTTTCGAACGTCTTGAACGTTGACACCTGCTTTTATTGATAATAGAATGAATAATGGAGTTGTTAAAAAAAAAAATATGGCAATATGGAAGTTACTATGTCTGTACAACATGTACCTATGTAAGTATGTATGTATGTATATGTAAATGTACAGTGTAAACATGCGCTTATATTTTGCAACAAATTTCGTTCAATTAATTCAATTCTTGATCACCGATATAAAATTATAAATACTGCTGAGTTTTTTATATTTAAGTATTTTATTTAGTCTTATTTTCGCTCACAAAGTCAGCTATCAACCAGCGCAAAAATTAAGAAAAAATGCCAATGCAAAAATTGTTTAATTTTACCGAGTCAATTAAAATGAACTACGATTGTATATGTATGTATGTGAAATGTATGTACACAGATATACGCATCCATATTTACATTTGTATGTTTCAATGCACGAGAAAGCGCTCTTACTAACCACGTTTCCCGTTGTTGTATACCTTTGACGCAGCCCAGCACAAAAGTTAAAATCCACAGATGTACAAATAAACAGTATATACTTACATACATATATTGTATATACCCAGCTAGCGAAGCATTCGTAACCGAGTACGAAAATGGAAAAAGTTAACAACATTTCCAGTTCTCTTTTAGATCTTTTTTTCAGAAATACTCATCCTCTTTTCATGCTCCTGTTATTATGAACCCGGCGTGTTTGATTGCTTGATATGATAGCCAGCTTTTTGCAATCCTGTGTCAGCTGTTATTTCATTTGTAACTAAACAAAAAGTTGGAGCGCCAGTAAGTATTTGGCACATGAATGCTATGAACGAACAAAATGAGCTCTCAATTGCGTGCATACCTTGGTACTGCAAATGTGCTAATTATGAACTAATCATGTATTTTGGGATGCATATAATCCTAGTCAGTTTGAAATTATTATGAATTGGCAGAAAATGTAGTCCCGTTAACCTTTAATAATTAATCAGTTTAAATTATTGCCAATGCATTACTTTAAGATATTATTTTTAAGGATTGCTGCCAATTTATTATTTAACTTTTTAAATTTAGGGATTACAAAATAAGTTACTTTCTATGTATATATACATATATATTTAATTTCTCAGTCATATATCTTAGCTTTGGCGATCTGAAGCAGTTATATAATTGAATTAAATGCATTAAGAAAAGTACATCGATATATACATTTTATTCCTGACTATGTAAAGTGCCAGTAAAGTGCTCACAGGACTTTACTTTGAGAATTTGGTTCAATTTTATAGCTGCTGAGAAATTAAATGTATGTATATATACATATATAGAATGTAATTGAATGAATAACAAAACAATAAATGATATAAGTAAATCAATGAAGATCGTGTTTTTTTTACAACATCGAATTCCGGGGGTTATTACTAATCGAAAAGTCGATCTAATGGAACTTTTTGGACACGAAAAAGATACTGTTCGCAAAACTCAATTTGTGTTTTTGCTGGTTGGGTTTATACATATGTACATTCACGTATGAATATATTGGTACTCAGCCTTTTTTCTAAATGAGCTACATTTCTCGGCTCATACTCACCCGCCCGCTTCAAAAAAAAAAAAAAAAAACAGTGAGACTCAATGGTGAGTGAGTGCCAATCAATATTTATTTGATTTTGCTTTTCCTTTCAATGGAATAACAATAAAACACTTGCCTAGGAAACTGCGGCTGAGCGCTGGTCTGAGGCGTTTGTATGAATAAACAAATATAAATAAACAAATGTGTCGACTGCTCTTGTTACGCCTGACACTTTCTAAAGCTAACTACAATATACTTTTATGTAATGATATAATTTTTTCAAAGAATTTTAAATTTTAATAATTTTTTTTTGCAAGTGAGCGACGCGCTCATTCCCAGAATATAAATTGTCAAGCATAGACGACATTTTATTGGCACTCTAACGGATGTTTATAAAATATAGAAAGAAGTAAGAGCTGCAATTTACTGCCCAGAAGCGGCTGAGCTGATATTAGGCATTCAGGCAGACATAAAGCAACTGCTTAAAGGCCTTATGATATTGTACATAAATAAACCTTGTATGGGTTGTATGTGCCCAAAGCACTCCACCTTTATTGTGTAGAAGGAAATAAAAGGCAGCAGAACTTGTCACACAGGGAATTCATCGATCAGGTCTGATCTCTCTGCAGCAATGAAACTGTGGCACGAATTTTATACTTCTCGCCTATAAATTAAGTCTGATAAGAGGCAACACGTGTAGTAAATGTATGTTGTAAATAAGGTAATTTTCTTTGCAACGGAGGTAGGATAATGAATTACACGTAACGCAACAACACTCGCTTGGAAAAATATGCCAGTTGAGCCGACTAGGCAAAATGATATCCAACTTGAGATGTAGTGGGAAGTGAAAAACCTGCGCCATTGCGAACGAGCCCTAAGAAAAGAAAATACCTGGGAAATTTCAGTTTCAGACCTAATTCGTTTTCATTTGTATAGTATTATTAAATATATAACTGCGTCAACCTAAAATTTGTTTGCCCAAATATTTTCCCTTTTTAAGTAGCACTAAACAAATCGCTTCTTTTTTGAAAGATGCAAACAGGGTTGCTGTTGCAACTAAAGGAAATTTTATCCGAGTTGGAGCATTCTTTTGTAACTCGGTTACAAAGAAATGGGCCTATAGTAAATGAATGTTCAATATACAGTAGGGGTCAATTTGCGGTACTTGTTAAAGCGCAGCTACACAGTTCAAAGTCGGGCATCGTCAGACGACCAAAAAGCTTCGTTCAGTTCGCCCACTTAATTTTCAAACAAAAAATAGAATCTCCAATGACACCGCCGTCCCAAAAATTGCATCAAACTATCCCTCGTTAATGATGAAGTAGTTTTTCGACTCTTGGATTTGCAGGGTCCTAAATATGGAAATTTTATTTCCTTATCTCGAGAGATGAAAATGAGCATCATCGTTGAGTCGCAATTTTTTATTTTGTGCTTTATTGACAGTGCAAAAATGGTGCGACATTTAAAATTAAATCTCTTGTTGGTTGACCAATTTGATCAGTTTTTCGATCAAACTAATATTAACGCCATAGAGGTTCTGGTCTTAAAAATTTGTATTAAAATGTGCTCACAATATTTTCTTATGGCTTAATTAAATCAAATTTAAATGTATTAACCTTATTTCTTTGTAATGAACAAGAAACATAACAATTTTTTTTTTTTGTTATTTTAGAACTCAAAAAATTAGTAAATAATTTATTAGTCACAAGCATCTCCAAACAATACGATGATTATACGGGCTGTGTGCCGATGGCCTAAGTTATAAGAAAAATTATATTTCAACTAACCTTAAACCATTAAATTTGAACTTTGTACGAATTTAATTTCACCATTTAACACCACAATATGTGCAATAAAAGCTGAACATTACAAAATGATTCCTAAAATTTACTTAATTTAATTATTTACCATTTATGGTCGAATAAATTCTTATTCCATTATTAAATATTTCCTGCGGCTTTTTACTACTTCTGCAAAGGTACAAGCCTCCCAAAATTTTAAATCCGTTTTTATTTGTAGCGTTTCGTTTTATTTTCTCACCGTTTTCTTTTGTTTTCGCTTTGCAAATTTTTCACTATTAATGCGAGCGGATTTCCACAAATCGGCTTTAGTTTTTGCACAATGCACATGAACACTACACTGAAATGCAAGTATTATGTATACTTTTTTATATATTTTTTAATGCTATGTATTGTTTTTCTAATTGGGTTGTTGCTATTACCACACACACATATGTACATAGGTGTGTATGTATGTATTTATGTATAATTAATGATTTCAAAATATTTCCACCACTTAAATTATTAGCATGTCAGTAATTGTCTTGCAAATCTTTTAAAACTTGTATTTTTTATGTTTTTTTTCGAAATCGTTTTTTTTTTTTATTCACTTTTCAAAACTTTTACTATTTCCTTAACATTCGGCAATTTAAGTGCTTTTAAGCAATCTTGTTAATTTGTAATTTTTTAGTGTCCGTTTTTTCAGTATGTTTGAAATTTGCACTACTTCTATCTTCTCTCGTTTATCACAATATGCACAGAATACTTTTTTTTTTAAGCTTGGCTTGGTTTTTGGTATGTAGTATGTTGTATGATAGTTTTTATGTACACAGGTTTTCTACGTGATGCTTTTTTACGTTGTGGATGAATCTGAATGAGTAATCCTAATTTAATTGTATTAAATTGAAATTCGAAATTGTGTAACTGAAATTAGAAAAGAGGAAATAAAAAGGGAATATTAAAATATTAATAACGATAAATAAATTCATTGTAGTTATACATTTTTATTTTCTAAGCGCAACATAAGTAAATTTGTGCTGATTTTTTCCTTGCTCATTGCTTTATCGCTTCAATTTAGATTAATGACATGCTGTTTTTTTTTCTATTTTTGCTTCATTATACACTTCACTATACATATTTTATTGTTTCATTTTAAAATTATTGTTCAATCTATTGAAATTTCAATCGACACACATACTACATATGTATGCCCAACGTTTGAAATTGTGTTTAATAGTTTTTTGAAATAATATTTTTGCCAATCGACGCAACTTGCGAAATAGTCAAATTAACAAAATTTTCGTTGTTACACTTTACCGAATTTCAGCAACCGGTTCTTGCAAAACTTTGGCTGATTAATTACTAATTGATTGGCGCGCGGAAACTGGTTGCCCATTTGCTACCACATTTTTCAGAAAACAAACAAAAAAGTACCATAATTTCTTGTCTGACTGATTTTATTTTATTCTTCGACACTTGGAGAATAATAATGTGCCAGGTTTTATATACATATGTATATATACAATGTATGTAAATGAATAAAGACATACATGCATACATATGTATGTACATATGTGTGTAGGCATTTACACTTTTTTTTGTAAAAGACAAAAGACGTTCGAATTGCGATTGAAAGTAAAAGTGTCAAATTTGTTAACGCCTCGAATTACGTGAGCGCATTTTTCATTAGATAAACATTACGCATACATGCATACATACATACATACATACCCTCAAACAAGCATTCATAAATAAATGCAAACAATAAGTAAATTATGACATGTGCCGAATTATCGGCGCAGAAGTGGAAACAAAATACAATTTTTTTTTTATCCGTGGTATTATTATATGGGCTTATATATGTACATACGAAGATACAAATCGAGTTTTCTTCGGAGCAACAATTCCAGTAATTTACAAATATTTATAAAAGTACGTATGGAAGTGCGTACATATTCACTTACATATGTACGTATGTATGTATGTATGTATGTGCATTATTTGAATATAATTAAAATAGCGCTTTATAAACAATTAAATTTGGCATGTTGTAGGAAACCAGTCTCTAAGAATAACTGTTTACAAAATGTTGTCTATGGATTTAATTGACCATCTAATACGACTGAATGGATTCATTAATTCGACATTTTTGATTGTCCAAATCTAAAGTGCTTTGCTTTGGAAATTGTATGTATGTATATAAAGCCTGGTTTATATCGTGTCATAATAATGAAAGCAGCCAATATTTGGATGCATTTCGATTTGATGTCGATACAAAATTATAAAATTTTGATATGTTCACATTTCATGTAATATTTTGTTGTAAAAAATTTTAACTAATAAAAACCAGGCTCAAATATATTTGCTCAATATCATACGTTTTATACCTTTCATAAAGATGAAGTGGTATTATATCTTTGGTCCGCTGTTTGTAGGTACTGTAGAATCGCGAAACAATTAACTCGCGCAGAAGTTAACCGTTAACGTCCCATTCTAGAAAGTTATTTTTTGAGTAAACTTCTTTGTGCTTATGAATTTTTCAAACCAACGATTTGGTCGATAACGAAAACGAGCGCGATTTGTGTTTTGTTTATTGGTAACGGGTGTTTTTTTTTAGACTGATAGAACTTTTGATAGGGATAGCTGCCACTTGGCAGCTGGTAAATGATATTTCGTTTTGACATTTCTGTTCAGAAAGCATTGACAAATCATCATGGAAAGAATGACGCCGCAAAAACGTTTACAAACTGTGGAAATTTACTTTAAAAACCACTGATAAACCAGCAACAATTGAAGCTTTGGAAGCCAAGATAACTCGTGTTATTAACGAAATACGCCCACAGTTGCTCCAAAAAGTGGTTAAAAATTGCACTGATCGCATCCGATTCACCAAAGCTAGTCATGGCGAACATATGCCAGAAATCGTTTTTAAATATTAAATGTCATGAAAATATCTTTCAA
Organism: Anomoia purmunda; assembly: GCA_951828415.1. Classification (NCBI taxonomy): domain Eukaryota; kingdom Metazoa; phylum Arthropoda; class Insecta; order Diptera; family Tephritidae; genus Anomoia; species Anomoia purmunda. The sequence continues at coordinate 56,710,333 of OX639993.1, forward strand.
ATAAAAAAAAAATTGGCATCATATTTCATTTTTTATGTGTTTTATTTCAATGCCTTGGGGGATTTGAAAATTGGAACCAGGATCAAATTATGGAACTTAGTCCAAGTGTCTGAAAATTATAACGACGGATCAATTATTGAGCATGATATTCCACAACTGTCAGTGTATTTCTCGGAAACAGTTGAAACCATCAATACCTTGATAAAGTCACAAGAAAACAATAACGTTGCAATTCAGGTGGTGGTAGACTTTGCGCACGAAAATGGCCGAGAGCTATAACACGAAGAACTCGACAAGTCTCGAGTCTTAACTGCTTCTCTAAACCACCCCGCGGAAATAAATATTAGGGGGGTTAACCTTATAATCGTATAAACGCGAAAACATAAACAAATTTGTATAGAACACCGGGTTCTTTATGAGGTTTGTACGATCAGCAGTTTATCACTTTAGATATATACTCCTACTATTATGTTTCTGTGCATAAAAATTACCGTAGCCAAAAATTAAATCTAAGTTAATAAATGAATGATGATGAAAATAAATAAATTTAGCATATTGTTTTAAAAAAATTCGTCGTTTAGAATAAAAATTAGTACTTAGAAATAGTTAATTACCCTTCGGATATTTGCGTTAACTTTTTCGAGCTTCCATACCCAATTGTACTACAATTATCAGGACGATGAGCTGACTCTATTTAGCCACTATTTTCCCTTAGCATGAATAAAAAGTGTACAGTGAAAATTAGCAAAATTTAACCACTATACCTTATACATATGTATCTAGTTTCCAACAACTGATTGTTTAAATATGCAATTTCGCGTTATAACTCCTACATTGGACTTATAATTATAATGAATAGAAAGTGTTCAATGAAAACCATAAAGAATCGGGTCATTATAACGTATAGCTTCCTTACAGCTGATTGTTCAGCTATGAGGTTTTAGTTTAAAGCTTCTAGATATATTTATACAGTTAAAGTTATGAAATTGACGGCGCTATTTGCTTATCAATCATAAATGGCCTACTAAGGAAATCATCAGCAAGAGGTTTTGGTTGGAGACTTTAACATTTATAACATTCCTTGGAATGCGATTTAGTCAACTTGGACTACATTCGTTGCTAGAAAATTACAAAACATCAAACTGTGATTGATTAGTTATTGACGAGTTTTTCTGCAGAAAGTACAACGGCGATAACAAATGAAACCTCTACCATGGCGGTATATATTTTTTTTTCTATGTACATGTCTTTATATTTAATTTTTCTAGAAAAATTAATTGTTTTTATCATACTATATTTATTATTGCATTTATTTTATAAGATAAAAATAAGTATTATTTTAAAATTGAGCATTTTTACTCTAACAATGCCGTAACTAAAATTAAGTTTTTCTTTATTCGTTAAAGTTAAGATGGTTTCGTGTGGCAGAACCAAAGACTACAGTTTCTTTACTTGGTTATTTTTAAAAATTGTTCATTTTTTCTTTATTGTGATAGATTTTAATTTAGATTTGATAGGTTGTGTGCGCCCTTTCATTGACATTTCAACGTCGTCTGGCAACAGAAGAATACATGGAAGGGTTGCATTTGCACTATCGCTACTACCTGTTTAATATCCCTTGGTTACATACCTTTTAAAACAAAATCGGAGTGATTTATAGAATATTTTTCTAATTAGGAAAAATTATATTTTGGGGAATATTTCGGATAATTTCAACTATCATTTGAACGGACTTTGAACGGCATTTAACGCACATTAAGATACTGTATACACCCGAATATAAAGCTAAAATATAATCAATTTGCGTTTTTAGCTTTTTCACAGTACGTCTAATTATTTAAAGAACCCTATCAATAAGGATATGGATTAAAAAATAATCGTATACCACATAAGTTATGGGAACATGGGTATCGCATGAAAGAGAACAGCTCACACAATCTTAGTAGTTTTTTTATAATTTTTCTGTGGTAAAATACGATGTTCATGCAAATCTTTTAACAAAACTACAGAATTTCGATATGCACTATCTCCAACCCACAGGTGCACAGAACGTCACCATTTTTTAATGGTTTAAGGTTAAGAAGTTTAGGAAGTGGTTTCAGGAAAAATTGTCATGAAATACAGAAATGCGGGTATCAAGTGACAAAAATCGCAAAGAAGAAACTGTGTTGACAGACTTTTGTTAAATTCCTAAATAGCCCAATATGGGATTCATCGGATAGAGTTTCCCTAATGTTGCCTCCGAACGAATTCATCAAGTGTAGTTCACCCCCATCACTATATATAAACCGAAAATATATTCTGCTATAATTCTAATATATTTACTTACTACATACTCATACTGATACTCATATATGTACATATATCCATTCCATTTACCACAATTTCCTAGTCACATTTTATTTATGTACATTTCTACACATAATACATATTTGAAGTACGAACCGGCGCAAAAAGGATGGTTGACTACAATTTGACGTAAACTCAAAACAGATTCACAAACTCAATCAAACAAATAGGCTGAAAATCACAAATATCTTTATTGTATAGTATAAAAAAAATTTTAAATGGTGGTGTCTTTAGAATAAAGCCAACTTATCGTATCGCAGAAAGAGCTCAGGAGACAGCCGGTTGACGGACAAGATCAGAAATCACTCTATTCCAACTAGACAGATGTATGTGAATTTGATTATCTTTCGCCACGAAAAACGGCCAAACTAAAGCATACTAAAGACGTAGTGGAAATATGCGGCAAAAAATATTGTAAGTTAAGCAAATTCAGAGATTCCAGTTCAGGCTGAATGATAAGGTGCCAAGGACATTAAGAGAAATTTAATAATTCCGTAAAAACATTAGTTCTTTAAAAGCTGCAGAAAAAAGTTGTACTTATTTAAGTAATGGAAAACAGTGTAGGCCAATACTCGTAAGCTTTTTGCTGAGGGTGTAAACAATGTTGTTTGCATTTTAGAGTCTTTCGAAGTATAGTATTGAACTATAGAAAGGGGATCTACATCGTGAACAATATTGCCAAATGAAATTAACATTTTCTGGCTACAATTTGAAGTTTTTCTTCAAAAGAGCTAGTTAAAAACTATATTTACTTAACTATGTTTTTAGTCGCTTGTACTGCTTCGTTGCTTGCGCTGAACTGCGAAGTTCTCATTAATTTTATTCAGACTGAAATTTTGTTTCAGCCTATTATAGGATTATGTATGTATTTCTAAGTTGATAATCGTTCAATTATCATCATTTTGGATACAATTTTTTCCCTAAACTACTTGTATCTCATGTTTACGCAAAGTTATTTACTGGTGTTGGGGTTGGTGAACATATTTTATAAAAATTATTTATATTAGTTTAGAATAACTACTTTAAGATATTCTTCATTTCCTACTAGGTACCTACAAAAAGAGCTCTACGTACATACAGACATCTGTGTGCGTTTAACGCCGGGCAACAAGTCAAAGAATCAAACACAAAACGAAGCTGTCGCAGCGGAATGGCAGTCGCTAATAGTTACTCCAACAGCTGCCACCGAAATGAGTGTAAACTCTAAAAAAAAAAAACTGCCAAAACATTGAAGAAGAAAGCAGCAATGATAGCAATATAAGCAACTCAACGCAGCCGCTTCTCTGGCTAACACCGACCTGTTCTGCGGAACGAACAGCTGGCTAACTCCCAGGCCGCTTAACGGCCTGGCCTGCGGTTGCTGGCGAACTTGGCTCAAATTTTGTGTACCTTCGTTAAACTAAAAAACAAAAAGACACACAAAAATGCGCCGGAAATAAAATGTTTCCCAACTGTTGGCGAGTTTCAGTTTACTAAACTAAACTTCGTTCTGCCTTTCTACATCCATTTCATTCACTTGTCGTAATTCTTCACTTGTTCTATATCTTCAACTTTTACTATAGTTCAGTTCAGTTGATTTGTGCGTTAAAATGCTAGCCTCGAAAATTTTCAAAACGGCAAACTTTCAATGGAATTAGCGGAAGAGGCGTAAATTAATGAGTGTTGTGGATATATTAAATTAATGAATTTGTGCCACGCTTAATTAGTAAAAAAAATATGACATTTAAATAAAAAACCAATGCGAACCACCATTATATTCATATCTTAGTAAGAGTTCTGTAATTCAGTTGCTTATTATTATTTTTAAATAAAAACAAAGGTGCTCGCCAAGGGTATTGTTTGATATCAACAAAGTTTCTCGAACCTCTTACTTTTAACTAAATATATATATATAAAAAAATTTTAAGTTTTTTTAATATAAATATGTAGTTTGGTGAATACGAGTGTTGGCGTTTATTCTAAGTAAGGATAAAGATTATTTAATACGCTTATCCCAGTAATTTTCATATACTTCGCAGCCAATCTCTATTTTTTTGCGGGCAGTTATAATGTGATCACAACCATATTCTAATCACAATAGCGTACGTAATTCAACTGTGATCTGCGCTCTCATTGGCAAAGCACTCTCCAATTATACAATTCGCTAAACAAAATTTGGAAATTATTATCTTCTCCAAGCCATAGAAACAATAAAAAAAAAATGTAAAGGAAACAAAAATGGATATGTATGCAAAAAATTTGGAAAAGAATAAAGCCACGGTTGTAATGCCTGATTTTCATTAGAGCATTTTTTAGACAAATATTTTCTTAAAGCAATGAAAGCAACCAACATTTTTACATACATATTTCGATTTGACACCGATGCAAAGTTATAAAATGTCAACATGTTGCTATTTCATGCCATATTTTGTTGTGAAAAATTTTACGTAATAAAAAGCAGTCATTATTCGCCACGTGATTTAAAGTCGAATAAAAGTGTAATTTTCCAGTGGAATGTCGAATGTCGATAGCAAACAAAATTAGTGGTGTTGTTCCTGGTAATGTGGTATTATAATTTTGTATAGAAAAGTAGCCCAATCAGACATTTGAAGAGAGATGTAGGACACTACTCTTTTGGGATATCTGCACTTACAAGCTAATATACGGAGAGCTTCTAAGCTTTTATAATTTATTTACAAAAACAAAACAAAATATGAACAGAGGTACATCATCAACATTCAGAAGAATATATTACAAAGCACAATGGACCTTTTAGGTTGAAGTGCAAACCACTAAATAGGGGACTTATCTCTCAGCCGCCTCTGAATACTTTCATATCGAGCTAATTTGGGCGAGGGGCCATAGCGACATTGTAGGCAACTGCATGGATGGTGAGTTGGCTCGACATGGCATCCTTGAATTTATGCCTCCGGGTAAGGAGAGGGTGGCAGCTTCTCTGGTTGCCTACGGACTTTGGACAGATGGACTCTTTGTCGGATCAACGAGCGCTGGACAAATTCTACGACATGCAGAATTGCAAAGACCCTCTGGCTGGTGGTGGACCGTAGGCGTTCGAAGGAGTTAACAAACCGACAACTCTCGATCCACGTAGGAGTTCTGACCGGGTATTGCCCCATAAGTATTCAATCGATTATACTGAATATAGTCTCCGACACTCTTTGTGACAGCTGATGAGAGGATGACGAGGTGGAATCATCTTTTCACTTTCTACTTAGCTGTCCTGCATATGCGAGGCTGAGGTTTAAGCACTTAGGCTATCTCTCTTAGGGATGAAGAGCAGCTTGCGAAACCTCATTTTGGGTACGCAGCGATTCTAAAAAAAATCCATTGAGAGGACTCCCATACCTAACCTACCTAAATATACCGCGGGCTTGTTGTTCAAATACCCACGTGTGGAGCCTTCATAACGCGAACAGTTATTCGTACTGAAAATCCTTACACAGCTACCTGAAAATAATAGTATCTTATATACATATGTATACGGATTAGTTGATGTAAATGCTGCAATACCAAAAATGGTTTGCCTCCCATCAACTTTGACAAGAGATGGCAGAAAATCGTTCCTATTTCAACTTGTCAGAAAAACTGTTTTGAACACTATCACTGATCTTCTTCTGATGTAACAAAGATGCGGAATCGCTAAATCCATAAGCATTTTACCATAGGAGACTTGGATTAAGCGAATCTTCAAATATATCTGCACTTCATAAAGTCCACTTTAAGGTTTAATTTTGAGAGAAGATGAGTGAACCCAAATTGCGCACAATAGGCTATAGAGCCTAAGCAAGCCTTCATATGCACGGAGCATGGCGGTAGCTACCTCGGGCTAACCTAACTCCCTATTAATTCTTCAATCCTTCTTTAACAAATTAAAGGGTGTCTAAAATCAACTATTCTCCTTCGCCCATACCATCTGATCGAAAAGTACAAACAATTAAAAAGCGGACAATGCACAGACGCCGATATTAATATGCAATTACCTTTAAATAAAATTATTAATATTAAATTTCCTTTAATGAGTAACAAACAATACTTCATGTAAAATACTTTTCAACTGCGCATAGTGCATACATGTATTGCAGGGGCGGATCCAGAAATGATTCTTAGAGGGGGCGGGCAAATAACTTTGTACCTCAAATCTGGAGTAAGTGTTATTCAGAATGATAGTCGGTGTGAAGTTCAATCGAAAGCAGAAAAAATCAACAAAACCCTTTTTTCCCCTACTTCCTAAAAACATGTTTCTTACAGAACAATTTTGGTACTAAATGGCACTAAAAAATGCAACTAAAATTACAATTTGCATTTTAGTGACATTTTTATATGGCTTATTCCTGAATGATTTCAAAGCAAATTTCTGAATTCAATTTATCTTAAACACAATATTTTTATAATATATGTACATGTAATCTATCAGACTTCGAGCCCTTGAGGGGGGCTCCCCCATTTCTCCCTGCTAGATCCGCCCCTGTGTATTGAGAACATACATGCAAAAGTATTTGCCAGTTATTTCTTCTCGTGTCTTGTTATATTGTATATTATTTCTCTAATTTATTTTATTTTTATTTTTTTTTGACAAAGTTCACGTCAATTGTTATGATGACGACATTTCGTGCTTAGTTTAAGTCTTCCACTGAACAGCTTTCAGATAATTTCCTCTCTATGAAATCGCAGCAAGTGGCGCGTAGTATATAAGACTTACTTAGTCATAAAACTTATGAGTATGTAGTATAGTGTAGTAATACTTTAGCTAGTAAACTACAATGACCGTAAAGATAAGTATATACATGTTCCCACACACAAATGTACTATGTACAGACTATAAGTATGTGTAGATGGAGGTAAGTACATATATAAAGTGAAATGAGAATGTAGGTACATACGTATGTACATGCATAAGAATCTCACGCTGAACTAAGTTACTATGCTTTTGCCTTCAATTCATAAAATTCATTAGGTTTCTCCAACTGCGCCTTCCGTTCGACTTTTGCGCGAATGCGATCACTTAAATACTTATGAGCCACATACTCGTATTGAGACTTGTACATATGTATGTGTGGATGTGAAAAAATTAATGTGTATAAGCCAACTACAATGAATGTATTATATACCCCATATATATAAGTACATACATATATACATATATGTATATGTACATATATGTATGTCTGTAAGCATGCTTCACAGTATGGCGGTCTACTTTAATTAAGACTTAATTACTTCCACATTGCGTCGTTCTCAACTGACCGGCCGTTAGTTACTGGATGGTGGTATAAAAAACAAAAGCAAATAGTTCAACAGCAAACTCAGACTCGCCATACGTACGTAACGCAAATTTCATACTCATAATCATATTCATCAAATATTCATTTATGTACATATGTACAATCATATATGTATATACAATATTTTTATACATACTACTAAAATTTTTTATTTGAAAAGCAGAAAAAAAACAGTCTTGAGACTGTTCAAAATTTAGTTATAGCGCAAAATATCATTACAACGATGTGTTCAGACATACATACATAAATACATACATACATATGTACAGCATTGGGTGTTCTATGTACATATGTATGTATTTCCAGTTTTTATTTTAAGTATTTTTATTCCTTTTATCTCAATAAAAACAATTATTTTCTAGTATCTGGTGTAGCATTTCAATCTATTTGCTTGCTACTTCAATTTTGCACGCGATCACGATTTCGAAATTATTATTTGATTTATGTGGAAAAGTAGTAGGTACTTTTTATTTTTGACTTAAACTGTATCTGTTTATTAGATACACTATATATGTATATATATATATATATATATATATGTGTATGTTTGCATTAGGGCGGCAATTAATTGAACAGTTTTTTAATTAATTCAGAGTTATATTTGAAGTATTGTGCTATACATATTTTGTTAAACAAGTACAAAAAAAGGAGCTCACAACCGATGCAGGTGTTTTGTATGTGACTTGAAGCATTGCACACTTCAAGCAGGGCTCAAGTTTGAAGTGTACACCATGTAGAAATGCTTCAAAACAAGATTAGAGAAATGTGGAATAGGTTCATGCAAATGCCGTGGTGTATGGCACTAAACACGGTTGTTATTTTCAGCGAAATGCACCAAATGTGATAAATTTTTTTAGTTTGGTTCTTTTGTGAATTTCGTCCTAAAACTCATTTTTTTTTTCTTTCGTATTTTTTGATATGTTTTTCTTAGCTTTGGCGCACTTAAATGCATAAATAGGTTTTGGTTGTTTACTAGTGCCCTTACACACCATTGCAAATTATCAGGTCACACTAACATATACAATTTTTTCTAATTAATTTCAGTTCAGTTACTTTTTAATTAAAATACATTTCATTCTTAAACAAAACCCAAAGTCGAGTTGGAAATTTTGTTTAAAACGAAAAAAAAATTCTCTAAAATTTTGAAATTCACAAGGGGGTTCGAGCTCATTAAATTTTAATTTAATAAAATGCAAGCTTGTAGAAGCTAGGAAATACCATTGAAATTTTCTTGCCGAAGAAGTTTCGGTTTTCTTCCATATATAAATAAATGCAGTTTATTCGCTTTATGGTAACAAATGCCACAAAAAAATTTGTCAAAAATCAACGAATTTTAATCGGGTACAAGACTGCGTGTTTCAGAATTTTTTTAAGTTAGAAAACTTGGCGAAAGAAGTCTGATAAGGAGATGTAGTGATCTCCGAAATAGCAGCTATTACTTCTACCACTTTGAAAAGTTGTTGGTTCTCATATTATTCCCCAACACAAACCTGGCCTCAAGCTCTATAATTTATACAAACTTTTTTAAAATGTTATACATTTTTTATTTAGTTTCAAACTTGGGTTTAAATGGTTTTGTTTAAGGAAGAACTGTATTTTACGTGAAAAAACGGAGTTAAAATAAAAGAAAAAATGTACAAAAAAATTTGTAAATATGTGGTGACTTGATAATTTGCGACTAGATATAGACAAAGATACAGAAAAGAATTAACTCAAATAATGCAAGCATTGTTTCGTATAAAATTCCTTTCCAACTTCTTGGTAAATTTTTGTTGTTTTGTTGCCTAAATCAAGAGCCACTTTACCTTTATGTTTGGAAATCATACAACGCGAGGTTGGTTAGGTTATGCTGGCTGGCCCAACAAGAGGCCTCACATATTGAATTGGGTCTTCTAGATTTCGAGAGGATTTCAACCATTTTATCCCTTTTACATCCTTATGACCCGGAACCCAATAAAAGCGCGCTTCTTTGGCCACTGCCATCCTCCTTACACTCTGCTACGGTATTTGAGCAATAAATAATAAACACTAATTGAGTTTAGATAAAAAGCTTTTAAATTTATATACATACAAATCTTTCGCTTAAGCAAAAATTTCCACTTGGGAAAAGTGAACCCGAGGTATATATGTATGTGTGCATGTAGATCATGATGGATAAACTCAGTACACCGATTATCTTCTATTCTAAATATTTCTGATGAAGCAAGTAACCAGCTTGGTCTGAGCTAAAATACCTGTGGAGGATCATAGCGGTAAAAAAAATGGTCCTTTGATCTGACCGAAATTTTAACAATGGAATGCTACATTCGGGGCTAATCAAGTTCAGGGAAGATTACTACTAATTTTATATATAAAAATTTAAATTTGTCCATAGCTTGTCCGGAAATAACTAAACATTGCTGAGCGTAGTGCTCGAATTTCTAATAGCCTTTTACTTAATTTTTCGGCCGATTTAGTTCAAAATTAGGCAGGCAGTGGCCTATTCGCCGTTATCGAAAAGTAGGTGCACCCTAGTAAAAAAAAAACGTCACAGTTAGTAGTTGCAGCGTAATTAATAGGTACCGATTTAATGTAGTGGATTTCTAAGATATTTTTTACTTAAAATCAATATGCTCTTTTTCCAGTTAACTGCATCTTGCGTTAATTACGAAACGGTACTAAAATTAAATAGGATCTACATACATACCTAAAGAGCAGCTTATACATAAATACTAATCCATAAATATATATGCAAATAATAATAGTACTACGACCAACTCATTTATTTATTTATTTATTTGAGTTTGCTAAAGCAATCGCACTAAAACAGCTGGGAATTTATATTATACCTAAAAGGTTTTATTTCTAATCTACATAGAAACAAATCCACATACATACATATGTATGTATGTATGTATGTAAACGTGTATATAAAATTCAGTTTGTATTTGAATATTTCTCATTTAAGCTGCTTTCATTTAGTAAATATATGTATGTCAAATATCGACTTGTTCTAAGATTTTTATTTACAAATAGTGATAAACTTTACACACTGTGTCAATAAACTACTATTTTATACGAAAGTTTATTGCGTCTGCTACACATGTGGGCGGACGATTTCCATTTAAGATTTTGTATTTAAATATGGTTTTTGGTGAAACTTGCTCGTTATTTGCAATAGATATAAAATATGTAGAGTTTGGCTGTTAGTGGATGTAGCGAGTTTTTTTTTTTTGTATACAGAGAAGAAACACTTTACGAATGAATTCCCATTAAAGGCAGTTGTGTCGTGTTGCCATTGCAATACAAATGTAGGTAAATTTTAAGGGGTACTCCTAATGCAAATTCGGATTTTGTTTTTTGTATGAGTTGAAACTTCAGTCGAAACCTTTGCCGGGTGCAATTTTTTACGACGTATTCCATACTGCAGTTCCAGCATATTTTAAGATTATTTTATTTATTGTTCAAACAAATCTTTAGTATTTGAAAAACAAGAAAAATGCACCAATTGAGAATGTTAAACAATGGTTTTCAGTGAAACAAAAAACAACTTGAAACTTGCCTTTTATTATACTAAATTTAATTCTGATCATTGAAAAAAAATTTAAATTCAATATAGATAGATATATTAATAACTTGTGCAAAAATTTATAACACTTGAGTTAAATTTTCTTCTATTACAGATATAAAAGTGATAAATAAAGTAATTTGTTTACTTGAAACTTATGTTTTCCGATTTGTTTTTAAATATGTCGAGTAGCTTTCGCGCTAGACATATTTTCAAAAGTTAAAATCTTTTTAAATAAATATATTATTTAAAAACAGTATTGTTAGTTCAGCTGTGCTTTTGTTGTTGAATTGAAAAAGTTAATATTGCAGCAGATCTCAATGGCAATGCTATGAGAAATATAAACTAGTCTGCTAGTTGGCGTGGGTGGGGTGCGTTTTAAATTCCGAATGATTTCTTATTCATGTAATAATTTATTCCACGGGCACTTTAAACTGTTAATATTATACATAGTTGAAAACTTGCTGGTGGTAGAGGACCATTTGTAATAAATTGTTTGACATAGAAGACTCATCAAATTTTTATATACTGGTTTTCTTAGAGCGGCCATTCAAATTAAATCTTTGTTTTACAAACCACGTGCCCAATCATTAAAAAAATTTGGGTAATTAGTTTTTATATACTAGACACTATACATATAGATTTGTGTATAATTGTGGAGGCCTTTAATTTACAGTTATTTTTTAGCGAATTGTTCAAATGAATAGAATTTTGTTCGATTTTCACAATTTCACATTTTTTCAAACATTGGATAATTTGATCTCTTCAAATACACAGAAGATCAAGTTGAAAATGGTTTTTGTAAAATATGGGAAAAACGGACTATGGTTTTAAGAATGCTGAGATTGTAAACAAATCGTATAGCAGTCGCTGATTTACTCCAGTTTATATTTTGAAAGGAGACCGTGATGCTAGGTTTGAACCAAGAATACTATCAGGTCAGTCTTTGGTATATATATATATATATATATATACGTATAACCTAGTGACGCCGTCTAAAAGACTACTTCAGCGTAACAAGGAGACTTCAATTCCCAATATTAGGCTGAAAACACAGCGGATGAGATAATATTTTTAGGTGATAAGACAAACGAGAAGTGTCTGCTGTCTTTTTTTGTCTTTCTTGTTTCCCATCATGCGTTATGGATTGCGCCATAAGATTATTAGCAATCGTCGGAGACGGTAATAGTTTGAAACAGATTCGTGGCATTCTTCATTAAAAACACTTGTAATTACTCCTTCACCTCTTGCGCCAATCTTGGAAGTTTTTAATGTAAAATTATTGGTGCTAATTTTTATTAAAAGCATATTTTAATTTTAAAATCGCAGATACAATATTTACTACTCATATTCTATTAATAAAAAAGAATTTTGAATTCTAAAAACGCATTTATTCTTCTCACTAATGAAATTTCAGAAAAATACAGTTTTCCAGTGTATTTAAAAATTTCAGTCGTTGCATTTAGTTAGTGAACATCGTTGTTGCGTCAAAGGGTTCCACGAAAAGATAATGTGTTAATTTAAAAAAATGGATTTTATAACTGCTGATATTTTTTCTTTGTTATTTCATCCCTCCTACTGAGTTCAATGCTCTATATACGTAATTAATATTTCCGTACTGTGGCTTACAACTTCATATAACAGTACTCGTAAACTGAATTGGTTAATAAAAAGGAACCCCAAAAAGTACCTGCACCTTTCCACATGGTATGTTTCGAGATCTAATCATTGTTTGAGTAGCGTAAATAGACAATTTTCGGGCTCTAGATTCAAAAGTTCTTATGTTGTGCAAAATAATGTTGGATTATCTGCATGAGTGAATGTTAACGTTTACGAAAATCGTAATTGTAATTAATTATAAAAGAAACTTTGTAGAAAATTCGAGATTGCAGATAGAAATGGGAGGACGAATTTTGCAGTGTTATAAAAAGTTACTTCAAAGGGAGGAATTTCAAAATAATCGAATTTTTATTCACTTTTAAATTAAAACTCCTTTAACTTCGTTGATGTACAGCAGTTCGAAATGTGTTTCAAGCGAATGTCTCTTCGACATTATTTTTTCATAGAATAATACGAAAAATTTTGTGTGGCTATATAAATATCTTGGATTTTTCCACTTATGTATGTATATTCTTTCTAAAATTTATATAACCACACGACATTCACGTACGTGTGTAGGATATTATTTCCATATATGTACATATGTATGTATGTGTGTACAAGTCTGTTGTTGTATGCTATGCCTAATTGTTGGCTAATTATGATATGTATTTTCCTTGATTATAATTTGCTTTTCCCGCTCGACCATAACAAAGTAGGGTAATCAATTGGCACACAAATACACTCTCATATTCGAACACACAAATACACGCGAATTCGTTTCAAGTAAAGTTGGCTGCTTTTTGAGCTAAGCTTAAAGAAATATACCGTTACTAAAATTTGGTTCGCCGAGTACGTAGCGCAACAGAAGATGCAAGAAACTATGCGCTCTTGAATAGAAATCTCAAGCTTTTTTGAAGCGTATCAAACGAAGCATAAAATCCTTGACTTTCTGTTCGATTTAGACTGAACGCATTTTATGTATACAATGCAGAGGTATTGTAATACAATTTTTTACGCATGGGATCGCAAAAATCAGCACAAATTTATGTCTGCACAAATTATTATTATTATTATTATTTTTTCAATCACATTTTAATTACATACATATGTACGTATCTGTGTACATATGTAAAGACGTAGCGGAATTACTTTTTACACAACACAGCAAAAATAATTAGAGCTTTAATTGGTTTTTCTGTAACAATAATTTTGCTTACTTTTTTCTTTGCTGCAAACTTTGGTTTAACACTATGCCTATAAATAGTTTACACATTTAGTGTAAACAGTAAACACATAAAATATTTATTTTATAAGAAATGTTTTTTTTTTATATATTTTATTTTTCTTTTTGTATTTTTGCAATTAACTTCTGCTTCTGTGTATTTGGTTTTCAAAACTTTTTACACTCCTGTAACTGTTCACAGTGGCGCTACTTTTAAAATCGGATTTTCACTTCGTAATATTGGGTTTAAATTTTTCAAAAATTTTCACATGTTTTGTTCTAGCGGCTCTTGCTGTTGCTACTATTTAGTTTTATTCTTATTAATTGTTTTTGTTTTTTTTTTTGTTGTTGTTTGTATTCAACTCTGCTGACATTCAAATAGTAGTTATTATTTTAAAATTTTTTCAATAAGCAACTAAGTGAGATTGTGAATTTTATCTTCCGCACGCTGAGCTGCATATCTTCGTATCTGACACTAGACTGACGGCTCGCCTAACTGCTACGGATAAAGTATCTACGGCACGCTAACTACAACGAGTGCGAGTGCAAGCCTACAAATGCGAATGCTTCATCCATCTACCGGGTACACTTCATCGCATTCGTTCGTGCACTCGTGCGTTCCATCGCTTCCACCGTTTGCCAATTCGGTTGTGCTCGCTCCCTCGTTTGTCGCTATTGTTCCGCAATTGTGTGTGTGTGTGTGTGTGTGTTTTTAGGTGAGCATGTGCGCTCGTTGTTTGTGTACTTCTTTGCCCCACTGTCGGCTAAAAAAGGTAGAGCTCAGCTGTTTGGTTGGCAGCTACCAAATTTTTGTATCTCTTGGATACCGTCTATTACTACCTTTTGTCAATAGGTAGTTAAGTTACTTCTTACAAAGCCAAAGAGGTATATGGGCGTTATTTTGGTGAACAAAAAGTTCGATGCAACATTAACGTTAATAGTTTTCATTTTAAGTTTGTTACACGATTTTAGATTTCATTCTTTCAATTGGTCGATATCTCGAATTTTCATTCTGAGTCTGCAATGGCAACCCATTCCTCTGTACTCTCTTTCTGCTTATCAATTTTTATCACCGCATTTGTTGTGGTTTTCATATTCGGTAGATAAATGTCTAAGAGCGCATGTTCGTTAGATAAATCTCTTGCACTCACGTTCCACACGCTCTTTGACTGGTCGATGGTGTTTGCAAGTGTCTGCTTAAAATTAACTTGTATCTTTTAGCATAGTATGGATATTCACGTGCATATCTACATACATACATACATAGAAATGCACATACATCCTTACATTATACATTTGTGTTTGTGTTCATATGCAAAACGAATCAACGTGCATACACATACATACATACATACGTAAATACGAATTGTATACCAATAAACGTCTTACCTGTGTGGAACCTGTCTTACATCGCAAGTGGGTAGCGGTTTTTTTGTTTTTTTTTTGGATTATATTATTAAAGTAATTTTACATACATATGTACATACTATTTAAAATGAATTAAAGTGCATCTGCGCATAGAGTTTAAAAAATAGGGAAATAAAAATGTTTTCGTAGAAATAGTATAGAATCCCGAAAATCAATATTTTTTAATCGGCGAGCTTTATTGAACAATTTTTTTAGTGCCGTGGAATCTTGAAACCATTAATCACAATACCCCAAGGGTATTTTCTAAATTAAAAAAATATACTATAGTAAACATAGGTTCTTCGCAAATAACACGGCCAGTCGCTCTTGAAAATTTTCAGGCAGCGAAAATTTACAGTAATTTGTACGAGGGGTGGCCTAAAAAACAGTTGAGATTTGTTTTGCTTTCTTTTTTCTTTTGTGAAACAATTCTCGACCATTTTCGTGCGTATATTGGCAAATTCTGCCAACTGATTTGCATCGTTAATATTTTCATTCAACTTTATCAAGATATTGATTCTCTAAACTGCTTTCAAGAAAGACTCTTTCAGTTGTAAAACATCTTGCTGGATAATTGATCCGTTTTCATCATTGGCAATCTTCGTTATGTTCCATAATTTGATCCTTGTTCCAATTTTTAAATTTAGCAATCCTGATGCCCACGTTGTGACCCGCCTGCGACATCGACAATTGAATTTCTAAACTTGTATTGTAGATTTAGCTTGTCTTAACCATATACGATATGCCCCCCAAAACACACCACAAATGCAAAAAAAGAAGCATTAAAAAATATTTCTTGTTATTTATTTTTAATGCCAAAATTTGGCAAAGCCGAAATTTAACAAAATTAATTTGCTTAAACAATCGGTGGGATTTTATGTTTAGCTTGCTGTCAGTACCTGGTTGCATTTGCCTTGCAAAGTAGCAACTCTGTGGATAAGTAGTTGTGAAAAAATAATAATAATTTGTTTAAACGATTAGGAACAGTCTATGATTATGCTGCTTAATGAAATTTGTGCCAAGATTGTGAAAAACAATCTTATGGAATATTTTTTCTCTTTGAATTTTTTAATTTTTATTTTTATTTAATTGTAAATAGCATTGAAGCAAATGCAAAATATTGCCTTTTAAGGATTATATGTATAAATGTTTAATTGTATTTTTCCTATTTAAATACATGGGACGTGGAACGACCTCTAACTATTTTTTTATTAAAAAACAACAAATCAGCTAACAGAATATTATTCATTTCCGAAATTGAACGACTTTTATTTATTAAAACCAAAGAAAACAAAAAGAATATTCGTACGATTTTAACGCCCTTGTGTCCCAATTCTGATTTTCAATTCTGTGCAAATTTGAACGTATTGGCTATGTATCTACATATATGAATAATTAAAATATCGAATATATTTTATATTACCGTTATTTCAGAAGTGGGCGTGGTTTTTTACTTTTATGCTTACCAAGTTGAAATGCAAATTGCATACCAATTGGTTGAATTTGATTTTGTACAATAGTTTCGGAGACATACCTATTTGGTTTCTAGCAGGCAGTGCTATTTTCCAAATTTTTAATATAATTTAAAAATTTAAGCGAAGTTGGTACATTAATAATTAAAATATCGGGTTTTTTAATATTTTTAATGTTACCGTTAAATAAGGTGTGAGAATTGTCCGGTGTCTAAATTCTCGAAGTTATTATCATTGGGTTAAAATCTAAAATGTACACCAAATTTATGGGTCTTTGGCTGAGTGGGCAATCACCATTTAAATCCCTCTCTAGAGGAAGAAAAAAACACGGTCGATAAGTATCCCATCATGTCCGCGTTATTGTATGGTGCAGAATCATGAACGTTGCCAACATCCGATGAGATGGCCCTTGTATAGTTCGAGATAAAGATGAAGGGTATTATCGATCATTTGCTTGAGCATAAATGGCATATTTTCAGTGCCAAGATATGCACCAAATCGAGAATTCATTATATTCATTTTATTCAATAACAGTTGCAAACGCTCCAACTTTTAGCTTGGCCCCCCAAATGATATAACAGCTGACACAGGGTTGCACAAAGTTGCTATTATATCTTGCAATCAAACACATCGGATTCGTAATAACATGAGCATGAAAAGATTGCATAATATTTGAATACATGAAATAACAACAAGGTTATCTAATCACGATTTATGCCACATATGCAACAGAAGGAGAGTACCCCGCCAATCAGAAATTAAGTGTGCCCCAAATTGAGCCATTTGAAACGAGGTTTCAGGCAGGGTGACATTCAGTCGTGTGACTTCTTTAACATTCTGTTGGAAAAGATAATTCAAGCTGAAGAATTAAACCGGCCAGGCACCATCTGTTATAAGAATGCGCAATTGATGGCGCATAACATAGATATCATTGGCCTCAATAAGCCAACAACCGCGCTGTTAATTCTGTCTTTGCCAAGCTGAACGAAGGCAAAACGAAGTACCACCTATAATCACATAACAGTCAGCATATTCGCGTCTGGGCTCCTACGATACTTTTGATAGTTACAATTTTGACAATATCGCAGACGATGAACCGATGAGCTGTACGAGCTTTAGCGTCATAGACATAGTTCAGCAAATTAAGACTCAGCCGCTAAGTTGGCTAGGACTTGTTGTACACATGGAAGAAAATGTTAAATTCTTCAAAATATTCAACGCGGTAACCGCTGATGGTGGCAGAAGAAGGACTTGGCTTGACTTGTAGTCTCTAGTCTGGTGCCTGTTAACAAAGTACGGGAGCAACTGGCGCGCTATGTTGAAATCGGGCAAAGAAGAGGTTAATATATAGGGTATTCACAAGATGTCATAACGTGTCGTAAAGTTGCGAAATCATACAATTTTAAAGTAAATAAAAATTTAGATTGCTCGATATTATACATTTCTTGTATACATAGAGATTTTACATTGTTATGTTCATTGAAATAATTTTTTCAAAAAAAGTTAGAAATTGTTTGGTATTTTGTTTACATGTATGTTATACAATGTTTTTTGCCGACGCTGGAAACATATATGTGACTCTTATATATTGCTAGAAAATAAAGAGTACATTCCCCATCATCAGAGTGCATATATGTATGTACCAAATTGCAATTTCACTTTTAAAAACTCAAAAATTTATTTCGAATTCAAAACACATTGCGAGCAATATAGAACATTTACACACAGTATGTTTGTAAATTATACAGATTAAATTATAATACAGATTATGGTAGGTCTACAGTTACTAATCTTTCTGTTTTCTGTGAATATTCCTTCCAGTCTTTTTCGTCTGTATTTACTCTGACTTCTCAAACGCCTTTGATAAGGTATCACATAAAATCTTAATTGAAAGACTATTCTGGCTTGGCTTCCACTCAGTTTTTTATGTTGGTTAAACTCATATTTATGCAATAGGCATTGTGTAGTCACAATTGATGGGGTGACTCCAACCCTTTTGTAGCCTCTTCTGGAGTGCCACAAGAGTGTATCAATGACATTAGTAGTTGCTTTTTCTTTGCTAAATTCCTGCTTTAAGCGGATGACTTAAAGATATTCTCTGCTATAAATTCGGAGGATGCAGTTAACCTGCAAAGTGATATTGATAGGCTAAATTTGTGGTGCCTGAAGTCGTGTCTCACCTTGAATCTAAGTAAATGCTATCAGCTGACTTCTTCCAATATCTTTAACATTTTACCTACTTGTTACAATATATCGGATTCTGTCCTAAAACCTGTTAGAGAAATGAAGGATCTTGGCGTAGTCTCTGATGAAAGATTCTCTTTTAATAAGCATTTTATCTATATTACGTCAAAGGCGTACTCTGTACTGGGCTTCATTAGACGTAATGCCTCTACATTTTCTGATCCTTATACCTTCAAACTACTTTTTATTTCATTCGTTCGGTCACATCTTGAATTTGCTGTTTTTATTTGGAGACCGTGCAATCAACTTGCTGTTAGGGTCGAACCTGTTCAATAAACTGTTAGGGTCGAACCTGTTCAATAAATCTTTCTCAAATTTGCTCTCCGTTCTTTAAACTTTGTTGATCCGGTACCATCGTATTCTTCTCGTCTTAGGCTTATTAATCTTAAATCTCTAGATAGTCGTAGGTCTTTATTGTGTTTGTCTTTTGCTTATAATGCTATTAATGGAGTCATTGATTGTCCTTACCTATTATAAAGGATTAGATTTTAGGATTAGGCCGAATTTTTCTTCCGTTCTATGGGAATGATGCTAGGAAGAATTATGCCTATAATGTTCCTATTTCTCGGGCCCTTCGGGAATTCAACATCATTAGTCAAACTGTTACCCTCGATTTTGCGCTCACAAGGACGGTTTTGTTAATCTTTTGAATTCAGCTCTTTAAATTTAAGTATAAACTGTTTGTAATACATCTAAGTTTTTTGTATTAAGCATAGTCTTTTGTCTTATCTATTAGACTGAATAATGAAATTAATATGTAAGTACATATGTACGGAACATAATGCTCCAATAGTCTGTAAGAAACTTATATTTCATAGACTTAAAGAATAAATAAATAAATAAATATAATATTAGCTTGACCTGGTTATGGTTTTTTTTAAAATCATTTATCTTTTATTATTGACTGTTAGTACTAAATACTCATCTAGTATTTTAATATATTGTGAAATCATTTCACTTTAATATTATTAGACATTTCCTTATACCTAAACTGAATATATTTCCAAGGGACATGGGGCAAGGAAATTTTAAGAATCTTACAACAACACCTATGCATATGGCATATGTTATAAGTTTTTACCAACACAAGGGTAAGTAGTGACCAAAAGCAGTAAATTAAAACGTCACAGCAAAATGGAAAGGAAAATATGCTTACAAAAACAACCAAATATTTGCAACCCACACAAGCTCATAAAATATAAAGACGGTTAACAAATACAGATATGCGAGCAAAGGTGTGTGCAGTAAAACCCCAAATAGGAAATTCATGAACTTACGCAGCCATTTTTTCTCATGAAAATTTCGTTCAGGGAATCTCAAAAACATATAATACTTTCTTTCTGTCAGTGTGTACTTCAGTTGTGTACTTTACTTGTAAGCTGTATTTTCCTTGAAATTTACACACGAAAAGAAAATAGGAATGTATGGACATTGTACATACATACTAAATGTTTATTTACTTGCGTATGAGTGATTTAGAAATAGAAAAAAAAGGTTTAAATGTTACGACAGAAGAATAACATCAAGTTTCGCTAACTGTTCGCTTGTTTAACAAATCTCAGCAAAATCTGCGACAAAGATACTTACTTAAAATAACAGTAGATAGTTGAGGAAATCGTGCATGAAATATCCTTAAGGCAAAGCGGAAAATTAGAAAATATGATGGAAAAAGTAATCGTTTTAAATGGTTTAAATATATTTTGTATTTGTGAAAAAAAAGATATGTATGTAGGTAGAAAAATCGCCATACTACGAGAGTTACTTAAAATAAACACTTGCAACTACTACTTGTGTACACACACATATACATATGTATGTTGCCCTTAAATTACAGTTGCGACCATAATATATGCAACTTCTATTAACGTTTCTGAAAAGCTATAATTTTAAAATTTTTTTATTTTAAATTTCGTTTGATGCTTTCTAAAAATGCATTCAACTTCAAATGGTTTAAAAATTTTAAAGTTCATTAACGCCAAAATTGCAGTGGAAAATCTATAAGCCCCAAAAAAAAATTAAATCTATAGTATAAAAATCGCTGCAAATCCTTCGGTGTAGATGTAAATTAATAATAATAATAATTTGGTGCTTAAATGTTTCGCCGAACGTCTCCTACCGTTTGTGGTGTGTGCCTTGATGTTGTAACACAAATTGAGGGGCCTACAGTTTTACGACAACTCCGAATGGCAAACTATTTTTGTGAGAAGTTTTTTCATGGCAAAAAATATACTCCGAAGTTTGTCATTTCTTGCCGAGAGGCATCCGTTATTACCGATTACCTACATACCGGGAGACAGAGGTATCGTTGTACATTGACAAAAGTCATTCAAGGATCATCCGAAAAAACCAGTTGCCAGTTGCTTTTGAACATAGAAGAACAATGGTATAAAAATTTACTTTTCCGAAATCATCAACGAAATCAGAAAAATAAACAGGAAACCTTCACCACAATAATGACAGCTTTTCCATGGCAAATTCTTTGATTATTTGAAGGGGACAAAATCCGAAATAATGGCTCATTGCGCGAATTCAGAAATAATGTTCCTGAGCTACCCACTTCATAGCGGAATGAAAGTTTTGACAACATTTCCAACTAAGCGCATATAATTTGTTGTCTATTAAGTATTCTTTAAGATAAACAAATGTATTTTTGTTTTTAAATTGTCTGGTGGAGTAACACCTTAGACCTTTTAGATTTCCAAGCGAAGCCAGAATATAATATTCCAAATTGAATACTTCCAAATTAAATACTTAATTACATAATTAATTAATTAATTAACATTTCACTAATGTTATGAATTTAGAACAACAATTTGATTTATATAAAACTTTCATATAGTGAGCTATTTGACATCAATGAAAGCCAGTGCCCACCAACAACGACCAGCTTACTCATAACGGTGTTGATGTAGCATGCGCATTTGCTTCGGTTGCAATAAATTTACATATCGAGCTCTTACCGCAGGCTTTTTTTCGAAATTTTAGTTTTGATGCAGAAATTCTCTAGGAACATCGATGTTGTTAGTTTTTATTTATCCTTTTCAGTTGAAAAAATGCGTAAACAAATATTCAAACATGCCAAAATGAAAGCTAATTTTATTATGCCTTTATATAATGTGTAATAAAATTCTCTTTCATTATAACATTTGTAATTATATTTTTAATTTGAAAAATAAGGACATTTTCGGTTTTTTTTTTTTAAGTTGTATGTAAATTATTGAAGTGAAACTTTTTTGCGCTCGTTGGGCTGTAATTCCAATATCGAATGAAACGAAAAAGCGACAGGAAAAGGGAGGTGATGGCGCGCGTGGTGCGGTAGTCGGACGGAAGGAGAATTCATTTCTACCACTCTTTTTACTAATTTTTACCACTATTTTTACTACTTACTACCACTATTTTTACTAATTTCTACCACTAGTTTTACTAATCTCTACCACTCTTTTTACTAATTTTTACCACTATTTTTAATAATTTCTAGCACTAGTTTTACTAATTTCTACCACTATATTACTACTTTCTACCACTATTTTTTACCAGTTTCTATCACTATTTTTACTAGTTTCTACCACTAATTTTATCAATTTCTACCACCGTTTTTACTTATTTCTACCACTGATCTTAATAACGCTACTACTCATATCTACCACTTTTTTTACTAATGCTACTACTCATTTCTACCACTATTTTTACTAATTTCTACCACTATTTTTAGTACAGCTGCTACTAATTTCTACCACTATTTTGTTACATTTTTACTAAATTCTACCACTATTTTCACTAATGCTACTACGAATTTCTACCACTATTCTCCTTTTTTAATTACACAGAAGTTTTACTTCGGGCTCGCGCACTTAGGTGCACGCGTGTTTTTTTTAATATTATTATTTTTAATTTAAAGGCCTGTAACTCAAAACGAACTATGCCGAATGATACAAAAAAGACCATACTCTACCAGCGGTATTTTTAGAAGGCTAGTTGTATTTGCTCTCCGGAGTTTTTCCCCAAAAACTACAAAAAGGGCTGATGCCTGGTTTTTGCCTATATCTCGAAGAAATTGTTTTAGAAAAAAACTGAAATTCATTTTCATATTCAGCTACCAGTTGAAAGAAAAATTATTATACATATATTATATTGTATTTAACATGTGGTTGGGTGAGTTGAAACGATATTTTTTACGAATATCAAGGAAAATTTGTGTCTTTGAAAAATTACAACGGTTTTCTCCTAATAAACAAGCTACATTCATACATATATACTGCACGCATACATGTATGTATTATATGTATGTATGTATATTGTTTGGCTCATACGCGACCCTTACCCGGAGGCAGACTATTTCCCCACACACTACTTTTCATATACCACTTGCACTTTCCATTCACCATTCAACTTCCACCAGCAGAAAATGTGTTACTTTGACATTTCTATGCCACACACTTTTGTTGTTGTTCAGCTTAATTTCAATTCCAGCTCAACTCTATTTATATGCTGCTTCATAATACAAATGCACCGCAGAAGCAAATGAATGCAATTCAAATTCACCCCCTTTAGCTGTACTGACGCAACATTCAGTGCCGCTGATTGCAGCAAGTGCTGCACCTGCACCTGCGTTGCACTTAACTGAAAATTGGCTTGACGCACTTTTGGCCAAGTTGATATGGCTTGGCTTAGCGCAGTAAACATTTTACTACGCTTCAGTGCTACTTTTTCGGAACGCCATTGGCAACTCTGCGTTCTTTAGTTGTTTTTGGTGTACTTTTTAAGATTTTGTTGTCAGGATATCGCATTGCTGTTGTTGCAAGTAGATAGTGCAAGTAAGTTAGTTGCGGCGGTAAATGTAGAAAATTGTTGTCGGTTGAATACCTTAGTTGACTGGCTTCCCTACACCACGTGGTACTTTTTTTTTTTTGCTATTTTCTAGCAGTATTATTTATTTCTATGGTTAGTTAGTTCTTTGGCTGAAAAGTTTCTACACGCTGGATGTCTGAGCTCCAGCTTCTTACGTTTCTCTGACTACTGAGGCGCACATCGCATATGCACTTGACGCACTTTGCTCGCCGGCTACTCACTCTAGTCATCTCCTCACCCAGTTCCAATTTCATTTTTAAATGTATTTTAAGGTGGGTTGAAGTCGCCACATGAATGAGTCGAGTACCAGGCACTTAAAACGGTTGATTTTTTTTGGAGTTCGTAACAGTTGCACTTCAGGGTGACCTGCGATGCGGAATAGTACTATTATTTAGTTTTTCTGGTAAGTAGGTAAGTAAAGTTGCAAATTAGCTCACGGCAGTCTGTCAGTTTAGTTTCTGCTATAATTCATTTATTTAAGTTATTCAAAAATTCTTCTAACCATCCATAAGTTATATGACATATAAATTGTCAATTTAGAAAATCCGATTGCAAATATCGATCAAACAAACATTTTTGCTCTTACATATTGTAGAACATAACTCATTTGGGCCAATTACAATTACGCTTTTGTTGCACTGAATGCATACTTAGTTGCCGTGGCGTTCTTATTTGTTAATATAACAAATAATTTTGTTGTGACTTTGTCAACTACAATGTCCTGACAAAATGCAATTATTGAGAAATGATCGACGGTTTGATGATGTTGGTTGTTATTGGTAGCATGCCAATTTCCAAGTTATCGTGCTTGTGTCATATAACAGTTTTCTTTATGTCGTATTTCACGAAATTGACGTACAAGAAGTTTAACATACATATGTATTTTTGTTGTTGCCTAACATGCCTAGAAATAAACATGCATGTAGTTTGCGGAGCAAAAAGCAGACACCACAAAGTTGTTAGTTCAATAATGCAGAAAAAAATGCAAAGATATGAGTTAGGTAATGAAACTACTAAGTTCCTATTGTTCAACATATCTAATACGCCTTTCTACCAAACAATATGTAAAGTAAAATATTCTAATGGCTGCGTCGATAATTTCTAGTGCAGAACTTCACAAATGTGGTGTTGTAGCGAGGTTATGAGTACCAAAGCTGTTAGAGTAAAAAGAAAAATTGATTATTTTGATATTCAATAAAACTTGCAATATTTGCCTCAAGTATCGTCGATATAAACTCGCCACAAGAGACACTGATTTGAAGTATTTGCAGCGCAAACTCTCCTGGCAACCTTCACCAGTGGGAAACTATCGATAGTGTATGTATATATTCTGTCCTGGTGAAACTGCGGTGGCTGGACTACACCAACACTCAACTCTATTTTGAAAATGTTTTGACGTATTCTAGTAAAGGAAGAGTGGAGAGAGGCCGGAAAGCACGACCATACCTACGGATTAACCCAAATTAGACTGCAAAGCAAGTAGTGGGGTTCACTCCAGCGTACTCTGGCTAAACCTAAGCCTGCTTTTACCCGACTTTCAGGCTGCATTGTCAGCCATAACATAAGCCGCCTTTGGCTAAATAACTTAAAAATGACTTTACAATATATGTACCTATTTCAATCCTGGACGTGCTCGATTCGGCTAACAACCATGCTGTTTTGCGTCATATCTCTTCGCTCGTTTTTTATCTTGCGATCTGACTTCGTGTATCCCCAGTCGAGAGCGAGCTCTAGTTGAGTGTAGGCGGATTTCAAGTAAGTTATTTGAGCATACTCGAAACGACTAACAATGCATTTAGTGTGTCTTTCCTATATTTCAACAAAAACTTTATGGACGTGTTATTGAAATCCTATTTTGCAGCGTCGAATATCTATTTACGGAAAAAGCCAAATATTGAAAAATAAATTCTGGGCGCAACGTTGAAGATTGTCTAGCCGCTTTAGGTAGTGACCATAATGAAAGCTGTGTTTCTAGCGTTGAAGAAACGTACGTATGGAATCTTCGTCTTCATCTTATGAAGAAACAGAGACTGAGGAAGATGAAGTGCCTCTTAATATTTTCCATAAAGAATAAAGAAGAGCCGTATTATTTGTACATTCAAAGCTTCATTGTATAGAAAAAAACGCCACAAGTGGTCGACTGTGAAACCAAAAAGCCATCGGTATGGCCAAGGTATTGTAACTACATACTGCAAGAGGCTCATCAATTCATTGCCGAAATTTAGTGGAACCGTTTGACTGTTTCAAAATGTTTATAACTGATGATATAATCCACCATATTGTCAAATGGACAAATATTGAATAGACTACTTGATTGGTTTGCTAGCATTGACTGCTGTGGCTCAAAAATTTATTAGCATCATTACGTTTTGATGACAAAACGACTAGAGTTACTCGCATGAGTGATAGGTTTTCCTCATATAAGACAGGTTTGGGATATTTTAAGTAACTAACGTCACAAATTTAGCAATAAGCCTTCTATGGTCGAGTTTTATAATAAAACAAAAGGTGGTGTGGACACCTTCGGCCAGATGTGAAGCGTCATGTCGTGTTCACGCAAGACAAATCGTTGGCTGCTCTGTATATTCTATGGGTGCTAAATATGGCTTTTATTAATAGTTATGTAGTTTACTCACATAACACCTTAAAGCTCAACAGCAAATCACTATCCAGGAGAAACTTCCTGAAGAAGTTATACAACGATCTGGTCCAGCCTCATATGACTCAATGATTGTAGTTCTAACATATCAATCAAAATCCGTCAAAACATCGAAAATATACTACCTGGACCAGAAATAGTAAGTAACCCCACAGAAAAACTTCCAAAACGAAAAATTTGCAGCTTTTGTGGTTATAAAAAGCACCGAATGATTAAGTCATTATGTAAGCAATGTAAAAAAAAGTATATGTGGAGAGCACAAAATTGAAATATGCACAGAATGTGCAATAAACATTATTGGTAATGTAAGGCACTTAGGGTTGCAAGAGTAGCTGTGTGTAAATAGCCTTAAGCAATATTGTAATAGCTCTAAGTAATGTGTCTAGCACTTAAGTAATACAACTAGTTTTTAAGCTATGTATGTGTTTTGACCTTAAGTGGAAATAATATGGAAAGAACCCGAAAGGGAAAAGAACACCATTTTGTAAAAGAAAAATAAAGATTCATTCGAAAAACAGCATCAAGTGTGTGTGGACGGATTTACAACTAAAGACAAGCGTTTTCATCAGAAGTGGTCCTGAAGTCACTCCTAAAGAACTAAAATGGATCAACGTTCAATTAATACGGAGAAGTACACTCTATTGCAATTGAAAGCCTGGTGCACTGCCGCAAGATTGAGCGAGCTGTCGGCGGAGGCACGCGGATTGTGCCCAGGAGACGTCGGAGAGCATAAAGATGGAAATGGTGATCCGAATAGTACCGCAAATAACGGGGCGGAAAGCAGTTCAAATAACGGTGTGGACAATAGCGGAAAAAACAACGGTCAGAACAATGGCGCGAACGGCGATGATGCGGACAACAATGTTGCGGAGAACAATGTTGCGGAGAAAAATGTTGCGGATAACAATGGTGCGGACAACGATCGACACGAAGGCGCGAGCAATGGTGCGAATGTCGATGTCGGGGTTGGCAACATAGTAAGCTTGCAACACGATATGCGTCGAACAGAAAACGTACTGCTGGTAGAAAATGGACAGTTTGGTGGGCATCCTTGTGGTAGCCGCGCAGTTGAACGCCGACGTGTCGATGATGACCCGTTAACAGATAGCGAGACTGACAAGCTGAAAATGAAGCTATTAGAAAAAGAAGTTGAACTTCTAAAGTTGAAGCTATCCTTGGAAAAAGAAAACAAGACGGATGCAACAGTCAAGCCCGTGGTATCACTCGAAACTGTCAAACAATTGCTGACAGAATTCGACGGTGGCGAAGGATTTGAACCATGGCGGTCCCAATTGCTGCGGTTACAACAGGTACTGAGAGCCGATAATGAAACGTTAAGCCTAGTGGTGCAATTGAAATTGAAAGGTGTTGCCCTCACCTGGTATAACTCAAACAAAATGTACCTTAAGAGCCTCGATGAAGTACTCAGAGAGATGACAACCGCGTTCGCACATAACGACAATTTACTGGTGGTGCGACGACGTTTCGAGAGTCGAGTCTGGCAAACTGGGGAGCCCTTCCCCAAATACTATCACGAGAAGTGCTTGTTGAGCAGTAGCTTGAACCTGGGTGATGCAGAACTCATCGAGTACGTCATCGATGGAATACAAAACAAGCAGCTACAAATTCAAGCAAAACTGCAAAATTTTTCTTCAGTCAGCGATCTCGCGAGAGCATTCCGAACGATCGAGTTGCCGTCATCAGTTTCAAAGACAGGCATACAAGCGGGTGAAAACCGACTCAGGTGCTACAATTGTAACAGTTCCGGACACATCTCCAAAGACTGCAAGAAGCCTAAGCGCGAGTCCGGATCCTGCTTCGCTTGCGGTGAGCATGGCCACTACGCGACTGATTGCCTAAAGTACAAGAGGAAAACAAGCAGCAATAATTTTGTAAGTTATTTTGAAATTAATGTTATAGCTGAACCTAATGTTAGTATGATTGTAGAATGTTTGATTGACTCTGGCAGCCCTATAAGCCTAGTTAGAGAAGCCCTTATACCCGGGAGAGTACGGTTAGAAAAAGTTGAAAATACTTACTTTGGATTAAACAAGTCAGAATTAAAAATTTTTGGAAAATTGAAATGTTGTGTTAAAGTACTGAATAAAGATATATTAGTTGAAGTT
Source organism: Anomoia purmunda (assembly GCA_951828415.1). Classification (NCBI taxonomy): domain Eukaryota; kingdom Metazoa; phylum Arthropoda; class Insecta; order Diptera; family Tephritidae; genus Anomoia; species Anomoia purmunda. Next base: position 56,739,091 of record OX639993.1, read on the forward strand.
ATGGTGGTGCCTAATGAGTCGGTTGGGTATTCAGTTTTACTTGGTAGAAATTTTATAGCGGCAAGCAATGCTAAACTTAAAATCGATGACGTAGAACTTGTCGGCGAAATCTTAGATACGAGTTCAAAAGATATTATATCAGATGTTCGGGGAAATAACGAGGAAAATAATAATAAGCTCGAACACAAGGAGTTAGTTGAAGCCATAGACGAGATCCTAGCAATAGGAATACACGGTGTAAATGAAATCGATTATAAGATTGGAGATAAAGTTAATTTTCAGTGCAAAAAACGCCTTCAAGAGATATTGTACAAAGAATATATACATGCAAATAAGCCAGGCCAACCTAAAGTGAAGAAGGAAATGCAGCTAGTGCTAGATAATAAAAAGCCTTTCAGTTGCGCACCTAGAAGGTTGTCGTATAACGAAAAAGCAGAATTACAAAAAATTTTAGATGAGTACTTAGGGAAAGGGTACATACGTCCTAGTAGCTCAGAATTTGTTTCACCAATAGTGTTAGTAAAAAAAAAGACAGGTGAGTTACGGATGTGCGTCGATTATAGGAAGCTTAACAAAGTAACAGCGAAGGACTGCTACCCTATACCACTGATAGACGACTTATTAGATAGATTGGTAAACAAGAAGTGGTTTACGAAACTAGATCTCAAAAATGGCTTTTTCCATGTTTTTGTTGAGGAGGAATCGATAAAATATACCGCTTTTACAACACCTTTAGGACAATTTGAGTTCCTTCGAATGCCGTTTGGACTCAGAAATGCGCCAGCTACTTTTCAAAAATTCGTTAACAAAGTTTTTTCGGAAATGATACGTAGCGGCGAAGTCATCATATACCTCGACGATATTATGATTGCAACAGATAATTTAGGCGAACACATAGATATATTACGTAAAGTTTTCCAATGTTTAGTGCATAATAGGCTAGAGCTGAGGCTGGATAAGTGCGAGTTTCTTCAATCAGAAATTTCTTATTTAGGATATTTGATCACAGGTGACGGTATTAGAGCAGACAAAAAAGGATTGAAGGCGGTAGAAGATTTTGCAACACCGACCAAAGTACAAGAAGTACAAAGTTTCTTAGGACTTTGTTCATATTTCCGCAGGTTCATAAGAGATTTTTCTATAATAGCGAAACCGCTTTATGATCTGTTAAGGAAAGGAGAAAAGTTTCAGTTTGGACAGAAAGAATTAGAAGTATTCGACACACTTAAGCAAAAGCTAGTAAACTCTCCAGTGTTAGCAATTTATGACCCCAGTGATGCTACAGAGCTGCACTGCGACGCTAGCGCCTTGGGGTTCGGGGCAATATTGTTCCAAAAAAAGAAAGATAACAAGCTACATCCAATTTTTTATTTCTCAAAACGTACAACTGATGTCGAGTCTCGTTATCACAGTTTTGAGTTAGAAACGCTAGCGATAATCTACGCGCTAAAAAGGTTCAGAGTGTACTTGCAAGGCATCAACTTTAAAATTGTTACAGATTGTAACTCGTTGACGCTGACACTTAACAAAAAAGACATCAATCCCCGAATTGCTAGGTGGGCACTTGAACTACAGAATTATGACTACGAGCTAGAACATAGGTCTGGTAAAAGAATGCAGCACGTGGACGCGTTAAGTAGAACAAATAACGTGTTAACAATACATACCAATACGCTCGAAGAAAACCTAATTATCTGCCAAAGTAAAGACGAAAAAATTAAGAACGTTAAAAAACAGTTAGAATCCGCAGAGAGTAGCTACTACGAAATGAGAAATGGGGTGGTCTATAAAAAAAAGGATGGTAGCTTATATTTTTACGTACCAGAAGCAATGGAAGCGCATGTCCTATACAAGTACCACGATGAGTTAGGGCATATAGGTGTAGAAAAAGTTGTGGAAACCGTCAGTAAAAGTTACTGGTTCCCAAACATTAGGAAGAAGGCAATTTCACATGTAGAAAATTGTTTAAAATGCATAGCGTTTTCCACGAAACACGGCAGGAAAGAGGGACTTCTTAATATGATCCCTAAAGGAAATAAACCATTCAAAATGATGCATATTGATCACTTTGGGCCGATCCACACTAGTAGTACAAAATATAAACATGTATTGGTAACAATAGACGCGTGCACAAAGTTTGTTCGGCTATATCCAGCAAGAACAACAGCGTCAAAAGAAGCGATAGCGTCGCTAGAAGATTACTTTCGAGCGTACAGCAGACCCAAGTGTTTAGTATCAGATAGAGGAACCTGCTTCACGTCCAACGAGTTTGAAGAATTTTTGCAAATAAGTAATGTTCAACATATTAAAATCGCGACTAACTCCCCCCAAGCGAACGGACAAGTTGAAATTGTCAACAAGAGCCTAGGTCCGATGATAGCGAAGTTGGTCGATGCAGTAAAGGGAGTTAGCTGGCAAAAAGTGTTAGAATCGGTAGAATACGCAATGAACAATACATTACATAAAGCAACTGGCGAACATCCCAGCATAATGCTGTTCGGGGTTAGACAAAAAGGAAAGGTCTTAGATGCACTCAAAGAAAACGTTATAGAGTCAGTACAGGCACCCGATGTTAGGTCAGTAGAGGATGTTAGACACCAAGCTGAATTAGTAAAACAAAAGGCACAGGAATATAATAAGAAGTACGCAGATACAAAACGACTACAACCTCGTAAATTTAAAATAGGAGATTATGTTGCTTTGTCGAATTCAAGTTCTCAAGCAGGGCTTTCAAGTAAACTTATACCAAAATTTAAAGGACCTTACGAGGTAGTCAAAATTTTAGAAAATGATCGCTACATAGTACAGGATGTAGAGGGATTCCAACAGACCCAAATTCCTTACAAGGGAACTTGGTCGGTTACGAACCTAAAGCCCTGGTTTCAATGTAAAACCGGCGTAGAATCAGGAGATTCTAAAAGTCAGGAAGGCCGAGTTGTAAGGCACTTAGGGTTGCAAGAGTAGCTGTGTGTAAATAGCCTTAAGCAATATTGTAATAGCTCTAAGTAATGTGTCTAGCACTTAAGTAATACAACTAGTTTTTAAGCTATGTATGTGTTTTGACCTTAAGTGGAAATAATATGGAAAGAACCCGAAAGGGAAAAGAACACCATTTTGTAAAAGAAAAATAAAGATTCATTCGAAAAACAGCATCAAGTGTGTGTGGACGGATTTACAACTAAAGACAAGCGTTTTCAGTAAGTAACTTTTTGAAAAATAAATACATAAATTAAACAAAACTTTGATATAGAAAATAAGACTTAAATGAAATCTGATATCTAGAAGAGTATGTAAAATGAATTCATTTATCATTTTATTTATTTTTTTATATAGTAAGTAAAAGATAATTAATGTGTTTGAATAAACAGAAAAACTTGAAATTAACAAAACTAATTTCAATTTGAACTGGAGATAGTTTCTAATTTGGATTCAAAGGTGGTGTTAGTTGTTTCGACTAACAAATCGCTAAATTCTAATAGTATAAGTACTCCCTTCAAAGTAGCTATCGAATGTAGGACAGCCCTAAACGAGACTCAACAATGCAGCTAGTATGCAGTTTGAGTTCCGGGTTGCAGAGACATCCCCAGAATTTGCGCCAGAGATTAGCTCGCTTGAAAGGGGTCCGAGTTAACCTTGGTAAACTCTGCCCTAAAAGAAGGGGCCCCCGATCTTTGCGCAATTGCCAGCTAAGATCGGCTTTCATTGAGAACACAAGCATCACAAAACCTTTGGAAAATACTTCTGTGAATGCTTAGGAGACTTAGACTATAAAGTAAGGCAGAGGAAGGGATGTATTCCCCAGAGACTAGGGAGATAAAGTACAATATAATATATATAATCCGGGTTGCTCTTGGTCTCCTGCACCCACTAAATTATAATTTTTTCCTTTGAAATTCAGCAATAACAACACAAATAAATTGTGAGCTGCTGGAAAATTTTATAATCCTATGACTTTGCGACACGTTACGACTCCTTGTGAATCCCCAAATAAAGAAAGATGTGAAAGTTTGAAATATTTGTTTGATGGTATACTATGTATTAGGAAATAACATGTTTAATGCGATTTGTAGACCTAAAGCATAAATGGATGGCGGTATAAAATCGGAAGATCAATTTGGAACCTGAAGCACCACATTGGGGAACTTTTCAATATAAGTTCGATTGCTTTTGGGTATAAGATGCATATGCGCTCTTTTCGGCTGTCATTTTACGCATAGACGTAGAAAGAAAGAGAAGTTTCTTGCGGTCTTATCCGCTGCTATGAAGGTGCCGTAATACAAATTTTTTTTATTCATATTGTATATTTAATGCATTTGCATTTATTTCCCTGTTACAAATGTACAATATATATATAAAATACATACTATATAAATACATACTTACTTGACCAAGAAAGATACTCAATTTCTAAGTAAGTAGGCCGAATGTAAAAAAATATTTCAAATGCGTGGTTTTTTCGATGAGTGGGGTATAAATCGTCCGAAGAAAACACAATAGTTTAACGAGAGGATTAATTGAATTTCCTCTTAATAGTATTAATAATAATTTGGCGCAACACCATATAGCTCAATGTTTGCCCGAACTTCTGCTACAATTTGTGATGTACGTCTTGATGTTGCAACATAAATTCAGGGGCCTACAGCTTAACGCCGACTCCGAACGGCAACGTTTTTTCATGGCAGAATTACACTCGGATGTTTGCCATTGCCTGCCGACGGCGACCTCTATTAACTCTTCAGTAATTTTGATGTTAATGGATTTGAACACGATACCCACCGAATGAAGGGCGCAGACGTTTTACAATCGGCAGTGGCGGTCACTTAACCTTACCAAGGTTTATAATAGTTACTGTATTTTCAAATCCATTTTGTGGACACTATCTACATGTCAATAACTCCGCTAACAAAATATTTTGAACTATCCTAAAATATAAATATTTTTGGCTCAGTTGTAAGGTATAAGGAATATGCTAGCGGCGCTGTTTGTAACCTTAATTTTACATGGTCGATAAACCTTTTATAAGGTAGTTATACTCCGCAATTTTCCTTGCAATAAGGTATTATGTACGCTGATGTATATTGGAACAATTATCCTTCATCCTTTGCTAAGTTTGGTTTGGAGATAAAACGATTTCGGGGTTGTGCCATCTGCAGCGTCCTTTTTTTTATTCCATTTAAAAGGTCTCCAAACCAAATTTGACTAAGAAACACAAACCAAATTTGACTAAGAAAAACAGAAGATCAAAACGATAATATATGCCTTATTTGAAAAAGGTTAACCTCAGATAGATAGAGAAAATTGAGTCTTAAGACCAGTGCGTTGTCGGCAAAAAAAATTTCCGAGCGGAAAGGTTATTACTATATTGTCTTATGATAGGATTAAACTACTCCAGAATATTATTATAAGAGCTTATGTATGTCTGATTTAATATGGCCTATACGCTTTAAAAAAAGTTAAATGGCGGCATATAACATCTTTTTATAAGTCCGTTTGTAAACCTTATTTTATGTGGCCGACAAACCTCATATTAAGGATAAAATATTCCATACAACACCTTATAACTAAACCAGAGTTACTTTAGTTATTACCCTTTTAAGGTGTTTATACTTCACGTAATGAAATCAAATAATAAATTATATAAGCCTTATCTTATATGACCTATGAGCTTTATATGTAAGGGCATTCTCAGATAGAGAGAGAGAGAGTACATTTTGTGGATTGATCACATGAACACGGTGAATTTAAGGATAAATTAAGGAATGATTCATACAACTTGTATTCCGTTCAGATTTTACTTTTTAAATTATACGAAAAAGCGAAAATTTGTTAGTTGGTTTTCACTAAATATCATTACATGTCATTTGTTAGGAAGAGACGTTGCAATATGCACAATTGCCTCTTTTGCTTAGACTGCTTACTTTCCTTACTACGCTTATTTTTCTCTTAAATTTCGCGCGGTTGCCCTCTTAACTTGACGAAAAGAGAGATAATAAAAAAAAAATTAAACAAAGAAATATGGCGGGTAGAAGGACTACAAACTATGATGACCACATCGCCGGTGCCGAACCACTTAAAGCAGGTGTCTGTTAGGGGGTGACTGAGCTCCTTCGCATTAAAAAATGACGTCAGAGTGGCGAGTTTGAAATCGCGAACGATATGAAAATTTGCAAGTGCGTTTTTATAATTGGAAATGTAGACAAGTGTATGATGCAATTACATGTGTACATAAGTTTTATGTAGGTCTGTAAGTATATATTTACATAAATACATGTAAAAAATTCATACAAGCACACACTTGCGTACACTAACAGCCTTGAGCACTCGTTTTCAGAATTGGTTTCCTTTTTGACGCATTTTTATCGATTATTTTTTTCCCTTTGTTGCTTTTTGCTGATTAATTATTTAATTCTTTTGGGGAGGTTTTCCACTCACCATCAAAACTCTTTATATGGAGAACTATGTATGTAACTACCTTAAACGAAGAAATACATTATTAAATTTTCCAACTAACAATGAGTTGATTCCCGAGTATGTATGCAGGTATTTCCAAAAAACTACTTAGAGTGCTGCATTGTAGTGAGAAGCAAATATTCACCTCCCTGCTTTTTTCTGCCATAACTACACCCTAAGATATAAATATAGTATGTGCATATCTATTTACCAACTTAATAATGCCTTTCTAATTGGTCGTTAATTCAGTTACAGAAAGCGATGTGCTACAATGAAACATATACTTGCTGAAAATAGTCAAAGTTTAAGTCAGGTATACAGTATAAGATTGTAAGTATATGGGTCCTTTGATAAAACTCAAATTACATATAATTACAAAATTTGCTAAGCTATTTAAAGCAAGCATACATTTTATTCTTTACTAATTTAGAAAGCAATTTGGGTCACGTTTACATTCATTCAGTCTATTGAAAAACAAACAAAACTTTGAAACCTTGCCACTTATTATTTACCATGAAATGAGAGGCGCAGAACCTTTCTGTAATCGAGACACATTATTAGTCAACTCTAGATATTCACTATTAGAGCTGCAAAATATCGATCGCTAGACAATCGATATTTACGATTTTTTAGGAGAGAGATTTCGAAAAACCCTTCTCACAATTATATCGCACGTTTCCTATTGTCGTGCTACATAATTGAACTACACCTTTTCCAACAGTATTTTAGAAAAACGACAATGTATTTCAGTAAAACACAATTGTATATATTTTCGAAAAGTACAAATGTATTTTAGAAAAACACACATGATTTTCAGAAAAACAAATAAATTTGCGTTGTTAGATTCTTTAAAAAAGAAAGTCTGAGCGGGTGTCCTGTCGGTGGTTGACGCCTATTTATGCCAGCTGCATAAGTATTGGCTATATCCCTAGGCTTCGGAGGAACGTGAAGGTTACGTTTATTCCCAGGGCGGGCAGGAGCTCTCATGTATCCCCAAAGGACTTTAAGCCTATCAGCCTCTCTTCTTTTCTGCTGAAGACCCTAGAGAAGCTGATTGCTCTTCATATAAGGGATGGGATTCCTCGTGGGCGGTTGTCGCGTGCTCAGCATGCTTACTCGAAGGGTAGGTCTGTGGAAGCAGCCCTGCACTCGGTCGTTAGCGTCATTGAAGAGTCGCTTGAGCACAAGGACTTTGCAGTTAGTGCCTTTCTGGATATAGAAGGTGCCTTTAATTACGTACAGCTACAGGCAATAATCAGATCACTGGTGGAGCTTGGGGTTGAACCGGTATTATAAGGCTCGTCAACCACCTGCTCTGTGACAGAACTGTCGTGGCAGAGTGGGGCAGCGCCTCTATTCAACGTAGAGTAAGTAGAGGTACTCCACAAGGAGGGGTTCTCTCTTTGGTCGTTGTTATCAATGGCGTTCTGAAGGAGCTGGAAAGGGAAGGCTGCACTGTTATTGCCTATGCCGACGATGTGGCTCTCATTGTCAGGGGTAAGTTCTTGAGCACCCTCTTTGACAGCATGCAGGGTTACCTAAACTTGATCGTAAAATAGTATACAGGTTGTGGGGTCGCTGTCAATTCTAGCAAGACGGAGCTCGTCTTATTTACCAGAAGGTATAAAGTACTGGTTGCCCATCCCCCTTCAATAGGAGGCATCCCGTTTGTTCTTCCTGACCGGGTCATGTATCTAGGTCTGATTTTGAACAGGAACCTCTCCTGGGGGCCAGATATTGAGGAAAGGGTGAAAAAGGCTTCGGTTTCGGTGTACTGTGTTTCCGGAGTGCTATTGGGCCTCTCTACTGGCTTTATGAGACTATAATAAGGCCTATAATGTTTTATGGAGTGGTGGTCTGGTGAAACTCGCCAGATAGGGTATCAAAGGTTAAGCAGCTAGAGCCGGTGCAGCGGTCCGGGCTCATTGGGATCAGTCGCGGGCTTAGGACCTCACCCACTCTCGTGCTCAATGTTATGCTTAACGTGTTACCTGTGGACATTGCAGGCAGGGTTGCAGCAGCCTGTGCCGCAACCCACCTAGATTGCAATGGATACAGATTCAGCTCGGCCTTTGGGCATTCTTGGATTCTTGCCAGCTTCAAATTTGTCCCTCCGGAAACAGATTGCTGTCTGCCTGCTCCAGCTCGGGATTGCTCCTTCTCCACTCACATCCCGCGTAAGGAGGAGTGGAAGGAGGGTAGCTTGTGAGGCGGTAGGACGGCGAACTTTTCACGGATAGCTCGAAGCTGGATGGTTAGATTGGGGGGGGCGGGGGTCTTCTGTGAGGAGCTTTCTCTCAGGCGCAAATTTAGGCTTCCATACTATCGCAATCAAGGAGGCAGCCGATTGGCTACTAACCAATGTAATGCCCCTTAGACGGGCTAACATTTATTCGGATAGTCAGGCCGCTATTAAGGCCTTAGGATCGCTAATGGTGAGATCAAAACTTGTCAGGGAGTGCCTGACTTCTCTCGCAGCCGTCTCAGAGTATCTCGACGTTAGACTGATTTGGGTACCGGGCCATAGCGACATTGCAGGGAACTGCATGGCTGATGAGATCGCTCGGCAGGGTACTCTGGAAGTCATTTCTCCTTGCAGGGAGGGGGTGGGGGCTCCTTTGGCTGCCTACGGACTTCTCCTGGACAGATGGACTCTCTGTCGTCTCAGGGAGCGCTGGGAAATTACCACGACATGGAGAATTGCAAGGACCCTCTGACCGAGAGTGGATCGTGGGCGCTCAAAGGAGCTGAGGTCGCATACTAAGCGGCAACTCTCGACCCTCGTAGGTGTTTTGACTGGTCATTGTCCGTTGGGTATTCATGCGGTTAGGCTGAAAATAGTCTCTGACCCTTTCTGCCGCAGCTGTATGGAGGATGATGAGGTGGATTCCTCTTTTCATTTTCTACACAGCTTCCCTGCCTTTGTGAGACTGAGTTCAAGTACCTAGGCACGTAATTCTTTAGTACTTCAGAAGTGCTTTCTGGGGTGGAGATAGGTGATTTGCCTGACTTCATTCGGGATACGCAACGTTTCTCCGGTTAATCATTCTTAGTTTCCGATTTTAGTTACCGTCCATTTAACAGGTGGTATCACAATGGACTTCTCTTCAATGTCTAAGTAAGTTCCGATTGCGGGAACTACCACATTAACCTAACCTAACCTGGGTTCTTCAACAGAACGTCTATATTTTGTTTTCAAGGACAAAGGTAGTTAAAAAAGTGAAAGCTTTTATCTTTGACTATCCTTCATTGGGCTCATTAAAATCCCTTTATAAAAATGTACGGCCGTTTTCCCAATTTAATTTAAATTTCCATGTGAATTCAGTTTGAAATCACATATCTGACGCTCCCACTTTCACATTAATTTTTGTGATTTAAATCCGGTGCCTTTGCTGTAAGTGAAATTAAAAAAAATTACAAGTGACATTTAATAGCTTATGCACAATTTCCAACGTTCGCGGGATAATTTCGCTTACTTTAACAAAATTCGAGCGGCAGCGCACGAAATACTCAAAAAAGAAAAAACAACTGATTCTGCCGCTCCTATTCGCAACGAAAGTGGATCACTTTAGAAATGCAAAATAACATTAAACAGATAAGCTGAAACAAAAAGACCACCCCATATAAATTGTTTGACTCTAAACCAGACTTAAAATCGATTATATTTTATTTTATTTATCAACATTGAAATAATGAAGCCATGCACCCACCCTGATTTGATTTCGTCGAAGCTGCTGGCGCGAATAGCCGTCGGACGAAATTCGTTTTACGCTTTGGTTGTGCGCATTCTTATATGGCAAATTGTTATATTTTTGGTAGCGAACATACGCCGTTCGTCGGTACTGAGCGTAAGCTATGCATGAGTATTTATTTTCGATTGGAATATTATTTTAAATGTTCAATGTAATGTGTAGGTGCTGTTTTATAGATTTAAAACATATTTGAAAAAGTTAAAGCATATGTAAATAATTTGCTGATGATACCTCAAAATAATATGCATTACCCAGATTGATAGGTGCATTTCAACAACGACTGCTAGTGAATTGCTACAAGGACAACCAATATGTGTATCAGGGTTGAATTGATTTGCGAAGAAATTTCCCTTTGATTGAAACACTAAGCATGTTTACTATAGTTTATTTTAAATGTTATGCAACATATTTAAATTTTATTTAAATATTTAAATAGTTTTTTCTTCTATTATTGCCGGCGGTTTCATTGAAATTTTGCATCACAACGGATATATTTGTATCGTTTTTCTCAAAAATGTGAAAATGTTTCACTTATTTCAAGTGATATATGCCTTTGTTTCTTTTTTTAATTTAACTCAAGAAATAAAAAAAATCCGTAAATGATATGCAGGGGTTAAACCTCTTCGCTACAAGAATCAAGTTGCTTATAATTTGTATATTTTGCCACAGATCTAGTCTAGCAGAAAATTAAGTTTCCAAAGGACATGCATACATATGTATCTCTTCTCTGCTGTTTTTTTTTTTATTCTTGTAAACAGCAATATGAATTGCTCAGACTTTGATTGCATTCTCTCACAAAACAAAATAATAACTTAAAATAGTTTAACCAATTATTACCAAGTGTGACTTAGTTGTTTCACGGTTTTTAAATGTAAGATATTTGCGGTATCTCATATATATATTTTTTTTTAATATAACATGCTCGCTGAGGAAGTCGCGAAATCCGACGAATCACGTTGGAGGGGGAAACAAAAATTTTAATTTTGGATTATTACTTCAACGACCGAAGCAGTTCTAACTCAGCATAAAACTCGTTTTACATTTGACAGGTTTTATCATAACTATATATTCTGCTAAGAAAATACCGTGAGTAATAATGTATCACATATTTATTGTTCACTGAAAGCGCCATAGGTCTATACAATGATTTCTTAAACACACAACGAAGTGGACGAACTCATGAAAAGCAGGCAAGAGTTAGGAGGTGCAAGCTAACTAACTGCAAATTGCAAAAATCATAAGCAAGTACAGCGAAGCTCATGCCCCGCATTGTCAAGAAAGCGATTAAAGTGTTTGGGGGGCCTCTTACTTCTAGAACTCGGAGGATATCGCATCTGCGTGCATTGCTGCACTTTGCAAAAAACATTGACATCCCAAATGACGTCTACTTCAGGGTTCGAACTCCATCTGATATCACAAAAGACCAGAAGACGTAATTGTAGCTTTTGTACTAATGGATTAATTTAATCTTAACTTCTTTCCTAATTTGAGAAGACTTACGTTATCGAAGTGTAATTTAAATTCAATTTCAGAAAATGGTTTTTATTAGGGTTGGGACTATTTGCATATTCGATCATCCGGCCATCTATGCGGATATCCTTTGATGCGGATAAAATTACTTGGAATTCCAACAATCCTTTTTTTTAATTTCTCAAATGAAATTATAAAAATAGTTGAGAAACTGAAACACCATTCATGAATGTAAAATAGGGAATTTTGTTGTGGTCAACGATTAAATTTTTGTCAAAGTTTATAAGGTAGTTAGAAGGTTAGGTTAGGTTACTGTGGTAGTTCCCCAAAGGGAACTCACTTAGACATAGTAGGACTCCGTTGTGATAGCACCTAATTTATGAACGGTAACGTGAATCGAAAAGTCAGGAACGATTAACCTGAGAAACGTTGCGTGCCCCGAATGAAGTCACGCAAACTACCAATCTCCACTCCAGAAAGGTCTTCTGGAGAGCTAAAGAAGTACGAGCCTAGGTACTTGAACCTCAGTCTCGCAAATGCAGGGCAGCTGAGCAGAAAATGACAAGATGAATCCACCTCATCCTCCTCCATACAGCTGCGGCAGAAAGGGTCAGAGACTATTTTCAGCCTAACCGCGTGAATACCCAACGGACAATGCCCAGTCAAAACACCAACCAGGGTCGAGAGTTGCCACTTAGTAAGCGACATCAGCTCCCTTGAGCGCCCACGATCCACTCTCGGCCAGAAGGACCTTGCAATTCTGCATGTCGTGGCAATTTCCCAGCGCTCGCTGAGACGACAGAGAGTCCGTAGGCAGCCAAAGGAGCCCCCACCCCCTCCCTGCAAGGAGAAATGACTTCCAGGGTACCTTGCCGAGCAAGCTCATCAGCCATGCAGTTCCCTGCAATGTCGCTATGGCCCGGTACTCAAATCAGTCTAACGACGAGATACTCTGAGACGGCTGCGAGAGAAGTCACGCACTCCCTGACAAGTTTTGATCTCACCATTAGCGATCCTAAGGCCTTAATAGCGGCCTGACTATCCGAATAAATGTTGGCCCGTCTAGAGGGCATTACATTGGTAAGTAGCCAATCGGCTGCCTCCTTTATTGCGGCCACCTCTGCTTGAAATACACTGCAATAGTCCGGAAGCCTAAATTTACGGCTGAGTGAAAACTCATCGCAGAATACCCCTCCCCCAACCTTAAGGTAGTTAGAAAGAAGTGCTTACTTTTTGGATTCTGAAATCTCTGTCCGTTGAGGAAAAATCTTGGTTTAAATAAAAATGACGCGCCATTGATATTTTTTTAATAGATATTTAGGCTCAGAAAGAGAGCAATAAATGATATATTTCTTCGGAAAAGCTCAAAAATGTTTGAACAGCACCAGAATGCAATGAATACAATTAAATTGAATAGGAATATTCTGTAAAAAATACAAGTCCAACAAATGAGAGTATTCAAAAGATATGTACTCCCACTCACTACATTCTCAATCAACCCTTTTGGTATTGCTGCACGACTTCCCAGCTTCTTGAATGTTTATTGCCCTTTAGTTGCAACTAACTTCAAACACGACAATTCCTTTCATATTTTCAATGAAAAAATTGAAGAAAGCGATTGCAATACCACAACACATAAATTGTTTTTTTTTCGATTACTTTTGGATTTGGAAACACAAAATCTATTTTTTGAAAAGAAATTGATTACCTTTGCAATTTCTTCACAAACGAATTGAAAACAAATTGCATTACTAGTACATAATTAAAAAATACTTTTTGAATTACTTTTTATGTAATAAGTTCCTTGTAATTTGAGTAATTGAATTCTTAAAGGAATCATTAAGACAAAGTTCTGATCGTCAGTACTACCAAAATATTTAAAATTTATAATGTAAATAACACAATAGATATTAACGCAATGGCACTGCAATGGCACTGCAATGGCAAAGTTAGTAATAAATATTCAACTTACTTTAGTGTGGATTGTTAGAAACACGTCTCTAGGAAACATAACCAGAAACAATTGTTGCACTTGTACAAAGTTACAAGAGTGGTTTCTTTGGTGTCATTAGATAGACAAAATTTTTAAACTAAAAGGATCAAAAACTAAATACTCGTATGTACCTTCACGAAAAAAAAAGAGTAGGATCTATTGTGTAGCTGCAAAATAACCATCGTTCCTTTTAATGGAGAGAACTTTGGAGAAAAATTATTATACTCCTTATTCTACATAAAGCCTTTTTCATGCAAACCAAAAAAAAAACAGTATTACATCTTCGCTAATGTACCTATGTAATTTATGTTATGTTTGTATTCAAGTCCACACGAGTGCATTGTACTTTAATTTATGTACGATTTCATGTTGTACGAGTACATAGATTTAAGTATACTCACGAATTTTACATCGTGTTTGTTTTGTGTCTCTTGGAGTTTTTAATGAACTTCTTCCTTTCCGGCGTACACATATTATTCGCGTAATTATTTGTCACACCTGAGTACCCGTCCATCAAACAGTCGGTTACAGTCGGCTGCGCATTTATTGTAGCCATTCGTTTGCGTGCCGTTGCCATCAGCAGAGTTTTTCATAAAACTGTTTTTCTTTTTTTTTTCATTTCTTTATTTGTTCATTACTTGAACGGAGCAATATGGGTTGTAGCCAAGTATATAACTAACTATATACATATGTGTGTTAGTATATGTATCTATGGATGTGTGTGTGTGCGCATTACTCGCATTTATTTAATTCTTTGATACAGATAATTTTTCGGCAGCTTGTTGTTGTTAGGCTTTATGACATTCATTCTCATTTAATTGACTGACAACGAATGTCCGCCACCCATCTTTCAGCTACAGCTAATATTCTTTATATAATGTGGATATTGTACATATGTATGTACACAGTATTTATGTGAGTGTATATGTATGTATGTATGTAAGTGTATTTATTTGCTGCCGTACCTTTCGTTATGTCCGTTACGGTGTTGAGCAGAAGACAAAGCAAAAGTACGTCACCGGTAACCAAATCCGGTGCTGACGTTTTTGAATGGGTATCCGATCGGTTTTAAGCTTCGCAAATTGGTAGCTGTATGCAAAGTCAGTTAAATGAGCTTCAGCTTGCTTTTAATGAAATGGGGTTAAATTTGGTTGACGATAAAGTAAATTACACTACTATTTTAACAACGTTGGCAGCCACAAAACATTAATGATGTTGTTGCAGTTGTTAATGTTTTTACTGGTGCCATTGATTCGTGGCCCATTTCCAATTCAATAACAACAATGAAGCTGTTAAAAAAGGAAACGGATGTGTAGCCTGACGAATAGGCGAACGGATATGTGGCGAGACGGACGGGTGAACAAATCGGCGCACTGAAGCGCAACGCATTTTGAATGCCCTTTCATTCATTTAAATTGCTCCGATGTGTACGATAGATAGATTTATCAAAAATTCACAAAATTTAAATTGAAATTATTTGAAATTTTTAAGCTTTGCTGCAACGATTAAAATGTAATTAATTTAATGTATGCGTGCTTTGATATTATGGACTTCGGATTCAGACGTTAATGGTAGCAATTTTTTTTAAGTGCGACGTTTTGTGCAATAAATAGCTTAACTATTCGTCACTATGTATTTTTGAATAAAATATGTGTCTTCTAGCACTGGGGTGTATTTCAGTTCTTAATTAGCGATTGAGATTAAAACAAACTTCTTATAAAATGTGCCTGTTATGAAAAAACAAATATGTGCAAATTTTAACAAACAAAACAGCGCATTTTTCCTACATATCAGGGTTTATAGAAAAAAAACTCCTTTTAATGCAATATTTAAGCCATTAATTTCACAGCAATGTGATTGAAGATGCGACATTTGGATAGCGGAATATATCGAATATAATGTCCTCTTAATTAAAAAATACTACAGTTAAAAGATGAAGCCGATCGAACTTCATACTACTGGCGCCAATTGGAAATACCAGAAGAAGTCAAGCAATTTTCAACGTGGTCTTTTCAACGCAGAGGAGGCATTCCTCTTCCTCTGCCACCACCAGCGTCTTTCAGGTCTGAAGAATTTTCGACCATTCGCAATACGTGATCTAGCCAACGTAGCCACTGGATTTTAATTCGGTGAATTATGTGTATATTGCGGTAAAGCTCATCGTGTCATAGTCTGCGGTATTCACCGTCGCAGAGACAGAACACTCCAAGGGATCATATCATTCGAAGGTGGCAGTGTGCATTCTTCAACGTAAAACAATAGCATTGGCGTGATGAGACACTTATAGGATATGGTGTTGGTTCGTCGAGGGATGTACTATTAAATTGCCTAATCAGCACAAAATAGCACTTATAGGCAAGAGAGATTCTTCGTTTGATCCCAAAGCTGACATTATTGTTAAAGTTAATTCTGGTTCCCAGATAAACAAAGTCCTTCACTTTTTGAAAATTGTAATCGTCGATCATCGTCGATAGAGGTGCGGGGGCAAGACGAGAATATACTGACTTAATTAATGACAGGAAGTACTTCGTTTTGGCCAAGTTCACCTTCAGACCCATTCGCTTTGCTGCTTTATACAGGTTGGAAATGGAAGATGGTAAATTTACCAGGTCTACATCCACACTGATAAAGTCCAATCCGATTGACCCAAACGGGCTTCATTCTTAATTTTCCAGTATGCCCGATGCCCTTTTTGAGGTTTTGGTAGATTACACTTTTATTCAATCAGCAGGCATGCGATCGGTAATGAGACAAACCATTCACTTTAACAACTTTTCGACGCCGTTAATCAATAGCTTAGTTGGCAGTTCGTTGAGTTTCGTCCAAGTCAGTTAAAGGGATTGGTTTGGAGGTTCCAGTTTATCATCTCCGATGATTTCCACGCCAGCACCATTAGCAGTGAGGAGAAGTGCTCCCCCTATAGTTTGAGAGCACTCTGAATGCCAGTCATCAGGTCACCGTTTTCATCCTTGCAGAACATTGCATCGGTCTTTTTGGGTGTTTGCCCTGCCGGCTAGCATATCGAGCTTCTCGCACTAGCGCATCTTGGCTTTGCTTTTCTTCTCTCGGAAGATACGCCTCGTTCCTTCTTCATCGTAGATTGGGCCTGTAGGTATCATTCTTCTTTTCAGAGACCAGAAGTGCAAGTTGGTTGGCGAAGTGGTAGGATATCTGTTGTAGTTGCAGTTTTTAGACATTAAGCTTTCCTTGTGTCAATGAACGCTTGTGGATGATCCGAGTCGCAAGGTCCGATGCTCTTCAATTCTTACTGCATCTCTTGAATGGTGGTGTTGTTAGCCTTGCTTGATTAGAGTAGGAATCCCCCGTGCAGATGCGCCTCTCAGATTAAGAAACCGAATCGTAATCCCTATGGCGTTTTTCTTGGTCGTTATCAGAATATGGCGGTCTCACCCGAGGCTTGTTAAGACTTTCCAAGCCAAGTGATCAACCAGAATTCGGGAATTTTTAATTTTGTACATATTTACATATGTATGTAGGTATATATGGAGCCGCTTACTCCAAGAAAGACGACCGCTCGCAGCCGCACCTACTAGTGGACAGACGATGTGTACACTGGTGAGCTCTTAACCCGAAAACATCGAAGGGACCCCAACATACTCATCTTCTTGCTTTAGCTCATTCTGAAACGGATGTTCGGGAGCTTCCCAGAGGAAACTTGGGTGTAGTCGCCACTAAATAAAATACTTTGTATTAAACTACAATTAATACAATCTATTACTTAGCTAACAATAACCAAAATTTCTTAATCTGGTTTCTTGTATGAAATTTCGGTAGGTTCGGCAAATCTAAGCAGCAGAGAAAGAATACACGTATTTTTCGTTGGGCAGACCAGGTGGTGCACGACTTGGCTTCACTTGGGTTCGCTGGCCCCAGTTAGCAAGACAAAGAAATGCCTGGTATGCTATATGGTATATGCTATAAGGCCAAAATCGTCTAGGCGGTTATAGCGGTTTGTAAGGAGAAGAAGAGGCATGTGTATAAAGTTTTATACTGAGATGTTTGTTGTTTGAATGCTTAAATTATTTATATATATTCGCATATATCTACTTACTTGTATGTATGTGTATTTATTCATTTATTCATTTATTCATTTACGTAAAGAAATTTACAACAAAGCACCACACTTGCAGTCTTGCAACTCAAGCCGCACAAGTTTTTTGTTGCCCTTTGTTGCAACGCTACCACCACGCCGCTACTCAAGTTCTCCAACAAACAAAACTCATCAAAAATTTATGACTAATTTCGTACTTTTCTGTCTTCATTAATTGTTCGCATTTCCTCTGACTCGAGTGCGACTCAACTCAAGCCACTCTCGTCTTTCATATGGATGTTTGGATGTAGATGTACCCATACATCTGCTGACGGCTTGCACCAACGCTCACTAACCAGCCGCTCACTGCCTGATGACAAGCAGATGTACAATCATATAAAGATCTTGGAGACAATCCACTTTTTTTCAACTCGCCCATGTCACTCGCTTGATCTGCGCCTCGTCGTCCCGTTAGCTTTGTCTTACGGTCAAAGTGCAGTGTCCAGCACCAATTTAAGTCAACTAGACGACTTTGTCATGGCAACTGTTTGTCGTTGTTGTCGCTTCAAGTTGTCTTTCTTAAATTGCTTCTGGGCGTGCTGCCGTTTCTCTTAACCCCGCATTGGCTTGTGTAAATACTCGCAATGAACTTATGGTGATTTTCGCTTCTTTTAAAATGAACAAGAATAATAAAATAACAAATTGTTGCTTTTTGTTTACTTTAAAGTATACACTGTCTTTATGTACTTCAATTGGTGTCTTTGTTATCTCATTGTTTTAATGTTGTGTTTAGATGTCATTCTCAGTAATTTTATGTGAATATGAATAGCTTTTTGTTGAATTTTCTAAACACAAACCAAACAAAAATTTTGGAATCTTTTCATGCAATATTAAATGATTTGAAATATAAAAAAATTTAATTGTAACTCGCAATTGCTAGGAAATCGTAGTATTTTCTTACATTTAACATCTTTAAAGAGATTTATTATTTAATGCTGAGGCATCCTGTGTGATCCGATTTTAGTCGAAATTTGCACAACGGGGTATTTGATACCAAACCCAACTCTTCGTACTACGAAAGAGGAGGTGGTTGTGTTCGCCGACTTCGCAGCAGCTGTGGAGGATTATGAAGCAAAGGAGTTAAAGCTACGGTCGAGTTACGAGAGGATAGCGAAAGATATAAAAACTATGACGGGAAGAGCTTGAGATGCTTGCAGGCGGGTAGGCAGAAAAAATGTGTATCAGAAAGCGTATTTCAAGGCTGGTTTGATTTTTGAAAATACAGTGGTGAAAACCTAAGCCTTTGATTGTGAATAAGGACATTAAATCTTTTGATTCAAGGCCTATTTATCATCTTTCATGGTTTTTGCGTATCAAATTTAATAGTAGTTTATTGCTATCAATGTGTTCCAGCAAATTGAGTAGTCTGTGAGACCCATGTCAAGGATTTTAGTATGAAAAACAAAAATGTCCATACCTACGTAGAGGTTAACAATGGGAATGGAAAAATCAGTACAATTTTTGAATAGTAATAATCCATAACAAAGAACTTCGCTTATCGGCAATCGTTCAAAATAAGCTGAAAACGACAATAGTGCTGCTTCAAAAACTTCAAAATCGCAGGAATCGATGGCACATCTGCAGAGATGTTTAAAAGTAGTAAGTCTCATAGAGTTTTCAAGAGATTATCCACCCCGGTGAATGGGCTATTTTAATAAAAGAGAATACGCCATACAACTACAACTTTGTTTCAGAATAAAATATTTAAATAGTAGTGAAACTTATACTATAACAAATACCCACAGCAATACCGGAACGCATAATAAATAATAAATTTACATTACATGATTTACCACATGAAAATAATTTTTGTTCAACTGTCCATAATACTCATTATTCAAAAGTACACATTTCTTAACTTTGTCTATGGAAATAAATTCAATGAAATCAAATCTTTCCAGCTATTGACTTAGATATTCGTTTCCCTTCCCTGCATTTGGTCAATATAGTGTACAACAAAAGAGTCTGCCATTCGGTGGGCTTAAAATTTTTAACTATTGTAGTTTTAGACAAAAACGTTGAGCCTTTGGGAGTTAGAACTTTCTTTTTCATATTGTGATTTAAAGTAACTTAAAAAAATTATAAATTTCAATAGTTTAAATAAATTCTTAAACAATTTTTTAGTATAAACGTGTGCTTAAAATAAATGTTAACATTCCACTCTTCAATTACAAAGTGATTGGTAGAAAAAATTTTAAAATAAAATAAATAAATTACGCCAACAAAAAAATTCTCCAATAAGTATAGAAATGATATCAACTCTAATGTACACGGCTTTACTGCCTCCGAGAAATTTTAAATTTGGGGAAGTACATGAATGTTGGAGCATTTTTTCTTTAGAAATATCGTGTGTACCCAAATACGTGTGAAAAATTTAATAGTAAATGTGAGTCAGTCGGGCAATTTTTATTTGTAGATTTTACAACTTAAAGAGTATTTAATGTGAGCTCATTTAAAACCAACCTTTTTCCAAATACAATACTTGATATATTGGATAAGATACATTTTCAATTATCTGATTTAGTTAAACAAAATGGCACAAAACATTGCTGAATATCATGTTCTAGCAGAAATGGATGTCGATCCAGATGGTGACATTCTTATAGAGCATTTTATAAGGCGCCAATTTAACCAAGAAAACATGCTTGACCTTACATTTTCCGAATTCCGACCAAAGGTTTTTGAAGTGATCGAATCGGATTATGAAGTTGAAAATTCAAACAGTGCCTTGCATGTCATTCAGTTTAATGTTAACAATTCCAGTGTAACATAAAAGTAAACGAATTATTTTACCAAATGGTAATAGATTTTCATTAATTTTTAGTTTAAAATTTTTTATTATCTAAACAAAAAATATAACCTTACTCCACAGTTGCCGATTATGGTTGTCTGCTGAAACTTGTCTATGAGTTTAGTCCAATCCATCTTATTGTCAGAAATATAAAACGTAATCAAATCAAATCCATTTAAAACTCTCATTTTCGTATTTCGGTGTTAAATCAGAATCAGCCTGATATAAATATGTACAGAATGCTACATGCATTTGCTGATCATCATAATGCACTTATTCTGGTATGCAGCTATCTAAATCCTGTAATTCAGTATTACGGAAGTCTCAAAAATTATATTAATAACGTACATACCTACATATGTATCAATAGGAAGAAGAACTCTATCAAAAAATGTGTCTTGATAAATGCACTAAACTTGTTTTTCACTTGTTTTGTTAATTACCTGACCTCACCTATGTTAATAATAAATTTATATGCAATTTTCGAACAGCTGGCAACCCTCAACTTTTTTCCGAGACTAAGTTTAATTTATCTTATACGTATACATTTATTCAAAATAAATAATTTAAAAAGATGGTAACTCTCTCCAAACGGCTAAAGATTCCTTAATTCTTAATCGTTCAATACCATTATAGTAGAAATTCAGTTAACTTACCAACAAAGGTGAATCAATGTTTTTTTATCAGGTGGCAACCCTCATATATGTATATTGCCGAATATAGAAATTTGTTTTACCACAAAACTGATATATTTCAGTAAGCTTAGAAATTGAATTAGTTTTATATTTTCAAACAGCTGGCAATACTTTTTGAACAAATTTTCATGATTAATTTTTGTATGCCTACTTCCGTTGAATCTCATACCGCGATACTAGAGCGGTAACCCTCTTTAAAAATATTTTTGAAATTATACTTTCTTAAAACTTTTAGTTTGCCACTAATATTGTAAAATTTAATTTATTTTTCAGTTTACTTAATTTTCATTTAAACAGGTGACAACTCCCTTAAATGAATCCATTCAATGATAGTCCATATAACGGACTATATACATATGTATTTGCCAAATATTTTCCAGTCGCCATATATAATTATGTATGTGATTTAAGTTATTTATATAATGGACTATAAATTTTTAAGCAGGTTGTAACTCTCCAAAACATATAGAGACGGTGTGTTAATATACTCTACGTATAGACTATTTGTGCACTAAATTTGCATTAAATTTTGTACAATTCCGTCCAGCCGTTTGGGCCTGCAAAGGTAATAGCATACTCACACACTCACTCATGCACACGCAAACTATCACATTTTTAACATTAGTAAGAAGTGCATGGACCCCTTTATGCTTCAACTTGTGCCTTCATTGTGAAGGTACAAAATTATTATTTTTCCGATATTGGCATTTCTTAAAGTTTTGGCATTTTTGATGCGCGCACCATTACAATAATAAACGAAAAGATTCAAATTATGATAATATCAATAGAAATACGCACCAGTTACCATAAATTCAACTGAAATTTGCAACAAGTAAACAAATCTGCACCCTAAAAACAGATTTTCAAAATAAGCAAAATTTGCGAGTTACAAATTCTGGATTGTTTACAGTTTCTTCCTATGTAAAATGATTGTTTATGTGTTAATGAAGTCTCAGCGAAGTAAAGAGTAGATATGTTATTGAATTGAATACATACATAATTTATAAATAGAACAGGAATAAATGCAAAAATATTATCGTTTGATTTATTTTCTTCATAGGCAAAATACTAACTTATGTTAGTCACTTTACAAGTTTTAAAAAGAGAAATACATACATACATATGTTCACGAATATTAGATGATTTAAAGTCGAAATACACTATCAAATAGTTTTGGCCATCTAGAACCTTTAAATCTGCCTACAACATGATTTGTATGTGCGCCTTTGCTGATACATTGCTGACACTCTGATGGCCTCCGCTACTGAGTTTCGTTGCTATGGGTAAACACAATTCGAAATTATGGAATGTACATATTTAATAAATAATTTCACCTGAATTATGGCATGTGTAAGTCGACGAAAGCTATTAGAGCTTTGAAATAAAAATCACTAAAGTAGAGATAATCTCGTTTCGCACCACTTATTCTGCGCATAAATAAAAATATGTATGTGATACAGTCTGAACAAAGTAATCCGAAGCCGCTTTAACTGGCATGCCAATGGCTAACCAGCTATAAGCTCTAAATGCATAAATTTCCTTATTGACTTTGATACGCGGAGTGACGTGTGGCGGCTCTGACTGGTAGCTGTTGTGGCTGGTGGTTGGAGTGCATTGATGGCTAGCGGTATGGTATGTGGAGTGTAGCATGCAACATGCGGTAAACCACGCTTGCATACACATTTCGGCTAATCTCAGTCGTGCCACACACAACAAATTTAACAATAGCAACAACATTAATAACAAGCAAACAAACAGGCACTTCAGTGGCAAAACGGAGAACAAAAAGCACTGCACGCCCCACACATAAAGCCAGCAATTATTAAGTTAGCAGACACAAATACACACACGCGCATCCATTCAAAGCCAGCCAAGAGAGTAGGGCGAGCTATGGCAAACAAAATTCATATAAGGTGTTACAATAAAGAACAACATCCGTGCTTATTTACTCCCATACATACATACATACATAAGTACATACCCACGTACGCAGTCAATGCAGCCGCCCCCGCCGCTGCTGGCATATCGACCGTTTGTGCCGAAATGTAATTTAAGTTTGTAGTTCTACGAAAACCGGCTTCTGGCCAGTTGTTGCTGACACTAAAAGCTAGAGCAAAAGTAAGCTGAAGTGTTATGCAGCGCATTGGACCAACAGTTGTTGCAATTTTCATGGAACAACTATAACAACAGCATTAGCTAGCAATAACAAACAAACAAGTCAGATTTTTACCGCTTCATGTAACAGCAACTAGCGCCAACGCCAACTTCTGCTACAGCTACAGCCACAGCCCCAGTCTTTGCTTTCGTACTTACTCAGCGTCAATAGCAGAAGCAAGTTGCATATTACCAAATTTAAGTTGTTGTTTTTATTGCTGTTCACTATGCAGCAGCACTGGAGCTGAGCTCCATCTACGCTCGCCGAGTTGTATATTTGGGTCTTTGCAAAGTCCCAGTTCATTGATTGCAAATTTGCAATTTACTGCTAACCAAGACAATGCATTTCTTGTGGCCACCAGAGTAGCAATGCAATGGAGCAGAGACAGACGCGTTGGTGGTGTGCTGTTGATACTTTCCGAACAGACGGTCATAACTGCATACAATTTTGTTGTGTACACTTGCACAGTTTAGCCTATAGTGCGATTAGCAGTGCAACTAAACTTGGAAGTTCAGTTGCAGAAACTTCACCTTTGTGTACCATAAGTATGTTTGTCGCCCTCTGTTCGTAGCAGTTGCAATGCAAAACAAACTTATCACAAACGCGCAACAACTACATACGTATTGTATCTGTCCCAGCTTAATTTCCGTCAAAATGATGTTGCAGCGAGCAACAGTTTAAGGAACTTGCGCATCCTTCATGGTATCAGTGAATTTACTTTGATACCCAGTGCATTATTGTTTAATCCCAAAATGGTAACACTAAATGAATAGGTACGTTAGTGGTGGCGTAGGTAACGAATAGTCGGAATCCATAGTCTAAGTCAAAATTTAAAAAAATTAATTCAATACTATTTTTACGGTCCGTCTAACTATAGTTCCTAAATTGGAGCGTCAAGCGTTGCGTTTTTTAAAGCCAAGAAGTTGCAGCGCGCGCTATACCCAGACAACCGCGTCAAATTTTTAACGTTTTCTCATTCTCTCAAAGCTCGTAGCTAGGTGTCTTATTCTATCTGCCATTCCTCTCTCATTTGTATCTTCTTTCTTTTTCACTTTTGTCTATCGCTCCCAACTTCGTAACGCGCTGTCAAAATTGAAAATTCCATATGCTCGGCGCTAGCGCCGCGTTATTGTGGGATGTTGCATACAAATTGTTTGGTTATTGTTTCAGAATGTAGATAATTATGATGACTAGACAGATTTAAATAAGATTTCGGGCATATGTATGTGCATATATAGTCTTAAATCTAGATTACCACATACGCTACAAGAATGATAGCATACACGATTGCGCTGATTGATCTAAAATTCAGAGAGTAGCTTGGCTCTGACGTCACACTAGATTTACTGGTGCAGAGATACGAGAGGAAAGACGTTCGTATACATGTTAGAAAGAATAAACACTAAAATGGTTAAATACGTTGGAAAGAATACACACGATTGGAAGTATACGTTCATATACGGATTTTGTACTTGTCTTTAAAAATAAGACATACAATTCGTTAAAAAAAAAAAAAAAAAAAATCTGTTGCGACGTAGAAATTCTGTCAAAATTTCCAAGAGAGTGCTAGCGGTACCAAAATCTGCGCCACCCACTGTATTCTTTTCACCATGCATACGCTATTTTTTAAGGGAGTTGCCACCAGATTGGAGGTTTAAATTTTAATAAATTTATTGTGAATTGAAATATTGCATTATGGGCGCCAAAAAAACCAGGATAATAAAGCTTCATTACCAAAATGTTTTGAAATAGACAAATAAAATGCTACGTTACAAGAGAGTGGGTCTCAAGCGGAAGAGGTTTAATAATGCTTTATTTGGAAAATATTTTTGGAGAGCTGTCACCTACACGGAAAAATGAACTAAATTTAATTATTAAGGGGATACGCCACCTTGGGACCCCGAAATCGATGCCTAAATTTAATTTTTTTTTTGCAGGGGAATTATACACCGGGAGGGAAATTTTTTGACAAGGTTTTAATCAGCATAGTATATTGAAGTTGCTTTGACATTTTTTTTATGACTATACATTGAAAATTATGGTTGAGATGATACTGTGAATATTGCCTCTCGCGAAGCGCGTGTATACCTGGTACACCGTGTAGCTGCCAAAATCTCCGTCCGACTGCAACAACCAAGTTATCGTCCTCAAAAGAAATGCACTGGCTATGTCCTACCGTAGGGATTTGCTATTTTATGGATTTTTTACGAAATTACATTAATATGAAAAAAAAGCTTTTTCAACCATGTTTTTTTTACATTAATTGTTATAAAAAAAAAAATCTATGTATTGAAAAAATCCTACGGTAGGACCTAGAGGATTGTTTTGCGAGCATTTTAGTGTAAAAAACTTTTAAATTGGTTGAAATTTGTAGGAGATATGTGGCGTACCGTTTTTAGAAAAACGCATGGCTTGAAACAACTAAAAAACAACTTTACCAATTAAAATTACGTATGATTTTATTTTTTCCGTAATCTTAGGACTATAAAGAAGCATTTTAGCCAAGAAAAAAAAAACGATTTTTCAAAAATCTCAAGGTGGCGTAACGCCTTACGTTAAATACAATATTACGAGATAGGATTTAAGCGACGTTGACTTTGCTAAAGACAAAAAAGTTTCAGCAACGAAATGTAATTAGCAATTCTTAAGTAGATGTAGATTTTTCTTTTTAGAAAAAAAAAACAAAAATTAAATGAATGAAAACAAAAATTAAATGAAATTTGTTACATTTCAACCGATTGCTGTGCGAACGGAGCCGCTTACACCTTAGTGTAGTATTTTTGGCGTAGAATACGTCTTACCTTACGGTATGGGCACCAATGTCAGGTTTTTATTGTTGTAATCTCTATTTCTTTAATTATAAGGAAACGGCTCGATTAATTTTTTTTTTTTTTTTTTGTAGTCAAATGAGATGTTAGCTTTCGTTTGACATACATTTCATGTTGGTTGATATCTTCCTAATATTTAAATTTCTCAAATGAAAATTGTATAAACACATGCACACAAATATGTGTGTGGTGTTTGGTTGAGTGTTTGCTGTTGGGCGATTTAAATGTACTCGTGCAGCCCTTTATTTGTATTGCATAATTTTAGGCGGGCAAGTTAAAGTAGAGTAAAAGAAGAGAAAATGCTGCCAAGCACTGCAAAAAAAATAATAAAATTGATTCGCGTATGTTATTTATCATTTATCTTTACTATTGATAACAGCCATTGACTTTGTTTTTGCGAGAAATTTAATTGATAATTTAAAAACATTTTTATCCTATTTTTCCTATCATAAGCTTATGTATATCATCCAAAGTAACTATCAAATAAAGAAATTCATTTGCTTGTATTATTTATCATTTATTGTTACATATGTTTTCTGTCTTATCGGATGGCGTATTCTACGTTAAACTTAATGGCCGTGTCTCTGACACTGCCTGCTTCTTTTTTTTTATTTTTACTGGGATCTTTAGCTTACCAACACATATTTTTGACCTAAAAGAGTTTTTCATAATGTTTAGCTAAGCGAAGCATAAACTCTAAACACCATATAAAAAAAATAAAATAAATAAAATCTGCTGAATTGTAACATTTTTGTGTTCGCCTGGTTCATAAGGTTCATACTCAGCGATCTCGAAACCATATAGAAACAAAGTGGTATCAAATTTGTGTTAAAGCAAATAGGTTTGTCTACCTATATTTGTAATTTAGACCAATGTGCACCACATACTTTGAAAACGCCTCTCCAGTGATAATCCATCGGACCTAGGATGTTAGCAGCTAGAACTCGCCACGAGTTCTCTGTGGTGGAAAGCCCTACCTTTGACCCAAATTCACAGCTCAGCATACAAATTTTTATTAACTTAAATTTACGTATCCTATCATAGGATCCTTATGTCTTTACACATTACAATTTTGCAATCATCTCTTCAATTTAAATGGAATAACCGATATATGAGTTGTAGCCACCAATCGAGAAGTTCCCAATTCACATATTACTTTATATTATATCTAATGTACCGGCACAAGTTCAACGCGCGATTACTTTAAAACATAAGCAATAAACAAACAACTAAAACCAAAGCACGACCAACAAAACCACAATGTAAGGCATAATCAACAAATGTGCACAAAATAAACTTAAACAATTCGATACCAGTTTATTTTCACACGAAACCGGATTAAAGTAAGCACACACTATGAGAAAAGTACAAGTTACAAGGGAATCTGTGCTTTCATTATTCGCATTATATAAGTCACCAGCTAACGATGACAAAAGTTGCTTGCAATTTAGATTTGGGTTGGTAGTAGAATTTACGATTGTGTATCTATGCGGTTATAAATATTTACGACTTATATATTGTACATACAGTATGTACATATGTATGTACTTTACATTTGCGCGTTTATTTCATTGCTTCAGTAATAAAACGTGGTGATGTGGAGTTAAATTGCAGCTAATTAGCCACAAAAAATCGATACAGGCGGTCAAGTACTGCATTATAGTTTGTATTATATCGAGCCCTATTCGCGATAAAAAGAAGTAAGCGAAGTTTTTTTTTTAATTTTATTTTTTTGAGCAGCAATGCATCTGAATACATAAGAAGCGTTTCTGCATAAGAACAATAAGAATTAAATCAAAATTTGTGCATCAGTCATATAGAATTGACAGCTTAAAATTCAACTCGGTCTCACTGCGCATATTTTACAATTATTCTAACACTTCTAATATTTAGTGCCCAATAAAACTCCAAAATTAGCAGTTGAAAGTTGCCAGCGAAAGTTGAGGCTGTTTTCAGCACATTGCAGTCTTTTTGAAATCACTTCCTAGTAATATTGACTGCATGGTGAAAATTGTACACTTAGTTACAACTTCGCAGTTTAGACAATTCGACAAGAATAAGAATAAGATCAGTTTTTCTGACTAGATATAATTTTATTACGGTAATTTCGCTAGTTAACAAACTTGCCGAATTTTACTAATTGATCATTGATGCATGCCAACATTTCACAGTGGTTGCCTTTGTGGGTAGAGGGGGACAAAATTCAAATTCTCAGAAATACGTGAACCCATCGAGACCGCATTGTGTACATTAGTATCCCACTGCAACACTCGTACTCACCTCAACTTTCAGGTAAATTAGATGCAGATATGTTATAATCCACACCCACCGCTAAGGCAAACATTTTTTGAAAATTTGTGAGTTTAATGAAAGGCATCGGTGGAGCAAATACAAAACCGCTTACTTCTAATAATGGTTCCGGTTTGTATTAGCAGTACTCGTAATAAATCAGTCATATCTTGGGTTAATATCGAAGTTTTAGTTTTTCGTAACTGCCGCAAATTAGACAATAACTCAAATTAGGTTAAAGCTTTAAACGCAATATTCTTTTTTTAATAATTAAAAATATTGTATCAATATGTAAAAAATTAAATATCCACAACCTAGCACGTTCGGGAGAATTTGAGTACCATTTTCATAATCAGCGGACCCAAATCCATATGCAGTGCAATAGACATCAAATGTAAATATAACTGAAAGTGAATGTAGCAAACATTTAAATTGGCCACATTTATTTAATGTGTATCGTAATACCTTCTACATTTTCTGCCCAACTGAGGCCCTCTTAGGCGTTTTGTAATCAAATTGATTTCTATAAACATTTTAAATTGTTATTATTTTTTTTAACAAAGGTTATCAACTAAAAAGAATGAAAATTTTTTTTAAAAGCTCCAAAATGTCTTTTATGGCATTTCAGTGCCTGTAACTCAAAAATCTCTATCAGGAAAACGCTTCTTTGGAAAAATTGGTATAAACACAACTTTTTAATGAAATGCAGAAATGGCAGAAATGCAAATATTTTGTGAATAGCTTACTTATGTACTTACTTAATTGGCGCTATAACCGCTTAGCCTATTTCGGCCGAACTTCTCCTACAATTTGTGGTGTGCGTCTTGATGTTGTAACACAAATGTTGTATTATGTATATTTATAAAAAAAAATACTTAAAATAAATTAGTAAACGTATGTTGCAAACAGTATGACATTGGTAACTCTGGTTACTAATACTGTATACTTATGTGCACAAATAAAATGATATTAAGGAAGATCTTATCCTCTTCTTGTCGATTTGACGTCATAAATGTATTTTTCTTTTATGATGAAATTTTTTACAGTAACCAAACCTTCAATCGTTCTTTTCCGTTCTTCCTATTCGTTACAATGTATTCGGTGCTCTCTCATCTCTCACTTTTATGCTGTCACTTCTCAGTAGCTCACTAATATTGTCTTCAACCGTTCTTGACACGGTGTACTGAATACTGAAGGTGACGCCTTTAGAAGTACCGCTACTTTGGTTTTGCCGGGTTTGACAATTCTCAACTTCAACTAGACAAAGCTTTTTTCACAAATTAAGAAAAAGAGACACTTTTTTTAGTATTTTGCGAATTTATTTATTAAATGTCTGCCTATAAATTCATATTTTACACTTTAGAACAATTAGAACACGTTTTTCAATGAAATATTGGAAGTTGTTCAATTTTCTCTCTCCCGTATTCTTGTTTACTAAAGGCGAAATCTGTCATTTCACCGCGGGAAGGCGCAATCTTGTATTCTATCATTCTTGCGTTCTTGAAATATCACATACAAATATATCTCTGCGTTTTTGTCAAAACAACTGATCTAGAAAAGCTAAGCATCATTAGAGAAACTTCATTCGAATTAAGATTTGTTTTGTTAAATGGGCACAAATAAGTATTTTCTATAATTTGCTTCTCTTTTCTTTTTTTATATGTTATAAATTGGAAAATTGGCACTCCCCGACTAGAATTTTGGAAGTTTCAGTGCTAACCCAAATGTGTCGATAGAAAACTTAGTGTTAAAAAAATAGGAAAAAATTGGTATTGAACCGAGTTTCGAACATGTATTTGTATTTAAGTACTAGAATCGTTTCATTCCAAAACTCATTTCAATGCTCCAATCAAAACGGAGAGCGCCGTAATCAAATACGATTTCTAGGTACGCTACCTTCACTATGGTATGAAAATCATGTCAGCAAAATTTAACATCACGTTGGCAATGGAAGCAAAGTTTGATCTCCCCTGAAGAGAAAACTTCTCTTCGACAAAACTTCTGATATTGTATTTAAGCGGAGGGTTCTAAAAAATAGGAGTTTCTAGTACTATGTTAAAGAAAACTCGCAACTATATAGATCAATTTGAGGCAGACGGGAGATATATTACCAGTGTATAAAAACATTGCAATGAGCTGATTGGATCTAGATCAAAAAATCAACCATCTAAAAGAAACTGATACTTGGTAAGGGCATATGAAATAAAAGTCGGCTACCTTTTCTTTTCTAAAAATAAATTCGCTTTATACACCCAAAATGCGCTTTATATGCACCAAATCTAGCTCTATGAAAATAGGGGAGAACCTGTCCTCAATTTGAAGCTGTAGGAGATAATAAGGCACACAAAACTAAATCGCGCCCGTACCATCTCAAATAAGAGCATACAATTTATGAAAAAAAAACCTGTGCCTAACAATATTTTACGTTCTCCTCAAAGTAAGCAAAACAAAGTATGCGTTATGTAAATAATTTGAGAAGTAATTGGCAAATCTGACAGCATTTGTGAATATTAGATACGCATAACATCACAGTCAGAAAATTTACAAATGTCAGAGCAATTCAAAAATTTCTTCATTAGGGTATTAAATATATATTGATTAAATTTTTTAATTATTAGTAATTCTTTTGCCAGAGTTATTTTTTTATAAAAAAAAAACGCATCTTAATCGTAATAAAACATTTTTTTAAATAATATAAATATAAAAATATTCGTTTAAATTGTAAAAAACAGTTTTACTCTCTATAGTTACTCTGATTCCCTTGCTCTAGTGATAATATTTCGAAAATATTTGTACTCACCTCACTTAACGACTGGTGCTCCTTTTTACTCGTTCGTACTTGCTCCCTCTTAGTAACTACATGCATGCAAAAGTAATTAATTCTGAAAGAAACAGAAACAAAAGACAAAAGTTGAAGTTGAAGTTGAAGTTGAAGTTTAAGTAAATAAACATTAATAATGTTATTGCAATTTAGTGGCATTCAAAACTGAAAACTTTTCGGCACTGCACGCAATGGACCACAAATTGTGGCACAAACTTGCACTGTCGCACTTGAGCAATTGGCTATGCGTTAGCAATGGACCTTCCCCTCTAATAACAGTTATAGTAATTCGTAGTAGTTATTTATTGCAAAAGCAATAAGAATATAAAATCTCAACTAACAACAAATGTACAAACTTGGTATGCAACACGTGCAACCAGATAACACAACTAAAAACCACCAGCCACAGGAATAAAAAAAAATAAATAAATAAAAATGTATCAAAAATGTTCCAGCTCCCAGCAAAATATGTAAGCAATGCTATTGGAATGATTGCATGAGTGCGACAGGAAGTTGAAAACGTAGCAAAATTGTAGGAGAGCAAATTTATTTCAAAACTTTGAAGCGAGGTGGGAGCAAAAAGTTAGGTAAAATGAAGCGAAACATGGCACTAATGACGCACTTTTGCCGCTTTGTCATTTACTGGACGCTTTGTCTCGATATAATTTTTTTATTGCCAGTTGTTTTTCTTTTATTTTTATTTTTATTTTTTAACTATATCTGGCATTGCAGCTTTTTACTTTTCTCTATACTCATAATTTGCATAAACAAAGCTATTATTTGCGTTCCGGTTGAAAGCCTTTGAGTAATTTCTTTTTCATGGCCTGATGCTTTATATGTAGGTGATTTACTTCAAATTGTCAGCGGGCTGACATGAAATCGGGGCAAGGCCGGAAATACATTTATTCCAAGCAATATTTACATTTATGCATTTATAAGCAATTAAATCAGCTGTAGTTATAGTGCGATCAAAAACAAGTATTTAGTATATCAAATTGCTTCTAAAAACCAGGTGGGTTTTGATGGATGCATATTTTAGGATCAGATTGGCTTATCCATTAAAGTATTTAAATCAAATTAATTTCTATCTATACTATAATAAAGTGATGTCTGTACACTGAAAATTTCTTTAAAAAATTACCAAAGGTCATGCAGGGATTGCAATTCCGTTTTTAGAATTTTGGTCTGTCCGTTTGCCTGTTTGAACGCAGTAATTTAATTTTCATTGGACTTTAAATGATAGCTGGCAGTAAACTCACGCATACTACAGGGTATATTTTATCAAAAAATATTAAATTAAAAAAAAAAAATGGCCCTGAGCTCATAAAACTTATTGTTTCATAAAAAAAATAATAATATATCAAAAATCATTTTCCTTTGAATAAGTTTTTTTTTCAACTACGTAGTCGTTCATAATTGTAGTTGTTGATTTTTTGTTTCATTTTGAACTTTTAATGAAAATAAGCTGCCTATATGTAACTCTCTGAATTTGGTATCCCAACAAAACTAATACGGCTATGTAAAATAACACTGAGCAACACCTCCACCTCCGTCAGATTGGGAAGGAAACCAAACGAGGTTTCAGTGACTCTCTTTCGTGCGCCTTCTTGAACCTTATGTTAGAAAAGAGAATTCGAGCTGCAGAACTGAACCGTTTAGGTACCACATTTTAAAGGAGCGTGCAACTTCAGGCAAATGCTGATGATATCGATATCAAGTGCTACTTTGGGCTGAGTAGGTTATTACGCAGTAAATCCTTCTCTCGACGAACCAAACTCACCTCTATAAGCCTCTGCAGAAGCAGGGACGCTGAAGAGCTGTAGGAACTTTACCGCGACATAAAGGTATCGGACGACCTCCTCAGCATTGGAAGGATCAAGTGGAAAAGGACTTCACGTTGTTGAACTCGGCCAAAATTGCTTAAGCGGTTATAGCGCAATTAAGTAAATAAGTAAGGAAAATTAATGTTACTTGGTACTTATGTAGTTTGAAGAATGACGCCAAACGGGATTTTGACAAACAAAACAAGCGTGACACGAGTGGCATAGCAAGTACAATGAAATCTTTAGAGGCAAAGGGCAGTACTGGATTAGTCTTGACTGTCAAATCATTCTATAGATGGCCAATTTCAGGTGGATGTATTTATATATTTAAAAATCCTACGCAAAAAAAAACGGATTAGGTGTTATACTGAAATTTCCCATGTATTTTCTTAAGCCTTATTCATAATAACGTAGGGTTTTCACTCCCCAGCACTATATCTCGAGTTGGATATCATTTCACCGAATTGCCTCAACTCGCATATTTTTCCGAGTTAGAGTTGTTGCTTTTTATGCAATTCGTTATCCTGCCTGGTCTTCTTTTGCGGGTCGGCTACAAAATAAACGGGCCAATTATTTCAGTTGATTTAACTATTTTATTAAATTTCATTTAAAAAAGTGGGAACTCTTCTTAGAATATAACTGTATAGTTTCTCCTAGGGAAACTATTAGTTTGCCTCTCATATATAACTCTTTTATATACCTTGTGTATAATTTAATTCAGTTCGACTTTTCAGGCAGGTGGCTACCCTTTTCTGCTCAGAGGAACGAACCTTTTGATGTTCATATTCTAATATTTTAGATACTTATAAACAATTTAATAAAATCTTGCGTTTCAGAGAAAGACGAACCGTTTAACACCCATTTTTTTATATTTGTATTTAATTGAATAAAATTTGAAATTTCAAATATACCAAACATGCAAACAAAATTTTATAAAAGAACAAACACCGTGAAACGAAATTTTTA
Organism: Anomoia purmunda; assembly: GCA_951828415.1. NCBI lineage: Eukaryota > Metazoa > Arthropoda > Insecta > Diptera > Tephritidae > Anomoia > Anomoia purmunda. Next base: position 56,773,235 of record OX639993.1, read on the forward strand.
TTTACAAGATTACAAGTATACTGTATGTTACAAGTCGGTCATGATTACCGTATATTTCTAGAAATATAAATTTATATCTATATACACTTGATATTGGGTTGCACACTGTTCACTTATAGTCGTGTTTTGGTTGTGTATTTGAAAAGTTGTGCAAAATGGCAAATAATCGGAAGAAATTACCGCGTGATCAAAAAATTCGCATATTGGCATTAGATGAAGAAAATTTATCTTTTCGACAAATAGCAGCTAGAATTGGTTGTAGCCATTCAACTATTGTTCGTCTTTTTCAAAACACAGAGAATAGTGATGTGATGGAGCGTAAAAAGGGATCATGTCGTCCTCGAAAGTCAACTGAGAGAACAGGCAACATACTGCGGCGGATAAGTTTAAACGACCACTTTAAAAGTGCACTTCCTATAAGGGCGGAGGTGCAATATTTTCAACAAGTGGATTTAAGTGTCGAAACCATACGCCGACGGCTTAGAGATGTGGGTTTATATGGAAGACAATTTTTTAGTACCCGCAATTAAAAAGCAATATTCGTATACGGATCGCCTAATCTTTCAGGGTGACTCAGCGCCATGCCATCGTGCAAAATGGGTAAGTTTTGATTGGAAAGAAATCTTGTGAAGTCTTGGCCCATACATTTAACGATCTAGGGATTCATCGCTTGGATTGGCGTGGAAACTCGCCAGATTTAAACCCTATTGAGGAATTATGGCACATAATGAAGTGTGAAGTTGCTAAACAGAAGCCAACAAATAAAATTCAATTGATAAAGATTTTAGAACTGGTTTGGTATGGTCCCGTTATAAGGAAATCAATTAAGGCCCAAGAGAATTCCATGCCTTCAAGAATTAAGGGAGTTATTGAGGCTAAAGAAGCAACGGGCGGAAAAAACTAGTTCCGGAAAGGCCAAGTTTCCGAGCTATAAATAAAACTATCAAATAATATCTCTATATATGTATGTATATATATATTTATGTAAAGGGTAATTTTTTAGCTATTTTCTTTTTGGCAACACTGGTTTCAACGCTCACGCATGTTTCATATCTTGTGTCACTGTCACACATCTTCAGTTTGGCCTATAATTTAACCATGAAATATCTTGCGACGACCAACACTTTCAAATTATTGAACTTTATTATCAAAATGCGTGTTCTGTTTAGAATGTTCATCGCGCGCTCTTCTATTTTATGATCAGTTCCATTAACCTACTGAGGTAACAATTCGGGCTACATAGTGAGCGAACTGAGGAAAATGTCGCAACTGTAATGGCCAGTGTTATTGATGACCGTGCGCCGTTCGCAGTAATTGGGTCTCTGTTACTCGACTACGTGGAAAATTTTGCGGTGTGAAGCCTTTCAAAATACAACTCGTGCAAGAATAGAATATCAACTTTTTTATCGAAAAATCTTGTGCGATAATCAGAGATGAGGATTGAATGCAGCAATTCATCCAGCAAACGTCACTGCTTGATGTGGATTGTGGGCTGGCGGCATCACGGGACGGTATTTCTTCAAAGAAATGGTCACCTACATCGCGCGATTTAACGCCTCTAGGCTATATTTTGTGGAGCTATGTTAAGACTCATGTGTACAGCGACAAGCCTACTTCGATTGACGCATTGGAAGCCAACATTGAAGCATTTACATATTTGTGAGATACCGGCGGAAATGTTGGAAAGAGTATGCCAGCCGCTGCCAACATTTGCATGAAATAATACTCAAGCATTTCTTTTAATTTAAAATTTCTGATAGTTCTTTGAAAATCACCCTTTATATTGTATACAATACTTGGGTAGCGGACGAGGCTCACGGAAAACAGATCTGTTTTATGGTCCGCATTAAGGACTGTTGATCTTGGTCGGAGAAGCCGAGTTTCCGATCTATATTACCACAGTCAATACTTCAATGTGAGGCCGGAAATACCTAGGCTCCGCTCTGCCCTGTCGTGAACTGCTGGACATGGTCGGAGGGGCCGATTATCCGATCCATCCTCGTAGCATCTTCATGGGCTTTCGCTTCTTGAACGGATGAAGAAGCCTAGTTTCCTTTGCGAGCCTTTATATCAAACAGCTTTGAAACTAGCAAAATTGTACGTTTCTTACCTATGCCGGTAGTTTGTTAGAAGGTTGTCTGATTACTGTTATGCAGAAAGAATGTATTTTCCGTTGTCAATAAGAGTTATTTTCAAATTTTTTTTACGTGGCTTCATAATTCATTGACTGATACGAACTAATATTTTTGCAATAAAACTGTTGTCTATTTATTGTTGTGCTTAGAGGATTTTTACTAAATACAATCTAACAACCAGAATTTTAAAGTACTTGCAGTTTGTTTGAACAAAATATTTGAGGAGATTTACTCTAGTTCTTACATAGAATTTAAAGCTTAAAAAAGTTCTTTGTATATATATGTATATATATATACTAGAAGACCCCGGCAGGCATTTTCCTGCCTATATTCGCTTATAAGTTGACCCTTTTGAAAATATACATAGGTATGCACGTTGTTCTCGTCGAGGCAAAAAGTTTGACACTCAAATTTTAATATTTTTTATCCTTAATTAAATTTGACCCTCTACAAAATTTACCTAAAAACATTCTCATAGCGAAGCGAACTATTACTATTTCATATAGCTTGTGTATAATTTAATTAAATTCAACTTTTCAGCCAGATGCCAACTTTCCTTAAAATATAGATAAGCCTTCTTCTCAGCGAATCGAACAGTGTGGCACCCATATTTTCATATTTCACACAGGTTAGGTTAGAAGGAATGCAGCCATGCAAAATTACGGATGTACGCGTAGTCGAACAACGCCACAAGGGGTGAAAGGAGCCTTAGAAGGTGAACTACACGGCGCTTTACATAGTGTAGAAAATCGGGAATGCTCGCAGAGTCCAGGGTGGTCAAATAGTCTAGAAAGTACCAACTTAAGAATTGGTTCGGGTATTGGGCAAGGCGGGGCAGTGGTAGAGATAGCGTTTGATGCTCTCCACTTCCAATATCTTTCCGTGTATGGCCAAGAGGCACTGTCTGGTTATTATCCCGACCATTGGTCTGAGAGAAGGGCAATCAAACCGATGAGAGCTTTGAATCGCTTTTCGTCAACCTAGTATCTAGTATTCACCTCGGCGATGAGTTTTGTCTTCAAACTGTGTTTGCAGGAAGTTGGACGCATGTCGGCATCGATGGCAGAATTTAAAACAGATAATTCCTTTCCCTAGCAACACGTTTGCAAGGCAGTTACCGGTAATGCCACTATGCCCAGAAAGTCATGCAACTATCACGGACAATTAGACGTGACCAGATTGAGAGAACTTTTGGATTCCATAGCTACACTGGGCGTTGTTTCGTGAGAATTTAGAGATTTAATAGCACAGTGAGGAGCGGACATTGTCAGACAGAGAGCAGCACCCATTATAGCATTATCTCGTTAAATCTGGCAGCATTGCATCCGGACAGAAATTTGCATATAGATATATACTATACATATATGTATATGACACAAATATTTTTATTCATTCTTAAATCCATGGAAACCCCTTAGTTTTGAAATAATTTATCATTTTTATCGTACAAACAATCAAATATTTTTATGCTATTATTTCATTATTTCATTAAAAATGACTACGATAGTAATTTTGACATTGTTGGAAATATCAATTTTGCCAATTAGAACAAAATCAGACATTCGTGAAAAAATTATCAATTCGAAAAACTAATCAAATTATATGACGCATGAAAGTGGCGACGGCGTGGAGGGCTATGGAGGCGAAAAAATCTTCTAATTCCATGACACGCTCCGGAACGTGAAGAATGAGTGTACAAAATTTCACGACGTTTCATTAAGTAGTTTAAGCGTGATGATCGCACGACAGGACAGATTTTCATTTATATTGACATTTGGGGAGATATTTACATATACGAAATTAATATAAAAGTATTAACCCTCTGCTATCCTATGCTGCCCTTACGTGGTGCGTTTCTGCTAAAAAAACGCAAAGCCTTGGCGGGGAATTGGACAATTTTAATTCATTTAAAAATTGTATAATGATTTACTTTCAATTTGTTTCTCTGTGAAAAAAAGTAAATGCGGCCATTATGATTTACAGTAGTTTTTGCTATAATATACTTCAAGAAATTATTCAGTATATAACGAATTGGATACATTTCTCAATGAACATCTGTATTTTTGAACATTGGTTTGAAGCCTATATTTCTGTTGATAAAATTTCCTTAAAATATCTGCCCGCTCCTCCATCGTGTGTGTCTAGTGGACAAATGTTCAGTGGTGCAGGTCAAATTTATACCAATAGGCGGAATGGATTGCAAGGTGGGAATGCCTATAGCCTATTATTTTTACATTACAATATACAATTATTATATTTTAAGCAATAAAGTTTTTTATTGATGTTTTTACAAAAATATGTATGTTTAAATGATGAACTGAAATGTATAAGATTTTAATTAACGCAACCTTTTTTAATACGAATAATAAAAATCTAGAGTTATTTAAAATTCATTGATTATTGAATATTTTAGACCTTGAATATTGGCTTGAAATTGGCCAAAACCAACTGTGGCACTCCCCATACAAACCTTTGCATGCGGAGTTTAGATCATCCAATACTTTGGAATGGTGTAAGGCTTATTATAACAAAACGTACACTCAATATAATTGAAGCAATGATTTTATCGTAAATTTTTGAATATCACAGCGTTTTCATACCAATTTGATTAATGATAGCTACGTCTATGGCTTTCAAACGTCTGTACTAACTTCCAGTTCGATTGGCTTTAGCTCAGCAACAAGGGCAGTCATTAGTAAGAGTTTGAGTAAATATTGACAATTCATGCCCCATAATTGTAACCTGCTCTAGAGTTGGGGCAGCAAATGACCTTTATCCGCCTTAATGTCATTTTCCCATTCACAAATTTCCCTGTGAGTTCAGTTTGAAATCACTTACTTGATGCTTCCATTTTCACATTCACATATATTTTTGTGATTCGAATACGGTACAGATGTTGGCAGTGAAATGAAAAGTAAAATGCAAAAGGCATTTAAATGTCTAATTATTTTCGACTGTAATATTTTTAAAAATACTCATTGATATGACGTTTTTGAATCAGTACTCTATTGCAATATAAGTATTTTTTAAATTATTTGCTGGTGGTAACTCAAAAAAAAAGCAAACCCAAACCGTAAGGTGAATTTCAACAACAGCGGTTAGTTAATTGCTACAGCGATACCAAGGTGGAAAATTCGTGTGAAATTGAAAGCGAAATTTTTAAAATCAGGAATGGTGGTATTGAAATGTGAAAATGGAATGTATGTTCCAAATAAAATCACAAGAAACGTAAAATATCCCATAGTATTTACCAATACACCTAACCGAAAAACCATAATTTTTTTTTGTTTAAATCCTGGCATGGCCAAGCTTGCCTTTAAAATACTTGAAAAAAAAACTTTTATTAAAATCACAGGAAAGATTATCTGCAGAAAAGAAAAGAAAACGGTTTTTTTTTTAAATTAAAAATACTGTATATAATGTGTGTTAACTCGCGGTACTTAAAATGCAGTTAGCGAGTTTTTGTTCTAGCACACACATTACTTTTTATCCATGTCAGTTATTTCGATGATGACAAGTCCGCCAAGCCCAAAGCCTTTTAAAATGATGCTATATTTTAAAACTTTCCCCAACCATAAATCCTAAATAAAATTCTTGAGAATAGTGTCACAATACTGTAGAATTACCCTATGTTCGTATATGTACATATATGTATACATCCAAAAATTATTGCGCACTTGGAAGGAAATGGCTGAGTCAGTGACAGAGGACTAACAAAAACCACGTCGAATGCACCGCAGCTCAAAATTTACAGCCCATTGGACTCGGTTGCCCGCTCTACTCCCACTGGTGGTCAGTATAATAGCAAAGCCAAATAAAATAGTGGAGCTTCTTCAATTGCTCAAATTACCTAGAAGTTTTCCTACTTTGCAATGCAAACGTTTTTCCACTATTCACAATAGATACAGAGTGGCCTATAAGCCTCACCTGTGCTTATATACAAACGTACGTACATACATATGTGCACAGGCGCACCCAAAGAGGGATTGGCGGTTCAAACTCAAAATGACTTTATCTGCTCAGCATACAGAAACCATTAACCACTTACTTACGCATTGGGTTCAAGCAGTAGGTACTGCATTTGTTGCTGAAAAGATTATTTCAACAATTTCAAATACAGCGTACGCTAAGATTAATAAAATATTGGTGTGAATTAAAATTTTTTTATTGTAATAAAATAATGGTTTATATTAAAATAAATGATGAATCTTACTACTTTCGATAACCGGTAGATACGTGGGGAATTAACCTCACGTAAAATTAGTCCCTCTCAATTTTGTTTTGTAACTGTGTTGTTATTGAATCCATATCGAATTGTTAAAAAAAATTTTTGGTAATCAGTCTTATTTACAAAACAAAGTCTAAAAAGTATGCGCCGAATTAAATTTATATTTAAGAATATTACAAGAAATGGATTGAAAATATAAAAATATGAAATTCAAAAAACTGTAAAAATAGATTATATTATTATCACATTAGATATAACTAGTTTCGGAATAAATGACAGTTTTTCAAAAAATGATCAAGGAAATCGATCAGTACATATTGTTTCGAAATCAACATTTTTAAATTGATTTTTTTTAATCTTATATTTCTAAAGTGTTTAGAAATACAAGAATTACAAAAAAAGATCCAAGTAGGTAAATTTTTCTCAACTATGGCCGTTTAAAAAAAGGAGCATTGTTTTTCAAAACTCGATAACTCGAAAACGTCTAAACAAAATAAATGACAAACAGCCAGGAAGGCCTCTCTCAAATCGGAAATACTACGTACATATATAAGGGTTAAATCAACATACCTCTTGCAACAAGAATTACGTTCAGCGTTTCATCGTTATTTTTTGCTGAAAAAATGATCGCTGTTTTTGGAGTTTTATTTACTGCTTAAGAAATAACGAATATTTCTTGAGCTTTATTTTTTTAAAGTAATTGTTATTTCTTGAGTTAAATTTATCGTTTAGAAAATAAAACTTAATTTTTAGGAGTTTTTCAAACAAATTTAGTTTTATTTTTTGAGAAAAAATTAAAAAGAAGTATGTTTTTTTAAATAAATAAATAATTGAAGTTATAACCTTTACGGTTCCTAAAATATATAGAATTAAAAGCTGATATTATCTGTAGCGCATTTGCAGTATGCTTTGTTGGCATACATTTGGAAGTGTAAAACCCCCACAAAAGGGGATTCTCCGTGCGCTACTGCATACATACATACATACATAGATACATACATACATACATGTATATAAGTATGTTTTCCATAAATATGTAGCATATCATTGTTTTCGTTTTTGTCTTTTACAATCAGTATGGCCGCTCCTTTGCCACTGCTGCTAGTTTGGTCATTTTCATTTCTCGGCGGAAATTTACCATATGTTGTTAAATTTTTAATGAAATTTTAGTACCATATGGTGGCAAAAGCAACAAGAACATCGATTCCTGTTTTTTTTACTATTTAAACAAGCCGCCTATGTGGAGTTCTAATGTATGTATATATGTAAGTGCACAGATACATACATAGTACATACATATGTATGTAGCTATGTAAAAAGTGCGAGAATATATTTACAATTGACCAATATGCACACTTGGAGGAGAGTTTAGAAGGATTGTTTGCAAGGATGCATGAAAGAATGAATGAATAGATGGGCGAACAAGCGGACGAAAGGATTCATAGTTTGTTGCCTGAATATACTATGCACTCTTTTCAGTTTATATTTACAAATTTTGTTTCCACAAAAAAGAGCCACTCGAATCCACATCTCGTACTGAATGTGGCTCTCAGCTTTCAATTTGTGTCGGTGTGCATTGGGTACTGTGGAGATAGCCGCCTGCAACTGCATACAATGTGTGTGTGTTTGTATTTATGGATGTACATTTGAAATTTCTTTGGAGCTTTGAATTCCTCCATGTTTGTATAGATACACTACATGTTTATACACATATTCGTTTGTATATAAGTATGTATGTATTTGTGTGCATGCATCACCTGCTGTGGTACCGCAATTGCCCAGTTTACAGCCTTGTTGTGTTTTACTCGAATGCTTTTTAAAAGCTTAAATGAAGGTAGCAACGAAGAATGGATGACTTCATTAAAATGCAAGCACTCCAATGAGGCCAAACTGACCACTTATATGCGGTTCCCAGTGATATTCTTCTCCACTGCAGGTAGCCGTATTTTATATATTTAAATAGAATTCGGGATGAACAAAAATTTAAGAATGATGTTTTCATATTTTTTATACAATGTGTATTTTATAAATTCTTCTTAAATAGCTGAAAGGCTCTAATTCAACGAGTATCCTTTTCAGGTCGAGAGTCTTACGCAAAAATAGCAGACTCTTTATGGCGCTTTGAGTATCAGAACAGTTATTACAATTAACTCTTTTAGCAAATAGGAGGGGGAACTTTCGAGCACATTGGACTGTGGCCTTTTCGGAGTCAAACCTGCACAAGTAATCACATTTATGAATTGCAAATAGTAAAATATTTTATTTCATTAAGCGTCATGAGTTTGAGTGCAAATGAGAAAATTTTGGAAAAGGTGCACGAATTTTTATATTTTACGCCAATATTTGTTTTTTTTTTTCTGATACGTAAGAGATTTGTGAAGTGAATTTAATTAATATTTAAAAGTGATAAGTTAAGTTAACTAACGGTAACTCTGAAACTTCGAAAGGAGTTGTAAATTGAAGAATATTCAAGAATTTTAGATAAGAAAACTAAATTAAGTAAATTAAAACACATGATGTACATTTGACATTTTTGAAAGTGGAATTTGGATAAGAATATACTCTGAAGTACAACGAAAATCCCATTTCCTATTAAAGTGACAGAAAGGTATTGTTTTGCCACTACGCTTATAGCCAACGTAGTCACACGTATAAAGAGTGTTGGGGAAAAGGACGGATTTTTAAAACAAGTGAAAAATGAAGTGAACCGATTAAAAAATATTCTTCATAGTCAGGCATTTGTTTTCACTTACAGTTTTAATCATAGCCCGTTTAGTGACAACATTCTCGAACAAAATGAAAACCATGACTGATGCTTTTTGCGACTAATTGAAAGAAAAAATGATCGTACGGCCATCATTTAAATTTTTAATTTATATGAAATGTGTTTGGGAACGTCTGATTTATTTATATATTTCATCGAAATAATTTATTTATAGTAATATTTATCAAAACCTTACAATAAAATACTATTTTTAAAAGCTCGGTCCCTTCCCAAGTACTTATTTTGAACAGTTTTATCATATGAACTAAACAAACGTGAACTCAGTTAATTGCAAATGCTTGCCTTGTTTTAAACGTAATTTGGTATTATTACAAGTAAAAATAAAATATAAAAAATATACATTATATAGTTGTCATCCTTAACTTATATCGTATTAACAATACTAGATACATCTATATACATACGAGATTTGCCTACAAGTACATATGTATATATATATATACATACAAATAAACTATTTGAATAAAACTTTGACGTATGTATCTGTTAAAACAATACAAGGAACTATAAAATCTGGAGTTGAAAATAGTTTGTATAGTTTTTATGTAAAAATTATTAAGGACAATATTTTTTAATAAATAGAAATTGTAGAGAATTTTGTTGGGCAAAAACGATATGAGTAAATAGAAATAAGATATGTGCCTGTAATTATGCGCAGCGAAATAAAGTTAAAACTGCCAATTTGGAAAGTCGTGGGGTCCTCACGTTGTCACAAAAAATATATTTTTAAACAGGGCGTGTCTAATTACATAAAAAAACAATAAAAAGTTACCATGAGAAGAGCAATTGATTTGAAAAATTGTATGCCGCTGAACACTAAAATTAGTATCATTTAAATCGTTTTCCGGGATATAGACAAACCCCCTGTTTTCTAAGTTTTTTTTTAAAGATAGTGGCAAAAAAGCTCCAGAACAGCGAACAAAACTACCCTTCTATGGATACCGTTTTAATGATACATACAGTCTCCTTGCGTCGATCTATTTCTTGGACAAATCGGAATTGCGGTTTTTGCGATGTTTAAATAAAAAAAAAACGAAACTTTTGAAAGATTTTCATTACTATTGATAAAATTTGTAAAGTAAATCTTTAAAAATGGAGAAAGGCGATTTTATTTAAAAAAACGTGGCGGATAAGAGCGCCCCAATCGGGGAGAAAATGTAAAAGTTTTTACAAATAAAATAAAAGCGTCAAATGTTCAATCGCCGAAAAATCCTTTGCAAATGGAGAAACGATAGAAATCATTGTAACAAATAAACAATTTTTCTAGAACGCACATTTGATAAAATATCACTTTTTTAAATGGATTTGGAAAATAGCTGATTTTGAGAGCCAGGGTTATGCAGGCTTGTTGTGAGCTTGTTTGAACGTACAGTATATCTCCGAATCTAGTCTGTTACCAAACTGTACGAAATTTGGTATACATACTGCATTTTAAGTCAAAAGCAAAATTTCGAAAATTTAAATATCGGATAAAAACTACGCCCACCTATCAGGTAACCGTAATTTTCAAAAATTATATATCTAGGTATATCTAAGTAATATGCAGGATGAGGTTGCAGAAGCAAATACAAGAAATGAAAAAATTGTTGGTAATAGGCATGGCACCGCCTACTTTAGGGCAAATAGGTATATCTCAAAATTAGTTACCAGTCTCCACCAAATTTAGTACAAAAAAAAATTAAGATTTTATATGTTATTAAATACAATTTACTTGACACCGTCGTGACACCGTAGTTCAAATATAGTAAGTATGGGAGTGAAATTTTTAAAAATAGTAGTACAAAAGTCACAAAAATTTAAAAAAAAAATGTTGGAAAATGGGTGTTTTTTTTAATTAAATCAATAAACGTGTTTTGATCTAAAGGAAATATGTATATATCGGATTACATATATCTTCCACAAATAGTTGGGAAGACATGGTGGATAGCGGAGTATTTAAATTTCGGTTACACCCGAATGAAAGGTATTTTAATTGCATGTACAATAAAACTTATTGTATTTTAAAAGTATTCTCTCTAGCACAAGAAATGTTATATATCTTTGCGATCCTGGATGAGGAGTCGCCATTCTGCACTTGTTGCACTTTTGCACATAAAAACTTTCTCATAAATCAAACGAATTTTAAAAAGTGTGTGCTTATATTAATTGTAAGCTTATAAGCTTGAGTCAGGCATAGAAATAACTTCATTACATTTGTTACAAAAGCACGAATTTAATTTTTAAGAACATTCCAAAAATATTCCAGCTAACTTGTTAAGGAATACTAAAAGTGCTGAGAGTTGTATTTATAGCAAAAGCAAATAAAGCTGCAGTCAAATAAATTAGCGAACAAATGTTACTAAAGCCACAGATAGAAGTAAACAAAATATTTTATGAATGATAAACAAAACTAATGACATGATTTTTGTTTTTTAAACTGAAAACAAAACTTTGTTCATCAGTTTTCTTAATTGAGAGAAAAGCAAAGCTAAGCATATAAGTTTTCTTTTACAAACAAGAAATGAGATTAGAAAAAATGGAAAAAATATAAAGTCGCGCACAGACTTGAATATAAGAATGTGGGTATACCGTTTTGTATCCACTTTAATAGCATCAAATTAAAACTAGTCGTAGGTTTGCAGTCGATATTTTAAGAAAGTCCATGTGTATGGTTTGACTTTGTTAGAATCTAGTAAACTTTAAAAATCTGCTGCAAGTAAGTGAAAAACAAAAAACAGATGGCGGGACAATAAATGCGGTTGCCTAACATTTCATACGATCCAGTGCTACCTTGAAGGGCAATTTTTTCAGAAATCTGAATATGACAGATTTTACATAAGTTCCTATTTTAGTTAATAAGTGCATTGACGTAATCACACCACAATTATATTTAGTAATCCCTGAAATAAAGGCATATCTAGTTTGAATTACGTTTAACATTTTAAGCTCAACTGAAAGTTAGTTAAAAATCTGTTACAAAACGGACACAAACAAACAGAAACGAAAACTATATAACAAAAATATTTTAAATAAAAGGAGTTTATTTTGGATTAAGCAGACATTTAGAATCCACCTTAACAGACAGCAACCTTCTGCAGTTCGACCTGAGTCAGGCATCACCGAACGAACGCACCTAAATCAGCGAATTGCCTGCCGCTCGTGTATTTGTGGAAAAATACGATTATTGCCAACCTCGCGTGGCTATGTGCTGGTCTAAATGCACTAACATTTCGTGCATCTACGTCGTGCTAATGCACATTAGTATCCTGACAAATCATGAGTTAATGCAAGTTAAGGATGCAATCTGTCTTGCCTATCACTCTTCAATTTTTTATTTCATAAGCCAGTTTTCATCTTGCAAACAATTAGGAAATTTGTAGCTCATTCAGCATGGCATTGCTTATGTTAGATATACTTCTTCTTTTACGCGGTCTTGGAATTTTTAAAGGACGCCTAACGAAATAAATTTATTAGTTTAATTATAAAAAAAATTCTATTAAGCTCTTAGGTCAAGCTACACGAAACAAGCAGCATAAAATGCTTCCGTTTTTCCAATATCATTAGTTATTTGTATTCGTACAGACGAAAAACTTCAAATTCCTATTTCATTTCCATTGTATTGCATTTTCAATGGCACATACAAGTGTACCACTGCTGCAGTGCAAAACAAATTAGTCAACAAAGGATCTACTCAGTTCATGAGCTGGTATTAAATGGGGGAAATATTACCAGTTGGACTGTGGCTCAGTACCGACTCCTTTCGAAGCTCAGAATACTATTTAGTTTTAGTCGCAGGCTATGTGGATTTTTTGAACTTATTAAATGTAATTTATTCTATGTAAAGAGAAAAAAATGTCAAGCCATTTAATTCATAATGATTTAAAAATAAAATCCAATTAAAAAATAATAATTTATAATAAAAGAAATATATGTATAACTCCAAAAACTATATGTTTGCTTGCCTGAGCAGTAGAATGATAAAATCATGGCATCTTTCGGTTTTCGATCTGATTTATAATCAATGAGTCCTAGACTGCCAATGGATAGTTGGTTGGGCTGTAAATACCAGTACATGAACTGGAATATTTGTTGACTAGATTGGCATTTTACTGCCTGGTAGTTACTGAAAATTTAATCATAACGAACAAAGGCGCCAATCAGAATAGTAAGAAAGATTCAAGGTGAACTGAATTTAGTTGAAAGGAATTGAAAATGCCCTATTATCAAATTGGAAGCGAAAATAGTGCGCTTTAATAAATTACAAATGAAAATGCAAGAAAACTGTGCTCGATAAATAAATAACCGCAAACACTGCAGGGAAATCAAAATATTCCTCAAAGTTGATAGTACGAATCTATATATACATATGTATACATGTCAAATATATTCGTTACAAGAATTATTCATCAGGATGCTGTGTATTTATGGGTATAATGAAGTCAACAACCGATAGAATGCGTCAGCAATTGATATATTAATATAAAATAAAATACATCAGATGTTAATTTGGACACCGAAGTGTCAAGGTTTTCGGGTAAAACGTCCATTTAAATTTTTTTCAGATGATTATGAAAATATTCGCTTTTGACTACGGTCATTACCGATTGGTCATAGAATTTCGGATATCATGTAAGAAACAAGACCCGAATTGGGATATCCGATAGATATCGGAGGCGCTACTGCCCCCAAATAAATTTTACATAAATACAAATGTATAGCCAATTGATAAAATGTGTTCGAAAAGTATTATATTATGGTAGAGAGACAAGAATACTTATGTGAATTAATTAGCTCGACATAAATATCGAAAATAAATAAGATTTACACTTAATTTCCCACTTTTTATTTGCCAACACCGTCAAAAATTCACAATGGCTATTTACTGTGAATGTGCATAGCTGACAACAACAAATTTGTTTACGTACTGGTTGTTATCAAAAGGTTTAAAATATATCAGAGATTGGGAATAACAATTATTTGTGGGTTGAGTTTTAAAAAATTCATACAGATTTCTGTAAGAAGTTTCAAACATTTTTCTCATCAATTCAGGAGCAGCTGAATTCTTTTTCGTGTCAAGGACAATAGTTGCGAAATTTCGCATAAATTCTCCTATGACTCATTCACAATAGCGAAGTTAGTTTTAACGAGTTAGCTGAACTCAATTTTTTTTCGAATTTTTATATTGAAATTATTTTCATAATATTTATGAGTGAGAAAAAATTGTGATGTCTGGAAATACCAGCTCTTCAAAAAAGTGTTACTAAAATTCATTTTTTACATCCTCAGTATAAAAGGAAGTCGATATTATGTGGACGGGGCAATCTAGAAAGCTACAAAATGCCTTTGGATGGAAATTATTCCCAAATTACCTTTTTTTTATAGAATAAACGCTATTAATACTTAAAATTAATATCTACAAAGCCGTTTCTAAAATATTAAAATATAAGTTTTCTCAAAATATAGTCGGACGAACGCATGCCAGCTGATTGGAATTTAAGTGTACTCTGCCCAATCCACAAAAGGGGGATCCTGCCAAATGAAGAGCGCACACTCTACTCACTCGGCTACAGCGTCGCAGTAGTAGTAGTAAATCTACCACCGACCAAATATTCACGATACGCTAAATATTGGAAAACACCCGTGAGAAGAGAATCGACACTCACCATCTATTTGTCAACTTCATAACCAATTTCGATAGCACGAGAAGAAGTTGCCTATATTCCATGATGTCTGAATTTGTTTTTAGTACGGCTATGGTAAATGACGCTGCGCAACATCACCAGCTCAGTCGGAATTGGGAAGGACCTTTCTGAGCCGTTTGAAACCAACAAGCTCTCAGACAGGGAAGATGACTCTCTCTCGTGTGTCTTCTTTAACCTTATGTTGGAAAAGCTAATTCGAGCTGCAGGATTGAAACGTTCAGGCACCATATTTTATAAGAGCGTGTGCAACTTCTGTCGTATGCTGATGCTATCGATATCATCGGTATTAACAACCGCGCCGTTACTTCTAACTTTTCCAAACTGAATGAAGAAGTTAAACTTATTTGTCTGGAGTCAAACGAGGGCAAACTAAGTACCTACTGTCATCAAACAAACAGTCAGCGCACTCGTGTCTTGGCTCCCGCATCACTGTTGACAATTGCAATTTCGAAACAGTGGAGGATTTTGTTTATCTGAGAACCAGCATTACCCTCTACAATAACGACAGCCTCGAAATGCATCTTAGAATCTCTCTTGCCAACAAGTGCTACTTTGAGCTGAGTAGGCAGTATAGGCAGTAGATCCCTCTCTCGATGAACCAAAACTGACTAAACCGAAAGAATTATGGACCTCTACGTCTTTGCGACAGCGAATACCACAGACGATAGAACGATAAGCTGCATGAGCTTTACCACGACATATAGTAAATACATAGTCCAGCGAATTAAAACACAGTGGCTACGTCGGCTGGGACGCGTCGTGCGATTGGACGAAAATGGTCCAGCCCTGAAAGTATTCAACGCGGTACCAGCTAGTGGTGGTCGAGGAAGAGGACGCCCTCCTCTGCATTGGAAAGACCAAGTGGAAAAGGACTTGACGACACTTTGTATTTCCAATTAGCACCAGCTCACAGGAAGAAGGAGTGACTGGCACGTTATATTGAACTCGCTTAAGCGGTTATAGCGCCAATTAAGTAAGCAAGTAGGTTTTCTTAGGCACAATATATCACACAGATAGACCATGGTCTGGAATCGAACTTAGACTGATTTTGTTTTATGTAGGATGTGACACCTCCTATAAGGCTGGTATTAGCTAGCTATGAAATAAAATCTGCAGAATGTTGAAGGTGAAATTTCGGTATAGAATGAAAAAGCTTTCTTAACTCAATATCCTACACTAAAAGTGAATTAGACTAGCAAATCGTTACCGTGAAAAAGGAACGACTCAGAAATTCCCGATAGAAGCTTTGACTGCTCAAATATTGATAATTGAAAAAAAAACTATTACAAATATACATGCATCGTCTTTAGAGAAAATTCCTTAATAATTTAATTAAGGTTTGTCTCTGAATAACGTATTAGGTCCTTGGGTCCTCGAAGAATTTTGATCACATGAATTTTCTTCTTCTCCACACCGCGGGACACTCCCATACCATATGTTTAAGATTTTCTGGCTACTCCGCGTCTCTGGAACTTCTACAAAAGTAATTGTGGAGGATCCCCAGCCTAACCGCATGGTTCCCTAAAGTTATGTGGAATGTGAGAAACCCCATATAGTTGTTACTCACGCCCAACTCGCCCCATCCCCCCCTATCATTACAGCTACACTTTATTTCCGATATTTTTTAACTACCTGTAAATATGATGAATGCGTTTCCATTGGAGCAGGATGAAGTTCTAGTTTTTACCTGTACAATAGTGAGGCACAACGAAAGTTCTTAAATAGAATTAACCGTTTACATGGATATGTGCGTTTGTGCACACATACATATGACTCACCTATTCAATAATTATAAAAGTCCATTACACGACCTGCGTGTTATGGAATACAATGTGCACGTGCATATATCCCCATCCTTCGCTTTTCCCCCACTATACACGCTTTCGCTTATTCCGAAAGTTGATTTGAATTCATTCAACGGGGAATGTGCCACGCTCCGAAGCAGGGATTTCGTTAGTTACTACAATTGTTCAGTGACATTTTGAGTGTCAGCAACGAATTTTTTCCTTTCTCCCCGCATGTACATTCCTTATGCCACCTACGTGATTGCGTCTGTGTTTGAACAAAAAATAAGAGTCAGATGATAATCATAACGTGTTTTGAAAACAAAAAAAAAAACAAAAATGGAAGCAGTCAAGCAAATATGGCAAATGTAAATAGAAGAATGAAGAGCAGCAAGACAAAAAAAACACAAGAGAAATGCCGTTACGAAGAAAAGGCAGGAGAAATTCAATTTCCCTCAACTAATCCATTTATCAATGTTTGTATGTCCTGTCATTTGGATAGTCAAGTGTGTGTTATTTTCAGTCATTGCTGCTGCCAGCGGACGAATTACGATGAGATGTGAACTTAGCATGTTTGTTTGTCCATATATGTACATACATACATTTATCAAGGATGGGGGAGAAGAACATGAGTGGCGTTCAACTAGTTTATACGGAGCAGCAATTTACTTAATGAAATTGTTGCCGAAATCGTGAAACAATGAAGATAAGCTCGGCACTAAATCATAAGTGATAGCTGATATTATCACACAGCTATAAACATACATATACATATTTACATAAATGCATATGACTGCATACATTTTTAACGTCCGTGACAAAATTATTCTGGGATTAAGACCACGTCTAATAAAAATAAATTAATTTTTCGAAAAATATATTCCTCCACAGCTCAGGATGACACTAATATAAGTAAAACAAGAAACATTTTTCCTTCACAGTAGTGTCGACAAGCGATTTAAAAAAATCAACTAATTCTTTCAAAAACGGGCTATACATATTTGCCCCGAAATTCTTCTATCCATTCAAAAATAATTTGTATTTATTCATCGACATCGACCCCGGTGAAGCGGTGCTGGAAGTACGTTGCGCACTTATGTAAATCGCTAGACCTATTTTTTTGAGGAACAGTATTATTCGTATAACGTAGATTACAAAGAAGCTGCATGGCGTTTCGTTTCCAGAGGCAAGAACTCTCATCCAATTTACCACACACAGAAACCAATTGGATGTAATAAGATTCTAATATCAAATAGCAAAAGTCACAGTAGTAATGGTATGGTGAGAATTAGAGGAAATGTGAGATGGGATGATTCTTTGTCAATATCAATCAGCAAAAGTCAAATTTGTTCTGGTATGGCAAATCTTGAAAATATTTTCTACGTTCTTTGGTCGTTGTATTCCAATAAATTACTGTGACTACCACTTTGCCAAAGTCTCTGTTTTTCGATGCATTATTGTAAACTACGGCAGTCGTAGTTTGCAAATCGTGGCAACAGTTGCACCTGTACCACATCAAATCAGTTCGTTTGTTTCTTTGTCACGCTCGGTCACAGTTACTCTTTGAAAGCTGTCGCAGGTGTAGCCAGTGACTTTTAATGAACAGTGACAGTGACATTTTTTTTTTTAAATTTCAATTAAAGAAATTAAAATGTTCCAAATATCGGCGAACAGTTTTGAGTATATACATATGTATATGGGCATATCTTTTCATGCTCTGTATGAATCGTTTACGATTTAAAAAATTTTGAGCCATATCTCTAAAAATTATTATTAATAATTACTTTTCGATTTTTTTTAATCGATCAGAAAAAATAATCTGGTGCCGAATTCTAATTTTTGATCGCATATAAAAATAATTTTTGCGTGTTGTTCTTCCACTCTGTTATAATGATTGTTTTTCATATTCCTATTTTTTATTAAAAGTAATAAATTTAATGAATGAATTTTGTGCATGTGTTATGTGGAAAAAAATGTGCAACACCATCCGCAAAAAGTTACCAAAAATCATTGAAAGTTTTACGAACTTGGTTCGCGTAATTTTCTGGAAATTCTGATTAAAACTTGATTTATAGAGGTTATGTTATAAAATGAGCTATATTTCTGTAAAAAATTAATAACAAAATTCCCTAAAAACATTGTGAATATTAAAAAAATGTCACTATGTACGAGTTTCGCTTGGAGCCATTGAACATTTTTCTTATTAATCATATTTTTTATACATATGTAGGCATATTTGTGTATAATTGAACTGCTGCTTTTGAGTGCATATACTAACGATGGCATAACAATAAAAATCGATCATTATTAAAAAAGTGGTAGGTGTTTTGAGTTTTTCGTCGTTTTAATTTTTATATCTGAAATATAAAGTAATGCTTACGAATTGAGTTTTATTAAAGAAAAAGGAAACTCAAAATGGAATGATTAAATTTGATGAAAAGACTAAAAAAGAAAAAAACTCATAATCATGATGATTATCTTTGATAAAACAAATAGGAATACAAAAAATAATCATTATAAAAAATCTGAAAAATAACACTCAATCAATGAGTTTTATTTGCGATAAAAAAAATCTCGATATATCATTATTTCTTGTGAACATAAAAATAAAACTCAAAAGTTTTTTCATAAATATGGAACGAAAATTTAAAAATCCTAATATAATGATTAAATATCATTTTTTTTTTTGATAGTACTCCTAATGATTACGGTCTCTGAAAATAATGGCAATCTCTAGTCGGCTCAATGGGCTATGATTCAAAGAGTGTCTCACTACGGATTGCCGCGTAACCTAGCCTGCTAGAACTAATTCGAGTTTTTACTTGCCACTGCAGCCAACCAACAAGATTCCCAACGTTCACCTGTGGGTGATGCCAAGTTCGTACTTTCTGGTGGTGTAAAATATCCGGGTTTAATCCAAGGTGGTTGCTGTTGCCGAGTGTGTAACATGTACGCGCTTCATTCGCTGGGTCCCGGGCTCAAATCCATTAACATCAAAAATTACAGAAAAAATGTTTCCAATAGCGGCCGTCGCTCGGCTTCCAATAGCAAACATCCGAATGTATTTTTACCTTGAAAAAACTTCCCACAAAATCATTTGCCGTTCAACTGGTAACTAAGTTTTGAGGAACGATCGAATCAGACACCAATTGTATTTTACTCATGTAGAGCAAGCGCTGGGTTAATGGTTATGTCTGGTGTGGGCATAAGACAAAATTTCAGCTGAAAATGGTGCTCTTGTTGGAGGCAGTAAGTCCCTTAAGATCACGCCAACACTAGCGTGAACACTTTGTTAAGTATGTATATGTAATTAAAATATGTAGATACTGCCAGGGAAAGCCTGTCCAGAGTCCAGATATTAATCATTAAGGTTTCGCGAATTGTTGATTTCATCAGCGCGATCCTATAGTATAGTTTGGCAACGCTAATCTCTGTAGGGAGAAATTACCTTCCCATTTACGATTTGTGGAACCAGGGATGGTTGAACATCTTCCTGGATGGACCGAAACTTGAGAAATGGAAACGTGTTGATTCGCGAGGTCTTTTTGACCAAAGATAGACCGGGGAAGTTCACGGGTGCTTCCACGGTTGTCTGGTTGGGTAGGGAGAGTTGACGGGTACTGTATAGGGGGGATGCATGCGGTACGCTTCAATATCAGTACCGAGTGGCGACAGCTTAGAGTTTAACTACACGAAGGCGTAAGTTTGTGGAATTGCTATTATTCACTCGCCTGCGGACATATCGGAAGTGCAGATTGGCCAGCTTCGTAATTTCAGACTCCAAATAGCAGATCGTCGATATTTTTTGAAGTCAGTGTGGTATCATAATGAACTCTAAGCCCCTAATTGGGATTCTAGGAGCAACCACGTCAATCTTACCAACCTAACCGTAATGTTTTGTTACTAATATAATGCAAGCAGCTTCGCCGTAGTATGTGTTACGAGATTCCAGTTATCAAATAATAGCTAATCAAATGATTTTTGATTTCGGGATAAATTTTTTTACATATCGTGTATAAGTTGGCATTTATATAATATGGTTAATTAAATTATTTTATTTTATTTTTATTATAAACTTATTTTCTTTACTATTTTAACCTTGGTACTGTTTCAGTAGTTTCAATTAAATTTTTTCGTATTAAGATTCGCAAAGCTCATAACCCTTTAATCAACCCTTTGAGGCTTTCTATGCATTTTTAATGTACCTACTTATATTTTACACATACATATAGAGAAAAATATATAAATAGTTATCCTTTGAGTTTTGAAGGTTACTTTGGGAGAGTTTAACCCTAACACAAATTTTTGCCCAAAACACCGCCAAAATAGCGAGGATAGGTATTTTTGTTACTAACCACATACTTCTCTAAATATCCCATTCGACCAGTCAACTACATTTTTTCAACTGCGATGCCCTAATAAATTTAATTTCAGTTTCTATGAAATAAAAAGTCGTATGAAGTGATGAATTTGATATGGGCTATTTTTAGTGCGAAGTTGGGGCAGTTCTTTTTCTTATAATTAAACCCTCTTGAAGAAATTTTTAAATCAGGAGGCTAATTACAACGTTTTTTACCTTTCACGAAGATGAAGTAGTATTATAACTATGGACCAATGCTTGTAAGTATAAGAAGCACACCAAAATGATCAGAACCAGGGTCTGATTCAACTTAGCAATGTCTGTCTATCTGTTTAAAAGTAAGCCCCCAGTTTTAGAGAAATCTGACTGAAACCTTGGCACTCCTTTACACTTACAATGAATAGGAAAATCATCAAGATCTGGTTAACATAACTTATAGCTCCCATTTAACTGATTATTCATATAAGTAGTTTTACTTAAAAGTCCTATATTTAAACAATTAAAACCGTGAAATTGTTTATGCTATTTACTTATCAATTATGCAAGATCTACTGTGAAAATCATTAGGAAGAGGTTTTAGTTGGGGAGTTTAACATTTATAGGATTCTTTGAAATGCAATTGCGCCAATTTGGATTACATTGAACAAGACGCTATATTTCTTAGTTCTAACGCTTATAATATATAAATTTTTCTATAAAAATCCAATTTATTTTATCATAGTTACTTTACTTTATTTTAGTGTATTTCATTTTATATGAGGAAGGTAAATATGTAGTACTTTAAAATTGAATTTTTTGGCGCTAACAATGCAGTAATTTAAATAACATTTGTTTTATTCATGAAAGGTACTAATTTTTCGGCAGGACCGACGACAAACAGTTTGTTACTTATTTTTAGGAATATTGTATTAATATGCACCATTTTTCTCTATTCTTTAAAACGATGACTGACTGACTTTTAACTATTGAACTAAAGTTCACTAACCAAGAAATTGTATACATGCATCTCTTTTTAAGTTCCGTGAGATATAATCACAGAAAGGTTAAAAAAATGCTTTAAAATGAATTGAACATTGACGCTTATCTGCTCAAAAAGCTTAATTTTCATGCCACAAGGTTTTAAAAACTTTCAACATAAGATACGTTTTTGAACTGCACCAAATAGCCCTACTACAAAATTTCAACGTCGTGAATCCGTCCGGATCTCAATTTCTGTACTCCATCATTTAAGATTCTTCATAAATTATGTACTATTTACATAGTGCTTTAGTCATTCCTTCTCGTAGAAATATCAAGTGAAGAGTAGTTCGCTTCGGAGTCTTTCAAATCCGCGTTACATTCTATTCTTTCTTATTTTTCTGGAGATCATGTATATAGCTCTTCCTTTGTAACCGCATGAATATCCATTATAGATAACCCTCCAAGGCGATCAAAGCAGATACTGACATAGTCCAATGTTTTGCTGTTACGACTTACTCGCTAAAATACCATAGAGGGTAGTTAATTGTACCATTTGGTTTCAAGCTTTATTATTAGTTTTAATGTTGGTTTTGTGTTGAGTACCGGCGACAAGGAATCTTGCATTGCATAGGTGGAGCGCGGTGGAGGTTACTCAAAGAATCAATCTTTGCCGGCATCGTCATTGGCGACGAAGCCTCACTTTCATCGTAAATCCGACACCAGTTTCGTACTCCTTTACATGGAAGTTGTAGTTGATGTCAGCATTGGTCAAGCCGAGAACATCAACCAGAACAATATTAAAGGAGTATATGTTGAAATCATTATGCTCTCACATCTCACGGTTGCCATCGAAAAAACTAAAAGGGGAGGTTCCATCCAGGCCTTAGCTTTAATTTTGCTTGATTTTCACTTTTATGTCAACTCAAAAGCTTCAGGATTGCCGGCCTAATGCGAAAGCGACCTCTAAGTGTGGCTTTGGGTTCCTTTATATACAGTCTAAAGCGGAAGTGAAAAGTTGGATCTGTTTTGTTTTCTTATCTATACTCCACGCGAGAGCCCGCGGGATCTCAAAGTTTGGCCGAATTTCTCCTACAATTTGTGGGGTGTGTCTTGATGTTGTAACACAAATTGAGGAATCTACAGTTTTACGCTGTCTACGAACGACGAATGTTTTTTTTGTGAGAAGTTTTTTCGAGGCAGAAATACACTCTGATGTTTGCCATTTCCGGGACGACGGGCGACTGCTATTAGAAAAAAGTTTTCTATAATATTTGATGTTACTTGCCCCAGACAGGATTTGAATCCCTGACCCACCGAAGGAAGGATTTGAACCGGGACCCACAAAATGTCTACTATAGATGCACATAAAGGGTTACACGTGAGCCATATAGCCGGCCAGGCTAACCTAACTTAACCTTCCGTGTAGCAACGAAACACTCATCTGGCAGCGACCTGAAGTGAGAAGTACAACCTGTTGGAATCCTTCGATATACATATGTGGTTCGAGGGCTCATCAAGTTCGCCAATAGATTTCTTTAGAATAATATCACAATACTATCTTATACGAATTTGCATATAGTTTTCATAAAAAATTTTGTTGAATGCATAAAAGCATTGATTATCTCAGAAGGTAAGAGAAGGAAACGGATTTGTTTATTTGTATCCGCTTACATCAGTTAATATATGAGTTTAGTTTTACTACAATATATCTAGATACATATCTAATAGATAAATATGTTTATAGAGAAACGTGTATACATACGAATGACGGTAGGTTAAATCGCCGACTAACTGGCACTTGAAAAGCAAATATAAAAGAAAAGCTGTTTCAAAATCTTCAACGCCGCAATCACGTACTCGGAAGAAACCGCAAGCTCATATACTCCAACGGCTGACTTACTGCCTCACTGACTGACTGCAGTTGAAAAGGAAAATGTTGAATTTTAAACTTCAACTTAGCTGATGTGCAGAAGGATTCTCCTAAAGATTTCATCCCTTGCACGTAGTTATTCGGGTCCTATTTCTGGGAGCGCGCTTTTTAACTGCACACGTTCACTTTATTTTCAACAACTTTTGCTGTCGATTTTTATCGCAATTGAACTTTGACCCAATTTTGTAGAAGCCAAACACTGGAGTGCAAGCGTGTTAGTTGGGTATAGGGAAATGCAGCAGCAAGCAGGAAAACGAGTCACACAGACATCCATATAACGATCGGCATTTGCAGTCTCTTAATACATACCTTTGCATATACATACATATGAATATCTAAAATATGTGCGTGTAGATATGTGAAACTAGAAGTATGCATTTCTTGCATTTCTTGATGTACCGTGTGATTATAAGCACCAGCACTTGCTGCAAATTGGTGTGGCAATGTGTCACGAACCTGGCAAACAAAACACCATTCGTTCATACGAATTACATATATACATATGTGAGAATGTGAGAATGTGTTAAACAGGATACTCGTACCAATACTAGCAGTCGAATGATAGCGGTAGCCGAGAGGTGAGTGAATAGGAGAACGATTTTACTAATAGCCCCAAGCGAATACCAATAGACGCAAAATAAAACCAGAATGCGAAGAAGTAAATGCGAAGATATGAACGGGGGCGCCCAAAAAGTGCGAAACGTCGATTGAGTTAGTAAGGCGATATATGAACGTATGTATGAGTTTTTGTGTACATGGTTTGTGGATGGCTGTTCTGCCCAGCTAGATTGCGCGCTCGACATCTAAACTTAAGGAGTTTTGGCGGCGATATTTATAGTACATCGCGCCACTATTATAAAGTCCCTACTGCGGTATCATGCAATCGAAATTCCGTCAAACCATCAGTTATAATACCACATAAGAAATATTGGAACATTGGCAATCATAACGCAGTTTTCTTCTATCTCAATTACGATCAAACTGCTTGAAAACGGTTGCGAATGGGAAGAGATATGACTAAGCAATGTATTTGCTTGGTACATGAAGGGATAGTTGTTGAATTGGGATTTGATTGGGATATGCACTTCCAACGATCTACATTGCATTCTAGTCATCATGTTGTTCTATTCTAACCCTCTGATAAATTCTAAAAGATTGTTCACTTGAAGCGGTGTATTTACTCCTGGTTCTGTCTCAGTAGGCTTTTCGAAAAATATTTGTTTTGAAGTCTCTACTGACATGCCACAGAATCGGCACAAGTCATTCGACCAATTGCCGAGTGTGATAGCTCTAAGTCTAGATTGCCCATTCAAATTCCTTTCTTGCCAGTTCCTTCTTTCAATCGCGCTACATTTTGCTTGCTACCAGCGCAGTTACCTTTGGTTTCTCTATGAATATGTAGTTCCAATACAACTTGGACTATAACTTCTCCAACCAGTTTAACGTTTAGATACCCAGAGGAATTTAGCGGCCTCGCCAAACACCAAGAACCACTGATGAAATTAATTCATGTGACGTAATAACATTGAACGCTTTCTAATCGTCATCTAACTGTCACGATATCCCCTTGCGATATTTTCGCTTATTGTCCATTTTGCAAGCAACGACTCGATCCAGCTTGCCTTGTTCTATTTCTACAAAATTTGTACTCAAACTAAAGTTATTGTTACTTTAATATCTAGAAACTTATACAACTTTTCCGAACATTTATTTTATCTAGTGCTTGACAGACGATTGCATGAGAGATGTTATTGAACACGTCTTGTTGAAGAAATAAGAAAACACAACTTCAGTAGTCAGCTGATATGGGTCCGATATTAATTGCTTTACGTACCAAGGAGGTCAAACAGAATAACCTGATGGCTTTGCTAAGAAGAAGTCACTTCTTACTCATTTGGGTATAAATTTTATCGAGAACACCTCCTTAGAGTTCGGATGTATTGAGTGGTGCTGAACTTTTCCTAATTATTGAATGATCTGCGATCGCCGCCTTAGAGAGTAAGTTCTTCGCGAGAAGACATTCTGAAAGAGTCGTCTAAACGTTGGACTGCTAAGCTATAGTATCGGCCCTGATCAGAGGATGTGACAGCAAAGATGAATAGGGCTGGATCCTGCTGTTAAAAATTGGTTATTCTGCGATAATATTCTGAAAATTAATGAAAGTCATTTCGTTTTGTATTCCACGGGAACCTGTAGAATGGGCTACTTTTAAACCATACTTAGCATAGTTCTATTTATTACGGATTAAAAGAATATTCCGCAAGCGTTTGTAATGCTTGTTCTTATGTGCCTTTGTCTGCAAACTTCTAAAGGAAAAGGTGGCACGTTGATTACCTCGTTATATAGATCTATATATGTATGTATGTATATATCAGTGTATGTATGAATGCCTGTGTATATGTGTGCAAATTTTGCTTTTGTGTGTCGAAAGTAGAATTACATAAGAAAGAATTGAATAAAAGAAAAGTGAGTAAACAAAGACGAACAAAGCACAAAAAGCTTCTTCGGCATTTAACAGTTGGCTGAAATCCTATTATACGAGTATGAAAATGCATTGCAGTAGTTGAACACAGACAGACAGGTACAGGTGTATACACCCTGCAGGAAAATCTAACAGTTGTGAATGATGCAGAGCAGCAATCAATTTTGGGGAAGCAATGATCGAAATTCATAGTAAACGTGCTCGCATAATGGAAGTTTTGGAAAGTTTTTCTTTAGTTAAGTTAGTAAGTCTAATACCAATATATGTACTTTAACCCTTCTTTCCCTCTAACTTAGTGAAAAAGTTTAAACTAAAATTGAGCCTCCAAAAAGTGACAACATTTTCAGCTTTTACTAAAAAAAATACTGCAAATACTACACACTAGAATCAAATGCCTATTGAAGCTAATACCAGAAAGTACCAAGCCTAAGAGAGTCTAAAATTCTTACTAACTACGTAGACAGAGGCAGGCCCGACGAGAGGGGCGGGGGTCGGGGGTGATTCTCCCCGGGCCCGGAGTTCTCGAAGGGGCCCGTATTTTTCAAGAAATTGAGTGAATAGTTAAATTACTTCACTCCTTCTAATCTAAGTTCCAAATAATTGAAGATTGGAGGATTTTAAACTGTATGTGCAAAAACTTAATCATGATAGACAAAAGACTTCGAAAGAACTGTTTTTAATTAATCAAATCGATAAATAAATGTTTGAATAAGTATTTTCTATCATCTTATTAACTGTCAAGTTCTGCTATACCTATATTCGTATATTCCGATATAATCTGAATAAATATCTCTGACCAAAGTCTCTATACATAAACTGATTAATACATTCTATTGGTTTTCGAAATCGTATACAAAAAAATTTGTTTCACCGAACATCAACTATAAAGCAAATTCAATACAGATGTGGTGAACTGATTAGAGCAAAAAACGTCGTATTTTACTTATTCTTTGAAAACATTGAAGTAGTAAGTAGAAAGATAGTTGATGAAATTGATGAAGTACTCGACACTTTTATGTAGAAAGGGGGGCCTACCTTTTTACCCCTGGCCACGGATTTCCTCTCGGCGGCCGTGGACAGAGGTAGAAGACATTTTATGAAGATAAAATGCACAGATCGCACCGTCGGAAAAAACAAGCTATCTAGTTCTAAATGGTATAAATACATATACTATATATCTACATTGTATATGCAAACATGTGTATGTATTAAGTGTGCACGTATGTATGGAGGTGTAATCCTTGGAAAATTGTTTAAGTTGCATAACAATGAAGTTGCCGAAGCAGCTTCTGATTTACTGCAATGTGTCTTTGACATGCACAAAATTTAGTATATTTATATCGTATACCTACAATACATATAAACACACTTTTAGTTTTATGAATAAAGGAAGGGCATTGGATTTTATGTACATGATATAGCATACAGCATTAACTTTTTATGACATAAAAAGAAGTATGGTACATTTTTATTTGATCGATAGAACGACTCTTTTGCCATTTCTTCAGACTTTTTGGCTCTAGAATTCAATATTCTACGAAGGATATATCTTTCTTTTTTTAAATTTAAATGGCGGTATAGCCGCTTAAGCCATTTTGGCCGAACTTCTCCTTCGAACTTGTGGTGTGCGTCTTGATGTTGTAACACAAAATTGAGGGAGCTACAGTTTTACGCCGTCTCCGAACGGCGAATGTTTTTTTTTTTGTGAGAAGCTTTTTTCAAGGTAGAAATACACTCGGAGGTTTGCCATTGCCTGCCGAGGGGCGACCGCTATCAGAAAAAACTTTTACTTTCATTTTTGATGTTACTTACCCCGGCCAGAATTTGAACTAGGAACCCATCGAATGAAGCGCGCACATGCTGTACACTCGGCTACAGTGGCCGCCAAAGGATATACCGTTTGTGAGTAATAAGCCTCTGCAGTAATAATTAAAATTTTTGTACGATAAAGTGATAAGCATTTTACATCAAAATTATTTGAAAATACCATTAAATAGACGTTAGTAATAAATATATGTTTTACAGTGAACAAACACTTTTCTGAATCTTTTTGCAAATAAATATCTCTGCAACTAAAAAAATTAACAGAATGGAATAAATAGCAAATTAAATATCACTACCTGGGATTGTTCGATATCTATATGTACTTATTACATTAAATTGATTATACTCGTATGGATAATGTTTATGTCGATTTGGCTCTCAAAACAATAAAACATTTGCGAAAGACAATAGAGTGCCATACTTGTTTTTTTATTTTTTTATTTTTTGAAGAATATGTGCATTCACTCCCCATACAAAAAAAATCGGTACCGTTTATACTTTACACTCTACACTTTATATCGGAGGCCACTTGCAAATTATGGTAATTTTTACAAATAAAATCTTACATGAACTAAACAAGATAAATACATAAACTCAGACTTTTCCAACATACCCCACTGTAAACCACGATAATAATAACCATTCTTCTGTGCTTTTAAATGTTGCCTACTTTCAGGCACACTACTTAACATTTGCAATACGATGACATATTTTCTATATGCAACTAACTAACTAATAGTTTGCCCTCACACACATCAAACAACTTATCAAAATTATGTTCTTTGTGTTATTTACTAAAAATGTATTTAATAAAATCCACTTGTTAATTTGACGAAAATCAAAATTACTTTAATTTTCAGTCAAACAGCCATCAAACTCATGCATGGCACACACATATAATTTTTCACTAACACAAGCGCGTATTTAATTAAAGGTATATTTTTTGTTCTTATAACATACTTCACTACCAATTAAATCTGCTGCTGGCGTGATTCGATAATTGTTGTTTTTGCTTTAAAAATATACACAATAGATGCACAAAGGCTGTCTAGCATTGATTTCGGAGTACATATAGAAGATAGGCCCCAACCGAATTCTTTCTTCGAATTATTGGTATTTTTCCTTTTCACGCAGATTTTATGGCGCAAAATTTTCCTTAAAGGTTTTGCGCCGTTACCAAAAAATCATCAATTTGAAAGGACTAAACAAAAATTACACCATACCCTGCATTAATGATTTAGTCATTTGATTCGCCTGTAAAGAAATTTATCTAAGATTAAAAAACAAAAAAGAAGTCTAAAAGTTTGTTTATGATATAAATGCAAGGTTTATAGGGTATAAGGATACATGCGGCGACGTCATAGAACCAATTTTGTCGCACTCACAGCGGGCAGGATTATTATGTATGTATTTTAATTTTTGCGTGACCATTTTCAATTATTATGTATCTATTAAAAAATATTATTTTGAAGTAATCTTTTGTTTTATTTAGTAGAGTTTCTCTCTTTGACTTTAAAGTTGAGCTGCTCAAAGTCAGTAACGATTTTTTTCTTGATTATAAAAGATCTTGAACGTTATTTTAATGACGATCTGGGTATATTACGATAACTTTTTATATTCGTTGATATAATTGACCATTTAGCCACTATTTCACTTTTGTTGAAAACAGTTTTAGTGTTTACGTTTTCTGTTCAAATTAAACCAGACAATTAATTAACGGACATCAAGAACTTGACCAACAACATGCTATCTTTAGTTCCTTAAGACAGAGGTATAAGTTCATACATATTGTATATAAACTTTACTCAATTGGAATGCAATTTTCAAAATTAGTACTATTCAAATATTTGAAGCAAATTCTAGAAATAATGTTATCCTCAAAAAGTGGTTCAAAGCTGCTTTGGTCCTCGTAGTTGGAAAGTCTCACAAAATGTATATATTCTGACACCAAATACCATGCACGAAACACAATAAATAATTTACAGATCATCCACAATGCCGGTGACACGTAAAAGTCGATCAAATTAGATGGAAAGGTGTGGATGTGCCAATTTACAAGAATATAAAAAGTTAAGCTGCGTTTTTTGCTAAAGTAAAGGAAATAGTGAATAAGTTTTCATAACATTACATAGGATATTTTATTGACACGGTTATTGCGAGTTTTTTACATACGTAATACTATATCAGTAGTGCGATTCAAGCGATTCTTCAGTTAACCGGCTATTCTTCAGTTAACGGGCACGTGGTAATACTGCAAAACATCAAAATATTTGACCTCTTAATAAATATTTTAGAAAATTCGCTCAAACTTGGTACGCATAATTTAATATTGGAAAATGAGCATGATAGATTAAATGCAAAATTATTTGAAATTGTTTATATTTAAATAAACTTTAAACGGTGCGACAATCGCAATTTTTGTAAGCAATATCTGTCGTTTGCACTAACGATTGTGCTATTCACTAACTTATTCTTAACGACACTTAACAGCTGTCTCGTTGTATTTATTCAAAGTGATAAAGAGTGGCACCTCTCTCAAACTAAATGTCAAAATAAGCGAAAATCACAAAGAGGAATAAAGAAAAAACAAACGAATGCCTGCTGCCAAATATAATTTGAGCGTTTTTATTATATTTCATTAAAGTGAAATAAGATATTAGTTTATTTAAAATTACAAGCATTGTTTCATTGGAGCAGAATTCCGGACTCTCCTCTGAGTGGTTTGGTAGAATAAACATCAACTCGATTCCAAGGAATATCCGGAATCACCTGCAAATATGCCA
The DNA here is from genome assembly GCA_951828415.1 of Anomoia purmunda. NCBI lineage: Eukaryota > Metazoa > Arthropoda > Insecta > Diptera > Tephritidae > Anomoia > Anomoia purmunda. Next base: position 56,804,187 of record OX639993.1, read on the forward strand.
TGTTTCATTTTCAAAATTCGCGTTGTGCTCCAGCGTATTTAGGATTTACATTGTATATTTATATTTTCGTAATTAGAATCATTTATCTATTATACATATATTGATAGGTTCTACCGGCTTTAAGATTTTTCGTAACTGGTCGCTATCAACGACCCCTAACTGAGCTATGGGGAATATCCATGAGCCAGTCAGTCATCAGAAAGCCGGCATTCATAGAGTAACGGATGCAATCTATGTTTCATTGTTTCACCATGCCTCCTCATTATTAAAACTAAACTATACTTCTGTATTTATACTTGGATCCTTGATAAAAATTTGCGTTTACCATTTGCTATTACTATTTGAATGGTAGATATGGTGCCTTCTCATATTTCTTTGGTGGCAAAATTGATGCATGAGTACAATGGACGGTCCCAATAGTGCCGCACACAAAGGGTGACGACGCTGAAGCAACCATTTCTTTAGCTGCTTGGGTCATAGGAATCCTCACTTTCTATTGCATTCAAATGAAAAGGAACTTTTATCCACTGTTGGAGCGTTTACTTCTTCGTCCCCTCGTGATAAATTATAGCCAAATATTCAAAGGATATAATTTAATGTAATTTTAAGAAAACAAATCACAAAATTTTAAATTTTTTCTTTTATTTAAGTTGAAATCACGAAATTTTCTTTTCTCGATTGAGTTAAAAACATCAAATTTGTTGTCGTTTAGTTTTCGGTAATCGACTAGCTAACAGCAACAGCTGATTCAGCGAATGGAAAAATCGTTAAGAAATGGTTGCTGAATAGCAACATCGTTAATATTTTCGTTAAGATGGGTTAACCATGAATCGCACTACAGGCCTCTTCCGCCTAGTTTGGTAAATTTTTGGAATATTTATCACTAACACTCACTCATCCGTTTATTAACATTTTAGCTGCTTACCATTTTTATAATCATTTTATATGACGCAATTATAAATGACAACTTTTTTTGTTTGTAAATATATACAATACATATCTGATTTCTTCAAAAATGCCATTCAGTATTAGGGAAGTGTAAAATGGTTTTAAAGCATGCTGCTTAAAAACTGCTATTAATTATTTACCTAAAGGTTGCTTGTAACAGTATAAAGAACCCGAGATGGATACAGATTTACTAAATATACAGACATATATATATACAAATGTTGGTATATATGTTGGTATATATATACCAACATTTTCAGAATGAAAACGAAGTCTATCCCCCGTCCGTTCGTGTGTTGGATAAATCGAGTAAATATTGAAATATGTCAACGAAACTTGGTGTGCACAAAGTAGAGACTAAAGATAGGTTGGTATTGCAAATTGCTGAATCGAACCACGGCCACATGACGGTGTTTTATGAAAATCAAAACAATTCGATATTTCAGTAACTTAGAGATAATTTGCTTCTATTCTATAAGCAGGATGGGGTTGGAAGACGACGTATAACTATGACGTTAAAAATGTTTTAAAATAAAAACTGCTACGCCCACCTCTTATATTATTTACAGAAAATCATAAAAGCGATAAATAAAAGGTTATTTTATTGAATTGATATACACGAGCCTCATATGTGAATTACAAAAGTTGGGAAAATGGGCGTTGCTCCACTCACTTTAAACCAAATTGGTATATTTTTTAAAATACGTGCGCAAACTCTACCAAATTTGGCATACACATAGATGTCACGTTAATACTGAAGCATAATTTTGAAATTCACTATCGATATTTCAATAACTATGAAATGCAATTTGATCAAAAACCCAGAGGGGAGAGAAGGCGAGGGTAAAAAAAAATTGTGTTAAATGGTCGTGGCACGGCTCATTATACTAAATTTATACAAAGTAATCTCCGAAACCTGTTTGCCAAATCTTACCAAATTTCGTACACACTTTAGATTTCTAGTCAGAAAGTACAATTAAAAAAATAGCGCGAATTCCAAGCCCACCTCTCATATAACATTCATTTAAATAAAAAAGAAACAAATATTCGGTATTTTACTAAATCATAGCGAATTCTTTTAAATGTGTACGAATAATTTAATTAGAATGAGAAATACGTATAAATATAAATTTTGGAAAGTGAGTATATTACGAAAAAATCATACTAAATACTTTTCGGTTTTAATAAAATCAATCAAATTCGTTTAAACTTTCAAAATAATGTTATAATAGCGTAGCTAGATTCTTTTGCTGTGCCAATAAATACATATTTTGTTTAGATATAGAATATATATCAAATTACAATACTTTTGGGCTTACAATATTCCGACCCATAAAAGACACACAATAACTTTTATATATAGGTAATATTAACTGCTCTCATTGCATACATCAAGTAATAGTTATTTGAAATAAAAACTTCCGCCGGTTAGGCTCTTTCTTACTAATGTTATTTATGTATATTTATTTTGCTATCCTTGTCTGGTCACACTATACATACGGAATCCCAGTATAGTATGTAACTAGTACTTTCATTTATGGATCGAGCTCGGCTCTTGGATTATACCAATTTTTAATTATTATTTTTGGTACATATTGTGACGGGGGGTAAGTAGCAAAAAACAAATTTTTACTAAAATATTCAAAATTAAACAATTAATCTATCGCATATGAATACAAAAAATAGAAAAAACTTCCCACAAGAAATATTCGTCGTTCGGAGTCGGCGTGAAACTGTAGGTCCCTCAATTTGTGTTACAACATAAAGACGCATACCACAAATCGTAGGAGAAGTTTGGCCAAAATCGCTTAAGTAATATAAACACTTTCATGAAATGAGAAACAATAAAGTTTGAATAGACATTTCTTTTTAACCTACCATTCTTACTGCTGAATTACTTCTTTATTTTTTTAATTATAATAACGCAAATTGGCCAAACAAATGTAAACCAATCAAGCCGCGCACAACATGGAATTCTCGATTAGTATACGGCAAACGCGGCCGCCACTCCACCTTTTTATTATTCCATTCATCGATTATGGCACACAGCAAGAGTCTTCTGCATATCAATTCGGCGCAGCAACGGCGAACGGATGGTAGGTGTAAGGCTTGATACGCGATTTTAATGTTAATGGGAATGCGAAAAAAATATCAGCATAAATGAAAGCGATAGCAAAAGTTATAGATTAAATAAATACTTTCCTTTGATGCAGTAAATACCGAAGTATTCAAGTCAGTCCGAAAATAACATTTAAACAATGTGGAACAAGTATTTACGCTGCCGCTTAGCTGCGTTTTTGATTGCATCCTTGCTATTTGGTTCGTGGGTAGAGGGCATCGACGAAGAAACCCAGGATAATATCATAACTCGCACAAAAGAAGAAGATACAAAATTAAATACATACACTTTAGATTCCAGCCTGAAACTTTCCGTTAACTTCAAGCAAATACTTCACAATTTCGATTTCGCCAATAGCGTCTACTTCAAGGCGGCCAATTTCAGCGTCGCAGACGGCAAAGGACGTCATTCATGCGAACGTCGTTGTCAGAATAATCAGCCGCTTACGTGCTATTATCGCTTCGTGGTGCATCATTATCAGGCGTCGAGCGCGGAATGTGAGCGCTGCTTAGACAATGAAGCTGCTTGTCAAAAGCAGCAATGCATCTACGGCGATGGAGTGTACACACCCATAATAGCCATTAATCAAAAGTTGCCAGGACCGCCCATCGAGGTGTGCGTTGATGACATTGTTGTGGTTGACGTCATCAACTACCTGGCGGAGCCGATCAGCATACACTGGCATGGACTGCCGATGTTCCGTACGCCGGAAATGGATGGTGCGCCGTTTGTTACACAGTACCCCATACAGCCAGCGGAAGCTTATCGCTACCAATTCAATGCAGAACGTACGGGTAGCGTCTGGTATCACAGCCATCTTGGTCTGCAGCGCACTATGGGAGTTGGGGGCAGTTTTGTGATTCGGCAGCCAGAACAACGTGATCAGCAAGCATATTTATATGACTTCGATTTACCAGAACACACGTTGTTGATACAGGACTACATTTACGACAATGATTTGAATCGTGTGCGAAATTTGCTCATTAACGGCAAAGGTAGAAATCACGTCTCAAATATATCCGATCGCGATCCACGTCACCGATATGAACGCTTACAGGTGACAAATGGTAAACGCTATCGCTTTCGTGTTATCTACAATGGAGTCTTCAATTGTCCTATAGAGTTCTCGGTGGAAAATCACAGAATGCTTATGATTAGTACTGATGGCAATGATAACGTACCTGTGCTTGCTGACAGCTTTTTCATGGCCTCTGGTGAACGGTTTGACTTTGTGCTCCAAGCGAATCAGCAAGCGCGCAGCTACTGGATTAGAGTGCGCGGATATGAGAAATGCGCTATGCAGAACATTTACCAAGGAGCAATTCTTTCATATCAAAGTACAATAAGTCGAGCACTACCACAGGATCCCATGGCGAAAACTTCGTTCTGCCATAACGACAATGAGGAGTACTTCGTGGTAGGTGACTACGAACATCAGTCGAAGAAAACCGTAACAGTTGAAAAGAGTGGCTGTTCCAGAGTCGATTTTAAAGCAACGAATGTGGCTACCGTTGGATTAAAAGCGCTGGAGCGGGTGCCCTGGACACGTGATACCGAATTTCTGACTTACTACTCAATATTTGGCACACGAGTAACATCCGGCACAATGGATGCGGTATATCAAATCGATGACATAACTTTTAAGATGCCGAAAATGTCACTTCTTCAAACAAATGGATTCTTCAATGACAACGGCGTATTTTGCAATCGTACACTGCTCGCAATAAAGGGTCAAAATTGTGGAAAGAATAGCTGCGCTTGTACTAATGTTGTTCGACTACCAGCTTACCGTGCGATCGAAATTGTTCTAGTCAACAATAACAATGAACCACAACCGGTGCACTTGCATGGTTACATATTCCGTCTGGTCGGTCAGAATGTTATAGGCAGCGTAGTGAACTCGAAACAGGTGACATTTTAAACGAAAATATTTATTCCTCAAACTAAAAAAATATTTGGCTTACAGATAAAAGAACTAGACAAACGTGGTATGCTACAGCGCTCAAATGATGATTTCCCCATACAAAAGGATACTGTACAGGTACCACCACTAGGCTATGCCATCGTTCGCTTTTATAGCAGCAATCTCGGGTATTGGATGTACCAGAGCTCGTTGGATACTCAGGCGTCGCGCGGTATGGTTGGCGTTTTCAAAATTGGAGAAGATCACCAGATAAAACCAGTGCCACTGCGTTTACGTTGTTAAATGTCAACACAGGGGTACAATATTTGAAATTTAAGTGCATTTATTTTACTACTTTATAAGAATTTGACATTCAACCAAATCGAATCACATATAATTTTCAACTTTTCGCATAGATAGGTTAAGTGATATAGAGGATATTTAAAAATGGCTTGAGGAATTAATTAATTTAAATAAATATTATATACTAGTTGACACAGGCAACTTTGTCTTCATTCCATACAACTTTTTCATAAACTTTGTCATGATAATTGACGCCACCTAGATACTCAAAGTGAAGTCCAGTCTTCTCCAAGTTCTATTTTCAACATAAAAAAGATATCTATCCCCTTCCTCTGCCACTACCTTCGGCTACCGCTGGAGCATTTTCTTCCATACGTACAGCATGACCTAGCCTGAGTAGCCGATGAATCTTAATTCGCTGAATTGTTCCTAAGTCGCTTATCGTCTGCGGTATCCGCCATCGCAAAGACACAGCGGTTCAAAAATTCTTCGGAGAATCTTTCTATCGATGACTCCAAAAGTCATCTCAATCGTTGTTGATAGCGTTCTTGCTTCTGCGCATATAATAGAGCGGTCGTCGAGAAAGGCCTTTACTGCGAAGTTACCTACTTAGCCCAAAAAAAAAACACTTATGTACTTGTTGGCTAGAGAGATTTTGGATAGGATTGACGGTGTTCCCAAGATAAATAAAGTGCAAACCTCCGTAAGCGGATGGCAGAATTTTAAATGTCGAAATGCAGTTTTGAAGAATTAGGAATTTAAAAGCAATGTGCCGTAGTGACATTTAAGATGAATTTTCAAATTAAGGGTTAGCTTCATCTCAGCTTCAAAATTATGTTCGAAGACTTTATTTCCAAATACGTTTTACCAGTATAGAGGATTAGTTACCTGAGCTATACACATACATAGATAACAAACATCTCAGCCACACAAAGCTTAATTGAATTGAACAAAGTCGAACAGTAAATATGAACTTTTTGGAAATCTCGACTACAGACATTTAACAGACACTTAGTATATGAACCATAAATTTGGGTTTATGTAAAATATCGACTCCAGCGCCATCTAACGGAGCCTTTAGAAGATAGATGCAATAAACCTGTTCTTGGTATTTTTGAAGTTATTGCCAAGAAACTCCTGAACAGCGAATAACCTAATAACCTTATATGGATGCCGTTTTAAAGAAACATTTAGCCTCTTTGCGTTTATATATCCTTTGTGTAAATCGAAATTGTATTTTTCGAGTTACATGTCTTTAAATAAAAAAAAGGAATTTTCGGGGTTTTTCGAAAACGGTTAATTTATATTAATTCTATTAGTTGATAAACTTCGTAGCCGAGTATGTAGCGTATGCACGCTTCATTTGGTGTTCTGTCCCGGTTTCAGGATTCGGGGCAAGTAACATCGAAAATTATAGAAGAGTTTTTCCTGATAGCGGCCATCCCTCGTCAGGAATGCAAATCTCCATGTGTATAATTAATCCGTTAAAGGGGTTTAGTTTGTAGCCTAGGAGTACTTTGGAATTCTCCAAACCAGGTAGATTTTCCCAAGGCTTCCTTTTCTTCTTTAGCCAAAATGGATATTGTTCCCTTTCCTATGCCCTAGAAGGGCTGTGGACCTATAAAGGGAGTTAAGGCTCCTATTTTTGTGAGTTTGTTCGCAATCTCGTTTCCTTCAATACCAGTGTGACCCGGAAACCAGAGAGCTCATACATGATTGATCAGACCATATGCGTTCAGCTTATTAATGCACTCCATTACCAGTTTAGAAGTTACCAGGCTAGATTTGAGGACGTAAGTAACTGCTTGACTGTTAGCCAAACATCAAGCTACTTATGTACTTATATATATAAGGATGGATAGTTGAATATGAGATATGGATATGTAGTTTTAGTTAATTTAACGTTTATTCCGCATAAATCGAAGGAAGATCCGAAATCTGTCTTGTCTTACTTTTTTTACATCGAGAAACACAGAAACCATGCTTTCTTGTGGAAACGACGCTGATGAAGCAAACAACGAAGCTGAGTTAAGTGAGACAGTTAGTCTGAAAGATAAATTACATAGGGCCTTAACTAATAGCAAACTAGTTACAAACCTCATTTAATAGAATGCAGTTTAGGTTAAAGAAACTGATATCTTTTCAAATGGTGGTGATCGAAGCTATAATGAGCAATACATTTTTTTAAGATCACATTTTAATCAATTCAAACATTAACAAAAAAGTAATTTGCTAGTATATTTAAACACAAAAAAGTACCTCAGACTTGACAAAAAAATGGCTTCAATTCTATTTATGAAGCACTTTATGGGCAAACACTTTATGGACGAAATTAAAGTTGCTTTATGTCGATCTCAAATATTGAGCTAAAATAATTTAAAAACAAGAAACCATTAGCAACTGCGAAAAACTAGTTTCTTTACCAAATACAAAAGAAAACAGATTGCAAATTTTTTTTATGGTTTTGTTTATAAAAAAGTATTTGTTGTCTTAATAAATATGTGAATTACTAAAAATAGTATTTCTGCTTTAAAATACCATGATAGGCTGCTCAGCCTGTTGAATTGTTCCACTTGTTAAATTTTGTAGCAGTTATTTTCAATTCGGGACAGTCTTGGATTCCCGGGAATATATTATGTAATATAATCCCGGGATCAGTTAAATCCTCAAAACTGACATCTCTAGTATTTGTGGAACTTATAGTTTTTAAAGTAAATGTACTCGAAGGCAGATGTTATTCTCACGTAATTTACCCATGAAAAATATGTTTAGTTATATGTAGAAAGAACTTTATGTAGCCTCTACAAACATGCACTTAGCAGGCATGAACACAAAATTACACCACTCTGTTCAACGGTGATTCGAAGGCTCGTGGCAGCATAGCACCACAACAATACACAGGTTTCTGTTGTGGGGCACCACACAAAATCGATTAAACAAACTCGGCTAATATCACACAGACACGCACTTATATATGTATTTATTCGTATGTATTTATGTACATATGTACATAAGTGCGATCGTATGAACAATTACTAATATGAATACATATTCCAATTATACAACACTTTATTCATTTATTTAATAAAGCAAAATTGATTAGTCACTTACATGTACTCGAAATATTTTGAGTCTAATAAAAAGTTCCTTTTGTTGTATTTTCGTTCTCTTTGCACATTTTTTTGGTAAACCTCTGACAAATACTTCTTGTGAATTTCGAAATTTTATATAATTTTTGACTCAACGACATATTGAACAGCCATTTGCATACCTTAAATTTGTTAGTTGATTACACGGCCTTTTTACGCAACAGTTAATGTGGTAAGCAAGCACAAATCGCTCCAGCTAACGAGCTTTCAGAATTTTTCCAAAAATTGTTTTATACAAACTTTAGTTTTTCAATGCTAAATTGTTTATATTGGTTTGCTTTTAACGGTTCGATTGGAAATGTCAGAACGGTATACTTCCACTAGACTGGAAAATAACGACCGATTAATACCCACAGTGCACGCGCCTTCCTTTATGCTTACGGTGTGACTACTCGTATTGTTTTGGGTGTTGCCTACAACGTATCCTAGCAATTGAGTAAATAGCAGTGCCGTTGTGTTGCGTTACCATTATCATTGTTATTGGCCAGTTGTTGTCATGACGCCGTGTGGTAATAACAAATACGACTTTCGTCTAATTTTTGTTCAAGGTGTGGTACAGAAAATAACAGCCGTCATCGTTCTTTATGACTGGGCGTCAGCATGCAAGCAAAAAAGACAAAACCTGAAAATGCGTTGTTAATGACAAACAGCCGAAAATACGTAGCTCATATTTACATATGTATGTATGGTACATGGTATGTGTAAGTATTTAATAATACACAGCCAAAACAAGGCAAGGACGGCAACGGTCATTCTAGAATACGAAAACAACGTTCGTTTTTCATTTACCTCTGTTTTGCGAAATACTATTACAAGAATTGATTTTTTTTTGTTGCACAACTTTGGAAGCCTCTATTTTTCATAGTGGTTCAAAATTGTTATCCAAATGATAATGAAAGCTTAAAATTTGTGACATTCATTTAAAATGTATACAGTAGATTCTGTTAAGCGAACAACAGCAAAGTGGCAAACAACCGAATTCGAATGGTATAAATAGTTGGAATAATATGTATGTACATATATTGTGGATTTTTGTACAGAGGCGCCGTGAATTAAGACCCCATGGAATTATGTTCGGTGGCCTAAATTCATTCCGCAAATTGAAATTAGCCCGAATTCTCCAAATGTAATTATTAGATTGTGGCCTTATTTCACGCGGTGTTATTTTCACTCCCAACACGGGTTTCGTGAATTCGGGCAGAACTTCTTTTTGAGTAGGTGTATTTCATCCGCGCTTAAAAAAATTACGTTGATCACACCAACACCAGCTGCGCTATCCGTAGTATTTCCACGTAGAGGTTTTTTTCAGTAGGCGGTCTTCGGCCGCGCTTAAAAAAGAAGAAGCCTGGTCGGACCAACATCGGCTACACTATCGGCAGTATTTTTGCGTAGAACTCTTTTCAGCGTAGGCGTCTTGACGAGTTTTGACTATTTATTTTCCTTCAGTCAATTTCAATTACACTGAGCTACATTTTAACAATTACAATTTTACCTAACCATTGGCTCTACAAATTATTTTTAAAAGTAAGCCCGCGTTATTTCATATACGCAAAATTTGTCGGATATATCGAAATGTTGTAAGTGTATAAAAAAATTAATTTGGTGAACAACCTTTGGATTATACCCTAACACATATTCTCAATGTATATAACGACCGACCGCTTATAGCGACGTAAACCCAAAGTACATTTGATTAATGAGATTCCGCTTTAAGCGACCAACCGTTTTATAGTCCATTTCCACGAGCCTGTCTGTCAGCTGAAATTGCGAATGAAGCACAATTTCATAAATTCTGATAAATATCACTCAATTTCGCCTGTGCCACTCTGTAATCCGGCCACCGTAGCCGAGTTTGTAGCGTGTGCGCGCTTCATTCGGTGGGTCCCAGGTCCAAATCCTGACCGGACTAAGTAACATCAAAAAAAAAAGAAATTATAGAAACAGTTTTTTAAATAGCGACCGCCCCTCGGCAAGCAATGGCAAACCACCGAGTGCATTTCTGCCATGAAAAAACTTCTCACAAAAAACAATCGGCGTTCGGAGTCGGCGTAAAACAGTAGGTACCTCAATTTGCGTTACAACATCAAGAAGCACACCACAAATTGTAGGAGAAGTTCGGCCAAAATCGCTTAAGCGGTTATAGCCCTAATTAAGTAACTAAGTAAAACTGTAATTTACTTATTGAGACTATTAGATAAGAAAGAATAAGAAGAAACACATAAACATCAAACGAATTTTACCTATAACAAATGGTACTATTTCCGAGTTGAAATTGTATTATATTAAATACATCTATCGCATCGAAACAGCTGTTGACGAAATTACGATTAGGACATTCAAAACATTCGCGCGAAGGCTTCTCACAAGAATACATGTAGTGGACAATTAAGAGGGGCAAAGTTTTGTTCTTCGATGAAAAAATGAACGAAGATGGCCTAGACTCGTGAAGTGGTTTTTGGCACAATTTGCGTAACGTACGTGCATACGTATGTCAAAAAGAAGCATTGGTGGGACAGGTTTTCTGTATGGGCCGTATTTTAATCAAGGCGAGAAGCAAATATTTGCTTTGTGAAGCTGAAAAATGGATCAAATAATTCCAGGAATTGTTGGACGATCATCTCATCACATTTCGGCAATTTCGGGAACCAAATATTCCGAAAATGACATTTCTTTGAAAATATTGAAAACATCGTACTTCTCCGTCAAAAATTTTGCAAAATGTACTAAAAGTAGAAATTTATAATTTATAAAACACAAAACTGAACTTAATGTCTACTTGTTTGCTAAAAACAGAAGGATTGAATGCAAGACTGCACCGTACTGCGGGAAATGCCATATCTCAAAATCAAGTAAAAAAAGAAAGAAAAATATAAAAAATAAAATTCAACAAAGAAAGGTGTTTTAATTTTGCTAAATTGTAAAAATATAATTTATAGAAAGATATTTAATAAATAAATCTGCAAAATACTAAGCAAAATTTATATTTGCCGCTCATTTGTAAAAAACCCATGGCTTGAGGTTGAGGTGGCGATATATTTTTGAAGCGGGCTACATAGTGCCTCACAACAAAAGATATCATTTAAAATTTCGCACCATTTGATACAAAAAAAAAACTAAATATTTAAAATGGATGAGGACAAGGTTTATTCCCAGCAGACACAACTTGTGAAATAATGCCACTTTGAACGGAATATTTTCTGGGCGCGCGATTCCTTGAAATGGGGGCTTGAATTTCTTTGTAGCTACATTAAAGATACATACAAATTTGGTGCATGCCGTAACTATAAGTAAAAGTATGTTAAATCCACACATTGTCAAACTTTGACTATTTATTTTTCTTTTTTTAATATCAATTTTTATTGTCATGAAAATAAAGTACATATATGTACAATTCATCCCACAACAAAAAGAGGATAAATTCAGTTTTAAATTTTGTTCAATTGTAATGCGTGAAATGGAATAGATGATATCACTGTCGCTTACTACCAGTACACTAGATGCGGTTCGAAACCCAATTTTTTTGTAAGACGTGTGACGTCTTTCTCGCTGCATACCCCGTAATGTATTCCCAATTTCTGACCGAATTTCCCTATTTCCAAGGAGGAAACGAACAAATTCTACTGGAAGGTCGACAACCACAGCCTACATCAGGGACTACCTCTGAATCGTGTGAGCGCATTCTATATAGTATTCATTAATGAAATTTCATTAAACAAGGAACTGAAGTTCGCATTCAGGGCCATAAATTATGTATTTGAATTGAATGAGGATACGTAACTTTTCGCTTTGTGGTTTTTTTTTTGGTAAATTTACTATTTCAAAAGTGGCCGAAAGTCATTAGGAATCACATGTGAGGCCTTACTTCTCCTTTTTATACAGACCAACTTCGATATCGGCCAAGCTATGGGTATGTACATTAAGTTCAGGCTGGCCCTATATGTAGAGGTAAGAACTAGTCTTTATGAAACTGCCTGAACTTTAGCGGAGAAGGTACCGTCAGGTTTGGGATATTTATTGGGATGAAAAGATCGAATTGCCCATCCTACAATGTTTTCTGACGTCCTACTCTCGAAATAAGCAGCACGCCAAATAGAATGGAAAGTCAAAGGAAGCTCGATGATATATTACCAGTTGAAGTCTTTTAAATTACATACTTACATATGTATAAAATTGTACCTGTAAATGAAGTATTGTTTTAGATTGATAATATTTTTATACAATTTAACTATACTATACGTTGCTAACACCTGGGTTTGATCTTGAAGATAAATCTAACGACAATCGAAGCATAGAAATCAATTTTTCTTATAATCCACACGTATTCTCTAAGTAAGATTATAAATATGAGTTTTTTTGTTGAAAGTTTGGCTGTAAATTACGCCAAAAGTACTAAATTGATTTGTTTGAAATTTTTCAAACATGTCGATTATGGTATGGAATTAAACATATACCAATTTTTTATTATAAGAGAATATGGGAGGGCAGGCGTGTACAGCGGAAAGTAGTACTTTTATTTATTTAATTATTTAAGATCGCGCTATCCAACGGTCGGCGGTTAATCGACATTTTTCTATGCAGAACTAAATTTAACTTAACTGAATTAAGTCTGTTTTTAAAGAGTTTTTTTAAAGGATTTCTTGTAACCATAATATGATACACAACCACAATCAATTCGTACTATTCCATACCAGCTGTCTCAATTGGGTCAATTTAAACAATGCAATCACCATTTTTGCTGTAAGCTCAAAAAGCTTACCAACGACGCATTCACACAACTCCTACCACAATGAGCGCAAATACTTGCACAGCCAAGCAGACTAACAAAATATTCGTTTGGCTTAATGTATGTACATTATCGTCTACAAATAACACTCCCTACATTTAGCAAGGCAACGCTTGTGGCCGAAATGGCCGCTTCGAAAGAGTTGGGTCAATTTTTGTTTGCATTGTTTTTAAATGCTTATTATTGTTGTTTATTGTCTGCGCTGCTGTTTCTGTTGTGGTTCTAGTCTAATTGCACGATTGTTATTCTGTGGTACTCCACATTCACGCTTCAACAGTCTACTCCTATTTTTATTTATTCCTTTCTCTAGTGCTTTCGCCGTTTTTGTTTTCACTCGATTTGTATGTTTTTAGTTTTATTTCCCTTCCATCTGTCCTCTTAACCAATTTCCGACAAGTTGGAATGAGGGAGAGCCTGCTAATCATTTACTCGTATTGTTTACTTTAAATTTGTAAAGGAAGCCATTTACCAATGGTTTTTGTTGCAACGACGGAAAGGTGGGGATTTACCAGTTCATACCCCGTGTAAGATTTTTAAAAATATTTTTTTTCATGTCCATGGCGCTCTATTTTTATTCCTCTGACATGAGTTTGATAAATATGCATTTGCCTAAAAATTATTATTTTATATAAAACGTATATTTCCCATATATTTTTTATAAATTTGCAAAGGCGGATCATGTAAAGTGATTGTGAAAGTACGTGTTTTCTTCAATTCGGGTCTGTTGTATTCGAAAGCTGAAATAAATTTATAAGATGACCTACAACGATACTATTCATGACGATGATGAATTGGAGCAATTTGTATATTTCTTGAAGTAAGAGAACTTAAAGAGAAATACACCACTGATGTGCAAGTGTTTCGCCCCGCCAAAGATATGACATCAACGTTGCCTAATGTGGAAATTATTTAAAGTTTTTTTTAATATCCGAGCGCACTAGTACCCAGTGTATTATAACCTGTTCACATAACGGCTGTTTGTGACAAGCAAAAGCAACCGTATATCAAAATATTCAGAATGAAAAGAGAAAACGATAAAGTTCGTCCGTTCGTTTGGGCATAGAATCGAGGAAATAGGAGACAAAAATTAAAAAAAAAACCTGTGGTCATGATTTTGTTAATAGTTTTTATTAACATTAGTAGCAGGCTTATGAACTGTGTTTTTACTTTTTTTGAATTGGCTCAAGTTCTTGAGATAAACGAAACTTAAGAAATTAATGAAAAAAAATTATATGATTTTATTTTGTTAAATAAATTATTAAAATATGGTGTGATGATGTTGAAATGTCAGATACATCAGAAAATCCGACAAATAGCAGTGAAAGTGAGTTTGAAGGAAGTAGTTGTACGAAACAGGGATTTTCTACAGAAGAGCTCAATGACTTGGTTCGTGACTTGAATTTATCAAAAAAGTCGTCTGAACTTCTGGTTTCGAGGCTAAAACAAAAATCTTGTCTACAACCTGATGTTGCTATTACAGCCTTTAGGAACAGAGAGCAACACCTTCTGCCTTGCTTCACCAAAGAAGACAATCTTGTATATTGTAACAATATTTCTGGACTCTTGAGTGCTATGGTCATTCCCGAATATAATCCCGAACATTGGAGGCAAAAAGAAGTCTGAAATGTGTGTTGCTACACAATGGAAATAAACTTGCTTCGGTTCCAATCGGTCATAGTACCAAACTAAAAGAAGAATACGAAAATGTAAAAATTGTTTTAGCAAAGATTTTGTATGCACAACATAAGTGGTCAGTATGCGTGGACTCGAAGATGGTGAATTTTTTATTGGGCCAACAAAGTGGGTATACTAAATACCCCTGTTTTATATGTTTATGGGGCTGTCGTGCAAGAAATGAACATTGGATTAGAAAGGACTGGCCGGTGAGAGAAAATATGGAGGTAGGAACAGCAAATGTGGTTCATGACCAACTGACAAGCCGAGAACAAATCATTCTTCCACCACTTCACATCAAGCTTGGGCTAATGAAACAGTTCATCAAAGCCCTTGATAAGACAGGTGACTGTTTCGAATATGTGTGCAAAAAATTTCCAGTCCTTAGTATGGAAAAATTAAAAGCAGGAGTCTTCGATGGTCCTCAAATTGATACCATTCTAAAAGACACTGAATTCTTAAACCATATGTCACAAATTGAATCTGAAGCCTGGCTAAGCTTTGTCAATGTAGTCAAATGTTTGTTGGGAAAACATAAATCACCAGACTATACAAAACTAGATGCTGATATGCTTCTCAATTTTCGCAAACTAGGAGCTAAAATGAGCATTAAATTACATTATTTACATACATATGTAGTCATTTGGACAAATTCCCGGACAATCTAGGCGATTACAGTGAGGAACAAGGTGAACGGTTCCACCAGGACATAAAAATAACGGAAGAAAGATACCAAGGTCGATGGGACGACCACATGATGGCAGACTACTGCTGGAACTTAATACGGGATTGTCCTAAGCAACGACATCATAGGAGGTCCTACAGAAAAGTTTTTTGTAATTTTTTTTAAAATTAATTAATGAAAAGAACATATATTTTTTTATTTTTGTGTTTATTTTTATACAGGCGCACAATAAAAATATAATTTAAATTCATATTGGTATTTTTAATTAGGTTTTTTCGTGAAATATTTAAAAGTCTTTATCTGAAAAACTAGAGCCAATTCGACAAAACTGATATTATTTTCGTAATCAGCGCACCCAAATTGTCCTAAATCGACTTAAAAATCTCCGACCGCAAAATTTTGTTCCACAGTGTAATTGACTAAAATTGGCTAAAAGTTAATAATCACAAATTCGCAAATTGTAGAAATGCGACAAAACAAACGTATAACGACAATTTACTAAAAAAAAAAAAAAATGTGGTATTTCAGTAAAAGCTTTTATCAGTAGCTTTTACGAGTATGTACAAGATTGGGTTGGAGTAAGAAACATGTGGGAGTTTTTTTGGCGAATTTAAAGCAACAGGGTATCTTCGAAACCACTCTATTGAACTCTATCAAATTTAATACACACTTTGCATTTAAACTCTGTAACCGTAATTTGTTTATTATTCTAAAGATAAAAGTGTTCAATGTCTTCAGTTCTACCTATCGCCTATTTTACGATCTGGGCCGCCTTATGATTTCTTCCGACAGAGGCTGCCGGACAGCTTTATTCGCGTTTGTGCATTTGATGCGGTAATCTCATTTTCAACTGAGTTAGAATATGAGTGTTTGAAATGTAATAATCAGTATATAAAATAAAATATAACTTTCATAACAGTAAATTTTCATTATACCCGTGGTTCGACCACGAAATTAGAGATTAGAAATTAGAGCAATGAAAATATTTAGCTATCGAAATCAAAAAAAAAAAGTGGAACGTATATTGATGATATTGTCCTCGACAATTACCTTGCCCTTAATTAGACAATTGTACAAATGAACAGGTTTATACTCGTAATTCCGCTATTCATAGCTGCTTTAGACAACCCCCTGCTAACCACAGCTACGGTTATATTTCGTAAGCGCAGTACCATTACCATGAAATGCTTTTAAGCATTTTCCGGAAGTGTAATTGAAGTAAATTGAAAATGTTTATCATTAGCTGCGATTTATTAAATTGAATTTTCGCATTAAATTCACACGTTCTTATTAATATTTCAGCCAAATTTGCCGTTTGCTGGCTTTATATACATACATAGGCAGTTATTCAAATCAGCATTATTGGTTTTATATGATATGCATGGACATAGGAAAATTTGCAACTAAAAAATCTAAATTTCACCACTCAAATGTCGTTGTGTTTAGAGCATTTGCTCTTTATCATTTCAACTGTCGTGGATTAATTAGCCTCCAAATAATTATGTCAATTGTAAATATAAATTCATAATGCATTTGCGATTTGATGTTTCATTTAACGTGTCTATTAGTGAATTTCGTTTCCATTTTGTCATTTCATTAATTCCACATCACGGCCAATTGGCTACATATTGCTCACAAAAAGATTTTCAAGTAAAATCTCACTAACATACATACGAGTACATATGGAAACATGGTCTAATTTATTTTCAGTAATGATTTCAACTTCCACAGCTTGAAATATGTCAAAAAGTTACTAGAAATAAAGCTACTGTTCAAAGCTGTAGTTGTTTTCCTCTGTTTGTAAAATTTGTTAATTCGTTCACTACTAAATTTTTCACAAATGTGGTTATCATTGTTTAAAATCCAAAAATAATTATTTGGAAATGAAAGAGATTTAAGTAGCCTCATATCGAAAATATTAGCACATAGATCCATCAACAGTTAAAAAAGTTCAATGCAATTAATTTATTTAAAAGTTAACTGCAATTCTACAACATTGCTGGGAAGCGAAAGAGTTTAATCCGAAAAGATGTTTGCAAAGAGTTGATGCTTATATAAAAGTATTAATTCCACTTAATTCTGAGTCAAATGTTATCATCTTTGTGTCAAATTAAAGAAGGAGCAATAAAATTAATGAAATAAATCAAATATTAAAATAAAATTTAAAAATTTTCAGCTTGACCTTCAATGCGCTAACTATTTCCATTCGCATCAAGTTAATACGTAGTTAAAATGCACAGCCATACAAAATAAATTGCACAGCAAGAGAAAACCGTGAATAACTTTCGTCTCATCGGTTTACGTACATTTCTTAGTAAATTATGGATTAATAGATTGTACTACAATATTGGCCAAAAATATCGACTTTAAAACTATTGAGTTGGTTTGCTTAGTTCCAAAAATAGTTGAGGTCTTATTACAAGCCGTCTATACAATGTTGTGAACTCGGAAGAGAGGAACAAGAGGGATTAGTTCAATTTGCTACAAGACTTCAACAACGTCGAATGGTTATGAAAAAGAGTAAAATTCAACAGCAGGGAAACGACGACATATCCTAAACAGTATAGTTTCACAGTCCCGTTCTAACCAAATTATGGCTGGAGTGGTGAAAGAAAGATCGATGTTGATTCCACAAATTCCTGCAATCCCCACCAACTTATCGTTTCAATTCAAACATTTGCAGTTACCGTTGAAGAACGCCTTCTCGGTCACTATAAATAAGAATCAAGACCAACTGTGACAATTGCAGATATACATCCGGATACTTAATGTACATAGTGTATCATCTTGAATGAATGCTCTTAACCACTTGTTTTTCTTGTTTTCTTATCTTTTGTTCTAGTGGGAAATGGATTTTAACGCTCTGTTACTAGGAGAATTTCTTGATATTGAAGGTGCATTTAACAATATACTCTCAAATATAATCGAATAATATTATAATAAAATATAATCCAAGTAGGGATTACCCGGCACCTAGTGAAACATGTCCGTCACCTTTTCGCTGATGACCTTTCTCCGACCGATGTTGGTAAATACTCTCAAATCTTGCGAAACTTGGAAGAGAACGCTCTAAATATTGTAACAATCTCGTGCACAGAATGTGGTCTAAATGCGATTTCGACGAAATTCGTCACAATACCGACCTTTTAGCTTCCATAATTAAATGGGACAACTTTTCCTCTAAAAGGAAGTGACTACACAATGGGGAGAAGCGGATCAAATAGGCTATTGCTGGGCTGTAGGCAAAAAAAAGGGATTTGAAATCGAATTACAGTATGGTGGACGCCAATGCGAAAGCTCTTTGTAAGAGGTGCGCATGGTACAGAGGGCGGAATATACATATGTTGATTATAGGAGAACTACCCTCATCACCAAAAAAGGGCATGAGCAAATTCTTGTAAAAGAATTAAAGATATATAATGGAACGATTTTCCGTCATCCCTTGTCAATTTTGATTTGGAGATAAACCGGATTTCGGCGTTGTGCCATCTTCTGTACCATTTTTCGTTTTCCGCGAGATTATGACTTCTATAATGAAAAGCCTGCGATTATCACTGGCAGCTGTTTAATGAGGATGTATGGGAGCAGGATGCGACTGCAGGCAATTGAGTCGAAAGTGTCGAGCATTATCTGTGTTATTGTTCTGCGCTAACAAGAACAAGGGAGCGTTGCCATCGCCAAGATTTCTTAGCCTGGCTTGCTAACCTAAGCTCGGCTTAGGTATCACAGGCACATTAACCTGGCCTAACCTAAACCTAAACCTACTATTCAAACAATCCTTTTCGGGAATTTTGTTTACAATAAATTGTCAATGACGGTATGCGCATTTTTAGATGAATTTGTGAAGATCAATTAACACAAGCCCACAAGGCGCACCAAACAGTGACACGAGGGGAATGTAAAGGCCTCTCAACATTGTTAAAAATATTTGTTTACGAATACTGGTGAAATAGACATCAGCTTTATCTAAGATTATTTTTTCACCAAAAGTATGCGTTATAGATTTCCAATATTTTAATACCGAAATCGAACTACCTTTAGCAAATTGTTGACTTAACATTTCTCAACGAAGACACTATCGAACTGTGACAACGGAAAGAACATAAAACTTCCGAAATAAAATTCGAACTTGAAAGATTCTGCACTTATTTCTGATGCTTTCTATTTATTATCTTATGAAACAAAATAAAATACCTTAAAGTAAAACAACCACAGAAGGAGTAAAAAGAAATTACAGTAGAATAGGAAAGGCAATTCATCTGAATAATTTCGTTTCCTGGAAGCCTGTGGAGATGTGTAAGGTGCTTGATTCCAAACTGTTATGTAATACGTTCTTTATCAACGGAAGGCTTTATAAAATTTGCACCAGGCACATTATCATCTACAAACCTACATATACATATATTTATACCGAATGCGTTATCGCCCAGGATATAATAAATTTTTTACCTAACGGTAATTTGTAGCAGCATAAAGCAACCGACATAGATATAGACATATACAAACCAAAACCGTCCCTACATTGGGTAGCTCGAGTACGTATTGAGATATCTCAAGGAAACTTGCCCTTGACCCAACGTAGGTTGGTAATAAAAATGGGCGATATTCAATAATAACCACGGCCGGCGTTTTGTGAAAATGAAAAGAATATGATATCTGAGTAACTATAAAAGATAATTTTACGCGGGTAATTTTGTTTTTGGAAAATGGGTCTGACACCGGTCACTTCAGGAAAAATATGTGCATCTCCGAAACTAATGGGCCTAAATCTACCAAATTTGGTAAACACTTTAACTTAGTAGCCTAATTTTCGAAATTTATTGAAATCGGACTTAAAACTCTAATAGAAAGAAGATTTAAAAAAAAAAACTGAAAAAATCTGATACTTAAAGCAAATGGGTACTACTTTGTCAAGTTCTATTGAATTTGGTCCACGCTTTGCATTTCAACTCAGTAAGCACATTTTCGAACATTATAAAAATCAGGGCTAAAACCACGGAAATTACTTGATTTAATAAAATATCAAAATATTCGATGTTTTATTAAATCATGTAACAAATTCGCTCAGAGTTGGTACGATAATTAAACTAAAGAGAGAAATGTGTAAAATCAAAATTTTGGAAAAGGGCGTGGTATGTTAAAAGTAAAATATTTTTTATTTATATATGTAAAAATAAAAGACATCTACATCTACATTTTTAAAGGGAAAAATATTACATTAACTTGTTTTATTTCATAAATAAAAATCGTTCAAGTAACTGAATTTATTGCACAAAATAAGTGCAGTTTGAACCGAATCTTAGACTCCTCCGTACTTGTTTTCTTTTGTAGTGGACAATTTTATTACTTCCTCATTTTGTTGTTCCAAATTCATTATTCATTCATTATTCATAAGTTGGAAATCATTTAGCTTAACTTTAGATTTGGGAAACGCTTAAGAAGCAATTAATACACACCGGGTGTTACCAAGGCCACGCTACTCACTCGGCTACGCCGGTTGTCAGTTAGAGGCATATCCGAGCTAATTATTGTGTTGTAAAATTTTACAGAATATTTCAGCCTATTAATAACTTCACAAAAAGATAAATTTTGAACTTTTGCTTGACAAGTAAACAAAGAATGTTATGTTTGGAAATTATTTCCAGAAAATCATATAAAAAATAACATCTGTCTCTATGGTGTTTTAACTTTAGTGTCACCTTTGTATATCTTTCTCACAAAATTTTAATATAAAAACCTAGACAAGATATTTGTTGAAATTATGTTTTTCAACTACCTTTCTACAAATTACTTTGACCTGATAATTTAAAAGCCTATGGAGATCTAGTACTTTCATCCCGAAGAGAGAGTTAGGTTTTAGGCGACAATAACACAGAACAACCGGCTTTTCGAGAGGTGATTACGGTAATACCCATTACATAAACAAGTCGCAGCGGATCACGGTGCGTTTGGATAAGGTGTAAGCGAAAGGTTCGTGCCCATCCGATTTCTTTTCATATTTCGATTCCTGAAGCAAAATGGACTAATTGAAACTAAAATTGGAAATAATCGATGGAAAGGTCGTTATATCTTTGATTCCTTTTGAAGTATAGAGACAAATTTACTACCCATTTATACGATAATAAGTATTTGGAAAAAAAATGAATTGGGTGATGAATATTTGCAATTTTTTGATTTGTTAGAAAGCTAAAGCGTAAACATCTTACTCAATACATTCTTTCGTCTCATTTTCCTAAGTTCGGTTAGCTATTTATATCTTTGGAAAAACTTTTGATAAGAAATTGATTCAACTTCTGTTTTGTTGACAGATTTGGCGAAATTCTGTTCACCAAGGCCGTTGATTTTCTTATTAAAAGGTAATTGTCTACAAAACACGTCTACAATTGCTTGATTCAATCTAATATTATAGATAAAAACATTGCACCATCGTACAATAAACAGTAATAACTAAAGTGGCGTAAAATCACAATGTAAAAATACGTGGAAAAATATTTTCCTTAATAAGAATTTTCAAATGTTTAATTTATTTTAATAGCTAGAAACCAGAGTTATCAAGGAAATATTAGTTAATAAATAAATTTTACGAAACAAATAGGCCTTCGTTCAGCTAATTTTGAAAGTACAATAAAAAAATATTGGATTAGGATTTAGTTTTAATAATTTTTTTCTATTTTAGATTTTGGAAATAAGTTAAATTTTATAATGTAAACCCAAAAAAAATTAAAACTTTTGCCAAAATTATGAATGCATTGTAACGTTTATTTTATCCAGATACGATTAATGAGTTCATATATTATAAGCAAATTAATCAAACAAGATTTTCACGGTGGGGGAAGCCCATAACTAAGAAATAATGTATACTTGCAACTAACGGGTGTTTTTTATAGACTGATAGAACTTTCGATAGGGATAGCTGTAACTTGACAGGTGGTATATGACATTTCGTTTTGAAACTTCTGTTCAGTAAGCATTGAAAAATCGTGATGGAAAGAATGACGCCGCATCAACGTTTACACATTGTGGAAATTTACTTAAAAAATCAGTGTTCTCTACTTGTTACGTGTTACTCTACTCGATGAAGAACCAACAACAAGACAAAGAACTGTACGTACAGAAGAAAATATTGGTGCTGTAAGTGATAGTGTTGGAAAAGATCCGAATTTCTCTATTCACCGCCGTGCTCAACAAGTTGGACTTTGTCCATCATCCACAATATGGAAATTCAAAATTGGACTGATCGCATCCGATTCACCAAAGCTAGTCGTGGCGTCATATGCCAGAAGTCGTTTTTAGATATTAAATGTCATGAAAATATCTTTCAAATAAAATTGGCATCATACTTCAGTTTTTATGTGTTTTATTTCAATTTGAAGTTCTATCAGTAAAAAAAACACCCCTTATATATGTATATAAATATGGACGTGCTTACATGTGAATTAATCTACTTGATTCTGAATGTACATATACACATACATACATACATATATGCTACAATTTAGAAAATTCTCATTAGATGGAATATTTACTCTGACCATTTAGAAATATTTATGTTCAACCAAATGACGTAAATACCAAGTTAGTATAACTTAATTATGAATTAAAGTTATAATTAATATAATGGAAATACTGTTATGGCTCACTGGAGACCGAATCGTATAAATGTGAGTCAGGTTTATTTGATAATGAACTCATAGCAGCAGAAAGGAATAAGTTCTCACACTACTTCATAATATTTGTTCACTTTCAAACGCTGCACTGTGGTGCCTCTGCCGCAAAAACAATACGAAAATTTAAAAATTTATGAAAACGTTCGATAAAGGTTCGTGGTTAAGAAAATATACTTTTATTAAACACAGGAGCCGCTCAAAATTTAAAATTTTCCACATTTAGAAAAATGCGCATTTTGTTTGTTTTCTTGTATTTAAGCGAAAGATACTTTAACAATAAACAAAATAGAAAATATCCTTTTTCCTAAAAGCGGTTAGATCTACCTGTTTTACGAAAAGTCTATGTTTTGACCCGTTTTCAAATTTTGCTCCTGGCTGATCGTATTTATTGGGCATGCTAACCCATGCATTATCAAATTCTAGAAAGAAATATGGTATTCCTCCAATCGATAAACTCAGCGGTTCTTTTCATTTTTTGCGGACGATAGCTATCAAAGTGGTATTGGTAAAGGCTTTGAAGTTTGCCTCGCGCTATTTAGCTCTAATGTCCGTTGCTCCCACAACTCTCTATGGATTCTGCTCCAAATCCATTCTTAATCAACTGAAAATTCCATTTAATTCAGCAATTGGAGCCGCACTCGGCGCCTTCAGATCAACACCCACCAATAATCTACTTTTTGAAGCCAATCTAAACACAATCGAAGATCTAAGAGACCTCACAACAGCAAAACTCTTTAAAACACTTCTGAGATCCCACAACAGTCCGCTAGAGAACGCTATCATAGACCAGCAACGCACAATTAACCAAAACAACCCAACTTCCTCCCTATACAGAATCATACAATGCTGCAAAAAACTCGATATCCCCACCCTAACACTCACCCCTATACCAGACACCTACCCACCATGGACACTTAATTCCTCCGCAATTAATACCTCGTTACATAGATATGCCAAAACTGATACAAGCCCAAAGATATTTCAAACCCTCTTCAAAAAAACTAAAGAAGAACACCCAAACCATAATTTTATCTACACCGATGGTTCAAAAATAAACAACACAGTCTCTTTCAGCATAACCACTTTAAACGAGATTATTAAAATCTCAAATTTACCAGCATATACATCAGTGTTTTCAGCAGAAATAATCGCGATTCATAAAGCCATAAATCATGCTTCCAAAATAAACTCCAACCTCGTCATCTGCACAGATTCGTTGTCCGCTCTAAAAGCTATAGGAAACATTGATAACAATGATTATTACCCCACACTAATCAGGAACGCACTTATTAAGGACTACCCGCACATCAAGCTACTCTGGATCCCAGGACATGTTTCAACGAGTTTGCCGACAAATCTGCAAAAGAAGTATCTAAATTCCCTCTAGAAACAACCAACAATTATAGCACAGTCGATATATCAAAACATATTAATCACTTCTACAGCATAAAAAAGACTAGGATATGGGAAATCACTTCTGACTGGTACAAACAAATTAATAATGACAAAATATCTGGCAACAACTTACACATCATTCACAACAACAACCTATCTAGACTCGATATCATAAAATTCGAACGCCTAAGGCTCGGACATACAAAAATAACTCACCAACATTTAATGCAAAGTCGCGAACATCCTATTTGCCCTTTTTGCAACCTATCTATACACATTAGCATAAATCACTTGATCTCGAACTGCCCTAAATTTCAATCATCCAGAACGCG
The DNA here is from genome assembly GCA_951828415.1 of Anomoia purmunda. Taxonomy (NCBI): domain Eukaryota; kingdom Metazoa; phylum Arthropoda; class Insecta; order Diptera; family Tephritidae; genus Anomoia; species Anomoia purmunda. The sequence goes on from OX639993.1 coordinate 56,829,145, forward strand.
GATATTTCAAAACGCCGATCCCCTAACCTTCATTTCCTCTCCCAATCCAGCCAACATTGAAAAGACAATAGAAATCCTAAAGTCAACCTATTTATATCAACACATTTAGTGCATAGCTACCACCAAAAAACAAAACGTAGTTTAAAACCATACTTAGAATAAGCTTAAGGCCTGCGCTGCCAAAGCATGTTCGAAAGCGAATAATTTCCGGGCGAAATTTATAATGAGGGAAAAGTGAGAATTGAAAAGTAAAAAATTTCGGGCGAAAGTGAAACCCAAGATAAGGCTTATTATGTTTAGAAAAACTGCCTTCAACAGTTTTTATTTTTTTATTTAGTACACATTATTGCTTAATTTATTGAAAATGCAAATAATTACAAGTTTTTTGTTTAATACCACCAAAAACCCCATCCATTTGAGTGTAAGGTTCTTGCAGTAATATTAAATGTCTCATTTGCTTGTGATTTGAAAGAATCTTGTTATTGTTGCACTCTGTATTTATATTTATTATTTTAGCTTAGATGTTTTTTTCAGTTGCACAACTTACAACTTCATTAACCAACAATAACTAAAAATATTGGTTTCTGCATTTTAAAAAAAAGTCTAAATTTTAGCCATGAATTTCAAAGCACCCTTTTGCTGAAGCAACTTCAATTCAGGCCCGTGCGCACGGGGGGTTTTGGGGGATGATTTTTCTGAGCGAAGACTCGTATTTTTCAAACAAGATTAGAGTTATTAGGCTCCAATTCTCGAAACTCTAAATGAAAGAAAAAATTCGGTACCTCGAAGAGTCCGTTTGTTGACTGAAATATTGGCTTTCAGTTGACTATGGTATTATTCGCTATTTTTCTTTTGGCTCAACGGTTAATAAATATGCAATTTTTCACTATTGAAAGTCTTTCATAATTTGGTTTCCGTTACTATTATAATTTTAATTGGCAAATATCATAAATTGTATACACAAAGCAAGACTTTTCGATAACTAATGCTTTATATATCCAAAAGAATTCGTTATGAAAAATCATAATATTCTCTGAGCATCCAAACGTCAAAAAGTCAAAAAGTGCCATAGTGCGCTGTCAAGTTTTATTATTAATTATTTTCTAATTAAAAGATGGTGCCCTTAAAAAAAATGCATGAAATAATATAAATTTGAAGTCGGCAGATACATATGTACATATGTATATATATATATATATATATATATATAGCGTTTTTTATATATTACAATGTTTATTTTAAGAGCAATGATTGGTACAATTCAAATACTAGAGAATATAAAAGGAGCGAAAAAATAAGAATATCAAAATTAACAACTAGTTGTCAGCGAAACTTAAGTCGAACGGTTGTTGAGTTTACGTCCACGACTATCTTTTGACTGACTCGCGCATTCTGTTTACTCCCACTACTACTGCTCATTCCTAGCATAAATAGTTTAATTTTGTCTACTAATTTGTTGCTTACTGTCACAAGGATAGGAAGCATATAGCCTTAAATCACATTCTTTTCACCTTACAGAAACTTCAAATCTTCTGCAGTAGGTTCCATAACAGTGTAATGATTCCAAATAATCTATATCCTCTTAAGATAAATGCATCAGGCAAGTCTATCTTTTAATTAGTGTTCCCTAAACATTCTTGCTTCCATACAAGAAACATATACTGTAGATGTCTGAGGACATTTGAAAGAACAACATAAGTTACCTTCTACGATAAAACAAAACTGGTTTTACGGGCAAAAAAAAAGTTGTACTGCGAAAGATATATGTACAGGGTGGGCCAAAAGAAACCAAGGGGTGTAAAAGTTTAATAACTTTTTCGTTTATTAATTTTATTTTTTTTTTTCTTTCAGATTATATAGACAACACTTGGAGAATTTATAATGGAGAGGTTCACAACTGAACAGAGAACCAGAACAATAGAATTTTATTATTTAAACCAGAGATCAATTATTTTAACGCAAAGAGCATATCGTCGACATTTTAACGTCAGAATTTCGCCCTCTGAAGCAATGATTCGTTGCTTAGTTGATCGTCATCACCAACATGGCTGCGTAACAGATTTGCTTCGAACCGGTAGACCACGTTTAAGTCGCACTGCGGAAAATATTGAACGAGTACAGCAAAGTGTTAACGCACCAGAAACATCTGCCAGAAGGCGTTCTGCTCAGCTAGGAATGTCTCGTACGTCACTACGGCGCATTTTACAAAAAGATTTACAATTATACCCATATAAGGAGCAAATGGTGCAAGAATTAAAACCCGCAGATCATCGGCAACGTCAAAATTTTGCAGTTAAATTTCAAGAGTTGGCCAGAAATGAAATCATTTTTTTTTTAAATTTGATTATGAGTGATGAAGCTCATTTTCATTTTAATGGCTTTGTTAATAAGCAGAACTGTAGGTTCTGGGGTTCTCAAAATCCAAGAACCATTCATCAACGCCAATTGCACCCCATCAGGTGTACAGTATGGTGTGGGATCACATCTGAAAATGTCATTTGGCCTTACTTCTTCGAGAATGAAGATGGAAGTGCTGTAACCGTAAATGGAGAGCGGTATCGGTTTATGATAGAACATTTTTTACGTCCTGCTCTTGAAAACAGACCTGGTATGTGGTTTCAGCTGGACGAAGCCACTGCCCATACTTCCCGAGACACAATGGCACTTTTAAGTCAAATTTTAAAGGGCGAATAATTTCCAGAAATTCGGAAATTATTTCGCCAGCGCGATCGCCAGATTTGACAGCACCCGACTATTTTCTTTGGGGTTATTTGAAGGAGCGAGTGTATGTGAACCAGAGACAATCCTTGAACTCAAGACAAACTTTGTTGCAGAAATTCGAACGCTACAGCCACAAGCTTTGAAAGATGTTATGGAAGATGCTCTAAAAAGAGCCCATCAGTGCGAAGCTGAAAACGGTGGTCATTTAAGAGACATCATTTTTCATACTTAGTGTAAAAAAATTTCCCTTTTGTATATTATATAATCTGAAAGAAAAAAAAAAAAAAATAATAAACGAAAAAGTTATTAAACTCTTACACCCCTTGGTTTCTTTTGGCCCACCCTGTATATATTACATTCATGAAGAATATCTAAACAACTTGAATGTATGCACATTAAAACCCTGTTAAAAGATTCCCCTCACAGTGTAATTTGGGCATCGATTTCGAGTTTCCAAGTTATAGTAACCTCTTGACAATGTAAGCCTTAATACAGGCCGGACTATAGCTGTGTGCCTAACATTCTCTTGGTTGCATAGAGAGCCTTCCTTACACGCTCTTCGATATTCAGCCTACAATTAAGTTTGTGCCTCAGGATAAAACCAATTATTTGGCAATTTGGTTTTATTGGTGAAAAGCATCAGGTCAGTTTTCTTGGACTTCGCCCAGACATACACCATCCTCGGCACCCATACTATGATTTCGCTTATAACCGAACTGACTCGAAACTAGAGCTGGTACTATCCGCATACTCGGATATCCAGATATACATACATGTGGATATTCGTTGGCACGGATAAAATGCGGATAGTATGGATATTCGGTTATTATTCGTTCGTCCAATTATCGGACATCCGGATTTACGAAAATCTGGCTAATATTCGCATATTTGGATATGAAAAAATTCCAAAATCCACGAATTGAAAGCAATAAAAATAATCAAGAAATATTTTTTACAAATAATTTTTCGCTGTGTGGTATTCTACGACTATCAGTAAGCGCACCACCGTTAGTGAACGAGTGGAATAAGGCAAATCGTAAAAAACGTTTGGGATAACGGCTTATTACTGCTTCCACCTATACTCAAAGATATACTCAACTTCGCAAGAAATGATACCGATGATATTTGCCCGGCCTGCGATTAATATCGAAACCTTTTTGCATTCTCTATTACCCATTTATTTATTTGCCCTATGTTGCATTTTACTAATTTCTAATATCCGAATATTATATTTATAAACGAATATCCGCAAATCTTTATATCCGGAAGCTAAGACATTACACGGATATCCGGATTATTCTTAGAAGTATCCGGATAGTTGAAAAATACGGATGGAATTCCCAGCCCTACTCGGTACCAATATCGCTACACGACATACATATTTAATTACAAAGTACTCATTAGTTTCTAGTTTTTGGCTCTTCAAAATTTAATTAAGAAAGCTGCAATAACACGTTTATTTATTTCTTTTGGAAATTAATAAAAAAGTAATTTGCTTACATAAGTGTAAGCTACGCTTATAACGTAACGGGATAATACCTGCACAACTAATTAGGGCAATGCAAGTGTCTGCGAAATGGCTTTCAAGTATTTTCAGGGCCTGCTTCAAATTGAATCATACACCGCTGGTATGGAGCAATGTCTTAATTCCTAAAGCCGAATAGGCCTCACATATTAATCCAAAGAGCGCTGGTCCTATCAGCCTATACTCCTTAGCTCTTAAAACACTTGAAAGGATTGTTAGTAGCTTCCTCTCTGATACCATCGATAGTCGGATGCTATCTAATGACCAACATGCCTACCGCAAAGGCAAATCTACTGAAACCGCACTCCACAGCTTGGTCGCCTGTATTGAGAAAACTCTCAGCGATAGAATTTCTGTCTCGCAGCCTTCCTGTATATGGCAGGCGCATTTAACAACGTACTTCCAAAAGCTATAACTAGCTCCTTTTGGGTTCAAGGGGTGCGAATTGTCCAGGCACGTGTCGAGTGGGACGTCCCTAGGAGGTGTTCTCTATCCACTTCTGTGGAACATAACCGTTAATATACAAAAGTCGTTGGGATGAATCCAAGTGTCACCTCACTTGGCAACCCTCTCCTCCTCCTAATTACAACTCTGTCGGAGCTAACATAGCAGCTGAACAGTTTTCGAGTGAAGCCGACCGTGTACGCGAGAACATTTTCTAAAGCGTTCATTCTATTAAAAATACTTTATACATATATATCCACATTGAATGTGAATAAAATCATTATAAATGAATTTAACTTACAAATCGTGTTTGTGAATACCATTTATTTCGAATATTGGTAACTGCGTTCGTAAGTATATGACACAAGTATTCCACCCCTTGCGGACTAAGACTCAACCAACGCAAGGAACTCGTTCTCTTTATGAGAAAGTATTAAATACCCTCGATAACTTCACCGAAACTAAACGGCGTCCGGTTAAGTTATTTTAAACAATAAGATTAACAGGAAGAAGAATATCGTTCAACCTTATGAAAAGGCTTATGTAACCCTGTATACCTGTAAGAGGGCCGAGGAATAATGCCTTAATCCCCGGATCTGTCTGTGGTTATTTACAGCTGCCGTTACACCAATTCCCTGCATGGAGAGATCGTATTGTGGCCTGCATTGGAAAAAGATGCTAATCTTAGGCTACTCACCAAGGTACAAAGATCTTGTATGATCGGCATAAGCGGGGCGCTCACAACCACACCAAAAGATGATGTAGACGCTACTTTAGATCTCTTGCCAATGGTTTTGGGAGGGTAACAGATGACAGCAATGACTGCTCTGCGATTAGTAGAGACAACCCAGTGGTTTTCTAAAACTTTCGCATTGGTATGTCGTATGCCACTTGCAGAGTCAAAATGCTACTTGTTGAACCCCAAGGCAGACATGGCCTAAATTGGACGGGAAACGTTCACGAAGCGTATACCCACTGAAAAGAGAGAATATTTATATCATGGTTGGGGGTCTCACCGGGCACTGTCCAATAGCGAACACGCTGATATGCTGAACGTGCCCTCAGCAGGCGTCAATCACTCCTACCTACCTACTTACCTACCTATAAACTGAAACATAAGTTTCTTTCTGGAAAATACAATGCACCTGTAAGTGTGCATCATGGGAGTGTGCATTTTAAACGCGCGCAATCTTGTGAACCACTTCCAGTGGTTTTGTTTCGAACTAATTGTGGTTAATGAAAGCGGTCGGCCAGTATATTTGAGTGACAGTTACTCGTTGCCATAAATAATAGAGGCTACTTTGAAATTCAATTAATTGGCTGGTAAATTTTAATTCTCAAACAAATTACGCTTATTCATTGCATTTGTAAGAGCCATACGCATCGTAAAGGTGTGGGTGAGTTTGGCAAAGAGTATAATGACGTACAGTCGCACACGTAAGCACACACATTAGATGACATATGTGAAGAGTGGGAAACCGAGTTTGTATTCGCAATAATTATCTTCTACTTCCAAGTCAAATCATAATTTCACTTTTAGCTTATAAAATTGCACATCTACATACCTACAGAAACATAAATAAATAGACGCTCATTGTTTGGTATAGAGCAAATGTGGGCCAACCAAACAATACAGTTTCCTGTGGCATTTATTCGTCTTCGTGTCGCTGCTTATTGCTATCGTTTGCCGCACGATGCAAGGACGAACATTACTCGGCTATGGCGGTGCAACGCTCGAACGATATTCGCCCCGTAAATTGTGGGCAGTCTTCAAGGGTCTTCAAGTAGGCAGACTAACTTGTGTGAATTGTGGGTGTGCGGTAAGAGGCTAAACTACAAGAACAATATACCACACTTTCTCATAGTTAAATTAGTCAAAATGTCAATTTGCCATGGGCATAAGTCATGTGAGTTTCATGTTTGTGTTCGTGTGCATAGATGCAACGGTCCAATGCATACATACAGATGCACACACAGACAGAGAAATGCATAAACACCCACTAGCCACTGGGACGGCTTGCGAACTTCATTCATTGGTGCATAATGATACCAAGGTATGTTGTATGAGAATCGTGCACTTGTATTTGGTTGCTATTTCTATGCATGTGTGGACATGTAAAGGGTAAGAGTTCAAAATGTATTTAACCTAAAAAGAATGTATACTTTAGTTTGGAAAAACTACCTTTTGAAATTTTAAAGATATTTGCCATCAAATGAGCTTCAACTCAATTTTTTTTTTTTTTTTTTTGTAAACTGTGCGTCAGCACTTTTACAACGGAACATCCTCCTTTCTTTTGTCTATTAACCTTTTTATTGACAATAAAATTGTTATTTACAGCACTGCAGTCATGTCATGGCAACATACAAAGTCATTTAAGTGCTGCAGATAACAACAAAACTCTATTAAAAATGTATGTATACTCGAACTCCTGTCACTCAGCACACTGCCATTGGTTGCCAATGAATATTTCATATGCGATAGAAACAGTTTTATTCAAATGCAGGTACTACAAGTCACCCTGCACTCCTATCATTTCGTATGAGAACTGTCAAAATATCGCGTGTGCGAATTGTGTAGAATATGCCCCGTTTATATCATGACATTGCCGGCACGCGATTTCCCCCAAAATGAAAAACAAATTTTCGAACACGCCAAATAAACATGGCGTCAAAATATTTTCTAGTGATTTACCTTTCACCCTGCGAGTTGCTGCTCTACCATGGGCTTTATTTTAGCCACATAATCGAAATCACGCACGTTGTTTTACCAAACGAAACACAGAGGGCTGGAGTCGATAATAAGGGTAAAAACAATTTTATGAGCTCAGTACGCGATATCAGAAAATTCCTACTTCGAAGTAATTATGGCTAGGGGTTTCGATAAAATCGTTTTTTTTTTTTCAATAAAATATCATTAGGAAATATATGCATACATAAGTATGTACGTAGGTATGACAAAACTACGTCTGATACAACTGTCTTGATATTGGATAGAACAAAAACCCCCGATGGTCTCTTCTCTATGAAAATTGGTGCGAAAGCTATTTAACAAATCCAAAAATACCGGCTGCTGAGAGCACCACGCAGTAAACCTGATGGAATACTGGAAGGAAATCAGAAAAGCAAAAAGAAACAGCTTTAGAAGCTTCTTTGTAACAGCAGGGCTTCACAGAACTCTAGCAAAAGAAATCTAGCTATTAAATCACCAGACTGTAGGTTTACCGCTAATGAAGAGGAAAGAGCACTTGCTATGCTGTCGATTAACTACCCGATTATTACCACCTGGTATGGAGCCATGGCCACGGGAATTGAGACCATCACAACCTGTCTGGGTGGTAGCTAAAAGTATTTTCACCCAACACTCAAGGCAGCTACAACAGTGCGGCGAACACACCTTGAGAAGAGAGTACTCGTACATTCTGGCACTCACATACATTCCAATGGTGTGGAGGTATGGAAAAGTTATTTTTATACCTAAGACAGGAAAAAGGGACTATTCACTATACCAAATGGGGAACATTATTGATAACGAGATCAGATCGAACCGCTTACCGCTTAACCAATAAACCAACTGGCTACTGCAAGACAGAGTGCTTTCGACTGCGGATAGATTGTTATATGTGTATTTCTGGACATAGAGAGCCTTTGACAACGCCCCGCATACAGGGTTATTTTTTAAGCTCTTAGCATTACTTAGGAATATGCCCTGTGGGAACATGCTTTACGAGGGCCAAACCACGCTATACAATGTTCTCCAAATAGTAGCAGCTGCAATCTGACGCTTCTAAACCTATAGGTAAATAGTTGATTTGCGGAAGTAAGAAAAGGTATTAAAAAGTATGATAATTTTTCGAACTTTTTATTCAGTTGCCCAGCCTTCGTGAGACTCAAGTATCTAGGATCGCACCTTGTTCATTCTCCATCGAGAGAGAGATTAGGCAAGTTCATAGCTTCTTTGTAAGCACGCGGCGCTTTGCATATTATGACTAAGTTGCCGTTCGGGTTTCGAATACACTGTAGTAATATTGTGCAATGGATCCAAGAGGGTCTATCTGAGCTCCTAGGAGCAGCCATATTAGCATAACCTAACATAATGCATAATTTTATTAAATTTTATATAACAGACTTTTATTCCCTCTAAATGCACGGTGTTACAAAGAACAGAAAGGGGAGGAAACACTCCTTAACCCAAATCACCCTGGGGTTGCCATTTGGCAACGCGCGATAGTCTTGCTTAATATGTCCACAAAATTCCAAAGAATGCAGATACCGTTATCTGTTAGCACGTGGCTGTTGCGTAATTGATCGCGCTTTCAGCAGCATTCATTTGCTCGTCAGTTATATTTGGTTCGTGGTCGTGAGTGCATTGCAAAGTGTATACAAAATGTGGAGTGGGGAAAAACGTGAAATGAAAAAGTAAGTATATCTAAGATATCGAAGATTCGCGCGGTCGGGCTATGATAGTTGTGTTTTTGTGTAGTGATTGGAATATAAAATAACTCTCAATGATTTTTTTCTAAAAAAATTATATTTGAATGCGTTTTTTTTTGCATTTTTCTGTGCATGTGTCCATATGGCAACGCCAGGCAGGTTAGGCCACTGATATACGTTGAATTTGTTGGTTGTGTTTTATTACCTTACTAATGCTTTTTTTCTAATTTTAACTTTTTAAAGACCTCTAACGTTGCAAGAAGCTTTGGATTTTTTAGAGGAATTGTGTTCTGATGATGAAAACGATGTTCCTACTAATATCCAGGCACTCTACATCGAGCCACCTTATCAGGATGGGGATGTAAGTGGGGAAGATGATGGCGAGGATGAAGGTGGAGTTCCGGACAATGTATGCCCAGCACAACTTAAAGCCGGATGTGAAATTGTATTTGAAAATAGTACGCGAATGAAAACTAACGATTGTAATCTAGAGGATGTCGATGACGAGGAACCTTATGACGATACTTTAGACGATTGTTTGCCGAGCTCGTCCAAGAAAATTTGTCGCCCAATTCAATCAAATACTGGAGTACCACTTCCACCAGCTAACAAAGACAGCAAATATACTTGGCAAACCGCTAATTCATTACCAGTCCTTCCCATATTCCCTGAAACAAATTTCGAAGATTGTCGGGATCTTAGACCTCATCAACTTTTTGAAAAATTTTTCAGCGATGACTTGCTTGAACATACAATATGCAAATGTTCGAATTTGTACGCTACGCATCATCAGAAACGATACGAAGAACTTACTATAGATGGTAATGACGATGTAATCTCTATTTTGATTTTATGATATTTATATTTAACACTAAATTTTTCAGAGTTACGTGTGTTCATCGCAATTTTGATAGTAACTGGCTACACTTCTACAGGAGCCTTTCGAGACATGTGGAGCTGCGATGATGACGTTCAAAACGTTATGGTCTTCAATGCTATGCGAAGGAACCGCTTTGAGGAAATCAACTATATGCTGCACTTCGAGTCCGCATTGCACGAACCGTCTGCTAGTTCTGATAGGTTTGACACTCTTTGGAAACTACGCCCACTGACTGACCATATAAAGGCCAAAATGACTGAAAACTTTCACCCAGAACAAAATCTCTCATATGACGAAAGTATGATTGCATATTTCGGCCGCCATGAATGTAAACAGTTCATAAAAGGAAAGCCAATTCGTTTCGGATACAAAGCTTGGTCTCTTTGCACTCCTAGAGGATATATGATCAATTTTGAAATATACCAAGGTAAGAATCCGGAGGTGAATCCTAAATATGAAGATCGCTTTGGCACTTGCGCAGCTCCACTCTTGTGTATGATTGACGAATTTTCGGAAGAGGTGCAAGAACTTCCGTTATCCTTTTACTTTGACAATCATTTCACTGGAATACCATTGATGATTTATTTGAAAAAAAGAGGTTTCCAGGCTACCGGTACAATTCGAGAAAACCGAATTCCAAAAAGTTGTCCTATTCCACATAAGAAGGATTTGCCTAAACAGCAAAGAGGATATTACGAAAGCGTGGAAATCAAAGGAGAGTCAATTTATCTGACTAAATGGGTAGATAACTCGGTAGTCTGCCTTGCATCGACATGTTTTAGTGGCGAACCAAAATCCACAGCATCTCGCTACAGTAGAGAATTGCGTAGGAAAATACCAGTTCCACGTCCGTGCGTTGTAACTCAATACAACAAATTTATGTCGGGTGTGGATCGATTTGACCAAAATGTTGCAGGCCACCGCATAAGCTTTAGAGGAAAAAAATGGTGGCATTCCATTTTTACTTGGCTTATTGATGCAAGCTTGCAAAACAGCTGGCTTCTTTATAGATCCGCTAATGAAAATAAGTCATTTAAAGATTTTAAGAGAGAAGTAGCCATTTACTACTGCAAGCACTACGGCGTCGAACCGAAAAAGTTCCAAAAATCGTCAAATAAACGAATTGAATTCGTAACGAATGTCCTGCGCTATGACAGGACTGATCACCTTGTGGTCCAATTGGAAATAAGAGGCGATGTGCAGGTGATGTATGCAAGTCCATCGTGCGAACAGCCTGCAAAAAATGCGATGTTGGACTTTGTTTGCCTTGCTTCGAAGCATATCATACAAAAATGTGAAAAACCAGGATTTTTCAATAAAATTTTGTATCATCTCAATGATATTTAATAAAATGAATTCATTATTTTTAACTTTTTAATGATATATAATAAAGTGAATTGAAAATTTTTGTTTTGAAGTTTGATTTTTGGGGGTTGCGGAATGATTTTCTACATACATATATGTAAACCAGTGGCCTAGCTGCTTACCTAGCGTTGCCATATGGCAACAGGAAATTTCAAGGACCCTGGGTCCAGGACATAAAAATCTTTTCAAAATTCCACAAAAAATTTACGTAGGGTGATTCGGGTTAATATTTTACCGTTGGAAATGTTGAACGTCAAATTTTTAACAAAAGCATTAAAGATGCTAAAAGAAATAGCATAAAAGTAATATTAAGTAAAAATTAGATCATTATAACGAAAGGAGAGCAAGAAAGCAGCTTGTGTGCAAAACTTTTTGTTGATGCAAGTTTTCAAACACTAAAATTGTCAGATAGTATTTTTTTTTATTCAACCTGAGTAAAAACCTAGGCACGTTTTCTTTAATTCAAATGAAAAGCTATTACAGCCCGAATTTTTTCCCATTTGATTTATTCCCCAAATATGATATTTATAATGTGTTTACTACATAACAAGAAATAGTTTTCAGTCCCCGTCTAGTGTGTAAAGTCAACAAAAACTTGGAAAGGTTTTTTTCTGAGGACGGTCGCCCTTGATTCAAAATTTACCCAGTGAATGAGTGCAAGAGAACTGAACTGGAATCATATATATATTGGTTTTTGAATGTTTAGCAATCATCTTGGCAAAAGTAAGAAATTAATTATATATATTATATATAATTATATATATGTAGCTTTTTACAAATTCATAATATTATCTTCCCCAACCTAGAATAACGCCTAGCTTGGTGTATTATTTTTTCACGCAAGACTAGAAATACGGCAACTGATCTATCTACATATGTATATGATTTTGATGAAATTAGAAACGTATAATGGGGGTGCGACAAGAAATCCTTTTACGCTAGATGACGCTAGAGTCAAACTATTCCAAAAAGCCGTATTTATGATGTTTGAAATGCGATTAGAAATGCTTTTAAAGTTCGAATTATAACAACGAATTAACACAAGTGTGAGCCTAAGCTTCCGCTCTCACAAGGAACCATTGTAAGCTTAAATGGTATTCCAATATGAGTATCAACTAAAAAGCGAGATATTGAAAAATGAGATTTTAATATATATTGGGAATAAAATGTGTCCCCATTACTCCAATATTCGGCAATTATAAAACGGGATCTTACAAAAAATATTCCTGATAGTCTGCGCTATCGCGATAGCCAATAAATTTGGGTTTAAGGAACTATACTATATAGTAGTCCAATTTATCTGAAACTTTGCAAGCATAGAAACCCGTTCGTAAAAGTACGGTGTAGATCGGGTAAGAAAAACTGTGATACGAGTATTAATTTAATTGTGCTAGACTGGCCATTTCATCCTCTGTGCCATAGTCAGAAGAGTAAATATTTACAATAATTTATGTATTTTTGGTTAAAGAATACGTCTCATGTCCGATGTGTAATTGTTTGTGTAAAGATAAAATGGTGTTTGATTGCAGTTGAACTGTCATGGTAGTGTTGAACTCGAAAAAAACGCCTTGGCAATCATAGCGTCACTTTAAGTAACTAAGAAGATTGAATAATAAAATGTTGACAGGTACAGAGCTACATGTTGCAACGAAGAATAAAAATAAAGGGTCTTGCAACAGGGACGCACAAAAGTAGACCGATAGTGACAGCAAACGACGCCATATTATTTCCCGTTCTTTTGACATTTCTCTTCAGTAAGGTTTGCCATTTCATCATGGAGAGATATACGATCCAACAACGAGTCGAAATTATTAAAATTTTCTACCGAAATTCGGAGTCAATGGCTTCAACTTTCAGAGCGCTACTCCCAATTTATGGTCGTCGTCATTTCTGACTGAATGGCTTCGTCAATATCCAAAATATACGTTATTGGACAGGCATCAATCCACACGTACTCCATGAGTCAACATTGCATCCCGAAAAAATTACGGTTTGGTGCGGTTTATGGGCCGGCGGCGTCATTGGGCCGTACTTCTTCCGTGATGATCAAAACCGGCACGTTACTGTGAATGCGAATCGCTACCGCTCAATGATAACCGAATATTTTTGGCCCGAATTCGATGATATGGACTTGGACAATATGTGGTTCCAACAGGACGGCGCCACAAGCCACACAGCGAATGTCACAATCGATTTATTGAAAACCAAGTTTGGTGAACGTGTTATCTCACGAAATGGCCCAGTCAATTGGCCGCCTCGGTCGTGCGATTTGACGCCGTTAGACTATTTCCTGTGGGGCTACGTCAAGTCTATGGTCTATGCCAACAAGCCAGCGACGATTGATGAACTTCGTACGAATATCGAACTTGAAATTGCAGCAGTATCGGCCGATTTATGCTTGAAAACCGTCGAAAATTGGGTTCAGCGTCTGGACTTCTGCAAGCGTGCCAGTGGTGCCCATGCAAAAGAAATCGAGTTCCATACATAATGGCATCGAATGTACTTTCACAGGAATAAATAATTTAATTCATATCCCAAACAGTTTTTGTTTTATTTAAAAAAAAACTTTAGTAGCGTTCCTATTGCAAGACCCGATATTAAACCAGAATTTTCATCGCGAACTCGTACAAGCATGTGAATATTTAATTGCGGAAAAACACACATTTATCTTCTTATTAGCAATGCACGCGACGTCCCTGCGGCAACATAACTAAATATGTTACAATTTAAAATTAAAAATTACCACAAAATTAAATTAATTTAGCGAACATGAAATGTGATGATGTAATGAGTTATACCTAAATACACATTCAATTAAAAACTTTAGCCGGAGAGCAGATTAAAGTATAAAAGCGAAAACAATGATTTCAATTTACAGGCATTCTTCTGAAAAAAAAAAATAAATAAATAAAAAATATGAACATTAAATAAACATTTGTTACAATCTAAATCAACGAATAAATGGCCTTTGGCAATAATCCAAATGACTTATTGTAAACATAAAACTACAAGAGAAGTCAAATACATATGTACACCACATACATATGTACATACGTGTATACATATGTTTGTACATCCATATGTACTAGTTCACATATTATAATATACACATAATTATGTGTGTACATATGTATATCAATAAATGTTGATACTTTATGTTTATTGGTCGAACACATATGCTGAGTTTGGGGTACCGATACATGTTTTTAGACTTAACCGTAAAATACTGGTGAAAGCTAATGACTGTCATGGGAATTCTATTTATTACTGAAACACCGATGAGAACAAATACACCTGGACATACAACAAACATACATATGTATATCTGGTGCATATTTTATTTACAGTGACAAGAATTTGCATATACGGCTGTACTAAAATCATCGTCATCGTGATTGTTTACAATATTCAAAACGCTTTTCATATCTAATTTTTTCGTTATTTTTTTGTAAAAAAAAGGTTCATTGTATTTTAAATACTATATACGCCGGGCCGGAGTTCTACAAACTCTCGGCCGAAGTAAGTGCATAAAAAGTTAAAGTAAAAGGCGGCTATCGCGGCCGTCCAAGATTCATAGAAATCGAGGTTACGTCATTGTACTGTGGAAAATTTTGTTTTCATCCAATGTCGCGATTTCAAAGTGAATTCTGCTTAGCTGAAATGTTTGAAGAAGAAGAAGAGTAGACATAACGCAGAAAACATGGCTTTATGGACTACATATTTAAGCAACTATACGCAAATAGGCATTTTTGTTATAAAATATTCATTCAGCTTATAATATCAACAATAAATGTAAAATAGTCGCCCGAACCTGGATTAACATAATAATATTAGTATAATAGAGGAAACTCAATGTAAACATCTATGTACGTATGGAAATTAGCTAGTAATTTTTTTAATTTTCCGCCTCCTATTTAGGTTCACTTGCGAGAAAGCAGGTTTTCTATTTAACTCAGAGTTTACCGGTAAAATTGATAAATCTGCTTGCAAAGCAGAATGTTAGGCATCAACTCAAAGTTAAAACATAAATATTTAGCCTAGCGACTATTCAGCGCTAAATATTTAAGTTTGTGACATTCTCTCTTAAATAAATAAAAAATAAATTTTTAAAAATTTTTTTATTGAAATAAACGAACAAATTTGAAACGAATTGCTTTTTTCGACAATAATGAGGAGGCCGTTGAATACGTTGGCTCCAACTCCTTTACCAGAGCTTTGGCAAAGCGAAGCGATCACTTCCACGAGATTAGATACCAAGCATACCAAGGATTTCGTTGTTATACTAGAACCTACAAAAATTATTTTGATTTTTAATTTCAATAAATTCATCGAATTAAAAAAAATGTCAAAAAAGAAAAGTACATAGCCAAGTCTGAGTTAAAAACATACAAATTTAACCTGGCAATTATTCACGGTTAAATTGTTAAGTTTATGACATTCTGTCATAAATAAAGAAAAAATAAATTTGCTAAAAAATTTTTTTTAAATAAACTAAAAAATTAGGAGCGAATCGTTTTTTCCACCATTTATGCGGAAGCCATCAAAAACGTTGGCTCAAACTCCTTTAGAAGAGCTTTGGCAATGCGAAGTGATCACTTCGATGACATTATAGACTAAGCATACCAAGCACTTTGCTATTTTACAAAAATATGCAAAAATTATTTTGATTTGAAATTTAAAAAAATGCATCGAATTCAAAGAAAATGTCGAAAAAGAAATGAGCATAGTCTGAGTTACTGTAGGTATTTGATGCAAGACAATGTCTCGGTTATGAAATTACAAATTTAACTCTGAGCTACTTATCTCTTTATTCATAAATTTAACTCTGGATTTTCCGTTAGTGGGCCTAAGGTTATTTATTTAACTCAGAGTTTACCAGTTAAATAGATAAATTTGCTTTCACAGCGGAATGTTAGGTATCAACTCAGAGTTAAAAACATAAATATTTAACTTAGCATCTATTAAGTTTGTGACATTCTGTCAAGATTAAATAATAAAAAAATTTCCCAAACAAATTTGCCCAAACAAATTTGAAACGAATCGCTTTTTTTCCGACAATAATGGGGATGCCATCGAATGCTTAGGTACCAACTCTTTTAACAGAGGTTTAGCAGAGGAAAGAGATCACTTCCATGAGATTAGATACCAAGCATAAAATTATTTCGATTTTAAATTTCAATAAAGTCAAAGAAAATGTCAAAAAAGAAATGTACGTAGCCCGGGTTACTAGATTTATTTTATGCAAGATAATGACTGAGCTATAAAATTACATATATTCATTCCTTTATTTGTAAATGTAACGCTGCAAGAATGATATAATACAAGATTGCGCCTTCCCGCGGTGAAATGACAGATCTCGCCTTTAGTAAACAAGAAGACGGGAGAGAGAAAATTGAACAACTTCCAATATTTCATTGAAAAACGTGTTCTAATTGTTCTAAAGTGTAAAAGTATGAATTATAGGCAGACATTTAATAAATAAATTCGCAAAATACTAAAAAAAAGTGTCTCTTTTTCTTAATTTGTGAAAAAAGCTTTGTCTAGTTGAAGTTGAGAATTGTCAAACCCGGCAAAACCAAAGTAGCGGTACTTCTAAAGGCGTCACCTTCAGTATTCAGTACACCGTGGTAACGCTGGATTTCTCGCAAGTGGGCCTTAGAGGATTATCACGAAGTAAATTTTCGAACGAGAACATACCGTTGTATACGAAAAACCAATTTTTTTATATTATTACTGCAGTTTACATGGTTTGCCGCCTCGATGCGATTTTTAAAATAACTTTCACGATTATTTTCTTTAAAAATCGTATTTAGAACTGTAATGTGGTCTCACATCCTCTCCGAGGGCTTGGTTAAGCCTTTTTTTGGGCATATAGTCTACACACGAGAATGCAGCGTGGTTATTGTCAATCAAATTGGGATCTTACTAAACTAATTTATTTTTATTAAAGTAGTGTATTTCAATTGAAATATTAATTTCGGAATATGGCAACTCCAAGAATAGATTCATATACGACATTAAGATAGCGAGCATGAAAAAATAAAATAGTATGACTCCATAAACCACAACTTATTCATGTTACTATTTCTAGTTAAGACTGGATTTCGGGGCAGAATATACATATGTATAACTAGTTCATGTAATACAATTATATTAACAGTGTTCTTTTTATATTTTTAGATATAGCTTTCTTTATTTTAACCCTTTCACTACCGTGCTATATGCAGAGTACTTACAAAAATATTGCTTGTCTTTTTGGATAGATATTAAATCCAATAAACCAAAAAAAATTTTTTTTTTAATCGAATGCCCTTATAAAGGATGTTATATAACTGAAATATAAAGTGGGACTAAACATCCCATTGGTAGTATTTTTTCAAAACTATCAAACAAGAGTATCCTCTTCCATTTTATTTATTTCTTATTTTGGTACATTTTTAGACATATTTATTATTTTTTATTTTATTTATGGAAATTAAAACCGTATTAGGATTGCGAACAACCTCACACAATTTAGTGACGACCCTTTCTCCTAAAGTTCCTGCTGGGGCTGGGCTGCTGTCCTTGCCAGCATAAATATTGAAGTCATACGTATATTTTGATATTTTGATGCCACGTTTAATCGGCTTCAATGGTAGATACTGGTTTAGAGAGGATCTGCCCTTAAACTTAACCATTGATTCGTCAATCCCCTGACGTGGGCTATCGGTGGCGTGATTTCATAAATGTTTATTTCGAGCAACTGACAACTTCCTCTACGTAATAAAGTTTGGATGCCGAATCTGGTATCTCAGAAAAATTAAAATACATTTTTGACATAAGATTTTGATAGTGATTTCGTGACATTGCTTGTTTTTTATAAAATTGTTGCCCATGTATTCACTTAGGGACCAGTAATCAGAAATGTCAGACAATTTATTATAGCCCATTACAAGTGAAACTCCCAGCTACATTCTAATTTCGTCTGCATCAGTCAGTGTATTTGTTTTCAATATGTCTAATCTCACATTTGTGCACTGTGCAATAAATATAAAAGAGGATTCTGGGAATGCATACTTATGTAAATATTTCAAGCACAGTGGATTTTCTTGAAATTGGAGCCAATATGATGGGATCAAGTCTATACTAATAGAAAATAGAGGACGAAATAAATCCGAAGATTCTCCCCATACAGCAAGGTTACTTGAGTTGTTATTATTCATTGTTTGCTCTTCGTTATCATATGCAATATCTGAATTGTTATTTGAATCTTCTCTGGAGTTGCTCGATAGACCATCAGTTTCTTCATCGAAATCTGGCACATACTCCGAACCAGACGCACAGAAATTGCTTACCTGGGAATCGCTGCTGTTTACCATCGCAGTCACTTCGTCTTCCGTCAACTTTCCACCTTGGTTCTTTTGATTCGTTCTACAAATCATTAAACATAAAAACTTATTCCACATTTTCATAACATAAATTAAGCCCAATGGGATAATATATCTCACTTTTAACTTTTACTTATGATATACACTAGTTTTCACCACGAAATGTATGAATTTTATAAAACCACGTGCTCTCTTGACGAAACAAGTTGCATAAAAATGGCAATTAAAAACAGCGCCCATACTAAACACACCCAAATCAGCTGACGCAGAAAGTTAACACTTTAAAGTAGCAATAGGACAATTTCTTACTTAAATTAAGTGAATATTGGATTTTTGTCGATTTTTTGAATTTGTTCTGGGAAATATTATCCCCATGGTAGTGAAAGGGTTAATTGAGCCGAAAATTTTTAATTTAGTTTGTAGCCTGTTTTTTAGCTTTTCTATAAATATAATTTCGATAGTAATAGAA
Source organism: Anomoia purmunda (assembly GCA_951828415.1). NCBI lineage: Eukaryota > Metazoa > Arthropoda > Insecta > Diptera > Tephritidae > Anomoia > Anomoia purmunda. The sequence continues at coordinate 56,848,347 of OX639993.1, forward strand.
ATGCCATCAAAATACAATGGAAAAATGAGAAAAATACACTTTTTAACATTTTAATTTTATCCCTCAGCTGTCCAGAAGTCGAGCGCATTTTTTGCGTTAAGATCATTGTCAAAATAAAACAAAGACACAGAATTAAGGGTAAAATATTAAATACAATTTTAAGTATTAGATGTGGCTTGAAGAAGGAAGAAAAGTCTTGTCTTCATTTCGCAATTCGAAAATATTTCATTCAAATGTTGAAAACTTCTAATATATACTCATATTTATCTGCCGATAAAGATATAACATGTGAAGTATAAATATATGAATTAATTTTCCATATGAGCGAACTACCTCGCATCTTAAAAATAAACAATTTTTGAAACTTATAAAGCAAAATAAATATAAATACGCAATAACCATATACAATTTGTTATGAAATCGTAATATGAATTAAAGTTCTGAACTAATTTATTTTATTTTTTATTTTGTTTTTTATTTTGTCGTTCTAGCCTCTTTTAAATTAAATTTTTAAGCAAGCTAACTAAGACACAAACGTGATTTTAATACAACATATAAAAATCAATCGATTAAACATTTACTTGCCCGCGTACTTTCATAAAAATATCAACCTATTCTAAATATGTTTTAATTTCTTAGACACGCTTATTGAAAACAAAGAGAAACAATGAAATGAAAATAAAATCAAGAAGTATATTCTGCCGAAAAAGTATAAGAAAAAGCTAAATTTATTAGCGCTACAAATCTACATAGGTATACATATGTTAATTTTTTTTTACAATTTAGAAGTCAAATCTATCAAAAAAAAAATTTTATTTTATTTATGTAATTTTGTTGAATTTTTCTGGACGCTGTACGGAGTTTGAAACTAGGATTTATATTTTCTAAATAAATGAACTATATTTTTATAAAAAGCAAATTGAGGAAGTTTAATATTACTTAACAAATTTTGTACAGGGCCTGCCCCCTTTCTGACGAACAGACCTGCTAAATTTCAAGTACAATTAGTACTCAATACAAATACTTTTTAAAGTACTTATAATGAATATGTAATTGTTTTCTAGCTGAATTGATATTAGGACTCGATTACAAGTACTTGTAATTGGAAAATATTTGGAAATACCATCAAGTACTGAAAGTACTCGAAAATACTCGCTAAAAGAATTTCAATCCTTTTCCAAGTACTTTCAATTACTTTGATGGTATTTCCAAATATTTTCCAATTACAAGTACTTGTACTCGAGTAGTAATTGATACAAATGTAATGTACTTAAAAAGTATTGAGTACTTCCCTGGAAAGCCAAAGTCCTTAAATTGCTACTTAGTACGAGTAGTACTCATGACTTAACAGGTATGCTGACGAATATATAAAGGTATATTGTATAGCTTCGAACATAAACATATGTATGTATATTATAAATTCATAAATAGAAAAAAGTCCCGCTTACCTTTCTGATATTGGAAATACCCAAAATTGATATAACATCACGATTTAATGACTAATGAAGCAAATTCGCTAAAGAAGTAGGTGACACTACTCACTTTAATATTTTAAGCTTAATGTAAGTAACCGCCTACCGTTCCTTCGCTGATTGAAAAAAAGTTACTGGAATTTATTTGTTTGCTCCATTTTCAATTAATTTACATGTAACATAGTAGATATTGCAATTGAATACCGCAAACGGCACAATGTCTACGAAATACAAATGTATTGGCAATCGAATCCCTGAGGAAGTGTTATGTGTGTATTGCACATGAGCAGCGAAGCAATGACTTGAAGTGGGTCTGCACCGACTGCCGTAAAAACTGCAACGCATAGTAATAGTCATGGCGAACCGAATACAGAAGGTGGCGCCGTCATTGTTACCGCAATTTTCGTTTAGCCGATTTTGACAGTTCTCAAGTAAAATTAAACAACCTTTTTTTTACAAATCAGCGACATTCTAGCATTCTTGAGTAATTCAAAGGCTATCCGAACGGGGCACATGCGTCTACATAAGTATACAAATGTAACGTCAAACCCACATCTATATCCACACAGCTAAATCGCGCACTAGTATCAAAAATTCCTGCTTCAGAATTATTGAATTATTAACCCGTCAAGTACTTGAAAGAAATTCTTCCTCATCCTTTTTTGTATTGTATTATATAATTGTTTTCATGCGCGTCAATTTTCATTAAATTCAAGTTTTTGCTTCTTTATTTCTCCATAACCAAAAATATAGTGAATTAAAATGGAAGATGTCGAAATCAAGCCTGCCAAACTGAAACGAATTGACGGTGTGGAGGTAACTGTAATCTTCCTCTCTCTTCTCACCTCCTGCGCCTACGAACGAGCAGACTTGAAAGTACGACTCTCATCGATAATAAGAGTGGTGTCCATTGTTGGCACTCAAACAATTATTTTCTTACCAAATAAGTTGAAATCCAACCAAAATCGAATATTTTTTCACAGCCCATATACACCTACATCAATCATCGAACAATTAGTAAACACTGAATTCAAATAAAAATAAAAGTTTTCTTATAAATACTTGGAAGAAATGTATCTCATAAGGAAAACTTTTAATAGTGATGTATGGACATTGAAACGATTTTGCGGCATCTCTTGTCAAATGTGACTTATTTCTATCTGGGATGAAAGCCCTGTTGGAAAAACTAAAGAGGAACAACAAAAGCACTTCTAATATTCGTACTAATATATACAAACATATGTATGTCATAGTTGATTGAGTATTACCATTAACAAAGAATGTAGAGCACAGAGCTCTCATTTTTATAACAAAAATAAATCCATACAAAAATAATACTGCAGTTTTATCTGCATACTACAGTTGCATTAAAGTAATGGAACGAGATATGGACCTTCTTCGTAATCTACGTTATTTGCTTAGAACCAGAGATCAGCATGCCCTGCTCATTTTCCGACTTTTAGTATTTCCAGTTTTAGTTTAGGACTGAACAACCAGCGCAAGCGGGCAAGCAAACACCGCCGCATCATAAGACACTGCGTTTGGCTTATTGTCGAAGGCGTCACACTTTATTTGACTGTAAATTTTAGTTCTCTGTTGCTTAATATTTATTTTTAAAATTCTCCATTGTTTTTAAGAAACATAATTTATATTTATATGCCTGAAAAATTCCAAACATATACCTAGCGATATTATTGCAAAGAAATAGCTCCAAAATGAAGCTTAAAGCTTATAGCTAAACCCATGATACAATAAAGAAGGTAATTCCATTGTCACTTTTTGGACGCCATATTAACTACCTGACAATTAAATAGATTATGACATTTCGTGCTACCATCCGTTATGGAAATATTTTTATGTAGCATGCGCTCAGCTTGTTTTGCGCGCACGATTAAGTTGAAGAGCAGTGTCAAAATGGCTATAAACGGTGCTTTGTATGCAGAACATTTGCTGGGAATAGTCCAAATTTATTGTCGCTAATTTTGGAACTAAATATATGTGTAAACCAAAAATATGCGATTTTAAGATTTCTGGAACAGATAATAAAATATATGTCAAAATTAAATTAGATACACGTCTCCTAATTATATGTAAAATTTATATTTAAACGAAACCCATAATTTTGATAAGAAAACTCTAAAACGATTTGAACACTTTTTTCCAATCAGTTTCCTAAATATAAGATAAACATAAAAAAAATTTGAAATATCAGGAAATATTGTTTTTTTTTTTTAAATTAGGGAGTTGGAAGTATTTATTATTATTATCTCAAATAATTGACTATTTTTAATTTAAATATTTTAACCACTTAGGAAAAAACACATTTCTTTGGAAAAGAAACTAACAAAATTTTAAAACTTAATCTTCAAATATAAAAATCTCAGAAAAGCCAGCAAAACATTCTTAAACTTTTCTCTAAATCCTTCACATAATTTTTTAAACAAAGCTTTATCATTGATACATTTTCAAATTATGTATATGAAATCATCAATTTTTTAAGTACCTAATGCGTAATACGTGAAATTAGCCTCTCCTACAAATATCTGATGCGGCAAGGCTTTACCAAATATTTACATATGAGGAAATGTCAATAATCAGCTTTATAATAAAAAAAAAATCGAAATGGAATTGGTTTCGTTCTTGTATAATGGCTAAAATCATGATACAAACATTATAAGGTATTAGATTGAAATGATGCGAACATTTTTCATTTCAAATGGCTGGATGGGGATGCATTCAGTTGACTTCGACTAGAGACCAAATAGGCCGCCAATCAGTTTCTTATATTGTCGATGGCATAGAATATTAGCTTAGAATTTTTACAAATTTTTGTTGAATATTCCAGACCATGAGGTAAAAAAGTGGAGAGTAATCATTTCTAAAGTCAAAAACAAAAAATAAGTTCCAAATGGGTTTAATTAAGGCATTAACTCAGAAGTAAACAGAAATATTTATAATAAACAAAAATATGACAAATGAATCGCTTTTTTCCAACGATAATGAGGAAATTATAAAATATGTATGTTGGCTCCAATTCTTTTAACATGACTATAGGTGAGCGGAGCTATCACTTCCATGATCTTAGATACCACGAAATTGTATGTTTTATAAGAATAACCAAAAATACCGTGGATATGATATAACAAATATAATTGAGTAAATATTATTATTTCGGCCTACCCCATAAGTCCATTCCCACAGTCGGTTCTACGCACCGGAATCACATGGCCAATGACTGTTGTTTCGGCAATCTAACCCTGTTTAGATCGGCCTACCCCAGTAATTATTGTGAAATTAAACTACCTAAAATACTAAGGTCAGGACAAAACTGCCACGCTTACTTGGAAACTTCAAAGGTAAAATGCAGTTAAAGAAGTTGAAGAAATTTTTTTTATAGTAACAAATTTGCTTACCATTATTGAATTTCAATTCAAATTTGTCAATGTTCGTTATTTTTTAAGTTGTCTGCCATTTGCTTCAGAGTAAACTTGCTACCTGCGAGTGAAAAGAAAGGTTGTTGTCAATAAAAGATGAATGCATAAAAAAGCGATAAAATAAAATAATTAATATTATTAGAAATTAAAAGTTAAGTCTTCTTCACTTCGCAATATTATGCCTTATATGGATAAGTTGCAGTTGGAATGAAAACTCTATGCCAGAAAAAATCTATATAAATGCCAACAAGTTGTACATATGTACATCGAAATCATAGCACTATCTAAGTTATGTACTTACATAGAAATGAATAGATTTAGATATTGACTTAAGTAAATATTTAAATTTAAATTCAGCATACTAAAGAGTATTCGAATTAAACGTTTTTATTGAAATACGATTCGAACAAAAATAAAATATTTGGTGAGTTTATTACTGGGTGCGTACTTGCCGGGCAATTCGGAGGTTGTGAATTCAAACTCGGAAAAGTCTACAAAGAAATCTTATAAGGAGATGTGCTGATCCCCGAAATAGCAGCTATAAATTCTAAAGCTATGACTGCTGTTGCCTTTTTCCTATATTTTCCAAATAACAAATGACCTTGAGCTCAAAAGCTATTGTTTATTCGGTAAATTAATACAGAAGTGCTGGGTATTCAAATATAACGTCCCAACTTGGCAGTAGCGGTGAATTGGTCCTAAAGGATAAGCAATTAAATCGTATGGCGACAAGAAAATTAGTTTGAAATACTAGCCGGAAGGAGAACAGTGACGCACTGCAGCTACTGAAGGCACCATTAGTCGAGAAAACGATTATTTTCTTAATCGAACAGTTAACCGAAAAATTTTCAAACTAATCGAAAACACTCCATAAAAATTGGCCACTTTTTTCAATCAGTCACGCAAAGTATGTTCGATTTTTTTATGGAAGAAAATGTTGAAACTTTCACCTTGCTATACTAGCATTTAATATACCTCTCAACCGTTTACTTGAAATTGTTTCGAATAATATTTTTATAAAAAATAACAATCAAAAGAAAAATGTTCAAAACAAGTGAAAATGTTTTGCCTCTATTTTTTTTACATGACTATTTAGCAGGAACTGAACTGCACGAATAGGAGTGTCGATTGAAAAATCGTTTCAAACAAATCCTGCCTTGTTTGAAAAGCTCATACAGTGGGAAAGTGTACAAGTTGTTCAAAGGCGAGCAAATGAAATGTTTTGGCAATTATTACAGGAAACGGTGTCAATAATGCGAATGCAATACACGATCCAAGCGAAGCAATTTGCAATATTCCAAAACAAGGAACAGGTTGTAGTCAAGTAAACTTGGCGATGTTATCACGAAACGCAGGGCAATAGTAATCTGGTTTAAGCAATAGGTTAAAGCAAACAACAATTTACGTTTCTTGCACTTTTCAACTGGAATAGTAAATAGTAGGGGTTTCAAACATATTCTAGACGTCAAGACAAGATTGAACTCTACCTATTTTATGCTTGCCCGCTGCAACAAATTAATTTCATACAAAAGTCAAATTTTGATAAACTATGTTGATTAAAAAATAATTGTTCGAAACCCACAAAATTGGGCCACTCATAGATGGGCAAACATTGTCCATTCATAAAGTGTATCGAGAAATTCATCGAGATTGGTGATCTATAATAATTGATAGGTACTATGCCAGTGGCTGGACTTTTTTCTGACCATTCCAAGCTGGATAAAAAAGCGAAGCGTATTGCTCGCGAGGTGAACAAAGGCAAAACGAAATAGCTCCTGCCTTGGCTTCCGAGTCACTGTTGACTGCTACAATTTTGAAGAAGCAAAGGATTTTGTTTATTTGAGAACCAGCATTCACACCAATTATATTTTTAGGCTTGAAATCCAATGGAGAATCGCTTTTACCAACAAATGGGCTGAGTAAGCAGTTTAATAGTAAAGAATCGCTTGGGCGTAGCCAAACACGGTAATTGCCTTCCGCCAAAAGCTCTACGAAAATGTCAAATTAAAAAAGAAATAATAGTTAAAAAATTAGTTACGCCCTAGTATTACGTTTGTAAATAACATACGAATGCAGGTAAAACGTAAAACACTTATTATCAAAATAAAGTTAGTATTTACATTACATCGGGAAGTGCACGTACGTCTAATACACTGGAAACATGGCTTTCGTCTTTCGCAATATGATCGATTTAGTTTCATATTTTTCAATCTGGAGACAGCCACGCATCCTTGTGAATTTTTCTTTACTAAAACATGGTGCTATAGACTATCACGTTTCGGGTAAACGCAAAATCGATAAGTCTCAGTCCGTTGGCGGAAGTTTCGTCATGTAGGCCATATTTTCCAATAATGAGACCAAAGATGCCTACCTTACTCACATAAGTATATTACAGCCGATTGTAGAAGTAATTTTTGATCCCATCGTCCTTCTCATATGTCGGGGCGAAATGTTAAAGGGTCTCACTTTGATGCGAATCGTGGCTAGACGCTAGGCCAGCGGAGCGAACCACAGTACTTGGCGAAGAAGTCTCTTTCCCACGGCGAGCGGACGAGTCATAGTTCTTAATATGTTGCATGTGGTTATCACCAAGGAAAATTTTAACCGAGGCATGTTTAAATTTTTCATTGGTGTTCTTTTTTACGTGCCGGGTCTGAAGCCCATTGCACAACCAGATACTGGCTACTGGTGAACATACGCGGTTGACTTTGATGGGACCTTAAGTAGGGAAGGTCGTTGTCGCCCCACTAAATCTCTCTTGTTTTGAGCCGTGATCATTTCACGTACACGTGTCTCGCTGCTTTTTGGTTTGGTGTATTTCAATGCGCAGCCGACTGCGAACTGAGTGCATGAGCGGAAGGATTAGATCTATGAAGAGCTCAAATTTTGAAAAAAAATAAACCATATATATATTTAAATATGTCCATCGAGTCGGGTCAATATGAGTCGGGGTAAGTTATGCCGGGTTAAGGGATACGCTAAATATATGTATACATTTGTGTCCATTTTTTTAAGGGTATAGAAACATTAGTAAAAATGTGTATTGAAAAAAAACATGGTGGTTGGAGCATACCATTCACTTCATAATTCAAGCCAGAAACCCTTGCCTAGTTTTGTGACCATATCGCAAAAATCATAATGTTGTTTATTAGTTGGCATATATATTTCTTCCATCAACGATTGAAAGCAGAATCCGATCCCTATACGAGTATTCAATAACGCTATAAAATTAAAAAAATGTATTCTTTTATACTGAGATATGCAGAACATTGTTTGATTGTGATATAGGATAACCCAAGAAGTAAAAAAATTCAATATTTTAACGCCTTCTTCAATACCAAAATTTGCTGTCAACTTTTCATTTATGAATACAATTCCAAGAACATTATTCTATACGGTGACTTTTTTACGTGGCACTAAACTCCCTTCTAGATTTGTGAGACAATCAAACAGGCTTTCAGTTTTGATTCGTTTTTGACATTTAAGAAGAAATTTGGGAATTGTTCTATTAAAAAACTTATTATGGAATTCTATGATAAATCTTTTTTACTTTCGCTCGGTCATATTTTACATAAAACTGCGGTGCACATCATATATCTAAAATGTAAGGGTCAAATCGTTTACACTGTCGGTGTACCATCAGAATGTGTAAGAGGGAGTAACTTTAACCACCAATACCACCACAACCCCTTCCTCTTTAATAAAACTCATTCGTAATCTTTCAAATCGTCGATACTCGTATATCGTTCTGGTCCCCTCTATTAGAATCCGCGTAAGAACCTCGTTAGTTTGTCTTTTTTTTTTTGTTTTTTGTACAGTGCGATTTGTAGCTGTAGCCAGAAATTTTTTGTGAAAACATTTGCTTGGATGGGCGTAGAAGTTTAAAGACTACACCCATTTTTGCATACAAATTAAAAAAAAAAAATAAAGTTAATCGTTTCAACCATATTATAAGTTCCAGTATTATAATATCCAGTTTGTTTGTGCCTCATCGCAATCGAAGAACAGTTGCGAAAAAGTACGTACACAATTAACCACAGCAGACATTAAACTTATGTGAGTACGTGTACTGAATGCAAATGAGTCCTGCAGTTTAAGAACTGCTTTTTTATACAAGTGTATGAAAAAGGTTTGGCTGCACGTTATCTAATATGTCGCTAGCTTTGGAGAGCGAATGGACTTAATGGCGTTCAGAGTATGTATTTACGTACATAAAAGTCATACATACTAACCCATACAGACATATATTGTGAATCAATAAACTCAAAGTTGTGTGAGATAATCATTTATGATACCACCGCGCGTTTTTTTTTACAAATGTAGACGACAAAGTTGACGCCTTCTACCTCAGCATTTGACCCTCCGAATTTAAAAGTTGGATACGTGTTTGCTTCCAATAGGCTATTTATTTATACTACCATACCAAAGGAAGAAATGTTGTCTTTATTTTATTTTTTCTGCATTGTAGCTAATAATTTTATGCGTAAAGAATTAATTTGTAACGAACTGAAATTTCAACAGGTGCAAAATTATTAGCGTCAGATTGAAACGCCATTTCTATCGGCCGCTAACACTTTACATTAAATCCATATTCTAAGTACACCCCCCCTTAGCAACCCGTAAACAGGGTTAGTTCATAAATAGTGACGGAATTTTGTTTGAATTACAGAAATTAAACTCGCATTAACGTGACATAAAGTTTTGTTCATTTTCATTTACATTCACATTTTCGTCGTCAAAACCGTCCCATTGCGCCTGTCAAAATGATCTCTCGGGTGAACGGTGGTTCGGTTCGTTGGGGACAATATATTGCATTGGTGTAGAAATTTCAGAAATTTCACATATTTAGATGTGTGTGTGAATGTTTGCATATGTATAGTATTTGTGTGTGTCAACGAATTTTTGTGTATATTTGAGCAGCACTTACTGAGGCATTTGCATCTACCTAAATTATACCAGGCTTAACCGCCGTATACATTTTTTGGTAGTTGCGAAATAATATTTTTCATTCAAGTTTTATGTTTTATAAGCAGAAAATACAAAAATTGTGCTCTGGATGTAAAATATTGTTGAAAAATACGGGTACTTTTTATTTATTTGAGTTTGGGATGTTTCAATATAATATAATAATATGATATAATTTATATTGTTTGATATCTTCAAAGTATTTTTATTTGGTTAAAATATTTAGACAAACATGATTTTTCATACAAAACCATTGTCAATCATCATTTTTGAAAAAAAACTTACATATATTTTAAAGTATGTGCAGAGAGTTAGGGTTATGTATTGTCGCTAATATGGGCCCGTTTCTTTGTGATCTAGTTGCCAAATAATACTAGGTAGGATAACAAAATGCATGTAAAGCAACAACACTAACTCGGAAAAATATGCTAGTAGCGCCAACTCGGTAAAATGATATCCGATTTGAGATGTAGTGTTGGAAAGTGAAAAGCTGTGCTATTGTGAATTAGCCCTAAGAAAATGCATGAAAAATTTAGATCCAAGGCGCAATTCGTTTTTAGATGCATAGTATTTATAAAATATATAACTAAAAATTGCCAGTACAACTATTTTTCGTTCTTAAATAGCACGAAATAAATTGCAACATTCATGAAAGAGGCTAACAGGGTTGGTTTTGCAACTAAAGGACATTTTATCCGAGTTGGAGCTTTCTTTTGCAACTCGGGTGCAAAGAAAAGGGGCTTATGTAAAAATGTATTCATGTGCATCCAATACAAAGTAACACGTTTGGAAAATATTTTTATTATTTTATTTCGATTATTGATTGGCAAATGAGTTGGTCAAATATTAACTTGGCGAAAACTACAGTAACAGCAAGTGCCACCTTCTGGTTAAATATTAATACACAAATCACGTCCTTTAAAAAAATATTTATCAGAAAATGTATGATAGACACTTATTTCATATTTATTTCTTCTCTTTTCTGAATATCTTATATTTTCTAAAATGCAGTGAATAAAATCAAACGAATATTTCATGTGTGCATGTTTTGCAGTGTTAAATTGAAAGTGTCAGTCAATATCACGTATTCTACGTTTAATTTTAGTAGCTGTGACTCCGTCCTTTTGTACCGGTGTCCCGATCAAAGCTTTAAATGTTTCGGTTTAATTTACACGCTGGCGCAGTTTACAAAATTAAAAATGCTGCAATTTATTTATTTCTTTATTTCACGAGTGGAAAGCTTTTTATAGCCTGCCTGTATAAAAAACATTGACGTACATTTGTTTAATAATTTCGAAGAAAGTGGTGACGAGTAGTACGATTTGCTATTCACCCCACTACTTTTCAGGGTGACCCGATTTCTTGCCAACGAGTGAAGATTGTAAGCAATAATTTGTATGTTAAATAATGACATTGGTAAAAAAATCTATTCCCTTTTGTTGTTTGTACTCTTGATCGACAGTATATTACAAAAATTAAACGGGCATGAAATAGTCCATATATACCTCCGATAGCAACCCGCTACGCTGTTTTCAAAAGGGGTGCGATCAAACAAAGATCCTAAGAATAATTCAAATGAAATAGAGAGATTGTGTTCATTCCTGCCCAGCTTAAAAAGTTCAATTATGCAATGAGTTTTGTGCGCTAATTAACTTTTTGTAGTATGAATAAAAAATTTTATTACCCATACGCCACCGTTCTTTTTTTTGCTTATACATTTCTATTATTGTAATTTCTATCTTTCTTTGTAGAAACATGCTGATTATTTTTCTACGAATGTACTTTGTTTTAAGTAACTTTCTTCTGACCACTTCCGCATAATGCCAGGCCTTAACAAATTTTGCTAGTCAACAACACGGTAGAAAGAAATTTATTTAAATATATTTGCCAATAAAATCTATATTATCAGCTTCAGTTATATCTTTTAAGCATACTTCAGGAATAGTCGAGAATTTTAGAAACCTTGTTTGTTACAAAGTGGCAAAATAAATACTTTCTTTGATACCCATAAAAGGATTAAAGTTTATGAAATCTCTCAACAAATTAAAATTATGAGATAAATCAGGAACTCAACTACAAAAAAATCAGTGTCAGTTCTAAATTTTATCGATAATAACAGAAAATATTTTATCCTATAAAAAAATGGACGATGCATTTTGAAATTATAGTTAATTGAAAAAAGGCTATCACAATAAAATTTATATATATTAAAAATGTACACAATCTCTCACAGTTCTTCCTTTGGTCAAAGAACTAAGCAACCCTGTGACAACAGATCAGTCAATAGAATTTTAGAACTGCAGGTGTGGAAGCACTTGGTTTAAGTAGTTTGGAGAAAAATAATTAGTTTTAGGCCAGGCTTTAATTTGCAAAGTGTCAAAAACACAGCCACAATCAAACGTTAAAGCTGCTATTTTGAGATCACCAGGCATGTGGTTTACTTCCTAAACTTTAAGAAGCCTCGATATCTCCGACCATCCGTCTGCAAGGCAAGCACACAAACACTGTGCCAAGCCAACGTGTGTGTGAAATGGTGTTGATTTCCGCCTTTCTGGCTCCAAATATAATTCAAGTATGGTTGTTTGTGGTTTCCCAGGATTTGTGTCTTAAACGATATGCACATCCATTTTCCTAACCGAATTATGTCCCATGACAGGTTTATTTTGGAGGCAAACCGGTTTCTAATAAGTGAAAAACACGGAAAGGAAAATGGCACTGAAGATGGTACCTCATCGAAACCGGTTTGTCTCCAAACCAAACTTGGCAACGGATGCACGGCAATCGTTCCAATATACCCCAAAAATAAATATTATTTCAAATTCAATATTTTTACTTGATTTTTTTTATATATACATGAAAGGTATAAAATAAAAAAACTAAGGAACAAATAAATCATGAAATTAGAATTCCTATGATAGTCAGCGGAAGCAGCGGTTGTCGCAAAAATTTCTTGATCTCAATTCCGTGACAGATTGGAACTCCACGGACGATACTATTTTGTATGGGAAATTCCGAATATTTAAGTCAAGTCGGCATGGCAAGGTAAATCCCTTATTTCATATAAGTTAGGTCGTCAATTGACATTTCAATCAGCTTTTTAATTAATGTTGTTTCAAACTGTAAAAGGAATCGGCTAGTCCGTTAGATTTAATTCCAGAAGATGATTATCCTATCAATAAAAATTTCAAAATATTATGCAATATATTTATGGGAGAATATCCTAATACTGAGCTTGCGTTAAGTTTTTATAAAAATATAGATATTTCTAAAACAAAAACCTTATACATCTAAGCTTCAAACATTGTGCAAATCTTAGAAAGCTTTGAAAATTTTCAGATCAATTTCAAACTTAATAATCAGAATTGTTACAAAACTATTGGGTATGCAGTTTTATTGCGCATTCAATTTTGAAATAAAAAAGTGCAAGTTTAAAGCGGCTCAATAATAATCAAATGTCCGAAATAAATAAAACACCAAAATAATCAATTTACTTGAAGAAACTTTGAGGATGCAACCTCATCACTCGAACAGCTGATCGCCAATATCGTAAAGCAAAGAGTAACGGACTGATCGTTATGTTCACATAAAAATTGGGTGAAATCGGCCAGTAACCACGCCCACATAACGGCGTTTTGAGAAAATCAAAAGACAGTAACAATTGCAGATAATTTGCTCAAATTTTATAATGGGCGTTTGCCCGCCCACTTAATAAGAAAAAAATTTTTTCTCCGAAACTACTTAAAAAAAACTCTACAAAATTTGGTACACGTATTGCATTTGAAGTCAGTATGCCAAATTTCGAAAATTGTTAAAATCGTACAAAAACACACCCATCTCTCATATAACGGTAATTTACAAAAGTAAAGAAAACACTTTATTTTAGCCAGCATTGACAAATCCAATTTAATACGAAGGATGTAAATTAATCAAATCAAAAAAATTTGGAAATCGGCGTGACACCGCCCATTTTAAATCAAATAAGTATATCTCCGATACCTTGCTACCAAAGTCTACCAAATTTGCATTTGGTGTAAGAAAGTAAAATTCCAAAAATTTTACAAATCGGACCAAAACTAAGCGCGTCCCTCATATAACGGTAATTATCAAAAATCCAAAAAACGCGATATTTAGTAACTGTTACAGAGAATTTGCTTAAATTGAATTGAGTGTAGAATAAGGCTGCACAAGCAAATACGGAATAAAAAAAAATATTGGAAACAGGCGCCACTTTCAAGCAAATAGGTATTTCTCAAAAACTATGCCACCAAAACCCACCAAATTTGGTGCACACATTGCATTTTAAGCCATAAGCTAAATTTCGAAAATTGTAAAAATCATAAAAACAAAACTCTGCTCACCTCTTATATGACGGTAAAAAACTAAAATCAAAAAAATTCTATATTTATTAACTATACAAGGTAATTTCCTCAAATTTTATATACAAGATTGTGTTTGAGAATGAAATACGTGGAATTATAAATGTTGGGAATGGCCACGGTATCACCCAGCTTCAAGCAAATAGATACATATAACCATTCGTTTCATTAGGAGAAAGTTTTTGGGTATATGTGAAAGATAGTTGCCACCTTGTTTAAAAGTAAAATTCAATTGGATTGTAGTCAAGGATATAAAATAATAAAATATGATTGTCAAACTGTTCGGACAAAATGCTCACCTATGTTTTTGAGAGGGTTGCCACCTGTTGTATGTGACAGAAACCGAAGTCCGTTTGCTGGTTGCAAACACAACCTTATCATTCATTTGAAAACTTTCGGTAATATCAAATCTGGATGTATCAATACCATAATACTTAGACATAATTCCTGCTTGTTTAATTTAAAAAAAGTTAAAAAATGTATATAAAACTTCGTTTCACACTTTTTCCCATTTTTAGCTTCCATTAACAGTTCCATTCAAAATATTCAAACGGAGAGAAAAAAAATTTCATCCAAAAAAGAAATGTGGGTTGTTTTGGAAATCAACAAGTTAACTAGTTGGTTGACCCATTCATCTCATTTCATAAGATAGATTTAAAAAAATATATTTTATTTGCAATTTCTCATAGTTACCACACCTTTTGGTGCACACAGAAATAAATAAATGGCAACCGCACTAATGGTAGAAGCTCTTGCCAATAGTAACAATTTTCTGCTCAAACTCACACCTGACGGCAACATAAAATGCAAAGTGGGAGAAGGTGTTTGGATGCCAAACTGCTGTTTTCATATTCACTTTCTCTTCGTGTTTTTTTGTTTCTTTTTTTTCATGGCTATTACATACTATGGAACAACAATAACAATATCAAAATTATTGCCTTTATTATGACGGTTTACCGTTGTCCTTCAATACACGCACAGTACGCTAGTTTGCATTTAATTTCGGAAATGATATCATCGTTTTGGTGCTATTCTAGCTAATAGTAAAATAAAGTAGGTAAACTATTGGGTTTGCTTTTCGTTATGTTTTTCTACAAACTAGCATCAGAAAGACGTAAAGTGGAACGGAAATTTATGTTTCAGTTTTTCAAGAGTAAGTCTGTATTTTTTAACTGTAATTCAAAGTTTCAAAAAAAACCTGGGTCGAAAAGGATATTACACCCGTATTAACAAAATAATATCAATTGATGGCCTTAAACCTTATTTGAATTTTTCGCAAATAAATGATTTTACACTATCTTTAATTTCAATAAAACCTGTCAAAATTTCAACTGCTCGACATATTTGAAAACATTAAAAATTGGAATATATACGCAAATTTTTGCACGTAGGTCAGCAGGCACTTACAAAAGTAAGATAATATATTGTTGTTGAGCTGTTAAAACGTCGGTGCGATACCAATTGTATAGCAAAGATGTCGGGAAGCTTTTTCACCAAATAGTTTTTAAATGAAGTTTCGTCGCAGTTTTGAAGTGATGCTTCATAAAATTTAACTTAAATTTATCTGTTTCATTTTCTGCATCATGATTTGTGGTAGAATCGAAGCCAACACTACTCTTCTTGTTACGAGCCCTGGGGAAAAGTTAATGCTATCAATGTATAAGGGAACGATTTACGGTTATCACTTGTCAAATTTGGCTGGAGACAACCCGGTTGTTGTTTGCTCTTTAGTGTGATTTTCAGTTCAACATTTCTATATATTTACTTAGTTTTGTTCTATTTTTTTATATAAGTCTGCTTTTGTCGCAAGTTTTAAAATACAGCCGTTTGTCACGGCGTATGAGTAACCTTCATATTTTCCACTAAATCGGGGACTATATATGCTGATAAGGTTTCCATTTAGTTTAGTTTACTAAAATATTACATGCCCATTAAATTTTTGGTCAGCCAAGTTAATTGAATACTAAAAATTCTAATAGATGAGATATATGAAATTAAAAAAAAAAAACTCGGTTAAATACCCTAACTAGAGAACTATCGAACTTCGGCTACGGCTTCGGCTTCGGCCATGTTCGCTTTCGGTTCATCTCTGGCCAAAAGAGGTGAACCTTGGCCAAAGGTATGTAATTTTTTATTAATTGTAAATTGTATAAAACTACAGGGTTCAAATATTTCTCTTTGGGATAAATTCAAAGCAGCCTTTCGGATTTACATGATAGCGGCGCGATATGCAGTAGTAATACTGAAAGCAATTATTAATGAAATAATGAATTGAACACTTTTTTACTGAATATCAAGGAGAAAATGACGACTACTATTTCTAATAGTAAAGTGATTGTATAATACCAATACCTCCTGACCATTTTTAGCATTTCTGATGATGTGAGAATGAAATATACCAGAACGGAGCATTTTTAGAATTTTGGTTTATCTGTTTGCCTAATTGAACTCACTAATCTCCTAAACTACTGAATGGACTATCCTGCGACTTTAACCGGCGACTCAGGGGCGGACTGGGCGTCAAAGGACCCCCCGGGCTTTTGAAAAAAAGGACCCCCAAATTTTATCAATTGTAGATGTTAGGAAAGTTTACTGAATAATCATTTTTAGGGTATATTTTTTATTAGTTTATAGTTACAAAAGTTTTGTTTAGTTACGATGACACTGATTAACTAAATGTACATTGAAAACAACTTTCGACTTACTCAAGTTAGCAAAAGGTTTTGCAACAAGTTACTCTTATTTGCCAGTGAATCAATTATATCGTTGTTACGAATTTCTTTCAAAACAGGAAACTCCACAGACATGAGCATAGCAGTTTCAAGGTGGTCTTGTGCCATGGTATTCCTTAAATGGTTTTTTATGTATTTGAGCTTCGAAAATGATCTCTCGCAAACGACTTGAGTGCATGACAATGTTAGTAAAAACTTGTACGCAAAGAAAACTCTTTTGTAGGTTGATGCATGAAAAAAATACCGTTGCAGGACGTTGAAACAACATTTCATACAATTTCGGCAGTTGTTTAAGACGGTTTCTTTTTTTCATATCAAAATTCGAAAAAGTTTCCACAAGAGTGGGGCCCCAAACATCTTAGCACCTCAGAGGTTCGAAACTCAAAAATACTAGAATATATACATTTTGACGGAATATTCAGTTTGAGTTATCTCAGAGTTTTTCGGGGGTCTCTATTATTAGACCCCAATTGCTTCCTATTCAATAACTCAATATATATGTAAAACCTGTAGTCATATCTAGAATCTAGAGCAAAAAATGTTCAACTCTAACAAACCCAAACACAATACATGTGAAAATGTTCGCAATAAACAAGCACAAGGAAGGAAGAAACGGTCAAAAATGTTCCTGTTCTTTAACGAATTTGATCAGAAATATATGGAAAGTAACAGTCATAGCTCCAGATAAAATTACAGTTACATTGCTAAAAGCACTAAAACCGGGACAACTTCAAAAAAATCTTCCAATGGAACATTTTCTATATAACTTAAGCTCTATTGCTCCACACTTTTGTAACGAAATTCTCTTTCCAAAAAACATTTTTAAATACATTTTTTACAAAGTTTATTTACTATGAAGAGTTACTGAAAATGAGAAACTTTCGAAAAAGCTTATTTTTTCCATTAAAATCCCATAACTCAAAAAGTACTAATCTGATTTACACAAAAGATGAATCAGCGTACGTAAACTGTTATTCAAAAATGAGTCTTGAAAAATGCTTTTAAAAAATATTCGGGTAGGAGAGATATCCTGATTTCACTAACATTATAAAAAACTTTATATTTTATTTTCAAACAGTTGGCAACCTTCCAAAGTTGTTTAATATTATACTTTCCAAACCTTTATTGAAGTGCGTAATTTATGTTATAAATTCAGGGGATTTCAATTTTTCAGACAGATTGCAACACTCCCCAAATGCACTCCTCGAATAATGTTTACTTAAAGCTTTTTCGTTTGACACCAGTTTAATGGAATTTCCGTAATCATACTAATTAATTTCAATCAATTGTCTTTAAACGATGGTTATCCTCTTCAAAAATATTTGATATAAACGCTTTCGTTTCAAAGCAATACTGTTATATTCCATTAAGCTTAGAAATCAAATTAACTTCTTTAATTAACTTCTTTATAATTTTAAGCACGTGTCAACACTCTATAAGCACATTTTTATGATTAAGTTTCTTAGGCGTCAATTCTCTCCCATATACTATCATTTCCTTTATCTAATTTAATTTAACTTAACTTACTTTTTCAAGCAAATTTATTACCTTTCAAAATAAACCTTCAAAATAAAGCTCAATTTTATCTAATTTGCAATTAAGCAGGTGCCAACCTTTTTTCAAAACATTAAGTTTTAATTTACAAAACATCATTCCCCTGATACCCATATTTTAAAATTTGATTTCTTTCATTGTTTTGATTAAATTCAACCTTTGGAACAGGTGGCAGCTTCCTTTAGAAAACTTATTATATGGTAACCCATATAACGGATGTTATACATAAATCTTATAAAGATCTGTTCAGACGTCATATAGCAATGTGTGATTTAACTAACTTACTTAATTGACTATAACTTTTTTAACAGGTTGAAAAATTCTTGACCAAATTTTTTTAAATATCCATTAATTAACTATTTTATGATTTAGCTTCGATAATATATCACTTTCAGCTACGGTAAGCAGCGATTTTTATACACAATATATAAGCTAATAATAATGACTTATTTAACGCCTGCAATAAACAAAAATCAAAGTAAACAATCTTACTAAGATTACAAATGTGAGTAAGTATGTTTGTTACCTATTCACGCCAAAATAACTCTGTGCGGGATTGTGTTAAAATTTGGGCATATTGCCTAGATTAACATATAGGATGAATTTCAAGGAAAATTTTCACCTTCGAAAAAGTTATACTCAATTAAATAAATAAGTTAAATCATATATGGTCTGTTATAAGGGCTCCCAAAGAAGATACCATCTGTTTAAAAGATAAATCTCTATTACTATATTATTTACTATATATATTATTTACTATATTACTATTCTATTTACTATACTGGTGTTAAACGAGAAAGATTTATGGAAGCTTCATTCGAGAAATATATTTGAAGGGTGTTTTAGCAACGAACCGTAATCGGCAATTATGAAGTACTAATTCTTCTTAGAAAAGTTAATAGTGAACTATGTATCTTTAAAACATTTCGGTTAACTTATTCAAGGTTACACTGTTCTAAAATTTGCATTTTTGATTGCCGCTTTGTATTATCCCGACGTAGAGGTCTTGAATTTGCATCGTCAAACCCAATTAAGCGCAACACATACTGTTTATAGTTGCACGGTAGAGCGGGCAGTTCAGCGGCACTCCTGGCATTACACCTGTTACCACCGGCCACCAGAAGTTATGATTCTAAAACTAATGTCCCTTTTCATCACTAAA
The DNA here is from genome assembly GCA_951828415.1 of Anomoia purmunda. NCBI lineage: Eukaryota > Metazoa > Arthropoda > Insecta > Diptera > Tephritidae > Anomoia > Anomoia purmunda. The sequence continues at coordinate 56,868,042 of OX639993.1, forward strand.
ATAAGGAAATTTTAAATAATTCTGTAATTTATTCCAAACACATTAAGCGTTAACTATTCAATTACTAATAAACTAACAATAACCTGTAAAAAAGATCATATTTTCGGGTACCGCAAATGACGATTATTCTCCAAATTTCAACTCAAAAAATCTTGTAAAAGTAATAAAGCAACATACTCCATATTACAAGAATTACCCTCAGCGATATTGAATTTTATTTTTTGAATTTTAATTAAAAAATCAGGTTTAATCGGTTTATTTTAAGTTAAATTTAAGTAAAATAAAAAACTCAAGAAATAACCTTTTTTCATTCTTAAGCAATAAACAAATCCAAAAAGAACTATTATTTTCAGAGCAAAAAGAAACAAACTCAACAAATAACGATTAAAAAAAAATTGTTTTATGTTTAATAAAATTTATAACCGTTACGGTCTCTGATATGGTTTTGGTAAACATAAGAAACGAAGACAAATTTTTTGCGGGGTACAAATGTATCCCTGGGAATGCAATATGGTCTATTACTACCGTGTTCTACGTTTAAATAAATATATTGCTAAGAGGTGACAAAAATATGTAGTATTATTTGAGAAATATGCCAGCGAATATATGCAAATCATTTTTTTCTTAAGTCAACTTAGATAGATATTTATCTAAACTTTTGTGTACTTACGTTTTTCCCCTCTGAGCTTCGCAACGAGGAGGTGGTTACCGCAGTTTAGCAGGAAAACTTTAGAGTATTTTAAAAACGGGTTTTAAAATTCTGCGTATATATCCACAGAGGTTGTAATGCGCTAATATTTATTTGTATGTTTATAATTGTTTTCACTTTTAGTTTTATTAAAAGTTTCGTTAGAACGTTTGTTTTATAGATTAAAGCTCATAACGCATGATATGTATTTATGTTGGAATATTTGTTTTTTTTTTTAAACTCTAATTTGTAACTATTAAAATTGCATTTTCTAAAATGTTCACTATGAATCTATTCACCTTTAATTATACACATTCTTTGATGTACGCTTTTAAAAAGCCTGATATGTTGTGATATGTATAGGTATTGCCTTAATTAAAGAATATATATAAAGAATTAATAAAAATTTAAGTATAAACAATTTTAATTTTGCCGCATACATATATTAAATAGTAAACTGATAAGATCTCTTTAGGCCCTAAAAATATGTCATTAGCAATGGATTAGCTGTCTTAATGAAATTTGAGAAAATAATCTTGTTTATAAATTTACACAATGTCCATACATATTTATGAACCGATTTGCATATGTCTTTTTGCTGCACTACCAATTTAACTTGAACAAATATGTATATTTTTCAGGTTGCCTCGAAAAGAGAATTTTCAAACATTTTGATTTGTTAAATATTTAATTAATAATTAAGTGAACAGTTGTGTTCAATTTTTTATCTATTTATTTCGCACTTGCATTTCATGCCGAAATATCAATATTTACACAATTAAAATATAACTTAAAAAACTTGAGTACTTTTCTCTTAATGTGCCTCTCTTTTTTTTATTATTATCTCTCTTTAGATTTACTACAATTCTGTTTTGGGTATATTCATTTCTCACACAGCACTCGCACTACCCTTGTTCGCCGAACACACCGGTTTATAGGACAGCAGAGAGGGTATACAGCTACAAATTTTCCCACACCAGCTTTCGTTTATGTATGTATAAATTTTTTTACTCTTCACATACACCTTTCCTTCTACGTTTTTTTTTTTTTTGCGTTCGCAATTAATATGAAAAAGGCACAAACTTGCAATTATTGTACAAACTATGCAAATATGTGCATATACTTTAATGTGGCGCGCCGAGTATGCCAGGGGATTTACTGAAATTATCAATATTTAGCACATATCTCATTCCCGTTTGTATTATCGCTTCTATCGACTTTTACATGTGACGCCCACTTAATTTTTTTCGTACATTTAAATCCACTAAACAAAACTTTTAAACGAGGCAAAGATCCTAATAAAATATTCGCAACTAATTTTCTATAATAACTATTCGAAAGCGATTCCTAAACGTCCCTCAGTGTGCGTATATTTACTGAATTTTTACACTTATTTTTCACTACACACAACCAGCACCAAACGCCATTGAGATAAATTAAAAAGAACTTCCACTTGCGGCGCTTTAAATTATACAGCAATTAGCTAGCATTCAGTCTGCACGAAAATTATTAATTACAAGAGTCGATGACACAATTTGAAGATTTTTTCTGCTCTACCACAAATTCTTTAAACCCTTTTTCTGCTACTTATTTTTTTTAAATTTACCTACAACCTGCAATAAAAAACACTAGAGCATCGGTTTTCCCGAAAACTTTAGGTTTGTACAATTACTCACTGATGCTGTGTCTGCGTCGAGATGCTAAGCCTACATTTATGAATTCGTCATGACTTTTCATTAGACTTTTGCCGTAGAGATTGGAGATTGCGTGTATTGAGAGTAAAAGCGTTGGCGTTTGGTGTTGGTGGGTATTTGCACATGTGCAGACATACATATGTACATAAGTATATATATATATATATATATATATATATCTATATATAAATCGGCCTGTATGAGGGGGGAAAAAAGCATGATAGACCACCAGGGGTTCATTACAACAGTTTAATAATTTGATCTACTCCACATTAGAAAAAGTTGTCTTAAATGAAAATGAGTTAGGAAAATTATTACGTCAAAGTAAAAACAAAAAAATGTTTCAAAAAAACTCTATTAATTTAATGCAATCGATGTTTTGTATTTTAAGGGTTGCTATGGCAATGACAACAATACATTATGGTGGTTTGAGAGGCATGTTTTTATTGCTCTCTGCAGTCTGCCTAAATGCCAAATTTGACAATTTTAACTGCGCTTTCTACATTCTGTTTACTGCGCATGCCGATAAAATATTGTGACATCTATTACAGTTATTTTACAAACTTTTGCCCTCTGTTGTATCAATAATGCATCTGCTATGGTTTGCATATTTGCTAAGCATTCCGTTGAAGCTAAAAAAGATATTAAAGTTTAGTTAAAGTTGATTTCATTACATACAAATGAGCTCTTTCAGCAGTAGTAGTACATATAACTTAATTTAACCATAGGATATCCGGTCAGAAAAATGTTCGGCTGAGGTATTCCCGCTATCCGTGTCCTGTGTCCATGTGAACGCAAACCTTCTACAAAGCTACAGCTAATACTTTCACCAGCGAAGGTACTTATTGAAAGAAAATATAGGTTTTTAAGTTTAAAATTTTACATCTAGCCACTTTCAAGTTACATAGGTATATTTTACACGTCGCGCAGTGTGACCGATGCAGGCATAAGTAATAAAAATAATAGTTGTGTTGGGTGAAGTACTAGCTGATACAAGGCCTCATTTTGAACTATTTTCAATACTGTATAAAATATTGATAGCCTTAGGATACATATTACGTTGCAGATATCCCGCTGTTTTAGGTAACTAAGGTTGATTGGGAAGGTTTAGCGATCTTGTGCTTTTTTTATGCCACTTTTCCGTGAGTTGTGTAATGGACTTTGTTTCTGTAACTTGTATCTAATTACAATTAGTGAGACTAATTTAATTACGCGAATGCTCTCGCGTAGTTTATTTTTCAATCCCCCCGAGATACGAAAAGCCAAATACATTTTTGGGTGTTTTCACACAATCCACTAACAATATTACTACACGTTTATTTTTAATCAATTAAAAAATCATCATTAGTTAGGCGGCCACCGAAGTCGAATCTGATGCGTGTGTACGGTTCATTCGATGGTTACGGGTTCAGTAACATCAAGTAACATTAAAAATTACAAAACTATTTCTTTCTAATAGCGGTTGCCCCTCGGCAGGCACTAACAACGCTCCGAGTGTATTTCCCAGAAATCATTTGCCATTCGGAGTCCTCGAAACACTGTGGGTGCCAAATTGGTGTTATTGTTATTTAGAAAAGTAGGAAACCCGGCAGACGTTGACCTTGTTGTTAATTGCTCTTCAGATATATAACCAGGAAACACATTTCGTTTTCTGTCTCGTATAATAGTTGGCAACCCTCTCAAAAATATAGGTACTCCCCTTGTCCTCGCCGAGTACGTATCAGCTTTCTCGTCGTCGTGCCGAACCATTATGTACTATTTCATTTTTCGTTTTGTTATGTTAAATTTTATTAAGTTCGACTTTGCAAGCGGACGGCAACCTTCCTTAAAATATAGCTAGCTACAGACTTTCCCCTTAGCAAATCGAACCGTTCTACATACAGATTTTAATATTTCGTAAATCTTATGTAGATTTTAATTAAATTTGACTTTTCAAACATGTCGCAACCCTCTCCCAAACATAAGATATACTTTACAACCCATTCTCATACCTTCCAAATATACGCACAAAATTTCATAAAAATCGGTCAAGCAGTTTCGGACGAGTTCGACCAAAAACACCCTGACACGAAATTTTTATATTTTTCATTATGAAATTAACATCAGGGGCTGGGTAGATTAGGTAAGGTTCCAGCCAGTTAATTCCAAGATATTTTCGAGCTGCACGACTAGCGCGACCGCTTCGAGTTCTCCGAACCTCCGGTTCCTTAGTGATAACTCGCTTTCCGACTCTGCTGCGAAATCAGAACTGTGAGCAGTTTGATATTCATCTAACGATGAATTACTCTCATTCAACGCAGGCAGGAAGGGTTCATCCACTTCATAATCAATTGGTTTAATGCCACTTTTTACGCTATTTTTTAAGTTGTGCGCAAGAAGCGGTACGATTTTCTCATTACGCCGCCCTGAAACAGAACCCCTAATATTTTTTTTTTGTCTTGGCCAGAAACCGTTTAAGATAATTATCAAAATTGTCCAATGTTATGAAAATATAGCTTGTTTGATAAAAGTATTTGTAGTAGAGGTAAAGCCGCTCAAAATGTAAAAATTATCCACATGTAGCAACATGTGTATTTTTTTCTTGTTTCGTAATATTTAAGATTGTGCTGTCTATTAATAAAGTGACCGGTTGGTATTTTCTTGTATCTTAAAGAAAGATATAGTCGATGTCATTTTAACGCAGATTTTTGCAACGCGGATTTTTCTATAAGCCCAATTGTATTTTTTAACGCGGTTCGCGATTTTGATTTTGTTCTTTCGTTTTATATTTAATTTGAAATGCAAGTCTAAGCCTTATATAAGCATGTACTTACTAAAACAATCCAAACTTGCAGCCATTAAAAAGATAACCAAATATCAAAACGAAGAACGGAGAAGGATTAGCCAAAGTTGCTGACATTGAAAATCGTATAGATTATGATCCTGTGAACTGTAATTTCGTGCCTACTTGGGAAGTTTTTATGGGGACGAGCCCGACCAAACCCTGATGGCCCAGGAAACTCTTTTAATTGACGGTATAACAGTATAGAGGGTTTTGGTGGAGTTCAGTATAGCAGTCGTTCCTTTGCCCAATTGCCGCCAGCTAGAGATAACAAGTGAAGCCACGGTCCACCTAGTATTTCCACCGGAGAGGACGAGAGAAGGACTTCGCCTTTGTATACTTTTAAGGCTGGATCATTTTGTTCCATATTTACTATATGAACTATCCAGCGGGGCCACTGAAACTTTCAACAATGTATATACCTACGGTGACCATCCGTCCTGTATTGTACGGGACAGTCCTCTATTTTTGTCACTTGTCCTGGTTTTTTTTTTTTTTTTTTAAGGGACGCAATATGTCCTCTTTTTTTTTTTTTGTCCCGTATTGTACCGTATTGCATTTATTATTACATCACTGACATTATAATACATCACTGTCTAAAACAGCTGATTGTATGTCATTACTTGACAGTATTTTTTAATTGACTACTTACACATAACTAAAACACACTACAATTTTTTGGCAGAAGACCGGCCTTGCAAAAAGATTTGTAAGTACACATCCTAAAATTTAAACATTACTAATTTTATTCAAAATAAACAAAACAAAACGATTAATTTTTAGAGTCCACATATCATGCCGCCAAAACGCAAATGTACATTTAACGATGCGTTGCAGCAGGAATTCATGTTTATCAAAAAGGCTGATCTGCCAAATGAAGTTAGATGTGAGAAATGCAAGGGAGTATTTTCGATTGCTAATGGAGGTCGGTCTGATATTTCACAACACCTGAAAACCAATAAACACAAACTTGCTGATAGTGCAGCCGCTTCAAGCAAAAGTTTGAAAACATTTTTTTGTTCCACTAGTTTTGAAGGAACAACTAAACAAAATGGTATTAATGAAGGAACTTGGGCCTACCACACAGTACAACATAATCATTCATTTAGGTCCAATGACTGTACCACCAAATTGATAAAAAGTTGTTTTGATACTAAGTATTCGTGTGCTCGGACAAAATGTGAAGCAATTATAAACAAAGTTTTGACACCAAATTCCATTACGGAAACAAACAGCGATTTGAAAAACGTTAATTTTGTAACTATATATAGTGATTGTTCAAATCATGGTAGTGTAAAAGTATGCCCAATCCTAGTGCGATATTTCAGCTATCGAAATGGAATTTCTATAAAAATATTGGAATGTAAGGACCTTCCAGGAGAAACTTCTGATATTATTTCGAAATACGTAGTGGACGTAATGAATCAGTTTGGAATAACTACCAAGTTACTTGCTATATGTGCTGACAACACAAACTGCAATTTTGGTGGTTCTAAAAGGCAAGGAAAGAACAATATTTTTACCAAATTGCAAGTCTGTACAGGACAAAGTTTAATCGGAGTGAATTGTGCGGCACACGTGCTCAATAACTGTGTACAAACAGCCATAGATTGCCTACCGGTAGATGTAGAAGTAATTGTTGTCAAGATATATTCATTTTTTTATATATATACAGTCCGAGTAGAAAAACTTAAAGAAATATGCGAAAACTCAGAAACGGAGTACCGTAAACTTCTTGGTTTTAGTAAAACTCGATGGCTTACTCTCAAACCAGCCATCGATAGAATTATAAGATTATTTAAACCTTTAAAAGAGTATTTTCTTTCGGAAAAGAAAGTACCAACTATTTTACATGATTTTTTTAATAATCCGAATGCGGAAATCTGGCTTTTTTTTATCCATAGCCAAGCTCAACTATTTCATTCAAAAATTTTACAAATAGAAACTCAAGAAGTAAGCATGCCTGAAGTGTCATTTATTTTGAAAGATCTTAAATTTAAATTAATCGAACGCAGAGATGAATTATTTTTACCTTTGGACGTTAAAAAACTTCTTATCGAATTAGATAAAAAAAATCTAATTAATCAAAGCAAATTTAAGCATGATGTGTTCGCATTTTATAACACCTGTTATGAATATTTGTCTCAGTGGGACTCATCTTTTCAAGAGGTAGAGTGCTTGAATTGGGTAATCCTTACAGAAGTACCTTCTTGGAAAGATGTAGAAAAAAGCTTAGAATTTGTTATGAAAATGCGAAGCAATGTAGTTATTGATGATTCCGAACTATTTGACGAGTTTGTTTGCCTCAAACAATTTTTAAATGAAAAAAAAATGCAGGAGTGGTCGCACAATAAAATTAGTGTTAGTGAAAAATGGGTAGAAATATTATCAAAGTTTGATATAAATAAAATTCCTTTCAAAAATATGTTTAAAATCGTTGAATTTAGTTTGTGTTTACCAGGTTCAAATGCACCCACAGAAAGAATATTCTCTTTGATGAATAACTTATGGACATCTGAGAAATCTCAGCTGAAAGTAGAAACCCTTAAGTCAATACTCATCACAAAATGTAATTATAATATGAATTGCCAAGAATTTAAAACGTATTTAACATCTAGAGATGATATTTTAAAAAAAATATCTACGGCTGAAAAATATTTATAGATATATTGAATATGTGATTTTTTTTGTAACTATGTGATAGTTATTTTTTGTTTATTTTTTTTTTTTTGGAAGTGAAGTAATATTTTTTTATTATTATGTACTATGCTTTATATATTTATATATTTTTTTAATAAACATATAAAAAAAAAACATGCTTTTAAAGAGATTTTTTTTTGTCCCGTATTCTGCTGCAACAAATATGGTCACCGTATATATACCGTAATACAGCTTATGCAGCTCATCGTTTAATTGAGATTTTCATCCTCTTTTGCTTTTGCTGTCAATATTCAATACAGTGGATAAGTTTTTCGTCTACAACTTTAGAGTTTCTTTGATGGGAGAAGCCATTGCCTCACTTTTTCCTGATTGCATTTTTGGAAAATATTTCTGTTTACCTGAATAGTAATATATTCATAGTTTCGTAATCCCAGTTAACAGTCAACGGAACGTTGGCCAAAACTTATTTTATTAATTATTGGGCTCGTCTTGTTTGGCATATGACTATAAAAGCCCGACCGACTCGGTTCTCTACCTTGTTCCACCAGTTCGCAAGCACTTCAGTGAAATGTATAACGTAGCGCAACGAAACTTCTTCGTTTGAAAGCTGCACTCACAACTGGCAACTCAGGAATTTTGCGCTTAACACTCACTCCTGCTTAAATAAGCCACTCCTCATCGCATACATGCAAATAAGTAGTGGAACTTCTGGGACTAAACTCTGTGTACCGATGAGGCAACTTTCTGCCAGAAGAATAACGCGTCGTTGATGTAAAGAAATAGACAGCGTAGAAAGAATACCTGCAGCCGATTACAACGCTTACAACGGCCAAGCGACACCGGTAAACGAGGAGGATGAACAGATGTATTTTAAAGAAGGTATAAACGAGAGGCAAAAAAGTGTGCGTACGAAGATATTGAGATGTTGAAAGTGAAAATTTCGTACACAAGTTGTGTCAAAAAATGAAGCAACAGTAAAATAATTTCTGGACGTGGAAGGAAACCCGTAACAGAGGTTCAGAATACACTACAGATATGGAGGGAACACTTCTAAACGCCATTGAATGGCACCACTGAAGACACTTTGCTAAAAACAACCCAAGGCTAATGTTTGGGGACGGTATTTACCTCCCACTGCCGTAGAAATAAACCGATAAACGGTTGTAGGGTTAAACAAGAAGTTTATTACAAACTGCTAAGCTGTTCAATTGGGGAGTTTTAAAAGCCTCGAATTTAATTTGACGTTTGTTTTGCTTACATTTTGTTTGTTTTTTACATTGTCACCAAAACTATTAAACTATGTTGTTATTTGTTTGGCACACCAATACGTCTCATAAACAATGTAAATAATGTTTTTATATGAGTTATGCTCTTCTTTATTTTAATTCCAATTGAGGGTAAAATAACCAAGGTACCGTTAAACTCCTTTAAGTGTTCGATGATGAGCACATTTTTTGGCATTATATTTATGATTCGTTTGTATAATTTATAGAGCTTGTGGCCAGGTTTGTATTAGGAATAATATGAGAAAACAACAATTTTTCAATTTGGTAGAAGTGATAGCTGCTATTTCGGAGATCACCACATCTCCTCATCAGACTTATTTCTTTCTAGACTTTGCCTGGCTTTGAACCATGGTACACGGAGTTGCCAGGCGAGCACGCAATCACTCAGTCACGCTAACCGCGGCCGCCGTAGCCGAGTGTGTAGCGTGTGCGCGCTTCATTCGGTGGGTGCCGCGTTGGAATCCTGCCCGGAGCAAGTGACATCAAAAATTATAGAAAACGTTTTTTCTAATAGCGGTCGCCCTTCGGTAGGCAATGGCAAACCTCCGAGTGTATTTCTGCCATGGAAAAACTTCTCACAAAAAACATTCGACATTCGAAGTCGGCGTACAATTGTAGGCCCCTCAATTTGTGTTACAACAACAAGACGCAGACCACAAATTGTAGGAGAAGTTCGGCCAAAATCGCTTAAGCGGTTATAGCGCCAATTATGTATGTATGTATGTATGTTGAGCACATTTTATCGAGCTTAAAAAGAATTTGGTAGCTCGGTATAGAGCTCTGACAATGTGTTAGCAGCCCTCCATACGAGATTTACTGTTACTAATGTAGGTGAAATGTCCCATCAAAATGTGAGGTTCTATGCGACTCGTCAATACAAAAATCACTGCAAAGATATCATACCAATTATTACAACATATATGCGAACATATGTATGTATTTATGATAACAAAAAATGTAATCATACAATTTAGGTATGGAGTCGCATATATACATAGTATGTATGTATTTCCATATAAATGTAATATGAAAAGCCGGGAATAATATTTATATTCTCCGCAGCGACTACTCTCCCCCACACTCGTACTAGGAGTCTGACATCTGTTTACTAGCTTAAGAAGTATTGGAGAAGAAACTTACAAGCGTAAAAAATCGATGAAAAAGCTCATTGACGTCAGCCAAGTGCATGCAGTGGGTATAGAAGCAGAAGTAGACAAAGGAGCAAGGCAGCAGCACTTCATAGATGGAGAGGGATCGAAGCAGATACATATGGCTGTTTATATACATATGTATGTAGGTATGTATTTATCTACATCGTCATTAGATATATCTGCACATAAAGGCACTGAGAAAATTCTATCTATTTAAACTCGTGCCGAGTTGTGGGGCTATTGGCTTCTGACGGGGGCCTATCGGGAAATTCCACCGTTTTTTTTTAATTTTTTCCCGGCCTAAGTCTTTTTATGAACTGAGCAAAATTCTAATCCGTAACTATTCTGATTTGGAAATAAAAAAAGATATAACTATTTACTCGTTCATAAAAAAAAAACTTAGCATCGCTAAAAGAAGTTAAACTTTGAAATCGATAATACATAAGTACATCTTTACGCACTCCCACAAAAAAAGACACAAAAAAACGTGATCACTATTAGCGTATCCGTACCAAAAACCAAACATATTAAAAACATACCAAAAAGTATAAAGCAAAATGGTCCTGTAATTTTCAACCAACTTTGAAACAACAAAACACGATTTTTGTAGGTAGGCATTGTGATACGTTTGTTTAAATTTTCTAGAGGCATTGCATTCCTTTTATTTGACATTTGCTATGTTTTATAAAACCAAAATATTTTGTTAACTCAATTCAAATTCAACTATAATAGTTCAATATCAAAAATATCTCACAAAATCTTTCGTTTTGTACTCATACTGCTTTATTTTTTACCACCAATTATGCAAAATTATGTCGCAGATAAAGTAATTGCCTTAAGCATTAACTTTAAAAAAAAAATATTTTAATTTATATAATTTATCATAGGTGGCAGTCGTATTTAGAATATATCGTGGATAAGAAATTCAAAATAGCCTTCCGTTTGATATCCATATTGATGTGCTTTCGAAACACTAGATATATTCTTTTTAACATTATTAATAGGTGGCAACCCTGTCCGGCTTAGATCTTTTCTATAAGCTTTGGTTTGCAGTCCACATGACTATATTTTACTAACCTTACACCGCTTACCTAAAAAAAATTTTAATAGGTGGCCACCTTCTAATTTGAAACCAATAGAAAACTGGTCACCCAAAGCAATATGGCTTTCCAATTTGGCATTTCAAAACAAAATTCAACGTAATCATTATGAACCTACCATATTTATTCAAATTAAATGCCTGCAACGAAAAAAAAATATATGCAAAAGCAATGCACTGCTATGATGTCACATTACACAAATAACTCTAAAAGCTTCAAACAACAACAACTGTAGTTTTGAGCCAATTTTGAAACCACAAGACTAGGCATATAAAATATAAGACGATGTATGAATGTAGCTATTGTGACGAAGTCAAAAGCTTGTTTAATACCGCTTGTGTTTGATATTAAATTTCCTATACTTTTCAAAACTACGAGTAACATATTTTATTTATTGGGCCTGCTAAAAATGTGACATGCCTATTTAGGAACACATCTCAGCAAAACTGTATCTTCTTCTTTGCTTAATTGGCGCTCCAATCGCCTAAACGATTTTGGCCGAGTTAAGCAAATAATGTCAGTCGTTCCTTCTTCCTGCTGACTGGGATCAATTGGAAACACCAAGTGATGTCAAGTCCTTTTCCACTTGGTCTCTACATCTTACCCCACGTCCCCATTTAGGATCACCGCCTATTTCATGAGAACTGTCAATTTACAATCATGCGAACAGTTATCGCAGAGCAAAATTTTTAACGTAAGCATAAGGTTTCATTTCAAAAAAGTAATCGAACTTGCTTTCAAATATGTTGAAAACCGCAAAGATTTCGCTTAAATGGAAATATAACTGTCAAAGCAGAGAAGTGGCAGTTCATTGCATGTAATAGTTCTCATACGATTAGGTCAGAGATTAATTGCATGCGATTTCCGATAAGCGGTTACCATTTGCAATATATCTTATGAGATGATTCGCATGATATCGGCTTTCGCATATTGAGACACGGAGTTTGAAGCGTTTCGCACCCATCCAAAAAAAACGCTTGTTGGGAAGAGAGATTATCCGTTGGATTATTTCGAGGCTGACATTAAGAACGGTTTTATTGCTGTGTTCCAGATTTAAAGAAAAAGGCCTCCTCTTCTCTTTATTGACAGTTGGCTTCAGTCTTTCGCACAGTAAGCTCGATAGAACCTTATAAAAAATTTTAAACAGGCTGATCCCGCGGTAGTTGGCGTTTATTGCAGTATCTTGTGGATTGGGATCACACAGAAATTCCAATCGGCGGGTATGCATTCGTTCGATCATATTCTGGAAATGAGCTGGTGCATAAGCTATACCTGCCCTTCATCACAAAGCTTGAATAGCTCAGCTGTTAGTATATCAGCCCCAGTCGCTTTGATATTCAATAGCTGCGTTATTGCTGTCCGAACTTCATCGAGGTCGGGTGACTTGGAGTCGGTATTAATATAATCGATTTTCTTATACAACATTCCGGTATGTTGACTTTGAGTTGGGAAACTAATTTTCAATTACTTCGATTTGGAATTTTGCCTGCCGAGGGGCGACCGCTATTAGAAAAAACTTTTCTAGAATTTTTTATGCTACTGGCACCGGCCAGGATTTGAACCCGGGACACACCGAATGAAGCGCCCACACGCTACACACTCGACTACGGTGGCCGCCAACACCGTTGCTTATAAAAAATAAATAAAAATATAATACATGACACAGCATTTTAAGTCCTGTATCGTACACAGATTGCTTAAATTTTTATAAAATAGAATTAGTTACAATAGGCACGAAAAACGGTAACTACTTGCAGTGCAAATGTAATGCGAGAGTTTCTGTAGAAAATCTCTTTGTTAAGGTTCTTTTGCTTACATTTGCTCTACACAGAGAATATTCTTTCTACAGAAGCGGTGAGATGCGGTAAAGTAAAAGACTGAATATTCATCATAAGAAAACAATTCATTCTCCAATTCCTCATGCTAACAGAACTTCCCCGCATATCGGGAATTCCCCAATAGTTGGCTGACCTGATCTGCAATTACTGTACTTATACAACCGCTCATACGGATCCAAATGCAAACGATTATAAGGTTAAAATGATACAAATGGTCTAAAGACTGCTACATTACAGCCGTAGCTACATAGTTATGGAGTGCTAATGCTGTTTACGATTAAATAAGTAAACTGCTTACTAACAATTTGTGAACTTGCGTTGATGTTTATTAGAGATGCATAAGGCGGTGTATAAAAAAAATATCACAAAAGAGTTTTTTTATTTAAAACAAACTATGCAAGTCAGAAAAGTAATTGAATTAAATTTCCTTTAATAAGCATCAAAATTATAATTTTTAATTGTTTCACAATTATAAACCTTGTTTTATTATTTCACGAAATTTATCAAAAGTTTTGAAGTAAATCTTCTTTAGCAGGTCGGTTCACACTTTTACTTCAATAATTATAAATGGTAATTTGCTCAAATACGCAGAAATTGGTTGGGGAGAGAAAGACGAGGGTAAAAAAATAGTGTCAAATTGCCGTGGCCCGCTTTAAAGAATATATGTTATCTTCATCATTCCCTATTAAATTAGGAAAACGATTTGCATTTCATATCGGTAAGAAAACTATTGCAAATCGTATAAGTTCAACAACAACGACGCTCTCTCTTTTCACGGTAGATTACAAAAATCTAAAAAGATCCGATATTTGAGTACATATACAAAGTAATTTTTTCACATTTGATATGCAATATTGGGTTTGGGAAAGAATTTTACTTACTTATTTAATTTGTTTATTCTACAATTTGTGGCGTGCGTTTTGATGTTACAACGCAAATAGAAGGCTACAGATTTACGCGGACTCCGAACGGCGAATGCGTTGTTGGGAAAATTTTTTTCATGGGAGAAGGATTTCCACTGCCTGCCGTGGGCGACCGCTATTTGAAAAAACTTTTTCTATAATTTTTGATGTTACTTGTCCCGGCCAGGATTCGAAACCTAGTTCCAAGCGCGCCCCACCTGCCCACTTCTCCATGGAAGAGAAAATCTGAATTATTTTTATATCCGCAACTATTTGGTATAGATAGAGTTATTTGGGTATAGGCCAAGCTGTATATAATTATAGAAAAATGGTCGGTGCCACGACTCCGGGGAAGAGAAAATTTGAATTCGTCATATGTCCGCAACTCTTTGGGGTAGATTAATGATATTTAGGGTATAATGTACCTAATTCGTATTGACAGAGACAAATTTATAATTAAAACTTCGACTACGTTCATATCAGTAAATCAACCACTCCTGGTAGAAATGCCTACGAAAAATGGGAAACGGTGAAAGCCGCCATTGGTTCATATGGTATTGTTGCCACCTTATTAGATGGAGGGTGAACAGCTTATAGGGCATTAAAGTTGCCATTAAATATGAAATTCATCGATATCTACTATTACATATGTATATCATTGGTAAAGGTTCAGGTTATGACAACATGTGAACTGATACGCTGAAAAAAATTGATATCATCGAAGTGACGATTTTCAATGATAAATGTTCCGATTGCAATAATTCCTGACATATCACACCGTGATGTTTTATCAATGCAACGAGAAGTGATGTTACGTATGTTTGGTCCGATATTGATGATACTAGAAAAGCAGCCAGTAGTTGACTTTATAAATACTTTTATAATCCGACTAAGATGGCATTGAAAACAAAAAGTACATGTACTATGTTTGGAAATAAAAACATATCTATAATCTTCCATCAGGTCGATCTGTGGTCGAGATTCCAAAAACCCCCATTCTATGGTTTGGCGTAGTTCAAATATAATAAGTCTAATTGTGCACTTAAAAATAATTCCATATAGCCTTAGCTAAGATGCAGTTGACTCTTAAGTTAGTTGCAACTATTTTTCGGCAGACCTCCCATTGAAAATTATGTTTCAAAAATTGCTAGTAACTTTACCACCGCCTTCACAGTGACTACTGTACATTGTTTTTAAACTATTCGAAGCTGCATTTTTATCTTTAAAAAATCTTCTGTAAATATATGAAAACATAGTGCATAACGTAGACAAAGTCGCGGGCATCAACTGGTCATATTATAATTGAAATTTTCGAACCTTATTTATGAAATAAATAGAGAGCAAGTGACTAAAAATTGTCATTGAGTTTTGATACATATGTACGTACATACCTACAAATATTTGGTTGGGTTCAGACGGTCCTACGCATTTTGTTACTTTTAACGCGCGCACAATTTTTCTATGAAAAAGAAATAAACTTTTTTTAACATCGGACCAGACCCTCCTTGCTGATTTCTTTCACGTGCGTGTTTTCTGAATTGAGTTTTTCCCACATGCCGGGCAGAAAAAATTAGGACGCACTCATCTCTAATTGGTCACGTATAGGAACCAAAAAAAAAAAACCGGAAGAGTTTTGTATATGAAATGCACATACAAATATCTATGTATTGGGCCGATACCAACAATTACCCAATGCTGTTGTATTCTTTGGTCACTCTGTTGGTAAATTCAGACTCCATGATGAAACTACCGCTAACGGACTGATACTTATCGACTTAGCCGCGGCTCGAAACACAGTAGTTTGTAGCACCAGGTTTCAGTACAAGCAAATACACCAAGCCACATGGCTGTCTGTCGAAAAACGCGAAACCAATTCGATCACGTATTGTTCGTTAGAAACAAAAAAAGGCCGAAATACGTGAGTGCGAAGAGCTTGAGATGCTGGCCGAAAGGAAAAACGCCCGAAAATTTTACCACAAAAACGGCGACCTCGTGGCTGATGTCCAAAGTACACTCAAATTGTGGAGGGAGCATTTCTCCACTTTGCAAAATGGTGACAGCAAAATCGCCGCCGAAGAAGATGAAGATCCCGAACCCCATTTCGGTTCTTGGTTGTCATAGGAACTGAATTTTTCATACTTTCTGACATGATACAAGAAAGTAGGTAGTTCTATTTCGAATTTTTTTGAATATAAAGCAGATTATAGAAATTTCCCACTATGTAAACATTTGGCAAAGTGTTGCCCTATCGGATATTTGTAAGAGAGGGTAATTTTCAATCACATAATCCCAATCATTCCTTTCAAAATTAATGATTTCATATGATTTGAAAAATTATCAATGATAAAAATTTGTTTTAAAAATTAATTCCAACATTTTTCATCAAAATGTTTTGCTGGGGTTTCTGAGCTTTTCATATTTAAAGATTACTTTAAAAACTTTGTTAGTTAAATTTTAGGTCATTAAAATTAATCTATATTTTCCAAATAATTGTACTACTATTATTACCTATGCGTATACAATATTTAAATTCAAAGTAGTAGATTATTTGAGATATTAATAATGAAAACTTGAAATCTCTTTCATTCGATCTGGTATGTTATACTTAGTTAAAAGAAATTATTTCTTGACATTTTAAATTTTGTTATGATTATTTTATTATTAAAGTTTATATAACATTTTCGATTAGTAATATGGTCACCGTTAAATTTATCTCTAAGATATTTGTCCAAAGATAAACAGACCAAAGCTCGGTTTGCTTACTCTTACGAAGTACAAGCCAAACCTTGGGTTGCTTCCACTTTGGAAAAAAGTGCAATTTCAGTCCGAGTTTAAACCTTAAAAAAATTATGTAAGGCGTTTATAAAAAGCTGGTTAAGGGTGTTTGGCCAATTTCCGGCATCGAGACATGCAGTTGTGCTATGCAGGGTCATGTTTGGATCAACGGTAAAGTGATCGCCGATAGGCCGGCTTGGAATCGATCGGAGACTGCCTCAATTTGGCCTATACCCCAAAAGGACTAATTACTCAGTGGTTAGATTCAGAGCAGATACAGGCCAAGCGTTTCAGCTATCTCCTCAGTAGAGGGGCATCCCACCGCTTGTTAGGTCTGACATCAGGTTCTTAACCTGCCCCAGGTCTTCTGCGTTTTCAAATATATTGGCTGAATCTGGCTACTGAGACAGAATACTGGATATGTATTGAGGATGCTGGACATCTTCATATTTTTTATATATGTCCGCCTTCGACCAAACTGAGATATTTAAATGTAGGCCTACCAAGGACCTTCTAGCATTCGTTGAGTGTCTCCATTGAAACCATTGTCGGAAATCAGGGTTCGGTGCGTGCTGCTAGAATACAACAACTTTAATTTCGAAAGGGCACTCCGTTTCTGTTGTACCCTACTATATAACTGTATATTTACTGTGTCACGAACAAAAATTGTAAATTTGATGCACAGTGTTATTCTAGGCCTGTGATGCGCAAAAAATGCAAAGCGGGGAACGTTATCTGATTTGGGCATACACAAAGCATGTGAATAAAAGGAAAATAATTATTTATGTATTTCGCACTAAAAACTTCACATAATGTTAAAAAATAGAAATTCCACTTCTGGAGCACCAGCGAAAAGTACTAAGTTACAAAAATGTGCAAAAGAAATTGCAGCACAAAAAGTCGAGTAGCGGAGGTAGCACCGCTATTTGATGTTCGCGTTCCCTCAAAAAAACGTACGGTGCGTATTATTAACATTTAATGCGGTTCACCACCAAACAACAAAAACACCATTATACACAAACAAATAAACGCACATACATACCAATATACCTATACCAACTCACAAAAGCAACAGTGGTAATGGCAGCGAGGTGAAAAATTAAAAAAGTAACCAAGTGAATGAAAGGAAAATGACAAAAAAACAGGTATGTAACACAAAGCAACAGCAACAACAGGGCAAAGGTGTTACAGCAAGCGAGAAGTATGCGCAAAGTGGCCATTTTCTACGCCTACCCCACCGCCGATCATTTAGCTATTAACAGGTATAGGTATGTATGTAAATATGTTGGTCTGCTTTAATGGCGCGAAAATTGAGCAACGATGGCTATACGAACGATAGTAGCAGTAATTCTACTGCGCAGGATCCCTACTCACACCCTTAAATATTAGTGTCACATTTGCAATTCACCACGCGATTGAGAGCGTGAACGCTATGTAAAAAAACCTACATTACTTGAACTGTTCCAACGCTAGATGATTGTGTGAAGCAAAATACGAGTAGATAGTAGTTTAAGTTATAAAAGCGCGGGAGCAAGAGTTGGGAATAAAAACAAATTGTATAGTCTCATCAAAGCTCACGACTCTTCGGTCATTACGTCGGCGACTCACCAACGCAATTCGGTTGATTCGAACCCTAGCTCCCGGTTCCGGAATGGCAAACTCTGCGAAAGCTAAAGAATGACAGCTAAAATAGCCAGGCAGTGACGAGTCGTCACGCAGTAGTCGTTGTCGTGTAGTGGTGTCGTCGTCGTCATCGTTGTGCGCTCGTTCAGCGTTCAAGGAACCAATTACCAAGGAACACACAGGAGAAACTGCTCACTTTACATACATATAAACATAAACACACACACACACACATACACAATACACGGACTGCATATAGTTAAAGCAACATTCAAACATACGCTCCACTACGGTATATGTAAAGTAACACATACATACATACATCCTTACATTTGATAAACTGATGGAGGTAGTGAAAAAAAATTGAGAAAAATGTTGAAAAGTGGAAAATTTTGCTGAAAAAGTAATAAATATGTGTGAAGAAGTTATGGAAATATGAAATGTTTGAAAAATAAGTGATTTTTTGTTGAATGATGAAAAAATAATGATGAGAAGAATTTGTTAGCGAAAACTGTGACGTAGCTGCTACCCCTACTTCACCAAGGGGGGAAAATATTCTAGAAAAGTATGTGAAAAACGAAATATGTATGTATATGAAAAGATTTAGAAATTAATGTATTAGAATTTAACGAAACGAGTAAACTAAACAATAAAAATAACCTATGCCCGCACTAGAATAATTTTTAAATTATTGAAATTTGGATGAAATCAAATTTTGGTCACGGGCTTCTTGGCAAGATGACGCTCGATTCTGACGAATGTACTAACAAAATGTGTCCGTGAAATTTTTTCTTTAGTACTTCGGAACAAAGAAGCATACGAGGGTAGTATGATATGGTAGAGTACAGATTTTCAAAAACGAAAATGTATGAATAAAAAAATAACCACGCGGGTAAATATAAAGTTACAGGTCATTTTCAGCACAGATTTATTCGTAATTTCCTCGCTGCACATTAAAACATTCATTCGAAGTTTATGAAAATTTTCAATAAAATATTCACTTACGAAGACAACGAGCTGCTGCTACGCGTGACGTACGTATACGAGTATGTACAAATGTATGTACGTAAAGCGAATGCGATAAAGGCATACACATGGTAATGTAAAAATAAATATATTGATGTGTTTGTGTGTGTGACGAAAATAGATAAAAGTAATTAATCAAAAAGGACACGAGTACGTAAGTGATGGGAGTCGAGTACGGGATATGAGCAACGTAAAGCAATGAAATCGCAAAGAGAGTTGAATAAAAATTGAGTATAAAAAGAAGATAATAAAGAAGGCGATAAAGGAAAGAAAACATTTTCAAGGCACAAGTGCAGGGAACCATAAGGAAAATACACAAGTTACGTATGTACATACATATGAACAAAATATGTATATGCATAAAAGTAAAAACAGTTGGGAGATAACGAATGCGAACGAAACGAACAAAACGAACAAAACGAACAACGAAGCAAACGTATTGCAGTTGCCGGAGGTAAGAAAAAGCTGTCAGCGGTAGAATAAGCAACTGCTATGCTGAGAGAAACAAAGTTAAATGCCTGCATAAAGTTGAGAGGAGTTTACGTTGCTTTAGTCGCCGTCATCATGGTCGTTTCCTAGTTGAAAGCTTCATCTGCTTACAGATGACCTACGCGAAATTCCCAGTAAATAAAAATATTCACCATACCTGCCACCATGCTTTTCGACAGCTGCTGGTCTCCAACACGTGCCAATGTCACGAATTGTCAACAGTAAGCGTAGCGTAGGCCAACAACATTAATAGTGGTACCAACCCCACCGCACTACCTCAGCCTAGAGCCACCCACCCAGCAGCTGTCGCACATGCACACAGACAAGAGTTATGTATAAACTAAGCTCTAATGGTCTTACCTTCAACTTTGCCAACTGAAATAACAGTCAGCAGCGGGCATCAGCTCTACTCGCAACGCATCGCAACGCCAATATTAGCGGCACGGCGACAAAAATGTTTGTTGTCGTGTAAAGAGCATAATCATTTAGCGCTTACATCATGTACTCGTAGTTCGATATTTGTGCCCGCAAATTGAGGGACCTACAGCTTAACGCCGACTCTGAACGCTAGATGAGATTTATGCGAAGTTTTTCCTCAGCACCCGAGGGGCGACTGCTTGTAGAAAAAAAAATTATAATATTTTATGTTAATTGCCCCGGCCGAGACTCGAATTCGTGGCGCTTCGAGTGAACCAAGCACATGTTACACATTCGGCTACGGCGACCGGGTAGTTCCAAAGAATATAAAAATGTAAAAATAGACAACTCATTACGTTTGTGTTTTTACCGTTTATCAACAGGGTATCGCATTTTCTTTTAACCAACCATTTACGCGTTTGGTCGAAGAGAAGGCCCTACCCGATTGATCAGCAAAAAAAAAAAAAAAAAAAAAAATAACACATATAACGAGTTGTCTCTTCTTATATTACTATCTTCTTTGCTAATTCGAAAATTACTTGGCGCATTACTTGAATTGCGAGTTACGTCGCGTGGGAACATGATTATATCGAATCTTTTTATCGATATCGAAAAAGTTCGAATTGCTTTCTAAGCGTTTTTTAGCATAACCTGCTTAGCTATTTTTTTATAAGTTTGCAAAGATAGGCATTTCTACTTTAATAATTTTCATTTTTGTATTTTTCTTTGGCATAGCACGTTGAATTAGCTATCAGGTATTGGGTAAGGCTTTCTCAAGTGAGCCTCGAATAATATTAATATTAAAACTGAAATAAAAAGAATGCCACGAATATTACAAAGTCTCTGATAAAATCCGTGAATTTCAGCTTGCAAGAAATGCTTCCCACATTAAAGCACAAATTCGAATGTCCGTGCCGTGGTTAACCTATAAAAACTGATTTCGAGTGCACTGACTCTTTAACGACGACCAAACAATGAATAAAAAGAATATATAAATATGTATAGAAATCTAAAATGATAAATAAAAGACAAGTGTTGTTAAAATGTGGTGTAAATAATTAAAGCCTACATGTATCCTGGAAACAAATAAAAAATGAAATATGTACAAAAGTTCTGTATTATTTCGCATTAAAAAATTAAAAACCACAAGAAATTATTTATAATAAAGAATATTATTATTAAACAATATTAGTGTAACTAACAACTCAATCTAAAATTATGTATGTATTTGTGTATTCCTTTTCTAAGGCGGCTCATGCGTCCGACTACCCGACAAGCAAACATACGCAATCTCTCTGAGAAGCAACAAAAAAAAAATAAAACCAACCCAAATAACACAGTGAGTGCGTGCGCCTAAAAGTTGATACTTACTTATATTTACCAAATAGTATGTGAAGAAATATTTATAAACGCGTACTTGCAAACGAAAATTTAAATGTAAATAATAAAAGTATCTAAAATTTGTAAATAATAATAATATTATTGTAAAAGCATAAGAAAAAAGTATATGTTTATCAAAGTATAAATAAAAAATTGAAATACATAGATACATTTAGTGCATTCGTATAATGTAAACATGATTGAATTAATTAAATGGAAAAAGGTGAAATAAACATAAATTAAAAGACTTAAAGAATTACTAATCAAATAAATATATTATACTATTACTAAATATATACACATTTGCACATATATGTACATAGATGTACATATGTATATCAGACGACTAGGTTTATGCTGTAAATTTGAAAGTCTTAACTCACAACGAATGTTCACACAACGCCCTCCTTATGGATATTTGTAACACAAGTAAGTAATACCAAATATATCCATACATACCTAAATATACATATAAGTAATTCCTACCACATTTTTTTCTCCACTTTTTCGTTAACAGTTTTTAAACTCAGCACTTTAATTGAGGACATAAATTTTGGCATCAACAAAAAATTAGCCTACCACAATATTTCTTTTATTACTAAACCTCTAACGCATAACTCTTTACTGTTGTCGAATGGCAGCTCAAAATTTTCTTTTGGCTATTTCGTATTTGTACTTGCACCGCCTATATCTGTACCAAAATTGTTCAACTCGATTTATGTTAAAATCGATGTTTACTGACGTCGTGTTTAGCTTTTTTTATCTATTTATCATCTATTTTCCATGTCTGTTATACATCGAAATCCTAATAGCTTAAGTTATTTTATTAATGATTATTTTGCAATAAGAGTCTAATCAATGATTTTTAGGTGTTAACTTCCTACCACAGATTATGTGGCTTCTTATTATAATTTTTTAGTTTAGAATAACCGCCAAACTCAATTTAAGATTACTTACAACAATTAGGACAGTGTTTTTTTCATTACTGTCTAAATCAACATATGTCAATATAATTCATGAATTATCAGGAAAAAAGAAGAATCTGGTCGACATAGGACATCAGTTTTGATAATGTTGACATTAATTAACGATTTAAGTTGATTTAGGTGTTCTGAAAGTAGTTTTGTTTGGGGTTGAGCTTTTCAGGGGGCGAATCGAAAACGAAAAGTGATTTTTTTAAAGAACATTGCCTTACATCACTCAGACTAAAGATATAACGTAGAGAAAGAGAGAATGGAAGAAATCGTTGTATATGTACATATCGATAGAATAAGCACTTTTTGCGAATGTACAAATTTACTTTTGAAAGTGATTCATAAAAAGCTAAACATATGCGTTAGGCAGCGTTAAGCTGGAACTCCATAACAGTCACTCAAGGATATGATCAAAAGTTAAATTACTGCTATTGTATCAAAAATACCTCCACATCCTAAGTTCAGAAGCCCAGAGTGCATGAAAGGAGCTAAATTTTCAACTTTTACGGTCTTTCCAAACTTTTTTATACAAACGGCTTAATCATTTTTGTTTTAGAGTAAATGACTTTGAATCAGACCTGTTAAATTACAAGTACAATTAGTACTCAATACAAATACTTTTTAAAGTACTTACAATGAATACGTAATTGTTTTCTAGCTGAATTGAAATTAGGACTCGAGTACAACTACTTGTAATTGGAAAATATTTGGAAATACCATCAAGTACTGAAAGTACTCGAAAGTACTCGAAAATACTCGCCAAAAGAATTGCAATCCTTTTCCAAGTACTTCAAAGTAATTGAAAGTACTCGAAAATACTCGCTAAAAGAATTGCAATCCTTTTCCAAATACTCCAAAGTAATTGAAAGTACTCGAAAATACTCGCTAAAAGAATTGCAATCCTTTTCCAAGTACTTCAAAGTAATTGAAAGTACTTGGAAAAGGATTGCAATTCTTTTAGCGAGTATTTTCGAGTACATTCGAGTACTTTCAGTACTTGATGGTATTTCCAAATATTTTCCAGTTACAAGTACTTGTACTCGAGTAGTAATTGATACAAATGTAATGTACTTGAAAAGTATTGAGTACTTCTCTGGAAAGCCAAAGTCCTTAAATTGCTATTTAGTACGAGTAGTACTCATGACTTAACAGGTATGCTTTGAATAATGTAGTAGTAAGGACAGAGACAATAAATTTATAACAGAAATTGTAAAATTGTTCCTATTGAATTCCGTGAATTTCTAAGAATACTGTAGTCTACATTTTTGGTAATTTTACTCTGAACACACAGCGTAATTTAAAACCAGATCTGGTTAAAACCCGTATCAGCTTTGAATTGGATTACCTATCGAAGATTGGTTTCCCAAATTATGTTGCACAAATTGCTAGCTACGTTGATGTTATTGGAAGAAAATATTCTAAAAAAAAATGATTCAAAACCATTTCTATTATTTTTTTTTTTTATTTTTTTGGAATTAAAATTTAAACAAAATAGTTCGTATAATATTTTATTGAAATATACCCCAGGTTATACCTGAGTAAGCTAGTAACCGCTAGCCATCATTTAAAGCCACATGAAAATCCGTCCAGTAGTTTTGGTAATTTTTTTTAAAGAAATTTTGAATGTACTGGTACGACTTTTGTACAGTTTTATTATCAGTAAAGCTGTACATAATCTCCAACATTTTTTCAGACCTGGGCAGTACTGAGTAGTAGTTGTACTATTACGTACTTAAATACTTTATATTTCGATCTTGAAGTAATTAGTCCGTACTAAGTACTTTCAGAATTTTCAAGTACAAGTACAAGTACAAGTAGAAGTAATTGCAAAATACTTGAAGTTTTAGGAAATACTTCAACGTATTTAAATAGAATTTAAAGTACTTGAAAAGAATTGAAAAATGTACATGAATCAATTTTTCACTTATTTTCAAGTACTTTCAATTACTTACAATCTTGAAACCAATATTTAAAAAAAATTACAAAAATAAATGATATTTTTGTATTTCTTACATGTCGCTTGTAGTCCATATTATGTTTATTTAATAAAATGCAAGTCATTGTTCACATTTAAAAATAAATATTGCATGAGCATTTCAAATTATATATTAACATAATATGGACTACAAGCGACATGTAAAAAATATAAAAATATAATTTATTTTTGTAATTTTTTTTAAATATTGGTTTCAAGATTGTAAGTAATTGAAAGTACTTGAAAATAATTGAAAAAATTATTCAAGTACATCCTTCAATTGAAAGTACTTGAAAAGAATTGAAAAATTGATTCAAGTACATTTTTCAATTCTCTTCAAGTACTTTCAATTTTTTCAAATACTTTGAAGTATTTGCTAAAACTTCAAGC
Organism: Anomoia purmunda; assembly: GCA_951828415.1. Classification (NCBI taxonomy): domain Eukaryota; kingdom Metazoa; phylum Arthropoda; class Insecta; order Diptera; family Tephritidae; genus Anomoia; species Anomoia purmunda. Next base: position 56,893,232 of record OX639993.1, read on the forward strand.
ATTTTTCAATTACTTGTAGTTGGACTTGTACTTGTACTTGAACATTTTGGGGATGCCAGTACCAGTACCAGTACAATTCTTTTAAAATGTACTTGCCACTAGTCGTACTGGTACTTGATAATACCCAGGTTTGCATTTTTGCCTTTGATCAAAGGACTAAGGACCGCTGCAGAGCCGTCAAGATAAATTAGGAATGACAAATGTGAACGCACTTGGTTTAGGCGAAATAATTTGGATGAAAATAAGTAATTTACGACGTAGTGTGCCTCGGATTATACATATGTACGTCTTCGATATGGATCAGCGCCTTTTTTAAAATATTGTCCTAAATCTCAATGGAATAGCCATCGTTAATGTTGCCAGCATGGTGCAAAATGTCTTAAAATGTTTGTTTGGATGACAAATTAACAAATAACAGTTCATATCACTTACTTAATTATTTTAAATATACTAAAGATACTTGTTCAGTTGATAATTATATTCTAAGCAAACTTGTTCAGTAGCCGGTAAGAATGACAATCATTTGACGAGTAATATGAATAAATATACTATCGATGAACATTTTTGAAAATCTACCGAATCGATCCATAAATACCCTATTTTTGGAATATCTCGGTCCGAGCTCTATTTGGCACATTTTTAAAAAACCAATAAAATTGGTCTATAAACACGGCTTTTCGAAATATCTTGACTGCAGTGTCAACTATATGCCCCAGTTTTTTAATAGTTTGTTTACACCAAACCTACAAATGTTTCGAGAATAAATCGCTAAGCTACCAATGTTGGAATGTGATTAGGTTTGGTTCATAAATATAGAATTTGCCAATAATTCGACTATGGCGCTACCTATCGGGGTATTTATATGGCTGTGGAAACACAGCTTCTTGACGTCATAAGAAATTCAACGCGGTCAGTAGAGGACAAAAGGCAATAAGCGATAACGACAACCAATATAATTATTATTAATATTTTTATCTTCACTTGGATCATTATCGTAAGACATATTTTATTTTGGCCATCCTAACCAATAGTATATTTAAAAAAAAGTTTGCTAACTATGAACAACCAAAAAATTATATTACTTTCGATAATAGTAATTGTTTAACAATAAAATTTTTGAACATCCAGTAGAGCGAACAATAAAATTCAATATTTTTTGTGCACGAGATTCTAAGAAGTGAATATAGCTAATCTACTTTATGTGATTTTATATTCAAATTTACTATCATTTGGTTTAAAGTAAGGGGCTGTTCAGAAAGTACGTAACCCGATTTCGGCCGCTTTTGGACCCGCCCGTTACCTAATGTGGTCTATCGTCTTTTTCCTGAACCGCCCTCCATAAAGACACGTGGTTTTTTACAAGAAAAGTTTTAAAAAATATACTCAAATCAAACAATTGATGACATTTTTCTTCATTCCAATCTTTGCACGAAACGGGAGGCTAGCGTTTCATTTCAGTCAGCTATTACAGGCAAAAATGTTTCTTCAGATAAACTTAGTATACAGATTTACAGATATACAGGCAAGCCAAGGCATATGAATTCCGCCTCCAAATTTTTTTGAAATCTATCGCTCTTTAAATTTTTTTAGTTAACATAATTGACTTTAATACAGATAGCAAACTTCTTTCAAAACATTTTATTGTCATATAGTAATAAGTCTTTTACCTTATTTGTTTAATAACTGCAACTTTTTTAACAGATAACAACTCTTTCTAATAATAGAACTTATGAGCTACATAAGTATGTGCCAAATTGTATACAAAGCTGTCGAGCCGGTTGTGCAAGAAAATGTAACAATCATACTCACACTCACTAAATTATTAGCTGAATTTAACTTAAACAAAAATTTCTTCTATGAGTATAACATGTGCGCGCTTCATTTGGTGGATTCTGGGTTCAAGTAACATCAGAAACAGAAAAAGTTTTTTCTAATAGTGGTCGCCCATCGCGATAGGCCAAGCCAAACCTCCTAGTGTGTTTCAGTCATAAAAAAAATGAGGCGTGAAATTGTAAGATTTTTTTCCTAACTTTTCCAAAACTTCTAATCTAATTCAAACACCAGCATCTTGTGCTACTTAGTCGAATTAAATATTTTTAAACAGCTAGCAACCCTCTCCAAATATATTCCTCGAACAAGAATTCCTTAGACCTATGTATTTCGTTTGACACCAGTATAGTCGAAATATCCGGCACCCTAGCAATTACAATGCATCAACGGTTTTTAAAAGCAGACAACTCTCTGCAGAAATGTTTTCGTATGAGCACGTTTATTTGAGAGCAATACATTTTAATTCTTAAACACATGGTATCAGTTTTTAAACCCGTTTTCATGGTTAAGCTTGTTCGTAAGCCTGCTTGCTTTGAATACCTGCAATGACACTTCCTTGAACTCAATAATTTCATATCATTTACTCTATCAAGCAGATGGCAACCTCTGCAAAAAAATTTCTAAATAAACCATTCTTATAACTTCTCCATTTGTGCCCCATATTTCAATATTTGATTTAACTTATTATCAGTTTAATAAGTTTTTAAACAGGTGGCAACCTTCTCCAAAAGTATTCTTGAAATTAAGCTTTACTAAAATTTTTAGTGTGACACTCATAGTGTAAAGGTGATTTCTTTTTTTTAAATTAACTTGGTTTGCATTTGAACAAGTGGCAACCATCCTTCAAAAAATTTGGGAATTGAATCTTTTTAAGCCTCATTCATTTCATATCCATATTGCTATATTTCATTGATTGCTTTAATTGAATGTAACGTTTTCAGTAGGTGGCAACTTCCCTTAACAAATCGATTATTTGGTAACCAATATACGGACCTATTCTCTCTTTATATAGCAATATGTGATTAAACTTATTAAAAAGTGGCAACACTCCATAAAATATAACCTATGTGTTAACGCAGGGCATATGCTATTTGTGTGCTAAATATGTACAATTCCGTTCAGCCGTTGTGCCAAATTTTGACATGGTAATAACATCCTCACATACTCACCCACACATACACAAACATACACATTTATACTTATCAGTGGGATGTACGTAAGTGTTAAATGTGTAACACTGTAGTTATAAGGTTCAACGGAACAGAAAAACGGAGGTATACGAATAAACAAATTTAATTAAATTCCTTTATATGCTCTGATATTGGCGCTGCACTAACACTCGCAAAAAGTCTGGTGTCATTGATTGCAATCGCATTCTAGGAAACCGCTGATAGCTTACGAAATAGGTACGTTATTTTTATTTGTATTTTTAGATATGACGATTGTTATCTAAGCCAGTAGATATTAAATTTTTATAAATGCCAACAAGCTCTACAGCTAAATTTCTAGAACGAATTTGAAGCCTCTCAAATCTTTGAAATCATTTAACACGGACACTTAGCTGCTAAAGCAAAGTTGATACTCTTAGAGCTTCGTTGAAAATTTCGGCTATGTGGACCACTGCAGCTAAGAAGTAAAATTGATGGAAAATGCAGATTTATTTATTTTAACAAAGTATTTAATTTCGTTTTTATAAATCCAATGAAAGTAAAAAATAACATAACGATTTGGAATACCTTCGGATTTAAATATTTAAAAAAAATCCAGTGCCAACATATAAACAAAAAAAATTCAAACAAAATAAATTCATTTTAAATGAAACGAATGCTTATAAGTGGGAATACTTATATCCGGGGCGCCCATAACCAAGAAATACTGCACACATAGGACTTTTGAAGTAAAGCTGGCCTAAGTTGTAACCGATTATTTCCTTTCAATTATTCGAACGACCATAATCTTAACAAATTATACAGTAGATCAGGAATATCAATTTATAGCCTACTGATAGTTTTAATTTTTAAAGACTATCTATTAATTTTTAATAATTTTTGCAAACAGCTAACAAATGCCTGCAAGGTTTTATTAAAATTTTCATAGTTTTATGCAAGTTTGAACTTTTTTATAGCGAACATTTATATGAAAGAAAGTTCTTGGCACATTAAAAAAAACACAATTTTCGAAAATTTCATATATGTACATTTCAAAATTGCATTTTAATGTACTAAAATCGAGGTAAATAGGTAGACACTTAAAACTTTTATATTTTTTCAGAAAAACAAAACGGTGAACATTTTCATGAAACCTTGCCAATTTTTGCTAGAAGTTTGAAATATGGATTATTATAAATTTTTTTAAACAACGAGCTATATTTTTATAAAAAATAATTTAAAATCAATTTGAAAAAAATAAAATAAGTATCACAAAACTGGTGGCCGCATCATTTTATCCAGTCCGCTACCTTACGTGTAGCCGATATCATCTTCCTTTCAAGTTTTCGACGCTCTATTTAGAAGTTTTCTGTAGCATTTACGAGGTTTGGCAAATTCAGCGGTCCTCCGTGGGCCGGTCTCTCTTCACTACTGCTTCTTAGCGGGCAAACCTTCTCAAAACTATCAACTAAAATACTCGTTATTGTGTGGGTCGTCTAGTCAATTGGTCGCAAATTTTTTGTAATTTTTAGTGCCAGTGTCCTGCCAAAACTCCATGAATCAGTCATCAGAAAGAATTTCATTTTCCAAGAGCCTTTATCCTTCGATGTGTTCTTCCATACTATTAGATTCAGACCATTCGAATTAGCCCATAACCTCGCTCTAAGGGGAGGGTAAGTGTGGTCTCGTATATCAGGTAGGCCGCAATTAGGATCTCCTCGGCTTGACGCCCGCTCCGTGGTGCACATAGAAAAATATTTGGAAAGTGAATTAAGTTCAAGATAATACAAAAATTTTAAGATTTTGGTGGGGTTAAACCTCCAAAACTCCCCCTGTGTGCACGGATGAGCTCGCCAATACAGTACCAGATTTTTACCGCAATGACATCTTGAGAGCCACTTTTCGAAATAAGCGTCGCATATTCGACTAATCGCAGAACTATAATACATGCCCCTTTCTGTCCCTCTTCGAATACGCTCACGACATACCAATGGTTATTATGTAGCGATTTGTATGCAGCTATGCATCCCTATTGAATAAGAGAGCTGTAAATGATATGCTGAACCGCAGATTAAATTCCGTAAAAACAATCTCATACCTATAGAAGTCAAAATCCACGATTGATTCGCCTTTTCCATCGCGTTATCATGGACTTGGAAATGAATCCGTTCCAGGTGTAAATAGGGACGGTATCTGTATCACATCCATATACACCAGAAGAAAAGCGCCGTCTTCATTGTTTGAAGCTACCTCTTTCCTGGTAAAGGAGTGTTCGTTCTAGACAAATTTACATTTTAGAACCTCGCTGGGTTTTTATTGTGAACCCGGTATTCTGGATGGCTCCAATTACCACTTCGAAGAGCCGTTTTTCAAATTCCCGGTACTTGCTTGACTGAACGTATATGTGGCCGCCGTAGCCGAGGGTGTAGCGTGTGCGCGCTTCATTCGGTGGTTCCCGGGTTCAAATCCTGACCGGGGTAAGTACCATCAAAAAAAAATGTTTAGAAAAAGTTTTTTTCTAGTAGCGGTCGCCCCTCGGCAAGCAATGGCAAACCTCCGAGTGTAAAATTCTCACAATAAAAATCATTCGCCGTTCGGAATCGGCGTAAAACTCTAGGTCCCTTAATTTGTGTTACAACAACAAAACGCACACCACAAATTGTAGGAGAAGTTCGACCAAAATCGTTTAAGCGGTTATAGGGCCAATTAACAACAGATGTTATATACACCGACTTCAGTAAAGCTTTTGACAAAGTTTGTCACCCCTTACTCATCCACAAACTTGATCTACTGGGCTTTCCACCCTCTCTCCTCCGCTTGATTTCTTCTTATCTACATGATAGATCTCAAATCGTTATATTCAAAAATGCTTTTTCCAATGTCATTAATGTTACTTCGGGAGTTCCCCAAGGCAGCCATCTAGGCCCGATTCTGTTTTTGTTATTCATAAATTATATTACCACTGCAATAAGATATTGGAATATACTAATGTATGCCGATGATGTAAAACTTTTTAAATCATACGCTTCGATTAAAGAAAGAAATTTATTACAAATACAATGGATTCCAAACTTAATTTCAATAGCCATGTTAATGATATAGCTAATAAGGCTAGATGGATATTTGCCTTTATAAAACGATGGTCAAAAGAATTCAAGGACCCATATGTAACAAAGGCTCTTTTTACAACTTTAGTAAGACCTATGCTAAAATACGGTTCGATAGTTTCGAACCCACGTTATCAAGTTCACATTGATCGGCTGGAATCAATTCAAAAACAGTTCTTACTTTTTGCCCTAAGATACTTTAGATGGGATACTCGGCTTAATTTTCCTCATTATACTGATCGTTTGAAGCTAATAAATTCCTACTCTTTCCAGCCGTAGAGAAATGCTAGGCATAATATTCATTACTAAACTACTCACAGGGTCTATCGCAAGCACATTTCTTATTGCCGAAGTTAAACTTAATGTTCCTTCTCGGATTTCAAGAGACTTTAAATCTCTTTATTTAAAACAGTGTAAAACCAATTATGAATTAAATGAACCTTTCCGATGTTTATGTCAAGATTTCAACTGTCTTTCCAGCACTTTTGATATTTCGGACTCACTTTTCACAATAAAAAGAGCTGTACTGTCCTTTCTCAATAAATGATTAACGGCGGTATAATATATATTTGATTCAGCTGATGAAGTTTTTTTTCTGTAGCTGAGCAGTTTTGGATCTCGACGCTTAACCCTTCGGAGGTGTGGTGGGGTATGTCATACCCCAGCACATGTATTTCCTTAAATATATATATGTTTTTGTTTAAGGAATACGTTATCGCTCCCAATAGCTTTCATTAACATTCAAATACAGGAGATCTGCCACGTTTTACATACCCCAGATATTTCTGTTCCATGGGACAGCCTTTCAAAGTGGGCTGGGGTATCATATTCGATCGCCATAACTTTTTATGTAATTAATGCATTACAGTGAATTTTCTTTCCTTTAAATAAATGTTATTTTTACTTTTGAAATGTAAAAACAGTTTTGAAATTGTTTAAATACAAAAAAAATTATGTTTCAGAAAACTGGAACCTCACTTTTTGGAATAATTTATATTGTCTTTTTTTTATGGCTATAATATTGAATACGAAGGAAAAATTGTTATGTTTTCAAATTAACACTTTTTAAAAATTAGTTAAAGAATAATAAGTCACCACAAAATATTGCTATTATTGGAATTTGGTATTTATTTGAAATTGATAGGCATGGGGTATGTCATACCCCACCACACCACTCAAGGAACTTTTAGTCACCACACCAACGAAGGGTTAACAAACTTTTTCCTTTTAACAACTCGGCACAAAAAAAATTATAAAAATAAAAAAAAAAACAAACAAAAAAAAAAGATCCGTACGTCATGCGGACTGTGCCCCTCGTGTCGGTTGGGCGGGAAAGAGGGAACCCGTTGGGCTTATTATAAAGCAATATGTAACGACGTACATTTACACCTAAATATGTATGTATGTTTGGTTTGGTTTTTCCTGTTACATTTTTGTTACGGAATTAATGATTGACGTCACTGACTCTGCTGGCATGGGCAATCGCTGGAGCCAGATAACGGAGGAAGTTGTGAACGATTTTGACTACTAAAATTTGTAAGTTAAGGTTGACAAACAGCTGGACACTGAATACAGATAGCTATATATGTATATAGATAAGATAAGATGATCTTAGTACGTAGGAGCATATAAGGGTTTACATATAGAAAACTATTTCCTCGACATTTAGTTAGCTATTAACTCTACATTTTGTTTTTGTGTTGATATTTTATAACACAGTCAGCAATATTGGTACAAAATGAAATATCATTAGACACTTGCACTGCAGCAATGGAAACACAACGTGCGCCACAGCGCCAATATCGTCATTGTCACTGTAGGCGTCGATGGGGGTAATGACAATGAGTTCATTGCTTTCTTTCGATGAAATATGTAGGTATGTACATATGTATTGTCAACTATTTAGTATGTACTGTATAAAACGTTTAACGACAACGCTAGCCAAGCAGTCAGACGATGTTTTTTTCGTGTGCAATTTCTCAAAGAGTACTTTGAACTTGCGCTTGAACCTTAGTGTATCTGCTTTGTTTCTATCAAATTTGTAGTGTGGTCGTTGAAGTCATTGATCCTGATATAAAAGATACTATGGTGTCCGTGCCAAGTGGCATTTATATACATACATATGTAATATGTATTAGACATAATTTACGAATTAGAATAGAATCTTTTGGAAGGTTTAATACTGTATTGATTAATTTGCGTGATTAGCTGTGACCAGCAAATATAAGTATACATGCATTCAGATAGGGCAAACATATTTTAGCTGACAAATTTTTAAAGTAAAACGTTTCCAGCTGCATGTGAGTGAGTCTCGTCACAAAAATTCTATGTATGCAGTTGTTATTCCTTATTTGGCAATTTTCAAATTATGCGAAATCCAACACTTCGCTATCATGGTGAAAAGAATATAAAAGGTGGCGCAGATTGTAGTACCGCTAACGCTCTCTTCAAAATTTTGACAGAAAATCTACACCACAACAGATTTTGTTTACAAAACCCGTGTATGTATGCAGGCCCGTCGCGAGGACGGGGGGGGCCCCGGGGCGAACCTTCCGGGGGCCCCTGTAATTTGAAGAGCAAAAAAAAAAACAAAAAAAAAAAAAAAAGATCATCTCCGAAATCAAAAAGAACAAGACCCAGACGCGTCTATAAATGTAGTACCACGCATTCCGTCTATCCCACACTGTATTATCGATTTCATCAGCCGTACTTCCTTGCCTTTGCTTCAATTCTATATTGTTGAATACGTCGGATACTTCTCTTTCACATTTCCTTTTTTCGTTCTTGATAACGCGCAGCTGATTGGTGTTCTTTACGTTCACAATAAACCGACAAATACTGTTCCATTCCAATCCAGCAAAATGCGCCGGACGAAGGAAAATAGTTGCAAGTGCACTGGCGAACATCATTCGCGAAAAATTTTTGATGACCTTTTTTTTTTTTTTAGGTCGCGGGGGCCCCGGCTGCCCCATCCTCGCTACGGCCCTGTATGTATGTACACAATACACATACAATCAGCCCAATTTTGTATTCTACGAGGGTTGCCTTTTATATTTTGCGCCTAATAATGAAAACACAGTCAAATATTAAGGAAAATAGTTTTATTGTTTTTCAAAATATTCTCCATCCAAGTCAATACACTTCTGCATTCGCTTGAACCAATTTTCAAAGCACTTTTGCCACTCAGAAGAGGATACCTCTACATCGAGCTGATTGAAGGCTTCTACAGCTCCTTCAGGCGTTGAAAAACGTTGACCTCGAATTTTTTTTGTTTGATGTTCGGGAATAAAAAGAAATCGTTAGGTGCCAAATCAGGGCTGTAAGGCGGATGACCCATCAATTCGACCTTTTGAGTCCTCAAAAACTCTTCGTTGTGTGAATCGATACGTGAGAGCTCGAATTGTCTTGGTGAAGAATGATTTGTCTTCGGCGGTTGGGTTTCCTTAATTCTCCAAAAACTTTTGGCAAACAAATGGTTGCATATCACTCAGAATTGACCGATTTAAGTTTATCTAGTGGAACAGTTGCGACATGACCAGATTTTCCGAAAAAATAGGCGACCATTTGCTTTGAGCTGCTTCTTGCGCGAACAACTTTTGTTGGATTAGGCTCGTCTTAGAACACCCATACAGTCGATTGCTGCTTTTTTCCGCCTCATATGCATAGATCCAAGATTCGTCAGCTGTTACGATGTCATAGACGTGCTTTGATCCACCGCGTCTAAATTTCTTCAACATTTCTTTACACCAATCGACACGAGTCCTTTTTTGGGCAATTGTCAAATTATGCGGTATACAACGAGAACAAATCTTCTTTACGACCAAATGTTCATGCAATACTCGTAACATTCTTGCTTCGCTATGTAAACGCATGCATGTGCTCATATGAAGATTGGAAACTTTTTGAAACTTATTCTAGATATTTTTGGGTTTTAGTTGTGAACCTCTTCAGGTATTTTTTGGGACTAGTTACTTCGGAACCATTTCAGGACTACTTTGAGACGTTTTTTAAGATCGTTTCGGGACAATTTCGTAGGCACTAGTTCAGTAAATTTTAGTCAGAAGTTCAAGATGGTTTCGAGCACAGTTCAGGACTGGTTTGGACCTAGTTTTGGACTGGTTTGGGACCAGTTTGGGACCAGTTCAAAACTAGTTCAGGACTGGTTTCGTAAAAGTATGTACTACTTTGAAACTAGTTTGGGATAGATTCCGCGATGATGTGAAGTAATTAAGGACTGCTTCATCACACATTTGAGTGAGCAGAAATGATAATTGGTATATACATGTTTCATTAACATTTATCAACATTTATTTATATTAAGTCTTAGGTTTAAATTAAGTTTTAAGTTAGAATTAAGTCATAGTTTTAAATTTAAGGTTAAACCGTCAATGCGGTTGCGAGGCATACCGGATTAACCACTGCCCTCTTTGCTGTTTCCAGAACTTCTGTTTCCTCGTCTGTATGTGGTTGTCGCTGTCCTCCTCCGTTCGTCAAGTTTAAACGGTGTCGTTAAATCAGTGTTGCTTATTAGCTTTTGTTCAATTGGCTTCGCGTTTGGTCCGCTAGATATCACTTCCCTTTAACCCGCTTATCATCCCACATATAGGGATTTTCAATAGGAACGCTACAAAAGTTTTTTTTTTTTTAAATAAAACAAAAAATGTTTGGGATATGAATTAAATTCTTTATTCCTGTAAAAGTACATTCGATGCCATTATGTATGGAACTCGATTTCTTTTGCATGGGCCCCACGGGCACGCTTGCAGAAGTCCAGATGCTGAACCCAATTTTCGACGGTTTTCAAGCATAAATCGGCCGATACTGCTGTAATTTCACGTTCGATATTCCTACGAAGTTCATCAATCGTCGCTGGATTGTTGGCATAGACCATAGACTTGACGTAGCCCCACAGGAAATAGTTAAACGGCGTCAAGTCGCACTACCAGGGCTGCCAATTGACTGGGCCATTTCATGAGATAACACCTTCACCAAACTTGGTTTTCAATAAATCGATTGTGACATTCGCTGTGTGGCATCTGGCAACATCCCGTTGGAACCACATATTGTCCAAGTCCATAGCATCCAATTCGGGCCAAAAATATTCGGTTATCATTGAGCGGTAGCGATTCCTATTCACAGTAACGTGCCGGTCTTGATCATCACGGAAGAAGTACGGCTCAATGTCGCCGCCGGCCCATAAGCCGCATTAAACCGTAATTTTTTCGTTATGCAATGTTGACTCATGGAGTACGTGTGGATTGCTGCCTGTCCAATAACGCATATTTTGCTTATTGACGAGGCCATTCAGCCAGAAATGACGACGACCATAAATTGGACGTAGTGCTCTTAAAGTTGAGGCCATTGACTCCGAATTTCGGTAGTAAATTTTAATAATTTCGAGTCGTTGTTGGATCGTATATCTTTCCATGATGAAATGGCAAACCTTACTGAAGAGAAATGTCAAAAGAGCGGGGAAAAATATGGCGTCGTTTGCTGTCACTATCGGTCTACTTTTGTAGCGTCCCTATTGCAAGACCCGTTACATACCTAAAATATATGTACGTACATATTATTTTGTTATACCGGAACACACTAATGTCCATGGTATAATAAATTTGTTTATACAACTATTGTTTGTAATAGTTTAAAAGACCCAGGAAAACAAAAAAAAAAAAAATAAACCTAACGGTTGCCTTCCTCCCTCCCCACCGACACGAGAAGCGCAGTCATGGCGTATGGATTTTTTTATGGTTTTAATAATTTTTTTGTTTAGAGTCGTCAAAACGCAAGGCTTTGTGAAGCGTTGAGATCTAAAACCACTCAGCTACAGAAAAAACTTCATGAACTGAATAATATGTGCAATGTAAGAATATTATATCGTGGTCAACATTTATTGAGGAAGGGCGGTACAGCTTTTTTAATGTGGAAAACCATGTTCCAAATATCAAGGGTGCTGAAAAGACAGGTGAATTCTTGAAACAAATATCGGACAAACATTTAACTCAAAATTGGCCTTCCACTATTTTAAAAACAAAAGGTTTAAAGAGGAGGCTGTAATCAATCATGTGGGTAGTTTAATTATAAATAGTATGCTTAGTATTTTTCTTCGCCTGGAAACAGCTGGAAGATTTATTAGTTTCATGTGATTAGAATAAGGGGGAGACTAGCTCTTACGGGAATAATCAAGAATTGCTTTGAATTGACTCCAAGCGATCTACGTCAGGTTCCTAACTACTAACCGGTACCCTAGTATTGGCCTTACTAATGTTTAAAAAAAAAAACAAATTTAGTTACATATGGATTCCAGAATCCCATCGGTTACTTATAATTGAAAATACAACTCTAACTTTATAGACTGTAGCTCGAATATGAAAATTAACATTTGGGTTCGATTCCATTGTGACCCCCAAGTCAACAAAATCATACACCTCCCCAGATTATGATTGTTTATTACGTAAGAAGTGGGCCGAGTAGCTCTCCATCAAAATTTAAATATATACGTATATCTAGTTTTTGGCGTAGAATACGTCTTACCTTACGGTATGGGCACCAATGTCAGGTTTTTATTGTTGTAATCTCTATTTCTTTAATTATAAGGAAACGGCTCGATTATTTTTTTTTTTTTTTTTTTGTAGTCAAATGAAGATGTTAGCTTTCGTTTGACATGCATTTCATGTTGGTTGATATCTTCCTAATATTTAAATTTCTCAAATGAAAATTGTATAAACACATGCACACAAATATGTGTGTGGTGTTTGGTTGAGTGTTTGCTGTTGGGCGATTTAAATGTACTCGTGCAGCCCTTTATTTGTATTGCATAATTTTAGGCGGGCAAGTTAAAGTAGAGTAAAAGAAGAGAAAATGCTGCCAAGCACTGCAAAAAAAATAATAAAATGGATTCGCGTATGTTATTTATCATTTATCTTTACTATTGATAACAGCCATTGACTTCGTTTTTGCGAGAAATTTAATTGATAATTTAAAAACATTTTTATCCTATTTTTCCTATCATAAGCTTATGTATATCATCCAAAGTAACTATCAAATAAAGAAATTCATTTGCTTGTATTATTTATCATTTATTGTTACATATGTTTTCTGTCTTATCGCATGGCGTATTCTACGTTAAACTTAATGGCCGTGTCTCTGACACAGCCTGCTTCTTTTTATAGATATACATTTTATGTATCTGCGATGGTATAAAAAATAGCTTATACCGAAAGCGAAATCTTCTTTGACTTTGTTTACCTAAAGATTTATATTAATTGCCGTTATAATCGCTAATTCGATTTTGGCCGACTCCAACATATCACGTAAATCGTTTCTTTGCCTTGCTAACTGGCACTCGCTATGTAGATAGCCCAGGTGAAGCCAAGCCCTCCTTCATCTAGTCCTACTAACATATGTAAGTCAGGCCCTTCATCTTCCTCTGATTATCAGCAAACACCGTTTTGAATACTATAAAGGCTGAATTAAGTCTATGTTGTCATATAGTTCTTACTGCACTTCCTCTGCGGTGTTCGCCGTCCCAAAGACGATGTACAAGTCCAAATATCTTTCGAAGAATCTTTCTCTCGAACACTCCAACGGCTATATCATTCGATGTTCACAGGGTTCTACTCCGACGCGATATAATAGCCTGGACACGATGAGTGACTTATGTATAGAGCGTTTTTAATTATCGGGAGAAGGATTTACTACGCAATTGCCTATTCAGCTCTTATTAGCAAGAGATATTCTCCGTAGGATTTCGCGGCTGACATTATTGTTGGTGTTTATGCTGGTCTCAAGATAGTCAAACAACTTTACTTTTTTAAAGTTGTTACTGTCAAAAATGACGCAAAGACGCGAAATCACCAGCAAACGCAGTATCACTCTTAATTCTGTTGCTCAAACAATATTTTCCAAAATAATATCAAACAATTCGCTTAACAGATACTTATGCTCATAAAAGCTGATTTAAAGTCGACACAGAGATGGTGTAGCCTGATCCTTCACTCAAAGTCATTTTCCAATATTTGGCGAATCGTGAATATCTGGTATAAAAAATGTTAAGTATGTATACTGATCCCGCGGTAGTTGGCTTATATTACGGGATCTTGCGAATTGGGCAGGGCACACTTAAATTTTAGTCGGTGGGCATGCAATCTGGAAATGAGTACACGCACCTAACCAGCTCTTCTCTACCATGCTGGACTAGCTCAGCTAGTAATTCATCGGTGCTAGCCGCTTTGTTTTTCCGGTGCCGCGTTATTGCTATTCGTCATTTGTTCTTGTAATAATAATGACAACAGTTTGGCGCTTACATCACATATGTTGTTTTATGTGCAGCAGATATTTTTCTACGATTTGTAACGGGCCTGCTTCAGACTCAAAATGAGCCTGCAGGTGTGAAATTGGGAGTTTGAACCAAGGCGAATTCAATACAAGGTGGTCGCAAGAGCACATACACACAAACTCCACATGTTTTGTTTTTGCTTCTGAATGGTGAGAATGTCAGATAAATGAAATATAGAACAGTAATTTTGAACAGAGAGAATGCCAAAATAGGAACGAATTTGACAACAAAACTGTTTATTTTTGATTAGTTGGCCAAAACTATATTTGTAAATATATTTAAATTAAAATTTACAATAGCGACCGCAATTGAAACCTTACTCTTCATAAAGTGCCAGTGCAATATGCGACTAAATGAACTGCCACAATTAATGCAGCAAAAGCAAATGTAGTTGATTGGCTCAAAGTTATTTTGCTAAAACACTGCTTATGGATTTGATAAATGGTTTTGTATAAAAAAAACATCGATTGCACTGCTTTAGTGAATTATCAAAGTGTATACTAAATTCCATAAAATGCAACTCCATTGTTAAAAGAAAATTTTTCTTTACAGAGTACATGACCGTTTAGAATTGTTAATTAATCAAATAAAACGTAATACCGATGATGATAACTGAAATAGTGCTAATAGTTAATAGTGATAGTCTATGAAGATAATAGTGAAATATTTTGCACTCGTCTGATTCTGATTTGGAGGATGGTGTAGAAAAGAGCAAATTGAACGAAAAAAGCTTTCTGAAAACGAAAAATTCCTTCAGCCCATATGGATGCGGCATTAAGTTTATCGTGTTTTTTGATTTTTTGTTAGGTAGTGTATTGTTCTTTAGCTTTAGCTATGGAATAAACATTACCAAAGAAAAACCATTTGTTTTTTAATATCTAACTTCAAATTTATTTATCTTTAGTATAAGAAGCTAGTTTTTTTTAGCGCAATTTGATTTCTATTACAAAACATAATTTGAATATTTGAATATATGAATTCAAATCAATTTGAATTTAAAAATATTTTTAAATGAAAATGTAAACAGAAAATGAAGATGTAAACAAAAAACAAACCAGTTGACACTTTCACCATTCAAGGCGAAAAAAGAAGAAGCAATCACCTGATCGGAAGAAAACACCTTCTATAGATTCGCCTTGGTTTGAACAAATTTTTATATTTTTAATAAACTTCAAAAATGTGTCTTTCTTTGTTTTTTCCGTATAATATTTTTATCAAGACGAATCCACGATTCAATAATGAAAGGTTTGATACATAAACAGCTTTGCTCCTCACTCTTCACATGACGTCTCCCTTAGCTAAAACAGTGCTACTTCTTTGAGAATTTATGTATGAATCTTATCAAATATTTTTAAATGGTAGTAAAATTCAAAACAAGAAAAACAGTTTTAAAAATGTGACAATTTGAGTAAGTATTTTATAAAAATGTAAATATTTTATATAATGCAAATATGTGGTTTTATTTGCAATTCATTAGGTAATTTGTGCATCTATATCGTGATTGGTATACTGAGTGACCGTTTTCCAGGTTCTTAACCCGTGAAGTTCCGTGCACTAGTTAAGTTTTCTCTACACTCGTGTGCGAGCGCGAGTTAGCAAGACCTTTGCTGTTTCCTATCTTTTTTATAGGATTTCTTTTCAAAGCCCATTGCTCGTTGTGATCGTATCCCTACTCTTCTTCACCTCCACCCCAGTGCCATGGCTTCCTTGCCAAACCGAGTGGGCATTCCGAATTTCGAGAATTTAAATTAATATTAAAAAAAAAATGAAATATTCTAAATAAATAGTGTGTATATGCCATTTGAATAGATGATAATCATTTCTGCCCAAGTGAAATATTAGTGTAAATATTAATTGTTTCTTAGTAGGTTGCTAATAACTTTTGTTCCCGAACTTCACTGTCGCCGTTTTGGAATGGTTTTCTGCCCAATTCTATGTAAATTGTTGAAAAGTAATCCTGTGATTAGATAGTTATTTATGGTTATGTACTTTTTGTACCATACATTTTTCTGTACGTAATATAATAAAAAAAAGTACTTACTTTGTTTGAAACCATCAATAACCTTGTTTTTGTAATCACGTGGAAGGCTAAAAGCTCGATTTACGCCGTTTTGGCTTACGTCGCGATTTTTCGGAACCGACCAACGTAAATCAAACGTATTAGAGAAGTCTCAACAATTGGGACGTGGGGAGTTTGTGAGTTTTGGTGAATGAATTAATATGGCTCACCTCACAATATTACATGGAGTTCAAAGGAATTTGTGTTGCTTGGTTGTTATAAGAACAAAGAACTATAAGAGTATCACATGTTTTTTAATTGTGAACTACAAAAATTTTATTGTACCACTAAATGTAGAAAACTCACCTTTATTTACTTATAATAATGATATTTGTTAATTAAAATCAATGTTTGCATAACGAAAGAGTTTCAAATCGGAAGAATGCATCAAATATTTCGTAGACTACGAAATATATTTGGATTTTATGGAACTTAAATTCTACAACTAGTTACCAATTTTGCGTACTTTTTAAACATTTTTTTACAAAACGGGATTACATTCTTCCGCTTTTCTACTTCCTTCGCAAATGCAACCTTTTGTACGGGAGAGCTAGAAATTAGCTGTCATTATGTATCAAACCTTTAATAATTGAATCATGAGGCGAATCCATATAAGGTGGTGTTATAAGTACGACTACAAAATTCCTATATATTTTGCTTTTGTTTGCGTACGGCTTTTACGGCTTTTGAAAGCTCATACGCAAAAGCAAAAACAAAATACATGTAGGTCATGATTCAATTATTAAAGGTTTGATACATAATGACAGCTAATTTCTAGCTCTCCCGTACAAAAGGTGGCTTTTGGGAAGGAGGTAAAAAGAGGGAAGAATGTAATCCCTTTTTGTGAAAAAATAGTTAACTCTTTCAGCGGCAAAGATTCAAGAAAAATTCTACCTCCTCATGTAGCAGAGAACTTTTTTTTTTTAATTAAGTGTTTTTATTTTAATAAAAAATGATCAAAACTTAAAAAAAATTCACAAAAAATTTTTATTTGATTTATATATTTGTTAAAAATAATATTTTATAGTGGTTCAATTTATAGACCACAGCCACTTGAACTACTTTTATGATAATCTTGGAAGCATATTTTATTCTTTGATAAACATAACGGTGAATTGCATGTTCCGCAAATCCAGTCTGTTCGTATTTGTTTTTTCATTGTGCTGCACAATGCACATCTTCTGCTTGTACTGCGTTGTGGTTAATGGGCAGCTTGGGCTGTTCTGGTACTTTCTGAAACGAAAGGTTTGGATATTTTTATTGAAGCTACTGGTATTTGTGTAGATGTGCTCTGCCGTTTCATGTTTCGGTTTACAATTGTTTCTGCAAGCAGCCCTTCAATTATTTGAACCCGGAAGATTTTGTGTTCGACTGATGACTCCAATGCCAATTGATACAGTATATATGTATGAATTTACCACACAAACATCTAAAAAATAAAAAAAAATGCGATGCCACCATTTTCGGGTTTTTCGGTCACATTTGTCTTCGACTATTTGAAGAGCCGAAATATTAGACATTGCTCCATCTTTATTCCTTCTTTGCAAGAAAACTATTTGTTCTGCATCATGATAATTTGATAATAAATGAACACATCTTTTGTCCTTCCATTTGATGGCGCATAGGCCTTTGTTACTGTACCAGTCATATTCTCCGCGTTTGAGTTGCTTGTCACTTTTGAACTTT
This sequence comes from Anomoia purmunda, assembly GCA_951828415.1. Classification (NCBI taxonomy): domain Eukaryota; kingdom Metazoa; phylum Arthropoda; class Insecta; order Diptera; family Tephritidae; genus Anomoia; species Anomoia purmunda. Next base: position 56,911,400 of record OX639993.1, read on the forward strand.
GGCAAAAACTTACGACTTTTATTGACAGTACCACAAGCATAGATTTGATTTTTTTCAAGGTCTGCATCAAGAGTACACTGGTGAAAAAATTATCAAAGAAGCAAATATGATTTTTTCCCACAAGTTCACCAGTAAGGTTTTTAAAAATTTTCTCTCCAAGATTTGTGGTGATTACTCCATCATCTATTTTACCAGTATACATATATATCAAATTTCCAACAGTACCCATTTTGGTCTGCTAAAATCCATACTTTATATCCTCCTTTGATGGGTTTTTTTTGGCATATATTGCTTGAGAGTACTTCGCCCTTTGGATTTGATCATTGATTCATCGACAGCAATTTCCATTGATGGATTCAAGCATTTTTTTAAATTTTCAGCTGAGGCAGTCAAAAGGGGGCGAATTTTATAAAGTTTATCAAACGATTCGTCTCCTCTTTTTGGCATTACTGAATTATCGATGATATGAATATTTGATAGTAAAAACCCGAACCGCTTCAAACTCATAATTCGAAGAATAAAAGTATCTTGTAAAATTGGGTTACTTGACCATACGCAAAGCATGTTTGTAATTAATGGTAAATGTAAATTGCACAAAATCGAAATATGTTTGGAAGTCTACGAAATATTTGATGAATTTTTCTGACTAGAAATTCTTTCGTTATTTTAATTGAAAAGCACCATTGTTATAAGTAAAAAAATTTAGTTTCTTCATTTAGTGGTAAATATATGAAATTGTTGGAAAAATCAAATTTTTTTGGTCTCAATATAAAAAAAGATGTGATGGCGTTATTTGTTCTTATAAAAACCAAAGAACACAAACTCGTTTGAAAGCCATGTTATATACTGAGCCATATGAATTGATTCACCAAAACTCACCTGAACTTCCCAAACTCCGTTTCAAAAACCGCGACATTAGTCAAAACGGCGAAAACCGAATTTTTAGTATTCCATACGATTTCAAAGACAAGGTTATTGATGGTTTCAAACAAGGTAAAGTACTGTTTTAATTATATTGGGTACAGAAAAATGTATGGTACAAAAAGTACATATCAGCTTCTTGAAAACATAAAAACATTAAAAATTACAGTACAATGGTTTAGTTTAGTTTAAGTGCATTTCAAACTTAATAAAAATCGAGATGTGGAATTCGTCAACATATTTGAAAATTTAAATATTATTATACCATTACGTCTTTGCGTTTCATCAGAAGTAATCTCAAAAAATAAGTGAACATTCATTTACAAAGAATTAAGAAATTGTTCGGTAATTTTATGAGGAATCTTATGCACACATACATACATATGTTATTACTTCTTTATTTATAAAAAATAGTTTTCACTATTGCATAAATTCCAGTGACAAATGTAGATGTATGTAGTACATTATTTGTAAAATTCTAGAGTCAAATATCCCACCATTCAGAAGAGAATGGGCCTCTTCATTAATTTTTTATTTTCTTGTTCAGATTTTTTAAAAGCTGATACATGCGAGTTTGGAAAAACAGTTTTTTACGTCCATGGTGGCATTTATGTGTTCCGAAATTACTAAAAGCTTTTCCAGATATTGCTCACACGTATTAATTTGATCGCCATTCAATTTCTTAAATACAGTCTCCAGGTTTTTCAATTCGCTTTAAAATTCAATGGTCGGCTTTGTGAGTGCCCAACTGAACACTTCAGCGACCCACGTGTATGTTGACTTATTCGAAACGTGTTGCGTTAAGCCAAGTTTTCTGGAAATGAAACCTGCAATATACACATTCGGAATCTGTTAAGGCGCGGTGTCACAAATAACAGAAATAGAAACAGGAACAGAATTCAGTATATCTGCAACAGAAACTGAAAGAAGTATGTACTTTGGACTTGTTTCTTTGCTAGTGACAGGAGAACTGACAAATATTTGAGTAAATCTTTACAAAACCATTGTTTGGCATTATTGCATGCTGCTATGGGTTTAGTTGAATAAGTTTTCATTATTATTGTGAAGAATATCAGGCGTATCGAACGGAAACACGAAGTAATATGAAACAGAAATCGAAGCGTCAGATTTCTGTTTCTGTCCTTTGTTGCACCAACCCGAAAACAGCCAAAAACGGCTACAGAATCAGTTAGATTATGTTCCTGTTTCTGTTCCTTGCGACACAGCGCCTTTAGGTTGCATTTAACACAATTAAAAAAAGCGGGCACTGTTTCTGTTGGAAAAGCAGTTTATTGTTTCTATTATCTATGCTGTTATATTTTACCTTATATAAATAAATTAAATGCTACGCAAGAACTCGTACTTCCGTTAAGGATAAATAATATGTAATATGTAATCACTGGATTACATTTCGTTTAGATAAGACATATGTATGTATTATTTATATGTACGTATATGTATTTTAGTTACACTTTACAAAACTTACATACAAACGGGACAGGTGATATGATTGGGAGACAAATACTCCAAAACCTACTTATACAGAAACAACGGTCGGCATTAATGTTTTCACATGCTCTTATAGAGATTTTTCTTGTAAATCAAATTTTGCTGGCAAGTACTTACATATACCTGCTAAAAGGATAGGGAATAGTAGAGGCTGCTCTCTCACGGGCATCGATGCAAGAGAATGCTCGCACAGGGGTGGGGTGAAAATGAGCAGGGACGAACGAGCGACGAACTTTGGCTAAAAACCTATAAAAAAAGAGATCACTAATAATCGTAACATACTGTTTTCAAGTACTTACGCGTGCCAAAAGGGCTAAAATACAAAGAAACAGTCACTTAGTATACTAGTCACGATCTTGACGCACAAGTTTCCTAATGAATTGCAAATACATATGTATGTGGTTTAATTATAAAATATTGAAATTTTTAAAAAATACTTACTCAAATTTTCACATTTTTCAAAAAACCTGTCAGCGAATCAGAACAAAACAAACGAAATTTCCTTCTATTAAAACTATTTCATAAGGTTCATACAAAAATTTTCAACGAAGTTACACTGTTTTAGCTAAAGGAGACGTCATTTGAAGAGTAAGGAGCAAAGCTGTTTATGTATCAAACCTTTCATTATTGAATCATGCATGTACATATGTAGGTGAACAAAACAATATCAAATCGGCTGCTATAGTAACTTCACCTTGCATGAATTCGCCTTGATTTTTATCATATGTAAAACCATAATAAAAAAAGGGATTAAGAGAAGAAACAAATTAGTTTTTAAAAATATTTTTCGTTTTTGTGGGCAAATCACTTTGCACTATTTTAGAAACTGCCAAGACTAGTAATGAATGTTAGCAGTGTTGGGATACTTCAAGTGATGCATAGCTGAGTAGATCACATCTTATCGTCCGCAGCTTGGGAGTATAGGGCTTCCTCGTTATCGTTATTGTATTTCCATTGATACTACCACAAGTTTCATTCCTAATGTGAATGATATCTTGATTTTGTGATATCGAATGATTTCATAAAATTAGCGTACTTAAACGACATTTGCGGCTAGCATGATAATACCTATTAGCCTTTAAAATAAAAAATTCTTGATCACTTCGTGGAAATTTTCATTAAAGTCAAAAATATTTTTTTCTATGGGGAAGTGCAAATGACTGTAAATCGGTACTATATCTTCAATTTCCAAATCTGGGCCAAAAATCATATATTCGGAATGCATCAACCATTGCTTTTTTATTGTTCGACTTTTTATGTATATGTGGGATGTTTACAAATAGAATTAAATACTTAAAACTTTTAAGAAAACCTTTAGAGTTCAAATTTAAACACACTAAATCAGTTTTAGATCTTTAATTAATTTATTACATTTTTATGAGTCAAAACCAAGTAGGCGGAGAATTTCAGTTGAAAAAAATCTCCTCACTAAAATTCGCTGCTAATGTTCAATGTCATCTCATTTTCTGATTATTATAATCATCGCCACTTGTACTAACTTTAGGTAAATGCATTCTTATAGTACTTTTATTTCATAAAAAATACCCGAAATATCATTTCGGGGACGTTTTCATACTACATTTAGGAAAACACAATTGGCCAAAATATATGTTAAAGCGGATTGAATTTGAGTAGCTAAATTCGGAACATTACATAGATATAGTTGATCTTAAAAATTAATACATCGTACTGAGTAAATCGACATTGCATGAACGCAACCATAAATCGTCCAAGAGTTTTTCACCAAATATGTACGATGGCGCTGTTGCGGTATTTCCAAAGTACTACATATGTTTTGAAAGGTGGTTGCCTGGCATCTATGACTGAATAAGTAATTAAATAAAAGCATTAAGTCACTTTTAATCACAATTGTGCTTAGCGTACATCACGTCAATTCGGTTTCTTTTCGATATCGCTGATTGTAAGGGGAGTAGGTAAAAATCTTGTATTATTCTTAAGATTGAAATAAGTTGCATATTTAATCTAAATTAAACTATATCGTTAATTATATTTTAAGGTTTTAGAAACCTTCCCGCAATCACTTTATCTTGTTCATCCCTTCTTAATTATTGCGTTAAATCCAAAACCATGTAATTTCGTGCTGTGCCCGGTCTTAACGAAAATCTTGGCGACTTAATCCAATTCATAAAATGAGAAATATATTTAATAATAAAGCCAAATTTTTCTTCCACCTCCTTGATTTTTACCAATATATACTTATATAATCGTATGCCATATCAATGAAATCGAAATATGTGTACCCTTATTGATTTTGAAAAATTGTTTTCAACACTTTAATTTACAAACTTCGGTGTTTTAATTGAACTTTCACGAAAAGTATGCACATAAAAGCTAAATTTGGAAAACAAAGTAGCTCTCTTTATTTTACTTGCTAATAACTATTGTAGTATTATTAATATATCCGGTTTTAGCTTCTAACGTGGTTTTTCGCTGGCAAAACTGCTTAAGTTGTGTCATACGATTTAACAATCAAAGCTGGAAAACTACAACAAAAGAAAATGCAAAAAGCTTGCTTATCGCTTTGATTCACATTGCCATTTCACAAAGTAAAAAATTCATATGGATAATGTCAGAAACATTAGGATACGTTTCACTTTCAGACTTTTGACGGCCAAAATTTATCTGCCCATTTGTTTCTCGCTATCTCTAAGCTTCTACCGCTGCATTTCGCCCGCCGATTCACGTCAGCGGCATGGTAATTGTCATTGACATTTTTATGCTTTTAGTAGTTCACATAGTTTGTAAATTTGTAATTGCCTGCCTAAATATTTATATGTATGTTTGTTTTTGAATGTGGTTTGGCATATCCCGGAACTAGAGGTGAAGGCTATCGCTGTTGTACTTTGACCTTTTTTTCAAACAATCTAAAAGTTTTAACATCCACACATACATGTGTACATTCTAAGTAGATTTGCAACTGTCATAGACAATTTACTATTAATAATTATTCAATTTCAATTACTTTCTTTGTAATTTTGCGGAACTAAATAATTAGTTTGATTTTGATTGGCTTCAGCACTTTGGAAATGTAGATGTAACTGATTGTTACGATATTTTTAAGTGTACTATAAGAGATATATGCATGAGTCACATCCCACTCCTTAACTATAAAACCGTTAAGCGTCCGTGGTTCACTAAAGAACTCAAACGACTAAGAAATTTGAAGAATAAGTTCTACAAAAAGCAAAAGCATTCAAATGATATGAATTTACGTGAGCGTTACGTCTTTTATAGAGTTCGATTTAACAGGCTCAATAAATCGTTGTATCGTAATTATATTTTTAAGGTCGAAAGCAATATTAAATGCCATCCTAAGTTCTTCTGGAGCTATATAAAATCAAAGAAGAACTGCTCAAATGTTCCTGCTTCGGTACAGCTTAATGGAGTTTCAGCCAACTCCATTTCTGAAGCTGTTAATCTTTTTGCTGATTTTTTTGCTTCTAATTTTATTTCCGGTAATTCTGATAATGGGTTTGTTATGGATGATCGCTACTCAAATTTAGATGTTCCCATAAACTTTGGGAAATTAAGTCTGACCGACGATGATGTAATAAATGGTATCAATCAACTTAAGCCCTCTACTAGCACTGATGTGGATGGACTCTCTGTGATCTTATTCAAATTTTGTCCCGCACTGGTTCCTCCTTTGAGGCATATTTTTAATAGCTCACTAACTGCGGGAGTCTTTCTAGATGATTGGAAAGACACTTTTATCACCCCTATCCTTAAATGCGGAAACAAAAATGATATTAAAAATTATAGGCCGATTTCCAAGCTAACAACTGTTTCGAAATTGTTTGAGTGCATAATTAAGGACAAAATATACTATGCTGTAAAGCATTTGTTATGTCCTAATCAGCATGGTTTCGTTCCAGGCAGGTCTACGTTAACCAACTTAGCAGTTTTTACGGAGGACTGTCTGGAAACCTTTCAAAGGGGATTCCAAATCGATGCAATTTACACCGATTTTACTAAAGCCTTTGACAGGGTCTCGCACCGCATATTGATAGCTAAACTTGCTGGTTTAGGCTTTCATTCTGAACTATTGAAATGGATTACATCCTATTTGGAAAATAGGCGCTGTGTTGTTCGAGTCGATAATGTATCGTCTTATTCTTTTGTCGCATCGTCAGGTGTTCCTCAGGGTAGGTCCGTTATTATTTGTGCTTTTCATAAATGACATATCTTCCCGTTTTACGAAATGTAATTTCCTGCTATATGCAGACGATTTGAAGATTTACTATGAAGTTAGATGTCTGGAAGATTCACTCATCCTCCAGGGTGAGCTCGAAAACTTATATCGTTGGTGTTTGCGTAATAGTTTGTTTCTCAACACTAGTAAATGCCATTTTACCTCTTACTCAAAACTGGTAAGTATTGTTCCTACAACTTACTGCATTTTAAATGTTCCGCTTAAATCAATTTGTGAGCTTAAAGACTTGGGGGTTTATTTTGATTCCAAGCTAAATTTCAAAACTCACATAAATTTTATTGTTTCTAAATCATTCGCGATGTTGGCTTTTATTCGTCGTAATTGTTCTTCTTTCTCCGATCCCTACACACTCAAATTGTTGTACTCCTCCTTGGTACGCTCTAGGCTGGAATATGCGGTATTTATCTGGCGCCCTTACCATGCAGTTTATGTTAAAAGGCTTGAGTCTGTCCAAAGGGCTTTTACGCGTTTTGCTCTACGATCGTTGAGATTTGAGGATCCTATCCCGTGTTACCATTCGCGCTGTTTATTAATTAATCTAATGTCATTAGAGTCCAGACACACTCTGTTATCGATGTGCTTCGTTTTTGATATCATTGCAGGCGGTATTGATTGCCCACATCTTCTAACGAAAATTCCGTTCAATGTTCCGTCCCGTATTCTTTGCTGTAATGATTTGTTTTTTGTAGGTATTGCTAAAACTGTTTATGGGATGAATGCTCCCATACGGAGGACTCTTTCTCAGTTTAATGCTTATTCTTCTGCCTTAGACATTGAGTTTGCATTTTCTAAATTAGCTTTTAAGAATCAACTCAGAAGTTACTTGCCTTAGCGGGTCCTCTTATCATTATTACTACTATTTTTATTATATTAATGTATATTCATACTTATATCACATAGTCTATAAGCAAATTCTTTGTTGTTGATTAATAAATAAATAAATAAATAAAAGACAAAAGAAGACTATTGATACGCTCAAACTTAATCTTGAAATTGATGAAGTAATGTTTTGTTTAAAATATATTTAATATACTAAAAACTGTAAATATGTAAATGAGGGACAACTTTTAAAACAGTACTGTTGTTTGTTTAAAATAAAAAAAAACGTTTTCATGTGAAATACTTTTATTTTATTTGGATTTATACAAAGAACAAACTACGTACATGTGTATATGTCGATATGTACGTACATTTGCGAGAATGCACGCCTCAACTCTTATGTGCTATATACTTATCTTTACATATTTAATTACGAACTTAGCTACAAAACCTTGTTGTTATCGTCCTTCAGTTCCAGACATGCCACGGATGCATGTGCAGTAAGGGAGCCACCCCAACAGTAATCATTTCTACATACATATTTACGTGAACCCTTACGACCGACTGCATGCATCCACATTAATTGTAAAAATTGTCGACAAAACAAAGGTATATAGATTCATAAGACTCAATAAGGGAGATGGGTTTGATATTGAGGAGAGCTATGGCTACTTTTATGCAATCTCACTGCCATCTGTATTACTCCCTCTTGCGCTCTCTACTCACCACAGAATGCTTTTCACCAATTTTGCGTTTTCACAGATAAGAGAAGAGAAGTAAACAAAAAAAAACAAACTAGAAAAAACCAATACTGGGAAATGTATTTAGGAAAACTGGAGTAAAGTGCCTTGGGATGATGGGAACTTACCACGATTGCCGAGCTCTCTCTCTCTCTCTCTGTTAAGGTATTTACTTACACATCAAATGCTCCATACTGGTATTTGTGAGTGTTCGTGTACGCCACGTCCTTTTTATTTTTCTTTCAGCAATAGATCAGTAAAAAAAATAAATTTAACGAAAGCATACATACAGACATACATACGTATGTAAGTACATATGTATATAACTATTTGTGGTATCACAATCAAAGGACGTAAATTGAAAAGCATACTAATTTAGATTGTTTCTATTATTAGTTTATGATTGTGGCAAATAAATAATGTCAGTTAGTTACATATGGATACTATGACGAATGACACAAATACATACTTATGTACATATGTATATAGCCTCAAGTATACGCTTATATACATATAAATAGCCACTTATATATACAAAAGTGCATTTTACATATCTACATAATAGCCCTTTTCCTGTCAATTAAGCTCTTTCACATCAAAAAGTTAATATATCAATAAAACTGTATGCACCTACATTTTCACAACCTTAAAAATGTGGTACAATTATAAAAGATATTTTATAGAGATCCCGTTTTCTTATAATGCACCATAGCTGAAGTAAGTGCTGTCTACGGCCAAAAGTGCAATGGAAAATGTTTGATTTCAATATTGTCACCAAGCGGACGTTATTATAGATCCTTCAGTTAGAACAGAAGTGATAAATTTATATCCGGAAGTTAACAATGTAGTGCGACTCACTAATTCATTTTAATGATATTCGCATAGTTAATTCATTTTAACGAAAACTTTAACGATGTTGCTATTCAGCAGCCCTTTTTATAACGATATTCGCTATCGTTCGATCAGCTGTTGTTGTTAGTTAGTCGATTATTGAAAACTAAACGACAACAAATATGAAGCTATTAACTCAATCAATTAAAGAAGAAGTCGTTATTTTGTTTGCATGCAATTGAAAAAAGTAACATTCGTCAGTCTTCTGAATACTTGCTTGCCATACGTTTGAAGTATCTCGAGGTGAGGGAGAAGTAACCCCAGACGTTTGGTCCGCGATATGGGTACCTCATTAAATTTAAATTTCATATACATACTTAGGTCGGTTATAGTTGCTTTGATATGCTGGTTGCAATTAACGACGCCCAGGTAGATTACATCGTGTTAATGTTTAGTTTAAAATAAATATGACCAAAATGGAGCTTCTGCATTGCAATTGGAGCTACCGATTGAGCTCATATTTCAATCATGGAGGCTTATAACAACTCTCTTGAATACCGCAAAACGTAAAAGCAAACGTTTATCAAAGATTCAACCGACTAGACTGCGAGAGCAGTATAACGTTAATATCTTTTATTCCAGATGCGTCTCATTTTTTTTCTCAACGAAATATTGTTTAAAACTATTGTTTGTATTGCCAATTTTTTTTTTCGTCGAAAAATTCGATGAAGAACACTTTTTTCTCAATTTGTTATAAACAATTTTAATAAAACTTTAGTAATACATTAAAAATAATTTCCGAAAGAATATAATTATTGAGTATATTCAATTTTGAACTGATAGGCGGTTGAATTTTTCAAATCGGTTCAGTCTAGCGATAATGACACGTTATAGAAAAAAAGTGACGAAAATCTTTGTTTGTTAAGCTTAATCAGCTACAAAAATGTTTTTTTCAAAAATTCTTCAGGAGATCAATATTTGAACTCAAACACTACCAAAATACTGTATTTCCAACAAAAACTGGAATCAGAAGATTTTTGGGTGGCCCACTTCAGGAATTCTTACCCACCTGTTTAAAGTTATGATTGAATAAATTTACACATATTGTGCTTGTTTCGTTGGGTGCACCTTTTTATGTCCGATCTCGTCCGATATAATATATGCATATGTATATCCAATATAAGGGTACAATATCTACTTTCTTTTAATGCTTGAATTTTCTGTTCCAACACGCTCGTGTTTAATAAATTGCATATCTTCAGACGTCATTAAAGTCAAATATGATATTTTAATGACGAATTGTCTTTGCTATTTATGCAGTTATGGTTATATTTATTTAGTTCGGCTACAAAGCAAGCATTCCTACAGAATTGTTATGTAATTAACTATAAAAAATTGACCTCGAATCGGCATAACACAATATATAAATAAATTCAGTTTATTACTAACTGTTACGTCCCGCTTACGAGATATGTTGTCTATCCGAACTAATAATTCGAATAACCATATATGTACATATAATTTTCGCAATTGGAACTTGATGCAACCACTTTATGGAATATTTTACTTAAGGAATTAAAAGCAACTCCAATCACTTCCGCCGCACGTTTAGTCAATGAGCACAAAATCAACTGAAAGTCAACCCAGCGCTTTAGTGAAACATTCTGTTCTGTTCAGTGAAAAGGATCCCTTTGGCTCTATAGGTAGCCTATGCATAGGGGAAATTGTCACATTTACAGTGAAGATAATCCCCAAACCCCAATGTTTAGTGTGATTTACGGGCCGTTGTAACTTTTTGTCCAATTACTATTACTATTATTGTTATGATTATTATTTATAGTTGCATTTGTTATTATGTCAACAACTTTTTCAATAAATCAAAGTAACATTAAATAATTCGATTCTAAAAACATAAGTAAATGTATAGCAAATTTTTATTTGTTACGGTATCACATTGTCATATTCCCACTGAAGGCAATTTGCTCAAATTTAATATGCAAAATGAGGTTGCATAAGCAAATACAAGAAATTAAACTATGCCACCAAAGTCTACCAAATTCTCATTTCAGGTCAAAATGAATAATGGGTGGGAAGGCAAAACATACGGAATGAATTTTTTTGGAAATAGGCGAGGCACTTCCCGCTATATAGCAAATAGATACATGTATCTCGTAAACTACGTTATCATACCCTACAAAATTTGTATACGTTTTGCATTTCAAGTCAGAAAGCGCAATTGTGAAATTTATATAAGATATACACAAATTACGCTTACCTCTCATGCAACGGTAAAATACAAAAATCAAACAAGTCCGATATTTATTAACTACACAAGGTAATTTGCTTAAATTTTATAGACAAGATTGGCTGTGAGATTGAAATACATGGGATCATAAATATTGGGAATGGTCAGGGTGTTGCCCACTTTAGAGAAAACAAATATATCTCACATAACGGTAACGGTAATTTACAACTAATCAAAATATTCAATATTTCCCTAAATCATATCATCAATTCTTTTAAATTCGGTATATAAAATTTAATTCGTAGGGGAAACCAAGAAGGGGGAGCTCTTAAGGAACCGTCTTCAAGACGGAGTGCTGTAGGAGATGTTGACTTTTTTTTACCGAAATGAGGAACAACGAAAAGATAAATAAAACAACTCGGTTTAAGGTTTAATCAATAATAGACATTCTTCTTTATTTTCTACTTTCTTAAATACTATTATTTTGCTTACTGTTGCAGTTTGGGAATACAAATTTAAAATAACAATTCTTAAGAAATTTGTCTGGTGCATTTAGCACTTGAATAAAGTGTGTCAATTAATAAATATGTAATAAGGTTACTAACATTGCATTTTCGTTAGCGGAAATGCACTTGGAAATACAAGCAATAAAGTTATTAAAATTCTTTGGAATTAATTTACTTGGACAATTTAATAAATACGAATAAGATTATTTGGAATTAATGGTACATTTTGTTAACTGTTGCATTTTCGTTAGCGGAAATACACTTGAAAATACAATCAATAAAGTTATTAAAATTCTTTGGAATTTTATATTCATTGCAGCAAATAAATAAGTTAACACAGCATGTGTATATATGTATGACCAAAATAATGATACTATAACACCCCCACCGTTAGTTTGAGGCTCCGACGAAATTATATTATCTTTGTCGGGTTGTTTATAGTAGTTTCGTTTTTTAATTGTACGTTTGAAATGTATGTTTTTGTATTTTTACAGAAATATATAAAAATAATTAAGATACATATTGATATAATAATTGAGATATCTATACTGAAACTATGTAAGTATTTTTGAGTTTTTGTCTGTATATAGTACCTGCTTCAGTGTTTCTTCGTATTCTATTTGTTTTAGGTATAAAGATTCGATTTTTATGTCTGCAAGTGTTGTATTACTATTGTCTTTAATTTTTGTTATGAGATTAGGTAGGATAAACTTGTCTTTGATTTTTATTTTAACATTTGTAAAAGTTTTATTCAATGCGTTTATTTCGCAATTTTCGAATTTGATTAAGTAATTTCCTGAAATTTTTAATTTAGCTTTATTACAATTAGGCACTATGTTACTATTGAATTGTTTTAGACCTAATATGCCTGGGATTATTTCAACTATTTCTTCTTTATCTAATGTTTGCGTTTTGCAGTTAGCTTCTTCAAAATTTAATATATTATTCAAGCAATTTTCCTTAATTTTTATTAGATTTCCTTTTAAATTTTCTTTGATGTACGTATTATAAATATTGTTTTCTGAATCTATGAGAACATCGGAATGATTAAGCTGTATGGATTTATTATTCTTGTCCGGTATTGGTACGAATGTCACCTTGGATAGTGGGTCTCATGAAAATTGTGGTATAGAGAGAATAATGATGATGTTCCCGTCATGAAGTGCTATGGATACTTTAATGTTGGTATAACTGTCAAAGTCTGAGATTAGGTTAAGTTCGGTTTGAGTAAGAATATCTGTGGGGATAATTCCCAGTTTTTTTTGAATTTTTGAATTTATTTAGATAGTTTCCAATTGTGTTTTGCTGGTAATTTATATGATTGGTAATGTTCTGAATCTGGGAGTTCATGACATTATTAATATACGTTAAATTGTTGATCTTGTTTGTTAAGTTTTCGTCGTTTGTGTTTAGTAGTTCAAGGGTGTTACTTATTTGTTCTTCGTCGTCGCTGTCCATTGTACCTGCGATCATTTTTAGGCCTTACCTATAATGTTTAGTAGAGCCCGTTTCCTTCGAAAATGTGGGTTCAGATTTTCTATTTTTGCCTTCAATAACATAAAGTTCTTGTTTACTGTATCCATGAATCTTTTTGATTCGGTGCTTGATGTCTTAAGGATGTCCATGTTGGTCCTGATTATTTCTAAGGTACGTTCGTATTCTGTTGTATTTATTATATGTAGTATTTTGATGTGGTGTTCGATGATTTTGGTCTCTCTTATTTTTATTGGTATGTAGCCGTTATTGTATGATAGGTCCTGTACGTCGATGGTTTGGGCCCTAACTGCTGGGACAATTGTTATCATCATTATGATCCATTTAATCATCTAAAAAAGGGGATATTTATTTAATTGTTGCTCTGATTTCGGGGTTATTTTTGTCTTGGTATTTCTTAGTAGGTCGAACGTGCGTTTTGTAATATTTATGTCTAGTTTTTGTATTTTCTATATGATCCTCATCAATTTTCTTAGAGTCTATCTTTCTATACTTCCTATGGTTTTTGCCCCCTCGAATTTCTCTTATATAGTTAATACCTTCATCTATTTTCATATCAATCCTATCTTTGTTAAGCTTATTTATATAACTCTGTTTTTTTCTTAAAATTAAATCATGTATCTCGGCATATTTTCCTTCGTTTACCTTACCGTTGACAAAATCTATTGGCTTAATTTGTGTAGTACTATGAATAGTGTTGTTATAAAATCCTATAATACGAGATATTTTCTCCTCCGTCGTCTCGTTTTTAGACTGTTCGTCGTGTCGTAGTAGTCTTAGGTGTTCGTTTAGTGTATTATGGAGTCGTTCGACATCCGCATTTGATGTATGGTTACTATTTGAAGTAAAATGTATATTAATATTCTCTTTTTTTAGGTATTCCTGTATCGGAATGGCTTTGAATCCTAACTCGTTGTCAACGACAATTTTCCCTATTTTGCCAAATGTGCTAATATTTTGAATCAATTTCGTTTTAAAGTCTACCCACGATCTTCCATTAATTTTGTATGCTATGGCATGCTTTGTAAACTTATCGATCATGGTTAGATATAGCTGTTTCTCTAATGTATAGAATACGTCTAAGTATAATATTTCTCTGGGTCTTGTGGGTGTTTCTGTTAGTTTGTACGGTAATCTAGGTGGTCTTCTGTCATACTTTTCTAGAGTACATACTTCGCAGTTGTTGACAAACTGGGTTATTCTTATTTTGAGTCTGGGACTATAAATTTTCGTTTTTAGTTCTTCGAACACTGATTGAATACCTCTGTGGTTTTTGCTTAAATGTTCTTTTTCAATTATTTTTGCAAGTTCAAGTTCGTCTTCTACGTCGTTAAGTTTTTTAAAACACCTAACTAATTTGAATCCGTCATTACTTGAAAAGAACTCTTTATAGCTATCTCGGAAAGTGTCGTAAAATTCATTTTCTATTAGGACGGCATTTACTTGAGTTGGGTGACAGTGGTCTTTTAAAATCATAATTGCGTATTCTTTATCTAATTCTTTAATTGCTATTGTTTTTCTAATATTTTTGAAAATGTTTTCAGTTTTTATCCGCGCTGATCCCGAAGAGATTTTTTTTATAATGACTTGGTTTTTAAACAAATTTATAGGTGAAGAACTCTCTGTTAGGTTTTGATGGATGGCCTCCAGTGAATTAATATTGGCAGATTCCTTTTCAATTCTGGATAGTGCGTCTGCATTACTATTCTTTGTTCCCTTTTTGTATTTAATCTCGTAATCAAATTCTGACAATTTTAGTCTCCATCTAACTAATTTTGAATTCGGTTCCTTAATTGAGAAAAGCCAAGTTAACGGTTTATGATCGGTTTCGATAAAAAATTTGCGTCCGAAAAGGTACGGGCGAAAGTACTTTGTGGCCCAAATAATCGCTAAGAGTTCCTTTTCTATCGTACTATAATTGATTTCGTGTTCATTTAAAGTGCGGCTAGCATAGCAAGTTGGATGGTTTTCTTGCGAAAGTACTGCTCCAAGTGCGAAATTACTAGCGTCTGTTGTTAGGGTGAATTTTTTTTTGAAGTCGGGGTAAGCCAAGAATGGGTCATGAGTCAATAGGGGTTTTAGTGCATTGAAGCTTTCTTGATATTCTGGGTTTGAGAGTTTTATTTTTGCATCTTTCTTAAGATACTTGGTCATGGGTTTTGCTATTAGTGAATAGTCTTTGATGAATTTACGGTAGTAACCGGTTAAACCTAGAAATTGTTTGATTTGTTTAGGTGATTTTGGGATAGGAAAGTTTACTACGCATTCTATTTTTTTGGGATTAGGTTTTATTCCCTCTAATGTCACAATGTGACCAAGGAATTCTGTTTCCTTTTTCAGGAACTCGGATTTGTCTAGCTGAATTTTTAGGTTAGCTTCTTTTAATCTGTTAAACACAAGTTTTATAGAATTTATGTGTTCCTGCAGTGAAGTGGAGAATATGATCACATCGTCAAGGTAGACTAAGCAGATTTTATTGACATAGTCCCTGAGCACGTGATTCATTAACCTTTGGAATGTCGCTGGGGCTGTCTTTAGTCCAAACGGCATTCGTAGGAATTCATAATGTCCCCCTTCTACGGTGAAGGCGGTCTTATGGATGTCTTCTTCTCTAATCTCTATCTGGTGAAATCCTTTTGCTAAGTCTAGTGTAGTAAAATACTGGCATCTTCCCAGTTTGTCGAGGATTTCATCAATATTGGGAATTGGGTACCTGTCATCTATGGTTAACTCGTTAAGTCTCCGATAATCGATGACAAGCCTCCATTTAGGTTTCCCACTTGCATCGGCTTTCTTCGCTACGATCCAAATTGGTGCAGAGTAAGTAGAATTACTATGTCTAATTATATTATTGTTAAGCATCTCTTGGATTTGTGATTGTACTTCTTTTTTGTGTATATAAGGATAACGGTATGACTTAGTGTGTATGGGGATGTTATTTGTGGTCCTAATTTCATGTTTTATAACAGAAGTAAAGGTTAAGTTTGTGTCTTCTTGGTAAAATATATCTGAATATTTTTTTATTAATTTAAGTAGTTCGGTATTTTCTTCGGTGTTAAGATGTTCTGTTCGAATTTGTTTTTCTAAAGGTTTTTTATTATCAATTATGCTGAAATTTTCGTGATCTACCTATCTATTTTCAAAATGCATTGGTAACTTTTTGTTACCTATGGTTATTTCTTTCCTCTTATAATCTATGCATGCATTTAGTGGTCTCAATATATCATTACCTATTAGACCATCGTAAAAATTGTGAAATTTTATTACGTAAAACTCAAGTACTTCATTAGTTTTCGTGCCACTAAATTCTTCGAAAATGGGTACTATGGCTTTTTTATTAACGTGAATTTGGTGTTGAAGAGTTTTTATTAGGAGTGGGTTTGTTAAATGAATTATTTTTGGATCACAAATACCGGGGTTTAAAAGTGAGTTTGTTGCGCCTGTAGCTATTATAAGTTTTATAGAACCTAACTTAGTTTTTATAGTTATAAATGGTAATTTGTTCGTGAGGCTGATTCCTGAAAATTTTCAGCCACTTCTAGTTTTCCTATGTCCATAGGTTCTGGTTGGTTTCTAAAATTTGGTCTCTGGGATGACGGATTTTGAGGACTGGCGTTTTGTGGGTTTGCTTGTTGGTATGGACGGTATTGTTGGAATGGTTGTTGGTGTGGTCGGTGTTGTTGGAATAGTTGTTGGTATGGTTGGTGTTGTTGGTAATCTCTTCCGTTATTTTAGGGCATTGGTTGGAAATTCCTTCTGTTGAATGGTTGTTGGGGGTTCCCGAATCGTGTCCTATTCCTACTATCTTTTTTATCGTATTGTGTATTGTTTCTATAGTTATTATTCCTATTACTTGAATAAGTTTTAAATTCTGGGGCGTTCCCGTTATTGTTCCCTATGTGCGCGTATCCGGCTTGGAACAGTATGTCCATTGCCTGTTCCAAGTCTTCTGGGTTCCTACAGAATAGGATGGATTTCATTGGTTCAGGGATCTTGTTTTTAAAGATGTTGAGGGCAGTGCGCTTGTTGTTCATTGCACTCTGTCTAGTTGCTTCGGTTTCTCCTAAAATAACTACTAATTTGTTATTTAATCTGTGTAACCTGTTTTTCATGTCGTTGTAGAAATCTAAGGTGTTTGTTCCAGAGGTCACGCTTCGTAATTCGTCAAAGAGTTCTTCGCATGAACGTCTATCTCCAAGATTATTTTGTAGTATATTTTTAATCTCTGTCCATGAGGTAGCGTGGCAGTTTATTTCTATTGCCTGTCTTGCTCTTCCTTTAAGTTTTGATTTTATTGTGTCCGAAAAAAGTAGTTGGGACAGTTCGTCATATGTTTGTAGGTGTGGATGTATTCGGTCGATAAGTGTGGTGAACGTCTGTAGGTCTCTTGAGTCACCGCAGAATTCAGGTAAGTTGTTTAGGTATTTCAAAGGGTTTATAGTTAATCTGTTTACTGAGTTTTCAACTTGTACTGCCATTTTCGGTTTTTTTTTTTTTAATAGATTCGGGAAAGTGAAAAAAGGAAATTCTCTTTTATACACAAAAGCGTTTTTCTCTTTTATTTTGATGTTTTAAATAAATTTTCTTTGCTTTGGTTTTTTGTTCTCCAGACGTATACAGTAATTCTAATTTCTGACTCTATGCTTATTTTTTCGGTTACATACATTTAATAAATATAATATAGTTACTAAGATTCTTACTTTCTGATGCTGTTGTTATATTGCTGTCTGCTTGGCTTTGTGTTTTTAATGTTGATTAGTGTGCTAGGCTGAATTTAAAGTTGATTAGGGTGTGCTAAGTTTAAAGTTGATTAGGATGTGCTAAGTTTAAAGTTGATTAGAATGCGCTATGTTGAATTTAAAGTTGATTAGGATGCGCTAAGTTTAAAGTTGATTAGAATGCGCTATGTGAATTTAAAGTTGATTAGGATGCGCTAAGTTTAAAGTTGATTAGGATGCGCTATGTTGAATTTAAAGTTGATTAGGATGCGCTAAGTTTAAAGTTGATTAGAATGCGCTATGTTGAATTTAAAGTTGATTAGGATGCGCTAAGTTTAAAGTTGATTAGGATGCGCTATGTTGAATTTAAAGTTGATTAGGATGCGCTAAGTTTAAAGTTGATTAGAATGCGCTATGTGAATTTAAAGTTGATTAGGATGCGCTAAGTTTAAAGTTGATTAGGATGCGCTATGTTGAATTTAAAGTTGATTAGGATGCGCTAAGTTTAAAGTTGATTAGAATGCGCTATGTTGAATTTAAAGTTGATTAGGATGCGCTAAGTTTAAAGTTGATTAGGATGCGCTATGTTGAATTTAAAGTTGATTAGGATGCGCTAAGTTTAAAGTTGATTAGAATGCGCTATGTTGAATTTAAAGTTGATTAGGATGCGCTAAGTTTAAAGTTGATTAGAATGCGCTATGTGAATTTAAAGTTGATTAGGATGCGCTAAGTTTAAAGTTGATTAGGATGCGCTATGTTGAATTTAAAGTTGATTAGGATGCGCTAAGTTTAAAGTTGATTAGGATGCGCTATGTTGATTTTCGGCTTTTGTATGGATATATTATTGATAAGGGTAAATCTTTTTATCCTTGTCTTCACCTACTTTCGATTGTTTCAATCTAGTTCAAATATCACTTTCACTAGAGTTTTTTTTTCACAAAAATTTTGTATGTCCTTTAATCTTTTAAAGGATTCAAAGAAAAAAATTGTGTATGTTTAAAGGATTCGAATGTCACTTTCACTAAAAAATTTTCCCACAAAAAATTTGTATGTCCTTTAATCTTTTAAAGGATTCGTTGTTCTTTTTGTTTTTTTATACCCGTTACGGATATTGAGATATCCGATATCCTTTTAATTTTATTAATTAAAATGATTTACACGCAAGGATACCCGGGTATCCTACCGACTGCGCCACTTTTTTCACCGAAATGAGGAACAACGAAAAGATAAATAAAACAACTCGGTTTAAGGTTTAATCAATAATAGTCATTCTTCTTTATTTTCTACTTTCTTAAATACTATTATTTTGCTTACTGTTGCAGTTCGGGAATACAAATTTAAAATAACAATTCTTAAGAAATTTGTCTGGTGCATTTAGCACTTGAATAAAGTATGTCAATTAATAAATATGTAATAAGGTTACTAACATTGCATTTTCGTTAGCGGAAATGCACTTGGAAATACAAGCAATAAAGTTATTAAAATTCTTTGGAACTTTATATTCATTGCAGCGAATAAATAAGTTAACACAGCATGTGTATATATGTATGACCAAAATAATGATACTATAACAATGTTGCACAAAATTTTGAAAAAAAGTTGTTTAGATTGAATTCGTTTTTGATGAATCACCAGATCTTTCATAAAAAAATCATTTAGTTTACAGGTTGTGAATGAAATTTGATAAAATTTTTTAAATAGGGGAAATTTGGGATGGCCTCTTAAAATGATTTTGATTTTTGATCGGTGAAGGTATAAGGATCTCTTTTTCCAAAGAAGTTTTGGCTTGTTGATTTGATATAAATTGACTCGATTACTTGATAGGAATATTTAGTGATATCCTCCATGATCACGATTACATTCATCGTTTAAAGGATTTAACTGAGCTAAAACTCGTTTACCTGTTTGCCATAAGAATATGTGTAGGAAGCGCACTGCATAAAAAGTAATCGAAAGTTATTCAAATTTATGGGTACATAGTTTGGTGTTTAATGAAAACGATTTTATGTTTTAAAACACTTCGCCCATATACCACAGATCGGTTATCCCGCTTATATGAAAGAAAATTGAGATTTGAACACCTAAGTGCTTCCAAGATGCAAACTTCCTCCTATAGGTATTAGCAAACGATAAACAGTGACGAAAGTTGTGTTCAACTGTTTTTTTTTTTTGTTTAAGTGAAATATATAAAACGAGCGGGGGGTAGTCATTTGACTTCGCATGCTAAAAGTGCGCATCGAACCGTGGATTACCCGAATCATATTATGTCACTTCGGGGCAATAAAATTATCGGAGCTCCAACTTTTAAAGGCATACCTGAAGGGTTCATAGAATTTAGAAATTCTGTTCGGTAGTGCACAGCTTCTTCACAGTCGACTACTGTATCCACCGAGCAATATTCTCTCGTTTGTGCGTGGAATTTTACCAATACCAATTCGTTAATTTTTTCGACTTGGTCATTAGTAGGTGTTAATATTGCTCGTTCCTTTAACCAGGATACAGGTTTATAAGCAAGTTGGTCTATTGTGGGATATATTTTGTCAATCAGTTGTTGATGGTCGGTGACTGAAACGCACACATATATCATTATTGAAGGAGATTTTCCCACAAACTGTTGGAAGCTCACCGTTACCAACTTTCAGTAACATGTCAGCAAGCATCCTGTTATCTTCTGAGGCTTTAAGCACTCTCATGTTAATCTTGAGTGCTAATTTTATTACATGGGACCAAAGGTATGATCGTTTTAATGACGCATTCACCTCATCAGCCCTGGTTCCTCTAGATATAACTGGCACTATATGACGGAAATCTCCTGAAAATAATAATAAACTGACGCTTTATGTAAAATTGTGGCTTCATCCCAAACTATCAGTGAGCACATCTGGATAAGCTTAGAAGTATTACTTTGCTTAGAAATGTTGCATACGCTGGCACAATCGTCAGAAATATTTAGAGGAAGTTTAAATGTAGTATGCGCCGTTCTTCCACCTTCTAAAAGGGTAGCTGCGATCCCAGAAGACGCTACCGCAAGGGCAACGTTACCGCCAGATCTTACTTTAGTGAGAAGTAAATTTATTAAAAATGTTTTTCCCGTGCCGCCAGGAGCATCAAGGAAAAATATATTTCCGTCCTTGTATTGTATACAAAGAAATTTTTGGATGTGTGTCCAATAAAAAGTTTTAATTGCAATTGTATGCCACATAAAATTGTTATTTTTATGAGTTTGTATACTTAGGAATTAAGGTAAATGCAAAATCAAACTATTTCAGAACCAAAGTAACTAATAGTTAGTAGTTTCTTATACATATACATACATAAACAGAAAGCGCGTGGCGAAGCCTCGCGCAACCGTTGGCAGCTAGTAAACACATAAACAAAACTAATTTTTGGATGGAAGAAAATGCGCAACACCGTAAGCAAAACACTAAAAAACTTTTAAAAATTCAGCTGTAGTTTCTAGTTTCTTGTATGATGACAAAGCATCTGAAAAACCAACATATCTAACAGTGTGGATCAAAGTTATCATTTCGCCTTGCATCGGTTTATCAACGAAGTCAACAGCACAGCTCTCTGCGCATAGCCGAACGAAGTAGTAACGAAGAGCAGTTGATTTACTACTCACACAACTACACATCTTCCCGCTACGACACTGATTTTACATTCGGTTGTAGCAATGCTGTACTAAGTGTAAAGTTTTTTAAAACTGTACACTTAAATATTTCAGAAATGAATAGGCTAATTTTTAATTTAAGTAGCTATCATTGTAGTGCTAACTGCAAGCATTAATTTAAAAAAAGTTGCATCCCAATCCGTTCAGTAGTGCCCGAGATTAGCTCTTTCCAAAATTGTAGACTTTGTTTTATAATATGTATAGATTAACAAGATATTACTCATACGCCCCGACAAACGAGAGTCGTTTAAAACGTACAGCCAGCCACCTATGCGGCCCAAGCAAAGTGATCTAAAGCTAAAAAATAGCACAAAACTAAGAAGGCGTATTAAAGAAGGGAAATCGGCATGGTGGAATCAATAAAAATGATGATCCTGGCGCAATCACTGCACGCTCTGTTTTACCTGCAATGCAATGTATTTGTGTTCCATTACTCCTACAAAGACACAAATACATGTATACATTTGTTTAAAGATACGTAATCTATTTATGCAGTTTCCTTCACACGCTTTCATCAAATATCTACTAAAAATACTTTTGGTTTTATAAGACAGCCGTTCGGCGGGGCGTATAAGTAACCAGTTGGCTTGTAATGAAAAATTTTTTAGTTTCCATTAAAGAGCCAATCCACACAATAGTACAGATCATGATCCGCTCGCGGCCTGCTCAAGATTCATCAAAATTCAATATTAATTAATTGTTATCAATCACATATTCATATTGAGAGAAGTCAGTTCAAAAACAAACATTTTAAGCAAAATCATTTAATTATAAAATTTTACCTTTTCCAAAAGTCCACTTTTCTTTACTCATAAGCGCTTAATGATCTTTAAATATTAAATAATTTCTATTAGTAAATATAAATTTAATACAATATTTCAAACTTCTGTTAACCACATTTGATGCCCTCACTTCAGCAGAAAATAGTTTGCTGAACGAGCTGAACTGAGCGTTTACACCATTCGCGTGTAGCTGTTCCAGGTTCGCTCTAGCACAAAGTACGAGTTCACACGTTCATTTTTTCTTGATAATAGTTTACTGACCGTAACTATGGTGGTGTGGGTCGGCCCTAAATCGACCAATTTATTTGGTCATATGGTTTCCATTTAGTATACTTCACAAAAACAACGCACTCAAAAAAGTACGTGAAAATTTAACTGTATATCTAGAAAAATTATGAACGGCAAAAAATACAGAATACTTTAATTGATTTTAATTGATAGATGCACGGTTGTTTAAATATATTTTGAAATTGTGATTGACAATGTCAGTACTTGGCTGAGTAATGAAGTGAAAAAAAGCAAACGCTAATAACTTCAAGGAAACATTAACACCGCATGCGGCAATTACAACAGGCATTAAATTATTTGGCCAAACGACTTCCTTTGCCGACGTGCTCTTATGGAAAATAAAATACCGTATACTGGAACACGCTGTGATCTAGAAGCGATATCAGGAGAACAAGTTGTGTGTCATATAAGATGAAATTGAGAAAAAGCAGCTGCGTCGTAATAGGATAGATCCTCCCGGTACTGTTTTATACCAAGCGAGGTTGCAGTCGAAACATTATTGATATCATCGTGAATACTAACTGCGCTGTTTGTTCTGCCTCACAGACTAAACAATAACAATTTTAAATACGTACCCAATAATTACAACATTTGTCTTTTATTCATATGTATATTATTTTTCGGCCAGTTTTTTATTAAACGATAATATTAATTTGTGAGCTCAAGGCCAGTATAAGGAAAAGTATGTTGGAAAAAAGACAACAACAGTCAGGAGTGGTAGAAATAATAGCTATTTCGGTGTTATCTGGTGTTGTTGGTAGGACATAGGGAAAAGTGGTAAAAAAGCAACAGCAGCTTACATGCCGACTGTGGTCCATTGGTTACGCACTTGTCCAGCAAATCGTAGGCTGTGGGTTCGAGTGCCGATGGAGTCATGAAGGAAATCTGATGAGGAGATGTGGTGATCTCCGAAATAGCTACAATTTCTACCGCTATTGACTGTTGTTGTCTTTTTTCCAACATACTTTTCCTTATACTGGCCTTGAGCTCATAAATTAATATTATCGTTTAATAAAAAACTGGCCGAAAAATAATATACATATGAATAAAAGACAAATGTTGTAATTATTGGGTACGTATTTAAAATTGTTATTGTTTAGTCTGTGAGGCAGAACAAACAGCGCAGTTAGTATTCACGATGATATCAATAATGTTTCGACTGCAACCTCGCTTGGTATAAAACAGTGGGGAAGGGTCAGACTATGTCAATATGCAGATGAGAAAAACGTTGAGTTGGCATTTGAACTCGTTGAAGTTGTGCCCGGTTATGACGAACAACCTTGGACCGCAGACACTGCATGCAATTTCTCGCGAATTCTCTGCTATGCCGCTGAATAGATGGCCATACGAAACGTTCGGACATCAGGCGTGCTGTACCTCTTGTGCCTGGATGCGGCAAATCATGAATTGCATGCAGTACGTTTGATCTAAATATTTGTTGTAATGAACGGGCGCACCTTGTCGGTTGACAAGTTGCAATAGACTTTTCGCAAACTGGAAGGAATAGCAAATTATTTTTGCTTAAGTGAATGTTGTTTATCACCTGATAATATCGATCGCAGCTCATCATCCGTCGTTTGGTCGCTTGGCGTGTGCAGCGTTAGCCTCGCCTTCAACGTGTCGAATATCCGTCGTAAGTTGGGCAATAAAATCGAGTTGCCTTACTTGCCGGTCAGATGCCTTATCAAGGCGCGGGTGAAATGCGTACACCAACGGCTTGCGATCGGTGTAGACGTGGCACTCCCTACCTTCAACCATGTAGCGGAAATGACGAAGGGAAAGGTACAACGCTGTCAGCTCGCGATCATACGTGCTGTAGCGTACCTCGGCCTTCGTAAACCTTCGAGAAAAGAAACCGAGTGGTTGAAGGTGATCATCCACGACCTGGTTAAGTACTGCGCCCGCGGCAGAACTCGACCCATAGTGATAACTCCGCATTGGAAACGGGATGAGAGAGCATAACAGAGTTCGCCAGTTGCTCCATGCAAGCTCCAAAATTCCGCGAAGTTTCGTCGCACCACATTAGAGGCGTAGAATCGTTGCGTTTGTTTTCGCCTATCATATCAAATAAGGGTCATTGAATTTCCATTGCACGCGGAAGAAATCTTCGATAAAAGTTGGTCGTTTGAAGTTCAACAGAGCCTTAATACGACTTTCCAAAGGTCGAATGCTATCCTTGGTAATGCAGTGTCCCAAAAACTCAAGTTTCGTAACGCCGAGTTCCGATTTCGCAGCGTTAATTGTGAGATTATTTTCTCGTAATCGAATAAAAACTTGTTGTAGATGTTCACGATGCTCATCAGACGACTTCGAAGCCACACAGACGTCATCCAGGTAAGTAAAAACAAAATCAAGGCCCCGAAATACTTCATTTATTATGCGTTGTAAAGTTGGTGCCGCATTTCGAAGGCCAAAGGTCATCTTCGTGAACTCATAAAGCCCGAAAGGCGTAGTTATAGCCGCTTTGCATATATCATCCGGATGAACAGGCACCTAATGGAATGCCTTCTGTAAGTCTATTTTCGAAAAATTGTTTTGCCTACCAAAACATTTGCAAAGTCTTGGAGAAACGGGAGCGGATAACGATCGGGTACTGTCGGTGCATTGAGGGATCGATAATCCTCGCAAGGCCTACATGTCCCATCAGGTTTCAGTGGACTTGCCCAGCTACTGCTTGATGGACGGCAGATACCCAGCTTTAGAAGCGAGTCAAATTCGGCCTGCGCCGCAACTAATTTCTCTGGGGAGAGTCGTCGTGGGCGTGAAAAAACGGGTTGACCTTTCGTTACAATTCGGTGAACTACAGTGGAGTTTGTAGACGTACCCATTGGAGGTGGTCGATCGTTTTATCTATGTAGTCTGTAATCTTGTTGAAGATTCCTACCAGGTCTCTAACTATCAAACTTTCAACTCTATTAGAAAAGAAAAGAGTAGATCTGACAGGTGCAACGCCGCACGGTGTAACTTTTTAAAATATTAGGTTGCCAAAAGCAGAAAAAACTATGTTCGTGGAACACAATAATTTTTATAATTCATAATAGCAAAATATTCCTTTCTAACGAATTTGTACTCAAAACAAAACAACAACGATTTCATTTAAAACCGCAATGAAACTTGTCTACCGGCGACAAGTTCTGAAACTAATTTCATAGTTTGAACTCGTTGATCAACTTAGCTGTAGCATGCTATATTTTTTCTTAAAATATTTTTGCACAATTTTTTTTAAATTTTATTCATCTTATATTTTCTAAAAAAAATTCGAAAGACTCTACAGCTGAATTATTATCTTCCTAACTTTTATGTATTAAAATACAAACACTAAAAATAAAGTGATTTCTGAAAGTTTTATTTATGCCATATAGCAAAACTAGCATAACTCTTACGAATTCTGTTTGGTGATTATAACTAAATTAATTTTTAACATACTTTTTTCAGATGTTACCAATTTTTATTACAAATCACATGTGGTAGTTTCTCGAATTGCACATTTCGTCACACAGTGCACATCTGTCGCATTGCAAATACCAAGACGGGCTAAGTCGGTGCAACTCTTCACTTACTGCACAAATACTTAAAAAGACTTTAACAGATTTTGAGCCTACTATACACACCGCCTTCCGGCGCAATATTTAACGGTAGCATCGATGGGAAAAATGTAAAAATGAAATGCCCACTTTTTTTTAATTAGCAAGTTTTAGGTTTCCAGGAAACGCACGATATATTTTACATGCTAAGGAAATATTTAAACACACAGAAATTATTTCTTGTTAAGTATTCATAGTAGCTGTACTCGGAATTCTTCATTCACTCTGTTTGCATCATATAAATTTCCATATTAAGTATATAGCTGAATTGAATTTTATTTGAAAAGGATATCGACCCTACTCCATTGCTAAAATATACCACAGACGAACGAAGGAAGTTTGCTTGACTAAGTTAAGACTTGCCACGGCGCACCATACAACCGTGCGGCTATTGAAGTCTTTCCGAGTGTGAAAATTTGATATGACGATTGTTTATACATACATACATAATGTATGAGTGAATGTCAGTACCCTGTCGGAAATCAAAGTACTTTAAAAGCAATTTAAAAAGTACTTTTTTTCCAACTACAAGTAGTTTAAATTCGTTCTTTTTTCTTGTAATCAACTAACTTTATTAACATGGCGATGTCCTAGGAGCAAGTCAATTATCCGACTCTGCATTTGATTTCAACTACTTTCAAATATATTTGGCTGAAAGAATATCAAAATTACTTTTTTTCCAACTGCAATAGAATGTGTTTAGTTCCAGCTATTTTAAAATTGCTTTGTTTCCAACTATTTTAAAATCTATTTGTTTCCAACTACTTTTATTTATACCTAACTAGCATTTATGACATGCCTGCGCTAGACGTTGGGTCAAATACACCGAGTTGTGGCTTGTTGTCTGCTGTTGCATATGGTGGTAATCAATAAGGGTATGTGTGCGTTTAAAAATAGTCACAATTAGTAGGAATTTTGATGTATATTGGAACGATTTTCCGTAATCCCTTGTCAAGTTTGGTTTTGAATTGTATTTTCACGAATGTGTTTCGCTTTTCGTTCAATTAAGTTGGTTTTATCTTCATTCACAAAAGCCAGATTCACCTGCCTGCAAGCAGAGGGCAAAAGTTAATGATCTAAATAAAGACATTCCAAAAACCACAACACCTGATTGCTACCAGTCGGGCAAGTGTCAGTGGTTTGCAACAAATAAGATTTCTAAATTTTTGGTGATTAATTCTAATTTTATTCTTTGCACAAATTTCAGTTATTATAAGCAATATTTTAATACTGAAAATCATCAAGATCGGAGATATGTATATAACATATTGCTCCCGTACAACCGGTTGTTCGGATATTGTATTTTGCACCAAAACTCCTCCATTTAAGTAGCTAAAGGCTTGAAATTTTACACATATTTAAGTTATTATTAGCAATATTTTAACAATGAAAATCCTTAACATCGCAGATATACATTTACAAAAAAATATATATATACAAATTATGTTAATACACATATATGTAAGTATACATATGTATGTATATACTGTAATGAACATAAAATCTTTTTTATATGAGTTTATAGGTAAATATGAATTATATTTTTTGGATTGATTGTATTCGTCGATTGATTTATTAAGGAATATGCGGTTTTAATTTTTTGAAAAGATTCTTAGCTAAAAAAATTAATTAACTTCCAAATTTCTCGTCACAAGAACTTTTTTTAAATTATTTTTTATTACGCTGAGTTAAATAAATGAAGAACCAAAGATTCGCACGCTGCATTTGCTTCAAAGCAGTTGATTTCCAACTACTTTAAAATTGGTTAATTTTTCAGACTGTCTGCTTTTTCCCGACAGGGTATTAACAAATATCTTACATACGTATTTATTGGGTTTATTGATTTTAATCTTCCGGGAAGATTCATGCAATAGCAGTTGGTTTTAAGGTTATTTAGCATTCTGCCATATTGTCAAGGGGAGGTTTTTTATGTTTGGCTATTTCTGCAGAAGTTTTATGATTTAAAAATTTTGCTAGGTTTTCTCTGTATTTTCATATTTAGGGTACATGCACATAGGTTACAGAAGGAAGAGACACAAAGAATACAATCCTGCGTCAATGTCAAGGTAAATTTTACTCACGTGATAGCGGATACTTTAAGCTTCCATATGCAAGTACATACCTACATACGAGTATTTGTATATGGATTCACGGATAAACTGGTATTATTTCACTAACAGTGGTTATATTTCTCCTGTCTAGCAAACCATGCCTTAATTTCAGAGAATACATGTTTGAACTCACACGCACTACCCGATCTCATGAGGTTATAGAACTCTATTTCAAAGGATATGATATCGGCGAGAAGAAGTTATCTACTTTCGTTGTACATATAAACACTTTTATTATTGTATTCCATGGAATTTGTATGTGGCAGGCAATTTGGATAATTAAACCTTAATAAAGCACTATGGGACAACTGTGGCTAAAATTAAACAAAATGTATCCCTCAGTTCGAAAAAAAACAAAAATATAGAAAATTGTTGCCAAGCCAGTAAATAAATGTCAGCAAAAACAACTTAAAGATAAATTTAATTTGTGTAGCTATGTGAAGGTTTTATAGTTGGCATAATATGTACGAATAAATTGTAGATAAAAATATTAGTTTCGTTCCGTTTAAGTGTAGTGGATTTTCTTAAACTTATAGTTTATATTTTGAATAAGTCTATTTATGATTTTTTTTTTCAATATATTTCAAGTCTGGCAACTTAATTTTTTTATTTCGCTTTTGACACATACGAGCTACAATTACTTAAATAAAGCATTAAAATTAAATAAAAGATTGGTTCCATTAAAAAATTGGTTGCATAATCTTGGAGTCCTCAGAAAGGGTCGAGCGGTTTTTATCAAATTTTGTTAGCATATTTGGTTACAAAGAAAGGTGGCATACGTTCGCGCTATTCTCACTCTAATCGCCATCTTGAACTTCCTTGGAAAATTGAGTTTGCAACAGTTCGTGAAATCATTTCCAAAATGTTTTGAAAGAAGGTTGTCCCTTGTTTATATGCAAATTGCCACCTTCCAAGCCCCGTTGATTTAAATTAATCGGTTATGCAACGGAAATTCTACTAAAAAAGTTAAATTCTACTAAATTTATAAAATAAATAAAGCGTTAGACCATTTGTTTTGGGTTGCTAACTTGAAAATTAAATAAAAATAAAAATATTTCCGTATACATATATACATACATATTAGATTAATTAAATTTTATAGTGAATTTTAATTTTTTTCATTGTAATACAATAATTGTTGATGTTAAAATAAACGCTCAATCTTACCACTTTTTTATATGGCACACTATAGCTCGTTAAACATCAAATAAGCAAATTAAATGCTATACCAATTGAGGTGTATTTAATAAAGGTTGGTTAAATTTTAAGGGCCGATGTTGATTTTGAATAAAACACAAATTATTTTGGAAATTATTGTAATTTCTTTTCATTATAATAATTTGGTGTAGTTCAATTATGTATGGAACAAAATATCGGCCAAATGTCCGCCGCGACCTCGGCGGTACACCTACATCCGATGGTCCAAATTTTCGATGATGCTGAGGCATAATTGAGTTTCTATGCCGTTAATGTGCCGAATGATCTCATCCTTTAGCTCTTGAATTGTTGCTGGCTTATCGACGTACACCTTTTCTTTCAAATAACCCCAAAGAAAGTAGTCCAATGGTGTCAAATCACATGATCTTGGTGGCCAATTGACATCGCCACCACGTGAGATAACACGGCCATTGAATTTGTCGCGCAAAAGAGCCATTGTTTCGTTGGCTGTGTGGCAAGTGGCACCATCCTGTTGGAACCACATATTGTCCACATCCATACGTTTCAATTCGGGTCATAAAAAGTTCGTTATCATTTCACGATAGCGAACACCATTCACAGTAACTGCCTGACCGGCCTCATTTTGGAAAAAATACGGCCCGATGATGCCGCCAGCCCATAAACCGCACCAAACAGTCACTCTTTGTGGGTGCATTGGTTTTTCGACAATCACTCTTGGATTACCATTCGCCCAAATGCAGCAATTCTGCTTATTGACGAATCCACTGAGGGGAAAATGCCCCTCATCACTGAAGATGATTTTCTTCGAAAATGCACGATATGCATTTTGATTTGAACGCCCATTTTCATAATAAGCCTGAATAACTTTAACAAAATTGAAATTAAGAAATGTCAAATGGCATTCAACATCGGCCCTTAAAATTTAACCACCCTCTATATATATAAACGTTTTATGAAATTAGTTTATTAAAGTGTTGCCATTTCTCCAAAATTAATGAGATTTTTGTTAAGCAAAATCCTACTAATATCATAAATGTGAAGGTTTAGATGTGAATGGTGTTAAAAAACTTAACGACAATTATATAAATAAATTAAATTCCGTATTTCAATGGATAAGGTTTGGCATATATAGCTCGTTATATTTTACAATAGATTTAATTTTTTAAAAGAAGTTGCCTACTTATCTATAAGGATGAATTCATTCAAACAAATGAGCAAAGTCAAATATAGCAATATGAATATTAAATGAAAGGAATTTAATAAAGATTAATTTACGCAATGTTTTGAAAGAAGTTTATCATCTGTTTAAGGTCAGTTAAGTTAAATTAGATCTTATTTTGCAATAAGAGTATCAAACTAAAAAAAATTGTAAAATCTAAATTTCAAAAATCTTGTTGGGATGTTAACTCCAATATTGAAATATTGGTATCATACGAAGGAGTTCCACATACATAAATAGCGAATGACCGAACTTCGGCTTCGGTCAAGTTCGACCAAATTTCGGTTCGGGTTAAGCCAAACAAAAGCCGAATATTGGCCGAACATTTTTGAATTTTTATCAATTTAAAAATTGTATAAAGCTTTAGTTTTAATATTTTTAAAAGGAGCCTTGATTTACATGAGAACGATGTTATTGTCAGTAATAAAAAAAAAGAAAATATGCAATGTAGCACTAAAATATCTATCTGGTCCTTCATCGTGTAAATCTAATGCACAATTATTCAGTCCTTTAGGTCAGCTGTATATCGAAATACGAAATCAGTTACAACGGGGAAACATCGACGGGGTATTATTTTTATAAAAGATCAAACACCTCCACGCTTTCTTTTTATGCCAGCTCATCGTTCCATTGACTGTGGTATTTGCCGTCGCAAAGTTGTAAAGTCCAAATTCTCCCTAACACTGCAACGGCCTTCTATCCGCTGTTGACAACTATGATGCTTATGTACCATGCGGTAAACGGACAAGTTGTGAGAGTATGGTTTTGTTTCATCGAGACAGGCAGTTACTGCTATTTTGCCTACTCAGCCGAAAGTAGCACAAGTTGGCAAGAGAGATTCTTTTTATCTTCTGGCGTTATTGTTAGTGTTAATCCTGGTTCCCAGATAGACAAAGACTTTTTCAAAATTCTAGCTTTCAAAAGTGTCGCGAGGCCAGCTGGTCTCCTCGTCCACCTCTAACCCATTCGACGCTCTTTTTTATCCAGCTTCAAAAAGTCAGAACTAACGGAGTGATTGTTGAAGCCAATAATATCGCTGGCATCGGTGGCGTCGGCATAGGCCAGCAGATGCACAATCATATAAAAGATGATGACTCGCCGGTTTATGTCTGGTGCTCAAATTATATTTTACAAAAATCACATGATTTTGAGTCACCCAACACTATTCCGACGAAGCTGGTCATTTGGCTCAGCGTCATTTTATATAGCCATATTAGTTTTGCAGAGAATCCAAGCTCAGACATCGCGGCATATAGGCAACTACTTTTCGCGCTGCTGGAATCTGATATAAAGTCGACAAAGTCTTCTGGTTAAGTTCAAGCTCATCGGACTCATTGCCACCACGCTTTTATTTCTCTGATTAATACATATTTATTCTTTCCTCAATTCTCGGTGGCGCTCACATACAGCTCGTTTTTTCCCCGATCGTAGTGTAGCTCTGAAAGTGTGTCATTGCATTGTCGTCATACTAGTTGTGGGTCGGATAAATCCAAGAACTTATATGGGGCGGTAACGTAGGGAGCAAGAAATCTCTTCCCAATGCTTGCGAATTTCCGTTTGCGAAAAAGTGCTTTTGATGAGCAGATGTAAGGGTGCAGTGGGGAATATAGCAGCTGCCTTTTTTTTTGCAGCTTTCCGATTTCGAGCTATCCTTGTATATTAAGACACAGGTCCTTTATGCACAGAGGCTGCGACAAAATATTAACTGTGTCAATGTTCGGTCCCTGGAGTGACATCCGTCACTAGAAAATGGCTTCCGTCTATCGCAATATGATTGATGTGGTTTTCCGTGTCTCATAGCCTGGTGAATTTTTCGAGTGCGGCAAAGTCGATCAGTCTCAGTCCGTTGGCGGAGGCTGCGTCGTCGATACTGACCACAAATCCCTTCTTTGCGTACCATGGTATTGAATTCCAAGCACGATTTTGATATCGTGACGGGGGCTGGGTTCGTATATGCTTTTTATGCTTTCTCCTATCGACACACAAATAAGCGAGATGTTAAAGAATCGCCTTTTGATGCGAATCATTGGTAGACGCTCGTCTACCGGAGTGAACGACAGAACTTGGCAACGAAGTCTCTCTCCCACCACAAAACCAACACTGAGCTCGCTCTCTTTTACATGGCTGCTATACTAGACGTCGCAAGATCCAATAGTTTTCTTGCCTTGCCCCGTCCATTTCATTTCCTGAATGGCGGTGATGTCAAACTTCAACCAGCCGTGCTATTCAAAAAAAGGGTAAAAGTTGCACTAGAAAATTTACATATATGTATATACATATATATATATATATATTTCAAAATACTATATCAACAAAACGGAAGTGTGGCAAAACTGAAATTCCCTATATATTGGCTTGGGGTTCGTTGACAAAAGTCCAGTTTGTTACTAATTCCCCAATGTCTTGCGAGAAAAATGTCACCTGTTTAAATGCAAATCAATAAATGTAAAAAGACAAATACAACATCTGTTTCACTGTTTCTTAAAAAAATTTGGAAAGCTCTACATACTGAAACTTTATGTTTTATCAAGGTTTGTTAAGAACTACCAAAATATTTTCGCTTGATAAAAATTATGATTAATTATAAATATTTTATTAATTTGTAAAGTGATCATAATAGGAGAGTTCCTATTATAAAAATGTCTAGCGGAAGCTCTAGCTTTTAAAGTTCAATCATATAAAATGTTTATAAATTGTATACTTTATCAAGTTTTTTTGCTAAAAACTACAAATTTTTCGTTTCAGAATGAAGTGCAGAATTCTACATCCAAGCAAGGAAAAATAATAAGGCGAAATAAAACTGCATAAAAAATCATCTCTTCAGCTTCAATCTCAAATCTAAATAACTGCTGCAATGCCGGGCCTAGGAAGTGATGATTGAACCCAACAAAATATCAATATCTGTAGGTATTTATGTGTGCGTGTGGCAATGGTAACAATAATCGTAGCAAAAAGCGAGAGCAGCCCTGACTAAATGAAAACACAAAAAATGGAGTGGCGAAACAACAGGTATTGGAAAGTGTTGTAAAAGAGCTAAAATACGATATACAATAAGGAAAACAACATTCAATTTGCTAATACAAGCACACGCGCACACACTCACATACAGACCGGTCGAAACGGCTGTATATGTCCGATGAGCTCTGAACGTGCTACAAGGTTGTCCCAATAAAAAATTACAAATTTGTAGTGGTACAAACAAAAACTTGCAGTGGACGGCAGCTAGACGCAAGAGAAGGGAGGCAGCAACAGCAGTAAATTTGCAAACAATGTTGGGGAATTTCGCCAAACTAATTAACAAAAGACATAACTCAACGAATTACAACAAAAACCGAAACCATAATCAACAACAAAAATACAAAAAAATAGCAGCATAGCCCAAAATAATTCTACATAATAAAAACAAAAAAAAAAAAAACAAAATATCGACAAAGCAAAAAAACTTCTCCAATAAAAGCAAAAACTAAACCTAAAACAAAAAATGATCTTGCCTTGGACTGTGATGACTACGGAATGGATGACACAATAAAAACAATAACAACTGCACTACATACATGTAAAATACTATAAGCCACACTGAAAGGCTGATTGCTGGAAGGGAAAGAACAATAAAAAAAAAAACATAACTAAGCTCCTTGTAAAGGCAAAAAAGCAATTTTATATTTTGCTTATGAAAATTAAACAACAAAACAGAGGAGCAAAAGCAGAGCAGCATTACAGAGTAGAAGCAGAAAGAACTATGCAAAAACTTCAAAAGCTTTAAAATCTTAGTAAATATTTATGATAACATATTATAATTATAATTAAAATAACTTTAACTTATTCACGTAATTAATTATAAATCTAAAATAGAAGATTTAACATAAAATTCGACAATTATATATACATATTAAAAGTAAAAAGTAAAAAAATCTACCAAAAATTCAACTAAAAAATTTATTAGATAAAACGAGAATTAAATCTGCACTTAAAAACAAAAAAAAAAACCAATTAGCAAAATCCCGAATATAGCAAAAACGAAGTGTTGAAAAAACGCAGAACAGAGGAAATTGAGAACTGCTAATTATACTAAATCAGCAAATTATATTGTTCGCTGCAACAAACAAACAACATCTGCAACAACAAAATACAAGGGAACTGCCCCAACCCGCAGAATAAACCACATAGAACAAATCGAAAAAGGGGAATAGAGGAAATTGTAAACTGAATCAACGAAATAATTTCTACATGAATTTTTTCACATTTCAAAGCCTTAGTAAAATTTAAGCTTTAAGCTCTATTAGAAGCTCTACAAGACTCAACTTGCAAATTGGTCACATCTTATCAAGCTGAGTGTTCGGGACTTTCGCCTCGCGTCAAAACATAAACCATATACTCAAAGCCAATTTCCGAAGGCGTGGGTAGAAAAATGGATGATATGCCGGATTTGTCGCACTTAACGCCGCACGAGCGTATGCAAATCGAAAATGTTCTCATGCGACAAAAGCAGGAGGAGGAGGCGCACAATGAAATTATGCGGTGAGTATCAATATAAAATCAAATTTGATTTGTAAGAAAGTGAGATAATTATTCTAAATTTTTTTTCATTCACTCATTATTATTGTATATGGTTGCTGGGTGGTAGCGCTACCTAAGCCAGCGCATAGGAACCAATTAGCACTTCGGACACCCTCTTGGTACATTGATTTTCTTGTATCCTGGTATTGATATTATTGCTTGTGTAATTGGAAAACTTCTTCAGATCTCTTGCCAATAATAATTCTAGGATCTACTGTCTAATGCGTGTCAGAGTTGCACAATTACAAATGCAGTGAAGAACTGGTTCTCTGCTATCCTTAGTTATTCAATTCTTGTGTACAAGTGCTTGGTGGAGATCGAATACATTGTACAAGTACATATCGGGTCTTGCAATAGGAACGCACAAAAGTTTTTTTAAATAAAACAAAAACGGTTCGGGATATGAATTAAATTCTTTATTCCTGTGAAAGTACAGTCGATGCCTTTTATATATGGAACTCGATTTCTTTTGCATGGGCACCACTGGCACGCTTGCAGAAGTCCAGACGCTGAACCCAATTTTCGACGGTTTTCAAGCATAAATCGGCCGATACTGCTGCAATTTCACGTTCGATATTCCTACGAAGTTCATCAATCGTCGCTGGCTTGTTGGCATAGACCATAGACTTGACTTAGCCCCCACGGCGTCAAATCGCACGACCGAGGCGACCAATTGACTGGGCCATTTCGTGAGATAACACGTTCACCAAACTTGGTTTTCAATAAATCGATGGTGACATTCGCTGCGTGACATGTGGCACCGTCCTGTTGGAACCACATATTGTCCAAGTCCATATCATCCAATTATGGGTCAAAAATATTCGGTTATCATTGAGCGGTAGCGATTCCCATTCACAGTAACGTGCCGGTTTTAATCATCACGGAAGAAGTACGGCCCAATGACGCCGCTGGCTCATAAGCCGCAGCAAACCGTAATTTTTTCGGGATGCAATGTTGACTCATGGAGTACGTGTGGGTTGCTGCCTGTCCAATAGCGACGACGATCATAAATTGGACGTAACGCTCTTAAAGTTGAGGCCATTGACTCCGAATATCTTTCCATGATGAAATGGCAAACCTTACTGAAGAGAAATGTCAAAAGAGCGGGAAAAATATGGCGTCGTTTGCTGTCACTATCGGTCTACTTTTGTAGCGTCCCTATTGAAAACCCCTTTTTATACTCGTAACAAAGTTAGCGAAATCCATATAAAAATAATGGGAGAAGCTCATCCTTTTTCAGCAAGTCCTATTATCTTAAAATCGACCCCATTTTTTTACAGTGGAAAGACTCAAAAGTTCAATAATTAATTATTAATTATCAAAAAAAAAAATGTAAAAAGCGTGTTAATCTAAGCAAAAAGCTACCCACGTACCAAATATCAAGAAAATCGAACCATAAATACGATTTTTTCGAAGCCGGTAATCGGTAGATCTTAAAATGTCATATCTCAGGAACCACTCGTCCAATTTCACTACAACAATCTGCATGTATGCCCTAATATACTATAAAATTTTTACCGAAATCGGTTCGGTGGTTATTGAGTTGGTCAAAACGTAACTTCTATGCATATATTTAGAAAATAAAACAAATATAATAATACGAACTATGTAAGTAGGCCAACAAATATGATTTTTTGAAATAATTAATCTCCGTTTCACTTGAGTCAAAGCGTTCCATAAAAAGATGTATAAATATACGTCGACTTGAGCCCAACCTGTCGATTATACTTTTCCCAAAAATGTTTTTCTTTGCACCCTTTTTACTGAATTAAATCGGTCTATACCACTTTTCCCAATATCTCGACTCCAGCGCCACCTATTGGATCTAATTTTTGCAGAAACGTTGTTCATTGCACAGTTAAGCTAAAAATTTTATCGAAACCGGTTTTGTGGTTCTTGAGTTATAAAGTGGCAATCAAAATGTAACTTCTTTTTATTTATGAGATGAGTGTTTCGATATGTATGTACATATTATAACTTTGTTACATATAAAATTTGCCATTATTTATTTAACAAAAAAAACTGAAAACAAGTTAGAATTTAGAGCTGAGAAAGTACCTTCAAGTGCAAAGTAGAATCGAGTATCTACATACAATCCAAAGCAACGAGTATTATATAAGATGCCGAGTACATAATCGGTCAGTGTACGTTTCTTAGAGCTCGTTAATAGCGCCACTATGGTCGTATTGATTCGATCCCCAGCAGACAGACTCTCTCTGAGGTTCAAATTAAAATATGCACGGAATATATGGAGGAAACAAAAACTTTATATTTTCATTTAATAAAATAAATACAGAATACAAAATACAAGAAGTTTTTATTAAGCGTTTACTAAAATAGCATTTGAACAGTTTAGTACGTAAAATTGAGATGTATTGCGAATTATGTAGGGTAAAACTCTCTTACAATTCTAGGTTAGTCCATCTGTAGGACACAGTGGTACAATGAAACACCGCACAAGTCGCGCGTTGAGCACTACTTAATTGCTCTTGTCTCCATAGTTTAGCACTGTAAGTTAGCAACGACTGTGTATAAGTATATTCTCAGAACAAGACTTGGTTTTATTCCACAGTTTCTGCTGAGGATCCATTTGCAGGTGTAATAAGCTATCTTCTCCACCTTTCTGTTTCACCTCAGTCGGGGGTCTCGGAGGACAACATGAGATTCGCTCCGTTGAGATAAGGGAATCTGAATTGTGTTACTATGTGTTGATATTGATATGCATTACTGCCCCTTTGTTGAGCTCTAGTCAAATATCGTTCAGTGCCACCCCACGTAGTGCAGCTGGAATATTTTAATTATACTTCGATTCAACTGCATGGTAGGTCAAAGAATGTACGCATATTGGGCTGTCGATAATTTTGTTGTGCCTGTAAGGTATCTTATGTCAATGTCCAATAGTCTTACCAGCGATTTTAGAAGAAAATTGTAAGAATCTTGAATCGTGCAGCTTTGTGTGGTCATCTGGACTTGGGTCCAAACTCACAAACCATCTTCCTTCTAACGAAGCTCGGTTTCGTGGGTTCCATGGACAAAATTTACATTTTCCCATGAACGAACAGTATGATGGCCAATATACTGCATTGGCTTTATTGAACTACTTCATTGCTTCTCTGTATGGCTGCCACAACTGAGTTTCCCATTCCCACCAGTCCAACAAGGCGGGAATTTCTCCTGGTGAATCCTGATAGGTGTTTGCTTCTGAAAGGTCTTGGCGATAGTTTTTTTCGTATAAAGCTTTCGTGGCTGTAATATTTCCGGACTTGGAAAAATTATGGCAAAATTATGAAAAGAGCCTTAAGGGGGATATTGCTTTAGGAGATCAAAAAATATACATATTTTGTTTTAATAAATTGTTTTCCGAGGCATTCAACTGTGGGCACGGAATTATAAAGCCAAATACTGTATATTCCCAAAATAGCAAAGAAGTCGCCGGCCGCCGTAGCCGAGTGCGTAGCGTGTGCGTGCTTCATTCGGCGGGGCCCGGGTTCGAATCCTGGCCGGGGCAAGCAACATCAGAAGCACTTAAGGTCTGAGCAACTAGTGTGCTTGTTATAGTAACTTTAAATAAAAATAATAATATTTTGAAAAATAAATTTAAAAATACTATTTATTTTTCTCAAACTTAATAAAATAAAATAAAAAAAGAGTAGACAAATTAAAATATAAAGATACATGCGAATGTATCGACCGCCGTAGTCGATTGTGTAGCGTGTGCGCGCTTAACTCCCAGTACTCCGTGTTCGAACATCGGAACACTCTTTTTTAACAACGGCCGAAGTTGGGCACTTTTTCGGGAATCCCACGGAGTTCACCAAACTTGTTTTTGATGTTTTTTACGTACTATTTACTTTTCACAATAGGCATGTAATGACGTTAAGCGCTAGAACGAAAAAATTCAGGAAAATCCATCAATAACTAATTAATCGCAATTTGTTGTTTTGTAGTGGGGAAATTTGCAAGCAACGAATGTAACCCAAGTTATTTCAATCGTGACGCAAAAACTTATACTTGAACAATCAGTTGTAAGACTGCTGTATTATGTCCGATCTGGCTGGTGCCAATAAACATTATACACAGATTAAAACATTATTGAAATACATCTGCGTACCAAGTTTGAGTCAGATATCTCAAATCTGAGGGGCTTGTTTGCGTTCAAACAGACAGACGGACTAAATCGATTCAGCTCGTGGTACTGATCATTTTGGGGCACTTGGGGTTTCTTCTCATACTTACAAACATCAGTCCAAGATTATAATCTTATTTTTTCTTATTGAAAAGAATAAAAAAAAACATTCCTTATCAGACTAAGCTAAAAAGGTGCTTAATGAATGAGTCCTTTTGGGAAAAAATTAAGAAAATCTATCAGGACGAGTTTTTTGGAAATCCACATTTCGTATTAAAAATAATAATAGAATCAGGGCTTAATTTTTAAATTTTATAATCCAAAATAGTATTGATAAACAAGAACTAAAACAATAGTTGTCCAAATCGGTACATTTTTCGCTAAGTTATAGTCATTTTAAAAGGAACTTGTTTTTGAAAAAGATATTAAGTAACTTTAGGTTACTATAAAAGTAAATTCAATAAATTATTCTTATGTCAAATATACACCACATTATTAGGGAGTCAGTCAGAAAACAGTATCATGCTTCGGTAATTTGCTTTATTGGTTTAAAAATTTCCTGTGGAAATATATCACAGTTGTGAAAAACTTTTCCTCACGGTTTTAACAAATCCACTCGCACAGATTTGCATTGCATAGTTGCCATGAAACCCCGCGAGTCCACTACTTTTGTGTGCATACATGCAAGTTGTAAAAAAATAAGTAGCCAACATTATTAATTAATAGGCAGTTTTGTGAAATGGAACACCACCTTGGTTTTTTGCATTATGCGTCAGAATGAAAGTCTTAAACTAACTTTAATCAGAACGAACAATGAAATTTGAAAAAAATGAATCCTCCCCCATAAAAACTCGTACATCGTGATCGTTTTTGAATAATCTCCTTACTAAATAATTATACTTTGTTCTATTGTCGCTTAAGTTGTGATAACCCTTTTGTTTCAATAAATTTTGATTGCTCTTTCACTTAAAATTAAAGTTTGGTGTTACTGCCCTTTATTATTTGGACAACAGTTTGACGTCCTACATTTTGACACAAAGAAAAAAAGAGTTTCGCCACTAAAAAATTCAGTCATCGAAAAATTACCCGCATTTATGTAATTCAAGTACGATAATAGAACGTAGGGGTGTGTTTGTTTTTTAGCCTGCTTTAACAGAGCTTTTTGTGGTTTCAATTGGTCTTTAAGTTTCAAAAGAATGGCGATTAAATGATATTTTTTTCTTTCAACTTAATACCTGTAAACTAGCTTATATGTAATTTCTTACATGTGCAAATTTGTTATAATCCTTTCTTTGGCTCTTCTAAAAATATCGTTTCAACTATTTATATTTTTTTCAATTTATTTACAGACGCAAACAAGATGAAGTTGTCTCGCTGGAAATGCAAATACGTCAACGCTCTGAGGAGCAGAAAAAATCAGGCATCGAATTGGGTGCAATATGCCACATTTGCCTTCAGACAAAATTCGCCGATGGAATAGGACACATTTGCCATTATTGCAACATTGTGTGTTGTGCGCGATGCGGCGGAAAAGTGACACTTCGCAGCAACAAGGTAAGTTACTGAAGAACTGAGTGGTTGAGCAATTAATACCTTGACACTGACGATAAATGAGTGAAACTTTGAGATGACAACCGAAAAGTTGCTAAAAGAAATCACGTGATGTGACAACGAATGAATAAGTTAGACGTTAATGCACATGTCTGCTTAAAAATTGTTACGCTGTAGACTGATGTGTTTTCGTAGCTTTGCAAATTTTATAGGACAACAAATAGGCATTACAAAGAAATATGCCAGTTTTCACACCAGTAACTTCTAACAAATTATGTAGAGGTGCATTTGTCTCCGCAATATTTTAGTAATTCTCATACACATATACAATACACATTTATCCCATGAGAGCTACAAATGGGATGGGGAATCTTTATTTAAAATACGGAGTTTGGGAATACACTTGCTAAAAATACAAAACTCAAATACAAAGTTTTTAATATGCCAAGTTTTTACAACTGAAATAACTAGTATAAATTTATTTTTCTTAGACTCATATAATTTCTAGACAAGGTTTCACATTAAAATTTTAACAAATTGTATGAGATTCAAAACTAAACACGTTGGGCGCTTATAATAGACTTGAAATTCTTTGCCTTTAAATTCTTGGAATTTTTAAGACAGCAAAAAATATTAAATTATTTATTTTCATTACAAAGATATAATGTAATAAATTCAGACTATCGACTACAAACTTGATTTGAATAAAATTGAGGATAGCGTTTTGTTTAATTTCTTTGACAAATAAGGAAAACCCACCGTCTGCAATCAAAACCGCTCGTTCCGTTGTTCCAAAATGGGGATGAGTGAAAACCGGCACAAAAAGATTTACCTCTGTCAATAAGGGCAACAAAAACATCAAAAGTCACTAAATTTTAGGAAAAATATTAGATATGTCTAAAACGCTTGGAATGTTGCAGTGGATTGACTGGTTTATTTTAAAGACCTCAGCCAAACAGTATCGGGCGATAAATTATTATGCTTCCTTGCTATATTAATTGCGAGGTGCTGCGATTTCACTGAGCTCGGCTATTTATCTCACATACAGTGCCAACTTGGTTCCGAGCGTCTACTATTTATCCTCTGCATTGAAATTCGACTTGTGTGACAAAAAAATGAACAGTGATGATGAAGTGAACTTAGGGCATGAGGTGCTGACGACGTAATAATTTTAAATGCCAAGGACCGATATTCAACGC
Organism: Anomoia purmunda; assembly: GCA_951828415.1. NCBI lineage: Eukaryota > Metazoa > Arthropoda > Insecta > Diptera > Tephritidae > Anomoia > Anomoia purmunda. Next base: position 56,953,683 of record OX639993.1, read on the forward strand.
ACGTTTTTGTATAATAGTTAATTTAGTATCATTCGAAAGGAAATTAATTATTTGATTTAAAATGCAACGAAGGCGGTGACCGACTTTGAGAGATAATTATAATCCCTGGTCGCTCTGCAAAAAAAAAATTAAAAATATGATAAAGAAAAGATTACTTTAGATGGCCTCATAGAAAAGACTTACTCAGCATGTACGGAAAAGTAGGTACATTTGTAACTATATCGGACATTTTCAAACCAAACCCACCCGGCACATTCACCTCAATTTTGGTTCATTTCGGCGATAGTCAATTAAATAGCTAGAAATAAGATTATGCTGCTCGCGAAGAAATTTTTAAGCATGTATGTGCTATTTCTTAAAAGTAAAAAGGAAGCTCACATATCATGGTGAATCCGGCTAAGTAATTTTTTTAAATAATTTGAAAATAGTGCAAAATTCTTCTGAGAAAAATTAATCGACAGACCATCAATCGCTTAAAATATGACGTGTTGCCACTTACTTAAAAAGGTAACCTAAATGAAGTTATTAAGTTAGGGAAAAAATTGCACAAAAATCATCCGCAGTCGGCGTAAAACTTAAGCCTAATAGACTGATATACCATCTGAATAAGCGCATGAGAATGATCAGAAAATACCTGTAGCAAAACCGCGGGTAAAAAATATATCTTAAAATATTTCTATATCACAATTTTCCTTATCATCCGTTGAGTTAGAATAAATGCAAGAATTGCTCATTAGTCCCATGATATCTCGTTTTCTTATAAAGCAATTACGTATAAAATTGAATTCGTTTTCGCTGCTTCGTTTTTATAATATTCATAGTACTAAAAATGCGTTCCGCCCCTTCTTTGAGCAGTGGCAAAACTAAGAAATCAAAAACGAAATTGGAAAACCAGCAAAACAGTTTTCTCAAAGAGAGTTTTTATATTCCCGATCCTGTGCCCGAAACTCGACTTTGAAATCTACGTTATCCCATTATTTGGAATTGTTTTCATTCCATTTTTATATTATTTAACAGACCTAAATATGTATGTTTAAAATTTTTTAGTTCGAAACTGTGAAATGCCGAACACCGAATGATTTTTCAATGGAAACGAAATTTACAAATACTTCGTAGATACTACCAGGCAAACGTATTTTTTTTTATTAGTTAATAAAAAAAAGTATGGCAGCATTTTTGTATAGTGTATCTCTTACTTAATTTTTCATAAAGTAGAAAAAAGTAACGGTTAGTGATAAGTAATAACTGAGCTTGATGTCTTTGTCAAATTTTTAATACTGAAAATCTGGAACGGGTCTATAGAATAGAAAATATAGAAAAGCTTTTTTACCTTTTGAACTATGGGACTTAGAAACTTAAAACGATCATTTTTCTCCTCAAAAAAGTTAAGGCCCCATACAATATAATTTGGCAAATATGCGATTAAGCTTTGTTTTGTTTACAAACGGTATATCTGTCAATTTTTACAATTTTGTGGAGATTAGTTGCCGCATTTATTCTTAAAAACTATTTTATGTGAGTTTTTCTATCTTTTAGCAAAAGATGAAATCAGTTAAAACTTAAAAGAAAACAGCTGGAAGGAATTGCAATTGAAATTGGAATTTTACTAACAGCACGGCGAAAAAGCACATAAATCTAGCTGGCAAATAGTGAAAATGGCAACACGGGTTACGGTATTATAATCGTTTTTAGAAGTAATCCGATACAATTTTTGGAGTATCTTTTTGCACTAATCTCTACGAGATTTTTTGAACCTCCGGCCAAACTGTGGGGAATGGATGATATTCCGTCAGCCCTTGTCAAGTTTGGTTTGTATTGTCCATCTTCAGTGTAATTTTTCGTTCGAAATTCATCACCGAGACTGGCACACCCACGTTTAAATTCTACAAACATGTCATAAAAAAGGATTTTTTCCAAACTTTGTTTTCGAGTTAAGCCATTCCGTGGTTAAAATTTTTCATAACGTGTTGCATTGTAAATTAATTATATCAAACAATTTTATATTTAATTGGACTCACAATTATAATATATGTATACTGATCTTGTTAAATGTTTACGTATTTGCTTTGGGTACTGTATTTGTGTCAGCTTTTCTCATTCTGTGTTTGTCTTTTTTATTTAGTTTTCCCATTGTAACAATGGTTCCAAGTCCATTAAATGGAGTGCCTAAACTCGACTGTAGTATTTAATGAGCACCAAAAACTTCGAAATATTCCATTTTTAATGTTGTTGCAACACACCTAGAGAGCTAAATCAAAAAATACAGCTAGTAATGTCACAATTTTGTAGGGCAAAATCGGGGTTTGCTCGGTCAACTAAAGCGACTTATAGAAGATATTATTGCATCTGCTACATTGAGCGAAAGTTAGTGAGTGCATTTTATATTCTGAATTGTTGTAGTTTAGATCTAGGCAATATATAAAAACCATGGAGGTGGCATCTCATTTATTTACCTTTGAAGTGAAAGATATAAGAAAAAAATATTTTTCATCTAAATAGTTGGATTTAAATAGCAGACACCTCAAAACAAAATATTTAATCAATATTTTTAGATTTTAAATTTTGCAATCAATAAGAATAATGGATTTTTGAATTTTAATTTTTTGTTTCAAAATAATAAAAAAATGTATCGAGTTATACTTTTTACAAAAAGAATAAAAATCGTTTCTCGTGTCGAATTTTTTCGCTCTAAAATAATAATTATTTTGTGAATTGTTGTTTTTTATTTAAAATAATCATTTTATTAAGTTTAATTTTCTAACAAAAATTTGCAGAATCTTTTGAGCTTTATTTTCTACATCAAAAGTATACATTATTATTGGATTTTTATTTTTTTATCGAAAATAAAACTCAGTTCTTGTGAGTAATTCAAATCTCGGAAATAAAAGTTAGGTTTTGATTTTTGTTTTTTTTTTGGCAGATGGAAAAACTGAAAATGCATTTCCGCTTTTCTCTAAATGGTTTGGTGCTTACTTTTTTTTTTTTGATAATGTCCCACAATTGATAATAGCTTTGTTTGATCTGAGCAATTTGCAACCGTTTGAACGTTAGTGGAAAATAAAACCATTAAAAACTGCTTTACTTAGAAGCAGAGAACTAGTTACAAGTTACGTATCTGGTAGAACTTAATGGTCTGACGTCAGATACAGACAAGCATATAGATTTTTATGGCTATCGAATAATAAAACTTATGAACGTCTCTTCCGCCGGTCATCGCTGATTTTGTCGGTAAACATTTCAAAGTTAACTACACATATTTATATCTTAAAAAAAAACAAAGCAATAACTCAAAACAACAAGGAACAAATAGCGGCGCGACAAAGAGTAAGCAGAAGATATTTGCTAACAAGGATATGAATGAAAGCCAAGAACAGTCATAATAGCGTTAGTGTTGAGTACAACATAAATGAATCCCACTAGCTACTACTCTTATGTATGGAAATGTACTTGTATTCATGTAGGTATAAAAATATGTAGTTGCCAAGTGGGTTCATATCCCATCCGTCGCGTTAATTGTGATCAGTAAATGAGCACGCTGCTATCCTTGGAAATTATCTTAACTTATCTATATATGCACATAGATATGTACGCAAGTACTCATGTACACAAATGTGACCTTAGTTTTACTTCATTTATCATTTTGACTCAACACGCGTGATTCCAAAATGTATCTTGTATAGAGTATGATAGGCAAATTTGCGCATTGGAGATGCTTACGCAGATTGGCTAAGGCACGATATGTTAGTCGATAAAGTGCGTGCAGTGCAGACTTTGGGTCACCATATAATATTATCTTACAGAACAGCTCGTGAACGTTATTCGTTTGACAGGCTACATTTACAAGCAAAAGTACATATTTACTAAGATCACATACAGATAATATTCCAATGGCAATTCGTCGTCACATTGGCTGCTCTCATTTAAAGAACTACAAATGTATAAGTATGTCCATTTTGCATTATTCCAAGTATTACAAGCATATTATACATATATTGGGAAAAATGATAGCACAAAATTGGAATGAAATTGAACAATTTTTCTTTTACATTGCTAAAAACTTTAAACAAAAAAATTATTTTTTTGAAATGATAACAATTAGACCAAAAATTAACGCACGCCGTCAGTTCACTCGCAAAATAAAATAGGCTAACCGAAAATAAAAGGTACGATTAAAAGCTTAATTAATTTGCAAATTTTGTTTCGATTTGATTATCACTTAAATTCAACTCCTTTATGTGGAGTTTTGCACATATTAAATAACTAAAAATTCAGCAATTTCGAATTTTGATATGAATAATTTAGTTTAACTTACCCTATACGCAATTCGGTAGTCGACTGCTAGAAAACACCCTAACCTGACTATAAGTTAATTGCAATATAATGCAGAACCTTCCCAAAATCGAAGCATGCTCACACTGTGCAGTGAAATTTGCATTTGTTTTTAACAAAAAAATAACTTTTAGATACCTTTCGGCTAACTTCTATTCAACTCATTTTAAGTGACTTAAAAGCCATGTAGATCCTGACAATTTACTACCACACAGGTCATCATATAGTCAGTTGGCCCTATTACAAATAATCCAAGTATAAATTACAACTAGTTGGCGGCAGGACTGTTACTATTTTTATTTATGTTATGCCTTTTCCCGACCTAATAGAGTATTCGTATAAATTTGAGTTAATCTACTTTTGTAATTTTATTAACTTGCCTGAAGAAGAGGAATTAGGCCTGTTTATATAGACGAGAAGACCTCTTTTGGTCTAGGCTAACCAAGTCTACGAGTATTTAACTGAAGTATTTCAACTATGCAAAGTAGGAGCATGAGAGAAAGTTTCTCAAGAAGTATAGGTGGTCAGAAGCGATCAATTAGAACCCCACCCAAATCCAGACGAGAGCTTTTAATGGCAGGGAAATTCCGGCATATTCGCCTTATTGGCTTGGCAGGGACTGTATTGTCTGTTTACTACTATAAGGAGCGATTGTACCTACACTTGTTCTTTAAGTTACATATATATACAGAAAAAGTTGTCCGCCTTGTAAGCGCATCTTTCAACAGAAATAAGAGTAGATCTTTGTATTAAATCTTTTTTCATGATAACCACTACCTTTTTGGGGTGAATGAGACCGCGAATGAGTACCAGCATATGAAACTTAATTATTTCAACTCTGTAATAAAACTGCACCAATTAAACCGGAAGGTTGTGCTCCACTTGTAACAAAGAAGTATGAGCACTCAGTACTTAGTGTTCTTCGTAAATAACTATTATTTTAGCCATATTTTTACTTTTTCAACTTAATTTAATTCTCTCCATGTGAACACAAACTTGTATAGAAGTAGGATAAATATAGTCTGGTTTACTGGTCATAGAAGAATACAAAATGCGTACATGTACAATAGGCAAGCTTTTTGTTTGCAACAGAGTATCAAAAGAATACTCCGAGTCGTATAAAATTTCCTTTTCGTCTCAAGAATAACCCTTTTAGTGTCTTTCATGAAAAATACGATTTGCTTGAAAGTACGGAAAATAGTTGTGCTAGCAAATTTTTGGTGCGATTGGTTAACTAAATTGTTCCATGTATTTTCTTAGGGCACGTTCTCAAAAAAATTAGAAAAAACATTAACACTTGTGCTTGATAATTGGCGGCATAGATAACTGCATCCTGATCCATCTTTTACATAAATTCACCCTACAACCGCCATAAAGATTTTTGCTGAGCTTAAGATCTTACACCAGTGATTACTTTATCAAATTTTAAATACCTATTCATGTCAAGCTATTTTCTTCTTGGTAAGTCTAAATCATCGAAGAAATTGCCGTATGACCTTGGCTATGCCTTTGTCATTATATTTTAAGCGCATATTCCTCTCTTTTTTCGACATTACGGTTTATCCTCTTATACAACGACTCCCATTGAGTTTGCTTCTGTGTTTGAAATTTCTAATAGCTGATCAATGAAGAGGTAATCTTTTTAAAATTAATTAATAATCTGCAATTGTGATACCACAAAATCTAGGCGGCCAATTGAGCGGTTGCCCTAACAGTAAATCCATAGTTTCCCGCGCTTAATGGATTAGATTCCGGACTTCAATTTTAGGCAGCGAATAGCCCGTTATCATGTCGCGGCTTTGGGCGCAATTGACAGTAACATTGCCGCCGCTATCTCTTGAATTTCATCTGTTATTTAGTCAAATTTTTTATGGCAGTTTACTTATTGCAATTCGATTCCGATCAAAGTTTTCCGAATCGAAATGGATAGGCGTTCTTGATTTCGATTCCGACATCTTTTTTGGTTAGCAAAGGTTTGCCTTTGAGTAGTCGGAATGAAAAAAAAAAAAGCAAATTAAACCTAAATATTTTTGTTGTTTGTCATCCAAATATTTTCTGTCTTAGTTTTCACAATATTTGGAAGATCAATAAGTCTTTATTGCTATAATATACAATCAATTAATTTGCTTAATCTGTTTCACTAAATTCTTATTTAAATTGTTACTTGGATAAGCAAAGCGAATACGAACCGACCTGTTCCTGATTCCGCTTCAGCGCATGCGCAGTACTCATCGCAAAGCTCCACATCGCCATGCATCACAAACAATATTCGAACATAAATTGGTATGGGCGTGGGATTTATTCGTAGTTTCATATCCGTTCAAGCCTTAGTAAATCTTTGCCAGAAATTATAAAAATACATTGGTGATGTTGAAGTTATGCGATTTCAGGAATTGGTATACAATATGAATAAGAGTTTTGTACAGAATCTGCGACTAGTGGTAACCCCAGCGATAGTAACACTGAGACCAGCGGATTATATTTTTTAACAAACTTCATTCATTAATTAGAAGCAAATGAAGCTTATCCCGCTGCTAATAATTTTTGTTGTTTTGAACGCGCAATAGCATGCTTTCTTGTATCAGCACACCCAACCAGTATTGTTACATTTTTGAAAAACATAAATAACTGACAACAAATGTTCAAACTGATTATCGAATCACTCGAAATTAAGAAAACCAAAACTGAAAATAGTCGAAATTGCACCGTTTTACTTTTCAAACTGAATCGAAATGCAGAAAAGGCCTGATTGTTATTAAAATAGTGAAGCACTGGCGCACCCAAAGGCTGGTATCATCGTGGAATTAATTTGTTTTGTTTAATTAGATTAGCGTAAGTCAACATCAGTCCGTCACATGTTTTAATAGAAATATAAGTTTTTTTTTAATTCAGAAACTTCAAAAGTATTTATCAGATCGTATAAAATTCAATTCTATGATTTTCAACACATGCCCCTTAATAAAAATCTACACAACATCTCCTTTGATCCGACAACTAAGCAACCCTATGACTACCGATCTGTCAAGACACATTAGCAATTAAACGTGTGAAATCACTTCATTTCTGTATAATAATTTTTATAAAACTAAGTTATTTAAGTTATTATATCAACGTAGTTTTAGAAGGAAATCAATCTTATACCTGAACCAAATTTTGATCACAGGCAGTGGATCTTATTCAAGCTTTTCTGAGCCCAAAGATTGAAATAGTATTGGGCTAAATCTTTCCGTGATTAAATGTCAATCGATACCGCACAAAAGTACCTTGACAGTTCGACAGACGCATGCGTGATCTCTCATAGGACCTCTACTCAAGAGATTATCTCTAAGTGAATCACTCGAAACGTACAATGAAAATCGTACAGCAAAATGTATCCAATAATTTCAAATGTATTTTTTTGTTGTTGTCTTTTAAAGCAAATTCATTAGCTAACAAAAAGTCAAAGTGTCAAATTTTTTACAAAATTAGAAAAAAATCAGAAGATTTTCAGATTTTTAATAGTGAAACTTACAAGTGGGTAAATATTAGCATGAATATCTAATTAATTTTTTTTTTACTGATGAGAAAGGCTTTTCCTCCACTCATTCGCCCCAAACAATTTTATATCGAAGAAAACGTTAAAAATCAACGCGAGTTTATGAGCTATTAAAACTGCCAAAACTACCCAAATGTCTCGCAAAATTTTGATTAAAGATTTTGATGGAAATTCATTGAATTTTTCTAAGTTTTGTAAGAGTCCCAGGCTCTCCATAAATATGTATGTCGAATTGGACTGGAATATCTAATCGGATTTAAACCATAATTAACAAGTTTTTTGTTTTGTTTATACTCACATATATAATTTATTTCATTTGTATATTGTAGGTGATTTGGGTGTGTATACTCTGCCGGAAAAAGCAGGAACTACTTTCAAAGACTGGACAATGGATGAACAAAGGCCAACAACAGGATAGTTTCCTGCGACGCATCGAGCCTGATGGCAGTAGTGTAAGTTGAATATTCATCTTACCCACTAAGAGTACACACTTCATTCTAAATGGGTTTCTTTACAGGATATATCGCAACAGGCCATTGTCGACCCCCATGATACGCTCGACAAGCGCCCGAAATTGGAACGAACACGCAGCGCTGCTGAGAAAGAAAATCTTCCTATGCAACGGGCTGGTAGTGTGCTGCGGCGTCAATATTCACAGCAAGAAGCGCCCACAAATCGGCGCTTGTCGGCCTCAGATAGCGGTGTGGATGTTAGCCCCGGACAACAACGTCAACGGCCCATGAATCCACAGCAGCAGATGCAACAACAATATGGAACGCAAGGTGGTCAACAAGTGGGTGGTGGTCAACGTTCATTTCCGGAAGACGATCCTCGTTATTATCAGGTACATGGAAGACATATTTTATAAATATTGTATTTTTTTTATAATCAACGTTTATTTGAATGCAGGGAGAACTAGACGGCCTAATGCGGCAACATCCCCATCTTGCTCATCCCAGTCAACTGCAAAAACAGCAGCAACAACAACAACAAGGTTATCACCAGCCACAGCCACACTTGCAACAGCAACAGCAACAACAACCACTCAGCCAACAAGCGCAATATCAGCATCAACAACAACAGCAACAGCACCAACAAAAACAGCCGCAACAGCAACAACAGCTTCATGGGCCACAAACGCGCGCTTTACCACCACATCAACAACATCTGTCACAGCAACAGCAACAGCAACAGTCGCATCAACAACAACATCCGCCACAGCCGCTGCGCCCGCAAATGCAGTCAGGCATAGCGCAACAACAACATCAACAGCATCAGCAACACCACCAACAAACGCATCAGCAGCAACAACAACAACAACAAAGACTTCCACATCAACACTCTTATAGCCCACAAAGTGCACAACTACCTGCGCCACCCTTGGGCAGCGGCTCGTACCAGAAGCCGGCACCTTTGCCGCGAAACCTAACAATTAGTGGCGGCCATGCTATGGATACTGCAACTTACCCGCAGCAACAACAGCGGCGACAACCAATGCTTGGTAGTCAATACGGTCCGCCGCAGCAACGTTCATTTAGCAGCTCCGAAGAAGAGATCCAAGCGCATATGCTCGTGCCCCAATCCGCTGAATATGATTACGACGGTGAGTCAGCTCGTTTTGTCCGATTTTTTCGCTATAATCTATTCCTCTACAAAACACATTCCTCCTTATTTTTGTTTTCAATATTTGTGGCTATTTCACTTACTCGCACACACTTTACTTGAATATTTAATTACCGTGCTTTGCAATATTTTTGGCTAAAAGTACGTATTAAAAGAAACAAAAATATTACGCTCATATGTATTCTAACCAAAATTAAATTAAATTAATTTAAATTTCGGTAAATGCCTAAGATCTATATACAGTTTTGAATTAGATTCAAAAGTGTTCTCGGTCTCATTGTGATAACTCGCATATGACTCATTGGTTTGTTGTCTCTTTCGTTGGAACCAGTCGCTATCGCTTAACTCAATTATCTTTTATAAACTGAAACTAATTTTTTTTGTTGGTATAAACATTTTTATTAATTTAAGTTCTTCTGAAACTTAATTTTGCTTTTGTTTATGTTCTTATGAGAATAGTTTACACTTTTAAATATTTATACACATACATATGTACGTATTATATGTATATTGTATCTATAAGTAATTTTAATTCTACCACTTACTTTCGTTTAGCAATTAGGCTATGTTAAATAATGAAGGCTAGCTGTTTTCTAGTTCTAATAGTATACCACTGCATACTACATTCATACGCGGGTACTAACAAAAGTTTGTTTTATTGGCTAACGAAAAATAAGTTTAAACTTAAATAAAATTGTAACCTCATTGTCATTAGTTTGTTTTTTTTTCATTAAACTTTGAAGCCACCAGGTTCACGTTGAAAAACATTTCTCATAAATTGTAACTTAGACATTAATTATATAAATTATGTCCTCATTCTACGCAAATAGATTTTATGTCATTTATCACAGGAATATAGTTCTGGGCGAATTTATTCGATCAAGTTGTTTTAAGAAGAGTGAGTTGGCACATTATTGTTACGAAAGAGTAACGAAGAACTTTTTCTGGTTTTCCTTACTTTAGGACTTTTCCAAAGTGTTAATATGCTATTTGTGTAAATTTAAATATTTCCACTTTTGTGGAGTTACGCCAATTTCTAAATTTTATGGCAGTGAAAATTTCGAGCAATATTTTCTAAGCAGCTATATATGTATGTATATGTGTTAGATAGCTATAAATTTTTTCCAGTTATATATATATTGTATATGCATTTAATGGCAAAACTGAAGGGGCGTCAGTAGTGTGTTGGAATGCCTAAATAACTCATAAATTTCGAAAACATTAAAAAAAAAATTACCCACATAATTGTGAAGATATTTACTTAAAATTTTCAAGTTTAATAATAATTTTTTTGGAATATTCATTACTACTTTATTTTTTTTTTATCGTAAAAAATATCTGCATTTTTAATTTGCTAAAAAGTTCTTCAGTATAATAGACTTTTGTTACTATCCGCGTGCATAAAACAAATATTACTTTAGACGAAATATGGCAGGAGTAAGCTCATTATATTTATTGCAATATTAAATTATATATACCACATTTCGATATTTAAATATTATATGAAAACGTATACATCTGTAGAAGTATCTTCATATTTATTACAAATTTTAAGCATTACATAAAACTTTCCCTACGCCGCTGAGTATCCTCTGAGAGAAATTCCTAACCTACAAACCCTCATCGGTCTGCAAAAGGAATCAGAGAAAAAAATAATCATGTTTATTCCGGTAACCGACCGATGGCAGGAGTGCGAATCAAGTTGAAAAATTTTAGTATTCTCAAATCCGATCGTTAAAAAACCATTGACAAAAGCAGTTAAAAAATTAACAGTATTCCAATAACCACTGTCGCTGTCATTTGTACTGGTTGTCATTCGGGATAATTTTGATTTTTGTAATTGCGCAGTATTTTCAAACCTGGCAGGTTTTAGTCAATGTGAAGCGCAGACTTTAATGGTTCAAGACCTGCGGCAAATTAAGTTTCTGAATGAATGAATGAATGTATACATAAAATTTGCATATGTATAAATTTATGTTGTTCAAAATGGATTCCCTTCATCTTAGGTATGGTCAAATTAGACATCCCCAATTACAAACAAAAAGTCAAACAACAGCCCACTGCAAGGTACAGGTAGAGCTATAAATGCAGAAATTTCGTTGAATGTTTTAGAAGAGGAAGTTACGCTGCTAATTTGCATTAAAAATTTCAAAACGAATGTTACAAGACGCAAAAATTATGGTTTTCCACAGTGACCACGCCATTGTATCCGTTTTTTCCTAAATTTCTTTACCACGATATGCATACATTAATTTTTTAATTATTAATTAAAAATAAATCCATTATTTTTCGAATAAATGGTCTACAGATTACGTGTCTCGCGTTAAGCTAACGATAAGATTGGAAAGATCATATTTCCTACAAAAAAAAAACTCTCAGTCAATTTTGTGCTCCGTCAAGCGAGCAGTATTGTTTGAGCTCTCGTCAAATATGGGCACCAGTAGAGAGAAAACGCAAGCCAAGCGACTGAAAATGTAAATAGTTTTTATGGTCCTGATACTGCAGAAGCCACTCAAGCGCAATTATGGTTTCGTAGTTAACATTCCTGTTATTTTGATATCAAAGATCCACCACGCACTAGAAGGCCAATTGTCGAAAGTTCGATTGCCCAGGAGCTAAACATTGCACAAAAAATTTTTGGAATCATTTACATAAGGCTGGATACAAAAAGAAGCTCGATGTATAGGTGCTAAACGTGTTAACACAAAACATCCTCATGGACCGAATTTCCATTTGCGAATTGCTGCTGAATCACAACAAAATCGATCGATTTCAGAAGCGGATGGTTGCTGGAGATAAAAAGTGAGTAACTTACTACAACGTCAAGCGAAGCCGATCGCAAATGGTGGTCAAGCCAGTATTGACGGTCAGAAAGGTTTTGATATGTGCTAGGTGGGATTGGCAGGGAGTCAGCTACTATGACCTGCTCCCTTATGGTCAAACTCTCAATTCGGACTTGCTCTGTCAACAATTGGACCATCTGAAAGAAACTATCGCCCTGAAGCGGGCAGCTTTGGCCAATGGGAGAGGAATTGTATTCCATCAGGACAACGTTAGCCCACACACATCGCTAGTGACTCGCCAGATGTTCCGGTAGGGTTGTTGGGAGGTTACTATGCATCCACCTTATAGTCCGGGCTTGGCACCAAGGGATTAGTACCTGTTCCGGTCTATGGCGAATGATTTGGCTGGTGAAAAATTCGCCTCAAGAGAAGTTTGTGCAAATCGACAGCCCCAGGTTTTGCCAATAGGGTTTGAGGGTTGCTATAAAAGTGGCAACCTTAAGATGGATCCAACCATTGCACGAAATGCATGCCACCGATATGAAGTTCGGATGGAGCCTTCTCTGGCAAGCTCAGCAGGTATATATTTCTGGACTAGTATTGGACTAAATTCCACCTCTTATTAGAAGGATGCGGAGCAATCGGCGTTGCTTCTGAGGCGATATGATGGCAAATCTAAACAGGGTTACACTTATTCGGGCACTCGTAAAACTCGGTCCATTCCGGTGCATAGAACCGATTGTCTTGAGAATGTGCGTTCATTGACTTTTCGAGCATCTTTGACATCGAAATTTCCGAATGAAATCGAGCATACCACAACTATATCCAGTGTTCACTCTTAGCATTTTCGCAAACTTTTCGGAACGTATTTGCAGAGCTTTTATCTTTTTTAGATATTGCACTAATTTTCAAATCAATTCAACTTTTTGTACTGGCTTCATTAAAAATGAAGTCCCACTATTTCGTCGATTACATGGGATTTTAATATATATTTTCAAATTTTTTTTAAGAAATTAAAAAAACATATTCTAACGGTTCGAAAAAACATACGTGCGATTGATTAACTTAAAAAACTTTATTTTCACACTGATCTATCTACTGTTTTGGAATATAAAAAGTAATGTTTATTAATGAATTCAAATTCTTGTTAGCACGTTTCCGCGACAGGTAAATTAAAATTTTAAATCCTGTTTTAGTATTGATTCGCTCTGTCTGTGAAGGAAATGCAAAAATTACTAAGCTAATTTGTATATTTAAATTGGTAATTGTTACTAAATTAAAACCACTTATTTAATAATAAATTTTAACATTTTAGCGATAGGTAAAATAGGATGGGAAAGCTCGCAAAGTCTGTCAAACGAAGATTGGTGATATTTAGGCTATTTGAAACTTTATTTATTTTATTAAAACATTTTTCGTTCAAAGGATCAGTGTACACTTTGATTATGAAAAAAATCGATTCCCATGACTTGCTATACTCGTACAGTGGTCATACAATTAGGAATCTACGGGGGCTAAACAAAAACTCATGTTGGTAAATATCCAGTGGTATCCTAAAATAGAAAAACCTATGTATAAGAATATTGCTACTTTTTTTATACAGTTAGTTGCACTATTCACATATTTTATAACATTTTTATAAATCTGTGCATATAATTGTATCTTCGGCCTATATAACTTGCCCAGTGCCCACATTTGAGCCCCTTAGGCAAAAACTCTTAAGCTAAAAAATTCAATTTCTAGGCGCTGATATTTATATAGCTCACGCTCAGAAAAAGTATATCATTAAAACAACAACTCAATTGTCTTATTTAAGAGTTACTGTATTTTACTTCACAAAATTTTCCTCAATATGTGAACATTGCCCTTAATTCAGCCTCATGCTGAAAACGTTGTATCCTTAATTTGAGGAAGTAAGTTTACTTAATATTAGAAATGATTTCCTTAATAGTTTTGAATTTTGCCAGTGGCTGTAAACCAAAACAAGCATTGCTTATGTACAAATGTCCAGACGCACGGTTGGATATTTGAAATGAGAAATTAAAAAGATTGTGTTTAGTTTTAAAATGTAATTGAAATGTATTCAAAGGTATATATGGAGATATACATGAATGTTGCTTTACCTGTGGCGTGAATCCGTGGTAGACCTGTGTCGCTCTTGAAATCCTGAGATCGAGTGAAAGTATGAAAAAACGTACGGTTGCCGTCAACCGCAATTTTAGTGGAAAGGAAGAAATTGGAAATGTGAACAAAAGGAATTATCGGGCGGGAAATGCGGAATAATTCGCAGTTGCACATGTATGTATGCGTATGTGTATAGACGCGCGCATTAGGGCGGTTAGAAAATATTTACGATGCGGCGTAAACAGCTTAGAAAAAAACAAAATTTTTAATTCAAACTTTTTAACATTAAATATAATTATGAGATATCCCTCTGTTCATATGCACATTGTAAACAGTACAATCTCAGTTAAACCAAAGCATTTTTAAAACTACGTTTGTATGTGGACATGATTTTAAAGCGATCAAAATGAAATATGAATCGGCAAAAATATACAAAAATAAAACAAAAATTCAAATTTGCATTTCCCCAAGTCAAGTAAAATAAAACTGTCAATTCCATCAACATTAATAAATCAAAATCCTCCTGACAAGTTAATTTTTCCTAAAAACAAAGAAATTAAAAAAAAAATCATATATGTGTTTTCCTCAAACTGTGTCAAATCGTTTACTCATTTTAAGGCAATCATGTCCAAAGACATGGAGGAAATTAGGAAATTTTTCCTAAGAATAAGTTATTTTTTCCTAACGTCAAGGATTTTTTTCCTGAGTGCATATAAGTATGTTCACTCCTGCACTTATAAAAGTACCATAATTTGCATAAAAATGCACGCGTTCATACTTTCACTACTCATAGTAAAATGTGTCGAATTGCACGCGCAGACACAGACTTATAAATATTCGTATGTGTGGGTAAACATGATCCTATATGCGTCCACTATGCAATTGGAAATTGAAATTGTTCTATGAATAACCCGCATGTCACATTAAACATTAAAACTCCGAATTAGCAGAATTCCGACTGACTTTGTTCCATACAAATTTACTCCAAGACCACGAATTAAATATGAAAGTCTACCGCTTCTGCATAGTTAAGAGTGCGAATTACTTTTATTAATATATTAGGTTTATTTCTTTGTAACTGGCTAGCATAAGAACGCTCCAACTCGAATAAAATTGTTAGCATCTTTCGCGATACATTCACTTAGTGCATAGCATTTTACTAGTGTTCTTTTGCCAGCCGGTTACAGATTAGCAGGCCTATTATTGTACAGATGTGAGGGATAACTAGGTTATGGGAGGATTTATTTATCTAAGCATATAGTTTTTTACAACATTAGATAATAAGTCGAGTACAAATTAAATTAAAACTATGAAACAAAGAATTCAAAAGATTTAAGAAAACGATCTTCTTTAGAAGGAAAGATCAGCACAACAGCATTTCTCGAATAGTATAAGAAATAGGCGCATTGCTAGTGCATTGCGTTCTAATCTAATCTAATCTAATCTAATCTAAATCTAACTCCTTCCAATAAATAAGGATAATAACACGCTCCAAGTGAAGGTTATACTCAGGACGGTCGAGCGACTTCGTCGACACTTAAAGTTTATGAAAATGTAATGAGTGGCCACTTTTCTCTTACTATTGTGATCTAAACAATAATTCTAGCAACATTACATTATGTGTATAACGTAACCATTCCCCTATACCATATCCTGAGATTATGGATGGGTTAAAAAAAAGTAGCGAAGTATCAAAAAAAAAAAACAAGGATATGAATCAATGACGCCAAAAATTTACTTGATTTTTGAGAAAACAGATTAAGTTGTATGTTGGTTTGAAGAAACCTTTCATCATGCAGAAGAACCCTGTACTTAATCGACAAAAAATATCGCGAGTAAAAGAAAAAATTATGAGATCAAAATAAAAAAAAAATTATCTTGGATATTTTTGTTTGGAGTGTAGTTGTAAGCTAAGACTATTTTCAACAAGTTCGCTTTAAATATCCATCTTTAGATAATTACGCATTTATTTTAAGGAATCATATATCCACCGATTTCACGTGACTGGAAAACAAAAATTTTTGGCGAACATAAAAAAATATAAAAAGTATGCCAAAAAAAATTATAAAAAAATGATGAGAACTGGAATACCCCATTATTTAAAAGAGTTTATAAGAATATATGCAAATAGAATTAAATACTTTCAGACCGATTTCCATTTGCATAAACCTACCAGTTGTTAGAAAAATAAAATTTGGTAACAACAATGTATCCAATTTTCCCCGTAGGGAAGGTACCACAACAACACGCCCATTCTGCAATCAAATGGTTTGAATGTTGCAAAGTCAGTACTCGTACTCGTACTCCACTTCTCGTATGTTAGTTGCTGCCCATGGCTCCGCTACGTCAAGGAGCAAGAACCAAAGCAAAGCCAGGCAAAGTGAATCACTGAAGAAAGCCACCAAAGAAATAGTCAGCTGCTACTACCGACTTGCTGTTTGCTGGCACCACAAACCATTGCAACGTGCTTTTTTTTTGCATTATTTCTCGTTTTTTGCCTTTTGATAATATTTTGTGTTGGATGTTGACTCTTAGTTGTTGGTTGCTGCTGCCCTCTTTGCTGACCTGAAAACACAATTGGCAAAGTAAAGTACAAAAAAGTAATAAAGTATCTAGCACAACTACAACTACAAATGCAATGAAGAAAAATAAAATATAGAGGCCTACATATATGAATATACAAGAATATACAACTACAACTACTCCGACAGCATTGCTAGATGACGCTCTTGCTCTGGTTTTGGCGCAATTTTCTCCTACAAACACCAACTATTCATACTCGTTCACTGCAAGTGACACAAACAACAAAAAATGTACAACCTTTTTTGTCAACCACAAGAGCACCAATATCAGCAATGGCAACGTCAACCCCAGGCGCAGCGGCGAAATACAATATGCATTCCAATATACAAACAAACATTTATACACCTGGGTTCAAAATAGTGAGAGCATGGTGTATTGAAAAAATGTATACATTTCAATTCAGGTTGAATCATTAAAAAAAAAATGATTACAGTTAAAGCCATTTCGAAGGCATACTTGTTTGGCATAAAGTGAGTGCAGTGCCGCCCATTTAAACAAAAAAATTGTGTTTCAAGAATTTTTTATTATAAGCGAGATAGTTTCTGAAGGGACTAAAACAAAGCATTAGTAGGCGACGATTCGGTAAAGTTATTTTCGGTACTCGTTACCTCGGTAAACTCTTCTAAAAGCCTGGGCACACGGTTGTAATTTATGGTGCATTCTTAATTTATGGGCGAATTACGATGAAACGATCTGGTAATAAATTACGCCATCCTCACTTTGTCAATAAATTAAGATAAAAAGAGGTATTTTAGCATAAATCAAGAACCAAATCACGAACAATGCATTTTGAAATATTAGCATTTCACTCAACCTTCCTAGATTTTTTCTGCCCATGATCATAAATTAAAAGAAATAGTATCAATAAAATTGTAATATACATATTAAAAATTATACAATCTCTCACATTATTTTCTTTGGTCAAAATTTATAGACACAGAGCTGTGAAAATAAATTGCGAATGGTAAATGTGGACGCACTTGGTTTATGTAAAGTAATTTGAACGAAAATAGGTAATTTACGAGCTTTCAGTGAGAACAGCCCTATGCTATTATGTATCGTTAAAGTTAAAATGATTTTTTTTTTTAATTTAGCTAACTTTTTATTTACAGCAAGAATTAAAGAATTTACTTTTGAAAATGCACTATAGTTGTAATATTTGAAGATAAGTTTACATAAAATTTTCTTAATTTCATACTCGCTCATTATTTGTACAGCTAGTTGCAAATAAAAATTTGAAATTAATTTCAACACAAATCGACTGGTGTGTAAATGAATTTCATTAAGATGTTCTTTACAAATTTAGCGGAGCTGCTGGTAAAATTTTTTTTGATAAGGTAGTAATATTACAAGAATAAAATCCATACAGAAGCTAATGGATAACCTATTTTGCTCAGTTCCAGCTTGTCTTTGGCCAGGGGTAACATTGTTATCGTGGGTACTAACGGAATTACGTACACACTGTTAAGCCCATCCCAATCAAAATATGTCTTCCTCCTGATAATAAGTCTTCTGGTTTATTTCTGTTTGATCGTTGATGTTTCCAAATCAAATTTGACAAGAGATGACGGAAAATCGTTCCAACGTATATCAACTTCTTGTATGCTTAAATTGCATCTATTTAGATTCCTTGAGAAATCAAATTTATAATATATGAAAATATAATGTCAAATTATAGGTTCTTATTGTTTTGAACCCAAGTGTATTTGACTGTTTACGTACATATAAATGGAAGTGCGAAGGCCTGTGCACACAACAATTCGAAGAGATTATTTCCTTTTGTTGCCATTTGAATTCTTAAAGATATTTTTTTTGTATCGAATAGTGAAACATGTTGCCATTACACTGCTTCCGCCCCTCTTCATTTTTTCTTTTCCTGTGACTGTCCCCCCTTTGCGCTATGTAATTTTGGCCCTCTGCATTTATACATATATTAGCGGCGCCATCGTTGTTGCTAACACAATTTTCGCGGGTAGAATTTACATTTCTAGTGTTTCTTATAAGATTTATTACACTAATTAGAGAGCAGAAGGCGAGAAAAAGCAGCAGCAAAACGCGGTATTCAAACGCACATAGATACACAACACATACTCGTACACAAGTTTTGGCAATGGGACGTTGTGATTGTATAGCGGCTATGGCGTCGTCGACCAGCATGTAATTTGCACTTGCCGCCAGTGTGTACGCCCAAAAATATGCAATGTTCGCAGTTGTGCCTAATGCAGTTTGCTCAAATCATATTTGGTTTGTTATTGCAATGACACTACTCATATACAGATAGATATGTATATTTGTGAAAATGTAAGAATTTGTAATAAAAGTTATTTAATGACTATTTATGACAATGTCAGTTGTGGCGGTGTGTAGCCCGACTCCTACGCCACGAAAGGAAAGCAACGAACTCGTTATTGATTTTGTGCACTTGTTTCCTGTTTGATAAAATAAAACCCAAATTACAGTAATTTTCCTATCTTCCTTACATTGTTGATGGCATGTAAAAACTTTTTCGTAGATACGAATAGACACTCAACGGTCTATGTATGTACGTATGTACATATTTTGGTAGACTTGCATAAAATTTGAACGTCTTAGCTAGATTAGTGGTTACATTTTTTTTGTTTTATCTTAAAAACTAAATGTTGAGTATTGGTATCTAAAAGAAGTTAGAGCTGGGTAAGCTAGTAATTTACCAACACTTGGACACAGAGTTCCATATTTGAAAGCTTGGCAGTTGAATATTTGTGATATACAAACAAACATACCAGATGACGCACTTCAAGTAGACTTCTCATCTCAAGTCCGATGTGCGATCGATATAATGTACTTGGAAAGCTTCTTCTTCGTCAAATATTAAATATAAAGAAGGCTTGAGCGTTGTGCACTACCTTTTCTACGGCTTTGTATGCGGTGTTGCCATTTTTCTAGATGTTTCGATTTAGCTCCAAGATATTTGGTAATTTATTCATACTGCTAGTAATATCATGGTATAGGTGTTGATAAAAAAATATTTTTTTGGCTTTCACAACTAATGCTATGTTCGATACTTTTTTTTTTATTCTATTCCAATGAATACTGACAAAAGTTGCAATCCTAATGCATATTCTGTGCTGATTTTGTTCTATCGAATGTTTTGAGCAAATTAATGAACTCAAAGGATATTTACGGCTAGAAGCATAGTCGTTTTTATTCTTCACAAAATACGATTTTTTATCTCGATATGTTAATTTGTATTATGGTGCAAATAGCTCTTTCAATCAATACAAATACAAATGATTGTAAAACAGAAGTATAAATTGTCCATTCCAATTTTCGGGAATGCAGATTTCAATCATAAGTTATAAGCTTTTGTGCATTTTTTGTACTTTGCCGATATAATTTATATCTTTGCACCAGCTATGGCTAGGAAACACATTCCGAATTTATTAACGTATTGGGTCATATGTATGTTGAAGTCGCGAACCATTACAGCAAACCCTGGAGGGAGTAAACAATCAGTAAGATCCACTCTCTTATGCTGGTTAGCCTCATGCTTGCAAGAGCTGAACGCTAGCACAGTAAGTGTTCGACTATTTCTTTTGAGCCCGGGTTCTTGCTGTTGCGAAGGAAACGGTTGTAGGGTAATCCGATTCTTTCGGCATGCACTCCTAAGAACCAGTGCCCTACTCAGACTGCCGTGTATGAATTTGCTTTGCTCATTCCTAAACGATCCCTGGTTTTATGTGGGTCATAGAATACCCAAACTGCCAAGTAATCCTATACGATCCTACAGTTCCCCCTCTCTTTAGCTTAAGAATAGAAAATTTTGGCAATTCTGCTTCTGATCTTCCTAAGCAAGCCGCATCTCTCCAGTTCATCCATTGTCTCATTTCCATAAATGTTCCATCAGATCCATATTAGAGTAAGCTCTTATAAATCAGAAATCGAGTCCAGTTCTCTGACCGAGGTAGAAGACTGTGCCTGAATAACCGCTTGGTCATCTGAGAAGAAATTCATCTGCATTTTCGTGGATGCATTCGGTTTTATGTATCTTAATGTCTCCTTTATTGCAAACGTTTCGGCCTGACAAACGCCTGCATGGTCCGGCAGGCGAAAGGATGGCTTTTGAATATACTGCTCAATGAAAATATCTGCTTCAACCCCTCCTTCCATCTTTGACCCGCTTGTAAGGCTGTTTGTAAGCCCTCCAATGGTCGGACCCATTCATAAGTCCAGTCCATGCATCTTGGGAATTTTGTATGTGCTTTTGGCAGGATCTCTTAGCAATTTAATCCTTAGTAAGGGTTGGCCACTAGGCCAGTCCCTATACGAGAGTATGGGTCGGACAATAGCTCTGCTGATCCAGTGTAAAATTTTTGGTTTTAAACCCCATCTATTGTCTAACAATCTTTTAGTTTCACAGAGAGTCTTCCTTGCACGCTCTTCGATATTCAGACTAGAGATAAGTTTGTAGTCCAGGATAACACCAAAATATTTCACTTTGTTTGACATACCCAGTTCCGATCTCGAAACTTTTATTTAGCGAAATCAAGCAATTCGGGGCAGGAATTCACCACCCTTACAGCCTGTTCTATGATCTCGCTTATAACGCAAAACTGGCCCGATACTAGTATTGGTCATCGTTGCTTTTACCAATTCAGTCATTGACTTTTTTCCTGTATATTTCAGAATACCGAAGTATTTTTCTGAGGTCTGTCGCCGCCGAATCGAATAGGATCGATTTTCCTGTCTAGATAATTTTTTCTTAAGGAATATTGGTGTATTCTCCAAACTTTGCCTTAATACCAGAGAACTTAACAATTTTGGATACAAACAGCCGTTAAGTAAATGGCATAATAAATCTTTTCAGGTTACATGCAACAATTCAACACAGCGTGTGTGGTGAATTTTATCAAATGTCAGTTCAAGACATTCGCTGAGTAGCAAACATTCAATACAGCGAGCACTGGAATGACCAGCACTCGACGGACTCATACAATTCCGATGGTCTAGTGCGTGGCAAGTTCCGATGCAGTGGCAAGCTTTTATGTAGAATTGTGAGAAGACGTATTCTGGTAGGTGGCGAAAGCGCATGATCTGTAGCGCGCATGCTCCAGAACTCTTCCAATCGTTGGCAGTGCGTGCCTTCCAGTGCCGGCCACCGAGCCCCGCATTGCAGGCATATCCTGCATCATTGACAGTACGAAGTATCGTAGTAAGTGTTGTCTAGGTTGGATGACGGATGGTTGAAGTTGCACAAATAAATTGTCATTGAGACAGCGATGTGGAAAGCTTCAGCAAATTGGAAATTGTTATGAATCTGAATGAGAGCGGCGCATATGCTCCGGCGAAAACAGAAACATAAATATTTTCATTGTCATTGGAAGTGGAAAGTGCATTTGCAATAATGAATATGCTGCATTTGTTTGATGGTAACAGCTTGAATGTAGGTGTATGTGTATTCATACATATATACATACATACATTCATATATACATATGTACATGTAAATATATGTATGTGCTCATCAATTGATAAACATACTCAGATACGTGAATGAATGTCGATATCAAATAAAGCTATAGTTTCCTTTACAACATTATCACTGGTTAATAGAAATTTCTCTGTTCGCATTCTTTGCAATTTGTTTATACAAAGAAGT
Organism: Anomoia purmunda; assembly: GCA_951828415.1. NCBI lineage: Eukaryota > Metazoa > Arthropoda > Insecta > Diptera > Tephritidae > Anomoia > Anomoia purmunda. The sequence continues at coordinate 56,976,298 of OX639993.1, forward strand.
GTGCAGGTACCAGAGGAAGCCATAACAATTGGATAATGTATCTTCGTTTTTGTGTTGTTGCAGCATTCCGACGCATCAGTCAATCAATCTGCTGCAAAATGTGTGATTGGCATTCGGATGGTGTGCGTACATTTGTATTTACATATATTCGCAATTACCCATTTAGTAGCGGAAATTACAAAATATTGAGGTGGTATGTTGATAGGAGCCATTGGAATTTTGATGTCGTATTATTATTAGGAATATATGGCGCATAATCAGAGACAAGTCAATGCCGGCTCTAAATGAAATGGAGCATACTTTAATTAAAAATGTACTTTATCTTAGTCGTAGTCGAGTTAGAGTCAGCTTTATAGTTGGAGTCAAATTATAGGGGTTTTTAATTTTATTTGAATTGTTTTAATTAGGTCAATCTTTTGACAACGAAATATTGCACGAATATGTTGGAATTTTATAATATTGCATTGGCGTGAAATCGAAATATGTACGGCAAAATAAGTACTAGGCTCTTTCATTGTAATGGGGGAATTTGTTATAAAAAAGTTTAGTGGAAACTTGGCATTTGGGTAGTCAGAGCGTTTAAATTATTATTTTGATTGAATAAGCGTGAATATGTCTTCTTTTGCAGAAATTGAAAGGGTCTTCGACATTATATAATATTCACGATTAATAAGTTTATCAAAAATATATATGCCGCCATTTATTTTCAAATAAATGTTTGCGACAGCTTATACGTTCCGAAAGTCCTTTTCTCGGTTACTCCAATTAACTTCACGTTTCTTGCCCCACATATGTAAATACAAAATATATTTGTTAACCTAAAATATTTTAAGTAATTTATTAATAAACTACTAATTTCAAGTACACAATAAGCTGGGTAAACGTCAAAACGGGTATTTGACAGTATTGAGGAAACAGGTAAAGAACAATCTAAGTTCGGGTGAAACCTAACTCTAAATACCGGGCGTACGTTTTTATTCCAAATAAGCAGTATAGTTGAGAACAACAAATCCAGTTATTACATAATATTCTTAATCATAAAACCATAAACGACCTTTATTTATTTAAATATAAACAAACAAAAATTGTAGAAGTTTTAATTTGCCTTACCCATTTTCCAAAATTTTGATGTTTAAACCTTTCTCTCGCTAATTAAATGCTTCGCCCCAAGTTTAAGCGAATTTTATACAATACATGATAAAATAAAATATTGAAATCTGGATTTCTTTTAATATGGCAGGTGCGCTTGGTTTCCATTTCTCACATTTCAAATAACTGTTATGTCGCTAAAATTCAGAATGCTATTAACGTATTTCAATTCGTAAATTCGAGATAACAGATATTTTTGGCCCTTGGTAAATTTCAAATAACTCGTTTATGGAATATAGACGCATTTCTTGGTGTTTCTTCCGCCGACAGGGTATACGAAGATGAATCGGGAATGATTTTCCGTAATTTCAGAGACATCCAAAACTAGAGATGTTGATCATATGTAGATATATATTCCTAAATAAATTGCGATCAAATTCAATCCGATCCCCAAAATGTAGATTTCGCATTTTTGTTTTTTTGTTCTCCGATGTAGTTAACTTTAAAATTAGTAGGGTGCTTAAACAATTTTGCTAATTCATTCATCTTTATCAAACGAATTTGTCGTTTGTTTTTATGAAACGGTATCAGCTTGAACGGCCGTTGCCTGGCGAATTGACCCACATTATACGCTCGATAAGAACTCGATTTCACTTAGCGCACAAAGATGTCAACAACTGTGAAGCCAATGGCCAGCAGCCAAGAACCAACAACCAGCAACCAACCACAACCATACGAGTATCGTTGAATGCGGCATTTCGATGCGTGCGAATAAAACCTTTGAGCCAATGTTCAACGCTTCAAAATGATTTCCTACCAACAACAAGGCATATCACAAATACAACAAATAAAAAGACGGTGCTAACAGTTCATTCACAATAGACTAATTTTCCAGTAGAACTGAAATAAAACAAAACAGAAAGGGATTGAATGAAAGAAACAACAGCGATATGCTAACTACTACTCGTACGATGTCTGAGGTTCGTGTAACAACAACAACACCGCGAAACGTCGACACATCAGTTAACCACCCACCAGCTGGGTGTGCCAATATTTTTTTTCTTGTACCGTTGTCCGAAATATTACAAATGAAAACTCTAACGCTGTCGTTGTCGGCATGTGCGTATGTTTGTTCGTACGGTTTGGTGGGTTTGGGGCAGCATGACTTTATTTTTAGTTGAGGCATCGTGGAAGTGTCTTTCATGGAATGACACTGGAAGTATTCAAAAGTTTTCCATCACAGGTTTTTGCAAAATCGAAATGAAATTAGTTTTCGATGAACTTCAAAAGCGTGTGAACATTTTGGCGAGCGTGCAACGCGAACACCAAACCTTAAGGTGTTGAGGGGGCTGATGTGTTAAGAATATAATTGAAAATAAAAATACAATTTTACATACTTACAAACAAACGTGTACGCAACAATAAATAAATATTAACGTAAAAACGTTTAACTAAACGTGCCAGTTTCCTGTTCAGCGCGCAGCCAATGCAAAGCTATGTATTATAGATTTTATTGCAAGCGCGTTGTATCGCGAAGCAAGTGAAAATATTTGGAAGATTTCTACAAAATAAAACTTTACTACAATATGTGTGAAAAATTTGTATTTTCAATGGTGATCAAATCAAATATGAAACGCAAATCAGTGAAAATTCGTTCATTTTCGATATGAAAAATGTAAAGCAAAGCGTTTTTAGTAAATGTCCTTGAGCTGACTGGCTTTGAGAAGGCAGCTCGTGGCGGGCAAAGTCACAAACGAAATGAGCAGGCCGAGCCTTACTTTTTACGCACAAAAGGTGTAAGTGCAGCCATACGGGAAAAATATGTCTGCATACTAAAATGAAACATATAAAATATACGCACTAAAATTTGTGTAAAAATACAAAATCAAGTGAAAGTTTGAAAGCCACAAAGCTTACAAAAAAAATACAACAATGTACTCTATGTAGCAAGGCTAGCAAAGTAAAATATTATTATATCTAAATTGCTTAAGAAAATAATGAAATAAAAAACAATAATTAATAAAAAATTAAAATTTTGTTTAAAGAAATGTAAGTGTTCTCATCAGCCGATAAATAAAAAATCGTATAAATATATGCTCTGCTACTGTGACTAAACAGAAAGGAAAATCAATGAAATCGATAGTTTTTTTTCTTTTTTTTTTGCATTACGCTCTAACTTCTTTTATATTGTTTACTATGGCATTGCCGAGTTCGTTGCGCCAAAGCCTACAGCTACTAAAAATAATTCGTACAACTCAGCTAAATAATTTTTTAAAATGCAAATACGCTCTGGCACTTTAATAGCTAATTCAATCGCTTTGATTCGGTTTAGATCTCCAAAATTATTGCTATTCTCTATTTGAAATCGAATTTTGTTTTCGAAAATTGACTTTGGCGGTTCCATATGCTTACCATCGTTCGTAGCGGAACTTTTCACCTTCCATTTCGTTCGTTCTCTCACGTTTGTTGTTGTTTTTTCAACTCCTACAACTGTTTGTCGGTATATGTCGTTGCTCCTTCGCTACTATTTTTTCTTGCCATTTCCTTCCACCCAACTGGATTTCACCCACTCCTTTATTTCCAGTTGCTGCATTTACGTCCTACGCCAGCTGGTATATTTAAACGCAAATACATAGCCACGTGTAAAAATAACTCACACGCATATGTATACTATACAGGCGCATTGGTCTAACAAGCGTGTTCGTATTGCACGCTTCGTTACTCTGTGCCCAAAACTAAGGTCGTCCGTATTCATCCATCACCCGCTGCCCAATTCTGCACCGCCCACGTTTGGCACATGCCATATGTCGATTTCATAAACTGCAAACCGTAAAAAAGTTGCTCGATCTTTCAAAGAAGTGAGACCAGCCTTTTTGGCTTGTCCTGTGCGTGTGTCTTGGCCATTATAGTGTAGTTTAGCTTTCAATGAGTTTCCTACGAGTATGGGTGCATGTCGATGTGTGTTCAGCGTAGTAGGTTCATTCTGTCACATTTGCCAACACTATTTTTAACGTTTATTTACGATATGGAAATGCCTGCATTTGACCTTTAATAATAATCTTAGATTCATATATGAAATTCACGAGTTGAGTAAAATAAAACTGTTTTGAAAATATATTTCTGCTAGTGCTGAATGTGTATACCTGTAAATTGCTTTAGAGGATTGAAGAAGCAAAAATATAAATACGATAGATTCTTTCTTTCAAAAATAAGACAAACAGCTAAGATGTGTATAAAAGCTCCAAGCAAAAATAAATACCCGTTTTGGCGTAAACATTTTTGTGAATGCCTTTAATTTATGCCTGGAAATCCGCAACTGTAAACAGAGTTACAGAGCGATATAACCGACTAATTTTTCGCTTCGATAAGTTTTTTCTACAGAAATCCAACACCATGGCGGAATATTGAAGAGGCCATTTCACACAGAGTTAACCGTTATCTAAAAAAAATTACATCAAATCAAACGGCTGTACGTAATGATCCCATTTCAGATTCGTTAAATATTGATCTCATAGAGCAGGATTAAGAGCCAAGATAATAGTCCGAGTAACCAGCCAAAATCAATCAGCCTTATTTCGTTAGCGGATGTTTCGTTGTGAAGAGAGTATTTAAAGGCTATGGAGAGAAGTAGTGGATGTTTATAAAAATATCGATTTATTTTGACTTTATACTGTGAACGACTCGTCTGCCTGAATACTTATTCTCCAGATACCTTATATCTCGATGAAAATGCTAGTCTTGTTATTCGCTAAAATCTTCAAAATTTAAATAACTGAAATTTACATATATGGCTATGGAGATAGTGCCATTTTATGTTCATATTGCAGCCTAAATTTTGGAAGTTAAGCAGAATTTCTTCAATTTGCCGACTTAATTCTTTCTAGAGTTTAACAAGGTTTGATCCATGATACATAGACTTGCTAGGCAAGCGTTTAACCACTGACCCCTATAACCGTTTGAAAATTGATTGTTTTCTCATTGTCCCTATATCCAACCAATAATTGATAAACAATTTCATTTCATTCTCCTAAAATGTACTTTTGATGAACTTTTGTAGGCCTGTATAACAGTCCTTAAAACGTGGGCCGTATTGCTCATACTACTGACCCTGGTACGCCCATAACTTATACGTTGCATTGACTCTCATCGATTCATCACCCCACTTAATCTCTCTCTCTCTCTCTGAATCCGGTGTCATGAAGTCGCTTTATTACTATACACCCTTGATCCGATTCGCTTTACTGTTTCACAATTCTAATAAATTTCTTCTTGTTCTTGAAGTAAAACTTCTTTACTGGGTCTAGTAAAAAATAAAATCTCAATTTTAAGCGCAGTGTTTTACCAGAAAAATCGTAAATGTCCTTGTATAGAAAACTATGTATTTTAAGCAGGACTGGTAGAATACATAATTGCTTCATCCATACGGCGTTGCCATATCTCAAGTAAAAGTAAACAAATAATATGGAGAAAAGAATGAGTAACTTTCCACTTTTCAGTGAGGATGGGGTTTTAATTTTTCTAAGAAGGAAACATTTGAATTATAGAAAGAGATCTACAAAATACTAAAGCCCACGACTCCTTACCCTCATTTCTAGAAAAGACTCAAGAACGTTGAAAATCGGTAAAACCACAGTAGCGGTACCACTGACGGAGCCACCTTCTATATTCAGTCCACTGTACGTTTTAAATGTATTTACAAAATCCAAAAGAGTTGCTTAATTTCTCTAATAATCATCTGAATCGGCCATCTTTGTGCTAATTGAATTCTGATACACAAAAGATTACGAGTAGTGGTATTCTTATAAAACGTCGTGGGTTCGCTTTAAAGCACTTTGCATATCATGGAATTATGACAATGAACATTTCATATTAAACCTTTTTCGTCTTAAGCATCCTTAGCTTCTTCATTGATTTCTCTATAAAATGAAATATGACTCTGTATACGGACGTTTGTGTCCCAGCTACCAATTGGATACAGTTATCCCATTTTTTGCTGTTCGACATCTTCAACCTTAATGCATCAGGTTTTTTCCAATAATTGCTGTCCGTGCCCGAAAGCTAAGTCGTTTCCGCAGTTTGCTTTGTAAGCCCGTTTATTATATAGTTTCCCTAGTGAAGGCCTTTCATGTGCCATTTCTTCCTCAAATATCGGTTACGAGTTCAGTAAATAGCCTTTCCAGAATTTATCGAAAAATGGTGATTTGTAAAAAGCTAGTTAAAATGATTTTATTTTTAAATATGCCTTATTTGGTGATAAAACTAAACAGAATAGCAATAAAATAATACATACAAGCATAGTAACGGGAGACATTAACGAAATCAGAACTTAAATAGAAAAATGCTATTTCGTCAATTAGATGTTTAAAGTTATAACTACTATATTACTCTCTAAACGAGGTCACCCAGATCTCTCAGGAGCAGTATAATTGTACATATTTTCTGATATTAATGCGGATTTTTTTTTTTAAATAAATGGATTTATGTTTAACATTTTACTTTTCGTTTCACTTCGATCACGTTGGTGCCATCCAAATAACGCGATTGCTTTATGCCCGCAATGCACCAGAAATTTCTTACCAGCCATTTCTTCAGACAGAAAATAGTTGAAAGGGGCTAAATCTTAGGAATATATAACGTTCGTTTTGTCTTCTTATAAGGAATCCACGCTTTCTTGGAGGTTGAAGGATTGAGTTTGTTATCAGGCAACATAAAATATAAACGTTAGGATATAACTCTTGCTAGCGAAAAATTGTCTAATAAATGTTATCGAGCATTGGAGTTTTGCGGTAAAACTTATAGCTTTTATGCTTCTGCTTTTAACTTTAAATTTCACTCTCCTGCTAAGCTCAAAAGTGAAGTATCACCTATTTCAGTAGGATATTGGGTGTAACAAAAACAAATACTACGAAATGAAAGATCTTTTATCCTCGGTATAGCAAATATTAGCAAAATAACCGGCTAAATCCCACACAAATTCATCCATTAGAAAAACTTGCAAATCGCAACAAACTAATTGAGCTTTCGGCAAATCATTGATATTCCTCTTAACGCACTTCTGATTTTCAAGAAGTTCTTGTTCTATTGTTACTGTTGATGGCGAAGGAACAAGAACAAGTGCTACTTATTTTCTTGAAATTTTTGAAATTTCAATTTATAAACCTTATATGGAAAGCGATTTCATTGCATAGCTTTTTTAAACGCGCAAACCATATATTTAAATAAAAACGACATTTTTCGAAATTTCTAAACATTCCTGACAAATTAATGAAATAGTAAGCTACGTTTTTATAAAAAAAGAGAGTTTTTCGGAAAAAAATTCACCACAAACATAAATAATACCGAATTTGTGCAAAAAAAGTGGGATACAGTGTGCAGTAAAAGTTAGTAATAACACTACTACTAATCCACATATGTATATCGAAATCAAAAAAAAAAAAACGCCTACAAAATGAACATCCTTAATTAAAAAGTAAAAATAATATGATGTGTGTATGGGAAAAATAATATAAAAACTTTGGATTTATAAAAAGAAAGGTAGGTTGAATAAACAAAAATCTGAGATGAATATTTAAAATGGAAGTTAATATATTAACCAAGAAAAATTCCGATATGAATTAAATTTATCTGCTACATACAGTGTTTTGTTGTTTTCCAACACAAGCATCCATAGAAAAGAGCTTATGCCTGCCATTGAAAACGAGAAGAGAACACGCTTACTTTGCATTGCTGTAAACGCCTCAATGCCAGAATTGCACAAACTACAAATACAACACTGAGTAAAAATTACAGTACATAAATCACAAAAAAAAAGAAGGAACAACATAACATAGGAGAACAAATGAATGCCTAAATAATCACTTATTTTGTGTATTTGTTGGCATTAATGCTACATCAAAAAATATACATACATAGATAAATATCTAATATAAATACATACATACATACATATATAACAAACAGAAAAATACACTAAACCAGCTAAAATTAATACCAAATGCAAATGAAATAAATCAATAGCAAAATCAAGACACAAAAACTGAATTCACAAAAAATATTCTATGCATTCATGTTTTCATAAAAGTATTCCTATACTTATAAACTTATTTTATATTTACCGTAGTTGAGCGCGGTTAAAATGTGATGTGTGTTAATATGTATGCAATGACGAGTATATGTTCTTATAGCCACACATACAAATCATTTGAAACAGATTCATCAATATGATGCACTACAATGAGATACATATGTACATGTATATGTATATAATAAATACCTATGACTCACAATTCCTCAAAATAAATTAATATTAAAGAATCACTAAAATAATTGTTAACCTATGTATGTAGAAGTACCTACGTCATAATTAATAAATGCTATCAGACATTTTTTTATATTTTTAACTTTCCTTTAGAGCGACGGTTAGTAGAAACAATCAAGGTGAATTTTCATTTTTGATCCGCAAACAGTTGCATAAATTAAAAAAAAAATTGTATAAGAAATAAGTAAATGATTTATTTCATAAATGATACAAAGCCCATTGTTGTGAGAGGCACACCCATACAGCATGTCATTTCATAGCTCCATAGCAATACATTTGATTTAATATCTAATTGGGTATTGCTCGTAGTCGTTTCCATTTCATATCAGATACTATGACATTAAATTTTCATGTAAAGATAATTTCACTATATTCAAATATTCATTCCTTCATATTCTCTGACAAACTTATTCCTTGTTTTACTCTATTTTTTTTTTTTTTTGTTAGAGCGCAAATTATGCTAGCGCGGTTCTTCCCTACACCATTCGTGCTCTAATATTCACTTGTTATCGTTTTATCTGTAGCCGCCATATATCGCCATATGATTTTTTTTTAGTTCAGTTACACTGTATGACAACCCCAAAAGGGGCCGAAGAATATTTTTCTATAACATTTTAATCCTCTGACGACTTTCCTGAGCGGTTTCTTGAAGTAAGATTTAAAACTGCATTTTTAAGTGGGAGCTAATAGGTTAAAATTCTTTACGAAATTATATCCCTTGAAAGTTTACTGTACATGGCTTAATCTTTCAATTTGGTCAGATATATACTGTAACCATTTTTTACCACTTTTTTTAATAACTCAGGTCGGGACATGAATATTTTAGTATTCCGTAACTTTTATAAAACCCAGTTGATGATTTAATCTTAGATAGATGTACTCTCAGAAAATAGTAAATAAACCTCGCCCGTCTTCGGTTGTCTTAAAGCTGTCGTACAGTGTTATTGCATCGATTAGGTTTTGAATCGACTATTTTTTCCTCATGTCCATTTTTGTGAAGCACGAACTACGAGTAAAACTTAATTTATTTCCGTCTAAAAATTATGTAGTTCTTTAAGTTTAGATTAAGAGCTAGTTTAGATCTTCCCCAGGTTAGTCTGAATTTTTTCAATGTGATTGTAGCTGCGGAATGCTATCTTGGAATTTTTTTAATATTTTCCTCTTGGCTCTTTTTGTTAAGAAAACGCAATTTTACGCTGAAAACGTTTTCTGGATTGAGGACAATTCACCAACAAATTATGAAGAATGAAAATAAAGTGACACGAATGGAATGCTTTGGAGAAAAAACTTTTCATTGTAGGTTTTTATTCATTCGGAGGAAACATTGGGATAAAAAAATCTTTACTCTGATCGAGCGATGAGGTTTTTCTGTATGTAAAACGAAGATGATGGGAAAATATAGATTTGACTCGTAAGATAGCAGAAGAAATAAATTTTAGTGAAATTTCGAAGCATCGATTTGATTATCTTATTTTGGGAAAATTGGTGAGGTTAACAAGAGATATGTTGGAGCGGTAGCTAGATTCAAATACTGACGCGTCGAGGAAAAATAAGAAACGTTAAGAACATTTTGAATGATAATGAATGAAAATTAGTTTAATGGATATCAAGTTTTAATGGATGATTTAACATTACAGTTCTTCGATTGTGACCTTTCCCACGACTGAATCAGACAGTTCTTTGTTGATTTCCAGAGACGTACAATTAAATGTTTGCCTATTAAACGCTTGAAATATTTATCATTAATGTACAACTCACTCTTCTGGTTCCTATGAATTATCTTTCTCGCGTATAACCTTTAAACCCTTGAAAAGGGTCGCTAAAGATGATTCGAATTGTCTAGTTTTTATATGTACGTATTATAATTTTCCAATTATCATATATTATTTTACGATTTGAAATTTATTTCAAGTGAAGATTTATGTAACATGAGCAACTGTCATTATTCATCAAACGCTACTAACGGACTATGCGACTAATCGAACAGTCGGATAGTCTATTTTCATCAAAAACTGTAGTAAGCAAATAACAAGTATTTGAAAAAAATAATATGTTTGAAATTTATTGAGCATTGTTTTTTAAGGGCACCCATGTGTTACCAAAGGAATTATTCACTTTTTTAGTTTTTATCCCAGCAAGGGTACTATTTGTTCACTCAACGGTTGTTTTGGGGAAAATTTTCCAATAAATAAGGACGCTTTGAAAAAAAGAGACTTATGAGGGGTAGTAGAGTGGGGTCCCCTTTGTCAAATTTAACATCACTTTTTCCATTTGTAGTTGAATTGGACGAACAATATAACAAACCCTTCTCCGGTGGCGGTCCTCGGCCGAACTCCAAAAAAATAACCCTCGGTTACCTCATCCACAGTATTTTAGTGCAAAACACCTTTCCGCGTTGGCGGCCTTCGACCATGGTTGGTCCAACACCGGCTACGCCATCGTTAAAAAAAAATAACCCTGGTCGGTCTACTCCTGCTACGCCACCCAAAGTATTGTTTGCGTAGAAGACCCTTCGGTATTTTTTACAAAAAAGTGCATATTCCAAAAGTAATTTCTTAAGAAATTAATGTTCGAAAATAACAAAGTTAAACGAACTTAAAAACATTATTAATGTAAAACCGCTGAGAGTCAGTATGAATATATTTGAAGTTTGATAACAATATATGTATGTACAAAATTTCCAATTTCCAAGTTGAATATTTTAAATTGTTTATTTTTAATTTTTCTTTTATTTGACGTTTGCTTTGCTCTCAATAATAACACTATAATGTTCGCAAACTTCAAAAAAAAATGATGGCCGACGAATTAAGCGAACGGTTTTACCATATAATGTTTGTATTGTGTGATTAAAAATAACTATTTAAATTTTGAATTGTCTGGCATCACAAGTAGTGAAGTATCGCGGCCATCTTTCAGTAGTTGTCCGTTCTTGCACCCCATAACTCGAGTAAATACTGAGATATCTTAACTAAACATCGTATTGGATTGAGAGTAATGTATTTGCAGAAAAACTTAAAAAAAATTGGCCTGATACTGCCCACTTTAGAGCAGATATATCTCCGAAACTACCTACCAAACTGGACCTCATTTAGGGGTTTACTCATTTTAGGTTTTAATTAAATAAGCATAATTTCGAAAATTATAGAAATCGGAAAAACCAATTTCATCGCGCAAATAACGATAATTTACAAAAATTAAGAAATGTCATGTTTTAATAACTAATAATATTAATAACTATTAATTTTGCATCCTACATTTTGTGGTATACGCCTAGATGCTGCACCGCAAACTGTGCTACCAACAGTTTTACGACTACTCCGAATGGCAGACGATTGTGGGAGAATTTTTTTACTATAGCAGAAATAGTGTCAGAAGTAACTTTTGATACTATTTACCCAGACCGAGATTTGAACTCGGCTATGGCGACCGTGCTATGATATTCCATAAATGGAGAGACCTGACACTTTTACCTGCGGAGGTTGGTTAGTATATGAAAATACTTTATCTCCACCAATCGGTGCTTCAAATCCCGGTCAAATTGGCATCATCAATTTTGCTGAACAGTTTTAACTTTTTATTAAAAAAAAAATTAAATTCCATTATTCTGGTCACATTGATGGTTAGTAACATTTCGTAAAATAAACAACGCACAAATGTATGTGTGTATATATGTACTGTATATCCACCTATATTTTCATACATATATCCATCTGAATACTTATTGGGTTCAATCGACCATTCATTTGCGGGGTAAAAGCAAATTACACGTTGTATATAATTGATTTTTGCATTTGTAAATTGCCTAAGGTTACACGCACAGCCGATGTTCAATGTTGTGACCATCGCATAGCGTTCGTCTTAAGACAACAGTTGCTGCCCCCACCCACATTCGTAATAATTGAGATATGTACATACATGCATTCATATGTATGCACCTACATATGTACATGTATTAGGGAAGAAGGTCCACTTGGAAAAGAGTGCTCTTGCCATGGCATTAAAAGTGTGTCACAACAACAGCAATAAGAGTAGAAATAACTACAAAGAGTCAAGTGCATACCTATGAATATCCATACGTACATACATACATATGTATGTATTGCCATATGTTTCTATGCTTGGCGAGGTTACAGTGAAAATGCTAAATCGACGAAGGAGCACAAAAAAGAAAATACGCAGAAAAGTGTATAGGTAAACGAAATTGCAATTTTTATTTGAAAAAAAAATTGTTATAGTCAAACTAAAACACCCTGCAAGAAAATCGATACGCGATAGTTTGACTAGACTCTAAGGTAACTGGATAATTTTCACAGATCTGTTCTGATCTAGTTTCTCTAAGCAGCTAAATTAGCTAAATTTGCAAAATATGTCAATAAGTAACGAAACTGCTATGACCAGAACTTCAGTACCTAATCCTAAATACGAATCTTATAAATGAGATAGTTTGTGAGTGAGTGTGCGTGTGTGTATGTTTGTTACCTTTTCACGACCAAATGGTCTAATAGATCTATATTAAATTTGACTTGTACATAAATATCGTATAAGCTTGGTTAACGTATAGAGTACTAATAGAATATAACGGTATAGTCCTTTTGTAAAGTTTACCATATAAACAGTATTGCTAAATTCAATTAAATTAATGAGTGATATAAAATAATAGGATATATTTGTTAAACAAAAAGGTTTCGTACGGAGGTTAATTTCAAAAATGGCAAACACTTGCCCCCTGTGTAAAGGTAAATTATTTTAAATTTATTAATCAAATAAATTCCATAATATGAGTATCAAACTAAATTATTTGAGAAAGCTTAATGTCAAAACTATTTTTGTAGAGGGTTACCGCTTGTTTAAAAACTTTTCGGAGCGGGTTGTCATCGGCTTAGACAACTAATTTATTATTAGTTATTATGTTATAGGAAATATTACAGTGTGGGATTTGGCTAAAAGTAGACTTAAAAATACGTAGTCATAAAAAGTAAGTTAAGAGTATTGGTATCTATTTAAAATATGAATGCCGTGCGAGTGAGGACTGTTTAAAAGCGAGTACATACATATATGTAAATAAACTATATAGTTTACTAAAATTCCGATAACAAACCGACTTCAAGTTAGACAAACGATTCATGTTGCGAAACTTACTGCCATTTGCATTCACTAATTCATAGTGTTTTATGACCATTTGGTTCAAATAAAAGAAAATTTAGTGGCTTTGTTTTATACCAGTAATAGAAGGAGCATAATTTTGATATAGCGAACATTTATATAAACCAATTAATGTTGAAAAGGGATCCAGCAATTTTTTTATCTGTTCATTTGCGACGGCATCTAGCCATTTATTTGGTTAGTTTTAAATTAACGAAACCTATGCGCAAACAATTCAAAGTGTAAAGCTAACAAAAATAACTGTCAATCTTGAAGTCTTGGTTCTCCATTACAAACAGAAACACAAACAACGCACAAAACATGAAAAAGCGCAAGACCTTAAGCTGCAATGTAACGTCTCAAACATAAACAGAATGTAGAATGAACTCCGAATCGAATGATCGAATGTGTTTTTTGTCGGATGTACCCCTGACACAGTTTTTGTTGACTTTGGTCACGACATAAAAATAACGAGAACAAAATCGAAGTCAAAAAGCAACCAAGAATAGAAAACCCCACACTACTGCAACTTTGTATTGCTTTTCCTCCAGCGCTGGTGCCACATTATGCGAAGTACTACTACAACTAAAATAATATACATAATACTCGTACAAATCCTACAACTAACAAAGAAAATAACATACACGTGCACTCTTTTCTTTTGGTTCTGTGTATCACGTGCATTTGTATGTCATAGATATGCACATACATACATGCATACATACATATGTACATATGTGGGCAGGTGCATAGTGGTTCAAGAAAAATGCAAACAAAATACAAAATATAACTCAAAAGAATTTCGTTGAACTTATAGCGAAAGCAAAGCAATCGCATGTCACAAATCACCTCAAGATAGCCGCAAGTGTGCGTGTGGAAAAAGAGGAAACTGCAGGACGCCACGCAACACAAGCGAAGGCACAAAAAAAAATCGATAATGAAATTTCATTTGCACGACAAACGAGAAAACTGAATCACAACAGTCGTTTAAACTGCTCCTCTCTTACATATCGACCGGATGGAAACATTTGTTAGTTATAGAGGAGTGTATAGCGTAGTGTCTAAAAAGTTCATCACTTTTTTTTTTTAACTTTTATAAAACGATCTCATACACTATACATTTTATTGATTTTAATGAAATTTAGTATATTGTATTATATGCCGAGCATATTGAAATATTTATTTCCTGTCGGAAAAACAGAAGACTAGAATGAAGACCATTTTTTACTTTTCGACTTAAAAAAAAATGTTAATACTGACAATATATAGTGGGATTTATATAAATATTAGGAAAATAAAATATGTATCTGAAAATTAGGTGTTATATAATCTAGAAAAATAATTTTAACTTTGAAAGTTTTACAACAAAACAGCGCATCTGCGGAGGGAAAATATGTTAAGATGAGTTCAATAAAAACCAGTTACCTAACCGAAATAGACTTAATGTTAACACAGTTAGTTACATAATGTTTGCGAAAATTAATTAAAAAAGATTGAGCCGGCTGGGTTAGAATCCTGGCCGGGGCAAGTAATATCAAAAATAATAGTAACGTTTTTTCTAATAGTGGTCGGCCTTCGGCAGGCAATGGCAAACCTCCGAGTGCATTTCTGCCATGAAAAAACTTCTCACAAAAATCATTTGCCGCTCGGAGGCGGCGTTAAGCTAAAGGTCCCTCAATTCGTGATACAACATCAAGACGCACACCACAAATTGTAGGAGAAGTTCGACCAAACATCAAGCTGCGATGTAAGCGCCAAATTTTTATTATACATGTCTAAATTAAAACATAAAATTATTCGGAACCAATATATACACGTAGTAAAATAAAAACCTGACGCAGTAATAAGACAGTTTTTTAATTCCCTTACTTAAAATTTTATGGGCAATATTAGAAAATGATTTTTATAAAAAATAAATAAAATAATTGTTTCTACAATTTTTCGCCAAATCCTACTGCGTTTTGACTCTTAGAGGGTGAGGACATTGGTTCACACACGTGTTTGCTTGAGCTGATGTGTGGGAGCTTGCATTTTCATGGTAGAGAATCCATCTACTGCGATTGGTTTCTTTTATTTTTTTTCGAACACTAATGGAATATCCATTTGGTCTTGGTTCGATATTTTCGAGCACAGCAGCCGTTCTTGTGTAACCTTAACGAAATCCGTTCTGAAGCGAAGGGCGACTCCGATTGACTTTGAAAACCCCCTGAGATGGCCTTCCTCAAATAGCATTCATATCACAAAACATTCTGATCACGTTTAGCATTAAAAGTGTGAAACTTTTTGTTAACAATGTCAGATTGCACATACTTGCATTAGCGTTGCCATATCTCAGCATTTAAGAAGCAAGCCTCGGCATAAGTTGTGCAAATTGGAGTGAAACCAAACGTTTTCATCCACAACATCCCTGGCAATGAAAAAGAAAGATTTGCAGAATTCACTTCACTAATTTATTAGGTTGAAATTAATATTTCAATGCATACAAATTTTGATAACTGTAATTAATTCGTCGGCCGTTCTAGCGTGCAGGTGCATCCCCCGACATCAAAATATTATGAAAATGGTTTTCTCCTTATAGCAGTGGCTCCAAAACATAATGTACCAAAAAATTAATAAGAGTTCGCCGAAATATCGAGCTATACGCCAATTTCGAAGAAAAATATGAACGAAACTTTCAGACCGAATTTTCTTAATGTAGAAAAGTCGATTTTGCAGAAGAACACAATTTGCCTCACTCTGACGTCGACGTTGTTTTCAGAATGAAAAAGGATTTTTTTCGGGCTTAAAATTAGATTTGTCCAAGCTTAACAGTCCGGGCTTTGATTTAAAGATACAGTCCAGGGTAATAAAAAAGGGATGAAATTTTGTTATGATATCATCACTGGAAAGCATTTGCAGGCGTCTTACCGAGTTGCTTATTAAAACTTTTCAAAATTCTTTGTCACTCATCCTTAGATTCGTTCTAGGCAAAGTGATTTCCAAGCGCCGTGCTTTGCACCCGCCCCTCTCCAAATAACTTGTTCCAACCACTTGAGTTTTTGGTATCCTCTTTTACTGCATACAAGTGTAAATAAGGTTCCATTACCTAACAGAGAATAATCTCTTTTAATGTGATATGTAAATGAGAACTCTAATGCTTGCTAATTAAATTTTTTAGGCAAACACTCATTCCGCTCCAAGATTAATTAACACGATATATAATTCTCGGTGATTAGAAATCGGTCCAAATTAGTTATGTTTGTGAATAAAATAAAGGCAAGATACGATTATTTACTATGTACTAAAGAAAAAACTAAAAAATTGTCAGAAAATATATGTATATTATAATAATGCGCTTCGTTTGGCGATTATAATGAAACGAATTCAAAACCAAAAACGCCATTGAAAGATGAGCAAGGTTTAAATGGTTTCAAAATTGAGTAAAACTTACAAGGTTACCACCTATTTTATTGTAAGATTAGTATAGTTTTATTTAAACCAAAGCTTGCAGAGAATATTTTAATCGGGCAAGGTTACCACCTACTAATATAGTTAAAATAAATATATATTTTGTGGGTAAATCACAGCAACTTGGACATCAAACGAAAGGCTATTAAGAATTCATTTGCCACAATGCGTTATTGAAGAGGATTATGATTTTTAAAAAGTTAAAGTATATACAATTTTTTTAAAGTAAAACAAAAGAACAAAAAAGTTAAAAACAAAGAGATTAAAGTGCTTATAGAAATTAATTTATCTACGATATAATTTGAATACAACGAGTACCTTGGTTGCATAAAATAAAGCACTATGAGCACGAAACGAAAGCTTTTAGTAATTAGTTTTGCCCTGATGTGTTTCTGAACAGGCATGCCATCTATTATACTAGTAAAGTAATAAAATATTTCTGTAAGATATGTAACTAAAAAATTTAATCAAAGAATCATTGTGGGTACCAAAAAGCGCCTTCTTAAATTTTATATGCCGTGTTTTGTTGTTTCAAAGTAGGTATGTTGAAAATTACAATTATAATCGTGGTGCAAAAATTTCCATAGTTGTGTATAGGTTTCGTTGTTTCAAGCTTTAAATTTTAGTGGTTTGCTTTTGTGGTATGCTAATAGTGACTACGTTGAATTTTGTTTTTGGTTTTGACATGGAGAGGATGTTATTTTCTTCCACTTTCACCCTACATTACCCTTACAAACGGAAGCTTGGAGACCAGGCGCTAGTTTCTTATCAGCACACATAATTTTTCTTTTGTACTTAGTTTTTATCAGCCATTTTGCAAAATATCCAAATAATCGATATGATGTTTCCGGTCGACTATTTTGATATCGATTATTTTAGATTTTTAGATTAGATTTTTCTTTTGTCGATATCGCAACTCTTATGAGGAGATAGCTTCCAGAATAAGGAGGTTTAATAAATAAGTTAGTCGCAAAGTGACATATGGCCCAGGATTACTGAAACCATTTCATTGAACGTGCCTAATTACGCACTTCCTTGCGCACAAATCTAAAAATAATACACATTTCCCTAATGATAGATGCGTTTACTGTGTACTAGCGTTATTTTTGGAATTAACGCACATAATGCTTTGTTTATTTTTAATTTTGACTCAAAGCGGTCAATACGTACTGCTATAAAAGGAGATAGGTGACGTTCGTGAATGAGCTTTTGAGAGAAAATGTCTTGATTCCTTTGCTTGTAAATTTGGCAACGGTTTTACAGAAAATACAAATTTTTCGCTTGCCAGAACGCCAATCGTAAATCATTCGAAAAGTAGGCGATAAAAATATCACTAATATTGGCGAGCAAATACATTTTAAAATTACTGTAGGCCAACCATCCATAAACTATGTACATATATACACAAAGTAGTACAACCAAAATCGCATATGTATTTGCGATGTATATAAAATGCGGCAACGCATTGTTAGCGAAGCATGAAATCAGCGAAGGAAAGGTCAGGACTTGGTACACATTCAAACACACCGGAGAGTTTTGACATACATACATAAGCCCTGACATAGTCATGCACACACTTGCACACGTACATACACGTACGTACATACATAGGTACTCATGAAACCTTTCCATTGTATGCCTAACCGTCCCAAAGGCGTTACAGCTCTAACGCCTTTGTCTTTACCTCTGCCTCATGTCTCGTTTTCTTCTCTGGACATCCTATGCGTATGAGTTATATGTAGCTGTGCAACATTGCATTTTTTACAATTTGTAGGACAAACAATTTTTCTCTCTTGACCCAAACTTAACTTCCTAGCTACTATTCTGATTTTAAAGAGAACGTCTATTCCACTGAATCTATATACATTCGTTCATTTAATCGCGAAAAGGAGGTGCTGCTTGGTATTGGAGGGCATTGGTGTCGATATAGTCAAAACTGTGTCACAATTACTCTCACTCTTATTGCTGTTATTATGCGCGCAAAGTGCAAAAAAATTATTTCAATAAATTTTTTGTTCACTCAAAGCGTTCGTTTTTCGATGCTTCAACGCCTTCAGACAGCAGCGCTTCAGCCTTTGGCTGCACTTTGACCAATAGCTCAGTCAGTGAGTCTATCAATTTAAACAGTCATCCGTCTGTCCATTACAAAGTATTCGGAATTTTCTATTTACGCTATTAAATTTTAAAATGGTTGACTTTACGTCTGCTTCAGCGTAATAAAAATGCATTCACTTTTTGACGTGTGAGTGTGTGTGTGTGTGTGTGTGAGTGACGTGTCTATGTTTGCGCGCGAGTGGGTGTTTTCTGCAAGGGCGTTTAATATTTATGTTCCTCTGCCTACAAGCGCCAATTTATTTAGCCCGTTGTGTGGGTGCGTATGGTCATTTAAATTAAATTTCTCATGGTAAGTGCCCACACAAAGTTAAATGGATTAATGTGAGACTCCTCTGTTTCCTCGCGACGAGGCGAGCATACGTCTATGTATAGTATATATGTATATACATATATATATCGGGTGTTTTTTTTAAAGGTTTGTTTTTCGAATAGAGATAAAACTGGCATTTTGTGGTCAAATCTGGCAACTCTAATGTCATTTATGTTCAGTTTGGTTTGCCATTTCATCATGAACAGGTTGACAAAAGAACAACGCTTGCAAATCGTGCAAATTTATTTCGAAAATAATGGTTCAGTTCGCGAAGTTTACCGCGAGCTCCGTCAATTTTATGGTCGACATAATCGTCCATCAGAGCAATTAATTCGGTTAACCATGGATCGTTTTCGCACTACGTTTACTCTATGTGATAATACGCATCCGCAGAGACGTCGAACAGTGCGCACCGAAGAAACAATTGCCGCTGTAGAGCAAAGTGTTGAAGAGGACCCGAATGAATCGATTCGCCACCGTGCACAGCAATTGGAGCTTTGTCCATCAACTTTATGGAAGATTTTGCGCAAAGATCTTGGCTTGCGACCTTACAAGATCCAGCTTGTGCAAGAATTAAAGCCGCGAGACCATGCAATGCGTCGTGATTTTGGTGTATGGGCCGAAAATGAGATTGATCTCGATGCTGATTTTCATCGCAAAAATTTTGTTCAGTGATGAGGCTCATTTTTGGTTGAATGGCTACGTCAACAAGCAAAATTGCCGCATTTGGAGTGAAGAGAATCCACATGAGACCCTTGAAACGCCATTACATCCACAAAAACTGACTGTTTGGTGTGCTCTATGGGCTGGTGGAGTCATTGGGCCATACTTCTTCCGCAATAATGCTGGAGAGGCAGTTACCGTTAATGGAGACCGGTATAGAGCCATGATAACCGACTATTTTGTTCCCGAATTGGATGGCATGAATGTGGATGAGTTGTAGTTCCAACAAGACGGCGCTACATGCCACACAGCGCACGTCACAATCGACTTATTGAAGGAAACATTCGATGAGCGCATAATTTCGCGGAATGGACCTGTAAATTGGCCACCAAGATCGTGTGATTTGACACCATTGGATTATTTTCTTTGGGGATATGTGAAGTCGCTCGTCTACGCCAACAAACCAGAAACGTTAGGGGAATTGGAAGCCAACATTCGTGGCGTTATTGCCGACATACGGCCCCATATGCTCGAAAAAGTGGTTGAAAATTGGACCTGTAGAATTGGCTTTATTCGAGCCAGCCGCGGCGGCCACATGCCCGAAATCATATTTAAACATTAATGGCATAAAATTATCCTTCCAATAAAGCCAAATTGATGGACCTTAAAACGATTTTCTTGTGTTTTATTTCAATTCGAAGTTCTATACCCCTAAAAAAAACACCCGATACTATAATGTAATGCATATTACGCGTGTACTATAAGTGCATACATACATATATATCCAAACATATATGTATGCATATGTGTATGTGTATATATAAATTAAATTTGCTGTTACAATAATAATTCTGTATGGAAGAAATTGAAATGCAAATTATGCCTTTCAAATTAAATTCACTTAAAACAAACCTCAGATCCAATGTGGTTATAACTGGAACTGTGCAATTTCTACACAATTCGGTCGCAAAAGGAGCACATGTAAATCGTTCAAGGAAAAAACTTTCTATGACCGGTTTGTCTCCAAACCGAATATGAGAAGGTATGACGGAAAATCGTTCCTATATGTATCACAAATCTTTTTTTTTTGTGGCTTTCAGAAAGAATATTCGGAAAAATATTTTATTGTTGACTCTGAGCATTTGAGCTTCGTTCAACGATTTTGTTTGTCCCAAGAGACAGTGTTCTATGTGGTTGGCGTACTAGCTGAAAGTAACGGTAATCACACAACTTGCATTCCGCCAATTTTAAGATTATAAACGACTTTAGGATTTCTTATGGAAAGAAGTTGGGGCAGTTGCTGACCAAAAATGTCTCCCTGATTTTGGGGGCTCAAATTTCCCTTTCAAAAATAGTGACTTTTACCATTAAGTATTTTGAAATTATATTGAGTACCGTTTGGATTTAATGGAACGTCGGGAATGCCAATAAAAGAGCAGTAACTAGAGAATCTCGGCCGAAGGTGAACCAAACCCGAAACGTTCAAGGTCTAAAAAAGTAAATAATACTAGTTTACACGAAAAAATACGTCACTATAAAAGCGTTTTTCTTTTAACTAATTTTGGGTCGCTGAACATGAAAATCAGTTTCATTTATTTTTCCAAAGAGTCGTGTTTGAGCTATAGGCAAATATAATTCGAAATAGTATTCCAATTCAAATAATTTTTTAGAATTGCTATTCGTACACAGTGACCTGAATCAGTGGATCCAAATCTATGTAAAATGTGATATCACATCCAGTAATCATTCCGTGAAATGCAAGCTTTTGGCAATTTTTACTGGAAAAGTGAATGTAGTAAGCATTTAAATTGGCAGCTTTTATTTAGTCTGTACTTACGCTCAACAATTTCGCTGTAAATTAATCTTTCACAAAAGTATTTTCTATTATTTTTTTACAAATTTTTCCAACTAAATAAAAAATTAATTAATTAAAAGCTACAAATGTGTGCCACCTCTTCGATAATTCGTGGCAAAGCTAAGAACTCACAAAACGAATTGGAAAAACCATCAAAATAATTTTGTCAGAGCGAGTTTTTATACTGTCGAACCTGTGTCCAAAATTTAGCTTTGGAATTTAAGTACGTTGTCCCATTGGTGGAAATGCAATTGTTTATATTTATTATATTTTCATACATACGTATGTGAAAATTTGATTTTCAATACAGGTAAACAAAATTTACAAATATTTTTTAAATTGTCGATATAACTAAGCATTTAGTATTTTCTGTATCTGTATCAGTTATTTTAGTTTCCATAAAGTCTTCAAAAGAGTAGTGGAAATAAGAAGCAGTGATTACTATTGGTAACAACCAACTGGATAACGGTGATTCTACAGAATGGTTTTCAAAAAGCTTATTTTCCTTTTGAACCTCTTGAAATATGGAACATAGGAACTTTAAACGATAATTTGTCTCTTCAAAATTAGTTAAGGAAAACAAACATGCATTCATCAGTTAAATTGAAAATTTCATCACAAATTTAACTTGCAATTAGCAAAAAAGGCAACAGGGGTAACGGAATTTGTGAAGCCTTTTCTTTGCACCAACACACCTTTTTTAAGCTCCAGTCTACTGATGTGGAATCCAACGATTGCAAACTTTCTTCACTACTAAAGGCTCAAGCAAAATCGTTTGTATATAAATTTTGCAAATGTTGAAGAAATGCCTCTATCACCCGGTATGTCAATCAATCTCAATTATTTATCGCACAGCAACGATCTTTGCTGCAACAACAGCAGTTGATGAATAACTTTCCCGGAATTCATCACTGTGACCGATGCGTCCGCGTCAAAATTCTGCAAACCAGTCATAAAGTATTATTTTGAAAGCAGGATCAAAATGTTCCAAGCTTTGTTTTCAAGTTAAGTCACATCTAAGATCACAAAAACTCAAATTTCTCGAAAATTTTCTCGATTTCCATTTTTGCACAAAATTGGCGGAATATGGTAATGTTGTTTATCTTAGCAAATGTCAATTTTTTATGTCATACTCATATAAAAAACGATGTCAAATGGTCGTTTCCGGCTGCCTTCAGGCTTACAAGAAACTGTACAATTTTTCTGGTCACAATAACTCAAATAAAAATCAACACATTTGCTACCATTTCTATTTTGTACTTGGGTTTTTTGGTTTCCCTTTCGCTTTTGGAACTCTTTTTGAGTCTTACACTTTGTCTATAGCAGAAACCCAGCCAAATGCTTGCCGGTTATGGGGAAAAATTGGAATAAAGCTACAAGGGGAATTAGATTATCTTAATTCAACATACTTGGTACAAACACAATCTAATTATATATTATTATATTACATAGGAATATATATTATATTACATGTATATATTATATTATACTATATATATTATATTATATTATGTTTTATATACTATATAATATGTTATACTGTTATATGTTATATGTTATATGAATAACTTCTTTTATTAAATATTTACGTATTTTTCTTTTACTACCCGAGAAAGTCAATAATATTTGCAAACAATAAAATCTTCAAAAATTGGAAAAATGTTGGAACCCAAAATAATACGATGTCGCGAAAAAACTGGATCCACTATCTCTATAGTTTGAAAGTGTACTTTCAGAGGATTTTCGAGTCATACCAATTTTCGTCCCTGGCCTGTCCTCAAAAGAGCCAAAATCGAATAACCTTAATAACTATTTTATTTATTACTCGCTTCAAAGGCTTTAATATCGGGAAAAAATAATGTTGAGTACTTAATTGTTACGCTTTCAAAGAAAGAAATCCATCGCTTACTGAAACGTCTAATTTTATAAAGCGTAAAGTAGTTTTAGGGAGGGTAAAAGTTAAGTTATATGATCTTAGTAGGAAACCTTGTTTCTTTCATATTGTGACCGAGCCGGTCTTCTCTACACAGCGCTAGTTCAATCAATTCTCTACTATGATATGGTATTCGACATTTATATTCCAAGAGAGACAAGTGGCACTACTTGATGGAGTTTAAAAACTGTCTATATTATAACGAACAAGAGTTGATCAGTTTTAGCGGGATTTACTCCTAAACCATTTTATCTCGTTCACTTGGTCTTATCGTTAGCACAATGCTCCATAGCTCGTCGACCACTCCACGTTCGTTTTTGAAGCTCTCCTTTCAGGATAGCGCTCTAGATAGGCTACCATTATCTGAAAAATATTACTATGTTGAGATAAGTCAACAATCTGTTCTGACAGTAAGTAGTGAACAATAAGTAACTAAAGGCTGACTCAAATCGATCATTAATTCCCAAACTATGACCGGCTGTGGGTAGAATCTTTCTTTGTCGATATACAATTCCAAAATTAACCTCCAGTCGGTGAGTACAATTTAATCGTTGAAAGTTAGATTTTGCACTTACCCTCTACTAGGCAGTTCTTGAGTCACCCAATGCCGCTATACTACCCCTCCTACCACCCCCTGCACCCGGGATGAGTACATTGCACTAAACTATGCTATATCGGATGATTCGCCTATGAGACGCAGAATTCGTGGGCATTGTGGCTCAATTTTGATCCACATATTCTTACTGTTTCTTTCATTACTCGTGCGATCCCGCGAAATTGTACTGTCCTCAGATATGATATCCGCATTTTGGCCTTTTATTAGTGCAGTGTAGCTTCGTCCTTCACAAAGGAGAGCGGTATCCACACTCCGAGACCAGAATAACCTCCAACTGTTCGTCGCACCAGTTTGTTAGGAAAACTTCTTGTTGTTGCATCTGGATTGGATTGGATTGGATTGGATTTCAGCAGTAGCACTCTCATTATCCTTTTCTCTAGAAGTAGCCATTTACCGTTCGAAATTTTTTCTTTTCGATAATTGCTTCGGCTAAAGAGCACAAAGTCGATCAAACTTTCATCCGCTTCTACTCTGTCATCTGCTTCTCTCCACGCCCTGTCACCCTAGGTGACGATAGATTCGTGGTCGCTGACTTCGTGGAAGTCGATGCCTTCGTAGCCCTCGTCTCGCGGCTGGCGAACGACTTTACACTCTTCAAAGTCAAGCCACTCTAGTCACCAAGAAAGTGGTCGCTTTTCGCATCTCCTTTATTGTTAGAATTCGCAGTAACAGCAGTTGCGATATTTTAGGTTTCTGCATAACGGAGTCGCTAATACCTCTGCACGTTGAGGGCTTGGTGTGAGGAAAACGGCATTTTGAAATCGGATTAAATTTTATCTTCATTGCTAAAACAACCCTGCTGTCATCGTTCATGAAACATGCGATTTGTTTAGTAGTATTTAAAAACGGAAAGTTGTTGTGCTGGCATATTTTGGTTGACATGTTTATATTTTTTAAAAATACTATATCAATTAAAACGTATTTGGGGTAACACTGTAATTTCTCATACATTTTCGTGTGGGTGCATATCAGGTTGGATATCATTTTACCAAGTTGACTCAACTCTTATATTTTTTCCTAGTTTGTGTTTTTCCTTTACATGTAATTTTGTATTCTTACTGGCGTTCTTTTTCTAGCCGGTTACAAAAAAAAAACGGGCCTAAAGGAAGGTTTTCATAATATAATACTTAAAAAAAATAAAATAGATTTCAAGAGCTTTATAAACTGACTTTTAAAATTTTCGATTTATAAATGCTCTTTATTTTCTATGAATTTGTGGTTATTAGTCTCAAAATACTAGTTATCTATGCCTTAGAAAAATTGTAACACTCATAATTATTTTCAAAAGATGCCAGTCACAAAATAATATATAACTTAAAAATTATAACTTTGCATCATATTAGGGAATATCAGCTTAATATCGAAATTATAAGGTTAAAGTATTCAGAGATTTAACTGTAGCCCAATTTTACTATAATACTCGTAAAAGTATAAGTATCAAGTGGCCTAAACTTATTGTTTTTCGGTGACAGCGTTTAGCAAGTTCCATACAAAAATAAATTTTGTTCATGCGTTATGTGGGAAAAAAACACCAGCACCGCCAGAAAAAAAAAAGAAAATAACAAAACTTAAAAAAAAATTTAGCCACTTAAAACTTGGGCTTTATAATATTTTATTTAATATATTACGATTTAATATTTTTTTAAATGTACACTAACATTTAAAGGTATTAGATATCACGGCTATCGGCCTTATTGACTTTTATATATATCAAATGAATAATAAACGCATAGGATTCTGCATACTCGAAAACTGTATAAAACTTCGAACCAACAATTTGATCACCGATGTTTTAAATTTTTTTGAATTTTTATAAATTTTTAGGAAGTTTTAAACTTTACCTTACCTGGTTTTTATTTCAGAATTATCTATATGTTTATAAAAAATAATTAAAATAAGTATGCATACATTATATTCTACATTTCGTTGGTGCATCGTAAAGTGCATTATAATAGTTTGTAGTGTATTTAGAAAATATTTAATGGAATTATAAATACGTCATATAATAATTTTATAAATATATAATAATAACAATAATAAAATTATTTACTTTATTTACTACAATAGATTTAATCTGAACATCATGATTATTCCCTAACCTATTTACTTTATTTAATTTACATTTATATTTTTATATACACTGCCATAGAACATGCATACATACATATGTACATATGCACACCATATACTTAGTAAATTGTTTTTGCAGCTAAGCCTTCAATAGAATCAACGCTTAGTATTTGCTTTTAAAAAGAAACTTGAACTCATTGAACCCAACAAATTCTCCACAATTTCAAAATCAAATAAATAGGTTAATATTTTTATTTCCTTAATTTTGTATACTTATCTAAATCGAATTTCAGTTTTTGTGAGAGTACAGTACTACTCAATTAAGTAACTGCAATTGTAGACAAAAAACATATGGGAAAACTGTAGTAGGTACTGAACTTAGCGCAAAAAATAACTTAACTTAATAAGATACTCATACACTAGCCAAATCGTGTCCGCCTCAATAGATGAGAAAATAATATGCACTTACTTCCATACTTATTTAATATATGAGCAACCAAAATATATACATATACATACATACATACCTTCTTGCTTCTATACAATTTTACAAGCAACAGCACACACACTCTTATACCAGCAACAACCATTTGCACGCTGCGCTATCCAACAAACCGGAAAATACTTGTACACCAAAACATCAAAGAATTTATAATCAGTCACTAAATAAATCAACTCAAAATACAAAACAAACACCAAAACGGTTTCGGCTCTTCGTTCTTTAATAACTTATTTTTAATTTAATTTCTTCCTTTCCTCTCTCTTTTTCCACACTCATAAAATGAATCGAATATCCCGGTGGGCACATCAACCCCCACCTCGCTGGCCCACTCTCGAATTTGTGACTCTGTATTTCCGCACCCTTTCAACAGCAGGTATTATTGGTGGCAGTGTTGTTGGCGGCATCGGTGTTGGTAATGTCGGCGTCCATACCGTACTTTCGCCGAGTGACGTTCAAATCCATGCGAATGTAAGGCAATATCTCAATCTACAAGTATCTAAGATCTCTCTCTCTCTCTCTCTTTCTGTATTTCTACCACTCTCTAATGCTCGCTAGCTGGCTAGCCTGTGATAGTTTAAAAACTGTATTATTTTTAATGTATTGTAACTGTGTAATTGATATGTTACAATAAGAATTTAATCGATAATTTGCAGTTGAACTAACAAAAGTCAGCACGCTTTTAAATATGAAAAATCAAATAAGCTACTCCTTGGAATGCTTTTTTTATTTCATGTTAAGAATCAACAGATAAATTATATTTCCTTCGTTATTTTTTTCGAAAGAAAATTGCACCTTTTTGTCATTATTTAAACACAGAAAAGCAAGGCATCCTATCAAACAGTTTATTTTAATTACTTATTGATTCGACTTTCGCCTTTTTTGTATTCATTTGCTAATTCTCTCTATTATCTCCATACATTTTTATAAAACAATTAAATTTATTATGTATACATATACTTTCATTTCTTACTGTTGTATGCAAATTGTTATTTGTTTGTGTATGTGCGTGTCTTTTTTTTTAACTACAAAAAGCAACGTGTAAAACATTTAAAATTTCATCCAAATAGGCGGTGCAATCTCAGTTCCTCTCACTTTCTACACGTAACTCTATTCTGTTCTACTGTTCGTCTTCTCTCGTGTTACACCGTTACTTTCTTGCTCACTTTCACAAAATGCTCACTGGTTATGGTTATCCCACTCTATTGCGTTCAGTACAATTTGCAATCACACTAGACACTTTTCAATGGAAATAAAAATAGTATTAATTTTTCTTCACACTCTTCTTAACCTTTGAACATACTCGTATAATCTTTAATTTTATATTGTAAAATATTGAAATGAAAATGTGGAAAATTTGCATGGACATCGTACTACCGTTTCTTTTTGATATAAACAATGGTTATGATTATGGTTAATATATATGAAACTTACATATACATACATACATACATACATACATAGTATAACATGATTTTTTTTTAATACGAAATACTTAACATTAAGACAATTACTCACAAGTTAAGCCAAGTACATTATCTTTTTTTATTTACTATAAACAATTTTTTTTTTCTTTCAATAAAATAGTTTTTTATATTTTAACAAATACCAAAATATGATTTTGCGAAGATTTTGACCAAATCTTAGTCACACCAACATTCACTTTCTGCTCTCCTCTGCATCAGCAACGAAAAACTCAGGCAACTTGTATACCATTTTGTTTATTGTGTGTACAATTATTACCAATGAATGTAGATAAAGCCATATTAGGTGGTGAAAATTTTGTAAAGGCTACAAGGTGGATCTATACCTATATATATCCTTTTTGGAAACCAAAAGAAAGTAGCAACATCTTCACGTAAATAAAAAACTCAAAACTCGGTTTACTCTAAAAAAAAAATTATCATTTTATTCATCTAATACCCAAAACCGATACTACCGTAGTCGAAGATATCGCACATAAATTTTTAGCGACGGTTCAGGCATGTAGCAACTATACTACTCGACTATAGTATCAGTAGTATGATTTGAATATTTTGAATCTTCTCAGATAGTCAGAACCGTCTGCCATAGGTGCCATAATGTATGTATGTATGTATATATGGTATCTTCTTCTGCAGCACTATCGATTTTTGGTATTAAATTAAAAAAATATATTATTTCAATTTTTCGTGTATCTATTGTAGAATCTGAACATGATCCCCATACGACGTTAACCGTTGCTAATCTGGACCAAAAGTTAGTTCTGATTTCGTACGAATCTGAACTTATAATGCTTATTTACAAATGTGATTTGTATTAGTGCATATACACAATTTAGAGATATTTACAAGCAAAAGTCGCTATCTATGTTGTAGTTAAGATAAACTATAATTTTTTTTACCAAACTTTATAAAGTTGCAATCTTAGTTTTAAATCGTACTACATTTAGACCAAAAAGTACTAGATCAGAGCTAAAACTTTCGAGTCTAGTAGTGTCGACGTATTTGTAAAGCTTAACGAAATATTATGTAAAAGTTTTCTTTCTAAGAACGACCCTAATATCTATGAATGTCAAACTTGATATTTCTTCAAACCGAATCACAATATAACAAAAGCCAAGTAAAAGGTCAGCTGAACTTGGTAAGCCTTTTAGCTACGATCTATATGCCAATCTGCTATAAGATAAGTCAACTTCATTTGATCGTGTCGAAATTGACCTGGGGTATTCAGCCACACATTCAGCAACAACGGTAAAACTTGCTCAACCAACCCAAATTGGCATCTTCACAACACGCGATGATTTCCAATTGACTGCAGAACTATCTCCGCACAACAATTATCCCCATAGTAAACTTTCACTTTTTAATGCGTTGATCCATTTCTGTAAACCTCCTAAATTTGACTCATCAAATGATACGTCACTGTTAGTTACTAGATTGACGCAAAGCTTAAAATGATAGACCCGTTATAAAATAATAATTATAATTGAGCGATTTTCTCGACGTTGAACCACACATGGCGGGTTTTAAAAATTTTGACACCGATTTCGAAGAGCAAAAACTAGAAAGACTAGCTCTCTGAAACGGTGCGCTCCGAACTTACAGCATACAGCGCTATATACTCGTCAACAGCGGCCGCTAAACCAGGTAGTTAGTTTGAGTAAGATTTACATATGACGGTATAAATAAAGCCAGAGTGTGATTCTTTAACTCCTCTCGATCAATATTTTCGATTGAAATACTCGCTTTGATGTTATAATGACCTCAATCTCACTTGATGTGTTTCTGTAAAAAAAAAAGAATTACTCAAATTGATCAAGAATTCTGCAAAGTTAACTGATGTGATCCATTATTTTTCAATAGGAATACTCGATTGAGTGAGTTTCTGTAACGAAATGAAATAAAACATGAACTGTATTCGTTTCACCATCCGTTAAAGAGTGACGGATCGATGAAGCAACTGGCATGCATTATATTGATTGTCAGCATTGAAAAGAAATGGCATATATTTGGAAGCACTTAGTTATTTAACAGTGTACTACTTTTAAAGACGCAAAAAAACGCTCTAAATACTCACTGCAACAGGTGTTCAGATCAGAACGTCCCAATGATCTTTATTGCTCATAGCACTTTGTGTATTTTCTTTAAGAGCCTTCACCTTCCTTGAGGGGCAGATTGCTGGGGGAGAAAGATAAGTCAGCTTTGATTCTAGCTATATTTCGAACTAAATTATTTTCATTTCGTAGTTGATCCGATAAGAAATTTAAGTAAACTTACAATTTTAGCAGTAGATTTATAATAGTTAAGGGTAAAGAAAACCTTTAGATAAAGAGAAAGGTATGCTCTACTTTAGGATGATAACCGACTAACCAAAATGTTGCTTAATTTCTGTTACAATTAATTACTAAACTTCATCTTAAGAAGTTATTTTATTCGTTATAATTTTAGATTTTGTATGTTTGTATCTATAGAATTAATAAAATCATCAATGTTGCGCGCAGGCGATAACAAACCGATGAGTTTCTTTAAGAAAGCAGTCTCCGCCCCGCCACTTCCTACTTTCCCACAAAACGTATTCCTGTGTATCGTCAGACAACTCTCTTTTTGGCAGCATTAACCACCATAAACATTTTCCTTAAACCACTTACACTTTCATTCTACAGGCGTGTTACGTGAACCATGGAAACAGCAGCGCAGCCTCAACGAGCGTGACCTCTTAAGTGTGACAAACTCATATGGCTCAAACGATTTTCGCTTGGCCAACACGAATCGCCTTTACTCATCTGCGGATCGTGATCGCTACGATTTGCATCGCGAACGCCTAGAACGATATCCTCTCACGCGAACCGCACGCCTAGATGTACAGCAGCACAACACTTACAACAGAACGAATCACGATCGACAACAGACGATTGCTGGCAGCGGGCTATATTCGGCCCGTCGTGCACCTTCGTTAGCTACGGCTACCACTTCGACAGGGGGCGGTGGTAGCAGCAGCAGTAGTGCAGGTAGCTACCACCACCATCATCATCAACAGCAACAGCATCAGCATCATACAAATCCACAAATTGTGATTGACGATAAGCCAATGACGGAGACGGCTTACGATCGCTACGGCAATGCTGTTGGTACGCGCAGTGAGGAGGGTAGTGTACGGCGCGTTAACACTGCCGCAACCGGCAGTCTTGGTCGCGATCGTCGCTTAGGCGCAGATATCTATTGGGATGAAAATGTCACAGCGGGAAGTGCGGCGCAGGACTCGCGACGATATACGGAGCGCAGAATAAAGAAAACAGTACGTTTCGATGGGCACGATGATGCGCTGGTAACAACAGCAAATGCCGTAACCGGCCCACTGCCACCAGTTACACAAATTCTGCCTTCAACGGCTGTGGATGTGGGTGCGGCCATAATACTGACCAGTGCCAAATTGGGCGCAAACGCAAACACTGCCAATACGATAAGCATTTCAGATGCGGCCGCTGCCGATTGGGCTCGTTGGGATGCCGAACGTCAGGGCAGCCAAGATTCGGCAACGAAGGACTCTGGCATCGATACCAGCAGCACGTTCACAAGTAGCGAAGATTCGAATCGTGGCGATGGGCCAAAGGTAGATTTACTACTCTATGCAATAACATGATTGTCGTCTGACATCTAAGGACTGACTACAAGGCCCCTTCCGTTTGCTCAATGCTTCTAAGTTTATCTGAAAAGTACTTGCCGTTGTATATGTCTGTCCTCGACGTGGCGTCAACTTGACTACTGTTTGTTTTATTTTTTATTGTGATAGTCTTCATTTAATCCTTTCTTTCAAAAAAGTTTGCTTTATAGACAAACAAAATCATCCCTTTTACTCTATAAAGCAGTTACACAAAATTTATAGTGGTTTCGCCTGCTTCTCCGATAAAGCTGATAATTTCGATATCGCATTTCGTTATTGCAGAATACACTATTTATTTTCAATTTGCACACACATGTATATATTCAAAAACCGATACATACATACATAATTAAACGCAAGCATGCTTTATGCAAAAACACTTATGTCACTTTATTCTGTGCATAATTTATTGCCTTGATTTTCTGTAATTGCATAACAAATTACTATACTTTTTATATATTTATTTTATATGAAATATATGTATTAACATAACTACTGCTATTCCAAGAATATTTTGTTGTCTAAAAAGTTTAAAATTTCAATATCGAAACATTCAGAAAAAAAATGTCAATCAAAATGTTTTTCATCGAAGGCTTATATATGCTATATAGTAAATTTGATCCAAACAACATCAATAAATGGAATCCAGGCTAATTGTGTTGAGGAATTAGGAAGAGCATTTCAATATTTTTTTCAGGAAAGTTTACACAAAAATTTTACAATTTTTAATTATAGCCCATTAAATTTTAGTATCAAGTGAAACATTCAAGTGAATAGATATTACCTTAGATTTTTGACCATTTTTTTACTGGCCACGTTGCGCGGGTTCCATGTATGAAATTAAAGTGCTCGATCTGAAGCTTTGCACAATCATTTCAGATTTAAAATTCATTTAACCATTTTCGAAATGTTTTCATCGAAATTTTAAGTAAATATTTATATGTACATATGTTTGGGGGTTATTACTATTTTACTTTATTAGAACGAAAAATTACAATGACAATGGCGCAACGCCGAAACCGATTTGTCTCTAAAACCAAACTTGACCAAAGAAAAATAGGAAAATATTTTCAATATACAAACAACAACTTTCTGTCCTGTCGGAAAAACAGAAGATCGAAAAGAAACTTAAATATAATTGTAGGTCATTACCGTTGGACTATAATTACGGGAACGTGGCATAAACCAGAGGACAATTTTTCAATCACGATAATCAATATAACGGCAATTGTTTGTAAAGTTTCCAGTTTATTTGCATAAACCAATCACATCACGCAAAACCAAGAGGAAATATCTAGAGGCGTGCAATCACACTGGCACCAGTGACCCAATTCGAGAGATTTACGCGTTCACCAAATGTTTCCTTCATTAAGCCATGTGGAAGTGATTATCTTCAAACGCGGAAAATTTACTTATTGTAATGCTTCCTAAAAACACACACCACATGAATTGAAAAAGAATAAATGATGTTAATTAGCGCTGTATGGTGCGCGAGCCAGTGTCTAACAAATTAGGATGCCAACTCCATTCGGGCGTTTAAACCACAAGTTTCGTGATTTTAGAAATCTTCTTCCTTCTACTTTTGGATGTTGGACAAGCTTAGCTGGTGTGGAAATGAAACTGCATAGCATCCTCTTTCTAGTGAAGAAAACAACAGTGATTTTATTTGGGTTAATAAGTAGCTAACCCGATCTTATTACACAATAATTGTTGTTTTCTCTTTCCTATAAACATCTGAGAATAGCATATATGATGACATAATAGCTGTTTGAGACATTAGCGGTGAAATGTCGCTAATCGATTACCAGGCACCAGATTATACAAGAAATCACATCATTTTAAGGGTAAACCCACTAATCCCACTACTTTATGAACCCTATTAACTCGTGGCACAAGCATCGAACAGCATCAATCGATCAGTTTCCAACTATATCTACTGAAATGCACAACATAACACATCATGATGAGTTTACAATTTTTCATTCGCACATCAGGTGATTCGTCTCCAAATAAATTATATGACAAGTTTATAGAGATAAATAAATGAAATGTTCGCCAAATAGGTTCTTAGAAAAAATGTACTAGACTTACCAACATTTTTAGCGATTCATTGCAACAATAACGAGTAGATATTCAGTATCTCTTACACTTTGCACAAGTATTTATACTTAAAAATAACAATTTTTCATAATGTCAGCTCTATGACCCACGTGTATATTCATTTAATTAATTAGTTATTGTGTTTATGTGGTATGCCATTTTTTTTCGTTTTTGCAAATTTGAATGTTGCATGCCTAAATATATATATGTATATTTATTGTAAATAATTATAAGTATCTTCAAGATATCTATAAAAAAAAAGTTTCATATCAAATGTCTGTTCTTTATATGGGATATTCGTACTTTTTAAAGCTTGACGATCTTGTCTACTTCTATGTGTGTGTATGTGTTCTCATGAATTTTTATTATACGTAAATTAAATTAAATGAAATGAAATCTGTAAAATATTCGTTATTAAGAAACATTTAATTGTTTTGATGAAATGTAAAGAGACCATTATATTTTGTAGTCAAAATCTGTGCTTAAATTTGATCGTACTAATACATCCATACACTTCTATGTAAGTATTTATATATGGAACTTAACACAGGAAATGTGCTACATATTTAGTAATTTAAGCGAATTGTAATATATTAATTTAAACAAAGTTTATTCATATGTATGTGTGTATATATGTACAGACATATACATGCATATGTATGTATGTATTTAATGAGTCTACAAAAATACCACACCTACATACATATATCTCTCGACTACTAACTTTAAGTTTTATGAAAAAAAAAACAAACTCCATGTTTGGATTTTATATTTCTTTGATGTAAAGATGTAAAATATTGATATTTTTATTGATAAATCTTTAAACAAAATTTCACCCATTTTCCATTTACCGTATTTTATGCAACATCCATCTCCGTTACCTACTCCTAATCAAACGTAAATAAAACGAAATTGTGTCAAAAATCAAAACGTATCGATTGATTGGTCACACCTGTACCTTTCCATCTATGCACTCCACCACAATCACAATAACCACCAAATACCACCAACCAATTTACCAACAACAACTTATGACAACGAAATTGTATCAAATAACAATATTCTCAAATATTAACTGATCGCACATGCATTATTAATAACTACTCAAATTATATTCGAACGACGGACAAAAAAAAAACTTTTGAAATCTGTGTAACCACATTTGAATGTACATACTTAGCAACCGGTGAATTGGCAAATATCCGCGGATAACACTCGCATGATTGGTCACATGATATTAAGAAAATATTACGATGGCGAGGATATTCTTGGCTTAAAAGTCATTGGAGGTCACCAGTTTACAAAATCAACATCAGCGGCAGTAAGCCCCAACGGGAAAAGTGAGATCATCGGTTGTGGTGCGATCGTCGAAAAGGTGAAGCGCGGTTCGGTAGCCGATATTGAAGGACATATACGACCAGGTAAACACAACTGGCAAGCATCACAAGCTAGCAAAATGCACCCTAAAAACACATTGCATTAATTTCGTACGCTCATTGACATTCAGAAAATTTGCTACTGCATATTTACTATAAACAAGTGCAAGTGTAGGTAGGTTCCAAAAATGATTTAGGTTGAAACACACAATGCTTCATATTCACAATACTTTAGTTAAAATTCTTTGCTACTGCAAAAGAGAACTTAGACTTTGTTTGATGCCAAAAGTTTTTTTTCTATTTAAAAGTATGTCACATGCCTACCATGCATTATTTGTTCCCCTATAGCCAGGGATGTGCAAATGCACCTTAGGTATCGATACTTTTATTAAGATACATTTTTTTGAAAAAACATCGATATGAAACCGATACTAACGAAAAAGTATCGAGTATATAATTTCATTTAATTCCTTACAGTTAGCTAATTATTTTAATTTTACTCCGAAAATAAAGCAAATTCAATATGGTTTCTATCTTTTCTTGAATTGTATGGTACAAAAGAATATTTTGAAAAATATTTTATTAAATTACTCACTGCTGTAGGGTTGCACATATCAGATGTAATATAATATTTACTATAAAAACTGCAAATACAAATTTAATAAAAGAATTCAGCTTCTGCAGCAATAAAAGTATTTCTATGTGCTTCCCCAATAAACGACTAAATTTTGAGTAACTGTATTTCCGGCATTAGAAAAAAGTCTTAGGCAAGAAACAGAGAATGCTGCATATGCTTATATAATCCCGCCTGTTTATATTAAATCGGAAAATCGGAAATAATGCGAACCAAGTGGACGATAACTGAATAAATCGATACGTCTTTTTCGTTTTTCGTGTTTTGTAAGATTCAGTCCATTTTGTATGAGACTGCGAAGTTCATAATAATTTTTGAAACTGTTATCAGATTCTTATAGAGTTTTTGAATTGCGTTCGTATCTTTAAAATTCATATTTTTAAATCGTGATTCAAGGAATGCTGCATAGGCGTTAGTTGGAAATTTTTTTAAGTTTTCGCTTATTCCCCCCGATACCAAACAAGTCTTTTTAGCCGATATCTACTTATTACATGTACAAGATGAAACTATCGAGAACATACTTGTATTGTATACCTGTACCGGAACATCGCTACCTATAGCATCGATTTTTTGTGACACAATAGCCGATTTTGAACGGTCCTCGCAGATTTCGACTGCCGTAATCGATTTAGGTAAATCAGCGTTTTATAGTGGAAAATGCCAAATTTTAAAATTAATTGATCTGCTATTTACATTTTTTCATATCTTTTTCACCGGAATGAATTTCGCATCTTAATTTCAAGCATACGTGAATATGTCGTGCGTTTGTATCAGAAAATATCACTGAAGTCTTAATGTGTAATTTATTGTAATTAAATTTTTTTCTTGCTTTCCCCTTATAAAAACAAAATTATTATTTTAGGTCCGTTTCCTTGTACCCGAGTTGCGAAAGAACGCTCCAACTCGTATAAAACTTCCTTTAGTTACAAAAGCAACCCTGTTCGGATCTTTCATGAAATATACGATTTGCTTAGTGCTATAAAAAAAAGTAAAATAATTCTGCACACAAATTTTAAGTTTACATAGTTATATTTTTAAAAATAATAAGCAAATAAAAACGAATTAGGTCTTAAACTAAAATTTCACAATAGCGCAGTTTTTTCACATCCCAACACTACATCTCAGGTCGGATATCATTTTACCGAGTTGGCTCAACTCGCATATTTTTCCGAATTAGTGTTCTTTTGCAACTCGTTTATAAAGAAAAGGGTCTTTTGTTACCTTAATTTGAAAACTAACGCGCTATCCAGTTAGTTTCGAGGAGAAATAAGAAAAAAATGTAAATTTCTATTTTTTGTACTATCCATCATCCACCCTTGAAAATATGTTTTGGATTTGTCCAAATATTAGAAAACAAACGCAGTGGTACTTATGTTTAAAACAATTAAAAGTGAGATTTAAACTAAAAAGCTTGATTGTAGTTTGGGAACCGTAACAGCAAATTGACTTAAATGATATAAAATGGAACGGACTGATAGGTAGTATCTTAGTATTTATAGACTTAAGCAATTGAGCACACGATATTGTTTTTTTTTTAAATATTCGCCATGTTTTTCATGATACATTTTTGATTAATTTTGTATAAAAAACAAAACTCCTTTTTCGGTTCGCAGTTTTGTGAATTTTATATAAATTCCCCTTAATTTTTAAAATTGTTGCTAACGGGGGAAAAAAATTCAAAAATCCACAGAAACTTTTAGCCTTTTGAGACATATGTACATATTATTACATACTTTCATTCTACAACAGAATATGCTATGAAATTTGAATAAATATTTGTTAAATTTTTATAAATTTTGTACTAAGTTTGAAATTTTGATTCATATGTTTTTTGTTATATAAAGGACTACATTTTCATAAAAAAGTAACAACACAAAATTTATCATGAAAAACTTTTTAATTTTTGTAAGATAGACGCACAGTGTTGTTTGTCACATTTAGAATGATATCTTAGATAATAGAAACGCATTTGTAGTACAAGAAACAATTTGAATTGTTTAGTGGAAAAAATGCAAAATATATGAAAAGCTTAAAACCAAATACATACGCATTGCTGATACTCACATATCTTAAAGTCATACAATTTTAAATTAGTTTACAAATTATCAGTTATTGTTAGATTTCAGACAATTTCACATGTTACGATATCTTATGGATTCCCTAGATATTTCAAATTTCAGTTTCAATCCAATGCAAGTGTGCTCTATCTTTGAAGTACCTGACAAACCAAATTGAAGTGAAAAAACATTAGGGTAGGGACTAAAGAAGGAGACAAATATGAATTTAAATAATTCTGAACAGTTGACTTCGCTTACGGCTCCTTGGTGGCAAAAATATCAGTGTGAAATTTTTACCTTATTGGACTTAAGCAAAAGTCAATTAATTAATGTCATCGCTAGGTAGTTTTACAATAGTTTGTCTAAAAATCAATAAATTTCGACACAAGAAACAGGAATATGAAAATGATGGACAGATGGGCGCTTTCATTATTTTAAAATATCCATTTACACTACATATTCTCTTTTCTCATCGGCTCACTAATTCATTCACAACTTAAGTATCTACCACTAAATGCTTGCATACCCCTTTCTTTTACACACGCATCTATCTCATACCACATTTGTATTTCATTTGCATCAGGCGACGAAATCATCGAATGGAACGGTCGAGTGTTGCGGAATAAGTGCGCCGATGAAGTTTACCAGATAATCGACGAAAGTCGCTTAGATGCACAAGTCGAATTGGTCGTTTCACGCCCCTGCGCCTCTGGAATCAACACACTGCGCAGAGGCGGAGTCCATCAGCAACAGAGTGCTGCTGCCTTGCTTAGTCAAAATCCTAAAAACACTATTGCGAACAGTGCTGTGGTGAGCAGCGGTGGACTCTATTATTCACGAAAAGGTATACAGCATAATATAAGCTGATCTTAATTATGTAGTATAGTATGTAAAAAGTTTACACAAACAATTAACTACGAGCTCCGCACGATGTTTCCCAATTCCTATCTATAGAATTAGATAAATGTGATAACGGGAGGTTAAATGAATTTTAGCATTCAGTTCCAATGGAATATTCATTAGTTTATTTATTTGCACATCGTAGTAAGTTCATGACTCATCAAATAAATCGCTAACAAATTCCTCATTGTGGTAATTTACTCGCCATACGCTTAACACCTCAAACAAACTGGCACTTGAGCGCGTTTGCAGCTAAAAACAAAACAAAAAAAAAACAGATTAATTGGAGTCCTGAAAGCATGAAATTTGTAGAACAAATACTTAGTTAATAAATTAGACCAAATGTCCGTTGTGTGTTACCCTATTATTGACACTAGCACATTTTAATGTATAATTTTCAAACTTTATCATTCTCCCCATACAGCACCCGCCACAGATGCCATCGACAACGCCCGCGATAAGCCAAGTGTTCTAATCACATCGCCTGGTTCGCCAGATTTACACGCCACTGGCGGGAGTGTGCACACCTTGCGGCAGACGAATGTGCAACAACGTGGCTTCAGCGGCGGCGCCGGAACGTATCAGCAACACTCAACACATCAGCAGCAGCAGCAACAGCAGCATAATCCGCAAAACCAACGGCTGGGACCGAACGTCGCGAGCACACCCAGCGCAACAGCAGTCGGTTCACAATCCACAACGACGGCGGGCCACCATCATCATTGTCACCAGCCACCACCGCCACCGCATACGCATCCACATGCCGCCGCACACCATTTGCCAACGGTGGGTGTGGCGCATGCGCTGCCAATGGCAGTCGAAGGTCGTCTCCAGATGAAACTCGGCTACGATCAGAATACCCTGCAGCTGATAGTGACGCTCGTTTGCGCAACGGGTCTTACGTTGCGACAAAGCGGCGCCGCACGCAATCCTTATGCAAAAGTGAGTTCCTAAGAGCAAGAAAGCAAACAACCAAAATTGCAACATACTGCATACATATGGCAATGCAAATTTGAAAAATGTTATTTACTTTTATATAAAATTTCCCTCTCGCACAACCAGGTGTTCCTTCTACCCGATCGGGGTACAAAATCGAAAAGACGCACCAAAACCTTAGCGAATACTTGCGAGCCGCGCTGGGGCCAAACATTCGTTTACTCCGGCTTCAGACGTACCGATCTCGCCGGCCGTTTACTCGAAGTATGTAACACACGAAACAGACAATCCAGTTTCGAAATTTAAAATCTTATAACCTCTACAATTCCGTTCGTTTTCGTTTCACATTTTGCTTGGCTAATCTCAATAAATCAGGTAACCCTCTGGGATTATGTGCGTTATGGTGCCAATGACTTCATCGGCGAAGTAGTCATTGATTTGGCGCATCATGTGCTTGACGACGAGGCGGAATGGTATCAGCTACAACCCCATCAGGATACTTCGTATCTCGTATGTGTGAATTTTTTAATTGTTATTGTCGCTCAATACTCCTTATTACATACAAATGGTAATGTTAGCTTTACCGAGTGGCAGTGTTAACGAACTTAAAAACACTATGGATGACGTTAAAGTTTTTAGCACAAATGTTTAGTTTATATACAAATCTAGTGCAAGCACACATATAGGAGGGCTTTATTTGATTTACGTACATACATACATACGAGTTTATATATTTCGAGAAGCACGCAAAGTTACAACGAGAGAATGTTTTGTCTGGAGATAGGGATGATGCAATAGGCATTAGCCTACCAAAATAGGCAAAAATACAAATATTTAAGAGCATAAGTAGTGGTGAATTGTTCTCACCATAACATTATTCCATAGGATTTGTCAGGTCTAAATTGATTTCGTAAATTTTCCTTACTACAACACTAAACTGTGAATATACAGAGATATCTGCCTTGGAGATTCTCATTTGATAGCCATTTTTGCCTATTTCGTCCGTAAAAAAATGTTCTGCCCGGAAACCCACAAAGAGTGATCCTGAAGTGACTTGAGGTTACCAGCTACAATTTCTAATTTCACTCGCGCTAGGCTATCAATGTAAGTAGTGGCGTTTCTCAGTAGACCTCTCTCTACCTCTTCTGCCATGTAGAAAACTATCTTCGTTTTAAAGGTATCGCCGCCGTTTGTCAGAGCTTATAAATATTTAATTGCATATTATATAACAAATTCTATGATTCTTTCGCCCGGCGACAAGATGTTTTCCTCTCCAGCTGCATATTTTTCTAGTAGTTCCGTTAGATTTTATATATTTAGCATGATAAGTTGATCTTTGCTTTGGAAAATCCCTGAAAAGGATATCACTAAGTTCGAAAAGGTCCTTGTGAGTGATGCCGAAAGCGCTCAGTAGTACATAGATTGTTATTAGTATTCAGTCATTTCGTACTGGCATACCCATAGTGCCTGAATTTACACCTATTTATCTACAATAGTAATGTCTCAAGAATTTAGCAATTAAAAATTCCTTTTGTGTGATATACACAGTAGTGTCAATTTCAAATAATAAGGTTGTAACTTCAAAAGTAAATAACATTGACCCCTGTCAAATGATGATCTTTCAAACTTTTTTTTGTACCTGGTAAAATATTTAATTACGCTGTTTATCATGAACAGGGTGGTCCATATAGTGGTGTTTTTTACAAACAAAATTTTAATTTCCCACTGACACCTCTGTCTTGCTGTCGACGGGAAGTCAGTATCATATCTCTGCGAAACGAAATGAATCACTATACGCCTAAAAAAATGTGAATGAGAAATAATGAAAACTTGTTTCCAAAATTAGTATTGTGCAAAGTTTTGGTCGAAATGAGGCACCTACTCAAGTTTCTGCAAATGTTCGTGCGACTGGCATGCAAATGGACAACACTCATCGTCCGTCTCTACCGTCATACGGTGCACTCTGCCGAATATGGCGATTGCCGTTGCCGAGAACATCCACTCGCCATCGATTTCAACAACTCAAAACCATGAAGCGAGTTTCGCGCAAAAACCGCATCCCTACATTATCGCTTCTCAGAGATACAATTTTTTGTGCCGGAAATTGAAGACATGGAATTAGACGAGCTTTGGTTTTAGCCGGATGATGCGTCACGGCACAATCGATATTTTGCGCGACAAGCTCGTTAAACGTTTTATCTGCGGTTTCGAGAATGTCAATTGGCCACTGCGTAGCTGCGATTTACCGCTGTTAGACTTTTTTCTAAACTAGCCATTCGTGAGACAACGTCGCAAGCCATCACCAAGGTCTTGGGAACTAAGTTAGCAGGATACACTACTGCGAAGCCAGTCGGGCAGCCACACTAAGCAAACCATGTTCCATAAATAATGGGAATATTTGCATTTTCGAATAAACCAATTCGAAATTTTTAAGAGGAAAGCACTGTATGGACCTAACTTTATGTCTTGCCACATGTTTACGCGATATATGAATCCGAGCCACACATCCGTTGTCTCCATATTTAAGACAACCAAAGTTTTTATCGTTTGAAATTTTATATATTTTTTTTTATTTTGGGAAGGTTAATATGACCTGAATGCCATTTCTAATATTTCTATCAATGTATACTAATGAAATTTCGAGGACAAACAATTAACTTAGTTACGCATAGATGCAATTAACCGGGCAGCTTAGGGTTTGACAGCCGGTACTTCTTAAACCTAGTCAGAAAGAGTGCAATGATAGAATTCATTCTTCTTTTTATGCATTGGCAGATCTAACCTCTGTGGGTCATATAAAATTAGTAAAGAAAAAACAGAAATTTCCAACAATTGTTATATGCATTACGCCTTAAAGATAAACAAATAGTTACAAATATTTTTGTAACCTCTTACCAAGGACAATGAAAATAAATATATTGTGTTATAACTCAAGTTATTTTTCTAGGCAGTGAAGTGATAGAGCTTTCAAGAACTGTCATATGTAATACCCAGTGTGATTAGGGCAGTTTACAAAAATGAGAGAAAAAAGTCAAAAATAGTTCATAGTTTGCTGGTTTTGATGGAGAAAATTTTACAAATGAAAATTTTTACATATGTATCTTTAATACATAAAATAAAAATAAAAATGTATCTACTTGAAACACATTAACTCATCGAATGATTGATTGCGAATGATAATGGGAAACGCCGGTAAATCATTCAATATTTGAATAATGATGTTGAAGCGACCACCCATTACCCTGCCAGTTACGGTTAAACGACAAACTGAACTAAACCACATACATATGTACATACATACATACATACATACTTCAATATGCCTAACACATTGAACTTATACCACGTGTGTGCTCGTGCGTGTAAGTGCGTAAACACACAAATACATGCGTGTATATATTCAGATATGTACTTATGCATCGCATCGTTGTATCTACATAAGTATTTACTATTTTACTCCTCCTCCTCCCTCTCCCATTCCATCACAGTTGCATCAGGACGACCACAATGAAGCGGACATTATGATTTTGACACCGACAGATCATTTATCACCACCCAGCACAACGTCACGTCTAAGCGACTCCGATACGACGTCTGAATGTGACATCGATGGCCTGACGCCGGGACGTGATGGCGCAAGCATATCCTCATTGGGCAGCTCATCAAGTCCACCACCAGAGGTAACAGAGACAAAAAGAAAAATTCAGAATCAAAGAACGTACAAAACAAGAAAGTAGCACCACATTTCATTTTCAGTAGCAAAAAATCTTAGCTTATTTTAACGCACAAAAAATCAGTTGGAACGAATCACTGATCCTAATTTTAATCAACGAATATAAAATTTGTGCTGGTATGGTGAAATAAGCCAACATTTTCTGGTAGAGGAACAGTGAAATGGAGATGCAACTTTTTGGTTTTCAGTGTTCTTTGTAGAAAAAGACAAGGCAATAAAGAAATCAACATTCAGAACAAAAATTTAAACACTGAAATTTTCATTTACAGCACAATAATTTACAAACACATA
Organism: Anomoia purmunda; assembly: GCA_951828415.1. Classification (NCBI taxonomy): domain Eukaryota; kingdom Metazoa; phylum Arthropoda; class Insecta; order Diptera; family Tephritidae; genus Anomoia; species Anomoia purmunda. Next base: position 57,020,524 of record OX639993.1, read on the forward strand.
TACATATACATTAATATCTTCGAAACATACATACATACTCGTACATATACATTTGCGGAACATTTCATAAGTATAATTTCCATTACAAGGCTTTAAGGGAAACAATTTGAAAATAAACTTAATTTGTTCTTGTATTTTTTTAATTGCATTTTTTAAGTTCACAATCATACGAGATTTTATTGTTGTCTATAAAATATGATGAATCGAAATTAGCAGCCATCGTCATAAAAAATGGCATCATTGAAGTGCAAGGATATTCGTAGCGCATAAATAACTTCGCGTCGTATATGACTCCGAGTACAACGTATTACTATTGATTTTTCAGAACTTTGAAATTCTCAAAGAAAAATATATAAAACAAATAAATCGATACACTGAATCTTTATTAGAAGGTTAATTTTATGCCACAAGTTTTTGAATATAATAACTCGATTGTTTGACACGCTGTATGACATGTGGTGCCATCCTGTTGGACGCCATGTCTTCAGTTAAATTCCATTCAATTGAGGCACGATATAATCGGAGGTTACGATTCTGTAGCACTCGCCGTAAGCATTAGAATCCAATGATTCCCCTTGCCCATAAAACAAACCCATCCTAGTGAATCTTTTTGTGGATTCTCTTCACTTCAAAGGCTTTAATATTGAACAGATTTTGCCCACTGTAACTTTCCCAAACTGAGCCATGCATTTCGAAATACATTTACACAATTTGTAAAAGTTGTTGTGGCGTCTATTCCTGATGAAATGATGACACTCACTGATAATAGCGCTGCCAGTTCTGACCAAGTTGTGAACGTTTAATCAGCATCGGAAAATTAAACCTAAAAAAAACCACATTTATTAAAAGCAGTTCAAATTAAAGTGAATTAATACATACGAAATAAATCTGCATATATTTTCCAATGAGAAAATATTTTGATCAAAAGCATTTCTCTGAGTTTTGGAAACTATGTAACAGCCTGATATCCCAATGCTTCACAGAAACTGTAAATGTTCTGGTCCAATACAGCCAAGCTTTGTTCACCTTGCTGGCTTGGTTTATCTTTACATAACTTCGATAGACAAATGATAGCTTCAAATGCTGTCACTGCAACCATCTATGAGTCCGAAGAAAAAAATATAAGTGTGGATTGTAGGCTATTTAGGTTTTCTTTTTTGCTATAGTTGCAATATTTTTGGCGTTTGTGATTTGTGATTTTTTAAACGATTTGTTTAAAGCAAGGAGCACACTCCAACGTATCAAAGCAAATTTAATTTAATGCTATTCGAAACTGTGCAGCGCCTACAGAAAGTTGTCATTTGTCAACTTTCAGCTATCAACATAAATTTGTATATCTCGATTTTGATATTGAATTCAACAGATATAACGAGAAAATAAACATAATTTCACCTGGTGGTAATCAAAATTTCTAATTTAGCCAGGTGTATTACAACGTTTTTCAAATAACTTTTGCTTGCAAAAGCCTAAAGTAACCGATTAAATATTGAGAATGGAAATAGAAATCGATGCAGTCATATCTGTCTGTTCGTCCGTCCATCCGTCCGTTCGTGCACCCTATAATCAGAGAACCAAAGTAGATTGGTACTGAAAATGGGCGTTATAGGATAACAACCACGACCAGATAACGGTAAACAGTTAGAAAATGGCTTGAATAGGAATATACACAAAACTACCTGACGTAACTCTCCCAAATTTGGTACACATTTTGCATTTCAAGCCAATATAACGGTAACGGTAACGGAAAAAAAATCGAAGTATTCGATATTTTACTAAATCATGTAGCAAGTTTGTGCAAATTTTGTGTGTGTACATTTACATATGTACGTATGTAGAAACACGCAGAAATGAATGCTTCAAACGTTTTCCCCCAACAATGATAGAATACAAAATTGCGACTTACTCACAAAAGAGAAAATAAATATCGATTTTGAATGAATGAAAGCACTGAAAGGATAAATCTTCACCGACTGGCGCTTTTAAGGAACGTAAATTTTCAGAAGCTAAACTTCTTATTATTTTTTAGATTTTAATTTTGATATAAATGCTTTCAATGACAGTGTTAACATGACCGTTTTTTTTGTTAATTCAAACGGAGTTTCAAACAGCGGAATTGATGTTGTGTATGTTTTGTTCACAGTAGGTAGCAAAAACTTTAATTACTTTTATAAAACAATTCATCTATCTCTTACTTATGAGAAATTGATCTTTTCTGGTTCACAACGATAAAAAAATATAAGTTATACGGTAGTTATAGCAATTAACTTTTTTCGAAACAGCTTGGATTTTTTTCTCGTGAATTTTAACTACTTAAAAACGATAATGTTTTCTTGATATTGCAAGTTTAAAGTTTCGTCGTGGCATTCAAACTCTCTCCACTCGCCTCATGCTCATATGAAGTATCTTTGCATTGCGCCAAGTTTTGCTTTTGCAAATGATTTTAGAATTCCCTAAAATATTGCCCATAAAAGCAATCTTAGAGCGATTAAACAGTCAATAATATTTTAAATATTGCTTACAATTTTACAAAAAAAAAATGTATGACAAACTAAAAAATCAAAATGGCAGAGAAAGATAATAATGTGTGTTTAAGAAATGCGCAGAATCAGTCTTATCAATCGCAAGAGTATTAAAAAAAAACCACAGAATTTGAAAAGTATAACAACTATAAACTTCGAAATATTTCGAACTTCGAAAAATCATCCAATTTATATTTTTGTATCGCTGTAAACCAGGAAAAATTTATTTCCCAAAAAAAGCTCAAACTTTGAAAAAATGTATATTCGAAATTTGTACTCTTATCTGAATCGATTAAACTTTTTAAATTAGCACAATTTATATAAGCGAGCACGTGACGTACAGTCCTATACTCAAGTATTCTCTAGACGGCTCTGGTAGCGGTCAAAATATTTTTGTCAAATTCACTGACAGCGCTTAGAGATTCGAGGAAAACGCAAGTTTGTATTCCCTCATTTGTGGGTTTTCCCCTATCATCATTTGCTAGTAAATTTGGTTTATGCGGACGTGGAAAAAATATTTTTCATAATAAAGATAACTACATGCATCACCTTATCTGATACATATGAACAACGGGACTTGAATGCTTACCGCGTGGTTGTCGAAACTACAATCAATCAATTTTGTGGACCTTTGACAAAACACTTGATTAAAGCTTCCCAGCTGTAGCTGTTAGCTGTCGGTCATAAAATAAGCTGAATTGAAATATTAAATATTTCCGAACAGGATTAGATATGTACATACATATGTAAGATGTTTTGTCAACAGGGAATAGATTCGTTTCATGCATTAACTGTTATTGGAGTTTTTTGAATTACACCACCTTCAAGAAACTGCAACTACACAAATTTGTGTCAGCTCGAGCGTAGTGTAATCATTTAAGCCCCGATCGAATATGAATAGCCCAAAGTCTGCCGAATGTTTTGATACACTTTTCATCAATTAATTTCACTACTTCAACACAGATTATTTGATTGAAAGAAATATTTTAAAATGATGTCTACATTTTGAAATTTACGCTATGCATAAATATGTATGTGTACCTACAGATGTGTATTAATTATTGATTTTTTTTTTTTTTTGTAAATTGGTGTTGTGTACAAATTTTCTCTTCAAAACCATGCCTTTCTTTCTCAATCATACTGTATATTTTAAAGGAAACTTGAAAGTACGGTCATAGCAAACGCTTTTTACTCTACTAGTATTTGCTCTCGCATAAATACACGCACACTTATGCACAAGCGTCATAACTTTCTCTAAATACTCTGATTGCATCTATGTATGTATTTGTGTGTGTTTCTCTCTCTATCTCTCTCTTGGTTGTGTGCTTGATTTCTAAAAATGCAAGTACATATATTACATAGACTTTCTTCGACGATTTTTGTACTATTTTTGAATCATTCATTTTATTTTAGATCCTTTCGTCAACAGCTAGTATATACACACATCCAAAGTGAAATATAATTCATGTGTGGTTTTATGAAAAGTGAAAGTAATAAGAAATCTTACTACTGCATATGAATATACTCGTATTTATAGAATAAATAAACAGAAAAAATGTGCCCCTTACTTTTCATACATATATTGAAATAACTGACATTTGTAAAAATTGTATAACAATAGAAATAAGAAACTGGCTAATGTATTTGTATAAGCAATCAAATTAGTTTAAGCTTAAATTTAAATTAAAACAGAAAAAAAAAACTTCTGTGAAACGGTCTAACAAATGAGAACACATACAACCTTGACAACAAGCATTTTCAATAAATGCAATTTGTAATACATTTATTTAAATACTTTATGTTATATGCAAATATCCAATTAGAGCATATATTACTAGCCCGCATCCGCGTCTTTGTAAAATAATTTAAGCTAATCTTATTTCAATAATTGATGTCCAGTTGCATGTGCCTACGTTGTATTTTCACTTTCATTTATATACATACATATGTAGCTTTTCTGTAGCTGATGTTTTGCACTAATTTATAATCAGTGTGCTTTGGCTTTATATAAACAAAACTTTACCAAAACATATAATGTATTTATGTACATCTATACTGTTACACTTAAAATGGCTAAATTCCACATCCGTTCAGTAACATATCCATATCCAATAAGCATTATCACCCATGAGTGTCACAGCTGGAGTACCGAACAACCGTAACCACTAAAGCCCGCAATCTCACAATCCATTCACAGCCGATATACGTATACATATTATACACAATGTATATACATAAAATTATGTATATATTATATTTCTCTAACTTATTGCATAGTCCACTTCCCGCCCCTCACATATGTGTGTACCTCACATGTCCATATGTATGCATTTTTCACGAATTGGTCTTCCCCTTCCTATGTGAACACTTTTTCAAAACTCCCCGTTTAAGCTCATAAAATATTTCATCTATTGTAAATCAGTTTTAAATCAGTTTTAAATAAATGAACAAAATTAGTATACGTAGGTCTGTAATGTTAATTTATATATACATACATATATCTTTCATTTATTTTTCTCTCTTTTCTCTTTCATACTATTTTAATGATATTACCAAAAATCACGTTCACCTTTAACTAAACCAAAAATGAGCCAACCTTCCAACGTTTTGCAAAATCTTTCGTTGCTCATAATTCATATTCCTTCATTTGTAATAAAAACCAACAAAATTTCGAAATTTCGACAATTCTGCAGATCGACTTGAATGAGCGTCGTTCGAGACGCGACATGTCACCTCAAGGTCGCAAACGGGTTGCTGGTATGGTAGCGCGTGATTATCGTACAGTATCTGGCATCGGACAAAGTTACCATAATCAGGTTTGAAACCAAAAAAAATACCAATTAAAAATACAGGTATATGTAGACATACTTATGTGTAGTACAATGGATGTGGTTACAGAATTGTAAGGAATTGGTACTTCGATATAAGAAAAGCCATTCTATAATAAAAATGTATTAAAATCAGTTGTTTCGAAAAATCTAACAAATCGGAAGTAACTCTATTTTTTTATTAGTTTTTGATTTTGTTTTACGTTTTATTAATTAACATAAATTCGTAAATTTAGTACATAGAATTCCGATAGCTTGCAATACAGGGTACCACCAGATGAGAGTTACCGCGTTTTTTAATTCAGTGCAATTACTGATCATCCGCAGTAAAGTAAAAAATACGATTTACAAAATTTTTGTTCTAAGATTTTATTTAAAAAGAAATAAATAAATACAAAGAGAACGGTCGACGACGCGTTCTAAATCTGTAGTTAGGAGTTGTAGAACGTATTTGGTAAAGCAAGGGTAACAGTAATAGTTAAAAGTAATTTAAAATAAATTACAAATCTGTCAAGGGGATGAAATTGCATGCTCTCTAACGGGTTATTACAAGGAACTTACATTTTTATATATTTATACAGAGCTTTCGAGTAATCTAAGGTTAACATTAATAAATCATTCAAACCGGTTGCACCTTGCGCTCTCAGAATCGTAAGCCTAAACAAGACAGCACGCTCATCAGGGGCAAAAAGAGAAAGGCGATTATTTGCGTAGGCTGATCGGTTTTGAAACTTTTCTACTTCTAAATTCGATGTTGTTAAAATGAGGACGAAACACATATGAAACTTAATGAATATCTTACTAGATTTAACTTTATTTCGTTTCTTGTAATAATATAAGCAATTCTTTGCGGAGTTGTCATGCATTTACATGTTTCAAAACTCTTTAATACTTACTGGTTCTAATTACCTTTCAAAATATGGTACGAAATATATTTATTAAATTTAGTTTACATTGAACGAAGAGAAATAAAGATAAATATTATCCAAAAGTTCATTAGTTAGAACTGTTCTATGTTTATTTAATTAATCAATCGCGACCAAAAAAAATTCAAGATTTACAATAATTATCGATCGATTTCGGAGAAGCCTGAATGCGTTTTTTATTTCATTACTTGTTTTGTCTATGTTTATCGAGTATTTATTGTTATTGGCTGAACTGCTCTTACAATTTGTGGTGCGCGTTTTGATGTTGTACCACAAATCGAAGGTTTGCCATTGCCTGAGGAGGGGCGACTGCTATTAGAAAAGAGAATTTCTATAATTTGGATGTTACTTACCCCTGCCTAGATGTGGACTCGGGATACTATGGGTGAAGCACGCCTAGACTGCATACTCGGCTACGGCGTCCGGGAGTATTTACATAATCTAAATAATGACCTTTTGTAAATCAATGAATTGATAAGCGAATGGGGGGGGGTTGGATTTTATATCTAGACTAGCGCTCAATGAAAAGGTAGTATCAGCGGGGCAAAGGCATTTATTTCAATATAGACTGAATAATGAAGCCAAAAAATAGTATTGTAAGAAATTGCATACTTCAACGAACCTGACTCAAATACCCCAGGCTATACAATTTGGGAAAATATCGTTAAAAAATCATATAAGCATAAACAATGTATACATCATGAGTCAGAAAAAAATTTTACCTCAACTTCAACCTCACTTCAAATGGTAAAAAACTCCCAAAATCGATTTGATAAAAATTCAATTGTAAAAAAAATTGGAAATTCACCGTCCTAATTATCAATTAAGAAGCAGACAGTATTATATTACATATTATATAGATTCCGGCTCCGAAACCAAATCCCACAAATGAAACCTAAAACCCCGATTCTGGTAACCTCACTTTCGTAAAATCTCTAATATGTAGATGCGCGTAAAGAGAAAGCAATTTTTGTATATTTTACGATTTTAGCTGAATTGACTTCACTCGAGACTTGACCCCCAGGTATCGAACCCCAGTCATCCGCATGTAAAGCAAATATGGTGTGGTGATCTCCAAAATAGCCGCTATAACTTCTACCCCTTTACCAGACTATCCAAATAAAAAATTCGATTGTGAGGACGGAACCAAACCCGAACCGAGCTTTGCTGGCCGAACATGAACGAAACCGAAGTTCGATCATTCTCCATGCAAATGTTAAGAGTAAAAAAATATTGTTTTCACTTATCGATACATCATCTTTCTATTAGTCTTAGACTTTAATGTTGGCGTTTACTGAAATATTGCAACGAATTTACGAATGTTTATAGAAATCTTATTTAAACAAATCTACTTATGCATACTTCTATCGCAAGCTTAGTAGATGTTAGAACTTTTATGTAAAGAGCATTTCAAACGGACACTTATGTAATATTAAAATTAAACAACAAAAAACGTATCGAATATTCGACGCACTTTGCACTTTGCAATCCTTTAAGCCAAAATGCGGTCCAAACTGGAATACGCCCAACTTAGTATGTGACCGTGTCGGTAAAAAATTGGTGGGTGTTGTGTCATCGTCAGTGCATTTTTCGTTCTAGTTATTACTTGTCAAACGATATGTCAGTTCTAAAAGAGAAATTAATTAAATTCGCATATCTAATCGTTTTTGAAAGTTTTCAACAACTATAAGATTTTGCTTTTCACGTACGCAAAAGAACGGCAAAGTAAAGAAATTACGAATAGACGTATGCTATTAATCTAAGTATTGATATTATTTTGCCATTTCGCCGACAGCCAATACTTGTCGAGTTCAGCGAATTCAATTCATGTGAATCTACCTACCTATATAAATATGTAGGGAAACGAATAGTTAGATATGGATAAAATACAAATACGGATGCAACTATGATTACCAGAACGAACACCAATTCGATATTGATAGCGACATCTAACGATAACAATAACGGTAGAGAAAAAGTTTAAGTGTAATTGAAGTTAGATGCCGCCGTAACGGAGTGTGTGGGGTATGCGCGCTCCATTCGATGTGTCCCAGGCTCGAATCTCGGCATGGAAAATTATAGAAAAGCTTCGGGAAACAATGGCAAACCTTCGAGTATATTTCTGCTATGAAAAACTTATAATTTACCTGTATGTCTCTCAATTTGTGGTACCACATCAAGACGCATATCACAAATTGTAGGAGAAGCTCGGCGGAATATCGAGCGATATGATGTAAGCACCAACTAATTATTATTATTATTAAGTGAAGATAACGACGATATTAACATCACTAATGACATCTAAAATTAAAAGAAAGGTTTCAATAGCTCTCAGGATATCAGAAATGCGATGAGTTTAAACTGGACGAAAAATATTTCGTATTTCAAATCAAAGCCTCGTGTGTGCTAAAAGCGCTCGCATCTCTTATATAAGTAAAATGCTCAAATTTGCGGTCCAGCCAAATATTTCAAAAGCACTTTTTTGTAAGCATCAAATAAAGAAAATAGCATCAGTGAAGAAAACTTAAGAACTACTTCAGATCACACTTGTATTTATATGTTAACTTCTCAAGGTAAAGAAATTCTTCAAGATAAAAGTTACGGTAACAGGTTTGTATTGGTATCAGCAGCGAATTGGCAACAACTATTATTGCTCACATAAATTGCAAACCTGAAATTCCTAATACATTTTTATCGCACAATCATTACGCCCGCGCATTAGTGTACTCACATAACGCGCATCGCAAAAGTCTATAGTAACTACCAACACAAGTAGATTTGTTTTTTCTAGTAGAGTTTTGCATTTCTATTGTATAAAGAAAAACGTAACCAAAACTGTGTTTTGCAATTTTACTTTATTAACTGTATATTTAATAACTACATTCCATAAAATTTAGCTTTAGCAACTATCTCATAAATGTGTATTTAATTGCTTAAAAGGATTTTTAGTTTCGAATGACCTTATTCACAAAAGTGTTTGCTTGCTTTTAATCTTCTAAAAACTTCCTTAGATCTATTTTCTAATTTGTATTACTTATGCTAGTTTAGGCATCTTAATTAAGCCAAACATACTTATTTTAAACGATATAGTGTATTCTCATCATACTTATGAATTTTTAAAGTGAAAAAACTTCGAGCGAGTCATTAAATGTCGCAGACTGTATTTTAATCTTATGACATTCTTATCAAATACGACGATATGTCTTTCAGACCTTATTTCATACATCAACTATTTTCCGATTCCTCTCTCTCACCTCCGCAGCAGCAGGTGAGCACAAGTTACTTGCGTCGCAATGGCGCCATTACTGGCCCCAGTGGTATGAGCCTCAGCCAGCGCAGTCACTCTGCCGCACCGACTGACAGTTACCACGGCGTGACCGGTAGCGGTCACAGTTACTATCGTAGCAGCAGCCCGAGGCGCGGCTCCCTCTCGCCGCCGGACGATCGTTACATAGACTATCCAGTTCTTCCAATTCACGCGTCTGGCTCAGCGTACGGTCATTCTCTGCCAGGTGGCGCAGGCGTGTTAACTACCACCGCTGGAGGCGCTGCCTTGGGTGGATTGGGTGGTGGCGCAGCGGCTGGGATCGGCACGAGTTCCGCGCAACAGGCACGCTTTCAATCGCGTTCCGCAACTGCCACACCGACCGGATCACCTAAGAAGAGGCAATTACCGCAGGTGATTTATACAATACCGCCAGCTCTTTTTTATATTCGTTCAAACTAATGTCGAACACATTTTTAAGGTGCCACAAACATCTCGCAGCGCTATGCTACGTGACCGCCTGGGTCAAGAGTTCGATGAACGGCCAGGCGGTGGACGTTTTGGGCGCCATCGTACACGTCAAATGCACCATCAAGCGACGTACCGCAGCACCGGAATGGGTGGATGGGAACGTCATTACACAGGCCTCTCGGACAGCGATTTGCAATCGATGGAGACGCGAGTACGACCGCGTCACTCACTCTCACCCGACAAGGACTTCATGGGCGAGTTTGGGGATTCTGATATGGAATCCGTAGTTAGCGTGACATCAAGCGCTTTCTCTACGCAATCGGAACGGCCGCGAGGCTCCCGAGGACTTAGGTAAGTAGTTGCTGATTAGCATATGTGCTAAGCAGCTTTTCCTCTATATCCCACAAAAAGCTTTCGTTTTGGGTTGCTGTGTGTTTGTGTAAACAGCCGGGAAACAAAATTCTGCACCAAAACCAACTGCAAAAAAGCCAAAGCAAATCATGACAACAAACAACAATTGCAATTCAAATCAGTCGAAGAATTAGTTGCAAAAAATAAATAAAAATTAGTTATGTAATTAGATGCAATCGAAATCAGACACAGAGTTTAGTAAAACAAATCGAAATTTTGTAAACTTTTTCATACTTTACACATTTGGGTTATTTTCCTTTAAGACTAAAGCTGAAAATACACAAAATTGAGGTTAAGCCTTCGAATCAAAACGAAATTCTCTCCAACAATTCGAACCGAATGCAACCCTGCCATGTTTTTTTCTAAATATGGCGTCTTTGCTGGAAAACAAACAAAAATTTGTTTTCTTTTCTTTATTATTTTTTACATACCTACATACCTACTCAACTCAACTCAACTTAACTCAACCAATTCTACTCAACTCAACCCAAAAATCTACTCTACTTCAATGACGCGCGCTAATTTTATGTTAATCTGCTTTATATGTACCATATATGAATGCCAACAATAACAAACAACAAAAAATATCAACAACAACAACAACAACAACATAACCAAATATATACTATAACATTTACACCAACCTGTTAAAACTTCACCTTCACACAAACAAATCCAACAATTTTTAAATATTTCTACAACTCGAAATGACCAACTGACATGAACCAACATCAACCCAATAACACCCGTTACTTGGCAATACACAACTTATGCGCAATTTTTTTCAAAAATGCTATGCTTTTCACTGCAAATTCTATCAACAAAATCAATAACTAAACCGAAAATCGACCAAACACAAACAAACAATAATCAATTCGAAATGATCCCGCATTGATCATTATGCATTTTTGCGTACGCATGTGGTAAACGAATACAAACACACCAAAAAAAAAAAAACTCAATATGTGGAATTGTAAAAAAAATCGAAACAACTGTAAAATATTTACGAACACACACCAACACGGCCCTCTCGCCATAAACTCACATGCGGCTTCCTAAAAATCCCTTGACTGAAATTCGATAACACATCATTCGATCGGTTGCTCACGCTATCAAAAGCTTGCCACGCAACTGGCGCACTCTGTATGGCGCCGACCCAATGCCAGGCGGTGTCCACACCACGCTTGCCGGTCACCATGCACCTGCTCGTGGACGCGGCTTCTTTGAACGCTATCGTGCCAATACAATAGAGGTAGATGACTGTGATTTTTTACCAACCAGCCTGACAGGACCGTCATCGCTGTATGCCACTATGCAATCGCCGCCACACCTTAATACAGTGTCACAGCAGATGCTGTTACTGGAACAACTGGAGCAGTTGCAACAGCTTGCCGAGTTGGCAGCTGCCGATTCGCCTCCGAACACTGCAATGCTGGCGACGACATCCAACCCACACAATTTGCTAAATACAACCGCGACAAATACTCCACCACACCACCTGTTAACACCACACCGACAATTACAAATGCAACAACAACAACAGCTACAAGAACCAATACAACTGCCAAACCAATTGATCATGACCGACAATAGCGGCAATTTAGTGGTCGACCAGTATATGCTCGAAGCAGGCGCCGATCCGGGTCTGCTGTTAATGGAGCCAGCGGGTGTAACGGTGATACCGCCAACTCCTCCACCCACATTACCGCCGCCGCTGCCGCCACCAGCGCACACTGTCAGCACACAACTACAACTGCAACAGCAACAACAACAATCACATTCACAGCCACACCCACATCAATATCACCTACATCAATATCCACCCAACATACCGAATTCCACACATTTCCCTGAATTTATGACGCATGCTGCCGATTTCAGTCCTTTCGCCGAGGTTTTTCAACGTGATAGCTCGCTAGGTTCTAGTTGTCATTATCCATTCTATGATCATCTACAACATTTCACCTCACCAGTAGTCAACTTTTTTCGCCAAAGCCCTAGCTCAACACTCACAACACCAACTGCCGCAGCAGTCAACTCTCCACATCAGCACGCTCATTCTGTGTCATCGTCGCCCTCATCGTACATTGCCTACGTACGTGATCATTACGATAATACTTGTAGTCACTGTCAGAATGGTAGCCAGCCTGTCGTGCTATCGACCAATGCTGCACTCACCACACCTGGCATTGCCATAGGTGCTTGCGATAATCCATTCTGCATTGCGGAGTCCCATCCTCATCCGCAACATCATCCCGTCGCATATCCTTATACAGCCGAGCAGCTTCTGCGTAGACCATCATTGTCCATGTATCAGCCATCATCAGAACCTTCACTGCCAACTATGGATCCGGCAATATGCGGCGAATGTGTGGATCAACATTTCGTGAGCGGTTTTACCGCACCGCAAATTGACTTGGGCGCTGTGCCCACCTATCACGTGCATACCCCAACGCCAACGGCGCACAAAAAGGCCAAATCCTCGTTAGCCCCGCCGCCTCAACTGCCAACACAATCAGTGTTGCGTCTATCGCGGCAATTGAGTGAAGACGCCCTTGTTACGGCAGTGCCCATTGCTGAATCGAAAGCGCAACCTACTTCTATACTGAAAAAGCCGAAAGTTGGCGTACCGACGGGCACTTTAGATCGACGGAAAATGTTTCATGAAGGTCAATCCCGCTCATTAGATTACGACGACTTGCATGCGAAAAGTTGGGGTCGACGTCGTATAAGATACGAAGATGAGATATATAATTACCCATTAGAAGAACTTTCACGTCGTTATGGTTCTGAGACGAACATTAGGCAGTCTTATATGGGTGCCAACGTCAACGCCGCCAATCCACTTAGTCATTCCCATTTTCTTGTTACTGACGATAAAATCGTCACCATAACTTATGACTCCGATGTTGGTTGGACACGACGTGGTGTGGCACCATCTGTGTTTCATGATCCCCGACGCCGCTTCGATGGCCGCGAACGTAACCATATGTCCCTTAATTTACAACGAACCAATCAGGAAAAGCTCTATGGAGCCACACTGCCATACCAAAAGCGACGTCGTAATTTGCCTCATCCACCAAGCGCACAAAATGCTCATAACTTTTCGCCCGTTGAAGGCTACGACAGCGAGGCCATGTTAATGGACCCCTCCACACATTCGTCTGCCACGCTGCCGCCACATAGTGGCGAACCACCCATTAATGGCATAGGCGCCGCCGAGAGACCGGGTCCTATTGGCGAACACCGCGATCTTCGCGATGCCCGCGATCAGCGCGACCCCAGTCACTCAGCAGGGCCGGGCTCGTCACCTAGTCAACCACGTCATTCATCGATTGTCTCGAAGCGCAGTAAATCATCCATGGCCACCGGTGGTGGTCATCGCACACGAGTAGAACAGTTACAGCATGAATCGGGCAGTGATCGCAGTAATCTCGTTAGTATAAATGACCAACCCGAATATTTCGAATACGATGATTACGGCGATCCCTACACAGACCCGCACACTAGTCGTAATTATGCAACAACAACTGCAAGTAGTGGTAGTTTTATTAGTAGTAGTGGTAGTGGTAGGCAAAAAGGGAAAGAAGTTTCATACGGCGCGGAACAACAGACGAAATCTAGTAGTGGGAGTGGTAGTGGTGGTGGTGCTTCTTCTACTGCTGCTGCTGGTAATATCGTCGTCGGTGGTAATATTTCTAATAATGCTTCTTCTTCCTCTTTTGCAAATTCCCATCATGGTGTCGCTAACTCCACATCACCTAAACGTGCCTCATTGAAACATACAAATACAACTAACGACGCTAACCTAAACGTAAACGTTGACGGAACAACAACTACAACAACAACTACCATACAATTAACAACTACATCCACAAACATCACAACCACATCATCGTCGAATACAACCACGGCTACAACAACTGCAACCTTAACAACCTCAACGCCAAATCCTGCTGCCACAACAACAACAACGACAACAACGAATATTGGTGATACAACGACGTCCGCTGGTGATGGCGGAACCGCGGATGATGCCGACGCGCCACTCGACGTCATCGATTGGGATGCAATCGACGCCATGTTGGATGACGACTTTAGTGAATATGACAAAGATAAAAATGGTGGTGGTGAGGAGAAGAAGGACGATGCCAACTTCAGCCAGAGTGTAGATGAGAAAGTTGGTAAGCTACTGCCTATTGTTAACAAAATTTACCTCCGATTAAAGTATTTGTATTACAAACCCAATGTACGTGCATATGTATATATTGTGTTGTGATATGATTTATTGTATTTTTTTGTTGATTTCAATTTATAATCTAAAATGTACATGTACATGACTACCATTTCTATATAGCATGGAAATCCCAAAATCCCAAAAGCCCAAGAAGATTTAGCTCTTCATCACATTTATATTTTTACAGTGAGTTAAAGTTTTAAGATTTTAGCCAAAATCACTAAAATGTGTGAAATTATTGTTTTCAAGCTAATACCTTTTCATACTTTCAAATTTAGTAGCTCATTTCATTTAATTGTTTAACTAAATCACTTACTTTACTTTATCTGAAATGAAGATTCGGCTACGCAAGTATTTTTCAAGTATATGTATGGATCATCGAGCTTTTCACGGAAGCTCATACATTTTTAACAGAGTTATTGTTAAAAAATTCTACAGTTGAAAATTTCACTATATTAAAATTAGTGTGGCTTTAAATTTCCAACTTCCAACAATATCTGATTTGAAGTCGATTTGCTCACAAAATTAAAAAAAAAAATATGTTGAATTTCTTTTCTGCTATTAAAACTTTAAACTACTGTAAAAAATCGTGAGGAGGTTGATCCAAATTCTCTTGAGGATTGACTAGCATGCTGATGAATACTAAATTTCAAAATATGTTTTACCTGAACAACACATTCGCATTTTTATTGTACTTACCGTTATTATTAGTTGTACGTATGTGTAAGATAATATTTATAAATGAAATCAAAACATTAATTTTTTAACACTCACTTAGACGGCAGCTTATCCGATACAGCAACTGATCGCAAAAAGGGTGGAGTGGAGCAGGAGCGTTCACCCAAAGGCGGCAGCGGTATGGGTAAAAAATCCAACTCCACCTCGCAGTTATCCGCCACAGGTATGTAGGTGCTAGTTTGCAGTTTCAATAGTTAATTGTTTTTGAAGTTCTCACAATTAGTTACATTCTCCATACATAGCTAATATTTACTAAATCAATTTCGGAAACGCTTACCATTTCAATATCGCGTAATTCGATTTGCCATGAAGTTACAAGAGCATTTGAAGAAAATTGTAAACATAAAATATTGAAATTTTTTATGACCACTGCGCCATTAATTTAATATAATATAACCGTTTGTTTTTAAAATTGATTTTATTTCCTTTCATTTACTTCCCTAGTACTCAATTGGGTAAATTTATATTATTTTATTGGAAAATTCATTTCGTTAGACAATTTTATTTCATTTATAGCACTATCGTTGTGAATACTTACATTTGCTCTTAAGTTTTACTTTGTAAATATTACGTATTTTAGTGCCACATCTGAAAAAAAACAAACATTAACTTACTACACATATATTGGACGCTCACTATCATTACAAAACAAAAAAAATGCAAAATAGCCAGTACCAAATTTTCAATTATCAATTTAAATATATGAATATATATATATATATAAAGGTCGTAAAAGACGTATGGGCTTTGGAAAGAAGGGTAAGAACTCATTTACGGTGCATCGCAGTGAAGAAGTTCTGCCAGGTGAGATACGTGGGGCGCTGTCGCGCGGGTCGTCATCTGAGGCCGATGGTGGCGAGGCATTGGCTGATGTCGGAGCCGGCACTGGTGGGGACAGGTTCGCAATACTCTATCGCTCTTTTCGTTCTATCTATATATTTTTCTCTCTCTCTACATTTGGTTTTAATTTTTATTTATTCGAATCAATTCTTTTATTACAAATTTTGATAAAATATAATTTTCATAATTATTATTTTGTAATCATTTAATGATAATATAATATTTACTTGAAAGTAAATACGACTATGCTTTCG
The DNA here is from genome assembly GCA_951828415.1 of Anomoia purmunda. Lineage (NCBI taxonomy): Eukaryota > Metazoa > Arthropoda > Insecta > Diptera > Tephritidae > Anomoia > Anomoia purmunda. The sequence goes on from OX639993.1 coordinate 57,037,013, forward strand.
TAAAGATGATAAACATTAAAAATTACACATGAAATCATTCACTAAATACTATAGGGCTGTTCACGGGATCTACTAGATTAATATAGTAAAAAAGTAAAGCGTTGAAGTTTTTATACTCAAAGCTAGTGAAGGCCAAAAATATGGAATGGATAAGCAACATATTCTAGATTGTCTTTTTGCTTGGCGAAAATTTGATATTTAATTTAATTTGATTTCTAATATTTACATAAATATGAACATATACAGTAGTTCAATACACAAAATTCTATTCGAAATTCATAAACAACTGTATACCAACAAATAATACATTTTATACATTTAAATTCCCTGTGCTAGTGAGTTGTATGTACACTTCAAACCTGTTACCTGGGGATCCGTGAAAAGTCCTTTTATAATTATTAAGCTTTCTCCTCTTGTACTCCACCAACCAACTCTATTCAAATCACAATTAATTCGAGGCTCCTTTGAAACTCCAAAGCTTTACAAAGCTTAACACTTGTACTCTTACCGTAAATACCAATGTACACGTATTTATTATAACTCGATGAATGTACATACATAAAAAGCTTGTTAGCTCCCTCCAAAGCTTGGCATGGCGTATTAATAAATCTCGCGGATATGGCGCAACTATGCAAGCCTTGCCACCGCCAACCTTCTACATATCAAATGAATTATAAATACCATCGCTAAACACAGTCAACTCCGCACTTTTGAATGGAAAACTAGGTACAATATATTTACTATAACGCGAGCGTAACAGGAATGCTCTATCAATTCAATTGTTGTAACTCTGACACTTAATTTGTTACATATACTTATTTTCATACTCGTATAACCTATAAAACGTCCAAAGTCGATACGTATTTTTAGGCTTTTCCAGCTACCTAAGATGGCAAACAGATATTAATTCGATTCAACGCGAAAGCTTTTCACACTTTGATTTTACTATGCCGCCTTAAAGCGATGGTAAAAAAAAAACGGGTGAAAAGCTTTCGATGATCTTGAATCGAAGTTACTACTGTAACTTACGCTTCATTCTCTTATTAAGCTTTCATAATGTAACAATTCTAGCTGCATTCAATTTACTCATTTTGTATTCATTTTTTTTTTTTCAAAACTAACATAAATAATAAACAATAATTGCTTTCATTTTAGCCATTTAGTACAATGCTGTAGCTAGTAAATAGCATTTTTAATTAATGAAGCGTGCGTTTCGCCATTACAATCTCACTACTCGCATATCTCCTTTGAAACGGCCTTGCTTTATTTACTAAATAAAATCAGTTTTTATTTCTTTTTAAATACAAATGTGATTTATTAATTCATACTAAGTCTGCCTTAATCTAGTTGAAGAGTTTGCATGCTTTAATCGCTTTACAAATAAACTTAACTTCTAAATCCATTTAGATACAAAAAAAAAACATATTCCGCTTTACATTTAAATAATTTTTGAAGGTTACTAACAAGGACATGGTAAGAAATTAAAGTTAAAGTCAATTTATTTCCAACATTCACCCTATTCCTGAACAACTATATGGAAACTTGAGATTTTACGATAATTGAATTTTCATTTTCAGTTTATTAGTAAATTAGGTTCAGAAATTAGTTTACTATATTAATAAACAAAAATATGTTTCTTACATACTGTTGCAATCGTATCTTCATTAGGAAAACAAAAAGCCATAAATGAAATATTTAATTTTCATAAGAAAACACAGCAACTGTATTCGGGGCTTTTCTAAAATATCTAATAATACTAGGTTTTATGTAAAATTAGCTGCATACTTGAGCATAAGAGTATAGTTTGGGAATACCAACAAAATCATGAAAAAGTGCAATATTATAAAGCAAACTCAACGAAGTGACGTATTCCTGAACATAACCTATGCTTGTTTTTTTATTGTAATTAATTTAGACCACTTGATTTTACCGATTGAATTAACAAATTTACTTGCACAGCAATAAGTTAAAAAAGAATATTTAACCTACAATTATTATCTAACCTATTACGATTAAGGGTTAAATGTTTTCGACGGTCGCCGTTGCCGAGTGTGTAGCGTGCGCTTCATTCGGTGTGTCGCTGATTTGAATCCTGATCAAAGCAAGTAGTATCAAAAATTATAGAAAAGTTTTCTTCTAGTAGCGATCGGCCCTCGGGAGGTAATAGCGAACCAATATCCAGGCTCACAGGCAATCATCAGGCTATGATGTAAGCACCAAATTATTATTATTATTATTATGATTATTAAATGGTTGTGTTTTGTTTTTAAATTGTAAACATATATTTTTTTAAATAAACAAAATTATGTTAAATGAATCGATTTTATCCGATGATAACTAGGAAATCATGCAATATATTGGATTCAATTCGTTTAGTAGAGGTATGGCAGAACGTTGTGGTAACTTCCACCATCTGAAAGATTAGGTCATCCAGGCAGTTGTACGTTTTACAAAAATCGCCAAAAATACTTTTCAACTGAGACTTCAAAAAATTCGAAATAGTCAAAGAAGATGTCAAAGGGAACTCTAAGTTAATTATCTCTTTATTTATTAATTTCGGTTTAGATGGGCTACAAACTAAAAAAAAAGAACCTTATTTTATCGTGTAACTTGTATTATCCTTGAAAATATTTAGCATTTTTATTTATCTATTAAAGACTATTTCTTCCAAATGTTGGCCGCAACTGCAAAACAAGGAATGGAAAGTTCATCGAATTTTTTTCGCAATGAAGCCGTAGCTTCACGCGTTGTTGTGTCAGGTAGCGCCGTCTTGTTGCAACCAAATGTCGTCGAGATTACGGACTTCAACTTCAGGATGTATATAATCCAATATCATTACACCCCTCACAGTTAAGTTTTGGCGTTCGAAAAATCGCCATTCGCCGGTATTGTGTTTCAGACATAAGTTTTTCGGACGGCGAAATGTCAGGCAATACTGAACTGAATACTGTTATAAAACTTCTACTAAAAAGTATCACGAAATGAATCACCCGGTTTGTCCGGCAATGACCATATAGACTACGCAAAGAAATCGAGCATGGAGGGTTCAACTTTATTTCTCCTGCTATATGCCCCGCTTTTTACCCGCAGAATGTTACATAAGTCTGACATGACATCTGGTTCTATCGTGATACCGCCTATAGACGTGAAATGTCTAGCGAAGTAAGAATATACACACATACTTCACTTTGCTAAATGGTGTCAGCGAGAGCGTCGCCGGAGAAGATCAAAATCCCGAACCCCAAATCGCTAATGACGTCATTAACATCTCGTCACCCGACGTTGAACAACAAAACAGCTGAATCTGATGGGTTACCAGCTGAACTATTGAAGTATAATGGCGAAGGAACTAGTAAGGTGAATGCACCAGCTCATTTCCCGAATATGGTCGGACGAATGCATGCCCGCCGATTGGAAATTAAGTGTGCTCTGCCCAATTCACAAGAAGGATGATCCTGCAATATGCGCCAATCACAGCGGGATCAGCCTCCTTTACATTTCATACAAGGTTCTATCAAGCGTATTGTGTGAAAGACTTAAGCAGACCATCAACGAACTGATACGCCAAATAGTGTAAAAGACCCGTGAGAAGAGGATCGACACACATCATCTATTTGTCGACTTTAAATCAGCTTTCGAGAGCACGAGAAGAAGTTGCCTATATGCCGCGTTGTCTGAACTTAATATCCCTTCAAAACTAATACAGCTATGTATGTAAAATGACTTTGAGCAATATTATCAGCTACCAAAGAAGTTTCAGAAAGGGCGACTCCCTCTCGTGAGACTTCTTTAACACCATGTTGGAAAAGATAATTTAAGATGCAAAAGTAAACCGGTCAGCCACCATTTTTTATTTGGTTAATAGAACTACTGGCCTATGCCGATGATATCGACATCATTGGCCCGAAAACCGCGCTTAGTACTGCCTTTTCCAAGCTGGATAAAAAAGGGAAGCGAATGGGTCTGAAGGTGAACGAGAGCAAAACGAAGTACCTCCTGTCATCAAATAAACAGTCATCGATTTCACATCTCCCGCATCACTGTTGACGGTAACAATTTTGTCAAATTAGAAGACTTTTATTATCTTGGCACCAGGTTTAACATCAACAAAGTGTGGGCAAATGAGCAGTAAAGCCCTCTCTCGACGAACGAAAACTACGCTCTATAAGTCCCTCATCCTGCCCGTACTATTGTATGTTGCAGAAGCATGGACGCTGCCAACATCAGATGAGATGGCCCTTGGAATGATCGAAGGTTTATAGTTAAATTCTCCGAAGGATTTTTGGACCCTTACAATAAGCTGTATGAGCTTCCCAGCTACATAGACATAGTTCAGCGAATTAAGAATCAACGGCTACGTTGGCTAGGTCATGTTGTACGTATGGAAGAAAATGGTCCTGCCATGAAAGTATTTGACGTGGTACCCGTTGGTGGTGGCAGAAGAAGAGGAAGGCCTCCTCTGCATTGGAAAGACCAGGTGGAAATAGACTTGGTTTCACTTGGTAACTCTAGCTGGCACCAGTTAGCAAAGCAGAGGAACGACTGGCGCTCCATGTTGAAATCGGCTAAAATAGCCTAGGCGGTTATAGCGCCAATTAGGAATAAGAAGAAATATAGAGTTACGAGCGTCAAGCGTTTTATTCCTTTTGCGGCCGAAGGCGTTGTTCCTTAACTTTTGGCATCTCTGAATATAAATTTGGATTTTTTGTTGTGATCGTTCTTAGTTTTTAGTGTCTACTTAATTTCAATTTTTAGTTAGAAATATGTTTCTACCCCTGCGCGTCTCATTGAAAATATTTTCACTTTAAATACGAGGCAAATAATTAGTCCTAATATCCTATGAAATTAAGATCACGTGGTTTTCTGGGTTTTGAGTGGTTGATCCTCGTTCATACCAACAAACAAACATCCGCTTCATTATCTTTACCCACGAGCAATAACGGTCTGAGGCAAAAATCATACTTTCCAGTTAACGCATTTCAAATTTCAGAAGCGATAGATAACAAAACTCGCTTAGGGCGTAACAAGTTTTTCAATAGGGGCACTACAAAAGTAGACCGATAGTGACGGCAAACGACGCCATATTTTTCCCCGCCCTTTTGACATTTCTCTTCAGTAAGGTTTGTAATTTCATCATGGAAAGATATACGATCCAACAACGACTCGAAATTATTAAAATTTACTACCGAGTCAATGGCCTCAACTTTAAGAGCGCTACGTCCAATTTATGGTCGTCGTCATTTCTGACTAAATGGGTTCGTCAATAAGCAAACTATGAGTTATTGGACAGGCAGCAATCCACACGTACTCCATGAGTCAACATTGCATTCGAAAAAATTACGGTTTGGTGCGGTTTATGGGCCGGCGGCGTCATTGGGCTGTACTTCTTCCGTGATGATCAAGACCGGCACGTGACTGTGAATGGGAATCGCTACCGCTCAATGATAACCGAATATTTTTGGCCCGAATTGGATGCTATGGACTTGGACAATATGTGGTTCCAACGGGACGGTGCCACATGCCACACAGCGAATGTCACAATCGATTTATTGAAAACCAAGTTTGGTGAACGTGTTATCTCACGAAATGGCCCAGTCAATTGGAGGCCTCGGTCTTGCGATTTGACGCCGTTAGACTATTTCCTGTGGGGCTACGTCAAGTCTATGATCTATGCCAACAAGCCAGCGACGATTGATGAACTTCGTACGAATATCGAACGTGAAATTGCAGCAGTATCGGCCGATTTATGCTTGAAAACCGTCGAAAATTGGGTTCAGCGTCTGGACTTCTGCAAGCGTGCCCGTGGTGCCCATGCAAAAGAAATCGGGTTCCATTCAGGAATAAAGAATTTAATTCATATCCCAAACAGTTTTTGTTTTATTAAAAAAAAACTTTTGTAGCGTTCCTATTGAAAACCCCTGTAGAAAGCAACATTGGAGGATTACATTGAATTACAACGGCCCTCGTTAACGATATTATTGGAAAATGCTTTAAGTAAATGGTTACTGCAAAACGGCTTAAAAGAGTATTGCTAGCCAGATATTATGTGAAATTTGTTTTTTTTTTAATGTTTTCAAACATTGTACCAACGGTGGAAACTAAACTTTAAGTTGTAATTATAAAAAATGTACAGCGTACAACAAACTTCTGAAATTAAAAATTAAGTTTATATTGTGATAAAAAAAATATTTATAGTCCTACTATACAATAAACTGGCCAGTGTTTAATTTATATAATAAATCCTAACTAGACGATGAATTATGCGCGCATTTCGGGTTTGATGAGATAAATTGATAGGTAATCATATACATACCTCGACATTTGGCCGAACTTCCTCCACAATTTGTGGTGTGCATCTTGATGTTGTAGCACAAATTGAGGAACCTACAGACTTAAGTCACCTCCGAATGGCAGTTGATTTTTGATCAGTAGTTTTTTCACAACCGCTATTATGTATAAAAAAACGGTTCGAGAATTTTTTCGTATGCTGCGTACTCTGGCCGAGATTTGGTGATAGCAGACGTACGGTGATTTCTAATACCTCTTATGATAACTGTATCAATTTCCCTCTAGCCAAGTCTGAGCATTCGCAAAAGACATGGTCGTTATTCTTTCAGAAAATGCACCTTTACCATCATCTATATCAGTAGAACGGTTGCTTTCATTGACTGGAATTGTAAATCAGCCCAGGAGGCAAAAACTCAGCGTTGCAAAAGTTCTTATCCAGATTGCAAGCAGTAAGATTGGTTACCCTGCAATGTCTTCAAATAAATTTTCAAACGAGTTTCGTCACAACTACAAAAAAATGTTTATTTGCCAGTTTTGTTTTATACAAGTTACCACTCCCTCAAAGGCTTGTTAGTTCGTTTTTCGCTCTGTTTTGGAACTTTTTTCATTTTGCAAGTATTTATATCATTTCCCTTCTTAATTCGAGCGACTTTCATATGTGTGGTTTTAGCTTTTTTAGCGACATCTCTTGTCGACATGGAGCGGTTCTTCCTAATTATGGCTATTATTTTTTTCTCCGACTGAACGTCTGCTGATCCATTTAGCCGGCCACTTCTTGGCTTATCCTTTACTAGCCCACCTTTCTTAATGCGCAAAACCGTCCTACGTTCAGTGTCGTTAGGTGATCAACTGAGTTCCGCCAACTCTTTGAAACTAATATTGGGTTATTCGTCCAAATGTACAAAAATTGTTTGCGGCGCTATTCGTTCTTATTAATTTGTTTCGTTGTTGATGTCTTGGCTGCAGAAACTAAGTATAAAAATGTAATTAAACAACATTTAAAAACAATTTTTCAAAGTCTAAAGCCTAAAGTAATTGCTAAAAATTTACAGCCAGTTTAAAATTACACCACCTTCTACTGCCAGTAATATAAATTAAATTTCATTATCAGTAAAATTTTACCGTTTACTGGTATTTGTAACGCAGTAAATATGTATATAATGCAGTGTGCTTATCTATACTTCAGACCTATAATAAGTATGTGAAAATTTCAGTGATTATGTCAGGTCAAATAACCAATAACCATAATGTCAGCCTTTTTAATGCATTAAATTGAAAGGGTATTCAAAATTCTTAGATTGACAAAGGTCACATATTGCTTCCGACTCCTACTGTGGATTAATTTTATTTATTTTATTCTAATAAATAAATAAAGAAGTCAGCCGGATACCAACCAACAAGCACAGAATAATGTTTTTGCATTCCATTACCGTAATCCTACTATTGAATGACTTATTCGCTTTGGGAATAGAAAGCTAATAGCGGTCACACCGTGGCAGGCAATGGCAAACCTCCGAATGTATTTCCGCCATGAAAAAAACTTTTCACAAAAAACATTCGCCGTACGGAGTCGGCGTAAAACTGTAGGTGCCTTAATTTGTGTAACACCATCAAGACGCACAACATAAACTGTAGGAGAATTTCGGCCAAAATCGCTAAGCCGGTTATAGCGCCAACTAAATGCGCACTTCAGTCATTTTCAGAACAACGTGGCAATTTGTCTCCTGGATAATTATTTGCCTGTTCGAGACTTGGTTTTAAAAGGAGTCAAATGTTTGCAGCCGCAACTCATTCGATTCTGCTACTGCTTATATAAAAATGTATGCATATATCAGTTTATGTTTAGGGGCTGACTCAATCTGTCATCAAGGGTAATTGTAACCTATGGCAGAGTAAGTGGCAATCGGACGACAGCACCTATTAGCTTTGAGTTCAAACTAAATGAGCGGCAAAATAAAAGTTGTGAATAACATAATGTCTTACCATTATTATCAGGAAGTTATTTAAGTTCCAGAGATTTCTATTTTTTTTTTATTGAGCGTTATTAACTTTAAATTATAAGAAAAATATATTGCCCCTAGTAAATTGAGGTGAGTGTACCAAAAAACACAATTTAGTTGGAATAAGTAGGCCGAAAAGGGCACAATTGTAACTATTTTTTCACCATGGCTTTTAAGCGTTTATCTATGATAATATTTACTTGTCATTCATTTTTCAACAATCATTATGCAGCGGTAAATTAATGTGAATCCAGAGAAGGCGATAGCAAGATAACCAAGGCGTATCCGTTGTGTAATTAGTTTGTGTAGTTTTGCAAAGGAAATGTCAAAATCTGAATTCGCCCAATACTGCTCTTGTATTTTGTTTGTGTTAATAAAACAACACATGCGAATTGGGAAAGAAGAACAAGCATTCAGCTCATGAGATGCTATCGCCTAAATGAATTCGCCTTGTGGCAATGCTTCGAGTGCATTTTTGCCACAAATAAATCTCCTGCCGTTCAGCGTCGGCGTGTTGTCGATGAAGTTCGGCCAGTAACAATTAATTATAATTAAGTTTTCTTTAAGTGTACATAACTTCAGTTATACATATGTACATAGTTACTTAGTTTGATTTTTGTAGTACAATAAACATGTTTAAAATTTTTTTTTATTATATAAGTTCGCTAGTTTTTGTTAAATGTATTTTGTATTATTACTTTCAAAATTGTTTTGTACATATTTGCTTTCTAATTTGTGATCTACGTTTTTCTGAACCACGTGATTTAAACAAAAAATAGTTACTCTTGGTTTTAAAAATCTGTTTATCTTGCATTTTAAAAGGTTTGTTTTATGGTATGTTTAAATAGTTTCAGTTATGAAATTTCAACTCATATTATAAAAGTTATGTGCCCTGGACGAAACCCGATTTCCCTAGATTATTTTACAAACATACTGCAATCCCGGGATAATATTAACATTCCCATTACATACATACATGTGCTTCAAAAATAATGCATTCCTTTATAATTTCGTCCAGCATTTCATCGGTTTATTATGATTTTCGGCCTTATATTTATGAATCGTCTGTATAATTTATAGAGCTTGAGGCCAGTTTAGTTCGGTTTATTTTTCAATACTAATATAACGTGTAGAGCAGATGAATTTCCAACAATTTGTATCGTTGTGCATCAAGTGGTGAAAAAATCGCTTCCCTGTTTAGCTATTTGGCCTACGTTCGAAGCAAGCAAAGTGGACGCGAACGTTTACCAAAGACGATAGAATATAAAAGAATTACTGACGAGCTCCAGCGAAACGACTCAACAGAGTTTTGTGAATTTTTGTATGTAAAATTAATTAAAGTTAACACCAGTTTTCATATAATATTAAAATATAAGTATCAGGCAATTATTCTCGGAAAGAAGGTTCAAACAAAAGTTTTGAAAAGGGACACCACCAGATTTGAAATGCCAAATTGTATTTAATTATACAGAAGTATATAAAGAATACAAATATGAGTATCAAACAGTACGGTTCGCTGAGGACAAGGTTTATAGCTAGCTATATTTTAAAGAAAATTGCCACCTGCTTGAAAATTGGAATGCGACAAAATTGTATGAAATAAATATATTAAATTTCGCTAGAACAGAGTTTATATGTATATGTATATTTTGCAAAAGGCTACCACCTTTTTTATTGAAATATAAGTGTCAAACAGTTCATCTCGGCGAGGACAAGGTACATACCTAAACTTTTGAGAGGATTGTCATCTGTTATGTGTGATAGAAACCGAAATATGATTTCAGGTTACATTTGCAAACGGCAATCAATAAATAAATATGTACAGGACAACGTCGTCTAAATAAAGACGCCCTGTGTAGAAAACTACTGAAACGATTGAGCTCAAATTTATAGGATATGTTTGCATAGGTGTATATTGTACAAAGAAAAATTCCGATAGGTGGCAGTGGTATCGTAATATTTCTAACAACCGTAGTTGTTTGCAGTCCGATTTGATTCATAAAAACCCTTAAACATTTATTCGTAGTTACTCTATAGAAATTTATCTATGTATATATTTTACGGGTATGAAAAATTCTGTTGAGGGTTTCGTGCCATAAGGTCCTACCAAGTTTTATCCAAATGTGGCAAACTCTGAGTGAAAAAATGTGTAAAATCTAATCGAAAACTTTTTTTAATTTATTTAAATTTGAAATCTTATTTTGTGATGCTCTTGGTTTCCATTGTATAATATACTTATGTTATATGTATATAAATATTTGACAAAATATTTGCATTAGCAGAATATATGGTAGTTTGGGCAAAAGTGCAATTTTCTATATTAAATTAAAAAAGACAACGTCAGCCTTAACTTTTCAGAAAAAGTTTTAAGGATAGCGCAAAAAACGTGTTTTCCTTTGCTCGGGAGGAGGTTTTCACACTTAAATCATTAGCCGCTAAACCAATATAAGAGCCAAGGATATATTATTTTTTGTGGTATGTAAATGCAACATGGGATTTTTTATGAAGCTTATATAAGATACCCTCCCATTTCTTTTGTAGTTGTTAAAATTGCATTAGCAACTATGTTATACAATTTAAGTCGGCTTACTTTTAAGTGCCTAATAATAATACAACAAGTAAAAACAGCGCTGTCTTCGGCTATGCCGAAGGCTTCATACCTTTCATGAATGGAAGAATAGTAAAAAACGTGTTATTGTATTACAATTTCGTATTACCTACTATTTATTTTTTGCAGTGCTTAATTTAAGATTTCAACAACACAAATACTAGTGTATAATACTCTTATAACTTATAATTACATTACGTTAACTTAACTCTACTTAAGTTAACTTACGTTAATTTATTGCGATTTCGCATGTAGCCCTAATTCAGTTAATTAGCAATATGCTAACCTTTATTTTGAATATACAAAATATACTAACTTACTCATTAGGCGTTATGTGAAACCGCTATTTGCTTAATTTAAATTAATTCAATTTAACGTAATTTAATTTATTTTAACCTAAATTAGTAGCTTGCACAAAAAAATATCCCGTCATGGTCACTGTAGGGGGTTTCATATGTTATCGCCCTTGTACTTTCGGCAGGTAAACTCGTCAAAACCCAATCTATCGCAGTTTGTTGCTTGGTTGTAGCAAGATTTTCTAGTAATGATTGAAGTCCCAGCTGCCTCAATCGTCTCCCAAGTAATTCATTTGACGTAAGCCGACAAATATTGAAGTCACCTACAACTACTAATTGTGCACCATTTTGATCCGACAGCTCTTTCAAATCTTCTTCCAATATTCTTCTAAACTCTAGTAACGAAAACGATGGATTTCTATATATCACTGCAATTGTCAAATTTGATTTTGATGTCGCTAAAAACTGATAAACTTTACCAGCTGCATATTGATATTTCGAGGAATTTGTCGTAAAGCAGCGTTTGAGATCAGCTTTGCAGTACATTATCATTCCATTTCGAGGGCGACTTTGCCCGGTTGGAGCAACTCCATCAATCCTCGCCACAATATCAAAACCTTCAATTTGAAAATCTTCTCCTTGCATGGCCCAATACGTAGCAGAGAATATCCGATGAGGAAATAAGCTGGTCCCTTTTAATTTCGGTAATATGCTTTCTTAAGCTTCGTACGTTTTGGTAATATAACAGAATACTGTTATCTGGTCGCCCAAAAACAAAGTTGTAGTGAGTATCCAACTTTTTTGTTGTTCGCAGATCATTCAACTGTCTCTCAACAACTTCGTTGGCTCCAAATGGTCTCGGTGGAATAAAATTACCAACAATAAATAGTCCAGAAGCATTTGTCGCTCTACTGCATCCGACGTATAACGCTGATCGACTCATTCCTTTTTTGATGTGGACAGCAACATATCTGTAAGTTGCTCCTTGGCTTTTATGTATTGTAATAGCCTCTGCTGGTACTAAAGGAAACTGCCTTCGTTCTATCAAAACTTGCTCATTTCTTTTATACTGGAAAGTCCGTATCACTTTATCAATCGATGTCCAGCTCGATTCAGTGGTGTGCGGCTTTTTTGATCGTGCTATGGCTCCCACCGCTGGCTCTGAAAACTGGATCCAAAGAGTAGCTGGTGTCCGCTGTGGGCCCTCATGATCAATTTGCATCAGCCGACCTGTAGCTCCATTTACTAACCCATCCGAAGTATTAATATTAACTGTAATCATATACTTTGCAGACGTTTTTAGTTGTAAACTGTAGCACATGCCTTGTGTCTCTGATATTTTAAAGTTTTTAACGGCGTCCAATATATTTATTTTATTTCGCTCCGATATAGAGTTCGCTTTCAGAGTGTCCTTTGCTGTAGATATAAACTCTTCCGTTGCAATTGCAGCCAGACGTGTAATGTTGTAATTTGATACATCCATGTTTGAGTAAAAAAGATGAATGCAATCGTTGGGGACGTCACATAAATTTGTTTCTCTTGATTTCATAAGCGCAACATCAGCAGATGTCATATTCCCTTCAGACATGTTGTTTAAAGCAACTGCAAATGCTTGATCTTCTTTTTGACGCATGACTTCGGTGAGTTCATAGAAACTGAACAGGTCCCAAAGTGGTGTTCCGGTAATTGCACTATATGGGTCCATCTGGTTTGGTGAGAAAATCCATCTATCTCCTACTGGTGAGAGTTGCTTCAAGTCTCCGAATACAATTATGGGTACACCTCCAAAATATTCATTATTGCGAAAAATTTGTTTTAAACGAGAATCCAAATATCCGAACACTTTTGCGCCGACCATTGATATTTCATCAATTATTATTAGCTGAAGGTCTATCAGGTTCGAAGATATAGAATTAACCATATCATTACTGAGTGGACGTAATTCTGTCGAAGACTGGTTTATTGGCAAAGAAAAGACGAAATGTAAAGTTGCGCCGCCAATTCCAAATGCTGCTTTTCCAGTGGGAGCACATAATAAAACTTTTATAGTTTCGGGGTTACTGCCGGGTAAATAGTTCGCTCGCGTTGTTAGTGACTGGTATATTGCGGAAATTAATCGGCTTTTTCCTACCCCAGCACCTCCTCCAACGTATTCATAAAAGCGCCTCTTCAGTTTCATATTGTGGTGTACATGATAAAAATATTCACGCTGTTTTGAATTTAAAGAGCGCACTATTGCAAGGAGCTCATTTTCCTGAATAAGAACAGGTAATCTTATAAGCCTGACTTCCTCTAAATTTTGGTTTTCGCTTTGTAAAACGTCGACATCATTTCCGATTTCTGGAATCGCCAATGCTCTGAACTCTTCATCCAGAAAAGGAGTGATATTATTTTGATCACCAACATCCTCCACAGCTATTTGTTGGTTCAAGTTCTCCAAAATCCTTTCGAGCTCTTGGCCTGAGAACTTGTCATACTTTCCTTTGTTCTCGTCAATAGTTAGTTTGTTGGCATTACAAATTCCTTCTACGTCAGCATTAATTAAGTCGACAGCTTCGTTTCGCCATGGATAAAACAACATTGCCATTTCCCGAAAGTAATCAGGTCGAGAAAATTCAACACTGAAACGTCGCCATCTTAAAATAAGTGGGTGCTTTCTCATCCTCATGAAACCGCTCCCGTCATTTAATTGAAGTGGGACCTCGTTTGCCGCAAAACTTTGATCTTCTGGTTCTTCTTCTTCATTGTCCTCGTTTCCTGGTATTATTTCTTTTCCTGATTTCGAAAATCGATACAACGCAGCAAAATCAGCAAGACACATTTGATCTAGTTGGCTTGGTCTTTGAGTGTAGTGATCCAGTATGCTCGTCACGTAAATATCCGTAGCGTCAGGAGGGAGCCGTTCCAGATCACTTTTCGGCTTTACCATTCTTACCCTTTTATCTGGGTGAGATGTATTGATAAATATTTCTCCTTCGCTGGCTTCTGAAAGATGAAGTCCCAATATATTGTAAGATGCTTCTTGAGCGGAAACTTCGGATCCGTTAATGAATTTGTTGCCAATGTGTTGCAACTTTTGTTTGATAGTAAAATTCCCATTATTTAGTTCCTCCATAGCTTGCCGTAGCAGCTGAGATACTCCTCTGTTGGATTTGTTTATATAGTTTATAATGTAGCTGCAGCATGCATAGGCGTCGAGAATGAACTGAATATCCATATTAGCTCTATGCAAACGTAAAATGTCGCTGTTATATGCATTTAATAGCCGATCAGAAAACTTTCTTCTCAAAAATATTTGAGGCTTTTTTAAACTTGAACGCAGCGCTAATTTGTATTTTTCATAAGTTGTGGAAATCTCTGGATGCATTAAAAATTCCTCGAAATTGTTTAAGTGTTCCGCTTCCATATTCTCATTCTGTTGGTTCAAAACATTTTTAATTTTTTGGAACAGATTTTTATGCTCTTCACTTAACTCAGTTTCTTCCAGAGGAAATAATATTTCAGTATTGGGCATTGGTGGGTAAGGCATGTTGAAACGACATACTTTTTGGCCTCGTATATCTCTTAAGCAAGCATGACCATGTCTGTGCTTTTGGTAATCAATAAATTGCTGCACTTCCGGATTTTGTCCGTCGGTCGTAATAAAATGGTCGACAAATTCGATAACTGGATCCATATTATTCACTCCTTCCGTCTCCAGAGTAGGTGCACTACTGAGCCAATACATTCCATGGCAGTGAGGAGAGCCTCTATGTTGGAATTCAATCCTCCAGTAATAATGACTAAGCACATGTGGCTCAAATACTTTATCCTTTAGTAACTTAATCATTTGTCGGAAACGGAAATCAAAATACCGAGAACAGGTTACAGGATCCGTCCTTATAAGTCGGGCCTTTTCTGAATTAGACAACTGCCCTGCTTCAGTTTCGGAAATGCCCTTATTATCCACAAGTTTCGCTAGAATCACCAACAATTCAGTCCATTTTGTCTCTGCAGCCGATAAAGTAATAAACAGCGTTGGCAGCCCAAACTGACGTATCATTGCTAAAACTTTCTTTTTCTCTGATTCCCAGTGAGCAGGTGAAGACCTGAGCCCTTTTAATATGTGGTACCCGTCATCGTGTTGAACCAAATTGCTGACGAAATTTGTGTCAACCATATTTGCTGCCGTTATAATAGATGATCCAGATTTTTTTCGTAAACATATAGAAATGGCATTCTTAATGCGCTGTAGCTCGTAATACTTATATTTCCACAGTAAATTATCAGTACGCGCACATCGCCGATCATATCTTCGAACTTCTGAACGTGCTATTTTGCTGTAGGTAAGCGTGGTCCGTCTCTTTTTTCCACAAAAAATTGTTGGAAAGGATAACTCCTCTGCTTCGTCATCTCTTGTTACATCTATAGGTATTCGCCCTTCCCCAGGGGCTATTGCCACTCGTTCTAGTGGAAGATTTTCGATAAGCTCGTTGTCCAAAAGTGTTTCTTGACCGCCTGGATTTAAATTATCTTCTCCGTTAAACTCGGTTCCAATATTTATGTTCTGATGCAATTGCAAATCTCTGACGATATCCTCGTCTGCTGGATCAGCGATAAAGGGTACAGTGTCATTATGCCTTAAATCTGATAACCAGTCTTCAGCTGCGTGAATATTGTGCAAGCGGTATAGCTCCGTTTCCAATAGATATTGAAGCGCTGTAAATACTCTCGCCGGTCTTACTGTTTCCGTTATAAAACTGTGATTATATTCTAGCCGGCGTTTTAAGTGAACTTGGATAACTTGCGCATCTTCAAATCTCCGAGGGAGAGTGGTCACCGTCTCGACCACTGGTATAGGCACATTGACAACGGCTCCTCTAATAGCACATTGTCGTTCGAATCCTAGAGATACTATTCTCATAAATGGAATCCTTGGAGATATAAGACGTTCTTCCAGGCACGTTAAATTTTTCAAAGCATCAGGTATGTCTGGATATTGGAGACCGTTAGCTAGACAAATTTTTGGAATTTTTCCTGACATTGTTTGGCGATAGCATGTCAAGCAAAATATGAATTTTCCCGTTAAGTTCGGGAACTCGTTTTGCAAATAAAATATTTTGTTGAGTTCGAGGTGTGGATACTTTCTTGCAATAGCACACTTCTCCAGTTTTTTGATTTGGTGAGAAAACCAAGTTCCACCACAACATATACATACCATAGTCGGTCCTTCTTTTATTTTGATATCATACTGCTCATACTTTGTCAAATTTCGCAAGTGCTGCTGAACATTTTGAGCTTCTTCCATTGCTCCCGGTGAAAGATTGTCTCTGTTCATTGCAGTTCTCAAACGCTGCCTCTCGTTTTGCCTTCTGCGATTTTGTGGATTAGATCTATAAAGATTGACATGTTCGTGCGAGCTTTGCCTAAGAGTTTCCTGTACTCTCCGACTATGCTGTCGAGTAATTCTTCTTTGCGACGTATTCCTGAGTTGCTCCCTTCGTCTTGTGATAGGGTTTGTGCGGCGTTCTATCCTCGCTATCCTATCTGTAATACGTTCAATATTTCTCAAGTGAAGATTTGTCCGTCGTTCCGCTCGTGCTCCTGAGTCGCGAGCCCGTTCTGCTTCTCTCAACTGAGAAATAGCCCTTCTCGTTCTATGCGCAATGGTATTTTGGGCTTGCTCTTCTCCTCTTAGAACAGGATTTTCTCGTCGTGTCGCTCGTGCCTCTAAATCCCGAACCCGTTCAACTTCTCTCAGCTGAGGAATAGTCCTTCTCATCCTATGCGCAAGGGTGTTTTGTGCTTGCTCTTCTTCTCTTCGATCAGGATTTTGTCGCCGTGTCTCTCGTGCCTCTGCATCACGAACCCGTTCAACTTCCCTCAGCTGAGGATTAGTCCTTCTCATCCTATGCGCAAGGGTGTTTTGTGATTGCTCTTCTTCTCTTCGATCAGGATTTTGTCGCCGTGTCTCTCGTGCCTCTGCATCACGAACCCGTTCAACTTCCCTCAGCTGAGGATTAGTCCTTCTCATCCTATGCGCAAGGGTGTTTTGTGCTTGCTCTTCGTCTCTTCGATCAGGATTTTGTCGCCGTGTCTCTCGTGCCTCTGCATCACGAACCCGTTCAACTTCCCTCAGCTGAGGATTAGTCCTTCTCATCCTATGCGCAAGGGTGTTTTGTGCTTGCTCTTCTTCTCTTCGATCAGGATTTTGTCGCCGTGTCTCTCGTGCCTCTGCATCACGAACCCGTTCAACTTCTCTCAGCTGAGGATTAGTCCTTCTCGTTCTATGCGCAATGGTATTTTGGGCTTGCTCTTCTCCTCTTAGAACAGGATTTTCTCGTCGTGTCGCTCGTGCCTCTAAATCCTGAACCCGTTCAACGTCTCTCAACTGAGGAATAGCTCTTCTTGTCCTATGAGCAATAGTATTCTGGGTTCGTTCAATCGCTCTACGCATTGGTAGCCGTCGTCTTAATCTATGGGATTCTGCGTCATTTTCCCTCTCTATTTCTCGAAACTGCGTGTTGGAAGACCGAAGAGAAGCCATTAAATTGGCACTTATTACCCTGTTCTGCAATAAATTTCTTTCGTAATGTTGCCGCCTTCGGTTGATAGTATCCCGGCGGCGCTGCTCCTGAGATCGTGCAGATACTCGCGGCATTCCTGTTGTTATAAGTCTCTTCTATGAACCTTATTTAAATTTTTTTGAATCGTTGAAATTACACTTGCAGTTTGTAATTTTAAGTGTGTTTTAAAATAGAGAAATGTATTTCAATTAAATAATTGTTTGGTTTTTTTTTAAATTACTTGTATAAATATTAAACAGTTAAACTCTCAATTGCTTTGAACTAAACTGAATGTTCTAAAAAAATTTAACAGAGTTTTTATGTAGTATGTAGCAGGTAAAAAACTGTGAACGTTAATTGATATAACTACGGTTAATACGTAGGAAAGAATCCGTTCCGGTGCTTAGTGCAACTGTGTTGATTACTTACAAATACCAAATTACTGTAGCTACCTACTTATGTGGTCGACTGTTTGTTGTCCTTGAGCTTGAGTGTCTTGATATAGGCACTCCAGCGAGACTTTAAGTTGGCCGCATATTCAAAATGCACACCTAATAAACAAAACTCCAAACCGAAATCTTTCTAAAAGTTTTAAAAGTATTCATTTTACGGAAGTGTTATTAACACATACGTAGTTCGAGCATCACAAATTCAGGTATTTGTGCGAGTGGGGTAGTTAAAAAGGGCACTAGTTAAAAGCGAAAATTTCCTTCAAATCAATAAAAATAATTCTAGTAAAGGCATTGTTATAAATTATTTAATGCTTTTCCTTATGTAATTAAAAAGAACTATGTTTTAAGAAGATGTACCCGGGTACTTCATACGTTTTGTATGGCAGATAGTTGCTTTTGATATACAAATATTAACTACTACCTGGTTTCTTGTGATTTTCTGGTTATTTTTTTTTTTAATTTCTTGGAAATATTGTCTAGTTAACAAAACTTTTATCATAATTTGGAAAAAAAAATTTTTGGTACCTAAATAATCCATTTTTACCAAAAATGGGAATTGCCAAAATCCATAAAAATTTAACAATTTCCAAATTCTTTTTTAATCCTTGTAATTTGATCCCTTTTTACCAAGAAAAATAATTAACATTGAATTTTCATTCGCAGAATTCCGTTATATTTGAATTTAAAATCAACCCCTCTTGCTCATAGTGCTATTTTTAGTACCTGCGCAGAATAATTATAACTCATAAAATATTTGTTCAATGTAAACATTTTTTTTTGAATGTGTAGGAAAACACGTCTACTAACAGGAACAAAAGGGTATTTGGGAATATCTTGCCTACCTACCCTTGTACAACCAGTTTTGCAGGCAGAAACATGATTTTTTGCGCACGTTTCGTTTTGAGTAGTTTTGTATGCATCGGGCATGTGCTGCAAATCGTTTTCGCATGAAAGTGACACACAAACACGTATGTGTCGTATTGTTTCGCTGGCAATTTCATGCGAAAACGATTTGCAGCACATGCCCGCATAAGTCAGTTTATGTGCGATTTTTGAAGTGTAAAGACCTAAAAATTTATTTTGTGCGGCAAATATATAAAAAGTGAAAATAAAATGGCAGATGGTGAGTGGCTAGCTCCGCGTCAATTGAATGCACTACCATATGAGGAGCAGTGTGACTATATACGCAGAGTTCTTGAGGATTCTGACTACGAACAGAGTGACCACGAACAAGCGGTAGATCAAGAAGACTTAGAAGGAAATAATGATGACATTGGTGGTGAATCATCTGACATTGAACCAGTCCAGGAAACTGAGTATCACCCAGAGGACGAGGAGGATTCAGACGAGGAGTATGAAGAACCGCCACTTGAAACTGGTGATTATTATACGGCAAGAGATGGCAATGTATGGTCGTCAATACCACCAATACCTGGACGAATACGTGCGCACAACATTCTAAGAAGTCGCAATCCTGGACCAGTGCCATCGACAAAAGGCTTGACAATGGCAGAAACCTTCAATCTTATGATGTTAAATGAAATATGTGATGTAATTATTCGAGAATCAAATAGAAAGGCAAGGCAAACTTTTGATGTGTACAATGAGCAGCATCCAGATGCGGAACCACGAATATGGGTGCCTATAACTGAAGTAGAACTTCGTGCATATTTGGGTGTGCTTTTGATGGCTGGCGTATGTCATTCCGGTTATGTTCTGCCACTGACCTGTGGAAAACAACTTCGCATCCATTATTTCGCGCATCAATGAGCTTACGCAGATTTTGGGCAATCAGCCGCTTCATACGCTTTGATAATGGAAACACTCGGAATGCACGCAAACAATATGATAAGGCAGCTGCAATTACAGACGTATTCCTGATGCTAAATGCCACTCTGCGCCAGTATTATATATGTGGCACACACGTTACCGTAGATGAGCAATTATTCCCGTATCGTGGTGGAACTGGCTTCACACAGTACATTCCATCGAAACCATCCAAATATGGAATAAAAGTGTGGTGGGTCTGCGACGCCATTTCATCATATCCCGTGCAGGTAAATCAGTGTTCATACATTCATTTTATTATATCAACTTGTTGCAAATAAACTAAATGACTAATTCAAATTTCATTTTTCAATTTTTATTTTTTCAATACAGGGTCAAATTTATACTGGAATGGCAGCGTCCGGCGAACGTGAAAGAAACGTTGGTGAGCGTGTTGTGAAGGACTTAGTTGTCAACAATTTTGGTGGAAGTGGGCGAACAGTGGTATGCGACAATTTCTTTACAACATATAACTTAGCAAAAACTTTGATGGGGGACAACAGTTTGGCTTTGTTGGGCACTTGCAACAAAAGGCGTATGTTCGTGCCAGCATCATTTGCCAATCCTAAAGGACGTGAAGCAGAGTCTACGCTATTTGGATTCTGTAACAACATGACGATGTGCTCATACGTCCCAAAAAAAAATAAGGCTGTTGTGATGCTGTCTACTTGCCACGACACTACAGAAACTGCAGATCCAAAACGGAAACCATTGCTCATACTTGATTATAACAAACATAAAGGCGGCGTGGATAATATGGATAAGTGCTTGACTGAATATTCAACCAGACGGCGCACAAATAGATGGCCTTTAGCATTTTTTTATAATATGCTTGACGTAGCTGCGTATGCTGCGTATGTTATATATATGGAAAACAACACCCATCTAAAACCATCTACCAACCGCCGTAGGATATTTCTGAAGCAGCTCAGCGATCAGTTATGCAGACCACAAATCGATATAAGAGCGGACAATAGCCATATTACGCGCATATTTTCTACTAGACACGCTATGGAAGCCATATATGGTATGCCCTTGAAGATGAATGTTGGTGCACAAGAGGAAGTGGACCGTGACAGTTCTGGCCGCATAAAAAGAAAAGGAAACTGCTATATTTGCATTACAAAACGCCAAACGAGAAAAGTATGTGCAATTTGTAATAAGCCTGTGTGCGCAGAGCACTCGAAGGATCATCCACAATGCCTCAGATGCTGCTAAAATTCATAAAATATATTTTTTACTTTCATATAATGATTTTCTATAAATAAATAAACAAATTTCCATAAAATAAACTAAATATTTCCATTTATTTCTATATATTTGTATGAATTTTCATACAAGTACCCGGGTACATCAGCTGTCGACGCCATTCCACTAACTTGAATTTGGGCTGTATCGACTGAACTCCTGCTCCAATCTTGATGAAACTTTTCCACATGATGCAAAAGTGTATGGTTGAGGATATCATGAAATTTCAGGTCAATCGGACTAACCGTTTGGAAGATACAGCAAAATTAAAGATGCAAATGTACCCGTGGGCTCTATGATCGACACAACGGTTAAGTATTAATATGTAAGACCTACATATGTCGGTCTTTGAAAACAGTTATCAGATCCGTAAATAGTTCCCAAACGTTTAACGCTATGATTCATGTGATATTGCGCTGAGCTTATTACTTTTCGCAATAAATATTTGTCCTGAATTTATCTTGCCGATTTACACTGTGAACTCCGATCTTGATGAATACTAATATATAGCTAATAATGGTTGATGTGTGTGCAAAATTTCAAGCCTTTAGCTGTTTAAATGGAGGAGTTATGGTGCAAAATGCAATATCTGAACAATCGGTTGTATGGGAGCTATATGTTATATTTCTCCGATCTTCATGATTTTCAATACTGATACGTAGCTAATAATGGCTGATATTTCTGCAAAATTTCAAGCCTTTAGCTGCTTAAATGGAGGAGTTATGGCGCAAAATTCAATATCTGAATAATCGGTTGTATTACATGTTATAGTCACCCGATCTGGCCGATTCCGACAAATGTTTAATCATTTGTACAACGACACCTGCTCACCAAATTTTATCAAAATAGCTCTAAAATTGAGGGACTAGTTTGCGTTCAAACAGACGGACAGACGGACAGACGGACAGACAGACGGACATGGCTAAATCGACTCAGCTCATCGTCCTGACCATTTAGGTATACTTTTTGATGGGTCTATCTCTTCTCCTTCTGGCACTTACAAACATCGGACCAAACTTAATATACCATTTCATTCTCATGAAAGGTATAAAAAGTGGGGTTATTCTCTCTGCGCAAAAAACGCCCTCATACATAAGGTACTTTACTTTTATGTTACAAAACTTATAATTTTTAATAAATCGTACTTTTTTAACAGAACCCAAATGTCTGTCAACCGGCAAAGTATACAACACTGGGGTTTGAATCGATTTTTCCTCATCCCTTGTCATCCCTTGGTTTGGAGACAGACTAATTTCGGCCTTGTGCCATCTTCAGTGTCAAGTTTTGTAAAAATTGCGTATCCAAAAAATGTAAATCCAAGTTTTCATTAGTTGAATTTTTGTTCAGATTATCGCAAGCAATATTTTGAGCAAATTTATTTAATGAAAAACAATGCAAATGTACGTGCTTTTTGAAAACTTATATTAGAATTTATACGGAACCAAGCTGCACATTAACAAACGGTTATGAAAATGTAAGGAGTAACCTTTAGAAAAGCCAAATTACCAAAACCAACTACTTTAAATTTATGATTTTTATGAAAACATTTCAGAACCCAAAAAAAAAATATATATATATATGAAAAAATTAAAGGTTTTTATAGATAAAGGAGATAAAAAAAACTACAGATGGTAAATTCTTTCAATCAAATTTATTCTTAAGTGGCATCCCCGTTGCAGAGTTCATATCTAGTCTGTGTTAATTAAATTTTAACCGATCGTGCCGCTTTCGCTTTGGTTTCACGCCACCATACATACATAAATACTACAATAAAGATGTTTGCATGCTTTCAAGAACTATTGAAAACTCTAATGTTTATCATCTCTTACCATTGCAAATTTTATCAATTTTATATATTTAAAAAGTTAAGTAATCGAAAATTTTAAAGTAGTGTATATGCAGGGAGACATAGAAGGAAGAACATCTCGTACTTTCTCATACATTTCCACTCACTCATCCAATACGTAACTCTTTAATGCACACTACATACATACATACATACATATATGTAGGTGTGGCCTTAGAGGGGAAAACTATAAATAGTCGATGTGGCGAATTGAAGAAAAATGTTTTTAAATTGGCTAAACAAAAAACCACTAAAAGTTAATATGTTTACATTGGTCTAAATAAGCTAAGGTTATGCCGAAATCAAATTAACTGGCACATTCTCAACCAAAAATAATTAACTAACCATATTGTTTTCAAAACATTTGCGTATGTATATTTCTACTTATATTCAAATTCATTAGTTATAATAGTAGTTAAAAGTTATATTGCTATTAAATATATACTGCTCACATCTTCCGTTCTTATTCCTTATACAATACACACGTGCATACACACATAGAGTATAAATAAAAACTTTGCCATAGTTTGCAATTGTATGAATTTTTACTTCTTTCCTTTTGACTGCTTTTCATTCTTATGTTTGCGCTTTCGCCTATCTTACTATGTTAAATTTAAGTTTATATTGTATTTTTTTTTAAGTTTTCAATCTTAGCTTTACTTTTTTTTTTTGGCATTGTTTCGTTTACATATTTTTGTTCGGTTTTCTGTCGTTTACGTGTACGATATGGCAGTGTATGTAAGAAAAAATGCGTCCTCGCCTAAATGTATGCATAGTTGTGTGCAAAATGATCCTGCACTAGGGCTTGCTTGCTATTGGGAAGTCCAATCATTTAAACTTTGTACAGTGCCTGTGGTCTGTAAATACTTATTAACGACAACATTAAGAAGCAACTACTGTTCTCTAAAAAAAAAAAAAAAAAAAAAAAAACAACAAAAACGCGAAGTACTACAAGAGGATTTTTAAACAATTTTTATCGCATTATACTCCATACATGTCTAATCACTGTTATCCATTCAATGTTTTCCTGCCAATCCCGATTCTGCAGACCAATATTCGGCTCAATATACAACAGCCGGAGCTTCCAATTCATCTCATCATCACTATCTTCGCCAATCGCGCGGTTCTGCTGGTAGCATTCAACGTTCTGTGGAGGTGCCACCAACATCAACGGTCGCCCAATATCGCACCGGTAGTGTACATTCCATCTCCAGCTCCGAGGGTTCATCGTAAGTGCAAGTGCTACCACGTTTATGGCGTGGTAGGCACGTAACCGATACAGAAAATAGAGAAAATATACTTACATGCAAGATCTCTATTGTGTAGTTGCATCTCGCTGTTCACACGTTTCTCTGATTTCAAGGGCATACCCAACTCTTTTTGAACCACTGAATACTTATGTCACACAAATAGTATTTGCACACGATTTTAAAATCATATATGTAACTACCTGTAAATCGATCCAAGTTTTAGAAAATACAGGGGTTGCGTCTCCCGCGGGTGAATTTAATGGATCCAGGAAGGTTGCTATGTCTCAATACAATTGTTAACATTTTCTTACTTTACTACAATCAGCACTTTTTGTTTTATTTTACTTCGTTTCCCCTTCAGTTAGATGATTTTATTATTAAAATTTAATAAAGTAAAGTCAGTTAACACATTTTCGTGACACTATTTATCATTTTATTCATATGAGATGCTTTAGAAATTTCTACTATTTTTGTAAAAGTTTTGATCGCTTCTAACGTCATGAATTGTCAAACTAAAATTTAAGGAATAGTTATGGTTCAAAATATGTCATTGAAAACCAAAAATTTTGTTTTGCTTGACGCAAAGTTTGATAATTTTTTTTTTTAATTATGAAAATTATCTTTATGGGGTTTCTAGTTTCGAAATGAATTATTTAAGAGCAACATTTCTTTCTGTCTATTTCAATCCAATATAGCAAATTTGGTGAATGATAATATTTGTTACATCCTCTCAAAGTTCTCAGATTTTAAAAAGAGGAATCATAGTGCACATACATACATAACTTTAATTATTAATCAGCAAAATTTCTACTTCAGTGTGATTCTTAACCAAAAAATAATAAAATGAAAACAAAAAAAGGGCATACAACGCGAGTATGATCGCTGGTAGCGATTCTAAATTAGCTATTGACAAGTTTCAAAAGTATAATAGTCTTGCGTTTTTAACTTATCTTTTAAACGAGAGTTTTTAGATAATTTGAAAAGCCATGTCGACGAATAAGTTATTTACTATCTAATTTATCCGTTGTTTACTGCAGGCGTAATACCGTAATATTTGTTTCGAATACTTTTAATAAAATATTTGAAACTTACTAGTTATCGAGAAACCTCTATGTTTCCTTCACTTTGTCCTCACATCGTTCTTACTGAAATATGTAAATATTTGAATTCCAAATGTGCGTTTTGTTTTTACTGAACACTTTTCATTTTCAAGAGCTTCTCTAAATTTTAACAATATTAAAAGAACAAACAAACATTTTTAACTAAAAATAGTGAAAAGAAAGATTGCGTCAAATCAAAACTGAATTTTTGTTCTATTTAGTCACACTGTCATTATACTGTATCGGCCACTGTTGTAAAGAATGCACGCAATTAAATTACGTGTTGCATAGTTTTAGGCAGCAATAAATGGTGTTCCTTGAAGTAATTTGAATAGTTTATCTTTAAAAAAAGTGCCTAATATTCTTATGTTTAGAGTAGTAACATATTTATATTTCCTGAATAATATTTTGGAGGAAGTCTTAGTATAAAATAAATTATATAATTCCGTTAGAAAACCCACAACTTTTTGGTGAGACACCCTAATCTACATATGTATGTACATACAAATGTATAAAGGCGCACATAATGAAATTTCAATAATTTAAGATTTATGGGAAGATTATAACCGTAAATAATTGCATAATTAATTTAATAATTTTTCAATAGCAACAGACAAGTCTGGATGTGAGCACATAATCGCGCATTTCTGCAATATTTGCTATTTTCCATGTCAAATATTTTTTGCTATTTCTAAAAATATACTCAGTAATAGAATTGTGAAAATGAATGATGAAAATATATAGGCAATTAATTTTTTGTTTAAAATATTGCAAATTTAAACTGAATTGAACTTTAGGTTAATTTTTAATAAATTTATTTCTTGCGGTGTTGCACATTTTCTGTCATGCAACGCATGCTCGAAATTTGTTTGATAAATTTTCCTTTCTTTTACAAAATTTTAAAACTTTCTTTTATAAATATTTCCATAAAATTAGCAAAAAAATTTAACTGGAAAAATATTGCAAACATTGCAAAGCCTATTCCCTGACGCCCGAGTTTATATTTATTAAGAATATTGGGTCGACATCCTATTGAAAGCTTCCACTAGAATACTTACATACATCCGTTGGTTTCGAGAGTTTCCCAGGCGCGTACAAAAAAGAGTTGGGTGCCCTTATGCATCAGTTTGCCTCCGCTGCTGCCTGATTGTGACTCATTTCGTTTTCTACTTCATCATTCTCTCTATCCGTTCACTCTCTGTGTATATGCAAATCTCTTGCTTCCGCCTCTCTTTGCTAATTTTGTGTCACTTTTTTTCTCGTTCCGTTTTGCATATTTGTTTTTAACTTTTCAAAATACTTTTCTTTATCTTCTTCCCCTGTTTGGCTATATCTCTCCGTTGTCGCAATGTGCAGCGGCAATTAGCACGAAATTGCTACTGCCTGTTTGTTGTGCTTCCGATATGCCATATTCTGATAGATATATTTCTATATAAAATGTTGCTTCTGTTTAACTTTAAGCAATATTTGTTTCCGGTGTGCTGTACAATTGCCATTCAAGTGTTGTGTGTAAACGTCTAGTTATTATAATATAAAATTTTTCATTGAGCTTTATTTCAATTTTGAATCTTCTGTTGTAAATTGTTATGTATTTTATTTACATACATACATACATACCCGTACATTTAACATAAAAGAAATCATAAACAGCATGAATGTTTTTCTCAGTCTTATTATACACAACAACAAAGATTTGTCAAATGCTTACAAAACTATTTTTACAAGTAGTAAATTAAATTTCGTGACCTACAAAGTAAATAAAAATATATACCATCAATATAATACTTATTTTAACCTATACAACAAAACTGCATATAAAAATTACAATTATTTACCAAGGAAAATCTCGAAGTTATCAATTTAAAAAAAAAAACGCTTTGACTAATTATGCATCATGTGTTAAATTAATGAAATACTACCCGGGCACCTGCCATGTATCTCGTGCCAAAATTAAGGAATTAAAATATACACTAAAAATTCCAATCGATTTGCAGAAAATTTGGCTTTATAGGACAAAGCTTTTTTCTATTCCATCTATCCAAAGAGATGACAAAGATTAGGTACATAACTATATTGGAACGATTTTAAATTATCTCATGTCAAAATTTGTCATACAGTTTTTTTTACGTTTTTACCTCTCACACGTAACAAACGTATGTAGGTTACTAAGCATTGCGTTGCATTTGCTGCTGCGTAAAATTTTACACTGCACGCTTTCTTCTCCAGAGATGACGGCAATACAATCTAAGCGCTTTCAATTGCTATTTTTGTAGTTTGAGAACAATTTCTTGGGATGCGCATATCAAAATAATCCATGACATTTTGGCATAGTCGGGCTATGTATCATTTATAACGCTAACGATTTCGTGCTTCAGCTATAGGATAATCTCAGGCTTATTATCGTAGGCAATACTCTTTAGGTAGCCCCATATAAAGAAGTTCAATGGTGGCAGGATCTGGTCATTTGACCTCGTTGTTTCGTGAGATATCGCGCCCTGCGAATTTCTTTCTCAATAGGGCCATAGTTTCGTGGGCCCTGTGGCAAGAAACACCATCCTGGCGAAAAACAATATCAATACTGTGGTCCAAATCCATTTATTTGAAAATGTAGCTCTTCGCCCATGATCATTTTTCCGTTGGTAAATATGTATATGGTGCGGCCGCCGTAGCTAAGTGCATAGCTTGTGCGCGCTTCATTCGATGGGCCACGGGTTCAAATCTCGACGGGCCCAAGAAACAATCGGCTAATTGTCAACTCAGATAGTCAGTATTGTTGACCGAAAAAATCACGCAATACGCGAACTGCACTTTTTGCCAAATGATTATTTTCATAACAAGTTTGTATTATTTTTACCCGTCGTTCAACTGAATATCCCTGCATGACTAAGTTTTCCTGAAAAAACTAAGAAACATTAACAGAAATATTTAATAATAAAAAGCTCATATAAAAATCATATCTGTTTATGTGCATATCCCTTGACGCCATTTTGTTACTAATAAAATAGTTTTTCTAGAAGAACAAAATTAGTAAATGGATAACCAATCTTTGTCATACCTCTGAATATGCTTTTCACAATTATTTCATTTATATTATTATTATGGAGTATTTTTTCTCTTGCATGACCTTGAACTTGAGTTCACTGTTTGTAGTTGGATAGTCTATTCATCATGGATTTATATTACCAATTTATTTGTTTAACAGAGTGTTTTTGATATATCAGCCGTTTTATACAATTATTAATAAAATAAGTAAATCGAGAGGATTCAGGAAGAAGTTACTTCAGTATATGCCAAAGAGAATGGAAATAAAAAACAAACCGTTTTACCAGTTTATAAACATAGAAACCGCTAGTTAAGACCACTCCGCACTGTCACAATTGCGATCTGGATACTTTTGTAGGCTCAACTCCTACCTATCCAGAATCAACCCTGACATACCCAACACATGTCCGGCATGTGCAGATTCTCCGCCCGATACCAATCACCTATTCACATGTCCTCTCAAACCCACTCATCTAACCCCCCTTTCCCTCTGGTCCAACCCTACCGAAACTGCACGTTTCCTGGGCCTCCCCCTAGATGAGTTCGACGATAACGACCATGGGTAAAGCCGCTCTTTACGGGCCGCTTAAGAAGCAATCCTGCTTGAAATCCAAAAAAATACGTTTATTTTTTTCCCCACTACTACACTCTTATGTAGATATCAGTCCGCTGAAAATGTCAAATATATTGGGATATATATTTTTTATACGTACGAATCGAAAGTTTTTTTTACCAATGCTTCGTGAAAAAAATGTAAATCCTTTGGTTTATGTATGTTTGTCGATATTTTTAATTTGATAGTTTTATAAAAAAAATATACAATGTACTCTATGTACTACATACATACATGTATCATTTCCTATAACTCCACTCGTTAAGTAATCTCAACTTCGTAAATTTGAATAAACTGCGTAGTATGTATAACCCAAGCATGCTTTTCGAACTTATGCACTTCCAACTAACTCTCATTCACAAAATGCAAACAATTTTATCGCTTCTATAAATGAACGTAGTATATGTTATCTAATGTAGTTTAAATTAGAGTATTGCAATGCATGTCATTGAATTAAAGAAATTAGTCAAGGTTTTAATGAGATATTTTGCAGTCTCTATCACCTCACCATCTTTGCACCGCCTACACATCCATCCTCACTTAGCTAATTATGGCCACAGGCCAAACATATGTACTAACAAATATACAACATACCTACATGCATACATACTACATACTCTATATCTCCCTGTGTATAACTGGAACTTGAAATTTGATATTTTAAATTTGCTCTTAAAATGTTTTTTACCTACGTAATTACTTACATATGTATTTATTTTTTAAATATTTGGATTTTCTATTTTATTGTGTTTAACATTTGTATATATTGTATTTGCCCTCATCCCTTGCACAATGTTACTTAGCACAAACGACTACAAATATAATTTTCTCTATTCTATCAATTGCAAAAATTGCATTAAATATTGCACATCAAATAATTGAAAATCCAAAAACGAAAAACACAAATACTCGCCGTGATAATTACGAAATGCATAGATTTTCGCCATCTCTGCGTGGTAACGACGGCCAGTTGTCGGAGTTCATAGATGGCCTGGGTCCCGGTCAGTTGGTCGGACGACAAGTATTGGGCGCACCATCACTGGGTGATATACAGTTATCGATGTGCCATCAAAAGGGTTTCTTAGAAGTAGAAGTTATACGTGCTAGAGGCTTACAGGTAATTTAAAATCTGTTTTTCCAAATTCATTAATTTCCACAATACATATATAATAACTTTTTGTCGTCTATATTTTCTTAAATGAACTAAACAGCAAAAGCCGACGTCGAAAATGCTTCCCGCTCCTTATGTTAAAGTGTATTTGGTTTCTGGTAAACGTTGCATTGATAAAATGAAGACTTCGACGGCCAGGCGGACATTGGATCCGCTCTATCAGCAGCAGTTGGTATTCAAACAGCCATACCAAGGATGCATTTTGCAGGTAATTTTATTATTCTGAAATATTAGCGTAAGAAATTTAACGGATTTAAAAGAATAAGCACACTTAAATTAATATTAACCAAAACAAATGATAGAAGAATAATCCGCTATGAAAACATAGTCTTATAGCAATTGCTTTTTTCGCGAAAAATTCCATCTTCATTTATCGAACACAGTTCAAATAAATCAATAGGTATATTCTGCACTGGTAACAAAACTCTCGTTACCGAAAAGCCTCTGAGAAGCAACTTTTGAACCAATTTCGTATTCTAAGCCCACTTATTACCCAAGGTTCATAGAAAAGAAGATTACGTCATAAGCTGCGTTCTCCATCTTATTATTATTATAGAATTGCAATATTTTAATAAGACAAAACTGTATTTTATTTTAAATGTGCGCAATCCTGGATATTTCCGTTTGAATTTCATGATTGTTTCTAAATGTTTACTGGTCATTTCAATTTTCATTGGGTTTATGTCTGTGTCTTTGAATTTATTTCATTAATAAAAAAATTAAGTGCGGTATTTTAATTGAAAGAACTGTGGTCACAATTGCAATTTAGGAATTTACGCTATGCCTGAATATGAACAGGTTTGAGAGTGCAGGAAATTTTGCCAAAATGCTGAAAATCCACGAACTTTTTCTGATCACTTTCAAGATACTGATTTTGAAAAAAAAACTACAATTGGAAATTTCTAATTCAAATGTGTATATTTTAAATAACACATTACAAACTGGTTCTTGCAAAAGAGATGAATTTACAATGAAGCCAGATTCCAACGATGTTTCGCTGTTGAAAATACCGGTAATTCGAAAATAAGACAAACTCGCTAGCTAATTTCAGTACAATAAACTGATTTCTCAATATGGCATCAATGTTGTTATGTAAATCCAGTTTCAGTTGAAGACAGTCATAGCATTAGCCTACCTATTATTTCTCCTGATTTTCGGTATTAAAATTAACAAAATTTCCAATGACATTCATTGCTTTAAATTTAGGTTTTCAAACAGAACTATTGTGGGAAATAGCAAACTAAAAATTGTCTGCACAACGCTCACCTTCACATTTTGTAGAGGGTAGAAAATGTTGCACTTTTGGTTAGTGAGAGTGCAAAATTTTGAGAAAAGAACACGCAGTCCTATGATTATGCTGCAAAAAGAAAGTTTAGTTGTGGCGCAGGGCAGAATAGATGCAACATTTTTACTAGTGAAATAAACTCTATTACTTTTCATATGAAAGCAAACTAAGTACTCTCACATCAATAAAATTTTTAACCAAAAATTGGTTATTTTTTTCACCCTATACGTTTTTGGTTATTTGAAAATTTCTTCTAAGTTTTTAGTCAATACAACTAACTAATATAAAATGATTTCAATAACTTATCAAACATTTTTGAAAAATAAGTAAAAATTTGCAAACAGAGATCGTTTAAAATATAACTGAAATGCAAATTCGAAATTTCATAGAACACATTAAAAATGTTGCCTAAAATAGAACCAAACGTCTTATTATTTTGAAAATGTCTGGAGATCTTAGAACATCTGATGTGGGTGGGCCTCGGTAAATTTTGATGCATCTTAGGTAGGTAGGTAGGTTGGAGTGGCAGCCGCCTACAGCGGCTCACTTAGGCCAATATTAGGAGGCCCATTGTGTTACCACAAGGAAAAATTTGTACCATCCAAAAGGAAAAATTACTTCTCACCAAACCATTTTGCCTCGCTGATGAACTTCAACAGACAATTTACCTCGGCAATTGAAACCTCACTAAGGTCATCAAAAAACGGTGATCCCAGATATCGCATTCTGCTTCTACACAGTGCAGGACACTTACACAGTAAATGCAAGATCGATTCCTCCTCCTCGTCGTTCTTGCAGCTCCTACAGCATCTTCGGAAGGGTACTCCCAACCATTCAGCATGTTTCCCTATCAGACAGTGCCCTGTTAGAGCCCCGATGACGTTGGAAATGTTTTCCCTACTTAGAGAGAGAACGCTGCGCGACCGTTTCCGGTCCCATTTAGGCCACATCTGCCTTGAGGTTCGACAGGTCGTATTTTGCCTCCATCTATTGTCAGCTATATGTACAATCTCTGAGTAGCAGTTTGCAAGTGGCAAACAGCATACCAATGCGTTCTTTATCTTGAAGAATCTGCTTGGTCGTACCTTGTCTTGCAAGTTCGTCTGCCATGCAGTTTCCCTCTATGTCCCGGTGACCAGGGACCCAAATGAGGTACAGTCTGTTCTGCTTGGCCATCTCCTGCAGAGATAGGCGGCAGTCCAGCGCGATGTTAGAGTTAAAAGTGAAAGAGCTCAGAGCTCTGATTGCAGCCTGGCTGTCACTAAGAATGAAGATGTCTCTTCCTGTAATCCCGGTCCCAATCTTCTCTACCGCCTCCCTGATAGCTGAGACCTCAGCCTGGAAGACGCTGCAGTGATCTGGTAACCTAAAGGAAATTTGCAGGAGAGGGTTTCGTGAGAAAACGCCTCCTCCTACCTTATTATCGAGTTTCGAGCCATCTGTATAGATGACAATGCTATCAGGTGGAGTATGAAACTCAAGTTTCCACTCCTCCCTGCTTGGAATACGTGTAGTAAAATTACTTTCAGAGACCGATGTCAAGGCGCACCGATCCGTGCTGCTCGGAATAGAGCGGAACTTATTCAAAATACAAGAGTGCCCTTGGCTTTCAGGGTGCCACTGGGATGTCTCTCTTAGTCGCAAAGCAGTCATCGCTGCCATTTGTTGTCCAACCAAATCTAAAGGAATAAGGTCTAAAATGACGTTCAAGGCCTCATTTGGAGTAGTTCTGAGCGCCCCACTTATGCAGATCATACTAGATCTTTGCACCTTGGTGAGTAGTCTAAGGTTACCCTCTTTTTCTAATGCAGGCCACCACACGATCACCCCATACAGGAGTATTGGTCTGACGACCGCTGGGAAAATCCATCGACAGATCCGGGGATTTAGCCCCCATTTCTTGCCTATGGCTCTCTTACATGTGTAGAGGGCTACAGAAGCCTTCTCATGACGTTGAACTAGATTCTCCTTCCAGCTCAACTTCCTATCTAAAATAACGCCTAGAAATTTGGCACTTGTAGAAAGACTTAACCGGGTACCGTTTAGTACCGGTGGAGTCACAGAAGGCACTTTATACTTTCTCGTGAAAAGTACAAGTTCCACTTTACTTGAGCTGACCCTGAGCCCACAATGGGTGGACCACTTGGATACCTCCCGAAGCGCTCGTTGCATCAGCTCGCATAATGTCTGCGGAAACTTTCCCCTGATTGCAATCGCGACGTCATCGGCGTACGCGACGACTTTTGCGCCACCCCATGCCGTATCTCGCAGTAGCGTGTTTACGGTGAGGTTCCATAGGAGTGGGGATAGGACGCCTCCTTGTGGCGTCCCCCTCGACACGTGCCGTGACAATTCGCTCGCACCCAGCTTAGCCCTTACTACTCTGCAACAGAGTAGCTGGCCGATAAAGTCAACCAGTGAGTGTTCAACCCCTAGATCCCTAACGGCGCCAGTTATAGCTTCTGGAAATACGTTATTAAAGGCGCCTTCAATGTCCAGGAAGGCTACAAGACAGAATTCCTTAACGCTGAGAGACTTCTCAATATAGCCGACCAAGCTATGGAGTGCAGTCTCAGTAGATTTGCCTTTGCGGTAGGCATGTTGGTCATTAGACAGTAGTCTACTGTCGATGGTATCGGACAGGTAGCTACTAATAATCCTTTCAAGTGCCTTAAGAGCAAAGGATGATAGACTGATAGGCCTAAGATCCTTTGGATTTGTGTGTGAGGCCTTACCGGCTTTAGGAATAAAGACAGCCGTGACATTTCTCCATGCCAACGGTATGTGATTTAGTTTGAAACAGGCCCTGAAAATAGTACAGAGCCATTTTGCAGACAGCTCCAGTGTCTCAATTAGCTGGGCAGGTATTATCCCATCCGGCCCAGCAGATTTGTATGGTTTAAAGCTTTGGATAGCCCATTTAACCTTTTCTTCCGAAACCGGTATGTTAACGGGGTTGGAGGAGATGAGCGGAGGAGTTCCTTCCTCCGCAATTGTACTACCAGGGAAATGGGTATCTAATAACAATTCAAGGGTTTCCTTTCCCGTTGAGGTCCAGGAACCGTCTTGCTTTTGCAAGAAACCTATCGGGTTAGGGGATCCTGAGAGAATCTTCCTTAGCCTGGCTGTCTCGGAAGCACCCTCGATGCCGCCGCAGAAGTTTCTCCACGAGGATCTCTTTGCCTCCCTTAAAGCTTTTTTATAGGTCTGAAGAGACTTTTTGTACTCTAGCCATACCAGCTCGAGACTAAGTCTCTTGGCTTTGTTGAAGTTTTTCCTACAAGATTTTCGTAGTGAGTCCAACTCGCGTGACCACCAATGGGGTTTACGTTTGCCCCATTGTTTTGGTTCAGGGCAAGCCTGATTTAGGGCATTTGAGCAGGTCAGCGTAAAAACGTCCACCATGTTCTCTAGATCCCCGATACAATTAGGTTCAATAAGAGGTTCGCTGTTTAGCCTATCCTCAAATAACATTTTGTAAGAGCACCAATCTGTGTTTTTTAGGTTTTTTCGCACCTTTGGGCTGGTAATAGAAAAGTTCAATACGATTTCAATATAACGATGATCAGAGAAGGAGTGTTCATCTAGAACCCTCCAACTCTCGATCAATTCAGATAGACTATCACTGCATAGAGTTATATCTAAAACTTCTTTACGATTGCTAGTAATGAAGGTGGGATCCCTACCTTTGTTGCATATAAGTAGGTTAGTAGTTAGAAGGTAGTTGAAGAGTAACTCACCTCGATCATTGATGTCCGTGCTCCCCCAGTTGACATGGTGAGCATTTGCGTCGCTGCCGACCAACATGTGTCCGCTCTCAAATTTGGACACTAAGTTCCGCACCATAGAGGGAGGGGGGTACTCGGCTTCGTACGGCATGTAAGCCGATGCCAGCACCAGTGACATTCCCCCTATCTCCGCAAGAATTGCCGTGACGTCGCCATCACTGTAATTAGGTAAAAGAAAGATATTTAAATCTGCTTTAGCCAGAATGCAGGCTCTAATTTTACCTTTACCGCGCTCCACGAAAAGCTTAAAGCCGGTGGCACTCAACCCACATACCCTTGAGTTACAAACCCAGGGTTCCTGAATGAGTACCACCGCATCTTACAAAGAATGGAATTAAATTTGGAAGGGGCAAAATGTAATGTTTCAAATAAATCCGGATGGACTCAAAATGAAAAAAGACAACACTCCCTAATATTTTTTGACTATTTTATTAAGTCGTCAACATAATACAGATGTGAAAATTATTGCAGAATTCTTATAATTTATAATTTAGAAATAAATTTAGGTTGTGACAATACTGATCATGTTTTTAAATCTTAATATTTTGTAGCAAACATGGCACTTTAGTAAAAATATTTCTGAGCATTTAATAGCCATATTGCAAATATTATTTTATATTACGTGGTGAATTCATGTACATTAGGGTGTACAATATTTCGGAAAATTATTAAGATTTACGTCAGTTGAATTGATTTTATAAATAGTTATAGTTTTTTTTTCAATATTTATCAAAAAAAAAGAAAAAATACCCGGAACATTAGAACAATTTAAGCTTAAAAAGCCTGCAAAAAAATTTCCAAAATGTGGAGGAAAAATAACTCCACTGGCGACCCAATTTTATTTTTTTATTTATTTTTTAATTTTATTTTTAAGCTTAGACTGTTTTATTATCTCAGGTAGGGTTTTAGAAAAATATTTGAAGATAATAGAGATAATGAGAGAGCAAACAAATTCCACACGGTTAGTGTGGCACAGTCATTGGATGCAAGCTTACCACGGGGTGTACCAAGGTTCGAGTCCTGGAAAAGTGTAGCGCGAAAAAAGTCTGATGAAGAGAAGGAATCACTTCTATCACAATAAAATTACATCAGGTGAAAACCCACAACAGTTTTTGATAAGCCAACCTAATGTACATATGTGCATATCTCTGCTTTTTTTTTTAAGTAACATAAATCAGAATTGTTTTTTATAGTGTGTGATGTTAATACTCATGGTGAAACTTACCTTGTTGATATCAAATTAATGGTTTCCCAAACAAGCTTGGTCGTACTTTAGATTTAATTTTCTTAAGTAAAGAGTTCGAGTTCTAATTTGTCTTTCAATTTTAATTTAGGCAATTTTTTGAAGTTGAACAATCTAATAATCAGAAATCGATTAGGATAGCTCATTCTACTACTGCAATGTCTCTAAATGTTTTATGATCTACTGATGTCGGCATTTATAAAAGCAATCTTCCGGTCTTGACAAAAAAGCGGTACAAAGCTCCCTGGAACAACGCTAACTTGATGAAACTCGGAAACAAGGGAAATAAGTATATTTGAATGTTGAATAAAAAATACTCTAAGAAATTCGTTTGTTTGGAAAAATTCTTACACAGAAGTTACGTCTTAAGGTTTGAATCAAACTTAAAAAATAGCCCGAGAACATTTTGGCACTTTGTTAATTTAAAACAAGTAAAAACAGCGCTGTCTTCGGCTATGCCGAAGGCTTCAT
Source organism: Anomoia purmunda (assembly GCA_951828415.1). Lineage (NCBI taxonomy): Eukaryota > Metazoa > Arthropoda > Insecta > Diptera > Tephritidae > Anomoia > Anomoia purmunda. The sequence continues at coordinate 57,074,086 of OX639993.1, forward strand.
ACCTTTCATGAATTGAAGAATAGTAAAAAACGTGTTATTGTATTACAATTTCGTATTACCTATAGTTAAAAGCGAAAATTTCCTTCAAATCAATAAAAATAATTCTAGTAAAGGCATTGTTATAAATTATTTAATGCTTTTCCTTATGTAATTAAAAAGAACTATGTTTTAAGAAGGGAATGGTTTTTGAATATTTTTAATATCGTATCGACGCTTGATATTCAACATTTAAAAAATACAAATAATTAAGTATTAATATGTAAGACCTACATATGTCGGTCTTTGAAAACAGTTATCAGATCCGTAAATAGTTCCCAAACGTTTAACGCTATGATTCATGTGATATTGCGCTGAGCTTATTACTTTTCGCAATAAATATTTGTCCTGAATTTATCTTGCCGATTTACACTGTGAACTCCGATCTTGATGAATACTAATATATAGCTAATAATGGTTGATGTTTGTGCAAAATTTCAAGCCTTTAGCTGTTTAAATGGAGGAGTTATGGTGCAAAATGCAATATCTGAACAATCGGTTGTATAGGAGCTATATGTTATATTTCTCCGATCTTCATGATTTTCAATACTGATACGTAGCTAATAATGGCTGATATTTCTGCAAAATTTCAAGCCTTTAGCTGTTTAAATGGAGGAGTTATGGTGCAAAATGCAATATCTGAACAATCGGTTGTATAGGAGCTATATGTTATATTTCTCCGATCTTCATGATTTTCAATACTGATACGTAGCTAATAATGGCTGATATTTCTGCAAAATTTCAAGCCTTTAGCTGTTTAAATGGAGGAGTTATGGTGCAAAATGCAATATCTGAACAATCGGTTGTATGGGAGCTATATGTTATATTTCTCCGATCTTCATGATTTTCAATACTGATACGTAGCTAATAATGGCTGATATTTCTGCAAAATTTCAAGCCTTTAGCTGCTTAAATGGAGGAGTTATGGCGCAAAATTCAATATCTGAATAATCGGTTGTATTATATGTTATAGTCGCCCGATCTGGCCGATTCCGACAAATGTTTAATCATTTGTACAACGACACCTGCTCACCAAATTTCATCAAAATAGCTCTAAAATTGAGGGACTAGTTTGCGTTCAAACAGACGGACAGACGGACAGACGGACAGACGGACAGACGGACAGACAGACGGACATGGCTAAATCGACTCAGCTCATCGTCCTGATCATTTAGGTATACTTTTTGATGGGTCTATCTCTTCTCCTTCTGGCACTTACAAACATCGGACCAAACTTAATATACCATTTCATTCTCATGAAAGGTATAAAAAAAAATAAACTCGTTCTTGTATTCCCTCAACAATCTGCTTACGTGTCGAATACGCCTACAGCTGCTGCGAATTTGTTTGTGTCTTTTTTTCAGTCACATTTTCCTAATGGTTCTACGTTTATCATAATATTTCATTTAATATGCAATAATCTCTACTGAGGCAACTGAGGAAGCCTCTTTTATCTTTCTTTTCCTCGTTTTAATAGAAACAACTAACTAATTTATAAAGCTTTACAAAATGATTTAACTCAAACACATTTTTTTGTATATCTGTTAAAAACAAAAAATGATTTTTTTTGTTATATCAGTTAAAATCAGTTATCTTCAACAATGTTCTTATGTCTTGGAATTGTGTTGTAAATTATATTATTAAATCAACTTAGCTATACTTGTGTATGTACAACTTTATTTGAGTTTGTAATTTATTCCAAAATCTTAATTTCAATTAATTTTGTTTTGTTAAGTTTTTTACATTTTTGTTCATAACTTAAATAAAGATCGATTTTTTTATATGTAGTTGACTATACCATTTTGTATCTCAAGCTTGATTTTTTTTAGAACATTTGCAGTCTAAACAAATTTTTCTAGTCAATAAGGAAAATTTTTAAATATGAATTTTTAAAACTTTTGCCTAGGATAATATTTAATTTTATATGATCCAACCCACGAATGTCTTTATAATTTAAATACACTTTTTTGGCGGAGTCATAATATATCAGTAGTAACATATAAGTGAATTGAAGTTTTTATAAAAAAAAGTTAACAATTCTTCTGGTAGTAAACTGGCATACAATTTTAGAAAAAAATCTTTGAAAAACTTATTTTCCTCCGCCTAGATATAACCCCAAACCCAACTGTATTTATTATAGATCTAATTTGTTCTGCATTCTCCTTTTCAGGTGACTGTTTGGGGCGATTACGGCCGCATCGAGAAAAAAGTTTTCATGGGTGTGGCTCAAATTATGCTCGACGATTTAAACTTATCGAATATCGTTATCGGCTGGTACAAACTCTTTGGAACAACATCACTGGTCAGTTGTCCCACTAATTTAGGTCTATCTAGGCGCTCATCAATTGCTTCACTTGACTCACTTAAACTGTAGAGACACACGCATCTGTTCCAAAAAAATAACAAAAAAAATAAAAAAATATATAGAATTGAAGACACATATGTAGTTAAATTGAAAAATACAATACACATTTTTCGTAAAAGAAATTTGAAATATGCATTAACTTAAACTTACTTGCAAGTTGTTGAGACGTTCAAAATCCCTTATGTTGCTAATAATTTCAAAATTTTATTTGCATAGCCCTTATACATATATCTTATTTTCAAAATTAAACTTACGAGGTATGAAAGTGGAAATAAATTGGCACACATCTCATTCAAAAATATTTAAAATTTAAGTTACAGTTTTAGAGTTCGATATATCGCAGAAAAACTAAAAAAAAAGAACAATAAATTAGTAAACTCCATTCATTGCAATAGTTGATACTGCAAATATTATGATTTTAAAAACAATATAAATATTTCACTTAACCTAATTCTATTCACCTACTTTTAAACATTATAAATATCTACATATGTATTTACTTACCTTTTTCAAATGCTTAATTGCCTGTATCCACACATTTAGTACTCGTTCTCCACGCTCGAACAAGAAACAGAAAAAGCCATTTAAATACCGATTACTCGATAACAACACGTTTGGGATAATGTACAAACCTACATACTTACATACATACCTACGTTTATACACTACACAACAAGCAGTCAAATACAGCTACTTAATTACATACTATATATAAATAAACAAAATACTCTAGCTAATACCTAATAAACTTAAAAAAAGAAAATAACAACAAATGTAATATGAAACAACAGTTTAAAATACATACATACACACATATACTCGTATTTAAATTGAAATGAAAAAATAGATAAAAATTAAGGAACAATTATCGTAATGCTCACACTCGTTTAGTAAACATTTCACCGACTTAGTCGTTTGGCATTGAATCGCTCAACGTAGTTTCTAGGTATGTCCTGTCCACCTTAAGAAACATTAAAACATTTCCCTGATCACTATTTTCCATTTGATTTTCACACATTTAATTCTAATGGTAAATTAATGATTGCTCGTATTTTTTAATAAGTGCATGTACATATTTGAATGAGCTTCAAGCGATTTTTCGTTTATTTTGCTTGCAAGACCCTTACAAGTATACATACATACATACATGATGCAATATTTGTAATACAAGGTGATGTGCGTTGTGACAGCTCGTTGCCTTAATATTTTGAAAAAATTGGGGGGAAAATGTGAAAAAATTGGGGGAAAGAAGATAGTTTGGAAAAGAATACTAAAGCGAATAACTAGTTGATGATTTTGTGTGCAATAATATTGTAATTATCATAACCCTGCAAGAAATGTCTTTTGTACAACCTTACTGATTTAATATTGACTTCCTCACCAGTACTACTAACCATCATCACCAGCGCCCTTAGAATAATTAAAAAAATAAAAAATTGCTTTGCAGCTGTCTATATTGGTTACACCCTTCAAAGGCGAAGTAAAAAGTATAGACGCTTCCTTGACCAAAGAACGTAGATTACTAACAAGTTGCATACTTTCACCGGGTATGCCAACATAATATTTTTGCTTATTTCACCATACCAGAATAAATTTAACGTTCTCTGATTGATATTATAATCTGGTTGGATCCAATTGGTTTGTGGTGTGTTGAAGTAAGCCAACATTCCTTATCACAGCATAATTTGACTGATGCAACTTCTTTGTAATCTACTTTTTTGTCCTTGACAAAGTCAGCAAAAGGCCATAATATTCGCCAAAGTGATGACTTCGATAAAAGCTACCTACATACATATATACACACTGTAGATCAGCAAGATACTAATGACAATTTATAGCTGGGATTTAAAGGGATGTGACTTCCGAATGGATACTTTGCAGGTCGAGCTTAGTGGACTTTTTCACATTCGACTCTAATTATCATACCAAAATAGGGAATTAAGAGCACTATAAGTAAGCGAAAAATTTAGACTTTTATTCTGATTATACTGATCCGCAAAAATTAGATCCAATTTGTCACATGCCCTAGTTTTGAATTGCTTACTTTATTTTGCCTCCTTACGATAGAAATCAGATGCAAAGTTTTGGCACACATATTTTATATTTAAAAAAATTATAGCGAAAATGTAATTTTCAAAGCTAAAAATTTTGAATTTTCTGCAGTATTTGACTTAAGGCTGGTATCTTGTAAGCCTTCAACAAAATCTTCCATCATTCGAGAACTCCATTCACCCTGTTTTTCTTTTTGTATGCTGAAAATATCCTGATGGAAATTTTCTCCACGTTTCCCACTAAAATCTCATACACTCTGCAGGTATAGGTGAACCAGCTCTAAGAGGAGTGGTCGTGTTGCAGAATGTAAATTGGCATACTTCATAGTATGTTTAGATCTCATTTATATTCCATTTATATTAGTTAAGCAAAAGTAGCAATATGATACTTGGTTCACAGCCTCTGTGGGCTTTCCGACTGTCATTATCGCGTAACTTTTGCCCAAGCTGTAAGATTCTATACGCATGTCGTACAGCATGAGTTTCCCAATCCTACTGCTCAAATTGTTAATTTCATTGCCTAACAATGCCTTCAGCCTGAAAGTATGTTTGTATAGATTTGAAAATTTATTTAATATCTTTGTAGGGCATTTTTATACCTTTCATGAGAATGAAATGGTATATTAAGTTTGGTCCGATGTTTGTAAGTGCCAGAAGGAGAAGAGATAGACCCATCAAAAAGTATACCTAAATGATCAGGACGATGAGCTGAGTCGATTTAGCCATGTCCGTCTGTCTGTCCGTCTGTCCGTCTGTCCGTCTGTCCGTCTGTTTGAACGCAAACTAGTCCCTCAATTTTAGAGCTATTTTGATGAAATTTGGTGAGCAGGTGTCGTTGTACAAATGATTAAACATTTGTCGGAATCGGCCAGATCGGGTGACTATAACATATAATACAACCGATTATTCAGATATTGCATTTTGCACCATAACTCCTCCATTTAAACAGCTAAAGGCTTGAAATTTTGCAGAAATATCAGCCATTATTAGCTACGTATCAGTATTGAAAATCATGAAGATCGGAGAAATATAACATATAGCTCCCATACAACCGATTGTTCAGATATTGCATTTTGCACCATAACTCCTCCATTTAAACAGCTAAAGGCTTGAAATTTTGCACAAACATCAACCATTATTAGCTATATATTAGTATTCATCAAGATCGGAGTTCACAGTGTAAATCGGCAAGATAAATTCAGGACAAATATTTATTGCGAAAAGTAATAAGCTCAGCGCAATATCACATGAATCATAGCGTTAAACGTTTGGGAACTATTTACGGATCTGATAACTGTTTTCAAAGACCGACATATGTAGGTCTTACATATTAATACTTAATTATTTGTATTTTTTAAATGTTGAATATCAAGCGTCGATACGATATTAAAAATATTCAAAAACCATTCCCTTCTTAAAACATAGTTCTTTTTAATTACATAAGGGAAAGCATTAAATAATTTATAACAATGCCTTTACTAGAATTATTTTTATTGATTTGAAGGAAATTTTCGCTTTTAACTATAGGTAATACGAAATTGTAATACAATAACACGTTTTTTACTATTCTTCCATTCATGAAAGGTATGAAGCCTTCGGCATAGCCGAAGACAGCGCTGTTTTTACTTGTTTTACTTTAATAAAATATGGTTAGTACTGGCTAAAGGACCAAAAATTAAAGTACACTAATTGACATTTTTAAAAGTGTCCAAAATCGAAACACCAAAACGAAGGTATCTGCAAACTAAAATCTAATTTCTTGAAAAAAAGAAGAACGAGAACACTGTAAACGTACAACACTTTGTATTTCTAATTGCGTCATGGCAACTATAAATAACTGTAAATAATTACACATACATCCTTTGTATATGATGGCGTATATTCCAAATTATTTCTACTAATTTTGCATAGGCATAACTCACCAACACCAATAATAAGTTAGGCTCACTTCTTTGAATAACTGTTTTAGTCGCCCTGATGATTTTTGAGGAACTTTTAATTCGTCAAAACTTCTAATACATATACTTATAAATTTTTAAGAAGAAGTGGGAGTATTTTTCTAATATATGTACATATCAAACATTTGTTTGAACGGACAATATCGGCACAAATAAAAATAGCTGCTATAAAACTGATTGTTCATGCATTTTCAGGGTACTGTTTCACAAGGCCGTCCCACTACTCACATATCTGTTTACCCCGATTTTTGTACTAGTCATTCTCCTCTAGATAGCACTCTTCTCTGGAGTTTGGATGTAAATATGAAAAGATGTTAAATGCAACAAAACTTCCATAGATTCTATTGGGTTCACATAGCTCCTGTTATGCTGTCGCAGGCCGATCTCTGCAGCTTACTGATCGCTTTGAAGGTTCCATGTTGATTGGCTCTGTCTACTCAGACGATGGTCTCATAAGTAATTATAGGTCGTACATTAGATGAATCTTAGTATTTTTGAAGAGCAGTCCGAGTTCTTTCCAGCCATGGATTTGTAAATAATAAATCCGGTTACAGCTTTCTTACCCACTTCCTCTAACCGGGCTATTCTGAAGTCGTTACAATAGTCACCACGGTTGCAATTGACCACTTTGGTTACAAACTAAAAATTTCAGTATTCTGAATTCTTGATACAGAGAGAAAATTTACAAAAATTCTTATCTGCCAGTAAGAAGGTAGCAAGCAGTTACAGCTGTTTCCATAAATATTTTGAAATGTAAAAATCAAAGCGGAATTAAAGTTAAGTAAGATTAATAAACTGTGGTTACTGAGTTCGCGCATAAACCTTTTAAATTTATAAATATATGTAGAATATAAGAAGCGAAACGAATGCTAAGAAATCTTCGGGACAGCCGTGGCCCACTCTCCATATCCGATTTAGTTTTTGGTCAAATGTTCAAGAAAAAAATATATTTATTAAAGATATTAAATAAGTAAAAAAAAAACTTTTACTATTCTTTGCCAAAGTTATTATTTTCTTTCACCACAAGGTGAACTTCTCCTTGCTACAAAGTTGCTAGACTACCCGTTACAATTATTGCTTACAAAATTGTTACAAAATGAAAGGTGACTAATTATTATAACCAAACCGTTAGAATAGGCCGCTAAGTGTATTTTACATAGTAGTTTTTGGTCTAGTGTAGCACCTAGAATTGCAACCCCATTTTTGAAATCTAATGTTTTTTCCATGCATTCGAATAGAGTTAAGCGCTATTGAAAATTTACCTTCCGCTCCAAATTTTTGAATCTCTTGGTTGCTTAACAAAAATAAAAATTTTATAAAATTCCTATGTCTAATCTCTGCATAATTCGTCACCCATAGGTTTGATGATCTAAAATATTAACAATAATTATTACAATGTAGAAACTATTTTTATAAAGATGACAGTGACGATAATGGTGTGGATACAGATATTGATAAATATGAATCACACAAAGGGTATCAGTATTAATGAAATTAACGTTCAGTTCTTTTCGGAATTTCAGCAGCATTAAGTCAGATCTTTTTATGGCAAACTTATTTATTGGTGGCGTGAGTTATAGCTTAATAATAAATCAATTCAAATCATATTAACCATTAACATGCATATCTACACACATACATACATATATGCAATATTTTCGTATACACTTGAATTCATTTAATTATTACATTTTATTTTTTATACACATTTCTTGTTTACTAAATCAACAACATATATTTTCTAGTAAAGACATACATACTTATGTAACTAGCTTCAAATCAAAATGGCCTGTCATAATGTAAATTAAACCTCATAATAAGCTAAGACTGGATTAACGTCTGGTATAAAAATGTTATCTAGCAAAATGTCACGCAATATTGCGATAGCAATAACTCACAAAATATGTAATTAGAAATATATGTATTAGATCGCTGATCTGGTACATATGTACATACAACCATACATATATGTATATTCAATGAAAAACGAGAGATTTCTTAATATTCCCCAAAAGTTACTTCCAGCCATGCTTTAAAAAAAATTTTTACCCTTTGCATCACTTAGTGTCTCGCATTTGTAGGCCGATGAAGATAGTAAATAAATATTATGTCTACTTATATATGTAAATATCCCTTTAGGCTAATTTTTTATCCCAATACGAAATTTCATTATTCGGCTTTCTCGCACATAGCCTGAATTAGTATAGGTCAAAGTTAAATAAATAAAATATAAGTTAAATAAAACTAAGTTTAGCGAACATTGCCAGCAAAAAATTCACGTACATGCATATATGTATAGTGCTGAATATTGAAGCAATAAATAGTTTAACTTAGAAAGCGCAAAATGGCTCACTATAAAGTTTAATAATTCAAAAACCTAGGGACGTCCCATTGTGTGGCCCGGTGAATCTGTTATACTTGAAGAGGAAGGCGAAGAGATGCAGGTGAACTGAAACTGCAATGACTCCCAGATAGTCACCTTCAGCACTCAACTTGGCGAAGTAAGTGTGAAGGATTTTAACAATGCAGGACTTTTACGCGCAAGCCGATCTAGTTAACGCCATTTTGCTTTGAAATGCAATCCTGCCGATTCTCCACTGGTATTGGGTATAACATTAACAATTTTGTTTTCATTTAAACACATATGTATTTATTTAAAAAAAAAAGACTTCTTCCATTTAAAAACATACAAAAATTTGATAGTCATTTTATCTGCAAGTTCTTGTACCACCCCCAAACTTTTACAATCACACCAAAACAAAAAATATCCTCGAATGTACTATATTGTCTTCACGTTTGCCAATAATTTTACTCATTACCCGTCATATTTTTTATATGTAAGTCTACGAATACCTTCTAGAAGAGACTGATTACGTTTTGTACAATTACAGTAACCTCTGCATAGAGCTGCTTCCACCGCAGCGCCGCGATCCTAAATCGCTTGCTTAGCTGTGAAGTGATAGAATGTACTGAGGTGAGCGAAAGAAAAAGAGAGTGACAGAGCGAACCGATAGAGTCCTTGGCAGGAGCCAAAATGTTACTCAAAGTTGGCGCATACGCTTCGCAGATGAGTGCAGACCAGCGCTTTTGGCTTTGCCGTCGATCGAGAGCAGCTCAACGGAAACTTTTTGAATTTAAACGAAGTAGAAAGCACACAAATAAGAAAAATATGAAATAAAAAATGCATATAATTAGTATATTTTTAAATTATGTTTTTTAAGCTAAATATGAGATAATGATTATGAAAACGAGGAGTAGAAGCTGAAGAAGACGAAGATATGTAGCTACGATATTTGTGATTTATATCATAGTGATCATAATTATAATGCTAACAATGACGATGTTGATGAGTGATGATGGTGATGATGACAGATAAAGATGCATTTAATATTAAAAAAATTTCAAAATAATACATAGAGCAAAGCAAATGTGCAAAAACAAAAAACAAAATTTATTAAAGCCATATTTAAAGAAAAAGATAGATGGTGTGATTTTGACGGCATTATTTATTACGTAATATTCTTGTAATTATAAGTTAATGAATATGTAAAACTATCGTTAGAAATATGCAAATGAAAAATATATACATATATACATACATAAAATAAAACAAAAACAGAGACAACCTTAATTTGATTGGGTTTATGTAATAAAAAAAAATTAATGATTCTGAATTTTATGATAACCATTTGATTATCAAAAACTCGAACGACACTCAGTAAAAAAATATTCGTACATTTCTATCATAAAATTATGCTGTACATACTAAAACACTAATATCAAAATGAGCGGAAAAGATTATTTGTAAATATTATCCAAGCGATTATGATTATGATCTAAAAAAAAAAATATACACACATGTGCTAACCCATACATACAAAAAAAAAATACGAAATCAAATTTGTTAATATTATAATTATTGAAAGGTAAAACATAAATACGTTCGAAGTTAAGAGTGCAGCTAATGAATGAACCAAAGATTTGCTAACGATTTTGCTAACAGTGGCAGTGAACTACTTCACTTCCAGTTGCACTGCGAATTAAATTTGAAAATTAATCAGAGTTTAAAAATATTTGCCAGATTAATTGTATTTAAAAAAAAAATGGCATCGAACAGCGCTATGTACAAATTTTTATGTATTTTATTTACAACAGTATTCATAGGCACCTTGCTTAGGGGCAGATACAAGGCGAATTCATATGCGTTGATGTTGCCAGTACAGCGGAGATTTTCGCTTCGATTTTTCTGTGTGTCAAAATGATGCGTTCGTTGTACTCGTACTTTTTACTGTCATTATGCGTATAATTTGTTAGTGTACACCTGTTTTTGGGCTGCTGATTACCACCTTGTGTAAATTCTCCTTGGCCATATCCATGATAAATGACCCAGCAAAAAATGGGTATAATAAAAAAGTATTGCTTTAGAATGTCTTACTTCGATTTCGCTTCATTTGACCATTGCTAATAACACCAAGCAGAATGTCGTAAATTGTCCTTCGCTTATTCACCTATTACGGGAATTGCAAATTACACAAATATAGAGTGACCCAAAATAAATTTATATAAATTCACATTCCCGCGACGGCGTGACAGATGTCGTCATTTGTAAACAAGAATACGGGAGAGCGGCAAGTGAATAACTTCAAATATTTCAGTGAGAAATGTATTCTAATTGTGGTAAAGTGTAAAACATGATTTCAAGCATTGGTTTAAGAAATAAATCAACAAAATACCAAAAAAAAAAGTTTATATTTGTCCCATTTCTAAAAGCTGTAATTGAGAATTGTCAAAATCGGCAAAACAAAAGTAGCGGTAGCTCTGAAGTTGTCATCTTCTGCATTCAGTATACTGTGATTTACAATATTATTTAAATCATCCAATAGGGTAATTTATTTTGGGTCACCCTGTACACTCATAGAGGGCAAGTTACCATCGCTTGAAAATATACGATAATAAAAAATCTTCCGTGCCACCTTATGAGGATTATTTTTCAAGGCAGATATTGTCTAGCTTAGAGAATGTAAAGCACAGTATAACCAGTAGACAATCTTATCGGGTTGTTTACTTTTTGTTTTTGTAATTGTTGGCGAATTTCACCCCTGGGCAAATCTTATAGGGTTTCAGTTGCGAGTTTTTGGCCTTCTCTGATATTAAAGTTTTGTGCAACCAGAAAACAATCCATAAATTTTAACACTTTGTCAAAAAACTACCTTAAAATTAAACGATTTGCTACGATTTAAAAGTGAACTTTAAAATATTTTATTATGAAATATACATACATACAATACATGTAAATAATTTCTTGAAATACAGAAATACATACTTACATATGTACATATATCAAAATGCATTTCGATTGGGCAACGATAAAATGTTTTATTAACTCATCAGTACTGAACATCTATTCATCACAATTTCGGAAAGAGCAAAATTCTGTCTTCGACACATTACTCATTATTTTCAAAGAACGTTCTGCGAAAATATAATGGTAATCGCCTTTAAAGATTTGTCAAAAATCGAACAGACAAATATATTTTCTATTTTAGGAGATTCTTTTGTAATCTGAATATAGCTCACGTTTTCTTTACTACCACCTGATTTTTTGTAAAAGAATCGGCAAATTTGTATTGTACCTTTAATCGAAATACATATATTGAAATTAATTTTCATATGTAAAAGAAAAACTTTCATTCATTCTCATTGTGAAGTATTATAAATAGCTCAAGTGGCAACCTTCATAAACAGCATAAGCAACGAGTTCTTAAGTAAAAAGATGTACATTATATTATAATTTTTTGATCAATTTGTTATATTAGATTCTCTTGTTTCCAAGAGCAGCCATGTACGTCGAGAATGGTTTATACGTTTAATTTTACCCCTGAGAGTCTCAACCCCAGACAAGGTTTCACATCAGGTTATCTACTGGTTATACCGTGAAGTAAAGATACATCATACTGAGGTAAGATAGACAGATTAGAAGATTACGACATGGTTACGAGTACGTAATAAACGAGGGTGCAGCAGATAAATAATTATATACCAAACATATCTCCGCAATGTTTATGCTATGGAAATTTAATTTTTGTATATCCGAGTAAAATAGTAACCATTGTTTGTAAATAATCAGAATGAAAGGTGAAATGCATCGAAGTGTTGTTGGCTCCCCGTTTGTCTGGTAGTCCATTAGTGCAAAACATAGTAAAAATGTCGATATCTCAACGAAACTTAGTTCATTAAATACAATACTTGGTTCAAAGCACTTGTAGGTTGGAATTGAAAATGAGCGAAACTTTAGAAATGTAACTTGTTCTTTAAAAATATTCAAAAGGTGATTTGCCTAAAGAAATATGTGAATATATCACAACTATTGTAGCTGTAGGTACATATATTACAGAAAATACGACCACAATATGCGATATTTTAAAAACCAGCGAGATACTTGATATTTGATATAAGATATCGCATTAGGGAGAGAAAGACGTACTATAAAATATTCTGGAAATTCGGCGTTACACTTCCCCCTTTGGAGTAAATAGTTTTTCTCAAATACTTCATCAAACTCTCGCTTACCTCGCTTCAGTTTCGCCCAGACTCTCCTTTACTTCTTTTAATGTTAAGCAAACATTTTTCTCATTTAAATTGTACCAAACTTTTAAAAAACAAAAAAGCAAACGAAACTCTAATGTTAAAATTTTAAAATCTATCATTTATGAAAATAAATAATTTGTTTGTTATCCTTTCAACACCTCAACTTCAAATGGCTGCCGCAAAAACTTGGACATTCCTTTCAAGTTCTTTCACAAAGGCTCGCCCGAAATATCTGAGCAACCATTAAAGTACATTCTTTGCTAGAAGCGTATAACTATTTCCTTATTATGTATTTTTTCCAATTGAATGTTTTCAATAGTTTTACATTAAAAGTTTTTAATATAGGACTATTATATTTTCTGCGCTTTAAATTTCTTTGAAAGGTGTCCCCTGTAATTTGAAATTTTTTAAATTATTTTCTTTAAACAACTAGCAGAATCACGGCACGTCATATACAGCATAATTGAACGAAAATTAAAAGCAAAATAAATCTCACATTTCCTCGCCTCTTGAATATGCAAGAAATCATAATAAGAATATTTTACGAAAAAAAAACATTTTTTTTTTGTCCAGACCAGTGTCTCGAATAACTCGATGGTAACAAGAGAACAAATTGGGCGGCTAATTGAAACTGGGGATAGAGAGATATTTGCCCATTTTCAAAGGTCGATTCGGCATGACCTTTTAGTAGTAGAGCTATATTCATGGGATACAAAACCTTTCCTGGTACGATTTAACCCCATCAAAGTAAATTTATGGATAGCGGTCGGTATTTACAGGCCTAGACATTCTAACGTCGGTCCTGGGTCAGACAATTTACATTCTAATAGGAGGGTTCTGCAACCTACCTTATGTTTGCATTTTCAATAAAAGCTGACCTTAGCCGGTGGTTATATGAAATAAAGAGATGATTGCCTTCTGTGTCACGTTTAACAAGCGTAATTCGGTCTACTTTCTAGTAAATTCATCTGCAGCGCAATGTTTCTATGGCCAAAGACCCAGACTAAGCACATGCCAAATTTTAGTCAGATCGTTTAAGGTTCTCCTACCTTCGATCGTGGATTTAGTTATAGCTTGGCTTTCAAAATGGAGAGCGATGTGTCGCAGAATCAGTGTAGAGTTCTTAAGCCAAAGAGCGGATTCAGCTATTACTGTCAATTCAACCTGAAAGACGCTACAGGTGTAGCAAACTTGTTGCACTAAGTAGATGGGTAGTATGATCCAGAAATTGAAGTTTTTCAAAATCATTCAATCTAGTTGCATTGTAGCTTATCTAGAGCTTACCATAAAGATTTACTGGGAAAAAGTTCAAAGCTGAAAGCTGATCGTGGTTTTATTCCAAATTTTCAATCAATCGCAGTAGAGCAGTGATGTTGTTACTTCGTGAACCGATCTGCAACCCTTCCGCTCGCGATGGGCTTTCTGTATTAGATTATAAACAAGTAGTTACTTGACCTATGTATATAGGTTGAGAGCGGGACTTGTATTATTAAGATATCAGCCGATTCTAATGCTATATTGTTTCAGAGTTCCAAATCAATCGATCAACCATTTTTGTCAACACATGCACATTGATTTTTATTCGTATGTACATAGATAGAATGCAACTGCTTAAAAAAAATATATTATTAAATACCTTGCGTTGCATACCTCATTTATTTAGTTTAAACTCTCTAAAAAAATATTGTTTTTAAAACTGCACTAAAACGAATTAACATATATACTGCAATATCATGCATTGAATGCTTTGGAAGCTACTAATTCTTTATGGTGTTAATCACTCGAAAACTTCCCAAAAGTGGAGTATGGTGACCAGTAAGATCAAATCTAATAAAACCCTTGGCTTGTAGAGATATCTACTTATATTAAAACTATTTGACTTGAAAGAGAACATATTTTGAAAAGCCCGCAATAACTCATAGTGAGAGCATGATTTGTTCTACTTATCCAGTTTTAAAATTATATAAATAGCTTTCGAAAATCTTACAAATATTTACTACAACAAAATATACAATACAAAATATATCGAACGTGTGGCTATCCAAGAAATTTTATTACAAGTACAGAAACTCAACCAACAAAAAATGATTTTAGGTCCTGAAACGTCAATAATTGAGATTGCCTTTAATTTGTATTTTCGTTTTTTTTTTTTGGGTTATGTGGTATTTTTTAAATTAAGTGTTTTTTTTCTGCACATGATTAGCAAGTATGAATATCGAAATAAAAGAACATTTCTACAATTCTGCAAAACCAATTTAGTTTTTTGTAAGATAAAACTAATAATACACTTTCATTAAAAAAAAAGAAAACAATAAAAAATTATTTGAAAAAATCAAAGTACCTTATAATAGAATGAGCTGTAAAAACGATACCTGCTTGAAACTCTAAAACGAAGTGAAAAACAAAAAACAAAAACACACAATAACAAAATAAACAAATTTTACAAGAAAGCAAATTGTAATTGCAATTCTTTTTGTCATTCCAAAGAAATTTACATATTTTATTTTGACAGAAGGAAATAAACTGCTAAAGTTAGTATATACATATTTACTTTTTTGCAATTTTAATAATGTACATATTCACAAACATACATACATATATATGCATACATCCAAACACATGTTTGAATAATACGAGTATATGCCAAATCGAACAAAATACAAATATGCAGCTATACAACATAAATACATAATTGCATACATAAACATACATATGTATGTATCCATATATGTACATACATATAAGTCAATCCACTGCACAGTATTCATTAGCAAAAATTCATCTTAAGCTTATTTGTAGCAATTGGGATTGCATAATATAACTTCGAAAAAAGGCGCGTGCGACTTTAATATCCTATTTTATATTTTATTATTTTCACTTATCAACAACAAATAGTTAGTGGTGATATCAAAACCAAATCTTTCTGGTTAAAGTATATAAATCATTGACAACCACATTGCCACCATATTCGCCTTAGCAAATACCTTCAATAACAACTTCAAGAAAAAGTGGGAGACACTTAGTCATTTAAATTTCTAACAAAGTTCTTCAAACACTGCAAGCAGAAAGACACAAAATTGATGCCCTGCATTTCATACGACTTTTATATACAGTAATAAAAGTATTGCAAAAAAGGTTTTTTTTTAAAACGCAAATAAAAATTATTGTTGTTATGAAATTACAGTAAGAAGTTAACTCTTATTAATTCAGTCAGATGATAACGTTATGACAGTGATACGAGTACTTCTACCACACTCACTAAGCCTAAAGCTGTAAGAGAGTCAATTACTATTGGGTGCTTTTTATAAAAATTGCCTGGAGATAACACTTCAAAAAAAATGAAAACAAAAGCGCCATTAGCAAAAAATTACTCAATTGTATTGAAAAAGGCAAAAAACCCGTTCTGCTTTCGAAAGAAAAACCTCATAAGACTTGCTCGTCGAATTTAGAATTGACTGAATGAAGTTAAAAATTACACGTGCTATATAAAATATTTTTAATAAAATTTTTTTATTTTTTATTTAGAGTTGCGATTCTTATCCTGAAGACAATCAACGCAGTAAAGCTACCACATTTTTGATTGACTAATCCTCAATACAAGTCCATCTTCACTCTTAAGAAGCTATATTTGAGAACTTGAACTTAAAAATTCGTCGTCCAATGAGGATTCTAACGGGGTCAGAGATGAAGTTAGAAAAGCTTTTCGTGCGATAACAAAATGTAGAAAGAATTTCTCTTTTGAAGATCAACAGTAATTTAATGCCATAATTACAAAGTATTTTAATAAAAGGTGTTTTTTATGAAAATGCCCACTAATAGCATTTCTTGTTTCATGAAGAAAATTTATATTATTTTTCATATAACTTTGCTATTTCCGTCTATGGTGATCAACATTATGGGGGGACCCTAAACAAGCTAAGTCAATGGGCCGAGCATTGTGGTTTAGGAGTTAATCCAAATAAACCTGTTCTGATATTACTTATGGCCAAGACCTAGCTTCCCAGCGTCAAATTAACAAAACTGAATGGTCAAACACTTCGATTAATCAATCAAGCGAGGTTCATAGGAATCATACTTAATACTGAATTGGAAAAATATTATCGAGCATGGCGTTTCACTACTACAAGCGTCTTTTTTGGAATATCTCATATGGAAGGAAAAGAAAAAGGGTCAAAGTAAAGTTCCTGCCCACCACGATCATATGCAGCCAGAAATAGATCTCCATAGACCGCTTAGGGTCCAAGTCCCAAGACTTGATATGTCTGCCCAGAATCACCACATCTACACTAATGGCTCGAAGAAGGAGCAAGGCATGAGGCAGGTGTGTCTTCACACTCTCGAGGAGAAGGAAAATCTTCCCTCCTCCCCAAGTTTACCAATGTGTTCCAGGCAGATATTGTTTCTATGAGTGAGAGCTGTCGCGCTTCAGAGCGTAATTGCCTCTGTCATTTTTCAGTTAGGTCATATTAGCTCTGACATCTTTCTCAACCAAATCGAAGCTGGTTAATCATTGCAGTACTCTATTAAATAGAGTCTGCAACCAGCTCATTTGAGTTATTGGGCATCGCAACGTTGCAGGAAATAATTCAGCTTATCCGCTAACCAGGGAGACCTAGCGTTTCGAGTTTGTGGTAGTTTTCACAGGGCAACAACATATCGGGGCAAACGCCAGAAAACTTGGTATAGCCTTCAATGGCTACTGCAAAAGCTACAGTGATGAAAATGAACAAAATACAGTTGAGCAACATCTGTGTAGAACTCATTGGCATTAGCGATGTGGGGCGTCTGATTATAATTCACATAGCACACAATTTTTAAATTTATCAACTGCGCTAGTGGGTTTTAACCCAATCTCCCGAGGCTCTGTCGGCACTCAGTTTATAATTAGGTGGTGAGTCCCTTCACCACCATTCTAACCTAACCTAATTGTAATAATAGTTGACTATTTGTTTCGAAATATTTTTTAACTATACGTAACTTCATCAGTTTGTGATATATTTCTTAAGTTTGAAAAATATTTGGCTTGGTTAACTTGTTATCATCTGACAGAAACAATAAAAGGCAGGTGCAACATTCAAGAAATCTTGAAGAACATAAATTATTTTTGATTCCCTTCCCGTTTTAGTTTTCAAAACACAAACTGTTTAATATCACCTTAGTACATCAAAGAGGTTTTCTACGAAAAACGAACGCACAAATGAAATGTAAAATGACTTTTGAAAATTTTGCAAATCAATCGGTTAGTCGGCTAGTGTAGTGAACTTAGATATGGATTCACCTAAAGCGAAACAAAGCAAAAGATATACAAAACACTATACATGGATACATACATACATACTAAACATGCTTACATTCATTCATAAAGGATTTTTAAAATTTCTCCGTCCATTCGTTACATGCTCGAAGGGGAAATTGTAAACTCGACAAAAAAAAACAAAATTCATAAGCACAAAACATGAGCCATCCATTAAATGCATCCTACTTATCAAAGATACCAAATATATATACAAAAGCACATACTTTACGCTAGATAAACATACATACTATTACATACACACATATGTATGTACTTCCCTGTATGTACACACACACATCGATATTTTACACTTGCCAACAGTCATATGTACAAAAATATATCGTTACCTTAATACGAAAATGCTCAAACTCACCGCAGTTTTCGTTTTTTGAAATGTAATAACTTTATTCGTAACTTCTCGCGAAAAAAAAAGTTATTCAATAAAAGTTATTCAACTCATCGAGATATTGATTCTTAACTTTAGTGTTTTTTTTGTAAATATAATATATAAATGTTATGCAAAGTTAACTGCGTAAACTTGCGCGGATCTATATTTTTTTAGTACAAAAGCTTTTGATAGAGATTTTTGTGCCTTGGAATGGCATCATTCTTGGATCCCACGTTCAAAAATTTCACCATTTCTAGGGAGACTGATAACGTGGTGGTTGTAAAACTTCAATAAGGACGCTTTTCGAAACAATTTGCAGAAAATAATTCAAAAATGCCACCATGTCAAATAATATCATTTTATTTTAAAAATAATTATTTTGTATATACAGCTTTACGCTCGATACAAGTTTTTACTGTATTTTGCAAAGTACTTATGAAATAGAATCATTTAACTCAGATAATCTCAAAATGCTAATTTTTTTTTTCTTCCGTAGATTTTAATGCACATATATTTAGGATAGTTTTTGCAGCAAACACTTACCTGACATATTATTGGCATAATCAGACAACTGAAACACAATTTCATCAACGGTCAACGGTTTCTAAATTTATATTCTATATCTCCACCTATTCTACTACAACCTTCTTTTGTGAGTACTACGATCATCATCACATGTTAATAGCTGATAGCTATTTGGGCACCAACATTGCCTCAAATATGCCTCGCGGAAATTGTAATTCAAGAGGAATTAAAATCGATAATTATCGGGGTTCAAAAATATTTGTATTTGCTCAAAATGTAGGTGTTTTCAAATCTGTCATAGCTCGGCAAAAATTGGCGTACTTAGCGTTGGTTTCTTGCAAACTGGTTTTTACTCAAGCTAAACCTTTTCAAAGTGAGAGAAATGCGCTTAGGTGATGATATTTTTAAACGCAAATCATAATTCTTGTACTTGAAACTCAACAAAAAAGCCGAAAACCAAAAATGTTTTAACTTTGACATCCTACATTGCGGCATTGTTACCATATAGTAAAGCAACTTGACAAAATCGGGATTCTTTAGGCGAGGTAAATATTTGTACATAAATTTTATTTACTTAATAAAAAGTGCAAAGCAACAAGTCAAATATAGAACGAACTTAAAAAAATTGTAGGCTTCGTCTTTTTTACTAGAAGATAATGAGTTAGGGCCTTCGTTGCCCTTCTATGACCTCTGTATTTATCATCCTATCTATTTACATATGCATGTATTATTACTTCGAAAAAAAAAGTGACTTTGGGGTTTTTGTATTAAGGCAATGTTATATTACACGCATTTTAAGTATATAAATTACCATCACAAGTATATACATACATACATACTTACAAAGTAAAACATAAGAAAATGCATTGAAAATAGCATAGCACATACCAGAAAAGTAAATATTTATTAAACTCACTTTAACTTGCATAAATATGTACTTTTGATCTTACCATAAGTTTCAAACATTTCAACACAAATATTACAAATTTATTAAAACAAAAACTGAACTACATATAAACCAACAGAGATAATATGTGTAGTTGTTGTAGCGCAGTTAACCAGGCTTCAGTTAAAAATTTTTTAAGTGAAAACTACCAGACTGAAGGTAGAAAGGCGAAGCCATTAGAATTAAAAGTGTCGACATTTTTGTTACAATTTATTGGCAGATTTCCACACATGCGACAACAAGAATTACCAATTACTATATAAAACATCTCATTCCGATTTTGAATCATAACTATATTGCCCCAAAAGCAAACCTTAATGGCTGAATGAATGGAGAATAAAATCAATTCATTAAATCTATGTACATATTTTGTATATGTATGTATCGATAATAGAAGAAGAATTACCGCTGAATATTTCTTTCGATAAGTTAAAGTTTACAAATACAATCAGCAAATGAAAATACAAACATAGGTACGCCATATACATTCACGCAAACATTAAATCATACATATTTTAAGGAGTATTTTTGAAAATACACAATATTTAACTAGTAAACAATATTTGAAATCAGCAAACAAAAAAATACACACACATGAAAAAGGAATGGTAATACCATAGTAAAAATATTAAATTGCATAATATTAATTATAATTACACTATATTAACTATATCTATCCTTTTCTCTCTCGACGCTAGATCGAATGTCGAGAAACGACAATAAACTGTGAAAATGTATTAAAACCAAACAAAAAAAAAAACAAAACGGAAAATTAAACCAAGAAAAACTCAAAAACTTATAAAAAATTATGATACAAACAAAAACTTTAATGGCAACCAAATTAATAAAATAAATAAAAAAAATGAATATATATATATACAAATATATATATTTAACTTTGAATCAACTGATAATGATGAATGATTATTATAATGAAAATGATTATGATTATAACGACGATGAAATTTTCTTTGCAGCAAATGCGAAAATGTAAACAAAATTATTATTAAATATAAAAAAAAGAAAAGAAATTATTACTACATATTAAATAAATGAAAAACCAAATTGTTTTCTAATAAAGAAAAAATAAATAAAATTTCCATAAACGCATTTTTAATTTATTATCTAGACCATTATAGGGCGTTGTGTGAGTATTACGTTTATTAACTATCGAAAAAATATGTGGAACACCCCGAATACTTTCCATGTAACTTGGCACAAAAACGGGCCTCATGAATAGTAGTCCGAATTTTCGTGAAATTTACAAAAATTCGACCACTGAATCCTGAATTCGTTGCCTTGTTAAGCTTTAATTTTTTTTTGTTATCCACAGCATAGAATTATTTGACATTTGCTTAGTTATTAGTTTTTACCCTGGGGAGATTTTTGGCTGAGTTTTGTTTGCTTAGAGGAGGGTTGCCACCTATTTGAAAATTCAAATTTTATTAAAATATGCACAAGTAAATTATACAAATATCATTTGAATTAGTAAAATATGGGTGTCGGTAAATATACGTTATATGAGAACGAGGCGTGGTTCTTGCCAGAATTTTGCAATTTCAAAACTTTTGCACACTGAATTGAATTACAATCCGGTAGAGTTTGGTAGCATAGTTTCGGATATACACCCATTTGATCTAAAGTGGCCTGCGTCTCGGCCATTTCCAACATTTTATAATATTTGGTATTTGTTAGTGCAACTCCATCGTGCATATTAGATTTGTACACATTCTCTTTAATACTTACTTTAATATCGATTTTTTTTTTTGCATCCAGTGTTTTTTAATATTAAGAAGTTGCCTTACGGGCTTCAAAGACAAATTTGGTTGAGTTTAGTTTCGGAAATATAGCTTTTTTCGCTGAATTGGGCCACGCCTATTTAAAAAAAATATACACACGCATTCCCTTCCCCACTCCAATGCTACTTATGTGTCAAATTTCAGCAAATTATCTTAGCTGGTTACTGAAATATCGCGTTCTTTTGATTTTGGTTATTCGAGTTTGGTTATTCATGTTGTTACAAACAACCGTTAGGTGAACAAAAGGCCCGTTTTAATGTAACCTAGTTACAAAAAAACACTAGGTAGGATAAGAAATAACATGTAAAACAACAACACTAACTCGGAAAAATATGCGAGTTGAGCCAACTCGGTTATATGATATCCGACGTGAGATGTATGTAGTTTTGTGAAGCAAAAAAACCGCTCTATTGTGAATGGGCTCTGGAAAAATACTTGGGAAATTTCAATCAACTGTCAAATCTTGTTTGTTTTATGGATACATAAACAAAACAAATAAAAATGGAACAAGGGTAAGTAAAATTTGCGCTTCGTATATTTCACATAAAATTATGAATTAAAACATGTTTGTTATTTCAGAATGCAAGAAAAAAGGCGAAAGAGATGGTCCCGTGAGGAGACAACAGGGTTTTTGAGATGCTACCTCGCCCGAAAAGCAGAGTTCGAGCACCCAAAGCGAAAGAGGTTGGCCTACGCGAACCTGTTAGAAGATATGATGTCCATGGCGATCACGGCAGCTTCAAGAAATATATGTTTTAAGAAATTATATTTATTAATCCACTTCCAGGACTTAGAAAGGACGCCGCTGTGTTGGGAGTCGAAGATGCGCAGTCTTCTCCAGGCCCATAATGCAGAACGGGACAACAACAGCAGAACTGGCGCCTGCACGTGCTTTGTCCCCTTTACGGAGCAAATGGACGAAATATTTGGAAGAAGTCCGATTATTTCAAACGACCACTCGGTTCATGTGGGTTACAGACCGTTTAAAACACTTTCGGTAAATGTGCTGTCTGGAAAAAATAGCTAACAGAAATTACTTTGTCTAGCAACAGCTTTTTAAAACATTACAGTGAGTTTCAGTGAAAACCTTTTAGTGAATTTTTTGCAATGTTTTCGATGTAAATTCTTCGTGCTCGTTTTTATAACCCCCTTGTACATGCGGAAGAGCATCAATTTAACAATTTTTCAAAAAACATCGGTAACATTTTGCTGTACAATGTACAAGGGTTTTATAAAAGCGAGCACGAAGAATTTACATCAAAAACATTGCAAAAACTTCACTAAACTGGTTTCACTGAAACTGGATCTCTTTTTATACCTTTCATGAGAATGAAATGGTATATTAAGTTTGGTCCGATGTTTGTAAGTGCCAGAAGGAGAAGAGATAGACCCATCAAAAAGTATATCTAAATGATCAGGACGATGAGCTGAGTCGATTTAGCCATGTCCGTCTGTCTGTCCGTCTGTCCGTCTGTCCGTCTGTCCGTCTGTCCGTCTGTTTGAACGCAAACTAGTCCCTCAATTTTAGAGCTATTTTGATGAAATTTGGTGAGCAGGTGTCGTTGTACAAATGATTAAACATTTGTCGGAATCGGCCAGATCGGGTGACTATAACATATAATACAACCGATTATTCAGATATTGAATTTTGCGCCATAACTCCCCCATTTAAGCAGCTAAAGGCTTGAAATTTTGCAGAAATATCAGCCATTATTAGCTACGTATCAGTATTGAAAATCATGAAGATCGGAGAAATATGACATATAGCTCCCATACAACCGATTGTTCAGATATTGCATTTTGCACCATAACTCCTCCATTTAAACAGCTAAAGGCTTGAAATTTTGCAGAAATATCAGCCATTATTAGCTACGTATCAGTATTGAAAATCATGAAGATCGGAGAAATATAACATATAGCTCCCATACAACCGATTGTTCAGATATTGCATTTTGCACCATAACTCCTCCATTTAAACAGCTAAAGGCTTGAAATTTTGCAGAAATATCAGCCATTATTAGCTACGTATCAGTATTGAAAATCATGAAGATCGGAGAAATATAACATATAGCTCCCATACAACCGATTGTTCAGATATTGCATTTTGCACCATAACTCCTCCATTTAAACAGCTAAAGGCTTGAAATTTTGCACAAATATCAACCATTATTAGCTATATATTAGTATTCATCAAGATCGGAGTTCACAGTGTAAATCGGCAAGATAAATTCAGGACAAATATTTATTGCGAAAAGTAATAAGCTCAGCGCAATATCACATGAATCATAGCGTTAAACGTTTGGGAACTATTTACGGATCTGATAACTGTTTTCAAAGACCGACATATGTAGGTCTTACATATTAATACTTAATTATTTGTATTTTTTAAATGTTGAATATCAAGCGTCGATACGATATTAAAAATATTCAAAAACCATTCCCTTCTTAAAACATAGTTCTTTTTAATTAGATAAGGAAAAGCATTAAATAATTTATAACAATGCCTTTACTAGAATTATTTTTATTGATTTGAAGGAAATTTTCGCTTTTAACTATAGGTAATACGAAATTGTAATACAATAACACGTTTTTTACTATTCTTCCATTCATGAAAGGTATGAAGCCTTCGGCATAGCCGAAGACAGCGCTGTTTTTACTTGTTTTATTTGCTTTTGGTTTTTATTTTACTTGTAATTAGAATAAGAAAGGATCTGAATTGAATTTTATATGTGATACTCCTTGTGAATTCGTTTTTGGTTTATAGATTTTAAGTTGAATGAAATGCAATGAATTCTTGTAAATATTTTTATTAGTGAATTTAAAGATATATGTAAATATATATGTATATGCAGTGAAATTTTTAAATAATATTTTGTTGTCCCAAATAATTAAAAAAGGTTGCCTTCTGTCAAGGGCTGCGTTTAGGTTTCATTCTTCAAAACCTTCATCAAGTGCAAACGTATTTTCATCACTCACATCGTTGATATCGCACAAATTTGCTGGTTGCCTAAATGCCACTGTATTGCTTACATACCAAATGTACATATACACGGATTTTTTGTGGTAATATACGCGTCCTTTCACCACCAGATGTGGCAGGTACGTAGTTAAGACTCCAAATACTTCACTGAAAATAAAATAGCATTAAGTTTATGCATTTCTTTTACACACATTTTGTTATAACTTGTTAGATATTCCACCGTTTATCGTCTTGGCCTCATGTGCATTTTGAAATCTGTCTCACTAATTGCATCGAGCGTACCTTCAAAATTGGAGCCCTTCTCATGGGCCTCGTTTTCACTCTCCGAGTCTTCAGAAGAGCTGAAGCTGGCATATATTGTTTCCAATACTTCTAGTACTTCTTGCATCTCTCTATTATGACGTGATTCGCAGTGCTCACCCCTGTACAAAGGCATAATCTAAATTTAATAACTTGCCACAGAATCCTCAGAATTGCTCATTTTGTTTTGCTTCTTTAAAATTTCACTAAACAAATCATATGTTTAATGACAGATTTTGCCAGTGTTGTGAAGTAACTAAAAGGAAATTTTATCGTAGTTGGAGTGTTTTTTGCAACTAGGTTACATTAAAACGGGCCCAAAATTATAATTCCCTGGACACGAGGACGCTTGGGCATAAATATATTGATTTTTGATTCCGGATCTTCTATGAGCTACCTTTTGATAACGAATCTGTAACATTGTACCTATACACTGTGAAAATTTGTGCTAAAAATCTTCAAAGTAATGATAAAATCTTTAGTAAATCGGAAAAGTTCACTCACACTGAAAAAAAATGCTCTGGTAAGGTAGACCATGCCAGCTGGCCGTTTTTAAATCGGTGAGTAACCGCACCAATCTGGTAGTAAATGCATCCCATTTAAAAATGTGACAACGGCCTAAGCATAATTAGGTGGTTCATAAGGTGTCATAATCACCCTTATCGGTAAGTTCCCCCGGGAAAAAAATCGCCTCAACTTTTTTTGTTCGGGTGAAATTATTTCGCCTATCGTGAATTCATTGCGAACAAATTATTTACTTGCTATTGTGTAATTTTTGTAAACAAACATACATTTAGTTAAAATAAAGTAAAAATAGAGCCAAAAAACTATTTAGCAACATGATTAGCATTGCACTCAGGTTATTATTGAACGAGCGCGAGGAGAATTTGAACGTGAGGGCGCTCAGGAGGCAATTAAGGGGCAAGTCTAACCCTTTGGAGTTAAGTGATTCAATGTGAGATAAAAAAATTGGTCTTGGCACTTATCAAAACTTAATTAATTTCTAATTTTTTAGTTTTCGGCAATATGTATTACAGGCTAAACAAGCCGGCATTTAAGTATTTGGTGGATATTCCTACAAACTCCTTGCCGCCATTGAAGCAAAAATTAGGAATTCCACCAATTGTAATATTGAGCGCATGTTTGCGTTTTTTTGCAGAGGGAGGATTTCAAAAAGGCGTTGGAAAGGACCATGAAATAGGTCTAGCACAATCTTCTTTTAGTGAGGTACTATCAGAAGTGCTGAGTATTTTGGAGCCAGTGCTTTGTCCAGAATGGATAAGTTGGCCTGCCTTAGAAGAGCAACGTCAAATTGCGCACGATTTTTTTTACGAAATTCGCAATACCACGAGTTATAGGATGTGTTGATGGAACACACGTTAACATAATATCTCCTTCAAAAAACATTCATCAATTTTACAACAGAAAAGGCAAATGCAGTTTAAAAGTTATGCTCGTATGTAAGTACTATATTTATAAATTAAGGTAAAATAAAGAAATTAGTATACATAAATGGGTTTTCAGGTATGTGACAGCCATCTGAGAATTCGATTTATTGATGCTACACATCCTGGTGCTTGTCACGATGCTTTTATATGGAGCATAAGCAACTTAAGTTCTGAAATGGAACGAAACTATTTGGAAACCAATAACAAAGTTTGTCTTCTAGGTAACAGCTTAAATCCAACGAAACAAATGAATTTAAAATTCCAACCTTTTCAGGAGATGCTGGGTACCCCCTAGAGCCTTGGCTGCTTACTCCATACAGAACACCAAAAAGTGGTTCAGCTCAGGCCAAATTTAATGAAGTGCACACGCGTTGCCGAAATATAATCGAAAGAACAAATGGTGTTCTTAAAAACCGATGGAGGTGCCTGTTAAGTGCAAGAGAGTTGTACTATGCTCCTTCTAAGGCAATACAAATAATTAACGTTTGCGCAGCTTTACATAGCATTTGCATTCATTATAAAAGTGATGCAAATTTTCCTAACCCATCTGTTAATGAAGATGTCAATGAGATCTCCACAGTAGGTAATCAACAAATCGCCGAAGTGAACACTACCTATCTGGTCGCACGTCAGCGCATTCGTACAGAAATTGCTAACACACTTTAATCAAAATAAAAATTTCATTTCATTCTTTATGTTTATTTAAAAATATTCAGGTAACTTATATTAAAATATATGTACAGTGAGTGTCAGTGAAAATCGTACAGCGAATTTTGGCAAATATTTTGAAAATTTGTCAACGTAAGCTCCTTCCAGAACTCGGCCACTTTTCCCCGATTTTCTTTTACAAACCCTTTTGCAATGTCGGGTTTCTGTAGCATTTTTTCTAGCATCTCAGACTGGGCTCTATTTATTGATTTACTCCTAAAAATAAATGTAAATTGAATTAAAAGTGCATCTATTATTCAAAACAACCCGTTACTTACATTTTATTGCGGTCTTGTTCGCCTGTAAAACAAAAGTGAATGATTTTGCATTTTCCACTTGTTCATTTCGCCCGAATAAAGAGTTGCCAATAGGGCGAAATGTTTTTCGAACATGAAAAATAGTCTACGATAAGGTGAACAAAAAAGGCGAAAACTTTCGGGCGAAAATGAAACTCACGATAAGGGTGAATGTGTCATAAATCATAGTCATACAATTTTAAATTTCAAAAGTTATGTTTTTGGATTACATTGAAACAAATATTTAATACTAGGAAATTTTGTATTTTTTTAAATTGTATGACTCTATGACTTATGACAGCTTATACGGTACCAGCTGGTGATAGCAATCGAAAACTAGATTACCTATACTGAGGTGCATACATGATTTAATTATACCAAAATCGCTAAACAGACGCGGTCCGAGTTGGGCATGTCAATTTGTTTTGGGTATATTATTAATTTATTTATGGTAACGGTTTCTAACTCTATCTCACTGATGGTTTACTTGATATTCCTTATGGACCTGAAGATCAATGGTGGCGTAGCAAGCCATCCTGCTGAAACTAAAGTTCATCCAAGTCCGCATCTTCAATTTCCTGTCACAGAAAGTTACACTTCCATGCCAAAATGGTTTCCAATGTACATTTTCAAAGACAAATGCGACAATGATGACACCGGACCAAGCTGTCACTCTCTAAGGCATCATTGAACTCTAGACGATCACGTGAGAGCTTTTCGATCCACAGAGGCACCAGATTTACTTTTTAATATAGCCACCGAGATGAACATGCGCTTCATCAGAAGGATTAATCTTTTTCTCTTCCAAAAACGCACTGATTGGGGTATACAACATTGACTTTACATTATATCACAACCTTGATCAAGCGCCAAGCGATTTATTTCATTCCGCAGAGATACGATACTGAGTTTCTGTCAAGTTGATTCCAACACCCTGTAATGCATGTATTGGAAAAAATTGAATTGTCTTAGCACATTGATAGCAACAGGCGATTCAGAGAATTTCTGCCAAAACGTCGTATTCAAGATTACAAGTCTAACAGAACTTTTAGAGGCTGAAAAATCGAATATCGTTGATGCAATTTGATTGAAAGTACCATAAAACCATTCCGGGAAATAATTGACGACGAAAAGGTGGATTAACAGAGTTCGTGTTTATTTGCAAAAAATATTCAGCCCTATCCCAAATATATTGGGAACAAATATTCTCATAAATTTATAAATTACCCATTGTGTTGCTTGTAAATTTGTGGAAATGATTTGTTCCCATGAAGTTGGCGATAGGGCCGATTATCGATTTTCTACTCTTGCTGTTACTTACCGTTCTGTAGAATTTTTCAACTTTTGCCCTCCTTTAAGTCATTAGCCTTCGGAACGCCCCTGTTAAAGTATTATTAGGGGCCGGTAAATGTTATTACACAGACTAGAAGTTGTCATGCACGCATATTTATGTGTATAAATCGTGTATACCCTTAACACAGCATTATTAAGTAAATAGCGATAGTCGCTCAAGCCTCTAGAGATAGCGCCAGCCAGTACCGTTCAAATGTCTAGAACGTGAAAGTCGTCACTTTATTTTCATTGGCTATAAAATAAACGACTACAGCGAAACCTAATGTTTATACACACATATGCTCAGAACATTATGTAGTATATACTTACATATATATATGTATATATGTCCAAACGATTGAAAGTTGTGCCACTTGGTTCATGATAGCAACGACATTTCCGCGCGAGTTGAAAAAAATAATCAGCGAAATGGGGAGCGCCACAGAGGGGCGGGCAATTGTGGTACGAGTTGAGTGCAAAAAATAGTCAGCATTTCAAAGAAAATTCTACTTCCACTTGTTGCTGCTAGCCTGTTTAGCTCGTTGCTCTGAGACGCCGCAAAAGCGCTTTTGACAGCGGCCAAACGAGAATGCAAAAGGCGCGCGCATAAGGCGCACTCGGAGCAGTAGTGTGTGGTGCACTTGGCAGTAGATACTACTGGGACAGTGGGTTGTGACTGCGGTGGCCATATATCTGAACAAAAAAAAAAAAAAAACAACCCAAAATAATAAATATAAAAAATTCGATTTTTGATATTTTTAAAATTTTTGTAAGTTAATTAAATTCTAAGAAATTATGATCGTAATGTAATTTTGGAATTAATGCAGATTTGATCCTCTCAACTTCAATTTTTTAGTGGTCATATGCTTTTGAAGCTGAATTCAGAACATTCTAAACATTTTAGTATATAAATAAGTATATCGGGTTTGTTACAAAAAACAGTTATATATGTGACCAAAGTATAACACACCGTGCACAAAAGTGAAATTATATCCGACATAAGTGGCGTTAAAAACTCGTTTAAAAATAATCTTAACAATGAAGTGTTAATTTCCACGTCAGATATTCGGGTGATTAAGAAATTGTTACATGATAAATAAGTTCTAACTAAGTTAATAAGTAAGAAAAATTGTTCGAAAAAAGAATAATTTTATGCAAATATTCTTGGCCTTGGCAGAGTTTTGCCATTTTGGAACCCAAGTCAAAACCAACTTCGTTTGAAGCGCCAGCGCATATGCTTGCCCTGCTATTAATTTTTCTAATTTTTTACTACCTAATTGCTCATGGAATTTATGCCATGTTTTCAAAATGTAGATATTTTTTTTACAAAGCTTCATTAAACTAACATATGTTGGGGGTACATTGGAACAATTGTACATTGGTAATGAATCCACTTTATTTACCACAGTCTAATCTTACATTTATTTATAGCGATGGGCAACGTGATATTGAAACTTTGAATGGTTTATTATTTGTATTGATATTTATTATTAATAATATTTTAAGTTTAACGCCATTTAACACTTTCGGTGTGAAATTAAACACTTCCTTCAAATACAGAACATTTATTTTGGTTTCCAGCTGAAAACAATAGGCAAAACCGTAGAGCTCTTGCTAAATGTCGACGACCTACTCGCTTAGTCGATCATCAGCTTTTTTCATAGTAATTAATTAATACACTTTCGACTAAACGCACACCATTTGAAAACCGACTAAGTGAAATTATTCGAACTTTGACAGTTACTCACAATAAATTCATTAAAAACTTCTTTGTCAATAACGAGCTTCGTCAATAACCATAAACATTCAAACACAAATAAAAACAAATATTTCTTAAAAGAAAACAACTACTCGAAAAATCGAAAACGAACGGTTAGTAGACTAGTTGTTTATGGGCGGTTATGGGCGGAAAACGATGAGTCGATTATGTGAATTCGACTATTTTTTTTTAACAACTTTTGCTAATATATTAACACAGTTCTGCAAAAAAATGAAAAAAATACACAACGGATGGTCACCGTAACTATGACACAAAAAAAAACATCGATGAAACGCGGCTTCAAAGAAATAATTTTAAGTAAATTCATTCAAAAGAAAGCTTGTAGGGGGATTGAATAAAAAGCCAGTGGAGCAGGAGACTTTTGAATATGTACACACATATGTACATATAGAGGTACATAAATTTACAGACTCAGAGTGTGCAACATAGCACGCAAATTCAGCTTTAGCTACAGAGTATCGTACATTTTTCATTTTTATATGAATCATAGAAATGCTCTGTTACACAATCGATCGCTTATACTTAGTTACATTCATATGTACATACATACATATGTATGTAAGTATGTCTATTCATAGATACACAGTCAAATGGCACAAACAAGCTGAGTTGAACATCAATACCTACCGCTAAATAGCAACCTATTTAAGGAAATGTAAAAAATAGCAACAAAAAATATTTGGAGTAAAAACAAACTTCAAAGGTTAATGAGATTTCAAATAAACAAAAAATTGATGAAATACAAGCGGGACATTGATGAATGAAAATTCTTATGCTTGTGCGTAGATATGTATGTATGTATCTTCATGCATACTTACGAACATACATCAAACATTGTTCATACGAAAGTATCTATGTAGGTATGTATGTATGTATGTATGTATATAGGTTTGCATGCATGAAAACATTTCAATATGCTTGCGCTATTTGTAGAGGGTGGAGTGGGGAATGCAAGCCACTTAAAAGCGGGCCGCAGCCGCTGCAGCGCACAGCGAACAAAAGAAACGTGCTGTGTTTGCAAACGCTTCGCAATCAAGTCTCGAGTCGAGCTCATTGTTAAGTGGTTTGGTTATTTATTTTTTCTAACATTTTTTTTTTATATTTTTATTTCATTAGAAGGCGTTTTTGTGTGTTTATACTTATGGATGTTTGTATATATTTACCTATAGGGGCAAGTACATATATGAATATGAGCAGAATAGACGATTTAAGGCGGTATGCCGCGATAAAAAGAGGTGCGCTATTCAAACGCGAAATCCCAGCGGAGTAATGAAAAATCTCCCTACATCGGCGGCCTGCCAGCCTGTTCCCTCTCGGTACAACTCATTACTCGGTGTCGGCTTTTCAGCAGAGTAGTAGATTCGTAATGTAAAAAGTAAAAAAGGGTGTACGAGAAAGTAGGCGCAATTACAGGCGAGTAACAGACATACATATGTATGTATGTATGTATGTGTGTATTTAAAGTACTATTAAACAGTACCGCCAAAAACTACTTACCCTGTAGGGAAGCGGACAGAGACCGCAAATAACAGGGCGATTTATTAAAGTTGACGCAAATTGCAATTTATTTTGTGTTATGGCAATGATTGCCCATAACTGGTATACAAAGTTGTTCGCTTATCTGCTCCGGTTAGACTTTTAGTTAGTTTATTTTTGCTTTTACGTTTCTTACGAACTTTAAATTTTATTTTTTGTTTTAAACGCAACGTTATCCAGGTATTTTAAGTGATGAGTTTATATTCCACAATACAAATTATTAACTGAACTTTTTAACAAAAATGTTTTCTTAAATAATTTCGGTTGATATTTACTTCGTAGCTCTTCCATTTCTCACAGTCATTAACCTTAAAATCTCTAACATAAATCTTTCTCTCAGTGATATATCACGAAAGGGCGATAACAGATAGTAAATCATACAAAATAATATATTGAATTCAATATGGACCAGTTATTTTCGGTATTTGGCAGCAGATTTTGTGAAATTAGAACCATTATCAGAATAGCTACCTTTTTATGGCTATTATTTCAAAAACAAGTTAAGTGGCGAATGTGACTTACATATCTACTGATGTTTTAAAATCTTGTATTTAACTGGTTTTCGTTTAAGAATCTTTTATTGAGATCTTTTGTTAAAAGATACAAATGTTTTTCTTATATATGTTTTATTCACATTTAACTGGGAAAATTGTATTTTTGTCATGGTGGACTGAATGAGGTCATATTTTGGAAATCTACTTATTAAATCCACCATATTTTTACACTTTGCCACAATAAAACACATTTTTCGGAAATTACTCATTCTTCTTTTTTCCATATTTTTTATTTACTTGGTTTTAAAATATGTCACTCCTCGGAGGACGGATCAACCTTGTGTTCTTTCCAGATTTGCTGTGGCTACTGAAATGCACGGTACAGCTTAAACTATTTTTCTCAAAACAGATAACCCTGTATTTCCTTATTTATATTAAAAATTTTTAAAGCTGGAGAACCGAAGTTTATTTTGATTTTTTCCGTCAAGTCTAAATTTTGAATAAAAATACTCTAAATTGTACTAGTAAATAACTTAAAAAACTGCAATCTTAACTGTGAATATGGCAACATATTGTGGAGGATGCTCCGCAAACATCGAACTTACCAAATTTTTTTTATAATTCGTATTCAACATTTATTCAAAATAATAAGTCTAGTTTTCAAATTATTTCTCCTGTCACACCTGCCGCAGATATGCATGTACATATGTATGTCAAAAGTGTCATGGATACATATTGTAGATGTGCAGTTAGTGAGTCTGTATCGTAATAATAATTAGTTAACTATATATGCAACGATTGTTTTAGCCTACATGTGGATATGTACATATGTATGTGAGAGGCAAAAACAGCACTATTCATCTGAGGTTATCTAAATAATCAAATTTTTAGCGAGCGAATGTGCCCTGCAACACTTGCCACAATGACAAAAATTAATATAATTCTCTCGAAGTAAATATTTTATAGTAATGTCATGTGTTAATAATACAAATACTTGTAATAAGTTAAAAACTACGAAATAAAATACAATATAATCTGATGCCCGGAAGACAATTAAGAAATTAGCTGCGCCATCTGTAAAATTAGACTTTGTTAAATACTCCTCAATTGCTATAACAGTTGACTTACTTATCTGCCATATTAAAAAGTAGTAAGATTGAGCATTTATTTTAACTTAAACAATTATTGTGTTACCATAAAAAAAATTTAAAATTCCCTTTAATATTTAATTAATCTTGATAATATTTAATGATATTTGATGAAATAATCTTTTCAGCAACAAATACAGTATTTCTTGACCCGTATACTTTTTACACGATGTGCAGACAAGGTACATATTTACTATTATATAATTGGATAACAGAAGTTTGTCGAAGGTTTTTCTTTTTCCTTTGACGTTCTTATTTTGAAGGATTACTGCACAAACTTCATAAATGAGCCAACATTTGGTATGGTATAAATGTTCATTATTCTGACTTAATGTACTTATGTATATAAATATTTGATCATTTTACATATGTTTTTTTGAAATCAATTTGTGACTAAAAATCATATTTCTGCTCTTGCCTTATTTTTATAGAAATGCGGTTTAAGTGTTTAAATTTTATGTTCCAAAAGTGATTTGAGAGACATTAATTTAAAAAAAGGTTCAAATCGGTAAATCTTTCGAAAAAGCTATGGGCATTTAAAAAAAATGAGCCTTGTTTTTCGTAAAAAACGATATTTGGAAAACGGTTGAACAAAAAAAATTTTTAAATCAGGGAGGCCTCTCTCAAATAGTGTCCGATTTGGCGCGGGATACACCATATCGCCCACTTTGCGTTAAACGCGTAACTACGTTTTGTTTTGGCAATGTGTTTAAATATCTAAATATATAAACGAAACAGCGGGTATCATCTATGGTGGAAATAATACAGAAGGTGGCGCAGATTGTGGTACCGCTAAACCTCTCTTGAAAATTTTGACAGAATTTCTACGTCACAACAGATTTTGTTTACAAAAACCGTGTATGTGAGTATAATCACAATCATGTGTATTCTTTCCAACTTGTTTAAAAATTTTATTGTGTATTCATTCTAACATTTATACCAAAGTGTTTCCTCTTATTTCTCTCCTCCGGTAAATCTGGTGTGACGTCACAGACAAGTTGCTCTCCGAATTTCAGAGCAATCTTGTATTCTATTGTTCTTGGGTATCATATGCAGCGAATTTTCAGTATTTTTTGGTGATTTACAACCCATGTTTTAAAATTGCATAACGAAACTAACTAGCTAATTAATTTCAACGAAATTTTGAGGGTTAGAAGAGAAAGCTTATTAGTATAATCTTGAAATTTAAACAATATCCGACAACTGCCACATCGAATTTCAAAACCAAAAAAAAAAAACTTTTAGTCGTAGAAAATGGCGCTATACTGCAGTGGCAGCAAGGAGCTTGTATGTATTTTTCATTAAAATTATTGTCGCAATAAATATTTTCTAGCGAAAGCCAAAAAGAAAAGAAACTACAACAGGAAACTTCAAGAACATATTCAAAGTCAGTGCAAAAAAGGTTACTATTAAGTTTCTGCCTTCGTACCATGTCTCGATTTCTGTATCACTAACTTTGTGAACCATCGAAATTTTTTATCCAACTTTGATGTCTATTTACGAGAAAGGAGAGATTTTGATGAATAGTAGTCATGTGTTCAGTTATTCGACCATACTTTAAAATTTCGCACGAGGATTTCCGTGATGTATGAATTAGTGAAGTTCAACATTGGCACAGGCATGAATTTAATTCCAAAAATAACTTATAACAGGAAATAAATAGAAATAGCAGCGGAAATACAAATCAAAATATGGATTTTGATTACAAATAACATATTCTAAGAAAGATTTGTATAGTATTTGATATCTTCGGGATTGGAATCGGGAACTCTGTTGTGACATCGTACTCATGAATAACCACTCTAAAAGTTGATCTCTAATTCGTAAAATCTATATTTTGGGCAAATTTTGTGTAAATATTCGTGGTATTAAGAAAGTATTCAAGAAAGCGTCTGACAAAATCAACGAAAAATTCGGCCTGTCAACTTGTCAGTCGCACAATCACTTAAGCTAAAAAATGGCTGTCAGCAAGTGATTGGTGAAACCAACACGAGCGGGCCATTGAATTATTTTGAACGTCTACTGATACTGCAAAAGTTGTTTAAGAATTGGAAGGCATTAAAAAATGAATGTTTGTATTGTGTGTGCTTTTGTACGTGCAATTGTATGTACATATGTACATAAAAACATACAAAAATAACAAAGTATTTATGAACTTTTGTTTATGTAGATAAGCCCACTTGTTGCGGGCGGGATATGTTAAAATCGGGTCATAGACTCTATAAGTGTATATACATACATACATACAATGTAAGTACATATGTACATATGTGTGTAGGTTTGCGTATATTGATGCGTGTGTGTGTCTGTATATACTTCGGTATATAAAATATACTTTCTAACAGCGTTCTTTGCATACCCCAATATTTTTGGTTGTACCATTGTTTACTTTACTTTTGTGTTTACGCCTTAAAGGAGATGAATAAGTTCAAGTTTGTATGTTTGTGTGTGTTTGGCTTTTGTAAATTAGAGCAATCGTACCTGTACTCTGGCAGTCGAACCGCGAAAAAAAAAGTTAGTGGTGAGCACTTAGTACAAAAATCGCTTCTTTAGCGCGCTGAAACCCTGTTCCCACTCAGTACATTCATTATTTGGTACCGACACCACTAAGGAAGGCCCAATGAGAATACACAAGGCAGCCAAAATGTGTTTGAGATTGCAAAAGCATTAGAAAATGTCGAGTACTACTATTTGCACAAGTATTGACGATTTGTTGTTACTTTCATTGCTTTTATGCGATTTAGCCAGCGAGTGTACTGTATACATTAGCGAAACCATCTGTGGATATGTGCATATACATATGTATGTGTGTGTGTGTGTTTGTGTATTTGATTTTATGTGCGCAGTTTCAGTGCAGTCTTCCTAATGCAATTCCGCTGCATTTGCACAGCTGCCTCGGCTATGTATGTATGTGTGTGTGTGTTTGTGTGTTTGATTTTATGTGCGCAGTTTCTGTGCAGTCTTCCTAATGCAATTCCGCTGCATTTGCACAGCTGCCTCGGCTATGTATGGATGTGTGTGTGTGCGAGTGTTTAGAAGTGGCAATAGAAATTTGCTGGAGCAAATTGATGAGAAGCGAATGGGTAATGTAAAATCGTCTTACACGGGTTGGCTGTTAGCCTGTTTCATCTCATTACGACTTGTTACTCGTCGAAGCTATACCGGACACACCACAGCAAACAAACGGCGGAATTGCACGCTGAATATGGGCGGCGGTTGTGCTCATTGATAGATTTTCATTGTAAAAGACATGGGAAGCGTTTGCTAATTGATTGATTGATGATGGTGATTTTCGTTAATGAACAGTGAAGAGTAGATAGATAGATAGAAACGCGTGTAATGGGAAATGTTATCCGCAATCTAAATGATGTTAAAATATTTTTTAATTTACATTCATGTATGTATGTTTACATAAATCATATTTACATACATATATATGTATGTATGTGTAAGTGCGTGTAGATCACTAAAACACCACTGCACCACTGTTGCACGCATATGCACCACAACGTAGATTCGTATGTTTACTTTGCAATAAATAAGAATGTGATATCGGGAGTATTGGTCCTTGGGCAGATCCACGCAAGTGGGGGAAATCTCTAATTGTCATTTTACTTGCGAGTGACCAGCTCGATTCTTCTTTATGCGCTTCCCCAAAGTAGGGACGCAAATTTCGATACGACACAATACCAAATCGATACTTCTGTCATTCGATACCTATATTTTTTACTCGATACTTTTTTTTCGAATCGAGTACTTCAACCCTAGTGTCATATCGAATTCGCGAAGAAAATTATTCACAAGACAATACGAGCCAAGGCGAATTTATAGAAGGTGATGGCATAAGAGCAGCTGATTTGATTTTTTTTATTCACCTACATGTATTTTGTTTTTGCTTTTGCGTATGAGCTTTCAAAAGCCGTAAAAGCAAAAACAAAATGTACTTAAATTTTGACAACTCTTACGCAGAAACAAAAACAAAATACATAGGAATTTTGTAGTTGTATTTATAACACCACCTTGTATGGATTCGCCTTGATACGAGCTCTAGCCGCGGAAAAAAGTAAGCGACTTGTTTTCTTAATTTTCTTTTTGATCCCAGTGAAAATTATGGAAAATACACAAAATTGACAGCGATTTTTCGCGGTGGATATGACTATCAGGCGGAAAGAAAAAAAGTATTGAGGAATACTAGGCCCGCAACGAGGTCGCGCTGTAAGCTAATCTCTTTCCCATTTTAGGTGGTATGATCCCGCTGCTGTCAATTTGACGCCAGTTCCGAGTATCATATTGGTATAATAGAATGATGGACTGAATTATCAGTATCAGTTTTTCAAAACAGAAGTCTTTAAATTTGGCATATCAAGCAAACGACATAACTGTAGTTGTGCAAACCCTTTCTAAATGGCAAACAATTTATGTTCTATACAAAATTCTGACTGAACTTCAATTTTAATTTTGTATCGACATTTTGAGTAACGAGTCTTTGAAATTAGCTATTTATAGGTACCCGATTCTTTTAGAGTGATACTTTGATTGAGTACCATATCGATTCTACGTGACCGATATCGTGGCCGTGCCCCTGTATATGATCTAGATAGCTTGGGAGTGAACTAGAGTGAGGCGAAACCTCACGACGTTTTCCGTTTAAGTCTGCACCTGGGATTTGCAGCGCCTGTTCACCAATAGGTGCGGCTCCGAGGTAGCGTGTGACTTGAAGCAAATGCTCGCTGTATGACTGTATCCTAAACTGAAAGTGCCCCAAAATCTTGTTGTAAGATGGGCTTGACAGCCGTCACGTAAAAACAGCTACCAATGAAGAAATTCAGCAAGCCTCGGATGAGTACCCTATTGGGATGACGATCACGGCAAACGCTTTATGGAATATGATTCGAGGGTATGCATCGGAAATGTCCTGATCCTTAATTGGAGAGTCGTCTGGCATCATCATCAGGTGCAAAAACCGCTCCCTCTGAAAAACAAGCCTAGAATGAGACTACCCCTTTCTGATGGCGATCAAGTCAAATGTTATACGAATTATTATACAGAGCTAAGCAAAAGATACGATGGACGGGAAAGCAATGAAGCGCAGGTTTGTGGTCATAAATAGCAGATCCCGCTAAATATTGCCCTTTGCCCCGGTCTCGCAGCAGTAAAATTTTGCAATCAATTTTTTCGTTAAACATACATACATATTTACTCAAAACCTTGCACATAAATAGTTCGACCATCGCTTATTCTTAAAAATTATTCACCGCAAAATTTCACTAGCAATCATCCCAGACAAAATCTTTATACAAATTATGTAAAAGTAAGAAATAAAAAACAAATAAGATCCCTGTGAAATATCCAACATTTATGTGTGCTCTTTTTCATTAACAATGACAGTGCAAGTTAACAGAGCACCTATCTAATCTTTACGTGCTACTACTAAAGGGTGGTTAAATTTCAAGGGCCGATGTTGATTTTGAATAAAACACAAATTATTTTGGAAATTATTGTAATTTCTCTTTAATATGATAATATGGTGTGGTTCAATTATGTAAGGAACAAAATATGGGCCAAATGTCCGCCGCGACCTCGGCGGCACACCTCCATCCGATGGTCCAAATTTTCGATGACACTGAGGCATAATTGAGGTTCTATGCCGTTAATGTGCCAAATTATCTCATCCGTTAGCTCTTCAATTGTCCACATACACCTTTTCTTTCAAATAACCCCAAAGAAAATAGTCCAACGGTGTCAAATCACATGATCTTGGTGGCCAATTGACATCGCCACCACGTGAGATAACACGGCCATTGAATTTGTCGCGCATAAGAGCCATTGTTGGCTGTGTGGCAAGTGACACCATCCTGTTGGAACCACATATCGTCCACATCCATATGTTCCAATTCAGGCCATAAAAAGTTCGTTATCATCTCACGATAGCGAACACCATTCACAGTAACTGCTTGACCGGCCTCATTTTGGAAAAAATACGGCCCGATGATGCCGCCAGCCCATAAACCGCACCAAACAGTCACTCTTTGTGGGTGCATTGGTTTTTCGACAATCACTCTTAGATTATCATTCGCCCAAATGCGCCAACTCTGCTTTTTGACGAATCCACTGAGGTGAAAATGTGCCTCATCACTGAAGATGATTTGAACGCCCATTTTCATAATAAGCCTGAATAACTTTAACACGTTGCTCGATTGTGTATCTTTCCATGTTCAAATTGAGTTAGTCTGAAATTGAGAAATGTCGAATGAAATGCAGAAAAAAACTTGACGTTTAGGTGGGGTTCACATTCAACATCGGCCCTTAAAATTTATCCACCCTTTAGTTGTATTACTTTATGTATAATTAATACCTAGCGGAAAAGTGATAACCGATTTTGAGACAGCATATCTAGGGAAAATACTCTGAAAGTTTGTTGGAACCCCGGTTTTAAACCAATTATTAAAAATTAAAACGCACTTCAGGATCGAATCAAACAATAATGAATAACATTGGTGCAAAATAAAATCTAAAAGAAATAAATCGATGTTGCCAGATCAGTGGTAATTTTCATGAAAAGTAGCTAGCAACATTGTATCAGTAAAAACGTATACAAACGATAGCCAAAAAAGGGCATTATGTACGTAAGTGGCTACGTGAATCGCGTGAATTTTGAACACTTATTTTTGAATCAGAGCTATGAAGAATTAACATAACAAATTCCCATGTGCAGATGACTTCCTTAAACCGAAGTCGTTGATGCCTTTCAAACCCTTCATTTTAGCTGTACTCGTAGATTTGTAAATAAAAAATAATTTTTCTTTCCCGGAACGAGATACTTCTCAAATCGATTACAGTTTATAATTCAATGATTTTCGCTCCTCAATTTGGAGAAGGAAACTAAACAAAAAGAGGCCTTAAAAAATAAATTTGTACAAGTTAAGGCATTTAAAAAATTATATGAAATTTTTTTTGTTATCTAAATCTATGAATTAAAATCTTATAATATCATGAACCGAATCGAAACTGATACGGTGAGACAAGCCTGAGCGGCCGTAGTAAAAGCTAAATTCAATAAAATCGGCCTAGGTTTTATGAGTGTACCAGCTGATTGAAAAAATGGTTAATTCTTTATAATTCGGTTATATAAAGATTACTGATGTATATGCATTAATACTTCAATACATATATACATACGTATTCGAGTCAACGTGTGCTGCACGATTTGAACCCGGTATGCTTTTAAAGATAATGTCGCGTTTTGTGGTTGCCTCGTAGGCTATATTTGTACGAGTATTCGCTTGTATAAGGTATATATGTACGAAGCGGTGTTTATTAAGTATATACAAGCTTATGTACATATATTTGTTTACCTTTGTTTGTATATATGTACATCCACACCTATGTATGTAGATATGGGTAGGCATAGCGACTTAAAGTCGCGGCACGCAGAGGCCTACGAGTACAATTTAAATGTGAACGATTTGAACAAAAATTGTGCCAAATAGGTACCCACTTTATGAAAATATCAGCCTACTCT
Organism: Anomoia purmunda; assembly: GCA_951828415.1. NCBI lineage: Eukaryota > Metazoa > Arthropoda > Insecta > Diptera > Tephritidae > Anomoia > Anomoia purmunda. The sequence continues at coordinate 57,115,582 of OX639993.1, forward strand.
GTACGCTGTTTTCCTGTCTCTACTTTGCACATAGCATTACATGGTGTCGCAGTCAGATGTCGTCAACGTTGATTGGCTAAGCCATTTTTCAATTAACGAAATTCTAATGACAGCTCCTACCTACACAATATAGTTACATATACATAAGTAAGTATTTAGTATATATGTATGTACATATGTATATTTAAAACTGTAGGAATTTATTTGTGTACTTGTCACGCCAGGTTAGGTTAAATGAGGTGCTCTCATAGAAAGTTCACTCGGTTGCCACATACTCCATTGTGATGCCCAGAAGAGGAATTCGCTCAAGGCTGTCCGTGATTATCCTGTTGCGTCATTATCCATATTTCCGTCACGTCGCTATTTTGGTAAATCCCTAAAGCGCTCTAGTGTGATAATGAAATTGTATTGGTCTTAGAAGAAATTGACCACTAGAAATATGTAGCGCATTTCTCAGGGCATCCTGCAACTCCTACAGAAGTTGTCATGGGGGTCATATGGCCGATGGGTAGATGTCCCGTTAGTATACCCTCGAGAATCTGGGTATTCGGTTTGTAAAATGACAGCACAAGCACACTGTTTGTAAAATCACAGAACACCGGTTTACAATCATTGAAAGATGGCCATCCGTTATTCCGCATGTGGCCAGTTTCGTCTCCTTGCTGTTAATAGGTGGTCTGGTCCTTTGCTCGCCTTGCAAGATCAGGAATCTGCCTTAGCCGGGTTCCCCCATCTTTCTTCAGGTCCTAGCTTCACACAGTCGTCCGCTTTCTCGTTTCCGGATATACAACTGCACCACAAGACATAGTATACATTGGTTGAGGATAATAATGTTGAGGAAGAGACTTCAGAGATGTTCGGCAGTTCCGAATACAGATCGAGTTAATCATTGTCGACTTTAGGGCCTTAATCTATGCTTGACTGTCTATAATAATGGAAAGATTTGAACGAGCAAGATCCATCATGCCTACCAATTTTAGCGCTATGTCAATGGTAAAGGATGGCTGAGATATCCTTGAAGATCGGAACTTCATCAATGTTTAAAACTGTGTCCGATTTCCAGTCACTTCTCCCAGAGCAATGAACTATGAAATTGTGGTTAAAATCGATCACCGCAATCTGATGGTCACATCCTTCATATTTCAGCACCACTCGACCCTTTTCTGCCGATCTCAGCCTCCAAGACGCGGTAAGGCTTAGAGCGCTCTTGGCACTAGATCACCTCAAATAAATATCTATGGCTGTTAGCTCAAGGAGTGCAGAGCGCAGTCTTATCCAATTGTACTCTTGTAAGAGTAGAGGGCGTTAAGTGCCTTTCTTCTCCGCTTTTCGACGTCTATTTTGTAAGATAGTTTAGAGTCGAGAATGACCCCCAGAAATTTAACCTCTTTCGGCAATTTATGATTTTGCTCCCATCCACTTGGTCACGTCGTTAAGAGGAGATTTCAGTACTTCATTGACTCTATGTAGATCATCTGGGAAATTCGTTTAGCACGAGGTCTCTTATCAGAGGTGTTAAAACTCCCTTTGAGGAGCGCTTCGCTTTCTTACTTCAACGAGCCATTGATGTGTCTCATTTTCAGCATGTTGGTTGCCTCAGCCAATCTACCCTTGCGGGCAAACAGTGCGTGATCCTCATATTAAGAAGCCCAAAGAGAGAACGTTGGCAGACTGATTGATCGAAAGTTCTTCGCAGTGCTGTGGCTCGTCTTCCACGTATGAAGACCACCATTACCACCCTCTAACATTTGTATGGATACAGCTTTGAATTGCTTTCGGAATACCATAGTTACTGGTGCAGGAGTTGTTGTTGTATATCTAACGATAATAATTTACTGTCAGTAGTGACGCATACAACTGTTATATATGTAGGTCTCCAATTAGATCAACATGTAAGTTATTATAGTCTATTTGTTTGGTATATCCAAGTGTCGTCTTTAAGTATTTTGATAGTTTGTACCCTGGTGCGATTTGCGGGTAACTAATGATCTCAGAGGGATCCAAAGCTTATGGAGCTAATGAAAAAAATTCTTCACTATAAAAGTGAGTTTCGTTTACTTCTCCAAAGAAGAGTTTTTGAGATACGGGCAAAAAACATGTACCCATATAACCTTCTATAGGTACCATTTTAAAAGTACATTTAGCTTCTTTACGCTTATATTTTTTGTGTAAATCGAAATAGTGGTTTTTGAGTTACGGACGCTTTTCGAAAATTTTTAATTTTTATGCATTTGTTCTGGTTTATAAATTTTGTAAAAAAATATATATTGAAAAAAGGGTCTAAAGGAAACGTAATTTTATTACGAAACTGTGGAGTGCCAAATCGCGCAGAAAATTTAAAAGTTATATAAGTTATATAAAGAGGCCAATGCAAATTTTTGCTAAATTTACTTTTTCAACTGAAAATCTGCCAAATATTTATTCATCTCGCGGTTCAAGAGTCGGAATGCACATTTGATCTAATATCACAAAACGTGTAGATTTTCTAAATGTTTGAGTAATTTTGGAAAATAAGTGAAACTCCTCATGTTCTACTACCCAAAATTAGTCTAAAGGCATTTTTTTAACTGACTGTTGACTTTTGTTGACTAGTGTTGTCTAGATGGGTACAAAATGTCAATTGAATCCACAACTTTGAGATGTCTTATGAAATTTTTTTTTGATGAAACAATGCAATATAAAAAAATATTAGTTTCCAGTAGCTACAAATTTTTGTTGATATTTTACACTTTTTTGCTGGTGGTGCTGCGTCTTTTCTTTCATATAACACGTGAACAAAATTTACTTTCGTATGGAAGTCAGCAAAAAAAATATTATAAAAAATCAACAAGAATTTTATGTTACAAAAAATTATAATTATATTTTGCTATTTTTTTGAACATAACTATATGATAGTTTAATTAAAGGAGCAATTTTTGACGATCATTCAGAGCGCAATCACAACAAAGGTTCAGCAATTCCCGAACAAATGTCCGGCAAACGGCGAAGCTGAAGTCTTTCACGTTGTTTCGCCTTGAACAGAAAAATACGACTGGCAATCCAATGCCGCCAATGCCTACCGGCAAGCCCACAAACACAGCCAGCGCCCACTTGGCTTTTGATCATCCGGCTTTGGGGTTGCAACAAGCTGTGCGACAAGAACAAAAAACATGGCACGTTAGGCCGATGTAAAGCGATGTTCGTTGGCTGTTTTCTCTTCCCGATGCGCGGAAGGGGAGGTAACCATTGCACTTGCTCGTCTCGCACAGTGTTTTGATGATGCTGAAAAAACCACGAAAAAATATATATTTTTGTATTGAGATCTATTATATTTAGCAGTATTATTGCAAGATCTATGAAATAGAAATATTAGTATATTTGAATAACTTAAAATATGAAAAAAAGAACACATATCAAGAAGTCAAAAAATTTGAAAAAAGCTCTTGTTAAAACAAAGGGTATGAAAACAATGTTACGGGCTAACCCAAAACGCACAACGTTATTCCACCAACTGCTACTTTTTACTCAGTTAGTTAGAACTTGTCAATACCTCGCAGGCGACAATACGTTTTGGTAATCTGCTATTATTTCTGAGTAATTAATTTATAAATTAGCAAATTTTCTGAAATGTCTGCTACATTTGTACGATAAGCAAAAATTGGCATATTTAAAATAATTAAGTGATTTTTTATTTGTATACATTATGTAGTATATGAAAAACTCTTAGATTGTTTTTTGTGTAGGAAAAAAATTTTTTTTAGTTATATTGGGGCATTGGGCATTTTTTACGGGAGATTGTTTTGGGATGTTTATATAGATTTCGATAGTAAAAAATTATTCTCGCCAATAAATGCAAATATGGCCGCCGAAGATTCTGGCGACGAGGATTAAAGCGATATAAATATTTTACCACCTTCTCAAATGAAAAACAGCGTTGAAGTCTTTTCGAAAACCAATTTCGATGATCAATGAGATTCAGAAGAAATTCCAAAAAAATACTCACCAATGCGAGTAACCCGAAAAATATATCACTTTTAGGAAGCAAGCCTACCCGTCTGGAACGTCTTCTGTACTTGAATATGCTGATGTGGTAAGGACTAAAACTTCGCTTGCATTTGAATATTTTGTTTTCCTCAAACGCTTGGCAAGAACACCTGAGTAAAAAAATATTTTCGGCACTGGAACAATTCGGGAGAATAGTGTTCCTGGACACACTTTGATTGTTTCTAAGATCATGAAGAAAAATCTTCGAGTTAGTTATGATTTTAGTATAGATATGGCGCTTGTCATCAGAAACTCAAAACAAGATGTCAAAAATGTAACAAGCTTTTGTCACATATGAAACCAAATTAGTTTTTTAAAGTTGCAATATGTCATGTACCCAAAGTCCTCTAGAATGCATATTTTTAAACACATTTTTTTAAATCGTTACTAGAACGTGCTTTTAACATAATTTTAGTTAAATACTATAATAAGAAAGGGCATTGGAAAAGATAATGTACAACAATTGGAAATATCTGGGTAAGAAACTACGAATTAATTATTTCGAGTACTTTCGAAATGTTACGAATTTTGGATGTCTATGCGCAGACTATATTTTGATAAAAAATTTATTCAATAAGTGACACCGTGGCGCGCGAAAACTCAATTTCAGCCATAGGCGTATAACTCTATACATAAGTACGTATGTATGTACATATGTACATATGTTCATCTGTGCACGAGTTTGCACAGAAATGTGTCTGTGTGTTAGACATAATGTGCATAATAATAGGCTTGTGTATTTATGTTGTTGTTTTTTTTTCTTACAGAGTTGCATTTCAAACTGTGCTGCAGTCGTTAGTAAGTCGGCTATGGCGGTTTGGGGGGAGGCGGCGTTCAAGTGCAATGCGAAATTCAAGCAAATCAGCAGATGGTGTAAAATCAGCTTGCAGTTGCCGCTGGCCGCCTGCTACCACTCAGTACATGTTGTTACTCTGTTTCAACGTCAAAACGAACACACCGCTATGAGGTGAAACAGTTGTGTAACATCCCATTCAACGTTCACTGAACCTTGCGAATTGTGAAACAGGTTTTTTGCTTCGCTTAAAGTTAAGAAAATGTTTCCTGCTTTGACTTTGGTGGAATAGCATTAGGCCTTCGTCTGCAAATCTAATTTGATATGGCGATGAAAGGAGTGTTGCAGTTTTTGCATTCTTTTTCACACACATACATACATATGCATCTACCTACTACATATGGACATATGGATGACAGCGGCAAACCTTAGACTGCATTTCTTTCATGCGAAATCCTAACACAACAATTATCTACCGGTCGCGCGGTTGGCTCAATTCGTCGAAAGGAAAATTGAATCAGGTCTTGAGTGTTTGCAAGAGATCAGTAGTGTATACTACTGAATATGTATTTTCAATTTTATTGCCTTTTTATCTTTTGAATAAAAAAAATTACCTATCACACAAAATTTATTTTCATTTTTCTCTAACTACTCCAAGAATGGTATTAAATGATCTAGTGCTCTTTCTCTGCTTAGGATTAGTACGCGTACTAGTAGAATTTGGATTCAAGGGTTTGCCATTGATATTGACAAGGGGCATTTCAATACTATTTATTTTTTTGAACTTAAAAAATTTAGATTTTTACACTTTATATATTCATCGTCCCAAATTTTATCGATTTTGCTACATAAATGATCGAATCTTTTGTTTTTTTCTTTTGTAAATTTCTGTTCTGAGGTGGGATTCGATTTTGTCTAATTTCTATAATTTCCGAAATGATGCTTACTGTATAATATAAAGTGTGCACCAAACTTCGTAGAGCTTGGCCAGGTAGTTTCGGAGATATATGTATGTACCTATAAAAATTATGTAATCCACGTACATACTTATTCTTCCAATGTTACTGAGATGTCGTTTTATTGTGGTACTTGCAAATTAGAGTTATATAAGAGGTGGATGTGTACTTCGTCCGATTTCTACCATTTTCCAAATTCAAATTACTTCGAAGTACAAAGTACCACATAATATGTGATTTGGTCAAGGTTTTGGAGATATAATTTATTGCACCATTTTGGAAAGTTTTGTTAACCCCTATATTCCTTTCTCTAACTACATCCTGTAAATAAAATTTCAATAAGTTGTTTTTTATCGAATTTTTGTGATTTTCGAGCAAATACCATTTTATTGGCGCTCTTATTATCCGATTTCGACCATTTACATTTACCTTGGGCCAAGATCATTATGGGTACCAACTTCGTTCAGATACCTACATACATACCTACATACATACAGTGCATAATATTATTAAAAGGTATAAAGAGAGGGGAAACGTAAGTAATAAAAAGCGTAATCTGAGGAACAGAGCGAAAGTCAATGATCGCAACTGTAGATATGTATATTCTTTGTTTAATAAAACAAAATCCTAAGTTATCTGCTGTAGACTTGCAAAAACAATTAAAAGAGCAAAAAAATGTAGAAGTTTGTGCGGAAACGATTCGCCGACTCCTTAAAAAAAACAAATTTTATGCCAGGGTGCCTCGTCGAAAGCCACTTATTTCGAAAAAAATCAAAATGCTAGATTGGAGTTTGCCAAAAAGTACCAACATGAAAATGTTGATTTTTGGTCTAAGGTATTTATTGAAAAAACAATATTGAATTCAAAATCTCACAATAAATTCTATGCATTCTAGGTTTTAGACGGCAGGAGTTTTGTGTGGAGAATGCCTGGAAAAGAATTGGAGGACCAAAATATTAAAAAACGGCGAAATACGGTGGCGGCTCAATAATGATATGGGGTTGCATGTCAGGGGCTGGTGTCGGGAAAGTACACGTAATCGATGGCATTTTGGATGGCAAAGGGTATATTGACATTTAAAAGAAAATGTTCACAGCAGTGCAGAAAAGCTTGGTATTCGTACTAACTTTATGTTTTACCAAGACAATGACCCTAAGCACACGTCGTGGAATGCTCGGAATTGGTTGCTTTATAATTTTCTGAAAGTGTTGGCTACACCTGCTCAGTCTCCCGACATGAACTCCATTGAACATTTATGGGGAGAACTCAATAGAAGACTTGCTACAAGATACGTGAGCAGTAAGTCAGAAATAAAACGAGCAGTATTGGAGGAATGGGAAAAAATTGAACCTATCTACTGCCAAAAACTCATTGAAAGTATGCCACGGCGCTTACAGGAGGTAACAAAACACAAAGGGAAATCGACAAAATATTAGTTTTTATTTATTTGTTACTTTAGTGTGAGCAGCATATATGGCATTAATTGCATTAACATTTTTTTCTAGTATTTGTTTTTTTTTTCAATGAAGTTAATTCATATATGATCATTTTGGTGTTACCCTGGATAGATCCCTCAGAACTCTAACTGAGATATTGGTCACCGGGCTGTCAGCTGGAAAGAGCAAAATTTTCGAAGGCTGCTTGTCTACATTTCCATTATTTTATCATATAAGGAGGTGACAGTGTTTTGAGAAACCAAACCCCCACAAATAAATTGTATGGTATTTTAGTCCTCACACCTTCTGATAGAATTATCAATGCTTAAAATAACCCGATTGACATCTCAAGCTGTGTGCATTCACACATTTCGATATAGTTTTTCTTCGCATCTGTAGTGGTTTTAAGAATTATAGAACACAAGATTACGCCGTCTTCTTTTTGACGATTTGACAGCATCCACCCATTCGACGAAATAAAAGAATTTTGCTTTTATTTTACTAAAAACATTTAATCCGTTTGACGCTTATCCGCTTCTTATGCGCTTCTTTCTCTTGTTTTTTTTTTAATTTTTTTCTTTGCTCTCTCATTGTCTAGCTTTTATTACGTCACTATCTTGATTTGCTCTCAGTGCGGCAGGCGCAATCGTTCTTGTAGAGGCTTGAATTGCTCATCGTAGACACTAAAGGTCTGGGTTGCACGACCTATTAAACCCGGCAACAGTTGTGAACTAGTTCTTGAACGAATGCGACGTATTGCACTTGCAGACGCTCTTTGCTGTTTATTTTAGTAAGTTATTATATTATGTATTCATGTATGTATGTGTGTTTGTATGTGTTAATAAGGGGTATGTAAAAACCTATACAGTTAATGGAGTTATCGACGAGCTGCGCGGCAAAAGAGTTGGGCATTTGAATTTGGTGAAACTTGAATTAGCTTGTAGGAGGTTCAACCTACTTCCAGGACTGAAAGCCTGTTACGATTCAGTACATCTCATTACTCGCTGTCACTGTTGAGCAACGCCATTGTGGACAACAACAAAAATAGCGAACAATAGGGGGTATTGTGTTTTTGAATTTATTATTTCTGATAGATGCACTCAATGTTTTCTTTCTGATTGAGATTTGACATTTATACTAATATTCGGTGTCTGAAAAGTGCTTATTTTTCTTCTGTAAGGATCGTCTTCATCTCTCTGAACCAATCAGAAAACCTTGTCATATCTGCCCTACATAAAACGTACCTATGTAAAATCCACCTAAAATGCCCTATCAATTAGAAAAAGATTTAGTGGATTACTCTAAAATTTTTTCCAATAAGAATCCCTTCTTGACTGGGTATGTCTTTTCAATGAAATCAAGAAGATAATTTGTAAAACTCAGATGAAAACTTTTCAATGTAATTAAGAAAGGAATCTTTGTTTTCATTGGAATCTTCTCCTAATTTTAATTAGCCGAAGATCTCTAATGAATTTAAAATTATTGGGGCCTAAAATTTATTAATAGACAATTATAATAATTTTAAGTAATTTTGTTTATTAATAAGATGCAATCACAATTAAAATAAGTATGTATAATAACTAGTGTTACCATATTATGTGTATGGCGATGTACTTAATTAGAGGTGAGCTTTTTAGCTCAATGTACTTTCACATGAAAACTACAAAATAATAAAAATTATATTTGAAAACGATATAAAAGGTCGTTGGTGAACTTATTCTCATCATCAAATGTAGAGCGCGCAGTTTGGGATACCTTGAATATATATGTTTATAGACTGGGTTGCGAATAAAAATTTTTAATTAAGCATCCCATCCTATCAAAATCATAAAATTTTGTGAGCTAATTACTTATCAATAATAATAGATATACTAAGTAATTGGCTACGTCCTCGGCAACCCCGATGGCCCTCACCAAGAGGTCGATTCGTCAGAATCTTTAAATCAAATGCCCGAATGGACTTACTTTTTTGGTAAATCGTTAATATCAGCAACACTTTCGATAACTTTGAAGTATGAAGCTCAATATCATACCAGCGTACATTTGGTTACCCATGATGGGCGAACTAGACGAAAAGTGGCTTCGGTGCCAGCGACAGAAGAGTGGAAACTCACCAAGATTGAAGAGTCGAAGAAACCCACGAATAAGCCGATTCTCCGCGCGATCTACTCCGAATCTCTGGAGAGCTATACCGAAAACTTACAACAAGATTCGTTTCGGCATCAGGAAAGCCAAAGTGAATGGGCGAGGTTAGCCTAGTAGAAGAGAACCCGGGTATTGACGGTGCAGGTGAACTCCTAGTGGGGGTGTAGCTTTGCGATGAACCGGAGTTCTAAGTTAGTTCAAAATCTGCAGCTCGTGAAGTGTGCTACAGATAGTTCTTCTCAACGAGCAGGACATTGATGTTTGCCAGAAACGATGTTGATATAGATTTTAAAATCCGGTCACCCTGTCGTAATTTATGGCTCATTCTTAGTTTATAAGCAAATTACGATGTAACTAAGAAATAGTGTCGACTCTAAATTTTATCGATAATAATCGAAAAATCTCTTCTTCCATAACGAAACTGGACGATGCATTTTGAAATACTAGCATAATCTTCAAGTTACGCGACTTTCTTTAATTTTGTTAAGTAGAAGTTATTGAGCTCGTATGGTACGATACACCCATATCATCTTACTCTTAATCAATTTCTAAACTGGAAATTAATACTAAAGTAGAAAATCATGGGAACAATCATAAGATAGCGTAAATCATTTTTTAATTCAATAAATTCTCTCTGCACCTTCGCTAGAATAGTGGCAAAAGCGCTGTCAAATTTAACGTCAGTGTTGTTATTTTCTGGAAAATTACGATGGAATTAATCAGTCGAAATTTCTAGTTTTCTGTATGTTTTCTCTAAATATCGCGAACATTCGCGGGCAATTTCTTAGAGCTCGCGGACCACTGAAAATGCCAACTTTGCGCAACAGTTGTGACGGGAATTAAATTGAAAGAATAATTTGTACAGAGTTCAGCTAAGAGCAGACAGCAGCGAAAAGAAGGAAAAAAAATACTCAAAAATTAAATACGTTGTCGCGAAAAGTGACGAGAATACAAATACACAAGTTTCACTTTGCCTGTATCAAAATTGTCACTGATGGATCAGTGTATGCAAATGAGATGGCAGTGGGTAAGTGTGGGGAGGTAGGATGAATGGTATGAGAACAAGACAAGTCGCGCTGTCAGTCATGAAAACGGGCTGGGATTTCAAACATCGCACAGTGGGTTGAGTTTCCACAAATTTCCAGTGCAATAAGTAAGAAGCCAAATATTTTCATTGAACTTTCAGTGATTTTTTATCGAGAATAGACTACTGTGCGCTGTTATGGTTTATCAGTATTGCAATGAAAGCAAATAGATATACATATAGATATATACTACATAAATGTGTAGCTATAGTCGGTGGTGGCGAAATGAAGACGGCAGGCGGAATGGTAGGAAGTGTGCAATTGAAACGAGAAACTCATCAAAAATTTAACAATTCATGAAAAATCAGCCTGCATTGGAAGTCTGTGGGCCTGTTCCACCTCTGTACATCGCGTTACTCGATGCCGCCGTCAAAGTGATGCCGACATAGCTAAACAATACAAAAAAATATCAGTGTCACCAAATAGCTGAATGAAATCGGTGTTAAAATGAAAACTGATAATCTATACCGCTGGAAAAATGGTAGCTCATAACTAGCCTCAATTCATTCAACTGAGCGCACTTACTGCGATGTTTTATTTAAGGAAAAATACCCCACTTTGGGACTAGAAATAAATGCAATGAAGCAATTACCGTTAATTTTGTGATGTTTTTGTTTTTGTTTTTTGCTTGGACACTTACAGTGCAGTGCATATTACTTTGGCACATATTTAGTTGCTTTTAGAGAACGACCGAACTTCGTTTTCGGCCATGTTCGACCACCAAAGTTCGGTTTAGGTCGGCATCCAAAAAAAAGCCAAGCTTTGGCCCAATATTATTTGTCTATTTTTATTAAATTAAAAAATTTTATAAAACAGTCTTTACATGATAGCTAAATGATTTGCAGAAATAATATTGAAAGAAATTATTTATTGCATAACGAGCATCCGCTGCCAAAATATGGTGATAATTTTGAATACTGGTTTTAATAAAAAAAAAATTATTTCAAATATTTGTCTGCTTTTCCATAGAGAGTGTGTCTAGTGAGCAATTGTTCAGTGCTGAAGGTCGACTTTATATCGATAGGGGGAATCGATTGCAAGGTGGAAATGTCGTTAGGCTATTATTTTTATCTTCGAAATTTAAAATTCTTAAAAACTTTAAACATACATAAGTATTTCATTTTTTTTTACAAAAAAATATATGTTTATGTCATAAACTGAAATGGAGGTGATTTAAACTAATGCACCTTTTTATAAAAATAATAATAAAAATCCAGATTCTTTAAAAATGCATTGATTATTTATTTTTTGTATACCTTGAAAATGTTCGGTTCGGTTTTGGCAAAAATTGGAAGTAACCGTTCTATTTAATTGTCAATTCTACAGCAGAATAGGTATGTATGTATATGTATAAGTATGTACCTAGATTAGACTCAGCTAAATACTGAGATATCTCTACGAAGCTTTAGACACATATTGCCCTTGACCCAGGCCCCACATAACGGTGTTTTGCGAAAATCGAAAGAATTGCACAAATTAAATATACAGGATTGGATTGGAGAAAGGAATTCATCGGGATTTTCTTTTTTAGAAATGCAAAATGGTATCTGCGAAAGTACGTTACGAAACTACAAAATTTACATTTTAACTCAGTAGTCGCGATTTCGACCATTATAAAAATCGGTTAAAATTTTGTTAGAAAATGGGCGCAGCACCGCTCACTTAGGAGCCAATAGGTATATAACCGAAACTACTTTATCAAATCATGCGGATCTCTCAAATAACGATAATTTACAAAAATTTAAAAACACCGATATTTCAATAAATAATGCCTGATCTTGACTTGCGTCAAATTAAATACGAGGATTTAATTTGAAGAAAAATATATGACAATCAAAAATTTTGGCGATTGGGCGTGGCACCACCCAATTTAGGGCAAAATAACTTTATCAAACTCTACCAAATTTGGGACACATTTTGCATTTGCATTTCAAGTCAATAAGCGTAATTTGAAAATTGTAACGTTCTTACATATGTACGTCTTTCCGAGAGGAATATAATATCAAAAATTACCCCAATCCTGACAAAGAACGCAGGTACATATGTATGTAAAAAAAGGGTCGCATGCAGTAAACGGCCGATAATTCTTTAAAAACGGCGTATCTGCATACTGGAGTGTATATATGTATGTATGTACGTTGTTTTTAATTGAGACGCAGGCTGAAACTAAAAGTGATTTACTAAAAAAAATGTGTAGATATATATTTTTAGATACCTATTGTTTTCATCGGGTTTGCCAACGTCTTCAATAGTTTTGTAATTACAAATTTATAAATTGATCATACCTTTTCTATGAATAAGGTCGTATTTTCGAAACATATGTACTATATAACTAACTAATTATCGAGAAAACAATGTAGATCTCCGATTTTGAATCAGGACATCAATTAATCAATTAATAATATTTGGGAAGAGTTTAGCGCAGTAAGCGGCGTAAGTCGAACGCGTTGTTCGCAACGTTAGACACGATTGCGCTGATTCATGTGATATTTGCTGTGACGTTATTTTTATTAATTTGAGATGTAAAGAGAACTGAAGGGAATTTATTATAAACCGTATATTGTTATACCCTAAGGGAGCGTCTCCACAATCGGACTCGCCTTCTTTATTAGGAGTGTTCGTTACAAAAATCGAGTAAAAATGAGACAGTAAAATAATTGAGAGAATAAGTCTTATACTTTCAAAGACTGAGTTTTTGGCGAAAAGTGATTAGTGAACATTTGCAAGTAAGCCCGCACGGTTGCATTTAAATTTATGCTTTTGATTCATTTTACTTATTGGTTTTTTTGTTTTCCGTTAATTGTTTTTTTTTGCTTTCCGTTAATTCTATTTTATTGTATTTTATGTATGTATATGTAAGCTTTTATATAGTTATAATTTGAAATATCGAATTTTTCGTTGTCTGAAATGCAACCATATTGCACAATCAGATGTTTTTGGACAAATTTTCCCTGCACGAATTAACAACTTACTCTGCAAATGAAAATTTTGGTCAAACAAACGTGGTTTGGTACAAGTTGGTATAAGCTTGTACTAGTTTTCTGCCAAACGAACATTGTTATTGTATTATCTCCATAAAACAAAATGTTCAGATTTTCACCATTTATTCGCTAAGCTTACTGTCAAGAATTTCTTTTGTTCACTATATGTCTATTGGCATTATTTCACTGCTTTTTCTCATATATGTATGTACTTGTAATATTTCTCGTGTACGTCTTAATGCATGTGCATGTTTGTGCACTGCAATTATACGTTAATTCTGTCATGGAGAGAGGGTAGTGCAATGAGAAGAAAAAATCAATTGCATTGCGAAAAATTCATTCATAGCCGAGTACTTGCTGTAAAATCAGCTTGCTTCAAATGCTGTTGGCCTATACCCACTCCGTACATCTTGTTACTCAATGCCGACGTCAAAAGAAGCCGCAATCACCACAATTTTATTTATTTACAATTTATTTATTTATTGCAAAATTAATAAAACGAATTTATATATTTTTATACGTTTATATCTACATATACATATAAGTAATTTAGGTGCTCTTGCTTGCATACTTTTTCTTGTACATATCGAATGCCTCGGTTACATTTAAATTACACTAGTTTACACGAAAAAAGTACTCCATTAAAAAAGTTTTTTTTAGACTAATATATACACAAAAATGAATTTCATTTACTTTCCCCAAAAAAGTTTTCTAGGTATGGTCAAACCCCCTGTTTTCGAATGGTGAATAAGCCTAACTTTGTGTGGGTATTGTTTTAAAAGGCAAATTCGGCGCCTGATATATCTTTTGTGACAAATGGAATTGTATTTTTTGAGTTACTGGCGTCTAAATGCAAAAATTAAAAATTTAAGAACAATTTCTGGTTTTTTTGTGGAAAATTTTCATTTTCATTCCGTCTTTTTAATGAATAAGCTTTGTTATGAAAATATGGAGTACAAATTGGACAGAAAGTGTTAAAGTTATTAAATTAAAATTTTTGCTACATTCACTTTTTTAGTTGAAAATCTGCCAAAAAGTTTGAATTCACGATGAGTCAGTCAGTCAAAATGTGCATTTGATAATATCACATTCCATATGGATTTGGGTCCGCTAATTCGAAAAATGGTATCTAAAATGTTCCATCATGTCTAGTTTCTGAGATACAAAGTGTTGAAAATTTCTCATAAACTTGCTCCAACATAGGTTGACTTTTTTCAATATTTTATAACACTGTTTACAAATCGCAATTCTAAAAACTGATCTGAGTTTTGAAGGAAACTGTACAAATTTTGATATTCATCTTATAGATTTTCTAACTTTTAGAGCCTAATTTATGACAAAACATGCAATAAAACCAAAAAATTTCACACTTTTCGAGACGCCATCATTGTCCATCATGGCTTGAATCCGCCGTACGTTATTTGATTGTAATTTTTGGTTTTTGAATGAAAAGAATAAGTGGAAGAAAACGTGTTTTTTTTTATTTGATTTAATTTTAGCTTTATAGGCAACCTGTCTTGCTTCCACCATATATGTATGTGATAAGGAAGAAAATGTTATCATAAAGGAAACGAATGAAGTCAGTCATCCTGCGCAATTTGGAACGAAGAAGCCTTCTATTCACATTATTTATTTTATCACTTTCCAGGTTTTTCTAATTTTTTCGTCTAATAATCAACAATTTTTACGTCTAATAATCAAAAATTTTTAAACACCTACTATTAATAAAATACAATACAACAAAAAGTTTTAAAGTAAAACTTCACATCTGAATAATTAGTGGCATGGGATACAAGCTATACAAGCATTATTGAGCAGCGGGACTGATGATTTTGATGATTGGTAAGTATGTAAATATCTCACAAAATTGAATAGTTGCAGCTATCTAAATGAAGGAGTTTTGAAAGAAAACTTCATACCTGAACAATCAGTTTGTATGGGAACTATAAGAATAATGGCCTAATCTTGATGATTTATATTGGATACTTTATATTCATTATAAGTAGAAGGATTGAAAAATTGTATTGGAACGCAAATCCTCATATCTGAACTACCAGTTCTAGATTCCTTCCTAATTATTTTGGTATAATTTTTTGAGTGAAAACTCCCAAGTCGGTCCCATAATATATAAATGGTTAATTTCTTGATTGTTTCATCCATTGTGGATTCTTGTAGAGTTTTATTTATTTTTACAAAGAAACGTTTTAAAGATATCAGCAAACCCTCTGTTTTCGAGGTCATTTTGCAGCTATTGCCACAAAACTCCAGGATAGTTTGAGTTACAGGCATTTAAAAGCAAAAAATAAGGTAATTTTGGACCTTTTCGAAATTTGTTCATTTTATTTCGTTCGTTCTTCGCGAAAAAAATTGTTAAAAATGTTTTGATGAAACAATTCGGACAAATCGGATAGCCAACATAGAAGTTATTACAAAGTTAATGAAAGCGACCACTGAAATTTTTTGCTGAGCCACTGCGCGTGGTATGTGCTATGATTTGTGAGCAACAGCGCATCAAATCCTATGCGTAAAGGTTCAGGCGAGCGAGCCAGTAACTCGGTTTCCGGGGGATCTCTCAACAAAAAATGCAAAAACATCCACAATAATGGGGTTCAACAAAATAGATGTCCTCCTTTTGGAGCACAAGCAGGTTACTCACTTAAAATCGGAGCTCCAGAAAAAAAAACAAAAAAATGTAATTGTACATTGGCAACTAGAAAAACTCGGGAGACCTTCTCCTGCCTATATTACCTTCCTCTTCTCATGCCTACCAAATATGCATTCAAAATTTCATAAAACTATGTCTAGCCGTTTCGGGGGAGTTAGACCGCAAACTCCGTATCACGAGATTTTATATACATATAAGATAGTAATGAAACAAAATTGTTTCCCACCATTATAGCAATTATTTTGTTAAACTATTTTTGCAAATTTTAGTGCAAGACTCTTTTGATTAAGTTCCACCACTTATTAACAACGTAGTTTTTAGTAAGATCCAGCATAAAAATTCAAATATTTATAATTTGAGTAACAATTGTTTTCAGCGAAAAAAAGTCTACGGAGAGTTATATGACCATAACAACAATCCAAAATTGATGAAATATGCAACATATGTATGAAACATTTAGATTTTAGGGGAAATTTGAATTTTTTTAATAATATGTCTCTCCCACTTTTTGTACTTAAAAACTTCAAAACAAGATTTGGTAACGAGACCCACCGAATGAAGCCCGTATTCGCTACCCACTCGGCTACGGTGGCCGACCAATAGGTCGATTTAATTTAGTTTTATTTTTAGTTTAATTGAAGTTATTATAGCTATATTGTATTACATAAGCGAAAATATTAATTCATTACTTTAAAATAATAAAAAATAAGTAAAATAAACTAAAGTAAAATCTCAAATACACTGGAAAAATGATTATATTTCAATATTGTGTTGCATAGGCCTGCTCTTGATAACTACAGCACATCTGCAACACAACTTCTAGGCAATGAAGGTATTAGTTTTACTTTAACGAAAATCCATTTTGGATATCATCTATAAATTTTTGTTTCATATCGGAGTTGTCTTATTTCCTCTCACTTTTAATGAAAATTCTCTCTATAGACGACAGCAACTCACTGAAAATCTATATATTTAAATATGGATCGCGGTTTGTTCGTATAATTAAAACTTGAAAACGTTTGGACCAAATTGGAAAAATTCTCAACAGTTTACGCTGTAGATACACATTCCATTTTTTAGTTCAATTCAATTACAGTTCAACAACTGGTGTTAAATCACATATTGCCAAATGGCGACTGAACAGACTTCGATAAGATTCGGCACTATATAGTCCGGTTCCCATATAAGCAGTTTTTAAGCTTAAGTTTCATTAAAATAACCAGCGAAAGCAAATACCGCAATATGGTAACAAATGATATTCAAATATTTTGAATGTCATGAAAGTATGACTATAGGGGGCGGCCACCTGTTTAAAAACTTAATTAAATTTATAACAATATCAATCAAACATTACTATACGGGTCTCGAACGAACAAGGATCAATACATTTTGATTTCGTAAATATTTTCGAAGAGAGCTGCCACCTGCTTAAAAAAGCAAATTAAGTTAAGTTAATAAATGTATAGAAATACTAAAGTATGTGATTCAAAGGAAATGGGTATAAAATAATAATTTAATTTAATTTACAAGCTAAATTTAACCGTTTCGAATGTTGATTTAATTGAATTAGTAAGGTATCTGAAATTCTGGTGCCAAACGGAAAAGGTTTAAAAATGCGTTGTTTGACAAATATTTTCCGAGAGAGTTGCCTCAGGTTTAAAAAAAAAATAATTCAATTAAATCTAGAAGATAAATTATGCATTCATGCAGGTGGGAGCCTACCTAAAGACATTAAGGGAGCTTTAGCCTTGAAAATATTTTGAGAGGTTGCTAACTCTTATAAATAAAATACAAATTAATTCATAATGTAAGTGAAATCAGGATATCTCACATATACACAGATTATAAAGGAATTGCCACCTTGCCAAAATTAAGCCAAATTTTTTCTGTTTATGTTTAAGTACAACAAAATTAAATAGCTATGACAATAGTTTAAAAATATGCGAAAGACAGGATGGTCTTCATATAAGCTCAAACATTTTCCTCGTCCTTGAATATAATTTTGGAGACTTCCTTTTCACTGAAACACTGTCTTGATTTATACAACCATCGGAATACGCGCATTAGAAGGATCGCCAAATACTTGTAGCATTCTGTATATCAGATAACGGTACAGCTTTTCAAAACTAGATGGTGATAACGAAGAAGGATCGCCAAATACTTGTAGCATTCTGTATATCAGATAACGGTACAGCTTTTCAAAACGAGATGGTGATAACGTAACGTTCGTTTGAATATGTAGTGCATTTCTACCAATAAATTGGGAGTAAGCTTTTTTTTTTTAAATGTAAACGTATGAATAAATATTATGTAATAAAGCGAGTAGATTTATTATTATATGCTAGCATTACAAGGACAACAAACTTAATGAAGAGTACAAAAAATATTAGCTGCAAATGCTATGAACACCTGTAGTATTATGACTTTGAAAAAATTCGCATTTCATATTTTAGTGGAAGCCTACCAATTGTCACCGCCTAAATTAGAAATGTAGTTTTAATTTGGCGACGTCGACAATTGCAGTCCCTGCAGCCATGAAGTCGCGCTGTTGTCTGAAAAAACTGTACCAATAAGAAAATGTGTTTATTGTTCAAAGCTTGAAAGCAACAGTCGTCAGTTGTCAGCCAACCAAGCGACAATTTTTATGAAGAGTTGTGACAACAACAACACAAATTTCACAAAGGGTATATCAAAGCAAGGCCGCCAGAGCAATGAAAGCAATAGCCGTCACTTGTCAGCCAACCGAACGACAATTTTTGTGAACAACAACACCAAAAAATATGAACAGCGCAGAAGTCTTGACGGTTACGAAAAAATGTAACTATAGTGTAGTAATGAAATTAGATGGAGGGGGCTGGCTGCCAGCAGTGGCTGGAAATCTACAGAGTTGTACATAAATATGTATGTACATATGTAGGCTTTTCTGTGTATTTTTGTATAAAGAAATTCGTTAAAGAAGTATGGGGTAAATTATGAGCTTCGTTGGGGGCTAAAGAAAACGCAGAAGCTCGTAATTGCTGAGACCACACAGTGGTACACTTATGAAATCGCAGGAGTAAAATTTCCAACATATTTATTTACCTTGATTCAGGAAATAAAATATAACGATTTATACTCACTAAGCAGCTAATTGAAAGTACCTACGTATAATATTAGCTACTTTCTTGACCAGTTTGAAAATCTTTGTATTTATAAATATGTAGGCATGTATAATTTATCTTTATTGTTCCTTATCAATCTTGTCATTGTAACGAAAAAAGTCGAAATGTTGCTTCATTTCCAATCCACGCCTAGGCGAAATTCCACAACCAAACTAAAACTGATATTCTTTACCACTCGGCAGATTTCTAACGACGTTCTTTCTCGTTTTCTCTACAAGTATGCCACTTTTCACGCCTCAAGTGATACTTAACCTGTTTTCCTCAGCCCACAGGCAGTGGCTTAAATTATATGTTAGTATTGTTATACTTACATATATACTTATAAAAATTCATATTTTTCGAGTATTCTTCGGAACTCCTGAGCTTGAAAATTCTTTCACTGACATAAACCTACGGCAAAATTTCGGAGATTTTGGCCGAACTTCTCTTACAATTTGTGGTGTACGTCTTGATGTTGTAACACAAAATGTGCGACCTACAGCTTTATGCCGACTCCGAATGGCAAATGATTTTTGTGAGAAGTTGTCGAAAAAAAAGTCACTCCACAGAGAGGCAAAGTGTCACTCAAGGCGAATTCATACAAGGTGGTGTGAAGAAACAGCTGAGTTTTACTTTTTTTTCAATTCGGCGAAGCGGGTGTAATGTCAAACTAGTTTTGTTTGTTTACATTCTAATTTGTGTGTTTACATTCTAATTCAGATTTTGACATAACTCCCGCTCAAGGCGCAACAACAAAATACATACGTTTTTTCTTGCTACCACCTGGTATGAATTCGCCTTGGTGTCACTGGTGTAAAACTGAATATATAGTCCAATAGGTGGCGGGATATTCAGAAAGCATAAACGACATAAAGTTGACTTCTAAGTTAGCTACACATCTTTTTGGCAGATACCCAATATAAATTATGTATGTGAGTAAGCTACACAGGCGGAGTCACGATTATCAGATACAACAAAGCTCATAATTTGAAACTTTGAACGAAACATTCGAAATTTCGAAATTTTTGAAATTTGTATGCCCAATTAAATTTTAGTATAATACTCTCCAGGTCAAAGAAGTGAAGCGTAAATGACTTACTTAATTACTTGAGGGTCCACAGGAGGTCGTCTTTCTCTGACCACGCCTTTTTGGATGCGATATAGTATGTACGATAAGATACAATTTAGCAGGGAAAAGAGTTTAAGGGGCTTACCAAATTAGAAAATACAGCGGAAAACGGGATTGCTGGGAGGAGTACAAATCGCAAGATATATATGAATAAAAAGGAAATAAGAAAGACTAGAAGAAACATGTGGCGGAGCTTCTGCGGAAATTTTGAAAGACAACCGAAGCGACAAGATTGAAAAAATTGTTTGCAAAAAACGCCATTAAGGGCTTATCCAATTGTGAGGCCTCCCGGCAGGTAATATAAAATTGTTAGTTGAATAGAAATGGCACTAGAAAATGTGAAGTACGCTATAGGCATTTTTCTTGGCATATGTAGCTGGAGCGATCAATAATGACACGACGCCAGCTATAATGAAGAGAATTACCTCAATAAAGGCGAACTACGGCGTAAGGAGATGGAAAAGCAACGTACTGGGCTGTGGGAAGTCTTCAGCACAATGGGTCTTCACGATAGTCCATAAATTGTGTAGGAGGCTTACAGCTTACGAAAGAAAATTAATCACGCTTTCTGTATTACATTTTGAAACTTTTTAAATAATAGACCGTTTTATTTTTGACATTCAGGAAAAGATATCTACATACATACATACATATGTATATCGCAAAATTTTGAAGACATTTTTCAATAAATTAATTCAAATAATACTTTCTTAACGAATGCAAATTTGAATCACATAATCTCTTTCGAATGCCATTTTTGTATTTTTAATTGATTTGACCCAGTGGGATCAACAAGAAGTTAAATTTCTGGATTTGATTTTTGCATTGTAGTACTTTTGTATTTAGACTACAATACTTACTAGGCGTGTGCAGTTTGTTTGCAAAGCGAGCATTATTTAAAGAATACTAGTGTTAATATGGCGGAATGTATGTACTTTTTTGAATGGGAAAATGAGAAGTTAAACTTGTACATTCATTATTGTAGCTCATTGACAGTTATAAAATTTCAAATTATTCCTATTTTGGTTTGAATTAAGTATTTTTTTCAATTCCAAACTTTCTGAGCCACTGTATGCGCAAATATGTATGGTTGTTAGTATGTAAAAATAAAAATATATAGGTATGTACATATATAGTACTTGCGAATGTTTTGCATTGAAAATTCACGTCTGTCTGTTTGTAAGCCTGTCTGGTTTTTTATCGTCATTCGTAGACGGTGACACGTCTGTATGTACGCACGTTTGTGTGTGTGTGTGTATGAATGTCTGTATGTATTTATGCATTTTATATGGGGGATCTACGAGCATTTTACTCAGCAGCGCAATAAAAGGAGGCGGCAAGCGTGTAGCGCAACATGGGGTGGTAGCTATGGTACGATTATATGTAAGTATGAGTGTGTATGTATGTATGTATGTATGTAGGTATTTGTGGCAACGCGAAATTGAACAAAGTCGAGCAGTTCATGAAAAATCAGCCAACAACAGAAGTCTGTTGGCCTGTTACCATTCAGTACATCTCGTTACTCGGTTGTCAAAGCGATATCATAATCATCACACAGTAGTTACAAATACGATGATGTGATGGGAAAGAAGAGTACAAAAATGATGGTTATAAGGTAAGCGAGTACCTCCTCCCTCGTAAGTACTCAGATACAATATATTTATTTACCTGGGTATTTACTCGAGTACTCCAGAATTTGTTTTACAAATGCAATTACTGTTTGTTGTGCCGGTTGCAAACTTAGTTACTCACATGCGTACATATGTATGTATGTATGTATGTAGATAAATATGTATGTATGTACGTTCAACAATATTATTAAAAACTGTTGTATTGCTATATTTAATGTTGTGACTTTTGATTAGAATTGCCCACAACAAACTGGTACCATGGTAATAGTCTAATGTTAGTACATAACAGTAGGTATGTGGATATGTAAGTACATAAATTCAAAAAGCGCGAAATAGCACTGAGATTTCTAATGCTCATTAAGGAACGTGTTTTGGACTTTGTATGCCAGTTTTTTATCAGCGTTGCTTAGATTCCAGCAGGAAAGAAAAATACGACCACGCACCAGGCGCATACATTAATTCATACATGCATATAACATATTTTTTGTGTTTACGAAATGGGATCAGCAAAGGCCACCGCGATAGAGACCTTGCAACATAAACAAAAATAAAAGTGGCGAGCATAAAACAACAGCCTGCGACTGAGCCATTGTTGTGAATGAGGCAAAGCGTTTACAATGGGGAAATGTGCACGACTGCAGATAAGTAAGATTGCTGGTGAGGGATAAGAGCGAGCCCCTTGAGAGTACATAGTTACATACATATATGTATATATGTATATTTATATGTAAGTATGTTTGTCACTTTGTATGTATGGCCGTAGCTGGAAAAGCAAGCTAAACGAGGCACTTGTGTGGGCTTGCAACCACGTTGCACAATACTGCCTTTACGTGCTGAACTCGAGTATGCTTACAAAAGTAGATGTAGAAGCATATATATGCTCATATATATATATGTACATATATACATTGTACCTACATATATGTATATATTGTATGTATGTATGTAGTATGTATATAATTATATGTTGCTGAAATTGTGGTTTGTGGTAGGCTTGACGTTGCAAGCAACATGTCTTAATGGCTGGGCAAATATACACAAACCTTTGTATACATATGTAGGGACATATGAACATATGTACATACATACATACATAACTACATTGTACAAACAGACTACAGTACGTTGGTAGGCATACACGGTAGTAGTTCGCTTTGTTTGCATGTTTGTAATATGCCATTTACGTTGTTACTGTTATGCGACAATTTTCCACTGCTAAAAACGTTGGAGCAGTGCTGCAAGGCGTCAGACGGCTGGGCAATTGCATGTTGAGTTTAAAAATCGACGAAGTTTCATGAAAAATCAGCCTTCACCATTGGCTGCTCGCCTGTTCCTATTCAGTACACTCGTTACTCTGTGATGAGGACAACAACGGCTCCGATGTCTCTGGGTCTGGCAGTCAGTCAGACAGACAGCCAACAAAACAATAACGAAAACGCAGCGTAATTATTATTTATGTATGGACAAACTGCGAACAAAATTTTTGGGGGTTGCTTTCAGATTGGAGAGATTGTTGGAATGGATAGATGAGAAATTGAAATTTTATTTGATTTCACTCGCATCTTTTAATTTATTTCGTTTCATCTCCTTTTATGTTTTTTCTTCTTGTTTCATTTTATAATATTCATTACAATTTTTTTATTTTAATATATGTATTCATGTGTTAAATTTAATAATTTTTTAATTTTAATTCATACCTTTTTATTTAATTGTATTATGTAATTAAAAAAAGATGTATTTTACTTCACTTCATTTAATTTAATTCTTTTAATAAAATTTTATAATATTTCATATTATTTTATTTTATTTTTAATTGTTTTTCATTTCATTTATTCATTTATTGATTTTGTTTGATAGGAATTTTTGTTTTGCATATTTTATTTCATTCCGTTCAAGGTGCTTCTTTTTATTTAATTGTATAAATATTTATTATTTTATGTTATTTGCCTCTTCATATAATCTAGTGTTGTTATGTGTAGGGGTGTGCGGATACACCTAAAGTATCAATACTTTTACTCAGAAGTATTTTTCTTTAAAATAATCGATACCGATATTTACTTCTTGCCTGTCAGCTCATTAAGAAGATAAAAATGTTAGAAAATATTGTTCACATCTTCTCCCAAGTGGACCGTAAATAAATAAATCGATACAACACCTTTCATAATCATATTTGAAACTGTCCTCAGATGACTGATGAGATTTTGAAATGCTTCAACCACATGCGTTTACGTCTTTAAAATAAATCTGTTTTTATCGTGGGCAAATTATATTCGATAGTTCAAAATCTTTTTAAAATTTCGCATTTTCCCCGAGCGCACTGGGTGTTAGTACACTCCCGCTACCCATATATGTATGTATGTGATGTGGAATGACAAAATTGACCTTACGACTGAAAAATCGATTTTCGGGTTTTCATTAATTCTGATAAAAGAAGATATGCTCTATCGTCTGAAATTATGCTCCAATTTGTATCTATGAAATTACGCTTGGTATTGAAGTTCAAAGTTGGGCGTGCTTCGTACTTAGCGCTCGCACTACTACAGCTTTGAGCTCCGTGTCCGTGTACTCGGGCATCTTCGGCTTCCGTTTTATTTCTATTTTATATACATAGCTATATTGAACAAAGTTTCGGTAGCAAACCTTCTCACAGGAGGATAAAATTCGGATTTTTAAAAACGAGCACTTAAAAAAGGTGATTAAAAAACTAATTTTTTAATTCATTTGAAAAATTTGATAGAAAATAATCATACGATTTATGGAACATGTTATTTACCCAATTAAAATTTTTTAAGTTTTTAAATATTTTTACCCGTGCAAATTTTAACCCTCCTATTTACCCTAGTTCTCAATTTTTTAATGCGAAATTTTTTCACTCACGATGTAACAAATTATTTACGAAGTTTTATGATTAATTGCGATTAAACATACATTCTGAAAACGCAAAAAATCGAGAAAGTCTGTCCTTTTTTCTCCCCGAGCGCTCCCGAAAACACACGGATAGAGGATCTGTGTGTATTTGTGTGCGGGTTTCTTGCTACCTGCTTTCGATCCTTTCTCTTCTAATCGCTATTTCTCTCTTAACGCATTTCAGTCGTAAGGTCGATTTTGTCATTCCACATCACATACATATGTACATACAGTGGGGAGCAGAATTGAGTACCTGTTGATCTTTTTACAATATTAGCAAGGGTTTTCATAGTAAATTTTTTTTGATAATTTTATATACAAATATAGTTCATACTATAACAAAACCCATGTAAATAAATGTTTCAAACTTTATACACAATTTATAAAAACTCAACAAATTTTCATCAAAATTTTAAATTTTTTTGGAAGAATGTTTAGAAACTTTTCTGGTATGCAGTTTTAAGGCTTATTTAATTTTAGTCTAATAAAGTGCAATTTTGAAGTGGCTAGAAACAACCGCTGATTTTTTATAATTTTTTGAATTTTTGGTCTTGCGAACTTTTTTTATCAAATGCATGGATTTTATAAAAATTCCCACTGATTTTTAATAAATTTATATGCCGACATTTTCTACCACATAAATTATGTACTTGTATAGGTTATATATGGAAAAAGTTTCCAAAGCCAAAATTTAAAAAAATTATAAAAAATCAGAGGTTGTTTCTAGCCACTTCAATCTTGCACTTTATTATACTAAAATTAAATAAGCCTTAAAACTGCATACCAGAAAAGTTTCTAAACATTCTTCCAAAAAAATTTAAAATTTTGATGAAAATTTGTTGAGTTTTTATAAATTGTGTATAAAGTTTGAAACATTTATTTACATGGGTTTTGTTATAGTATGAACTATATTTGTATATAAAGTTATCAAAAAAAATTTACTATGAAAACCCTTGCTAATATTGTAAAAAGATCAACATGTACTCAATTCTGCTCCCCACGGTATGTAGATTTCCGTCACTGTCGCTGCTGGTTAAATTCTCACATATTTCAAATAAACTGAAGTTACCGTTAACTTTTTGTTCAAAATCACCTCTCGGTATTTAATTAAAGATTTGATAGACGTGATTTTTTTTTCTAAAAATAAGCACCGATTTAATTTTCTCTCTGTCAAATGATTTGCTTTCAGTACTACTTATTACGACACCATCTGAGAAGAAATCCAAATGGCGATATAATGAAAAATTAATGAAACACCGTAAAAAATAAACATTGGAAGTAACTGCTATCAAGCTATGTATGTATGTACGTAAAAAACAAACCTTGGAAAATAGCTCTTATTGTCAACGAACAAAATATTTGTTCTGCATAACAGTTATCGGGCAACGTACGACATAATCGTTAGAACATATGTATGTAACTCTTATCGGTGAAATAAAAATCATTTCTAGACTATTAACTGTTATTGAGCTTTTGTTAAGCCCGTGAATTGATACGATTAACGACTTTCGCTACATTTAGGACATTCTGCTACTATTGTTTTTTTGTACATATTTTGGCACTCATCGGTCCCACAGGATTTTAAGTGCTTTTAAACTCTGGAAGTACAATTAATTTTCGAGCCAACCCAACTCGATTTTAGCTATGCAGTAAATAAACCAAAGATAAATAATAATTTTGGATAGCATTAATAGTATCAGTCTAATAATGTAACGATCAATATCTAACACTACGAGTACTACACCGGTTCGCAACTGTGCCTGCCTGTTTAAGGTTTTCCCTACCAGGTGAATATGAATATTTTTAACTTTCTCGTAAGTGCAATTTCATTGCAATGACCCTACACATACAACAAAGGGGTGGTGGGAGGAATGCATTTGCACAAAAATAATCCGAGTACTTGCTGTAAAATCAACGTACACTCGTGGCTGCGAGCCTATGCGCACTCAGTACAACTTGTTACTTGGTGGCGATACCTAAAATTCATTTATTTATCGCAATTGTGAACAGAGAATAAATAACGATTGTAGTTAGTATTACAAGGTTTCCCTTTGGTGTTTTTTTTATACATACAATATGTAAAAGTATGAACATACATAGTAACGTAAAACTGATGTATATACTCATATATACATACATATATACTTAAATGGGTATGTATGTATGTTTATAAACATTCATACGAATACGAAAATGTATGAGTAAATATATACGACTATATATTTACATAGGAATGTGCATATGTTTATAGAAATATATACTTACACAGAGCCCTAACAAATCGTTTGCTTCGAGCGCCATCGCAAAAGAGGCACTAAACCTCGGAAAATTCCTAAACAAAATTTCAGCATGTATGCACTCACCTGCTTATAACTGTTCTAGATTTTTTCAACCGCCGTCCAAAACATCCCATCAAACATTTTCTTGAAGTATGTACATATATAATTGAGTTAATATTCCAAATCAGCGTAGTTATTTGATGGAATTTCATGATCAATACTTTTATTACCATTATATACATGTGTACATAAGTATGCAAATGACGAATAGTTTGATTTCTATTGCGAAAAGAGCTATATAAAA
This sequence comes from Anomoia purmunda, assembly GCA_951828415.1. NCBI lineage: Eukaryota > Metazoa > Arthropoda > Insecta > Diptera > Tephritidae > Anomoia > Anomoia purmunda. The sequence goes on from OX639993.1 coordinate 57,143,056, forward strand.
GAAGCAAGCAGGGCCCCTTCATTCAAAGTATCAAATCAATACCAAGTCCCTTTTACGAGTATTGTTTAAAGTGGAAATTAGCGCTCTTTGGTTGAAATTTTGTCCGATTTTCGAATTCATGCAGACATTGCGGCTATTTCTTTTTTCAATCTAACACCATTCCAAAAATTCTTTTCATCGTTTCTAGCTAATTGTAATAAAAAAGCGTAGATTGGAAACAGAAAAATTCCTCATTACAGGCAACCTTAAAACCGGGTAGTTTCAATATCTGGATAAGTGGGATTGAAAATTATTCTCGCAACAATTATTTGTCAAAAGTCAGTAATCTTTTTAATCAAAGAAATTTTAAATGGACCTACTTACATTCTTTCTTGTATTATGAGAAATATTATTTATGCAAATCCATTCAATTTAACGTCAAAAATTTGAATGAAACTCAAAGGGTACGACAAAGAGGTATCGCTTACGAATGTTTAGAAGAAAGTCGTGAAATTTTTGAAGGTCGTATCGCAAATCTTTTTGTCTACGGTACCTTTGAGTGATGAATCTATGATTAGAACGACCTATTCTTAATAAGATACGCACCGTTTCGAAAGAACTAATTGATTTAGTTTTACTTGTTAAAATAATACTATTTGAAGGTAACACTCCAGGATTAATCTATAATATATGGGCAGGCTTAAAATGCACATTTTTCAAGCTAAGCCATAAAATTTAGAATAAATTGAAGGTGGAAAAAAATTTCCACAAAACTATGGAAATTGTTAATAGCAAATATTTGGCAACATGACTTTGAACGTCATCTATAGCGTATTTTAAAATAAATGTGAACAGCATTTGAGCCACTTTTAATTGAGGGGCGGGACTTATAAAATAGTCAAAAAGAAAAACTTGTTTCCAACGAACACAATCCTCAGAGCTTTTGAAAAAATTGTGTCTGCTATGACAACCTCCTTCTCCTACCTACAGTAAGTATTCATCTTTCATTCATGTTAACAAAAACTGGGCTAATTTTTTCTAAAGGGTCTATTCTACATGTTACCGTCAATTTAGTACTTATGTAATTACTCGGTAAAATGATAGCCTACCTCACACGTGGTGTTGCGAATTACTGAGAATGAGCTTTGGGGAATACACGGAAAATTTTATTTTGATTCAAAATCCGATTATGTTGATAAATTTTTAAATATGAATAGAAGAAAATGCGTGAAACCGACAGCTAAACAATTATCCAAAATAAACGGGAATTTTCAGTTAACTGAAACTAACGCTTTAAAAAAACTTTGAAGATGAGCATTAAACAAAACAAAAGAAAAATAGGCAATACTTGTCAAAAAATTGGGACCTTATTCATTTATTCACTGAATATATGTACATATGTATATATATATGTACATTGTATTTAATTTGGTTTTTGTGTAGAAATTAAATTTGATTGATAAACAAAAAATGTGTTGAGTAAGTAATTTTCTCCACATTTGAAATTATTTCCTCTTTTTCGAAAAAATATTCTGTAATCTTTCGGCTATAGGAGCGATTGAGCATTGAGTTTCTATGAATGAATGAATGTATGGGTATATGTAAGTATAACAATGGAAAGCTATATATGTATGTATATATGTAACCGCAAAGTGGCAAAATCTGCAACGTCATGCAGTGCCATAAGTCTAGGTATATTGGACTGTGAGGCGCGAAAACGCCAAGTGGAAATGTGTAAAGATAACAAACTATGTACGCAAGTAGTACAGTATACCGCAGTTATATGAACCTGCAGAACAAATAGCATTTGCAGTTAAGCAGATAAAGGTTATATTACACGCATAAGGTGAAATAGCATTCATGATCATTTAGATCAAAATTTTTTGCGTATCTCCATTCAAGAAGTGCAGTTCTCCTCTGTTGGGAAGATGCTTAAAAGAGAACACGATCTCAACTTTGTTTACAATCAGTGTTGCCAGAAACAAAAGTCTGCATTGTGCCATTTTTTGTACACTGAACCATCACAATGCCATCTCAATGTCGATGTTTGTCTCCAAACTCAGCTTGACAAGGGATGCCAGAAAATTGTTCCAATATCCACCAACTTTTCACCCTGTCGGAAAAGCAGAAAAACAAAAATAGAAACAAAATATTTGTTCAATGGAAATTCTTTATTGAAAATTAAAAAAAAATCTATTTTAAGTTTGATAAAATGATATATTATATTTTATTTTAGAAAAAAAAAACAATACTAACGCATCAATTTTTACCGAAAGTTTTGCACAAACCGGTAAATAAAAAATTGTGCCATATATGTAATCTGTGATTTCATCAATAACGGTTCGTCATACTGATACTTACTGTATGTCAGTTTGTTGGAAGTCGGAGCGAGTGGGCTGTGAGTAGCCAACGTCAATGGGCCGAACTGGTGGACTCCTGCGCTCGTACTGCACTGATATCGAACGGACTTTGGTATGTCTGTTTGTTTACTCGTAAAGTGATTTTCGACGTCTGTGTTAGAATTGAAAACATACTCGATTGAGTAATGTATGTACATATCTTGTCGTACTCGGCAATGCCAATACTAAATACATACATATGTATGTATGTACTATAAATGCACAAAAACCATATGTTTTCACAACTGCAGTACTGGCAAAGTCTAGTCCAGCGTGACGAGACGTGAGGTGGCTGGTCGCAATTGCAGCAGTTGTTTGAAAAACGGTGTAATGAAAAATCGACTGCGAAAATTGCTGACAGCCTGTTCCTACTCAGTGCATCTCGTTACTCTGTGGTCGACACATAAGCGCCGCCGCCAGTTTGATGTTTTTTTTTCAATAACGCGAACAACTTTTGGATTCAGCTGAATCGCAAATAATGCCTCGAATTTTGACTTGTTGACTGATTGCATACTATATACATACATACATACATATGTATATCTGGACGTAAATCCCAAAAGTTTGTCAAAACAGAAAACATGGTTTTAGCGACTAATGTTTTTTTAAATAGGTGGTTTGGGGAACATTTCTTTCAATTTTCACACCTGAGTTCGAAAATATTGAATTATCTAAGCTTTACCGTTTACTATGATATTTAACTTAGTTTAAATCAACTTTTGATCTTCTTATTAGTGTGGGTTTTTAAGCATTTGGTGAATTGTAAACTAAAAAAAACACCAAATTAATATTATTATTTTCTCATAAAAAATTTTGAAGGCAATGAATGAGCTTGCCTCTAGCAAGTTTTCTGATTATTTAATAAGTTTTATTGCCAATCTTAAGATAATAAATAATTGGTGGTTTATAGATATAGTATACAGTGAAAAAGTAATAATAAAAAGGCAAACTATGATTAGATAAACTTGAAATATTTAGCAATTTTCGCATAGAATTTTTGCGGTGAATTTTTCTTTATCATCGTATAGGGTGGTAATAGTGATAAAAAGCTATTTCTTTTGGAATGCATGTTTCCAAAATATTTATCCCTTATATAAATCAAATTCAGTTTTGCGCACAGTTGCTAACTCCCAACCCATGGAATATGGAGCCTGTACCAAAATTTTCGATTCGATTGCAATATTTGCGATAAGCTACAAATTGATATATTGTTCTATTATGTTTATATAGTTTTATTTTAAGTTATTTTATTTGCTTTGTTTTTTTTTCATTTCAAATTTTTTAATATTAACATAAATAAATTTTTTTTTTAATATTAACATATCAAATTTACTTTACGACTTGTACTTTTTTTGAAGTAGTGTAAAGTTAATAGGCTTTACATATGAGTAAAAATTTGTGAGGTGGGCTACCATTTTTTTTTTTTTTGAAGGTCAAGCTTTTGTTGTGAAATTGATTTTATCCGGTTCACATTGATAAAGAAAATGTAAGTTTGGCGATTTTCTGAAATTCGAATACACTTTTTTCGCAATTGTTTAGATTTTATAAATATTATTGAAGCGATTGAGATGCTTTAAGATCGCTTTTTGCCCAATATTTTAGTAAAAAAACAAATGGACGCAATATATTGGGATGAAAGATATTCGCGTTTAACTTTTGACGCGCAAAGTAAATTGTATTCAGTTTTGAACTTGGGGTGGTCACCAGCTCATGAACTAGAATGTTTACTAACTACTTAGATTAGCTTTGCAATGTAGGGCAATTTTACCAAAGTAGATAGAAGGAGAGAACAATCGGCTTGGCGGCATTTTTTTTTTATGAAAGTCGTCTGGCGCGGTCACAACGAAGATTCGCTATGGGCAGACTTAAGTTTGATAAAAAAAAAAACATTTTGACTAACTTATTTTATATGCATTTACTACCGATATACGAGATATGGGGATTGCGGCACGTGTGATTCACTTGTCTATCTTTTTTCGCTATTGTTTTAGCGTTCAGGGTATTCTAATAACGACTGTTCCTTACAACCTAAAACAACCTTATATACATAGTTATATTTTTTAACCATAAGTTGTTTTTGTTAATCTCGAGCAGTGCATATATTCCTCAGACCCGTGGCTCAAATATAGGCTATATTTTAATCCGTTAGGTGGCGCATGAGTCGAGATATTTAGAAAATCGTTTACCCTTATGCTAGAAACCCAATTTTCGTAGTTACCAACCAAAAGCTGGAAATTGTATTTTCCTAATTAGGCATTTTGGCAAATATAAAAAAACAAATATTATTTCAAATGAAGAATATTACTTAATACCATGTTTATTCGAAATTTGTAAGGATTTTTTTAATAATTCCAATACAACGGATTCTGTAGCTACTGCACTTTTTGTCTTATGACGAAAAACATTCCTTAGCCAAAAATTTCGTGAAAATGGGGAGGAGAATGTTACATAGCTTGGGCTAATTGAAAAAATTTTGTAAATATGACTTAATACACCTTTTTTTGTATAAGCAATTTGAGTTTCATATTTTTTTAATTACTATTGCGCTTCAGCCAAATACCAATCGCTCTTTGTACAAAATGTCCTTCAATTGACAGCTACGTCGGAGTTGAGCATACCAACTCTACGGTTCCGTAGCACAAACGAACATCCGACGGCTTCTAGCATAGCGGTGTTTATTTATGAATCGATTTTAATAATAATAGAAAGGTATGGGCGATAAAAAAAATTATGTAAAATGGAGCCGCTAGGTGGTGCTAGAACCGAGTTATTAAAGAAAATCTCCATTTATGATCTGATTTTGACGAAGCCTATAATGGGGGTGCTGTATTTATGATATTAGAAAAGAATGCTGCAGGTGCGTTTAGAAAGGCTTTTATAATCCTTTTGAAAACATTCATATGTATATACATATGTATATTGTATACTATATTTACAAATAAAGTATTTTAAATAACTATGTAGAAAAATCCATATTCATGGTTTGGCTTATGTAGTTCAAATAGTAAGCAGTTTAAAACAACGCCCCTTACTCATAGTCGAGATGAAGTCGACAATCAAGTTAGTTGCAAGGTGGTATCCCTTTGAAAACTATGTCAAAAACCTTCTACTGACTTTAGAGTTGACTTCATTTTTATTGTGACTAAGGGGCACTGATTTAAAATTTATCATTTTCTGTTTTTAAATCGGACGGTTATATCGTAGAGCAGTAAGTAACGCCGACGAAGTCGCGAGTATCAATTAGTTTTGTATAAAACTTTAGCTCGTTCAAAAAACAACAAGCATATCAAATTTCAAACTGTGTATAATATCAAATTTTTAATATTCAACAAATTTTAATAAAATTTTCAAACATTTTTAATTCGACTTTTTGGGAAACTTTTGGGTACGCAGTTTTGAAGAACAATGGATAGATTTAGATAGCATAATAGCTCCTCTGAAATGGCTTGCAAATTTTTGACATTTTTTTTTTAATTTTGGTCATCTTTCCATAATTTCTATTCTGATTAGAAAATTTTAAAATTTGTCGAATTCTTAAAAATTTGTATTAAGTTTGAAATTTTACTTCATATGATTTTTGTTATAGAACGAACTAAAATTTTATAAAAAGTTCACAAAAACGACTTATAGATTAATATTACATTGATAGAACATAATCACGGATCACATACCACGAAATAAATATCCAAGGTGTTTGGTTATTTATGTTAATTTCGTCGGAGAAGTTGTTTTTCCACCATTTCAGACGTTAAAAATGAGTGAGATTAGGTGGATACGAAAAAATGTTTGTACTAAAAAAAAGTATTAAGTGAAATTATCCGCCTAGGATCCCCGGAAATAAGAATTGCTTGCTGTCAAATTACCTAACCACAAAAATCATTAAAAATATTGAACGTGTAGCATTCGCAGATGACGTGGAATTGGAAAGGAAAAAATTTTAAATTAATCTGCATTATTATTCTGAAAACAAATTCTTTAAATAAACCGCAATGAAACAAAATTCAGTTGAAATGAATTAAAGTTATAAGTACTATAAAAAGCTATCGCTGCTAAAACTCTCCGTTCTGTTCAATCTGTCAAAGTCGGGGTGGTTAAGAACTAACATTTCTAAAACTCAGCTTGGGTAATACTTGAAAAGCTGCTATGTATGTACATATGTATAAATCTAGACTGCTGAATCAGCTCAAAGGCTTGCGCATAGGGTGAAAACCTAAGAAAACTTGAATGAAGCTGCAAAAGACAAAGGTGACTCCAGTGAAGAAGAGTAAAAGCGAACCAACACAGTGATTGCGGAAATGACTGTGTATAAAATGTTTGTTTCCATGAAGATACGAATGTTAGTGTGTATGTATGTATGTATGGAAGTTGGCATATAGCGATAAATGTTTATATATAGTTAGTGGAATGGGGGATTAAGGCTCGTAGTGGGAATGCAAGCGTTTTGAAAACGTGCTGAATTTGGCCATACCATGATATAATTATCTGCTGGCGCTGAATGTTGTTGTCTGTATATTTTTATTTATTTTACGTATTTTTTATTTGCAATCTCTATATACCTAAATACACACACATACATACATGCATAGACATATAATACATACATACAAATGTTCAATGAAAACAGCACAATCATCCTAAGCAATCTGCTGGGGGGTCTTGTGCCAGTTGATTAGCTACTCAAACGCAAAAATAAATAAATTCGTATACTTTCTAAAATAATCCACCTACGCGAGACGCTGTAAGCCTGATTCCACTCGGTACATGGCATTACTTGGTACCTCCTCAGTGCGGACAATGACACCGCGACCACCAGATAGATTAGAAGACAGACGCGCAAGTGACAGCAACAAACAAGTGAAGTTAAAGCGGCAGGTGACAATGTGGAGGTTGAATGAAAACTGCTACTTAGAAAAATAAAATTAAAAAAATTGAAATAAGTTCTGGGCTTTATCTGCAATTTGTTAGAAAAATAACAACGCGCCAGAAATTTTTTTGCACTTTGAGTCGTACGGGAAAAAATACCCCTACACATAGAAAAATAATATTTGTATAAAACATATAAAAAACAAGTAAGCAAGAGTATAAGTTCGGGTGCAACTGAACTTTAAATACCCAGCACAAGTTTTTATTTCATATAAACATAACTTGTTGTATGCTATCAAAAAAAGTTAATCTAATATATAAAAATGAAGAGGACTCACACCTCTATAGGCGTCCAAAATACTCAGCCGATATTTATGAAACGTTTACAGTACAGGATATATATAAAGTTGGAAAAGTGGGCTGTGTCACGCCACCATGAAAGTGAAGATTTAAATTAGTCTTGTATCCACTACTATTCGATGCAAATGAATAATATTTGGGTATACACATACATATGTTTTATAGATCAAACTGTAAATCGTTTTGAAGAAAATGGGGGTGCCACGAACTATATTAAAAAAACCTAATTGCTTATATCTCCAAAACTATTTGATGCAAATGCGTAATAATTGCTATAAAGATCCAATATATGATGGTATATACCATTATATTATTTGTTGGGGAAAAAGGCAGACTCACGCCCACATTTAAGATGAAAATACTATTCACCATATCTTCCCAGGTATTTGGCGTAGATATGTATATGATATTCGATACATTCAACTCTCCTTTAGATCAACGAATAAATTTTAAGCCCAAAATCACAATATCTATCTATTGGCGTAGAAAAGCAAGCCGGGTTTGCCAGCATTACATCATTTTGAACCTTTAACGACGTTTATTGATTTAAATAAAAACAAAAAGAAATGAACATGACTTTAATGTGCCACACTCATTTTCCAAAATTTTGATTTTTTTAATTATTGCTCTCCTTAAGTAAATCCTTTATGACAAATTTGAAAGAAATCGCGGCATGATTTAGTTAAATTTATATGTATTTTGATTTAATATACATAAATTTAAAGTTTTAGTCTGATTTCTATAATTCTCGAAATTGGGGTTTCTGTCTAGAAATGCGTAAGTGTAAGTAATGTGGTCGAATATGACAAAGAAGTTTCGGAGATATGAATACTTGCCTATCATTTATGAATTCCATGTGTTTAATTCTCAAACACAATTTTGTCTATAAAATTTTTGAGCGAATTACCTTGTATGGTTAATAAGAATCAATTTTTTTTTTTGATTTTGCTGTTTTACCTTTATATTAGAGGTGGGCATGGCTTTTTGCGATTCTTACAATTTTCGAAATTTTGATTATTGACTTGAAATGCAATGTGGGGAGCGTGCGTTTTGTTCGACATGAAATGCCATATATGTATGTACATTTGTGTATACCAATAGTATTTGGTCAAATCGTTTCGGAGATATAAATTTTTCTTATAAAGTGGGTGGCCTGGCAGGCCCATTTAAAAAAAGAAGAAAAATATTATTCCCAACCCAATCGTATGTATCCAATTTCAGCAAATTTTCTTTACTGGTAACTGAAATATTGTATTTCTTTTATTTGAACTAACCACCGTTATGAGGGCGTAGTTATTATCCGATTTCGATAAATTTTATTTATTTTGATATATTTATGTCTATATATCTCTGTTGCTTTATGCTGTCACAAACAACAAGGTGAACAAAGTTATAACACCCTGGGTATAAAAATACAAACAGCGGCATAGCTACTTGCTGGGTAAAAATGGTTTGATGTGATGGAACAGCAACAACCGAGAAAGCAAAACCAACAAATTTCAGTAAATAATAGCGGAAAGTTAAATAACAAGTTAATGCATATTCTACATACATGCACACATACACTTATAAAAGATTATGCTAATTAATTTTGATCATTGCATTTCTTTCTCAAACGGTGCAAAAGTCTGAATTCCCAATTCTAAATGAGGTTGGCAAATTTTTTTTTTTTTTTTAAATCGTACAAAAAATACTGTTTCGCATATATTTATGCGCATATTTAGTGCTGAACAATTTTGTTACCATCGTATTGACCTCTAGAAAGAAAATCGCAGATATTTATGAAATATGCAATAATTGCATTTTTATTCGACCAACTGTTGACAGCGTTACTATTTGTCCCAGCCTTTCAGTTACAAGAAGAAGTGGTTACAATTTTCTGTAATAAATTTGCTGTTAACAATAATATATGTACTCATTAAAATAAAATTATTTGCGAGGCAATATTAAAAAAAAAAGGTCTATAAGCTACTATATTAAGGTGCATCCCTCGTCATATCCAGAATAAGTTTTTTCCGCGAATCGTTAAAGAATTACCAAAAATATTTTGGCATTCTGTGCAAAATTATTTATTTGTAAATTTTCTTGCTCAAGTTTGAGCTAACTTCCATAGTAACTCATGTAAATATAAAATATAAATAATTTGGCTCCTACATCATAAACCCCGTTGCTTGGCCTTACTTCTAATATTTGTAGTTTGTTTCTTGAGGTTGTTACACAAATTGAAGGACCTAAAAAAGCATTACGACGATTCCGAACGGCACTTGATTTTTGCGTGAAGTTTTTTCTTGGCAGAAATATGTATTCTTGGAAGTTTGTCATCGCCTGCCGAGAGAAGAAAAAATTTGTCAAAATTTGTGAATTGGTCCACCATTTTTTCGAAGGTCGTGAGTTGATGTGCGATTTTACATCACGCAACGAAAGTTGCGTTAAAATCGTATAACGAAAGTCGCTCCGAATCGTATAACGAAAGCCGTGTCAGAATCGCACCAAGAAATCACGGCATATGAGAAAAAACAAGCATACATACTAAGCTAGCTACTATCACTACAACTACTAATTTACAAATTTTTACTAATGCTACTACTAATTACTACCACTATTTTTACTAATGATACTACTTATTTCTACCGCCATTTTTACTCATTTCTACCACTATTTTTGCTGATTACTGCCACTATTTTCACTAATACTACTACTAATTACTACCACTAAATTTACTATTTTCTACCACCATTTTTACCAAATTTACTACGAATTACTACCACTATTTTTACTAATTTCTACCAATATTTTAGGAATTAAAAACAAATTAAAAGGGTATCTTATAAAACCCTATTCCATATTTAATTCTCTATCTCTTTGTAGAATTGGCAAAGAAGGTGCACGCGTGTTTTTTTTAGTGAAATTGACTTTCTTCTGATTTACAACCGATAAAAAAATAAGTTTGACGATTTTTCGAAATTCGAAGTATTTCCGAAGCTATAGCTATTCACTTTTTCGAACGTGTTTGGAATTATTTATTTTCTCGCGATCGGTAAGGGGTCGTGCTCATATTACGTAACGCGATTTTTGATCATTTTAGACCCCAAACCCCTCCCTCCCCAAGTCACACTTTCAGAAAAATTGTTTTTATTAATCGTAGAATAAAATACAATGTTAATTGATATATGTTATATATTAGGCAAAGGGAAATCATATGTCACACTTCGTCACAAGTTATTAACATTATTTGATCTAATATTGTAATAAATTATTTCTAAATTCATTTGCAAAAAACTTGGACAATGCAGTGAGACGAAAGTGATTGACGTTTTTCTTTAAACCCGCAATGCTTTTTATGGTATTGTTAACTTTTCCAAAAAAAACAAGAATTGTTATGACAAAATAAAAATCGAAATTATCAAAAAATAGCATAGTTATTAAGCGTTTTAAAAAATGTGCAGAATCGATATTGCCACTCACGAGATTTACAAAGTAACCCGGTTGAGATTTAAATCGAAATGTGTCAAACAGTTTAGCCATTAGATTCTTTTTCAGCGCGTAAACTACCATGTAGTGCCTTGAAAAAACTTGTTTTGTAAACATTAGAATTTTACAGCTTAATGAAAGGCAAGGACTTAAAGTCGAATTTGACGTGGTTTGGATAAATCTTCTCAGGTAAAATTGTTTTTGTTTTTAACATTATAAAGTCATCCGAGGTAGATGTTGCTCTTCAGGTAACGAAGTTTATGTTACTATGGAAGATATAGATTATATATAGTATCCCTACCAACGGAACATTTATTCTCATTCGTCTCTTTCACCACTTCTTTCACGATTTTTAGCACCAAACTACACAACCTGTTTAAATCAACCATAAAATTAATAATACACCCCAAGCAATCTCTTTAACAACTTCTCTTCCTAGAGCAAATTTATACGCATTATATTTCACTTACCTCTGTCTAAAAATGTGCTACAAGGCAACCAACTTTACTGTCAGACTGTAAAAACGTCGTTAGAATGTTTTAAGTATAATATAAATACCAAATAATACCATTTACTGGAAGACGCCTCGCTCGGCCAGTTGGCTTAGAATTCTTGTGTGTTCTACTTCTTGTGGCACCGTTGTGAATTTTGAAGTGTTTAAAGGCGCTGAAACATTTGAACATTGTGTCCTTGGACAAGGACAATCCATAGTCATGAGTCTGGCAAAAATAACTTACCTAAGGGCAGCCAAATACATTTTTGGCAGATTATTTACTACAATTCCACTCTTAGAGTCGTTATACCATACAGGTTACCCCGAAACAGGCAGAATAGTGGGAAAAAGAATGTCGAAATCAGTTAAATCTTTTCTGGACCAATATATGAAACGCGGCGCTATCTCGCAATTTATAAGTAGTAACAATCGGCCCGTTTCTTTGTACCCGACTTACAAAAGAACGCTCCAACTCGTATAAAATTTCCTTTAGTTACAAAAGTAACTCTGTTCGCATCTTTCATGAAACATGCGATTTATTTAGTGTTACTTTAGGATGGAAAATAGTTGTGCAAACAAATTTTAGTTTGACATAGTTATATATTTAAAAATACTATGAAAATAAAAACGAATTAGGTTTTAAACAAAAATATTCCATGTAATTTTTTTGGGCTATTTTACAATAGCGCAGCTTTTTCACTACAGAAGACTACATCTCAGGTCAGATATCATTTTACCGAGTTAGTTCAACTCGCTTATTTTTCGGAGGTAGTTTTGATGCTTTGCATGCATTTCGTTATCCTACCTAGTGTTCTTTCCCAAATCGGTTCCAAAGAAACGGGCTTAATGTAGCAGTTGTGAAATGGGAGGGCACAAAATCGGTTATATTTAGTTTTAAGTTGAATAAATTCTTACATCGCTAACGAAGCGTTTTAACGTTTTTTCGAAAATATTTTACAGCAACTCAAATGTGAGATGTCCTTGTTGCAAAAAAGGATAGCGGGAAATAATTTTATTATAAAATATATTAATTACAATATTTCATAACGCATTATAAGCGGTATACAAATCAGGTCTGAAAGGTACAACTTATATTTGAAGTCTGTTGAATTTTGATTTCTAAGTCAAGTCTAAGTGCAAGGAGCCCCGTGAGAAAATCATGCTGCCATATAATTTGTTCACCTATTTCGAATACATTTCCTCCAAATAGGGGACACAAAGTTGACTTTTTTGTATTAATGCAATTCATATGGTAATAGAAATCGTTTCTAAGTTTCTATGTAATTCAAGTCAAGTAACTATAAGCTACCATAACGGAGCCATAAACCATTTTGATATGCGACTGAAAATAAACGGAAAACGAATAGATTCAGAATGCTGCTACGAGCAACGACAACAGAACAAAGCAGTTCGTATACATCATATACTCCATTAGGGAACACGTCAAACCGATCATCACCGATTGAGCCAGCGAGGAATTCTTGGATTATGCTGCGTAGGTGGAAAAGTGACACTGCCACAATTTCTCTTACATTCATTTTCTGGGCAACACTCAAAAGTACTCGTACAACTACGCTAGACATCTTTTGTCGTAAAGAATGTTGTAGGAAACATTTCGCCGCCCACTTTTAAGGTAACATGCAATACAATCGGAATTGGCGGGCGCTTGGCCTTCTTGCCGGTTTGTATTCACGCGGTAAAAAAAAAACAAAAATTAGTTATTCGCTCGGGTTCGAAATATTAGTAAACAATTAGTAAGTAACTGCAATCGTGCATCGTGCAATGCGAATACGTTGTATTAATTGTAAACTTAGCTTCACAATTTACTCGGGGAAATTATTTTTTACATAATTGTTGACTACATGTATTCAGTGTTGCCGTAGAGAATTGTTTTAAAGTCTCAAAACGGGATCATTGACGAAAAAACGGTCACTATATACTTATATATATATACATATATATATATATATTGTTTGTTCTGCTTTTCTATTCAATTAAAATAATAAATTTGAGGTTTTAAATAATTATGTATTTGACGTCAAAAGCACCAAAATTCAATAATATACCGTTTGCCACTTACATATGCTTGCTAACTACTTTTTAATAATTTATTTTTTAAACCTAAGTATAAAGCTTTGCACAAAACTTACGAAAACTCAAAAGATTTCAAAAGATTCTTTTAAAATTTTCTAACTCTTTACTCCGAATTTTTAGAAGCTTTACGGGTATGAAGTTTTATAGCGTATTTGATTTTACGGTACTAAAGCACAAGTTTCAAGTGACTGTTTCTTCCATATAAAAATAAATTTTGCTCATATCAATTAAATTTTCATCCGGTTTACAAGTATCTAACTATTTATTTGTAGCCAAGTTGAATACAGCTATTATAGAATTGCAAGTATCAACATTTAGCTAATTTGTTTCTTTAGAAGAGATAGCAGAAGCACTACTGCATGGTAAGCCAAATAGAAGAGTTACATGTCCTTTAAAAGTTTTGAAGTGAAACATTTGTCCCTGTTTACAGAAATAAATTTATTATATAGTAGCATGATTCCATTAATATCCACTTAAAAGGGGGCAAAATTCACACATAATTTTAATAAAGGTAATCAAAATTTTCTATAAAAAAAAGTCGGGGCAAAGGGTATTGGCGCTTAAAAATGGTAACACTGCATGTATTCCTACTAAATGTGAATAGAATTTGCATGCAAGAAGTTGAATGAAATCCACGTTATATTTTCTTTTAACTAATTCGTTTTATTTTCATAAGTTAATTTTTTTAGTGCTTTATAATGTTAAAATAATTGGATTGCACTGTTTTTGGTAAATACTTTATCAATAATCAATAGTGTTATGCGCAGTGATATAAATGACGTATAAAAATGAGTAATTTTCTACAAAATGGCACAATATATAGTAAATGATATAAATGCGTTCATCAAATGAGTGAAATGGTTTACAATTTTAAAGTTTTTTGCGTTCTTGTTTTTTATAAATAAATTTATAGCTTAAGATTTACATTATCTTAAGATTACTTTTGTTTCTTGTTGATAATTAGCTTTGTAAACTTGAGATTATAATTATGCGTACTTATATTTGTATGTATACATTGATATTTATACTGAACTGACTTACTGTAGTAGAATGCTACCTAGATATTTATTTCTTTTCTTTCCATATTTGTGAGTTTTGTTTCATAAATAAATATTACTTTTCTGCTATTAATCGTTGCATAAGTCGTATGTTTATATTTTTTCAAGTAATCGTAATCATATACCTCATATCATTTTTGAATTTATTATTGTCTTATACAAATATTTTGAGTAACAATACTATCGACAAATATATGTACGTTAATATTCGGCCAGAAACAAAACAAATCAAATCGATCTATGCAAGAGAGCATTATTTAACGGTATTTACATAATTTCAATAGTTTCTAGAGAATTTTTTTATTTGATTCAATTTGCAATGAGTGATATAGGCTAACTAAATTTCGATAATTTCCAATGCATATTCTGGATTTGGTAAATACCGTAAAGAAACCGGTTACATTAACTGTTGGGATTGATTTTTTATTTAAGTTTTGACTATTCTCGTTCACCTCATACATATCTGTTATTGCTAAGGAAAAATAGAGTATCGTAAACATAGCACATATACCTATGTAAATATGTATGTATAGTTAAAATAAAAAATACTCTTCGTTTGATTAAATATTAGATCCTTTATAAGCTTAAAATTTATATCTTAACTAATTTTGGCTTATAGTATTTTCTTAGGATAACAGTAAAACCACAATACTAATAGACTTTTTAACCAATTTAAAAGAAAAAACCATAAAATGACTTGCGACTAATTGTGACTTGCGAATTTTGACATTCAAAACAAATACCTTCAAACAATAAAAAAAAATACAATGAAAATCTTAGAAGTATATTTACAATAGCTAGAAACTAATAGTAAAACTGATTAGACAAAAATCAGTGGGTTGAAACTAGCAAATAATACAAAATGTAAAAACTATGAAAATTTATTATGTTCTATTAGTTAAATCTAATATTTACGTTTAGTGTTAAATTTAAATCTAGTGTAAAGTCCTTTTGCAATAATGCAGCGAATAGCCGCTTTTACAGCTCACCATAATAATAAATGTCAAGCGCTTACATAGTTGTATACATACATACTATGTACATATATACTTGTTTTTGGTTTCAATGATCGGTGCTTAACGTTTCATCTAAATTGCTATCCCAATTGAATTCTGTAACACCTTGCTTGTAATATATGTTGCCTAAATTGGCGAAACGTTTCTCAAAATCGTTGTCTTTCACTTTTAAATGCTCGAATCTGCAAATAAATGAAAATGTTAATCAGAGTATCTAATGTTATCTGAAACTCCCCGAAATATCATTGTTTTGGCCAGCTCTTCGATTTGGAAAATAACGAGGCATACGCGTGTTATTGAAGGAAAATTTTTGTCAAAGAATTAAAGCTTGGGAAACCATTTAATAGCATTCTAACTTTTTTATAAATATTTTTTTAATTATCCATGAAAACGTTGCACATTTTCATTGAATATTTTGAACATTTGGTATGAAAACTCAACAAGCGTCCACCTGCCCGTTCACCCTATAACTTTTTTGATAAAATGTACGTTAGTATTAATAGCCACGGCCGCATAAAGATATTTTACGAAAATCCAAAAAATCTATTATTTTAGGTACCAGAGAAACAAAATGATGCCCAAATTTGACATTGGGTTTGAAAAAGGAATACTACGTGCTATTTTTAATTTTTTTTTTTTAAATGGCCGAGGCAATTTGGTAAATCTCCTAAACTGTTTGACTAAAGTCAACCAAATTTGATACATACTGTAAATTTCAACTGAATAAGTTTAATTTAAAAATCGGGGAAAACCAAAGACAAAGTCTAAGTAGTAATTTACAAAAAAAAAGTTTTGTTTATTTGCGACTCTTCTTTACTTAGATCGCCAAAACAACGGACATTCGCAAACGTCGTGTGAGGGTTACAGTTTTCTTCTCAATTCGAATTTTTCGAAAAAAAATATATGTTAACTTTTGTGAAATATTTAAATCATTCACAAATTGATTTAATATAAGTATTTCTACTGCCTATTTATATTTATTAATTTTTAGCAAATAGCATTCTACCTCTATTATTTGCAAACGGCAATGTTAAAAATGGCAACTCTGTCCTAAAAATTACATTTTAAATACCTTACGGAATGCCATATTGCAATGTTTAACTTTATGCCCCGATTTAGTTTTTCATAGTGAATTTAGGTGGAGACATCGATTAATTAAATATAGACATCATGTTCAATTATAGTCAATTCGAATACCGCGCTTTAACGGGTTATATAGTACGTTGAAGTCGGTCAAAAAATGGAAAATTTTTTTATTCTTTCATCTTAAAGTATAGGTTCTTAAGAATGTTATCTCAAATTTAAGCAGTAGAAGCGAAGTTATAGCGGTTTGCATCTTGCTCCCTTACGAAATCGTGGCGCGTCAAGCGTAGAGCACGACACTTTCAAAACGATTTTCCCGACCAAGCAGCGGGCGCACAATGCAACCAGGGAAGGCCGGATGGCTCTCAGAGAACAAAAATCGATCATTTGGAAGCTGAGTCAAATACAGAGGACTCCTGTCACAGCCTTGGAATAGACGATGACTTGTAAGTTCACCTGATTGGCCGCTACACTTGACAAAAGTGTACTAGAAACTTTAAACGCGTTTATCTCGAAATCATGTTTTTCCGAAAACGTCATTGCGGTGACTTGGATTGCCGAAAGAGTTTTCAACCGGTTTCAATTTTTTTTTTTTTTTTTTTTTTTTCAAAATGTCCGTAATTTATTAGTCGTGTCCTTGAAAGATTTCATTTCTTCGTTTAAATTTTCATATCAATGTTATTAATTTTTCAATACATTTGAACAGATAAAAAAGTAGCTTTTTTGAGAAAATCGTCCACGTTTGCAGAATTTTTTTCTCATTTCAAAGAACCGTTCAAGGACACCACAAGTAACCATACTGACGAAATTTGTTTGGTTTCATGCTTTCAGTTGAGCTGATGAACTGGAGTCGTAGTCACGGCGAGCCTCTTTGAAAAAAACGCGTTTTGCGTAAAATGGCATAACTTAGACAATTATTAGTATTGTTTTATGTTCTTGTGCTGTTTTTTTTTTCAAATTAGATATTGTACTACGCAAGACGTATAACAAGTATTTAATAAAAATATCGCTACATACCTCTACAAAAACTCAAAAATTTCCCCATTTCCCCGCACCTCAACATATATAACTCCCTAACTCTGAAGATATTTGATCGGATATTTCAGTCACTATGTTAATGTTAAAAAAAATGGTGCAACCCTAACCCTATTTTTTCAAATAAGTTTTTTTTTTAATTTTTTTTTTTTATAGCCATAATGTACAATATAATATCAGCTTCCTCTTGTCGAAAAGTCAGATTTCAGTGTATTCAGAAATATTTTTCCACCTACATTTAAAAAATTGAGATATTAAAACAAAACATAGCTTAGACACTCAATATTACCTTAGCTTTGTATAAATAAGAGTGAAACTCTCAGAATCGGTTTAAAAGTTGCAGTGATTACCAGAAAAACACAAATAAACAAACACTTCCCTTTAAATAATAGTATAAATAAAAAAAGTAATTTTCCGGTTTCGAATCTAAAAGGGCACCTTAAACGGTTAAACCGTTTCATCAAACAAAGTATCTGTTTTAGTTAAAATTTTGATGTACATACATATTTTAATGTCAAATGTCTGAGTTTAATGGTTGCTTAACTAAACCACAAAGACGTGTTAATTTTCATCAAATATGATGGTCGCTTGACATACAATATTGTGGGCTGCAAAAGTTACTGTAAGATTGTTTTCATACCAATCTTTTTAATCCTTTGTTTCTTTTATCTTGTATCTCTTTTGTAATTTCGGTATAACGCCAAAACTGTCAACACAATCCAGCAACTGAAATCCGATGTGTTCTTTGATGGGAGTAACGGTAAGCCGTCATATAACCCGAAGCTGCAGTTCCCGAAAATGTTTGCTTATTTCACTATACAAGAACAAATTTTACGTTCGCTGATTGATATTAGAATTTGATTTAATTCAATCGGTTTTTAGTCTGGTGAAATAAGCATAATATATGAAACGAATCACCATGCAACTTCTTTATTTTCTAAGTTCTTTGATTTGATCAAATAGGCCGATTTATGCTTGAAAACGGTCGAAAATTGAGTTCAGCGTCTGGACATCTGCAAGCGTGCCCGTGGTGCCCATGCAAAAGAAATCGAGTTCCATACATAATGGCATCGAATGTACTTTCACAGGAATAAAGAATTTAATTCATATCCCAAACCGTTTTGGTTTTATTAAAAAAAAAACTTTTGGAGCGTTGTATTGAAAAACCCTGTACTTGAACCTATGCGGCAATCTTATGAAAATTACAGTCAATAAATGTAATGAGTCTTGTTGAAGCACTTTACAATAAAAAAAAAACTTAAGGAGTATTTTGAGATATAAGGATTTCCATCTTGTCTGTATATGTTCGACTAAAACCAGGCCAAAACTATGTATTTCACTTTAGATATGACATTATTTTATTTATCTTACTTCGATGAACCGTACCTTTGGAATAATAAATTCTTTGCAAAGGCATATAGCTCAACATCCAAGCTATTCAGCTCTTCGATGCGTTTCTTTTGATCTGGTCTCAAGTTGTTAACCGCTGACGCAGAAATTGTTGTATTATGTTGCTCGAATGGTATCGCAAAGCGA
Source organism: Anomoia purmunda (assembly GCA_951828415.1). Taxonomy (NCBI): domain Eukaryota; kingdom Metazoa; phylum Arthropoda; class Insecta; order Diptera; family Tephritidae; genus Anomoia; species Anomoia purmunda. Next base: position 57,162,443 of record OX639993.1, read on the forward strand.
AGATTGAATGTTTCCTCAAAAATATATTGCGATATCTGTTTTAATAAAGAATAATGAATTAATAGTTATTTTACGCATATCGAAAGTGGTTACCTTCTGATACTCAGTGAGTCCAAAGTATGCCATAGCAGCTAAATTGCGCTTAGCACTCGCCAACATCACACGGTCGCGTTCGTGCGCTGGCATTGCAGTCTTATTGTAACATCCTACTAACGCCAGATCGGCCAGCATGCGCGTCTGACGGTTGGCCGCCAAATTCGACTCGCACGCGGCGAATTCATCCAATTCCACGCCTAACCAATCTTTGCCCTTATAGCAGGAAGGCAATTCAGACGCTGCGGCTTGTCGTCCGAGACACCAATGACGCGAACCTTTCCATGTAGCACCGCGTCGAACATGCCGGTACTCGGACATGTACCGCGAGATGGGTTCACGGAGCAGAGTTATATAGAAGTACCTTCGTTTCGCACTCTCACCCTCGTTTTTGTCCAGCTCAATGTCGACACAACTGGTCAACTCCGTCCAGTCCGCGTGCAGGCCACACTTCCAGCCGGTTGAGTAGCGTGAGAATAGCCAATTTTCGTTGCGATGAGGACGGAAGCAATAGCAACGTTTGCGTTGACGTTGGCACTCGCAAGGTCGCTGCAAAGGGAAAAAGCAGTAGGATGGTATAGAACATTTTTTTTTTGGATACATATGAAATATATAAATATAAATTAAATGTGCGTATGTGCATATTTCTCTTTTGCACGTAGTTTATTTCGAAAACAAAACAAAAACGGTTAATGACCAATTCAAATCCATAAGGATATGTAATTGTTAATGTGTGTATGAAATGGCAATGTACGTATGCAAGTGAGCATCCATGTTGTGTCATCTTACATCAGTTTTCTTCGAAAACGGATATTGTTGTCGACTTCGTACGTGAAATGTTCATGAATTATGGAAATTATTTATAAATCACTCCTTCATCCTGTCAGCAGTTCATAACAATGAAGCATTGGGCTGCATACAAATGACCTCAAAGGCTGACAGTCATTTCAGTAGAAGCCATTTGAAGTTTGTATTTTTCACGTACAAAGGTGGCTTATTGGGAATGTCAAAGTCAAGGTTAAAATACTTAGAATATTTTGTAAGAGATGAGCAGAGAATATTTTATAAAAATGTGTTTACAAAAACTTTGAATAGAATTAAAAACAGGAATTTGTGCAAACAGGAAATGAAGGCAAATGCAGTGTTATTCATTCATTCTTTTGTAAATACTACATCAGTTTTAAAGTTGTATTATTGATTCTAAAAACTTGGACGTTACTCGATTGTATAGATCATCGAAATCTATAGTGAACATATGCATAGCTATAGCCCCCATACAATTGATTATTCATATATGTATTTAAGTACATATGTGGTTTTGCGTTATAACTCCTCCAATTAAGCAGGTAAAAAATATAAAATTTAGTACTATATTTATGTATCAAATACAAAAAGTAAACAGTGAAAATCATTTAGAGCGGGTCATTCTAACACTCAACATGTTGGTATTTCGTGTCATATTTTGTCATAACAAATTTTACATTAGAAGCAGTAAGCAGGTTTTAACAATCGGTATCAAATATGATCAATCCATCATCTTCATCTTTTCCTGCGCCCACATCCAAATTAAGAACGGAAATACCTACATACATGAAATATTCCTTTGGTTTTATTTAATTGTTTTAAGAAGTCACTAGATACATGTGTGCATAAAAAATGAGACCACTAAACGCAAAAGAGCTACTTCTACTACTAATAATAAAATATGCTCGGGGCGACTCAACTTCAGATGAAAATTCGACACCGGTACACTCGCCAGCTTTGTCGTTACTCAGACCATATTTGAGTTCAAGGATTGTGATACAGGTTGCCGCAATATTTGGCATTCTTGAAAGCTCTTCGATTCAGTTTTACTTACCTAAGTATACTGATCACAGTCTACCTGGAAATACTTTATTCCTATTTCGGAGTTGGTACACCAGGACTAACTTGCCAATTGAACTAAAGCGGAGTTTGTGTTTGCCTTCGCCTATCTTCCGCGCGACAGCAATGAAATACCTACAAGGGAAGTACTAGCCCTAAAAGAGTACAGTTAGCGGAAAAGACTGAAGCTGGTGCTGAGCTATCACGCAAAGGCCTATTAGAGGTGAGTCATACCTTGAATTTATTAAGAATGACTTACGTATTTTGAACCGGGTTAATGAGCCGATTTTCGGCAATGCTATAAGAGTTGAGATATTTCACCTGTCCATTTGTTCATCGTATATGTCGATTTTTATCTCAAAGTGGCATGTTCCAAATGAGGCTTCTATGTCGGACCACCAACATATATGATTTGAAATTGGAAAATTGAGGCCCTAATGAAAACTAACCAAGCTTATGGGAATTTCAACTGGGAACTTTTTCGTTACTGTATTGAGCAGGAAGGTAATGTCTCTGAAACAGACATAACTTCGGTTCATGAACTTGAGGCCGAGGCTAAGCAGCTCACTATCGCGATGGAAGAGAACTGCCTAATGTGCGTTGATAAACCCCAAAGCGACGTTCTCCGGTGGAACAACAGTCTTGAAAACATCAGACAGAAAGCTAGAAAGCTTTTTAATAGGACGAAGCAAACAGCTGACTGGACTGCTTATTAGTCTATCCTAACTGCCCATAGAGCCAGTTGGCGTGAGCGTTGCGGTAACATCTCCTCACTTGCAGAGATCTATCGCCTACAGAAGGCCCTCAAACTGGGCCAGTCGACTAGGCTATATACTCTCAAGAAGCCATACACTGAGTCCCTGGAATAAACAAGCTGAAAACCATGGACGCTGGTTGTGGATGAGCACCTGGAAAAGCTTTTTGATAAAGGATTTAACGCTTAAGGCTATGTAGATGACCTAGTCATCCGTATTATAGGTTGGCACGAAGAGAACAGCTGTTCAATAGAGCAAGAGTTCTGCAGCGTCGAGTTTTGTGAGCGCCCAAAGCCTTTAGGGCAGCCTGACTGTCCGACATAACATGTATTCTGGCGCAATTTATCTTTCTGCGAAGACGTTCTCGCGGGCACAGAGTTCAATTGCGAAAACCTCCACGTGGAAGTTGATGCGGGGTTGACCAAAAAATGGGATAAGCAGTCCCATGTGACCCCGAAAATCACCACTTTTCATGCTACGTGAATAGGGTAAGCCCAACGCTTCCAAACAAACTTCGTTCTCAATAGAATGTGGGAATGTCTGTAATGACGCCAATAGCGCCTGTTGGGCAGGTGCGTACCACTCCTATGATGGCCACACAAACGATATGGTGGAGCTTGACTTGCTTTATTATTATTAATAATGGTAGTATGACATATAACTTATGCGGTAGTAAAATCTGCTCTCTGCATCCTGTTCGAAAATGGAGATACGGAAGGGATTGGTAATCTAGCATATCTGCATGGTACATAGAGGGAATTTCGTTCATTGCAGTATTACGTTTTCAGAGATGCTGGTGTGGAACAAAGAATTAGCATCTATCAGCTCGACTGGCTGGATGGTGTCGTACAAATGGGCGTGTTGAATTAACAAACAATTTACTAGAGTCACTACAGAGCAGATTGTGCTTAGTTTTGTGTTGCCTGCCAGTTTTATGCATACCCTTTTTTTTATATGATGCACTCACAAAAAAAAAACAATTTGTAGATTAAGGAAAAACAGCTATTGGTGCTAAAGAAATATTTACTACTTTTGGAGGAAACAAATTCCATTTTATGAAAGTTTTAAAATAACGCAATTTCAAGAAAAAAATACGACATCAAAATAAAGAAAAAATTTCTTCGGTATTTTTTTGAATGTAAATATTGCAAGTGCGGCCGCCGTAGCCGGGTGTGTAGCGTGTGCGCGTTTCATTCGGTGGGTCCCAGGGGCAAGTAACATCCAAAAATTATAGAAAAAGTTTTTTCTTATAGCGGTCACCCCTCGGCAGGCAACGGCAAACCTCCGAGTGAATTTCTGCCATGAAAAAAAATTTTCACAAAAAACATTCGCCGTTCGTATTCGGCGTAAAACTGTAGGTCCCTCAATTTGTGTTATAACATCAAGACGCACACCACATATTGTAGGAGAAGTTCGGCCAAATTCGCTTAAGCGGTTATAGCGCCAATTAAGTAAGTAAGTAATATTGCAGGTAATTCGTTAATTTTTGTATATATGAAAATACTTAACACCACAACACTTCAAAATACGTAAAACAAAAGTTATTGAACCAGATGCGTACAAGGTGAAATGTGTGCTATTGTTTTGCCCAACACTGTACGTATGCTAATTGCATATTTCTTGCACGTCGCATGACACAAAGCTATTTTGACATATTGTCACAAATTATTGGCGATATTTCTCTGGAATATGGGTGCACAAAAGTAAAATAATCTAATTTCATTGATAGGTGTGGAAGTGTATGTGCATACAGACCTAATATATATTTATATACACATGTATATATACTAACAATAAAAAGCGTGAGTGAAAGCATGCCCGCTACTGTCGCTAGTCCACTTAACTTACCTTCAAATCCAAGTCACGCACCAAATGCCGCCCAAATGATGTGCCTCCGGTCTTCTGTATATGCAGGAATACCATAACATCATGTCCGTCCATATCGAACTGAAAATCATCGTTGAGAACGTCCTCATAGCTGAGTCCCGCATTCGCGATAATTACATTTTGTTGTATTGATTTTGTATTAATCGATGATGTGGACGCGAGCGCCACCGCCGATCCACCGCTGCCCGACTGATGACGCTGGTAGTGATGAACACCGAATGCATTGTTTGCCGCTCCCGCACCTGCTGCCGCTGCAGCGCCAGCATAACCTGGAGGTGGCATTATCGCCTCATTGTAGGCCAATATATCCGGCTGTAACATCATACCGCGTTTGGACAGCGCACACACCTGTAAATGGAAAGCAAGAGAAAATCAGAATGCAAATTAAACGAGATTGAAATAAATACGTTCATATGTATGTATGTAGGTATATGTAGATAAATACATATACATATATGCATTCAACGAATTGGTTAATCTGCATTTAAAATTCATATTAAATATTGTAATGAAAAAAAAATGACGAAATTACAAATTCGTTGAAGCAAATATGAACACGAGCCGACTGAAATTCAATTAAACCAATCTATGCTACTATCGGCTATTCTCATTTAAAATGTTCCCAACACTACATGCAGCATTCACATACGTGGATAAAAGAATTTTCAGTTTTTCGGTATAAAATGCGAAAACAAAATGGGTATTGGTGCATTCGCTTAATTTCGTCAGTTTATCCTTACCAATTAAGTCATAAAGCGTTTTCCTCTCACACACTTGTAATTCGCAAATTGATAGGAAGAAGTGGCAGGCAACGAATTGGCAGGCAACGAATTGGCAATAACATTAATTAACTTCTTTCATTTTCCGCTTAACGAATCGTAAAAAGGATTATTCATATTCGTATATGCAAATGTATTTATGTATGAATGTAAATGTGCACCAAAGAGTTACGGATAAGTGCAGATATTTTTTAATTAACCGGCTCAAAAAGAAACATTTTATACTGTGTCGACGGCAATGTAAAATTGATAAGCTGTCGAGCTGTCAATTTCACACCAAAATCTTTTGATTTACTAGAGTTTTCAAATACATGTGAAATTTTTAAGTTTTGGCAATTTTTACGTATAATACTTGAATAAATGCAAAACAAAGGAGCCAATATACGCCTTCCTTCAGCTAGTTAGCTATTGAAGTGTAAACTGTTAGATATGTACATATGTATAAGTATCTGCATAATTGGCGTACAAGATGGATAGGCATTTAAATCTCAAAGAGCACTCAAAACAAGAAATTAGTTTGTATAATGGAATATTTTGCTTTTTATCCTCCATACGCATGAATACACAGGAATGTAAGACAAAAAAAATGGGTACAGAAAAAGAGTAACTAGAAGTGCATGAAGGTTTCTTTTCTTTAATTTGAACTACTTACTTATAAAAATGGAGTTTAGTTTATATACATACAATAGGCCCATTTCTTTGTAACCGACTTGCAAACGAACACTAGGTAGGGTAACGAAATGCAAAGCAACAACACTAACTCGAAGAAATATCCTAATTGAGCTAACTCAGTAAAATGATATCCAACCTGAGATGTAGTGTTGTGTGGTGCAAAATCTGCGTTATTGTAAATTAGTCCAGAAAAAATTTGTTGCACAACTATTTTCCATTCTTAAATAGCACTAAGCAAATAGCATGTTTCATAAAAGATCCTTACAGGGTTGATTTTGCAACTATAAAAATTGTATCCGAGTTGGAGCGTTCTTTTGCAAGTCGGATACAAAGAAACGGGGCTAATGTATAAGAAAAGCTTTATATGTCACAGCTTAAAGCTTCGAAAGAAACGTAAAACAATTCAACAAATTTTCATCAAAATTTAAAATTTTTTAACAAAAAATATATACAAAAGAATTATCACAAAATCTCTGTTAATTTTTTATATTTCCTAGAACAGTAATAATTTTTTTCATTTAATTTTTCAAGCAGCTGACAACCCTCTGAAAAATATTTTCGAAATTAAACTTTTATAAACCTCTCGATTTACACCTGTTTTGCAATATTTAATTACTTTGACTAACGAATTTATATTCAACTTTTATTACAATTTCAAGTTATAGAACCCTTTTCAATAAATATTTGTTTCAAATAAAGCTTGCTTGAATCTCTTCTGTTGCGCCTGATGGCAAGCTTCTTCAAAAATATTTTCGAAATTAAGTCTCCTCCTTCATAAGAGATCAATATAACAGCATTTTAGATAATTTATTAATTGAATTGAATTAACCCTTTTAAACTGGAGATAACCTATATAGCAGCATTTCAGTTAACATAGTTTAAATTGGATTAACCATTTTAATTACGTGGCAACCCTCTTCAAAAGTAGTTTTATAAAAACATTTTTCACACTAGTAGTGCATGATTTATCTTTCAATTGAAACCCATGTTGCAATATTTGAGTTAGTTTAATAATTTAATTGAAGTTAACTATTTAAAAGTTAAAATTTAAACTCTCTGGCAAGACGTACCGTATTTATAAAAAAAAAAAACAAAATGGAAAAATTCAGATTTTTGATTTTACAATCAAAAGAACTCCTTGAAGTTGCGGCACGTCAGATTTTTTGGTTTAGAAAGTGCATCATGAGCGATTATTTAAAAAAAAAAGTATTAAGAATGATTTTTTGGACGATACCTTGCTATGGTGCACTAAAACAGTCAAAAGGTTAACAAGGTATTGGCTAATAGAGGTATTAGGAGGAACTGATAGAAAGCGTTAAAAGTCACTTTTGACCTAAAAAATATACAAATAGACGGTGTAATTTTTCATGACCAGTATCCGGCTGCCTGTATAACTTGCTATTTTATTATTAGGATGATTTAAAATAACTCAGTAGGTGTTTAAGATGAAATAAAATAGTGAGATTATATCATTTTGAACCGAAAATTGACTTTACTATAAAGATAATTGTATGGCATTAGAATATAATTTTGATAATTTGGCCGCTGGGGCATCCAATGCGTCCTAAGTTTCCAATGAATTCACGTTACCCCAGAAACACTAACGATATCGGTTGTCAATCGCGGAATTTAAGAAAAAACGCGCACACTAAATATTTTCTAAAATATGTTGATTGTTTAATGCGCTGTGTAAAGTTAAGTCTCGGAAATGCCAATAAAAAGACACAAACAACCAATCAAAACGCTCCATTAAATAAGAATACTAACCGTTGTACATATGTAGGTGCATAGCTCTTAAAAAAATACCCACGAAAAAATTAAAGTATTCCTTACGTCAAACAAAGTAGTATCAAAGAAATTTTGCCAATTGATGGTTTTCACTTTTTTAACGGGTATATATTTCAGTTGCAAACCTAGGTGGCCTTGTGCTCTTTTTTCTCAAACAAACTTTAGAAAACCATAGTGGAAAGCGTAGAAAATGTTTCAAGAAAGCGTGGTGATCAAAATGTATTCCTATTTTCCCGTCGTTAAATTATTCAGTTTTCTGATAACGCCCATCTCTGCTTACTAGTAGCGCGTTTTATTTTTCAAGACCTTATTGACTACTGGAATGTTTCTGAACTACCCATAACTCATCTTTGGTAAATACCAAATCACGAAGTCTAATTGGGTCACACGGCAGTTTTGAAACGGCTCAGCGCCATCGTCCACAAAGCTGACAGCATGATTTTTAATCAGAAAAAGTTGATAGTCACAATAACGGGAATCGTCAGTCAGTCAGGCAAGTCAGTTTTATGAACTTTTTCACAGACAACGTGTAGCACGACTTTCCGATAACAGCATTGCTTCATTTAATTTGTAAATGTGTGCACGTTCGTTTGCAAGATTATCGATTTGAAAATGTGTTTTTGCAAAAATTTAGCAATGCTGGTCACACGGTAGCGCGAGCAACAAGCTGCAGCAACTACCACACGAGAACGGCGCTTGTCAGATCTGACAGTTATTGAGTGACGCACAATGTCACACTTTGTAAATTCTGCGACATGAAATGTTTTGGAAACTCATTTAACAAACAAATAAACAGCGTTGTAAAATAGTTAACAGTGATGGCAAATGCCTACGCAAACTCTTAGAACATTAAAAACGTTTCAAGTGAATCTTACTTACATACCAAAATTTATTAGCCTAAAAAATTCACAAATAATACATTAACAAACAAAGAGTGGTACAATATAATGAAGATCTATGATTACATCGCGGTTTTAGGACAACCTATTGTGATGTGTCAAATAATAAAATAATATCAAGAGTACATTTCACTTGCCATTTTATGTCTGCGCCATTTCACCCGCTTTGAGTAAACGCAATGGGAGATTTGCTTTATCTTTGGTTTCAAAGCAATTTTACCTCCTGTGGGTGGCATCGTGCAGAGAACAACACACAAAACCACAATCAAAAGATAAAACATTACTTTAGTTAAAGCAAACACAATAAGCCATACAGCGAGTGGAGTAGTGGGCGGATAGTAATGAGAGCTGTACGTCTTTTGGCCTATTTGAGTTGACTGACGCAAAGCACCGAGAGTACATACATATGTATGTAGATAGATAGGACAAAAGATGTGAACTACTAAAGTGGTGAAATGGCTTATCATTTGTTTTTATTGCACTTTTATTGCAATGATAATCAGTGATGCATACAGATGATGGACATATGTACATTGATATAAGATGATACAGATTTATTTCTAGTTTATTATATTTGTGTGTTTTCATTCAAAATAAACTGTGTGTCTTTTGCGGTTTACTAAGTTCATTATTTATAATCTAATATTTATAAAAGTAAGAGCCGTTCTTCGCTCATCAGCTCACATAGCTGAAATGTATTTTGTATTAAACATAATTAGGGAGTTCACAAGCCGTGTTATTTGTCGTATTTCTTTAATTGTGTTATTGCAATACAACAGTTGTAAACTTGTTGTTTTTGTTTCACATGTAAAATTGTCTTATTTCAATACAACTCTGAAAGGTATGTTTAGTGTTTTATTTGTGTGTGTTATTCGATCAGCTGTTTCTGTTAATCGTCACTTTTTTTTTATTATTTTTGCGAAAGCGACCAGTGAAACAATTGAAGGAGATATATTAAAAAAAAAAGAATGGAAATACATCTTAATGACGAAGTAAGTGATTTTGAATTAAAAACAAACACATCTGGCTTATTAAACAACCTTTTGATTTTAGGGCAAAGCCAAACGCGTCCGCTGCAATCCAATCCGGAGATGGACAGTGGCAGAAGAGAAGTCACGAGGATGTCCTGTTCGTATTTTCTACAAACAGCAGCTATTAATTTATTTTTTTTCGGTCCTCTTAGGCATTTTAATGTTTATACTTTAATTTCGTTTTGTTTTCTCTTCTTCTACTCAGCTGATTAATTGCTTGAATACGACATACAATAGTTAACGAAATAGCACAGTGCGTTCACACGTTCCACTGTTATTTCAATAACGGACTAAATATATACGACATATAACACGGCTTGTGAACTCCCTAAATGTGTAGCGAAATATATTGCGAATAGTCAAGGCAAGGCGTAAATTGAATTACTGTAATTAATTTTTTTTTTTCAAATTCATTTGTTCTCAGCACATTTAAACAATTTTCATTATGGACAAACCGAAATCAAGCAAAATGCTGGCGGCTGCTTTAATTTGAAATTCAAATATGTTAGAGCAGTGTTGCCAGTGAAAAAGTGTAAATGAAATAAGAGTTTCAAGTCTTAAAATTGATAAGACAATAAGAAACTAATTTAGTTTAGCTTTTGAAAAACAACAAACGCGCACCTAATTCTTTACCATCAGGAGCTCAACTCGAAAATTATGATTGCGAATTTTAAATAACTATACCCAGGTGGACTTATGAGATAGAAGTCGAAATTTGTTTGTGAATGCAAAAGATAATTCAGTTGAATCATTGGCAATCTCATTGTACTTGTCTTAATTTAATATCAAAGTGTATTCAGAAGTTAATTTTTGATAATTTTTTCGATCATTTCGTTTCTCCTTATTTAATTTTAATTATTTTCCGTAAAAATATCGCTAGTTGTATTACATAACCCATGTAAGTCAAAGTTTCAAACTTTCTAGAAAATTTATAAAATTTAAAAAAATGTAAGCAAAATTGTAATAAAAATGTCTACCTTTTTAATACGAATTTTTAGCAATTTTTCAAAGATGCAGTATTGTGACACATTTCATTTTGCTATTTCTTTCCAACTGATATCTGTATATATATTGTACATATTTATATATTTATATATATTGTACATATATTATATGGACATTAAAAAAAATATTAAAAATCAACGCCAACTCACTTGAAACTTGAACTTTATTTAGAGAAAAACTAAATGGACTACAAACAGAACTACGTATTCGAAAATTTTCTAAAAATTGGGACTAAAAAGTTGTAAATTTTTTTTAATTGTTTCAAATTTTTATACATTTTATAGCAATTTTGATGTACACGGTCTAGAACTAAGAAAAAAGCTTGTCAATACATTTTGCTATTATTTTTGCGAACAGAAATGTATTATGCATCATAGTATTTTGTATTGTCTTGTAATTAAGCTAAATTTGTTGATATTTTATTTATGAGTTTTGTTGAGGAAGGTCATTTTCCATAAAGCGTGCGCCCGTGTTATTCGATTTTAAAAGTATAAAAAGTTACTATTACAAACTACATATACTTTAGAAAAGTTTTTAGATAATTACTGGGTTTTTAAATGAAAACCTAATTTAAGCCAAAAGGCCATGACCTTTCATAGCTGAATGTAATATTTCATTAGTATGGTTACGAATGTGGCCTAATCCAATTGTACTTATATATTGTATCGGAACACTGAAATTTTAAGCTTAACAAAAGAAAAATAAGCTAAGTTGGAATACATTATTCGTTTTTATACCCACATAGTAAGTGTGTACAGATACAATGTTCAGCGAAAAATACGGTACTCGTACATAATTATTTTGAAGAATAAACTTTACCTCGGCATTTGCAGTATTGGGAGTTGATGCTGTTGTTATATTAATTGCATTTACTTATTTCCTTACATACCTAGTTTACTTATCTACTGTATCTTTTAATTTTATAATTTTTTCTTGTTTGACTTTATTATTGAAGAAAGTGGCATTATCATTGTTCTCATCAATTAACATTCAATTTCATTAACTTATTTCAATTCTATAATTTGTATTTATTTTATTATTAGTCAAGAATGTAAGGATTTAAAAAAATAAGTAACAAAATACAACAACAAAAAACAAAGCACCATGGGTTTAAACTCGGCGTTTTCGGTGAAATTTTAAGAACTTTCTGAATGAATAATTTGTATACCCGAGCGCTCTTTGTCACCACTTGTTTGTCGTATACACCTCGAATATGTACTATTTACTATACTTTTACCACAATACTCAGAATGCAAAGAGCCGTCTATTAATCTATCCACCCGTGCACACTATAACTGTATTTTTCAAAATTCTTAAAAAGTCTGATATTTTATTAATTATTTGAATTCAGTTTGCAATTTGGAATACCACAAAATGAAAACGTGGAAAAGAGTTACATTTGAAATCGATATAAAAGGAAATATGTAAAATTTTACCCTTTTACACTAACTTATTTGTGTTATCATGATAATTATTATAATAATATATCTAAATATATACAATCTTATGTATGTAAATACTAGCAACAGTCGGTTCTACGATACCGGAACGACTCGGATTTATATAACGCCAAGGACTGTCACTTCAGCAGCATTCCCCAAAATTTTATGTAGAATGTTTTATGCTGTTACAAAAACAACAACAAAATCAAAACCACACGCATTTAATATTTGTGATTTAATGTCCTTGGGTTTTCCTTCGTCGTTCTATTTGTAGTATCGTTTTTTTTACTTTATTACGCACTTAAATGCTCGCCGATACAGCTACACACCAACACAAAGCAGCCGAAACAGTAGGCAACATTTGGCGAAGCAACCACAACAAACATAAATATTAATTTAATTGCCAAAGTTTTATTATTTCAGACAGAGAGTTATGAACACTCATCACAACTGATATTCACCACTTACATTTGGTCATTTCGGTGTCTCTGCTTCAATTTTGGTTAAGTTTTGTTTCAACAACACGCAGCATTTTATAGTCAGTAATGTGATAAGGTATTATCAGAGAACGTATATTAGACAGAGAAGCATTAAGTTAGGATGCCGGTGTGAATTGTCAAAATGCATCAATAATTCTCGTCCAGGTCACCACTCTAATGGCCGACAGGGGAAATCGTGAGAGTGGCGAGTTAACAGAGCTGAGCGAAGGCAAAATTTGTTTAACAGACTATGATTTCTGATAAATTTTAATTGTTTTGGCTCGAATTTTAGATTTTGCCAATATATTAACGAATTGATATAAACGTCTGAATATTTAATTAGACGTGAAATTTGGCTTTGCTTAAATATGTGCATGATAAGAGTGAGCCTATTTTGGTTATATGCATGCATTATATAGATATGTTTTATAAGCCTAATAATCGTTATCATACTAAGTATACATACATATGTAAATACATATGTATATGTATAATATGAAGTACATACATATATAAATATCCAAATATACGTACATATGTATGTATGTATATATATATTTACATGTTCATGCACATGTATGTACGTACATACATATGTACTAAAAAATGTCAACAAGTGCACATGCATTCATATGTATTATATCTATCATCATCATATATTTATTTATTGTTATGTAGATATGTATATGCAGCATTTGTTTCATCCCTCCGCCAGCGTGTCTGTTTTCAACCGCAGCGCAACTGCAGTACAGCAACAAAAAATTCATTCATAAACGCACGCGCTTATTATTGAAAGCAAATTTCCGTTCATTCATAAATGCGAACATTTCATCTCCCCACAAACACATGCGCCCCTCATCCATCACACTTTTCGCGACGAAGACAAAAATCTAAAAATCATAAATTGAAGATTTTTGTAATTTTGGTCCAAATGCTCACAGCTTCAAATGGGAATATAGATATTATTTTGGCCCGCTTGTGCCCGTAAAATATTTCATGAAGAAATTCATCTATTATTAATCTAATATGTTTGCTTAGGGGTCGTGCACATATTACGTAATGCGATAGGGGGGTGGCGGGGGTTTGCGATTTGTGACGAAGTGTGACATGTGATTTCCCTTTGCCTAATATATAACATATTAACAATTAACATTGTATTTAATTTTACGATTAATAAAAACAATTTTTCTGAAAGTGTGACATGGTGGGGGGTCTGAAATGATCAAAAATTGCGTTACGTAATATATGCCCGACCCCTTATCATTATAAACGTGTTTTGCACGAAATCCTGTTATATATGTCATTTAAAGCCCTAATTATTCGAAATCGGCGCAACCAAACGCCTTACCGCTACGCCTACTTGCATACATATGTACATTACATATATGAATGTCAATATGTAGTCTAAATATTGGTCGCATTTATGTCAGGGCTTACGTGTTATCTCAAATGTAGCACAAGTAGCAGAATAATATATTTAGGAGTCGAAAATCTACTACCTTTTAACATATTTTTCTACAATTGTCTAATTAAACGCAAACATTGCTATAATTAATTGTATTTTGTGAGACCTTTAATTAATTATACTACTTTTGCTTCTTCCTGAACCAACAATCTGGGTCAATGACCTATACAAAAGATTTTCAACCCGAAATTGCAAATAAACCGTACCATTTTTATTCTAAGAGGGTATAAAGGACCAGAATTTTCGTTGTAAATTGAATTCTGTGGTGTATAACTTAACGCCATCTTATGTATGTATCTATATGTAAGTATTTTCTTTCAGATCTTCCTCTATTCGATCTAGTAAATCATATTTGTATCATACTCCACTTTTTTCTTGTGCCTATCTCAAATACAAATTAGTTCAACTAAACCCTGATTAATGATGGCGGCTTTGCGACGCAGCTTTTTCGTGTGAATTGCGGGCAGAAGCAACTATTTCTGTGGAGTTTTGACAAAACAGCTTATTTGGCTTTCGAGTTCTTATTTTCAAATCAATAAATTTCTATCTTTGACGTACAAATTTAATATTTAAATTAATCTTTCACCACGATAGCCTGTTGAACTATTGCTTTGTTTAACTATTTGTATAAATATTTCATTAGAACATTGTTATTTTTGACATGGTAAAAATTGAAGTCCAACTGGAGATAGGACATTTTGTCAAACTTTGCGCGCAGACTTAGAGTTCGGTTGAATGTGCGCGCATGTGAACAAACATATGTACTTACATAGATAATTATTTCTATTCTATTTAAATATCTACACATATGCTTATACGCGCCCTTTTGCATGGAAGTAATTCGATTAAATATGTATGCATTGATAAATAAATGCATGCATGTGCATACATATGATAAACAATAAATGCAATTTCTTGAGTGTTTTTGGAAGATTTTGTTTAACTACTTAATATATTTATTGAAAGTTATATATGGAAAATATTAGTAGAATAAAATAAAACTCTAAAATTGAAATTATAGAAGAATACATATTTTTAATATTTTTTTTTAAATGTTGGAAATAGAATTGCGAAAATTCCTTATCAAAACAATAGGAAAATTTTCGCCAAAAAACATCTGTAACCACACAATGTAGCTGATAACAGAGAACGTACATTAATTTTCTCTAAAATTGTTGTTTTCGCTCAACCGATGTTAAATTTTGCCCCTTGTAGGTGAAAAATTATTGAGTGGTGAGCTGGACGAAAAATAGACCTTTTCCCAAAAACGCGGAACGACAACAGGAATGAAGTGGGATGCTACTTCTCTGTAAATATACGTTCTCTGGTATTATGTATGTGGCACCCTGTTGTAATCTATTGCAAACCCGTTTCTACATATTTGCTTAAAGTCCATCTTTCTTCTCATCTTTTTCGCTCTCTTTTATATTCGCCATAAAACGATTCGGACGTACTTAAAATTGTAATTTGATTTCAAAATCATAAAGTAGTTTTAATAAATATAAATTAACTTTAATATTTCGGTTCGTCATTTAATTGGAACTTGTAAAGTAAGGCGTACTACTTTTGGATCAATTCTAACCTGCTACCAAAAACTGGTGACCCCGACGTGATCTGTTGCCGACGTTGAGAACGGTTCTTCGTTTAATTGCACAATCACTTTGTTAATCACGCCACCATTTTCTCTTCATCGGCAAACACGCGTTTTAAGAGTTTGAGGTTAGAGAATCATGACGAATCCAAATAAGGACAGCGGCGTTTCAGAAACGCATCCACTAAGTGCACCTCCCGCTGCAGGCACAGTTGACGTAGTTTATGCCAGATTACCCATACCGCCCATGAGCAACACCAATATAGAAGCGTGGTTCACAACTATGGACTTCTGGTTCACCGCTTCCGGAATAACAACTGACAAACAAAAAACAGCCACTGTCTTGGCTGCACTAGATCTCCCAATGTCATCGCTCCACTCACCGACATTATTGCTTCACTACCGCAGGTCGATCGTTTCAATTATGTAAAGGGCAAAATTATAGAGCACTTTGCAGACAGTGAGCAAAGGCGACTCAATCGACTTTTATCTGAATTACCATTAGGAGACAAGAAGCCCTCGGAATTGTACTATGAGATGAGGCGTGTAGCGGGCAGCACACTAGGAGAAGCTGCGTTAAAAGGTTTATGGACAAAGCGCCTACCGGAATTTGCACAACCTGTGGTAGCTGCGTCATCCGGCACGGCCACAGAATTTACGAAAATTGCTGACTCAATCGTAGACGCCATAGCACCAGGCCAAATTAACAAAATCAAAGCAGAGCAACCTAACGAAATCGCAGAGCTACGTACAGCTGTTATGGAACTAAATAAGAGATTCGAAAAGTTTACCGTTCGCTCACGCTCGCGTAATCGTGGAACGCCCAATTCTCGTCGCCACGCCCGCAGCCGCAACCACTCTTGTGGCGCTAGTGGATCTAACCCGTCTTGCGGCGAATGCTGGTATCATCAAAGGTACCGTCGCAACGCCCGAAAATGCAGAAGCCCTTGTAATCGAAAGGCAGTGACTCCGTCCGGCAAACCAACAACAGATTGACTATCTACTCTCGCCTCGGATAATACCATCACTTCAACAGAAGCCCCAAAAATATATACATAGACTGCAAGTGCAAGACAAAAAATCGAAGCGAAATTTCCTTATTGACATGAGGTTCGACCAACAGCAACAACACTGTATGCAGCCAACGGATCGCCTATTCAAGTAATCGGGGAGAAACGTATAAATTTAGACCTTGGACTTCGCCGCAAGTTCGAATGGTCTTTCGTAATTGCCGACGTGACAACACCAATAATTGGCGCCGATTTTATCCGCCACTACGACCTTCTCATCGATTTGGGTAGGAACCGAGTCATCGACAACATAACACAACTCCGCGCTCCACTCTCCGCGTACACAGCGCACGAAGCGATCGAAATAAAAACGTTTGGTTCACGCGATCCCTTTGCGTGCTTATTAACGGAATTTGCAGACATCACCAAATCATCAACGCAGAAATCGACGTCGAAGTGTACAACTACGCATCAAATAAAAACGACCGGCCAACCCGTATCTTGCCGACCTCGACGATTATCACCTGACAAATTAGAAGCTGCACGAAATGAGTTTGAATTTCATATGAAGGCAGGTATCTGCCAGCTATCCAGCAGTAATTGGGCAAGTCCATTACATCTAGTGAAGAAGAACAATGGAACGTGGAGACCATGCGGCGACTATCGTGCCCTCAATGCACAGACGCTGCCCGACAGATACCCGCTTCCATACTTAACAGATTTCACTGATGTTTTCTCAAAGATCGATCTCCAACGAGCGTTTCATCAGGTTCCCATCCACAAAGACGACATCGCAAAAACGGCAATAACAACTCCTTTCGGCCTATATGAATTCACTTTCATGACGTTCGGCCTCTGCAACGCCGCCCAAACTTTTCAAAGGCTAATCGACGAAGCTTTACGTGGACTAAACTTTGTGTTCCCTTACATCGATGACATTTGCATTGCATCAAAGTCAATGGAAGAGCATCGTCGTGATGTAAGAACAGTTTTTCAACGCTTGCGCGATTTTAATCTAGCAATTAACACTTCGAAATGTGAGTTTGAAAAAACGGAACTGAAGTACCTAGGCCATCTGGTCGACGCTCGGGGAATACATCCATTGCCTGAAAAAATTTCTGCAATTCGCGACTTTGCTAAGCCTTCAATAGCAAAAGAGTTGGAACGTTTCTTAGCAATGGTAAATTTTTACCGGAAATTTTTGCCAAACGCAATGTCGTACCAAACGTGCCTACATAAACTCATCGTGGGTAACAAAAGGAACGACATCACACCAATAGCATGGAATGCCGAAGCCAAGCTGCATTTGAGCGCTGCAAAGAAGAATTATCAAAAGCAACGCTACTAGCACATCCCGATCCCAGCGCAGAACTAGCTTTATTCGTTGACGCCTCAGATACGGCTGTTGGCGCCGCACTTCACCAAAATGTTGATGGGGGTTTGCAACCGCTCGGATTCTACTCGAAGAAATTAAGCAACGCGCAACGAGCATACAGCACCTACGACCGTGAGTTGACCGCTTTATACCAAGGCGTTTCCCACTTTCGCCATATGGTCGAGGGACGTAAATTCTACATCGTAACTGACCATCGACCACTTATATACGCTTTTCAACAGAAGCCGGAAAAAGCTTCACCCCGTCGCCTTCGTCAGCTGGATTTCGTAGGACAGTTTTCCACGGAGATTCGTTATACTCTCGGAAAAGAAAACGTCACCGCAGACCTACTATCACGCATCCAATCTCTCGACGAAATGGTTGACTACAGTAACATCGCTATGGCACAGAAAAATGATACACATCTGCAAAATTTTCTTTGCAAATCAGGTACCCTTAAAAACTCACTAAATTTAAAACTATTTCCTATTCCCAACAGTACTGAGCAGCTGGTATGTGATACTTCAACAAAAATCGTTCGACAGTATATTCCAGAAGAATTTCGCAAAACGTTTCTGCAAAAAGTGCACAGCCTATCACATCCAGGTGTACGTGCAACGGTCAAATTAATGACACAAAAATTTGTTTGCCCAAGCATTAGAAAAGACACTGCAACATTTGTTCGTAATTGCTTAGATTGTCAAAGCGCTAAAATTCACCGTCACACCAAATCACAACCTGCAAAGTACGAGCCACCAAAAGAACGTTTTTGCCACGTCAACATTGATATCCTTGGCCCGTTTCCACTGTGTGAAGGACAACGATACTGTTTAACCATGATCGACAGATACACTCGCTGGCCAGAGGCAGCGCCAATACCGGGCATGTCTGCGGAATCCGTCGCGAGAGCACTACTTTCACATTGGATAGCTCGATTCGGAGTCCCAGAGCGAATAACGTCAGACCGAGGAAGACAATTCGACTCAGCTGTTTTCACCGAATTAATGGCCGTTTTCGGAACAAACCACTTGCGAACCACACCGCACCATCCGCAATCAAACGGCATAGTTGAGAGATGGCACAGGAGCTTCAAGACAGCGATTTTATGTCACGATCCCAACAAGTGGGTACACCATCTGCCTTTAATTCTTCTTGGTCTTCGTGTTGCATTCAAACCGGACATTAATGCTTGTGCGGCCTCACTCGTGTATGGAACAACATTACGCATCCCTGGTGAATTTCTACAAGAAACAAAAATCACAAAAGTCACAACCGAAACGGTAGCACAATTCCAATCAGCAATGCTAAAGCTGCGGCCAACGCAAACAACGCATCACACAACTTCGAAAGTATTTGTATCACCGTCTCTGCATTTAGCCACACATGTGTTCTTGCGTAACGATTCGATCCGCCCATCACTTACTCGACCGTACGACGGACCATTCCAAGTACTTAAACGATCGCCTAAACACTTCAAAATATTAGTACGCGGTCGAGAAACCAATGTCAACATAGATCGGCTCAAACCAGCCTTCATAACAAACGACGAAAGCAGTGAGATTATCGACCCTACGCAAAATCACGAAGAGATACAAACAAGGCAAATTGCAGATCAACATGAACCAACTTGTGTTGCCAACAAGGAGTTCAGCGAAATAATCATGTATCCACAAGTTGAAGAAGAAGTTCCAACAACGACAGCAAGTAAATCCACTCGCAGTGGTAGACGAATAAACATTCCACTTCGCTACAGATAACTGCATCTAGAGGGGGAGTACTGTGGCACCCTGTTGTAATCTATTGCAAACCCGTTTCTACATATTTGCTTAAAGTCCATCTTTCTTCTCATCTTTTTCGCTCTCTTTTATAATCGCCATAAAACGATTCGGACGTACTTAAAATTGTAATTTGATTTCAAAATCATAAAGTAGTTTTAATAAATATAAATTAACTTTAATATTTCGGTTCGTCATTTAATTGGAACTTGTAAGGTAAGACGTACTAGTTTTGGAGCAATTCTAACCTGCTACCAAATGTATTTTGCTACTTTTAAGTTAAACATATTTTGCTAGTAATGTATAGCACAATTCAATGTTTGACTGAAGACGACAATAAAAAGAAACTGAAAAACGAAATATAAATATTTAGCTGACTTACTTTTTAATTCAACGCGGAAAAGACAATATTTGCATAACAAAACAAAAAAAAAACATTAAAGTAAGTGCATATTGTGAGATAAAAGAGAAAGACATCTTCACCTGATTAAATATTTACAAAGCAACATTTAGCTGTCATTTGTGTTATATTTCTTGTTGAGGTTTTCTTAAGAATACGATGGTTTTGATATATTATGTGCGTTGTGCTTGAGTGGTTCGGGTACAGTTCTTGAGATTAAAATGAAAATCAACATTTTAGTATCAAAGCATTTTAAATCAATTTAAATCTTTCTACCTGTTCTCTGGGAAACCTTTATTTTATCTTTTCGCAACCCTTCTAGTCTTTAGAAGTTTGGCAGTCATGAAGACCCAAAACGATTTGATCAGCCGCCGTTCTGTGCTCTTTTCCTACATAATACACTTTATTTGTGCAGTGCCAAGCTAAGACAATTATCAAGAGCAGGCAGAAATTGGACTCGATCTCTTTTAAGCTTTCGTTTTACAAAGTTTTTTTTGATTAATTACACCAATGCCTTCAAAAGTGCATATCTTAAGCCGGCGAGGACAAAGTGCTTTGCGATAAGGATATTTTAAAGATAATTATTGAGTGTTTGGGTTCGATACTTGCCCTTTTCTTAGTATGAATTTGTCACACAGTTTTCGTAACATAAATATTTTACTCATTGGCAAATTTTTAGTTGCGTTTATTTTATCTGAAATGTTAATTTTTTACCGACAGAACTCTACCTTTGGTCTTTCTATTTGATTTTGATATTCTAAATTTTTAGCGAAGTCGTTATCGGAAAAAATCCAAGCACATTTTTGGGTGTCATAGAGCTAATTCTTGCAATGGTGGGACAGTTGCACACAAGATGTTCGTGTGATTTATCTTCTTCAATATAGATGTTTGTCAAGATAAATGACCAGTTCAATGAAATCAAATACCAACCTAGTCACCCGTAGCACTTCTAGGGCTCCCAAACACTGGTGAGAGAAATATTCACTCAGTTTCTGACAGTGGCATCGATGACCGAAAGTGGTGTGCCATGCCTGGCTACGAACCGTTACCTGATCAGATAGCTCTCTAGATAAATAGTCAGATGTTTTATTATCATGTGTTGAAAGAGAACCCAATGCCTTGAGTGCAAACTTTAATATTTCCACCTATTTTCCACCACAATCGAAGGCTTTGGGGATCGCAAACACTTCGGCATGGAATACCGAATCATTCCAATTATCTACGAAATAAACTTCAGATCCTGCTCCAGTGTCAGTTTTGAAGCCATCAGTAATAATTCGGCAGGTTGTAAGACCAGAATTGCCAACACACAGGATTTAGCCAACACTCAACAAACACTCCTTCCTCAACATAATAGAAGCCCCTCAGCAAAGGCAATAGTGGAGTACTATCGTCGTTTATTGAAAAGATACCACTAGAGAGTTTTCTTACAAGGATCACTATCGCGCCAACATATAAACGAAAGTATATCCTGTGGATATCCCTTGTTGACATACCCTACCTTTTGTCACAAACGTCTTTGCACTGTCAAATACCCACCAAGGCCTTAGAGGACTACGTGAGACTTCGATGGCTTTTTGACATGCGGAATTACTTTGCTTCAAAATACGCAAAATAATAGTTATTTGGTATATACATAGATTTCTTATTTCACCGAGAATCAAATTTTAAAATGATTTTGTTTTGCGAATTTTATACCAAATTTAAAAAATAACAGTTATTTTTAATTTTTATTTTATAAACTTAAAATAGCAATTATTTTTTTTATTTTTATATTAAAAATCATAAATACAGTAATTTTTTAATTTATATTTTATAAATCAAAAATAGTAGTTTTTTTTTTTATTTTATAAATCAAAAAAACTACAAGACTTTTATTTATAAAAGTCGTCAATTTAAATCATTCGGTGACTTATCTTTTTTAAGTCATGCTTATAAAAGTAATTTTAATTTTTCGCAGAAAATATTTATTATTCTTATTATTAAGATTAAATTGAAGTATAAAAAATAAAAGACAGTGACTTTTATAAATAAAAGCTCTCAATAACTGTTATTTTTTATTTATAAAAAAAAAATTTAAAAAAATAAAATAATTGTTATCTATGATTTATATGTAAAATAAAAATGGAAACTAATTATCACACTTGATTTATAAAATAAAAATCAAGGAAAAATGTTATTTATTATTTTTTAAATAAAAATCAAAAATAACTGTTATTAAATGAGTAATTAAAAAAAGTTACAAAATAATCGTTAATGAGCGATTTTTACAATAAAAATTGTAACTGTTACGGTCCCTGCTTTAAGTGAAAACGAGCGAAGAACGAAAAGTTAATGTTTGTTGGTTTGTTGATTATTCGAATATTTGCAGTACATAACTTTGTTTGTAGTGCATGTTATTAATATACTTTCAAAGCTATCGATCAGTGCTCTACAGTTTAAAAATTACAAATATTGTTATAACAAATTGTTAAGCCTTACATTAAACATTGATTTTGAATTTTCAATCTCGTTATTCAATTTTGTGAAAATAACAACCCAAACGAGTTAATTTTAGGGATGCAAGCAATTTCCAGTTGTGTTTTTCAAAGAAAGTCTCGGCTAAAAGCTTGAAATATTTGCAGGCTCTTCAAAGATACGTGCACTTAGTTTTGAATATTCAGATTTTATTTATGGATAGTAAAAAAGACTACAAGTTGGGTTACCTTATCCAAAATTCTAGTTTCATCAATATGTGAGGGTTACAATAATTCAGTGCACATAATCTTGGATTTTTCGAATAATCGAAGAGCTGTTATTCGATCGTTAGAATATTTGACAATAAAATCCCATTGACTTCATCGAACATTTTTCTATTATTTAATTCTAAAAAGTTGTTAGCTCTAAACAAACACAATTACAGTTACGGACAATAAAATAGAATCAAGTCGGTTGCTGCGAAATAATTAATGGTTCTTCCTCTCTGCTATTATATTTCCGATAACTTTTGTCTGTAATCGAATCTGTACACTATTTGTCGTCTAAAACGTCATAATGGAAAACCGTTATCGTTTTACTGTTACTTTTGCGCTTAAAAATTGCAACGGTGGGCTTTTATTTTAGTGACAATATAATAGAATCAAAGAAGGAAAAAAGCAATCTCAGTTTTTTTTTGGTGTGTAAATTGCATTATAAGTGTACATTGTGTTTTATCAATTGTCGTATTTAGTGAAATTGCTTTAATTTAGAAGAAATGGGCCGCGAAAATCACTGCACGGCAGATGAACGTAAACACATACAAAATTTGCAAACAAAAATGGTTTTACGCAAAGGGAAATTACAAAACCGTGTTTAATGCTCTTTTGCCTCAAAAAGAATGCCAACTGAGAGCTCAACCGCGAAAAACGACGCCAGAGTACGACAACTTCATTGAGAGACTATCAAAGCGCGACCCTTTTAAATCCGCTGCAGTCATCTATGTAGGTAGAAATAAGCGCGAAAATATCTTCAAGAACTTTTGCCCGTCATCTTGTAGAAAGAAACCTATTCAGCAGATTGTCACGAAAAGTTCCAATGTTGATCAAATATAGCGACGAAATCGACAAACGTTTGCGAGAAGGCACAGTCCAGAAAAACTCATGGTCCAGAAAAGTCAAAAAAGTGGCGAAATATTCTATGGGCTGACAACCGAAAAATGCAGAAATGAATCCCAGGTACACAACATAAAAATTCCAGCATGGTGGAGGAAATATAATGGAATGAGATGTTTTTCGTGGTATGGAGTCGGACCGCTATTTTGGGTTCGGGAAAACATGGACCAGCACCGATATCTAAGAATATTAGAAGACGTTATGCTGCCCTATGCCTAATGGAACATGCCTTTGATTTGGCAGTTTCAACAGTTTTACTATTATTTTCGAGTTTTAGTTCTCTGATTCTATTTTCTTTTGTCAATTCTTTGAGCTACTAATATGATAAATTAATAAACGGAACTAAATACATACATACATGTTTTGGTTTGGTTAAGAGATGTTTCTAATAACTGTACATGTGTGGAGGGAATGATTGGTTCTATTATATTGTCAATTACTGTATATATATTATTAAAAAAATTAGTACACATGGAACTTTTCTACATATGAGTAGCTCCATTTTTGGTGGTGAAATTTTCTTTCTGTGCCATTAAAACGCCATTGTATACCCATAATAATTAGGCTGGCATATGATAATGAGATGCCACTATACTTTACGATAATAAAAAGCAAAAGTATTAATTCCGTTTGTGGTGCAGTGAAGCAGATCGGAGCAGCGCTATTATTTTTCGAAATAACTGTGTACAAATGTTTATCTTTTAGTACTCGTAAATAAATCGAGAATTAGTATTAAAGAGACATTTACTTATAATTATAATTATGTGCGTACAGTTATTCAAATAATAACGCATGATTTTTACATGGAAGAAAATGCCCAAAACTATAAGCAAGTAAAAAATGTTGCTTTTATTTTGCTGAGTTTCAAGCAATTCTGATTTAAATCTTAGACTCCACCTCTAAAGAAAATACGAATAGTTTTCATTACTTTTATTGCTTGAAAACGTACTTTGACATCGCTGTAAATTTTTTTTAAGAAATAAATATAAGAATATATTTTCCAGAGAACTGCAAATTGACTTAAAATTTTTGATAGAAGAAAATTTATATTTCATTATTTGAGCGAATTTTTCTATGCCTTTTTTGATTTTGCTTAAGAGCTGAATACTAGTCGTAAAAGTTGGCATATTTGATGACAATTTTTGAAATTTCCAAAATTTTTGTATCAAGTGTCGAACTTTGATTTGTATTATTTATGTTATAAAATGAAACATATTTTTATTAAAATAAAATTAAGGTAACAAATTTTTCATGCCCAGAATTGTGAATATTAAAAAACACATTGCAATTATGTGAGTAACTGTGTATGTTCATTGCCATAATTTCCATAATAATGACAACAAGTTTGTGCTCCTAACAATCCACTTTTAAACAATAGATTATTTTCATTCAACAATGAATTATTTGTCATTCAAATCAAGCTGATGTATAAATAACGAAGACAAGTACGCGTTTATAATGGATATTAAAATATTGACAAAACAAATATATAATAACTAATTAGAATAACAATACTTGCACAGTGATTTTTTTTTGTGGGTGTATCTTATTGTTGGTCTATAAATGCTAAGCCTTACCGTATGTCGACGTCTACCGGCACTTAATCAGAAAGAGTTATATAGCTGAAGTTCAAAAAAAAAAACTTGTATTATTTGACGTTTCATGCGTTAACTGATATTTAAATCGCCGCATTGCACCGTAACACACTCGATATAGCGACCACTATCGTAAACTTGCGATATTGTAAAAAAAATAAAAGCACAAAATCTCAAAATTAAAGCATAAATATGAATACAAATTTGAATGCGACTTGATGTGCGCAACAACCTCTATATACAACATAAACAATCATAACGATAGCAATAATTTTATGAAAACAATGGCGGCAACTATATCGATCAAATTATCAATACCGATAGCGATAACAATGTCGACAACTATGCAGAATGAAAGACCTGATAGTAATGGCAACGAACACACAATGCTGGATTAATCCTTCGCAGAGGACGCTGCATTTCCTCATGCCTTTGTTTCATTTTCGTTAACTTACCAATTGATGATAACGAACATAAATGGTTTACAAATAGAAAAAAGTAAGAAACATTACTCATTCGAACGCAAAGCAATCTTTGCACATATTGGATATGTGGGTTTTACACAAATTTTTTTGACAGAACTCACATTAAGACTTAACTTTTAAGTTTTTTAAAAGAGGGCAAACAGAACACCTCACCCGTTTTCACTAACATCCCCATCATCTGAGTTTGGCAATTCCCGTAGCATTCTCGGATCCTTTCTTGTCCCCGTTCTCAACTACTACTAGCCATCTATTTAAATCAAATTAAGCTTAATTTATCTAAAAAATTTGTAATTAGGAATGCAAATATTTTAAAATAATTGTTCACAAAAACATTAAAAGTTGGTCAA
This sequence comes from Anomoia purmunda, assembly GCA_951828415.1. NCBI lineage: Eukaryota > Metazoa > Arthropoda > Insecta > Diptera > Tephritidae > Anomoia > Anomoia purmunda. The sequence goes on from OX639993.1 coordinate 57,188,808, forward strand.
GCTTTTCCAAATTATTTTTTATACGCGTTTACTCGGACGCCCCAACCAAATTTGCAACGATTCGTTTCAGCTCAATGGCACTAGTGAAAATAATCAATGTGCCTTTTTATGTATTTGTGTATGTTCATAAATTGGTCATTTATATAAAATTAGCTACCAAATGTTATCTTTGGAATGAAATATAACTCTTCAGACAAATTTTTCGAAGAAGTGGTTCCAAACGGTCAAATTTTAATTATAGAGAATGGAAACTTCTTTTAGATTATATAGTATATAAACACACCTCTATAAGTGTTACTTGTTCCGTATCAATGAATTCGATAGGTATGCACCAGAGAGCTGCTTTGAGTATGGTCCAGTCTGTTTAATCACCCTCGCCAAAAATCGAGCACAAGCGAATGCCACACTCGACACCCGCAGCTAACCCATAATTTGTGCAACTAAGACTGGGTTCAGACGGGGAAACTTTTGTTGCTTATTATCGGCGATTTCCCTTTTGGTGTTGCTCGTCACGTTCACACAGAGCAACTCTGTTCAGGCAATTTTCTGGCATTTCATTTTATATCATTTTCGCAAATTTCTGTACGCTTCGCTTAAGCGGCATTTACACATTCTGATAAATTTTGTGATTATATGTAAGTAAAAGGTGAGTTGAAAAATGAAGTTTTAACATAATTTACGTAAATATGTATAGTATATGCATACACAAGTGTATATTTAATCGCAAAAAAATAAGAACAAAATTTCATTTCCCAACTTACCGTATGTATTCACTTAAAACTCAACAAAACTGCAACCACTGAAAGAATTTATAAATGAAAAGGAATGTCAAATTTCTTAGCTTCCGACTGAGACGAATAAGAACACAAAGCGTATTGCCCGAGCACGAGCAACTCGGTGCCCTTCCCCTTTCCCCGTCCCTCTCTCTCCTACAAGTAACGAGTTGCCGCAACAAAAGTTTCCCTGTCTGAACACTGTCTAACGAAAAATACTTCTGCTCGTTTAAAGAGATTGATGCAAAACGGATTTTGTTAGATACTCGAGTATACACGAAAATTATGTATCCGTTGCAGCTCCCTGGTATGCACCATATTTGAGGGTTTAAAGTTATTTAATTTACTTGAATGTGTAAAATTTGTTTTTATCGTCGGTTTTAGCTACCAACGAAAATATTTACCGCCATCACTCGTAGCCAGCGTAAATAAAATAATTTTTCTTCTGGGTCAATATGAATTAAGTAATAGATTTATCTGAAGAAGGTGTATTCAAGGTACCCGAAACATTATTTGAGGTCCTCTCAAAATTCCATTGACATCAACTATTAGCCCAGCCTAGTGTGCATATGCATATATGTATATACGCTCATATATTTGTATGTATGTATGTATATGTAAACCAAAGCTTTCAGTACGTTGTGTTACCAATAACCCGTAATCGAGTGATTTATATGCGCATATTATAAATGATGCACAAAAATTGAAATCAACATTTGCTTTACGAAACAACACAAACAAAGAATAGGCAAAGCAAACGAAAAAGTATTGAAATAAGAAGATAAAAATGTAATTCAAAAACTCTTATTGAGTTTTGTTTTTTTAATACATATTTGTTTGAATGTACCCTGCCGGAATATGAAGTAGGTTTCCATTTAAGACAAAGCGAAAATCAAACAGAAATTATGGATATTAGACTATTTTCCTCTCACTTCTTTAAAAATGGTTGAGGAGAACTTTTTTATCTCGAAAGAATATGGAAATACTCCTTGTTCGCATCGATTAGGGTCATTCCTCTTTTATGTCTCTCTCCTCTGTAGACTCTCTGCTGTCAGCAAGAGGTAATATTTACTTCCGATATGCTATCAATATTCCAAGACATCCTTAAGCGAATCAAGGCGGAATGCTGGTATATACTTTCTACAGGGTACATACATATGTACACACAAATGTACGTTAAGGAAAACGCAACCAGTATTTTATTGTACACTGAACTTCTCTTTTTATTTATTATTTATTCCCACACTTCTGGCGCCAAAACCATTATTTTTTGTGTTTTTTTTTAGAGTGTGTGTCAATAAAAGAAAAAAAAGTTGCGCAGCTTAGCAGAAATAATTAGATTTGTATGCAAATTAAGTTGTTTTTATGAATATATAAATCTACTTTATGAATTTATGCGTTTAGAATGAAACATTACTTGTTTCGAAGGTTAGCATTGACTGCCCATTGAAGGTGTAAAATTTGGCAGTCGATTTGATTAAAAAATTAAATTTGCATTTATAGTATACACATGTGCATAGGTAAAATACGTATTTATCATAACAAGCTTTAAAAACCAATACAAATTTTAGAAAGACATGCAAACATACATACATACGTAATAGAAATTCGAAGTTATTTTATATTCGTTGCCTTAAAATTTACGACTTTAAAATAGCATTCAATTCATATATGTACATATGTATGTACATATATAGTATGTACACATATTATGTGTATGAGGTAGAGTAATATATATATATTTTAGAGCTAGTATTCAATTAATAGCCACAAATCATGCCTTTTTAAAAAATTTAATCCACAGATGGCAGTGTTCAACATTCCCAATCGTAGTGGTTTGCGCAATTCGGATACGCTACTACAGTTCGGAAATAAAAGTGCGGATGTTTTGTTATTCAGTATTTAAAATTAGATACTAACTTTAAAAGGAACACAGATTCATGTACGTGGTTCAAAAAGCAATCATCGTTCGCATTCGTATTTGTGAAAGGCGTTGGTTTTTACTTTTATCACAGTCACAGTTGTTAAAAGATTGTCGGGCCTTTCCTTGTTACCTAAGCACTCGGGAGGAAACTCAGCATCTGCTATTTAATAATAGAAATAGTGATGTATGTAATATTTTAAGACGTATTTCTCAATTATTTTTCATTGCTGTCTAGTCGGGTGGATATTTTTATAATGCGAACAACATCTTTGCTCTTTTAATTGAGTTTTATTACCACTCCTGTTCTCCGTAGTATCACGTATGTACAGTTAATCAAGAGACGCATCCAGCGTCTCGCAAAAACGTTCAAACATTAAAAAAGTATCCCATATATTCTACTTAAGCAAAACATACAACCAAATTCATTACAACACTGTTTACCACTAATATTTATTAATTTATTTTTAATAAGTTTTTATAAAAGTATAGCTCATTGTATAACATAAATTAGATACGAAATTCACAAAAATTTATTAAATTTCAAAAAATTGGCATACGAATTTCAAACTTTTCGGGTATATAGTTTTGTAGCGAATTCAATTTCAGTATATTAATGTGCAGCGAAACTCAATATAATGTTTTTTGCCTTTTATATTTATAAATTAATGTGAACCATTTTTTGTAAAAGTATAGCTGATTCTATAATATAAACGCTACCAAATAAAAGTTTCAAACTTTTTTCGAAAAAGTATAAAATTCGACAAATTCAAAAATATGGTGATGCAAATTGTTAACTTTTTATTCCAGATTTAATTTTTTTTGTAATTTATATGTATGCAGTTTTATATACTATTCCAAGATCAGGTTTCAGGTGACTAAAAATTAGCGTTGAATACACAAATAATTTGGATCATTCGTTATATGGAGAAAATAGCCCATAATATCAACAAGAATTTTTAGTCATTTGAAACTTAAATTTTGAATGGGCTACAAACAACACACTTCAAAATAAAATAAAAAAAGTCCGGATTGAAAACTTGAAAATTTGTATGCCATTTTTTTTTTTATCTTCTTTAAACTTATATTGGAAAAGACAATTTGAGCTGCAGAATTAAACCGGTAGCATTTCTTATAAGAGTGTTCAAATGCTGTCGGTCTAAACAAGCGCGCCGTTAGTTCTGTATTTTCCATGCTGTATCAAGAAACTAAGCGGCTGGATCTGGAGGCAATCGCATCTTGGATTTCACATAAATGCTAACGGTTACAATTTAAAAAAAAAAAAGTAAAGAACTTTTTTTTTTTACCTGGAAACCAACGGAGATTCTCTCTTGCCGACAAGTGCTGCTTTGCGCTTAGAAAGTAATTGAGTAGTAAAGCCCGTAATTTTACTAATTTTACTAACCATTCTTATTACTTGAAATGTTATTTGTTAAGGTGGAAGAGTAATTCATATAGTAACAGGTGTTTTTTTTTTAGACTGATAGAACTTTCGATAGGGATAGCTGTCACTTGACAGCTGGTAAATGACATTTCGTTTTGACATTTCTGTTCAGTAAGCATTGACAAATCATCATGGAGAGAATGACGCCGCAACAACGTTTACAAATTGTTGAAATTACTTTAAAAATCAGTGTTCTGTTCGCCAAACTTGTTTGTTGTTCGCCATTGTTTTATCGAAAAATGGTTTTTAGTGATGAAGCTCATTTTGGGCTAACCGGATATGGAGTGTGAATAATCCTCATGAAACTTTCTAGACACCTTTGCTTCCTGAAAAATGCACAGGAGGCATCATCAGTCCTTATTTCTTTAAAAATGAGGCCGGAGCGAATGTTACTGTCAATGGTGATCCCTACAGATCAATGATTACCGATTATTTGTTTCCAAATTTGCATAACATCGACCTGCAAGAATTTTGGTTCCAACAAGACGGTGACATACCTCATACTGCCACTCGAACTATCGATTTGTTGAAAGAGCAATTTGGCGATAACATTATGTCAAAAAATAATACAGTGAATTGGCCTCCAAGATCATGCGTCTTAACCCCATTGGATTATTTTCTTTGGAGTTATGTAAAGTCTCTGGTTTATGCTGATGAAGCTTTGGAAGCCAACATAACTCGTGTTATTAACGAAATACGCCAACAGTTGCTCCAAAAGGTGGTTCAAAATTGGACTAATCGCTTCCGATTAACCAAAGCTAGTCGTGGCGGACATATGCCCGAAATCGTTTTTAAATATTAAATGTCATGAAAATATCTTTCAAATAAAAAAAATTTGGCATCATACTTAATTTTTAATGTGCTTTATTTCAATTTAAAATTCTATCAGTCTAAGAAAAAACACACCCTTTATAAGAAAACTATAAATCAGCACTTAAAGTTGTTCATCCTCTATTGAACACGGACGGATGTATTTGCGTATCGCATTTCTTGGTTTTAAAGCGTTTGCAATGAAATACCAGTATTGGTATTTAATCCTTTCCTAGCATAATAAGTCCACTCTGTGACCCCTTAAAGAAAGCCTGCCCTATTACCCATTACTCTTGGCCCTGCTCTGTTTGAATACATTCGTAACGTAAACAGTGGCATTTAAATATCCATCTTAAAGTTTTACGATTTCTTGTTAGTTTGTTTTTAAACAACAAACAAAACTACCTTAAAGCTGAAAACTAACAACAGGCAAATCAAGAATATTAAAGGTAAAAGGTTTTCGATATTTAAAAGTACAAAACAAAAACAAAATGAAAATAAATATTGAGAGCAGGTATGCCAATAAACTGTGAAAGCAAATAGATATGAATTTAGAAAAATGCACATGCAATTTAACTGAAAGTTTTGGGTTAGCATGGATGCATGCATGTCCGAGCATGTAGAAACAAATGTGTGGGTGCTTTGGACTAAAGCCAAACAAATAGAAAATGGTAAACGCTGACCACAAAAGGCCATAAGCACATTACTTTGATACATATTTCTGTAGAATAAATAAATAATTCAGTGCACAGTTTGGCACTTGAGCAAAACCAAAAACCGACATAGGGGAAAAGCTGGCCAACTGGCTTTAGAATGGGGTCATTTTGGGTCGTTGAACGATAGATTACTTGTAGATGGAAGAACGAAAAATAAGCCAAATTTCTAAACATAATTTACAGAAAAGAGAGCAATGAATAAATTCGTTGTGGCAAAAGGATACATAAAGACACTGTGGTTTTCAACGGTTATCGATAGATTACATAAATAACGCAAATAGCAGTTCGTGTGTAAAAGACAAAAGTTATAGAAACCTGAAGATTAGGTTCCTATTGTAAATCGACACTGAGGCAAAACATATTTAATCAAATATCGTGCGTAAACTATGTACATAGATACATGCACAGCAAATATTCACCCTAAACATTTTTAACACTTGTGAATATTGTAAATTTAATAAAAAGTATTTGTTCGTGGGGATTTCACCTTTTAACGGGCCTAGATGTTACTAAAGTTGCAAAAGAACGCTGCAACTCGGATAAAATTCCTTTTAGTTGCAAAAGCAACCCTGTTAGCCTCTTGCATGTAAGTCGCGATTTGTTTAGTGCTATTTAAGAACGGAAAATAGTTGTGCCGGCAATTTTTAGGTTTATGTAGTTATATATTTACAAATACTATGCAAATAAAAACGAATTAGGTCTTAAAGTAAAATTTCCCAAGTATTTTCTTATGGCTAATTCACAATAGCGCAGTTTTTTCACTTCCCAACACAACATCTGAGGTCCAATGTCATTTTACCGAGTTGGCTCAACTCGCATATTTTCCCGAGTTAGTGTTGTTGGTTTATACACGTTTTGTTTTCGTACATAGTCTTTTTTTGCAACTAGGTTACAAAGAAACGGGTCCAATATAATTTTAAGTAGTTCTCATTAAATTTTTATATCTTCCATACTATCCCTAGGCTAGGTTACATTAATGTGGTAGTTCCTGCAGTAGGAACTCACTTAGACATAGTAGAGGAGTCCATTGTGATACCAGCTGTTATATGAACGGTAACGTAAATCGCAAAACCTCGAATGATTAACCGGAGAAACGTTGCGTATCCCGAATGAAGTCACCCAAATCACCAATCTCAACCCCAGAAAGCTCCTCTGGAGTAATAAAGAATGACGAGCCTAGGTAATTGAACCTCAGTCTCGCAAAGGCAGGACAGCTGAGCAGAAAATGAAAAGATGAATCCACCTCATCATCCTCCATACAGCTGCGGCAGAAAGGGTCAGAGACTAAATTTAGACTAACCGCATGGATACCCACCAGAGGGTCCTTGCAATTTTGCATGCCATGACATTTTCCCAGCGCTCGCTGAGACGACAGAGAGCCCATCTGTCTAAGAGAAGTCCGTAGGCAGAAAAGGAGCCCCCACCATCCCCCTGCACGGAGTAATAACTTAAAAGGTAACCCGCCAAGTGAGCTCATCAGCCATGCAGTTCCATGCAAGGCATTGCAATGCCGCTATGGCCCGGTACCCAAATTAGTCTAATGTCGAGAGACTCTGAGGCGGCTGCGAGAGAAGTTAGGCACTCCCCGACAAGTTTTGATCTCCCCATAGACGATCCTAAGGCCTTAATAGCGGCCTGACTATCAGAATAATTTTTAGCCCGTCTAGTGGGCATTACATTGATGAGTAGCCAATCGGTTGCCTCCTTGATTGCGACCACCTCTGCCTGAAACACACTACAATAGTCCGGAAGCCTAAATTTACGACTCAGGGAGAGCTCCTCGCAGAAGCCACGGGCTGCTGCAACCTTGCCTGCAATGTCCACAGGTAACACGTTAAGCATAACATTGAGCGCGAGAGTGGGTGTGGTCTTAAGCGCCCCACTGATTCCAATGAGCACAGTTCGCTGCACCCGCTCTAGCTGCTTAGCTTAGCTTCTTACTATCCCTAAAAAGTTGTTAAATTTTCCAAAGAAGCCTAAGTCCTCTCATCTTAGGTTGCACAAGATGCTAAGTATTTTACGAGGAAATATATTTTCCAACTCTTATCAAATGGCTAATTTTGTCGCGACGGCTGCATTAAGAACATTCGTTATATCTATGGAGGAAAATGCGCAATAATATCAGCAAAAAAAAATTATCAAAAATCAAATTTTTTCTATCTATTATTAGCTTTTTGTGATACATAACCGCAATATTTTTTTAAGTCAGAGATTTTAAGGTTAATGACTGTGAGAAATAAAAAAATAAATAAAAGTAAATATCAACCGAAGTTATTTATGAAAATATTTTTTGTTGAAAAGTTCAGTAACTAAATTGGACTATGGAATGATGATACTTCACTTAGCATTATTCACATACCTACCTTGAAACTGTTGCATTTAAAAGAAACAAAAAAATGAAGTCAGTTAGGAGCGTAAAAAGAAAAACCAATCAACTAAAAGTCTCACCGAATCAAATAACATGTATAACACAAAATAAATCCTAATTTGCGACACTTTGTTAAATAACCCGGTTATTTTCGGTCTCTGGATACTATAAAAAAAATCCCAGAAATTGTGATTACAAATTTTGAAATGTAGGTGAAAACTTGTGGAATTTTTCAAAATTTTTCGCAGCATTTGAAACTTTCATTTATGTTTTTTGTTGTAGGTTTGTTTTGTAATGTATTTAAAGTTTAAAAAAGACAAATTTATTGTCAAAACTTGCCAATATGTTGTCTACTACCACTTTTTCTTTGCACGCAGCTGTATACCTTAATTCGTACAATTAATTTCATTACATTTGGTAAGGATACCGCTGGTTGTACCAAAAAAAAATATTTAGGGCCGAAATAACAGTGTAAAAGAAAACTATGAATTTGCAATACGATTTATAACAAAATTCAGTTTTTTTTTTGGGTCACTATAAGGCTACATACATACGCAAGTACATATGCGCATATATCTTTACATATTTTTGCTGAAAACTTTCTAGTTGAAAAGAATTACAAAGGCTCTTTATCTTTGTGAGCTTGTTTGCCAAAAAAAAAAAAGAACCATGCTGGGAAAAAGCCAAATATCGCAATGCGTTCAATTCAAGAAATGAGTGAGCAAAGCGCCTTTTCCCCTAGCATTGAGATGCTTTGTGGGTGTTGAAGCGAAATAAAGCCAAGGATGCCAAAAATCCCACAAAAACGTAATACAAAAAACAGAACAATTTCTAAAGTTGTTTGAAACACGGCACCGCTGAATATTTGTATAAAGTGAAAAAAGTATTTGTGGCATTAAAAAAATGTTTTGCGGCTTGTTGGCTGCTCATTTATGATTTTGGTCTTAAAATATCTGCGTCCATAAGGAATAACGACTTAAGTCGAGCTAAGATAAATTTATATATTAAGTCTAAAAATTTAGATTTGAAGTTAATCCAAAACGAGCTTAGTTGTTATTTCTAATTTTAGCAGATGTATGTATGTACGTTAGGGCGGGTTAATTTTTACGACTGTAAGTCTAAAAGGAATTCGAACTTCCCGAATTGCGAAAATAGGGTGATTTTTATGAGAAGTTTTCCTCATGGCAGAAATACACTGGGCGGTTTGCCATTATCTGTCGAGGGGCGATCGCTATTAGAAAAAACCTTTTAATGTTTGATGTTTGAATTTTTTACATTTACCAAATATAATAAAGATTTTTGAACGCGCGCTACACACACTTTATAATACTAACATATTTTCTCACACATACACAACATAAAAGAAGAGGGCTTACATCAATTTGTAGTTACACCTATCGCCCCACTTTCCGACATATGTAAATCGTTAAACAATCTCTTTATTTATCTCGACAGTGAATTAAGGATACGCTTTGCATTAGTACGAGAAACATTTAATTAGTATAATTTATTCACTTTTACTTTCGAACAGCTACAGAAGTAATTCACTTAATTTTACACGTAATTGAATGTGTACTTGACAATTACAAACAAAACCACATATGGAGATAAACCTATCTAGATTTGTACGGATGTGTGTTAAGTACATTGAACGTTTGTAATGATATTTATTTATTAAAAGCGAGATAAATAAGCAGCAAACAAAGGCAGTGAATGTAATGTTTATAATATTTATTTCAAAAATGTCCAGAAAATGGTCATTTTTTACAATATTTTAAGCGCTCAATTTGTTTTTTTTTGTTACCTTTTTTTCGTTTTATATCAAAATGCATATTAACATACATATATTAATATATCAATTTCAAACTTTGTACAAAATTTATAAAGTTTAATAGATGTTATTAAAATTCTCAAACTTTTCAAAATCAAAATCTCTAGTAAACTTATACGTATTCAGTTTTGTAGCTTATTTGATCTTTAACTAAAATTGTCTTTGTGCACTGGATTTTATATAAATTCTATTTACTTTTGAATGTTATTTGTGATCTCATATATAACTACCATAAAAAAAATTTCAAGACCAAAATTTACAAAAAAAAAACTGTAAAAAGCAACGTAAATTTGTGACCTCTCGAAATATCATTATTTTTAAAATTTTGTACGAAGTTTGAAAAAATAGTTTCTAAAAAAATTTACGAACATATGGCCAATTTTTTGAGTAACTACATCTTTTGTACCTACATTTTTGCTTGCATATTTTCAGTTTACGACGAAGAGAATTCGGTAAATAACTTATAGCGCTTTCTTTTTTCGAAGTAAATGTCACCTCATTCTAGGGCATTACGAAAATGTTGACATGGACCCTGCGGAAATATTGCATTTTTCATATGAGAAAAAAACAAAAGAAAATGACATCCTATCAATTTTACTTATTTCATTAAATACAGTAAAGTTAGACAAATAACTTGCATTTAGTGTCCAAATTGAGAACAAAACTATACAATTAAAATTAGCTGCATAATGCTCACTTAGGTTTGGTAGAAAAAATGCTGAGAAAAAAACACGAAAATTGTACAGCCCTAGCACGGGGCAGAATAAAGACAACATTATTTCGAAAAAAAGAAAACGTCATTATTTTTAATAAATTTCCTGAGTATGGGCAAACAAACCAAAAGCTGGAGTCAAAAAGAACTACTTTTTTGAATTGACAAATTGAAAAAAATGCGGGAATTATTACAATGAAACAACCGATTTATTGATACTTATCATTACTGACCGTTAGTGGAGCGATAATTTCAGATATGCGAGAAAGAAATAACCAAAATATTTATAGCAGATTTGCGAAAGCCGGGCATTCTGTGTGAAGACTAAATTGCGAAATGTAATTAATATTTAAGAGAGCTACATACATACATACATATATGCTTGTCTATTCGGTAAAAATGTTGTGTTAGAGTCAAAGGCTACATCACACATACACACACATTTGTTGGCATCAGTTTTCATATAGTGTCCTAACAAAATAATATCAACTTTGTTCGTAGTGCTGTCAAAATTATTTCAATTCTGGCTATCAGATGTCCGATCAATTGATTAGCACCGTTCTTGAAAGGATGTTGTTAAAGGAAAAGTAGTTTCATACTCGTAACAGTTATTAGATGAGATTTCATCGATAAGCGTTATATCCTCACGTGTATTTTTTTTTCATTGCCAATAAAAGTTATTGCCCAGAGTTTATTTTTTACGTTGCCTAAAAATTTTTATTGTCCAACGATTATTGTGCGTTGGCTGATAGGAGTTACTTCCCTCTGATGCCTATTTACCATCTCAACCTTAATGCTCTTCACCCACATCCTCATCTCGTTCTCCATTTTCATTTGGGTCTTTATCTTTATCTATATCCTTATCTTTTGCTTTATATTTATCTTTATCTCTCTCTTATCCCTTATCTGTATATCTAATTTTTATTTTATATTTATTTCCACCTTTATATTCATCTTCACTTTGATGTCCATTATCTCGTCTACCAGACAACATAAGAAATATGGAAAATAATTCCTATTGGCAACGGAAAAGAGATTTGTCCAGCATAACAGTCATCAGGCAACGATCGGAATAATAATTAAATCAATTAAAATCACATTTAAATTAAAGTCAAATCAATTGAAATGAAATAAAATCAAATTAAATGACATGAAATCAAATCATATTAAATCAAATCTAATCCAAATAAATTAAAAGAAGTCAAATTAAATTAAAATAAGTCAAATGAAAATAAAATTCAATCAAATCGAATCAAGTAAAATCAAATCAAATGAAAACAAATTACATGAAATGAAGTTAAAAAAAAACAAACTAAATTAAAATCAGAAAAAGTCAAAACAAATGAAATCAAGTAAAATCGAATCAATTTAAATCAAATGAAAACAAAACAAACTAAAGGAAATCAAACCATATCAAATTGAAATAAAATACGTCCATATGTAAATAAAAATGAAACGTTGGTCAATTTGAAAATTATTTTAATAGGAAAATGGATTCAATAATAATTCAGCTCATAAAAGATTTGTTCGACGTTTCCATCCCTTATACCTTGCCATTCAAAGTGAACAGGAAGTCGATTCGATATTAAATTACTTACGAATCAATTTCGGCTTCGGCTTTAGTATGGAGCATTATATAAAATACCCAGTTTGCAACTCGTAAGTGTAACCAACGTGAGTAGCGGATGAAAAAATAAAAATAAATTATAATGAAAAAAATACGGAAATGAAGGAATGAAAATATCGGAACGCACACACGTATTATCATACATATGTACATATGTATGTAAATTTAGATACGCAAGCCATGGATATGGATGTACATATGTAATGTGAGAGGTATCAGACCACACCCACGTAGCCAGTAAAAAAAAATTGCTTCTATTTCGCTTTGGTCAGCAGCAAGTATAAGTATTATTTATTGACACTTGAATGACTACAAATACATACATACATACATATGTCGGTATGTAAGCAATTCCATAGGTCTGCTGTGCCACATTCTGATATGAAATAAATACTCAGCATGAAGACAGGTTCGTGCGGGCATGGACATGGAAATTCATATGGCACACCATCGACAAAGCTGCAGATTTGACTAAAGCAAAATTGGAAATGCACAATCGAAATTATGCGGACAATCATAGCATTTTCATTATGGTAAGGCCCCCGTCAATTTCCATTCACTCGCACAGCTTATCCCGTAATCGATAGTTTGCAGCTTCAAAGTAAGCGAGAATATGTACATAATAATATACATACATACATATGGTACATACATATGTATTTACAAGCATATAAAAATAAGTAGCTTAGCTTAACATACTATATTTGGAATAGTTTTTATATTAAATTTTTGTTTGTACGGAAGATGATGCGGTCATCGTGGAAATTTCGGTAGCGACAGGTTGACAGCTTAGTTGTGCAAGAATTTTCTCATGCATATTCTCAGATCATAAAATGTTGTGCATGATTCTCTAATTGGAAAATCATTTATAAATTAGTTTGCAACAAAACTATATCGCTATTTTATTTCTCGACTGCCAGCTGTATTCCCACCAAAGAAGCGGCACATACATATCTACATACACACCTACTTATGTATGTATGTGTGTAAATATTTTTTTCAAATGCACGCGCACAATTTATCTATCTTATGAGTACGAGCATTTATTTCAATTGCTAATCATTTATAGCCAACTGAGCCAGCCGATGCAACAGCTTTTGTTCATACTGCACATTAATGTCTTACAATACCAAATAAATTATCTAATTTAGGAGAACAGCACCAATAGACCACAATGCAGCAAAGAGAATGAAGAGAACAAGGAGGCAAGAAGCCTACGCAAAAATAAACAAAGTAATATAATTAGCCAATGTATACAAATCGATTGGACACAATGAATCTTGACTAACTTTTAGCCTATTTAAGTGTAATATTTGTAGAAGTGCAATCAATGGAATTGTGTGCCACTTTTGTTACATTTTCATTATTTACGTATGCCTGGACCACAAGAGAAATGAACTTTATTGAGTATGGAAATGAATGCGAATAAAATAATAAATGGCTTTAGAAGTGAAATTAATATGGCTAACAAAATAAAAATGTCGTACAAAAGATATTGAAGTTGAAATTCTTATAATAATAATAATAATTTGGCGCTCACATCGATTAGCTTGATGTTTGGCCGAACTTCTCCTACTATTTGTTGTTTACGTTTTGATGTTATACTACAAATTGAGGGACTTACAGTTTTACGCTGACTTCGAACGGCTAACGATTTTTTTGAGAAGTTTTATATGGCAAAAATGCATTCAGAGGTTTGCCATAGCATGCCGAGGGGTGATCGCTATTAGAGAAAATATTTTTTATATTTTTTGATGTTATTTACCCCCTGTGGGTTTCGAACTCGGGACGCCCGGAATGAAGGGCGCCGAGTGTATAGACTACGACGACCGAAATTCTTGGTTTGATAAAAACAGTGGACGAAACAGGTTCTACACAAATTTTTTTAAAGAAATCCCATAACTAAAATGCTTTGAAATCAAGATCTTTACGTCTTACAGTAATGGAGCACTTAGTTAATACTAGCAAATTAACGACGCGCTTTGGTACGTCAGAAAAAGTACAACATTTAAAATTCTATGTGTTCTAAGTACATCTTTAATTACTTTATAAAAAAAACCTTGGGTTCAATTTAAAAAAAAAAATATGCCTATGTCTATTAGGGTGTCTCACAAAAAAAAGTTGCTGTTTTCACACCAAAATTATAAAATTTATTATGTTTACTTATGTTTTCGGGTAAAATATTTCGAAAAATATTGAGATTTTCGTAAGCTGAATCGATTTTAGAATTTCTCCAAAAATGTATTTTTTTTATAAATAAAGATAATTGGCATACCTTAAAAAAACTATTGGGATAATAAAACAGTAAAAAGCCTGCTTAAAAAAATTAAAAATTTGTGCAACGGCATTGTAATAATGAGATTTGCGAAAAACAATTTGGAACGTGAACGAGTTTTTTTTTTTTTTCAAAAGAGGATGACAAAATATATTCCCCATGATATATGATAAGCCTAAATCAGCCATGCTTTGGCTGCCATTTCCAACTTACTTTCCAAAAAGGGTCACAGACAGTTTCACAAATTTCATTATTAAGACTCGGTTGAACAAATCGTTAAATCTTTTTGGGGAACTTTGAAGCTTAAAGGTGTTTATGAGCTGATGTGATTTAAAAAAAACTTTTGGGAAATCTATTTTTATTACTGTTGAAAACCCCTAAAAATGAAGATAATTTCAAATTATTAATAATTTCGGGAGAGACGGCTTCTTTATTTGTATGGAGAATGAAAATATTTCTTGTATTTTAGGACGCAAATTTCATACTCTTCAAAAAATAAATATGCCACCCTATTCTTTTTCTCAAAAGTTTCATTTAAAAAAAAAATTTAATATTTTCAGTACTTTCAATATAATTAATTTTGCGGTATGTTTCACAAAACAGATTCGCCTGCTACATTTTCCAATACCTAGTGCGCGCTGTAGTTAATAATCCATCCACTCCCCATTGCTAACTATAACAGATTAGCATCGTCTTAGACCACTTTCGCTTAGTTTCTAGCATAATCTGGAGACAAATTCCTCTACATATTTTTAACGTCCAAGTTATTTTGTTGTAGGCATTTCAAAAGATCCTTACCTATGTAAATAGCAAACTGATTCTAATTGGCATAGTCCTGCATTAAAAACCAGCAGGTACGGATTTTTCACATCGGGTTAAAACATGCATTTATAAGTATACATATTAAATTCTGTATACTCGTATAGGTATAATCGAATCGCCCAACAAAGATTGTGTTCTGTGCTCTTTTGCGTTTTGATTTCATTGCAAAGGATTATTGCGCAAAGCTGACATGACAACCACAAATTTCACAAGGATCATGAGAAAACCATAGCTGAATACATATGTACATAGATATGTGTATATTTATAAATTTCTACAAATAATACGAAAAAGGTGATGCACATGGACATAAACCATCACCCATGGCTCTCACAGTTCGTCAGAGCAACATAATCTGTGCGGATAAGGATGTGCATTATGGATGTATGTACCTTTGGTTGTGTTAAACTTTAAGGCCTCCACTCCATTAGTATCATGGTTATGTAAATATTCACGTACATCACATCAAGATAAGAATGCTGCCCACACAGTAACAAGAAAAATAAGAAAATCACATTTTTGCCTCACAGGATACTCGTGTCAGCGAGTGTTATGATATAAATTTGATGAAACAGGTTTAGGTAGAAGAAAGATGTGGATATGAGATCCATTACACTTTAGTACACTAAGCCAAATACAATGTATGTATGTGTGTGCAGTGCATTGTTTTGATGCTGGTCGATATTCTTGTGATTTTTTCCTTCAAAGTTTTATATGAAAATGAAAGTGGAAATTTATCTCCTAGCCAAGCACACATGCAAATACACATACATGTAAGTTTATATGCACACATGCATATATGTATACATACATACATATTTACATGTGTGCTTTTGGGGTAATCCTTGAGTCCATTGTCTATTGAAATTTTTTTCTTTCGAATATTTCGTTACTTACGTCAGAGGGTTCGGTTGCTTTGCTTTTCTTAGTGGTATCGTATTATTTTTCTCGCCTGCTTTTCTTTGTATATTTTTAAGCTGGCTGCACACTCTCAACAACATAAATTACTGCGTTGGCACTGCAGAAGGTCAATTGGCCTTTGTGCCTTGGCTTTGAATTTATTGTGCGCACGAGACAATGAATGAGGCGGCGGGAGGAGACTAATGTGATTAAAAGTGACTCCGTTGGTGTCTATAATGTGCAAGAAGTGTCAAATTTGAGTAGTTGATTGGCGATAATTTGGTTTGAGATAAATTTTATGGAAACTAAAGTTCAAATTTAATAAAATTAAGTTTAATATAAATTGAGTAAAGTTGGAATACAATACAATAATAGCCAAATGATAGGCTCTAATTACAGACGACAATGTGTGAAATTAATAATTCACAGAAAGTGGATTATTCTTATCTCTATGTTATCTTTAAAACAAGAAAATGCCCCTTAAAAAGCCTTTAATAACACTACTCGACAAATTTTGATCAACTTTAGTCTCCAAGAATAAAATAGTCCTTTCCTAAAGTAAAATTTTCTCCTGATTCCGAATATGACTTCCATTTTCTTGTGGCAGATCTAGTTTCCGAGATATCGGCGAAAATATGAAAATTCCCATTTTTGCAGAACACTACTTCATATAGGTACGGCAAAAATTTGTATTTTTCATTTTTTCGTTTTAAACTGTTGAATTATGCATTATACTAATTCCCATAAAAATTTCTTGCCTTCTTCGCCCTCAAGTATCTTCAGTAGTTTGGCCACTATGCCAAAAAACGTTCAAAAAATGTTGAAAAAAAAACGAAATTTTTTACACAATTTCAGATTTAACCACTTTAAAATCGGAAAAATTCTATTGACGAAAAAAAGTTAGCCCTCCTATGTTGTAGGTAATTTAACTACGAAAATTTTAAGCATACCAGTACAACAATCGGACGTGCCATTGAAACTATAGCCCCGTTAACTTGCAAGCGTCTATCCTACAATTTTTTTATAAAGAAAATTTTTATTCAAACTAGGTTTTTATTTTTTTATAACGTTTTATTATAGACATATGTTTGCACGTTAAACTGTATTCAATTGAGTAATATGAGTATAAATCAGCAATTCAGTAAAAAACAACAACGACAACAACATTAAATACATACATATCTACATCTAAAAAAGTCAAATTGAGCGATTTTACCGTGGTGGTCAATAGTGAGGGACGTGGGTACTTCTAACTACCCGTTTATAATTTTCTGGGTTTGTCTCCCGTATTATTGTCCAGCAATAATCTCCCATAATTTCTTCATTCCAAAAACCTTGGTAACGCTTTTCAAAAATCATGAGGTCTTGGTGAAACCTTTCACCCTGTTCATCACTTTCAGCACCTAGGTTTGCGGGAAAATTATCCAAATGTGAATGCAAAAAATGCATTTTGAGGGACATGTTGCATTTCATAGCACTGTAGTTTTTCAACAAGGCTTTGACCATCTCTCTATAGTTGGGATCTTTGTTGTTGCCAAGAAACCCACTAACGACTTGCTTAAAGCTGTCCCAAGCCGCTGCTTCTACTGATGATAAATGATTCGCAAAATTTTCGTCTTTCAGCAACTTTCTAATTTGCGGACCAACAAATATACCTTCTTTTAATTTGGCTTGAGTTATTTTAGGGAAAAATTTCGTTAGGTACTGGAAGGATGGCGCGTCCTTATTTAAAGCCTTTACAAAATTTTTCATTAATCCTAATTTGATGTGAAGTGCTGGCAAAATAACTCGTTCGGGATTTACTAAAGGCGGGTTTGCGATATTGAAGGCACCTGGTTCGTACTCAGCTCTTGGTGGCCAGTTTTCCTGAATATAATGGGTTTCTCTAGCACGGCTGTCCCAAAGACAGAGAAAACAGCAATATTTAGTGAAACCTCCTTGAAGTCCGAGAACTATAGCTACAACCTAGGATGTATTTCATATACAATTTATTTTAAACTGTACCACCGAAACTGCTTACCTTTAAGTCCGCACAAATTTTCCAATTAAATTGTTTATATTGAATGAGCTCAAGTAAATTTGATATGCTTAAATAAGTTTCTTTAGTATTCTCAGAATGTGCCACTAGTATTGACGGTAACGAATTTCCTTTATGGAGTAATGCTGCTTTTAAACTATGCTTTGAACTGTCTATAAACAAGCGCCAATCATCCACTTTATTTTCTAATTTTAGTGCTTCAAATAAACCTTGAACATCATTGCAGTAGCAAATATTTTCACTTTTAGTAAAAAAAGAAGAGAAAGTCTTGTGTCTATTTCGAAATTTGGAAGTACTTGTCGAAGGGCCCAGGCTGCCCCATTGCTGCAAACGAGATCCTAGAACTTCGCTATCAAATTTCGATAATTTCAAATCTCTGACCAAGTCATTAAGTTCGGCTTGTGAGACTCGATGTGGGATCTCTCCTTCTTGTCCACTTTCTGAATTATCTGCTTCGGAGTCACTTTCGCTTGAGGCTTCAAAACTTATAGGCGGTCTAGGTATGGGTAAGGTATGGTCATGTAGTTTTGGTTTTTTAGCTGATGCCACATTTGGATAACTTATTAATTTCCTCTTTTTTCTCGTTTTACCTTTAAGGTCTATCACGCAAAAATAGCACTGGTCGTGGTTAAAGGGTTCAGTCCACATCATTGGAACACCAAACTTCATGTTATGACCTTTACCCGATACCCATCTCATTAAAGTTAATCTACAGGAGGCGCAAATAAAATTAGGTGTCCAAGATTTATCGAGATTTTTTACACGGAAACCGAAATAATGAAAGTATGCATCTCTGACAGAATTAGTTATTTTCCGAGCTGAGTTTCCGAAAATATAATGTCCGCAAATAAAGCAAAAATCATCCGGATTATTTTTACATTTAAAATCTCTTTTGCAACAAGCCATTTCGTAAACACATCTACCGATATAGTATGTATAAATTTGCACTACAATTTGCAAAACAAAATTTACAACAAACAGTAGTGACAATAAAATACTTGATGTCTTTTTAAATTTATTAGACCCTAAGGTAGAGTGACCAAATGAAATGTCTCGCCAATTTTATCAGAGTAATACTAAAATTGTAGGATAGACGCTTGCAAGTTAACGGGGCTATAGTTTCAATGGCACGTCCGATTGTTGTACTGGTATGCTTAAAATTTTCGTAGTTAAATTACCTACAACATAGGAGGGCTAACTTTTTTTCGTCAATAGAATTTTTCCGATTTTAAAGTAGTTAAATCTGAAATTGTGTAAAAAATTTCGTTTTTTTTTCAACATTTTTTGAACGTTTTTTGGCATAGTGGCCAAACTACTGAAGATACTTGAGGGCGAAGAAGGCAAGAAATTTTTATGGGAATTAGTATAATGCATAATTCAACAGTTTAAAACGAAAAAATGAAAAATACAAATTTTTGCCGTACCTATATGAAGTAGTGTTCTGCAAAAATGGGAATTTTCATATTTTCGCCGATATCTCGGAAACTAGATCTGCCACAAGAAAATGGAAGTCATATTCGGAATCAGGAGAAAATTTCACTTTAGGAAAGGCCTATTTTATTCTTGGAGATTTTTTTTGTCGAGTAGTGTAATTTTTAGGGGGGTCAATATAGAAAAGTTTAAATATAGTGGAGAGTTTTCAACAAAGCCTATCATGAACTGTATTTGCAATCGAATTTGAGAAAAAAGTTGATGACGTAGCGCTTTTGAAGTTTTTAGTTTTTCCCTCCATTTTTTGGCAATATTAATTTTTGAGCTCAGGACCAGTAGAAGGAAAATATTTTGGAAAAAAAAATACAACAACAGTCAAGAGTGGTAGAAATTATAGCTATGTATTTCGGAGATCATCACATCTCCTTATCAGATCACCTCACCAGTATGCGAACCCGCAACCTACGACCACAGTCGGCTTCTGAGCTGCTGTTGCTTTTTACCACTTTCCTTATATATTAAAGGCATTTAATATTAAAAATTAATATTGTCGATTTAATAAATTAGGTCAAAAAATAAAATATGTATACTCCATTTTTTGTTTACATATTCGTTGTGATTTTTTTTTTAGCAATTCGAGGCGTGTAAAATATTTTTTAATGCGAAACCCATATTTCATAACTACTTTTTGCCAATTTCCAATCAATTTCACTTAATAAGTCTTCGTATAATTACCTACAATTATTCACTGCATTCAAGTACAGCACTTTTTCAATGTTCTTGTTTTGTTTTCCTCTTTATTACAATTTGCTTCAATTCCAAAAAAAAACATGGCATCTAAAAGCGCTACGTCGGTGCCAGAAAATTACTTCTTTCTGTCGCTTCATGTTGCAAGATCTAACATAGTTGGTTTATGTGAGCCTATAGTTATGAACATAATTATTCTTACTACTTTTATGAATGAAAGTATATGTAATAAAACCTCTTGCGTTTGTCAAAATTAACGCGAATTTTTTTTTGTATGACTTACTTAAATTTTCATGTCTCGGTACGACGTGTATTCAAAGAAATTGATAAACCTATTTATATACATACATACACTTGCGGTCAATAAAAATGCACCACCAAATATAATTGAAATAAAATCACATGAGCAATTTGTTTATAAAGTTAGAATATTAGCGTCATTTTTTATTTGTTTGGCTACATAATGTAAATTAGTTGTCCACAAAAATTTTTCTCGAAAATGGCTTTTATAAAGAATAGCCAATTAATTTAAAAAAATAACAAAAATGTACATATTCATGATTAATTAAAAGAAAACAATGTGAAGTTAACTTAAAGCGACTAAATAATTTTCACCACTTACGGTAGAAATATAGACTTCTTAATAGACCTTCCTAATAACGAGTCGTTCCTCCTTTAGCCTCAATAATTGCCATAATTTATGAAGGCATGGAATTCACTAGGACCTTAATTGATCTCCTTATAACGGGAAGAACTGGTTTGGTGTTCTTAAATCTTTATCAATTGACTTTTATTTGTTGGCTTCTATTTAGAAACTTCACACTTAATTATGTGCCATAAGTGCTCAATAGGGCTTAAATCTAGCGAGTTTCCACGCCAATCCAAGCGTTGAATCCCTAGATCGTTAAATGTATTGGCCAACTAAAAATAAAAATTCGAGCTGAATAGGAACATATACACTAATATTGTATAGATGTTTTATACAAGATTTCTTTCCAATCAAAGCTTACCCATTTTGCACGATGGCATGGCGCTGAGTCGCCCTGGAAGATTAGGCGATCCGTATAAGAATAATTTTCCTCAATTGCGGGTACTAAAAAATTGTTAACCACTGTCGCATATTTTTGTGCATTCATTATTCCATCAACAAGGTGTAGAGGCCCCAAAACATGGTATGAAAACCAGCCCCAAATCATTTGACTTTGAGGAAACTTAACTTTCTCTACTACATAATTATCCTGGAACCTCTGACCACCTGAACGGCGCATGTAAAGCAAATTTTGTGAGCTTAGCAAATTAAATTTGCTTTCGTCAGACCACATAATCTGTTGTCAATCATTTTGCTCCCAATTTTGGTTCTTTTTAGCCCTAGAAATTCGTGCAGCCTTCATTTTTTGTGTTAATAGTGGATTTTTGGCAGGGCGTCTCCCATTTAAAACCCACATCTCTAAGCCGTCGGTCTATGGTTTTGACACTTAAATCCACTTGGTGAAAATTTTGCATCTCCGCCCTTATAGAATGTGCACTTTTAAAGTGGTCGCTTAAACTTATCCGCCGCAGTATGTTGTCTGTTCTCTCAGTTGGCTTTCGAAGACGACCTGATCCCTTTTTACGCTCCAACGCATCACTATTCTCTTTTTTTTTTTTTTGTAAAAGACGAAAAATAGTTGAATGGCTACAATGGCCAATATGCGAATTTTTCGTGTGTGCAACCCAATTTCATAAAAAATAATTTATTTCTCAGTGCATACTAGATATAGTAGACATTTTTTCAAAGTCGTGGTGCGTTTTTATTGACCGCAAGTTTATATCTGAGCGAAATTAATGATTGCGACATATTCAGTAAAATGCCACGGGAAATATTTTGGTAGAACAGTTTTTGGTAATGTGTAACCTCCGAACTAAACGTTTCCTTTCAACTCTTTCGATTAACCGCCCATAAACAACTAGGCGACTAAGTGTTCGCTTTCGATTTTTCGACTAGTTGTATTTATTCAAATTTGAAATTTACTTCAAATGAGCGATTAGTTGAAAGCGATCGGTTAATCGAATACTTTGCTGTCACCAACCGAAGAATGTTTCTGATCGACTAATCGAATAGCCAAATGGTATGGTATATTCGAGGAAAAGGATGGAGTTTTACTATCCCCTAAACAATACCCTTATAAGACAGTGTTGGGCCACTAAACTAAGTTTGATTTAAAATTTTTACAATCTGAAACAAAATTAAAAAAAAAACTCAGCGAGCAGGTTAGCAACATCTTCTGAATTCTCAGCAAATTTATCTCCCATACAAACCGGTGTCCAACCGATTAAATTATTTTAAATAGCACTTATTTTAACAAAATATAGAAAATTATTAGTTAGTTAACAGTTTTAAATCTTTACTGTACCACGGATAAAAAATGTGTAACCGAAAGCATAATTCATACATGGTAGTTTTAAAAGTTGAAAAATATTAACAATGTCTTAGTTAGATAGAAAAACATCCCTATTAATTTCGAGCTATAAATAATTTAAGTTTGGAAAATCGCAACGGGCATTTTTGAGTGTAATTTTATCTCTAGTAGTTAAAGAGGAATATTCGTAACAATCAACTTGTAACTATGCAAACATCCCATATGGCTATTCACGAAATACATTCAGAAATGTTGTAATTTACATGAGATCCAGCATTTTTTTTCAATTTATTTGTAAAGCTATTAATTTGCATTAAGTTATGACTATGATAAAGGAATATTCCTGAGAATTACCTACTTTAGTTGGAGTAAGACTTGAATTGTCCAAATTATCAGAACAGTGAACCTTATCTACATAAGTTAAAATCTTTCAATACGCAAAAATTCTTATCAGATATATATATATGTATATTACTGTAAGTGCAATAAAATTAAGAACATACATTTGATGCATACAGCGCAAAATTACTAATAGGTGGATATAAAATGAATTAATACACAAGGTTTCCCAACAATAACAATATGATTATTATTATCATTTATTGCTGAAATAGAACACATTATACTAACACTTACAGCACACTAGCTGCAGAGGTCTACGATGCATATGACATTGTTTACATAACCATATTTAAAATTCTGCAAATGCCATTTGTATTCAAAAATTGGTGAACACAAAACTTCCAGAAATGCAACTATTAAGTAATTTTTTTTTTTATAAACTATAGTCATTCTATATTGGAATCTTCGGATTCGTTTTTGTAAGCATAGTCGACCCAAGAACCCAATTGTCAATTAGCAATCTTAAAAAAAATTTAACAATTCTATCGTATGCAAATATTTGCAGTTTTATTGCTTTTTATATTTCTCACTTGGAAAAACTTTGGGTTGCGCCTCCGAATAGCACTATGAAGTGCACCATGTATCAGTCTTTTTGTTTTTCTACAGACCTGCCTAATTTATTTTCTTAACGCTAATATGCAATCATCAGCTATGTAAGCTTGGATATTATAGAGAGGTTGCACTTTCTATAGTAGGAACATCAAAAGAGAACGGACCATAACATAAACGTCCAATTAAGGTCAACCTCTCCCAGCATCTGCCTTGGTAAAAATACGGCATTGCTTCCACTGAGTCAGCAATCTTCATATTATGATTGTTGCAACCACTTTTAGTGGCTGAGCACAGACATATAATTAAAGGTGGCGTTTTCAACAGTTCAGTTAGTTTTCAGTCCAAAACTTGACTAGAGGTTTCTCGATTCTGGTTAGCGCATTCGTAAATAGTAGGTACTGTTCACCAAAAACTTTGATCATTGTACTTTTCAATCGTGCACCCCAGTCAATTCTTTATGAAACGGTCAGTACTTGTGTCATATTTACGGTGACCATATAATTGAGTTTAAAGAACAAAAAAAAAGAAGCAGGCTGTGTCAGAGACACGGCCATTAAGTTTAACGTAGAATACGCCATCCGATAAGACAGAAAACTTATGTTACAATAAATGATAAATAATACAAGCAAATGAATTTCTTTATTTGATAGTTACTTTGGATGATATACATACATAAGCTTATGATAGGAAAAATAGGATAAAAATGTTTTTAAATTATCAATTAAATTTCTCGCAAAAACGAAGTCAATGGCTGTTATCAATAGTAAAGATAAATGATAAATAACATACCCGAATCAATTTTATTATTTTTTTTGCAGTGCTTGGCAGCATTTTCTCTTCTTTTACTCTACTTTAACTTGACCGCCTAAAATTATGCAATACAAAGTAAGGGCTGCACGAGTACATTTAAATCGCCCAACAGCAAACACTCAACCAAACACCGCACACATATTTGTGTGCATGTGTTTATACAATTTTCATTTGAGAAATTTAAATATTAGGAAGATATCAACCAACATGAAATGTATGTCAAACGAAAGCTAACATCTTCATTTGACTACAAAAAAAAAAAAAAAAAAATTTATCGAGCCGTTTCCTTATAATTAAGGAAATAGGGATTACAACAATAAAAACCTGACATTGGTGCCCATACCGTAAGGTAAGACGTATTCTACGCCAAAAAAAACATTTTAAACAATAAAAACAAGAACATTTTTATTTCACTCTAAAACTTTTAAACAGCAAAAAAACAAAAAAAAAAATCAAAGGGTTTGGTACTAAATGAAATTTTTCTGACGAGTAAATTTTGTTTAACCAAGTGTCATTAGACTTTAAATATTCTCTATATTGGGCCCGTTTTATTGTCCCCGAGCTGCAAAAGAACGCTCCAACTCGGATAAAATTTCCTTTAGTTGCAAAAGCAACCCTGTTATGATCATTCATGGAATATGCGCTTGGTTTGGTGTTATTTAAGAACAGAAAATAGCTGTGCAAACAAATTTTAGGTTGACGTAGTTATATGTAACGGGTGTTTTCTTTAGACTGATAGAACTTTCGATATGGATAGCTGTCACTTGACAGCTGGTAAATTACATTTCGTTTTGACATTTCTGTCCAGTAAGCACTGACAAATCATCATGAAAAGAATGACGCTGCAAACAACGTTTACAAATTGTGGAAATTTACTTTAAAAATCAGTGTTCTGTTCGCCAAACTTAAAGAGCACTTCGTGAATTTTATGGTCCACATAATCGAGCATCAGAGCAGCTTATTCGTCGAACTGTTGATACATTTCGAACAACATTTACTCTGCTCGATGAAAAACCAACAACAAGACAAAGAACTGTACGTACAGAAGAAAATATTAGTGCGGTAAATGATAGTGTTGGAGAAGATCCGAATTTGTCTATTCGCCGGCGTGCTCTTTCAAGTTGGACTTCGTCCATCCACAACGTGGAAATTCAAAATTGGACTGATCGCATCTGATTCACCCCAGCTAGTCGTGGCGGACATATGCCAGAAATCGTTTCTAACTATTAAATGTGATGAAAATATCTTTCAAATAAAAAAAAAAATTGGCATCATACTTCATTTTTTATGTGTTTTATTTCAATTTAAAGTTCTATCAGTCTAAAAAAAAACTCCTTTTATATTTAAAAATACTATGCAAATAAAAACGAATTTGGTCTTAAACTGTAACTTCCCATGTACTTTCTTCCGACTCATTCACAATAGCGTAGTTTTTTCAATTCTTAACACTACATCCCAGCTCTGATATCATTTTACCCAATCTTTTTACGAGTTTGTGTTGTTGCTTTATATACAATTCGTTATCGTACCTAGTGTTCTTTTGCAACAAGATTACAAAGAAACGACCCCATTCTACGCAATTATGATCGTGTAACGTTTTGTAATGAATATTAATTTTATCAATTATATCGTGTAAGTAAAGCGATCCGGTTCCTATAACTCAGAAATGACTTTACAAGGCAGCTAAGAGCAAGAAAATCTCATCACGACGTTTGAATTTCTATTTGTGTTCTTTGATATACAGGGGCACCTTCAGCGAAAGGGTTTAGAAAGAACAATTGTAAATTTTTTTTTGACTCTAAACAATTTTTTTTTTATAGAACTTAATAAGTTTCACAACTTGTTACATAGTTGTGCTCACAGTGAACCATTTGGTTTTTTTCTGAAGGTTAACAACTTTCTCCATTCAATATCTATACAACTGCATATTTCTTTCAGTTCTTCTACGCAAACTGTATAAATAACGAAATAACTACCTTTATATTTCTATCACAATAGTTCTATGTCTACCGGCAGACATTTCATTGATGATTGTGTTATTTAAAATGTGAGAAGCACACTTTTTTTATATTAATATGCTCCTTTTACCAGGTTTTTTCTTTGCTTTTTGTGCTTCAAAATAAACCTCACTCAGGCTGATCCTAACAACCTAAAAATAAGTTTACTGCCAATGTGTTTTTTGATCTTGATAATAGTTTAAATTGATCACAAAACATGAATTGATCGAATCAAACACAGTATGATATCGTAATTTTTAGAAGAATTCCACAAAAAAAAAAACATTTTTTTTACTAATTTTGCTAAGTGAACGGGTATTCTAAAAATCACCAACTATAAATATACATAAATAAACACAGATCTATAGGTTAAAAATCCTTTCGGAATTAAGTATCTTATGAGAGGTGTAAACTTTAATTTACTATTGGTTTCTTGGTGTTATTAGATGCTGATAAATATCTACAAATAACGACGTTTCTTTGATTAAATACCATCAGTCAACTTGACATAAGTCAATGGATTCAATGAACATATTTTCCGAACAAACAAAAAACAAATCATAGTACCCAGATATCACATCTTCGTATTGCAGAAGATATACTTCTAGTAGTTATTCGGGAACTGGTGCTATTCTAATCACTTCCCTTCACTTTATGCGGTGGTGAACTGAAATTTTTACTACATGGTCTGTTTAAATTTAAACATAGCTTCTAAATTAAAACAGCACCCAGCTCAGGGGTAAATACATGCGCACATATAAATAAACAAAAGTACAATTTTCTCTGTTTGTATTTTCAAACTGGCTCTCAAATTGGCCTTAATTTAAGTAGAATAAAAATTTACGCGTAATTTCTGCCGCCCACCCTTGACAAGCAAGCAACGCTTTCTATAGGCTTAAAATAAGGTCCTTGTGCATTCTCATTTCCATTTACGAGTAAGTGTGTAAATTACGTAGTATGGTTTTTACAGACATTGACGCAGCAACGCTGAGATTTTTATTTATTAGCTCTTAACACACAATTTAACGTTAGATAGCATTTTTTACGCAGATTCTTTGTGGTACGCTAACTAAATCATCGAGAAGAGAGAAATTTAATTCGAATTACAGACATTTGATATGAAAATTTTGGGAGAATCATCAAGTTCGTTTTAAAGAGAAAATAAAATTCATACTTTTCTGATAGTCATAAATACATTTTCGGGGCCAAAGCAAAGTGAGGGTAATTCGCAGTCTTAAAAAATACAACTAAATAGTTTGAAATTGTAAATCGCAAGTATTGCATATATTTACCACAAATACTCTCTAGCTTTGATAAAATATCTTGCTTATATGATGGAAAAAGTATTATTAAAAATTAATTATATTAAAAATTAGCAGTTTTTAGACTGCATTGGAGCTTTAAAAATTACAATTCTACAAATAGTGCCGGGACAGGTGTCAAATATTTGGATTTTTTACCGGCTCTAAAAAGTCAGAAAGTATCTGCGACTAACTGCGGCATAGAAACAAGCGACTTGATATTTTGCTGCATATTTACAATAGTCAAAGTTTACGCACCGTAACAGTAAACAGCGACTGTGGCAAAGTAGTAGTCGCAATGACGTATCGGGTAACCATTTGGCCTATTTTTTTTAGCCGAGCACACTAGTGACCAAGGTATTATAGCTTAGTTCACATAACGGTTGTTTTTAGTAGACTAATGACTTAGTTATGAATACTTACCTTAACAAACATAAATATACCGAAATTATCAGAAGGGATTAAGCCATGTCTGGCCAACCGTGCATCGAAGAACTCGATTAAATATTCAGATATCTTAAATAAATGTAGGTTGGTATTGAAAATGTCACACCCACATAACGGTTTTTGCAAAAATCAAAAAAAAAAAATACAATAACATATCAACTACAAAGTTTTTCAATAGGAACGCTACAAAAGTTTTTTTAAAGTACATTCGTGGAAGTACATTCGATGCCATTATGTATGGAACTTGATTTCTTTTGCATGGGCACCACGGGCAGTCCAGACGCTGAACCAAATTTTCGACGGTTTTCAAGCATAAATCAGCCGATACTGCTGCAAGTTCCCGTTCGATATTCGTACGAAGTTTATCAATCGTCGCTGGCTTGTTGGCATAGATCATAGACTTGACGTAGCCCCACAGGAAATAGTCTAACGGCGTCTAATGCACGACCGAGGCGACCAATTGACTGGGCCATTTCGTGAGATAACCCGTTTACCAAACTTGGTTTTCAATAAATCGATTGTGACATTCGTTGTGTGGCTTGTGGCGCCGTCCTGTTAGAACCACATATTGTCCAAGTCCATATCATCCAATTCGGGCCAAAAATATTCGGTTATCATTGAGCGGTAGCGATTCCCATTCACAGTAACGTACCGGTCTTGATCATCACGGAAGAAGTACGGCCCAATGACGCCGCCGCACCAAACCCTAATTTTTTCGGGATGCAATGTTGACTCATGGAGTACGTGTGGATTGCTGCCTGTCCAATAACGCATGTTTTGCTTATAGACGAAGCCATTCAACCAGAAATGAGGACGACCATAAATTGGACGTAGCGCTCTTAAAGTTGAGGCCATTGACTCCGAATTTCGGTAGTAAATTTTAATAATTTCGACTCGTTGTTGGATCGTATATCTTTCCATGATGAAATGGCAAACCTTACTGAAGAGAAATGTCGAAAGAGCGGGGAAAAATATGGCGTCGTTTGATGTCACTATCGGTCTACTTTTGTGCGTCCCTATTGCAAGACCCTATATAAAAAGATAATTTACTCAAATTTGACTCGCAGGAATGGTTTGGAGAAAAGAATACGTGCGGTAATTTTTTTTGTTTTTTTGGCAAATAGTAGTGGTATCTTCCAATTTCGAGCAAGTAGTTATATCACTGAAACTACGAGACCAAACTCCACAAAATTTGGTTCGAAAACTATAGAAATCGGAAAAACCACGACCACCTCTCATATAAGGGTAATGGTAATACAAAAATCAACAACAAAAAAAATCGATATTTCAGCGTATTGGGAATTCAATCAGGATGTGCTTGCAGGGAAACTTGTGATTAGGAGCTTTTGACATTCTTCATAATATTATACTGTGAAATGTGGACGGTGTTAACAAATTGAAATGGTTAAATCAAGTTGTATTGCCTAATAGCGCCATGTAATTATAGCGGAGCAAATGCGTTTTGACATAATTAAGGAGTTAATGTGTATGGAGGCTATTAATGCAAATAATCCCTACCATCTGTCTAGGCTTATTCAATTAAGGTATTGTGCAACTTTGTTTAATTTGGGGATATGGTAACAAGCTGTGTATGTGGCTCTTTTACTTCCCTCTGCAAGCGAATGGGTTTGTGTGTCACAGTGTAAGACGACGGGTTAGCAGCTATGCGTGAATATAACATATCAAAACATGTACACTTTTTTCTATAGTATGCCTGACACTCCTCTGTGTGCATTTATGTCTTGAAAGGGCACCATATAATATCCATCTACCGTTGGGATGAGATTTAAAATTTTAGTCCCCCCATTTGTAATACAAAATTAAGACATATACACATATTTAAATATAAATTCATATGTATATGTATTTACATAAGAGAAACGAATAGATGGTGTCAAAATTTCGTTTTATATTGATTGCTCCTATTAACATGCTGCTTACATATGTACAATAGTAAATATGTTTCTATTGGTATCAGTTTTCAAGCGTGCTAGCAAAAACAAATCACTCCTGACAAGAGAGCTAATTCGGTGTAATCAATTTTATCACAAAGTGTAGCATTTGGCAGGGCTTTAGTGATTACTTCAAAACAAATATGTAATGTATCCTACAGATTGTTGTTACACTAACCTTGTGTTATAAGCTTAAAATCAAAAGAACAAACAATACAAGTCGGGTGAGGCAGAGCGTATGAGTAACATAGGTTGTTACGTGAATAGCAACACTGGTTTAGAGTAAAATTACGAATCGGATCCCACTATCCAATTCGTACGTATTTACAGGTGGTCGTTGATTCCGAAAATCGAGTAATTTGCAATTTACCGCTATGCAGCTACAAAAACAAAAAAATAGGACAACTATAACACGGAATATAGCAAATGATGTATGCATGCCACCTAATAATTTATTTAGATATTGCCCCTAAGCTGCATTCGATTTTCGATCTTCGCTAGTTATCGAACATCGAAGTTAATTTTTTCTGCTGTGCAACCCTGTCGAAATTTTCGTTACGCATCGCATTTTTTGTAGAACCCAATTTTCGCTTTCGATGCTGTATCGAAGTGTGAGAATTTGCAGAAAGTGTAAATATTTTGAAATTGTTTTTTGCTTTTGGCGATTGTATCCAGGTCTACAGTGGCAAGTACGAAACAACAATTGGAAATATCTGGTTTCATTGATAGAAGAATTTGCAAACGAGATTTGCACAAAGGTTCAAGGGGGGGGAGGAAAATTGGAAGAATTCTTGTTGTAGCTAAATGATTTGCGACCACCTATTAGAATAACAGCAAAATGGATTAAGGTTAACTAAATTAGTATATTATTGCTTAAGAAATATATTTAAGCTTTGGTATTTGCATTCCTGAGCACAAAATCGTAGCACAGTTGCTAATTTTAAAATGTTTGCAATTGATTTGCCTCGGGTGTTATGCTGCTGCAACTCTTCTACTCGCATAGTGAACAACGAATCCTCTAACGCCTGTTAAGATAGTCGAAAGTTTTCTAAAAATCTGTAAACAATGTTCATATATATTTTTATTGATGGCCTTATTTTTTATGAATCGTCTGTTTAATTTATAGAGCTTGTGGCCAGGTTTGTATTAGGAATCCCACAAGCTCTATAAATTATACAGAATATTCGCATATGTTATCAATATGTATACACCCCTCTATGAGATATTACACTTACGCGGTGGAATTTATTTCTAAAGGGTTTGAGGAATCTTTTAATCGTTTTCTGCTTCTAGCTAATTCCAGTAAACTCTCATCCTCCTCTTCTGAAGAATCGTCAAACCCTCGAGTTATATTTTTATATTTTTTTTTGTTATTTGTGTGAAATTGACAATGACGCAGGATAGCGAATGTGTGCCATAATACCAAATGCAAATCTTTTCGATCAGATCTTTCGATCACGGTCGAAGGTCGAATGTAGCTCATAATGAGGGTAATTTAGAAGAGCACACTTTAATTTAAAAAAAAAAAAAAAAATTTGGAATGATTAATCAATCTAGCAGAAACGGGTCTATCAAAAAGTAATGCATTATTGCTTATGGGAAATTTGACTACTTTTTGTTTGCTATATCGAATTAGAAAAGATACACGTAATTAAGTGGAATCACGCTTTTTTTGATTTTCGGAATCTGCGAGCGCCTGTACATCGGAAGAATTTAGAAAGTTCTAGTTTCTTACTTTATTCGAAATTGTTTGGATTTTTTTTTTCGCGATTTCTAATACCCATTCTGCTCATTTTGAAGAGTTAAAAGTTATGACGTGTTCTTGTCATTTTCATCTTTTATTGTTGAATACAATTTTTTTATAAAAGTTATGAACAATTGTTAAAATATTATTGAGTTCTCAATCGCCTTAATATCGTTTTCCCCATAATATTGTTGTACCATCTACTAAAAATCATCTGCAAAAACAAACTACAAGGCAATGAAACGAAAGTTTTTAACGGATTTCTTTAACCACGTAAGATGTTTTGTGTTCTGAAATTGAACGATAAAGTTGTAAAAAAAATTATCTATCTTAGTATCCCAATATTTTTAAAGTGCTAACTGATGTTCCAAAAGCCTTGAAGCGAATTTTGATGTGAAGTTATAATACGAATTAGATGGAAAATCGCATGTACACCAGACTGCCAAAGTGTTTTTAAGAAAACTGATGGTGAAAACTGAAAGGATATTATCGCTGAGACATAGCTGCTTGCAAAAATAATTTATATCACTTTTTCAACACGTTTCGAGGAATTGAAAATTTTGACATACCATTCAGAAATCATCAAAATTAATGAACTGCAATGAATTAATGAATAACAAAACACGCTCGGCACTAAAAAAAAGCAAGATACTAAACAAAATGGCGACATTGGTTGATAGTAACGCATGACATAAATTTTACAACCACTTTTGTACTAAAATTTTGTACTAAAACAGTACGATAAAAAATTGTTCATATGTGTTATTTTGATTTTAAGCATAGTAAGTAATAAGTTCGCGTTTCGCGTGAAATGGCTGTCAAAATCTATACAAACTGAATTGCTGCGAAATATGCGTGAAATTCCACAAAATTTCCGCGACAAAGTAATACTTAGTTTACGCTGTGAAAAGGCTCGCAACATCTTGGCAACATGATGCCAGCAACATTTTTTCACAGCTTTTAAAATGTGTTTGCCATTAAAAATCGCGTGAAAAGTCATAGCTCACCACTTCATTTAAGAAATTGTTTTTTTTATTATTTTTTACATTTGCTTTTATGCAATTATTTTAGGCGCTTCAAAAATTTTGGTTACTAGCAACATTTTACGGTAAGCCAAATGCATGTTGCTGGAGAAATTTCATGGCTGTAAGGTTAGTACTGGCCTTAAACGTTGGCATCGAAATGTTGTGGAATTCCGCACATATTTCACGACAATGCAATTATAAATAGATTTTGCTAGCCGTTTTACGTAAAACGCGAAATTAGAGAAAAACTACTCGGTTTAAAAAAACCAGTCCATCATTCTAAGAGCAAGTTCGAATTGATTATTTCTTTAAAAATACCATTTTCCCCTGATAAATATCAAACATTCAATATGTATGCAATATTATGTTCCAGTAATCACAAGCGTTACATAAAAAATAAATATTATTTCACGTAGTAGTTTTTCAACCTCAACTATTAAAGTTGATCACAACTGTTTAAAAACTTTTTGTACACTTTATTATTGGCATGTGCTTGCGTAGAATTTTCCATTTATTGAGCAACAAACCGAAAAAATTTAAAGTTTGCATAAGCCCAAAACTATTTTCCAGCGGAAATATGTAGCTGTACAAGTAACTGCATGCAAAACTTTTTACTGCGTGTAAATATTTTACAAGAATTTCGCGTTGTGCTTTCGCCAAGTGAATTGAAGTGTAAAATATGTAACAAAAAAATTTAGCTCAACACAAAGTGGAGTTTGAAAGTCTCATATATATGTATGTGCATAGTATGTATGTACTCTACATGATTTCTAAACAAGCAAAACAAGCGAAACATCGCGCATACCAAGCTGTAATAATAAGCTATGAAACAGGCAACCACTGGCATTACGAGTGTAAGCCAAACAAAACAAAACAAAAAAAAACAGCAACATAAGTTTTGTGTTTTCAACATATGCGCTATTGAGTTTTATAGATTTTTTATTGAGATGTTAATCCATCGAAATCGTTGAAATTAAATTGATAGAAAAATATTTACAAAAATGGAGAGTACTTTGCAGGGAAACGTGTGTTATATAAGGATTCGCAATTCCAAAATTTATAATATTTATGCTACGAATGGAGGGGTTTATAGTTATGCGCCGACTCCGCAAATGATTTTTGTGAGAAGTTTTTTCATGCCAAAAATAAACTCAGAGGCTTGCCATTGTCTGCCGAGGAGCGACCACAATTATAAAAAGCTTTTCTACAATTTTTGATGTTACTTGCCCCGGCCGAGATTTAAAACCCGGACACTGCAGGTGTCGCAAAAAGTGTTAAGTAGTATATGCGGCATAACAATATATAAAAATAAGTATGTGTGTACATAGTTATGTACATATGTAGGTGTTGATATGAGAGTCCAAAATAAAACTCTATCTAGAATAAAGTTACCTAGAAGTTTGCCCAGTACTGCCTAAAGTTCATTCAAAATAGCTCACTTTTTTACTCTTCTATTTTCTATGCTATTTTGTTTTGTTGCTTTACATTTCATTTTTTCATTTCATTTATTAAAAAAAAATATATATTAGTACAATAAGATCAATAGAAGATCTTTTATAGTACAATAATTAAGTATGAAACAATGAAGGATCAACTTTGGCTTAAAATTAATAAATAAATTATGTCAGATATTGACGTCAATACAAAAACTTAAGGTTGCATTTTAATTAAAGAATTACAAAACATAATAAATAAAAATATTAATTATATTAAACAAAAACGTACAAGTATGTGGACTAAGTATTACTTATATACATATAAATTTAGATAGCAAATCTCAATGTTCATAATTACACATCAACGAAAATATGAATATAAAACGTTCTTAAAGTTGCTTTTGTTCATACTACTGCGAATAGAAACTGGAATGGAATTCCAAATTCGAATAGCGTTGACGAAAAATAGCCTTGCAGAGGGAAGGAAGTTATAGCTTGGAACAATCAAGTCTTTTACGCGAGCAGATTTTGGAAATATTAGTTTTTCATATAGGTAGCGAGGAACTTTATCCACGATTAAACGAAAAAGAAACATGCAATTTCTGGCCTTCATGTACTCAGAAATTTCGCAACCCAGCAGCTGCGACCTCCACCCGGAGATATGGTCATATTTGGCTAAGCCAAACACATACCGTGTAACGTGATTAAACACTACATCAATTTTATGAGCAGATTGAGAGTCCAACTTGCTATAAATTAGCTCAGGATAGCAAATAATCGGTAATATAAGCTGGATGGCAAGTTTTCTTCTTATGCCGACTGGAGTGAATATAGCAGACAATCTTAAATTCCTTAAGATATATAACACCTTGCTAATGATAGAGTTGACGTGGTCAACGCATGTTAAGCCAGAATTTAAAATATAGCCAAGATTAGTCACTTTTGACACAAATTTAATGGGTTCAACCCCTATATAGAGTGGTGGAATAACTGTGAAACTTACTCGTTTTTTGCAAATAGGCAGCACATAGGATTTGTCACAGTTAAGACAAAGACCGTTCTGCGAGGCCCAGGCCTTGATGGATGACAAGTCTCTATTGAAATCAGAACACAATTCAACTGTCTTCTCTAGAGAGCCTGACATATAAATTTGGATATCGTCCGCATAAGCATGAATATTTGCATGTCTGCTAGCACTAAACACGTCGTTCACAAATAAACTAAATAACAGTGGCCCCAAAATAGAGCCTTGCGGCACACCAACGGTCAGTGGTCTTAGCTCAGATAATTCAGAACCAACTTTTACGCGCTGAGATCTGCCTGCCAGGTAGCTCTTCATTAGTCGTGCTGCAGGTTCACTAAATCCAAAAAAGGTAACCAGTTTAGAGCACAGTAGTTCATGGTTGACAGAATCAAAGGCCTTAGAAAAGTCAAGTAAACATAGCAACGTTAGATAGTTCTTGTCAAATGGTATCCGTATGTCGTCAAGTATTTTGATCATGGCCGTGGAACAACTGTGCTTAGCTCTAAAACCAGACTGGAATGGGGATAATAAGTTGAATTTATTGACATGAAAACCAATTTGCTCTGAAATCAGGGACTCAAAAACTTTAGACAGTGCTGGTAGAATGCTAATAGGACGGAAATCACAGGGACTACATGCAGTTTTAATTTTAGCTACGGGAAGCACAGTTGCAACTTTCCACACATCAGGGAAGGATGATGTTGTAAGGCTATGATTAATTATATGAGTAAAAGTTGGTAAGATAATCGGCAGGATGATTTTTATAAATTTTATTGGAATACCATCCTCACCAATTGCATTGGATCGTATCTTGTAAACACATCTAGCCACATCTAACTCTGTAACTGCACAAAACTCAAACATGCGACCAACGAAATCAACAGGACAACGAAAAGTGGGCTGAGGGGCGGACAAAAGCAAGGACGAAGCACGGCTGACATGCAATTCGAAAATTGGGTATAACAGAAAAATAGTAATATTTTAAGATCCTATTTGTATCAAGTTTCACTAAAAACAATGTTTAGATGGGCAACCTACTTTCGATAAACATGTTTATAAACATCCAATGTAATTTGAGCATATCTATGTATGTAAGTTAATTGTTTAATATTACTCTTAACAGCCGGTGTCAAATATAGATAAATCCAAATGGATAGATCCTGGATTTTCCACTCACGGTCAGGTAGTTTGAGTGCATTCAGTTAGTGCATATTTGTTTTGAATTTACATAGATTGATTGTGAACAATCTCTCATTTTATATCAAATTGCTTTGATTGTTACGGTTCTCAGGTCTCGAAGTAGTTTTGTCTAAATAGTATACAAAAGTATATTGAAAGGAAGTGAGAAACTATGGGGAAACTACAAGGCTATAATGGTGTCTACAAATCTGGGCGTAAGCCACCTAACATACATATATGGGATAGTTTTGTACATTAAACAACTGAATTCAATTCAATGGAGCATAAGTGTTATCTTTTTAAGGCAAAGAGATTTTTGAACTGAAATAACTTGCAAATGGAGAGTAAACTTTCAAACCTGATTTCTGTATATAGTCGGGACGAATTATATAGCGTAAAGAAAGAGCGAATGAAAAAGAAAGCGACATCCATATACGTACATAACGATGCAAAGTATCAAATAGAAATTTCAAATTTTTGTTTTGTAAGTACATACCTCAGGGGAAACTACAAACTAAAGCGCGTTGCCACCAAATTCGTTTTGCTTATTGATGGAGCTATTTGGGATAAAAACTTTGCCGTGATGTAAGAACTGATTTGACAACAGATTGAAAAAATACAAACGATTGTTGCTATACACTTGGGAAATAATACAATTTATTAGTTTAGAAAAAATCAATTGTGACGTGAAAAATCAACTGATACTGTTAAAATCGCTGAGACAGAATTAGCGCTAACAAACTCGGCTTTGTATGAAAACTTTCTATATTCAGTCTACCGTTGCCATCTTTCTTTGGATAAACTTGGATGCAGTTGTACCCTCACTTGAATAATGTAAAATACAAACAAAAAGCGAAAACACCAGGAAGATCAAAATACGCTGTCGGTCGTCTTACTGATCACAGCAGCAGTTTCAACCAGAAGTATAACTTCACACAGTGTACCTTGGGCAATTTGTTCATACTTTTGGTAATTAACTAGTTTCCCAAACCTAAATAAAAAACTAGCTCAAATTAAATTTTAATGACAGTACGTTTTTTATAATTCTTTCAAAATAAGCTGCTTGACAGTCACAAAGAGTCAGAATATTAAGATGAAATTTTATATTAGTTAACTTTAAGACCAGTATGCAACACTATGATTTGAAGGTGCTTAAGTTCATACTTTATTTCGGTGTCCGATTGTGGAATTTTTTATAGGGTATAATATGAGTTTGAACCTGTACTCATGTTTCGTGGAAAACAACTTTTGAAGGACAAACTCTTGTAGAAAGTTAAAAGTTAAAGCTTATTAACAAAAATGAGTAGATTGAGAAATAGGTAATCTTTCTTGCCCAAATTTCTTTTTACAAATAGTTATCTTTCAACTTTAAAACTCAATAAAAAATATAAATAATATTAACGAACAATAATATTCTAGACTTATAACATATGAAGCCTAAAAAATATCTATCAGTCAATCCAAATGAAACATTGAGATATTGAGTTATATGAAATAGTGCCCCGATTCGAACCATGTTTTGTGCATCATCGTAAGAATTCATAACATATTTGTCAACCAAATTTAGCGTCGTGATTTTTAACTTTATGCCAACAAAATTTAGGTTTGCCCATAGTGCAATGCCCAGCAGTTTTTCTTAGTAAACATAAAAAACGGCCGAGTATGCAGTGTAAGACTGCTACCACCCGGCATGCCCTGGGTTTAAATTTTGACTGGGGTATGTAACGTCAAGAAATTATAGAAAAAGCCTTTTTCCAAAAGCGGTATTTACCTGGCGAACAAAGCCTAACATCGGAGGGTATATATGATATGAAATAGCTTCTAAAAAAAAAACATCCGCGTACCGTTAATCCTTTATTTGTCGATTTGACAGCACCGCCCCATTTTTTCTTTTACGTTCACAGTTTGTTACACAAGTAAAACTAACAAAACTTTCAACCTTTCTGCCATCTGTTTACTTCTTTCTGTCCTTTAGATTTTCAACTTTGCTCTTTCAAGCTCTCACTTTTATTGAGTCTCATTCAGTTGTTCTCAGCTTGAGAGGCGCAATCTTGTATTCAATCGTTCTTGTAACTATTTATAGAATTTAATATTAGTGTCAAATTATTAATATTAAAAGATGGCAATTATATCGGTGAACTAACAAAACTGGGAATATATAATTTTAAATTTTAAATCAGTAGCATTACTTAAGGGGTCCCTGAAAATAAACAACTCTAAGCGCTTAGCGCTGATCTTTATTATTTGATAATATAAATCAATACCCAGATTCTCTGCTGTATTTCTTCAATCCTGGAAGTACTCGAATCTTTACTTACTAACCGATAGCTAAATCCGGGTTTAATCAAGCTATTTAGCTTAACTTCCATGATGACTTAATTATAAATAGTGCTTGGAATCGGACGATTGTCAAGTATTGCACTACTGTGAATGACAAAAACAATGAGATAACATAACCCTTGTTCAATATAGTATAAACCAATATAGATTTCTACAAGTTGAGTGGTTTAGTTTCCCATGCAAAACAGGCTAATAATTGATGATTGTTATGCAGCCATACTGAAAACTAATTAAATAATTAATCAAATAAAGTGGCTCGAATATCCCTACTTACTAAAAGTACTAAGTATTTTATATATTTATATATATAATTTAGCACAAATATTTACAAATAAATGCATACTATTTTTATGAGCATACTCACAGCAGAAGCAGATGTTTTTCTTACCTGAAATGAGAAAAAGAAATAAGATAAGTCAATCATTCGAATTTTTTTGTTGTATTAAATATGGAAATTTATGGTTAATATTTTGAATGCAATTTTTACACAGGAAAAGAGACTTTTGTGAAAAGAGTTTACCATTTGTTTTTAACTTTTTATTACAGACCTGTGAATCCAATTCACAAGTTGGGAAATGTGCTGGTAAGACATTTGTGAATATAAAAGGTGACAAACAAACGAATACTAAAGTAAACAAGCAATATAAAAGCAATCCACTCCAAATTTCATTCTACCGTAGAAATTTAATCTGAAATTAATTTCAATTTGATCGAATTGAAACTTATCAAGCAACTTAAAGACCACGTGTATCTTACAAAGCCATTCAACAGGAGGTTTAATTTTGAAATATGAAAAGTGGTTGTTTTTACTTTCTACTTCTAGTTAATAAATTACAAAAGAACCCACAATTACTTTGGAGATCCATTTTCTCTCATAAAATTAAAAACAGAATTTCAAAATCACTAACAATTAGGATAATAAAAGAAAAGCAAAGAAATCACATGGTTCTTTTAAGTTTCAGGCCAAAGCGTAACACAGACTTAGCTTGCTTCTAAAAGAAAAAAAATATAAAATTTTTCGAGACACGATGGGGATGGAAAAAGACCACATCCTATTCATGAATTTGCAGCAGTGGAACGTTTTTAGTGTGTTTTACCTAAGTGTTTGTAAAGTGCTATGCAGCCAAAAAATTGGCTGGAAAAAAAGGCACAGATATAAGATGATGGCAAAATTTTCAAATATGATTAAAAGCCGCAATGATTCCAATGCATTGATGCATTGGCATGGAATATCAGTACCTTCAACAAAATTTATTTTTTTTGTCCGAACTGGGCTGTAGTATTTCAGTGTACAGGTCATAACGTCTTTTCAGTGGTGTTTAATGTTTCACCCTATAAACGACTAAAGTTCACAAATTTTGACAATTTATTTATACCGTTTAAAAACTTTAATTACCACAAACTTTACAATTTGCATGAGATCATAAGCACTCATTTTATTGTTGCATTTTGACAAATTTGGTACCAGTTTGTAATGGCGTGTCGTTTATTTGCTTTTCATTAAACTAATCATGTTTACTTTCTTTTTAGCACTTTCCCTTCAATACCGATGTAGCCATTATTCATCTAAATGCACAAATTAATAAGAGTTATATTCTGATGGGTCGAAGAGCAATATTTCTTCAGCTTAATTACAGCGCAAACTGTCACATTCAAGTAATTAATGAGTCAAATTAATTACAAATGTGCATAGTAAACGGTGCTTATAACGAAATAACAAGAGAACGTTGGAATAGGTAAGAAAAAAAATTCGGTTTAAGGTTTTTTTTTTACCTCTCTACCTCTTAAACTTTGTTTTTACATGAGATAATAATAATTTGATCAAAAACTGTGCTATGTGCGATTTTGTTAACAGTTTCTGCCGAGGCTTTGTAAGTTTTCCATAACCATTGAAATTGTAAATTTTCACACATTATCCAAAAGTATATCAAATACTCTTTATTTGGAGATCGTTGATTGATTTTGGTTTTATGTGTTGATAGTATATAGAAGGCCAAAAAAAAATACGATCGCGAGTGGGTATAATCAGAGGTAGTTGATACAAGATAGCCTACACTTCGTAAAAAGAACACCAACTTTCCTCCAGAACTTTTCTTACATATTCGACACTATAACCGTTTATAGGTCTTGTTGTCTTCGGTATTTCCAAACGATAGGCAGCCACAAGGTTGTTACAATAAGTTTGGAACTCATTTATTTGAGTACAGAGTGTGGTTAATAATAAAAAATTTTAATATTAGATGCAATATCAGAGACCGTGTCTGGAATACGAAGGAAAACAACAAAGTTTATTATTTAAAAATTCAAAGCTATGAGAAAGTGTACCAGGACAAATAAAGCATTCACTTTATTTCGGAGTATTATTGGAGCAGTCTACATGTTTGTTTTAAAACAAGAAATCACAGAAAATTGACAGAATGACCAATCGGAAATTAATCTGACAACTACTTTCCACATTGTTGCGTTCATCTCTTTGAGTCATGCGCTCGTATGCACCTGAACAAAAAATTTCGGTAATATCAAACTCAGGTCTATCGAGAATTTTAGTTTTTTTATTATAACTCACTAATTCGAAAAGATGCATGTTCTAAAACGCATAAGACTAGCGAAAATAAATCCAAGAAGCAGGGAAGGTAGCCAAAATAGGGGAGTCATATCGCCGGCTATCCCTCAAAAGGTGGCCGTCCGCACTTGGGAAAAGAACAAAGAAACGTTATTTCCAACATGCAAGGCACCAGTGTGGTGCCCGGGGGGCTATCAGGTACGGTGGACGAAGCTCTAAACCTCACTAGCCGTGGGGTGCATCTACACACAATTTGCATATCGAGGCACAAGCTGCCTAGTAGGCAGTACCTGATGGAATGCTCTTGGTGCTGAATGCTCACTCTGATCATCTCTTCAGTTCCCCCAAAACATATTCATCAATACCACTCTCATTCTGGCCTAACCCTGTCGAAAAAGTACGTTTCCTGGAAACCCCACTGAATTACCTCGATATTTAGTGGTACTAACCTACCTTTGCAGATTTTAGTATAGCTGCTACAACAACAAGCGAAAATAGTTTACTTTAGCATCATTCGTCCCTTAATATACCTCGAATAGAGTTTGTCATGAAAACCATCGGCAGTTGGGAGTCAAAGTAAAGCTATATTTTAAAAGCTATGTCGAAAACATAGTAAATAACGTACATATGGATGTATACTATGTACATACATATCTGTAAATCTATTTCTGTATCAACTAAGCCTAACGCGCAATAAGTCGTATTGAGGAAAAAGGGGCATGTCGACTTCTCAATAGTTTTCGAATTCGCATTAGCATTAAAATAATTGAATTGATTACAAAAATCTTAAGTTATGTTATTAAATTAAGTCTGATTCAATTTAACACCTCGCACCCTTTTATAACGTTTAGCCTATCTTAAAAACAAGTTGTGTGAAGCACAACTCTACTAACAACAAAAATGCTTCGACTATAGTTTGCCGCATTTCCTGTTTATCCAGTGTTGGCAAAACGCTACTATGCACCTACAAGCTCTGATCGTAAAACTGCTGTAAGGGTCACATCCGTCACAGTCACAAATGTAATGTTTTCGTTTAGTTGAGTGACTCTTTTTGTATGTAGTTGACATTATATCTACCCATTTTGTCGGCTGCAGTTTCCTTAAATAACTAGAACGCGAAAGTCAACTTTGATAATTACTTAGTTTTGAAAGTGGAACAGTGCCAACAGAGAATAAGAAAATTGCGAAAATTACAAGCATACCAACGAAAATAGTAAGCAAAAAAGAATAAATAATATAGTTGGAAATGGATAAATAAAATAAAACCAAATAAAATGCAGTTTAGTTAGAAAACATCGAAGCATTAATAGGATAAGTTTTAATTAGTTTCTAATGCTATGGGAACAGATGATGAACTAGTTAATTGATAAAAACTTTTTGCACAACGCTGGTTGGAAAATAAAATCTCGAAGACAAGTGTAAGACTCAACTATTAGCGTAGTGAAATCAAAAAAAAAAAATGTCATCGAAGGTTTGGCTAAATTTCTACCGGGTCATCACGGTTAATTGAAGTTGAATTGTACTTGAAATAGAAGCTTTTTTTAACATTTGATAATTAAAACGCGGCATGCGACTATTATTGAAGCAGAAAAATCGTTTAAAACTGGATATTATTTTAAACAACATTATATTATTTACATTTCCATTAAATGTTGATACAATACATCAGATATGGCAGCCTCCTTTTATGTTGTTGTCCTTTTAATCCGAACATGATATTTATTGACATACATACATATGTATTTAGTTATTTGTTCGTCGCTGTTTATTTCGATTCATATTTTCGCCATTAACCAAGCTTTAACTCAGATTCGAACTGGAAACTCTGCCGAATAATCTAGGAAAACTAGACTATACTACTCCTCGACTCTGCCAGAGCAAAAAATTCTCCACGACAGTCCCAGGAAGGAACGTGTGAGAAGGTGCAACAGCCCTAAACCCAGAGTCGACGGCTAACTATATAGATGGTTACAATGGGAAGACTGGGCAGCGGGCTTCACTACAGAGAACTCGCACCTAAGCTTTTGTCCACTGTACCGTTTGTTTTTTTTTTTTGTGAGAAGTTTTTTCATGTCAGAAATACACTAGGAGTAACCATTGCATGCCGAGGGGCGACCGCTATCAGAGAAAAGTTTTCTATCATTTTTGATGTTACTTGTCCCAGCCAGGATTTGAACCATTGCAATGATTACCGATAACCTGTATGGCCGACGAGCTAGCAAGAAAAAGGGCGAAAATATGCGTGATAAATTCTGCACAAGCCGTTCCACGTTTAAAGACTGAACTCATCCAAGGCGTAAATTCCAGGTGTGCCGTAGAATCCATCTCTCAGACAACTAGAGAAGGTTGGTCAACGGTTGACGTAAAGCACTTCCCCCGCTCAGTTTAAATTTAGAAATTGGCATACCCATAATTTTGCTAATAAGTATTGATCATCCACATCTATATAATGGCTCGCCTAACTGTTGAACAGCAATTTAATTGTATATATTGGGTCATATGAAAAGGGTTCTGCGATTCCAATCCCATCAACCACTCAATATATCGTAGTTTGCCCTCAGTCTATGTAGGCTTTAAAGTCTTGTGGTTCAAAAATAGTTATATTTGGCTGGGATTAAACAGTTTTACTAATGGTAATTCGGCAAATCCAATTGCTTGGCGTTATTTATGTGGCACCCAAATAGCGAGCGGCTTTGAATAGCCTTCTCTTTTCAGATGATGTGGTTACGACGATGTGTCATGTAGTTGATGTTTAGTCCCTCTGTGATCTACTGAATGCCGAAAATGGCCCAATAGATTCCATCGAAGTATTATCATCGTCAATCGCACAAATGTTTCTGCATATTTTTGCAGCGTGTTTGTTGGTTTTTGCGTCAGATATTGTACTCATTTTCAAAACAATATAAATTTTTGTATGATCAAACTTCTTCACCCAAAATTTAGCTTTAAATAACGAATTTCAAACGTCAGTGTAACGCAATTGAATTAGCGTTGCCAGATGTATGGGCGGGCATCAGCATAACCTACGAACAAATAAATGTGGAGTCGTTTTATATGGCC
The DNA here is from genome assembly GCA_951828415.1 of Anomoia purmunda. Taxonomy (NCBI): domain Eukaryota; kingdom Metazoa; phylum Arthropoda; class Insecta; order Diptera; family Tephritidae; genus Anomoia; species Anomoia purmunda. The sequence continues at coordinate 57,233,454 of OX639993.1, forward strand.
GCGAGCATTAGTTCCTGGCACTTCTTTAGCAGAATGTATGGAAGTACACTAGAATGCCTATGTATGTATGTATGTAGTATTTACTATTTACTGCAGCACAACACTGGCTGACGTTTTTGAGTTATTTTAGTTAAAAAGATGTTATGTAGTCGGTTAAAATGGCTGCCACATATTCGCACATCTCAGCTGGAATACAAGTGAGTGATGCCAGCAATAACAATGTCTATCATCCATCACAATTGCGCGCTCCACACTTCAGCAATTCTTTGTTTGTTTACTTTTTCAACTGACACTATTTTGCAACTTCACACTAAATCGCTCCCGGCTACTTTATAATCACGGTGCTTTGCATGGTTGGCATTTTTATTTTCTTTTTTTATTTTTACATTTTTAGTGCAAGTGAGTGTCATTTGTAACTTTATTTGTTGTTGACAGCTTTTGTGAGGCGAAAAAATTACCAGATTTTTTTTTCAACTTGAGGAGTTACATTAACGTTAGCCAGGGAAACAGCAAATTTTTTTTGTAGCATTTGAAAGAAATGTTTCTCTTTTGCACAGTTAAATGCAATTAAGCGTGCCAAGTAGCTATTCAAATACCGATAAATTAGCCAAAAAGGGACATATAATCTGAGCTTAAGGAAGTGTAATAAAAATGTTTTATAAATATTTTAAAATCGCAGTCCCTGCTTGTCTTTGTATTTGATTCGCAAATAACGGTATATGCGCTAAGTGGTTGGCATTATTTGAAGAGAGCCTAATTAAGGTAACAGTGAGCTATTGTTCATAAAACTTTTCACACAATAGCACAAACTTATCAACATCGAGGTAAACATTTAACGAGAACATTTAAGGAATTACAATGATGATTTCACTCAGGAACAGCGCTAATTATTCCCCATTCTGGTAAAGGGGTTTGAGCGTAGTGTAATGGGGCACTGCGTTGGAGAGAGAACAAAGCATAGTGAGACCTAACAAAACAAACAATGACAGCGGTGATGCTATTAACTGGGATTTTTCCATGTCGTTGGCAACTGAAAAATGTGTCCTTTTTAATTCGCTGAGCAACGCAAATCCCAAACAAATCCGTTTTGCAGTGTATCCATGTGCGTCTATATGCTGATGTGCTATCTGTATATAATAGTGTGGCTCTACTCGCCACTTTTCATACACTCATACACTTGTCTCCTCCGCAAATACATACATACCTACACCATCCCACGCCAGCAGCACGTGACTTCTAATATTGAGCTCGTGTGTACATTGTCGCTGCTGTTGACTTTTAGTCTTACGCCTTGTACATTGCAATGTAATTTAATTTGTGGTCAACCATGGTGAAATGTACATACATACGTTTGTTCAGAACACGTGCACTTACATATGTACACCATACCATACATGCGAGGGTTGCTACTTAAATTGTTGAGATAAAATACAATTTTCAAAACTATATGTCATCTGAAATGGCTTTTTTGCAATTTTCAAACACTTTTTCAGGGGTCGAAAAACGTTCACCTTACAATTTATTTTTGATCTTTTTTTATTCAGAATCAAAGCGTATTCATATAAGGTGTAGTAGCTACTATAGCAGCCAATTTTATTTTTTTTTTTATTTACCTACATGTATTTTGTTTTTGCTGTTGAGTATGAGCTTTCAAATGCCATAAAAGCAAAAGCAAAATGTATGTAAATTTTAACAACTCTTACGCAAAACTTAAAACAAAATACATGGAAATTTTGTAGTTGTACTTATAACACCACCTTATATGAATTCGCCATGATTCAGAATAAAACGTCCTGGACAGAAAATGATTTAAATGTAAATGCTTTTTTGTAAGATTGTAAAAAAAAGCTACCAAAGTAGAATATATAAAAAATGTCTAAATTCCAGATTGATAACAAGTTTTTTCCACATATTCAAACTATTTTCGGAAAGTCATTATTGATCTAAAAAGAGCCAATATTTTTCTATCCAAAGATATGTATATGTACATATTAAAACCTAAAATTGTTAAAAAACGTAAAAGAAATATAGTTCGTTTTGCAGACGTGGATTTTTATAAATAAGTTGAGGATTTAAGCGTTTCAAAAATTTTAATAACATTTTTGTGAACATCTCGACCATCTCTACGCCCTCTACGCTCTCTGATTTTAGCTGCAGTACAGTAAAATTTTTCAGATAACTTAATTGAACTACACAATGTGCACTACAGATGAAATGAGAGATGGCTTGAGGTAGCTAAAAAATTGTATGCTTGAAAAATGGCGACAAATACCGAACTGTTAAGCTGAGCGGAACTACTCCATTATGCATTTCTTCGGCAAAAGCTCCACAATAGCACAACAGATATGCCCATTATTTAGTTTAGGGTTCATAGACATATGTAGCTCCCTAACTCATCGCTTGTTACGGTCTTATAGATGTCGTTCAAAGCACCGCCATTGAATTTCTCGAACTTTTTTTTGCAGCAATCGATACGAGCTTTTTCTCGCAATTGGCAAGTAATGTGGAATCCATTCATGCAATACCGAAAGTATGTGAGTGAAACTAATACCAACACGTGGGTTGATCCCACAGTACATCACATGGCGATCTTGCCATACTATATCACGCAAAGCATCGCTGTTGTGAGGCAATAGAATTGTTCTTGAACGAGCCTCACGATTTTCGTCCTATAACGTATGTAGTTGCCCATGGTTGAATTCGGAAACTTCCAAAGCACGGTGGCTCGAGATGGTACTACCTCACCAAAAGTCGAAGCGAATTGATTCGATACACTGCTGTTAGTTGAATTCACATCGAAGATCATAGAAAGTCATCGAAGGAAAATATTAACAATTTAATTTCATTTTTACGCCAAAACGAATATTTCAAGCATCTGTAAGCAAGACAAATATTGTGAAACTTTATTTGGCATACTCATTTTGATCTAGCCACATACATATGTATCTTAATACTTACATAGTAACCCTCGTATGCATATTACATATAGTTGGAAGTTCATAAAGAGTTAAAACGAAACTCAGAATTAGAAGTTGCATGCATATGTACACATGTATATATGTATATATATATATGTACATAAGTTTGTAGGTCAAGTGCGCCGGCGGCTTTTGTTTAAATTTTTATATTGATTGGTACTAATGTGCTATATATTTGATTATCGAAAGTGGCTTGAAACAATTTTTATGTTCGTTTTCAATAAAATATATGTTTTGTTAAGAATGACCAGTTGAAATCTGGAAATATTGTCTAATAACATAGATATAATTTGTGGGAATACATAACACTTTAATGCATAAAGGTACCGCAATTTATCTCAAACGTCCGTATTCGGGATGGGTGGAAAGAAAAATTACTGTTAAATAAGAACCTAATTTAGAGAATGAACAATTTGTCAGACATAACAGACTTGTTAGACTTATACAGGGTGGTCCATATACTAGTTGTTTTTAATCATATGTTCTTTTTGGCAGTTGCAGCTCTTTCACAGCGGAAATCTTTCGCTTGAACAACGTTGGGGAATAATGCAAAGTTTCGAGCTGGAAACGATTTTACTTGAATAATAGTATTTTCTGACAAAGCTTATTCACAACTCGGCGGCTATGTTCACAGGCAAAATAGCCGCATCTGGAAAGCGTAAATCCCGCACGTGATCTCCGAGAACCCAACGCATCCACAGAGAGTGACAGGTCAATGATGAGCGTTACAGAGGCATGATAAACTATTTCTTTTGTTCCCGGTTCGATAATCGTATTATCAGCCGTCACAAGGACGTCAATTGGCAACTTCGGAGCTGCAATTAGACTGTTTTGTGGAGTCCAAGAAAGGGCAATGTTATGGAAGCAATCCGTTAGCGATTCAGGCGCTTAAGGGAAATGTCAAGCCATTCGTGAGATAGAACCATTTTAAATGCTAACGTCAAGTTTTTCAAGTGTAGTTTTCTATTCTTGACCTGAACCTGTTACAGACAAAATTTGCTAATGAAAAACATACTCCGACCTGAGTTTGTTTCCAAACCAAGTTTGACAAGCTATGACGAGAAATCGTTGCAATATTAAACCAAATAAGCTTTATATACCAAATATTTATAGGTCTGGGTATTTATAAACAGTATGTTGATACCAAGTATTGTCTCCCTTGGTGCTCTATACAGGGTTTCAAACCGAACAAGAACCAGAGTGCTGAGTGTTGTTTTTTTGTTCTGCGGTTAACTATAAAAACCTAACGTTCAGTGGCCCCTATAAACCCGAAGCATTCGTATAGCTTTTCATTATATTTTACGCACATATATCTGCATCCGCTATTATACTATAAAATACTTAGTAAGGCATTAGTTTTAATAAGACTGCGAATTTTTTGTCGTACACTCATCGAATAGACGAAGATTAGGTGACCAGGGTTAAGCTTAAAATATTTTTTGATAAACAGTTTTCATACTAACCTCTGAAGAATAAGAACCTTCATATTTTTTTTAGTTGCTGGAGACATGATAAAGAATCATATGTCCAGAGTTTTCGTATTTACTCCATTTGCCAGCAATTGTTTAACAGCATTTTCCGCTTCTACTCGTATAGCTGTCAAAGTAGTCGCAACTACACACACAAACCTTTTCTTCATATAGAAAATGAGACGGCACTTTGTCAACCCACCACTTCAAATCGCATCATTGCAAATGCAAGTCAAATGTCAATTCAAATGCTTCTTAGAAGTAATTCAATGCAAGTTGAAGCTTTATGCAGAGGCATTGACGTCTTGTCAAACGAACCTGACTATCGCTGCGTGCAAAAGTTTAGCGCGTTCACACGTTGCGGAGCATAAATAATGTGACACTACCACAATCTTAATGCCACCGGCAACAGTGCATACAATGGTTGTCATTTGTTGTTGTTCCATAGCAAATGCAACGGGAAGTGTTTATGGACAGGGAGTAAATAAATTAAGTGCGTTAAATTGCATAAATTTATTGTGTTTGCAACAATTATTGCATGTAAATGGCAACGTCACAAATATACTACATACATATGTACATACATTCAGCAGGGGCACTCCGACGAGGGCAACATTTATGTTGGGAAATGCAATATGAAAACACCATTGTTATTATGCAATTGTGGGACGCTTTCGTTCACATTTGAAAAGTGCAATGCCCTGCGGTCATTCATTCTAATTCCAGCGACAATGCTAGAGAAGCAGTAACTTTTTACTATATATAGTTTTAGTTAGTTACTTTAGTGAAATGCTTGCAGTTTTATACACCTTGATGGGGAATGGAGAAAGATAGTAGAAAACATTACTTAGCAAGTGTACAACGTTGAATTTAATAAAAACCCCCTATGATATTCCGTATGGAATACTTTCCGTCGTTAGATGCATTTGGCAATTCATGAGAAGGGTTAAAATAAATTCCACTCTAAAAATGCCCACACCGCCATTTTCATAGATTTCATGCAGATGAAATCCATTATAACTTTGTCGCATAGTGCATCGGCCCCAAATAAGCAATGTCGGAATTCGTTGAAGTCAATACACAATGGCGATTTAAAAAATTAAATCGATTTTTATGCCGTCTACCAATTTCGTAAAAACCTGATATTGTCCTTTTTGGCTAAGGAGGTAGAATAAGGTATAATTATTGTTGACATTCTATGGATAAAACAGTTTACAGAAACACAGAAAATTAATTAAATTAAGAAAATGAAACGAAAATATAAATTAATGGAGCATCCATTGAGTGTTATTTGTCCGATTCTGGACTCACATCTTCAAAAGAACGACTTTTAATTGATACAATTTACTCAATGGTATTATTTATATGCTTCTTTATCTTCAATCATATAATACCATCGGAACCTCTTGATGATTTCTTCCTAACCTAAAGGTAAATCCAAGCAATATGCCATGTATGCGCCCAATATCAAGCAATTCCGTTCAGCCGTTTGCGTATCACACATCCAAAGATATAAACTATAACATTTGTAATTTCAGTAGCAATAGTATAAGCAATTTGAAATATTTGTACAGGTAATAGAGCTTTTTGAGATAGTTTGAGTCCAAATATATAAAGTCTTTGGTATTACCAAAAACCACTTATTTTTTCTGCTAGCGGCAACAGTACCAACAAAACACCGTTCAAGAAATATCGATCAAAATTTGATAGAAAAAATTAAAATTAAAAAACTAACTATCAATATTGATCGAATAAATAAAAATCAAAAAATATCGATCAAATGTGAGCGCCAAAAATAAAACTCACACAATAGCGCTTAAATCATGATATCTTTTTTTTTACAAATTTTAACCGTTATGATTTCTGTGTTGAACAAACTCCCGTTATAAATTCAAAAAAAAAAAAACGAAATTAGTATGAATTTAACTTACCACGCCCATTTTTTAAAATTTGGAATTTTTAAGTATTTCTCTCCCTAATTAAATTTTGTATACCAAATTTGAAAGAGTTCGCGACATGATTTAGTAAAGTCGTTCATATTTTGATTGGTTGTATATTATAATTTTTTGAGAGGAGAGGTGAGCGTGGTTTTAATCTGATTTCTATAATTTTCGAATTCCCACTTTCTGACTACAAAATGCAAATTGTGCGTAATGCGATAGAATTTGACAAAGCAATTTCGGAAATATACCTATTTGCTCTAAGGTGGGCGATATCATGGCCAATGCAGCAGTTATGATTCCATGTATTTAATTCTCAAACCAAATCTTGGCTATCAAACTTGAGCAAACTACCTTGTACAGTTAAATAATATTGAAATTTTTTTTTGCACGACTTATATATGTACATAAAATTGCACTTATTGACTTGAAATGTAATATGCGTTCCAAATGTGGTAGAGATTGGTCATGTATTTAGATTCCTAGATATACCTACATATTTGCTTTGAAGTGGCTGGAGGCACGCCCATTTTCCAAAAAAAAAAAAATACCAATCATGTTGCAGTACTTCAAAACAATGTGGATTTTATATATACATATAGATATATACTGATGCGGCATATTGATCAAGTTTTTGTTGCAAAAAGTGCAAACAAAATTTAATCTTTCCAAATTATACTTTGTATCGAATAATGTTGGTGTATCTATGTACATATGTATGTATTTACAATATATATGTATTTAAATATCTTGAGAATATATTAAGTATTTAAAAGATTGTAATAAGTTCATATAAACAAATGTTTTCATTCGTTAGAGTCAGTGAAAAAGTTTTAAGCAGCTTACTTTTGAAAATAAAAAAAAAATCAACTTTACCAAATAATTTTAGAGCAATATGTATTGTATTGCCTGTGTTTTTTTTTAAATCCTTCATTTTTTACATTTGCTTTCCCATTTAATCGATTTTTCTATTTCTACTCAAAAGAAGCCAGAAATATTTGAATACGATTTATTGATGTCGAAGAATGATGGGCAAAAAGTTTTAAATATATTATTGCTCTTTAATGCAAAGCAATTAATTCCCATGCATTCGAGCAACACAATGACCTACTCGCAACCACATTCTACTGCATTGGACTCGCATCGAAAATATAATTAAATAAAATGCCAAGAAATTGCAAATAAAATGAAATTAATCAATCAACTTGGCAGGTTATTACTTTACAAATCAAATTGATTGGAATTCGAATTAATAATTCTGAGTATTATTTGTGATTTGGAAAGCTCTGCCAGTTTTAATGCGAATGTATGTATGTAGAAAGAATTTTATAAACTTAAATCAATGCAGTAAAATGACGGAGGCACTACATATTTCGCGGCTTTTTCGGAACTAGTGCAAAACCAATATGGAGGGGAACAGATGATTCTACAATTCACGGCAGTAGCTTCGCGGTCTGTGCTACGCATTTTAAATGATTTATATACATTTCTTAAAATAAATTACATACTTTTAATGTTTTCGAAGACAAACATTACAATAAAGCCGGTAACTCCATTGTCACTTTTGGGACGCCCTATTAACTACCTGACCATTAAACAGATTATGACAATTCGTGCTACCATCCGTAGTCAAAATATCTTATTTTATGTATCTTTCTTTTGTTTGAAGAGAAATAACTTTCTTTTGTTTGAAATTAAAAAATTAAAAGTTTCCAGTTATTTCGCATATTCGGGAGAAGTCGCTGCTAGAATGCGAAGTTAAGGAGTGTAACTTACTCAAACTAAGCCGAAGTGTAGTGTCGATATTACCACAATGTTGTTGGGAGATAAACGATGTTTTGTATCTAGAACATCTGTTTGAAGTAGTCCAAATTGTATGTCGCTAATTTACTAGCCCCCTGGCTATACATATAAAGTAAAATCTCAGTTTTTAAGTTTTTTGAAACAGGTAATAAAACGTTTGCCAAAATTAATTGGAATCTCTTAACTGCGTATCTTAATTATATGCGAAGTTAGTTATTAAACACCGACCTTAATTTAGATTAAAAAAATTTTAAGGCGGTATTTTGGGTATGATAACATAAATTTAGCAAAATTTGGAAATGACAGGAAATATATATTTTTTTTTTAATTACAACATACCACATCGAATGAAAGGAATTTCAATTGTTATTATCATTATCTCAAATAATGTTATTTTTAATTTAAATATTTTATATACATAGCATACATGCATTTCTTCGGAAAAATGGGTTAATTTTAATTAAATAAAGTTATAACTAACAAAATTTTCAAACTAATTTTATAATATAAAAAGCTCAGAAAGGTCAACAACACGTTTTTGAACTTCTCTCTTTGAACAACTTCGGCTATCCTTTTAAATATGGATGAAAAGTATTACAATTAATTTATAAATCAAAACTTTTTCTTTGATAAGTTTTCGAATTATATGAAATAATCCATTTAGTAAGTAATGCACAATATATGATTGAAAAATTTCCCCTCTCCCACATATATTCAATGGGGCAAAGCTTTGTCAAATGTTTACATATGGGGAAATATCAATAATATGTGTTTTGATAAAAAAAAAAAAAAAAATTTTGAGGAAATACGGATATACGTATATGCGAAAATATAAAGTCAAGTTTCTATTGATAATGAAGCATAGTTTAAAATTGCAAATACCAAGTTTTCCTTCTTACGTTGGTAAATACAAGGATTTGTTTATTAAACAGCATCACAAAATCTATTTCTACCCTAACTATGTGAGTCTTCCAAAAAAATTAACATTTTTAAGCACTCTATAAAATTGGATTTTTCTTGTAATTTTATCCCTTTACTTTTTTGAATGATAAAGATGCTATATTTCAGCTTTAAAAATCATAAGAATTACACTACTCGACAAATTTTGATCAACTTTAGTCTCCAAGAATAAAATAGTCCTTTCCTAAAGTGAAATTTTCTCCTGATTCCGAATATGACTTCCATTATCGGCGAAAATATGAAAATTCCCATTTTTGCAGAACACTACTTCATATAGGTACGGCAAAAATTTGCATTTTTCATTTTTTCGTTTTTAACTGTTGAATTATGCATTATACTAATTCCCATAAAAATTTCTTGCCTTCTTCGCCCTCAAGTATCTTCAGTAGTTTGGCCACTATGCCAAAAAACGTTCAAAAAATGTTGAAAAAAAAAACGAAATTTTTTACACAATTTCAGATTTAACCACTTTAAAATCGGAAAAATTCTATTGACGAAAAAAAGTTAGCCCTCCTATGTTGTAGGTAATTTAACTACGAAAATTTTAAGCATACCAGCACAACAATCGGACGTGCCATTGAAACTATAGCCCCGTTAACTTGCAAGCGTCTATCCTACAATTTTAGTATTACTCTGATAAAATTGGCGAGACATTTCATTTGGTCACTCTACCTTAGGGTCTAATAAATTTAAAAAGACATCAAGTATTTAATTGTCACTACTGTTTGTTGTAAATTTTGTTTTGCAAATTGTAGTGCAAATTTATACATACTATATCGGTAGATGTGTTTACGAAATGGCTTGTTGCAAAAGAGATTTTAAATGTAAAAATAATCCGGATGATTTTTGCTTTATTTGCGGACATTATATTTTCGGAAACTCAGCTCGGAAAATAACTAATTCTGTCAGAGATGCATACTTTCATTATTTCGGTTTCCGTGTAAAAAATCTAGATAAATCTTGGACACCTAATTTTATTTGCGCCTCCTGTAGATTAACTTTAATGAGATGGGTATCGGGTAAAGGTCATAACATGAAGTTTGGTGTTCCAATGATGTGGACTGAACCCTTTAACCACGACCAGTGCTATTTTTGCGTGATAGACCTTAAAGGTAAAACGAGAAAAAAGAGGAAATTAATAAGTTATCCAAATGTGGCATCAGCTAAAAAACCAAAACTACATGACCATACCTTACCCATACCTAGACCGCCTATAAGTTTTGAAGCCTCAAGCGAAAGTGACTCCGAAGCAGATAATTCAGAAAGTGGACAAGAAGGAGAGATCCCACATCGAGTCTCACAAGCCGAACTTAATGACTTGGTCAGAGATTTGAAATTATCGAAATTTGATAGCGAAGTTCTAGGATCTCGTTTGCAGCAATGGGGCAGCCTGGGCCCTTCGACAAGTACTTCCAAATTTCGAAATAGACACAAGACTTTCTCTTCTTTTTTTACTAAAAGTGAAAATATTTGCTACTGCAATGATGTTCAAGGTTTATTTGAAGCACTAAAATTAGAAAATAAAGTGGATGATTGGCGCTTGTTTATAGACAGTTCAAAGCATAGTTTAAAAGCAGCATTACTCCATTAAGGAAATTCGTTACCGTCAATACCAGTGGCACATTCTGAGAATACTAAAGAAACTTATTTAAGCATATCAAATTTACTTCAGCTCATTCAATATAAACAATTTAATTGGAAAATTTGTGCGGACTTAAAGGTAAGCAGTTTCGGTGGTACAGTTTAAAATAAATAGTATATGAAATACATCCTAGGTTGTAGCTATAGTTCTCGGACTTCAAGGAGGTTTCACTAAATATTGCTGTTTTCTCTGTCTTTGGGACAGCCGTGCTAGAGAAACCCATTATATTCAGGAAAACTGGCCACCAAGAGCTGAGTACGAACCAGGTGCCTTCAATATCGCAAACCCGCCTTTAGTAAATCCCGAACGAGTTATTTTGCCAGCACTTCACATCAAATTAGGATTAATGAAAAATTTTGTAAAGGCTTTAAATAAGGACGCGCCATCCTTCCAGTACCTAACGAAATTTTTCCCTAAAATAACTCAAGCCAAATTAAAAGAAGGTATATTTGTTGGTCCGCAAATTAGAAAGTTGCTGAAAGAAAATTTTGCGAATCATTTATCATCAGTAGAAGCAGCGGCTTGGGACAGCTTTAAGCAAGTCGTTAGTGGGTTTCTTGGCAACAACAAAGATCCCAACTATAGAGAGATGGTCAAAGCCTTGTTGAAAAACTACAGTGCTATGAAATGCAACATGTCCCTCAAAATGCATTTTTTGCATTCACATTTGGATAATTTTCCCGCAAACCTAGGTGCTGAAAGTGATGAACAGGGTGAAAGGTTTCACCAAGACCTCATGATTTTTGAAAAGCGTTACCAAGGTTTTTGGAATGAAGAAATGATGGGAGATTATTGCTGGACAATAATACGGGAGACAAACCCAGAAAATTATAAACGGGTAGTTAGAAGTACCCACGTCCCTCACTATTGACCACCACGGTAAAATCGCTCAATTTGACTTTTTTAGATGTAGATATGTATGTATTTAATGTTGTTGTCGTTGTTGTTTTTTACTGAATTGCTGATTTATACTCATATTACTCAATTGAATACAGTTTAACGTGCAAACATATGTCTATAATAAAACGTTATAAAAAAATAAAAACCTAGTTTGAATAAAAATTTTCTCTATGAAAAAATTGTAGGATAGACGCTTGCAAGTTAACGGGGCTATAGTTTCAATGGCACGTCCGATTGTTGTGCTGGTATGCTTAAAATTTTCGTAGTTAAATTACCTACAACATAGGAGGGCTAACTTTTTTTCGTCAATAGAATTTTTCCGATTTTAAAGTGGTTAAATCTGAAATTGTGTAAAAAATTTCGTTTTTTTTTCAACATTTTTTGAACGTTTTTTGGCATAGTGGCCAAACTACTGAAGATACTTGAGGGAGGTGAAGGCAAGACATTTTTATGGGAATTAGTATAATGCATAATTCAACAGTTTAAAACGAAAAAATGAAAAATACAAATTTTTGCCGTACCTATATGAAGTAGTGTTCTGCAAAAATGGGAATTTTCATATTTTCCGATATCTCGTCATATTCGGAATCAGGAGAAAATTTCACTTTAGGAAAGGCCTATTTTATTCTTGGAGATTTTTTTTGTCGAGTAGTGTTATTTAATATTTCCTAATTAACGCAGAACTATTAGATGCATTCACACAATTTTTGTTACTGAGGCGGTTCGGTTATTGACTATCCGGAAAGTGTTATACTGTAAATCTTCCTTCGCTTTTTTTTTTTGTTAGTATGGAAAAATAGTATTTTGCTACTTGGCGTTTCGGCGCTTTCGTAAGTTTTACAAAAAGAAAATGCACGTAAAACTCTCAAATACCAATTGACGAGCTTGGCGTGAAGACCCCTATTAATTTTCGAACCATTACAAAGTGCACCGGTTTAGAACGCATTCAAAAATTCGGTAGTAAGGGCCACATTAAAACGTTGCGTTGAGATAGACCAAGAACTAGTGGCATCTCTTAATGAACTAGTTTTGCGCCAGTTTGAACTACGGCGTTTTACCGAAAAAAAGTAAATGTATTTTAAGAAAATACAATAAAAATACAGAAGTTTTAAAGTAAAACTAATGAGTTACAGTTATCCAAATAAAACTTCATATCTAAACAATCAGTCAGCGCGTTGTTCTGATCATTTTTGTATACTTGGGAATGAGTATATCTTTTCTTTCTTTAAACTTACTAACATAAGAAATATTTGCGTAGAAAGATATTAAATTTTTCATATTGCCCGCAGCATTGTCCACGTAAAGTGTGGAAGCATTGCTTAATCGGGAATATTGCAGTTTCAAGCGTATTGTTTTTTAGTTTTTAAACTATTATTTATAATACTAAGTAACTAACGGTTGAACGAAGTCTTGCATACTATTTAATGAACATTTACAAAATTTGGCATCGTTAAAATTAAATTTGATTCAGAATATATTCATGTATGAAAGACTGACGGCTAATTGTTTGACTTCTGTTCCATTCTATTGAACCTAAATTCGGCGCATGGTTTATTCAATGAAATAGGTACCTATGTATATGATTTTATTCATCGACATACGGTATGCATATTATTTTCGCATGTCAGTGTTGTATAAAAAAAAATCATGCATTTCCTAATATGTCAGCTATGAGGGCGATACATTATTTTATGTTTTGCCAAACATTCCTTTTCCTCTTGAAAGTTATGCATATCATATCTTAAACACCAAAATTCAGCATAAAACTGTTTAACGTGTTTAGTAATTTCTTTTTTATAATATAACATAAACCATATACATAGATTAAATTTTAAAACCCTTTACAAAATGTACAAAATTTTAACAGATTTCAGAAATACACCGTGGTGACGAATAACTGTTACATTTTTTCAAAGCCCGATTGTGCAAATCGCAGCAAGCGTAGTATTTTTATTTGTTTTGGTTTTATGCCAGTACTGTATGCCAGTACTTAAAATAATCGTTTAGTGTAAACAAATTCACGAGGATGAACGCCTAACTAGAACTGGAAAAAAAACTTCATCAGAACGGTACAAAGCCAAGTGAAATTGTTAAGTCCTTGAAAAACCTAAAAGTTAGCAAAATGTTCGTGCATTGTACAGTTCCGCGATTCAAGGAAGTTGGGAGTTTTTAAATTGCAAAAAGTTCCAGTCGAAAATTTATCGTTAGAAACCCAACTAGGGTGAAGAAATTGCGCAAACGAATTCGTCGAAATTGTTCTATTTCGGCAAGAGAGATCGCTAGAAACATGGGTGTGTGCTACAAAACTATAAGTAACGTCATTAGAACACATTCGAAGATGAGTGCTTTAAAAAAAAAATGCGAATTAATAACTTAGCAGCACGTCAAACGAGAATGTGAGTAAAAAGGCGTGATCAGCTACTTCTTCGGCACGCAAGCAGTAAGTGTTTTTTTTTCTACGTAAATTGTTAAAACAGGACAGTCACAACACGCAAAATGATCCCGTGTCTGCAGCAAGAATGGCCGACATCCCCACTCATAAACAGGTTTTGACCTGTACTAAAACGTTTCATCCGTTATTAGTCCGGGAGCCCACTGCAAATTTTTGGGTTCATCTCTTCTATGGCTGGAATGTATTTTAAATTGTAGTTTCGAAGCTGCATTCAAAGATACGGCGGTCAGTCGAGTCCATATCGTTGCCAGTATATGAAATAATAATTTCTTAACAATTAGAAAAATTTTCCATTTGGGTTTATTTACAAAATGAACGAAACACATGTCATTCGAAAGGTCTTTCAATACCCTCTCTAAAAATACCCGGCTGACTTGCCTCGGCGTTACCAGGACCGAGGCTGACCAGGGTTTCGACTTTGAGCGTGCGCGTCCCTGCTTCATTTTGGAACGTGTACTGTAGATAAGGACGGTGCACAGCTATATTGAGCCGTAGGTTATTATTAATGTACTTCGAAGTGCAGTTTTATTACAATTTCATGAAGAATAATTCAGAGATAAATATTTTAAGGATTTATTTTTATTTTAAAAAGACGCAACTATTTGACTGCTAGATTGCTGTATAAAGATAGCGTTTAGTATATGTATATTTCAACCAAATATTTTTCAGATCACAAAATATATCCAGCTACAATCTAGATTATTTTTAGTTGTTAGCATTTGGTACTCATTTTAAAACTCATTATATTCATACCAGAACACACTTATATTTTTTGTTGGAAAAATGTTTACAAGGGTGACCGTGAATATATTTAAGGTTTCACATATGAATGTTTACGTTGTTACATATTTTGTCTCTTAGTATCATTCCTCCAGGGAACCAATAATTATTCTAGTACATTATATCGTGGTAGTTCTATATCAAATACGCCAAAAAAATTTCTTGGTCTCTACAGATTTACTCAAATAAATTCCAGTACTGTCAATAAAAATCAGTATCATATTATACATATACTTTTTAATTATTGTCATTTATCTCGGGGCAAAGAGAGTAAAACCAAGATTATTATATTGACACTTTTCGTGCACATATCTACTTCATACAATACCCATTACAATTACTACAATCATATTTTCGAAAATAGTCTACAATAATATATATCTAATAGAATACTTAATTAATTATTTTAGATGGAATGAGAAAGATGATTTTCCAACCTAGGTGTAAAAATACAATATTAACATCGTACATGAAAAATGAACAATTTCTAATTATGACTCATCCGAAGAATCGTCTTCCAATAAGTCGAACGCAATATTCAGATCATCAGTGATGTCCTGCCTTATGACTGAATTTGCGTCAATGATGTTTTCATCAATTGATGAACCACCGCTGTCAGATTTTTCCAAAATATCATAAATTGACGTTGGCAATGCATCACCGATGAACCACGTTGCTTTCAAAATACATTTTTCGGTAGTATCGTCTATGAACCATCCGCATTCTTCGGGTTTCAATTTTGTACACCGAGAATGTGTGGCATTGAGCCACATCGAGTTGATGTAGATGGTTCGTAGCATTTTTTGCTTAAGCGATTTCCAACATGGAGGAATGAGCGTTGACTCAAAACCTTTCACCTTGATTGCAAATTTGCCATCGTTCTTACTGTTAGCAAACGTTTTGTCGAAGATTTGATAACGTGCATCGTTGACGCTCGAGCAATTTCTGACTTTATAAATAAGGCACGTAAATTCCTGAACAAGGTCAACGATGTCCTCATCAAATATTTGCGATGGATCCGTTAGCGACTTGAAAGCTCCATGGAATTTTTCATTTTTCTCGAATATTTTAAGTGGTGTGACTTTGCCTTTCCCGAAAAATGCTGCGGAATAATCACAGCCGGTAAACGCATGGAAAGCTGGCAAACTGTTACACAGGCTTGGTCCCAAATTCGAAGCTAATTCATTACAACTTATGCAGAATTGTTTTTTAGGTGAAAAATAATTCTAGTGTCCGCTTCTTCGTGGAAGCACTCAAGATGTGTTTCCGCATTTTTCAAAATATTTCCATTGTCAGAATGAAAAGAGAAACACTTTTCCTGTGCGGTCACGAAGACTTTCTTGTGCCCAAAGATGTGAGATAGGCGGGCATTCGCCCAATAAACACAGAAAAAGCCGATTAAAGCTTCTTTGAATTTAAAATTCTTCAAGCTTTTTTGAAAGTCTGCAGGTCTTTTTTGCAAAGGGCCATTGATAGTGTACGGAGTATCGAATTCTTGTCTGGTTACACGTTCACAGTCTTTAATAGAAGGTGAAACGTGAATATCAAAAATCAAATGGATTTGATTGGCTTCAGTTGCACAAATTTTGATGAGAAACGTCTCAGCAAGTTTGTCGAATGTGTTGGGAAGAAAGTTGCCTAATTGATGTAGAGCGTAAAATCCATCAATTACTTCCACGTCAACAGATGATGGTCGAGTCTGTTCTACGCGAGACATGAGCTTTTTGGCTAAAGCCGACTTGTCTGTTTTGCACATCTGACCATCTACCTGAAATAGAGCGGGGGGCACGGGAACTAATGGATACGTTAGACACCGTGCCATGTCAACCTTTTCATCGAGGGCAACTTTCAAAAGCTGGCCAAAAATATCTCGTTCCATTTTCATTACAAGCTGCTTTTTCCCATCAGCGGTTTTTCGTATTGCCTTGACCGAATCATGTGCAAAATTAAATATTTTGTTACGTTTTATACTGTCGTTGAATCGTTTGGGGTTTTCATTACATTGGGATATGAAAATCTCTTTTTGGGCCTTGCCTAATGATCGGCAATTCAAAAGAAATTGTACCACCGTCGGTGAAGCTGCTTTTCCTGTTGAGATGTTGAACATCTGTTCAGTGTCAATCGCATTGTCAAAAGGATTAACGTTTTCACCGATGGTCTGCACCAGAGCATCAAGATCTTTCCTATCTCTTGCAATACGATTTGGCTTCAGAGAATGTGAAACGTCATCTTGGCGAGAAACAGACGTCTCTTCCAAAACGTCTGTTGTGACCTTTGTTCGAAAATTGTGACCGAGTGACCATCTTTTACGAGCGGAAAACGAATTGGTAAAGTGAACAACACCTGTTAATGTATTGCCAGCATCTGCGTTGATAGTTTGTTCCAGAGTGAGGTCCACAGGAGCACGCGCGAGCTTGTGTGAGGTACGCTTCACACCGAAAGCTCCTCTAGCAAACTCCGAAACTAATGAAGAGTCTTCCATTTTCAATTTGACAAAATTACTGAGATAAGCTACGCACCAACGCGCATAATTCGGCTGGTTCATGACGAAAAATAAATCAGTCATTTCTGACATGGAATCAACGTAAAGATCGAAGTTACCACATCTGATGCTTCGTGAAAATCGATGATACAAAGAAATGAGCTCAACCAATTGGAGGTAGTATTGAGCAGTTTTTCCGTGGTGACCAGTCAAAGTGGAATTATAAAAGTCGCGATATTTATCAACGACAGACCTAAATGAAAGACCAAGTTTGAGTGGTTCATTTGAATTACTTGGGTAACTTTTCAGACGAAGAATATCGTCAGAGAAATCATTGATGTCAACAACATTGTCCGTGAGAAATCGTTGGAAATGGAGTGTTTGTAGAGCAGCGCTTAGCAACGGGTATATGCGTTTGCAACGGTTGAAGTGTTTGCTGTCTATGAAAGCATTCACAGATCCACCCGCAAGAACATCAGAGGAAATCAAGATGTCAACTAAACCTGAAGAATCAATATATTTGCCCACAGCTTTGAAATATGCCATCGTCATATGAAAGTCGCCTGGATTCACAAAAATAATGTCGTACAGAGGACTTTCTTGTACCTGAATTTGCATTGCCATTTTTGCTATGGCAAGGTCGTAAGTGACAAGTATGTAGTTTTGTTTGCACTTTTTGGCAATAGAAAGAGCACAACGTAAGGTCTCGTTGACCACATCATACGTTGTAGGAGAGGCGTTAATTGGGGGTAAATACTCGACGATTTGCTTACGAGATTCATCTACAACCATTTCACAATTGTGACCCAACCACATTGGTTCTGATGGATTCACAACCAAAGATATTAACCAAATAAAATCCCTGACGGTGGCGATATTTTTTGCTTGTACACACCCATTGATAAAATCGGAAATAGTTTTTAAAGAAAGCAACGGCATCTCGACGTTTGGTTTTGGATAAAACCGTCTACCTTCATCCTCCACTACTTCAAACTTTCTACGTTTTCGAGGCGCTGGCGCACCGTCATCACATTCTGAATCTTGCTCAGAAGCGGAATCGCTTAAACAGTCTGCTTCTTCGATTGTCTCATCGTACTCTTGGTAAATGATGCCAACAGTATCATGCAGTGTATCCTTGCCGTTTGGAGTCTCAACAAAACGATCGAAATTATCAAAAGCGACGTGAGTACGGAGACCATTCCTGGCACGGATTCCAGGAGGAACAACAGAATTTTTAGCGACATGTGTGTACGTCATTTCGGTTTCGATTTCCTCTTCTGCATTATAAGACACAACATGTCCATATCTATTCAAAACGGTCAGAAGTTTTTTCGAGTTAGTGAGAGATTTTACAGCTATCCCAAGTTTTAGATGTTTCGCGGGTCTCACCTTTCCTTTGGTAATTGCATATATTAAATCATAACAAATTGATTTAATTCTTAACGAATCTCCATTACAGTTTCTTCTACGAGTATCAGGACCATAAACTAAATCTGCGATAAATTCGTATAAATCTCCGGGAATGTCGCATTCTCCTTGCAAAACTTTGTTAACAGACAGTTTTTTTTGGCAATTTCGTAATGGTGGCAGATTTAACAGAATTACGCAACTTAAAAGCAACATTTCTAAATTCTTTCCTTTCATAATCAACAGCAACAGCTGATTTAGTGGCAAAATCAGCTGTGCTCATCTCAGAATTGTAGACGATTCTCTTTCCGTACGCAAGATTAGAATTCTCTACAGCGATTTTGTCCCCAAAAACAGTCGCTATTTTTCTTAACAAATTGTCAGCATTGTAAGATTCAAAATCGGCTAGATTAACATTTTCGCCGAATTCGACGAGCAAAGCTTTATATCGCGCCAATAAATCGACAAGAAAGGCAACCTCCTTATTGTCAATAATTTCCTGCTGTATTATTGATGACAACGCTTCAAATGCGGTTCGATGTAGCTCTCGATTTTTGCGCCATTGATCGTGTTCCTTTTGTCTTCACATGCTTGAGAATGTCGATATTTATACGTGTTAAGGCAATTAGCATGGTAAGGGACATATTCATACTGCGATATCTTTAACAATAGATCATTATCTTCAAGTTCGTTAGCCATGCATTTGATTGACTCAACTACAGATGACGAGAAAAATGAAAGAGAAGTGGAAATTCGCTTCCTTTTGAACATTTTCCGCTCAACGTCACAAAAGATGCATTGTTTATCATGTTTACTGGAAATTGACAAAGTTGGTTGAAATACTTGTTGAGATGAATCTGTGAGAACCGTCGTAGATGAAGAAGGCATGAAGTCTGTGCTTAATGTATAAACAGATTGCGTAGATTCGGAAGCGGAATCAGCAACTAATCCGTTATCCACAATCGACTCAATGACTCCCGATACAGATGCTGTTGATAGATGGCCACCTTCTTCGCACGTCTCCATCGAATTCGACAAAGATGACTCCTTGTTAACCAACCTTGGAACTGATTTAACGGGCGTTGATGTAACGATAGACTCCTATTAAAACAAAAAAGAATAATTTTGTAGTACACGATTAATTCTTGCTAATTCTAAAGATGGTCGATGAACAAAAACATGTAAACAATGTTAATTGTCGAAGAATAAAAACACAAGAAGTTTAATGCCTTCGGCAGTCGCAGTCACAGTCCAAAGTAGATGCTTCTTAACGTAAGACATTTTTCAGTGCAAGAATGAATAACCTAGTGAGTAAAACGAATATGGTGGAAATATCTTTCATAGTAATAACGTTTTACATTAGTTTTGTAGTCGAATCATATCGCTTAGTCACTTACTGGTGTATTCATATATGAGTCTTAATTCAATTACCGTATGGAGATCATTTTGATCCACTGCTGAAATTCCTGAAAGAAAATCCTGGTCTTCAGTTGTACATTTTTGTGGCCCGGCAGATTGAACAGGTAGATCCATATGCTCATTTGTAGGATTTATTCCGCCATAGGGACTACAAGGATGATCCTACAATAAAGACGATATTATTATATGAAAAATTAATAAAAGTTACTTACAGATTTCTCTTCACAAAATTTCTCGAATTCAGCTCGGTATTTGGCATTGATAGTTATCACTTTTTTATAACACTTATGATGATAAGCGATGTTTGAGACTTTTTCGAACGTGAAATTCCCATACTGGAAATTCTTGTGTTTCCGGAAATTGATCACATTTAATAATTTGTCTTTGATTTCACTACTGCATTCTATGATTTTGCCGCCTTCCTTACAAACAAAACACTTGGACATTATTATACTTGACACACACGTGAATAAATAAATGCATAACACTCTGAAAAATTGCTTAAAGCAACAAGAACAAATGTCAACTGA
The DNA here is from genome assembly GCA_951828415.1 of Anomoia purmunda. Taxonomy (NCBI): domain Eukaryota; kingdom Metazoa; phylum Arthropoda; class Insecta; order Diptera; family Tephritidae; genus Anomoia; species Anomoia purmunda. The sequence continues at coordinate 57,254,216 of OX639993.1, forward strand.
GCAATCAGCTGAGCCAAGGTGCGCACGCATCGCCCCTTGCGTGCGGAACGGCGTTGTGTCGTATTCTACGGCGCGCGACTCGAGATCCAGCGGGAGCGCGCGCTCAAGGTTGAAATCCAGGTCAGCCTCGGTCCTGGTAACGCCGAGGCAAGTCAGCCGGGTATTTTTAGAGAGGGTATTGAAAGACCTTTCGAATGACATGTGTTTCGTTCATTTTGTAAATAAACCCAAATGGAAAATTTTTCTAATTGTTAAGAAATTATTATTTCATATACTGGCAACGATATGGACTCGACTGACCGCCGTATCTTTGAATGCAGCTTCGAAACTACAATTTAAAATACATTCCAGCCATAGAAGAGATAAACCCAAAAATTTGCAGTGGGCTCCCGCACTATATGGAATGGAGAACGATTCAGAAAAGGCAAGCTTTCTCTCCTTTTTATTGAGAAAGGCGTCAAAATTAACACAAATTATTACTTGGAGGAGTTTTTAAAGAAGCAAATGCTGCCAGAGGTCATGAGTTTATTTGGCAAAGCGCAATTTTGTTTCCAGCAAAATTTTGCTCCAACTTACAAGGCTAGAATTGTTCAGAGCTGGTACAGAAGCGATTTTATGCATTTTATTTCGTCAGATGAATGGCCGCCCTCACGCCGGATATGAATACATCAGATAACTGCATATGGGGCTGCATGTTAGACAAAATGAAGAGCGTAAAAACCTTGACGATGGAGCAGTTTAAATGACGCTAACAGAAGATATGGGATCAAATACCGGCTGCGCTGCATTTCCGAAACGTTTGAAGCTGACAAAAAAAAAACGAATAACGTTGACAGATACGAAATTAAGGATTGAGCATAAGATAAACTAAGTAACATGATAAGAATACTATATTTTATTTTCAAAATCCTAAGCAGTCTTTGCTTTTCCAACTAAAAATTGTGTAATAGTTATTTGTCGGCACGCTGTATATTATCAAAATTTCCAAAACTGTTTACTCAGAACTATTAGAAACTTAACTACAGGTATTCAGTTTTGCAACCCATTTAATTTCAGTACTATAAAGTGCAAGTTTCAAGTGGCTAGAAATTACCATAGATTTTTTTATTTTATTTATTTTTTTGCTGATGGTGTTCTGCAAAGTTTCTAAAAATTCTGAGTAAAATGTTTGATAAAAATTATTTTATATCTGTTGATTTTTTTTTAATTTTGCACGAAGTTTCAAACTACCATCCATATGGTTTATGTTAGTAACGGATCTTACTTTGATTAAATATTACTAAAAATAAAATAGTGAATGTAGGTGGCAAACAGTGTTATATATTGAATTTTAGTGCTTATGGTAAGGCCGCCACTGTACATCTGAATGTATATATACATATATATTTATGTACGAAAATTTATAGATTTATGCATACATATTCGTATGTAAATGAGATTGTTGAACACGAAACCAAATACTGAAATTTATGAATTGAATATGAACCATTGATTAACAAAAACACAAATGGTTATCCTTTTCGCTTTGATAAAAAAAAAATTTAATTGCTACAGTGATTAGCATGGATGTTTTAAAATATAATCTATTTATAATGTATTGCCCTACGTCGTATGTAAATTGTACGTATGTAAATTTATATCTATAGAGTCAGGTATACAAGTGATAACACCATTTTATTTTTTTCAAAACTGTAATTTAGATTCTACGGAATTTATTTAAAACTATGAAATACCAAACTTTGGTTCTTTGCAAATTTGATATTTTGAAGCATACTATCCCAGTCAAATTGCTTATAGTAAAGTAAGTTAGTTAACAAATCCCAATAATATTAAAAATAAAGTTATTATTTTTATAACTGCCACCATAGATATGATAGCATAATAAAAGTAACGGATATCTTATTAAAAGGGGAATTTCACTGTTTTCGTCTGAAGCGTTCGCAGATGATTTACTATTTTTTGTACTAAGTATCAAACCAATTTTTTTTACTAATACATACACAATTCTGATAATGAAGGAAATTATGTATGTATATTCAATAAGTTTTTATAGGGTTGCAAATATAAGTTTTCCGTATACTGACAAAGTTTCCATAATTTATTTTTCTTTTATTTAATTTCCGTTACTTTTCAATTGAAATATAGTTAATTATATATACAAAGTGTATTATTACTAAACAAATTTGCGTCAACATTTCCAAAGTAAACAAAAATATTACTTGGAAAATCATTCAATAAATAATAAAGTTCAACTCTCGATTGGCTGAAAATTGGCATGGATTTTTGATTTTTTTTTTGGCGCATATGTTTCCATATTACGATCAAACAAAATTTATTTTTATCTAACTTAGTTTTAGATTTTTTAACGTTTATCGTGTTGTTTTTTTCGGCAAAATTTCTTTGACAAAAAAACCCCTAAAATATGATAAAACAGCGAAAATTTTCACTTGGAGGTAAAATAAACGTAAAAAACTAATGGCCGATTCCCCCTACCCTAAATAATTTTTTAAAGAATTTTTTAGTGCTTATTTTGATACAGACGCTGAAAACATGATTTCCTTTGGGTCTGTTAAGATAACGGAGGTATATCCTGTCTAAAACCGTCTAAGTTCATGGATGTTGACGAGATGTCATTGTACTTTTTAAAATAATTTTTATTGATGACTGGAAAAAATCTCAATTACCCCTACTTTTAAAAGTGCTAAAGAAAACGATACTCGCAATTATCGGCCTATCTCGGCCGGTTTCTAGACTCTTCGAATGTATCATTAAAGAAAAGTTAATTTTTTCTTTTAATAATTTGATTTTCTAATCAGCATGGATTTGTTAAAGACGGATTCACAGTTACCAACCTCGCTGTGTTTTTCGACCATTCAAAATGGGTATCAATTTGACTCAGTTTATACTGACCTTTCGAAGGCTTTCAAGAGAGTATCGCACAGGATATTAATTCTGAAATTAGCTTGTTTGGGATTTCATTCACTCTTTCTTGAATGGATTAAATCGCATTTGTCCAAAAGAGTCTATGTAGCTTTGTCCGGCGTAATAACATAGTTTTTTCTGATCCATACACACTAAAACTTCCGTATACAACTTTTGTGAGGTCTAGGCTAGACTACGCTTTCTTTATCTGGAGGCCATCATCATGGAGAACGCATCCAAAAAGTTTTTATCAAATTCGCTCTTCTCTCGTTAAAATTTAGGGACCATTTGCCTGCTTATAATCTCATGACGAAGTGCCTTTCTCGCCTGCACCTTCGTTGCAAATATCTTAACCGTGTCACTAGACTGTTCTGACATCTTGGAAAGGTTAACTTTTAATATCCCTTTTCGCAATTTGAGGCAGTTCTCGATGTTTCATATTGGATTTTCTAGTATTATATTTTTGTTAATAGTCAGTAAGGATTGTGTTCTTTGGCTGAATTGAAATAAATAAATAAATAAAATAAATAGGATGAACCCCTCCTCTCCGGACATACCTTTGAAACATCTTTCACTGTGTTATTGATTGACTTTTACAATTTTCTCTGATACTCGTTATGTATCTGTAAAAAATTATTCACAGTTTTCTAAGATGGTTTCTTAAAGCTTCTTAAAAGCTTTGCAGAAAATTAAAAACAAAAAAACTAATAATGGCTTTTTAAAATTTAATATACACGCCACTTTTGATAACATCTTGTCATGAATATTTACGAGCGAGCATTTGTAAAAGAAAATTGTTGAAGTAAACCAACAATGTCCTTTGATGTAATGTGCGTAATTCTAATCCAAATAGCTTTTTTACAACCTTATTTGGATTACGGTATTCAGGCTTGGAAAGGCCGAAGTAAATTATCAATAGCACATGCAATTTGAAATAGACAATTTAATTCTATTAACTAAAAGAAACCCCAAGTCAGAACTATACACTCGTAACTTCACCAAACCCCAAGAAGAAGGCAAAAATCCCCTTATGCCAACTTTTATAGCTGATCAGATTTTGGAGATATTTGAGCCGAAAATAGTTTAGGTGGCATACAGAAAAGGCTATGGCTGTTTTGAGTTTGCCAATAAAATACTTGAAATAACATTTTCTACAAAACTAACAGGAATGCTAAGCGAAACAATTGAGCAGAAAAACCAGAAAAGTACCTGTTTCCGTCATTCTTTACATTTGCAAAGAATTCATTTTTAGATGTTCATAGACACATAAATACATGTGTATGTATGTATGTATGTATAATACATATGTCGATGTTCGCTGCACAAACACATGAAGGGCAGTCACAAGTGCAATAAGTATCAGCAGTAAGCTATTTTGGGAATACAAATATTTTCTTCACGGTTGCACGGTTGCTACTCTTATATTTGTATACAATAGAAAAATGTATACATACATATATACGTATGTATGTGTGGAAGTCAAAATACTCTTAAGCATAGAAAAGGCAAAGTCACCTTTGACAAATGTAACATCTGGCATGCGGCCTTTGTGCTTTGTACAAGGAACGGAAATCAGACGAAGTGCTTTGCGAAAGCACAGAAGACAAAGCAGTAGTTGGCAGTTAAGACAGAATGTAGTTCTCGATGAGAATACATATATTGTGGGTGTTTTAACAAGTGTGCTGAATACCATTCGTTCGTCATTGTATTGTGTGGAATTCCTCAAGTTGTGAGACAAGCGAAAAGGAGTAATGTCTTGTAAAATATTGCATGCCTTTCAAACTTTCAAGAGCCTGTGAACAGGATCGGAGTAGTATTAAAGTACGGCACATACAGACATATATTTAAACATACCTAAATATAGAAATATGTTGTTAGCAGACTTTACAATATTTCACATGCAACATACATCGAGCTGATAGCAGACCTCATACAACAATCACCTTTCAAGCATTCAACACTATTGTATACCAGAGACATGTATGTATGTATTTGCTATATGTTTATTCATATTACTTCGACAAGTTCATACCTTTGTTAGTTGTCGCACGGAAGTGGAAATTCAACTTTTTGGCTTGTCTACCACAATTTATTCTGCCAGAACGTGCGCGTGCAACAATTCATTATGTCACACATCTGCTAAACTATTCGGTTGCACCTGGCGAACACAAGACGATGAAATCTCTTTTCTCTAAAATAACAAGCACTCGAATATATCCAAATTGAAGAACTCAAAATGGCGTGGTTATTAGTTAGACTATGTAGCTATGTAAGTATTGGAATAATGTAAGCTATTGTCTGGTATAGCCACAATCTTAGCTATTTGGATTCTAGTGGATTGCAGCAAGTTAAATAATGGGTGCGCCGAGCCATTTTATATAAAAGGCGAGTATATGTTGGTATTGCAATGAAACAAACCACAAAGAAAGACATTCCACAAATCTGTATTGCTTTTATTACCATTCAGAGCGAATTGATTTACAAGTAAAACTGCATTTATCATCCTCAATTTATGCTAAATAAAAAATATGAAGTTCTTACAATTTTCCACACAGCCGCATATTGGTCCAGAAGCTCGAGATTTTAACCAAAGAGATTTTAACCAAACTTAATAACTTTTAGAATACGAGAAACGGTCTACTCCTAATTACGCTATCTTTAAAATCAATTTTAAACCACCAAAATGGCGGACCCAATAGGACGGACACGAAATATAAGAAGTCAATAGATTTTTGTAAAACTTGGCGTTGACGAGAATTTGGGATCGCGTAATGAATCTAAAATCAATTTTCAAGAATTCGACATAACGCATCCAAATAGACAACAATTTTGTATTTTTTTGGGTTTTGTCCTTTTTTAGATTATTTTTCAGACACCTATATACTACAATTATAATATTTGTCTTTTGAATATTAAATTATTCATCACTGCAGTTTTCTTCATCAGACAATTATACATAACCAAATATATGTTCATATCTATTTAGTAAATTATTATCCTCAGTATTGTCATCTTTATCATCATCATTTTCAAAATACAAACAAAACATTAAACATCTAAGCGGTAACTTTGTTATTTAATGGTTTTATAAAACGATTTGAAATAAAAAAGTATCTCAGCCGAAAGCCTCCGTAGCTAGCGCTGCGTTAACTTTAGTTTAGTTAGTAATAATAATTATTATGTAAGCTTTTATAAAATAAAAAAAAGTAAAAAAGTATCACGAATGGCAGGAATGGTACAATAGTGATCAACTATCAGTGACTAAAATCTTTAAAAAAGCTACTTCAAAACTTGCTTAAATTGATTTCACTTTCTGCAAAGCCTGAATCCTGAAACGACGGTATAATAGTAGAAGGTGTTTTCGACGCAAAAAAAAAATAAAATTTTCTGTGTTAAAATCAAAAAGTGGAAAAAAGCATATCGGAGAAAGAGGAAATTTGGTATATTAAGTATTTACTCAATTTGAAGGGGGAGGTACGAGAGGGTTTAATTTGAATTAACTCACTTATAAAATTTAAGCTAAAAATTTTTAGAATTATCTATAAAGAAGTATTAAACTAATTTTATCTATCACGTGCATGGAAAAAAATTGTTTATTATAACATTCTCGAATATCAAATAAAAAACGATAATATATTGAATATGCAAATGTCGCTTGAATATTAGAAAATAAATAAAATAAAAAGCTTTTTCAGTATTATGTTGTTTCAGTATTGTGTATATAAAAGTGTAATATGAACCTCATTCAAATTAAAATTTGTTGGGAAAATGTCTTTTTGGATAAAATTTCGGGCCAATCTGACTGCAGGTCAGTAGTAGTTGCCTCCAATGGAAAAAATAATTTCACATATGGCAGTCCTTTCTATTTGACGGGCAGCATTTAAGACACTACAATTTGAAGTCAAGCAACTGAAATGTCTTACAAAATATGAGGTGGACGATCTAGGAAAATATTGTAGGATCTTGCACGAATTCAGTGTTGTTTCTAATGATGGTACAGCGTGCGGTCACAATCAGCATTAAACCAAGTATATTTAACATTAACAGTTCGTTTATTTCCGCCCACGCCACAGCCTAAGAACGCTTGTATGACCGCGCTAAGTGTAAAGTTAATGCATAGAACAGGCGTGAAAAATACGCAAACGAACTGACGCTGTACGACTTTGCCTCTGAAGTTCCAGCACAACAAGAAATTTCAAACTGCATGCCTGTATCCAGAAGGGAAACAGATAAACTACTTAAATTGGAGATATTTTGATAGGTAGGGTGATGTTTTCAATGGTTTAAATGCAACCCTACTCTACGAGGAACTAACATTCATTCGGATTACTTTTTTAGAGTCGTCAATATTCTCACACTCATATGCGGAGCAAAAAATGCCGCAACTAACACAAGGTAAGACTGTCGTCTACGAGCTGGATTAAGAACACTTTGCCTGCGAAGAAAATTCTCAGTGAAATATTCTACATTCTTTTAATATTACTGCCGAAGGAATACTTATTTACAGCGAGCTGTGTGTAATTGACAAATATCGAGAGTGTAGGTGGCGTAGGTGGTTTACGACGTTTCACTTTTTGGAAGAGTGAAGGTCAGCATACAATACAGAAGATGATGAAATCGAAACCTTACTATCGTTGGCACAAAACAATTGCATCCTAATCCAGACATATTGCCAGATGAGTGGAAAAAAATATACCGACAAAATAATTATAATTTCCAAATTCGGGTTTAGACAACATTTTTTAAAATTAATTCCAAGTTATTGAAACCAAAAATTATTCAGATTGGTAAACAATTTACTTCTCTGACATTTTTCAACAAAATCTGTAAAGAATCTGCCACATTACGACGGCAGCTCCTCGTCGTAAGTTTTACAAAAAGTTACACCACTTGGCGAGATATCTTTAAAATATAGATATAGATATAGATAATATAAGCTGATTTAACAAACTGCAAAACTGTATAGAAAATCCGGTCCTATTTATTTATTGAACCAAACTCAAACTTTATAAACTCTGACGAGGCAATCCTGGAAGAATGCTTGCACATTACCATCGGCGTATAAAACAACCGATGATATGATGAGAAAGCATAATCTTTACGAGGGCAGAGATATAGTGCAGCGAACTAAAATTAAGCGACTACACCGGATAGGTCGCATGGTACGAACTGATTCAACCCCCAATCACTGAAAGTACTTTTGTGATTCGAACCACCCACGGCGTAGGGTAGCAAACGAAGAGAAAGGCTTCCTCTAAGTAACCTAGCACCTGCTCTAAATCCCTTTTGCTACTCAACAATAATAGCTTTTTGTTTATTCTGTTTAACCAAAATACCAATGCAAATTTTGTATTTTTTATCTTTCACTTCGACAATTTGCTTTACTACTATCTAGCTTCCTACTAAAGCAACAGTCACGTTTTGTTTATGATCCGCATAGATTTGTCTCATAGCAAAACACTTGTTTCGAAATTCCGGCATCTGTCAGGTTATGTCAATGTGCAGACAACCAAATAAATCAAGCATATCTCTCTAGTTGGCAATACTAAATAAATTTATGTGCATGTCGAAAGTATAGAAAACTCAATTTTTCACTCAAATACATACACAACTATTTATGTGTGTTGATATTTATATCTTTGTGTGAATACACATTGGTACTCTGTTGTATGTAAGATGTGTTAAGACTCTATACCGCGCTTTTCACACACATGATTACTCCAATTCACTTGCACAAAAATTCCACTTAGACTTTTTAAAAAACATATTTTCAGAGCTGTGACAAAACAAGCTCTGGTTCTATTTTTAATAGGATCTAGATAATTTTTGAGGGATGCCTTGGGGTAGCTATTATTTAAAGACAAACCAAGAACACTGTGGCGTATGATGAACATTGCTGGAGCAAATTAATGCAGATTTAAAGGCAAATGAACGCGGAAGGATAAATGCTGTCATTTAAAAGTGGTGAGTTAATGTTTCTATATAATGAAATAGTTCAAAAATCGGAACATAGTAAAAACATTCACATCCGCATATCTGTCCGTATTTTATATGCCAGAAAAGACAGCAAACTAAATTACACTAATGAACGCCAATGTAATAAAAGTACCGTGTGTGTGCCAGTATTTTTGTTTTCTGTTGTAGTCAACTAAATTTATAGCAACAGCACCATGCATTTGTTCTTTTTTTTTCTGGTTTAATAGAGCTAGCAGCCATATCAGCCAAATCCGCAACATATCTAACTCTCAACTAAGCACTTCCTCATAAAGCGCTTGTTTGCCACAAATATTACCTCAACTCGTTGTTGCACCAGCGAGAGTGCCTGGCTAGCCTGTTGGTTGGTTGAAAGCATTGGAGCAGCAAGTATTATTGCAGCTAGCCCCGCCATTATTGCACTACCGCACTTGACGCAAATGTAGCGGTTTACTTGGATACGAATTCACAAAACGTACAAATATACAAAAACCCTGCAGTGAAACCCCAAACATGTCAAAAAAAAATATTCTAGTTTATGAACTGGTATTCAATTGGGAGCTCTTAGAGATATTAGTTCAATATTGACTGTTTTGTTTTAGACGAGCGAGACCTCGAACATAAGAAGATTCAAAGCTGAAAAGAAAAGGAAAAAATACTGCGCAAAAATTATAAGATTATAAGAAAAGCCTCCAAAGCTGACGATAGTTTAAAAAAATGCGTTATTAAGTTGTATGTCTCTTACCTAAAAGTTTGCAGAAAATGCGTAAATTTCTAGTTTAATTTTATACCTCTAAACTTCTTGTAAACTTCTCAAAAAATATTTTTGCAGATCTTTTTAGGGTCAAAATCATGGAGGTAGAGAATTTAGTTCCGGCATAAATAAATAATGAACCTTTATTATTAAACTGATTTTGCACTATTATGAATTGGACGACGACTTAGTCGATTTTGTTTAAGACCGGGTAGAGCAAGAAATTACAAATTTTTTTATCTATCGCGAAAATTAATGAAAGATGAACTAAAAAGTCATTTCGGAATCATTTCGAAATGTAGTTTAATTCAATTAAAATTTGTGAAGGTTTGAGATTATGATACTTATCTTAGTCAAAAAACAACTTTCAACTGAAATTGAACACCTTCATGATTCTAATCCTTAAACCTGTTAATACCCTCACATAACGAGTAATTTTGAACATTCTTTATAGATGTAGTATCGGTCCCCAAGTATGATTTGCCAAATCCAAATCACATGGTGAAAATAATATAGAAGGTGGCGGGGATTGGGGTACTGCTAACCCTCTCTTGAAAATTTTTTAAAGAATCTGCTATTTTGTCTAAGTCACACAATCCATGTATGTAGGTATGTATCAAGAACTAAATAGTATTATTACTTTTATTTTACACAATCGATGCTCAGAAAACTTGCAATAATTCGGGCATTTGTCCACTTTTTCTGCGCTTCTTCTATAGCAATTTTTCTTTGCTCTATCATTCACTTTCATGTCACTTTCAGTAGCTTTCAATGCGGAAGGCGAAATCTACTTTTCTATTATTCTTGATTAGGTATTCTCTCAGCGATGTGCATTTTTTTCAACAGGTATAACACATGTTCTCTCTCAATTTCCAATTACTCAATTACGTCTCAGCTAAGTTACTCGCCCGTACTTCACATCTATCACCACAATCCTTTGTTCCATAGTGCTTGCCGAAAGCCTATTCCCTCGACGTGCTCTTTATCTATATATTTTTCGCATATCGATTAGTCCATATCATAAAACAGCCACATTGTACCATATACTTCACTTGTATTTGTTTTTGTTATTGTATTTTTTCATACAAGAGAATTTGCCATTGTTGTTTGCTTTTTATGGAAAATGATATAGGCTATACATATATTCCCCATTTCTGGGCATAACTCCTGTTCTAGTTTTGGGAAAGCGAACAATTTTAACTTTAACCAACTGCAAATAGACATATTCCTACGAACCAACAAAATTTCATCAAAATCGGTTAAGTGGGTTTGGAGTGAATGTGTTAAACTCTATTTACAACTTTACTTTACCTATATACATAGATGCAAAATAAATTTATTTAGAATACTATGGTATTAAAGAATGGTATAAAAATATTCAGCATATAAATGAACTAAGAGTTTTCAGCAGCAAAAAAATAGTTAATAGTTTCCATCGAAATATACGAGTAGGTAGTACAATCGCCAAAACCGAAACTAAAATTTATCGCATAATGTCGGGTATAGTCATCGTAAAGTTAAAAAAAAATAATTACACTTAATCGCAAGAATAGTTAGGTGATACATTATTGCGACTACTATTTTGTCACAGTCGCTTTGTTTCCATTACTATGTCTATTACTTTGTCATAGTCACTGTTTTGTAGTAAATCATTTTGTCTTCTACCTTTTCATTTATGTAGTTCGTAAACCGTGACCGTTGCAAATATTCACAATTGCCATCATAATTGTACTTGCATTACAAAACATCAAATCACATGTTTCTTTATTACGATCAGTCACAGCTACATTTGAAAGCTGTCCCGGCTAGTGGCAAAGACCAAGTCATGCAAATATTGATCATCTGTATCATTATTAAAATTATTAAAACCAACGTGTATAAAACCAAACTGAAATCAATGTATGACATATTTTCTTGCCATACGTTTATTTCACAATAGTTTTGTCATTACATTGATGACAGTAGCAACTTTTGATTTACAAATATACATGTATTTCAGAATTATACGATTTTTTTTAAACCAAACAAAATTTGGCGTGCAAAGAAGAAACATTAATTTCAAAACAAAACAAAGGATAGTAAAAAAAAAAATTATTAAAAAAATGGTCTAAATGTGTTCTATACATTTCCTGCATCACCTTAGAGCGCGTCATTTTAAAGAAATTTTCAATATGAGTCAAATTTTCTCAAGTGGGCCACTCAAAATGTTTTCGAATTTCGGACGTATTTTGCCATATAATGTAAACTCAAGGTATAAGAAATAACACTACATAATCATTTCACAAAATATCAATTTTTGTAGAAGTTATTAACAATTGAATTTTTCGGACAATTTTTTTTTTCTTTTAAATATCTCTGCTAATACTTAACGAAATCAAACACTTTTACATTCTGCGTGTTCGTAAAGGTTTCGCGCGTAATATTTTATTGAGTATTTAAATATCCGGTCATTTCTTCGATAAAAAAATTCATTTTGCAATAAACAATTGACAAATTTTCATTGTTCTCATAAGTTTACAATAAAATTTAAAATAGCATATGATTCTGGTACTCAACTAATAATTTTCTGGGAAATAAAATGTTTGATCTCTTGAAATGCGCAACTATGCTGACCGTTTGTCCGCAGGCGGTCGAGCGCTTGAACCCGCTAGCGTGCAGACTTGTGCAGTGCCGCGACATAAGGTTGTTGCGCATCACCGTACTTGGAACCCCAAATAAAAAGGATATAGGAAATAAATTTTCTTCTGCAGGAAATTATTAGTTGAGTACCAGAATCATATGAAAAGAAAAAAAAAATTGTCCGAAAAATTCAATAGTTAATAACTTTTACAAAAATTGATATTTTGTGAAATGATTATGTAGTGTTATTTCTTATACCTTGAATTTACATTATATGGCAAAATACGTCTGAAATTCGAAAACTCATTTTTGGGTGGCCCTCTTGAGAAAATTTGACTCTATACAAACTCGATTTTCTAGTTTTGTTGTAGTATAGAAAATGAGGATAGAAGATAAGTATAATAAAGAAATATGTCTATTGAGCCATTACATTCCCTAGATATCCATGTGAGTCCTACTGAGGCGACTATTTACCATATCATCTACTTATTTACTCTACGATTATTTCGTAGTGTTCAAGTTTTTTCTTGAATGACACGGTAACCGGTTTAGCGATTTTGGACAAATCGTATTCATATGTATAAAGGAAGGCCAAACACAAATACCAAGATGGATAGTTTCCAAAAAAAAATCAAATTCTAATTTGGCTTTACTAAACGGGTATATTACTTTCAATATTAGTATGCATTTTTCCGTCCCCAAAATAACGGAAATAACTGTTGTAAAGGAACAAACTCTAATTGGCGAGAACTCGATTGATGGGGGTGTTAATTGCTCAAATAAAATATAGACATTACACTGACTTTGGGTTCAATAATGAAAAAAAAAACATTAAAATAATTAAAATACAGATAAAAATAATATATAGGAAAACCCCGTTTTTTGCGTACATAGGTTAGAAGCCAGAAGATGGTTTTGGATGACGGCTTCGGCACTATAAAAGTCATCACTTCGTACTTAGCGAAAAAAATGTCATCTCATTTTATGGCAATATCAAAAAAAAAAATGTGTCATGGTTTATGGAACGTAACAAAATTAGACAAAAAACTTGCATTTGGTGACAAAATTGAGTTTTTCGAAAAAAAAACTATTGTGAGAACAACCAACACACAATTACGGGTATATTCTGCATGCTACCGAACATCTTGTTATCGATAAATTTTATTACCGAAAGTTGTAACCACTTCTAGTAACCGAAATTCTCCCGCAAATGCCAACTATTACCTACTTCTCAAAATCAACTGTAAATAAGATTGAACTTTATTAAAACTTTTTATTATTTTATTGTTCCATGCCAATTCTCAATATATGTGAAACAAGCATCCCTAACTTCAAAAAGGAAATAAATATATATTTTGTCGCTATTACCAAGTTGGTACCACCTAATATCATGATAACAAAATTCACCAGTAATAAGTATATACAAAATACAAAAACGGTGTAAAACGTGCCAGAGCCTTTTTTTGAACATGATTGTAGTTACCGGTGGAGAATAGAGCTGTTAAAGTCAACTGCACAACGCTCATACGCTTTTGTCGTGCCAAGTGCAACATTTTGAGAAATGAACAGAGAAAATGCAAATTGTTCAGATTAAATTGGGCTTATGCAGAGCACAATTGGGATAATCTAGGCCATGTTATAATTTGACAGAGACAGTTGTTATCATTGAATTGAAATAGATTAGGAACTAGTTAATCTGTAATGCAAACTGGTAGTGTGTAATGTATTTCAAAAGTAATAGTTTTTACTGTAGGGTACGGGCACGGTCTGTATCAGCTCCAACAGTTCATAAATCAAGTTTAAGTGCGAATGTGTGAGTGTGCACGGGAAGGAGAGAACGAGAATGTATGCAGATGCGACATAATGAGCGACATATTTTTTCAATATTCACTTTTTGCAGGGAGTAAAAAAAAACAAAGAGCGACCAGGGTTTATGTGAATGGCATTGGTGCTATGTGCGTACATACATATGTATGTGTGAAGTTGCCATTTGATATTACTGTTAGTTTCAGTTGGGAAAATTTCTGAAAACTTCAATGTCCCAAGCATATCAAACTGAATGCTCGTAAATTATTTGTTAATTTTTAAAACTCTTTTTATGATTGTTGGTTTCCGTAAATTAAAAAATTTAGTATGTTTTTCATGTATGTATGTATAGTTTAGTATAGGAGGAATATATATGTAGATACATATAAGTAATGTAGAATGTGTAAAAGCAACAACAACGATAGCTAGCTAGATTCGGCTATCGCGTGTGTGGTGACACCTCAGTAAACTAAACCCTAATAGTTACTACATTCAATGCTGCCAAATTAGTTCGCTGATATTAGACCAGTTTTAAGCTTTTGGTGCATATTTGTTGCTTGTGATGCACGAACATTACATTGGCAATAAAAACCGTTTTGATGCTTAGAATATCCATATTAGAGGAAAAAATGAGCGCAAACTTTAAATAAGTGCGATTAATTGAGTGCTAGAAAAAAATGCGCACCCATTTTCGTCGTCTGTGGTCAGCATTACAGTGTGAAATAACTCAGTGCTTTCGTGCATTCATTTAGTGCTTAAAAATATTTGCCATTATGTTTCAATGCTGACAATTCTATCTAATTTATGTCAGATGCTTGATCGGTTAGCCGGAGGAACGAATATTCTCGTATATGCCATTTTTTCGAAATTGAGTTTTTGATGCAATCTTGTTCTATATTCAAAGAGACGTCACCTGACAAAATATTGTAGGCGAATTCCACTTCGTTGCTCCAAAAATTGATTGAATACTTTATCGTATGTTACACTCCATTTTTTCTTGTGAGCGATTTTATCGTATCTGCCAATGAAGAATATTTTGCGTACTGTAGTTGTAACAATATTTACTGCATATTTCTGTCTAAGTTAGAATAAGAAGGTAAAGGGAATTGCTCGCTTTATTTTGTTTTTTGCCTCTATTCGTTTTACCGTTAATTTGACAGAAAAAGCCATATTAAAGTTGAAGAGAAGCATTTAGCATGCACTCTTTTTCGGATCATGCGTTTGAGGTAATCAGTTATTGTGAACCACCGAGTAAAACATTGTGTACAGAGAAGTTAATAAATAGTGTCTTAATAATGCTATCAGTTTCCAAAACCGTAAGTTAATAATATAACTTAAAAGTGATTTGATGTGGTTCTTGTTAATGTGTAATTATGATTATGTTGTTGGTTGTTTGATGTCAATTAAATTGTGTGTTTTATTTAATAAAAAAAAAATTAATAAACAGGTTTCTCAAGTGTTGTTAGTGCCATACAGCGATAGTGAGAGTGAAAATGAAAACTGTGTCGGAAAACGGGGCTACAGAAAACCTCTGGCTGTTAAATCAATAGAAGACATTCAAAAAATAGTTTTACCTAATCCCTGCCTTAATAAGATGTGCCACAATGAATGTTGTCATCTCGTGAACATTTAAATGAACATTATTGCGGAATGTCAAAAGCAAAAAGAAGAATGTGGCTGCTTTCTTGTATAAAACATAAACAAATTCTACGAAGTAGAGCTGCTGTCAATGGAGGAGATTGTAGACGAAACAATGAATATAATTTTACTCAAAAAGGGATCGTTTTTAAAGTTTGTCAAAAATTCATGCTGGCAACATTAAATATTTCTCAAATGTTGCTTAGATATCTTTTAAGGGAAAATAATTATGATCTAAAGTTTATTTGCCAAAAGAATTTCGAAACAAGCAAGCCCTTTATAGGTGCTACACTCAATATATGAACGATAAGAACCTCAGCAACTGCATTGTGTCGAATTGGGGTTTCAGACAGGTTTTCCGGAAAGATTTTAATATAGGTTTTCATTTGCCAAAAAAAGATAAGTGCACTAATTGTGAAAATATTAAACATCTTGATGAAGAGGAAAAAAATCGTTTGCTGGATTCCGCTGGGTATAGGATACATATAAGAGTCAAAGATGAGGCCAGGCTAATTTTTTATGAGATCAAAATGAAAGCAAAAATGTTTCTAGTTTTGTTTGCGCCAGCTTCGATTTGAAAACGGCACTAGAAATGGCTATTGTTATTTGTGGGATGAGCGTGATGGTAAGCGAGGCTGCAGTGAAATTTCCACAGCCCTGTATAAGTATTTAATAATCGTAGACTAAAGAAAGACAGTTAAAGACATATCCCTATATTACGACAATTGCACTGGTCAAAATCGCAACAAGGCCGTATTAGCTATGCTGACACATTTTTTAAATTCTTATATTTTTCAAACTTCGTACAATGATGCCAGTTGATTCTGTGAATAGCCCAATTGAATCATTTGTACGCAGTCGTACTATTTGGGCGCCAAGTGAATGACCTACAATTATTCGCAATGCACGAACTAATCCATCGGGGTACAACTGTATTGAAATAGGCCACTCAGAGTTTGAAAATTGGAAGTGCTTTGCAAATCTGTTACCATCAAACAAAGTTAAACTAAACATATGTAAATAAAATTCGCATAGCTTTATTAGACAGAAAATCAAAATCAATTGAAATCATTTACGGATATTCCGACAATTCGACTAAAAAAACTATAAATAATTTTAATTTTACCTTTAAGTTACAAAAGTTGCACAATTCACCTTTGTGTATCTCTTTGCAAAAATTCAATGATTTGAAAAATCTATGTTTAAAAAATAGCATGCCGTCAAAATACCACAATGAGTATTTAAATTTAAAATATTCTGTACGCGAAAAAGACGTGTTAAATGAAAGCGACGAAGAAGATTAACTCACTTATTATTATTATTGGTTTTTTTTAATTTTTTTGAATGAATTCATGCTTCTGTTAAATATTGCTTACATTTTTTATTACTTTGTACCATTCTAAGTTAAAAAATAATGAACAAATACATAAAACCACAAGTAAATCTTTGTTTCAATTTATTTCTAACACTGACAAATGATATCGTAAGTGCCATTTTCTACACACGCATCTACGAAATGTTGTGAATGAAATTATCGTATGTATGTGCCAAAAATACGTTTTTGTCGGAAAACTTGAACTTTTCCACCGGAATTCTTTTAGGTGTAGTTATATTAGTTAATTATCTAAGCGAATGTATATTTTCATTTTGATATTGCTAGCGAAAGAAGAGAAAAGTAGAAAAATGGCTGTCCTGTAAAATTAGGTTTTTGTAACATACGATAATTTCGCTCAAAGGGGCCGATATGTCCATAACGTTTCGTCTATAAATCTTAACATATTTATTTTACGAGTATTTAAATCTTGTTTGTTTATATTTAACTAATGCGACAACAGCTACAGCTTGAATTGGATGGAAAAACGTATACATCGGCAATGTACTTACGTTTCGCTGTTAAAGAAACCATTGAAAGCAAATAAATATACGAGTTCACAAATGCAGTTGCATTCATACCAATATATTCGCCAACCAACAACTAAAAACTTACACCGAAAACATTGTACATACCTGAAAAAAAGAAGAGAGAGTTTTATTAAATACTATGAATATTGAAGTAAATTTATTTATTTATATCTACGACTTAATTTCTTGTAACATATAGCATACTCTAAAATTATTATCTGAAGTTTACACAAAAAGTTCCTTACATCCATCACCTTGCCTTAAGCTCTAAACAAGTTGCTATCAACAAAAATCAAAAAACAAAGGATTTCAAAAAGTTGCCTATGAACCGAAAAGTACAAGAAAGAAGATTTACATTTAAATACAAGCAAAAGAAAACACGATTGACAGTTTATGTATGACGAGGCTAAACAAGAGATCGTACATAAAATAATGAAAAAACAACAAAAGAGAAGTGCTTATAAAGGTGAGTGTCAACCAAACCAGAAGGTACCAATTTTGCAGTAAAATTTATTACACTTTCTTTTTTTTACTTAAAACAAACATTTGCGAATAAGCCCTCATTGTACGATCATAGCACTCTTTTGATGTAAAAATTCCAACAGATCTTTATGCAAACTGAATTGCATAACAACTCACAACTTACCATTTTTTGTAGGTGGTCAAAAGCTTTTCAAAAATTCGAGAAAACTACGCTCAAACAAAACAAATCTTCGTTCAAGAACAATTAGACTGAAATGGTGCTTAAGAAATATTGACTACTTTTAGAGAAAACAGATTTTCTTTTTTGTAAGTATGTTTTTATTCATTTTGCGGAAAGTTATACTGAATCGGAAGAAAATATCGTAAATTAAGGAAAAAATGCATCAAAAAAAGAATCATAAAAAACAGTTAATATCACAGAATTAATTAATTAGAAATTGGGTACTATCCTCTGAAATCTCTTAAAGAGAGCCCGAGTTTTTCGATGGAAAAATTTCGATTCTTAAAAATTGTGCACTATTTCTATGAAGAATTGTTTTTCCCCCTTTTAAAATACGGGGACACTGAGAGCTTTGAGCGAACCCTTTTGCTTTTTTCGATATAAAGGTATAGAACAATCATCGAAGGTGATAGCATTAAAATTTCGGCTTTCCTTCAACCCAATCTATTTTTGAACCATTCTAATGTACATATTTAGGCTGGATCTCAACCTGAGCTGGGGTTAAGTTAAAAACAAATGTATTTCTCAAAAGTCCACCGTTAATTATCAAGTATATCTCAAGTAGAAAATTATAGATTTCTCAACAAAAAGGATATTTTTTGTATGAAAATAATTACACAGTGCTACAAAAAAGAATGAAGTCGAAATACCTGGGAAGTGATGTTATTTTCCTTGTAGGTCTTATCGAGTAGAACGAGAATCCACTTTTGGAATTTGTCAAACACCCCCAAAATCTCGACTTAACCTTAAAAAACCGATTTTTCGTGCTTTTGCGCACTTCTTAGCTCATATCTTAGCTAATTAACAACCGATTTTTATTCTAAGAACGGTTTAAGGGGTTACGCCTCTATTTGAATTTTAAAAAATCGATTTTTTTTTATCGGCTCAAAAAATTTGCGGAAGTCTGGCGAGCACGTAGAATATATAATTATCATAGTAACGAAATTGCAAAACACACTTTTAGCGTTTTCACAACAGCGATGTCACGCGGGCTCCGGCGCCAAAAGCGGTCTACAATGCCATCGTGCAAAAACTTTGAACTCGTTTTTCTCGAAACGACATTTTTCGGAACGGTTGGAACTGTATCTCCAACAATTTTCAACCGATTCTCACTATTTTTATATCAAAATATTCAGTAATCAATCCTCTATGGCCGTACGTGGCCTTTTCACAAAATATTAAAAATTTGTTATAACAAAAAATGTCGTCAAAAATCAGTTGAAAAACTGTAAAACTTGATCCAATTCTTGTCAATTTGCGAAAAATAAGAATTTCAGGAAACCCTTACGTACGGCCATAGCTATTTGGATATTATTAACAAAAAAATTGTGTTTGTTGCAGAAAAACTAATATTTTGCCCAGGAGAGTTGGCACCGTTTGTGTATCTCAATTAGCGGAGACCATGTTCGCAGGACATTTGCACCAATATTTTCAACGATAAAAACCAATAAAAAATTGTTTTTTACTCAAAATTCAATGCTCAATAGAAGGCAATTCTTAAGGTTTCATTTAAATGTATTTGTACTTATGAAAATAAATTTTTTATGTATGTCTTTTTTTTGCCCGAAATAGAGGCGTAACCCCTTAAGAAAGAACAAACTCAGACCTTTTTAAATTCGCAAAATTATGAGCGACGTAACCTTTATGAGCAAGTTAAGCTGTGTTGTGACTTGTGTATGGAAGACTTTTGTAGCGCTATGTGATAATTTCCTTGGGAACAACAGAAGCGACGACTACATCACGGTTGTAAACGAATTTTTAAGTGCATATGGTGAAATGGGTTGCAACATGTCGATAAAAATTAATTTCTTGCATTCACATTTGGACTTCTTCCTACATAATCTAGGCCAGTTCAGTGATGAACAAGGCGAACACTTCCACCAAGAAATGGCTAGGATCGAAAAACGTTTCGAAGGAAAAAACAAAATAAATAAGATGGCAGAATATTGCTGGTCAGTACAACGCGAAACTGACGATGTTGACCTAAGGAAAAAACGGTCAAAAAAGCACTTTTGATCTATATATTTTCATTTAATAATATTTATTAGTAAATTTTTGAAAAAATTTCGTTCTTATAAAAAGTAAAATAACTCAGTCACTTTTTGGCCAATTTTTTAAAAGAAACATTCGTTGAACTCGGTATTAAACGCACTCTTTGAATCTAATCAAAACTCATTTTGTGTTTTTATAGAATAGTGTGTGAAAATATCGCCAAAGTCAAAAAAAGAAGTAAAAGGGTAGCAAAATTTAAGTTTGCTGTGCAAAAACAAGTATGTAAATTTCTTCAGCTTTATTAAGACGTCTATATATTTTTTTAAAGGTCTGAGTTTCTTCTTTCTTAAACCGTTCTTAGAATGAAAATCGGTTGTTAATTAGCTAAGATATGGGCTAAGAAGTGCGCAAAAGCACGAAAAATCGGGTTTTTAAGGTTAAGTCGAGATTTTGGGGGTGTTTGACAAATTCCAAAATTGGATTCTCGTTCTACTCGATAAGACCTACAAGAAAAATAACATCACTTCCCAGGTATTTTTGAGTGTCACACTGTGTTATGATTCTCGAGTTAAGAAAAACATAGTTATCAACTTGAGCTGGCATCCAATTACTCCAATTGGCGTCAAACATATACATATGTAGTATACTCGTAGATATTGAAATTAAAATAAATTTCGAAATACATAAATTTGTTACTTTTTGAGCGTCATACGCTGTAGAAAATAAATACAACATAAATAAACTTTCTAATTTTGCATAAAATTATTTTTATTTTTAATACAATATACATACATATGTATATAGTTCTTTTCTACAGCGTACATAGCTTTAATTTGAATCCCCAGAGATAATTTAATATAAACCTTGTATTTTTTATGTATTTGGCCGATGATATTAAAATATGAGATAAATTTAGTTTAAAAAATAAGTCAGACAATTGATCAATTGATATCAACCTGAGAACTACAAGTTCCTCAAAAATTGGATAAATAATTTTTGGACGCTTGTTGGGAGTTTGGCTTTTCATTTTTTACTTTTTACAAAGCGTATAAAAAAAGTGAAATCAATATCTTATTTGAAAATAAAAATGTAAACTGATTAAATATTTGTTTGCGTTAACCTTCTTTTTGCTTTTGTACATTTACGGTACGATGAACTGCAAATGCATTATGGTTTAGCAAATTAAAACACAACTCTCTTATTTGCTAGGGCAATTCGTCGTTTTAATGGCATAGGCAGGAAACGAAATTCCCTGCATTGAGAAAACCAAATTAACTTTATGATTGATAGTTCTGGTTGACCTTCATTTATATGAAAACGATTTGTCCAAAATCGCCAAATCGGCTACAGGGCCATTCAATAAAAAAAGCTAAATACTGTGGGCAGTATTCATAGTTGCAGCTTTCAGGCATAATTTTACTTACTTCAAGTACCAGCTTAATTTTGACTATGACTACGCCCCTATAGAACGAAATGCTCGTAAGGTTAATTTTTGTAATAGTTTGGTAAACATATTTCTTTATAAAGCTTATTCAATAATAAAACTTCTACTACTACTTCGAAATGCAGAGCGCAGATTTTAGATGATGCGATTAATTGGATACCAAACGGATTTATCCATTCCCTTTTCTGCGCCGCATCCGTCGGCACAAAAAATACCGGCAACTACTTCATTATTTTTTCTCGTCCTGCATGGGCAGGCAATTTTGCAATATCCTTGGTTTTTCTTTACTATCTAAATTTTTTCGAAATTACATATTTCGTTTTTTTTTTGTATAAATTTTAAATACGTCATATATTGATTTCACTTCGTTCTATATACATACATACTTATATTCTCCATGTTATTTATGTATACAAAAAAAAACATGGGGGTGAAAAATGAAGGTCACATTTGGATTCAGGGTATATTTTTACCACGTGTATTTTCTACTCACTGGAAAACGAAGGTCTACTAATATACACAGTTACAAATATAATGATGGTCGATTATTTTCAGACAGAAGGAAAGAGAGGCTGAGATGCTAGAGCCGATAGGAGAAACACCCGAAAATTCTATCAGAAGGTATGACGGCTAACAGAAAGTTTCAACACCGGCGCAATTTCTTGTAAGCATGAAAACCGCGAGCTGAGTACACTCCACCTATAGATGGAGCACTTCTCCACGCTGTTAAAAGGTGGTGGCACGGCAAATGTAGAAAGTGGCGAATCCGAACCTCCAATCAATGAAGATGGATGAAAGAAGGGGTACGTACGGCGGCGAGGGGCTGGTTAAGTGCACGTATCAGCTCATTTGCAAAATATAGTCGGATGAACGAATGCCTGCTGATTGGATTTAAGTGTACTCTGCCCAATCCATAAAGAGGATGATCCTGCACGATGCGCCAACTACCGCAGCTCGAGAATCTGTCGAATGTATTGTGTGAATGGTTGAAGTCCGCCGCGAACGAACTGACTGGACCTTATTAATGTGGCTTTAGAACTGGCAAGTCTACCATCGATGAATATTTATTCACGATACCCCAAATCTTGGAACCAGAGAGAAAATAATAGACACGCACTATACATTTTTCGACTCCAAATCCCCTTTCGATAGTACGAGAAGAAGCTGCTACGCTGCTATCTCAAATAGTGTTAGGCAACACCTCCAGCTCAGTCAGAATTGGAAAGGAGCTCACCGAGCCGTTCGGTACCAAACGAGATTTCAAACAGGGTAGCTCTCTAAATGTTTAATCTTATTTTAGTAAAAATAATTCGAGTTGCAGAATTAAACTGGTTCGGAGTGCAACTGCTGGGCGTATGTTGATGATATCGACATTATCGGTCTCAATAACCGAACTCAACTTCTGTCTGTTCCAAACTGGATAAAGAAGCGATGCGATGGGAACCAGCATTAACTAAAACAATAATGTCAACCTCGAAATTCAAAGGACAATCTCTCTTGCAAACAAGTGCTAAATTATCTGAGTAGGCAATTGCGTAGTAAATCTTTCTCTCAACGAACAAAAACCACACTCTACGAGTATAAGTCTCTGGATTTGCCTGTGCATATGATGCATGGAAGTGGTCAACTTCGCATGAGATGACCGTGGACTGTAGGAGAGAAACACTCTGCGAAAGGTTTTTGGTCCTTTAGTCTCTGTGACGGCGAATGCCACAGACGATGGAACGATGAGCTGTGTGAACTATATGTCGACAAAAAAATAGTCAAGCGTATTAAAATTCAGCGGCTACGTTGGCTAGGTCATTTTATACGTGAAAAACGATGAAAATGCTCCTGTAAGTATTCGACACGGCTCCCGCTGGTGATGGCAGAGGGAAAAGGAGGGCCTAAGTTGCGTTGGAAAGACCGGGTGGAAAAGGGCTTGGGTGCATTTGGTATTTCCAATTGGCGCCAGTTAGCAGGGTCTTACCTTCGATTGGTGCAATATGTTAAACTTGGTGGTTATAGCGCCAATTAAGCAAGTAAGTCAGTCACTAAGTATTTAGTAAGGAGCCCGATTGGTACTTCACTGTAATCTTAAGTTTAGAGTGATATGTGTAAAATGTTAAAAAGCCATTGAATACAGAGCTACATCGATATCTATACTTCCAGCTCCACCGGGGTAGTAGTTTAGCAAGTTCCTTGCCTGAGTACAATCGGATGTATCGGTGATCCAAGAAGGAATGTTCATCGACTATTCTTGATTGATATTTACTTGACCGACAATATTTTTTACAAGGTTTTTATAAAGTTTATAGTTTCTATTGTTGCTTTTAATTTCCAGTCTGCCTCCTTTAACTTCAGTTGTTTTTTATATCGCATAGTAGTTTTTAAGGAAATGCTCCACTAGCGAATGGATGCCAAATGGCTGAGCATTATACATTTCCATGCTCTACTGCAAACTGACACACTGACTCGAGGCGGATACAAAACTTCTTCCAGCACAGCTTCAATTTGTAGTATTGCTGTCCCTTATCATCGTTTCAGCAAGTCTCAAATGTTGCTAATCCATGTCCATTGCCATCAGAGATATCGTGATTGATATGGGTATAATCTACATTGTATCAACGTACTCTCAATTATTTGAAAAGTTATTCAACAAATCTAATGCTCTCTCTGCTGTCTCGCATTTGTACGTAAAGTTATATTGCGTTCGACTTGGTAGTCTGCAACATTCGAATACGAGTAAAGAACAAGCAACAAATTGTAACTCCATCGAACTAGTGAAGTGATAGTACACGTGGTATACGTAACATTTTCGTAGACATTGGATAAAATATATAACGAAAGAACTGTTATGTATGTATGTATATGTTTAAGTATTTGTGTAGCCCAAAGATTATTTCATTAATAATTCCCCGGAATTGTTGTCTGACGAAAATATGTTGTTTGTTGCTTATCTAATGAACAAACAACGACAACTACATATAGGGATGCACAAATACAGCCACAAATACAAGTATTCTGTCTCCCAATAAGATAAATTGCTGCATTTCCGTGACAAATCTGGAATATGCACATACAGTTGTATGTATGTATGTATGAAGGTATGCTTGTGTGTCAATGTGACATATCTATAGTTGTATATCTGCATTGCCTCAGGCATTTCGGTTACAAGAATCATAGCAGCATTGCAGCAATGAAGCAGCAATATCCTTTCTCGCTTTCAGCAACATTGTTTACAGTTAACAAAATATCGTTTCTGTCGTTTTTGTTGTTGACGTTTCTTGTTCGTATATTTAACAACTAGAACGCGAAATTCAGCTTTACGAATCGCTTGGGAAAATGATGCAATGAAAACGGAGGACATGAGCATACTTGATGCATACAAACAAATCAAAATTCCTATATACATTTATACTATGCATGCCCAGCTGTGTGCATTGAAATAGTAGCGCAATGTATTTGTCTCTATTTCATTTTCACTAACAATATTAATTTACTAAAAATATATAATATATCAATTAAAGTATAAAATTTTGAAATATTCTACAAATTTGCACTGGGGTTTTAAATTTTTTGCTCATAATTTGTAGACAATTTTCTAGTAGCCTATGAAATTTTAATATACCAAAGTGCATGTCTCAAGTGACTCAAAATATCCGTTAATATTTGGTAATTTTTGTTTTATGCTGACAGAGCTGCGCATTTAACCCCATAAAACACATCCTCCAAATTGTTTTGCTTGAACGAAAATGCGCGCAAAAAAGGTAGCAGACCCCAGAAAATCAGGTACTAGAAAATCTGACAAATTTTTTTTTGGAATTTTTATAAATTTTTTGCAATTTTTAAAACTTTGACTTATTATTCCAAATGCATAATACCAAATGTATTATATATAGAATTTATTATATAAAGAATATTTTTAACGGCGCTCAAAGTACTGAACCGATTTTATAAATTATTTTAATGAAATATTTGCGAAAAGGCAACACAGTAGCATACCTATTTTTGTTTTATTTTTTGTTTTTTATTTTTTTTTTTTTTTTGAAGCATAATTGCATTACAGTGAATTACTCTCCATACGAAAAATCGGTACTGTTTTTCCATCGAAATTATAAAACTCATTACCTTCCTAACACAGACCTGGCCACAAGCTCTATAAATTATACAGACGATTCATAAAAAATAAGGCCAAATATAAAAAAAAACTCATTACATTTTAAGACCTCAATCAAAATATTTCACAATAAAATTAAGATTTCGGTTAGCTGTGCCGATTTTATATTACCTTATTTTTTCGGGTAAAAAAATAGCTTTATAAAATAGTTTTAAAAAACAATCACCTCAGATAAACCAGTTTAAGTTTAAAAGTGTTGCATACAAATATTTAAACATTTGTTTAACTGAATCATACTAATGAAATTTTGGATGAAGTCCTTGGCCTTTTTTTTTGGTTAGTGGGTGTCATCTTGCAAAATGATTTTTCTGCAATATCTTCAAAACCAGAACCAAGTGGATGAAATTAATGTGATTTTTAGAATCAGCCGGCGCCAAATACTCCAAAAATGTTCTTAGACCTTTGCGCCATTTATATTTTTTTTTGTATGTCTGTGAAAAATATCGTTGGAAAGATATTTTCTCACCCCTTTGGCATTTCTTTATAAATAAATTTATTCAGGTTCCAAATTTGTGTTGCACAAATTTCACTAAAATAATTCTGTTTAGCAAACTTTTAAGTTGAATATTTTTAAACAAACCTTGTAAGTTTACACTTTTTAGCATGTTAAGCGGTTTTTGGAAAAAACTTTTTTATTTATAAAAAAAACTAAGTTTTTTGAGGCACTGTTAAATCGATCCAGCTCACGAAAATCTTCGTATTTTTCTAAATGCTTTGGCGGAAGTCGTAGCACATAATAAATTTTACAATTCCGGTGGAAAAACCTCCACTTTTTTTTGGTGAGGAAACCCAAAGTACATAAGTATTTTTTGTAAGTTGAATTCAAGTTTTTTAAAATAAATTGTTTCAATACATAAATACGTAAAATTTTATACATTGTAGTCTTTGACGCCAAGTATTTGCCGGTAATTTATATAATTAGTAAAAATTAAATAGAGAAATTTACATTGTCAAAACTTATCAACACATTGCGCTACTATTTCAATTTTCGCAGCTGTACAAGTCGTATATGCTTTTGTGCGATTCCAACGTCAGCAAAACAATGCATATTTAGGTACCGGCATTTTGTGGAGAAAATCACTCAAACGCGCAACTGTTGAAAACTTGGGAAATTGTGAAGCAAACCGTTAAATGAGATTAGAAAGTCACTTATTTTAAAAACTGAAACTAATTCGTGTAAAATAATGAGCAGTTGTCGACATAGAAATAATGTATAAATTACGCAGAATTTCCATGGTGTAATGAACATCTGTTGAATTTGTTGTTATATTCGCATGCTGAGCTCCAAACTAATTTAAATTAATTTAATAAAAACTATTTGCTATTCGGTGATGGTACAGAACTTTAGATCGTTTCATTATTTAAAGTAACAGTAATAGGTAATCACGATTAGAGGAGCTGCTCAGTAAAACATCAAATAAGCGGAAATTATATAACATCAATATATTTGGCATTTCTTCACAGTAGGTACGACTTCAATGTAAGTAAGAACAAAGAATGATTTGAATTTTATTAATGCTACTTTTAGTTTTAAATTGCTGCTTAATAGCGCCATTGCAACAAATAAAATTTGTCGGAAAAATCGTTGGAAGATATCACTAAACATTTATTTTGAACATGCGGTATGACACCCCAATAAAAAACATGATCGAAACCTTGAATTGGTTGAGCGTTAAACAGCAAATCTTTTATCAAAGTATGAAATTTATTTTTAAGATTAAGTATGGTAACCTACCAGAGTACCTGAGTGTAAAACTTAATTATGTTAATGAAACTCATTCCCATGGAGTGAGGGAGAATAATAATTTTAGATTGCCTCTTTTTAAAACAGAAATAGACAAGCAAAATATATTTTATAAAGGTTTAAAAAGTTACAATGAGCTTCCTAATTATATAAAGAACAGTAACAATTTCAATAGTTTTAAAAAGAGTTTATTTGAATACTGTATAACCCTTCCTCTGAGATGAAATTTTTCTTCTTACTTTTCATGCTATACCACGGATCAATTGTCTGATTGAATGAAGTGAATATGGGAGGGGCAGGATTTGCCTTTATACATATAACATAAATACTCAGGTGGACTGACTTGGCGCTGTCACCTATGTTGGCCGGAAATATAATATCATACAATATGATCAAAGTGCTATTTACGGATGACCACTTCAAACTGCAAGAAGACCTCGGCCGTCTCTGAAAATACTTAAAGTCGGCATCCATAGCGCTTTGACATTAAAAAAAGATATTGAAGTGAGACTATCACTGTCCACTGTTATGAACAAAGCCGAGTACCACGTTATCTAAATTGAGACTAGCACTGTCCACTGAAATGAGCTGATCCAAGAGTAACGCCGGCGCCCAATGAGCAGTTAAAATTTATGTAAATATAACTTATGCATTATAAATAATATTTTAAAATTGTACTTTTAATGAATTTTGTATACAGTTAGTTCTTTTAATGTGTACAAATTTAGAAAAAAAGGAAGTAAATTATTGTATAGTTGTAAGTTTTAGGCCTAAAAAGCCGTAATAATAAATAAATAAATAAATAAATAAATAAACATATTGTAATATTGCTAGGCGCGTTTAATGGGTAATTTCAAGCAATCTTTTACGAAAAAAAATTAACACAAACTTTCGAATTTGCATAAATACTTCTAGTACAGATACTCTAAGGTCCGGTATAAGATATATATACCCCAATCTGTTAACAATGATAAGAAATAAATTATAGAAAATGCCAATGTGTATGACATATCGCATTAATGAGCGAGTTGTTATGAATGAAAATTTTTCCAATTAAGATTTTAGATAGCTTAATAAAGTAAATATAATTAAATTCAGCGCGTTGTATAGATCAAATATTGAATTCATTTCAGATTAAATATTAACAACAGAATCACATTTTTCTTAAACACACATTTATTTATTAATATCAAACAATAATTTTTATGAGCTCAAGGCCAACCAAAAACAACCACCATTAAAAATGGTATTGAGCTCATAAAATTTATTGCTTCAAATAAATAAATAGGCCTAAAAATGAATATATGTATTTATTTATTAAAAGATTTTATTATTTCTAAGTATATTAATATTTTCTTATTCATATATGTATTAATCTGCAATAACAAAATTAATAAGTTACAAATTTAGTCTGGTTCGGACTCGTCAGAATTGGCAACGTCGAATCGCAATTCTAATTCGTCATCGTTTCCTTTTTCCTTTGATGCTGTAAGGACATCACCAACTTGTCAGGGTGTATGGTCCTCTACAGACCATCTGAGCTTCAAATAGTCAAGATTTAATATTCAAGATTTAATTTAACCTGCGTAAAATTTTCGGTTCTAGAGAATTCCAGCATGCTGGAATCAGATTGAAACTAAACCGCAAATCAAAATCTCACGCAAACCAAAAATTTGTAATTGTGTTAGCACTTTACGTACCCCATTTAATTTCGATTGTCTGTATGTATGCACATGAGAAAATTGTGTTAGTAAACTGCAGGTGCGCGTGAATATTAGGCTGAGCTATTACAATTACGAGTAAAAGCTCCTCTATTTAACAAAACAGCTCTTAGGCGCACACCTGCCTCGCTTCATTATTTTCGGTAGCATTTAGTTACGCGTACAACGCTTCTCTGTCACTCTCAACGCTTGCGATGAAAAGTTTACATCTAAAATCTCAGCAACCATGGATTCGGTCAACTCTTCAATAAGGCAACTTAATACGGTTAGGGTATATTAACAATATTTAATCGCCTGATTATTCCTAGTAACTCCACAATTGTACAGGAGGGAAATAACCAATGAAAGAAGTAATATAACTTATTTTAATTAAACGATTAATTATTAAATAATATCCGCCCGGAATTAACTTACGCACTCTACTTGCGATGTGTCCATTTGTAAATTATCTACCGTTTATTTCATATCATTGATAAATAACAGACAGTAAATATTAAGTGATATATTACTTTTGGTTTTTTTGTGGCAAGATGTTGTTAATGGACACTCATCTGAAATATGGCATTTCAAGCAAAACTTCGTTTTTAAGAAGCTTATAAAATAAGAAGCTTCTGGGAACTAAAAATTGCCATCCTTGGTGAGTCTTAAAAACAGCCCAAAACGAATTTTCTTCATAACTATATTATTAATTGCTCGATTAGAAGGTGTGCTAAATGAATGGTTAAAAGTATAATTTTGAGCACTATATATTCTTCTCCTAAGTTCATTTTAGTCTAAAGTATCTCCTTAGACTTCCAAGTTCAAATATTTCAATTTCTACTGCACTAACTTCAACTTTTTAGTAAGCGATGGATTTTTTTTATTTGAAAACATAGCAAAAAATTAATAATTTAAAAAGTGACAGCTACTTGTTTAATTACATGGCATATGTCTATATTTCTTTATTTTATAAGAGCGTACAATTTCTGGCGTATGCTGATAATATTGATATCATCGGCCTCAACAACCGCGCCGTTACTTCTGCATTTTCCAAACTGGATAAAGAAGCGAAACGTATAAGTCTGGAAGTGAACGAGGGCAAAACTAAGTACCTCCTGTCATCAAATATACCGTCAGCGAGGAGGACAGCGTAGAGGACTTTGCTTATCTGGGAACTAACAGCATTAACACCTACAATAATGTCAGCTTGGAAATCTAACGTAGAATCTCTCTTGACAACAATTGCTACTTTCGGCTGAGTACACAATTGCGTAGTAAATCTTTCTCTCTCGACGAATTAAAACCACACTCTACAAGTCTCTCATCATGCCCGTGCTTTTGTATGGCCCTGAAGCATGGGCACTATCAGCATCGGATGAGACGGCCCTTGAAGCGTTAGAGAGAAAGATTATCCGAAAGATTTATGGACCTCTACGTCTTTGCGCCGGCGAATACCGCGGACGATGGAACGATGTGCTGTATGAGCTTCACCGCAACATAGACATATGTAGTACAGCGAATTAAAATACAGCGGCTACGTTGGCTGGGACGTGTCGTGCGAATGGAAAATGAAAAATGCTCCTGCTCTGAAATTATTCAACGCGGTACCAGCTGGTGGTAGTAGTGGAAAAGGACGGCCTCCTCTGCGTTGGAAAGACCAAGTGAAAAAGGACTTGGCGTCACTTGGTATTTCCAATTGGCGCCAGTTAGCAGGAAGAAGGCGAGACTGGCGCAATTTGTTAAACTCGGCCAAAATCCCGTAAGAGGTTATAGCGTCAATTAAGTAATGTCTATATGTATGACCGTCAACTACTCTCACGGAAATGTACGTTTTTTGCAATTACTCGACAGTAACTTAAAAAGTACTATTCCGATTTATAATAGAATAATAATTTGGTGCTAACACCATAGTTTGATGTTTCTTCTACTATTTGTGGAGTGTGCCTTGATGTTGTAACACAAATTGAGGGGCCTACAGTTTTACACCGACTCCGAACGGTAAATGATTTTTGTGAGAAGTTTTTTTCGTGGCAGAAAAACACACCGATGTTTGTCATTGCCTGCCGAGGGGCGACCGCTATTGCAACCACTTTACTATAACTTTTGATGTTACTTGCCCCGGCCAGGGTTCGAGCCCGAATGAAGCGTGCACACCTTATACACTGGGCTACGGCGGCCGATTTACATAAAAGATTTATTAGCGTAAAGAGGCTGAATGATAAAACGATACCCATAGAAGGTTAGGTTTGCTTGCTAAATATTCAGGACTATTTCGGAAATAACTGTCTTAAATTTCGAAAATTCTTCTTTAGAAAAATAAATGAAACTCATTTTTGTGATTAGCGCGGCCCAAAATTAGTCACTTTTTAATTAAGTATTTTTTATGTGAACTATTGTTATTTTTCTGCACATATACATAAGTATTTCAAACATTCTGCTTTCGAACCTCACTTGGTATTAGTTATATTGTTACAGTTATTGGTATTAGCTATATTGGTATTAGCTATAGTGCAGCCTCCGCATCTTCGCAATGGCTTTTTATTTCGTTACCAGCTTTGATATTGTGCTTGAGCCCCTTTTCTAATAGTGGATTTTACTCTTTCTCTAATGGTGAGACGAAAGTTGTGTTTAAGTTGTCTGTTTGTTAAATTATATTATACAGCTTCCTATGTAAAGCTTTGGTTTTCTGTTTCATTGCGCGATCGATGTCGGTCCTTATGAAAAACTGAAAAACAAAACTAACCGGTGTATTTCAAGCTGAGGTAATTTTTTGCCTTTTATTGCGGAACACATTTAGTCCGATAGCTGAGTGGTTATTAAAGATTTCGATGCACTGACGAAGTGTTCAAAAATAGGCGAGGATTGTTTGACTTTCCTATCGATCAGAACTCCATATTTCGCCTCAAAGCTTACAGATCAATCGCAGAAAACTTTGCTGCGAATGATCTTAGTATGCAGGGTACCCATACGTAGGTTATTCCTTATCTTAGGTTTGCTCCAAGTCACATGGTATAAAAGTCATCTCAGCAAGTGCTGGATGAAAACGTCGGCTTGCGGATTGTCTGCTAAGAATACATAAGTCCTCTCTACTGTCCTGCATTTATTCTCAGTTCAAAGCTTGTCCGAAATGGATTTCTAGTCAACGGAGGAGGAAATGTTCTGATTTCCTCCCTCCCCTTGACATCAAATTCCAATATCGAAATGTGGCGAATGTGAATAACTAACACTTTCTCAACCACTATCTTTATACTTCTCGCTTGTCTAATTCCGAATGTCAAGGAACCCGTCACAGCTCGTTACCTCTTCTCCCTCTCCCTGATTCTCTCAGATTTACAGAAAATTACAAATCGACATATCGGCAGTACACATCGAAGGTAGCACATTGCCATGCCTTCATTCAAATAAAATGAAGGCAACATAAGTCTAAATGCCACTTGAATGCAAATCGATTAAAAAATAGTGCATTTCATTGTACGAGTACTCTTTAGCTTTTTATTGTACGAGTACATAGAATGACAATGACGGCACGTCAAGCCACAACTGCCTGAAGTTGTTTGCCAAAGGCGAGCGCGGTCATTCGTTGTGTGGCATAAATTATAGTGCAATGCCACAAGCTGTTGACATCAGTTGCCAAACAATGCGTGTCAATTGTGCTACCGATAGCTGCGCCTTAAAGTAAACGGGAAGTATTTACGAACACTATGTAAACTAATTAAGTGCGTTTAGTTGAATCAACTTATTGCATTCACCACTACATAGAACTAATATTGCATGCACGAGTTGATGCATATTAACAACAAAAACAACAACAACTAACAAATACTACATTTCTCATTTGTGAGGTCCACTCGGTCGTACAATGACACCGTGGTCATTACTCGCAGTTCTAATTTTAATAGCAAAACACCAGAAAATTTTAATGCCAAAGAGTGGCAAAAAACGAAGTGTACACTTTTCTATCACCCGGGAACAGTAATCGCAAATACATACATACATAAATCATTTCCTCCTGCATTTACATAGAGTAATACTTTTTGCTGCAATTTAGAAGATACAAAGCGAAATTATCTTAACTTTCGCACAATAAACGATTGTTACGCACTAGCTGGTTGTTGTTATGTTTTTATTATTCTTTCATCATTGCTCAATTGCCAGCTATGCGTGTCGGCGTTCTTGGGAGCATTACGTCAAAAACTGAGTCAGTGAACTGAGTGACCAATTAGTTTGCTAATTTAGCTGTCAATTCTGGCACAAACAATTCTTAACGGAGTTAGGTATGTATGTATATATGTATGTATTTCTGCAATCATTCATCGCGAATACTTCTTAGCGCCGCAGCATCAAACTTTATCTTGCAGATGGCTACTATGCTCGTAAATCAATTAGTACGAGTTAGATACATTAATTAGCTGAGTTAAGCAATATCCAAGCAAATCGAAAAAAAACGCTGTTTTTATGAGCCAATAAAGCCTATTATTTGTATTTTATTACTTTTAGCTGAAGCAATAAACGATTCTAAATTGCAGAATAAATAGCAAGAGAAAAAAATATTTATGTAAATTCCACTTCGTATTTTACATTCTTTATGTAGCTGACTATTTGGAAGACTCGTAGTCGTTTTATTTCATTGTAAACTTAATTGAAACAGCCGGATTAAATGTAATTACTTGACAAGCACATCTATTGCTAGTATATTGACAAAAAAAACCATTCTTGAATGGAAATGTTTCCAGCTTACAAGCTTTTTGCTAAAATGTGTCTCCCCATTTTATTGGTTCGATTTTGGTGATAGTGATATTTTCTTATTAAGCAATGGTGCGATTTCTTCGCAATTGTGCCGTTTACGAGTTTAGTCACGTTCAGATGCCAAGGTTCCTCCTTAGAACACAGTAGCGGTGAGCATGTAGAACGTTTATCAAGCTTAAGTTCTGAATTACTGTGGTACAATACCGATTGATTGGCTGTGTATAATCAAGTTAAAGATGAAATTTCGATTGTCGATTGTCCATTGGAGCCAGCTTTTGGGGTTATATTTTTTTTCAGAGGTTGACTTAGGAATAATAATCTCGTCAAAACGTTTTTCGATTTAGATTTTAGAACTTGTTTTAAAGCTATACAAGATTCAAACCAAAACTTCCA
The DNA here is from genome assembly GCA_951828415.1 of Anomoia purmunda. Taxonomy (NCBI): domain Eukaryota; kingdom Metazoa; phylum Arthropoda; class Insecta; order Diptera; family Tephritidae; genus Anomoia; species Anomoia purmunda. The sequence continues at coordinate 57,288,711 of OX639993.1, forward strand.
GATTCATGCAGAAAAGTGTTGGGAGTGAAGTAAACAACAGGGAGCCATCAAAACGTTCAGTATCCTACAGAGGCAGGACTGCGTTACCATAACAGGAACTATGTGGATTTAACACCTCTTATTATAATTATTACTATTATTAATATCGGTAAACAAAATTATTTGAGTTGTGGGAAGATGGGCATTTTTGCGGAACAATATTTTGCAACTTCAGTTCTATAAAAAGGTTTAACCCCGAACTCAGTAACAAAGTATGGTAGCCCAGGGAGGTGTATATAGTCCGAGGCTAAGATACTGGGAAGCCAGGGAAAGCGGATTGCGAATTTAAGAATTAGCACTGGGAAATATCACCTAGCTAAACCGGGAGTCTACTCGGGTGAATGCAGCAGATTCTGCAGAGCCGAAAAGTTACATAGTGAAGCAGTGTCCTGCACTGATGCACAAACGCAAAACTGGCCTGGGCAAATATCTAATAACGAATGGCAGTATGAACTACAGAGATTTAGGTTCTATACTAAAATTTATCTCGGATGCTGGATTAAAGGAAGGGCAAAACAGATCTTAAGGTAGTAGTGCACAATCCCCAATAAAATTAATAGAAAATATACATACAGTTGTGTTCTGGAAAATAGTACCAAAATGACAATTTTGGCTTTCCTTATTTAATTCTAATTTTTTTTTTATAAATATATGTATATATGTAAATAAATTTCCAACTTTTTAACCCGATTTTTTTAAAAAAATTTAATTTTTGTTTAAAAACCTTTCTATGGCCATTGCATTGTATCAGAAAATTTCAAAGCATTCTAATTTTGAAAAAATCAGGTATGCAGTTAAATTAAATTAAATATTACTACAATTAATTGCAAGCTTCAAGTAGCCTTTTTTGCTGACGGTGTTGTGTCTTTTCTGCCATATAACGAATGAACAAAACCGTAAGTTTTGTTTTCTCCTTTGATTTACTCTTCCCGTAGTTATTACATTGCACAGCCAGATGTGGTTTAACATTTTCGGACAATTTGTTTATCAAAAAAAAAAAAAAAAAAAAAAACAATTCAAGATTTATGAAATATATATGAAGGGTACAACGTCTCCATTTCTAGAATAAATAAGTCATGAACTTGTATCGATAAAATTATAACCAAAATGTTTTTTTTTGTACCAACAAGAATGATAGAAAGTTGAATATTGAATATTACAAAATCCAATTCCTCGGACCCACAAGATCGGATCACATATATAAAAAAATCAACTAAATTGATAATATACAGGAAGGGGCACATCATATATAACAAAATTCAATACAATACAGTTTGCCACTTATGTACATACGTTTACTAATTTTTTTTAAATTATTTTTTGTATTAACTAATTTCATTTGTAGCGAAGCAAAGAGTTGGGCGTCAGTTAGTATATGACACACACACACCATGGCATTGCAAATATGCTATTTACGCTCATACAACGGATGGGGAATACCCCTAATGTAATAAGGTGCAAGTTTCAGCTCATTTTCCTCCATACAAAAAAAATTTGGTAGATTCGTTGTATGGAGGAAAATGTGCGGCACCGTCAGACAAAAAAAAGTGTCAAAAGTCAACGAGAATTTCAGTAACTTTAAACTTGCAGCTATGCTATTTCTATCTAGAAGCTATTCCTCTGAACTGCTATAAAAATCTGCTTGCAAAGGTGGAGACTAGCTGCAAACTAGCATTTTTTGTCAATACAAAAATATTTTATATAATGTTAATAGTTTTGCCTGTTTGGCGCTTGTTTAATTTCATATTTCCTTAGCTTACCTGCTTCAATAGATAATCGGAATAAATTGACTAAATCCTTCATAGTACCTATGAAGTTTCTTATAGGGCTTATTTTACAAGCAAATGTGATTGTGCAGTCGACTTAATGCACATTAGGGAAACTCTTCCAAACAACTGTGGCACAACCGTTTAGATCGATTCATCGTATTCTTAAAAAAATATTTCAAAGAAGTTGCCAACACATTTGCTAACTCCCCGTCACATCGCCCACCGCAAGAAAGAAAGGGAAATGTTCACAAATTTCGAAATAGTGGATAAACAGCACATATTGAGCAGAATTAAAATTGGATTATTATAACTAAGATTTTCGTCAATTCAACTGTCGACCGAAGGAGCGCTGCAAACTTCCACCGTTTTCTACAGGCAAATCTCCCAATAATGGTCCATCGACACTATGGCCTCTTAAAAATAGTCTTTGTCTATTACAAACTAAAATATCGCCGCATACACCTTTTGCCATAATTTCTGTTTTAGCTCATAATAAGTTTGCAAATAAAAATTGTTTTTTTTCTTCTTGTTTTTGTCAAACAAAAGTTCTACATTGCTAAATATAAGAAGTAGTTGAAAAAAATGTGCAAGAACCTAAGAGCTATTCACTTATAAGGCATGCAAGGTCCCATATAACTACTTGTTCATATATGAGGTTTTAAGAAACTAATTATTTTGTTAAACAAGTACAATTGAAGTAAATTGTTTCAAATTTTTTAATTATTTTTTTTTTCAATTTCTTTCGACGTACAAGAAAAATGCAGTTACACAAACTCGTTCTCTGATAATAACTATACGACTAAATTTAATATAGATCAAGTTAGTGATGGGGAACAAATACTATATGTACGAGTAATTACTTCAAGGAAAGGGCAAATTGGTAAAAAAAAATTCCATTATTTTACATCACCATATTCAAAAAAGGAGCATAACTTACAGTCTACAAACTTCTCAATACCCTATGCCATTACATCGTAAAAATTTGATTATGTTCCATACGCATATTCTAACATGTTCAATGGTAACCAATTAGAAAAATTAAACAGAAAAGCTTTTATTGCTCACTTCCTTCGCAAGCAAAATATGTATGTACTTCATTTGGCCCAATGTCAGTCTCATTCGTCAATTTTCTCTGGTTTGAATGCTACCTATCGGAGTTGTACTGAATCTGCAATATATGTATGTATGTACGTGTGAATGCAATGTGGCAGATGCTTACTAAAAGTTGGAAAGCAATATCATACTATCGAAAATTCTACTCAGCTCTGTTCACATACATATTATATATACATATATATATATATAAATATACAAGGTGGCGCAAAAGTAACCTTCCGAAGTTTTTTGGCTGTAATTTAAAAAAAAAATGAACTTTGATTCTTGTGGATTATTTTTATTTGGTCTTTTGATTTTTTTTACATCAAGTCGAGAATATGATGTCATGTAAATGGCCGCCGCCACAGGTGATTGTCATTTGAGCCCTTTTTATGGCATTTTCCATCACTTTGGCCAAAACTTCCGGCGATAGATCTTCACATTCTTGACGGATATTCTCTTTAAGAGCTGCAAGAGTCTGAGGCTTGTTGACATAAACCCGCGACTTCAAAAAGCCCCACAAAAAGAAGTCTGGAGCGGTCAAATCAGGCGATCTTGCTGGTCAGTGCAAATCGCCAAAACGGTAGATTAGGCGCCCGGGAAATGCATCCTTCAGTATATCGGTTGTGGCACGTGCAGTGTGTGCCGTTGCACCGTCCTGTTGGAACCACATGTTTTCCAATCCCAATTCATCAAGTTGCGACAAAAAGAACTCGTTGATCATTACTCTGTAGCGTTCACCATTCACAGTAACCGTTTCGCCCGTCTTTCCGTCTTCGAAGAAAAAAGGTCCGATGACTCCTCCAGCGAAAACAGCACACCATACAGTGACTTAGAGCGGGTGTAATGGCTCTTCGTGGGTTACACGCAGATTTTCAGTGCCCCAGAAGCGTAAATTTTGCTAATTTACGTACCCGCTAAGATGGAAATGGGCCTCATCACTCATGATTATTTTTGATGAAAAATCATCTTCCTCTTGGTGGTGATTAAGGATGGCTTGAGCGTATGTTAGACGCGATTGGCGGTCAGCAGCTAACAGCTGATGCACCGTCTGGACTTTGTACGGAAACATCTTCAAATCTTGTACCAAAATTCGCTGTAAAGACCGTCGACTGATACCCATTTGCGTGGCACGTCGTCTGGTCGATGTCGACGGCGCTTCCATGACATCCTCGGCTACAGCAGCAATATTCTCTGCAGAACGGCTACTCCGGGGTCTGCCACGCCTGGCAGCATCTCGTGTTGTGCCAGTCTTTTCGAGGCTAAACGTCGCAGTGTTTCACCAGTAGGCGTTGGACGGCCAGGAAATCTGCGACGAAATTCACGTTGTGCCAAAGTCACCGACCGATTATTGGTCAAATAAATAGTCAGCAATATTCCGCGTTCTGGAGCAGTGTAGCGTAACATTGTTTATTAACGTGTATTTCGCATGTGTTTACTACACAAATGTCAAAACAGAACTGACATTAGGGGCCAATCGCAAAATTTATAGCATTTTCTGATAGGAGGATTACTTTTGCGCCACCTTGTATATATATTAGACTGGCCGAACAATTTTTTTTTTTTGGAAATTTAAATTTTATTTTTTTTAAATGTGTATTTTGATATAAAAACAAACTTCAGAAAATTTCAGCCAAATCAAATAATGCCTAGTGGTGCCTAATTGACCTTGAAGTTTGGTATCAAAAAAAGCTTTCTACTTCAAAGGCAAAGAGGTCGACCAGGAAGTATGTCTGGTGTAGATATCCAAATGGTGAGAAAACAAAAACGTAAAGAACAGCTTTCGGACATCAAAAAAAGGCGCGTTGAAACGTATTGCGAGAAAACCGCTTGCTTGGGTAATTTAGATTTTTATTTTATTATCATTGTATGCAAGTTTATTATTTTCTTGAAATATCAGAGCAATCATCTGCTATGGATATTTCGGCTAGTACGGAGAGTAGCGAAATGGAACATTCTGTGGTCGATCTAAATTTATCATATGGCCAAACAGAGGATGAACCAACCGTGGGAAAACAAAGTCAACCACCTCGTGGTAATATCGAGTTTATTGACGATAGAATGCTCGCAAGTATAGACAAGTGTAAAATTAGTACTAGAGATGCCATGCATTTAATTAGTGCAACTGCATCTGCGTTATTGCGTAAGATTCAAGAAGTCAGTCCCAACTCCACATCAATAACATTGGATGATTTAGTGCTCAATCGAACCACTATTCAGGCAATGCGGAGAGATTACCGCCGCAGGCAAGGTCAACAGATTCTGGATAGTTTCAATGTAAATACTAAAATAATACTTTTTGTGAATACTGTTGTGAAGTTGCTTGTTTTATAAAAATAATATTTGGTTTAATTTTCCTGATTTAAGATACCTGAAGTATTTGTCCTTCACTGGGATGGCAAACTACTCCCAGCAATAAAAGACAAAGAAAAATCAGATCGACTAGCTCTGGTTGTGACCAGCGAAAATGTGGAGAAATTGCTTGGAATTCCAAAATTGTAAGACTCTTCTGGTGAAAATATAGCTGATGCAACCTATAACTTTTTGATTAAATGGAAAATGGACAATTTAGTTGAAATAATATCTTTTGATACAACATCAAGTAACACTGGAATTAATAAGGGGGCAGCATATTTATTAGAAAAAAAATTGAACAGGAACTTACTTTTTCTTCCATGTCGTCATCACATTAGTGAGTTGTTTATGATGGCTGTCTTCGAAAGCAATTTTGGAAATACTGCTGCACCAGAAGTCCTTATTTTTAATCGCTTCTCCAACTTTTGGCCAAATATCAACCAAATTCATTTTCAAAGTGGAATGCCGGACGAAGATGTACAAAAAGTATTCACGGTAGCCGAATTGGAATACCATAAACAATTTTGTCTTGAAGCATTGAAATCTGAATACTTTCGGGCAGATTATAAAGAAGTATTGCAACTTTCATTGATTTTTATTGGGGAAGCAGTACCGAGTTTTTCGGGATTCCGTGCACCTGGTGCAACATCGCATGCCAGGTTCATGTCGAAAATAATTTGATGTTATAAAATTTTTCTGTTTCGTGAGCAATTTAAATTAACAACTTCGGAATTAAAAAGCTTTCGTAACATTTGTATATTTTTAACGCGCATTTACGTTCCTTATTGGTTTGGATGTGTCAAAGCTGTGAACGCTCCAAGACAAGATTTGCAACTTATAAATGATGTAATTGCATATTATGATCCAAATATTTCCAGCATTTTGTTAAAAAAAAGTTATTAATAATTTATGGTATTTGAGTGAAGAAGCTGTTGCTCTTTCTTTCTTCGATGAGCAAATTCCTTCCCATATAAAATTAAAAATGGTTAATGCCCTTGGCAACATTGAGGAATCATATGAAGAAGATATTCTGAAAAAACTTAAAGCGACAATAGAAGATGTCAGAGAATATGCTCAAAAAAAAAATTCAGCGATTTCGTATCGACAAGAACAAGACGATTTTTCACTCGATTGCAAATTGATTGGAGTTTCTTGCAGTCAGATCCGATAACGTGGAAAAATTGGCAAGATTTTTGCGATGGAAAAAGGATTTGTGAAAATTTGGCCGTTGTCAACGATGCAGCCGAGAGGGCGGTTAAATTAATAACAGATTTTAATAGAGCGCTCACGTATGACGAGGAGGGCAAACAATATCTGTTGCAAGTGGTGGAACATTACCGCAAAATATATCCAACTCACACGAAAAGCTCCCTTGCAAAGCAGGTATTTTAATATACATCACTCAAATAAATACATTATTCTAATATCTACTATCTATTGTTGAAACTGTTCTTTTCTGTAGAATACCCTATAACGCACCTATACGAAACTTCAAGGTCAACTAGGCACCACTAGGCACCACTAGGCATTATTGGATTTAGATGAAATTTTCTGAAGTTTGTTTTTAAATCAAATTTACAAAAAAAAAAAAAATTCATACACCGTGCGGCCAGTCTAATACATACATATATATATATATAAGAAAAAACAAAGCAGTGAGGGCGGTCATAAAAACTGTAACTAAATTGTGTTGGGCTGCAATTTAATTAACTGTAAGGCAAATATAAATGAGTATATTACGCAACTCCAGCTGATGCACTCAGTTTGCTTAGTTTTTTTTTTAGAAGCTGCTGCGAGTATCCACTCATATCTTAATTTAACAGATGGACTCTGAAATATTTACACACAATCTGTGAAAGTACGTATGTACTAAGTCTGTGTGCAAGTGCGACAGAGAATAATTCTAAATTATATTCACCATGCACTAGTTTGCAAACAAGTTTCAGGTAGCAGATGCGCATTATGAGAGCTTTTTGCTAGAAACATACATACATAAGTGTATTGCAAATTAGTCGAAATCGGGGCATACAGCAGATATGAGGTAGGAAACGCTTTTTTGTATTCTGGCAAAAATTTAAAGTTAATTCAGCGAAACTGTCTAATAAATATACAAATATTTCAAAACCTTTCTATGACAAATTTGTTTTTAGAATTCTATAACTTTACGTTCTACTGCTACTCTGCTTCCGTTCCAATGCAAACCAATTGTTATGGAGTTTGACAGCCCATTTCACGAAAAATGGTTTGCCGTGAAATATGCGAGAAATTCCACATTCTCACGACTAAGTTGTTGTGTGTTCATGCTGTGCAACGTGGCGTCAGCAACATTTGTTCAAAGATTTTATAATGCATTTGTCACTTGAAATTGCGTGAAAAGTGACAGTTCGCCATTTTATTTAAGGAACTGTTTTTGTATTATTTGTTTACATTTGCTTTTATGTGGCATCTTTCAGGCGCGTCGAAAATTTTACTTGAGAGCAAAATTTCACTGAAATCCAAATGCATGTTGCTAACAAAATTTGATTGTGAAGTTTATATTAGCTTTAACTGGATAAACAAATTTAAAAAAAACAAGGAAAGAGAGAAGAGCCTAGTTTGGGTAACCAAACTTCAAATTCCCTGGACATTTTTTGTTTCAAATTGCCGGTACTTTTTGTAGATTTTCGTGTTGAATTTTTGTTATACATATGAGAGGTAGGGGCATTTTGGTCTGATTTCTACAATTTTCGAAATTATGTTAACCAAGTAAAATGGGTAGCGTGGTAGAGTTTTAAAAAATGGTTTCCGAGAGTGTATGTATATCATTAGCCGAGCGTGCAGCGTGTGCGCGCTTCATTCGGTGCATCCCGGGTTCAGTTCAAATCCTGGCCGGAGCAAGTCACATAAAAATTATCGAAAAAGTTTTTTTCTAAAAGCGATTGTCCCTTGGCAGGCTATAGCAAACTGCCAAGAGAACTTCTACAATGAAAAAAAACTTCGCATAAAACTCATCCCCCGTTCGGAGTCGGCGTAAAACTCTAGGCCACTCAATTTGTGTCGCACTGTATTTGGCAACCAAGGAGTTCAATGATGGCACGTCTTTGTAGATTTTCCTAACTTTCAAGAATAAAAAAAACGTATGCTACTCGTATTCACAGATTTGTTACAAATGCTTTATTTAAAAAAAAAATATTAAAATCGGTTCAGTATTTTGAGGATCAAATCGGGACAAATATTTTCCATATAACCAATTTTATATAAAATTATAGAGTATTTATATAGATATATGGAGATATAGATATAGATATAGATATATATAGATATAGATATAGATATAGATATAAATATAGGCATAGATATAGATATAGATATAGATATGGACATAGATATTATAGATATTCCTTTCATTCAGTTTCCTTCTACTTTATTATCGCAGTTGGTGACTCATTGATGTACAAAGAGAAAAACAGTTATCATCACGTTTTTTAATCAGTTTAACTATTCTTTTACCAATTGTATAATATTTAAATTTATATGAAGCTGTTAGTAGACTAGATAAACTACATATTGGAACAGTGACATTATAACAAAAAATGTCTATTCGATTCCAAACACTACTTGTTTTCCGTGGAAGACTGAACATCATTGAAGATCAATTTTTATATCATATTCTTGATATTAAAAAACATTTACTTTACAATCGTAAAATATTGCACTTTATTGTCTTTTTTAGCTTAAGTCGACGCATTAAAGTAGCCTTCGTTCATAAGTATTAGATTGATGGTAGTACACATACATACATACATATGTAATACACATACACGTATATACCGATCTAAAAACCACCCATACAACTTTCACCTCTTCACATGTCAAACGAACAATTCCTGCCCAAGGGAGGGTTTAGTTTTCTTTTTGTCTAATTATCCCAAGCCTTTGAAAAAAAATCATTTGTTCCGTGTTAGCTTTTGGCAGTACAAGTGCATTGCAAAAAATGCGAGAATAGTGACACTTTACGTGCTCATTAGCATAATGAAGACCGTCTCTCATTTGTGCAAACTTTCGTACATGAATGAACAAAAATTTATGTTTTAACTCATAGTGGCCAAGAGTATTTTCAGTGTAGTTTAGAAAACAAGTATATGTATGTAATTTGAAGTTTTGACCCAGGATTTGTCTTTAACTTTGACAACGACTAGCACTAACTTTGAATTCAAATAAGAAACACCAGTTACACATTTAATGATTTTTAGTCGAAAAGATTTTTTTTTTTAACACCTTAACAAAATATTAAAAACATATAATATTGTTTTCTATATTACATGTAAAAAAAAAAAGCAAATGGCTTCAGAAAACCACGGCACAATCAGAGTTAATTTTAAAATTGCATAAACTGCATAAATATTGGTATAAAACATTCTTTTCATATTTTTGAAGCGCTCTAAATCAAAGGTATTTAATTGTGGAGCCACTCTACCACTAACATACCGATTTCTGGTTTGTCACAGCCGTCAATTATTATAGTTGAATTGTTATTTTTATGATGTCATTGGGCGTTGTTATAGTTATGCACAGCCAATAGTGAAAACAGTGGTCGAAGTACACATACTAAAGTCATAGCAATCACAATAGCTATGGTCAACTTTAGAGCTCGCGAATAAGGCAATGCACAACCAAAGTATGCTACTCGTAGTTGTCCAAGAATGATAGAAAACAAGCCTTCGCCTTTCACGCTGAGAGCAACTGATCGTGACGTCATAATAGCTGGAGAAGGTGACAGCGAAGAAAAAAATCTAAAAGTTTTCTTAGCATTATTTGTGTAAAATGCTTTTACTTCCTTAGCGAATGACTGGATGCTGTCTAATCGAGAAAGAGAGAGAGAGAGGACTAGCGATCCGCGGAAAGCGCAATCTTGTTTTCTATGATTCTTGCCACCTGTTAAAATCGTAAGTGTTATCAGAACTTAACAAATATAAATCAGGATATCGATGCAAGGAAAGTATTTTAGTCGAAAATATAGTTAATTTTCAGGTCAAAGTTGCAAACTCAAATATTAATATTATTAAATTATGTTAACAAATTATTTAAAAGCGCCTACTGCCCAAGTTATCATAACTTTGTTCACATTTTAAAATTAATGGACTACGAGATAAAGCAGTATACGCTTAATTTTCCTATTTTTTCTATAAAGTTTGAAATGTGGATTTATACGGAGTTTGCTATATAATGAGCTAGACTATTATAAAAAAAAATAACAAACAAAAAACAAACGAAAGAAGAATATCCAAAACTGGTGTCGCTATTCTTGCACATCAATGTATCTAGGTACATACATTAATATTGTTTGGCCTATTTATTTTATATCAAACAATAATTGTATGAGCTCAAGGCTGGTTTTTATAGGAAGAATAATATTTAATATGTATCTAGGATCGCTGGCATAACTCCTACCAGCACACTTACAGTTTAAAATTATGCTCGAATTCCTTAAGCAAGAATTAATTAGATAATATGAGGCATTACAAATTTTGGAAAATACACATGTCACGGCGCCCTCAAAACGGCCAACATACTTAATTTTAAAAATTATATAAGTTGCACTTAGTGCATACTGAAGTATTTTATTTAACAATATGGTATCTACGGCAATATATGTGCAAAAATCTTTGGCATCATGTAGTGAAGGTGTTGTTAAATCGACATCTTGTAGTATAGAAAAAGGAGTCAGCAATTAAGTGAGTATTTTCTGATAGAATTATATATTTTACGTGTCATTGTCTCCACTTCAAAGGCATGTGCATTTATTTTTGTACCAATTTTAGTTATCAGATGAAGGAATTTACACTTATTTTTAATTTTCTCTAACTGTACAAGACTTGGTTCACAACGTTTTTGGTATGTCGCTTTGCATTAATAATATATTATATGTATTTACCCTCCTGCGTTTAAGAAAAAACATGCGCGGGGTATATGGAATTCAGCCTCAACGGAACACATTTTTTTTTGTTTATATATCAGAAAAATTCGCAACAGTCTAAACGAGTAAACAAATTTAGTCCGGTTTTTTATATTAAAATTCGAAAATGTTTCGTGTTATAATATATGTAGGTATAAACAAAAGGCGTCTAAATTCTTTAAGAATTTATTTATGCATAATATACAAGTTTTTAAAACAGCATTTACAAATAAAAGCAATTAGAAAGCGAAGCAGTTAAAAGATCAAAATAACAAATCGGCAATCAAAAACCAGAGGAGACATCAAAACAAACAAACCGATACGCTTCACAAGATATTTATTACATTACGAGATATTAAATATATAAATACTGGTTTGTGGGGAAAACAATTTGGATTAGCTTATTTTATTTATTTATTTATTTATTTAATTAAAGTCGACCATAAATCGCTGTCGACTAACACAAAATACAAAGTAAATTAAACTTAAAGATAAATACAGATATAAACTTAAATAAAACTTAACAGATTTATGTAACATTACTTAAAAAAAAATAAAAAGTAAAATTAAAAAGTAAACTTAAAATATCAGTTTAGAACTAGAAGTATTGCATTATGCAAGACAGCAAGCGAACATTCAGTACCAATACATTTGTACAAGTCATTATAGTACGAGCACCAAACACGCAAAGGATCACTTTTTACAAAATTTAGACGACAAAGGGGTAAATGGAAAGGAACGTAGTTTCTGGATGCCCTGGCCGGAACTGCAAAGTTTAGACGGCCAAGCAGCACAGAGGAATCGACCTCGCCAAGAATCAGCTTATGCAGGAACATTACCCCGAGCAATATTCTCCGATTTTCCAAAGTTGGCAAATCAATAAGAAGAAGCCTGCTTCTATAAGATGGTAGACGAAGATTTGGGTCCCAGTTAAGGGCCCGTAGAGCAAATAGCAAAAATTGTTTCTGCACGGACTCAATGCGCTTTATATGAGTAATATATCCTGGACACCACACACACGAGCAATACTCAAGTATTGGACGGACCAACGAAGTATAAAGGACCTTGGTAAGATGAGGATCATTAAACTCTTTAGCCCAGCGTTTAACAAAACCTAGATGACCCATTGCTTTATTAGTAATAGCAGAAATATGCGAATTGAAACTCAGTTTCGTGTCGAACAGAACACCTAAATCGTTAACCGCAGATATACGCTCCAAAGGAGTGCCATAAAGTACATAAGATGACAGATCAGGCTTCACGCGGTGAAATGTCATAAACTTACATTTAGAACAATTTAAAACTAGTGCATTTGTTGAGCACCAACGTTGGAATGAATCCAAATCAACTTGAAGTAGATTTAAGCGAGAAAAGTCTGAGGGCAAGTATGTATAACAAATTTTTACATCGTCCGCATACATTAGAGCTCGGGAATGAGACAAGATCTGAGGCAAGTCATTTATAAAAAGGGTGAAAAGCAGTGGGCCTAAGTGACTGCCTTGAGGTACACCAGAAGTAACATTAATAGTATTTTTATATAGCACCTTTTGAGTTCTATTAGAAAGATAGCTTGTGAGCCATAAAACCAGATTCATCGGAAACCCTAGTAAATCGAGCTTCTGAGTCAGAAGTACATGATTGATCGAATCAAAAGCTTTACTAAAATCAGTATAAATCACATCAGTTTGCTTTAAAGCCAAAAAACCATCCAGAACTAAAGAAGTAAACTCAAGTAGGTTTGTGGTGGTTGATCTGCTTCTCACGAAACCATGCTGACAGGGTGATAATATGGAAATACACGAATGCTGAAGTTGACTGGTAATTATTTGTTCAAAGGCTTTAGGAATCGCTGATAGCTTAGCAATTCCTCTGTAGTTCTCAATGTTAGATCTGCTACCTTTTTTGTGCAGAGGTATGATAAATGACTGTTTCCAAATTGCTGGGAATGACGCCGATTGCAAAGATAAATTAAACAATTTTAATATCGGTTCCGTCAAGTTCACGGCACAGAACTTAAGCACACAACCAGGAATACCATCAGGACCAGGCGAAAAAATCGGTTTCAGAGCCAGGAGACTCTGAAGTAAAGTGTCACTGTCAATGACTGGATTAAGAATACAGTTAGAACTAAGTAATTCGTACGGATAAGTACCGGCTTGGGCACCGGCTAACGAATAGGTCGATTTAAAAAAGTCTGCGAATAAGTCTGCAATTTCATGGTCTAGGCTAGCATTCTTACCACCCAAAGATAAAGAAGATGGAAGTCCCACAGATTTTCGTTTTGAATTAACAAAACCATAAAATTTCTTAGGATTATCAAAAAATTCAATTTTGCATCTTGATAAATAAGACTTGTAGCAATTTTGATTCAGACGCTGAAAATTAGCACGAGCAACTAAGTATTTAGAAAAATCAACAGAAGATCCAGATCTATTAAAACGTTTATAGAGTCTGGATTTAATGTTATTAAGATTAGCAAGTTGCCTTGAAAACCAAGGTGGCTTACTACTATTGGCCTTAACAAAATGAACTGGAACACAACGGGTTATGAAGCCATTAAGGTAACTGTAAAAAATTGATGTGGCAGCCTCAACATCGTTACACGCATAAAGATCAGACCAATCAAAGTTAGCTATCAGATGATTAAGCATGTCAAAGTTCGCCTTACGAAAACATCTCGAACGAAAACGAGAGCTCACTTCCATAAAATTAACCGTAGGCCGTAAATTATCCAGTACAATACCAAGTGTGGGATGCAAGGGATCTTCAGGCAGGGATAAGGCGGAGATTCGACTGAGACCAATGCCTATTGAATTATCAACAAAAGCAAGATCCAGTAACTTATTTTTAGAGTTTTCCACATTATTGATCTGAACTAGAGGCAAATCAATAAGAGAACCAACAAACTCATTCTGAGTAACGGGAGTCAAAAAATTAGAGTCATCATTATTTAGCCAACTGACGAATGGCAAATTAAAGTCACCAAGAACTACTAGGCGATCGTTATCGCGCAAACGTGAATGAAGATTGTGGATAGCTGCAGAATGGCAATCATAAACGAGTTTATCCGACCGAGGTGGAATATAAGAACAAGTGATATAAAAGAAAAAATTGGGGAACAAGAGCTTTACAGCTAAAAATTCAATATCAAGCGTGTTGTCGTAGTTCAATAACTCAGCAGAAATACAGGACGACACAGCAATCAGGACCCCACCTGCTCTTGTCTGACGATCACACCGAAAAACGACATAGTCATTTGAAAATAACTCAGAATTTAAAATATCAGGTTTTAACCAAGTCTCTGTAAACGCAATCACTTGCGCTGAAAAATTAAAACTGTTATGGTAAAAAGCAGTAAGTTTAGAACGTAAGCCACGAACATTCTGGTAATGAATGGTTACTTTTGTGTCATAGTTGCATGGTTGGTAACCAAGTTTTTTGAACCACTGCGTATGGGCACGGCCTTTGACTTTGTAGTGAACAAATCCACAAACGAATGTACAGGCCAAAAAGATTTATGAAGAACCTTGTCAACATACTTATCAGGAACTAATATCCTAAAAGATGAGAAATCCCTATCAAAGTTAAAAACAAATTTATGTACACTAATACTACTAGAACTATCAATATCAAGCTTATCTAAAATATAACTAACAATATCAGCCTCCGCCAAAGATGGAATCAACCGTGATACGAAAATTGCTCGACGAGGCGGCACGGCAGAAACCAACATGGGACCAACCGAATTCGTAGCATTATCATCCAAATTACCAGCAACAGGAACATTATTAACTTTGTTAACAGCATCAGCATCTACAGAAACGGCAGAAGAATTAATAACGATTGCAGGGTTCTCAATAACGTCATTAGAAGATCCAGCATTATCAACAACTTCAACAGCAGCATTCGCAACAATTTCTCCAGAAGTATTAGAATTTTTATTTATTGCAGGAGCAACTGCAGTGTTCCTAGCACTGGTCCTCTTACTGTTAGATTTTTTATTTAATTTGTTTACTTTAACAGCAGCCGCAACCATAGGTTGAATTTCTGTTACATTATCAGCCTCACTAGCAGAATTTAAATTTATATTAACAGCAGGCACATTGCTAACATTGATGATTTCAACATTATCGTTTTCAGCCACAACAGCAACCTCGTTAGCAGACGTCAAATTTATGTTATTACTAGCTGACCCGGCGAACTTCGTCCCGCCCAATTTTTATTTGAAATAGTTAAAACGCTTTTTGAACTTAAATATTTTTGGCGAAGTTCGTTCTTTGTTTTGTTGTGTAGCGTGTAAACAAATAAAGAAGATGGCTCTCCAACACGCTAACATGCCACATACATACATACCTACATATGTATGTATGTACATATGAAACTGTAAAATTTTGAACTTAAACGATAAATCGGTTTGAATCATTCGAATTCTCAGAATGAACATTTCCTCACTTTTAGATTTGCTGTGTTGTAGTAAACTATTCACTACAGTGAAATTATTTTTTATGAATAAAGACGGAAACCTTATATGTATATCTGGTATAAAAATCCACGGGATTGAGATTTGAACTTGAGGTCAAAATTTTTAAAATTATATGTATGTAGATGAACATTTTCGTAGAGTTGATAATAAACACAAATTTTCATAAAATAGTTCATTTTTGATTTTATATTCAAGTTTTTAACAAATAAGTTAATTACAAAATTGTTACTTGATAACATGTAACATTTAATTTTATAATCTTAGGATAGATAATTCTTAATTTTTAATAGTAGTATTATTTTTTTGAATTATAAACATTTTAATTTAACTTAGCACTAATCGGTGCACAATATTTTTGGTTAACCTGTCTCGAGCTAAGACAAATAGATTTGATGGTTTTCCCACACGTGAGCATGCAACATATAATTGCCCATGGGAAAAGCATGGATTATCCAAATCTAACCCACAAATGGACATTGTTTGGCCTTGAGACTTATTTATGGACATGGCAAAAGCTAAACGAATAGGAAACTGTAGTCTTCTGAATGGTATCGTAGATTCTGACGGTATCATTGGAATACGGCGCAACAGGACCACTTCTCCTTTAAACTTTCCAGTCAAAATGGTTGCTTCTAGAATATTCCCTGTTAACTTTTTGATGACCAAACGTGTACCGTTGCATAACCGAGGTGGATTCAAATTACGCAGAAGAATAATAATTGAACCAATCTTCAACCGAAGAATATGTGGTGGCATTCCGGGTATATCTAGAGAGTTTAAAAATTCAGTTGGAAAATTTACACTTTCATTTTCATCAACAACAGTATCGATTGATTTAAAAGACATCAGATCGCCTGGCAACAACTGTTGTATCTGGAAGTTAATTTCGTCAACATCAACATTTTTGGCTGCCAAAATAGCCTGCCCACTGAGCCAGTTATGATCTAAATAATTATTTTGTATATCCGGGAAAATACTTTCAATTAATTCAATTTTTGTGCGAACAACAGTGCAGAAATTGTCTGGCAGTTTAATGCATTGCGTGTTTGGTTGCCGTTCTATTGTACCGTTCCCAATATCTAGCAATTGTTCCGAAAATATATGTGCTAATGGATCATTTAGTAAATGTACGCGCATGTTTATAGTCAATCGAAGTGTTTTTACATTTCTCCATAAAAATGATTGTTTTAAACATGCGTTAATCTCATCGGCGAAAGTAGAGCGAGGTATGACCGGCAACGTCTGTCGGAAATCACCAGATAGCAATATGACAGCACCTCCAAAAAGTTTATCATTGCCGTTCAAATCTTGCATAGTTCGGTGCAATGCCTCGAGTGAATATTTGTGAGCCATTGTGCACTCATCCCAAATAATGATTGAACTTCTTTGCAACACTGCAGCTATTGCGCTATTTTTTTTTATGTTACATATTGCGTTTGGGTTGCTATGAATTTGTAATGTCAACTTGAATGCTGAATGTGCCGTTCGCCCACCATCTAGCATAGTAGCAGTAGTATTATTCTTCTGCGTAATTTGAATCCACCTCGGTTATGCAACGGTACACGTTTGGTCATCAAAAAGTTAACAGGGAATATTCTTGAAGCAACCATTTTGATTGGAAAGTTTAAAGGAGAAGTGGTCCTGTTGCCCCGTATTCCAATGATACCGTCAGAATCTACGATACCATTCAGAAGACTACAGTTTCCTATTCGTTTAGCTTTTGTCATGTCCATAAATAAGTCTCAAGGCCAAACAATGTCCATTTGTGGGTTAGATTTGGATAATCCATGTTTTTCCCATGGGCAATTATATGTTGCATGCTCACGTGTGGGGAAACCATCAAATCTATTTGTCTTAGCTCGAGACAGGTTAACCAAAAATATTGTGCACCGATTAGTGCTAAGTTAAATTAAAATGTTTATAATTCAAAAAAATAAATACTACTATTAAAAATTAAGAATTATCTATCCTAAGATTATAAAATTAAATGTTACATGTTATCAACTAACAATTTTGTAATTAACTTATTTGTTAAAAACTTGAATATAAAATCAAAAATGAACTATTTTATGAAAATTTGTGTTTATTATCAACTCTACGAAAATGTTCATCTACATACATATAATTTTAAAAATTTTGACCTCAAGTTCAAATCTCAATCCCGTGGATTTTTATACCAGATATACATATAAGGGTTCCGTCTTTATTCATAAAAAATAATTTCACTGTAGTGAATAGTTTACTACAACACAGCAAATCTAAAAGTGAGGAAATGTTCATTCTGAGAATTCGAATGATTCAAACCGATTTATCGTTTAAGTTCAAAATTTTACAGTTTCATATGTACATACATACATATGTAGGTATGTATGTATGTGGCATGTTAGCGTGTTGGAGAGCCATCTTCTTTATTTGTTTACACGCTACACAACAAAACAAAGAACGAACTTCGCCAAAAATATTTAAGTTCAAAAAGCGTTTTAACTATTTCAAATAAAAATTGGGCGGGACGAAGTTCGCCGGGTCAGCTAGTATAGCTCTAAATTTAACTCCAAATGTACATTTAGCCATACAAAATTCTATACCTAAATGCAACTAAATGAAATTTTTTTTTTGAATTTAGGAAATACATGCAGAAATCAGCTCTGCAATTTCCTAAATTCCTCTGAAATCTCCCAAATTCGAGGAAGATTTACTGGAAAAGAGTGGCAGCATTGCTTATTTGTCTGGCCATACATACATAACTTTATTTATTTCACGGATTGTATGTGATTTTTTCTTAAATTTGGAATATTGGAAGTCATAGACTCGTATAACTTTACCACAAATAATATAAACTTCAAACAACGCATTTTCATTTAATGTAATAAATGTAGCGCCATCTACTGTAACATACCGCACTTACTCAATACCGCCAGCTGGTGGAATCACAATAACTGTAGCGCCATCTACTTTAGCGCATTTACTCATACCGCTGTTAGCGCCACCAACTGGTGGATAGCTCTTTGCTAATAATAAACAAATAATTTGCAATAAATAAATAATGCGACTATAAGGAGAGTTATAAACTATCCTATCTTTCAAGTTGGACCAAACTGCACACAGTGTTAAAAATTTCATTAAAATCGGTTCAGTAGTTTAGGAGTCCATCGAAATCAAACAACGTGACACGTGATTTTTATATATTAAGATTGGACACAACATTGTTAACACTGTTAGCATTGCTGATTTTAACAGCAGCCTTATCCAAAGGTTCAGGTTCTGTAACATTTACAGTCACAGCAACAGCAGCAGGCACATTAGCGGAGTTTATATTTGCATTCATAACAGAACCATTAACGTAAGGAGGGTTGCTACAAATAGCATGATCAGCTGAGATTGTTTGCATACTGTTAACACCATTATTTTTCTGCAGACGACATTCCAATAATACATTAAGCTGAATCGCGTTTGCAGAATCAGCAGACAAGGCGCCATTAGTACAAAAAGCAATTGGTGAACAGCTGTTAAGGTTGTTGGTGTTATTAACCACTGTATTACCCGGCTGCATTTCTATACACTTGTCACTGTTGTTGTTGTTCACACAATTAACATTTTTATTTATTACGGCTTTTAGTTCACTTAGCTCCAACATCAAATCCTTGATTTTATCACCAAAAAATGATATGAGGGATTCAGTTCCCTGTTTTTGGGACTGACGAATTGCATCCATAGATGAAATAAAGCGCTCAGGCAAATTAACACACTGTTTGCACAGGTACACAATGTTGCGGTTCGCCTTAAATAATTTAACATCGTAGTCCGACATTACGCCTTCGCAACACGCTTTGTGAAAAAGTTTTTGGCAAAATCCCGAACAAGGAACAATTTTAAAGTCATTCCTAGCAAAAGCAATGTTACACTTTGCGCAGAAGTCATCCATTTTTGGAAAATTATAAAATTTCAAATAAAAAAATAATAACTCACAAGAGCAAAACAAAAACACGTCTGCACTTAACGAAGTTCGTACTATATATGAATATATTAAAATTTGACCACAAATACGGAGCCACGAAAAATATATGGAAAGCCGATAGTCGTCATTAAAACTGAGAGATCAAATACGATAAGATCGAATGCGACCGGAAGTGAATACATGTCGCCTACAAGAAATTCTGCAGAAAGAGAAACGTCTAACAATATATGACTTCCGAGTCATATTCCGACACAGAAACACCGGACTAATTTAGCTCGTCAACATGGTTAACAAATTTAATGAAGGGATTTAAGGGCACAACCTCAAACAAGAATGATTCTAAATTACTGAGGAGGCTCTGGTTTGCAAAAATGAAATTCAAACTATATAATGTAGATATGTATCTTGAACTCCATTCATCACCACCTGGGATGGAGGTAAATTCTCTAGAACGATAATATAGCAAACGATCAATAAATCTGCCAACTTGCTCTTGAGGCTTAGATCTCATAAAGGATTTTTGGGTTAGTATATTTTAAAGAGTATTTTGCATCTATTAAAGTTTAATCGAATCTAATACAACATGTCAGTCTTAAGTGTGGAGAAGTAGTAGTAATGCGCCAAGTCGGCTATTGTTGGTGATCGAGTACTTTAGTACTCATTAAAGAACGAATCAAGTCAGATACTCTAGTCGGGTATTCAAATGTAAACATTGGAAATAATAACGAAAAAAAATAATATTTTTCGCACTACATATTGGAAAAATTGTCTTCATTTTAAACTGCTTATCGTAATTTTAAATCAAATCTAAAAATTAAATCTTTGATATTAAAAAGAAATATCAGATTTTACCAAATTTTGTTACTTATCCGCTGTGTAGTGATTAACCCGAGTTTCGTGTGCGGAGCCGAGTTATAATTGACGCTCTTTGGTAGAAAACAGACGAATTTAATTAATCCCACTTTCCTCTATCAAAATTATGTTGCTTATTTTAACATACAACTTATTTAAACGTTATTTGAGACGCAGAATGTCAAAAGCAAATAGGTTGTCCGGCGGTATGTTTTCATTGGCAAAAAATACACTTCACCACACCACCAATTCTATGAAATTATAATCTAACTACGGCAAGGATTTTCTAGAAATTGCCTTTTCAGCGCCGTTTCGTCTTCATTTTAGAAATTTTAAGTTTAAATTTGAAGTGGCCAAATTTGGAGCTATTCGTACGGCATCGACAAAGATTTTGCTTGAAAAATTATTTTTTGATGGAGCGCATTCTCATCTCGGTGGCTATGTTAACAAGCAAAACTGCCGCATATGGGGTTCACGTAAATCGTCAAGCAGCCAATCGATCCTCAGAGAGTGACAGTTTGGTGCGTATTTTGGAACAGTGGCATCCTTGGCCCATTTTTCTCTGAAAATACTGCTGGAAACAACATTTTGGTCAGAAATTGAGGACATGGATTTGAATGGACTTTGGTTTCAACAGTATGGGGCGTCATGCCACACAGCCCATGTCACAATCAATTTTTTGCGCGCTAAATTCGTTATATGTATTTGCAGTCTCGGTGAAGTCAATTGACCACGTCGGAGCTGCGATTTGATGGCGAAGGACCCATGTTTTGCGAACAATCCATTAACGATTCAGGCCTTCAGGGGAAATATCGAACAAACTAGAGCCATAAACACCCACAACAACTGGGTCAACAGCAAGTGCTACTGCGAAATTAGCCGAGACAGCCACGTGAGCGAAATCGTGTTCAATAAATTGTGGGAATATTTGTTGTTTCGAATAAATGAATAACATACCGTCAAAAAAGTGATTCTTTTTTCATTTTTTTAATTTTCCAAAAGAAGCCACTGGAATGGACCACCCTTTGTGCTTTATATAAGTTTTTGTATGATTTTTTTAATATAAGTTGATGGTGTTGGTAATGATGTTTTTTGTATAAACAAATTCACAAACAAAGGACGATTTGGCCACAAAGTTATACAAATTCGCCTACTGCCTGTTTATTCTCCCGTAGATAGCTGAAATTGAAATTTACACCTGAAAATATGAATAATACTATGTAGAAAAGAAACTTATATGAAAATATAAGTGTACCAAATCTGCTTTATTCACATCAGATTCAATATTTATTACAGCCTTCGATTTCTCGAGATTGCAAGAGAACTCATTTCTCGCGAGGACCGATTTCTCACGAACTTCTCGTATACTTATCTTAAAGGTTGTGATACTCACGAGCCGCTCAATATTCAATGCGATAAGATAACGGTATTAGTTGCACTCATTTTGCACTGCATATCCTGCTATACGCACTATATAAACAGAGAGCCAACTAGCCAAAGTAATCAATTTTAGAATCTTATATTTCTCGATACTGGTTTCTCGCAAGGCTCGCGAGCTCTTCAATACTCAATTGAATTGTATTATTTATGCGGAGTATTATAGACATTTTATTAGTTTGTACTTGTGCGTGCTGTTCTATGGTATGTTATGTTTCAAATGATCGTTCAGTCAATATATAAAATTTAGAACTGGGTTTCTCGATTTCTTAAGTATCGAAATAATCGAGAATGTGCGAGTAGAAATCGAAGCCCTAATATTTGGTAGTTTTAGACAATATTTGCAAGAAAAAAGGGCAGGACTTTCTTTCCCCATCTTTAAAAATAACAGTTTAGATGTATAAATAAAAACAGTTTACGTAGATCTCAGTGAACTCAAGAAAAAAAAAATTGTTTATAAGAAATTGGCACGAAACGACAATCGATTTGAATAATAGAATACACGAAATTCTATTTCAAAAAAATTGCGAAATCACCACACCAATCAATTAAAAATTTGAAAGCCTAATTCACTTGCGGGTTTTTAATGGTTTTTGTTTTTATTATCTAAGTACCATTCGAAGCCCCATTACAGGCGCGTACACATTTCTTTTCTTTTTGTTTGCAGATTTTGCAAGTGTTGCATAATTTGATCTTCTTGTTTTTAATGGGGTAGACCAAACGGAATTTCCATTTCTCTCGTCTGAAATTTAAAAATCGTACACTGTACAACGTAGCTACAAGTATTTGTTGCACTGAAATTTATTAGTCGAAAAATGCAACATAGCGCTAAACAAAAATACAATACATGGCTGTGTGCTCTTTATATGGTTCTAATTTTTTGTAATGATTTCGAAAGCATGGAGTTTAAATAAATTTATTGGGGCATACTCTTATAATGTCAAAGTAATTTTACAAGTTTTGTGAGTAGTACTATGCATTTTTTCAAGCAATTTTTTTTTTTTTTTGGTGATAAAAATCCCAGCCCTGTTAATTATATCCCATCGTTCTCGACTAGAGAATTGCGTCAGCACAAAG
Source organism: Anomoia purmunda (assembly GCA_951828415.1). Classification (NCBI taxonomy): domain Eukaryota; kingdom Metazoa; phylum Arthropoda; class Insecta; order Diptera; family Tephritidae; genus Anomoia; species Anomoia purmunda. The sequence goes on from OX639993.1 coordinate 57,311,708, forward strand.
TGAAAATCTAAATTTCCATGACGATAGGGACTGTGTTTGCGGGATATGCACATACATACATACACTACTGCCCATTTATCAATTCATTGCTGTTACGTTGCAGGAAGCATTAATTGCAGTATTACATCGACTCGCATAAAATAAGCAAATGTTGCAAATTAATTACATTTGCTGCAGCAGTGAAGCCTTGGTAAAAGAAAATTACGAAGTATCAAATTCCAAAAAAATAACGTGGGTGCTATGTTCATAAATACAGCACATATAGCATATAGATTTAATGTTGTTGTTAACAAAACTAGTCGCACCTAAGTATTATGTCCAAGAACTAATTGCGTAAAATTTCAGAATTGAGTTAGTTTTGGGAATTGATATCACAATGAAAGCATTTTTAATTAATTCTTAAAACATGGAAGAGCATATTGAGCACAAAAGTTCGAACTAATACTGAAATCTCTCCACAATAGAACAGCGATAATCCTTCATCATTATCGACAGCGTCTACTCAGCAAAGCCATAACAAACAAACATATCGCATGCATATCACATCAACACCACTCTGCCCAGTCTACTGGTGTACGCTAAGTCAAATGTTATGTATGTACTTCAAAGTAATTCAATGCAAATCACAACATTGCACATTTCGCTGACCGAACGGCACGCCAATTGATGCGTACAAAAGTTATATGCGCGGTCAAACATTGTGCAGCATAAATTAAACCGCAAAGTCGGTCTCGTTTGCCATTTGCAGCAATAAACCCTGTAGGGTAAATCTATGTAATTTGTCGCTTTCGCAATACGTGTTTTTAATTAACCTACTCTTGGACGGATTTTATGAAATCCAATATTTGTACAAAAGTAAAGTATTCCGATATGTACTAGATTGTGTTAAGAATTTAATTATAAATACACTGAAAGTTTAAAGTTGTTCTCCTCTTTGGTTGTGAAATTTATTATCTTGATTCCCATTCTTTTTTGCCAGTCATTTGTGGGCATATATTTTTTTGCATAAATTGGGAAATCAAATAATTTATTTTACACGAATTCACCTACAATCAAAACAAGTAACACTTTGTTATGATAAAATGTAAACAAACTTTGACAGATGATAAACCACTTCGAAATAAAAAAAAATAAAAAAATCAACCCTGTTGCTGCTACCTGGGTAATGTGTCTTGGTATGTAACATAACTTTTGTTTTTATTACATAAATACCTATAAGTTTATGTTAAGTATTTACACACAATAATTAGCTGTACTAAAAATTATTAAAAACCCAAAGCTTGAACTTTGATAGGCAATATATACTATGTATGTATATTGTCTCAATAATTTTGAAAAGGTCAAAATGCTGAGATATGTAGTAGGTGGAAATAGGACTGTGCAGACGCTACTTACTCAGAAGTATTTTTTATGACAAAGCATCGATATCAAACCGATACTAACGAAAAAGTATCGAGTATATTACTTTTATTTACCTACTTCTTTCCAGATTTTTGCTAGATTTTTTACTTTTACGAAAAAATTAAAACAAATTTATTATTTTTCCTTCTACAACGGTATACTTTGTATGAATAAATGATTATGATTTTTAGTAATTGCATTTTTGGGTTTAGAAAAAGCCTTACGAACGGAAGGAGAAATGCTTGATAAGCAGATATAGTCGCAAACTTCTTGTATAACTGGGAAATAATGCGAGCCAAGTGGACATTTTTTATATGCTTTTGGATTTGAGTAAATTTTTTACGAGAACTCAAAAAGTTAAAATTATTTTTGAAACTGTCATCAGATTCCTATTGAGTTTCTGAATTGTTCCCAAACATGCGTTTGCATCTTTAAAATTAATATTTTTAAATCGTTTAATGTTTCATATAGTCTCAAATCTTTTTTCCTCATTTTCCCCACTACCAAGTACTTTCAGCCGATGCCTACTTATTGTACTTGGTGAAAGTATCGATGCTAAAAGCACTTGACTGAAACATTAAAGCATTTGCTTGTATCGGAACATACCTAGGAGGAAGTACGATACGCCCCGAAAGAGTTTGATTGAAATTCGGGCTGTTGTCTGTTGAGCTGTTAAGCCAAACTTTTTTATAAAAGTTCTATTATATTTCCTCTAACTTTACTACATTTTTCTGTAAGTACGCCCCCGTGACTCGGTGATTTTTTATTAAAGGATTTTCGAAACATACCGGCTTGTTCTTCATTTCATTTCCAAGTGAATTTGTGTGTTGTGCCTATCATAAACTGCCGAGTAGGAGTGAAAGTGTATTACAGAACATGTCCGATCATTTTTTAAAATTTAAAATGTATATTATGTGGAAAATTTTTTACAAATATTTTTTTTTTTAATATTTTTTAAATATTTTAAGGAACTGTTTTTTATAACCAAATTCTATTTTTAGCACTTGACATTTTTATATAGATCCAGTTCATGTAAAATTTATCCGAAATATTTTGGTGGAAATCAGAAAATAAAATAGCATAATAATAATATATAAAATTAACTTGATGTTCTTCGAACTTGATGATGTTGTACCACACATGAGTCTAGTCCTGCCATGAAAGAGCATTCCATAGAAACGTCAACCATTTGGAGTCGGAGATAAAACTACACACAGGTAAAGATGGAAAAATTAAAGAGACCTGTGTATAAAAATTATTAATTGCAGCAGGTTCAACAGTTTAAATTCCCTGCAGGGCGGGAAACTGACACGCACATAGACCAACAATGCATGTCAATTGTTGTGGACCGCTGGGATGAACGGGAAGTGTTCACGTCGATTTAGTAAATAAATTAAGTGCGTGCTTTCCTATGTTTATTGCATTTGCAACAATTATTGCATACACAATGACTGTGGCAGAATAAGCAGCTTAAGCAGCAATTGATAAGATTGGAAGGCGTATATATTATCTTTGCCATTTCGTTGTTGGGCGCGATGATTCTTGCAACGCAGTTAGGGGGTTTGCGGTCATTAGAAGCCATTTACAATTAGAGATTGCAAGCAACACTTTATTGGGGGAATAGCAAACGTAACGGGGTATGGTGGATGTTATTTCCGTTACAAAACTAAAGTTAAAGCTAAATCAACTACCCGCCATCTCTCAGATAACGACAAGCTGAGCATTTTAAGTACATACATATGTATATACGTATATTAGATAGAGGTAGAGGTAGGGTAGGGACTTACAAAGTTGAAGCACCGAGTGTAAGTTGTTTACATTATTTTTAATTTAATCAACTCCTCACTAATTCACACAATTATGGATGATAAGAAGTCAGTGTATTCGAGACGGTATTGCAAACGCACGAAATGTAAACAATACAAAAACAACAGAATACACAATTGCGCTGATTGATGGGGAACATGGTCATGTGAATGTGTAAAAGAATACGCACTGTTGTTTTTTTTTTTTGTAAACAAATCAATTGTGACATGAAAATCAGTTGATATTGTCAAAATCGTAGTTTTTTAAATTTTTTTGTTGCTTAAAATCACTTTTTTGCAAATAGTTTCGTGTCCCGTTTTACTTTGCTGAAGGTAATACAAATAAAGTGCGAAGGGTTAAATTTTATTCCAGCACGTTCGATATGGGATTCAAGCATCGCCAGTAATACCGCATTTACACGACAAGCGAATCAAGTGTTTCGCTCTTTCAATTACGAACCGCGAATCACCCCGTTTACACGACACATTCGTGATTCATTTGGCATCTCGGTTTCTTGTTCTTGTTCTTTGCTTTTGTTTATTGTTTTCTGCTGCGCAATTTAACGATGGAGAAAAAATTTAAGTTAAATTCCAAAATTTTACATTATATATGTACTTGAAAATTGTGTTGATTTATTCATTTAATCTTCCAGTAAAAAGAAAAAGTGCCAGCAATTGGGAAGAAATTAGCGAAAGGGCGCTAATAGAGGTATGGAGGGAAAACATAGCCAACAACCTCCTCGACATAATTATTTTCTTCACAATCTCAATTTTTGAACCCATTTTAGTATTTAATTGTTTCTTGTTTGCCAAATTTTTTGTTTTGTTTTGATAGCTGTCTATGTGTTTGACAGCTATTTTCGATACATCTTCGATTAAAAATAGAGACGACAACGATTTTTTCTTGATCCGCAAAGTGATTCAGATTGAATCAACTACAAATGAGGTGATTCGCTCACAAAATTTTGTATGGCGAATCATGTTGATTCGGTTCGTAATTGGGGCGCCAATCACGAATGAGAGAGCCAATCACGAATGGGAGAGCGAATCACGTGTCGTGTAAACATCGTATAAAACCACAATGTACCGAAAAATAGTTCTGCCACTGTCCCAATAACTGCAAATGTCGCTGCAATGTGCGACTGATTTATTTTTACATTTAATACGACCAATTATTGAGTTAAATAAAAGTAATATAACAATCAGTAAATATCAAATTCGTTTTGGCACAGAGACCCAGAATAATTATTAGATGATTGAAGTTTTCTAATATTAATTATGGGGGAGACAAATTTGTATAGTCTTCGAGAGCTTTAATATTCGATCTCTTATAATAATCAAGTTTATGTTTTGTGAGTGTGATAACTTTTTTTGCTTCTTGGTCTCTGAAGGATTAAACTATGTTTCGTTAAATGGTGCGAAGTGGGGAAGGAACTGGCGCAGCTTTCAATTGAACTACATATGTATATCAAACAGTTAAATAGTTAAACAGATCTGAATTTTATTTCTTCCAATCGCAAGCGATGCTACAGTATGTTTTCTCGAACGTTTCTGATATGATAATTCGAATTTTTAATGGCAATGTTATACATCAAGCCCCTAAGGTTATGAAGAAGCTGTTGAAATAGTAAGAGAAAAAAGATATAATCTCGGAGTGGATATAACTCTGATAAATTACACCTGATTCACCTTTTGCGCGTTTCGTTTTTACGCGATTCGTTTTACGCGAAGTTTTTAAACATCTCCCAGTCACTTTTGTACGCACGGACTTTTCATAGAAATTTTACTCATCCAGCATTTTGATTTAATTTTTAAGGATTTATACGACATAATGATAGCAGTCACTTTGACTATGTATTTTTTTTTTAATATTATTTAAATAATTTTTTTTTTTATAAAAATATAGTTTATTCTACAACAAACAGTGGTTAAATCCAAGTTTCAAATTTTGTTCACATGGGGAAAGAAATTCAACAAACTTAACATGAAATTTTAGAATTTTAGTGCAATAAACTGCAAGTTTTAAGTGACTAAAAATGTCTCTTGATTTTGAATTTTTTCCTCCATTTGAACAAAGTTTGAAACTTGGATTTAACCACTGTTTGTTGTAGAATGAGTTGGATCGCAGAGGCTGATCCGCGGTTTTCTTTTAGACAAAAATTTTTTTGTCCCAGCGGAAAAAGAGGAGCAGGTGCATCGCGAAATATCCGCAACAAAAAATACTTAAAATATTTTACGGATTTGCGGATTTTAATTTTCGATCTGTCATATTGCACTGACTATTTATATATATATATATGAATTTTTGCAGATTAATATAGCTATCGCATTTTTAGTCAGTCTAAATACACGTGAAAACAAATTATCCACTCAACATGATACAAAATTCGGCCAGACGTTAGGTATAAACTTCTTTATTGGTAAATAATTGTTTTAGTTATACATACATATTTTTCAAGGATTAATTGAACTATGACCTAATTTAATAAGAGAGACAATACTGAGTTGGTTTCAAGCTGCATTGACAAGACTGATAGATAAGAAATAATTTCGTATATCAAAATTAACAAAATTTTAACCAGTTGTTGTCTGCAGTGATATATAACTGAAGTCTTATCATTATTAGTTGCCCCAAGAGTGTAAATACCTTAGTTTAAATTATGAAATTATAAATTTTAAATCTGATTTCCCGTATCAAATCTTATTTACACGGAAAAAAGAAATATATCCACCGAATTTCTTGAAGTTCTGATTGCCACCTTATCGAAACAGACTAAACCGTTCGGTTCAGTTCAGATATAAAAAATTCAGTTTTTTGGCACATTAAATAACATTGACAAAATGACTTCTACTGTCATTGTAAATCTGATCAATGCAACCTTACGGCCCATGTGCGTGAAGGCAGGTTATCTATTAAACTCAGCGTTTACCGGTTAAATCGATAAATTTGATTGTACAGCCGTAGATTGGGCATCAACTCAGAGTTAAAAAGATAAATATTTAACCTGGCAATTATTCAGGGTTAAATTGCTAAGTTCGTGAAATTATGTTCAGGTTCTTGGAAAAATTATTTTTATTTTAAATTTCAAGAAACCCATCAAATTCGAAGAAATAGTCAAAAAAGAAATGTGCATAGTATGGGATCCTCGATTTATTTGATGCAAGACAAAGTCGGGGTTATAAAATTAAAAAAGGTACTTAGCTCTTAATTTATAAATTTTCCTCTGGAAATATTTCCCCGATGTACCTAATTTTTTTGTTTAATAAATTTGTGAATACAATCTGTATAAATTCATAAACAGAATCTAAATTAATATTGTAAATATGTATGTATGTATGTATTGTGTAGAATTCTCAATTGGCCATTGTCTCCAATGATATCATACTCGTAAAAAGCTAAACTAACTAAGTGCTTTTTATAGCCTTAATGAACTTGGCGGGCAGCACATTCATACTAGCCGATATTTTACTTTCCAAAAATTCTGTCAATCTTAATTTAATGTGTGAAAATTTGCGACTTAAAGTTTTTAGCCTCGGATATGCAAATGAATGCAAACGTTTTCCTGCGACGTCTGATAAGTGCTTGTGACAGAATAAAACATCCAATTACAAGCGTAAATGGGAAGGTTAAAAGTTCCCGCCCTCCATTATGCTAATGAGACCCATCAACCACCACTCTTTTCCGCTAAAGTGGGTCTGCTCTGCCAGCAGGAAAAGTGAAATGTCATCACAATAAAAATAAGAGAAATGCAAAAAGTTAGGAAAAACCAGGGGAAAGATGCTCCGCATGGAAATTTCAATTTCGCAAAGCGCTTTAAAGTGAATTCAAGATGTAGACGAACGCAGTAGGTAAATATTATGTATTTGCCGCTACCGCCTGGAGTGCAATTTAAGGCTGTTGTTTCAACTGTATACATGACAATAGCTTTGTTTCGGATGTCGTTTCATTAAAAAAAAAAAATTGAATTTCAGTTTTTCGTGTGTGGTTTCATTCCCGAGCTCTATGAATTCTGCAGATAACTCTTCTGTTGAACGTTTTATTACACAACTAAAGTATTGTAATAAATGAATGAACAAAGCGAACGCAACGAGGAGGATTTACTATTATCAGTTAATGTTGGATCTCACATAAGTATACCACATTGTATCTCCTTCGCATCAGAATATTATAGTTCTCAGTTCCTTTTTGGAGGACTATATCAAAAATTAGCTCCAGAACAAAATATTCTAACCGATCAATTTCAATGCTTTTGTTGGACCAACTGTGTTGAAAATTTTTCACCGATGCCGCTAAACTAATATACGCAAACTAAATTCGAATTACAAGTAGTTGTGAATAAATTGCATATATAATTTCTCAATAGGGCATATATGTATGTACATATATGCTCGAGTCCAAAGTCTTTAACAGTTTGTTGTGTGGAAAGCGAAATTTTTGCTGTGGTTTTTTCAGATGCAATAATAATGCAAACGAGCCAAACAATTTGGGACTCGGCGTTGTATACTTTTGTTGTACAGTTTTTCTTAGCAAATGCTTTTCTATGATAATGTAGTTTAACTCAACTGCGCATGCATAAGAATTTATATTTATCTATGTATGAAAGTTACAGTGACTCCAACAACTGACTACGTGCTGATCTTTTGCAATATTTACAAAGTTTTTCATGCTAAATCGTTTTTGTTAACTTCTTATAAAACTTTAGATTGTAATATAATAAAAATCTTATAAATTATAATTTCAACCAGTGTACAGAATTTATAAAAATTCAAAGGGCGTTTTGACCCTAATGACAGATTTTGAGGGTATATTTAGAATTTTGAATATGCAGTTTTACTACCATTCATGAAGATGAAATGGTATTATACCTTTGGTCCGATGTTTGCTAATATAAGAAGAAGAAGAGATAGACCCATACCAAATGATCGGGACCGCGTGCTGATTCGATTTAGCCATGACCGTCGGTCTGTTTGAGTGCACTCTAGTCCCCCAGTTTTAGAGATATCTAAATAAAACTTGGTAGGCAGATCTATTACTCTAATGTATTAATCATTTCAAATTTAGCACTCCTCTGACGTATAATTAATTGAAAGTGCACAATGAAAGTCATCAAGATCAGACCATTCTATCTTATAACTCCCATACAACTGATTATTCTATATGTATCTTTATATGTAAATTTTCCTAGAAAAATACAATTTATTTTATGATAGTTAATTTACTTTTGTTGATTATATTTTATTTTTTATGAGAAAAATAAACAGCATTTTAAAATTTATAATTTTTTACGCTAATAATTTAATGAAATTAAATTTTATATATATTCATTAAAAGTATGAACGCTTCGGCAGGACGGAGACAGCACTTTTTTACTTGTTTATTACTCGACCAGGTGGCCTAAATGTGATATGTGATCAGTCAAAAATAAAAGTTTCACTGTTGTTTCTAATTGTAATACCGTTTATTACTATTATTTTGTAATTTTACGATTATTTATGTTAATTAAACGTTTTGATTGACGTTTAAGTTTAGCCATGCGGTCCCTACTAATAATAATGAGAACAAAGTGGTCCCTGGTAGAAAAGACAGTTTGGGAAACACTGTTTTAGAATTCTGTCTTATTATGAAACCTAAGTTTCTGATATAATGCAGCATTTAACCGCCACATTGACGAAAGATTCACCCAGACGAGCTACATCTGAAAAATCTAAATTAAAAAGTTATTATATACAAAGAACTCGTCCCAGTCAGACCGTTGATCCGCTATTCCATTTTGGCATTTAAATCATGTTCACATTACAATGTAAGTTACTTATTTTCGTCCAAATTACTTCGTATAAACCAAGTGCGTTCACAATTGTCATTCCTAGTTTATTTTGACAGCTCGGTAGCCACAGGGTTGTTTTGTTCTTTAATTAAAGTAAAAAAAATGTGAAAGATTGTGCACCGCGACGTAGATAGCTCAGAGAATTAGGATTCAGGCCATGTTGTGCATATGGAAGAAGTTTGGACTGGGATCTCAAGTTGGCGCCAGTTAGGAAAGCAGAGGAACGACTGGCGTGCTATGTTGAAATTTGCCAAAATTGCCTGAGCGGTTATAGCGCCAATTAAGAAGTAGAAGTGTTCATTTGGATTTTATTGTGGTATCTTTTTTAATAATGATCCAAAAATTAAGAGTATGTACGGGCTTTTATTTCATGTTTATTATTAAGCCGCAAAAATTTGCACATTTTACAATATTTTACTTACATGATCCATCTGCAAAAAACTAAATATGCTACTCTTCCATGCTAGAATAGTGAAGCGTGCTAGTCTTCCGCGGTAACGCGAGGCATGCTACTATTCGTCGGGAACGAGCATATGAAACGAATTTATTTCCCATGCTCCCATTTTCACATTTCAATTTCACTATGTGATTTTAAAAATATCCTGTGAAAGTGAATAAGTAAAAGTGAATAATTTCACATATTTGTTGTCGTTGAGCTAATTCACAGACAACAGTAGTTGTTGTTGAAATTCAGCTTTCTGTTTCAGTGATGTATATTTTTTTGAGGTATCATCAGCAAGTAATTTAAAAAATACTTCTATTGCAATAAAGTACTGTTTCAAAAATTGCATGAATGGCACCTAAACATATAAATGAATATTTTTAAAAGTATTCCAGTCGAAAATAACAACAAATTTAAACGTCTTTTGCAATTTACTTTTAATTTCACTAAACACAAAGGCACCGGATTCCACAACTGGATAAATCACAAAAATTAATGTGAATGTCAAAATGGGACCATCAAATATGTGATTTCAAACCGAATTCACAGTGAAATTTGTGAATGTGAAAATGGCAGCGCGGCTGAACTGTTCTGAACTTTTAAGAGCTTAGCGTACCAAACTAATAAATCCAGTAACTTTGTTTAAAGAATCAAAGAGATTAAAGATCATTAATGCTATTAAACTTTGACCACCAAAGCAAATTAATCAACGTGCCGATCCGAACAATCATATTGGGTTCATTGATCTTTTCACCGCAGAATTTTGTATGCTCATATTTGGTCTCCGTTTTATTTTAATGACCTTTTCTCTTGGTTAAGCAGCGATAAGTTTGTATACGATCGCTCTGTCTGTATGTAGTATGTACATATGTGCTAAATTGAAAGTATAAATGTGTACAACAAATATGTAAAGAAAAAGAGTAGCTGCATGATGTGCGCAAGCAGACGCATATCCGAACAGGTATCTGTCGTTTCGCCGTTATTTGAATTTCTACATAGCTTCTTCAAAAGCGTAATACTATAGCTGATTTTATCATGATGCAGTGCATCAAATTACAATCAATGCACCAGTGTTGATGCAAGATTTTAAAAAAAAAAAGTACATTATATCCGAAAATGCTAAAAGAAATTGAGAAGAATTGCCCAACATATCTGAGTTCCACTAAAAATAACGAAATCGAGTTGAAAAAAAGGGTTTCAATAATAATAAAAAATCGTCCATCAGTTTGGAAGCTATAAGGCGAAATAGTAAATAAATAATTAATGCAGTATGTTCACCACATAGTAACACGATGTATGGTTCGTTTTTGTTGCGTTGCACGCTCTTGATGCAACTTTATACCAAATAATTGATTGCTGTAAAAATTAAACATATACTTCTAAGTAAATTTCAAGACTGTTTTCTTTTGTGTTCATTGGAATTTAATAGCACAAGCTTAGACTAAGTAACGTTGATTGGTGGAGATGATGCTCATGCGATACGTAAGAATGTACGTTGCTGCAAGCTGTGTGCATATAACGATATATTTAATCCAATTCTCCCCAAAAATATAAATGCTTTTTCCAACTTCAATCATGTTGTGCCACTTCAACAAGGGCTATTCTATAATGATTTTAGCATATATAATGTGTTGGTTCTTAATGTCAGAAAAATTTCGGAGCTCTTAAATTCTAATTACGTTTTGAAACTACCCTGGCGGAAAAAAGCGGGCAGTCCAAAAAATTTACCACTTTAAAAAGTGGTTAGAAGTCAAATGCATTTTAAATTAATAACGTTGATCTAACTTGCACAAAGTATATAATTATTATTATATTATTATGTGGTAAAATGTATTTTCAGTAAATTATATGTATGTATATCTTTATAAAAATTCAATAAGTTTTGAAAATTTGAAAATTCAGTTGTATTTTCACACGGTTAGCGTGGCTGAGTGTAGTTCGCCTAGCAACTCCGTGTACCATTGGTCAAACCGTGGTAAAGTCTAGAAAACATGAAGTCTGATGAGGTGGTATGGTGATCTCCGAAATAGCAGCTATCACTTCTACCACTTTGAAAAATCGTTGCTTTCTCATATTAATTCCTAATAAAAACCTGGTATCGAGCTCAATAAATTACACTTGTTTCTAGCATATAAGACCACAAATAATTATTATATTATAATATAGTAATTGTAATTAGTTTTATATTTTGTAGATAAATACTAGTTATATAAATATACCTTAAAAGACAATAATTACTGTCTTCTCAATCTATCCATACAAAAAATTAAAAAAAAAAGTAAGTTCGAGCTCAGATTGTACATACTAACTTCCCCTATTCTTGGATATTTCCCCTATAGAATAGTCTAATTGAACAGGAAAATTGGTGCTCGAAATAGTGGTGTAATTATTTTTAATTTGTATGCGGAATTGAAATTAATACATATTTTTGTTTAAACGAAAAATACAAATTGTACTAAAAATAAAGTAGACTGTATATATTTTCAATTAAATGGACAGGTTTTAAAGTAGTTGGTAATTCGATTAGTTTTAAAACAGTTTGAAATAACGGAATTTCAATTAGCTGGAAATAAAACATTTTATTATTTAATTTTGATATTCTTTCTGCCAAATATATTTATAATTGACTTGCGTCTGCGACCACTAGGCCATGTTAGTTAAGTTGACTGCTTACAAGAAAAAAGAAAAAGAGACAAAATTGATTTTTAAGTTATTCCATTTCCGACAGGGTATGTGTACGGGGAATTGAAAGGACCTTCCGTGAAAGGTAACTAAGTAATAGCAGAAGGGTAAACAAATGAAGATGATTTATCTTAAATATTATGCTTATATTGCGTATCGATTCTTATATTAAGCGGAAATAAAGACGTACATATATCTTCTGACTTTTCCTTAAGTTAGATCATTTTGATCTACAAATACATATATGTAGATCAGGACACATCCAATCATAAAATAGATAATTCAACTATACATTTAACACAACTCTGTTATGAACGAAACATTCAATATAAATACAAATGAAAGTTTGAATTTGTGTATTTATTTAATTTTTTAATGGTACCATTTATTAAATCTTATATGCAAAGTATAGTATTAAGAACATGGATGTAAGCGGCATTTTTCAACATGCGTTTTGTGAATTTCATTTGGAAAAATTAACTTTAATTCAAAGCTTTTGCATAAAGGTCTAATAGAATGTTAGTTGTACATAGGTTAATTTGAAAAAAGTGTAATTTTGCCAACCCTGTGACAATTTAAAAAATAAGGAGAGAATTGAAGTAATATAGGGCAAATGTGACACGTTTTGTGCCAAAATGGCAATTAGCTAAGTTTCGTAACCACAGTCTGTCGAGTGGTACAGAGATTACTTGAATACAAAATTGAAACAATCGTTGTCAAAGTTTCATTCACCCACTCTGAATTATATTTATACTTATTGTAGTTAAATATAAATTTTTTATGTCCTATAGATAAACCCGTTAGCATTCGTAAACAAAAAAAATTAAATATATATTATAATTGAATATTTCTTCCATATGGGGGAATATCCGCCAGCAACCTAACACTTCAGTTGTAATTTAAAATATTCTATTCGCTTGAATTTCCTGTCGTCGCGGCAACATTTCACAACTTTCATAGATTTGGCCGTACGTATAATGGGCAATTAAACAGCACCGGACTATATTGTTATGCTTTGATTGCTTTGACGTTTTATTATAGCTAACAAATTATACAAAATTTAAGTGGTTTTATATGCCTTCTGCATAATTTTATTTTTATTAGTTCATTATAGTAGTAGCAGCCAAGTTTAAATGATTGCTGCTTGGTTTTTAATTTCCCGCGCTCTTTTCTTTTTGGATTTTTTTTATAATTTTCTTTTTTAGATATTCTAATTTCCTTGAATGCAACTGGTTGATTTTTAAATTCAGAGTCATTGCTCTGCAGGAAGTGAGCTTCCTTCAATTTTTTTCCTAAATGTTATAACTATTGGTTTTCGGTACAATATACAAACTTTATGATTATCTTTTCAACTTTGTACGATATGTAATTTCGACAGGTATTCTTATACATTTTGTTGAATGAATCGATTTCGAATGATTTAATTTCTTGAAAAACTTTATGGAAACATAAAACAGAAAGAGAGCGTCAGTTATTTAAAAATAGAAACCTGTTAAACTCTATTAGTTGTGCTGCCACAGGACTCCCTCTTTATGCGAGACAGAACTTGTTTTGGGTTTAATTGAATATTGAAGTCGATATTGCTAGAACGGGACTATTCTTTGTTCGGTTCGGTCCCCGAAGCTCTTCATTATCTAATGGACAGTTTTACATTAAGATCTGAAATGGTCGATCGTAGGGCTATGGCAGCGACGGTCATAAAAAATCTTTCCGAATAAAAACGCATTTGCAGATTTTTAGGTCAAGATACAAAACAAATTGTATTTTTGTTGCTCGATCGCATGCTGGGCATAGCTTTTTGAAGTTCTTTCAAACCATCGGATTGAGTGCTATTACCAAGATTTTCAGCGAAATGTTACTCCGTATACGAGCTCTGCTGGTGAACGTTACCACTTACCTGGTGAATGAAGTACCGCACCTGCTGCAAAATTTGATGCATCAACCCACAAAGAGAGTTCTGCTTCCTTAGACGGATGGGCCAGGATCGCTACGTTGGCGAGTTGATTATTATGTTGCTCGTATGCTTCAGTGGCTGCAGTAGTCCAATTTAGCATCGCTATATCTTTCTTGATCTTAACTGCGCATGTTTGTAGAAGTGACACCTGAATAGCTATTGCTCCAGATCAGAGGTTGTGTATCCAAATCACGTCGGGGCTCCACACTTAGTTGTTTAAATCGAATCAAGTTAAATCCCACGATATCTTAAGGTCTCCATTTCGAGAAATTGTAGAGTGATCCATCTTGACCTTTTTTCAATTTTTTTTTTACAGAGTTTTCTTTACAGTTACGCGTAGCTGGTGTCATACTGTCGTCCTATTTTTTTTTTTTTTGGCAGTTCATATGCACTTCGATCAACCTATGGTATGCATCATCGACATTCCGAGGCGACCATATTGCCAATAACATTAAGAAATTTGAGTATAAGCGTACGTTATTGGTTGATACGCAACCGTAGAAAAGACCATATGTGCGTTCAAAGGTCATCGTCGGTAAGCCAGGTATGATTCAAAACTTTGAGGGCAACGTTACTCGCGTGATTCGCGAGCTACCGGTAGCAATGGTGGAAAGAGTAATTGATAGTTGCACCATCCGAACGACCCACCTATAGCATAATCGCGACCAGCATTTGCATAAAATTATTTCTTGAAAATAAAAATTGTTACTCCAGGTAATAATAAAGATTTTGAAATCCATTTCTATTTTAAGTGTTCTTTGTGTTATTTGAAATTAAAACAAAAACTAGATGGATCACACTTTACACATCCAAGAAATGTTCCACAAAATTGATGCATTGTTGCAGTAGCAGCCTCATCGCGTAGTATAACTTTATTTCGTAAAATCGCGATTTTTTCATATATTTTCGGCATCTAATCACCGAAAGTGCAAGTGTTTTTGTCAATTAATTTACTCGCCAAATGTAATATCAGTGTAAGTTGTTGTATCGACTGTTCTTAAATGCCACAACATTTTAAATTAAACCTTTAAATTATTAGTTCTGAAACTTAGTTTTATTTTCTATCCAAATTGGGTTTTTTAGTACAGAACTACATAAGCAGAAGTACGATTTAGTTGGTTGAAATACTAGGGATACCTAACCGAATGGGAGTTCCCGGCCCCAATGATTATCTTCGGTTTTACACGGGCAGTTGAGAGCAAAATTGGAGGGGAGCTTGTTCTCGTATACCTACGATGAAAGAAGATACATATAGGAATATGTTCATCTACTCAGCCAAGCAGCTCTGCCACAAGAACATCCAAGACTTTAGCTGACAGTACAGAACAGAGCTCTCAACGAGATGGCTGAGCAGTTAGTACACTTTGCGCCTGGGTGTCTGGGAAACGAGAAGACAGACAAGCTTTCAAGAAAGGGTACTTCCGTAAAAGATGAAAAGTTTTTGAAGAATTCTTCATGCTTAGTAGAAGAGATAAATGGTCACGGGGATACCCACAGACCACATAGAGATATGCGACTGGATGGGGATGCACCACAAGGCTCTCTGTAGATGAGGAAGAAAGGAGAAGCAGTCGGAAACTATAAACATCTGCTGTGTGTGTTCATGTGATCAGTGGCTTAGCCGGGATGAAGACGCGGCGATTGCTTAGAATCGAAAACTTCACGCGATAGTTCAAATAGGAGAGAATGGGGATTCAAATAATATCACAACGCGCCCATTTACGGTCTTAGGTGTGCCAGTTAATACTCTGGCCACTTCAACGTAACCTAACCTATCAAAATCCATAGTAAATAAAAAACAAAAATATGCTTACTGTTCTAATGGATTGTTATTTCATTTGCCAATTTGGGCTGCCTCCCAACGCACTAACAACCAAATTAACTATTTCTCATGGAGACCAGTGGAGTAATTGCCGCAATTCGTTGCCACCACAAATGTTGCAGCAAGCATTCAGCTGGAAAGCTCTATGGGTCATTACAGGCGCTACAGCTAACAATGCAGTTATTTCTACACAACGCTGCAGAAATTTCGCCACTTGGGTATAACGCGTTGTGTTAGTAGTAGGCACTGCCAAACATAAATTAAGTTAAATTACACACACAATGAATGAATGAGGCGGTGTGTTTGTATGCGTATACTTATATGTATAATATATAAGTATAATTATAATATATGTATATATAAGTAAAAGAGCGTAAGTATTCATATATGCATGCCCAGAAGCAAATTTGTCACGACCTTCGCTTCGTATGATATAACAGAACAGCTTCCAAGCAAATGCTACGCACAACACTACTCATAAAATGTCTCTAGTGCTCCGCGTCGAGAAATGGGTAGGCGAGGGGAGAAGCTATTAACGCCAGTTACACATACAAAATAACTCTTTCCATGAGCGTTTCTGTCATACAATGCCTGGTAATTGGTTATGTTTCGTATTAAAAAAAAGAAGGAAATTGTGCAAATGATAAGCCCATCCACATTCTAGAGAAAGCATTCCGTAATTGCTTTCTACTCCTTTTTCCACTGGGTGTGTTTATATGAGCGCGTGTATGTTATTTATGCAGTCGAATTCGAAACTGGCATTTTAAAATTCCAATTCATAAAGTTGAATTTAATTACAACTTAAAAATTCACAAGAATCGACCGTAAATTTGTGAATAGAAATATATGCACCTTTTATGAATGTATAACGTGAAATAATACTAATTGCAATTACATTTTGCAGATACATCTGACGAAGCAGCCAGTCCATCATGAACTCATAATGATAACAATATTCTAATGCTGCGATTTGTGCACTTAGGTTTTCTACTACGGATGGTGGGATCCACAACCTTAAGCGGCACATGATTCATACGCCCTTAAAAAGGCATACAACCATTCGGTGGCTTGGTATTGGTTACCAAAAGGTGATTTCTAAGATTTCTTTGTTATTACATACCAAACTGAGGATAATAACACACAGTGCGATACATTTCCGATGGCATGGTGCGTAGTCGCCCTGAATCTCCATATTTTTGCATATCATAAACAAAAAGCAACAATCTCCGGATATAGTGAGAAAAGCATGCCAAGACAATTCGGCTCTCAGAATTTTTTTTCATTCTCCAAGCCTATTTGCGTGAAAAGGCTTAGTGACTTAGTTTACTGGGCTACTAGTGGAATTTGCTACTTCGAACCACTGCTACTTGACTTATTTCGTTTATTTTAATGATTGGAGGCGATGATTGCCCATTTTTATCTCGGTAAGTGACTCTTTCTTATTTCAAAAGCGGTCCAGAATGTTATTTTAAGTAAGATTGACATTGCTAGCCAATCCAAAGTCTGTGATGCCCAACCAAACGGATCGTTGCTTTATAATACGACGAAGGGTAGCCAGGTTGAGCTCTTTGAGTTTCACATCCATGACGGTCACCCTGCCGTCCAGGTTCTCCCGCATTATGCAGTCGGTTATTAAAGCAAGCTTGAATTTGGGACTGCTTTTCTATTCATAAGCCAAACTTTCTAGGAGTTTGCCACTTGTTTATTGATTTGAAAATCAAGCATGACTAGACAGCAATTATTTGCTTCGAGTATAAGACAAGAATTTACAAGTTTCGTAGATAATTGCCATATCGATCGTAATTGTTTTATGGAACACCTTTGTAATTTTTATCATAATTGCATTTAGAATTTTACTTGGATTGAACTTAAACAGAGTATCAAATAGGAAGACGCACAGCAAACACATCAATTGATGTTAGCTCAGACTGTTAGCGTAGGCATACGACGATCACGAGGTTCTGAGGAGATGGAATAACCTATACAAAGCGAAGATGGTTAGAGGGGTTTGAAAAATTCAGGAAACGTCTAATACCACACAATAACTGTATTAATACCTAGCTGCGAATGGATTGGCAAGTTGAGTTTGCCCCCTATGAAAACATTACAGACTTCAGAAAGAGCAAATTTCGAAGAAGAAACATTGCGTGCTATGTTAATAATTAAATTTAATTTCGAAAGTGACGATCAATTTTACGAGATACTTGGCAAAACTGTGACCTTGTGAGCGGCATATAAGTGATAAATATGATATGTACATTACATACACTTTTTTAGTACCAATATTATATCCATGCACCTGTTCTGTTGAATAGCTCTATTTGATATTAAGTTATCTTTTTACTATACCACGGGCTGTACGCATCCGAAGGATTTTAATAGATTTATAAGAAATACGCCAACTTTACTCAAATAAAAAAAAAATCGACAATTATGCATCGGCACCGAAATCCGGATTTACTTGCATCTGCATCTTACCAAGATAACTTAATATTACTTTTAACAAAGTTCTACGAATCAAAATATTTTCAATTTATCATTAATAGTATGGTTACTGAATCTAAGATTTATACGCTTCGAAACGAGAAGTAGGACATTAGAAATGCTAGGAAATATAAGTATTAAAAATTAGCGCCAATATAGGAATCCCTAACAAGCGCATAATACTTACATGCACTATATCCTAAGCGACCAATGCATTATGCATATGTATGTGCTCTTAAATATACACACGCACATACATATGTACATTTGTACTAGGGATACCAATCCCGTGATCCTGGCGTTTTTCAGGTCCCTGAAATCTAGGGATTATGTAACATTTGCCTTATTGAATTAAAAGAAGTAGTACTTAATTACAATAATAGCTTTTAAATGTCCAAGAAACAAGCAAAATGGTATGAGTGGAATTGAATACTGCATCATTAATAAATAATCACATTTATAAAATATATTTTAGTTATATCCTTGTTTGTTATCAAGCGTTTGCATTAAGTGAGCACTGATTTTTTTCATTAAACACATGCACATGCTTCTTTAAAAGTTAATAAGAATCAAGATGTTCTTCCCAGTTTCGGCACAAAGATATTCTTTGACATCACAAATTTTGGATGAGACACTAGAAAGATCTTCACGCTGATAGAAATCTCTGGCAACCTTTGTGATTGTTAGCATTAAAAAAATGCAAACGAATATTCTCTTTGACTTTCACGAAAGGTTGGATACTAAAGAACTTGGAAAACTATTTTGTAGGCTTCACTCATGCTAGAAACAATTTGGTGTGCTCAGCTTTCTTTTTAATTGATGATTTTGGAAATGTTCGTTCTGCTTTTTTCACAGCCTTGCAGAGCGTTTGTGCTCAATTTTGTATATTGTGAAATGTCACTTAAGTTCTTGAGATGTTCCGATTTCACATCAGCCTGCTTTTGCTTGCGACAGTTTCGTACCCCCGCCCAAGTTACTTTACAACGCTATTCGGGAGCATTAGCTCTTGCTTTGATTGGAATTCCGGTTTTTATCATTTTCTTGTTTCCCCGGGATAGCGTTGCTTTGGCAGCTCTGTTCTCCTTGTACTCGTCGTATAACACTTTAAGCTTTGCTATATAATTTTAATTTTTCTAAACTTTACCTATACGAGTCTAAAAATTTTGTGCTTTAAATTTGCAACTACTTACACAAAAGTCATAGCGCTTACCCTGTGAATAGATGTTCGAAAATAAACCCAAATTTTAATGTTTTATTTAATTGCATATTTAAACGCTTTGAGTTATTGAATTTTCGCTCATATTAAAAAAGTTATGACCCAAGAAGAATTGCGGTACAATTACTTTAAAAATATCCCGAAACCCCGGAATCAAAATATTCCATTCCTAATATGTATGTACCTACCTACGTACGTATAAAGCGCCACAAAACTAATTTGCATACAATGTCCATTTCTCAAACATCAGCTGCTCATGCCGCGCACGAATTGTGTTAGTTCATGCATATGCACGAACAAAACACTTACTCTCTATCCATTTACACTACTAATGGTGTGATTGTGTGCGTCTCCACACATCAGCACATCAATCAGCATATTGCGTTGCATATTTGCGGGCGTACAAGCGAAAATGCATGCATTTCTGAGCGAAAACTTTTCTTCATGACGCATGCGAACTGGAATTTTTAACTATTCATTTTTTATTTATTTTCACAAAAATGTAATATAACAAAAAGGGAAAACAACAAAATAATAAATGCATACTTATGTATGCCATATTTACACAAAGCGTATGTATGTATGTATGTACGTACAAGCCTGTATGTCTTTAGAAAACACGTAACATTTATATGTAGGATGTAGGTATGGACAAAGAGCGTAGATTAGAAAGAATTTTCATGATGTTTCGCTCCCACCGGCAAGAAGTGTTAACTTATTTACCGCAATAGAAACCAATTGGATCAAATCAGATTCTAATATCAATCAACGAATGTTAAAGATGTTCTGATGTGGTAAAATAAGCTAAAATGTTCTGATGGCGGAACTTATTTGTTTTGTACGTTCCATCGGTACAGAGGTTGGGAGACAAGAAGTCGGAGTAGCATTATTTTATTCTTTTTTTTTTGACACAAAAATCTTGAATTCTTAATATTAGCGAAATATTCATTTTTTTTAACTAATGAAACATGAAAACCTATTTCTTCCACGCGATTTACCGTCAAATTTACATATCTGTTAGTGAAATATCGAGCATACTAATGGCCAACGACATGAAAGTTTAAAAACACATAGTATATTTGCGGTCAATAAAAACGCACCACCACTTTGGTAGACTATCTTCAACTAAATTTGAAAAAATTTCTACTAAATCTAGTATGCACTGAGAAATAAATTATTTTTTTATGAAATTGGGTTGCACACTGTTCAGTTATAGTCGTGTTTTGGTTGTGTATTTGAAAAGTTGTGCAAAATGCAAAATAATCGGAAGAAATTAACGCCTGATCAAACAAATCGCATATTGGCATTAGATGAAAAAAAGTTATCTTCTCGGCAAATAGCAGCTAGAATTGGTTGTAGCCATTCAACTATTGTACGTCTTTTACAAAAAAAAAAAGAGAATAGTGATGTGTTGGAGCGTAAAAAGGGATCAGGTCGTCCCCGAAAGCCAACTGAGAGAATAGACTACGTACTGCGGCTGATAAGTTTAAGCGACCGCTTTAAAAGTGCACTTTCTATAAGGGTGGAGATGCAAAATTTTCACCAAGTGGATTTAAGAGTCGAAACCATACGCCGAGGGTTTAGAGATGTGGGTTTATATGGAAGACGCCCTGCCAAAAATCCACTATTAGCACAAAAATGAAGGCTGCACGAATTTATTGGGCTAAAAAGAGCCAAATTTGGGATCAAAATGATTGGCATCAGATTATGTGGTCTGACGAAATCAAATTTAATTTGCTAAGCTCATAAAATTTGCTTTACGTGCGCCGTTCAGGTGGTCAAAGGTTCCAGGATAATTGTGTAGTAAAGAAAGTTAAGTTTCCTCAAAGTCAAATGATTTGGGGTTGCTTTTCATACCACGTTTTGGGGCCACTACACCTTGTTGATGGAATAATGAATGCACAAAAATATGCGACAGTGGTTAACAGTTTTGTAGTACCCGCAATTGAGGAGCATTATTCTTATACGGATCGCCTATGCAATCGTCCAAAATGGGTAAGTTTTGATTGGAAACAAATCTTGTATAAAACATCTATACAATATTGGTGTATATGATCCCATTCAGCTCGAATTTTTATTTTTAGTTGGCCAATACATTTTACGATCTATGGATTCAACGCTTGGATTGGCCTGGAAACTCGCCAGATTTAAACCCTATTGAGCACTTATGGCACATAATGAATTGTGAAGTTGGTAAACAGAAGCCAACAAATAAAAGTCAATTGAGAAAAGATTTTAGAACTGGTTTGGTATGGTCCCGTTATAAGGAAATCAATTGAGGTCCTAGTGAATTCCATACCTTCGAGAATTATGGCAGTCATTGAGGCTAAAGGAGGAACGACTCCTTATTAGGAGAGCCTATTAAGAAGTCTATATTTCTACCGTTAGTGATGAAAATGATTTAGTCGCTTTAAGTTAACTTCACATTATTTTCTTTTCATTTAACATGAATATCATCGAATGCACATTTTTGTAAATTTTTTTTTAATTAATTGGCTATTCTTTATAAAAACCATTTTCAAGAAAAATTTGTGTAGATAACTAATTTACACTATGTTGCCAAACCAATGAAAATTACCCTAACATTCTAACTTTATAAGCAAATTGCTATTGCTTGTGTGATCTTATTTCAATTATATTTGGTGGCGCGTTTTTATTGGCCGCAAGTGTACATGCACACTTGGTTTCATTTTGCTTAGCTTCTCTTTATAAACAAATAAAAACCAATGTGGAATCCATGCAAAACGAATATAGCTTTCCATTTATGATAGCAGCGTGGAACGGAAATTATGTGGACAAATTAAAAAATAAAGAAACGAGAGATAATTAAAAGTAGAGCACCAGCTGCTGTTGGCAAATTTGTGTACGCGAAGAAATATGCTTTGCGTCACAAATGAAGTGGAAAATTATGCAGGGGAACCAAGGTCACTGGATAAAGTGCCCTCAATAACAATGAAAACTTATACACTTTCCGTACATATATAGTACATACATATGTATGTGTGCTCGTTTGTATAAGCTTTGAATACCGAAATAGAACTAAGAAATTTGATTGAGAAATTTAAAAAAAATTTAATTATCATTTTGCGAATGAAAACCTCTTGTTATTCCCCAGATGCCAAGCAATTCAGTTTTTTGCATTTCTTTGATAATTTTTTTATTAGAAACTTTTCATCAGAACCCACGAGTAATATGTCGTCTATTCGGCAATTTTGAAACTAGACTGACTGAATATGTAGGTTACCACATGATAATTTTTTTTTTGTAATATTTGCAATGTTTTTCATAATATTTTTTTTTGTCGTTAATTTGCTTAGTTTATTTCGTAAGATAAGCAAATATAAATCAGAACGTCAAACTTTATACAAAATTTATTAAAATTCAGCACACTATCAACAAAATTTCTAACCTTTTAATTCGTATTTTTGGTTCACTCTTGGGTTAGCAGTTTTGCATGCCATTCACTTTTAGTATCGCAAAGTGCAAATATGATGTGGCTACAACAACTTCCACTTGATTTTTTTCAATTTTTTTTTTTGAAATTTTGATCTTGAAAACTTTTTTTCATTAACGCATGCAGTGTATATGGAGGGAAAGGCTGTTAGCACAAAAATGTATTAAAAATCATCAGGGATTTATATAAAACTAGAGGACCCGGCGAGTATCGTTTCGTCCTAATTTAACGCCTTCAGAAAAACTCCACAGTGAAAATATAACATATGTTAGTGATAAAATTTCAATGTGATTTATTTGAATAGACTTGAATGCGCCCTGACTTCGCATGGGGTGCAATGCTGATACTAAATATACGGCAGAATGTCTTTATATACAACGTTCACAGCTTTTTTGTCATTAGATAATACAAACATGTTTTTTTTAGAGGTTACTCTTGAAAGAGCGACATATACATAGTTGGCCATGTGAAAAACACTCTTTTTATTTTTTCATCTGAAATATCTAACAGTAGATGGAGCGGCAAAAAGAAAATGCAACTTGTTTCTGCCGCTACATCAACCTGTCTCCAGGCAGAGACTATTGTTGTACAACAACCACATATGTATTATTTTTAATGCGCATAGCTACGACGTAGTTGACGACTTCCCGTGACACATCAAAAATGGTTATTGTGGGTTATCCCTAATAGATAGACATATACCACCGCTGACTTTTTTGTAGACCCTTTTAAGGTGTACAATACTGTAGTACATTATTTTGATCTATATTGTAGGATTCAGCCAGCGTTTGCAATGTAAGCGCCAAAAAAATATGTTTTACGACATAACATTAGAAACCTCAACAATTATCACTGTTGATCTACTAAAATATGCATGTTATATACATAAAAACCTTCCTCTTGAGTTACTCTATCTACAAAAAAAACCGCATTAAAATTCGTTGGGTAGTTTTAAAGTTTTACGGACCCGTAGGGACGGACAGCGGGAATCGACTTTGTTTTATACTATGTTAAGATCCATCGGATAAAATTTAAAAATATATAAAAACAAATATTTAAATCAACTTCGTTTGTTTGCTTTGAAATAACCTAATTTTAAAGACTCCGACAATCTCGTTCGTGACTAAGGAACAGATGATTGCTCATATGAATGAAGGTAGGGAACGTGTGAATCAAACATAAAACAATACAATCTCCTTTTTATTTTAAAAAGTAAAACAACGCCATGCAAAATAAAAATGCCAGATAAATTATGGGTACACGACTATGGAACGGTCTTTTTTATTTTGATACAAATATGAAGCTGCTAACTCAATCGAGAAAAGAAAAAAAAATGTACTTGAAATTGAACATAAGAAAATTGGAGAGTCATTTGAATATTTGGCATACATATGAATTACACTGCGGAACAAAAAATAAAAACAAAACCCTGCGGTCATGATTTTGTTAATAGTTTTTATTAACATTAGTAGCAGGCTTACGAACTGTGTTTTTACTTTTTTTTGGACGAAACTTAAGAAATTAATGAAAAAAAATTATATGACCCAGTTCCAGTTGTCATAATTTAATTATTCCTCAATAAGTTTTGTTATATAAATTATTAAAAGAAGTAGTTCATTGGTTTAAATATTTTATTTCCCTTGCAAGAGAGCAAGGGCAGGTGGTTAAGTCGGGTGAGTTAATACAACTAAACATTAGTTCGACGACTTCGTCTAAATACCTGAAAACTCAAACAGTCCCTGCCAGCCGCTGCACGTTATCGACCGCGTGATTTGTAAATGCAACTTGAAAATGGGCCAACAAAGTGGGTATACTAAATACCCCTGTTTTATATGTTTATGGGGCTGTCGTGCAAGAAATGAACATTGGATTAGAAAGGACTGGCAGGTGAGAGAAAATATGGAGGTAGGAGCAACAAATGTGGTTCATGACCAACTGATAAGCCGAGAAAAAAATCATTCTTCCACCACATCACATCAAGCATGGGTTAATGAAACAGTTCATCAAAGCCCTTGTTAAGATAGGTGACTGTTTCGAATATGTGTGCAAAAAATTTCCAGTCCTTAGTATGGAAAAATTAAAAGCAGGAGTCTTCGATGGTCCTCAAATTCGTACCCTTCTAAAAGACACTGACTTCTTAAACCATATGTCACGAATTGAATCTGAAGCCTGGCTAAGCTTTGTTAATGTAGTCAAAAAAATTTTGATAAATCATAAATCACTAGACTATACAAAACTGGTTGCTGGTATGCTTCTCAATTTTCGCAAACTAGGAGCTAAAATGAGCATTAAATTACATTATTTACATAGTCATTTGGACAAATTCCCGGACAGCCTAGGCTATTACAGTGAGGAATAAGGTGAACGGTTCCACCAATACGGGATTGTCCTGAGCAACGACATCATAGGAGGTCCTACAGAAAAAGTTTTTTGTCATTTTTTTTAAATTAATTAATGAAAAGAATATATTTTTTTTATTTTTGTATTATTTTTATACAGGCGCGCAATAAAAATATAATTTAAATCCATATTGGTATTTTTAATTAGGTTTTTTCGTGAAATATTTAAAACTCTTTATCTGAAAATCTAGAGCCAATTCGATAAAACTGATATTATTTTCGTAATCAGCGCTCCCAAATTAACCTAAATCGACTTAAAAATCTCCGACCGCAAAATTTTTGTTCCCCAGTGTTATCAATAGGTGAGGAAAAAGTAAAGTAAAAGGTTATTCGCAATTGGTTACAGCTATGAAGCATTCATTCGTAAGATGTAGCATATATTGTGTCAATGTTTACCGCGACCGCCGTAGCCGAGTGTGCAGCGTGTGCGCGCTTCCTTCGGTGGGTCTCGGGTTCAAATCCTGGCCTAATAACGGTTGCCCCTCAGCAGACAATGGCAAGCCTCCGAGTGTATTATTGCCATGAAAAAACTTCTCACAAAACACATTCCCCGTTCGGAGTCGGAGTAAAATCGCTTAAGCGATTATAGTTCAGTAAATAAGTTGTACCTATCAGGTATATGTTCCCTATGAGCCAAGAGGAGCGACAGCATCGTTATTGGAGCTATCGATGAAACTCATATATTAATCATGGAGGATTATGATAACCACCATGGCTACTGCCAGCCAATGTTTATCTAGGATTCAAGTAAAAGAAAAAAAAAACACAAATAAAAATA
Organism: Anomoia purmunda; assembly: GCA_951828415.1. Classification (NCBI taxonomy): domain Eukaryota; kingdom Metazoa; phylum Arthropoda; class Insecta; order Diptera; family Tephritidae; genus Anomoia; species Anomoia purmunda. Next base: position 57,337,970 of record OX639993.1, read on the forward strand.
CCGCTGTACGAAGTGCGTTAATGCGAAATTTTGTAAACGCATACCATGACAAGTTTTTGATAGGTAGGTTTCACCAATTCGTTGAAAATTACTAAATAAAAATAATTCAATTCAAAACTATTTCAAAAACTATCTGCAGATGGTTCCGAATATTCCTTGGAGCCGTGATTTATGACTCTTCTACCAAATCAATCAGAGAGTACGAAATTCCGCTACAATGAAGCATTGCAATTTATAAAAATAATTACAAATATTTGTAGTTTGAATTAATAATAACATAATAATAATAAAATAATAATAAAAAAATATAATAAAATATATATAATAAAATTATTATTATTATTATTATATTATTATTATTTCAAACTATTATATTATTATTATTATATTATATTTCACCTTGATCAAATATAATCAAACCGCGCTCAATTTTATATTCAGCAGCATGTATTCATTTGTTTTTCCTATTTCTTTTTGTGGATTTCGCTTATTTTGAAATTTAATTTGCCATAATTACATCTTTTAGCAATTTCAGCAAATACAAAAGTAATGCAGCTGTTAATAGTTACTGCAAAACAAATATTGTCGACAAAAATTGCGATTGTCGGTTTGTCGGAAGTCAGTGAATCGCAGTTCTGATGTAAATAACCTTTAATTTTGCAACATTATTTATATGGAAACGAAAGGTTTTGAAAGGATTATGATTTCTATTAAAACGTTTTTATTGCAGTTTTTAAATATGTCCAACCCAGCAGCAGCACAAAATTGAAAGTTCATAGCCGTATCGATTGAAAATATATTATTATTATAAGTAGACACTATGGGAACCCTCTTTTTTCGCGATTATATTTTTTGAAAGGCATTATGTAAGTAATATCTGCGGCGTTTAGATAGAAACAATAAATACAGTTTTGGATGGTTAGCATTTATCTGATAATTTAATTTACTTATATTTAAAACTTATTTTGAATTGACATTAAATTTTAGCCATCACAATAGCATTAAAGCATCGGGCAATAAATTGTATTGAAAATACTCTCAATATCTAATTTTTGCAAAATGGGAAATAGAGTTACCTACGTGACACCACAATTATGTATATACATAGGTATGTTTTCTTCGATCTGCAGTTAGGCTCGAACGGCAAGATACATTTAATAAAGCATAATATTTTTTATAACGAATTCAAAGTAGAATTTGAATTAACTTACTGCATAGTATATTACAAAGCCTCCCATATAATCCAAATGCATTTGAATGTACATACCTGAAAGAATTAATAGAGGAAAATTTATTAAATTTGTTTAATAAGGAAGCTATTAACAGTAAAATAAATTAAATACTTATTATTTATAAAAAATTTGGAAATTGCGGAAGAATGGAAAATTTCAATCGCGAAAATTAGAAAACTTAAATTAAATATTTAATATATAAAAACTTTGCTTAAAACTGCAGTATCGGATTGTTTAGAATTTTGTGGCAGTTCGCGAATCGGTTTTTAATTTTTCATCCGTTTTATATTCCGCTCTCAAGGACGGATTGACATATAACTGAGGTCTGTTGTCATTCGGATTTTATTGATTCACGCACTGTGAGCGTGAAGTATGAAATGACGGATATTTTTTTTTGCCACAAAGTAGACAGAGGCAAACCTTCGAATGCATTTTTAAACTGCACCAAGCCGGCTTCAATCCGAACAGATTTTTTTCTTAGCATTACCACCACCTTACTGAATACGCCTTGTTACAAATTTTGAGAAAACCAATTGTTAGTGTTAACAGTAGAGTGATATTTTTTGATTTAGACTTTTACCAGTATTGCCAACACAAATATGGACAAATAAAAGACGTCTATTATCTTATTTTTCTGTTTGTTGGTCGTTTTGGTATGGGCCTTCCAGAGAATTTAGGGCCAATTTGCCAAATTATCATTCTAATTTTACGCTGTAAATCTAAATATGTAGTATAAAATGTGCGGTATTTCCAAAAAACTAATACAACATTTATAAAGACTTTGTTTTATTAGTGCGTTAAATTTTGCACCAAATTAATAAACAACAAATATTTTTGTTTAAAAAACAACACAAACAATAAAGTAGAAAGTGTATTAAACTGCATTCAATACCCGGCAAGTTTCAGAGTTCAGCCCATTGCCAGACATCGAGGCGTAGCGGCGTGAAACCGCAGACGCCAGACAACAAAAGCCAGACATGCTGATGTATCATTCATGTGTGATGCGCACCTTACGTACACACACACACACACACAAATGTATACACATGCATACATACGAGGGCAGACGAATAAATGTCTTAATTTACAAGAGAAAAAATAATTTTGATGTAAATGTTACCTTATTTTTCAACATAGTAGTTTCGTTTTAGCTCCATGCCTTAATTTAAATATTATCTGAACACTATAATACCCTCCGAAATAGAGTAGTGCTGCAACGCTTCATATTAAGCCTCAGTTCCCGCTTGGGTCCATAAATTAATTCATCAAATTCTGGCATTGCCACAACTGAGACAGCAAACGCGGCAAACAGCTGTAAGATAGCTGTATTAGATACCTAATTTTTTCCCTTCAAATCTTTACCATGTCAGCTATCGCTTATCATAGATATTTGGTAACAGTTTTAACTTTTTGCTTAAATAAATTTGCCAAAAATTTACTTCACTCAACTCCTCGACTTTTTTTTGAAATTCTTTTTTCAGCCGGTTAGAAAAAGTTGTTAAAAAAATAATAACCTACTTCACGTAATTGTCTAACCGTTTCCATTCAACCTTTCCGCGTAACCGCCCATAAACAATTTCCTAAATAATTAAAAAATTTTAACCTCATACAACTAAGACACAACTTCATACTACGAGCCCACAAATAGTGCAATCTAGGACGCAACATTTTCTGGTTTGCCCAATGAGGTTTGTATAATATTTCCCGCCGAATTTTAATTTTTAAAATATCAGTGTAAGCCTTTCATCATTCATCATCCTTTTTAATTTTGCGAAAACAGTCAAAATATTAAGGTACTTCTTATCCTGCCCTCGTATTTATACACGTGCTTACTTTTGCTATCCAAGTGGTTATATGAACAATATTATTTTTCACAAAATGAGATGAGTGCTAAATAGTTGATTGGGATAAGGAATTTTAAATATAAATAATACAGTTGAATAACACTAATTATAGCTTCTACATATGTATGTATATTAATAGTAGTAATAAAAATAATTTCGCCTAACATCCAAAATAATGTAGATACCTAAAATTTGAAGCTGACTTCAAGCTTTTCATGAGATACAGTGGCACACAGCCAAAGTGATGCAACCGTTTAAGAAATACTAAAGTAAGTATTACCTGAAAACTAAATACAGCTTCCAAAAAATATAAATACCACTTAACAGCGGCAGATATACACATTTAGTTTATGATTTAATTTAATTCAGATTGTATAGCTATTTTATTTAATTAACAACAAAAACAAACTTCTATATTCAATTGCACCTCACAGCGAAAATGATGCAGTAACAAAAAAAAAATACATTGCAATTTTTTTTAAGGACACAACTAAATAATAATAATTTGTAGGATACCCCTTACAATCTATAACTGCTGTCATACGTTTCAGCATTTATTCCACCAATTTCTTTGTATAATTAGGAGCAAGTTTATTTGCTGATGTCCATACTAAGTGCGGACAGTTCCAAATAAGCCAACTTTGCACAACTCCGGATTTGTGTTTCGGATCATTATCTTGATAGTACCGAAAGTTGTCGGAAATATTTATGTAATTTCGCGGCACTTTGTAGCAAATTTCGTTTCAAAATACCCAGATACACACTCTTGTGTATAGTACAATCGATGAATTCCAAATTTCCGACCCCAGAAGACGACATGCATACCCACCAGAGAGCTGCTTTGAGTGTGCTCGAGCCTGATTGATCACCCTTGCTAAAAATTGATCACAAGCGAGTGCCACACTCGACACCCGCAGCTAACCCATAATTTGTGCAACTAACGAAACGGACACTCGAACGTGCTCGAGTTAAATCTACAGATGGAATGTAGGCGTCGTGATGTCGCATTTTGTGTAAGCAAAAATATAAGAAATGGCAAAGTGTAAGTGCTGTATACATATAAACAATAGATAATATTGAAAGGATTTTTTACCATATGTGTACTGCACTGCCGATCACACTACGATCACACAAGCAAATTATGTGCACACTCGAGTTGAAACTCGAACACTCGACTATATATGTAGATATGCAAAGCACCCGAACCCAATCAAATATGTACGAAAAGCACTCGAGTGTTGTGATCAACAAAATACTCGTGCTCGATTAAAGAGATTGATGCAAAACGGATTTTGTTAGATGCTCGAGTATACACGAAAATTATGTATCCGTTGCAGCTCTCTGATACCCACACCATTACATGTCCTCCACCATGTTTTACGGTGCTACGTAGATTTCGCGGTTGTAGCTGAGCATTTCTTTTTTCTCCATATCTATAGCTCTTTTCATTCGATCTAAACAGGTTGAATTTACTCTCATCTGCAAAAATTGCGGTATTCCAGAAGCTTTCACCCTTATATAAATGTTCGTTTCCAAACTTCAACATTGCCTTTCGATTTTTAGCATTGACGTATGGTTTATTTCGGGGTGTGCGGCCATTGAAATCAGCTTCTCTGAGCACTCTTCGTATGGTTTCCGGATGACTTTTCTTCCCAAGAAATTTTTCCAATTCTTTGCCTAAAGCTGGAGCACTAAAATGTGGATTTTCGCATCATTTTGGCTGTGAGCTTGCATTTCGGTATACGAACATATTTTTACGTTACGTTTGTCAAAAAGAAATAATTTTGGCATTTTTCTTATTTTACAAGATTTAACATTATATATGTATATGTATCAAATTAATAAATTAGTAAAATATTTTTAATTTTGCAATATAAACACTATTTTTTACTAAGCGCTTTTTCATTTCGCTGCTGCATCATTTTGGCTGTGAGCCACTGTATGTACGATCGCTGTTAGAAAACTATAATGTACATAAGTACTATATTGACTATTCACGCGTCAACCAGTACGTGTGTCTCAGCATTTCAACGTGATTGGATTTCGTTATTAAATCTTGTAATTCAAGTATACAATTATAATATTAATACGCTAACACACAACTGTTCTTGCTGTCGATAGATAATCCAGGTCCGAGGGGGGAAGAATCTACGGCGGAGTCGGCTTCCATTTAATAATAAATGGTGCTAGACATTTACCATTTTATCTTAGCAAAAAATATATATTTAGATAATGTTCAAATTGTAGTGAGTTAAACGTTCAGAAATGCGAACACTAAAAATCAACTTCTTTAACTGAAATTTCCCGTTGTAGAACCTTGAATAAATGTGTTCGTCCACGTGAAAAGGACCCACTTTCCCTTTCCACGTGGACGCACACAAATACTTATTAATAAAATTTAAGAATCTGAAATATTTTTTTTTATTCTCTTTATTTTATAAGCAAATAAACTTATATTTACATTTTTTAATATTTTGTGAAGGTTGATAATATTTTAATTACATAACTAAAATTTAATAGAACTCATATTTTTTAAATTTAAAATTTGTTATAGCAAATGGAAATTTATCCGACTTCTCATACGGCTAGAATTAAATTTGTTTCACAATTTTATTCTGCAGAATCATTTCAAACATCTTCGGGAAGAAAAATGTACATTTCATAAATGCAAATGTAACTCCATCTCGTCGGTGTCTATACATTTGGTCGTACGAGCAGCAGTAGTAACCAACCACGTAACTTTTACAAAATAATAATGAAATGCTACTTGGAATGACTAGTTTACGAAATACGAGTTTAAGTCTATTTTAATAATTTAGGAACAAGAATGTTGTTATCATCAGAAAAAATCCTGCAATTTAATTAGTTATATCCGGATGGCTTGTGGTAGTGAAGTTTTAGTTTTGGTACAGCGTGATTCGACCATTTATAGGGTCTGGCAATAGGGACGCTACAAAAGTAGACCGATAGTGACAGCAAACGACGCCATATTTTTCCCCGCTCTTTTGACATTTCTCTTCAGTACGGTTTGCCATTTCATCATGGAAAGATATACGATCCAACAACGAGTCGAAATTATTAAAATTTACTACCGAAATTCGGAGTCAATCGCCTCAACTTTAAGAGCGCTATGTCCAATTTATGGTCGTCGTCATTTCTGGCTGAATGGCTTCGTTAATAAGCAAAATATGTGTTAGTGCACAGGCAGCAATCCACACGTACTCCATGAGTCAACATTGCATTCCGAAAAAATTACGGCTTGCTGCGGTTTATGGGCCGGCGGCGTCAATGGGCCGTACTTCTAACGTGATGATCAAGACCGGCACGTTACTGTGAATGGGAATCGCTACCGCTCAATGATAACCGAATATTTTTGGCCAACAGGACGGCGCCACAAGCCACACAGCGAATGTCACAATCGATTTATTGAAAACCAAGTTTGGTGAAGGTGTTATCTCACGAAATGGCCCAGTCAATTGGCCGCCTCGGTCGTGCGATTTGACGCCATTAGACTATTTCCCGTGGGGCTACGTCAGGTCTATGGTCTATGCCAACAAGCCAGCGACGATATATGAACTTCGTACGAATATCGAACGTGAAATTGCAGCAGTATCGGCCGATTTATGCTTGAAAACCGTCGAAAATTGGGTTCAGCGTCTGGACTTCTGCAAGCGTGCCCGTGGTGCCCATGCAAAAGAAATCGAGTTCCCTACATAATGGCATCGAATGTACTTTCACAGGAATACAGAATTTAATTCATATCCCAAACCGTTTTTGTTTTATTTAAAAAAACTTTTGTAGCGTTCCTATTGAAACCCCCTGTATTTGTGAGCGTCGTTTTTACCGAATGAAGAAAACTCGAAAAAGATTTTATGGAAATTTATTTCGCTCATTCAAAAAGTTTTCGTATATTGCTGTAAGCCAGTTCGGTATGCGTTTCTTTTTGCCCTTTCACCTATCAATCCCTTTTTCCGTGTTGTCATCATCGCTTGGTCTTTTTTCGTGCGCTGTTACAAAAAACTGCCATTTGGCGTTCATATAAGTAAAAAGTTCTTGACTGTTTACATTTTTTGATGAGCAAATGCTTGTTTTATTTTAAAATGAATACAGGAACCCATTTTACAATAAGCAGAAAGCACCGGCTTTACTCTAAAAAATGTGTAGATTGAAGAAAAACAGTTATCAAAAGAAAGAAAAAATGGAATGAAATGTCCCTTAGGAAATATTTTTTACTAGTTTTGGAAATAACAGATTTAATTGTATGTATGCTTTTATGCAATATCTTGTTTTTTTTAGGGTAGATCATATATAATGTTTCACTTTCAATTTTTTGGCATAAACTCTGCTTGTTGACGTTTATACTCTTCGTAAATCAATCAAGTCGCACTGACACCACAACAAATTATTGCTTTGGAAATTTTAATGATTTTTTTTAGGAATTTCTACTCATTAGATAAATATACTTACTTACTTAACTGTATTAAAAGAGTTATCAAACAACTTTTATTGATTTAAATTACTATAAAAGTAAAGTATCCAAAAAAACTTTTATCATTTTCCGAAATAATTTTGCACTTATAATATATAAACCTTATAACAGATGTATATACATATACTTATAGATAGATATATAAGTATGATATGGTATTCGCTCCAATTAAGCGCATTCATTCATAGGATTTAAATATTTCACGGGAAAATGCTCGGAATAAACAAAGGACAATTTCGATAATGCATCTGCAGTTATTCTACACGCGGTAATCCACTTTCCTCGCACCGCCGGTCGAGAAAAAGGTATCCCAGTGATTTCGTAATCGCTTTGAGAGTTTTGGAAGTCTCTAAATATGCAGCTATAATATTTGACATTTTACTAATCTTTTAGCAAATTCGCTCAAACTTGGTACACAGAATTCAATTTTGATGTTGTAGGTTAAAAGCAAAATAATTTCAACTCACTTATATTTAAATTAATTTGAGTAATTTGAATTTTCAATTAATAATTACTAATTCATAAATAATAATCCGCTTAAGTTTTCGAAATGAAATGCCTTATCTTTATTAATTGGAGTTATTGCATACAACAAGTATTAATTTATATATTAATTTTTTCCACTTCAGTAAAAAAAAATTTTTAGTGCCATTTCAAAAGGACAGTTAACGTTAAATCGGAGCAATGCACAGTGGTCGGGCTTGTATGGAGCCGCGGCCATAAATATTTCCCGTTGAGATATCGTTATAAACTTTTCTCCAAAAATGTAAAAAAAATTTTTGAACATATAGTAAAAAAATTGGCTGCATCGGACGACTATATCTTATAGCTCCCATAGCACCGTAGCAAGGCGTATAAGGCGATGGTGCGCAAAAATACTTCAAGTAGAGTTGCAGTGCTAAAATTTCATTACTGGCATGTATTTAAATGAATTTTATTTTTTTTTTAATGTAAAAAAGGTTAACAAATATCTTCTAATAAAGCAAATGTAGATGACAAAAATTTAGATTTGTCCCTCTTTGGTAGTTTTCTCTGACCTGTTGTAAAAGGGTCTGAACGCAAAAGAAGTGTATTGATTAAATCCGTATTTGTCAATATGCGAGACATCTTCCGAGTATGTTGCAACCGGCACTTCTTTATTTCTTTGTTGTTGGACTCCGCAGCTTCCTCTGAGAGCTCTCCAATCGACAACAAAGCGTGCTCTATCACCTTCGCACCGTGAATTAAAATTTTATGCACTGTTGCTGGAAGATAGTACCATGGATATAGTTTTATCAACTGCTTAGCAGTATCCAATGCATAGCTTTCAAATTTTTTAGCATTAATAGAATATCCTGAGGCTAAAGTTTGCAATATCGTTGCGCATCGGGTTATAACTGATTCATCAATGCCTGTAATAGCAGATCTGCATCTATGCTAAACTCGGGTTACTAAAAAATTTCCTGGCTGTATTTCCATCGTTGGAATTTCCTCTGCCTCCGTCTCTTGGCTTATCAACAATTATTCCCATTTTATCGCGAAATTCCTCTTGGACTTGTTCTTTCCTTTGCAGTACTCTAAGCTTTTGTTCTGCTGCCACATTTTTATTTCCAATTTGTATGAAATGTGCAAAAAGTACTCAAAAAAGCGTATGTAAGAATGAAGTGGAGATAAACCGAATTCAAAATACTTTTTCTCAACTTTTTTTGTAAGACATTTTTCTAAATCATTCATTTCGGTGGGTTTTGCACCGCATATAAAGCATTTCATAGACGACGTATTGCTTAACGCAATGCACACTTTACCATCTATCATAGTAAGTTGCAGGCTATGATTTATGAATAATTTTTTATTGGGAATTTGAAATTCGGTTGGCATTAAGTTCGCTATTTTATTTTTAAAGTGCAGTTCTTCCTCAAGGGATACTGTGGCGGTCTCCTTTTTGAATTGAAGTCTGACTGACCTACAATAGCGTGTAGATGATGGTCTAGAATTTTTCCATATTATTTTGGAGTCACTTTCAGTAATAAGCTGAAGTGGGACGTACGATGTTAAGAATATACATCTTTCATCGTCATTACAGTTAGAAAACTTTTGTTTGTATTCACTATGCCCAGTACTGCCATCAAACCCCCATTTTCCAATTAATGTTAATGTGTTCTCCGTTCCTTCAAGACAATTTTCAATTACAGTTCTTTGGAGCTGTAAAATACTAGAAGCGGTGTTGTCTAGTAAACTTTGCAGCTCGACTTCTGCATAGGTTTCAGCTACTGTTATGTCATTTGGATATCTTGATGTTTTAAAGTTGAGAATTTTTTCGTAGCTTGGCAATATATTGCAAGACACTTCACTATTCACAAATTCACGAATGAGCAAGTATTGGTGTTTCGTTATTCCAGTGTCCATTAAAAGCGATAAAACCTTTTCAATATTTGCTTCGGTTGACTTCAGGATCGGTGGAAAATCGGATGAGCGCAAAACAGAAGCTGCAGACTCATCTTGTTTTTCTATCAGCGCTATCCGACGACGTTTCGTTCTTTTTGAGGACTCAGCAAAATCAATTTTGGGACGTCCGCGTGCAGCACTTGAAAAACTTTGTTCAGGAACACAAGCAGGCTCAATTATAATTGTTTCGACAGTGTTCAACCAAGGGGATTGATATCGAACAATTGAAATCTTACAACGATTGTATTTAACCAATACAAATGTTAAGTTTTCTCATCTCTACTGCGTAGCCTTTGTTTTTAATGCTTTGTTCTACCAAACCAATGACACTTCGAGTTCTTTTCGCATTCGTGCCCTCTTCTGTGCACCAAAGATCAAGAATGTGCATGCGCGAAAATACGCAGTTACAAGAAGCGCCTATAAAAAAAAATAGCATAAAAATTAGAAAAAAATATGCAACATTGCATACAAACACAAAGGACGAATACAATAGAAACATCGCAAAAACAAAGGAAGAGCAGCAGATAGCGTCGCAAATTTGAGCAACAGTAAGACGACAGCTTAAGTTTATTCACGAATATACACATATGGGCAAATATCGGCAGCTACACCTAACATTTGTATTACCTTAAAACATTGACAAATACACTGATAACACTCATAAAGGGGGGATCGTGGGGTAACATAACTAAATGTCTATTTAAACATGAAAATTACGTTAAAAAAATACACAAAAAAAGTATAATCAATCAAAAATACACAACAAATAATAAATCAATAAAATTAATTTCACAAGATGAATTTATTAAAGTAAATACCTGCAACAATAAAATTCATTTTAAATAATCAAATTCGGACCTCTCTAGCAAACGTTTGACCACTTTGAAATTCAATTTTGTTTTCACGAAAAGCTAACTTAGCGCAGTTTCGCTGCAAAATTGAACAGTTGATCACGCTTTGCATTCTATTTTTAGAATGCCCCGTTAGATTTGCAGTAAAAACCGGTTTGCCATGAAGAAGCTTGGACATTTTAGAGACGATTTGGTAACTTTTCGCAAATTTTTGTTGTTATGAATTTTTTGAATTTTGTCCTATGTGCAATGGCGGCTTAGAAAAGAAGTGAAACGTCCTTTATTTTTTGTATAATTGGCTAGACAAAAGCCACGAAGGAATTCATTCTGTCTGCAGAATGTCTTTACGATGGATAGATCATTAACCAGTTGAATTATTTTATTATAATTATAAGACGTGATCAAATGTGGGTTTATTGTAAGTTTTCCCAGATTCCGGGATCTCTCAAAACCCCCGTAATTGTCGGGCCTGAACATACCTTTGTCTTTTGAATTGTGGTGTGTGTTTTGATATTGTCGAAGAAGTAAAAATCGGGGCTGCAAACTACTCAAAAATCAACTCGGTTCGGTTCAGTGCAGTGTATCGAACCACTTAGAAAAAACTTGTGCCAATACAATAACCGGTTCATGAGTATCTCTGAACGGCGGTTCGGTTCGGTTCGGTTCAATTGGTATGTACAAATAGAATGGTTGGTTTTTAAGATCAAATATATATAATATATAAATTGATATTTCAAAGAACTTTTGATAATGAGCTGATATCCTTGCTTGAAAAAGCGAAGTCAGATGGCACTATAAATTTAAAATAATATTGAATAAAATATTCTTTGAACGCGTCGTTAGTCTAGTCGAGAAAATAAAAACTGTATACTCAGGATGTTGAATTAACCCTAAAAATCTTGGCTTAGCGTTAAAACCCCCATTTTCGATAGGGCTTATTGTCATACTTTTACCTAGGGAGTGCCACAAAATCCCCAAAAAAAAAATCCCCAAACACAAAATCCCCAGCTGAAAAAAAATCCCCAAACACATAATCCCCAAAATCAAAATCCCCAAAATTAAAATCCCCTAACACGAAATCCCCACTTTTTTTTTGAGGCAGTGTCACAAAATCCCCATTTTTTTATTTTTATTAAATATTATTACAGATCATATAAAAAATAGTAAAACCGCACTTTAGTTGAGTTTTAATTCGTAGTTACATATATATGTACCCATATATGACAATATATAGATATAGACGAGAACGCATGACGGATTTAGAGGAAAAAAATAATTATTTCATCAATTTAGCGACTAAAAAGCTAAAAAAAAGAGTATTTAAAAAAGCGGCCCAGACGGATTTGAACCCAAAAACCTTGCATGACATTATTTGTGTTGAGTGATTGGGATTTCGATGGTGAAAATAACATTATTATGGGCACAACGAGTTCCCTAAAGGAATTGGAGAGGTCACACTGCTGGGTGATGGATGGGACGTTTTTTGATGTACCGAAAGTTTTTCGCCAACTGTTCACCATACAAGGGCTAATTGATGGTCAATTTGTGCCTCTAGTTTTTTGCCTGATGAGCAAAAAATCCAAGCAGGCGTACACTGAATTTTTTCATCAACTATTTAATTTGGCTTTAGCACAGAATATTAATCTTAATCCGCAAAGAATTATTACTGATTTTGAGCGAACCGTCTCGTCTGCGGCAAACGAGTATTTTCCTGATGCCCGATATAAAGGGTGCCTATTTCACTTTGGCCAGATCATTTGGAGACGAGTTCAGAAAGAAAGGCTTTCTCAAAAATATGGCAATGATGAAAGTTTCAGCATAGCTGTTCGTATGCTGAAAAGTTTATCATTTGTTCCCCCAGAATGTGTGTCAGATTATTTCAGTGAACTGAAGAGTAGCTCGACAGACAGAGATTTTAAAAAATTGTGTGCTTGGTTTAAAACCCAGTACATTAGTGAAAATATGAAGGCGGGTGCTATGATATATAATCCAAATTTTTGGTGCGTTTCGGATTCTTTTAAGGATAATTTTCCAGGCACTCAAAATTCAATCGAAGCTTGGCACCGTAGGCTTAAAGTAATTATAGGGAGAAAAAAATGTGGTGTATATGAAATCATAAAACATTTAAAAAAAGAAATGATTGAAGTTACATCAACCATAGAAAAAATACACTCAGGGATCGGTGTGCGAAAAAAAAAAAAGAATGTCGAGCGTGTAAAGAAAATTAAAAAAGTTGTTAAACGTCGTTTAGATTTAGATAAACTTATTTATTTAAAATCGATAGCACACAGTATTTCATTATGTAATTAGAATTTCCATACATGGTTTATTTATGTAAATGTTTTGAATTTATTGCTTTTTTGTTTATTTACATCACTAAAGATTGGTCTACATATGTATGTATGTATATAAATAAATGTTTTTGTTAATGTATATAAGCTATTCGAAAAATTGTGAAGTTTGTATTTATTTATGTTGTACAAATATGTTAAACTGATTGATATAACATGTATTGCATTTTCTTTAATTTACCTATTAAATATTCGTGAAACCATTAAACATAAAATATCTCGTGAACTTCAACTTTAGATATAATATTGAGTATAGAAAAGGGGATTTTGATTTTGGGGATTTTGATTTTGGGGATTCTGATTTTGGGGATTTTGATTTGGGGATTTTGATTTTGGGGATTATGTGGTACACCCTTTTACCTATAGTCAAAATAATAAGAGAGCGACATTTTGACCAGTTTTAACTATTATTATTTTGTTTGTAAAGCAGTTTTACCATAATTTCGCGGGGTTTCGCGCGCATGATACTAATTAACGTTATGAATTTGCATGCTATAGAAAAGGAAATATATAATTTCTCCAAATGTAGCAACTTTTCTTTCATTTTTATTCTTTATTTGCTACTTATATAATTGCCGATTATGTCTAGTTACTGAAACTTGTTTGTCATTGGCGTTCGTACCAAACCTTCTAAAACTACCTACTGGTACACTTTTGACCCAGTTTTAACGCCTTTACGGGTAAAAATTGTCTCATCTGTAAAAGGGATACTTATCACTTATTACTTATGCCGTTGACCGCGTGCTTCTGCAGAAGCCGCTTGCATCTGTTGAGCCTAATTAGTTTCAAGCGCGTTGTCAGAAGATTACCAGTTGACCGACGCGACGGTAGGCTTTCATGTGGAGGTCGTCTCGAATATGTCAAGAAATTAATCTGGTCGATATATCCATTACACTTGGCATAATTTTTTGTTTTCTAATGGGATTTCTGCGAACGTGTTCGCGAACAATTTTTAGAGCTGAACTGATTCGAACCACTTCTCTTTCTGTCATCAACTGTAGACGTTTGGGAAAAACGACCAATAATGCAAACACTCTCGAAATATTAAGTTTTTTTAGAAGCTCATAATTTCTCATGTCCTTTTTCCACACTTATGTAAAGCAATAACCTCAATACGGTTTCCTCTTAGCTAGCCCTCTATTGTTAATAAGCGCAAGCAGGCACTGAACTGTTTATTATATAGGAGTTGACACTGCATTCCAATTGTAATAAAAAATAACGGCACTTTTTTCTGCGAATTGTCGTCGATGTATGTATAGTAAAATATGTGACAAAAATTGTGGCAGCACTAAGTATATATTTAGTTATAGAAGAGAAAGATTGATTGTAAATAATCTAAAGTGTTTAAATGAAAAACAAAGTTAATCATTGTCAGTACCCCTAGTTGAAAATAAAACGCTAGATACATTTTTACAGACCATTAATTAATTATGCTAACTAAATTTTACATACCAAACTAGTGACCCCCAATTAGCTTCGCCACACCCAAACGGTATTTGACCATCATATAAATGATGCTGTCCTACGGTAAGATCTCTCCTTTTATCTTTCCTTTTATCGCATACACAATAGGCCTTACCATACAGTAGCGCAAAAAGAACCAGACAAACCCCGTTGGTTTTGAACATATTTTTGAGATTTTTTTCTAGGAAACTTTTTCTCATTTAACGCATGCAGTTTACTTATATATGACAGAGTAAAACTCAGTGGAAAACGATCTAAAAGCAATTCGTTATATCGAAAATAAGTGCTTAGGACCATAACTTCAAAAAAAAAATCCATAAATAAACCTAAATTTTAACCAGTTCAGATTTTCACATTGTTATGCTAATTTTTAATGAACTGCAAAACTACACAGCGGAAACGTCTGTATAATTTATATAGCTTGAGGCCAGGTTTTGCGGAAAGTTGACCAAAAACTCTTAAAAAAAGTTTCAAATTTTGATGAATACTTTTTTATTCTTATAAATTGTCGGCCAAGTTGAAAATTCGGATTTACTTAAGTATATGTACATATGCAAAATTAAGCGGGACAAACATTGTAAATATTGTAAAAACGAAATATCAACACGTGGTCAGTTGTTTAGGTAACTGTATATGGATATGCTAATAGCTTAGGACGCTATCCTAATAAAACAGCAATTTAATACCAAACAATGTGTTCCCTATTTGTTTAAATAAAATTGAAATTTCATATGATATGAGATCACCGAAATTAGTTTTATTCAGGCATGTTCTACATTTCACTTCCGAGCGATTTTAAATGCGCATTGTGCCTATCTGAAACTAACAATGATAGAAATAATTTGGCGCTTAAACCAGAAAGTGATGTTTGGCCGATCTTCTCCTACAATTTTTGGTATGCGCCTTGAAGCTGCAACATAAATTAAGGGACCTACAGCGACTCTGAACGGAAAATGATTTTTCTAAGAAGTGTTTTCTTGGCAGAAATCCCCTCGGAGGTATTCCATTGCCTGCCGAGGGGCAACCGTTATTAGAAAAACTTTTTCTATAATTTTTGATGTTATTTGACCCGGCCAGGATTCGAACCCGGGACCCAACGAATGAAGAGCGCACACGTTACACACTCGGCTACGGCGACCGCCTATCTGAAACTGCCATGGGAAAATTTCCGAGTGAAAGTGAAGTGCAGAACATGCCTGATTAGGTTTTTTTTTTTTTTAAATATTCTTGGGGTGCACTCAAATAATTTTCAGTATTATTTTTCATTGCGGTAGAACGATGTAGAAAGCTTCACGCCCACTCAATTTTTTGTTTAACTTCAACCAAAGGCTTCTGGGAAACAATTTATTGCAGCGGACAGATGGATAATTTTATTAAATTCATCGTCATCATGCTGTTTTTTATATTGTTTGCACGAATTGATGCGAGCATTTTTGAGAGAAAGTCAATGGTTCAATATTATGTTGATAATTTTCATACTAATACCCAAATTCGCCTCTAACTCGCAGTACGTCATATATCGTTCTTAAATTCTGAGTTCACGCCAATCAAAAATTAAATACAAATACACATACATATGTATATGTATAATATATAAATTGCATTAATGGTTTTATATTTTATATCCAACCGAAGATTTAAATATTCATTGCAACAAAACCAATATTGTGACTTCCGTCAAAAATGCCGATATTTATTAATCATTGATAATTATTTACTAAAAATTAGTTACAATTTATTGCCGTTCAATCGCAAAGAGAGGAGCTCATTAGTGAAGTCGTGCGGACATTGGTTTCAATGCACATTCCCGCTGGCGCTACATATCATTTGCAATCATAAATAGTTGTAGGCTAATGAAAGCAACAGTGGTTTCATATTTTTAATGGCCAATTAAAATTTTTTTTATCATATTTTAGTTCAACGCCGAGCTGGCCGCGAAATGGCGAAATGGCGCCGTCGCGAAAATAAACAACAAATATACGCTAACGAGCTGTCAAAAATTGTTCTCTACGTTGCTTGGACGTAATATGACAGCCTGCTTTTAGTGAAATATCAACAAAAAAAAGGGTGATATGAACATTTACATTTATATATTTATACTAGGAATTTCTGGTAGGGCAATTTAAAATAAACAAATAAATAAAATCTGAAATCGGGTTTTCAAGCACTCAGGCATAGTTGCCAATTGCACTTATGGGGTGAAGGGAATGGAGGGATATGCGAAAATGATAGAGAAAAATAGGTGGGAGGGTTTGAGAATGAACGTTTACCATTCTCAATATACCTGACCTAATTATGCTCCATCTCAGCCTAGAAAAAGCAGTGAAGCGCTCATCGATGAGATGTCTGAAAAGGAATTCCAACACCACCCTGCGCGATCTTTTCAGAAAGCACTTGGTTGTTTTGCATGTGTCAGTTTAATCGGGTCTACTAATAGCCCGCAATTAAATTTTCGGGCAGAGTTCAGCCTTAACATATTTTCTTGGATAATTTTTGGACAGGTGCGAGCAGTCGCCAATGGCCTTGAGTGCAGCTTAACTGTCACTGCAAACTCGGGTTTGGTATCCACCCCACTTTTCACCAATTATAGCAAATACCTACGATTGATATACCTTTGCCATTGTGCCTTAGGCAGAAGATCATCTGACATCGCCATCTAGGTGCCAACCAACTCCAACCTTAAATACAAGGGTAGCCAGTCCAGCCTTGACATTTAGAGCCGCTTCTGATGTCGTGCTCATGGCCCCTGCAATTGAAACCGTGGATTTAACCATGATTCTAGGCCACCAAACCACAACAGAATACGTGAAGATTGGTATAGTCCAAAGTATCACAGCTGGTATCAGACCCCAAGTCTTACCAAAGATTCTCCGGCACTGTCCAGAAACTTTCAATGCTCGATTTACCTTCTGTTCGGCATGAGCTTTCGAAGAAATTTTTATCAAGGGTTACAAATTGGCCATCAATATGGATGTTGAGATCCAGCCTGACCTCCTTCATCCAGGTGGTAAAGAGGGTCGCCGAGGACTTAGCAGGGGACAGCGCTAAGTTTCTGCTAGTAAAGAAGAAAGAAACATTCCCACGACAGTCGGTTCTACGTACCGGAATGACCCGGGTTTTACCCGGCCAAGGACTGTTGTTTCGGCGATCTAACCCTGTTTAGATCGGCCTACCCCATAAGTCATGTCTCCCCTGGAGCAGCTCCTTGCAGCAGGGTTGCCTCACCTCCTTCTGCTCAGGGCTGGCATCGAGCCAAACCCTGGTCCAGAAACCTATTTTTGCTGGGTTTGCCAGAAAAAGCTCCATCCGAACTCCACTTCGGTAAGGTGTAACTCGTGCGACGGATGGAGCCATCTTAAGGTCTGCTCAGGCCTTAAGACTCATAAGGAGTGGTCCACAAACTATGTGGTCCCATGTTGTTCGCGCCCTACGGCGCCCATAGCCTCTACGGCCCCCTTAGTTGCACCAAGTGCACCGGCAGAACCTCTACGGTTCACAGGAGCACACAACAACATGGACGCTCCCCTCCCCCACCGCCACCTAGCTCCGCCCCTCGTGTGGGGAGTAGCCAGCAGCTCCTGGTGCCCCACACAGTCTGTTCCGTGTGTCAAGCCAGGATATACCGGAATGCGGTATCAGTCAGGTGCAATTCGTGCCAAGGCTGGTGTCACTTTCGTGTATGTTCTGGCCTGCGCACCACACGTGAATGGTCGGGTGACTACCTGGCTCCCTGCTGTAGAGCCTTGCAACCGCACACGCCCGTGGCGGCGATGCCGAACAACACCTTAAGGCAGCCCAATGTGCCAGTGCATGTGCAGCAGGGACCGTGTGGGCAACATCACCCTTCCCTCAGACTTCTCTCCGCGACGACTCTTCCGAGGCAAACGAGACTCCTTCAACTGAACTGCAATGGGCTGCAGGGCAAGATTGAGGAGATAACCGACTTTATGCACTAGGGGTCTTTATTTTCGCTGCAATTGTCACAATACAAACCTCGCCACTTCACATTTATTATTCTGTGTTTAGCTTAATGTAAAAACAAAATGATACAACGACGAAACTGGTATTCTTCCCACCAAACTTTACATAAAATAGTTCCAATATGCAAGCAAATTTTGATGAACGTTCTGGCAGTTTGAACAAAGAGTTGTGGAAATGGATGAAATAACTTGTAAAATATTATTTAAAAAAAATTATGATACGCAGTTTTTGTTTGTTTTCCAAGCAAGTGCGCTCATAAATATTTTTTTATTTTTCTCAGATAGTAAATCTTGCATAGCAGATGCATTTAAAGTAAACACAAGAGAGCGAAAGAAGAATGCTTGGGCTTCAACGAAATAAATAAATTCAGTTTATGTGAGATTACTTTTCACTAAAAAGTTTATTTACTTTTGAGAAGCGTACGTTGAGAGGAAGTTTGCTTGTCTATAGCATTATCTTATGTTTTGCTTGTTTATTCACTGAGAAATGAATTTATACAATTTCTGAAATTAGATATGAACTTAAATACTTACATATGTATGTAAATATGTACATGTATCAGTTTAGAAATTGCTGGGAATTTGAGGCTAGTATTCGCAAAAATGTCCATGCATTAGGTATAATAGATAATAGGATGAAAATAATATGTATGTACATACTTATGTATGCAACTACTCTAATGGCATAATTTCCCAACTCAATCAAATAAATAGTGAGTTGAAAAGATACTGACGGCAAGTTGCAAGAAATTCAAGCCTGGTGGGACCGTAAAGTTGGTGGCATATTAATTCTGGATGCATTTCCTGAAAAACTTCAATTGCTGGACCACACCGTCCATTTAATTTATTTTGACACGAACGAAATACCTGAATCAAAATGGCTCTGCGACCCATTACAATATCTTCTGATAGACAAGGTGTCATTAAATTTCTAAATTATACCAGCTAGAAAGGATGCAAAGATCCGCTCTTGTTGGAACCAGTGGGTCCTTCAGACCACGCCGAAACTAGCGAATTTTTGAATATGTGCGGTATGTTCCAAGCACAGAAGAAATGTGAAAATTTTTATATACGTATAAAAAAAACATAATAATTATTCGAAGCGTTAATTGTAAGAAATGCATTTGTGCTAAGAATTATCGGAACTGTAACTGATTTAACTAATTTCAGTGATTTACAATATAAATTTGTAGCATAAAACTGTATATTATTATGTAATAGATAGGGTATCTTATTACAGTAAGTCTAAGTGATCCAATGTTTTTCATAAAAAAATGGCTTACCTCAAGCTGATTCGAGTTGCCGATAAACTTTGTTTTATTAATTGAAAAATTCCTAAATTTTTACTAACTCTTTGTAAAGCCTCACATCCCCAAATGAAAACCATTCGAAAATAAACTAATAAAACCATATTCCCTATATTGAATCGATGGATTACATTGCCATGATATCACGTTTTAATTTTCCCTCTATTGTTTTTGGCAATTTTCGCAATTTTCCACGCGGTTGGCTCGAAAAAACACAAAATTCCCAAGTGCAGAAAGATGTGTGCAGCACATCAATGAAGCATACAAATGCGGTCGGAGGTTTAACGGTTGCCAAAATCAACACAAAAACGCTGCCTATCGATCCAAGTTTGGAATTTAAAATTTAATGTCAGTCAAAATTCGCATGGTATAAAGGGTGCAAGCATATACAGTGACTTACACAAATTGATATTTGTTATGAAAACTTTTTTCATTCATTTTATATAAAAAATTTTCATTAGAAGTATATGCCATGTAATTTATAGAAGCTGTGTAAAAAATTTTAAAAAGACAAAGGTAAGTTTAGTGAAGTATTAACGATCACAAATTGGTCAGATCTGGCAACGTTATTGTCATTTGTTTGACATTTCGTCAAATCCACGAGAGACTCTCGTTAGATCTGTGTTAGGCGATAACCTTATAGTCATTGGCATAAAAATATCTTTGTAATGAAGTCAAAAAAAAAAAAACTCCTCACTAAAACCATTCCCCGTTCAGAGTCGGCGTAAAACGTAGGAGAAGTCCGGACAAAATCGCTTAGGCGGTTATAGCCCCAATATAGTGAGGAAGTAATGAAGTCAATTTGCAGTTTTAAATTATGTAATTTCAATATTGATTTAGATCTACACCTCAAAAACACAATGTGTTGTGGCTTAAAGTTCCAATTGGAAGAGAAAAATTTGGGTGTACAAAATTTTTTAGGCACCCGCTCAAAACAGCTAATCGCGTTTTTTGTTATAACTTATTTATTTGATTTATTTAAATTTTTATGTCGCCGGAAGGGTTAAGGTTTATACCTTAAAAGCCGTTTTGATTGGTACCTTCACTAATTTTGGAATTTCTGTCCCCATTTTTATATTTTGTATTCAATAAGTCTAAAGCTCTTGGAAAACTATTAGGATTTTAAGTGTTAGACTTTATTCACAAACAAACAATTTATAATGTTTTTAAAATCCAGAAAATCCCATCCTTAACAACTACTAACTTTTGCGCTTTGATGAGAAATTATTTCAAGATCTTATGTGACTCGAGGCCTAAAAAAGCAATGTGTACCAGTACCTAAAAAAAATCTGTAGACCCAAAATTTTTCCTCGACATAAGTTTTTAAATAAAACTGACACATGCCAAATTTTTTTTTCATAATACGCCCTAATGTGCAAGCCTAAAACATTTATTTTAATGATGATTAGAAATTTGATTTTTGTACCTATGTAGAGAACCGAAATCGTTTTACCGGCACTTTTGCAACTCACTGTATGTGCATACATATGCGCATATATTTATATACATATAAGTATAAAATAAATTGGCAAACATTAATGGCAGGCGGACAGTCGGGAGGTCCGGCCTCAAATTGTAAAATTGCAATTTATAGGGGATGAGTTGGATGGTGTGACTGCTGAAATATTCAAAATAGAAGCATACATATGTACGTGCAGTACTTTCATCATACATATGTACATATGTATAAACTTAGACATGTAGTAGGTACTACCCTGCAGTGAAAAGCCAAACTAGTCAACAGACATTATTTTTAATACCAGTTCGACAGTTACTGTGTGTCATCGCAATCTGTCACAATGTAGTGAATATTCCAAAGGTAAAATTAAAAATAGAAATGGGAACATAACAGGGAGGCTAGTATGAGAACATTTGAAACTAATTAAATGTGTTAAGTAAATAAGTTATTATGTAACAAATTAAACAATTTTTCAGTTATTAAGATCACAATAGTATGACATTTTGATAGAACAAGGAAACCCATTTACATAACAAACAAAAATGTTTCCCTGACCCAAGAGGCGAACCTAGGACCTCGTATTTGTATGTGGAACTGGTCCGTCGAATGGTATGATGCTGATACAAAATCTAGTTGAGACCTAGTAAGTTTCACTGCAGGGCAGGCGCGGGCACGTACTTTCATATTCATGTGTGTGATAAAATTCGAGACATTAAAATGGAATCACGCATCGTAGCTAAATACTCGGCGCTAAATGCAGTTATTGCGATAAGTTTTCTCTTTGCTTCTTTAAGCTCGGTTTAGCTTCCAAATTTACTGCGAAATTAAGCAACACAAAATTTAAATAAACGCACTGTTTTATAGATCTATTGTGCGGGGTTTCACCCTTACCTCCATCCACAAATATCTACATACATATTTCTAGTATGTATATAAAGATTAACGTTGGTTTGGATGTTACCTCTAGACTTCTAAACTACTTGCCGATTGTTTTCAAATGGAGTCGGCGTGAAATTATAATTCTCTTCATGTATGGTACGAAATTAAGAAACACGCCTTAAATTTCTGGAGAAGTTTGGTCAGGCATGGTAATTGTAAAGGTCTGCTGTTTAACTACTAGTATATCTCCAAGTTCCTTCACCCACGAGATCCTACAGACCTCACTCGCTTCTTTCTGACAGAAACATGTCTCTCTCATCTACCAATTTCTGGACGACCCTCTTAATAACATGGACGAATCAGTGGTCTGCAGTGGTTCCATAGTCTGCTCTCTTTCTCAGCCCACACAAGCGCAATCATCAACAATGTACACAGTCGTAAGAAAGTCCTCAAGTTGGTTGCAAGCAGCACCTGGGGCAAGACTAAAGAAACGTTGCAATAAACAGGGCGATTGGTCGGCCAGTTTTAAACTATACCGCACTCATTTGGGAGCGGAGGACACGAAGTCGTGCCGCCTCCAACCACGTCAGAAGACATCTCCTCGTACTTATGGACGATATCCGAACGAGATCGCCCGGAGATAATCACCATCTTCACCAACTTTTGAGCTTTTGCCCTGTGAGTGCTGTAATTGGAGTCGAATAGTCTATAGCAGTCTGTAATTATAGTACACTCAACATCCCACACGACATAAGTCACCATTCCACATGTCCTCTTAAACCAACTGATCAATCACCACTTTCCCCAATTTAAAATTTTAGGTTATACATATATCGAAATACAAATCTCTTGGTAAATATATCGATGAAAGTCAAGTAGTTGTGGAGTTTTTAAATTTCTGGCATCTTTCTAGAATGGCACCGCCCATATTAGCGTTGAAAGTTGGTTCTCCAATAATGCTCCTATGGCTGTCAATTGCTTTATTTAGTCAACATTTGAATATTTTTCTTACAATATTGTTGTTACATTCATCCTTGTTTGTGTTTTATACTACCCAAATCTTTTAAAAGTTATAGCCAGTTCAATAATGGAAAGGATAAAATGCGCTGATTCTGCATATTCCAATGATTCCTACCATATGTCATTAAAGATCCGATAATCGCAATTTTCGTCGACAACATTTGTCTTTTGCAGTAACGATTTGTCGATTCTTCATTCTTAACGACACTTATTAGTTGTCGTTTTGTGTTTATTCAAAATGATAAAGATTGTAAACTCTGTTAAACTAAATGGTAAAATGGATTAAAAACCCAAACGAGAATAGAAAAAAAAGAACAAATGAATGCGTGCTGCCGAATATAAATTTGAGATCGCTATTATATAAAGGGAAATAAAATACTAGTTTATTTCAAACAACAAATATATACATACATATATTTATCTGCATATGTGGCAGTGATTCATTGTAGCGGTATTTCAGACTCACCTATGTAGGGCATCCGCAAATAGTTATAAATTAAATTATTATATTATTAAAAATTGCATAGTTTTCGTTTTTAAAATTCACGCATTACCCTTCATCATAAAATCACGAATTTATCGTTTATCAATTGAGTCCACAGCTTCATATTTGTTGTCGTTTAGTTGTCTAGTTTGTCGACTAGCTAACGACAACATCTGATCTGGCGAAAGTGAACAGCGTTAAAAATGGCTGATGAAAAGCAGAATCGTTAAAATATTCGGTAAAGGAGTTGACCGTGCGAATATCGTTTAAACAAATTAGTGAATCACACTATATAATTAAAAATAAATTTCACGAGATCGCTTTAACTTGACTTCATTCCCCCACACTCTCAGTGGAGTCCATTGCATTGCTATTGTTGTCGTATTAAATAAATTTATCAAAGTTAATAAACGAATGACTAATGGAGTTGCCATTTTTCCATAAAACTACTACAAGTGTTATTGTTTATTAAGAAATTGCAGTAAACAATTTTTTAAAGTAATTTCCTACCAATAGTGGCAATACCGATGTGCGTGAATCTCATTTATTTTTACATAGCTATGTAAATCTGCATACCTACCCATTCATAAAAAATTCTGTGCAGATCACACTTAATACAGAACAATATACATATGTATTTATGAATACAATTGAAATCGATGAATGGACGGATATGTATCAGTTAAGTATTTTGTGTGTTCCCTTCTTTGCCTGATGTAACAACCTTGTTTTGTATTTTTACATTGTTCGTACATTGTGAACAATTTGTAATTTAAATAATCACAACTTCGCACATTTTTCGACTTAAGTTCAATGCCATTACCATTCTCGCAACCCAT
The DNA here is from genome assembly GCA_951828415.1 of Anomoia purmunda. Taxonomy (NCBI): domain Eukaryota; kingdom Metazoa; phylum Arthropoda; class Insecta; order Diptera; family Tephritidae; genus Anomoia; species Anomoia purmunda. Next base: position 57,362,593 of record OX639993.1, read on the forward strand.
TCAATTCAGTCAGTTATCCTACGTAAACAGCATTCATTAACAATTAACACACAAATAAACATCTTTGCAGTTTACTCGCAGCCAAATAAATAGCTGTGAATATTTTCACAAACAGCTTACAGTTACGAGTATTGAACATTTCAATTCTACATTGACATTTTGGTGTGCATTTTAATTTTATTATTTGAGCCAATGGCAAATGGGCATGCCGCGACCGGGTTGTCGGATTTTCCAGCTCATTTAGTGTGATTTAAGAAGTTTTGTCACGCGTTGGTTTCCTGCCTCTTTCTGCATTCGCATTCTGCTATCAATGCAAGTTTGTGTGCATCAGTGGCGTCTCAAAAGAGAAGAAATTTTTTTTCGGGCCTCGCTGTATAGGAAACGCATGTGAAAATCTCTTAGACCATGTGACATACATATGTATGCACATATGTAGGTACATATGTATGTATGTAAATTTACACAGAATGCAGTTGAAAAATTTACATTTTTCATTTTTAAATTTCAATAAGAGTTAATCCCAGAATGAAGCTATATGACAGTGGATGAGACTTTATTCATTCTTTTTTAATTTAAACAAGTTGTTTACTAAAATTTAGTTCATTTTACTACGAAAACTGCATCAATTCAATAGTCGAAATTTAATCAAATTTAAGAATTATAAAAAAATGGGGCTTGCAGTCTTATAGCCCATTCAATTGTACTATAATAAAGTGCAACTTTGAAGAGGCTCAAAAATTAGGTTGAATTTTTATATTTTTTTGGTCACGATGTTGCTTATTTTCTTCAAATAAAGAAATATTTCGACAAATTAAACAAGGCAAATTATTTAAACTTGAATAAAAAGTTAGCACTCTAGAGCTTCCTAGAATTTTTGGCACGTTGAATTAAATGATTTTGTTATAGAACTATATATGTATGTATATTTTTATAAAAAATATTTATAATTAAATAGGGGAAAATAACATTATCAAAACTTGTTATACAATTTGCTATTATTTTTGTGAACACATCTGTTTGTCTAATTTTGTGTTTTTATTTTTTTATTTTATTAGAGTTTTTAGTGATTGGTAAGGTTTTAACAATTAGCTGCGTGGTATTATACTGTGTTCCGGCACGTTCGATTCGCATATTTATTCACGATATTCATTCTTGATCCAATCCGACATTACCTTTCAGTAATTCTCGATTATCCTTCACTTATTTAAAATGTTTCTTGATTCCTCCCATTCGTTCTACGATGATTTAGCAAACAAATTATTCTCAGAATTTTTATTGTGGAGTGCGCCATCTTATTGTTATGTTTCGTGAAACCAAAGGGTATTTTCCTCAAGGGCAACAGTAGCGACTGGCCAAGTTTTAAGGAATGAGAAAGCTAATATGTTTCGAATAGCTCCACGGACGTGGCACTTATGGGGGATTTGGCTCATTTTGAAACACGCAGACAATGGGCCACCTGTCGCGATACTATAAACTTTGCTTTTGAGTTAATCCGTACTTGAATTGTAAAAAAAAGTCTCGTATCGAAATGTTTATTTTTTTCAATGTCAAATTTTCGTAAATCATAACGTGATTTTTAAATATTAGTTCCGAAGCTTGTTTCGATACTTGGAAACATCGTTAATAATTCATCTTCAATGAATGCTTAGACAAAAGGAAGTTTGGCATCTACGAGTACTGTCCGAAAAATTTATTGACTGAAAATAAATAAATAAAAAGGTTATTCTAGGGTTTATGTGGAATCAAACCATATAAAATGTCCATAAGGTTTTTCTGTCCTGATGCGAACAGATGAAAGGTGATTTCACTTAATCATTTCATTTCAATCACAGAATGGGAATTAGCCTCAATGATTGGCAAATAATTTAAGATACATTTTTTTACCTCTTTAAAACTGTTAAGTTCCCGGCCTTCAATAACCCCAAAGGCGGCGCTTGTGTGTCCAACACAAATTCATATGGTATGCACTTATATTCATATAGTATACATATTTAAATGAATACTTCCACTAGTGAAGAATTTTTTGTATGCAATACTCACCGGCGGGCGATAAGATCTGTCGCATTACTAAGTGTGAAAGGTAATTCTGCAGAATAGAAATACATACTTATGTATGTACATATGTATGTATTCTGTTGTGGTTGAACGGTGTGTTCTGTTGCGCCACTTTCGGCAGTTGTCGCTACATACTCAGAATCGTTTTCCACGCGGGTAGATATTAAAGAAAGAAAGAAAGAGGCATACACTCGTACTAGAAGTACAAGTACAATGTATAGGATTAGCCATGCTATCGGCACACTTTCAATTTTTTTTTAACTTCTTAGTATTCTGTTTTAAATTACCAACTTTTACATTTTGTTGGTTCTTGCCCATTGTTTCCACAAACTCAATCTTTGTGTTTATTTACCTGGGCATTAAATACTTTTTGTGTGCATTTCGCATGATGTTGATTGCGCGGCATCGGATTCAACTTTCTACTCACGCGTGCAACGACAATTGTTTAGTGGCAGCAGCAACACTGACGCGAATAGGAATTCAACTGTGTGTTTGGAGAGCATAATGATATTGAAAGGATAATTAGAAATTCTCGAGTTTCGCCTCAGAGATTTTTACAGGAAATGAACAGCTATAAAAATTCAAGTTTATTTTTAACAATTAATATGTACACATGCATGTGTACATCGGATGTTTAATAATAAAGAGAAAAAATTAAAATTTAAAATTCAGAAGAATGCGTCCAGTTTCAAAAAAATAATAGCCACAAAAACAGGGAGATATATTTATTTCCATTTATTACTTTGTATACAAACTCATATATGAATTGATAAACCGTTGGCTTTTAAAACAAAATAAAAGCGCGATACTCGTATATGGAAAATTTCATTGAAACAAAACTCAACTAGTTACACTGATCAAATCCATTGGTCACATACTAATACAATACTACTATTTTTATATAGGAGATTTTTTATTTAAAAATCTTTTGTAATCATTATTTTACGATTTTTATATTTTTGATCTTATTTAATGAATATTTATTGATCTGCTATTATTGCAATAAAGTTTCATTATTATTTTTACATTTTTATGTTTTCAATCAAATTCGATCAACATTCTTTTATTTTTATAATTTAGATCAAAAATACCACCTTAAAAAAGCTTGAAAATATCAGTATTTTCTGTTATGGGGATGAGGTTGAAACGCGCTGACATGTACGGCAAATTCTGGTATCGGATTTAGATTTGGCGCGTCAAAAGCCATAGGAAAACATATGTCAAAATCCCAGAAAACGAAACTTTTTTCTGTGGCTGTGTAATCGTTAGTTTTAAACACATTTGTTTCGAACACATTTGATCAATATTTTTAGAGAGAAATTAGTTCTGTCAAGTTAACAATAAAAACTATGAATGGGGGTTTTTACATTTTTTGTGATCGAAAAATCTGAAATTCAATTATAACAATTAAATGTAACCAGCGATAGTTATATCCAAGAATAGCAATTTTTTAAATAACAAAATATCGATCCAATTTAATCGAAAAAATAAAAATTTGGAAATAATTATCAAATCTGATCGAACAAATTTTACTCCAATTATAACGATTTTTTATAGAAATTAAATCCACTACGGTCACTGGTCAAAACTACTATGGAATATATCAGATCCCATAAACATAAATCACTTTGAATTACACCCATATATACATACATACATATAGTACATACTAATCTCTTCTTACATGGAGATTTTAATATGTAATTCAAATTGTAAATCATTTGGCCCTTATTAGGAGTTCCATTCGACGTTCTATCTTCGCTCTCAGATTATCGAACAACGAGAATTCGAATTTCAAATTCATATTGTGAGCTTTGCAAACCTGTCAAAATTTCCGTTGCGAACAGAATTTGGTTTTTGACGCTGTATCGTAGAGCGGCAAAATTGTTTCAATAATCCTTTTTAAGGATTTATGCACGCTGTTGTAAAAGACCAACCATGAATGACGAAAATAATAATTAGCCTGCTCTTTCTCTAAGAGAGATCATATGGTTTTAGTAGATATGCCAGAAGTCATTGGAAATATTCGCATCCAACAACGTATGTATGTTGCCTTTGCACCCATTCTAAACGATTGGGCTTTACGTATTGTACTCAAGTAAATTTTTTTTTTTGGTTTAGGAAATGTCCCAGCAGGAAAAATACTGATTATGTTAAGGTGTCATCAGACAAAGGGTGATTAAACCGGTTTATTCAAATAGTAACAGCAACGAATACCAGTTAGCTGTTGAGCTCTTTTGGAAAAACGAATAGCAGAAACCATACCCTTCAGCAAGCCATTCAAGCTGAAGAACTTCCGAGAGTGTTTACAGCCCTTATCTTTTATGTTACCCCAAAAGTGACAAACGATTAAGAGCAATGTGAGCCCAGGGAAAATTGAAATTTAGAGGTACTTATTTCAATTACAAAATAATCAAAAACTGATATGTATCGGGAAATTTTTTAATATCACAAATACTATATACATATGTATATTTTTTAAATATTAGATATTTCTTTCAAATGTTGGCCGTAGCTACAGTTAACAAGCCGAACTTACAATATAAGAGGGAGTATTTTGAGTGGTATTTGGGTCATTTTGCCTTGCAAAGGACTTAACGAGTCTCACTCACAGTTTTGAATGATTTTACCTGGCTATAAACCGTTGTTTTCGGCTGGATGTATTCGCGGCACTTGAGCTTGACACACGCCATATTTTATCCACTATGTATTATGGGATATTTACAATTTGGCTTCAATTATTTCGATGGGATGGCGAATTCTGGGTTTAACAGGTTGATTATGTATTAGAAGTTATTATTGTTATAATATCGATACTGAAACCACAACGGAACTGAACCTACATATGTATTAAAAATTTGTATAGCAAATTTATCGTCTGCTAAAATTTTCAATTATAAGGGAGAAATTAAGTTTACTGATCAAAGGAGCTACATCAGGTCAGCATTATTGTAAAGGATTATAAGTATCAAAAAATATTTATTAACCGATATATTAAAATAGGGTTGGCTAATAACAAGATTTTTTTCGCGGCCCAGCTTAAATTACCTAATGCATACAAAATGTGTTAACAACGTTTTCGAAACTAACGTTTCAATTGTTCCTTTCCGTTCGATGCATCACAATCCTCAAACTTAATAAAAAAACATCGCATTATTCTCTAACTCACTTTTTACCGTATCTCAAAGGGTATTTGCAAAAACAAAAGTATGTTAATTCAGCATAATTTTTTCTACCGGGGTTCTGAACATTTTGTACACATATGTATGTACGTTTGTATGTTCTACTCACCCTTTTCAGGCTTGCGGTTAACCAACATATGTCGAACACGCTGTCTTACTGTAGGCATAAACAAATATTAGTGTAGAATTTCTCATAGGCGATTCAAAATTTAATGGCAGGGTAGGGTAATGGGCTACAAAAAGGAAGCTAGTAAGTGGACGGTATGGAGTCCAATTCTAATTTTTTTTAAATGCATACATTAATAAGTACATACATATGTATTAGACTGACAAAAAAAAATAAAATGCTTTTGTTTCGCTTGTGGACTTTTGTGGCTCCACCTCTATAGCTTAAAATTACTCGTCCTTCACGCGAAATCACTTAAGAAATTAAAAGTAAATAAAATATTTTCACGATCGCTGAATACACTGGACAACCCGTACATTTTGATTTATTAGGACAAAATCGTACAAGAAACGATAAGAATTCGAAAAATTGTGTTTTAAAAGTTGATTATTATTTCAGAATTATTTTTGTTTTTACTTTTTTATCATTAGTGAAATTTATAGCCACATCTTTGACAAAAACAAATGAGCCATCACAGAGAATATTACGTTCAGTATTCGAAATTGTTTCGTTGATTCGCAACAGGCACTTTGTTTTTCTGAGTATTTTTTTGGGGTCAGTCCCAAGATGAAAAACTGATGTTGTTCATCTATCAAAATATCTATTTTTGGCAAGGATCCTTCATAATTTCGATGTCAGTCAGACTTTCCGAAAATGTTTCACTTAAGGCAATGTTTGGTCGGCTCTCCATATACGGATAAATAAGTATCAAAATAATCCAGCCAAGACTTTATCTACCTCGTCTTGCAAAAACTGTTTAGGCATTCCAAAGTGGCGGGTGGGTCATTTTAGCTAGTTATTTCTCAAACTTTTGTAATTTCTCTTTAACCATTGGTTTAGAAAGATTTAAAATGTTAAAACCTGATGTCAGACATCAGACTATGGAAGTATACAACTAAGTTCAGACAAACTACATAAATTGTTCTTTTAGCGGTTTTCTCGTATGCAGTTGATATAATGCTAAGGCCCATTTAATATTCTGAGAACATATGTAAGTATAGGTCATGAATAAAATGCAAATTACTGGTTAGGTATGAATGTTTATTGTATTTTTAATATAACGAGTTTTTTAAAAAAGTATTCCTAAATCGATTTTATTAAAAATCGCTGTTAACATAGTTGTGATTTTTGAGACATTATTATTATTATTACGAGGGTTGCCTTTTATATTTCGCACCTTCGCAACACTACATGTATGAATTACATGAATTACATTGCTGGTAGCCATAATCGAACAGTCATGGATGTAGGACCTCGCAGGTGAAGGAGCTTGGAGATGGAGCAATTAAACAGGAAAACGGAAAGGTTGCCACCATCTGCAACCCCACCTTATTTGTAGGCTTTCGTCCCGCTGTTGCAATGTTTCAGCAGCTCTTAATCTAATGGTTCAAATTGGTTCGGATTGTAGCCCCCGTCTTTCTATATACCTATCCAACCACCAAATCTTTTTGAAGCATTTTTCACCTAAAATTATAATAGTTTTCTTTTTTTCTCAAATTATTTGTATTTTGTTGTTTCTGCATTATGATGGGACAATTTTTTCGTGTTTCTTAATTTCGTACCATAAATTAAGGGAATTATGATTTCACGCCGACTCCATTCTCCAAACATGTCTTTGAGGTAATTTGTGTGTCTAAATTTGAAAACAATCGGCAAGTAGTTTAGAAGGTGAAGGTCGTCCAAAAACGGTGGTTGTGCCAGAAACAGTCGATGCTGTGCGTCAATTGATAATACAAGATCGTCATGTGACATATCGCGAGATAGAGGCATCCTTGGCCATTAGTGGGGCCAGCATACATTCAATATTGCATGAACATTTGGTCGTAAAGATTTGTTCTCGTTGGATACCGCATAATTTGACAATTGCCCCAAAAAGGACTCGTGTCGATTGGTGTAAAGAAATGTTGAAGAAATTTAGCCGCGGTGGATAAACGCACGTCTATGACATCGTAACAGGTGACGAATCTTGGATGTATGCATATGAGCCGGAAACAAAGCAGCAATCGACTGTATGGGTGTTCCAAGACGAGCCTAATCCAACAAAAGTTGTTCGCGCAAGAAGCACCTCAAAGCAAATGGTCGCCTGTTTTTTCGGAAAATCTGGTCATGTCGCAACTGTTTCCTCTAGATAAACTTAAAACGGTCAATTCTGAGTGGTAAACAACCATTTGTTTGTCAAAAGTTTTTGGGGAATTAAGGAAAACCAACCGCCGAAGACAAATCATTTTTCACCAAGACAATGCGAGCTCTCACGTATCGATTCACACAAGAGAGTTTTTGAGGACTCAAAAGGTCGAATTGATGGGTCATCCGCCTTACAGCTCTGATTTGGCACCTAATGATTTCTTTTTATTCCCGAACATCAAAAAAAAAAGCGAGGTCAACGTTTTTCAACGCTTGCAGGAGCCGTAGAAGCCTTCAAACAGCTTGTTTTAGAGGTATCCTCTTCTGAGTGGCAAAAGTGCTTTGAAAATTGGTTCAAGCGAATGCAGAAGTGTATTGACTTGGATGGAGAATATTTTGAAAAACAATAAAACTATTTTCCTTGGTATTGGACTGTGTTTTCATTATTAGTCACAATATATAAAAGGCAACCCTCGTATGGGCTACAAGGCACTGCGACCAGATTTTATCTATTGCGCATAGCCTTTTTCTTTTAAAACCTTAGGCTTTTAACATATTTTAGCACTACTTGGGGTTTGTTGTTCCATAGGATATGTGGTTGGTTCTAGATGAAGGAGACTTTTTTGTTTGCCTAATGCAGGAGAATTACAGAGAACATTTCAAAACATCCACAAACGTGGCATTAGTATCTGCTTTTGTCTCGACGTATGTATGCACATATGTATTGTGCTTTCTTTTTGGTTATGTCTTTTTTGAATGGCACCTTCGGCTTGATGGAAAAATTCTATATTCTATTATATAAGGTCGCATTAAAATGCAAGTAGAGAAAAAAGTGCAAATGGCACCCATAAAAATCGATTTCTATAGAGTTATTCTATCCGGTTTACTTTTGTCTCAGATTTAAACACAATCTATAATATTATTATTATTTACTTTTTACCTGTCGTGTCGTCCTCTACTTCTGTTAAGGCTGGATCATTTCTCTCACTATCGTTAGGTCGTCGCTACGTCGTCTACAACATTCAAAGTTTCCAACTACATCAAGGTACGCCTCCATAAAAGAAAGGTGCTGGGCCTATTTAAATCTGCAGTTTGAAACCCCTTCTTCAGAAACTAATGAAATAGTTTTCACTGAAAACTTCTTGGCAACTTACTTTACTTCCACTCATTCCAATCTATGTCTACACTAATTTTTCCGATACACATACTTATGTAACGGAAAGGCATATTTTATCATCATTCAATGTTTACATTTATAAACCCATTGTCAGTTAACAAAAACAAAGCAATTAATAGTAAAATTGATTAAATTCAATTATTTAATTATTTTCATTTAAGTTTTGAAATGGAATTGTAAACAAAAGGTGCTAGAAATGTGTGCGAAACGACTAGTCAGTTAGGTGAAGTCGACTATTTTTTTGAAGCAACTTTTACTTATCGATAAAGCGATTAAAAAGTGCTATAGAGAGTGATATTGCTTGAAAATTGAATTTGATTAGAATAGGAGTTTTTTGAAACTTCAGCGTTATATTTTCGATAGAATTTACTTCTATTATTTCTTAGACATTGCAAAATTAAATTTAAAAAAAAATATGGTATAGTTTTCCAATGAACAGAGTTTGGTAAAATATTAAGACCAAGTCAAATATTACAATGAGAATAAAATAGCAAACCAAAACCATTTAATTGCTAAAACAACTGAAAACCAATTTACTTTTTGATGCTTTAAAACATATGTACATTAATTATTCCTTTTCAAACAAGATTTTTTAAACTGAGGTAATGTTTTTTATTGCATAGCATTACAGAAAATACATACATATGTAGCCACGTGCGTGTGTATATTTACCAATCTACTAAAATCATTTTTAAACATGTAAGTATATGGTATATATGTATCTGTGTATAAATTCATCCAACTGTCAATGTCAATGCTTGTGTTTTAAATTTAAATAAAAATGAATCTAAATCGGAACATGCAGTTGATGGACATAAATTAAATGTTTTATCTCCTCTTGTACTTTTGTTACAAGCAACAAGCGAGCTTGTGACAGACACAGTCAACAGCCAATAGCAACTACATACATATGTATGTGTGTATACCGGGAGTTACATAAATATATACATACCGTATAGTATATGTGCATACAATAAAATGTTTTTTAAATAGGCAAGTTCTTTTTTTTGTCTAGGGTAATTAATTTCAAAAACACCGGCATCTATTTCTGAGCCACCTCTATTAACCAGCACGGTGTGGTGCGGCCCGATTGTGACACAATTCGAGACACAAAACGGATCAAACGGTCGCGTTTCCACTGAGATAAAAGTAACTTGAAGGCGTTCAGTTAGCTGTGAAAAAAATGGAATTTGCGCGCGGCAAATGTCAACAGACTACTCATTGAAATTTCTAAAGTGTGTACGCTTGCCCACAAACTTTGAACTACATAAATAATTTAATTGAATTATATTATTTAATTGTAGCATTTCATAAGCAATAAATCAAACTATAAGTGAGAGTATTTATTGTGGTATGTATAAATGTATATGAATATTAGGTTGGTGCAATAATACATGGAGAAATCAGTAAAGTCGGAAATTTAATCTTCAAAAAGTAATGGTACTGTTTTGTATTTTAGGTAACAAAAATAAGGAGTCGCTGATTACACTAGCGTGTAATAATAGTCCTGAGTTAGAGCATACTTTACTTAGAGTAATAGTAAAAAGTTTAGCGCCACACTCTACCAAGAGCCTACTCTGTGCCATTTCTACTAGTTCACAAAAAATCTATTACTCAATACTGTCAAACACGCGGTTTGACGTTTACTCAGCTCTATGTTTACTTGAAATTTAATTTGTTAGATTAATGTATGTATATGTTCTGTATTTACATATGTAGGACGAGAAACGTGAACAAAATTGGAGTAACCGAGAAAAGTACTACTTGCGAGAACTTATAAACTATCACAAATATATTATTGAATATAAATTTATTTTAAATTTAAAATGTTAGTCAAAATTTGAACAATGGCTTTGTCTAGCCTATTGCTGATATATATTAAGTCTTCTTGCTCTAAAGGGAATGGATCAAGTCATATATTTTTGGCATCAAAAAGGGATATTTTCAATATTTTAATCAAAATGATAACTGAAACGCTCGAATCACACACAGTAATTTAAATTTCATTTCAGTTGACAGTTTTAGTAGCAGCTTTAGTGATAGCTTTTCGTCACTCTAACTTTAGCAGTAGCTTTAAGCGAAACCCCCAGCTCTAACTTGACTATTAATAAAATAATGTAAGAGTAATTTCAAAGTTGACTCTTATTATGCTCCAATGTTTCCTAGATAAGCAAACTGTGTTTTTTTTCTTGAGGAGAATTTTTTATTTAATTGGCTTTCAAGGATTCCATACCATTTCTACGAAAAAAAATGCCATTTAAAAGAAGGCAAGTTAACTCACATAAACAAAAAAAAACTTCGTACATATTGATTTCATTTCAGCAGCGTGTTCAGTTGCACCATATGTATGCAGAATAGATTTATATTTTTATTCAACTCATTGTCAATCCGTCCAGTCAAATAGCACTGGGTAACACAAATCGAAATTTGAACCCCCTCGACAGATGTATTTCTTCCCTTGATCACTCATTTTATCTTCCATTCCACCATAAAATTTACAAATGTAGCCAAACAATTAGTTGTTTGACTTTGCTGGGTAGTTGTAGTTAGGCAATTAATTAGTATTCGATGGCTGAATATCAAATTCATTCACACGAATGGTATTGCTAGTAAATTGTATTGATGTTTGGTTGAGTTATAAAAGTAAGCATAGGGAATTTGAAATTAAAAAATTGCTTGAATACTATTAAATATAATTCGGCGTAGTGTTTCGTGCGACGAATAAAAATAGAGGCACGCCAAACAGTCTCAACGATTTGCCAAAAGTATTTAAAAACGGCATATAAAATGCCACCAAATTAGTTTTTACAAAAATAGAATTTGCCACATACATACATATATGTAGATAGATGTACATATGTATATGTAGATAAATGCGTACAAAGCATTAAGTATGTCCAAAATATTACATGATGAAGATGTGAATCTTTATTTATGATATTGCTCTGCAAATCATAATTTATATGAAAATTTTTAACGTGGTAAAACGCAAATTTCCATTTTTACCCTAGTTACATACATACATACATATTTACGGCTGCCGTAGCCGAGTGCGCAGCACTTCATTCTGTGTGTCCCGTGCTCATATCTTGGCCCAGGCAAGTAACATCAAAAAATTATAGAAAAGCTTTTATTTTAAAGAGGACAATACATGCTCAAAGAGAGAGGGTGTGATTCGTATTTTGCAGTGGTAGTATCATTGGTTCATTTGTCTCTAAAAATGCTGTTTAAATCGCCAATGGTACAAAGGCATGATACCCGAAATTGAAGGCATAGACTTTAACGAAATTTGGTTTCAACAGGATGACGAAATATGCCACACAACCAAAGTCACAATACATCTTTTGCGCGCCATGTTCGGTAAAACACCTGTCTTCGCAATGCCAATTAACGCCATTCGAATTTTTTCGTGAGATAGAGCCAGAAACCGGCTCCAAGGTGTTGGGAAAACTCGGTTGACAGGATGCACCCCTGCGATGTCGTCTGATGCAGTCACATAAATGAAATCGTATTTCTTATAACGTTTTCTTTTCTCGAAATGATGTTAAATTTATTTTGCCCCGTGTCAGGGCTGAGCGTCGTGCAGCTGGTTTTAATTGTGTAGTTTGTTTGCTCGTACAAACAGTTTTGTTAGAAAGCCTCAATTTTGGCATTAAATACAAGTTATTTGTCCAATTTTATTGCGTTCGATGAATTAAATTAATGATGTGAGTGAAATTGATAGGGTGGAATTTTGTTTGGTTTTTCTCATATGAAAAATGCAATATTTTCGCAGGTTCTGGTAACATTTTCGTAATGTTGCACTAGAATGAGGTGGCATTTACTTCGAGAAAAGAAAACGCTTTAAATAATGCCAATTTATACTCTTTATAATATACCGAAAAAATTGATTTTCTTTTTTTTAATTTTAAAAAGCACCCACTATAAAACTGCCACGTTATCGGTATTTATGGGATATTATGTTTTTTCGCATCAAAATTCATCAAATGTGGACATTTCGCGATAAGTATGAAAAATTGATCGGGAAATGGTATGCTGTTACAACAACCACAAGAACAAAATTAACAGAAGTTTTATAAACTGCATTCGTTACATTTGAAAAAGAGCAAGAGCAAACAAACTAATAAAAAATTAATTTATTTTTATTATTATTTATTATTACGGCACTCACACTGAACTAACAATTTATTATAGTAGAATCGAATGGGCTATAAAACTGTATACCCGAAAAACTTGAGAAAATTCTGAGGAAAAATTTACAATTTTAAGGTACATACATTCTTTTTAAATTTGTTAAATTTTTTTTTTAAATTTGCAGCAAGGTTTAAAATTTTGATTTTATGGGTTTTGCTATTAAATGTGATAAATTTTATAAAGAAATAAAGAACAAAAATTTGACATGGAAAACTGGACCATTTTCACTGTAAGCCAATGTATATATGTAGATATTTATTTATATAATATGTTTAAATAAATATGACCATATCTGTGGATATTTCATGTCATTAAACTATGATCTTCACAGAAAACTTGCATATTGTATTTCAACTTTTACCAAGATGGCCTGCTACACTAAAGCTTTGCTTAGCTAAATGTTGAAATATTTCATTAGAACATTGGTATTTTAGGCTTGACGCGAAGGAAATGATAACACGAGCTAGGTTGTTCTTTTAAATATCCACAGATATGTAGTTATGTATGTACATATTCTACACCCTAAATGTGAACTAGTTAAACTATTATTAATAGAAACATACCGACTTTATTAAAATTATATGTATATGCAATTATCGCTTACCTGATCTTGGCAGAAGTAACCGAATCCAATAATACCAGCAATTGCCAAAAATAGGCAAAATAAGATAATTGTTCGTATTTTGGAGCGTGGTTCCATTTTCTTAATCTCGTAAACACCGCTAGGCAGAAGTAAAGCAAAATCACTATCAACTTGTACGGAGACGTTCTTTTGCATATCCATTGGCATGTTCCGACATAGGCAACACGAATTACGTGTACGATTTTTATTACTCCAACCGAAAATGCTGGCTGCCAGCTGCTATCTACACTACCACAACCAACTCCTCACTCTCTATGTGGCCCACTTCCACTCTTTCTCCGAACACTTTAATTTCAACAATGCGCTTGTAACGTTCTTGTGGCTGACTGATTTAAAGTGAATGCTATAGCCAGCTATTTTAACAAATCCCCTTACGAAAAACTACTGCAAATGTGAATACCGGCGCTCAAGTCGAGACGAATGGAACAGTAAATTCAAATAAAAGAGGTTAAATGGGTATAATGGAAAACTGAATTGTGCTAGCAACGATTATATCGGCGGGTGTTTTGGTTCGGATGTTTGTTTGGTTGAATAGATGGTAACAATGCGAGAGGTGAAGTTGGTTGGTTGGTAGGTTGGATGGTTTATTGAATGGGTAAAGGGATTAAGTCCTCAGCACGCTTTCCGAAATGCGATGCTAACGAAGCGTTCACGCCGTCACGTCGCCACTTGTATTGCGAAAATTCCATTCTTTCAAATGCGATTTAAGCTTATTCCAGTCGCACTGCCGCCGGCGAGGTCGTCGTCGTAGTAATCGATGTTGCCACCGTTGATGGTGATGTTAAATTCTGAATGCGAAATGTTCAGCATTATAAACATTCGCCTGCTTACAACAATCCCTCTGGGCGTCTACGTCTACGTCTGCGTCGATGTTTGCGAGAGTGTGTAAAGTTTCATGAATGGCGAAGCTTGAAAATTTGCGCGTGTTTTTATTGATGTTGGTGTTTTGGTATTTTCAGCCATCCACGCGGTATAATTCAGGCGATGCTAATTTCTGTCATCGTCGACGTGTTGCGCCTATTCGGCGGCTGGCTTTTACTATCCTCTTCAAACTTTTGGGTTCACCTCAACAATTCGTCATAAGCACACGAACACAAAAATTGTTTTAGCAAAACCGGAATCTTGTGTGAAAATGTTGGATCCTGTAAACAAAGAAAACAAAATTTAGCAATTGGACAGTACCTACAATATACAAAAATATGTATATCGCACACATTCTTCTTAAGTGGGCCACCTCGAAATATACACAACATTTGTCAGAGAATGCAGGAAACGCAAAGCTCTCTAGTGTTAATTGTGTTGTTAAGGTCGATTATAACTGTTCTTTGTCAAAAATTTGCAAAGAACTTTTGTTGAAAAATATGCAAACATGTACACTTGCGGTCAATAGAAAACGCACCACCACTTTGGTAGAATATCTTCAACTAAATTTGAAAAAATGTCTACTATGCACTAAGAAATAAATATTTTTTACTGTTCAGTTACAGTCGTGTTTTGGTTGTGTATTTGAAAAGTTGTGCAAAAAGCCAAATAATCGGGAGAAATTAACGTGTGATCGAAAAATTCGCATATTGGCATTAGATGAAGAAAAGTTATCTTCTCAGCAAATAGCAGCTAGAATTGGTTGTAGCCATTCAACTATTGTTCGTCTTTTACAAAAAAAAAAAAAGAATAGAATAGTGATGTGTTGGAGCGCAAAAAGAGATCAAGTCGACCTCAAAAGTTAACTGAGAGAACAGAAAACATACTGCGGCGGATAAGTTTAAGCGACCGCTTTAACCCTGCTGTTAGGTTAAAAAAAACTTACGAATCTTAGGTTAGAGGACCATTTGGTCCATACTGCAGTTTTCATACAAAATAACAATTTAATCTTAGTCTTTATATTTAGTTTGGTTCAATACTTGCTAAATATTATTATTTTATTATTTACTCAACTCTGGTAAAACCCAGCACCAGTGGCCTGCTCTAAAAATGCTTCTAGTTCAGGAGCTCGAAAGCGAGGAATTTGTAGTTGCTGCAAGTCTAAGTCTGATGTAAAATGCTCCATTTGCAGTGCGTTTATTTGCAAAACCAACCGAAAAACATTTTTTTGCTCATCATGTAGTGCCAAAAAATATCGAACAAACTAATAAATACTTATTTTTGGAAAATTAATGTAAAGAAAATCAAAGAAAATATACTATGGACCAAATGGTCCCTTAACCTAAGATTCGTAATTTTCAATTCATCTTAGTCCAGTTTTAAGTCAGAGAATTAAATTTTCGCACATAATATTGTTTTATAAAAAGACCACCTGAGCTGAAAAATTTAGACAGTATATATCACCGTTCCAAAGTTACAAAGAAAACAAAAAAAAAATTGGACCAAATGGTCTTAACCTAACAGCAGGGTTAAAAGTGCACTTTCTATAAGGGCGGTGATGCAAAATTTTCACTAAGTCGAATTAAGTTTGAAAACCATACGCCGACGGCTTAGAGATGTGGGTTTATATAGAAACCGCCATGCCAAATAGCCACCATTAACACAAAAAATGAAGGCTGCACGAAAAGTAGTACCAAAATTGGGATCAAAATGATTGGCATCAGATTACGTGGTCTGACGAAAGCAAATTTAATTTGCTAAGTTCACAAAATTTGCTCTACATGCGCCGTTCAGGTGGCCAGAGGTTCCAGGATAACTGTGTAGTAAAGAAAGTTAAGTTTCCTCAAAGTCAAATGATTTGGGGGCTGCTTTTCATACCATGTTTTGGGGTCTCTACACCTTGTTGATGGAATAATGAATGCACAAAAATATGCGACAGTGGTTAACAATTTTTTAGTACCCGCAATTGAAGAGCATTATTCGTATACGGATCGCCTAATCTTCCAGGATGACTCAGCACCATGCCATCGTGCAAAATGGGTAAGTTTTGATTGGAAACAAATCTTGTATAAAACATCTATACAATATTGGTGTATATGATCCTGTTCAGCTCGAATTATTATTTTTAGTTGGCCAATACATTTAACGATCTAGGTATTCAACGCTTAGATTGGCCTGGAAACTCACGCGATTTACACCCTATTGCTCATGAGATCTTATTTGAATTATATTTGGTGGTGCGTTTTTATAGACCGTAAGTGTATATGTATGTATTTATACATATATTATATGTGCACGGTAGAAATGTTTACAGTATACATAATACCAAAAATAACACAATTTCACTTAGTCAATGGAATTTATTAAAATTTAAGGAGGCTATTCGCTAAATAGCTAGTATAGTAGGGGTGTTCTTATTTGTAAGAAGAATTAAAAATTATGTAACTTGTTTAACAAGCGTCGGGCGGATATTTTTTGCTTTTTTAGTTGAAAGTTCTACAAGATCTACAGCAGAGTACCTTAGTAAATTTTTTCATAGCCGCTGAATTTTCAAACTTTGTTCACATTTTAAATTTTATTGTAGTAGATTTTATTGACCTTTTTATAAATCGTCACAAAAACAACGAAATACTTGTAAAGGCCCGGACACACTACTTATTACTTCTTTTCGTCCGAATTATTTCGCATAAACCAAACATCTGCCATTCCTAAGTTATCTTGACAGCTCTGTAGACACTTGGTGGCATAGTTCTTTGATCAAAGGAAATAATGAGAGATCTTGGGTACAGTTTTACCCCGCTATTTCACCATCTTGCTTATTTATAAAGATTTTCAATTTATCAAGGCTTCGGTATTTTGTGTCAAAAATAAAAAACTACAAAAAACTCAAAAAACAAACACTGACACTTTAAGTTTTATCAAGATTTGTGCAGAGTAACCAAAAGCTTGCTTGCTTGATAAAAATTATGATAAATTATAAATATTTCGTTAATATGTAAAGTGAAAAGAATAGGGGTTAATATATTTAAATTTTATTGCGATACCTTTTTTTAAATTTACGATTACAAAAGAAAACTTCTACATAGAGGCAGTACAAATCAAGGAACAGTAGAGTGAAATGCTAATATTTCAAAATGCATCGTCCAGTTTGGTTATGAGAGAACGCATTTTTTGATCCTAATCAATTTAATTTAGAGCCAACACAGATTTATTCGTGGTTTGGTTCTTGGTTTATGATAAAATACCTCATTTCATCTTAATATGTTGATAGATTTTACTAACCGAAATTACTTAGTTTCATCATCATTTGCTCATAAATTAGTAATGCGCCATAAACTATGATAGTGTGTCCGAGCTTTAAGTGTTGCAGTCCTTCTACCGTTATTAACCATTACCTGTGAGAAATCTTGATATCTCGATCTATATGTTTTATAAAAAATTAAAAATTGTAAGCAAATTACCACGTGGTTAGTTGTTTGAGTCACTCTCCTCATAATGCTATGGGAACAATCGTTCGAATTCTAACAATTTTACTAATGAATCGAGCTACAAGGTAAGAGTATAGAACTCTATGAATATCCTCAAGTTTATGCATGGGAAACGTTAAGCCCCTTCTTTTCGGTTGCTGCCTTTATAGCAGATGCCCTAAATGTGTGCGTTTCGTGACAGCTAAGGCAATGCTAGATAGAAAGCTTGTTTAGCTTTGACAACTAAGATGAATATATCTTGAAGTTTCCCTCATAATCAACGTCGACGCCAAAGCGAAACTGACAGTTCGCCAACTTTCATCTGTTTTCCCGACAGGGTGAAAAGATGATATATATTGCAACGATTTTCCGTCATCCCTTGTCAAGTTTTCGTTTTCTTTTAGTTTTCAGAACGAAAAATTACACTGAAGATGGCACAGCGCCGAAACCGGTTTATCTGCACACCAAACTTGACAAGGGATGACTGAAATGAGTGTTGTCAAAGCGTTTATTGTGGCATCCCTTTTGCGTTTTTCGCTTTTCGGACAAAGTTACATATGTCACGCAAAGCCAAAGCTTTTTATGTGGCATCCCTTTAACTCAGATTAGCTTGTAGTACTGTAAGGTCCACTTGCGAAAAATCCACAGATAAATTTATAAATAAATGATAAGTAACTCAGAGTTACATTTGTAATTTCATAACCCAGACATTGTCTTGCACCAAGGAAATCTAGTAACTCGGGCAACGCACACTTCCTTTTGACATTTTCGTTGAATTTTATGAATTTATTGAAATTTAAAATCAAAATAATTTTTGGAGGTTCTAGTACTTGAACGAAATGTTTCGCTTTGCTAAAGCTCTGTTAAAGAAGTTTGAGCCGACGTATTCAATGGCATTCTCGTTATTGTCAAAAAATCGCTTTTTCATTTCAAATTTTTTCGTTTTTGAAAAATTTTTTGAGAGTTGGAGTTGGAGCCGACGTATTCAATGGCATTATTTTGGAAAAAAAAGCGATTCGTTTAAAATTTTTTCGTTTATCTAAAAAAAAATTTCTTTGGGAATTTTTTTTTATTTATTTATAACAGAATGTCACAAACTTAAAAATTTAACCCTGAATAATTGCTACGTTAAATATTTCTGTTTTTAACTCCTAGTTGATGCCTAACATTTTGCTGTGCAAGCAAATTTATCAATTTAACCGGTAAGGTCTGAGTTAAATAGATAATCTGCTTTCTCGCAAGTGGGTCTAAGCGTCCTACTTCTTATATAAAGGTCTCTTCACTTTTTCATCATCACAGTAATATAGAACAGTCTGATACGATGATCCCGATCCGCTTCAAGGATCAGTTTGCAGGGCAAGTATGGGTGTCTTGTGGAATATTGTGCATTCTTCACAGACGTTAACCCCCAGCAGCAAGTGTAATGCAATGTGATATCAGTTTTTCGAATAAGCTTTGACTAGGGTCACGTTCATTACGTTTTAGGAGACAAGAGATTATTGTTATTTCAAGTGGAGT
The DNA here is from genome assembly GCA_951828415.1 of Anomoia purmunda. NCBI lineage: Eukaryota > Metazoa > Arthropoda > Insecta > Diptera > Tephritidae > Anomoia > Anomoia purmunda. Next base: position 57,381,980 of record OX639993.1, read on the forward strand.
TGTGAATTTAAAAGACTGGGGAGAGAGGTAAGTGATCTGTCTCTTACTAACTTTCGGACTATCTCTCGAGCCAGATTTAAAAACTGCATTTCTGTAAGAAGATAATTATATTTCTGGAGTAAGCAGTAAGAAGTCTTTTAGGCGGGCGCCGTAGCCGAGTGTGTAGCGTGTGCGCGCCCCATTCGGTGGGTCCCAGGTTCAAGTTCTGGCCGGGGCAAGTAACATCAAAAGTTATAGAAAAAGTTTTTCTAATAGCGGTCGCCCTTAGGTAGGCAATAACAAACCTCCGAATCTATTTCTGCCATGAAGTTAAGTGGTTATAACGCCAATTAAATAAAACTTATAAGAAGTCTTTTTCATTTTCGAAATTGATGTCATCATTTTTTTGATTCATGAATTTTAATTATGCACGTTGTGCGTTGATTACCTAAATTTTCGGTTTTTATAAAACTAAAATTAGCGCAGAATTGTACAATGAAAATAAAAACAATTTGTTGTACACATTTGTTATGTGAAAGTAATAAAATTCTCCAAGTAGCTCTTATAATCAGGTTAGAACAAATATTTTCATTCAGGGATTAGTAAGGCAATATTTTGTAAAGTACTGGATTTAATAGTTTCACATATCGGAACAATGAATCAAACTGTGTTTAATTTGGTTTTATCATTTTCGCGTCTAACTAAATTTTCGATTTTCAAAACTAAGAATACACCTAAAGCGAAGGCGCAGGATTATACAAATAAGAAATTAGATTTAAAGAGTTATTAGGTACGATACATAAAAATGGATTCATACCGCGGTTTATTCGAGTTCATAAAACTTAAAAACGACTAGACCAAATTTGACATGAAAAATTGTCAACATTTTCGAAATATATCACATATGGATTATCACTTTTTTTATATTTCGATCACATAAAAAAGTGAGTTCACTGTTTTTGTGTTTATTTATTCTTCCAGTTGTGTCCCAATTTCAATTGCATCCAATTTGTTCATTAGCCATCTTTATTTTTGCTATTTCAAAGGTAAATTATTGAACTTTATGTGAGATTTATACAGAATGATAAATTACAGTTCAATACATTGGTCGGCAATCTGAGAATACAACGAGATACCTAAATGCCGCAGCACGGCGAACGGAGTAAGAACGTCCTTTTGAAAGAATATCAGCTTTGAAAGGGAATTACCTTGAATTGGTCAGAATGATTAAATATTCAGAAAAGAAGTTCGTATTCGGCAAACTGATGAATCGAGATCACAACGTAGTATGTATATTGATCGACAACGTCAGCAACAACAAATTCTGGTGAACATTGAACATGTAGCCTTTCGATGTGAGCCCAAACATCCAAATATAATGATCAGTTTAATTCGGTCAGATTCATTAAAGTTAATACTTGATGTCATTCCTTATGAATATAACATATTGAAGTCACTTAAATTCGAATGATATTTTCCTATAAATGTACACAATATTGGCAAACGGTAAATTTTCGAAGAATTAAAGAAGAGGTTCCGTAGGGTGATGGTCCATCTCCACTTTTGTTTTACTTCTTTTTATCGAAACTCCCTGTCCCACCAGAGGGAACTTTCTTCGCCTCATACGCGGATGATTGCACTATTATGCTGTCAGGCATTGACATCGATGATTTCTATTTGAAAGTGAATGGTTATCTCTCAGACCTTTCCAGCTTCTTCATCTCCTATCTCCTGCAAAATCTTCGGCCTCTTCACCACACAGACGATGGAGGTCAAGTTAGGCATACAGGTCGATGGCGTAAAAATTCCGACAGTAATTTAAAATTTTAGAGCTTACCTACGACAGCTTGCTCTCTTTTTCTGCACACACAACTGCAATCTTCACTAAAGTACAGAGTCTCAAAACGATCCTGTAAATCGCTTGTCGGCAACACGCTACTGGCAACATCAACATACAAGGCGATTGTTTTTTGGGCCAACCGAATTAGTAAATTTAAGATTTGAATTTGATTGCAAAGCACACTACAAGGAATCGTGAATTACCCCACCACAGCTGTTACAAGAGAACTGGTAAACAATACGCTATTGTCAACAGTGCATTTGAAATATCATATGCGATATCTGTGTGTCCGACGCCATTTTTGATTTTACCCTCTGATTTTAAGGTTTTGAGAATTTTTTTTGTGAATAAGTTTTAAGGCTTTTGTGCAACGGATTATTAGTAAAAAAAACTGGATATTCCTGCATCTTATTTGCAATGCAAGTGCAAGTCAGGATTTTTTTGTTTGAGAAAATTGTGATACTTCAACATATTTTCCAATGTTTTATGAAAATGAATACTGAATTAGAAGATTACCGGTAAAAATAAAAACGGATATAACAAAAATGCATTGAATCGAATGCGTTTGTGGTAATTAGTTTGTTTTCTATGTACTAGTTTATGAAAGTTCGTAACAATTGCAAAGTTGTGGAAATTGAGAGAGCGAAAATGACAGTTGTTTTTTTTTAAGGGAAGTTTTTACTGGACAAATTTTTACTTGTAACTATTTGCCAGTACGAAAAACACCTGATTGCAAGTATTCAGTTGATCACAAATATAAAATAATTATTAAAAATATTAATTATTTCCAAAAAAAAGGGGGAAAAATGGAGAAAAGTATTAAATGTACATACATATAAACGTATAGTAAAAAAGAAAAAAAAAGATTTCAACTTCTTACTAGTTTTGAATTTTCTTACTTGCAAGTTTCTTTCATTGAAAACAAATTTTGCTTACGCTCTGAAATTTAGTTATTGGATTTTCTTCCAAAACGGGTTTTTAAGTCTGGCGATTGTGATGGCCACTCCATAATCTCAATCCTATTCTCCCGAAACCAATCCTTTGCCACTCTACTAGTATGTGTTGGATCGATGCCTTGTTGCATGATCCATGTCAGTGGCATTTCGGTTTCGGCATAAGGTAGCTTAGCCATAAGATTTGATCGTTGTTTTAACTTTAAACTTTTATCAACATCATTTTTTTTTTAAAAAAAAAGGAACTTAACGTGGGCTCCAAGCTAACAATTTATTGTCTTGTAAACATCTTCTGACTGTATGTACTCCACATGGCAAGTTCAACTCATTTTTAATTTGCCGCTGATGGATTTGTTCGGCTAGGCCTTAATGTGCGTCTCGCAAGTACGGCGACGTACTTTAGACGAGATTTGGGTCTTTAACGCAAGATATCACTTTAGCAGAGCAACTCTGTCATTTTTGTACTTATTTATTCAATTTACCATCATTTATAAGATCTTTCATCAAATTACGTTTCTCTGTGGTGCAATGTTTCCCACAGCCCACTTCAAAGAAAGAAATATTCGAAGATGTTGAAAGAAAACTTAAACCCTGCTATTATTGTGCTAGTCTTGCAAACAACCTCGCGTCACAGAAATTGAAATGTCAAAAAATAAAACCAACCGAGTGTTGTAGTTTACGAATATTTAGTGTTGGTAAAAGCTTGAATTAATCAATTTGGCCACTAACCCGCTCCTAAGTGCTTTTACTTTTTATAGTTTTTAACTAAAAACCTTTGTGAGCGAACTATCTGTAATTGACCTGCTATCGTAAATTTGTAATATAAACCATGTTTTTAAACTTTTGGAAATCACAAAGTACGATTCGGGTCAGCACTAAACATCGGGTTTCGGTCGTACTAAAAAAAAATACCTTAAATTTTGGTTAAAAAGTCAACATGAAAGAGTGGTCGGAAATAAATACATACATATGTATACATGTATGTATACATATGTATGTACGGTGTATCATGAAAATGATCATTTATGCACAAAAACTAAATTTAATTATTTTTATATTTTCATCAAATTAGAATCATTTCATAAATTCTTTCTTTTCTTTGTTTTTTTTTATTTTTATTTTTCTGTTGCAAAATAAAACTTACCTTGCAACCTAGTAACCTTGTACTAGTTTTATTTATTCATTCAAAAGTAATTGTTATTTTGTAATTTTTTTTGGCTGACATGAGAGTGTGTGCTGAAAAAGTATGTTCCGTGAGTGTGCGTGAACGTGATTGTCAAGAAAATTAGTAAACTGTTGAAAAATATTTCGAAAAGGGATTCTTAGTACTTAGTTCAGAAATTAAACGCGTTAAGAAAATCAGATTCTATTTATGTAAAATAATGTGGACTGCGTATTCGGAGTTGGACTGATATAAGAATGATAAAACTAATCAGAAATACATATTATGTGAATATTTGTTTTTAATCGCGTACGAAAGTTGCTTACAAATTTATACTATGCACTATAGGACCAGTAACACATTTTTTAATACATATGTACATACACAGTTTTTTAAACTGGCATAAAACATTCTAAGTTTTTTAGCATTATTTAATTATTATTGAATCATGGGTTTTTATAATTAAGAAAAACAATGGGGCATTTATAGCAGCCGTGGTACCAAACAATTCCTAACCAACCCAAAATAAATGCCATGCAACCGCTCCAGACATAAAAATGTACATATGTACATACATCCATGCTAGCAGACGAGACGGTGCATACATAAATACTAGGAAGAGTAATTTTAAACGGTTCAAGGTGTAGATACTCAATAAAAATAGAATGGGGCAGACGAGAGCTTCAAATTTATATATGTATATAGGGTGCCAAAATATGCTGCCCACACAACATTCATTGGAGTGGCAAGATTCACCTTAGCGTTGATGGGGCATGCAATAATACAACTTCCCGGCTGTCAACTTACGAATTTGCATCCTCTATTTCTTGCATTCACTGCAATTCCTCTGTTTCTATCCGTCTTATTGGAACGATTTGGCACAAAGAAGCTGCCAGCTGCTCACAACCTGGCCAATGCACTTTGGCTGGCGTGACTAGGCGCAGAGTTTACTCAACTTTTTTGCAATGCAGATTCCTATGGCATTTACCTAGTTTTTATACAAATTAGCGCCACAGTCGTAAACTAAATTGCTTTCGCTTTATTTACATTGCTCGATATTGCACAATACGCTTTTGTGTGTTTTATCAGCTGCTTTCCGACGACACTATCACAAATTTTGTAAACATTCGCTTTATCGACTGCACTTCCCGTTTTGTTTGGCACAATCCCCACTCAAACCATTTTCTTTTCTTTGACTTGGATATACCATTTCTTTATTTACACTATACACAATATTTCAGCTAAAAGCTGTTTTTCTATATTTATGAAGGAAATCACTAGATTTTCACATAACGCGTATATTATCCGCTACCGAATTTAATTGTTGTTTATTTCACGCCATGTTTCCACAAACTGTCAAATGCCAAACAATCTTCCCTGATATAAACGTCAAATTTGTTTTCCTTCTTTTTGCGCATTCGTACAAACCAGCGAGTAGCGAACTCACCAAGACTATTGGTGATTTAATAATACACAGCGTTGCCACATTCGCACTAGCAAACGTAAATGAAAGAAATAAGTATTTGAAAATCAAAATATGACCCCTACAAGAAATTACAGAATTACTAATATACTCTCACTCATAATAGCTCTGATCCAATACTTTTCCTGTAAAATTCTGTAAAAATGTCAAATAGCAAAATTACTCTCTGCAGTTAGACAAAAATGAGACTAACAACCAAAAAGGGCATAAGTCAAGAATAGGGTCCACTGAGCTATAAGAAAATAAAAAAAAGTAGGCGTGGTCCGTCTTTTTCTACTAATTCTTGTGGTGTACAACTTTTTTTCCGAAAACGAATAGGGGACGGGGGGCGGGGGATGTTATGGAGGGGTAAAGGGGGTAATTTCAATATTTTCAAAAACTATATAACCGATTTGAAAAATATTAAAATCGTTGGATAGGTTAAGAGATCTTTCACGCAATGCCCATTTTTTAGAAAAACTATTTTTTTCTTTAAAAAATTCGTAATAAACTACATGTAAAAATATCATTGTGAAATAGCCCATAACTATTTGGTTCCATAGAACCATGCTGGAAAATTTTATATAAAAACCGGATTAAATTTGTTTACTTGTTGTTGTAGCGGTTATCACGACCCGTAAAGAGCGGCTTTACCCATGGTCGTTATCGTCGAACTCATCTAGGGGGAGGCCCAGGAAACGTGCAGTTTCGGCAGGGTTGAGCCTGCTACAGTATCCAGATCGTAATTGTGCCAGAGTGACCACGACAGTCAGTTCTAGGTACCGGAATGACCCGGGTTTTACCCGGCCAAGGACTGTTGTTTCGGCGATCTAACCCTGTTTAGATCGGCCTACCAAAAATTTCTTAACTCGTTTAGACTGCTGAAAATTAATCTGATATATAAATATACCCGATTATACGGCTAGTCGATTATCGAGTGCTCAACAGATTAGCCTTAGAATCATTGTTATTGTGCTTTACAAAACGAGACATTTGCAACTACAAATTATAGTTGTAAATATGCGAGAGTGAAACAATCCATATATGTAATTATATTTACTGTCCGTCAGACGAATGAAAACTTTGTGGACATTTAGAGTAAAAAAGGCTAAAGCTGTTTAAAATAATAGTTGGCTTTACATAATAGTCGACTAACCGTTCATTTCTGATTTTTCACCGAGTTGTTTTCTTGGAGTAAATTATTTTTTTTATACTTGTGTAAATACTTGTGATTATTGGCAAACCTCGTTTTCCACTGTAATGAAGTTTTTATGAATTTCTTTTGAGTAGTTGTCACTATTCGAATAATTACGGCGTGTTGATTTTCAGACTACTCGATTAGTCGAAAGTGAACGCTTAGTCGAATACATGGTACTAGTTGGATACAAGTCGGATAGTCGATTTTAATTTCCCATACGTAAGAAAGAAATAACAAAGATATTCATTGGGGGTTTTGCAAAAGCCACGCAGGGCAGCTGAATAGAAAATGAAAATATGAAGTCAGGCACTCCACGACAAGTTTTGACCTGACCATTAAAGATCCCAAGGCCTTAATAGCGGCCTGACTATCAGAATAAATGTTTACTAGTCTAGAGGGCATTACATCGGTGAGTTGCCAATCGGCTGCCCCTGGAAGGGGAGACTACGATTTCTGGGGCGCCGCGATTTGATGACTGATTCTGGTAGAAATCGACAAAATAAACACTTTTTCAAGAATAAAAAATTCGTTTCCGAGATACAGCGAGTCAAAGTTAGAAAAAAATGTTCGCTGACCTGCTGATGCAAGGAATACAAAGTGCGACACGGCATTCGGCTCTTGGCAGCAGCGCGAAAAAGCAAAAAAAAGTTTACGCTGGCACTACACGGGCGCATGTCGCGAGCTACGTGGTGGTGAAACGGGGCGCGCGATACGAGACGCCCCAGAAATCGTAGTCTCCCCCTCTGGAAGCCTAAATTTCCGGCTGATGGCGCAAAAAACAACGCCCCTTGTCAAAGTTTAAAAATCAGTCAGAAAAGGGATAGTTTCATTAGCAACACTGGATTAGTGCTAAGAAGAGCTTCATATTCGGTAATATTGATGTATTAGAGTGGAATGCCAGATCACACACAAAACCTTTGCTGATATCGGTTTTTAGATTGTGCCCCTAAAAAATGCAAAAACATTCGGTGATTAACCATTGTGATATGGTTTCCAGCAACATGTATTTTGAGATCCTGCCTGATCTCCTTCATTCAAGATGTGAATATGGTAATCGATGACTTTGTAGGAGATAAGGTCAAGTTCCTGACAGACAAGAAACAAGCAAGGTTGGAGAGCTAACCGTTTACTATCGAACACGGGTAATCCATTACAAAGCCGGAAGCAATTATCGTGCAAACATCAGCAGACAAGACAATAGCAGAGGCGGATCCAGCAGGGGGAAATGAGGGACATTTCCGCCACGCTCCACTAGAGCTCGAAGTCTGATAGATTACTTGTATACCGTAAAAATATTGTATTTGAGATAAGTCGAATTCAGATATTTGCTTTGGAATCATTTAGGAATAAGCCATATAAAAATGTCACTTAAATGAAAATTGTAATTTACGTTGCATTTTTTAGTGCCATTTAGTACCAAAATTGTTTTGTGGGAAACGTGTTTCTGGGAAGTAGGGGAAAAAGGGGTATTATGGATACATCGGTTAATTAGGTATCAATTTTTCTCGATTGAACTTTACACCGACTATGATTCCGAATAACGCTTTCTCCATATTTGAGGCATAAAATTATTTTTAACATCGCTAACAAAGGATCCATAATCAACTGTCGGTTAAAGAGCTCTCGCATCTTTTCAGATCCGACGAATCTCAGTGCCCGATCAGGCTCCCACTGCGTACGAAGCGTGCTCGGGTTTGTTAGGGACCTTACGATGGACCATAGCTTACCCGCACCTACAAAGAGGTCACCACATTATGCTATTTATCGGACCTGCAGGTCCGCTGAGAAGCCACACACCTACATATGTATGTCAGGGTGATATCCTGCCGGGCAGCAGGTGGTAGGGGGTATATATGCATTAAATACAGGAATGAAGGACAACAAGATTGCGTCTTTCGCACTGAGAGCAACTGGTGGGGCCGTAATAATAGCTAGAGAATGAGGCAGTAAAGAACAAATTCTAAAAAAAGAAGAGGAAAAAGCGCAGAAGAAGCGGGCAAACGACAGAGCATTCGAAAGTTTTTTAGCATTGTCTGTGTAAAATAAGAGCAAGTTGCTTTAGTTACTTTTATTTCATCAGCTATTGGGTGGATGTTGTCAAATCTACAAAGGGAGGGAAGCGCAATCTTGGATTCTATAATTCTTGCATTAAATAGTTAGAGCTCGGCATCGCCTGAGCATGCAAGTGTAGTACGAGTATTCCTGCGATTAGACGATACTGCAATGTGTGTGGAGAGTGACGAATGCTAAACCAACGCCATTGCCGCGCTCGCGAATCTAATGTAATTACATTTTACGTAGCATGCTGCATATGTACGTCTCTAGCATACGTACGAGTCTTAGAGTGGGCGAACTTTTACTAGGCATTCCAAAAAGTTGATATGCGGTCGAAGAACCAATTTAAAGACTCGTACTTAGTATTTTGTTCAATTAGATATCTGATTTATATCATTGTGGGGTAAATGAAAGCAGCTGGCTTTACTTCTTACCGTGTTGTCAGATCTTCGGTTCAGGGCGTTCGCCGACCAACGAGCGGCAATTCACTTCACTATTATCCCTCGCTGTTGTTCGGCAGCCCCAAATATTTTAATATGTTTTTCGGCAGGCTTGCAAATACTTATAAAGTATCAATACTTTTGGTTGTAAAAAATTGTTTAAACAAATTTTTATAATATAGCATTGCAAAGAAGAATAAAAAAGATTACTTTTACTATAAGTAATTTTTTTCTACGATGTACGATTCTCGAGTTATTGAAGCTGTAAAATGACGCTGTGATTGAAAAAGGCAGTTTATCAAAGATTTAAAAAATCATATGGGATCACCCACATATCTATTATTAGCTTGGCTAAACTACAATACCAACAAAGAATTATACATTTGCACATCGGAAAAAGGAGATTCAGATTTTTTTTTAAGTGGCATCGATTTTTAAATAGGTTCGCAGCCTGGATTCTAAGTATAAACGTTTGTTGTAAATGATTTATTTGAAAAATATTTTGTATAGTTCAAACACACAAAACGCCGAAAACTATGTGGTTTCGCAATAAGGAACGTGCGTATAAAAAAAAATAAAAACAAATGTCCAGTGTTTATAACTATGTACGTACATATGCTGTTAATTTTACAAAAAAAAAACTTTGTAAGTCGTAAATTCAAACTCTTTATAAAATCTATAAAAAGTTGCCAAATTAAAGAAATTGCCATCAAAATTTCTAATGTTTTAACCCGATAATTTTTATTGCTGATGCTGTTGCACCTCTTCTTGTATAAAACCCTTGAACAAAATTTAGTTGTATGGAAGAAATAAAAATTGATGATTACTTTTTAAAATTTGTTGAATTATAAATTTTCTATAAATTTGAAACTTTGCTTGATATGGTTTTATTTTTTGAGTCAACAATATATTTCTTTTTAAATATTAAAAATTCAATAAAGAAAGATAAAGATGTCAAAACTTGTCAATTCATTTTGCTATATTTTGTATAGCACTGGTATATGAATGAAGGTAGTAAACCCAGACAATTTCCACAGGTACATTTAAGCTGTAAATTTATGTATATCTCAAAATTGTTTCAAATTAAAAACGATGAAAGCTAATGAACACGTTGCCAACTATTTATTTTCTGAATATGTTTACAACCAAGGCTCGTTTAAGAAAAGGTCTGAAATGAAGGCACCATTTTCCATTAAATCTGGATTGCTGCTGATAAAAAATAACAGAAACAGTAAGTAATTGTTTACAGAAAACGTGAAAACTAAAATCAATTAATTAGCAATCTCTAATAACATAAAAAGTAGAGGTTTAATAAAAGGAATTTGTGAATAACAAAAAAAAATTAAAATCGCATACTAGCAGTGCCAGTATGTATTTCCAGTTTACGTACAAGTTACAAATGCCCTGATTTAATATAACTGGCAATAACTTTTCGGCGTGCACCTGCCACCTCATATGAATACTGTGCTTTTTTCCTCTGCGGTGTGAGGAATGTGCACTTTTATTTGTTTACAACTGACCAGAATTCGTCCGAATTCAGAACCATGAAATATGTACGAAAATTTCTTATATTCACAAATTACACGTTTACAAAAAAAACCCATAAAGCTAAATTGAAATCAAAATTATTTTACGCACTCAACTGCAGTATGATTGCAGTGGCTTGGAAAATTTATTTTCATAATTTCCTTCATCCGCTACAAATTCACAAAACGCTTTCATTTCCTCTCCACCATCTCTCGCTTCATTTATGTTTTTGGGGTATGGACGAATTTTAATGATTATATCTGATTTTCATTTTCTTGTTATCTCATGCTTTGGTTGAGAATGAGAAAAAAGAAATTGCTGACGAATCACAATGAGAAAGCGATTTAATAAATGTTTTTCATCCTCTTATTACTCTCTGAGTCGGTATGAAAGAATTTTCAGTGCGCATTCTATTTTTGCATTTGCACTTTTTACTTCCACAAAAGATTAAATGCGTTTCCAATGATAAACAATTTAATTTTGCCAGTGTTTCCGCTGTTTTGTATCCATAGCTTGATAGAAAAATAATTTATAAACAATGGAAAGTAATGCGATTATATATTATTTATTCATTCTTTATTTGGTTATTGATTTAAAATTTAAGCAAGTTAAATATTTGCCGAGTTTAATGTATTGCCTTAATTGTATTTTCTGTATTTATTATGGAAATAGAGATTTTTACTTATTGTTACAAGGCATTCTCAGTCTTCATAGCAAATTAATAATCTATGTGACAAATTCTATATAAAAATACTTTACACTCGTGTTGTTATTACAAAGGAACTTGTAGCAAGCTTTACACTTAAGGTTAAAGTGTTAAAGATTAAATTTCCTCTGATATTTTGAAAAGAGTCGTTTCTCATCAATTTTTTAGCGGAAAGGTCTTAAATTTTACTTAAAATCGTGGTGTAGAATATTGTAAACTGCAATGCCTTAGAGGAAATCAAGAGGGTCCAAATTGAATTAACTTTACATCAGATAAGTAAAATGTTTAAAATTAGCTTCATTTATTAACATTATACAATACTTCCTTCAATTCACATGAATTTTCCATACCTTTTTGGAATACCTTAGGTAAGGTTTACTTGGCTGCTCCTATATATGATAAGAGCTGTGTCTTGGACAACCATATAAGCTCTCCTGACCACATCTGGTGTACTACTGGCCAAACCGACCGCGCGACCTCGCGACCTCACACCTAACCATAAAGACCTCATTTTAAAAAGACATTTTCAAGTCCACCCCGCCGATGCAGCTGAATAACCTGAGATATCGCTGAGTTCCGGTATCCAGATTGTTTTGACGAAGAAATATTCTTAAACTCCCGTTTCTGATTCAAGATTATTCTAGTAGATATCTACTTGCCTTACAGATGCCGCGCAAGTAACTAGCCGCCGGTTTCACATAACGTACCTCGCCCCATCTTCTCAGGATGGACTGGGGTACCAAAGTATCCTTTTGGCTTCGTATAGCCACACTAAATCTCTATCATATATCCCGCAGCCTGATCGATCTGTGCACCATTTACAGCTGGCTGACTAATACAGTCTTATCCAGGATATCCCACCAGTCAAGAACCCCATACAGAAATATCGGTTATACTACTTGCTCATAAAACCATTATGTAGTTCTAGGCAAGTAGTTCCAGGGGTTGCCAAGGCAACCAGTGCCTTCTTCGATTTTTCCTGTCTCCAGAAAAGTTGCCTGCTCAGTACTAAACCCAGATACTAACCGTATTAGAAAGTAGGAGCTAAGCACAACCCACCGAAGACAGGAAAGCTAAGAATCTTGTATTTCCAGGTAAACAGAGCGATCTCAATTTTTCCATTCGCTCACACTAGGTACCCAAAAACCTTCCTTTGACAATGAGTGCAAATTCGTCTGCGTACTGCAATAACTTGACAGCCTTTCCGTTCTATTGATAACTGCAGGAAATTGAACCTAACCACTCAGAGTGGTGGTGAGTGAATTCCCCTTGGAAAGGATCCCTAGGCCACCTTCTCTGCCCAAACGCACTGGCAAATTGTGCAATGACTCGATATCAAGGAGGATGCCTTGCGCAAAGTCCTTACACAGGAGAAATTCCACTGAACCTTTAGTACCTTTCGCTAAAGGGATCAATATGTACTCTTTTCTTCCTATTTCAAAAATTCAACTACACATTAAAGAGCTTGAGACGCAAACTTTCAATATTGAATCGTTATTCTATTTCGTATTCAAAAAAAACTTTATTTAGACTTTCAGCAAATAGCCAAAACTATACTAAACCCGTTAAAAATAGCATTGCTTATGCGCGCAAGTCGGACGTATTTTACATCGCTCTGCATTTAAACGCGAATTTATACGGGTTTTAATCTAAAAATCTAAAAATGTTGTCCTGTGCTAACTGTGCAGCCCAATGTGGGCATGATGCTGCTGCTAAAGCTAAATTTGTGGAATTACTCGCGGATTTGGATCGAATTAAAAATTGCCTAAGTTCTCTAATTAACCCGACAAATAGTGCAAAATCTCCAGTTTCACCAGCTCCATGTAACAACAAAAATGCAATAATTACTCGCTCAAAAGCTAAATCAAGTGAGAATGCAATGAGCAAAGTGAAAGGAACGTCTCTTCCAAGGGCAAGTGTTGCTGTTCCAGTTTATTCGGCTGTAGCTGCTAATACTGATGCTGTTGTTTCTGCTGAATCCGCTAATTCAGCTGCCTCCAACGCTGTGTCTATCTCTTCTTCACTCTCTGAGCAGGCGAATGTTAATTTCTCCGATGTGGTGAAGTCAAAGCCTGATACCGGTCTTCATGCTTCTACTCGTCTGCAGGTAACTGATGCTGCCGCCTCTCTGCCGGCACAGCCAATTTCTTCGCTCTCTTCTGCTGCTCGATCGCTTACTGTGCATACGTTAAGCGATGATGAGTCGCTGCTTCTTGGCAATAAGAGAAACAAACCTAATGTTGATTCTCGCCGTGAAAGTAAAGCGGCGAATACACATGCAGACTTGTATGCATACCGGGCCGCAAGTCAGTTCACTATACACTTGTGCGACATGTTGTTCATACATCATTTCGTTGCAATTGTTGAAGTGAGCGGACCTTATGGCATCGGAAGATGAAATTGTGGCGCTGTGTGCACTGAAAACGAAAAGAAAAGACAGGCAAAAAAGCGAAAACAACGATTTTGATGTGAAAATTTTTATAAAGAACGGCCAAAATATTTTTCACCCACCTCTTCTCAAGGAATTGGAAATAAATTCTATAAAAAATTTTAAAAATTTTGTTCGAATGAATAACGAAAACTATCAAGAACTCCTGTCGATGGTGGAAACCCTAATAAAAAAAAGGGGCATCTTCATGAGAGACGCAATTACGCCCCATGAACGTCTTTCGGCTACTCTACGCGTTTTGTCATCCGGCGAAAGCTTCGAGAATTTAAAACTTTTGGTAGCAATTTCACCACCTAGTCTAAGTCAAATTATATTGGAAACTTGTGAAGCCATAATAAAAATTCCTCATGCCATTTATACGTTTTTTCACAACGTCTATCGTAGCACTCGAATCAAATCCTTTGTACTTTGTCAAAAGAATTTCCCAACTTTGTAAACGTTTTAATTTATTTTTATAGTTATCATTTTTTACTTCCCATAATATTTTTTCACTCCTAAACACTTCGATAAAATCGCGCCAAAATTCATTGTCCGTTAAAGCCATTATGCCCGCACCACCTATCGCTCTGGAATCTTTCGAAGTACGAGGTGCTGTCTGCATTGCACACAATAAACGGTCATACATGTCGCAACAACCAGCAGAAAAATTGAAACATTTCAATTTTCTTCATACTTGTATGCAGACCTAAAATTTGGTGTGCACACCAGGCTATACACGATGCGGCGGTATGTCATACTTGACATGTAGTACAGACAAGTCTGCATGTGTATTTGCCGCTTAACGCGATTAACCCAGACGGCAAAGCCGTTGCTGATCTTAGTGCTGCTACGACACAGCCACAGTGGTCTACGGTGAACAAAAATAAGCATAGAAAGCAAAAAGTCGTGATAGGCTCTAACATGAGTACAGATTTGGATGTGTCAGTACGTCTCAAGTGGCTACATTTGCCGTCGTTTGCGCCGACTGTTACCGAAGATAATATCATCGACTATATTTCTAAAAAAGCAGACATAAATAAGCAGGTTAATCTCTGCCATAAGCTGGTAAAAAAGGCGTTCCATTATCAACATTAAATCGGTTGAATTTTAAATTGGGTATACCAATTTCATCGTTCGAAAAAATGCTAATACCTGATCTGTGGTCCGTGAATGTAACCGTACGCCCGTTTCGTTGTTTAGAGAGAGCCGCTCCGTCTCGCATGGAATCGAAGGTTATCCTTCTAGAGGTGTAAACAGAAAACTAAATGTTTATTTTCATAACGCATCGGGTATATGGACCAAGTCGGAAGACGTGCGCCTGCTTAGTTCGCTGCTGGAATATGACGTTTTTGTCATTATTGAGACATTGCTCAATGATTCATTTTTTGATGCCGAGTTTTTCGATCTTCAGCTGTTCGCGGTTTTTCGCAAAGACCGAGATGCAATAAAAACTGGATGTGTTAGAGGAGGCGGAATACTAATTGCTTCGCGCCACAGTCTTAGACAGTCACTAGTTGATCTTCAAAATAACGATTCGTTATTAGACCAGCTTTGCGTAAGACTGCATATCTCAACGAAAATGCTTTATATTTGCGAATCATATATTCCACAAGTAAGTGGTGAGGCCATATACAAAGCGCACGTTGATAACGTTGTGGCTCTTAATGAGCAAATCGGGGACCATCAACTGAGTGTGCTAGGAGACTTTAATTTAAGTAATATTATATGGTCTTACCTAGATAATGATTCATATCTTACACCATCTAATGTCACTAATACCTTAGACGCTTATGTTGTTGATAATTTTGTAGGTAGTAATTGAGTTCAAGTCAATGGCATTCACAACAGCTTGAATCGCTTTCTTAATCTTATCTTTGTAAGCAATAATATAAAATGTAATATATACATCCCTGCTTCATCAATTTCCTCGCAAAACATGCATCATTCTCCACTTTCATCGTTGAGTTTTTTGATTTTTTTTGGGATTCCGGGAGAAACCCAAAAAACAGCATTTAATTAGAATTCCTGTGATTTTGTTAAATTTGACCAAATGCTTTTGAACATAAAGTGGGATGATGCTTTTGGCGGAGCTGATGTTGCAGTTTGTTTTGACTGATTTAAAAGCACTGTGGTCAAGATATGTACGAAACTTAACTTTTGTATTATTAAAAATGAGATCCGCTATTATGTCCACCTATCATCTGGAGGCGAATCAAAAGGGACTAATTTAGTGACCAATACACAAAAATAATAAATAGTTAGTTAACATTTGTATACCTGACAATACAGATAAATAAGTATACATATATGTAAGCAGTATATATGCACATACATATGAACGTGTATGTCTGAGCTCTAACCATGGCTGATAGTCTTAAAAAGCCTTCCTTCTAGTTACCTACATTTGCGATAACGATTGGGTAAAACACTTTAAAGTTGAAGTTCAAACATTTGTTGTGGCATAAGTATAATAATATTGACGAGTACAGGATATCTGTAAAAAATTACAAAGCATTCTTAACAAGGGATAGCTCAGTTCAGCAACCTTTTTTATTTAGGCATATTAAGATTATTTAGCATATTTCCCGTGATTTACGACGTTACCAAAATACTCTTAGAGGCATAAATTATTCAGATTCAATCGTTTAATGGGTGTAATCTCTCGCTTTGATTGATAGGCAGGCTTTCTAAAGTATTAGATGTACATATTTACATAAATAATAAGGTTCGGCCTATACATAATTACATACTGACGTAGTATGTGTGTGCTCTTGAATTTACAAAAGTGGGCAAAACTAAGCTACCAAAAACACAAGAAAATAAAAATAGAACAAGCAAATGCACCAATTGAAAATTTAATATTTTCGTTCATAGAAAAGGATAATCTGATCCAACATATTTGCTTACGCATTTGAGTAAATATAATACTGACATGTACATATAGATACTACATACATATGTGTGGTTGTAGAAAAGCAAATGCTAGCATTGATCTGCAAACAGCTACTGTTCGGCGGTTCTTCTCAGGAAAGATGTTTCTGAGAGTTGTTGAATTCCACGGATACTGGCATTGATACCCTCTAGGCTCGGAGCGAGTACATTTTTTTAAATTGATCTTCGGAATATCTACAACAGAAGACCTAATATGAAAATGAATTTTGTATACGATTTCAAAAAAGAATTAAAACATATTACAATAATTTCGAGCAAGAACTGATGATAACACTGATAAACAGTGGTTCGTTCAATTCAGTAGTTTTTTTCAGATTCAACTATCTATCCGCATATAGTCCTCATAATTAGTTCTTTTACATTATCCTCAGTTTTCCTTAAATATTGGCTAAATTGACAACGCTTACCAAAAAGAGGTTCTGATAAATTAAAGTCAAATTATTATTGACATAATTCATAATTCATAATTTTCTTATGGTTATAGCCTAATCACTCCTCGTACAAATGTTTTTCAGGCAAGCTTTGGTAACACCGCGTTACACACATTCTGTCCTATGCACCAAATATACTTTTTCGGAAAGGGGAGAAAAAATAAAAATACACGTGTATCGACGATTTTCATGTACACGTCAGAATTTTTTTTTTATGTATAAAGTATAAAGCTCGTATTGTTTTTCGACCCATCCTACTCCATATATTTGTAGTTTATCAATAGTATCTTTCTAACACTAAACTGTTTATGACTTTTACAACACTTACAACTGGTATGACTGATGAAACATTGAATTGCACAATTGTTTTAAGTTCTGTTGTGCGAAAACGTATTTCTGAGAAACAATGCAGTGCCCGACTCGAAATAGCTTTTGTTACGTTTGTGTAACCGCATTTAGTAACGCAAGCCGACTTCAATGACCTTGTACGAGACGGGAATTTGTCAAAGAGAACAGCGGAACTCTTTGCATCACGCTTTAAGCAGTGGAATATAGTGGCGGCTGATTTTAAAATAACAGCCGCTCGTGATCGACGTAGCACTATTCCATATGACGAATTATTTAAATTGCACGAAGATCGGGGGAAAAACCTGGCCTATTGTTATGATATTGATTCGATGTTTGCAAAAATTGGTTACCCTCATATTTCAGAGCACCTCTCGACTTTTCATCGATGCATCGGTCAACAGCCTTAAAGTCGTGCTGCTTCATATCGGTACAAATATCCAGCTGTCCCGATCGCATATGCCACAAACCTCAAAGAAACATGCGAAGGCATGGAATTAATATTACAGCTGATAAAGTACCAAGAGCATAATTGGAAAATATGCTGCGATCTGAAATTGGTCGGATTACTCATGGCTGTTAAGCGTGGATTTCCAACCCGCCAGTGCCTTTTTTGTGTAAATGGGAAGGTCGCAAAAGAGATCAGCACAACACTGAATTTAAGTGGAAGCCGCGAACATGCTACAAAGTAGGCGTAGAAAGTATAGAAAATCTATCATTGGTGCAGCCATCTCAAATCATTTTGCCACCACTACACATTAAGCTCGGTCTCGTATCAAATTTTGTTAAAAAACTGGATCGTAAGGGCGAGGCGATTGCAAGTTTGCGCAAAATTTTTCCGAAATTGAGCGGCGCAAAGATTCATGCAGGTATTTTTTTAAGAAGACATTCAGTAACTTTATTTTTTTTAATGATGTGTATGATTTAAGGTGTTTTCAATGGTTCGTAGATAAAAAAAATAGCTGCAAGTTATGAATTTTCATCAAAATTGAATGCTATCGAACAACGTACATGGAAAGGCACAGTTGCCGTTATTGAGCAGTTTCTTGGCAATAAACGAGCTGCCAATTATAAAAATATTGTTGCAGAAATGATTTCGGCATATGGCGAAATGGGCATATTAATGTCGCTAAAGATCCATTTCCTTCACAATCATTTAGATTTTTCCCCTGATGCTTTAGGAGCTTGTAGCGATGAGCATGGCGAAAGGTTCCATCAGGACATTGCGGCTATTGAAAAGCGCTTTAAAGGACAAGACATTACGCATATGCTTGACGAATACTGTTGGTCTATTTGTCGCGATACTGCCACAAATGCTTACAAACGCAAAAATAAAAGGCCTAACTTTATTTAAAAGCATTGAAATGTTTAATGTAACAATTTTTAATTTTAATATAATAAAATTAATTAAAAAAATTCGGTTTTTTAATGAGCTGAAACCGTTACAAAAAATCGATAACCATTTTTAAAAAAAAAAATTCAGGAAAATCCGAGAAATGATAAAAATCTATTTTTTGACGTGATACAGACATTCCCACGAGTCTGCCTGCAATTCAAATTCAGCTCGATTGGATCACGGAAAAGGGGTTAAAAATCGATCCAAAGTCTTTCACACAGACGGACAATATGAGCTTTATACTTTATACATAAAAAAAAAATTCTGACGTGTACATGAAAATCGCCGATACACGTGTATTTTTATTTTTTCTCCCTTTTCCGAAAAAGTATATTTGGTTCATAGGACAGAACTAAATCTCGTTTTTGTAACGCAGTGTAATTGAAAACAGTATCATAGCCTGTTAGCAGAATTGGTATGATCTCAAACATAGAACAATCTAAGAACACGTAACACTTTTTTCATTAACAATCAACCAGGATAGCTTGGTTTTGCGTGGTATTTGTAACTTTGTCGAAAAGGCGAAAAACGCAAAAGGGATGCCACAGTAAACGTTTTGACAACACTCATTCATTTATTTTGAAAGGTTAAAAAACTGTAATGCTCAGCAGTTATTTTGGCTAATCTTTGCATTTGTTTCTAAGCGAATGTGAGTAATAAAAGAAATCAGTTGATTGGCAAAGCGCGCGAAAAGATGAGAGTTGGCGAACTTTCAGCTTCGCTGCGGCGTCAGCGTTACTTATATGGGAAACTTCAAGATATATTCATCTTAGTTGTCAAAGCGAAACTGTCACTTAAAGCGAAGCAATCCTTCAATCTAGTATAGCTTTAAGGTTTCGAAAATGTCACATTCATATGTAATAACCACAAGGATAAGCTCAAGGCTCTCAATGCTAAATGCCATCTTAGACTAAACAGGAATCGATAAAGGTAAGTATATATGTAGATGATAATTTGTGTTATGTGGCTGGACGTTGTATACCAAACTGGTGGAACCTCATAGATGTAGTTTTCAATTATAATATGCACTGTTAATTGAATTTTACAGTTTATTTTTTAGCCAAGTGGTCCCTGCTAATAATAATGAGATCAAAGTGGTCTCTGGTCAAGGAAAGGCTGGGAAATAATGGTCTAACATGAACATGGATTTGACGTTAGGCTTTGGAAGTACATACTATGTACCTACTTTGCATTCTCCGTAATGGTTTAATAAAATACGAAATACTAGTAACATGCTCAAAAGAGCGAAATCGGAGCAATACATTTATATTAATTAATAACTTATTTATGCGTACATATAAATGTAAGAGTACGTGTACCCAATACAACAATTAAATTTTATTATCAATATCACAATGGTGCATTGTCTTGCAGTTTCTACTTCTTCGGTGCAATGGAATAAAACATTGTCAAACGAACTCGTAAGCAGATTACAAAGATGTTTATGTTTGCTGCATTGCATCAAAAAAGGTAACTAAAACCCCTGCTCCTATATTTCTCTTATCTCAAACCACCAGGTGCATACAACTATTCAAGGACGAAAATAAATAAACGTAAATTTTCTATTCCTTACTAGTATTCGTACACAAATATTCTGCCTCAATGCTCGCAATTCAAGTTTTCATTTTATTGTGATTTGCATAGAAACTTTTTGGCGCCTTTGAAAGCATTTGAAAGTACACAATTATGTTATAACACTTTTGTGGAATTTGAAAACTATAGGTGTTACTGAATTTCTAAAAGCCATTTTTTTAAATTATTTAGCTATTATTTCGGTAAGTTGCTCACCTTGTTAATTTTATGTGAGCATGCAATAATATAAATATATTGTAATAATATTTAATGGCTGTATAGTTAAGTGTGATAATAAAATTAACAGCACTCGATTTTACTAGCTAAAGTAATGTAAGCTAAAATTAATGAAAACAAAAATGTCGACTAACCCTAAATATTGGGGCATATAAAAAATCTCTGTAGTTTTTGAGTAAATTTCTGAATTGTCCATTATTATATCTCTCTCTTAACACAGAGAGAGAAATAGAAAATATTTTTGTTGAAATGGTCAGTTACTTATTTGTATTATGGAATGATGGAATGGAAACACTTCACTTGGCATTTTAATCACATACATACCTACCGTAAAAGAAAAAACAAATTATCAAAAGTTTTACCGAAGCAAGTGAAACAAGCAAAGTGAACAACTTTGTGTACCAGTTATGGACAGGGTTTTATTTTTTATAACACAAAATAATTCCCAATTTGCGACACTTTCGACACACTCGGTTATTTACGGCTAAATTAAAGTTCGAATAGACCGATTTGAGGAAATGTTTATGGTATTTATGGCGGCCGCCGTGTAAAATTAACTATAGAAAAAAAGAAGTAAAATGAAAAATGTAATAAATATATGCTAGCTAATTTACTCAAATTTGTATACATACCTCTCATTATTCATAGATATTATATTTAGAACTTAGAATCTTATGACAAATATCGTCGCTCGGCATGCAATACCGCGTATACGCAAATTGCAATACCTCGTATATACCAAGAGGTCCAAAATTGAGATTTGATAACCCCCTAAAACTCTGGTATTTCTAATAAAATTACCCAAAATAACAAGCCTAAGTCGGCACAGTTTTTCGTAGTTAAAAGTGCTAAAATTTCAATTACATCTGATTATTGATTCGCTCCAAAATATTAACTTTGTATTGACCTTTTATTATAATACTTATTTGATTAATCTTTTTTTTTTTTATAAATAACACTTACGAAATGAGTTTTATTTTACGCTCAAGAAAAAAACCTTACTTGTGAGTTTTACTTTTATGTTACAAAATAAAACAAATATTGTTATTTTGTAAGTTTTTTTAACACTGACATAACATGTATAACTCTACATATATACATACTTATGTACATACATTCATACATACGTACATATATAACCACTTAGAAAACACAATTGGAAACACACACCAGTGATGATACATTGTTTGTTTGTATTGCTCTATTAAGAACACTGTTCTATATACATATATCATATATTTCCGATCGATTCTCTAAGTGAGGAACTTTTACTCAATTAACTTTTACTTTTCAATACAAATGTATCTTAATTTAAGTCATATAGTCTATATTTTACTTTAAGTTCTGCTTGATAAATCCACTTGTATTGATATCATGTATAAAACATAAAAGAGCAAAAACAAAGACTGCACGAGCGCGTATATTCTAAAATGTTTTGTTTATGCAGCTTGTACGACTTTTTTTTTGGTGAATTAAAGTCTAATATAAATCTTATAATTTATTAGTTCAGTAAAACAAAGGTCCAACGGTTTTGCTAAAACCCGTTTTTTTTCTGTCAATAAAATTTGGCTTGCCTCATATACTCGGTATTGCACGCCAAGCGTCGATATTCTTATAATATCCCTGTTTCATGTGTAATTTTACCCTTTTAAGCAAAAGAAAGAGATAGGGAGCACACCGGTGTCTTCATTTTCCAATATAATGCCGTTTAAGTGTAGGACACCACAAGTTCTAATATAAAAAACAAAGTTGCGACAAGATTACCTATTGCCAATAAAACTAGGCAAGAAGGCCGGCAAAAACCAACTAAATGGGTTAAAGTTAAAACCAGAGAGTTTTCTAATGCAATTAATTGCGAGATTTGTATCAGAAAACCAACACAAAAGCGTGACACTAGTGTGAGATTTATAATCAAAAACTATGAGGAGAACGAAGACTTATAGGTATTGTATAATTGCTATTAATACTTTAAAGAAATGTATAATAACTATTTTTCACGATAAAACTGATTCCAATAAATAGTCTTGCTAATTTATCTATTTTTGTGTAAAAACCAATGATGGGTGATGTTTCACCCATGAAATCATTTAGTGTTATTATTCCTAAGAATAAAATTTTATTTAATATTAACGTCAACGATTATTTCGTTCAACTGTTAGCATTAAAATATGGGACTAAGCTCCTCATATACCAAAAATTATTTTTTTTAACTTTTTCAAGTGGCATTAACAGTAACGATTAGTTAGGGATTTAAATTAAAGTACATGCTTATTTGTCAAACTCTTCGGCAAGACTTTAATTGTTATAAGGGGTGGTAAAATTTTAAGGGCCGATGTTGAATGTGAACCACACCTAAACGTAAAGTTTTTTTTCTGCATTTCATTTGACATTTCTCAATTTCAGATTAACTCAATTTGAACATGGAAAGATACACAATCGAGCAACGTGTTAAAGTTATTCAGGCTTATGGGAACAGTGGATGATCAATTTTCGAAGAAAATCATCTTCAGTGATGAGGCACATTTTCACCTCAGTGGATTCGCCAAAAAGCAGAATTGCCGCATTTGGGCGGATGATAATCCAAGAGTGATTGTCGAAAAACCAATGCACCCACAAAGAGTGACTGTTTGGTGCGGTTTATGGGCTGGCGGCATCATCGGGCCGTATTTTTTCCACAATGAGGCCGGTCAGGCAGTTACTGTGAATGGTGTTCGCTATCGTGAGATGATAACGAACTTTTTATGACCCGAATTGGAACATATGGATGTGGACGATATGTGGTTCCAACAGGATGGTGCCACTTGCCACACAGCCAACAAAACAATGGCTCTTTTGCGCGACAACTTCAATGGCCGTGTTATCTCACGTGGTGGCGATGACAATTGGCCACCAAGATCATGTGATTTGACACCGTTGGACTACTTTTTTTGGGGTTAGTTGAAAGAAAAGGTGTACGTTTGTGTTTTATTCAAAATCAACATCGGCCCTTAAAATTTAACCACCCTTTATATACTTATACATGCATATTTAAGTGCCTATTACATTTCCAATAAATATAAAACTCGATCATTGTATATAGTAAAATATGCGATAACGTACACTGAATCGTTCAAATTTCAACGTAAAGCACACAACAATAATTAATAGTTTTTGTAAGAACACAAAATGTGTACATACATACATACATACATATGTACATATGTGGGAACTAATATTTCAAATAAATAGGGCATATTTGCAAATTCTCGTGTACATAGTATTCAAATATGTACACACTTGTATGTACTTAAATAAAACAAAGCAATGGGCTCCAAACTTAACGATGAGTTGGCAGATTTTATAGCAAACAGTTTCAGTTCATAGCCCATTTTATAAACAATCGCGAAATTGAAACATTTTCTCAATATGTTGCAAATATGAGTTTATTATTTATGCGAACTTCGGAATGTGAAAACGCGCAAGCCTCAGACGCACCAACATATGAATACCCTGCAGCGAATTCCTCTAGCGCAAAAATAGTCAAGATTAGTTTCCTTCTTCCACAATACCAGTTCCCGCTCAATCTCCCAACGACGGCTTCAATTCTCTGCTTTAAGGGGTGTCAATTGCGGTGCACAGTTGCTGCTTATGCATTCCGATTCCACTTCAGAGATAGTTCGGAGAAAATTTATACAGTTGTTCTGCCAGTAGAAATTGAATTTTTTTAAGTAAGTACTCTAATGCGATGAGCGAACAGCATTATAAAGGAACCAGCTCAAGTCGTGAACTGTTAGATCTTTGAACTAGTAACTTTACTTCATTGAGACACTTGCCCGCAGCTGGGTACTTATCAAGCCCTGGGCGTGAAAAAATGTAAGCGGCAAAAACCGAATTTTACAGGTTGAGACTTTTTTAATTTCCTGTGCTTTAATACATGGCTACCATGAAATCTAATATATAACTATTGAAAAGTGCAATTAATTCCAATTTTATATCTGGAATCTAACGCTAATTTTTGGCGGGCTCTCACAGTACTGTACATACTTATGAAACTACTGTCTGATGCAGCGATTACGTCAACATTTTCTGTTCTTTCTTTCATTATTTTAAATTTTTTGTAGTAAAATTTAATTCATATAGTTTCACAAAAATCTATACTGTAATAAAACTCTATAAAAGCCGTGTATGTGAATTGAGTATTTCTTTGAAAAAATTACCGAAGTTAGTGCAGGTAATAAATACCATTTTCAGAAATTTCTCTATCTGTTTTTCTGTTTGAACTGACTAATCTCCGAAACTGCTGAATGGATTTTCATGGGACTTAAACTGAAGAGTAGTTAGTACCCTCGGCCGTAACAGAGGTTATATTTTATCAAAATAAACAATCGAAAAAAAATTAAAAAATTGTCTTCTTTAGAATACAATTTTTGTTCAACTCGTATACCATGGCAGAAGTTGCAGACTTTCACCAGAACAAACTTGCCTATCGCTCATTGATATTAGAAGCAGATTTGTTTAAAATAAATTTTGTTAAGATAAAATAGCTACGATGTACTGTAAAAAGAAAAGTGAAGTGATGGAAGATGGTTCCCAACGCCTATAAAATGCTTAGCAAAATCAACTGCACAGGATGCAATCTGGATTCAGCCGAATCTCCCGGTTTCTTAAGTAAAAAGATAAACAATATTTCCATATCACCCGACTCTTTGGTAGGATAGAAAAAATTATGCTTAGGCAAAGGCGTGGCATCGGCATCACTCATAGTGGTAAAATTTATTTGGGCAACTCACATCGTCTATGTTCAAACATATTCAAAGGGCAAACTGTCAAAACCAGCTTCAGTTGAAGCCGAATCGAACTTTTATGGCCGAATATGGCCAAAGCCGAAGCATGGCCGTTCTGTAGTGCTGATACGAGTACAACTAGTTTAAAACTATAGCACATTCAACAAATAACGCCAACCCTCTCATTGCCCAATTGCCCAATTGTCCAATTATGTTTCCAAAATTTTGATACAGTAAACGTCTAAAATAACTTATTCAAAACTTTATATTAGTGGTTCTTTCATTATACTTTTATTGCTAAATTTTCAAATTATGTTGTTATCGATGATATGATCTGTATCGGCATATTTGCCACCCAATTAATACAAGCATGTACTACGAAGCACACATTTTTTGTAAATTATCTTGGCCTTCGCGTAACATAAGTTTTGTTTTCGTATTCACTATCCAGTAAAAAACCAGCAAGAAGCAGCATTAATTTTACTGGATTTTTACTGGATAGCGTTTTCGTACGCCAAAACTTATTGCTAGTAGGGGAAATTGATAGAGCGAAAATTACCACTGAACTTGCAAGTTTTTCTGGATTTTTACTGGGTAAATTTCCACTACCCAGAATTTGCCTCTAATATAAAAAGCTGATGGAAAGTATTCAGTTGATCACAAGTAGAAAACAATTATTAAAAATGTTTAATATTTCCATAAAAAAGGGCAAAAATTGGAAAAAGTTATAAAATATTTAAATATACAACAAAAAAGAAAAAACTTGCAGCTTCTTACTGGTTTTGCGTTTTATTACTTTCTTGCAAGTTTCTTTCATTGAGAGAAAATTTTGCTTACGCTCTGAAATTTAGGTACTGGCAAGTTACTGGATAGTTTTTTTACCAGAGAATACGAAAACATAACTATAATCGGTCTTATGTTTTTAAAAGTAGTGCAAAGTTTCCAAAAGTTTCAAAAGCATATATCTTATAAGTATATTCCGCCCTATCGCTGAGTCCTACTACGGTAAAGAATAAATTTTTATTTTTTTATGCTCTTAAGAAAACGTTCAAGAAAAAAACTTTTATTATTTTGTGTTAAAAAAGTAGTATCGAAAAAAGATATATTTCTGTTGGAAACCTAGGTTCTCTTATGCTAGGGATGGACGATGTTTTGCACATACTCGAGGCATTGCGTCTATCTATCGAAGTTAATCGATGCATTTTAAAAGTTTCCATATTGATGTTTTTAATCTTAATGCATCAAGAGTGAAACCTAGTATCTAGTATCTTTTTCTAAAGTTGTGTGAAGAGTAGGTCTGAATTTTCAATAATACTGGGTTTCAATAAAAATAAAACCCTTTTGCCAAATCAAAGAGGTAGGCATCAACAAATTAATGGTTTCAGGTCATCCCATTTATTTTGTAAGGCTGTGAGTTGAAGTGACGATATATACATTTATTTCTGTATATTCAAGTTCTGGTATTATATAAAGGTACCTTTAAAACATTTACACGAATTTCAATGTGCAACAAAGTTATACTACACAGGACAACATTCGAAGCTACAGCGGTTACCTCGAGTGTACTTATATTAACTAATCCGTAAACCCCGATAACTAGGTGCGTTTTAGGATTTTCTCACAAATATAATTTTAACCCCAACACCCAAAAATATTTCAGGAAAGACTTTCAATTCTATAAGTTACTATAAGTGTACTCCTCAATTGATATACTGCATATCTTTAGCTAAGTATTGTAGTTTAACCAAGCTAAGTGTTGTCTTTCAGATTACTATTCTAAATATATTAATATATTATATAATAAACCTATAAATGTTTATGCCAAAAGAACAAAACATTAATACGCATTGTTACTATATCATATTTATAATGTCTAGTTAAACGCGAAAGCAAATTTTTTCTAAGTACAATATTGAAAACTTTGTAAATGCGCAGCGAAAGAAAGCGAAGAAAGCTTAACTACTACAAAATCGTTGCATTAACTTGTAGCTCAATAAATTTTCGCTATTGGCAATTTGTCTTTTGCGGTTTGTTGATATTGTTAAGGATCTGCAAAAGAGTTTTGCAATAGCAGGTTTTGTTGTTGAATAAATAGAGGCAGGAAGTAAAGCGGAAAGTTAAAGTGAAAGTAAAAACATTAGCAAATACAAAGTGCGTATGTAATGATAGTTCATTTATCTATTGTATTAAATATGTATGTATGTATGTGTGTATAATCAAACCTTTTGTCATAGGAAAAATATTTGATTTAATATACTACGTATTTTTCATGCATTGATTCGTCACAAGTACAATGCATACTTTTTTAAATTTCTGAACATTTCCAAAATAGAAACAACAAACAATAGTAAAGTAGATCAAGAGTGGTTTACAAATGTAGATAATTGTTGTTATTACTTGTTAAGCTAAAGTCACAAAAATTCAAAAGAATTATTCATGTAGCAAATTAATGCGTCGGCGCAAAGAAAAAAAATGGTTCCAATACTGCGTTTTCATCACCTTTTACGTCTGAATGTTAAGTGCAGGCAATCCGTTAAGATAATTTTTCACTGTGTCGTGTTGAAAAATAGCGTTCCTTCGTCGATGTCGTTACTGGTAGAGCAGCCATTAGGAGCAAGATTTGATGAACATTTAGGGAAGCGTTTCGTTGTGGGCATCAATTGCTTTAATGCAATTGTCCGCAGATGAGCCTTTTCATTGAAAATAAAAGTAAATTCATCCCGATATG
Source organism: Anomoia purmunda (assembly GCA_951828415.1). Classification (NCBI taxonomy): domain Eukaryota; kingdom Metazoa; phylum Arthropoda; class Insecta; order Diptera; family Tephritidae; genus Anomoia; species Anomoia purmunda. The sequence goes on from OX639993.1 coordinate 57,410,154, forward strand.
TAGCGCGAAAGGTATTTATTATTTATTTTCATTACAGACTCCATATAAACATTTTGTTTCCTATCTTCCTTTCTTGTCAAAAGCAACTACAAAGCTGTGTGAACTGCAATTCAAATGACACGATCGCCTTGTACCAACATTTGAATTTGAGTAAAAATCAGTAGTCAGAGTATTTAAAATACTTGTTTTCACAAATTCAACTAAAAAAAATTCAGCTCAAAAATCGATATTGTTGCTTAAACACGAAAATTATGACATCGCGCTCATTCAGCAGTTTCCGAAGAAAGGTTTTTCATTCACAATACATGATCCAAGCAAACTAAAGACGCCTTTCAAATATCATTCGTTTGTTTTCTTAACTAGAAAATCCACAAAGCTAACCAACGTGTTACAATCTTGTATGTACTATTTGCTTGTCCAAATTATTTCCGAGAGCAGTAAAATTAACGAAAATAACCTAATTCATAGAACAATAAGCTGCCACAAACATTACTCTGATTAGCTTTGTGTATGTATTGAATAAACAATCTCTTGCACTTGGGGCTATTGCACCCAAAGCTTTAGCTAATTAGTGTTGCGTAATTTAGTAAATTAAAATGTGGCAAACAAAGTTGAGTTGCCATTTGGTATCAAGGGACATTTTCAAGTCATTCACAACCGTAGTTGGCAAAGCTATGCGAGTATGTTCAATATCCTTCTAACAACCTTTGTTACTGCTGATTCGTTTTGTACCACAACCGCAGCATGTATTAATACCTAAATTAATGTACATCATATTGTGTAAGGATTTAAGAGTACAAACATGACACAAATAATTGTGCATACCTTTGTAATATAACAAACACCAAACTCTTTAATACATGAAGCCTAGGAATTTAAGAGAAGATAAGAATGTAGTCTACTTAATTGCCAAGTTGTGGTTGTGAATTCAGCCACAACTGATTTTTGGTTTGGAAAATTTGTCCAAGTAGGTTAGTCCGTAAAACTTCAGTATCCAATAGGGCTTAGAATAAAACGAATTCATTTAATTCACATTTTTGCATTTAGACTACTAAATCCCAATAGTAATAGAGAATGTGACTATTTTAGTAACAGATTTAATTAATTGTTGCACAATATTGCATAGAAAAAGTACGAAAAGTCGTAGTATGTTTGTTAAACAAGTGCTAAGTCGTTATATACGTTCGCAGAAAGTATTTAGATAAGGGATGAGTTTTGGAGAGAGCTGGATTCGGTTTCTGACCAATACGAGATTACTCTAATATGGATTTTCTTACGTTATTTAATTAAAACAACGTAAAATAATTACGGACTTTTCAATGTAATAACAATTGGTAATTTTTAATAAATAAATCGATTTCATTTTTACGGCAACAAATATCACTTCGAGAAAGAAATTTTAATTTGATAGAAGCGAAATATTTTAATGTGACAGCATCGAAAGTGTATGTTACCATTTGCAGACAAGAAAAGTTTGCAGCCGTTAAAAATATCACACATTAACATATTATTATCATGGCGTAGTTGCAATAACGAACGTTTTATTGTCAACTGTTCACATTTTTCTCCTTCCTAAATGTCTCCGCTTGTTTTTATTGTATTCCAAATATTTGTGATGTTTGACGGATTGTAAACACCGTTGCAATTTTTTCAAATAGTATTTGGTATCAGCGTTGGGACTTTGCTGCGATTTTTTATAAAACTACCTACTTTTCCTCCGTTTTTTTTAAATTCATTCATTCAATTCATGATGGGCATTGATGAACTTTTATTAAGAAAACTCATTTAAAAAAAAAAGTTAATTTCTTTTGCAACGATTTATTATTTTTACTACGTTTTTCTGTGTTTTTGTTACGCTCCTGGTTTCATGAGGTTTATGGTATGCTCCGAGTTTTCAGCCATCATCGACACGGCTTCCGATACTATGTACCAGAACTCATCTTCTGTGTCAATCCCTCTCAAAAGTACTTTCGTTTGTTGCAGCCATTATGTGAACTACGTTTTGGGGTCGGGCCCCCATCGGGATGCCATCTGGCATCCTTTCCTTCCTCTGATAACAATTACTTTGCCTGGTGGTCATTTAGCTCTAATGTCAGCTGCTTCCAAAACTTTGCCACATTCTCCCTGTAGTGCGATTCACTAATCTATTTTAACGATATTCGCATGGTTAACTCATCTTAAGAAAAATTGTAACGATGTTGCTATTCAACAGCCATTTTTTAACGATTTTCGATATCGCCGAATCAGCTGCTGTTGTTTGCAAGTCGATTATCGAAAACTAAACGACAACAAATTTGATATTGTTAACTCAATTGAGAAAAGAACTATTCGTGATTTCAACTTAAATTAAAGAAAAATTAAAAATTCGGTAATTTGCTTTCTTCAAATTAAAAAAGAAGCATTAATGCAATAATTAATTATGTCATTTGAATATTTGGAAACTTTTATCAAGAATTCAAGTATAAAAATAGAAATATTCTATGTATTAAAAATAAATTATATTAAATGATCCTAATTAAAAGTTTTAAATATAAAAGCTAAATACCCTGGAACTCAACATGATTCATAATGGAGCGAATTTCGAAAACGAAAACCTTGGCATATTTGAAGGTGATTCCGGATATTCCATAGAGTCGAGTCGAGTTCTACCAAATCACTCCGAGAGTCCAGAATTCCGCTACAATGGAACATTTCAATGTATAAAAACAATTATAAATATTTGTAGTTTGAAATAAACTAGTATCCTGCGCTCAAATTTATATTTGGCAACACGCATTCATTTATTTTTTTTTCATTCCTTTTTGCGTTTTTCGCCCATTTTGGCATTTAGTTTGACCAATATGCCACTTTTTAGTATTTTTAATAAATACAACGAGACAGCTGTTAAGTCTCGTTAAAAATAAGTTAGTAAATCGCACAATCCTAACTGCAAACGACAAATATTGTCGACAAAAATTGCGATTGTCGGATCGTTTAAAATTAGTGAATCGCACTACTGTTCTCCCTGAAAAGCTCCTGGCAAAGCCGGGTTTTGCTATATTCTATTTAAAAGGGCATCTTTCTGGTTCTTACTTATCGTTTTATTCCCATAAAAAAGGTAAATATAGTTGCTTATTATTGAAATTCTATAAACAACACAATAACTTACGTATTGAATCTGTTTGTTCACGTGTAAAATTCAAGTGAAAAAATTCAGCAAAAAATGGCTACTCTAACGAATTTAGTGTGCCTATAAGCGAAAAGTATGTCGAAAGCAAAAAAACTAAATATGAAAAATCGTAAATGGCCCTATTGATAATTAAATTTTCTATCTTCTGCCTATTCTCGTTGAAATTTAATTGAATAATTTGATGTTCGCATGGCACGTGAGACAAATTGGTGTGAAAAATAATAGAATTGTGCAATTAATTTATGAACATTTAAATATGTACGTGCTATAATCACATAATATAATTGAATTAATGGCAGCACAGTAATAATTGCCGACGTCTCTTTACTTGGAGTGGATGGTAGTGGGTTGATACATTTCTACGTGCATATGTGCAAATTTGTACAGTATTCGCCGCTTAAAAATTATTGATGATCAGAACAAAAGTAAAAATTTAAGCATAGATATGTATTTCTTATTTTGCATTTTCATTACAATCCAAATCCTAATATCAGAACAAAAATATTAAATAAGGAGTCCCCTCCGAATTTACAAATTTGCCGCAAAAACGTGAAAGAGTTCGATAAAGCTAATATACACAATATAGAATTTTCCAGAGGTAAGGAAAAAATCGAATTTTTTAAACACGAATGTGCAGTTTGGAGATAGTGGCGCTCAAAGTTTAAAAATTGTCCACGTATAGAAACATTAGTATTTTCTTCCCTTTCGCCATATTTAAGATTGTGAAAAGTTCCTTTGTTCCTGTTTTCCGTAAAGTCTATTTTTCGACCATTTTTCAAACTTTGGTAAAAGATAATTATGGCAAAAAAGGTCCCAAAATGTCCTTTGCGAAATTAATGCAGGTTATTTGTTAAGTATTTGCGTAAGTTAAGTATTCTTACTTTTTCTGCCCTAGCTGCTCTTTTATTACCCATATCAATTAAAATGTTAGAACCTTGGATTAAAAAACGCCCCTGAGCAGGTACAAGAAGAAGGTTGCGAATTTGTTACTACCGGAAGACCGCTTTTTGTTGTTGGAATTTGTTAATAAATCCATATTCTTTGGTTTGGAACTGCATAATACACTTCTAGGGAAATTCAATTCTAAGTTTCGCACATTTTATTTGCAAAATGTGTAACAAGTAGGTAGTTTGCGTACATAAACTATGTATATAGTGTTTAACAAAAGTAGTTTTTGGACTTTGAAGAGTAAATCATACTTTACTTTAACTTACTTTGTGGCTTTAATTAGCAGTGCAAATTTGATAACACATTTTTCACAACCCTGTTATGGTTTTTGCATTCATTGCAAAGCGTGGATATGTTAGTTTCAGATGCAACGTAAATTCTTGATATATCTTCAATAGTTCAAAAGTTATGATTAGATGACGATGATAATTATCTGCGTCGATACTAAGAATAGTAATTTTTCTGATTTTTACTATCTCTGGATTTGCGGGATCATTGTTACAATCACGTGATTATAACAACGAGATCGCGGGATTTAGAAATTTATTATTTTGTAACAACCTAACTCGAACAAATTACATCAATATTCTACCATAAAACAAATAACACGATGAATTTGAAGGAAGACGTAAACAGTCTAAACTGCTGTGCATACAGAACAGCAATAACGAGTAATTGTTAAACAGAGGGACACAAAATTAGGGTGTAATTTCAATAAGTGGAGTTTTATTGTTATACTTTTTTTTATTTTGATTAAAAATGTAAGTGCAATGATTGTTGTAAGCAAATATGTTGTTATTTTGTTAACACTTGTTTTTATGTTTCATCTACAATAAAATGCAGACTCCCTGATGAAGGCGCGGAAGACGCCGAAACGCGTAGGAGAAAAAAAGAAAATTTTTGTTCGCTTTTAAGATATTACCGACCGAAAAGCTCCTAAATCATAAACTTTGGTCCTAAGAAAAATACAAATGGAGTTTAAATACATTTTTTTTATTGAAAAAAAATCATTTTATCCATATAAAACAAACGAATACGTATACATGCCTGATAAAGAAACTACAGGTACTTAAAAATAACAGATATATTTTTTGTGTAAAATAACTACACATAATTGTTAACTAAGTTCAATATATTCGGAATAAACAGAAAGTGGTAGCTTTTAAAATATATTATTTTCCTAGCTTTTACCCGCGGCTTCGCTCGCAACATTCGGCGTAACTTTATGGATTCGAATGTATCCGGAAAAAGAATTAAATAATTTCACTAAAGGTAATAACTTTTAATTTAATTTTAGTTTAGGTTTTTATTTTTAACAACCCAAACCAAAATCAACCCCTACTTCATAATTTTCTATTACGGTCAGTTGCTGAAACTTTTTCTCATTGCCATCTCATTCGGGTTTAGTGCAACTTAATTTATTGTTAGAAATGCCCAACATAATCAAACGGTGGTCACATTTATTTAGAAGTCTCACTTTCATGATTAAGTTTTCTTCCTTAAAATCCCATGCCGTATATTTCCTTTAACTTAATAATATAATTTTATTTACATTTTGAAGTAGTTGGCATCCCTCTCCAAGGTGTTTTCAAAATAAAAATTTCTTAAAACTCCTTCATATTACTTTTATATAATTTTTAATATTACTTGTTCCGGTCTGGATTAGAACCCGGTACCCACCGAATGAAGCGCGCACTTGCTACACACTCGGCTACGGCGGCCGTATTGAACTTTAAGCAGATGGTAATCTTCTTTCAAAATATTTTGGAAATGAAGGTTTATTAAACAGATATAACGGACTATATATACATATGTGCCAAATCATACCTCAATCTGTGCAGTCATCATCGATATGTGATTTACCCTATTAATTTATATACAAGCTATATTTTAACAAAGGTTATACGCTTCATATGTGCCAAATTTTATACAAATCCACCACACACAAATTTTCACATTATTATAAATGTTTGTTAAGATTTTTAAGTATATTAAGAAACATTGCGTTAGTCTTGGAAACGTGGCAACTCTTTTATGAACAGCTTTCAAATAAGTGTGTGCAAATATACATATGTATGGATACTTGATACTTGTACTTGATATAATTTGTATTTAATTTTGAAATAGACAGCAACTCCTACAAATTTGTTTGATACTAAGCTTTCCTAAACCTCTGTCAGTTCAAACCAGTATTGTAATGCTTCATTATCTTATGAATTTAGTCGAATTTAAATTTTTCTACTCTACGAATATATTTCTCTAAAAGAGCCTCCTTAAACCTTTTTCGTTGGCACCAGTATAGTGAAATTTCCGTTACCTTACCAATTAAATTTAATCAACGGTCCTTAAGGGGTGGCAACCTTCATCAAACATATTTTCGCATAAACTCTTTCGTTTCCGAGTAATACTGTTATATTTCAGTAAGCTTACAAATAGCATTAAACTCTTATTTAAAAGACGTGACAACACTCCTTAAATACATATATTTTCATAATTAAGTTTGAAACCTACATTATTTGTATATCTTTTAACTTGATAATTTAATTTAAATTACTCTTGGCAAACTTATCCAGAAGTATTTTCAAAATAAAGCTTTCCTAAAACGTTTTGGTTTGAGACCCATATTTCAATATTATTATAATTCTAAGTAATTTTTTAAACAGTTGGCAACCCTCTTCAAATTATTTTTGAAATTACGCATTTTTAAAATGTGTAGTTCAGCACTCATGTTGTAAAATGTCGTTTATTTTCTTATTTAACTTAATTTGCATATAGGTGGAAACCTTCATTAAAAGTATTTGGGAAAAAATGGATTTGACTTAACTTATTATAATTTTGATTAATTTTTTAAACAGGTAGCAACCTTCACTAAATTTATTTTTAAAATTAAGTTTTCTTAAAACTTTTATTTTGGCACTCTATTGTAAAATGTAATTTTTTTTAAATTAACTTATTTTACATTTAAGCAGGTGACAACTTTCCTTGAAAACATTTGGGAAATTAAGTTTTATTTAGCTTCTTTCGTTTGATACCCATATTATAATACTTTTTTTCATTCATTGTTTTAATTTAATGTAACCTTTAAAACACGAGGCAACTCCCAATAAAAATTGGATTTTATGTTATGTGCCAAAGCATATCCAGACCTACATATATAGTCGTTATACAGCAATATATGATTTATGTAACTTATTTATTTAATTGGCTATACATTTTTTTAACAGGTTGCAACTCTCCACGTAATATAGCCTATGTTGGACCATAATGAAAATCTTTGTTTGTTAATATTATAGTCAAATTCTTTAATACATTAACTTTCGGAGTTAAAATCAACCGAAAGGCTTTGCAAAGAAAATTGATATCAAAGGGTTTTCCGATGGTCCACCGCCATAAAACCGCCATTCTTGATATTTGTGCTAAAAATCGCCATAGCATAGCATTTCTCCTCAAAGTCAAGTCACCTTAATAAAATAAGCGCTAGCAAGCACAAGAAAACGACACACCGAACCTTTTGAAAACAAACAAAACTGCATCCACATTTTAGACCACAAATTAGCACTTATCATTTCACAGTTGCATGATTCTTTGTATTCTTTTCAAATGGCTTCAAATGCTTGAAAACTGATAACATTCACACTAGAGATGGGCAAATTGAAAAAAAAAAATCCCGATCCCTCCCGTTCCCGGTTAAAAAATAAATCTTCCCGCCCATTCCCGCCCGAAAATTAAAAAAAAAAAATCTTCCCGCCCGTTCCCGCCCGAAAATTAACAAAAAAAAAACTTTCCGCCCGATCCCGCCCGAAAATTTTAACAAAAAAATCTTCCCGCCCGAAAATGTAAATAAGATTTTTTTTATTTTTTTTATTTTTTTTTATTTTTAATTATTTAAAATATGCATCATTGCATATTGGCATATGTAAGTATATTATTAACACAAATTTGAAGTCATTCTATGTTTTTGTTTAGAAATAAGATTTTATCGAGGTTTTCTCCTAACAGTCTTGTTCTGCGTTCTTCTAATATTCTACCAGATGTAGAAAAAACCCTTTCACTGGACGCTGAACTCGCTGGAATATTAAGTATTTTACGTGATAAATGTCTTAAATTCGGCAAATCTGTGGCCTCTGACCAAAACTTTAAAACATCATCAACATTTTTTGTACTTTTTTTCTGATAAAGTTTAATTTCGAAGTCAATATTATTTTCTTCCGAATTGCCTTGATCTCGGTCTGCAAGTTCTTCAAAAAAATTAACCCTTTTTTTTTCGAAGTTGATGGACCGTCATCTAGGTTCAAAAACTCTTGTCCTAATTTTCTGTTATTTATATCTTCCAAAATTATTTTAACCGAGTTAATGACACCTGAGCGTTCTTCTTCACTTAAAAAAGTCCAATAAACATTTGCATTTGTAGTTGCCGTTTGTACAAAATATGAAGTGCTTAATACAATGCAGTGGTGTCAATTCAAAAATTATCCCGCCCGATCCCGCCCGAAAAATACCGAACGCAAAATTATCCCGCCCACTCCCGAAATAAAATTAAATTTACTTTCCGATCCCGCCCGGTCCCACGGGACCCGACGGGACCCGATAAAAAACTTGCCCGATGCCCATCTCTAATTCACACCATTAATGGCCTCTAAGCCAAATCGAAAGCTGAACACATATGTGCATACATATGTACATATATACATTTTATGAAACTAACATGACTTTTAATGCCCGTACTCTGGCAGCACCAGATAAAAAGGAAAGCTCATAAAACACAATTAGATTTATCCATGCCCCGATGGTTCCAGTTCAATGCAAATCAAATATGGCTGCCAATATTTGTGAAATGCTGAAATGGCGTCGTACTATATATGTACTTATGCACATACATATCGAGCCCTAATAGCGAAAAAACGTAAGCGACATTTCTTTAAAAATTTAATTTTTGATGCAGAAATAATCCTCGATCATCGAGAATAATTTCCGCTTACGTTTTTTCGCGGTTAGGGTTCGATATGTACGTGACCCTGCGACTACTGTAACTTTGCATTCCTTTGTATAGACTGAACAGTTCCCTTTTATTCGACTAATTTTACCTTTTTGTAATCGAACGGGTATGGATGTATTTACTTAGAGTAGCTTATTTTAATACACAACGGAACTAAGGCGTTTTATGGTTCAAAACTGCAGATTGGTTTACACATTGTAAGCCCATTTAATTAGTTTAGTTCATGTAAATACTAAAAACAACATCTTTCTAAATTCGATAAATGTAAAATAAATAACCTTAATTTTAATCGTAACCATAAGGTATGAGGCGAGACCTATTGATTTAAAATAAAACCCGATTGGCTAATTGACGTCTAATTGTACCCGATTGAGAGCAATCGCGGAATACTCTCTTTAGAGATATGTCACGCATTTTTTTGCAGGAAAAATTAGTTATAAACTTGTCGATCGAACAATGTGAAACTAGAGCTTAAAATTTGCATAATTCGTTCGGTTTAATCCATTCTTTGGTTCATTTTTTATTTTATTTATTACTAACTGTTTATGTGCATATTTCATATCTCGTCTCCAGCGCCAAATAAAATTTTTATATTTTTGCAGATAAAATGCACATGTTCTGAATCTCGGCTCTAGCGCCAAAGAAAGAAAATAAAATTTATATTTACATACATATATGGCGAATACGTATTTTGTGAAAATATTTCGACTTCACTGCCTATATTCATATACTGATTACTCTTTCCAGAAAATGGAATTCAGTTTCTCTCACATATAATTTGTGTATAATTTAATTAAATTTGACTTTTAAAACAGGTGGCAGCTCCCATAAAAGTTAGCTATGGACCTTCTTGCCGGGTCGTACCGTTTGGCATCCATATTTTACTACTTCTTATAACTTGTGTATATTTTATTTATATTTTACTTTTTTCAACAGGTGGCACCCCTTTCCAAAGCAAACAAAACCATGCCTAAAAGGTTCCAGGGGTATACACTAATAACTATGCAAAGTTTTAGTTTTTCTTTTATTTTGAAAATTTAACGCTATCTGTTGAACAGTAATTGAATTGAACTGAAGAAACGAAACGTTAACCTGTTCAGAATTTTTGGACTTTTCTTTTTTTCTAAACCTTTGCGTGGCAATTTCGTACAAACACGTAGAATGAAGTATCTAGTTTGGTCCAGTCATTTTCTAGTTTTAAGTATCCTAAAAAAACACGTTTCATTTGTATATAAATAGATAATCTATAATGCCCGTTTATGTAAACAGAAGAACAAAAATGTACAAATTTCGTAAAAATGCAAACTTGATTAGTATTATGAAATTTATTAAAATCCTGTTGTACCCCGGTCTGTTTCGCTGTTCCAGTAAATGAAAAGTAGTAATAAAGTAAAGTTACTGGATGCAGTTATAAAAGATATTGTACGTCGAAATCGAACAAATACGGGAAGTTTTATTGTACTATAGTTAATTTTAATATTGAAATGTTAAATTTCGCGACGTTTTTACAAGAGCTAGCCTCGTTTATGAATGAAATAGTAAGTAATAATCGAATAAATGAAAAATAAGATCCTTAACATAATTTCCTTAAGAGACAATTGCAAGTAGCAATAATACATATATAATATATTGGAAGGTATGCTAGAAAGGCATTTATTCCACTGGATGTTCAAGGGGTTTTAGCTGTAATAAAATGGCTTTACAAATATTTACTTCACATTTAATCATAATTTTTTAGGCCTTTTTCCAAAAGCAAATACTGAGCTATACATATTCTTTATTTCACTTTGACTCGGTATTTTCACTTTGTCTGCCAGCTTTAGAGAGCCTCGCGTGCAAATCCAGTCGTACGTGAAATGCAGCACAGGAATGAACATAGATTTTTATACCTTTTATGAAGATGAAATGGTATTATAACTTTGGTCTGATGTTTGTAAGCATGTAACGATTGTCCGACTAAATGTCAAAACAAGCGAAAAGCACAAAGAGGAAGAGAGAAAAAACAAACGAATGCCAAATATAAATTTGAGCGTTTTTATTACATTTTATTAAAGTGAAATAATATACTAGTTTATTTCAAACTACAAACGTTTTTAATTCTTCTTATATATAACAATGTTCCATTGTAGCAGAATTTTGGACTCTCCTCTGAGTGATTTGGTAGAATAGTCATCAACTCGTCTCCAAGGAATATCTGGAATCACCTACAAATATGTCATGGTTTTCGTTTTTAAAATTCGCGGTGTGCTCCAGCGTATTTAGGATTTACATAAATGTATTTAAATTTTTTAATTAGAATCATTTATCTATATATTAAAACTAAACTATATTTCTGTTTTTGTACTTGATCCTCGATAAAAGCTTGATTTTACCATTTGCACATTAATTGAATGGTAGATATGTATGTATGGTGGTTGGCACAAGCTTTCTCATGATTATTTGGTGTGCAATCGACGGCCCCAATAGCGCCTCCCACAAAGGGTGACGACGCTGAAGCGAACATTTATTTAGCAGCTTGGGTCATAGGAAACCTCACTTTCTGGTGAAACAATGAATCATCGATTTCATCCGGTACCCTATAAATGCCGGCTTGCGGATGACTGGGGCTCATGGATATTCCTCATTGTTCACATACGGGTCGTTGATAGCAACCAGTTGCGAAGAACCTTAGAACCTACCAATACAAAAGTAAAATTTTAAATTGCATACAGGCTTAAAGATTACACGAGCTCCTGTTTCTCAGTTGATATTGATGTTATACTGGTGCCCCTTATTTGGTTGTCAAGCTGATAAATTAAGTATTCAGCCAAGTCTTGAGTAACCGATACAGCTTCTGAAATTCTGTTGCATTCAAATGAAAGGGATTGTCTACATCTCGGAGTAAACGCCGATCTACTATCGGAGCGCTTACTTCTTCGGCACCTCGTGTTAAATCATATGTCAAATATTCAAACGACATTATTTAATGTTCCTTTTTTAATTACAACAAAACAAATTACCAAATTTTGAGTTGAAATCACTAATTTCACTTTTCTCGATTAAGTCAACAACATCAAATTTGGTGTCGTTTAGTTTTCGGTCATCGACTAGCTAACAACAACAGCTGATTCGGCGAATGCGAAAATCGTTAAAAAAATGGTTGCTGAATAGCAGGGTCGTTAAAATTTTGGTTAAGTTGAGTTAACCAAGCGAATATCTTTAAAATAAGTTAGTGAATCGCACTACAGGGCTACGAGCTGATTTGATTTAGCCATGCCCGTCTGTCTGTTTGAACGGCAACTAATACCTGAGTTTTAGAGATATCTAAATGAAACTTGGTAGGCAGATGTATTTCCACAAAGTTTTAATCATTTGTTGGAACCGACCAAATTGTACATTATATAGCTGGAATACAACTGATTGTTTAGATATGCGATTTTCGATTATAATTCCCACACGAAAGCAGCTTAATAATGAAAAGTGAGTAACGAAATTACTAAGATCGGATTACTATAACTTATAGTTTCGATCAGCTGATTATTCAGATATGAGGTTTTGCATTATAACTCCTACACTAAAGCAGCTAAAGACATGAAATTTGGCACTCCTTTCACTTATAATTAAAACAACGTATACAATGAAAATCATCAGAATCGGGTTTCCATAACTTATAGCGCCCATACAACTGTTTGTTCAAATATGAGGTTTTGGTTTAAAACTCCTATATTTAGACAGTAAAAACCGTGAAATTGTGTAGGCCATTCACTTATAAAATCTTACCAGGTTTACTGAGAAAATCATCACGATTGAGCTTCGTTTGGAGACTTTAACATTTATAGCATTCCTTGGAATGCGATTGAGCCACCTTGGACTACATACATAAATTGCTAGAAATTTTTCTTACTACAAAACATCAAACTGTGATTGATTGATTATTGACGAATCTTTCTGCGGACAGTACCTACAAGAGCGATAACATATGAAACCTCCTACAATGACAATGATGGGATATTTGTTAGCTCTAACGTTTACATTACATTTCTATATGTATCTTCATATGTAATTTTTTCTAAAAAATACAATTTATTTTATCATAGTTAATCTCCTTTCTTGATTGTGTTTTATTTTTTATGAGAAAAAAAAGTATTTTAAGATTTACAATGCAGTAGTTTAAATTAAATTTATATACATTAATGAAAGGTATGAAAGCTTTAGCAGAGCCGAAGACAGCACTTATTTACTAGTTTATTTTATTCTTAATTTTATTCTTAATAGTTACAACAAAAGTCACCTGTTATTCGTGGTCATATTCCGTAACCATCAAAAAATAAAAATTTTACTTCAAATGCTTATTACCATATTCCAAAATAGTTTCTTGACGGAATTTGTGTTAAATATTGAATCTAAAGCATACATATGTGCATTTTGCCTTTGCAATTATATAATCTGATACAGACCTATACATATTTACATTTTAAGTATAAAGCATTTAGCTAGAAAGCGATGGATAAAATTCTAACCTCTACTAAATACTTTTCTTAAATTTATATTCGAGGTGTATTTCTCCTCCCACAATTATTGCATTTATTATTTTTTAGCATATGTACATTTGTATATATCTACATAAAACGAAGCCAGACATAGTAAAATAGAGTCCACTCGAATCGTGACTCGTTATAACTGCGTCAGCACTCGACATTTTATCTGAACATTTATTTTTATTTATATTTCATTCACCAAAGTGCGCAAATAATTCCATCTCATTTTAAGTAACCACAATGCTCAAACTCTCACACCTCTTCTGGACTGCATGTTCTCAGAAAAGGAATCGTTGCGTCCAAGTTTTAATGAGTCTTGAACGTGACATTGTCTGTTCCGGTTTGTGACGCCTGTAATGAAATTAAGCGTGTTGGTGCAATAACTTCTCATATAAAATACACGTGAAGCCACTCTGAATAAAAATTTGGAAAAGAATGAAAGCAATGTTCTAGCACTCACCCCTTGCTCGGTAGACAAGTACGAGTAGGAAGGAGGCAGCATAAGTATGTTGGGTTGACTTAAATGGCCGTGACGTTAAATGAATTTGCGAACTGTCAGAAGTTCGCTGAATCGAAAACATGTTTATATATTTGTAGATACATACATAAATATATGTATGTTCATATACGCTATATGAAAAAATTTATATATAAGTAGGTATGTATGCAACTTAAGTGTAAGTTGATGTTAATAGTATCCACATGTTTATACAAATTTGCAGACGCATTCGGCTATATCAATGAATGTAAGTACATACATACAGTTTGTCACTTAATTAAGTGTACATCTGCTATGCCTATGGTAATGTTTAAACATAATACGATTCACAATAATTAATTCCCTATTTTTAAGCACAGTATTTGCATATTGCTATACTCTTACTTACCCCCTCATCTTTAGCTGCTAATTTATCAAAAACTACAAAAGCACACATTTATTAATTCATTGCATAAAAGTATTACTACAATTCAAAAGAACAAAACTGCACTAATAAGCCTCACTTCGGGCGGCCGCTGGTCTTCAGTGAACTCGTAGAACCTAATTGCACGCAAAATAAGGAAAAGTGGCGCCTATTTAAAATCAGATGTAGGGAATGCGGCTGGAAGCGATTTAGTACTGATGTAGCAACTTGATCATTATTGAAAACCTAATGAACAGAGACGGTTGCTGAAATATGAAAGTGTTATTCCGAATTATAGTCGGTGTGAGGTTCAATCGATAGCAGAAAAAAATCACAATACCCCTTATATCTCTACTTTGCAGAAAAATGTTTCTTACAAAACAATTTTGGTACTAAATGGCACTAAAAAATGCATGCAATGAATGATTTCAAAGCAAATTTCTGAATTCGATTTATCTCAAATACAATATTTTTACGGTATACAAGTAATCAGACTATCAGACTTCGAGCTCATGTCCCTGCTGGATCCGCCCCTGCATAAATACGTGATACTTCGTTTTGTTTTAAACTAATGAATTATTGTTTTGATAACACTATATGTATTTAAACGACTATTAGTTTTTGTTTTTATTTAATGTGCTATTATTTGGCTGTTATAATGTTGATAAACGAAAAAGACCCTTAAAAATAAATTGTATGGTTTTCTACTGTTTTTTTTTTATCCCAATCGTATGATTATGTCACAAATATATCTGGCTACCGTAAGTAAACATTAAATTTCAGTTTCAAAGGGTTAAAAAGAGGAATAAACTTTAATAAAATTCAAAGGCAGTAATGCGAACGTTAGTAATTTACATTAGGTCTGTTCCCGTATGAGTCAGAAATCACAATTTTTTACTATAGAGATTTCTCGCTACATCAGTACTATTATTAGACGGAAGTTGCGAAGTATGTAGGTTGTTTTGCAAATAGAGACAAAAATCTATTTTTCTTGCAAAAATCCGATTATACCGAATGCATACAATTATCTGAAAACCATTGATAAATTTTCGAACTCGTGTGTATATATGTATGTATATTACAATATATATTATTATATATATTTTTACCGGGCTGCGAATCTTTTAAGAAATGAAAATTAATTTTTTTAAATTATATAATTATCTTATAGGGTTGGCAGCTATTACAAAATACAAATATTTGAGCAAGTAAAATATTTTAATATCGGCATCAAGAGATGAACGTTTAAGATCACTTTTATCCTGAAAATATTCAATGTTTTTTCTTTATGTTCGATATATGGTGCACAAGTTCTCAAGTAGGCAGCAAGCCAAATTTTCCTGTTTCGCATTGTTCTCTTTTTTTACAGCTAGATATGTTGTATTTATTCTCGCAAGTATCGTGAAATTAAACATCATACAAATCCATGCTTTTTCTTCTCGCATTTAATTAGACTTAACAACAGCAAGGAGTGACCGGTAGCTATAGTTTGATATACACAAATGTAGTGATGACACGATTAATCGAAAAAACCAGTCATAATCGGTTATTTTCTTTAAAGCCAACAGCTTAGGCATTTGTTTTTTAAAGGATAACATATATAAAACAAAGAAGAGAAGAATACCCAAAGCAAATGTTTTGGCAGTTATTACAGACAACGGCGTCATTATTGCGAAAACAATACACGATTTAATCGGGAAGAATCTCCATATTCCTTGTTTTCAGTGCACGTTGAAATTGAGGGTAGCGAAGTTACTACGAAATACAGTACAATAGTAATTTGGTGATAACGGCATATTAATGCAAATTGAAAGCTATGACTACACAAATAAGTGAAGAAAAATATCTCACATTAAGTTTAGTTTTTCCTCTGGCAAATTGTGGGCGCCGGCAAATATTAAAAGCTAATTGTATATCCCTAGTGGAAAAAAACTGAATCCTGCCTTTTGCACCAGTAATTTGATGAAATGGAGCATTCATTTCTGCCCGGAGCACAATATGGTTGGTATATCTCAACCTAAATGCATACGCAGTACTCGTCTCGATAAATACCCCACATTTCTCGCGAGTACAACGATCCCCGGGATTGTATCGAGAACTCGGTTTCTCGATTTCTCGAATAAGAATGTGCGAGCGAGCAGAAAACGAAGGAGACGAGCAATGCCTCCTTATATTCCCTTGATGAATTGAGTTTCTTTCTTAATGCTCCTATTTTGGAACCGAAACGAAATGTTATTGATACCATTGCTATACACATCTCAAAAACATTGTTATTTAATTGAAACTTCTGTTCCCACAAAACGTCTTTTTTTCAAAGGAAATGTGAGATAGAAACTGTTAGTCTGAAATTGTTTTCTTAAAAGCAAATTTTTGCAAATCACATAAAATGTTAATGTTAAGAGTATGGTAAAAAAAATTGAGTTTACATTGTTAACAGCACTGAATTCGTAACGTAAGTTTCCATAATTTTAAATAAGAACAAATAAGGCAGTCAGTTAATTAAAACTTGATGAATTATTTTCCATTTTTTTCGGTTTTTATCGAAACTATCGGTTAATCGGTTAATTTCTTATGATCAATCGTATATACATACATATGTATGAACAATAAACAGGAGCATTTTTATACGAGTTAATCTTAGTAGCGGCTTGATCGATTCTCACTATTTCAGCATCACTACACTACGTAACTGATGCGTATACAAAAGAGATGTACATTTGTACATAAGCATATCTCTTAAGATTTTAATTATTCGCATCTGTCTTTAATGCTGTTTTACGAAATTTAATATTCTAGACGCAATCCTGATACTCAGCTGCGGAGCAAAAATTCAGTGTCTCCTTCCTGAAAAGTAAACGTACAAAGAAGGAATAACAAAACAAGTAAATAAAAGTCTAATTTCGGCCGTAACCGAACCTTACATCTATGTGGTATGTATACCCAGCGCATAGTTTAATTAAACACAAAATTTTCAATTATTCTAATGAACGAATAGCGAGGTATCAAATGCAATTATTCCTTAAACCAAATGTAAGATATCTGTTTTATTATGTACTAAAATGTGTGTATATGACTGATGTAGGAGTTGTATAAAGTATTTTCAGAGATATGTACATCTAATTGTTCTCAAATTGACAGCGCCATCCCTGTTTTCCATTTTTCTAATACTTACATAGCCATTGTCTCTGTAGAAATATATTTTTTGTTTTTGTTTTTGTTTAATTTTCCGACTACAACTGATGAGAGGATCTGAAGTGGGCAAGAGTCTATTTAGTGCATCTCAGTCGAGATGCATCTCTGGCGAAGTTTACTTGGTATTTTCAGAACATGCATGTTTCTCGCTCTCAGTCGCTTCCTCTGAAAATTGCTTAGTAGGCAAAAGGGCTTTCGAGCTGACATGGTCTCCGTGCGTCAATATTGTCTGGTCTATAGGTAACATTGGGTGCCAACCATCCAATACCACGTATAGTTTGGTAGCAGGTTTGGCTGAGCAGAAGACCCATCTCTTTCACCTTCATCCTTAAGATTGCCAGCCATTTTTTAACCAACAATATGATTTTGGATGTAATGTCTTATTTACTGATGAATCGGAATTCACTAGAGAACTGAACTTCGGCCAATTTTCGAATTTCTTCGTCTTTCCGTTAATAGACACCACTAATCTAAGTAGGGCCCGAGAGCTTATAAAAACATTGGCATCGTGGTGGTGGTTCGAAGTAGCCTTATTTTGAAATTAATACTAGATTTGTCCTTTCGCTATCATCTGGCATGTACCCATAACTTCCCGGATATTTTCTGTGATGCGTGGTGGAGCTGGTTTATGTAATTTTTATGCATTCTTTGATTGGATAGCACTCCTTATTCGCTTCATTTGTTTCAATTCTCACTATTATCTAGTCGAATCGGCTTTGACAAATAATATTAGGGTATTCCTTGTTGTAAATTTTCGTGGAACGACTTATTGGCTTTCGTGGGTTTTGAAGTAATTTCTTTCATCATTTACGTTGTATCCGTATTGCCAGAACTACCTACCTAGCGTAAGTAATTCGTCGACAGGTACCATAGCCCGTAATTAGTTTGTTCTTTGCTTACTACGATCACTCAATTTTTGCAATTTTTTTTTACCACTCTTACCCTGAACTATCTTAAAAACTGGTCTTAAAAACCTAAACGAACGACTTTGAAGCATTAATTCCATCAGCTGTGCATGAAGTCTGCTCAACAAGTCTTTCTTTCATAACATTCAATTTGTAATTTTTTGTTAATATTTTAAAATATTACGCAATTCATTTCTTGGTTTGTTTTACTCTCTGTAAAGTATAAAGTAATTCTTTTTGGCGGAAAATTTTATGTTTGATTCTTTATGAACAAACTCTAAGTTTAATAACTACATAAACAGGTTTAGACGACAAGACACGAGCCACAATCAAAGAAAATAATAAACTCTAATTTCACCAAATAAATTCTTCTATTGGGATATGAATGAAATTCTTTATTCCTGTGAAAGAACATTCGATGCCATTATGTATGGAACTTGATTTCTTTTGAATGGGCACCACGGCCACGCTTGCAGAAGTCCAGTCGCTGAACTAAATTTTCGACAGTTTTCAAGCATAAATCGGCCGATACTGCTGCAATTTCACGTTCGATATTCGTACGAAGCTCATCAATCGTCACTGGCTTGTTGGCATAGACCATAGACCTTACGTAGGCCCCCAGGACATAGTCAAACGGCGTAAAATCGCACGACCGAGGCGGCCAATTGGCTGGACCATTTCGTGAGATAACACGTTCACCAAACTTGGTTTTCAATAAATCGATTGTGACATTCGTTGTGTGGCTTGTGGCGCCGTCCTGTTGGAATCACATATTGTCCAAGTCCACATCATCCAATTCGGGCCAAAAATATTCGGTTATCATTGAGCGGTAGCGATTCCCATTCACAGTAACGTACCGGTCTTGATCATCACGGAAGAGGTACGGCCCAATGACGCCGCCGGCCCATAAACCGCACCAAGCCGTAATTTTTTCGGGATGCAATGTTGACTCATGGACTACGTGTGGATTGCTGCCTGTCCAATAACGCATATTTTGCTTATTGACGAAGCCATTCAGCCAGAAATGAGGACGACCATAAATTGGACGTAGCGCTCTTTAAATTGAGGCCATAGACTCAGAATTTCGGTAGTAAATTTTAATAATTTCGAGTCGTTGTTGGATCGTATATCTTTCCATGATGAAATTTCAAACCTTACTGAAGAGAAATGTCCAAAGAGCGGGGGAAAATATGGCGTCGTTTGCTGTCACTATCGGTCTACTTTTGTAGCGTCCCTATTGCAAGACCCTTTACAAGAGAGGTTTTCGTATAAAAGCAGGATGTTTATAACTCACACCCGAACAAAATATGTTTTTCTGTTTATCGCATGCCTTCTACGAGTATTCCCATATTTAAGTTCTTTCGTCCTTGCTATCCACCACTTGAGCCAATGTTAACATTGACGACTATGTATCATAAACGAAAACGCCGAGAACAAAGACGCGTCTATCGACGATTCCTTTACTATATACTGTTTCGGCTGTTTTAAAGTAATTTTGCGGTTTTCCACTTATAACTACTTATGATTTTTTATTACAAAGAGGATGGGCAGTCAGACGTGGCGGTTAAGCTTCACAATTCGTAGTTATGTGAAGTTATAATACCTTTTTACGCAAGTTAGCTCGGGTATAAAAAGCCATCACCCAAATATTTGCTCCCCCACTTCTTCCGCAAATACTAAAGTTCTACGCTGTTGTGTTCAAAGTTAGATTTTTGTTTACGAGCACATTTTCTACAAGTACAAGTTACTGAACGGAATTAGCAAATATTTATACGCTCTTTCAATACTTTCGCACACACACTGAAATGTTTGCTGTTGCAACCCACATAGTGAGGGAAATAAATAACTCTTTTCCAGCATTCTCTTTTGCATTTTATGTATTCGAAAACATTTGCTCGATATCCTTCTGTTACTTGCATATATGTACATATGTGTGTGTGTATGCCTTTAGTGAGCGTATGTATTTATGTGAGAATTTTAGTATTGAAACTCTTGCTGCATTGTTACCAGGAAGAGTTGTTTGCTCTTAGTCTCTTGAAAGTTACGAAATTGTACTTGGCTTGGAACGGATGCACCGACTCGTCAGCTTAACTTTCCTATTAATGCGATAATGAGATTCGAAGTGGTAAAACTGTAGAGAGAAACATTTAAAATATGAATAAATTTACTTTTCAAGTGTTTGAGTTTATGGATATTAAATGATAGATTGGTAGAAATTTAAGCCAAATTGTCTTTGGTATAAATGGAAATAGTAAGCGATATCTATACATATATATATACGTACGTACATTTCATAAAGAATGTAGTTAAAGCTTCAAAGTAATAACGGTACTTAATTTAGAAAACACGTATACATATACATAATATGTAAATGTTTGAAGCAGATATTTATTTAAAAAAAATAAGTGTTATTGTTTATGAAAATTTTCTCTCAAAACAATGATTACCGCCTTGTACGCTAATTTGATTTTTGTTCATTTTAAGAAGGCGCTAAACTATCAAACTTTGTTTATATCAAGGCGAATTCATATAAGGTGATAACGCACACATACTATTTTTCTCAATTTTAGGATGTCGCGATAAAAGAGAATAGAAGAATGGACGCCATTTGTTTTCGTTTTTAGGATGGCATGGGCAAATGAAAAATAAAAATTTAGTGGAGAAAGAAGACGTCAGCTGCTTTAATAACTTCACTTTATAGTCACCTTGGTTTATATTGTATGGTTCAACATATTGATACTTTACGATTTGATTGGTTGTGTGCGACTTTTGATTGGTATTTTATGACATTGTTGTATTTCCTCTACTAAACTTCCTGTTCAGTGTGCCTTCCATACACCCTCAAATACTCCGCTGGGAAGAAAATAGCCGGCAATGTGAAAAGGTTATTTTTACTTTAATATTTCTTAATGTATAAAGTGTTCGGCTTTTGTGGAAAATATACAAGTCTGTCACCAAAACATAACATTGTATGCTATTTTCCTCTCGGCAAACTGATCGTTTTTAAAGTTAAGTCTGCATACGAAATATTTAAATAAAAAGCTACAATATATGTATAACGGTTGGTTGCCTTTAATAATGATTTTTGTAAATGGTAAAACAAAACTTCTGTTGCTGATAAGAAAACAAAAAAACAATAACATCCCTTGCACAATGTTTCGTATGTTGTTACCGGTGAATTTTGCTATCATCGTATTGGGTGGTAGCAACGTTACAATAGCGACTAAATAAAAGTTTATTTCCTTTTTGGAAACAAAACGTAGCTTCAAACATATTAAGGCTTTGTATAGATCAAAAAAGTAACAAAAAGTTGTAATAATTCAAACTCAATCGTACTTAGTATGTATATCTGGTTTCGCATAAATTACGCGTAAACTGGTAAAGGTGCCACATGAAATATGAAATACTTGCCATTTTTATTAAACTAACAGCGTAACAATTACACCAGAAGTGGTTAAAATTTTCGGTAGTAGAATTTACTGGTAACAAAATTAGCGGCAACATCTAGAATATACCCGTGGGACAAGTTGCTGTCACCGTTGTTCTTAGCCTAGTCTTATTGCTCAGTTTTCCGATCCCACATGCCTCTTTGGCCGTTGAGGAAGGCACCTACATTTGGTTAGTAGTTGCAGATGCAACAACAAACAAACTAAATCATTCAGAAAGAGAGCGGCATAAACTGAACATAAAACCAAACACAAAGAATATGAAACTGGGCCACACGTAACTTTTGTGCAAGTTACCTTAGCCTTAAATTCCAGGGTAGCGCCTACACTTTTGAACAAAGATCGTAAATGATTGAATGGAAAGAGAAAGTGGCACTCTGGAGATCAAACGTACCATGAGATGTATTATTTATTTATACAAAAGCAAAGATGATACGGTGGTCTGGTTTCGCACCATGGGAAAAATATCAATTAAAAAATCTGTGCCAAAATTTTGTTTTAATGTACTATATACACACTTGCATACATTTATATGTATGTACTATGTACTGCGTATATGTTTGAGAAAATTTTCAGTAACAGTACATAATTGACAATATTACATACAATTTTACTTTAGAGCTACAAAGGTCATTTCACGCTTTAACTATTCCTTGCACATACATATGAAAACATACAAACGCACAATGCAATTATAATTTACAATTTCGTTGACATTTTGGTCATATTGTGTACGAATAAATGAAACATTTTACATTAATTATAACAGCTGTATGAAGTGAAATCCAATTAAAACTTCACAAATGTTCTGTGAATATTTATATAACGTTTAACTGAGAAATTGGCATATGCCTTCAAACAAAAAAATTGAATTACAATAATTTATGTAAATGGTTAATTATCTGCAGCTGTCATGCAAATGAATATTTTGCAACAACTTTTGACATATTTAAATATATCTAGTACTCGCATCAAAATAGATATAAATTGAATATAGCATGGAAGCACAACAAAAGATTTGAGCATTGGTGTGGTGAGAATGATCTATCTACCAACTTTGCCAGATCTTATCAGTACTTCAATTAAATTTATTACCAATAGTCTAGATTACACTTTTTTATATTAAATCCTACTATAATAAGTATGCAATCGTAGCAACAGAAATTCACTAAGGTCTTCAGATGAACAGAAATAAAAAGTATGCATGGCTAACTGTGCCTTGAACTTTATTTAATAATTCTAAGAAGGCAAACTCTAGATTCCCTTAATCCAACTATGATCTCCGTAACCAACAAAATCTGATAGGTTTTAATAATTTCCTTATACAATACTTTTATAAATTGACCTCCGAAATCATGTTTATCATCTCCTAACCCATAACCCATAGTCATTGGTATAGTTTTTTCTTAGTTCATAACTGAAAGATTTGACTATAGCATATGTAGTGTTGCAAGTTTTAGTTACGTATACGCCATGTTGATCACTGAGAGTGAATTTGTGCTCACGAGTTAATCGAGAAACCGTTCCTAACAATATGATTTTCTTTTACCGTCATCTCCCTCCATGTAGGATTGTTCTCTTGAAATGTCAGATATTGAGTTGAAAATCTTGCGCTACAATACCCATATGACCTCCTTAATATGAATATTTTTTAAGTTATGAGTAATAAAAATAATGAGACAAGATAATGATAAATTTTCCGAAGAGGATCGTAGCGTTAATTTTTTCAGTAATAATACAAACATAATAGTGGTATTCATACCGGGTCTGCTATTTCGTTAGTTGATATTTCAGTTAAACTTTATTTTTAACTGTTCACTGTTAGGTTAGGTTAGGTTACTGTGGTAGTTCCCCAAAGGGAACTCACTTAGACATAGTAGGTGTCCATTGTGATACCACCTGATTTATGAACGGTAACTTGCATCGCAAAGTCCGTAAAGATTAACCTGAGAAACGTTGCGTGCCCCGAATGAAGTCACGCAAATTACCAATCTCCACTCCAGAAAGGTCTTCTGGAGTGCTAAAGAAGTACGAGCCTAGGTACTTGAACCTCAGTCTCGCAAATGCAGGGCAGCTGAGCAGAAAATGACAAGATGAATCCACGTCATCCTCCTCCATACAGCTGCGGCAGAAAGGGTCAGAGACTATTTTCAGCCTATCCGCGTGAATACCCAACGGACAATGCCCAGTCAAAACTCCAACGAGGATCGAGAGTTGCCGCTTAGTAAGCGACCTCAACTCCCTTGAGCGCTCACGAGCCACCCTCGGCCAGAAGGACCTTGCAGTTCTGAATGTCGTGGCAATTTCCCAGCGCTCGCTGAGACGACATAGAGTCCATCTGTCCAGGAGAAGCCCGTAGGCAGTTATAGGAGCCCCCACCCCCTCCCTGCAAGGAGAAATGACTTCCTGGGTACCTTGCCGAGCGAGCTCATCAGCCATGCAGTTCCCTGCAATATCGCTATGGCCCGGTACCCAAATTAGTTTAACGTCGAGATACTCCGAGGCGGCTGCGAGAGAAGTCAGGCATTCCCTGACCAATTTTGATTTCACCATTAGCGATCCTAAGGCCTTAATAGAGGCCTGACTATCCGAATAAATGTTGGCCCATCTAGAGGGCATTACATTGGTAAGAAGCCAATCGGCTGCCTCCTTTATTGCGGCCACCTCTGCTTGAAATACACTGCAATAGTCACTGTACTTTTTATTAATTTTAAGCATTTTGGTAAATTGTTTCACAGCATGTTTACAAATCGAGAAAATTTCGAATAGCAAAACGCTGCATTACCAAGTAGCAGAAAATGATCAAGCTTAATGTTTAGCCGAACTTCTTCTACAATTTGTGGTGTGTGTCTTGATGTAGTCACACAAATTGAGCGACCTAGAATTTTACGTCGACTCCGAAAGGCATATGATTTTTGTGAGATATACTCCGAGGTTGGCACTGCCTGCCGAAATCGACAGCTATTAGGAAAAACGTTTCGATAATTTTTGATGCTACTTGCCACGGGCAGAATTTGAACCCGGGATCTACCGAATGAAGCGCGCACACGCTACGCACTCGAATACGGCGGCCGACAGTTAAGTAAATAATAAGCAAATAGGTAAGCTGTTGTACATTGAGTAATTTATGTATAGAGAAAAATCACGGGAAAGCACAAAACCATAATTTTGGACCCAAACGCCCAAACGTTTACAGGATAAAAACAAAACTGCAAATGTTGTAAAAACGCCAACCAGTAAACGCAAGGCTTTGGAAATGCAGATCCAGCCAACACAAAGCGTCCGTGAAAGAAATAATATTGATTGAACACATTTCTACTTGCATTATAAACATAAAAATAAAGCGGTTGTTGTTTTTAGGAAAATTTACCTCAAAAGCTGATGAAAGTATTTTAACCAAGTTTAGACAGTAATTCCTTATATCTGTTTAGAAGAGTATTATTTGTATACAACAAGACCTCTTTATTTCAAATAATAGCGTGCCCCGGGTGTTTAAAGTTCGGATGCACCCGAAATTAAACTCGTCTTTACTTGTTTTCATTTAAATTACATTAAATTTTAACAAAATATTTAATAAAAAAAAAGAGTTGGAAGACATGTAAGATTTCTAAATAGAACTATTTTCAGTCCTCCTTTTGATGTATTTTTTTTTTGGAGGTGGTTGAATCGTATAACCATATATTGGAGAAATGTTCCATACAAATAATTATTTTTTTTTTGTGCTTTTTCATTAAAATAAAAGTGGGTAATTCTTCTGTTATATGTATGTAATCATTTTTAGTAAATAGAATTTTTTTGATTTTATCTCCAATAGAGTGAATCGAAAAGTCAACAGCTTCGATTGAAGCAACAAGGTTTGAAAACCATTCTTTGGGAATTTTGTCATTCCTCACCATTTCGAAACTTTATGTTTAGTTCTGTGTATATATTAAAACCATCATTTCTTTGTCTCCTGCCTTCGGTTCTCGTATGTATTGCTGCTTATATTGGTCTTTCAAATATTTTGTAGACAATTTATGAAACCATCTCTAAAACTAACTGTGTGGTTTTTATTTTTAAGTAAATCACGCGTTAAGCTATTTCGTGAACCGGCATTCGTTCTATTCCTAACATTCATTCCCTCTTGGGCACGAGCCAATTGCAACCCGTTCTATTTATTTTCCGAATGCTCACGAACAAGTGACGTACTATGAGTATTTGCCCAGAGGCGGACCCAGAAAAATATTTTACGGTCGGTTGGTGTTGGTTCTGGTTTACGCTAATTTAATATAATAAAAAAGTAAATTATGTACATAATGTAACAATAAGCAAAACCATGTGGAAGAGTGTTAAGTTCGTTACCAACATTGCATATTGCCCAACATTTGTTTGCAACTATATTTTATAGTAAAACGAATCAGTACGTTCGAAGGAAATTAATATGCCGAACACACTGCAACGTAAATTACGTATTTTCGTTCAAAATACTTCGCATAAACGAAGTGAGTCCACACTTGTTATTCCTCATTTTTCTTGACAGCTCTGTAACCGTAGGGTTGCTTAGTCCTTTAATCAAAGGTAACAATGTAAGAGATTGGGTAGATTTTTAATATATTCAATTGTTATTTTATTTTATTTTAACATCACGAAAAAAGCTTCTAGAGGCAGTAAATGTCAAGGAAGAGTTGAGTGAAATGCTAATATTTCAAAATTCATCGTAAAGTTTTGGTGATGGGAGAACACATTTTTCGAATATTATCGATAAAATTTAGAGCCAACACTATTTGCTCGTGATTATGTTCCTAATTTATGATAAACTACCTCATTTCTTCTGAATTTATTGACAAATTTTACAAGGCGAAATTAAGAATGAGCCACATATTACGATAGTGTGTCCGAGTTTTAAAAATCGCTTCGCGCGATTTAAGAATTAATTTCTCATAATTCTTTTAAATTCCGTTGGAAAACAGTAGGATACATTTAGGATACATTTCCCTAATGATTTAATGAAATAATTATTTGTCTTGTGATCAAAACAATTTAACCCACCCAAATTTACCGAAGCATATCCACCGCAATGATTCTAGTTTATTCACTTAGAAACACATACAAAACTACTTATACATACATATGTACATCTGGATACTAGTGCATACTTATAACGTACCCTTCTGCTGAGCACTCGAATCCTTTTTGTTCAGATGTTGAAATAGATTCGCACATGAAGCAGCATGCATTAGGGCACACTAACAAACATACGAACTTCCATTTCAAATGCTTAGAAATGCTCGATATAAGATAAAACCGTTCATTCGCTTCATTGTGCTCTTGGGAAACTGAAAAAGAGTAGTCAAAATGCTATAACGATGTGTTAGTTGTTGCTTGCTTAATCCGATAAAGTGAAGGTCGCTTACAAAACAAAATTAGGTGACTTCTTGTCATGGCGGTGGTTTTGTTTATTTTGTAAACTCTATTGGTCTGTGTTTTCAACTATCACTTATGTATGTGGTTGGCATTTGTAGTATGTGTAGTTGGCATTTGGAAAATCGTATATTTAACTTCGTTTACTAAATTGTGAATTACCGAAAAACAAAAGTCATTAATGCATATAGTAAACACTTTCGAAACTCATCTACCTATTTGCACAAATAATAAATCATACGTACATACATATGTATCTACATAAATCAATTTTTTATCTTTAAGTATAAATGGCGTTAGCCATTTGGTTATCATCGCAATGATAATGGCATTACGATGTCTTCCGCACATTTTCGATTTGATGACGAGCACCCCAAATGTTTCAAAGACTATAATTTGACGCGTGTACTTGGAACGGCTGATCTTTAATTGTGGTGTTGCCTCTGCTCGGTTGGTTGATGGCCTCATTAGAGCAAGACAAGACAAGAAAGGAAGAATATCGAGCCTTGCCAAGATCCTGGGACAAATTTGTGCTGGGTGAGAGACATCGACCCAGTAGCAAGGTACTGGTGTTCACCTCAGTGGACGAAACTTTCGCTTAAATCCACATTTAAACATGCGCCCACACCCCACCGAAAGAGAAGGTTACACCGCCATAATATGCAAATTGCGTTTGTCGATTTTAAGGCCAGAATCTTTGGCATCTCGGACCGATCGACTTCGCTGAGGCGCGAAACATGGTAGTTTGAAGTACCATGTCCCAGTACAAAAATATATGTATGTGCATCAGGCTAGATGGCGAACTAATAATAGTACAAAAATATATATATATATATATATATATATCATACATAGCTATATGATGTTTTATGTTTGACAGAACTTCTCCAAGTATGTGTATGGTATGTGTTTTGGCGTTGCACCTCAAAATGAGGGTCCTACAGTTTTACACCGACTTCGGACGGCAGATGATGATTGTGAGAAGCTTTTTCATGGAAGAAAAGAAGGCTTACCATTGCCTTCCAAGAAAGATCGCTATATGAAAAAAATGGGTTATGGTTGAGCTGGTTAGTTGCAGTGGCAAGCGAAAAACTCCAATTAGCACTATAAATTGCCGTTTCGTCGTTAAACCAAAGATAGAAGAAAGAAGAAGAGAATAAAAAAAAGAAAAGGAAAAAACCTCGTGCATTGTCTTAGATCAAGCCAGTGGAGTTTCATTCAGAGAATAACGGCACGATTTTCTTATGTTACTTCTCCACCTCGAGATATTAACCCAGGGCACTTCGGATGAAGTACGTACACACAATAGATGCCTACAAAAACAGGAAACCAAATTGGTCAATTTATTTATAAAGAAGGACTGCTTCCAGTTGCTTAAGAACTAATATGTTTAAAGGACCAATCTTGCATGGTCGTTTGAGATGTTAGGAATTTAGGGAAATATATTATTTTCGACTCTGATTTACTATTGAAATTAGTTGCTTCTTTGACAGAAAACAGTTTTCATGTTTTTCCATGTCTGAGCCTTTACCAATGTTAAAGCCACTTTAAAGCAGAATGCACTCTTCACCCTCCATCCAATAAGACAGGAGCACTTTCACCAGTTATCACTTCAGTTTTAATTGATTTACTGAAATGAAAGTATACAAATCCCGATCAGTTATATCAAAGGCTTAACGAATTTGGCATTTTCTTTCATAGGGCATAGCATCGGCCAGGTATGGCAAATTCAAATCATTTCTTCCATATATGTATAATCATCTGCACCAAATAATTGCGGAGATGTGACGAAAGAATATTTGCTCTTCGCTGGGGCGCGGCACCGCTAATTTTTCCAAAATTATAACCAGTTTGATCTACTAGATACGTATAACCAAATATCAGTCATTTGGACCGAAAAGTTGAGGAGTTAGGTTAGATAAGGTTAAAGCGACTGTCCGCGTACCATTGCATAGGCACACTTAGTTCCATTTGGGCCCATTGTGATACCAGTTTGGCAGTATGTACCGTATGTTGCCTTAAAAAAGAATCCAATTTGATTGGATGGAAATGAAACGTTGGAGATCGCTTACGTCTGCTGATACAAGCAGGCAATCGAAGAAAAAACCGAAAGAGAAGGTTACACCGCCATAATATGCAAATTGCGTTTGTCGATTTTAAGGCCAGAATCTTTGGCATCTCGGACCGATCGACTTCGCTGAGGCGCGAAACATGGTAGTTTGAAGTACCATGTCCCAGTACAAAAATATATGTATGTGCATCAGGCTAGATGGCGAACTAATAATAGTACAAAAATATATATATATATATATATATATATCATATATAGCTATAGGATGTTTTATGTTTGACAGAACTTCTCCAAGTATGTGTATGGTATGTGTCTTGGCGTTGCACCTCAAAATGAGGGTCCTACAGTTTTACACCGACTTCGGACGGCAGATGATGATTGTGAGAAGCTTTTTCATGGAAGAAAAGAAGGCTTACCATTGCCTTCCAAGAAAGATCGCTATATGAAAAAAATGGGTTATGGTTGAGCTGGTTAGTTGCAGTGGCAAGCGAAAAACTCCAATTAGCACTATAAATTGCCGTTTCGTCGTTAAACCAAAGATAGAAGAAAGAAGAAGAGAAGAAAAAAAAGAAAAGGAAAAAACCTCGTGCATTGTCTTAGATCAAGCCAGTGGAGTTTCATTCAGAGAATAACGGCACGATTTTCTTATGTTACTTCTCCACCTCGAGATATTAACCCAGGGCACTTCGGATGAATTACGTACACACAATAGATGCACAATAGATACAAAAACAGGAAACCAAATTGGTCAATTTATTTATAAATAAGGACTGCTTCCAGTTGCTTAAGAACTAATATGTTTAAAGGACCAATCTTGCATGGTCGTTTGAGATGTTAGGAATTTAGGGAAATATATTATTTTCGACTCTGATTTACTATTGAAATTAGTTGCTTATTTGACAGAAAATCAGTTTTTTTGTTGTCAGCGCTTTTTCCATGTCTGAGCCTTTACCAATGTTAAAGCCACTTTAAAGCAGAATGCACTCTTCACCCTCCATCCAATAAGACAGGAGCACTTTCACCAGTTATCACTTCAGTTTTAATTGATTTACTGAAATGAAAGTATACAAATCCCGATCAGTTATATCAAAGGCTTAACGAATTTGGCATTTTCTTTCATAGGGCATAGCATCGGCCAGGTATGGCAAATTCAAATCATTTCTTCCATATATGTATAATCATCTGCACCAAATAATTGCGGAGATGTGACGAAAGAATATTTGCTCTTCGCTGGGGCGCGGCACCGCTAATTTTTCCAAAATTATAACCAGTTTGATCTACTAGATACGTATAACCAAATATCAGTCATTTGGACCGAAAAGTTGAGGAGTTAGGTTAGATAAGGTTAAAGCGACTGTCCGCGTACCATTGCATAGGCACACTTAGTTCCATTTGGGCCCATTGTGATACCAGTTTGGCAGTATGTACCGTATGTTGCCTTAAAAAAGAATCCAATTTGATTGGATGGAAATGAAACGTTGGAGATCGCTTACGTCTGCTGATACAAGCAGGCAATCGAAGAATTGATTAGACTTTCTCTACCTAAGCCAGAGATGACGAATCCTTGCCGATTCATCTGCTGCGTACTTTCCTGGTATATCGCTGTGGCCATGACTGTGACCCATGTAACACATGTGTTGTATCTGGTTGCTAGCTCGTTGACAATTTTTCTACATTCCATTACAGTACTTTCAGAAACAACGCAAACCGAGCGATTTAATAGAAGCTTACTATCAGAGAAGATAGTTATTGCTTGTATGTTAAGAATCGAGTTTATCAGCGAAAGCGCAGCCTCTCTTAAGATCAGCCTGAAAGACGCTGTAGCGATCAGAAAGTCGAGAGCTGAGTTTGAGCGAGAGATTTTGAGATCATGAATATGATAAGTCGAATTCAAATGTGTTCTTCGCTTGATATACACACAGAATCTGAATCAATCGTCCAGAAATTGTGGACTGGGGGGGTCTTGAAATTCTAAGGCATAGCAGGAGCAACGCAGTTATGATTGATCGCAGTTCTGTGGGGAACTTCATAAAAAGATGAAACTTGAAATTCAGTCCATTGCTTCACATGAAAAGTGGCAGAATTGCAGAGGTACAAGGCAGAAGTTGCCAATACGAAGAACAGATGATGACGCAAGTTCCAAAAATACACTCACACATTCATCTACATATATAATATTGTTGAGATAGCCAAATAAAACTAATGTGCATTTATATATTTTAAAAATTTCTTCTAGACAACTGACAAATCTACATCTTTGTGAATATTCAGAGATGCTAGACCGTTAGCCCTTTCTTGACGTGTTGCATTTAACAAGTAGGTTTTATTCTTTTCAAACTTTACAAATTTTCATCATAAGTAAAACTCTCAAAATCATTGCAGTCTTAAATTCGCTATCTTCTCATTTTTAGCTCCACAAGAAAATTTTGTTTCAAATAATCGATTACTTTGAATTATAACGCAAACAAATCTTTGGTTTTCCCCCTTTAAGATCGTGCTTTAGAAACAAACACAAAAATTATATACATAAAACCGTCGTATAGCGGTACTTTGTTTTCTGTACCTGTTTGTTCATACTCTTTCTAGGTGTTCGAAAACCAAACGTTTCTTTCCGCGTCTTGTTGCATTTCTTTAAGTTCTTTTAGAACGTCGTCTACTAATTCCATTGCTTCTGCAAGATCTTCATCAGGGCCTTGTGGTTCCCGACTGATAGGTAGACTAACTGATTCTACCGATTGCATACAATTTGAGAAGCCTCTGCTTAATTCCAAGTTATTATTTTTTCAAGTATTCCGCTTACAAATGAATGAATGTTGAAGCGGCTTCATTGCTTTCATTATGCAAACTTCAACCTCTAGATTCAATCTATGATCTTTTTAATTAATTTTATTAATATTCTTGAGCAGCGCAACGAAAATACAGTCTAACCTATCGAAAGGTTTTTTGGAACGTACTTACTTGCACTGCTAATGAAAAACTATACAAGTATTTTACATAATCCTGGGCCCCATGGAATTTACCACTCATAACTGGAGCTTCATCATAACCCTGTCCATACAAAAAAAAAGAGCAGTTATTACAAATTTTCAGAAGGCAATAAATTAATATTTTCTCCAACTCCGCCTAAGTAGTTTCTGTAACTGAAATAAATCCCAGGAAATATTTTCGACGATTTGACGATTGGTCAAAGTATCGGCCATAAATAGTAAACTGATTCCATATATCTTGTACCATCGCCTAATATTGAAAATCCTTGATATTCGTTCAAGTTGCTAACGATGCTTCTTTGTGGTCAAGTTGTGGAGATGATTGTGATTGCGGATTACCTTGTATTAAAGACCGTTGATACAAAGCAGTTGCATCACTCCCACCGTTGCTCTAACAGAACATCTCGTCCGATGAAACCATACCAGAAACAACTAAAGTTCTTTGATGTGTAGTGTCTGCTTTTAAGCGAATGTGAGTAATAAAAGTTATATGAAAATCAGCTGACGCTTAACGCGCGCGATTCTGTTATTCGACTTTCAAATCGTAGCCAGTTACAAAGTACAGTCTGTCTAGTAGAAGCGTGATCGCCATAACTTGGAAACTGGCTTGGAAAGTAGCTGCAAAAGTATATTATGGGAAAAAATTACCCGAATTCGGCACACTCTCTTAGGTGTAATCCACGTCGAAAGTTACCAAGAGCACTCGTAGGGCAAAATGTTTTGAGTGGATTTTGCATTAAAAATATTAAACTTTACAAGGCAATCACAGATTTGACATATTCATATTACTGTTGCCATATTTCAACACATAAATAGCAGGTCGAAAAATAGTCACAAATTTAAAGAAAAATTTCATAATATCGGTTAAATATGATACAAAATTTAAATTATAAAACAACGATTAAGCAATAAATTGAAACAAATCTGCAAGCAAAGTTATATTTCGTTTGGCACGAGCAATTGTCAGTTACATAGGATGACATTCTTTTTAATAAGAAAATAACAATAATAACCAGGAAATATTTGGTGTCATAAATGGGTCATTACGGAGTTCTATTTCGCAGCATTTACCCTAATAATGAGCTCATTTAAGAGTACAAAGTGAGACGGTTTCCCTTCCTACAGGTCGGTCTATATGAGTTGTATGTATGTTTTAAAAAAATTTCGATACAAATTGCAAAGCTGTAATGTTTTGTTATTTCCATAAAGAGCTTTCTGCTAATTCCGATCACATATGAATGTGTCCTATATGAGCTAAAAATGTTGTTTCATATTTGTGCTATGTAGAACTCTTTTCGGACTCATAAATTCTGGAAAGCAATACTTTGAACTTTTTACACTACTCTCGGATTTATGTTACTAACATTATTGAAATAACTAACTGTTCTTTTTTAGATTTACTTATTGATACCACTTCGTCGAAAAATAACTTTGTCAAATAGGTACATTATTAGTAAACACTAAAACAGCGTTACGGTAATAGAGTTTTGAAAAAAATCATAAATAACAATTTAAATTAAATTTAATAACACGAACCGAAATACAATCAATTTATCTACCCTTCGCAGCAATTCCGTAACAACATAGCGCGAGTTTTCATGGAATCTTGGCACAGTTGATGCTACACTTATTTCCTTGGGTGATAAATGAGCTTCTGCACATGGGAGTAATACTTTAATTTTGCCCACATCAATTTTCTCATACTCCACAACCATTGAAGCCGCTTGCCTTTAGTTTCGTTTATCTTTCATTCGAGTATCTTAACGGGACGCCGTTTTCACTGTGGCGCCAACCAGTTTGCATCATTTTCATTAAATATATTTTCTGCACAAAACAAATCAAAATGAAAGAAAACCACGTGGATATACATATGTATCTATGTTTTGTTAAATAAATAGATTTTACATAATGAAGTTAACTCGGTGCTTTTAAACTTATATTTTACTTGCGTGGGTTTACTTATAAAATCTCACACAGGAGTGACCACTCACAGAAAATATCCTTAAAGCCTAGAGAAATTGAAATCAGATCTTTAACCCTTTTTCCTGCCTGCATGTGTAAACAATACAAATAAAAGGGGGAAAAACGAAAAAACTAACAAAATAAAAACAGCTGAGCCATGGTAGCGATAAATGTGTCTCTTGTGGGATTTTGTGTATCCTTTGTTGTAGTCGTAAATCGTTCGAAGTGTACATAGTACACTGGTATATGTATTTAAGAAATGTTGGATTGAACTTTTTTGTGATTCTTCATCTTTGGCCATTGAAAATACTCGTACTCACATTGCTACATATTTGTTTTAAAGCAAATTTTTTACAGTTGAAATAAATTTTAATTGTAAGCAGCTGTTCGGTAGTCGTCTTACATAAAAAAGCACGCTTTCTTGCTAAGTTGCTCAGTTACTGATGCTACATAAAAATTAATGATTCCATTGTATTTTAAAAACGATTTACAACCCTCGGCTTAATTATTATTAGAAAATGTTTAATTTGGCTTCGCTTTCCAACATGTGTAGAAAAATAGCCCCTACTACCGGGTCCAAGTTTTATATATTTACTACTTTTATACACGAGCGTACTAATGCCCACGGTATTATAACTTTGTTCACTGTATATTCACCAAAATTTTCAAAATAAGAACGGCAATTAGGTCATGCCTGTCTGTCCATACATCGCATAACTCGAGTAAATATTGAGTTATCTCAATGAGACATAGTGCATACATTCCACTTGACCCCAATTGACGTACCAATAGGAGTATTTCCAAAACTGCCTGACCAAACTCTACCAAATTTGATACATTTTAACCAGCACGCATAATTTCGAAAACTAGAGAAATCGACTAAAACGATGCCAACGTCTCATATAACGGAAATTACAAAAATCAGAAAAATGCGATATTCCAATAACTATCAAAGGTAATTTGTTGAAATTCGATATTCAGTACTGAGATGGATTAAATTTTTTTGGAAAAGGGCGCGACACCACCAACTTTGCACCAAATGGTGATATATACAAAACTGTTTTATAAAACTCCAGTAAATTTAGTTTTCACTTTGCATTTTAACTCAGTAAGCATAATTTCGAAAATTATAGAAATCGGGCAAAACCAACGCCATCTTCTCATCTAACGGTAATTCACACAAATCAAGAAAAGTAAGCTATTTCAGAAACTATAAAGGTAATTTCAACCTGAAGATCCCGACACCCAAATCGCTGATGACGGCATTACCATCTCGCCACCCGACCTCGACGAAGTTCGGATAGCAATAACGTGGTTAAGGACCAACAAAGACCTGCTAAATGTACTATCGATCCATTAGAAAAGGCCCGTGAGAAAAGGCTCGATACCACCATATTTTTATCTGCTTTATATAAATTAGCTTTTGACAGCACGAGAAGAAAGTGCTTATATGCCGCGACGTCTGAATTTGGTATCCCTGCAAAACTAATACGGTAAAATGACGCTGAGCAAAACCACTATGTAGTTCCATCAGAATCGGGAAGAACCTCTCCGAGCCGTTTGGTACTAAACGAGGCTTCCGACAGGGTGACCATCTTTCACATCAAGTTGGAAAAATAACTCCAGCTGCAGAATTAAACCGGTCAGGCCCCACTTTTTATAACAGTGTGCAACTACTGACGTATGCATGCATGACATGTCATCAAATAAATAGTCAGTGAATTCGCGTCTTGGCTCCCATTCTTGGCTGACAGTTACAATTCTGATAAAGTAGAAGACTTGGTTTATCTTAGAACCAGTATTAACACCAACAATAATTACAGTTAAAAATCTCTCTTGCTAACAAGTGCTACTTTGCGCTGAGTAGGCAAATGAGCCTAATGGACGATTGAAAATGACGCTCTATAAGTCCCACATTATGCCCATGCTATTGTATGGCGCAACATCGGATGAAATGGCCCTTGAAGTGTTCGAGAGGAAGATCCTCCGAAAGATGTTTGGACATTTACGTCTTTGCGACGGCGAATACCGCAGACGATGGAACGATGAGTTGTATGAGCTTTATCACGACATATTGCAGCGAATTAAAATACAGCGGCTACGTTGGCTAAGCCATGTTGTGCGTATAGAAGAAAATGCTCCAGCCCTAAAAGTACTCGATGCGGTACTCGCGGGTGGTAGCAGAGGAAGAGACGGCCTCCCCTACGTTGGAAACCCCAGGTGGAGAAGAACTTGGCTTCACATGACGTCTTCAGTTGGTGTCAGTTAGCAAAGCAAAGGAACGACTGGAATGCTTTATTAGAATTGGCCAAAATCGCCTACGCGATTGTAGCGCCAGTTATTGATTGATTGATAAAGGTATTTTTTTTATTTATTTAACAAACGTGAAACAATAATATAATTACTCAGATTTTATATAAAAGTTTAAGTGGGTTAAACAAATTTTGTCTTGATTTATATAACCATCTGAATAAGGCATTAAGCTGATCAGTTAATACCTGTAGAATTCTATACTTATATCAGTCTAAGGTACTTTTCAACACTAAATGGTAATAATGAGACTTCGAAATGAATCGAACATCGAAAGGAGAAAACTAAACCTTTTGAAGAATTTAAGTTCTTTTCAATGTTTTCCATATTGATCACCAATTTCACCAAATCTGAATGGCAGACCGCACAGTTTCCAATAACAAACAAGTTTCAGCAGCTATCCGTAATCGGCAGTTATAAAAGCGAAGTAGTTTTTTTGTAGAAAATAAAAATTAAAAAAATTTCAAAATGAAAAAAAAGTTTCATTTGTTGAAATTATTTATTTCCTTTTATTTTACATTCGAATTCTCAACGTTAAACCGAATATCGTGCGAGCGAACTTCGTCTTCTATGCATACACCAAGTACAGTTTATTTAAAATAAAATCATTTGTCGGGTATTGAAAGTTCGTTTTTTATCCGAACTTAGGCTCTTCACTTGTTAGTTTCCTTTTACGTACATTCTTGTGTTCTTTCCCACATATTCGTTCGTATGTATGTATGTATGTACAGCCTTTGGGTTGCTTTCATTCTTTATATTACTCCCATTTTCCGTTTTGCACATTTACAAAGGTTCCCCTTTGATTAAGTTGTTATTTCAACTGTTAAATCTTTTAAACACTCAACTTTGGGTCGGTTTTGTGTTTTATGTATGCGGCTACTCTTCTTTTTATGCACTCAAATTGATGAGTAGGCTCCCAAGGAGAAAATGGAAAAATGCCCAGATGTTGTCAAAGCAAATTGATAAATTACATTTGATTTGCGGTTTGGGATTTGGAAACTTTCTCGGACGCTGATCTACTATTATTTTTACTTTTGACTTTTGTATGTATAAAAGCGAATGACAGATTGATAAAATTTCAATTCGAAATGCGTAAAATTTAAAAAATGTTTAAGTACGAGTGCGTTCATACATATGTATTTATGTACATATGTACATATATATACATATGTATATACATATGTATGCTTACGAGCAGAATTAATTCTTACTAGGAGTGCCAGTTATTATCGAAATTCGACCATTTTTCTATCTTTGTGATAACACTGAAAATTCGCTTCAACTTAGCATGTCGCAGAACTTACAATATACAAAAGCTCGGGTAAAAAAATTCCAATTTGGAAATAAAAAATAGCTACATATAAATATTTATTCACTCATATACATATTCATTTTTGATTCTATTTATTTGTATCAACAATAAATTTTATGAGCTGAAGGTCATTTATTTATTAGGAGTAGGAGTACTTAATATAATTAATATTTTATTAAAATTTCTGCCATATTGGTCATTTAAATATTTACTATTTGGGTTCAAATCCTGGCCGGGAGCAAAAATTATAGAAAACATTTTTTCTAAAAGTCATCGCGCCTCGGAAGGCAATTACAAACCTCCGAGTATATTTCTGTCATAAAAAAAACATCTGACAATAATTATTTGGCGTTTGGAGTCGAAACAAATAAAATATTTTAATTGTTTAAATAGTTATTATTTTTAGATGGATAACAACTGTAAAAAAAGTATATTTCTCAAATAGTTTTTGTTTGATAATAATATCGCCCCTTTCAAATGAGATACAGCTGTAATCAAAAATATTTTGCATTAAAGTATTGTAAGTATGAAAGAGCAAACATTCTACTATACATACAATTTTAGTCGGCTTCCCTTTCGACATTACTTAAAGATACGTAAATGCATATGCACACACTTATTGTATACTTATTAGATTTTACTTTGTATCTTTTGTTTTGCTGTTTTCAAACTTTTGCGCGCAAAGCATCATCCGGTGAAAAAACAAGAAAGACGTCACGCGTACTTTCAAACTATTTGCACGTACAGACAAGAAAAGTTTGCTTAAACACGTACAACCAAGAGCTTATTATGGGTTATCACAATTAGTAGCATTAATAGGATATTTGAAATTGGATCTGAAATTATTTTCACCAATAAATTTAAGAATCAATTTGTAATTCATGTAATTGTCTTCTGAATTAATTCGTTAAGAAGTCGAAACTATTTTGGAATAAAGCAGTGTTTCTATACTTTTTTTCTCATTATTATCTGCAGGAGACATATGGATAAAAACTGTATTTATCAAAAATTGAACCTTAATCGAAACGTTTAATTAACATAAGTAATCGTAAAATTCAAAAAATTACGTAACATTCAAAATTAACTTGGAATGTCATATATGAATATTATTTGTGGGCCTAGTTGAATAGTAAACAAGTAAGGTTGCAGTCAAACTTTAAATAGCCAGTGCAAGTTTTTTATTTCAAATAAACATTACTCGTTGAATGCTATCAAAAAAGTTTACCTTATATATTAAAATTAATATGAGCTATCGGCTTCTAAATTACTCAACTGATATTTTTTGAAATTTTTACAGAAGGTTCATGGGGACCCAACATATGATAAATTTTGAAATGTGCGCGGACAACACATATCGAAGGAGAAATTCGGCCAAACATAAGGCTACGGCGTACGCGTTAAACTGTTATATTTTATTATTATTAATTTACCGTTATAAGAGAGGTGGGCGTGGCTGGGCTTATATGTATAATTTTCAAAAGCGTTCTTACTGAACTAAAATACAAAGCATATAACAAATAATGGAGTTTGCATTTATGTGAGCTGAACAACGAATGACCGTTCACCATTTTTTTAACCCTCGTTTTTGTTGCAATATAAACTTTTTGAATTTTGTCCTTGCATTTTTAATGCAATCCCATCCTGCATATTAAATTCGAGCAAATTTAATACTTACTTAAATATCGCATTTTTTTGTACATCCGAAATTTCGGCAATTTATTTTTAATAATTACGAATATATCTCATTTGTTTGATTTTTGTAAACTACCGTTATATGCGTTATATAGGCGTTGTTTTTGTCTGATTTTTACAATTTGTTTTTTTCGAACATGATCAAAACCAACATTCAAATCAGCTGTTCTATTGATGTATTGAAATTTACGCGTATTTGTAAACGATTGAAAATATATAATAATGTATATAATGTATCATAAATATATTATAGTTGTCTTTTTATTAGATTTTAGAATGAAAAATGAGGGCCAAAGAATTCGAAATGGCGTCGCAAATGCTCTTTAAACTTATTTTTCGTTTATTTATAACATCAATAAAATAATTGCCAAATGTATTGAGTTTTGAAAATTTGGTCTTTCTTTATTTAATTTGAATTTTTTTTATAAAAATATACTTGATTCTTTAACAAAAACCACGTATGTATGTATGTAAATCGAATTTCAAACTCTAGAAAATGTTTAAAATAAAAATGTTTAGAAAACTTTTAGACGCGCAATTTTGTAGCTAATTTAATTTAATTACAATAAAGGGCAAATTTCGAGTAGCGACATTTTTTTTTTTTTTTGATTTTTTATAACATTTTTATGCTTTAATTATTAAAACAATAATAGTACATATTGTAGGAATATGTACATATCTGCACTAAACTGTAGGAATGACGTTTAGTTTTAAGTTTAGTTGTTAAGAATTAGATGTAAGCCTATATACACGTAAGCATAGGATAAGATTGCATCTGTGAACTAGGCCTAAGGTTCTGTGTTTAGCCCTTAAGTTGTGTACGTTTGACATAGTTATGTGTCTAGGCCTTAAGACCGATAACACCATATTGGTAAAAGAGAAAGAAACGAAAAATACAGATTCATTCGATTTTGAGCAAACGAATTGCGCGGACGTCTACATTTTATTTAACTCGGTAGCATATTTCAATATATTGTACGAAATATACCTAGATTTAATGAGAAATACCAGCTACAGCACATAAAAAACCGATAGCATAACCGGCAAACTCGGTCACCTAAAACCGATAACAAAATCGAACAGAATCGCTAGCGTCGGTTTGCGCGACACCTAACGGGAAAATTTGACGATACTAAGAAGATCGGGTTCGACGGCAGCTGATTTTCTCTGGATTTTGATGAAACTTTTTGGTAACATAAATTGTTGCAATTTGGGGGAATTTTAGGGACTCAAAGCTTTAAAATTTGTTGTGTTAGTTTTTTTCGGCGCCTTGTAGCTCAATAATTTGGATTAACTTAAAGTCAATATTTTTAATTCAAAGGTTTAGACTGCTTGAAAATAGAGCAGTTTCGTGGGCATTAATATATTTTTACCGAGTCGTTTCTCGTTTAGGTTAAACCGTGTTGACTCTTTTTCTTATACTCGTATTTTTTATGAAACAAATTTATGTTGTAGCATATGTTCCTCTTGAGATTCCTACATAAAAAAAGTGCAGACTGAAGAGAATATGGTTTCATAAAAATAAGCGGAGTAGAAGATTTTAGCTAAACACATATGATATGCGAATGAATTTTAATTTAAAAAATATTTACATTTGAATAATAGCTCAAGATAGCATTCGAAATTTTACAAACAATTAATATTACACAATTTTATTCGCCGATATTTAGAGTTAATGTTTCCTTAGTTCTTTTACCGGAAACCATTTTGACAACTTTTTTAAATGAAGCGTATATGTATGTTTTCTAGATCCACGGTCTAGTGGCCGGTGAAAATAAACAAAAATTCATTTAGTGCTTTTGGATATATGCGATAATTTTATCAATGTATTATGTTACAATCCCAAAATACCTAAGGTAATTTAAAAGATAATTGGAGAGAATAGCTCGTCGCATCTTTATACCTAAATCAACTTCCTGAGCTTTGGAATGTACAACAACATATGATGTAGTCCCAAGATCAGAATATCCAGATGAAACCATTTTGTCACTCACCGTAAACGTGTAGTTTGGATTGGTGTTGATAGTATAGTTTCAGTTATTTGAAATGATTGAGATGTCGATGGTATAAGTACAGGTGAAGATTCCAAGGGGATAAGTTCAACAGGTTGCACTGACCGAGAAGTTGATGGTGCCTGCTGAATGTCATCATATACCCCCTAAGCAAATAAATTCAACGCGAATGTGCCAAAATACATGCAAAATCACATTCGGCAAGATGGAACTTGTTTTCTCACTTCTAAAAGTTATAGTCAAGTCATACAAAAAAATATGGGCTGCTGAATAGGTGACACTTTAACTGCCCACTACTGTATAAAGGGGTTTTTTTTTAGACTGATAGAACTTTAAATTGAAATAAAACACATAAAAAATGAAGTATGATGCCAAATTTTCTTTCATTTCAAAGATGTTTTCATGATATTTAATATTTAAAAACGATTTCTGGCATATGTCCGCCTCGACTAGCTTTGGTGAATCGTATGCGACCAGTCCAATTTCGAACCACTTTTTAGAGCAACTGTGGGCGTATTTCGTTAATAACACGAGTTATGTTGGCTTCCAAAGCTTCAATCGTTTCTGGTTTATCAGCATAAACCAGAGACTTTACGTGACCCCAAAGAAAATAATCCAATGAGGTTAGGTCGCATGATCTTGGAGGCCAATTAACTGTACCATTTTTTGACATAATGTTATCGTCAAATTGCTCTTTCAACCAATCGATAGTTCGAGTGGCAGTATGAGGCGTGGCACCGTCTTGTTGGAACCAAAATTCTTGCAGGGCGATGTTATGCAAATTTGGAAACAAATAACCGGTAATCATTGATCTGTAACAATCACCATTGACAGTAACATTCGTTCCGGCCTAATTTTTAAAGAAATAAGGACCGATGATGCCTCCAGCATGTAACCACACCATACGGTGCATTTTTCAGGATGCAATGGTGTCTCGAGAGTTGCATGAGGATTATTCTCACTCCATATATGGCAATTTTGCTTGTTCACATATCCGTTTATCAATATTTTCTTCTGTACGTTCAGTTATTTGTCTTATTGTTGGGTTTTCAACGAGTAGAGTAAATGTTGTTCGAAATTTATCAACAGTTCTATGAATAAGATGCTCTAATGCTTATGATGATGATTATGTTGACCATAAAATTCACGAAGAGCTCTATAAGTTTGGCGAACAGTATTGATTTTTAAAGAAAATTTCCACAATTTGTAAACGTTGTTGCGGCGTCATTCTTTCCATGATGATTTGTCAATGCTTACTGAACGGAAATGTCAAAACGAAATGTCATTTACCAGCTGTCAAGTGACAGCTATCCCTATCGAAAGTTCTATCAGTCTAAAAAACACCCGTTATATTGAGCGTGCACCAAACTACATGATATCAATACCAGATGCGTGAATACGCAGCAAAATAAAAATAAAACAAAGTAAGTAAAAAAAATTTAAATTGATTTTTTGTGTAGTTTCTGGATATATAATAGAACAGGACGAGTAGAATCGGAGGTTGTTAGAGAAAAAGAATTTATTTTAATTGGAAACCTTGCCGGAGTTGTGGAAACACTCAGCTAAATATTATAGTGATTAACTAAAAACCAACGACGGCATTGAAAAATTTTAACAGTTTTTACAAAAAGGCTACTGGAACCGTCGACGATGCGAAGAAGAAAATAAATTCGTTAAGGTCAAACTATACCAAGGAACTCAAACGAAGAAGTAGTTAGAAAAACTAATTAGGAAATGTACCCGTACTCTCTTTATCCCTTTCTTGGGCTGCAGTATTAGGTTGTATATCCGACAATACGCAATTATCACCACCATAACTTATAGCGTAGGTGCGTTGTTCTTTTTTTCATTAAAAAGTGGTGCAAATAACAACATACCGTTGTCACCTTTGTGGCTTTTGCGGACTTACGGTAAAATCTTTTTAAAAAATTTAAAATTTTCTTGTCAATATGTCATAAGCACATTCAACCACAGATCATTGCCGTTTCCTATTTTGTTAAAAATTGGGTGTCTAATGTTAAAATGTATTCAAAATTGTCCTTGGACATATAGAAAAAATGTTTGTAGTCGTCCTCTTTTTACTCCAATTCTTCCCCTTCACATTTCGCTTTAAATGAAAAGCCACAAGAAAATACTGACGAGTTACTAAATATTGAAAGTGAAGCATGCACGTGCGATCCATTAGTCCCTCAATATAGATCGCATAAAGGCTCAAAAATTTCATCTTTCAACAAATTGTTCTTAAGATAGTTGTTCACGATGTGGATCTCTTCCTATAAATATTACCTGTTTGTAAAAGACACTTTCTAACAATAATGAATGGGGCAGTTAATAACAGCGACCATCTGGGACGGTTCGCCTACTAGAAGATTAAGGGGGTCACAATGGGTGTTTGCAGCAAAAGTTCAAAAGCTTCATGAGCTGCAGCTTTCATGACTAAAGGCATGGTGTGCCATGGTGAAAAGAATAAAGAAGGTGGCGCAGATTATGGTACCCTCTTGAAAATTTTGACAGAATTTCGACGTAGCAACAGATTTTGTTTACAAAAACCGTGTATGTATGTATTCTCGTAATCGTTTGTATTCTTTCCAACGTGTTTAACAGTTTTGGTGTCTATTCTTTCTAACATGTATGCCAACGTGTTTCCACTCAGTTCTCTCCACCGGTAAATCTGGTGAGACGTCACAGCCAGATTATTCTCCGAATTTCATTCAGCGCAATCTTGTATTCTATCATTCTTGATGGTGTGCCTTATAAAAAGCTAAACATTTCACATATGTACTTTTACCCGCCATCACCCGTCCATTCCACCTTCCATAGTTTTAGTCGCATTTCCTCAAAAGTGTACGCAGAAAAAAGTATTTCCTTAAAACAAGGAATCAATTTCCTTAATTAAGAGTTACTCTTTTTTACTTAATACTCGTAATAGGAATAATTAACTGAATATGAGAGCTTTTCTCTTAATTCAGGTTCATGCAAGAAACATCATCGTTAATTTGAGGAAGTATATTTGCTTAATATTAGTAAAAAAGAAAGCGGCGCCATCATTTGACAGACTACAAACAGAAAACTGGAA
The DNA here is from genome assembly GCA_951828415.1 of Anomoia purmunda. NCBI lineage: Eukaryota > Metazoa > Arthropoda > Insecta > Diptera > Tephritidae > Anomoia > Anomoia purmunda. The sequence goes on from OX639993.1 coordinate 57,455,051, forward strand.
ATGCTTAGGTATCGACAGCACTTTTTGTCATATCGTATTTAAAAAAAAATGAGGATTGAAGCTTTTTAACATAAAATAAGTATCTTATATATCAATATGTTATTATATTCGTTGTAAACATTAAAACTCATGTAAGTGCAAATCATTTTTAACCATTAAAATTAAGTATAAATCGGCAAAAATGTATATTAAGTAAAATTTGAAATTTTCATTTTTTTCTGGGAAAACCCTTTATATCGGATTCCTTCAAACTGACCAAATTTTCATTTCCTCAACATTAATAACAAAAAGTAAATTTCCCTAGGAATAAAGAAAACAATTTTGCAAATTAAGGAAATGTGTTTGCCTTAAACTGGGTCAATTTGTTTACTCATATTAAGGGAACCATGTTATTGGAGCCATTTCAAGGAAATTTTTACTTGGAATAGGATAATTTTTCCTAGCACCAAGCAAGTTTTTTTTAGTGTAGCAACGTCAAATAAAGTATTAGTTACAAATATATAACGCCTTGGGAAAAATATGAAATTAAAATGGTGGAAAGAGGGGCGGTGGTGTCAAAGTATAGATATTAAATGTTAAACGTTTTGTAAGGACCAACATTTTCTTAGACACCACAGCTTTAACTCTTCAACTTGTTGTACTTCACTTAACTTTAACCTTTAAGTGCAAAGAAAAAAGAAAAATTCAGTCATGCTGGAATATATGTAGGTAAAAATAATTTTTACATTGCTCCCTTTTAGAAAAACAGCAACGATACTCTGTTGCAATATTGCAGTGTAATCAAATATACTGAAAGAGAACATCGTTAAATCCAAGTAACTACAAAAACGCATACATACAAACATAAGCCGATTTCAGAGGTGACATTAACACATTTTATGACACATCTTGTGCAATAAATTTTCACTTTGCTCTGAGTAGCCACAACTAACAGCAAAGCAACAGCTGGCGTCCTTCTACAACGGCATTAGTGTCATTTCGTTGTCGCAAATTGTCAAGACGTCAAAAATGTGTAATATGCACACCAACAACAACAATATTGTTGTCTTCTTCCTTCTATGTCATCATCCCAGTCATTATCATAAGCTTTACAGCAAATGGCAGCAGCAACTAAAACAATCCGCGAACAAAATTTTCAGCTGCTTGTGTTATTAGATGGTAAATAGCATTACGTACTAATAAATATGCACACAACTATGTACATACATACACATGCACATAAGTTTGTATGTATGTACATATAGTTATGAAGAGGGCACAAGCATATGTATGCATATGATAGGTATGGAATGTACAACACTATACAATATACATATACTTAAGTACATACATATGTAGATGAGGGATACTTAAATGAGATAGCGTTTCCTTTTTTGAAATCACTAATTTGTATTCCTCTATACGTATTACTTACATAAAAAACAAATATTTAATTTACTTAAATAAAATTGAGAACGTATATACTAAGTCATAAAAATGTATGTACATTCTGAGCTAGTAAGTTTCCCTACATTCGAGATTGTACCCACTCTCAGCTTGTATCCATTTGTCCTCACTTCATAAAATCAACTGCTGACATTGCCGTCATCCAAGAATTGCGATAAAACATGCGACGTCTACCATAGATGGCATTTAAAAGAGCGAAGAGAGACTTCGTCCCCAGGTACTTTCGTTAATCCCAGTGTTCGAAGGTCTCGGCCGCAATCCCATTGAAGCGAGGTTATTTAATATTTCGCTAATTTGCATCCCACACCAAAGGAAGATAAGGATGTTGTGACCAAAGATTGCTTACAAAAATCGTCAGAGCCAGAAATATGGTAGTACGTAGGGCCCGGTTCGAGCGTAAATATACATCAAGCTATATGGCTTCCTCCTGTAAAAATAAAAACGGCGACCTTATATCTATAGTATACTTGAACTATTGAGGGATCAGTTCTCTGTGTTGCTTAATTACGATGGCACGAAAAAAATCGGAGATGACGAACCCGAACTTCCATGGCATGTTCGGAAAAGTATTCGTAATTTACACTCAATGAATTTAGCGTCGAGCGAGCGTTGTCTGCATTGAGGATGGTACTAAGTAACTGATCTTAAATGTAACCTCCTCGACGATTCATTGCGATCTCGTATGTTCATTAAACTGAGCAATAAATCTTAGTATCATAGAGAAAATTTTAGCATTTGTCTATTGTTGGAATATTTAAAATGAAATGGACTGCAGAGTTTTTTAACTCCGTCTTTTTTTGTGACAAAAATAAGAATGGAATTCAAAGGGGTTTAACCGTTTCGGTACGATGGGGATGTTTTTATCCCAGAAAATCGTATCTTTGAAAATCCTCACACGATTTGGTTGAAATAGGTCCCAAATCATTAGTGATTTTCTTCTCTACAAAAAGAAAATTAAGCTGTCAATGTAAATTATCACGTTTATGTCAAAAGTGAAACATCAAATCGCGGCATTTGTGTTGATGATCACATATTTGACAAAAGCTCAAGAAACAAGTGGTTTAATTGTGAAAACAAGTGTAATTTAGTGAAATTTTATAAAAACAGTAGTAATCTTATAAAGAGGACAGTGTAGAACAGACAAAAACTTAATTTTTCTTTATTTCAGGCTAAGGTAAGTTCCGCGGTACAAAATCATCCCAAAACTGTTTATTTGTGGGACGTTATCAACCCAATCGTACTCATTTACATAATTTGTCTCAGGAAAAAATGGATAGAAAACGTAGACTGGCAGCTTCACAAATTGAGGATTTTTTACATAATTCAAGCGATGATGAAGATGATCCATTTGCTGATAGTGGTTCTCTTATAGTCCCAGTCAGGAAAGCAGTAGTGGTTCAGAAGAGGAAGAAGGCACGGATCGTACAGAAACTTTATGGGTGGCGTAGATTTGGCAGACAAAATGGATACCTTGTATGAACTTAACCGAAAATCAACTAAATGGTGGCGAAAAGTTTTTTTCCGGCTAATGATGACATGCGCCGTCAATGCGTGGATAATCCATGCGGAAGGAAATCATCCACGGCAAAAAAAAAAGATCCGTTTTTGGGATTTTTAGTGGAGCTATCCGAATCTCTCATTGACGAAGGAAGTACGCGTGCGAAAATCCGGCGCCAAGATCGAACAGGACCCCTCTCCGCAGTGAAAAAACAGATCAAACAAAATCTGGGGAATCATTTGCCAAAAAGAACTAACAAGCGACAACGCTGCGTAAATTGTGCCAAAAAAGGCAAAGAAAGTCGAACAAATCAGCTTAGCATTGGCTGCAATTTGGCATTCTGTAAAAAATGTTTCACACCTTGCCATCAAATATAAACAACATTATTATAATGCTATAATGTATAAAATTAACTATAAAAATAAAGTGAAATGAAGTCAAAAAAACTCTGAAATTTTTATTCCAATTTTGCTATTCAGGTATGTTTGGGATGTTTTTGTCCCAGGACGATATCTCCTTTTCAGGACGTCCTAAAAATAAATTATGAAATTACTTTTTTTGAAATAGCTGTAAGAGACTAAATCAACACTCTTTTTCAAGATTGCTTGTCAAAAAAGTTCTCGTCCCGAAACGGTTAATTTAAAACATATTTAATTTACAAAATTATTAAAGATTTCTACAACACAAATTTCATATTTAGAAGGTATCGCTTATAATAAAAAACATCGTATTTAAAACCCTTTAGGTAACCGTATGTTATCTTAAATATAAGGTGTAATGAAAGCTGAAGGGATAAATTTAATACAACTTTTATATTAAACCAAAAATTTGCTATGCTAGGTCTGAATTCGGCATAGCATACGTAATTCCATTCTTCGGGCATGTACGTAAATTTGTATGGGTTCTTCTTCAGCAAACGCTCCACGAGTGTCTCAATCCAAATGAGATTGAGAAGTTTTCCCTGCATCTGTTGTCATATTTCCGCCATTGTTTTTGCAGGAACCAGCCACGGTCTTGAAACCGCTTGATAACTGCCTTATTTTCCGAAAAAAAAAATTTCTACGAGTCAGTATCTGAAGGTTTTGTTTGGTAGTAACCAACCACCTCGTCCGCAGTGACACGAAATGGCAATGAGGAGTTCTTTGTTTAAGCAAGATTGGGAGACGAGTGCGAAATTCCTCGGTTATCCATTGAGCTTACATCTCTTCCATTCCGCAACGCCTGAGCATAGAACGAACGTCAAGCATGCTCGAGACATGCATACATATCTTCCGTCTAACACAATGTGCTCAATATGAGGCTTCGTTATATGAAAAAGTGACATTTCCAGAATATGGTCGGATGAATGCTTGCCCACCGTTGCCGATTGTTTAGCGTGTGCGCGCTTCATTCGGTGGGTCCCGGGTACAATCCTGACCGAGGCAAGTAACATCAAAAATTATAGAAAAAGTTTTTTCTGAAAGCGGACGCCCCTCGGCAGGCAATGCCAAACCTACGAGTGTATTTCTGCCATGACTTTTACCATAACTTCTCACAAAACACATTCCCCGTTCGGAGTCGGCGTAAAACTGTACGTCCCTCAATTTGTGTTACAACATCAAGACACACACCAAAAATTGTAGGAGAAGTTCGGCCAAAATCACGTAAGCGACTATAACGCTAATTAAGTAAGTAAGTAAGAATGCATGCCCGCCGATTCAAATTTAAGTGTGATCTGCCCACTCCGCAATGTGCCAATTACCGCAGGATTTCATATACGGTTTTATCGAGCATATTGTGCGCAAGAATGAAGCCTGCCATCAACGAATTGATCAGTGTGGCGTTAAATCTACCATCGCCGAGATATTCGCGATAACCGAAATATTGAAAAAGACACGTGAGTCGAGGATCGCAGCCATCTTTTAAAAAGGTGTTCATCAGCATCGACATCATTGACCTCAGCCACACCACTGGTGGTGGCAGAGGAAGAGGAAGGTCTCCGCTCCATGTAGAAAAGGACTTGGCTTTACTTGGGGCATCTCGGTCGCGCCAGTTAACAAAGCAGGGAAGCGAATGGCGCGTTATATTGGAATCGGCCAAAATTTCCAAAGCGATTATAGCACCAAATAATAAGAAGAATAGCTTTAAAGTCGATTATAGTATGGATATGACTGCGAGCCTATACATTTATTTACTGGAGTAATAATTTTTGGTTTTTTAAATTCAAATGCTCAACCTACTAAGTTTATCGTCTTTTGTACAGATATCTACATTTTGCGCTAAAAGTATGCATGTACATACAAATGTATCTATGTATGTATGTGATAACAGCCAATGTCACGTTCAATGCTCATTAAAGTTTTATTATGTTCGTATGTATTTATGGATTTTCATATGTATGTAACCGTGCAAAAAAAATTGCCAATACGGCTGTTTGTCGAATAGCATTGAACAATCCAACGAATACAAAAACACGTAGTACGATCATGTACAGCGATATATACATAGTAAGTTACATACGTTAATATACGTGCAATGTGCAAAACATGTTGCAGGACACTCCTATGAACTATGTGCAATATTGGCGGAATTGTGGGTGGAACGAAAAGTGTTGGTGTTTTTTTATGTTAGCCATATGCTGTACAAGTTGGATTTTACTTTTACATTTGGCTATAATTACATGTAATCGTGTGGGTTCGAATAATTTAGGTTTTAATGCATTGGGAAATGCTGGGGAATACTCGTATGCCTTTATTGGCATAGAGCTTAGAGCATAGATGGGAATGCGTGCGCCTCTATTTTATTTTCAAAACGTCATGTTGCATTACGTTTTAAGTATTAATAAGTGACTAGTTTATTTATAAAGCTTTTACTAGGCTCCATTCCACATCTATACGTTTAGATATGTACATATGTACATAAATATTGGTAATGCTATATTACGAATAACAATTGCTCCGTGTGAGCTTTAGTGAACCTGAAAGCCGCAATTAAAAATCATTACAAAACATTTAAAATAAATTTGTTAATGCATACTTATTTCGTAAAATATGTTTGTCTAATTATCTACAACCACAATGACTTAATTGTCACATATTTTGTTATCATCTCAATACTGCGGAAGAGTTTCTTAAGTAAACTAATAAAAACCTAGAACTGACTCCTGTTACTAACGTATTTTCTGGAAATGATAGTTCCCCGTGGATTTGTTCGCAGAACCTATGTAAATATTGGCAAAATGTGAGCTCTGCAGTAATGTTGGCACTTGAATATAGATAAATGTTTTGTGAAATACTAGGCAGAAAAAGATTATGGCGATCAGATGTATAGCTTTAATTTTCTATCCCTCTATTATTTATTTTGCTGTAGCTTAAACATCAACAGCCCTCATTTATTTTCATATAAATCTCATATAAATATGCAGACAGAATTTGGTGTATTCTGTCATAAACCTCCCAACTTCGACACTGAATTATGTTCCCCTTCCTTCGAAGCCATCCTTGCAGTCATATAGCGTATTATGTAAGTTCAAGTTTTTGTTGAGTTGTCAAAGCAGATATAAAAGTTGGATATCGTAATTCCAGCGAGACCAACACCGTTTGACGGTTAATTGATTTGATAACAAAAGGGCTATATGTACATATATATACATATCATAAAATCTAATCTCAATTGTCAGCCGGTGACAAAATATTAAGGCAATTTATTAAGCATTTTGGCAGAGGTGGAAAGCAAAATAACTGAAAGAACTGTATAAAGCGGTTATTTGGAAGTTGCTCCAACGAAACATCGAGGTTGATGACCTGGTCGTTTACAAAGAAAATAATAAGTATATATAAAAGGGGATTAGAGGTCAGGATAGTCAGTTTTGAGCCGTAGACTACATCACATGGCTAAGTATCTCCGATCTGTGCGAGACGGTAGAGAGCGGATACCCGAGGTATCTGCACTAGCGCCAACGGCGACGGTTAAATTGATATCCAGGGGAATGTTTCACAAGGTGCGTGCAATAGTCGGCAGGGGGCAGTTTAAGTCGACAATATCATGACAGCTGGCGTGTAGACTTCATATTTTACCCCGAGATCATACAGGCTTACCCTGAAAGTATGAAACGAGAGGCTTAAGATCTACGCGAATTTCAAATCAGGCCTTTCTCGTATCACCCCCGAGTGTATGTTGACTGCACAAATCATATATGATTTCAAAAGCTTTAAGCTGGCAAACCTGATCTTCTATCGGTCAAGTACTGTATCGCTGATCCTGGGAGTATATGTGTATGCGGGGTTTCTGGGGCCGGGATGATATCTGGTGCAACCATCTACTGAACAAATTTACACATAAATTTAAATGAATTCCAACAAAAAACAAAATCGAAACAAAGGGAAATATTTTGTATGTATAAGATTAATAATAGCAAAAAATGTTAAAATGATTATCGAGGAAATTACACTTGCAGATGTCGCTACTGCTTAAACGGAACCAGTGACTCGTTACTAGTCGACTAGTCGATTAACATTTTTTTTGATGGTTAATAGACGAAGAGCAACTAAGTATTCGATTTACCGTTCAATTTCGACTAACCGCTCCACATCGAGTAGTCTGAAAATCGACTAATCGAAATTATTCGAGTAGTGACGGTTACTCACCATAGATTCATAAAAACTTTGTTATAGTTAGTCAATAAGCTCAAACCTTCAAACACAAATATGTACACAGAAAAGAACTATTCGAAAAATTGAACACGATTAAGTGGTTAGTCAACAAAGTCGAAAGCAAACTGCTAGTCGATGAGTCGAAGTCGACTATTTTTTAAACAACTTTTGCTAACGGTTGCAATGTATTCTAAGAGGGTGAGCTAATTTATAATATACTGATAACTCCGTAAAGCACAACTTCTTAATGTTACCTCGGGATTTTAGTGCGGATTATATGACAGATGTAATAAAATGATATTAGCAATGTTCTATTTTATAGCCTTACTTAACTGAAAAAAAGTCGCGTGTAGCAACGTATACGTAATAGAAGTGATACTAAACATTAAAGGCTATGCTAGATAGAAAGCTTGGTTCGCTTTCCCATTAACAAGAATATATACAATTATACAAATATGTGGGAATACGAACCCCACATAAGCAACGCCGACGCCAAAGGAACTTGGCCAACTCTCACCTTTTCGCAGACTTCTCATTACTTTTACTTTTATTGCTCACATTCGCTTTTAAACAGACGCTATATGACGACAAATAATGTAAATTTAAAGATTAACCAAAATAAATGATCAGCATTATAGTTTCTTAACCTTTCACAATAAATTAATAAGTGTTGTCAAAGCCTCTATTGTAGCATTTCTCTTGGCTTTTCACTTTGCGGACAAAGTTGCAAATATCACGCAAAACTAAAGCTTTTTACGTGGCATTGCTTTAAGAATAAAACTGATTAAGTGTGCGAGGCACAAGAGAGAGAGAGCATCTCAAAATTTGCATAAAATCATTATGTTCAAGATTTACAGTCAGTTGATCAAGAATGGTAGTAATGATTTATTATATTCACCATGGCAATTGATATTACTTAATAGCTTGTGGTAATTAAATAAACTATGTGTAGATCATATTTTTAGCTAGAAAGTTAGATAGCGTAACGATAAAGAAGCTCCGGTAGAAAATTTACGCTAAAATCTCCTCCTGAGGCTCTATGTTCGCTTTACCAAGAGCACCAGCAGAGCAGTGTAGCATATTTTTAAAGAGAGTTGGCACTTGTTAAAAAGTGAAACTCAATTTAAATGATAAGTTAAATCAAGTCTTACAAACGGTTAATGAATAAAAATGTATTTGTTATTCACAATTATTTGAATAAAGATTTAAAATCTATTCCTTATTAAAATTTAGATAAATTAAAATCTATTGTTATTAAAAATTATTTCAATGATGAATGAATTTACCGCATTTACCGTTCTTATCTATACATTTGACATTACTTTTCACTTAAAGTTGGAAAAAATCAACTACATAAAATAATCAACGGGTAGAAAAACATATTCCAAAGAAAATGTTTTTAAACCATCTATTAAATTATTTTTTTTTGTTTTTTTTTCTAATATTTTAACAAAATGTACCTTATAAAATATTGATAAAGTATACACTATGTTATGCCTGAGATTACTGCGTTCAAACAGGCGAACAGGCAGACACAAATTTTAAAAATCGCTCAGATGTATTCAATTGCATTCCCATTTTTTTAAAGAAAGTTTCAATATACAGGCTCGACCTTTTTACATTTTTATTATAGTATATGAGAAAGAAGATAGATTTGAATAATAATTCACTCAAAAATACCTATTTCGGAATTACTCCTGTCATGAAATGGAAACTATAACTTTGATTCGATATTTCTAAGTATAAGAAGAATAAATTCCCATACCTAAATATAGTGCACCCTGGTTCATCACTAATAAAGCCATTCATTCTGATCTAAAAGTTCCTTTTATAAAAAATGAAATTAAAAAAATTAGTACAAAATATTTACATAGAATAAGTAATCATGAAAATCCGCTAGCAATTGCATTACTTGATGAATCTAATGAAATTATTAGACCTTCCATTTAGAACTTAATAGCTAAATATAAAATTAAAATGTATTAAAATGTATGCATATATGTAGTACATATGTATATTATTATTGACCTCAATGGAGTTCAATAATATAAGTAATTTTGTTAATTAATTATATAATTTGCTTATTATTTTAAAATAGATTGCAAATAAACGTATTAAATAAAATACAAAAATATGGCAAAATGATCAGAATGATCAGATGAGCTGAATCGATTCAGCCATGCCCGTCTCTATGGTTGTCTATTTGATCGCAAAGAAGTCCTCCAATTTTAGAAAATATCTGACTGGTATTTGGTAGGCAGATGTACTTTAATAATGTATTAATCATTAGGTGGAACGGAAAAGATCGGACCATAGAAAGCTCCAATACAACTGTTTGTTCAGATATGAGCTTTTACTTTAAAATTGTTTATTTTATTACGTATATTTCTTTTCATATTACACAAAAGTGAATATTTTTACGCAAACATGCAGTAATAAAAGGTTCACATTATATCGTGTATTACTTATTTCCATGCAAATTACTTCACATAAATCTATTGCGTTCATACATGTCATTCCTAACGTGTCTTGACAGCTCTATAGTTCTTTAATCATAGAAAAAAGGTGGGATCGTGAAAATTTTTGTTATATTTATTTTTTAAATTTTCTCTCATGACAGAATCTACATACTAAAGGTATTTAAAATTTTATAGCAGCTGAATGAGACCCTAATGTTTCACAGCTTATTTTTCTATTATCTATATCTATGTTCTTGACTTATGATAAAATACCTCATTTCATCTTAAGTTATTAACAGATTCTACAAAGCGAATTACTAAATTTTAGTGTAATTTCCTCATAAATTAAGAGTGAGCCCTTAATTAAGACAGTGTGTCTTTACTTATTTCACTATATGAAAATATGGGGTTAATTACGCTTTTTTTCGCTACCCATTCTAATGTACTACATGTATGGATATTGTGAACAAATTTTACATAGCCACTTATTTACTTGAAGATTTCAAAGACGTTAGAAATACAACGAATTTCTTATTTCAAAAACTAAAACATTACATGCTTGTTTTACGAAGATGCAAGTATTGTACATATATTTTTAATGCAACAAAAGAGGCTACGCGCCAAATGCCAACGTGCCGAGGTTGTTAGCAAAAGAGCAATTGGCTGTTTGCCGCTTGAGTTTTCTTAGACAACGAGAAATATGAAAAAAATAAGTTTGTGCAGAAGTCAAAATTTTTTCTGAACAGACCACCGAGTAACGAATAAAATATGAAGTAGCCTAATATGTCCAGGTGTAGGGGGTATCCGACTACGGATGTCCATAAGCCACATGCATTCCGTTAGCACATTAGGCTCGCGCAATCAAATAAAAAAGTTTGTCACAGATCGCTCCGATACTCCTTTCATAACTTTTACAATTTCATGCTGCAAGTAGTTTTTGTTGTTGTTTTTTTCGTTTAGTGCTAAAATTTTATGAATGCATATACGAGTATTATGTTTGTATGCATATACATACATACATACATATGTACATATATCTGTCGGAAATGTTGCCGGAAATGTGCAATTCGTCCTAGTTTGTCTAGTTTCTATGATTACATGCGAGCGACAAATAGTGTCTGAAAAAGATGAAGAAGGCAAAAAGAGTACCCTGGAAATTATTACATTAAGGTTCATTGCATGAATGTAGGTGCAGTTACTGGTGTTGTTTAAAAGCAAATCCGGCTTCAATTGCAACAAACTATATAATGGGCTTTAAAACCAATTTAAAAATGTTGAAAACAAAATAAAAATCTTTGTACAGTATTTTAGCCTGCCAACTTGGCTGTGAACTTACAAATATTAAAAGGAAAACAAAAGCCTAAAATATTTCACCAAAGACAAATTAATGCAAAGAGAAATATCTCATTAGCATAGAAATTTTAATCCTAAAAGGTAAATTATTGCGGAAAAAAGGCAGAAGACGTAAAGCACAAGGAGGTGCATCTCGTACATGTAACTATGTGTGTACAAACCTACAATATAAATGCCTGTTTATATCTATGTACTATATACTTATGTATATACCAACTGTATTTACATAAAATTTCAAGGGCAGAAAATTATAAAATTTTTCGTGGACGCTACTTAAAGTTCATGAAGAACATCCAAAGCAGCAATATAAACGAAATAATAATAGAGAAAAGTGTAAAAATAAACTTTGAATAAAGAATTATTGTTTGTACAAAACTCACGCTGTGCTGTTCAAAATGGGAATCAAGACGACATAAAAAGCGAAAGAGCGATGCCGAAGTGCCCCAAGCATCCACCTTGGATGCTTATCTTTTTATTGGGGTACATAGCCAAAGTTGAAGTGCCATTGCATTGTACCCTCGAGTCAACTAAATTGCGAAAATAAATTTAATGAAATTTCAAAGCAAACAAATTTTTACTTTTTCACGCTCAAACTTTGCGCTCTACGCTGGGGTTTTTTTTATATTTTTTTGCAATGCCGCCTGATGGTTGAATTTTGCTTAAAGCGTTTACATGAAAATTACTGTACAACTAGTAAACGGGAACAAAAAATGTCAGTTGGAGCATATCATTCAAAATATAACTCAAGTAGTTATACTGAATCGATCCATTAGTCACATACTGTTAGCGTTTTCTTTTCTCGAAAAAAAATTTCACTTCATTCTATGGCACCTGGGAAAATGTAACGTTTTTCATATAAAGGGTTTTTTTTTAGACTGATAGAACTTTCGATAGGGATAGATGTCACTTGACAGCTGGTAAATGACATTTCTGTTCAGTAAGCATTGACAAATCATCATCATCATCAAAGAATGACGCCGCAATAATGTTTACAAATTGTGGAAATTTACTTTAAAAATCAGTGTTCTGTTCGCCAAACTTATAGAGCTCTTCGTGAATTTTATGGTCCACATAATCATCATCATAGGCATCAGAGCAGCTTATTCGTCGAACTGTTGATAAATTTCGAACAACATTTACTCTACTCGATGAAAAACCAAAAACAAGACAAAGAACTGTACGTAAAGAAGAAAATATTGGTGCGGTAAGTGATAGTGTTGGAGAAAATCCGAATTTTTTTATTCGCCGCCGTGGTCAACAATTCTATCCACAACATGGGAAATTTTGCGCATAGAAAATTGGACTGATCGCATCCGATTCAAATAAAACAAAAATTGGCATCATACTTAATTTTTTTTTGTTTTTTATTGCAATTTAAAGTTCTAACAGTCTAAAAAAACACCCTTTACATAAGAGAACATCACAAAATGTCAGTCTGTCAATTTCATTTTCATCATCAATTTAATCTATCGAACGCAATACAATTAAATAGTTAACTTCAAGTTTTTTAGTGTAAAAATCAGAGAGAATTATTATAAGGAAAAAAAACCAAAAAGTAAATCAATAGTTACAATTATTATAGTATGCTAAACACAATTTCAAATTATCGATAACTATTATTTAGAGATGAGACACAAGTCTTTTATAATAATTATGATTGAGACCAAGTCACAATGAGCTAGTAGTAGCAGCAGAGTAGCTAATTTATTTTAAGAAGCCGTGTGGGACTTTTTATTAACAAAATTTTGGGGCTGAAAGCTTTTATTTTCAGACTCAAATTATAAAAGGATTTCCCAATAATTATGAACTAGATGAGTTTTTTAAAGCTTAAAATACCTTTATTTTCAGATAAAAATTATAAGAGCATTTTGATAATAATTATGAGTGTGATAAATTTTGTTAAGTCTTGGATTTGATAATTATGATTACAATATACACTTTTCTTGCAATTACCAACTCTTGCAGTACAGTTACAGTAAATTAAACTTTTTAATGTCAAATTTTTCCAATCATCAAATTTTTAAAATTCGATTTATTTAATATAAAAATTTGTTGCATCGAATAGACCGGGAAACGGTATACGTAAAATCCCAAATACACCCTCGCGAGTCTCATAGTATTTTAGGCCATAAATTTGGCATTTATGAATCGATCTTCAATTTCATATATTGCTAAAAATATGATTTGGAGACAATAATACCGTTAATTTTTGATTCCTAAGATATTTTTTAAATTATTACTGATTTTTTTGATTTTAATTTCATTTTAAATTTGTGTTTTATATTACACTGTTACTCGTATGTGTTGTAAGATTTTAAACTATATTTAATTGCTAATGAAATGCGATACTGATTACTATTCATTACGTTAACAATTTATCGCAGAAATTATTGTTTAAAATTGAAACTATTGTGATAATTTCAATTGTAGAATTAAAAATATTTATTTATTTATTTCAATATTTCTGAAGTCTATGAACAAAAATTCTTACAGACTACACATATTAGTAAATAATATTATTTATATATTCATGTCTATGGTACAGAACAAAATCCTACATAATTATACATTTATTTCATTATTTAATTACAAAAATTACTAGTATTACATAAATAGGACTTAAGTCGATTACGTAAAATACATTTCGGCAAAGAGAGATCAAGGTCCATAAAACTGGAGATAATGTTGATTTCTTGCAAAGTTCTATTCAAAGGGGCATATTTGCTGTAAAGAGTTTTACTCATACCAATTTTAAACAGCTCAACATGGCGCAAGGTTCTGCTAGGAACATTAAAATATAATCTGCTAAGTAGCATAGGGCAATCCACGTTCCCGGAAATAACATCGAAAATGAAAGAGATTGACAAGAATATTCTTCGGTTATGCAACGACATTAAGTTAATTAGTTGGCACCGCGAAACATAAGAGGGAGAGACCCTGAGAAGTTTAGTGAACTCAGGGCGTAGCGAACGAACGCCCGCTGAACTGATTCAAGCCTATTAATGTGAACCTGGTAATAAGGTCTCCAGATAAATGCCGCGTACTCTAATCTTGACCGAACAAATGCAGAGTACAAGATTTTACGAGTGTAGGGGTTAGTAAACGCAGAGCTATTGCGACGCACAAAAGCAAGCATCGAAAATGAATTAGCTACAACGTAATTAATATGCGTAACAAAGGTAAATTTCGAGTCGAAGAAAACTCCAAGGTCTTTAACTTCTTTGAGAGTCTCCAGACGAGTATCGGAAATACGATACGATGTCAAAAGCGGTATAATTTGTTTAGCAAAAGTAATATGGTAACATTTCTTAATGTTTAGAAACAGACAATTCTTATCACACCACAGAGACAATCTATCAAGATCGGCTTGAAGTAGAAGCGAGTCATTAAACGATCTTATAACGGAATAGATTTTTAAATCGTCAGCATACAAAAGATACTTAGCTGTAGTAAAACAGGACCCTATGTCATTTATGAACAATAAGAAGAACAATGGACCCAATATACTGCCTTGCGGAACACCAGACGTGAGCGGGAAGGATTTCGAAGAAACACCATCCAAGACTACAGAACTAGATCTGTGTGAAAGATAGGACATTATCCACTGAAGGAAAGTCGAAAGGAACCCTAACTTTGAAAATTTTCTTAATAAGATTTTGTGCGAGACTCTATCAAAAGCCTTAGCAAAGTCTGTGTATATTGTATCCACTTGGTACCCGCTTTGGAAACCTTTAAGGCAATCATCTGTAAAAACCGCGAGATTAGTTACCGTAGATCTGCCTGTGATAAAACCATGTTGATTAGGACAAATTACATGCGTAAAATTATAAAAAAGCCTAAATTTGATAATACATTCAAAGAGTTTGGAAATCGTAGTTAACTTAGCAATAGGTCGGTAATTTCGAACATCGCTCTTATTTCCACTTTTAAATACCGGTGAGATAGACGTGAGCTTCCAAGCATCAAGGAAGATACCTGAAGAAAGAGATTTATTGAAAATAAGTTTCAAAGGTTCAACTAAAGAGACGCAATTCTTTATCAGAATAACAGAACTGCCATCAGCATCTGTTTGAGAAGAATATTTAAGATTTTTAATACCTACAATAATGTCTTCATCTGTAAGAATCAAGGATCCTACATCATAGGAATAACATTCTACGCTTGAATTCTCCGGAGAAGGAGCATCACAATCCGGATCTAAAACCTCGTCATCCGAGACAAAGTTTGAAGCAAAGAAATCGGCGAAAAGATTAGCTGCATCCTTTAATGTGGCAGCAGTAGCATCATCATAAAAAACAGAAGTAGGAACGCTAGAGGTACGCTTCATGGACTTGATGTAACGCCAAAAACACTTGGGGTTACTTTTGATATTACTTTCAAAGTTAGCAATGTACCCTTTATAACATGCTTTATTGAGATTAATAAATTGATCTCGAAAATTAGAGTAAGAAACAAAGTGTCTGGCCTCATTAGTTTTTTTTATACTTTTTAAGAAACTTGTTCCTCAGAATCTTAAGACGCTTCAACTCCCTTGTGTGCCAAGGCAGCTTATATGTATGATTGGTAAAAACCGGAATATACTTATAACTTATATCATAGATAATATTCTTAAAAACATCTGTTTTGTTTTTTTAGAATAATTCATTTATTTCTATTTATTCATTTTTATTATATTATATATGTAAGTTTACAATAACTTCGTTTTTACATATATTCGAGAGAACAAAATACTGTGGGTAAATTACGCTTACGCTGCGCAAGAGGTAGTAAGCAAAGCTCGAGCTTTGCACAGTGGCTAATCTCTCTTTTTAGGTTTCTCAGCTATTCCGCTGGGCTCATTCCACGCACAGTCTCTTACTCAACGTAATGCTGCCACAGGTATCAAAATCTTAATAATTAATGTTGCTGAAATATTCACATATTACAACACGCCTCCTTGAATTTTCAGCATTATACACCAATATTAATTTTTATATAATATGTTTTCAATTATCATATACATTAGTTTGCTTCTTACATACTAGTTTACATTCAGATTTCACTGTTTATCTTGTAATCGACATTTAAGTTTAAAAAAAGAAACGTTGAAAATTAGATTAAGTTCAACGCATTCCTATTTTTTATAAACATACATTTATTTAGGCTCTTTGTTAATATATCCGCCAAATTAGATTGCGAATCAATTTTTACAATATCAATCACGCCATTTTCGTAATTTTCATTTATATAATGGTATTGCACTTCAATATGCTTCGAATTTTTTGTGAAATTGCCAAATTTCGCAATTGCTACCGCACCAGAGTTATCCTCATATATTTTTATCGGTTTGTATAATTCTAAATAAAATGACTCATTTAACAGATTTTTTAGAAATAAAACTTCGGTTATTGCTTCAGACATCGCAGTATATTCTGCAAAAGTTGAGCATTTAGTTACCGTATTTTGTTTGCGCGTTTTCCAATAAACTACATTGCCGTATAGTCTTATTACAAATCCAGTTGTCGATTTTCTATCAATATTATCTCCTGCATAGTCTGAATCAACCATACAGTCTAAATGCTCATCTCTTAAACCTTTATCAGAATAAGTTAATTTGAAGTTTTTCGTTTTGTACAAGTATTTGAGGATTCTTAAAGCATACTTGAAATGTGTTTCATTATAGCAACTTTGAAATCTACTCAAGTAGTTAACGCTAAAGGAAATATCTGGCCTCGTGCCAGTGCTTATGTATAATAATTCTCCAATTAAATTTCTGTATTTTATTCTTTCATCTATTTCCTTTGCTTGTTCTAATTTTAAATTCTTTTCCATTGGAGTATCGTACAATTTTGCATTTTCCAAGTTATATTTTACAGCTAAGGATTCAATATATCTTGTTTGGCACAATGTCATAGATTTTCTGTCATCATTATACTTTATATCAATTCCTATATAATTATTAATTTTTCCTAAATCTTTCATTGCAAATCTCTGCATTAAACTAGATTTAACTTCATTAATTTTGTTTTTGTCTTTACAGCAAATCAAAAGGTCATCAACAAAAACTAAAATATATATCGAATCTTGGCTTGTATTATTTACATATAAACAATAGTCATAATTGCTTTTCTTAAAATTCAATTTTTCTACATATTGGTTAAAACAATCATACCATGCCCTTGGACTTTCTCTGAGACCATACAAAGCTTTTTGTAATTTATAAACTTTATTTCTACCAGTTTCGTACCCTTTAGGTTCATTAACATAAACTTCCGACTTCACAGTACCGTTGAGAAAAGCTGTCTCAACATCCATTTGCTCAATAAACAAACTATTTGCGCAACAGTAACTTAGTAAAATTTTTAGAGTTTGCATTTTGCCAACTGGTGAATACACATTTTCTAAATACTCTTTTTGCTGAAAACCTCTAACTACCAATCTCGCTTTATATGTATTGTCAATTTTCTTTTTGTAAATCCATTTTACATCTATAATTTTCTTATCTTTTGGTTTATCAACAATAGACCATGTTTTGTTTTTCTTTAAACTTTCTATTTCAGAATTCATAGCTTTTTTCCACTCGCTAGATTCTCTGGAGTTAATCGCCTCCTCAAATGTATTAGGTACATTCGCATTTACACAATTTACATAAATGTAGTTTGTTATAGGATTTCCAAATCTGTTTACAGGATTTCTTTCTCTACTCGAAATTCTTCTTTCTATATAATTTTCATTTTTGTTTTTGGGATCATTAGATTCATTGACAATTTCTCTCCCATTATCATTGTCGTCACTAAAATTAGTCTTTTCTTGCACATTATCATTATTCACTTCATTAGCAAACTCATCATTGTTTCCATTAGTCTGATTGTCCAAATTCAAATTTATACACTCATCATTATCAAAATTTTCGCTCTCATTATCGCCCTTTTTTTGTAAACAAATTAATTCCGTACCTTCTTCGACTACTTGAACATGTCTAGCATTAATTATTTTATTATTTACGAGAACTCTGTAACTATTATCATTATAACCTACCAATATGCCTAATTTTGCTTTATCATCCCATTTATTTCTTCTCAACACCTCAGGTGTTCTTACAAAAACTCTACTACCATAGATTTTTAAATGTTTAACATTAGGCTTTCTGCCAAAAAATATTTCATAAGGAGTTTTATTTTCCTTAGTATTGGCTATTGTACGATTCTTTAAATATGCGACTGTTTTTATTATTTCAGGCCAAAACCTGTGACTAATTTTAGCTTCTCGCGCTAAACATCTGCCCATATCCATTGCCGATCTATTGTATCTTTCCGCGACTCCATTCAGTTCATGCACATAGGAAGGACACGGTAATAACTCGATTCCTTTGTTTTTAACAAATTCATAAATTTCACTATTCATATATTCTTTACCATTGTCACATCTCAATTTCTTTATTACCTTCCTAAACTTATTTTGAACCAAGTTAACGAAATCTATAAAACAATCTGCTGTTTCATTTTTACTTTTTATACAATAAATTTTCGTGCATTTACTGTAATCATCTATAAACGTCAAAAAATATTTTTCTCCACGATTGCCGATTGTATTATGTGGTCCATTCAAATCCGTATGAATTAGCTCTAAGATTTCAGTAGACTGAGTCCTCGTATTTTCAAATGGTACATTAGCCATTTTGCTTTGAATGCAATTCGCACATTTCATAATACTATTTTCTAATTTTTCTGGTAAACCTTCTACTAATTTATCTTTAACCAGTTTATTTAAATATTGAAAGTTTACATGTCCTAACGCTCTATGCCATTTTTCTTTATCTGTTAATCTTACTGTATTTGCATAAATATTATTATTTTTATTATTGTACAAAAAGCTTTTTATTGTGTATAAACCATCGATCTTATTTGCAACAGCTGTTAATTTTTGATTTTTATTATAAATTTCTGCTTTGTGATCTCTAGCTACAATCGTACTATTTTCTGTTATCTTCGAAAAACTTAATAAATTCTTTTTAATTCCATCTACAAAATAAACATTTTTCAAATCAACTTGTACCTCATTATCATTTTTAAAAATAATTCTCACTGTACCCCTCTTTGTCGCTTCTAAATGCTTGCCATCTGGCAATTTCACATGAATAGGGGTTTTTAAATTTATGTAATTACTAAAATAATCTTCATTGTTTATAATGTGGTCCGTACAACCACTGTCTAATAACCACTCGATCTCGTTATTAATGCACTTACTTTTTTCTAACTCATTTGCATTTACTCTTACAACTTCCGTTGTCCATGATTCGTGCGAAGACCCCTGGTGCTGCTCACTGGTGGATGATGATGCTTGTTGACCTTGACCTCTACCTCGGATATAACCTCGTTGTGACGTACCTCTGCTTTGGCCTCTAGATGAACTACGCTGACCTCTTGGATTCCATTGGACTCCTCTGCCATGGCTATTTTGAGATCCTCGAGATTGACTACTTTGCGGTCCGTGCCAGCAGTCCCTCTTGTAATGCCCAGTTTTTCCACACTGGAAACACTCGGCTTTTGTTTTTATTGTGAAGGTGCTTACACTGTTCTTCTTTTCATTATCGCCTTTGCTTAAATTTTTTTCTTTTATTTTCGACTTAACATATTCGACAGTTCTCTGCTCATCAGGCACCAAGTCGATGAAATCTCCAATGAAACTATAGTTTGGTGGTAAGGCTTTGATTAGGTACCTCATTTTTTCTTCTTCTTTTAATTCGGCTCCGGCAGATTTCAACTCGTTACATGCCTTTTCAAATTCAATAAAAAAATATTCTACACTTTGAAAATCTTTTAATTTGACGTCTTCTAATTTTCCCCTGTTTATAATTTGTAGAGATGTTGATTTTGCCGAGTAGATCTTCTCCAACTTCGACATAATCGCATAAGTCGTTGCGCATTCACTGATGTACTCCAGTTGCTTGTCCGACAAAGCGCTAATTAAAATTGTCTTCGCTTTTAGGTCAATTTTCTTCCAAATAGCGTCGTTGTCTTCAGCAACTCTTTCTCTTTTTGCTGGTTCGTGACATTCCTTGTACTCCAAAATGGTCATAAGTCTAAATTTCCAGCTTGAGTAATTGTTTCCCTCAAACACTGGAATGCTCACGTCGTCGACTTTTGCTTGCCTAGCCATTTCTTCTAATTTTTGAGCTCTCAAATTATTCTCAACTTCAATTTTTAGTATCAATGTTCTTTTCAATATTTTAAGAAAACCTTTTCTCAGTAAATTTGTAGCTTCTCTACTTAACTTAAAATCTTCCTTTTTTAATTCTTCCAGTAAGTCGTCATCGAATATATTTTCATCGGAACTCGAACTTTCTAGCTTAGTTTTCAACGCAGCATACATGTGCTTAACCTCACCTTACCTCGTGCAGCCTTTTTTTTTTTTTTTATTTTTTACGATTTGTATGCATTCACCACCTAATTTTCAGCGTTTTCAGCAACCTTGCTCAGCTACCATGTTTTGTTTTTTTAGAATAATTCATTTATTTCTATTTATTCATTTTTATTATATTATATATGTAAGTTTACAATAACTTCGTTTTTACATATATTCGAGAGAACAAAATACTGTGGGTAAATTACGCTTACGCTGCGCAAGAGGTAGTAAGCAAAGCTCGAGCTTTGCACAGTGGCTAATCTCTCTTTTTAGGTTTCTCAGCTATTCCGCTGGGCTCATTCCACGCACAGTCTCTTACTCAACGTAATGCTGCCACAGGTATCAAAATCTTAATAATTAATGTTGCTGAAATATTCACATATTACAACAACATCAAAGCAAAAAGCAGCATCACCGGAACTAAATGCAGCACTCCAATCAATAGTGGAGAAAGCATGGTACAGAAAATCAAAATCGCAAGCCCCATAATTAAAAGAAACCCCTTGAATTTCTCTAGAAACAGGAAAATATTCGAAAAGCTCAATCTCCAGTACTAAAGGGGAGTGATGCATATTCGGCGGTGAGATTGCGGTACAGGCCAAATTTAAATTAAATTTAATGTTATCGCTAACAAAAATTAGGTCTAAGATGCGGTTAAGTTCATTAAAGAATCGATTAATTTGAGCTAAATTAATATCTAAAAAATTATCAATTAAATACGATTCTAAGGTATTACTTACATTAGATGGAGTTAAATACAAGTTATTACAAATATACGACCATGAAATATTGCAAAGGTTGAAGTCCCCAAGAACGCATAGCTGGTGTTCACCAATTACCGATTGGAGGGCAATAATATTGTCAACATGCAACTTATAGATATGTTCACCACTAGCCGGTGGAATATAGGACACACAGAGGTACAGCAATCCGGATTTACCATGCAAACACACACAAAGCTGATCAATCAAGGAGTCCGTGAACCTTAATGTAATAAACGACGCGTGGAGTTCACAGCGGGAAGCGATGAGAACACCTCCACCCCTACTGCAACCAGTTTTAGCAGCATCTCGATCCTTACGGAAAACATCGTAGTGGTTAAGATTGAAAAACTCGGCATCATAAAAATTCTCGTTAAGCCAAGTCTCTATAATTACAAATACGTCGTACTCTAAGTGCGAACTCAATAAGCGCACATCCTCAGACTTTGTTCGAATACCAGAGGTGTTATGAAAATATATCTTAATGGAATTACAGTCTTTAGAAATTGTCTCAGAACTATTTATGCGGTTCCGTATTTTGTACCTTTTGAAAAGAGAGAAAAGGCCAAACTTTAATTCCAGAAGGCCACACATCAGGACTCAATATCTTTTCATAAAACGCAGGCGAGACACCAAGTTTAAAATTTACACTGCGAATGTTGTCAAGGGATTCCTCTTTTTTGACAAGTTTGTAGCAAGCAAGGTGTTTGCTATCAATGCCAGAATTTTTCGATACGTATGCGATTACACTCGCTGCAGTCACGGACGGCTTAAAAGACGAAACGTGTACCCATTTATTTCTAATGACGACATCCAATTCCACATTGTCATTACTACCAACAACGAGATTTCTACGATATTTACGATTGTGCACCTTCTTTTGACGCACAGTAGTCCAAGCATTCGAATCCACACCAACCACAGACGGCTGAGTAACAGCATTCGTAGCCGCATACGTGGAAGTCTGAGAAGACGTTGAAAAAGCACTCACACTAATAGCAGCAGCAGCATTAGCGGAGTTTGCAGAACGAGAAAAAGGCGACTTAGACAACAGAGCCGAGTTAGGCACAACAGCAGCCGGTTGGATCGCTGGATTAACATTAGCATCAGAATTAACATTAACAGCAGACAATTTTCGCTGGAGTGAGGGTGCAGCCGAGACTGTGGGAGATAAGCCGTTATCACTTAGCACAGAAACACACTGAGCCCATGACAGCGGAGGGACAGGAACAGCGGCAGCAACGTCGAGAGCAATAGGCGGACGACCGTTACTGTTGTTATTGTTCGTAACAGAAGAAGCATTGGCAACAATAGCACTTTTAACAGCATTCACATCAGCAGCTAACACTTCAAATTTTCTTGCTTTGACTTGATCCAAATCAATTTTAGTCTGATTATTAGCGTTAATTTGATTTTTCAAATCATCAATTTGCTTTGATAAATCTTTTATTTCGTGTACATTCTACGGCTGAATCACATCAAAACTTTGCGTAGCTTTAATTTTCAAAGCAGATTTCTGCAGTACAATTTTCAAGTTATAAATCCTCTTTTTACCAATATACAAATGGAAGATCCATTCAGAAATGTTAAAGTTATGGGCAAAAAGACTATGAGAATCTCGAGACGAGGTTTGGACCAAAATTCCTGATTTTGGGGCTGTATTCGGGATTTTCAGTATACATTTCTTTATTACTGAACTAGGCCCTTAATATGTGCATTCCAAGTCACATGCCTTATTTGATTTTGTTACGTAGTGCAACTTTTAATAAATAATTCAGTTTGTATCGATGAGATTATTGACCTCGCATCTTTCGTACAAGTTCTTGCATTCGTCCGGCAATATTTTTGCTCAAAGCCGTGTATATGGCTCATCACTTACTTTTAATCTATTTCTTTTTAGTAATTAATATCAAAGCAGAAAATCTTCTTCCCAACCACTGGTGGTCTGCGGATCATGGGTTGGGAAGCATTGTTCTAGGTGATATTCCTCATGTTTTACAAATACCTTTTGATAGGCATAAAAAGCTTTTATAACTTCGTTAGTAATTACTGTAAGGTGTGAGTTCCAACTAGAGAATTTCATCCCAGTTACCCCTAGATAGTTCAATTCTTTAGATGACTCAATTTCTGCCAACGGCAAGGCGAGTTTGAATCAAGGGTTTATCGGCAGTTATTGATTATTTACTCCAAGGTTCAACACACTTACGACCCAGTCTGATATTAAGCTTGGAAATTTATTTGGAACTGTCATAATAAACTAAGATAGTTTAAAACTTTTTGTACATATTCGTTGGACATTGCGAACTTTAAATTCTTCGATTACGATAAGCGAAACAATTGCTTTCTTTGAAATTTTTTAGAATATTGAAAGTTTGTTGTAAAGAATTATATTACATTCATACAATCATATGTATGTACATAAGCAAAGTAAACTATCGAATATGGAATTATATTATTCTAAACAGTTTACATCGGTTTTTTTGGGGGGTTTTATAGACGAATACGAGTGTTTTCATTTAGTATACGATAAATCCATTCTTATTAATGCTGGCATTTTAAATTAAAAGTGAATTGAAAGCCGGCCAGTAAAAGTTGAGCATATATTCTGAGTCAGTTAAAGGGGCATTGTTTAGTAGAAAGTGGGCATACATACATTATTACCAAACTATTTATGTTGGTATTACTGAAAAAACTGTTATGTCCAATAAAGGTTAGTTAGCGACACAATTCGTTACATACAAAATTTTAAAGATACTCTCTAATAAGTTACTTTAAAATATGTTCAGGGAAAAGCCCATGAATTTCTTTGAATACAGCAAAGTTGTTCCTTTACATTCCCTCTTATTCGCTCAAAGCTGCAGATCACAATCTACTCTAAGTACTCGAAAGTGTAAATCATATTTCATGCATTTTAAAGGATTACGACAAATGATATCAGATTTTACATTTTGAATACAACTTTATATACATATCCAAAAATATTCATTCAAACGTACTAGCAGTAAATGTGTGTGTGAAAGGATTTGCGGTTTTATAACACTTACTACAATGAATTACTTTACTCTGAATATAAATATGAATGGCAAATAGACACAGTATACATACATACTTATGTATGTACGTTATTAGCATAATGGATACGCTTCATCCAATACATTTGCATGTTTACAAAAGAGAATTCTGTGCTGCGACATTTTCGGCGCGACAATGTGATAAGCTTTAATATTTCTTTGTTAAAACGTTAATTATAAATAAAAGGAAACATGATAAGGGTTTTTAATTCAGTTAAAGTATTTAAAAAAAAAATTCGCATAACGATTTACTCCACCAGCTCTTTTTGCATCCGTTATTTGCGCCTATTTATTAAACATAAAATTTAAAGCTTAAATAGCCAAAGGAGCGCTTCACTTTTAGCTAATCGCTGAAAACAATCAAAAGTTCTACTCGATGACTACTAAAATTTTTAATTATTGAAATAAAAATGGCGGTAATTGGTAGAGGCGTATACGTTAAGTCAATATAATACCTACCACATTATATAATAGACTTTCAAATCGGATTATAAATTCGGGTTATTTTAAAGGGCAGTCATTTATTTTACCCTTCAGTTCCTTTGTATTGTTTTTAGTTTTTTTACTTTTTACTTTTGGGAACGATATATCCTTATGTATATGCAATCTTTACACTTTACTGTCTCCAATTGAATGCGAGCAAACCAGGAGGAGATTTAACCCCTCTTCGTCGGCGAATTCCTATATTTAACTTTTTATCGGGCCTCTTTCAACGCCACAAAATTAAATAATTTCAGAGTTGATTCCTATACGATTTTATAGATGAAATCAATACGTGAACTTAAAAATGTTCGATTGACCCGTTGCAAGAGTTTTTGCCATTATTAAACTCTTAAAAATTGCATAGAGCTTAACTTTTTAGAACGGATGAAAATAAAATAGGTAGTGACAATAAAAAGTAATGTAAATCAAATTTTAACAAAAATGTCACGCGAAATATATGTATATCCACATCAATGATTATTTGTAAATTTTCCATGGAAAAATAATATCAAATATCGAATAACAGTTTAGTATGCATATGTATTTTTTTCACGGTCTGTATAAATCTGTAACAATTCAAAATCTCTAAAAAATTAGAACTAGAAGTTATTTTTAGGTTTTGATTAATCGCTCAGAAAAAATAACTAAATTATATCGGGTTATAATTTTTTTGATAAAAAATAAAACTGATATAAATACAGAATATAAAATTTTTATTAAATTACATCTATGTATGTGAGCGATTGGAGTGGGTTTTGTGTGATTTCTATTATTTTCGATGTTATACTTACAGAGTTAAGGAGCAAAAGTGCGTAGCAAATTTCGTAAAGTAAGATAAAGTAGTTTCGAAGATATGCTTTATTTTCTCTACGGTAGGGAGTGACATGCCCATTATCCATAAATTTTATTTTTGTTTATTTCTCTCTCTAATTAACTTATTCATGTCAAATTTGAGCGAAGCTGCTACATTGTTTATGGAAATATCGATTATTTTTTTTATTTTATAAATTACCGTTATATGGGAGATGGGTCTGGTTTTTGTCC
The DNA here is from genome assembly GCA_951828415.1 of Anomoia purmunda. NCBI lineage: Eukaryota > Metazoa > Arthropoda > Insecta > Diptera > Tephritidae > Anomoia > Anomoia purmunda. Next base: position 57,481,181 of record OX639993.1, read on the forward strand.
GATTTCAATAAATTTCGAAATTGTTTTTAATGAGTTGAAATGTAAAGTGTGTACCAAACTTGGTAGAGTTTGCGCTGGTATGTAGTTACGGAGGTTTAACTGTTTACCTATCAGCGTTGCTACGCCCATTGCCCGAAAAAAATTTTACCCTCCTCCAAACCTTGTCCTGTATATCAAATTACCAAATTATATTTTTAGTTAGTAAAATAATAAACACCGAGATGTGGGCGTGGTTATTATCCAATTTCACCCAATACCAATTGGGTCAAACGCAATTCGTGCGCCAAGTTTCGTTAAGGGTGGACGGACACACAGGCTTGGCTTAATCGATTTCTGTTTTCATTCGAAACATTTTCGTATATACGGTATATGAATCTCGGTAGCTTTAGGCTGTTATAAGCAGCAATTATGTGTTGTAAAAGTCATTACACACGGGTACTAATGCGCTCGGATATAAAAATAGTAGTTCATTGACGAATGGAGTGGCTATATCCGCCCACTTCTCCCTCGCTATGGCGGTATAAAGTTTGGTCCACACCCCGATTTCAAATACATATACATACATGGTTGATATACATACATAAGTATCTAATAAATCTAATTATGTAAGCTTTAAAAAGTGTTTATGCTTTTTAGTTCACTTGTTTTATGAAAAATATACATACGTTTTCATAAAGACAACTATGAAATAGTGGTGAGATTGATAGCGCGATGGAGGAAGCCACATACTACCATAGAGTAGTCGTACTACTTCAAAGGTCAGAAATATGGGATAGGTAGGTATTTGTCGAAAGTTAATCATTTATTTGGGTAAAGTTATTTTTTTTTGTGATATATTTTTCAAATTAATATTTTTAGGTTAAATTTGTTTTAGTCCCTCAAAAAAAAGTTATTCCAATAATTAACGATCAAGTTTCCAGAGGGTGTTTGTGGGACGATAGCAATTTTTGGGTAATTTTTTGTTATAACTGACAAAGAGAAACCGGATTTTTAAGAATTAAAAGCCATCAAAAATAAATTTAAATACACATTATTACGTTTCTTTCATTAGATGAAAAATTTGTACTTTTATTAATTCATAATCTTTTCCTGCTAGCGAGTGCTTCATTCAAAAACGTTTATTGTTTCTAGTTAGTTACCTACGTCCGCCAGATTCACCTTGAAACAATCTGCAAACATTTCCTTTCGATTGCAAGAATTAATTGCATAATTGAATTAATTATATAATTGACAAAAAAAAAGAGTCATTATTGAATGGAACATCGACATGATCGCCATATTAACATTGTATGTGACATTTCATTATCTCACGCTATATTTACAGCCGTAAATTATTTAATTAGCGACATAAGTTCTGAAGTCAACAAAAATATCCGTTCACGACCAATTGCAATTATTTCCCGAGCAATAGCAATTATTGCAAACTTAATCTTCAGGATCCAAAATAAGTCTATATTTGTTAAGGCTTAGCGAGCACAACAAAACTATTTTATATCGAAAAACTTATGAAAAACTTATTCCTAATCATCATTTAGCATATTACTGTTTTAAGCCACATACCTACTACTTAGCGGCCAATTCACTTCTGCTCTACTTCAGTTTCCAAAAGCAAATGTGCAGCTTTAAAGATAAAAATCGCAACTAAGCACCAACTTAGTGCACTGGAAAATCACTGAGCATGAACATAAAAGCGAAAATCAAACAATGGAAATTGTAATGCACAGAAAAGCCGAGTCAAGCAGAGCAAATGAACTTATTCTGTGTCAGTGCAATGAAAACTATGGCATGGAATTAAAAAGCGCCAAAGCGTAAAATAGCATTAGAAAGTCACTTACTTGGTCGGTAAGTAATAATTGAACGGAAAACTTGTGTGATTATCCATAAATGCAAAAGCATTCGATATTGCAGTGCCAATATTTAGATAACTTTTATATGGCCATAGCGAAATATATATATATATATACATATACATACATACTAGCTTCTTTGTATAATTACACGTGTAAATATATTCATACCCAACAAAAAATTGGATAAGCAGTTGTAAGGAATAGGGAATACGAAAGCTTATTTATATGATCGATAAGTCTTTTAATAATAATAATAAGGTAATTATACTCCATATATGTATATGTATATCTATATATATATATACATGCCTTTTATAGGATATATAGGATAGATATATATAGATATATATGTTAACCCCACTTCTTAAAGTTTTTGCATGCTCGATGCAACCATGTACATAGTTAATTTTGACAATTTTCTTTTCATATTAACCTGCCTTTTTCATTGTATCCGTTTTATTGTAAAATAAAAATCCAGTTTAAGTTCTTTTTGGATTGGACGTCAAGCGAACAACACGCATTTTAATTGGTCAACTAATGCCTTTTATAGGATTAAACTACTTTTATTACAGTACGCTATTTTAAGAGCTTATGTATGCCTGATTTAATATGGCCTATAATACTTAAAATAATGTAGCACCTCATTAAAATGCCGTATATAAACCTTATTTTATGTGACGGATAAACCTTTTAATATGTATAAAATTTTCCAATTAAGCATTATAATAAAGCCTTATGTAAGCCAGAGCTTATTATAATTATAAACCTTATAATAAGGTAATTAGACTACAATGAATTCATTTTTATAAGCCTTATTTTAAATGGTATAAAAGCATAATAATATGTTGAATATACTCCTCTTTATACATTATTATATTGACTTATGTTAGCCTTATGTTTTGAGGCATGTACCATTTATATATAAGGATTACTTTCAGAGAGAGAGAGAGATTTTACCTTATGGACCGATGACATCAACACAGCGAAATAAGGATTTTTTCATACAACTGACATTCCTTACAGATTACATGTTTACATTATAAACCTTATGACCATATGGAATAAGTCTTATACAAGGCGAGCCTTTGTTTGTGTCCAGATGTGTTAACATCAGGCGTAAGCATTTGTCCCATTTTTCTAATATTAAACTAAAAAGCGGATACATATTAGGTTAAGGGCCTCTCAGAAGCACAGATATTTGGATATTTAGTGAAAAATATCTTAATATTCCCATTCGCGTACCGTCAACTTTCTTTTGATTGAACTTTTCCCCCCTTAAACAGAACTTCAGGATAGGAGTATATTCAGAGTCTAGGCTCAAGATGCATTAGGGTGTAAACAAAAATTTTTCAAATAGGATTGTTCTATGCCGAAAAACCTAATAACCCTGTTTTTTAAGTCAAAAAATATTTAGAGGTATCTCAGCGCCCAATTTATAATTATTAGGGGGGAAATTTCTGATGAAATATTGTAGTAAATAAGATAGATATCGCCATTCCTCTAGAAAGGATTAGATGTGGAACCCGGAGCTAATCAATATGTTCACGGATGGATCGAAGCTTGATGGGCGGGTTGGAGGTAGAGTGTATTGCAAGACAAAAATTTAGGCTACCAGATCATTGCAGCGTATTTCAAGCGGAGGTTTCCGATTGAAAAATATTGATTTTCAATAATTCTATACCATTCCTACCAAAAGTTGTATTTTTCCCACATAAAATACGTGAGAAACTTTGAACGCTTTTAGCAAACTATAATTTTTTTTATTTGAAAAAATAGTGCGTCTTTGTTTATTATAGAGCAATCCTATAAAAAGAGAGCAATAAATTCCGAATTTACTTTTGCCTCATGCATTTTTGGGCCCGCCTAATGTACATATATGTATATGCATATCTGTGTGCATCTTCAGTAGCTTAGGTACTACCCGTGTATATATTGAAGCTACTTTCTAGATGTGCATAGGTTTTTCTGAGTTTAATTATAAAAATTATTTTTTAGCCATTGACCTTTTTGGCTTTTTTTAAAATCCAGTTAGCTATTTTTTGACATCTTTTCGACTGTTATATTATTCTTTCCACGAGTTTATTAAATTAAATAAGAATTAAAATAATAATAAAGAATAATAAAAATAATAAAAGATGATGATACGGAATCAAAAGGAAGTACAACTTGTCAGACTTTTGTTATGCATTTAAATCAGCATTTATGTCAAGTACACGTATAGTATAGTTTAATAGATTCAATGGAACTTCAGTAAAACAAAAAGCAGAAGCATTTTCATAACACCTACGTAAAGCAATTCAACCGTACCAAAGTAAAGTCACATTGGAAACAGCTCCTAATCCACAGAATTCCTGTGAGATTCCACCTTTTACTTGAAATGAAATTGAAAGAGAAATGCGAAGTTGAAATCCGATAAAAGACCTACTTTCGGCTTAATAACACGAACTACTTTAAAATATGTATTTACTCCTCAAAGCTAAAGGCTATACTGAATGCATGCTTGTTACAAAACTTTTATAAAAAAATAGTGAACCCAAGTTGGTTGCAAAGCTGTTCGATTTTTGGTTTTTTTCATTTCGTTTAAAATAAGCGATACACACAAAGCAATTGTTATTCCTTACACGTGTATTTTAGCAGTAGGAGGGAACAACAACGAGCCCAGCAATTAAAATTTGATCCTTTTACTTCCTTACGCTAACAGGGCAAAATACCTCGGAATGACACTAGATGCCAAATTAAGGTAGAAAGAACCCACGAAAATCAATGCAGCTAAGTTAAACTAAAGTGGTTGATTGGGAGAAACCCTATATTTTCCCAACTGAAAAAACTACTTATTTACAACCAAATATAAAACCCTATATGGTACTATGGTACTATGGTATCCATCTTTGGGGGTGTACAGCTACAACAAACTTGTAAGAATAGAGAAAAAACAAACGAATGCCTGCTGCCAAATACAAATTTTAGCGTTTTTTTTTATATTTCATTAAAGTGAAATATGATATCAGTTTATTTCAAACTACAAACATTTATAATTCTTTTCATATATTGCAATGTTCCATTGTAGCAGAATTCCGGACTCTCCCCTGAGTGGTTTGGTAGAATAGTGATCAACTCGACTCCAAGGAATATCCGGAACCACCTGCAAATATGCCATGGTTTTCGTTTTCGAAATTCGCGTTGTGTTCCAGCGTATTTAGGATTTACATTGTATATTGACATTTTTTTAATAAGAATCATTTATCTTTTATATATTGATCGGATCTTGCGGCTTTAAGATTCTTCGTAGCTGGTTGCTATCAACGACCCGTAAGTGAGCAATGGGGAATATCCATGAGCCATCCAGTCATCCGTAAGCCGGCATTCATCGGGTAACGGATGCAATCTATGATTCCTTGTTTCACTATGCCTCCTCATTATTAAAACTAAATTACACTTCTGTTTTTATACATGGATCCTTGGTGGCAAAATTGATGCGTAAGTACAATCGACGGCCCCAATTATGCCTCCCGTAAAGGGTGACGACGCTGAAGCAAGCATTTCTTTAGCAGCTTGTGTCATAAGAAACCTCACTTTCTGTTGCATTCAAATGAAAGGTATTGTCCACATCCCGAAGCAAGCAAGCTCCACTGTTGGATCGCTTACTTCTTTTGTCACCTCGTGATAAATTATAGCCAAATATTCAAAGAACATTATTTAATGTTCCTTTTTTAATTTCAAGAAAACAAATCACCAAATTTTAATTTTTTTCTTTTATTTAAGTTGAAATCACGAATATTTCTATTCTCGATTGATTAATCGACTAGCTAACAAAAACAGCTGATTCAGCGAATGCGAAAATAATTAAAAAACAAGTAAAAACAGCGCTGTCTTCGGCTATGCCGAAGGCTTCATACCTTTCATGAATGGAAGAATAGTAAAAAACGTGTTATTGTATTACAATTTCGTATTACCCATAGTTAAAAGCGAAAATTTCCTTCAAATCAATAAAAATAATTCTAGTAAAGGCATTGTTATAAATTATTTAATGCTTTTCCTTATGTAATTAAAAAGAACTATGTTTTAAGAAGGGAATGGTTTTTGAATATTTTTAATATCGTATCGACGCTTGATATTCAACATTTAAAAAATACAAATAATTAAGTATTAATATGTAAGACCTACATATGTCGGTCTTTGAAAACAGTTATCAGATCCGTAAATAGTTCCCAAACGTTTAACGCTATGATTCATGTGATATTGCGCTGAGCTTATTACTTTTCGCAATAAATATTTGTCCTGAATTTATCTTGCCGATTTACACTGTGAACTCCGATCTTGATAAATACTAATATATAGCTAATAATGGTTGATGTTTGTGCAAAATTTCAAGCCTTTAGCTGTTTAAATGGAGGAGTTATGGTGCAAAATGCAATATCTGAACAATCGGTTGTATGGGAGCTATATGTTATATTTCTCCGATCTTCATGATTTTCAATACTGATACGTAGCTAATAATGGCTGATATTTCTGCAAAATTTCAAGCCTTTAGCTGCTTAAATGGAGGAGTTATGGTGCAAAAATCAATATCTGAATAATCGGTTGTATTATATGTTATAGTCACCCGATCTGGCCGATTCCGACAAATGTTTAATCATTTGTACAACGACACCTGCTCACCAAATTTCATCAAAATAGCTCTAAAATTGAGGGACTAGTTTGCGTTCAAACAGACGGACAGACGGACAGACGGACAGACGGACAGACGGACAGACAGACGGACATGGCTAAATCGACTCAGCTCATCGTCCTGATCATTTAGGTATACTTTTTGATGGGTCTATCTCTTCTCCTTCTGGCACTTACAAACATCGGACCAAACTTAATATACCATTTCATTCTCATGAAAGGTATAATGAGTGCAGAATAGCAGCATCGCTAATTTTTTCGATAAGATTAGATAACCCTGCGAATATCGTTAAAATAAGTTAGTGAATCGTAGTACTGGATGAAACAAGATATACGAGGCGGTTACAAATAACGGCTAGGTTTAGCGGCTAAGATGAATTGAAATTTGCAATATCCTTAACTATTTAGTTTATTCTAAACTAGGTGTAATTACGTGAAATGGGTTATTTATAAATATTTCAATAAAAAAAACAGCTTAAACAAAATTGCCTACATCTCCAAACTACCATATTCGACATAAGCTACTTTTCCATATGGATACAGAAATATACCAGCATTTATTTCTTTGCACCTGAGAAATGATTTAAGATATTTTGAGAGGAGAAAATTTAATTTTCATTTCTTGTGCATATTTTTATATGTTGTTTCTTTAGAGCCTGGTATTTCGTTTATTCCTGGAAAAGCCTTTGTTCACCAAATATCAAAATTTGTTTGGTAATTTAAATAATGTAAAGCTATTTTACTAAAAAATTCAACGTTTCTGCATATGAACCATCTTAATATACAATACATATGAGGAGGGGAAGTAAAACACAAATTAAATAAGTTGATGTAAGCATGGCGAAAAGTTTTTAACTTCCGGACTGAGAGAAGCGTTTAACATTAACATTCTAAACTTACAAACTTGGGTATATAACAAAAATACATATTTGTATGTACATACATACATATTTAAGTACACAGTAATGAAGCATATTGGCTTAGTTCACAAGTACGGCAAATGGTATTACAATTTGTTCTAAGGTTCATTTAAAGTGTTTCAAATTTTTAAAATATTAACGGCAAAGTTAAACTACATGCCTAAAAATCAAGAAGCCTTGTTAATTGATTGCATGGCATTTTAGAGAAAGTAAATTTTCTTTAAGAAAGCAAAGAAAAAAATAAATTTTGCATTAAATGCTGAAACTCTAAGAAATATGTGATATGGGCATGGCTCAAAAATTTAAGATTGCAAAAGCAAAATTAATTTATATTTTTAAACGTCGTAATATTTTTCTGTCTTGATGCAATAATAAAGGTGATATAATATCTACGTAGTGATCGCTGTTTTCAAGCAGCCTTAGCTCAAGGTTGTATTTTGGAAATACAAGAAAAACGGGAAGAAATGTTGGCTGTTTTAGTATATTAAAAATGAAGTCATAACTAATTGCACTCTTAACGTTTGTGATTTACAAATGGGAATACATATACAGATTGTCAATAGTTTTTTTATTATAATCTTACATTACCAGATGTATAATTCCAAATGGGAATAATATTGACGAACCTTCACCACTATATAGTCAATGTATTTAAATTTTATAAAAAAGTTATGTTCACGTAATACTTAATGTGTATGCATCAGAACAATTTCATAAAATGAATCAAATTGAAAAAGAAAGTGATAGGCTTTAAACCCAAAAGTCATATCAATTCTGTTTGTAATTCAAGTTACTTCTGCACAACAAATTCTCCACCGAAATTAGAATAAAGATCTCATGGTTTTTCTAAGGCAGTCACCATGGCGGAATTAGAGCAAGGATCTCTCTAAGTACATCGCTTTTAATAATTGCATCTCATTTTTTTGTAAAAAGTCAACATAAATTAATTGTGTCGCCGGTGAAACCAAAAAACTGTTGGCTCTATATGTACGAGTTTGCTTTGAATACTCAAAACTGAAGAACTAAGTATTCCTCACATCAACGTGAATTATTCGTCCGCGTACCGAATTTTCCGTGGCGAATATTCGCGAAAATTTATTTTGATTGCCTTTAACGGAGTAGCCTACATAGGCGCAGCGCGAATTTGAAGAAGCAGCGGATTTGCTGCCAATGTTTTTGTACGTAATTTTCAGAGGGATTTTATTTAATAAATTACTAATTATTAGTTTAAAGTAAAGCAATAAAAGTACTAAATACTAATTGTGGAAAGTGTTAAATATACGTGAACCAAAAAATTTATAGATTTGCTGACTTAGTTAAGGCATAATAGGAGTAATTAATCGACCTTTATTTTTGAAATATGCAAACAAAGTACATTTTTCAAACCGAGTTTCTTAACTAAATAATTATCAGATTTTGCAAGGATTTATTTTAAATAATTGATGCACCCTTTGACTTCACGTGTGTAGGAAAAAAATAAAGATCAGGGCACGCATTTGGGCACTATAACCCAAAACTTTTGTGCAAATAACTAAACCGTACCCAAAAAATTTTTTTTGGTTCCAATTCTTCGCTTGCAGTTATGTGAATGTGAATCCGTTTTGAGCAAAGCCTGTACCCAAGAAAGTTGAGTACTTTCCAATATTCCACAGAATGGCGATTGGGCCACGTTTATGTTGAAGTCCTTTCGAATAGTTGATAATTTCCAATAGCCTGTGCCTGTGGCTAAGCATCGTAAGCGTGCAGCAGGTTTTATTTTGGAAGAAAGGGAAACCTTGCCTTTTGCAATTTTCAACTTGATTTTCAAATTTCCCTAAAATATACATATGTATGTATATACATAAATGCTCTTTTGTTGATTGGAAAATTTTTGATGAACTGTAAAAGAAAGTTTTGATTTTGTTTTAGCTTGAATATCTCCACTCCCTTTACATTATCTATTTCCAACCCGTCTTTTGAAGTATTTCTCAAATTTCTGCGCTCACGGCGAATGTTTACATATCCTTCATTATATCTAGCACTTGCAAAATTGCAATTGTATCCATTTTAAATTATTTAACAAAAAAATAAGAAACTCAAGCAAAATAATTAGTTTGTGGTAAAGCCCGTTAGCGACGGTCCCATGAAATTTTCCGATCGAGAAATATTTCAATATCGTATCGATGTCGATGCGGAATGAATGATTAGACCCAATAATTTGGCCGAAATTCTCTTACAATTTCTAATGTGTGTCTTGATATTGTAACACAAATTAGGAAACTTGCAGTTTTACGACGAATTTGAACAGCACATAATTTGTGTTAGAAGTGTTTTCAAGACAGAAATACATTGGAAGATTTACCATTGCCTGGCGAGAGGCTGGCACTATTACAAAAAATGTTTCTATAATTTTTAATGATACTTGCCCCGGCCAGGATTCCAACCCGGAACACTCCAAATGAAGTGCTACTACACACCCGGCTACGGACTCTAGGAATGGGTTGGAAGACAAAATATACGGAATTAATTTATTTTAAACAGGAGTGGCAAATAGGCAATCAAACCCAAATAATTTAGTATACGTCTTGCAGTTCATGATAGTTAGCGAAATTTTGAAATTTATGTACATAAGTCGTAAAAAACCCAGCTCACCTCTCGTACAACAGTAAAGTGCAAAGATAAAAATCTATTATTTATTAACTAAAAAGGGAGTTTGCTTAAATTGAACAGTAAAGATCGGTGTTGAGAATTAAAAACATCGTTTAAGGTTTCAAAATGATGTTATACTTGCATACCCGACTAGCTTTGCTGCGCCAATAAATGCATATTTTTATAGGTAATGAACAGGTACTTTATTGCTGTGCTTTTGGGCTTACAATATTTTTTATACATATATTGATCGAAACGAAATATATTTTTATCGAATATCATATATCAAACCATCAAATAGCAGGAATTATATTGTGAATAGTAGTTTCGTCTTAAATGAGGACATGAATCCGCCTGCCCCAAAAAATAACGTAGAGCCTGATATATAGGATATATATACAGAATATTGTATATCTGCATTAAATAATTGTGGAGTTATAAGAAATTTTGCTTTTTCACATATATATACATATATATATATACATATGTATAAGATTAACTTTTTTGATTGCATACTCGTACAACAAGTATTGTTATCTTATATATAAAAAGTGGCATTTTGATTGTCACTTTATAACTCACGGACCACCAAACCGGTTATTATATAGGGTCTTGCAATAGGGACGCTACAAAAGTAGACCGATAGTGACAGCAAACGACGTCATATTTTCCCCCGCTCTTTTGACATTTCTCTTCAGTAAGGTTTGAAATTTCATCATGGAAAGATACACGACCCAACAACGACTAGAAATTATTAAAATTTACTACCGAAGTTCTAAGTCAATGGCCTCAACTTTAAGAGCGCTACGTCCAATTTATGGTCGTCGTCATTTCTGGCTGAATGGCTTCGTCAATAAGCGAAATATGGGTTATTGGACAGGCAGCAATCCACACGTACTCCATGAGTCAACATCGCACCCCGAAAAAATTACGATTTGGTGCGGTTTATAGGCCGGCGGCGTCATTGGGCCGTACTTCTTCTGTGATGATCAAGACCGGCACGTACTGAGCTACCGCTCAATGATAACAGAATATTTTTGGCCCGAATTGGATGATATGGACTTAGACAATATGTGGTTCTAACAGGACGGCGCCACAAGCCACACAGCGAATGTCACAATCGATTTATTGAAAACCAAGTTTGGTGAACGTGTTATCTCACGAAATGGCCCAGTCAATTGGCCGCCTCGGTCGTGCGATTTGACGCCGTTAGACTACGATTATTTCCTGTGGGGCTACGTCAAGTCTATGATCTATGCCAACAAGCCAGTGACGATTGATGAGCTTCGTACGAATATCGAACGTGAAATTGCAGCAGTATCGGCCGATTTATGCTTGAAAACGTTTGAAAATTGGGTACAGCGTCAGAACTTCTGCAAGCGTGCCCGTGGTGCCCATTCAAAAGAAATCGAGTTCCATACATAATGGCATCGAATGTACTTTCACAGGAATAAAGAATTTAATTCATATCCCAAACCATTTTTGTTTTGTTTAAAAAAAACTTTTGAGCGTTCCTATTGCAAGACCCGATATAAGGGCATGCATGTAGATGGCTTTAGAGTACTTATTTTACCGGGATCGTATTTATAGTTCGATTTACTTGAAATTTGGTGCGTGGGTTTCGTTCCGGGAAGTGGACCAAGGACCAGTCTATTTGAAAAAATGTTATTTATGGTTCGATGTGTTTGAAATTTGGTACGTAAGTGTATATTATGTCTTTTTCTGGTAATTAATGTTTTTTTTTTAATTTGTAGTACTTGGCACGCAGATAACTTATTTCCTGGAATAACATATAGGATATTTTTTCTGGTAGGTGGACCAGGGACCGATCTATTTGAAAAACATTTTGTTACGGTACGAAAGGTTTTTCAAGACGCCGCAAAACAAGCGTGGGCATTAGTTATTTGTCTTTATTTGTGTTCGTTTCACATTAACATGGAGAATTTTTTTTGAAATAAATGAAATTTGGGTCCACCATTCATTTTAGTTGTTATTTCGATTGCAGTTTCATTTGTTCACTTACCGTTCAAGTTATCGTATCCACATTGAATTTTTCGCATGCACATAGAGTACGGAAATTGTTTTTGTTATTAGTACAGTTTTTTCGTTAAATTGAAGGAAAAGTCCGTTAGAAAAAACTTTTTCTATAATTTTTGGATGTTACTTGTCCCGAGCTGGATTCGAACCTGGGACCCACCGAATGAAGCGCCCACACGCTACACACTCCGCTTCGGCGGCCGCCGAGTATGCGCTGGGTATTTAAAGTTCTGTTCTGTGAGAAGAGAAAAAAATTCTACAAAAAAAAAAAAGCCAGCAATCGACAGAACTATTGGAAAGTTTTGTTAGCATTGTTTGTGTAAAATAAATGCAAATCCAAAAGGTGTAATATTATAGTCCATCATTCTTGGGCTTAAACTTTTCATTACTTGTTTTATTACGGCTTTTTCAGCAGGCAACACTTGGGAGGAGCGTTCCTGGATATTTGAACCATAAGCGAAGTTTAACTTCGGATCGACTCTAACTGCTTGATATTTACAATGAAGAATGCTCATCCGACCCTTCGAGAGGGGCGACATCAATTAATGTACCTTCTTTTTCAACATTGCATTATTTGAAAACGTACTTACTTATAATATCGGCAATAACTAATATCCATTGAGCGTTCAAAATTGTGGAAGACTCTTTGCGGTAACCCAAAGAGTTAATCTTTTAACCGATCACTAGTTAAATGCATTTGATGTTCCAGCAGTACTAAATGCAAACAAATACGTTGAATTATTAAATAACTTATTTTATTTTTTTTTTTTTTGCACTTTAAATTTAATTCCAAAAATAACTAATAACAAGAAATTGTTTAGTGATAGAAACAAATGTTTAATTATATTTAATATATATTATTGTTTTTACTTGTAGAGTTAACTATAAATTCATAGGCAAATTTTATTTAAAAAAATCACTTATAACTTTCATCGAAGCAAATAATATTAATTTTTCACTCCCATTGTTGGCTTTAACTGCTTCTAAAGTTTTTGAAACCATTTCACAGTATCATAAAATCCAAGTGCAAGTATTTACATACAAACACACAGAAATACGTATGTAAATATTTGTTAAAATACCGTAAAATGTTGAGCGCTGTTGATGTTATTCTGACTGCCCGCAATGAAATGGAAAAATATCACACGAGAACACCTTGAAAAGTGTAGTAAATGCTGCAGACAGCAATCCGGGTGAACGGGCGGATATTGATACCACCATTCCCACTCGAACAGACGAGCAGGCACAAGTGAGTCTGCATAAATGCAACGAATGTGAAAAATGTAATGCAATGGAAACTGACGCAACGAACTGTATTTTATGACACTCAAGAGTATCCACCGCTAGAGCCAAATAGCACCAACAGTAGCTGTAGCCACAAGAAAAACAATCCAATAGAAGAAAACGCTGAATTACGAAATAAATTCAGAATTCAAAATGCAGAAAAGGTAAATAGCGTATAAATGTGCACAGATGTAAGGCTGCCAGTTTTCCTAAGGAATAAATATAAGCAACACCAATTTACAACTGCAACACAAAGAATACGAATGCCTGCGAAATGGCACGTATTTCACCTGAGCTTGTTATAAACGATGACCGAAGCCCGATAGCTGTACACTTTTAAAGTTATTTATGTTTACAGATGGGGCTATGACCTTTATAAATACTCGCACATACATATGTATATGTAGTAGATGTAAGTTTGTGTGAATTCTATGTAGGATATGTAAGTAATATTTTATCAAGAACATAATACACAGCCGCCATAACTGACTTGGTAGAGGTGTTTTGTTAGACGTATGGTTTTCAATGAGGCAATACTTTTTTCGGAGTTGGTCTTTTTGACAGCTGTTACTTGATTTATACTCAGTTTGGTTTGTCATTTCATAAAGAACAGACTTACTCTGGAACAACGCTGCGTCCAATATTCGGTCAACAGAATCGCCAAGCAAAGTCGTTAATTCGAGCAGCCATGGATTGGTTTCGCACCCCGTTTACTCTAGTGGATAATGCGCATCCTCAGAGATGCCGTACAGTGCGCACCGAAGGCGCTGTACGTCCATCCGCCAGCGCCCGCAACAATTGGAGATGTGCCTACCCACCTTATGGAAGATTTTGCGGAAGGATCTTGGTTTGCGGGCTTACAAAATCTACTCGTGCAAGAATCGAAGCCGAACGACCATCAACTGTGTCGCATGTTCGGCGAATAAGCTCAAAACGAGATGGCCACCGAACCCGATTTTCCCAAGAAAATTTTGTTCAGCGATGAAGCTCACTTTTGGTTGAATGGGTATTTTGTTCAAAAATCAAGCCGGCCGTAAAATTACAGTCGATGGGGAACGATATAGTGCCATGATTAATGACTTTTTCGTGCCTGAAATGGAGGATGTTGATGTGGACGACATTTGGTTCCAACAAGCGCATTATCTCGCGTCGTGGGACTGTGGCGTGTCCGCCAAGATCGTGCGATTTAACACCACTGAACTATTTTTTGTGAAGTCACTTGTCTACGCAGATAACGCCGAGACCATTGACGCCCCAATTGCTGCAAAAAGTGGTCGAAAATTGGTTCTTTCGGCTGGAATTAAAATTATTTTATTATAAAATTACTTTTGAACTTGTAAAAAATAAAGAAATGTTGCTTTAAATGTTATTTTTTATTGAAATTGTATACAAAAATAAATATTTAATAAAATTTATGCTAAATATCACAATCAGTGACATCAGAATCGGTATTTTCGTCAACTACGGACTCTGTATTGCTAGCGTTTTCTAAAAGATTTAGTGCTTCTTTAGAAATTGGCACCCTTTTCCTGATTGCCCTTTTTCTGTTCAGGCTTATAAACGGATCTGATGTCAAAAGAAATCTATTTATTACGTCACGGTTGCAATCTATTCTGGAAAATTTTCTTGAAAAATCCATCCTGTACTTACGGAAGTGCTTGTTTCGAGCTTCGCCCGCTTCCTCCGATAGTTGACCAATAGCTACTATAGCATGCTCAATTATGATATTGCCATGCACCAACACTTTATGCAACGTAGGTGTCATCGGATGCCATCCATAATTTTCGACATATAATTCTGCTGTCTCAATCGCGTATTTTTCAAATTTTTTTACATCCACATTAAATCCACAAGATATAACTTCCAAAATAGTTCCTAATCTTTTCATAAGATTTATATCAATGCCCATTATTCTAGATGATATATCTATATTTGCAAATATCCTCCGGGAGGTGTTTCCGTCATTGGTGTTACCTCCTCCTTGTTTTGGAATATCCACCAATAAGCCCAACTCTTGTTTAAATTCTTTTTGAATCCTCTCTTTTGTTATCTTGACAATTTCTTTTTCAGATGCAGATCTTGCCTGCCATTTTTTAGAGGTAGTTTGTAGGCCACATGTAGTAAGCTTTCAAAAAACCGGATCCTTGCATGTAGAGACGATAATCCAAATTTAAGAGCATCAGTATTTATGTCTTTTTTTAAAATTATCTTGTTAAAATCTTTGTTGCGGCATTGCACACTTTGGCATCTACCATGGTGCACAATAATGTATGTATGCTTAATGATAAAGTCGTTGTTGTCAATATTTAATTTAGTGGCAATTAAATTCCGTGCACCATTTTCGATATAACTAATTTCTTCATTATTAACATCATTTGTTTCTTTAGTAAACCTTATTCGAATTGGTCTACAAAACCATACTGAACCTGGGGCTGGATTTTGCCAAATAACCTTTTTTTCTATGCATAATCTGATGGGCACCAATGAACTTTGAAAAATATTAGCATCACTATTTTCTAAGTTTAAAAACTTCTGCTTGAACTGCATTTGTTGCGAGCCGTCACAACCCCATTTAATTACAAGCTCAAGCTTTTTTTTTCGTCATTTGTAAGTTGGAGAATTACTGGACTTAAATATTTACACAGTCTTTGTACTGTGTGATCAATAAGGCACTGCAAATCCACTTCAGCACTACTCTCTGTTACAACTATTGAACTTTCTAGAGGATAACATTCTTTTTTTGCTTCTTTCAATCTTGAGTAACAAGGATATATATTTTTGTTTGCAGATTGAAGCACAACATACTGTCTCTTTGTTAAATCCGCTTCAACAAATAGTAACAAAGCTTCTTCTGGAGTATATTGCTTAACATTTGTTGTCTTGGAATTTAACGCATTTTTCATTTTTTTGCCCTAGTAGCAGTTTTCAACACTTCTTTCATGACTATAGCTGCACTGACATTTCCAGATTGTCGGTGACTCAAACTTGCAGCGTATGTTAACACTTCTGCAGGCACCTGAAAGAAAAATAAGGTCATTAATATTGCATACCAGTCTAGAATATAAACAGAATATTTGTAGTAGGAAGGTAATATATTTTATGAATAACTAGCTTTTGCCCGCAACTTCGTATGCGCCTTTTATTTTTTGCGAAATTACCCCCGTTTCCGTTAGGAATTCCGGGAAGAAAGTAGTCTATGTCCTTCCTGGGGGTTTAAACTATCTACATACCAATTTCCATTAAATCGGTTAAGCGGCACCAGACAGACAGACAGAGGTATTTTCCAATTTATAATATTTTATATGGACATAAAAATTAATTTGAAAATTACCTGCTCCCTTAAATCTTTTGTTTTGCGTCGTTTGCTGCGATCAGACAATTCGTGGAATTCCTTTTCTGGTCTGCCTGGTAAATATCTGCTTGCATGACCGGAGGAATGGCTTGCTTCCTGAACATATGTACATGGGTAATTTTTCCATTCCCAATAGCCATTTTTGTTGTTGTTTTATAAATCGATCTTTCTGGTAATTACAGCTTGTCCATTTGGATTTAAAAACAGATTTAAATTAACTCAATGCATGCAATAACTTAGGTTTCCCGTTATCTGGGCAAAAAGTTATTTCAATCAATCTTTCCCCCAACAGTTGAAGCTTTTGATTGACATCTTTTCCCTCGTACTCTTCCATGATCGCAAAAAGTTCATTTCTACTGAATTCCTTCAGAGAAATAGAACATCCTAAAACAAAACAATTAAAAGCATTATATTACCATTTTTGTAATAACGGTCTAACAATCACCTTTTCTTGTTATTTTTACTAAAAATGGAATTAAATGGAGAAGTTTCCTTATGAATTTGACAGATGAATAAATAAGTAACATTTTACTATCTAAACCAGCACGGAGCAGAAGGGAGCAGCCAAGCAAAAAGTTGATTCAACTTGAATTATTACAAAAAAATACTCGTTTTTGATATTTTTTAATAGAAAAAAAATATTTTTCTTTCCTTTATAACGCTAATTCTAATATATTCAACAAGAATAACAATAAACTTACCCTGATCATCCATTATATTGATAACACACTTAACGAAAATGTTGAAATAATCCACAGTATTAAACATAGAAAACCCAAGAACCAGTACGTGCAGTATACGCAAAGTAAAAGTCTCGACTGGAGTAATAAATGTTTTTTTCATTGTGTTGATAAATGGTTGGCGCTACCTGCTAGAACAGTTATTCGGCTACCTAGTACGGGCCAAACGGAATGAATCTATTGTTATTTTTTTTTTTTACTTATGACCGAAAATTTGGCCCTAATACTCCTATGTGCGGCGGTCACTTGCCCGAAATCATTTTTCTTTTTGAAAACCACATGTCGAAAAAAACACACACATGACAATCATATTCGTAACTTAACACGAACAGATTCAGTAATAGGAACAATTCAATTACGAAACCAAACTCGTCTAATGAAAAACAATTAATTTCCTTTTATTTAATTCAAATTGGATTTAATCCATTGTAACAAATATTTCTAGCTTGCGAGCCTGGAAAGATTTTCATCAATGGATTCTACCGAATTAATCTACTCATCGATTTTCTTTTTCTTTTTATTCCACTTTACTTATGAAAAACCGCTCGCCCTAAATCACATGCCTACAGTGGCAACCATAAATAAGAAACATTTCTTGTGCTTGACTTGCAAGCGGGTTAAAAATATGAGTAAGCTTCAGCCGGTCTATGATTACACTTTTTATTGTTAGTGTGACAACATCTCAAGGGAATCAGAAAAGTTTTGAAATTATTTTAAAGATTGCTCAAAGATAATAAAATAATAATAATAAAACAATTGAAAGTGCATGCCAGTTTTCTTCGTGGAAGTAAATTTATTTTTTAATGAATATTCTGGTTTCACACAGGAATAATGAGATGAAGTGCAAGGAAGGTGATAACTGCAGCTGCCACAATACAAAGCCGTTATTTCACATTTATTATTCTGTGTTTAACTTATTGAAAAAAATCACTCAGAACTCCGAAAAATCAACGTTTTGAGAGCCATTAATGACGTCAATCCTTCAAAGGCGGCAAGTACGAATTAACGAAAGTCTGTCGTCACCTTCTTTTCTCTGTATCATGAGTGATAGCAATAAAAGCCATGTTTCTTTTGAACATCCTTAAGCCAAACTATCAACAGCGATCTTTTGCTTTGGGTTTTGCATATTATTCCTTTTATATTACATATTATTCTTTGTGTTTTTGATTTTCTTCTTTGACACAACCATGCTCATTTACCGTTGGTGCGATCGCTATAACCCGGTGTGGTTGGATAGTGGTAGATACTCTACTCTAATTAGAAAGGCAGTGATAAATTTATGACTGGAAGGTAACTCTGACCCCTATCTGTCAACATAAAGTTTGTCGTTTTGCTCCGAGTTTGTGCTAAAATTTTATTATATTTATTATTAAATGCAGTGCGACATGGATGTTGTTTGCATTTATAAGAAGTTCGAATTGTGATTATCTTAGCAATCGAAAATTATATCAATGGTATATAATGATGACTGTATTAATTATGGTTTTAGAAAACATTTGTGTTTTTGAAAAATTCCCTGTTTCAAAGTGTATGTCATGATTGTATAAATTTAAACATATTTAGGCAAATCACGTGGTTGGTCCCTTATTTGGTTTTATTTGTTGTACGTGCTATAGTTTCAAACCAGTTGTGTCAGCACTAATATTGTTTAACATGTAAAATTTGAATAACGCTAATATAACTCTGTAATCCATGTTTATTGATTGTTACATTTCATCAGCGGGTTATGTTTACAGTTTTTCCGTCTTCTTCTTCCTTTTTAATTTGGTATTGTAAAAAAGTAAATGTGTAACAATGGAGAATAATAACGGTATATCCGTTAAATAATAAATTAAATTATGTTAAATTTGTATAAGTTCGGAATTTCCAAATGGTTTTATTGTAGTATAAGGCAAAGCTTAGTTTATCCTCTTACTATAGTCGTACGTAGCGATTAAGCCTTGTTTTATACATATATAAAAGCCTTTAATGCCCTGGAACAAAAAAGTTATCTTTACGTTACAGCGTTCACGTGATAAGAACTTTTGGTTTTAAATTTGAAATTTTGAAAGGATTCTAAAATAAGTGACAACGGAAAAGCGTATGTATATTTATGTACAAGTACTGTAATGGTTTGCTCAAAAGTGCACTGAAATAATTTGCGAAAATGTACCTAAATAGTTTTAAAGAAAATACCCTGTTAG
Organism: Anomoia purmunda; assembly: GCA_951828415.1. NCBI lineage: Eukaryota > Metazoa > Arthropoda > Insecta > Diptera > Tephritidae > Anomoia > Anomoia purmunda. The sequence goes on from OX639993.1 coordinate 57,500,843, forward strand.
TTTCAACATAGAACAAATGTTACATCGTGAAAGGTAGAAAAGAAATCACCATAAATTTCGAAAACAGAACTTTTGAAGTTTTCCAAAAATTTTTCTTTCTCACAACCAAACACAAGGGTTTACTAAATACACAAGGAAAGAAATGCAGCGTCTACTAAAATGTTTTATTTTATGAAGAGCAAAGTTAATTTAGAGGGATATAAATTAATTTATTTGAACTCCCTAGCATACGGAGGCATTTTGGAGTAGAAGGATCCTCAAAGGATGTAGGCTGCTCATATTTAGCTTTTCAACCATATACTTTGCAATCGAGCATTGGCTCACCCAAGTGGGGTGTCTTGGAGTTCAAACCCTTAACAAAATCTTAAAACTGTAATACTATCTTAATTTTAATTTCCTTTTTTAAAATTAAATTTGCGTAAAACCCCAACCAAAATATTTTTCTGTGTGCGCCACTAATATGAAGAAAATTCTATTTTAACTGTTTTGGGATACTCCAAGGATGAAAATTTGAATTACCCTAAATCCTCTCAAAGTAAGCTTTCAAATTAGATGGGGTAATTGCAAAAGCATTTTCCTTTCGTGAGCAGACCGAGCCAGTCTAAATGTACACCAGAAATAAAAGGAGTTCAAATAAAAAGAATTATACTACATTTAAATGAAAATATGTTAAAATCATTTTCTTTTCTTCATTTAATGATTTTTAAAATCTTTCCAGACATTTGAGGCCAGTATAGGTATTAATATCTAGTATTGATTGAATTTCATATGTTTTCATCAAATTAATAATTTTTACAGATTCATTGGTATGAAAATTATACCACATTTACTTAGATAAAACAAGGAGCTCGAAAAAATGTTAAAATATGTGCATACATAAGTAGCAAAAATAAAAATAAAAGTGAAAAGAATATTTCATTTTTTCATTGAAGTTGTTCACGGAATTATGATTGCAACTGTATGTAAGTAAATTTACATGTGTGCATGTTTGTGAATATGTATGTATATATCTACATATGTGGTTACCTAAATGCGAAAATAATATGAATTTTACCTGCATCATTCTCAAATTCGTGATGCTCCAAATAATTATGAATTTGTGGCGAAGAACTCATTACAAGAATATTCCAATCATTAAATCTACCTCTGCGAATTTCGTAATCGATTTTATAGCCATTGAATCCATCCGCATTCAGAAACAATTGAATTCCTTTTGGATTAACCAATAACGACTAGGAATAAAAACGAAATCAAATTTCCTCTTATTAAAATTTTAATAGCTTTTGTTACTGCACATGCCGAAAGACAGACATATCTATAAATGCTTTTAAATGAAAATATGTTGCATCCATGTGCATGAAAATATTATCGGTGAACACATTAACTCTAATATTTTGTATGTTACCGCCAATTTTGTTACCAGCCAATTTTATCACCGAGCATTTTAACCACTTCTAGTACCGCAATTCTGACGGAAATGGTGACGCTGTCAACAGTTGGTCGAATTAAAATGCCAAATATTGCATATTATGTAAAATGTAAGTAAAATAAGATTGAATTTGTATTATTATAACTTTTTATTGTGTTTTCTTGTACGCAAGTTTTGAATATATTTAAGACTTGCTTTCCCAACTCGACTATGTTTCCAAAAAGGAAAGGACAGATCCATTTACCATCCAGCACGATGGGAGCAGAATACAGAAAGAGTGTAAAAGAAGTGTCAGATGTTTTACCGGTGCAGAAAAGACCTATAAATTTTAAATTTCAGTAGCACTGTTGCTTCTTTTCAGAAACTAGTGATTCCATTTTTGAATTGATTAAATCAAATGAAGCCTATCTTACTTACGAATTTGGCTTTTTACTACACTTTAGTTGCGGAATCGAGAATTCGATAATTCTTCTATAAGGAGAAGTGTTTTTGGCAGCAAGAACGCGTTTTGCTAAACAAATTTTTCTATCTTTTTAAAATACCTCTAGTAAATGTAAATTAGTTGCTCGAAATAACAGATTCAATTAAATAAAGCAAACCACATAATGTTTCGAAATCGTCCCAAGTGGCTAATAGTGATAATTTTGTAACGTGAAAACATTTTTTATAGAAAAATTGTAAATGAGGTTACTCAAACTCTAAAAATTAACCTTATATTGCATACAAACGGAGTACTAAATATCGGTTGGCCTTCGCGTTTTATAAAAATAGAATAAAAATATGTTTTGGAGCATTGCCATATACGAACACTGTGCAATATCATAATTTGTACTGAGCGACCACCCATTCAATAGTAGTTTCTACAGCTTTCCTGTGCCTTGTTTGTGATTTAAGGCAAAAAAGAGAAATACCATATAGCGCTAAAGTACATGGCTGATAACACAGCTCCACAAAAAAATAGCTTCTTTTGATCAGACCATATTTTTATATGTTTTTGGGATCGCTGAATCCAGTTTGGCGCCATCACTTAAAGTTTCTTCATAACTTCTAGATACCACAAGATAAGCAAGGACCAGTAAATCATTCTTCTATTTGTACCATTTTTTATTTATTTAATTGAAGTTATATTCGATGTTTACGAATTGCTAAGTACGCACAGTGATTTTGGTCATGCCTCATTTCACACTGAGTAGGTAAAGAAGGATTACGTTTTAGGTTACAAAGTGTCAAAGTTTAGGTTAGGTCGCTTTGTTGGTCAAGGCTTCGTCGAGTGGACAGTGGCTTCAGCCTAAAAATGTTTTGACATAGATCGCTGTGAAATATGTAAGGTTGGGTCAGGTTAGGTTAAGTTAGGTAAGGTTAGGTTAGGTCGCTTTGTTGGTTGAGGTTTTGCGGAAAATATTTTTGTGGCTACAAATTAGCCTTCCTAAAGATTTTTTTTGAGGTTATAAAAAAACTTGACGTGATGGCGCGCAACTGTCCTCACATTTGAATTCATAAATATAAACATATAATATTAAGTATGGTCTGTTCAAAAGAAGCTATTTTTTTGTGAATGTGTGCAATGTGCATAGTGTACGAAATAAAGTATTAATAGTCAGATACATATCCCTGTTTTTATAGTATACATTTGTGTCAATCTTGCCTCACAAAAGCGTACAATTTGTTTCTGTGAAAGTCAGGCAAGATCTTCTTAGGGCATTAACAAAGTACTAAATTTTACATAATTTTATAGCAACAGAAGAGTACGCATCGCGGAGTAAATGGGGAGAACCCCTCAAGCGATGAAGAAAAGAACACTCCACTTGACATGATTTTTAAACAATATAAGAGATTTTTCTGTTATTTTTCTTTTTAATTGAAAAATAGAATCCATTGTAAAATATAATATTGACAAATTGTCTGTTTGTTCGGGAATTAATCCAAAAAATCGTTTCTAGTTTCACCTCTTTTAAATAAATAATTTACCAGCTTTGCTAAAGTAATCTCCTATTGTTCGTTTATGATGTTTACATGAGTACTCTTGAATTGCTTCTTTTGTAGGCTTCAAGAAGTGCTCTTCATTTGCGTATATAGCAGACTTGGGCATGATTTTCCATAGGAAGAAAGTGAGATTTAAAAAACAGGGATTTTAAAAAAGGGAAGAGGAATTACTCGCCCTCTTGTAGAAAGCGAATATACCAAATAGCATGCTTATACATAGAAGTACATAGGGAGTACCGGATTATTCAAACAATGATCCCTAGTTCTACTGGGTATTGTTAAAATCTGAAAAAATGTGAATGCTTATTAAATTTAGAAGAGAAAACGTATGTTCTTGATGCTCAGCTTGATTTATTTCTTTGTATACCAACTACCTTAATGGCGCTTCTGTGTGTGAAATCTGCTCGTATCATTAATACGTTGAGGGGAACTCTCTCCGGCACAATTACTTCGCAATTTATCGTACACAATTGTGACAGAAATACGATTGAAAACATTCAGCTAACCAACTTGCAAAACTTGTTTGTTTGCTATTTGAAGAAGAATTAGGGAAAATCGGAAGCCTAAAAAATTTTAACTAATTGAAAAACTTACTGAAAGCCTCTGAACTATCACCTTTTGCGCTATGTTGTTGGTCCTGTCGCACAGTGTACTGTATAGAAAGAGCTATGTGGACAAAATAACAATTTGTTTATTTAGTTTAGAGCGTATTTTATCGTTATATATGTACTTATATAACGCCTAAAGCTGGCAAGAGTTTTTATGATAAAAATTATTTTGTTTCGAACCTGGTTGTTTTTTTTCATACGCAGTATATGTACATATGTGCATACATTATTTTTCTTGTTAATGTAAATATCTAATATTCCTATATTGGCAAGCTCCAGCTGGATCTTAATAATGTTGTGGCGTGGTGTGATCGGAATCGACTTCATTTAAACATTAAGAAATGCTCTCATCTGTCGTTTTCAAAGTCTAGGGAAGTTATTTCTACCTCGTATTTTGTTAACAATTCCCGACTCACTACTTTGAGTGAGGTCTCGGACTTAGGAGTAATTTTTGATTCGAAATTTACGTTTCTCAATCACTTAAATTTCATCATCGCCAAGTCTTATTCTACCTTTGCTTTCATTCGTCGTTTTGGTGCTGATTTTACTTGCCCATACACTTTAAAGGTACTATTTACTTCGCTTGTGCGATCTAAGTTAGAATATGCAGTATTTATATGGAGGCCATATCACCGTTGTCACATTAATAGACTAGAAACCATTCAGAAGAAGTTTCTGCGTTTTGCTCTTAGATCATTATTCTTCTCTGATCCGATTCCATCGTATAGTTCAAGATGTGCATTGATAAACTTAAAATCTTTAGAAAGTAGGAGCAGTATACTTTCAATCTGCTTTGTTTTTGATGTTGTAAGTGGAGTAATCGACTCTCCAGCTCTTCTAGAGCGTATTTACTTACATATTCCCCAAAGAAACTTGAGGAGTAATGATTTGTTCTTCTTGGAGCGTGCCAGGACTGTTTATGCTTCTTATGCACCTTTTCTTAGAACTTTGAAAGAATTTAATCAAGTCTCAAATTCTCTCGCTTTTGATTTTTCGTTAACTAAGCAAAATTTCAAGCTATTATTAAATGAATTAATTAGATAAACCTTATTTTGCAAAACTATTTGTATTCCCATAGTCTTGTATAGTCTGTAAGAAATCCTGTATTTTTTAGACTGAATAAATAAATAAATAAATAAATAAATAAAAAATCTAGTACCTTGCGAAAGCCTTACAGTAAAGACATGATAATACACATGGTACCGCTAACCCTCTCTTGAAAATTTTTTAGTTTCAATTTATTCCTTGAATCATCTTGAAGGTTTTCGTTTTTAGAAATTACATATTGTAGTGCGAGCAAACGTTTAGGATAAGTGAAAAAAGTGTTCACATTTCGGTTAGTGCCTAGATAGTTTCTGACCGGAACAATTGTGTTGAACCACCATTGTGGCATTGCGTGAGCACTAGGGATGCCAATCTCAGGATAACGTTGTTTTTCAGGTTCCAGAAACCACAGGCTTAGCTGGTATTCATCTCCGCATCCCGAAAAATAATAAATATCAAATTGAAAAAAAGTGAAAACTTGTCTGATGTGGTGGAAATCGGGGTCATTATCTTTAGATTACTTATAACCCTCTTTTGACAGTTCATCCAACAAGTGTTCAGGCGGGAAATGGTTTTTTTTTCTTATTAACTACCTCGTATTTGCATTATTACTATTTGTGATGTATGCGCCCCTAAATCAAATGGTTTAAAAAATCTCTGACTTTAAGATTGGTATGTATTAATAAATATTGCTGTGGTTTTTAAAATCAGTTTGTCTTACATTTTAAATGGTCTTATATTATTATGGTAGGTTTAAATGCTTTCAGTTATTGATCTTTTACTCATATTAAAACAATTATACCCCATGGTGACTTCCGGGTAATCGGAGCTACTTCAAAAATAACACGAAAACTCTTAACTCACTTATTTTCCAATTTTAATAAAGTTATTAATCAATCCCAGCTTGTACCACACGGTACACTGTATGTAAGTTGATAGCAAAATTCCAGCAGCTATTATGTAGTACGAGTATGATGTTGTTATTTATCAATAAAACAAAACTAGTACTTTGTATTTTTAAAAAATGCCTCGCATTGCGCAGAAACTTATGGGGGGGGAAACTTTATCTGCGACAGAATTTGTTTTTTGTTTTATTATCCTTTCCTCTCGTAATATTAATCAAAATAATTTATTTATAGTATACTAGATTTTACCGGCGCTCCGCTCGACGACCATTCAGTTGCTTTGAAATGTAGCACAAAAGGAAATAAATAATTTCACCAAATGTGTTTATTCAATTTTATTTATAAAAATAATAATACATATAGAGAAGAGTCTTAGTTCGGGGTTCACTTCAAATAACTAATAATCACTACTTGTTGTATGATAAATGCAGGATTATAGTACACTTCATTTTTAGAAATTTTACGTTTTTTGTTTATGTGATAAAAATACTTAATATAATACTAGTGCTCTTAATTCTGAAAATTTAAACGACTTTAACTTAATTAAATAAACAAAGGATTTTTCCAAAACTTAGATTTAGATTTGTTCGTATGTTTACACATTTCTCTTTTATTTTTAAAGATTTTGGTATATTCAGGGGTGGGCGTTGAAGTTTTACCAACGTGGCTTTGACAGAAATGTAAACTGATATCGGTTTAATTTTGTGTCGAAAATGAGCAAACCCGGTATTCGAATTAGCTGTTCTATTGATGCGTTGAAATTTATACTTATTTGCAAATGATTGAGAATTTCAACAATTTTTAACTGGTTTTCCAATAAAAGAAGAAAGTAAGATAAATTTATTTTAAATATACATATTATAATTTACGAGGGAAATCCAGAGTTTTTATCACATGTTAGAATGCAAAGAATACGAAATGACGCACTTATTTTTTGTTTATACTTATATTAGTATATATTTAGGAAAACAATATACATACATATGTAGTATACCTGTGCCCATAAATGTAATAGCAAAATGTATTGACAAGTTTTGACAATATGGTATTTACTTATTTTGAATGATTTATTATAAAAATATAGTGATTCTTTAGCAAAAGCCATATAAGTCGAAGTTCAATTTCTGTGAATGTTTTATAAAAGTCAAACAAATTTAAAAAAAATGTCATAAAAATTTCTAACTTTTCAATCAAAACATTTTGAGATTTTTCGGGTATATAGTTTTGTAGCTCATGCCAATTCTTGTTGATTTTTGTTAATATTGAAAAAAATTATATTTCGTACAAGATATATGTACATATATTTTATGAGAAATACCAGCAAATAGCAAAAACGGTAGAGTTTGAATGACTGTTTTACTTCCGATAAAAAAACCGACATACTCCGATAATGTGGCACCTAAAACAGATAAAAGAGATTTGAACATCAGAACTGATAAGCAACACCCAACGAGAAAAGTTGACGTATTCAAATCCGATTCCGAGAAGATCAAATTCCATGACATATCTACATTTGTATACACGTTGCTTCAGGTTGTTACAAACTACCTTTATATGAACAAAGTTATACATCAAACCCTCGGTACCAATGCGCTCGAGTAAAAGAAGGTTTTTTTAATCGGCGCTCACGACTGTCTGTGGGTTCCCTTTTTTGGCTAGTGCGCGATTTGCCAAACGGATTTAGTGGAACACCAATTATTGTTAGAAACTCAATCAATTCTTCAAGTATTGAAAAGCAGAACAGCAATCTGATATATTATTATACAGATCATTCTGATGCTCTTATGCAGGTGGTTTTCCAAATGTAGTCACTCTTTCAATGTTAAGAAGTTTTCAAAATTATATTCCAAGATAACTAGGCTTTAGTAGCTAGTCTGTTTATACATACATATGCATTTATACTATAAAGATTTCTAAAATTATTTCGATAGATGTCAGCTCTATTCAATCTTTCAAGCATTTAATAATTCTTCATCGATAAAAATCGAAAAATGCGTTCCCCCGTAACCAAACTAGGCGATGCATTTTTAAATATTAACAAATTGTGAACGAATGCAATTGAGAAGACTCCTAAATTAAGAATAGTGGCGGTTAATTGATATTTATATCAATCTGGATTTCAGTTTGATGCCGTTTGCACTGATTTTTCAAAAGAGTTTAATAGCGTCGCCCATGTAATTTTGATTAAGAAATCATCTTGCATTGATTTCCATTAATCTTTTTTGAGATAGATTGCATCTTATTTACATAATCGTCGTTGCGTGGTTGTTGTCGATAATGTTAGGTCTTCACCGTTCCTCGCTTACTCTGGGATTCCGCGAGGTAACATTCTGGGTCTAGTGTTTTTTCCCTGTTTATCAATGATATCAGTTCTTGCTTCTCGTCAGCAAGATTTCTGTTTTATGCGGATGATCTTAAGACCTATTCTTTGATCATTAGCTCTGTTGATTCTGAGTTGATGCAAATGGATTTAGGTAACGTTAGTAACTGGTGTGCCAAAAATCGCTTATCGCTGAATGTTTTCAAACTACCTTTTCTAAGCGTTTCAATATCATTGACACCTCTTCTCATATTTCTAGCTCGCCCCTAACGCGGGTAAAAGAAATTAAAGATTTAGGGGTTATATTTGGTTCGAAGGTTATTTTTGCCAGTCATGTTAATTTCATTATTACCAACTCCTAAACAATGCTTGCTTTTGTTAGGCGTAATAGCTCGAATTTTACGGACCCCTATACGCTCAAACTTTTGTATACGGCGTTTGTTCGGTCCAAACTTGAGTATGCTTCATTCATTTGGTCACCTTACTATACATATGTACACATGTGTCATGCCGCTTGAATTAAAAGGATTCAGAAAGTAAGTATTTATGCGCTGTTGGTTGCGCAGAATACGCTTCTCGGAGCCTATCCCTTCCAATGAATCGCGGTGCCTACTGATTAACTTAAAAACTCTACATAACAGGAGAATAATCTTAGCTTTGTCTTTCATTTTCGATTTGCTGCATGGTGACGTTGACTGTCTAATTCTCCTTGAGAGGATCTTCTTTATTATTCCGGCCAGGGTCCTTCGGTATTCTGAGCTTCTTTTATTGGAGAGTTCGAATCTCTTTATGCTCGAAATGCTTCTAGAGCTCTGATTGAGGTCAATAAAATTTCAAAATTTATCGAGATAGATTTTTCATTTTCAAAAAATCGGTTCTTAAATTATTTGAATTGTTTTTATAAATAGTTTTGGTTATACTTCATTTTTTATTTCTGCTCTCAATTGCTTATTAATATTTAAGCATGCCTATTTAGCTTATACGAACTTACTGTACTGATTGACTTAGATAAACAAATATAAAAAAAGAAGCAGGCTGTGTCAGAGACACGGCCATTAAGTTTAACGTAGAATACGCCATCCGATAAGACAGAAAACATATGTAACAATAAATGATAAATAATACAAGCAAATGAATTTCTTTATTTTTTAACATACTAAACGTCAACTTCCAGCTGTTGTCGAACAGCATCAATCAGCATTGTTATTTTGCAGTGCTTGGCAGCATTTTCTCTTCTTTTACTCTACTTTAACTTGCCCGCCTAAAATTATGCAATACAGAGAAAGGGCTGCACGAGTACATTTAAATCGCCCAACAGCAAACACTCAACCAAACACCACACACATATTTGTGTGCATGTGTTTATACAATTTTCATTTGAGAAATTTAAATATTAGGAAGATATCAACCAACATGAAATGTATGTCAAACAAAAGCTAACATCTTCATTTGACTACAAAAAAAAAAAAAAAAAAAATTAATCGAGCCGTTTCCTTATAATTAAAGAAATAGAGATTATAACAATAAAACCCTGACATTGGTGCCCATACCGTAAGGTAAGACGTATTCTACGCCAAAAAAACCATTATTAACTGTCACACATAAAAATTCGCCTAAGATTTTTCACTTATATTTATTCACCCTTTATTAGCATTTTACTCAACTGTTCCTTGATTTTTATTGGCTCTAGAAGCGTTCTTTTTTTTTGACGTAAATTTAAAAGAAGATGCCACTATTAAATTTGTGCATATCTACATATGTATATGCATGTACATACATATGTACATATATTAAAAATGTATACAATTTTTCATATTTTTTCCTTTGTTCAAAGAACTAACCAAGCCTGTGGCTACAGAGCTGTTATTATAAATCAGTTGGTTAATACAAAGTAATTTGGACGAAAATAAGTAATTTGCGTTATAGTGCGTTCGGGCTTTCAGCTTTTTTATTATGGTGGCGAAAAACTGATACGGTACATATGTATGTATGTACATCAACTTATTTGCAGAATATTGTCGGAAGAACATACATATGTATGTATGCAAGACTCTATCGAGCATATTCTGAGCGTATCACGGTCAATGAACTGATGGTCTGGCTTTAGAATTAGCGACTCTTCCATTGCCGAGATATTCGAAATGAAGTTGCCTATATTGCGCGACGTGCGAATATAGTATTCCTGCAAAACTAATGCGGATATTTAAAATGAAGTTGAGCATCACCAGCAACACCGCCAAAATTGGGAATGACCTCTCCGAACTCTTTGAAATCAAACTGCCCTGCACGAACAGAACTAGTACATATGTATGTATGACAGTCAGTACTGAAAAAATTGTGGCCGCACTTAGAACAATGTTGCTATCAGTATCTTAGGGGCACTAGGTAAAAACTAATGTGAGCAATGGTCCTATATTTCACTCTAGCACATCAATATTACCGAATACACAAGCATGTCGCACTACTGCCCGCTCTCGTTCTTCTTATTGAGCCAGTGCTGCGTATGTACCATCAGTATTGAAATTTTTCATGATTGACGTTAGACCTGTAACAAATAAGTTTCCTTCTTGTTTGATTTTATAAACATGTTTTGGTGGGTGTTGCCAATTTATTTTTATTAACACGCTCAATAACAAACAAAAGTCATTCGAAAAACAAAACCAAAAGTAATATCGTGAAAGTGGAGTGAAAATTGCTGGATGTACATGTTACGAAAATTCTTGGTCCTGTATTGTTTTTTGTGGACAATCGTGAAAATCGTGAAATACGATGATTTTAAACATTAACACTGAACTACGCACAAAGAATGCGTGGCTTGCGCAAAACTCATGTATGTATGTATTTCTTGGTCTTTCTCGCTTAAGCGCAATTAGCTTAAATGGGGATTGTCTCTTTTGTGCAACTATGACTGACAACCATTTTATCATTCATCTGGCGGTCACTAATAGTAATGGTGTCCACAGTCACCGACGTGTACGTATGCCGTGTCTGTTTGACGGGAGATACACAAAATTGAGCAAAACTTGTGCCCGTACGTATGTTTTGTAAACAAACTTTGCGTACATAAAACTGTGTTTGCTTGCATCAACACAATGTTGCCATTCATTTGTTTGCATACATACTTTTACACACATCCGCGTTGTCAATTACAATTTTCATTGTATAATAAACCAAAGCCAAAAACCAACAAATGCAAATAGTTCATTTATCTATAATTAACATTATTAAACATCGATTTTAAATTAATTTAATAAAAATTTAAATTTTTATAAGGTTATTTTGTTAATGATTTTAAAAAGTTCTGCTTGGCAACACTGTGCGGTGAGAGAGCACTCAGCTGACACGGCTTCACGGCAAAAATCTAAATTTCTCTGATTACACACGTACACGTCGCGCGTAACCGTCACACGTATACGTTGATGAGTTTTCATTTACATGGCGCTCTCATAAGTATGATCGTGTCAGCTGACACGTAACGTACGTTTGCGTCGGTGACTGTGGGCACCATAAAACCGATGCCACATCAAAAGCTTTGGATTTGCGTGAAATTTGTAACTTTGTCCGAAAAGCTAAAACCGCAAAAGGGTTGCTACAAGGCTTTGACAACACTAGTAATTTATTTATTGTGAAAGGCTAAAAACTGTAATGTTCAGCATTTATTTTAGTTAAAATTTAAGTACAGCGTCTGTTAAGAGAACGTATTATTATGTGGTACTTGTTTACCCTCTTACTCGAAAATGTAATTCGAGGTGCAGTATTAAGTGGTTACGCCACCTTGGAATCCCGAAATCGATGTCCAAATTAAATTTTTTTTGCATAGAAAGTATACACCGTCAGGGAAATCTTTTGACAGCGTTTTAATGTGCATACATTGAAGTTGCTTAGAAAATTTTTTCAGGACTTTACACCGCTAATTATAGTTGAGATGGTTTTGCGAATATTGCCTCCCTCGCAGGGCGAGTATACCTCGTACACCTTGTAGCTGGCAAAATCTCCATCCGGCTGCAACAATCAAGTTTTCTTCTTCATTAGAAATGTGGTGGCTATGATCTATCGTAGGGATTTGCTGTTATATGGACTTGTTACGAAATTGCAATTATATGAAGGAAAAATGGCTATTTTACCCATGTTGTTCATTGCATTAATTGTTATAAATTATGTATCGCAAAAAGCTTACGATAGATCCAAGAAGATTGTATTGTGAGTATTTGCATATAAAAATCTTTGGAATCGGTTGAAAATTGTAGAAGATATGTGGTACCGTTTTTAAAAACCGTGTTTCGAGAATAACGCGTTTAAAGTTTCTATACAAGCTTCCGGTCACTCAGACCCGCTTGGCTTAAGACAACTTTAACTATCAAAATTATGTATGATTTTATATTCTCCGTAATCTCGGGACTATCAGAAAGCATTTTAGCTAATGAAAAAAAACAACGATTTTTAAAAAATTCCAAGTTGGCGTAACCCCTTAATCGGTAATTCACCACTACTTACTGGTGGAACTCCATAACAAGCGTATGCGCGCACAATAAAATATTAGTAATTAATCGAGCTTTTTTGAAATATGCAAAAAAGTGCAAATTTCAAACCGAATTTCTTAATTAACTAAAAATCAGAAATAATTGCTGGATCCATGAACTACACGTTTAGATCGGATCATAGATTAATCAAACCCATATCTTTTGAAATCGTGTTTTAACTTTTTCAATTGATGTGGCAACCCAGGTTGCGCGGATTTCACCAACGAACACTAGGCGCAGCGAACAAAGTTACTCGTTGGAAAAGCGGAAGAAACGAAAAGTTAAAAAATCGATAGTCGAAAAACACCGCGTTTTCATAATAATATCAACATAAATACCGAAAAACCGTGAATTTTTATATTTGTTAATCTAAGAGGTTTAATTAAATTTACTTTATTTTAAATAGTGAGTTAAGGTGTGGTGATTAAAAGTGTATAGCCTAATTAAATTGCGTATTTTTGTGTAATCTGTATTTGCACAGACGTCTTCCAATAAGGAGGAATAAACTTCAAAGTCAAAATGGTGAGTTTGCATGATTTGCAATTATTGCAACCTTAGATTGTGCTAAAATAAAAAATCAATAGCAAATAAGATAAACAACGTGATGCCGTTGGAAAACTATACTTGTGTTCAGAATCAATTTCTATTAAGAATTGTGTTGGCTTTCATTCAATATTTAAAAAAAAAAAATTACATTATGTTAAAGTTAATAAATTCAGTAGTTTCTTATATTAGTTAGTTCAAACAGGCAGAGAAATAGTGGTCCAAATGTATCATATTACTTTCCCTGCATTACCTTGGGCCATTCTGCTAAAGAAATTATAATATAGGAAAGTTACTTCTATTGTAGTAATATATTCTTGTCAGTACTATGGTAAATGAGAAATATGTATAAACTTATACGTACATATGTATGTACATTATATGCCATAGAACAAAAGTAAATAGATAGATGTACATACATATGTATATATAACACCAACATACCGGACATATGTATGTTTGGTATGGCGGGGGGTTATTCTGGATAGGCAGGGGTTACGTCTACTTCAATATCCAGATCTTAATTGGGCCAGAGTAGCGCTGCAGCAGGTACTCCATCTGCAAGTGGTGGTTGTTGGGCTCCTAATATGGCATTGATAAGGCGAGAGTCGATGGTGGCAGTAACTGTATCTTTGTGAATGTTGCTTAAGACCCGTCGGTACGCTGTCGGATCCAGCGGATGCGTTATATATAGCTGGATATCGCCCTTCAGTTCTAATAGATGCCTTCTGATGATGCCTGTTTGCTGACCCGATCGATGACACCCAGCAAGGAACTGCTTGCTGAGCATGATGTTGTGCTCCTTAACGCGGATCAAATTGCGGGCATCCCGTCACCGTGCGGAGTCCGGTGTTCTGGAAGGTCTGCAGCTTCAGCCACTTTGTCCTACTGGTTCCTGGCGACAACGCAACGTAGTTAGTTACCGGCCAGCCAATCGCCTTTTATGTTGCCAACAACGTTTCTTTGCCTTTTCCCCAAGAGCTGCCGGCGACCGACTTGAGCACATTGTTGCGGCACTGTACTTTGTTGGCGATTGCGGTAGTGTGTGCAGAGAAGAAGAGCAGGCTGTAACCCCCAGAATCATCGGGAGATTAACCATCGGAATGAGAGTGCCATCAATATGGATGTTGAGATCCATCCTGACCTTCGTCCAGGGGGTAAAGGGTCGCCGAGGACTTAGTAGGGGACAACGCCGGGTTTCTGCCTGTGAACACAGGTAATCAATTACATTGCCGGTTGCCATTATCGAATAATCATCGGCATATACGACTATTGTGACTCCCTCTGGCGGTGGAGGGAGCTTGTAGTTATAGTGGTTAAACAAGAGTGGAGACAGAACGCCACCCTACGGTACCCCTTATTTAATTCTCCATAATTTCGATGTTGAGTCCCTAAATAATACAGATGATTGACGACCACACAGGTAATTCGCGGTCCACCATTTCAGTCCCTGCGGGAGAGTTGAATGACTTATTGTGTCAAAAGCTTTTGACAGGTCCAACGCTACCAGGACGGTCCTCTCGCAGGGGCGGTTCTGGTTAGAACCGCGATTCACCTGTGTGTTTATCGCGTTGTGTACGCGCCCATAACCGCCTGGCACCGGGGGAACCTCCACGGTTCAAAGGAGCACACACCAACAACATGATCGCTCCTCTCCCGAACCCAGCTCCGCCCCTGGTGTGGGGACAAGCCCCACCAGGGGCTCTCTCCGCGACTACTCTCCCGAGGCAAACGAGACTCCTTCAGCTGAACTGCAACGGGCTGCAGGGCAAGATCGAGATAACCGACTTCATGAGTCGGCATAACTTGTCAATAGATGCGATCCAGGAAACGAAACTGCACAGCAACTCAATCTTGTTGAGTTGCAACGGCTACAAAGTGCATCGTAAGGATCACGAGCGAAGTAATGTTGGTGGCTTGGCGTTCATCACCCTTCACACTGTGCAGTGCCGTCTCATCGACCGCAGGGGCAATACCTTAGAATGTCAAGGAAATGCTGTTCGGGCAGGCAATGTTGAGCTCGAAATATTCAACGGTTATATACCCCCTGTCACCTGCTGCCCGGCGAAGGGGCGCTTCTCAGAGGTGAAAACCGATTGGTAGTAGATGACTTCAACGCGCACCACGATCTCTAGCACTCAAGCCTACCAGCTGATCGTACGGGAAATGGTTTAGTATATCGGATAAACGATTCGACATTCTGCACGATGAATGATGCCGCCCCACCAGGATTATGGGTAGTTCCAGCTGCTCGCCTGACCTAACAATAGCTAGCGCAGGTCTGATAAGTAGCGTAACGTGGCGACATATGCTATCGCTTGCATCAAACCGCCTGCCCATAATCATCTCGATTGACAGGCCTGCTAACTTTGTCTCCACGGACCACCTATGTCAGAGCCGTACCAACGCTAGTTTGCGTGGGGGGGCACTATAATAAATTTTTAAATATATCATCATATATAAATATATCATCTTATCATATACAATATATCTCTCTATATAATATATATAAAAAGTCACGTATATATATATATATATATATATATATATATATACAATATGATAAGATGATACACTCAAAGAGACTGAGAGACCGAGGCTAATTTGTGCTAATTCAAATTTGAATTTGGCGCCAAAGAGTTACTCCTGGGTATAAAACCAACATAGATATTGGCGCCACCCATGTAAAAAAGTACACATATTAGAAAAGTACGCTCTTTTTTTTATACAGATGGTGCTGTTGTCTATTCCGAGCAGATTTTGAAACAAGGTTATCTCACTGTCCCGAATAACCCCAGCTCTACTTTGTATGTGTTTATAATACGGTCATGTTGGACATTATTGATGCTGTTTTCTTCTTTCGCGTTTAGTGTACACATCTGTTTTTGAATGTAAAAATTGAGTTGAAAATAGTGTCAAGTGTGTGGAAAAGCTTTTTGTACGACAAAATGAGCAAAAGAATTGCATCAGACAATATCGGTAAAAACTCCAAACAACTTAAGCTCACAGCGTTCCTTAAAAAATCGAACGAAACATCATCAGATTCGAGTAAGAAAAATTGTCTCCTCATTATTTTGTATGCATGAATATGTTCATAAATAAGAATTTAAAATCCAGATTCGGAAAGACAAATAACTTCAAAAGAGTCTGGTGCACACTCATCTACGTCAGCTGCTTGTACGGAAGATGAAGTTCACGATTTGACCGAAGAAACTGGTCATGCACCACCAAATGTTACTGCCGGTACGAAAATACCAAGTGAATAATGAAATATGTTTTTTGTTGATAAATTTTATTAGGAATAATTGCGAAACAATTTTATTTTAGATGTAAATATTGATGCTCGGACTGTGTCAAATGCTCCCACCGATATCTGTTCGTATGGTACTTTGAAAAATGTGGAGCCTCAAAAGTTACCTGCTGGATATGTGTTCCCCGTCACAGATAAAAGGAAATTTAATCAAAAGTGGCTGACAGAGTATGTCTGGTTGGAGTACTCTATGTCAAAAGATGCAGCTTATTGTTATGCGTGCCGCCAATTCTCTTCAACTCATGAACGAGACAATGTTTTTAAACATAGTGGCTTTTTTCATTGGAAAAGTGCCCTTGAATCGAACAAGGGTTTCAAAAAACATCAAAATTGTGCGATGCATTTGAGCAGCATGGCTAAATGGACTGAAGCCATTAATCGTCAAAAAAGCAATACAACTGTTTTTGGAATGGCAACGGAAACTGTATTGCAATTTCGCCAAAACTACGTGAAAAAAATTATTGAGGTATCATATTTTTATTCCTAAATTGATTTTCCCTATTAGGCCTGAGAAACCACTATTATAAAACGTATTACTTTTGAGTACAAGAGACTTGAATGTATAGATTTAGATGTAGTTTTGAGAAGATTCGACGCTATGAAAGATCGTAAAGTGCAATTATTTTAGAGAAAGGTCGTTAAGTGAAAGTTGTCAGTAAAAATAATAAAAATAAAGATTTTCATTTCTTTGGTTTTTTATATTCTATATTTTTTTATCTTTAATCAACGAGAAAACGCGTGGGGGGGCAAATGAGACGCGTGGGGGGCAAAGCCCCCCCTTGCCCCCTAGGTTGGTACGGCTCTGACCTATGTCAATTTTAAAAAGACTGATTGGGCAGGTTCGCGGAGTTCACTGAGAATGCCTTCAGAGCTCTTCCTACACTCACCCCGTTATCCTTATATTAGGGATTTGAACGTGGCGATTCGGAGGCTGGTGGACCAGAACAAGCCGAACAAGTGGGAGGAGCATCTGAAGTCCTGTAACCTGATCACAGGTGTAGGTAAGCTCTGGTCCGCCGTGAGGTCCTTGTCCAACCCGACCAAGCGTGATGACCGAATGGCAATTTCTTTCGGGGATAGGGCTTCGTCGTACCTGAAGAGATGTGTGAGCTATTTTAGCCAACAATTCATTCTGCATCCTTCAGTGGATAGGGCCAAACGGAAGGTGACCAGAAGGTTGCACAAACAGCCCAACACCAGCGAATCCCTTACTTTCATCGGGAATCATCCAAGGCCATTGGCCATAAAGGGAATTGAAATCCTCACAGGAATCCTCAACCTGTTTATAGCCATCCTCATCATTACTGATGTTTAGAAGGTTGGGAGGGTGGTCCCACTACTGAAACCAGGCAAACCGGCTGACAAGGGTGATTCCTATAGGCCGATGTCCTTCACTGCTTTCACCAGTGATAAAGACACAACAGCACTCAATGTAATAAACACGCAGGTTAACCGCAGGCTTGACTGTAATCGCCCCTGCGAGAAAATCGTCCTAATGGCGTTGGAGCTCTCAAAAACTTTTTACATGGTAGGCCATTCCATGGCCATAAACATGCAGGTGAACCGCGGGCTTAACCGTAACAGCCCCTACGTAGGAACTGTCAAAGGATTTTGGCATGGTAAGCCATTCGACGCTTTTAGCGGACGTGGAGACATCAACTGTCTCACAGGTACTTAAACGGTGGACCGTGAATTAACTTTGTAGTCGGCAATCATAGGTATCATTTTTAGGATCAATATTTTAGCTAAGGAGAGTAAGACAAGGGGTACCGCAGTGTGGTCCTAAGCTCCCGCGACTGACAGAGGGAGTCACCATAGTAGAAACTTGGCTAAATCCTCGGCGATTCTACTTACCACCTGGATGAAGGAGGTCAGGCGGAACCTCGACATCCATGTCGATGGCATCCCCATTCCAACAGTTAATCCCCCTAGGATATTTGGTGTCACGTTTGACAGAGTGCTCTGCTTCTTTGCGTATACTACCGCTATAGCAAACAAAGTACACATCCGCAAGAAAATTCTTAATTCGCTTGCCGGTAGCACTTGGGACAAAGAAAAGTTGTTGACAACTACAAGGCTATTGGCCGGCCGGTATTAAAGTAGGACACAGTGTGTGAAGCTTCAGACCTGTCAGAACTCTGCACTCCCAACATTGATGGGATGTCTTCTGGTGTCAACTGAGCACAACCTCATGCTCAGAAACCAGTTCCTTGCTGGTTAACACCGCTTGGGCTACCCAAACAGCCATCTGCTTGCTGACCAACAACTTCATATCTACTTGAAATGAAGGACGATATCCAATCGCATACGACTCAACCACTGAATCCGACAGCGTACAGGCAGATACTGAGCAACAAACACAGAGAGAAAATCAGCACCTGCACAAACTCTCGAATGCCGTTATAGGAGTGTAACCATCACCTATTGCAGACGAGGAGTCCCAGCTGCCTCGCGGGTCCCGAGCAACTGTGGCCCATCTAAGATCTGGTTATTGTAGCAGACTCAACTCCAACTTTCCTGAATCTCTCTAACCTACTCATCTCTCGCAGTCCAATCATAAATAAATCAAATTTTACTAAATGAAATTGGTAAAAGAAAAGTTAAACTTTTTTTATTCTCGCTTTCAGTAAAAATGTTAACAACCAAATATACATAAATACACTTTATTTTGTCATACCGCCGGTAAGGTGAATAAAAAATACCAAATACTTACTTACGTACTTAATTGGCGTTATAACAGCTGATGCGGTTTGTGTCGAACACATCATGCAATAAAAAAAGTTGACAGTTTCATTTGGTGCGCCCAAAGCTCAATGTTTTATTTCGCAAGAAGCCGAGAAAGGGGGCATAAAAGGCTGATTTGGAAAAAGTATTAGTTTCCTTGCACTTTTATTACAAGATGAAACGTAGGTAGGGTGGAAAAATAATGATTGGTAGTAAGGTTAAAAAAAAACGCAGATGAAGTCTAAAATTCTGAGTGAAAGTGATATACGGAATTAAGTTCAGTATTTGCTTTTTGGGAAAAAGTCCAATATTATGACTAAACATTAATAAATAAATATTTGTAATGCTATTTTATTATTTATTTCTAAATAGTTACTATAGTTTTAAGATTTTGGTAGGGGTTTGAACCCCAAAACCAATCCCACCAAATATAAATACATAATATCTGTGGCAATTTACCAAAACATCTTAAGTCGACTTAAGTCAAAATCGAGTTAAGGTCATATTCTAGTTCTCCTACTCATAATCCATATTTGTGTCCAATCCGATTTAAAAAATTCCAATTTTAAAGAAAGTTATCGCCTTTTGTATTTTTCTTATCTTTATTTTTGAAAATATTACATACATTAAAACATTTGATTTTTCTTAACTTTCCGTTTTTTTAAATATCTTATGTACAAACCAACGAATAAAACATACTTCTTACTAAATATTTTTTCAAAATCTGCCTATAATGTCTTAAGGAATTGTTTTACTTTTTCCTTGATTAAAAATAACTCATTAAATTTCAACACAATAGATTTGAGAGAAAATCGCCAATATCTCACAACTCAATTTTAAGACTTAAGATGTTATGGCAAACGCCACAGAAATAAGGAAAATCGTATCATATAATATTTATTTATATTACAACTTTACTATAATATTTTTCTTTCCTTACAGCTATGTATTTATATTAAAAAAAAAAAAAGTGATTTAAATACCTCGCGAGCTGAATGAAGGTCATGTGACCTTCCTATATTGTTTTTGTTGTTGTTGTTGTAGGGCTAGCTACACCCTGCTAGATTAGCTTGCCGATAGTCGTTATATTCAAACTCATCTGAGGGGGGGAGGCTCCGGAAACGTGGTGTTTTGAAAGGGTTGCACAATAGTGGAGTTAGATGAGCAAGTTTGTTGTGGCATGTGAATAGGTGGTTGGTATCGTGAGGGGATTCTCCACATGCCGAACATCCATTTGCGATGTCAGGATCGAGTCTAGATAAGTATGAGTTAAGTCTACTACAATATACAGACCTTAATTGCGCCAGCGTTACGCGGGACTCTCGAGGGAGCTGATGCTCTTCGTCTGCTATGGTTTGACTCAAAAAAAAAAGCATTCACAGAGCGAGAGTTCATGATAACATATTCTCTTATATACTTATAATGAAGATACAGCCAAAGTTCGCCCTAATGCGGATTTAATATTTTTAAAATTAATTTTAGCATGCCATAGTACATACAGATATTGCAACATCACAGTGCAATGGTCTCTGTTACGAACTTCTGCAGTGTTCCTTTTGCTGGCGGTAGTATTTCACTGCCACGAACGCGGAAGTGAAACCAGACGCTGCTTCGAGTATAAGCACTGACATTAATATTATATGCAAATACAGTTGCGTTCAAAAAAATTACTGCATTGGGTCTGTTCATTTGCAAGCGGAATAAAAGCAATGTGCTGAGCTATCGCTCCATTTGGGTTATCCTTACGGGGAGCCTGGGTGCAGTGTGAAGGGATTGTACCTTAGTAGGTCGCTGGTAAGCTTATTGCCTTACGACTAAAACGGAGCGTGCAATCCTCCCATGATTTAGCCTCACTAAAGAAAAAAAAAGGCTTTTTTCTACAGATATGTCAATATGGTGGGATGCCATGGGGCATTGGGTTCGACTCCCGTAATTTTTTTTGGCAAACTTTGGTGGGATGCGCCTTGACCGTCAGCATCGAGGTTCGACTCCTTGCCATAATCCACCAAAGATTTATTTTAAAAACTTAAATTTTACCTTTCAAATATAGCTTGATTGATTTGAAAAGACTAATGCCACCTTTATTTCAGAAATAAATTAAACTTGATTATATTGGAGCGCTGCGAATGGTGTAAGTCGCCAAGGACCAAGGCGAAACGATAATACTTATAAGAACAAGAAACTTGAGGCAGGAATAAGTAACTAAGTGAGTACCACTGGTTTTGTTTTATTAAGTTTAAAGATAAGGAGGGGTATGGACTGAAGTGACAGAGTCATCAGGAGCTCTAGTAGCAGAGTTGTGGAAGACGAAAAGCCGCATTCGCCAACTCGAGAGAGCGAACAACCGCCTCATGAGTATGTGGGCGAACTCCCATTGAGAGTTCCATACACTGAACAGGAGCTACAGGAAATAGGCACTGATGCAGTGAGAGACCTGCAAGTGTTTGAAGGGATCAGTCCCAGTACATGTCATGGGTGCATTCGGTGGAAGGCATCCTCGAGGACTATAAAATAGTGCGGGCTAAACCTTTATAAAGAACGATACTGAAAAGCATTTGCGGCAATATCAGAGGCAGTGTGAACTCTGCTTTGATCTCACAATATCTTGAAGAGTGATTGGCCTTCGATCAATAAGCTAAAGACGGAGAATTACTCCACTGAGACAGTCGATGCTCTGACGTATCTGAATATGGCACTTGACGTCTTCGTTAGAGGCTTGAGCGGTGATATCTACAAGATGATCATTGTACAAAGGCCGAAATCATTGCCCGAAGCCTATAATGCCAGCCTTGACATTCAGAATTTAAATTTTAGAAGCAAACCAATACACGGTGTCGGCTTAAGAACTACGGTTACGGTGCCTATGAATGAGCAGAAGGGATAGCCCCGGGATTAGTGTGTTCGCAGGATAGGCGAAATTTTTATCCTGGGAATCGCCCTCTTCGTCCACAAAGGGGTTGGTTTGTTAATCGTCAATTTGCAGTAAAGCCGAAACCCTTCAGCCGGTAACAAAAATGGAAGTAGGCGATTTGGCACTAAAAGGAGGTTCGCTTCAAACAATTTCCGCCCGAAACACCAAAGAATGTTCAACATCCAAACTGTGAACGAGCCTCAAACCAATGCAACGACGGAATATGAAACACTCGCAGAAGTTAACGTGGAGGACCAAGTAGATTTTATGACGGAGGCCTATCCAGCGTGCCATACATAGAATACGTTGGAAGAGACGGCAAAGTTCTCGAGTTCTTAGTCGATACTGGTGCTAATAAAAATTTGATCAACAAATCACTGTGGCAAGGCAGCAAAACTCTAAACAAAGCTTTTTTTTGTGCAGTCCGCTGGTGGTAGGATTGAAGTTGATGAACAAAGCAGTGGCAAGTTCTTCCAGCTTTTGGGAACGATACAATGATTACCTTCTATGTTCTTCCTGGTTTTGAATCCTTCGATGGTATTATCGGTGACGATACTCTGAAGAAATTGGAGGCGGTAATCAATAGGAAGCGAAGTACCCTAACCATTAACTCGAATTTGGAAGTTCCGCTCCTGGAAAAAATTTATTTTTATACGGAAAAAAATGCGTAACACCAAAAAAATTTAAATAAACGTTAGCCACTTGAAACATGAATTTCGGCGCTAAAGATATGACCGCCAACATACACGGTATTTGGGGTTAATTTGTTAATTACTTTTCTTTACGATTACTAAATGTTAAAAGTTCAAACGGATAATATAGGGAATAAAATCAAGTATAGATGATAGGTTTAACCAACTTTCTCATATCAATAGACAATTATAATTGCAGCAATTCAAAAATGAAATTCCATTAGATTTTATTCCTACATCTATGAACGCAGCTGTATGTACGAGCGAGTGAAGCGTAAAAAACATAGGCATCAACAATGTTTATACGTAGATATGTACATATGTATGTGGGTACGTTTAACAAATTTTCAAAGTGCACAAAGAGCTGGATAGATAGACTGCAGAGTTTGTTAAGTTTGAAGATATTGTAAAGATGATGTATATTGGTATATAGTGTAAAGAATAAATATAAAAACATTGTAAAAAATTATGTAAAACGATATTATAAAAATAGGACAGTCGAAAGAAGGAAGTAGGCAATGACACGCGGAGGAAATGTTAAAAGCGAAAAAGAGATGTCGCACACGGCTGATTTAATGTCAGCGAATTTGACACTTTCATAGCTCGTTGCTGAAAGTAAATGAATTTCGAAAGTATGTTCATATTTCATGCTGCTAAGCGGAAACCACCGTTCACCGTCTGTTTGCAGTCTGGCAATTTTTACAATATTGTTCATTCTGCGGCACCTGTCCAATCGCATTGTCACATTGTCACTGCGTCTTGGGACATGAGATACATTTTAATTGGGATACATGTATGAATATGTATGTGTGTATGGAGAATTTTCAAATCGTGATAGCAGCCATACTAAACCCTTCAAAATTCGGATGTTCCGCTTAATTTTTTATCGATATCAAACTCTACATATGTACATGGTTGGGACAGATGGAAATATGCGTTTGATTTTTTTTTTAGATTGTGGGAGCATGCTAAGAGATGGTTAGTGTCGCGCGGGAACACAATTCAAACAAATTTTAGGTAGATTTTTCTTCATAAATCAATTCGCAATTCCAACTTATGGAAATATTTTTCTCTACGATAATATTCTTTAACTTGAAAACCACCGGTGTGCAAGTATTTGTACTTGTAACTTTTATTTAGTGTGCGATATGTTTAGTACGTCTATTGTTTAGGCCAGTGAATTGCTTTTTCAAGTCGTGTTTTTTGAAAACTTAAACTCATGAAATAACGATTATTTGTTAAGGAAAAAATAAAATTCAATAAATAATGATTATTTCTTAAACAAAAAATTACTTAATCGGCGCTATAACCGTCTAAGCGATTTTGGCCGAACGTCTACAATTTTTGGTATGCGTCTTGATGTTGTAACACAAATTGAGGAACCTACAGTTTTACGCCGATTCCGAACGGCAAAAGAATTTTAAATTTTAATAAAACTCAAGAAATGAAGATTATTTTATGAGCAATAAATGAAACTCAAGAAACAACGATTAAACTTGATTTTTTAAATAAAACTCAAAAAATAAAAATCAGTGTCGCTAAAGGTAGTCCTTGGAACAATAAGTATGCGGCTCTAATCTTTATACACTTAGCTGTTCTCTTTCCGCCTGATTTTTTGAGTTGAAATTTAAACAATAATCGTTATTTGCGGTCTCTGCATACTGCACATCCTAGTATATTCGATATTTTCTGGCGATTTGTTAAATTTTTGTGAATCACCGTAGCCAAAATTTCGTTCTGTGCTAATAATTCTTATTCTTCAAATAGGAGGTAACTAATACTAATACTACTTTACAATCATTTAAATATGTTTGTTTAGTTTTTTTTTTTAATAAAGCTCTCTATTATAGAGAAACGATAAGAAGTAAAAGTGGAGAAAATGCTCTTCAATTGCAATTTAATGGAAAATTGTATCCACTTTTTTTAATGCATATCTATTATCATCTATTATTGTTTCTACAACCGGTTCATTTAATCGTTTTGATCCGGTATTTCTCGGACTAAAACTAAAAAATCTGCGAAAAAAATAAAGAGCGAGAGAGTTATTCTAAAAGAGTAAGGGGACGTTTTCTTGTAACAAATTTTAACTTTTGACAAATATCACTCAACTTCATATGTAGACTAAGTTAATTCTCATAAGAAATTAAGACAAATGATAACGAATATTTATTCATTAGGATCTATTTATTCAAGTAATTGAATATTTTTCGAAATATGCTTTTACTTTATTTACAATTTCTTTTGTCAAACAAGCTACAGCTAATGGTTTGACACATTTACTAGAATTTACAAGCAAAAATTCTTCGAACTAAAACTGGTAACTTCTGTAAACAGATAACCTCATTTTCTCTTAAAACTAAACACACTCTTTTTATTAAAATCTGTTAAAAAAAATGGTAAGCTCGGACGCAGAGTCTAGCATTAACAATTCCAGAAAAATCTTAAATGCACTGCATTCTAAACTCATAGTGCACCTCTCAATAAAAATTATAACAAAAAAATTAAATTATTTTTAAAAATATTAAGGCAAAAAATTAAATTTGGAGCAAAGCGAATTAACGTAATTTTTGTTGTCTGCATAAAATTGGAGGAGCAGTAGTAACAATAAAATTAAATTGTTTATAAAAATATTAATATTATTTTTTTTCACAAACCACGTTAGCCATTATTTGGTTACACAATTTTTTGCAAATTTTAGTGCAAGTTTCGTTTGATTTTGTTCTACTACTTAGTAAAAGCCTACATAAAGATTAAAATGTTTATAACTTTTATAAAATGTCACTTAATGGTAATGGAGGTAAAAAATTCTGCTAAATTTCTTTGAAACTACCCTAATATATAAATATTTGCATACCAATGCATTTACATGTTTATAATTTTGTTCGGACATCTTTGTCAAAGCAAATCCCATTGTATTTGTTGCATCAATATTCATAATGTTCGTTAAAGTAATTTTGACCGAATTATAATCATACAAATGTATGTATGTATGTATGCATGTATTTGTTGGCATATAGATACGCTTGAAGAGCCGTAAACGCAACGACCTTTGCTGAATATAGCTTGCAAATTTCCCTAAAGGTTCACAAACTCTGCCCTTGTATGTATCTGTGCACCTGCAATTCGTATGTTTCACAATAAGCCTACATACTTACCTACCACCTTGGCCGTTACTTTGGCAAATGAGCTTTACCGAACCCCAGCTTAAATACTTCACTGCAATGTTGAAGAAATGATTTTACTGGCTCTTATAAAGCACTAAATGGACAACATTTTCTTCCTTATATAATGCCGTATACTCGTAAGTAGGATAATAATAGCTTACCTATTTTGAACCTATTTTGTTATTAAATAAAACCAAATTTTTTTTTACATTAAAAAAAGTGTTTTATCTACATTTTGTTTTGCATTCCAAAGCAAGTTTTGAAGATTGATTATTTTTATAAAATTTTCAAACTTTTTAATTTTTAGAAAACTTTTTGATATGCAGTTTGAAGCCCATTTAATTTCAGCATAATAATGTCTGAAGTGACTGAAAATTCCTGTTGATTTTTCACAATTTTTTTAACTTTTGGCCTTACGAACATTCTTTCATATATCGGATGGATTTGTTTTTTTTTTTTCATGGAGGCAATATACTTCTGTACCACATGTGCAAAAATTTAAAAATTTTTCAAAAATCAACCGGAATTTTAAGCTCTCCAGACTTGCATATTGTTATGCTGAAATCAATCAACCACAAAAGTTTTTTAAAAATTTTGATTAAAAAGTTTGAAAGTTTGTTGAATTTTTATAAATTTTTTGCAAAGTTTGAAATTTTTGTTTTAATTCGTTTTTGTCACTGTATGAACTACATGTGTAGTATATTTGAATAAAAAAAATTTACATGATGGAAATTGGGAATACATAAAACTTTTTGGAAAAAATTACAATGTAAACGGCCTTGTCCCTTCCTTATCATATCATATTGGACAAAGAGAATTAAAATTTGAGCTTAACATACATCGCCTGTGCGAAATTCTATATTATAAGTGAAAAAGTGCGCAAGTCCAGCAAAAAAAAAAAATTTCAAAAATCAATGGAAATTTTTATTAACTTGAAAACTTCACTTTATCATACTAAACTACAAACTTACGTGCTCTATAACTCTCTAAAAAATTCTGAAAGGAAAATTTAAAATTTTGGTTAATTTTTTTTCAAGTTTGTTAAAGAATCGTAAAATTTTGAAAAAAACCAAATTTTTACTTTTATACTTTATGATATTGAAATACACTATATTTTTTCAACGATAGTTTTTATGAACTCAAGCCCATTTTTAATAGAAAAATTTATAAAAAAAAACAACAATGTTAGAAGTTATAGCTATTTCGTAGATCACCACATCTCCTCATCAGACTTCTTCCAGGGATCGAACCCACAACCTCCATGGCTTATTCGTACTCGTACTCCTTAAGGCATCACCTCAACCTATTAATCATCCGTGTACAAAGTTGTGGTTTTTCAAAAAAAAATTTATGAAAAAATTTAGTACGAAAAATATTGTGAGTATTGTAAAAAATAACATAATATACATATGCCCTTCGCGGTATAGGACAAACAATAAACTGAAAAATATACAGAAATATTATTGAAAAAGAAATAACTTAAGTCGCATAGCTTTTTTGAATTTAAAAATGTAGAATATTGAAGAAGCCGTATCAAAAAAATTAAAATTTTGTTTGCATTTGTCAGTATTCGTTATGCTGCTTAATAAGACGCTCCCATTTTTTTGGATACACTTTTCAATTTCAGTACAATAAAATTCAAGTTTGAAAAGACTAAAAGTTACCGTTAATTTTTTTTCTGGAATTCATTTTATAAATAAACTTGTGCAAACCAGCTAGTAGAACTCTTGTTAATCGTCTTGAACTGAAAATTTTACAGCGCGCATCTACAGAAAACAGAAGACTGCGTATTTTGAGTAGTATGTGACACCGCCGAAAAAGTAAATGATCTTATTAAATCGCATTCTATTGCGGACACAAATTGAGAAATGTCCTAAATGACTATTGAAAAATACGGCATCCTTTTATTATTCACATAGCTACAATGAATTTTTCCCAAAGAGGCGCCATGAATTATTTACTACTGAAAATAAAAAATTTGTAGATATACTTCTCAGTAATTATCCTTAAACCTTTTTCTGCAACTCGAGTTTCTCATAAACCACCGAATAATCTCCCAAATGTTAGCTATTTTAACTGAAGACATATTGTATATAACATATGAATAATGTTAGACGTCCGCCGCAGGCGAGTGTGTATCGTATGCGTGATATCACGCGGAGTGTCCACGATCAAGCATCGACCGGAGTTCGAAACGGTCGCCCATCGGCACGCAAACTCATTTGTCGGTGCATTTCTGTCATAAAAAAACTTCACAAAAGTCGTCAGCCGTTCGAAGTCGACGTAAAACTGTACGCCCTCAATTTGTGCTGCAACATCAAGGGGTAGATACTACATACACCACAAATTGTTGAACAAGTTCGACCAAATTATTATTATTAATCATAGTTCACTAAAACCAACATATTAAATAAAAAATTATAAAATCGAGTGATTAGTTAAAGAGACAAATATGCAGACACATAAATAACAGAATGGTATGACAAATTCGCGGTCGCGCCCACTTCTTGTGCACCATATGAAAATAAAGTCAGCACAAGATGTCTCCATGTACTCGGATAGAAGGGGGACTTCACCACACTTAGCATACAAGTACATATGTATATGCACATACAAATATCTATACAATTCTCCCAGCAGTACATTGGAGCTAGTTCCGAGCTTCCGCTTTTCCAGGGTGGTGAATAAATAGACTAGTTCCACGCTAATCTATTTTCTGCATCTTCAACTGACGAATTTTAAATAGCCTGGGAAGATGTTAATATTCAATACCCACATTTTGCTTTCATCGTAGCATAAGATATTTCATTTAACATACAATGGTAGCTTTAAATTACAAGAGTCAAACATTAGATATACTAAAGAGTATTCGTAGAAAAAAGATTAACTTTCCTCTTATACATTATCGATGCTCTTGAGAATAAATAGGTAGGAAAATGGCAGCGCTTTTATTGGATCATATGTGTATGATATGTAAACATTCAGATAACATTAAAAAAAAAAGCAAATACCAGCTATCCATAGTTCATGACCCACTTCAAATCGGATGTTTGTATACCTAATACGATATGACATATACTACGTACATACCATGCCATATAAAACAGCATGTCTGTGGGGTCGGGTAAAAACATGATAACTACATTTCACGTTTTTCACAAATGCCATTCAGATTTTTTTTTGAAAACGACATACATATCATAAACTAAGCTCTGAATCTTTCGCAACTGTTCTGTGGATTGTTTAACGCCACCATACCATAAATGGAGTTATCATTTTTATATCTGATATCACAGATATTTACAAACGTGGAAACCTGCTTCTGAATACTTATTTGAGAAATGGCTGTGCACGCAACAGTTTCTGCTAATATTGTATAATAAATTTATGAAACGCACTTAATTTATTACAAGTATCAAAAACCAACGAGAATTTTCAGTCGCTGGAAATTTGCACTTAATTATGTAATGTTTTTGTGCAAAGTTGAAAAATTCTGATTAAAAAGATAAACATTTTGAAGCCAATTTCTGGAACTTTATTGAA
Source organism: Anomoia purmunda (assembly GCA_951828415.1). Taxonomy (NCBI): domain Eukaryota; kingdom Metazoa; phylum Arthropoda; class Insecta; order Diptera; family Tephritidae; genus Anomoia; species Anomoia purmunda. The sequence goes on from OX639993.1 coordinate 57,530,539, forward strand.
TTTTTGAAAAATTTGTACTCTAAATTTAAATTTGATACGTTCTTATTCAATTTGTTTTTTTTATTGTAGGTATACATTTCATTTGCATACGTCGTTGGTGCTGTAGAAACTGTAATATTTCTCTAGTTTTGTCTCTCTGAGTTGAATAAAAAAAAGTCAGACAAGAAAGAGTTTAACAAAGCTTCTCGCTCGTATGTTTTTATAATTAGATCAAAACCTGCATCGGGTGCGCACCTATTAAGCAACAGTAGCAGCGGAATAATACCATTTGCATTTTCCAATTAATCAAAATTGCAATGCTGGTGCCTTTAGAGTTAGCGAACTCAATCGCTTAGTTTGTAACATCTGCACCGACAATAAACCTTATATCGCAAATATTTGTTTGTATGTCTGACATGTGCAGTTTTATTGCAATCTATTACAGACGACTCCGCTTAAATATTTTACATATATGGATGTAATTGGAAAAAACCTGAGGTTCAGATAGGCCGCTTTTTTAACTTTTTTTTTTACTTTTACGAGACATCGCTAAATAAAAGTACACAGTATTCCTTATATAAATTTAATGAGTTAAAACCTTAAAGTCGATCAATTGATTACATTAATGGCTGTTTTCACAATTGAGAATTAGCTCACGTTCGGCAGTTAGCTGTCAATTATCAATATAAAACTTAAACATAAGTTAGTTCGGCACTTAAAAAACGATTCGAACGGAAAGCTAAGTATTAGTTTATGAAAATTTGGTTGTAATTGCTATAGTTTTTGCTATTTAAAAAGTCTAATCTTCTAAAAAAGTAAATGTGGTTTATAACAAAATATTAAAAATACGCTTAGTCAAATGTGTTATGAGAAACTAGTTCGGTAGAATAAAATGAATAGTTAACATGCAGAATTCAGATAAGGCGGTATCAGCAGCACAAACACAAAAATTATACATTGGTTGAGCCCTGAGTTATTGTCACTTTGCGCAAGCAATGTTTAGACATAAAATCATACAATCTCCTGATCAGCTGGTAATAATTAATTTATTTATTTACTAGAAGTTTACAAATTAAGCTGAGTCGACTATACTCGTACAAAAATCTACTGGTAACCGTCGAAGCTGAATGTCTGATGAGCACTGATTGCTACCACAGTTAGCATTTAAATACACATACTACGTATAGATATGGTACACCCATATGTACGTATGTAAATGTGTATTTTGTAAGTGTAAAAGTGAATCCTTAATCGCTTCGGAATAAATTAATTCTCAAACAGCTTATCGGATACGTTCCTCAAAAGTGTGTTAAGTCAAAATGTCTACTATTATTCGAACTGGGAAAACAATTTGCACTCTGATGTTTCGGAAATTGATTTTTAGTACCTTAAAATCGGCAACAAATTAAAAATTTTGCCGTGAACTACATATGTACCGGAAGGACCGAAAATTTAAATCTGAAAATGCAATGTAGTGAACCAACGATCTTAACTGTACTTGTGCAAACACTTTCTCAGAAGTTGAGACTGATCTTTATTTTGAATTTATTATCGATTTTTTGGGTATCGAGTCTTCTTAATTCGATATTTATGAGAGCCCGATTATTTCAGAACCATAATGTCGAAGAGTATCATACTTTCGGTCCGATATCGTAAATCTAATCGCAAGCAATTAAATTAGCGAAAGATTTTCGTCGTTTTGCGCAACACGAATAGGTAAGACCGTAAAATTACACTTGAATAAGACAATCATGCTTTTGATGTGAACTAATATCAATAATTTTTAAATTATAGATAATACGCGCTTATTCCTTTCATCTCCCTTAATTACTTATTAGTGCGACCGTTGTAGCCGAGAATGTAGCGCCACTCGACAGGCAAATGATAAACCACCGTGTGTATTTCTGCATAAAAACTCTCCTTACAAAAAACATTTTGCAGTTCGGAGTCGGCGTAAAACTGTAGGTTCTTCAATTTGTGGTACTACATCAAGACTTACTTACTTAATTAGCGCTATAACCGCTTAAGCGATTTTGGCCGAACTTCTCCTACAATTTGTGGCATGTGGTATCAAGACGCACACCACAAATTGTAGACGTTTGGCCCTGCGATGAAAGACAAATTATTATATACTATAAATGAAAAAAAAAACATTACCAAGATATCCAAACTGTTATAATTGTTTTTTGCATTATTTTAGGCTAGAAGCAATGCAAATAACAATTTCAGCGATATGTGGTTCTTATCTTCTGAGCTTCGTTGAATTCTGTTTTGAGCAACAAGCACATAGACGTCAAAATTTGCCACGGATGAGGTCACCTTGTTTTGGATCAATCAATCACTCTCAAATCAAGAGCGCTATCGAATTCTTTCATTCTCATACGATTCCTGGAGGATTTTCTGCATTCTCTTGCCTTGTGCTATTTAGTCTCAATTATTTTATCCGGTTAAATTTACGAGGACCCTTTACTGTCAAATTTAGAGTTTCACACTTGTAATCCATACAAAATCCAATACTCAGCATAAGTTTTGCAGGAAATCAGTGCTAGTAGCTGGTATAGGTTTTCCGTGCGCTTTCACCTTATTTGTAAATATAGAAATTATTGTTAATGATGTTTACACTGTAGGACTCATAAACGCGTTAAATAGCATTGGTCCATTTAACATTAGAGGAAATCTGTAAGTTGCATTGGTTTTTGGTATCTTCTATAAGTTTGGGACAATATTGCCCGTATAAGTTGAATATTAAAAAATATCAAAATATTTTGAAAGAGATTAAAAAGGCACGGTACCACCGTTTCCTGCTAATGGTATATTTTCCTTTGTCCAAAATTTAGAAAAAAATATGAGAAGCATTTGCTGCAACTGAGTTAACTTACTTTTAAAAAACGTATGATATGCTCAAAACGGATAAAAGTGAGTTGTAATATCGGGTTTCTGTGTTAAACAAATCTGTTTAAACTATCCAACACAGTTTTCACCTCCACATAGAATCACTTAATCGGGTATTCGAGGAAATAATCTTTTAAATTTATTATAAATTTGAGATAAACTATGCTAAACTATTGTTCAGCTAAATGCCCGATTTCTCGCGACGATTTTAATGAATTCGGAGCTTTAATAACAGAATAAGTAATGCAAAATATATTTCTTAAGATTGCTTATAGTTAGCTACGTTTTGAGCTATAAAAAATTATATTTTTCGATACCCTTAATATGTAGATTTGCCCTTTTCGAAATTATCGAAATCGAGAAAGCAAAATTTTAAGATAAAAGATTACTTTGCTAATTTTTTAATGAAAAACAAATTCATAATAAGTTCATCATAACTGAAACTTAACTTTATGATTTTCCATCACTTCTCATAAAGATTTTGCTTAAAAGTTTAGTTAAGTTCATTATTTACTTGGAACTTATAATTTTTAAATTTTTAATTTGTTAATATTATTTGTGTTACCATGTATATGGTGTAAAACTTTTATTGCGTTGAATTGTATGAACAAAAAAAGCAATATATTTTAGGTTTACCGCTCAAATCTTATGGTGACATTGCGCCGAGTTGTGACGTCTTCGATATTACTATTGTAAACGGTTTAACGTTGAAAGCAATACTAATACTAAAGTTATTTTTTTTCGATTATAATGAAAGCAGGTAATTTATATAAAAAAGTGCATTTGTCGAAATGTGCGACACAATGGGCCCTTTTCGATATTACATATGCAATTAGAATCGATTAAATGACGTGAACCTTAAAGTGTGCACTTTCCTGCATAGGATACCAGATGAATTCATTGATAAGATTAAAGCTAATTGATCCAGTCTCACTAATCTAGATTTGCTTCTTTTTTTTTTTTGCTTTACTTTTTTACCACTACTTCTTGACTGCTGTATAGCAATCTACTACCTATCTACATACATACATGCCCACATGTACTCGCATCTTCGTAGTATTGACGGTAGTGGCTTATTGATTTGAATAAATTCGATTTGCTTGTAGTGAGGAGATGGAGATGCATTGAAATTCCATATTACTCGCCATAACCAAAAAAAAAAAAAGAAAGTCGTTTTCAGTACTTAGGTTTTCATACACTTAAAGTAATAATTAATTTCGTGCTTTGTTATGAAAAGCGCTAACAAAATGAAAACACTTTGATTAATTAAGTAAAAACAACCTATCTGGTGTAAAAACTATCCTTTTCTGCGTAACAATAATAAGGATGATTTTTTTCTCATGCCTGCATTTTAGATTTCCTTTTCCATTTTAACTGGGGTAGACTGGGTAGTTTTGCGGTAGGCTGTACAATACGGTCAGTCTGTGTGCGTTCACTACATCAACCCCAGTGACCCAGTCAAGTTCTTTTCGGCATCATTTAACAACGAATTACGCAAACTCATCTAAGCTAATACAAAGAGGATGCCTATTAAAAAGAAGTTAAGACGATGAGTGATTTTATTTATGTACAAAAATGTATAAACACCTAACTATGATAATTTAAATGAGCTACCCCGAATTCGGTACAATTTTTATAAAACTATTTATATGAATTAGTGAGTGCTCTAACAGGATTCCGGGAAATTGAAACTTACAATTTTAATTGCTGTGTTAGCATTAACATACGTATGTATGTACCTACGTACGTACGTATATTTTTCCGCTTAGCCCAACTAATGTAATCATTGAAAGTGAAAATATAGAAGAACAGAAAAAGATAAAGTCTACACTAGAAAATAAAATCGGTAATGACTATGAAATAAAAATACCAAAAAAGGTAAATCCAAGTTTTATGATATCACGAATGAATTTCAAACATGAAGAAAAGGAAATGGTAGAAAAACTGAGAGCGCAAAACCAGATTTTTGAAAAAAGTCATCTAAAACTAGTGAATATATATGAAGTGAAAAGAAATAATATATCATATTATAATGCCACAATTGAAACCGACATCGAAACTTTTCCAACAGTGTTAGCCAATGAGAAGGTAAATATTGGATGGGAGAGATGTAAAGTTTATGACGGAGTAAGTGTTCTATGCTGTTTTAAATGTAAAGGATTTAACCACAAGGCCGCTGAGTGTAAAAGTGAAGATGTATGTCTGAAATGTCTCGGAAAACATAAAACGAAAGAATGTAACAAAGAGTATACCAACAAGTGCATAAACTGCATTCGAGCAAACGAAACACTCAAATTAGGTGTTGACGAGAACCATCTAACAACAAGTAAGACCTGTCCAGTATACGAAAATAAGTTAAAATTGAAAAAACAACGCATAGGGTACTAGCAGCCAAAGACTATAAAAGGCATATACACCAATATCCAGGGACTTATACATAACTTTGAACACTTAGAAATTGCCATTGACAAAAGAGATATCGACATAATATTCCTTACGGAAACACATCTAACACCAAATATTGACGACTCAGAAATAAATATTCCCAATTACAGAACAGTTAGTTGCCTTTCGAACTCTGCTCATACAGGAGGTGTAACAATTTATGTTAAAAACAAATGGAAAATAAGAAATGTAAAACGGAAATCTATTGATTCAAAAATATGGATAACATCCTGTGAGTGTACTTTCGGTAATATGAATGTAGTGACAGTGGCTGTTTACAGGTCGCCAAGTAGCTCCGAAAAAGAATTCGCTGACTTCTTTGAGGAATATATTGAAACACTAACGGAAGATTCGAAAAATATTGTAATCGCGGGAGACTTTAATATCGATTGGAAGAAACAAGGAACATATAAACGCAGAATAGAAGGTATTTTAAATGATAACTGCTTAAAACAAAGTGTTGAAGACTATACAAGGGTGACAAAAAATTCAAAAACTTTAATAGACTATTTAATTAATAACATGTACGCAGTAAGTGCTAATGTTAACGATTACGAAAAAATATCGGACCATGCGATCATAGAAGTGGAGATAGAAATAGAAAAATATGAGAAAAATGTTAAACGAAATAAAGTAAAAATTTTTAAATACAATAAACAATGTTTTATGAAAGAACTTACCAAAGAAAATATATATGAAACTAAATCAGACATTCATGACAATGCAAAAGCAATAGAGTTAGGACTTATAAACACAATAAAAAAATTTACAGTGGAGAAAATTATACCGGAAGGCAGGACGTCGAATGTATGGTACAATAACAATCTAAGAAAAATTAAAGAAAACAAAGATAAGCTATATAAAGCAGCGCTAGAAAAAAACACGAACGAAAATTGGGAAACTCTAAGAAAATACCAAAATTATTACAAGGTACAAATTATTAACGAAAAAAAGAAATATATAAACAATAAAATAAATCAAGCATCTGACCAAAAACAAATGTGGAGTGAAATAAAAAAACTAGTGTTAAAAGAAAAGAAAAATGTGATAGAATATGTGATATTTGACAATAAAGTTTACGAAAATGAATATGAAATTGCAAATAATTTTAATAATTATTTCGTAAATAGTATAGAAGACATAAGAAAATCAATAGATAATGTGCAATACGAAAACCAAATAGAAAACGTTCCGCATAGTTTCAAGTTTCGCAAAACAAACCAAGACGAACTGAAGAAAATATGTAAGATGATGAAAAACAAATCAGATTTTGAGAAAGTAAGCCCTAAAATTATTTTGGATAATTGGAAAACAATGTCAAAACCTTTATCAGAAATAGTAAATGAGTCCCTTATGAAAGGAATATTTCCAAATAGTTGGAAAGACACAATGGTAACACCAGTTGAAAAGGTTAAAGGAACAGTAAAATGTGAGGAATATCGGCCAATAAACACATTAAAAACTCTTGAAAAAATCCTAGAAAAAGTGGTTAAAATACAATTGGAAGAGTATTTTGAAAATAATAATCTGTTTATGAAATACCAATCAGGATTCCGAAAAAATTACTCATGTGAAACTACTGTCAACTATGTTGTGAACGATTGGAAAGCCACAGAGAATAAGAAAATTATGGCAATATTCCTAGATTTTAAGCGCGCGTTTGAAACTATAGATCGCGAAATACTGATAAAAAAACTCGAGAAATACGGGATAAGGAATAAAGAGCTTAACTGGTTCAAAACATATTTAAATGAACGAACACAAAGAACTAAAATAAATAACAGTGTATCGGACTACGTGAATGTGAAAACGGGTGTCCCTCAGGGATCTGTTTTAGGCGCTCTACTATTTGTCATTTACATAAATGATATGACTAATGTTATAAAAAGCTGTAAAACAATAATGTATGCCGATGACACGTTAATATATGCAAGAGGTAGTAATGCGCAAGAATGTAAAATAAAACTTATGACATACATAGAAAATGTAAACAAATGGTTGAAAATGAATAAACTAAAACTTAATGAGCAAAAAACAAAGTGGATGGAAATAAACATGGGAAGTGAAGAAGAAATAAAAATAAACAATAAAATCATTGAAAAAGTAGACAGCATAAAATATCTGGGTATTATCATCGATAAAAAGCTAAAATTCAACAACCACATAGAATTCATATCTAAAAAGATTGGGAAAAAGATAGGTTTCTTTAAAAGAATCCGAAGAAAATTGTCGATGATCCTGGCCGTGAAGATTTATAATGTAATTATAAAACCACATTTCGAATACTGTGCAACATTACTATATGCGTGTTGCAACAACGCACAAATAGAAAGACTACAAAAACTACAAAATAAGGCAACACGATGCATACTAAGATGCAGTAAATACACATCGGTGCAATATATGCTGACAGCACTTAAATGGCTAAATGTTAAGCAACGGCTAGAACTTAATACCTTAACAATGGTGTTCAAGGCAAAAAGAGGACAAATGGCGAAATACATACAAGACAAAATGACATATGTGGGCGAAACGCAGCCATACAGTCTGAGAAACGGGAACGACTTCAGACTACAGCATCAGAAAACTGCGGCAGCGCAAAAGACTGTATTTTATAAAGGTTTAAGTTTATACAATACGAAGCTAAAAAAATTTGTAAATTTATGGTAATACAATATTACTGAAATAAATATATCAATCAATCAATCAATCAATCAATAAGTGTTATTATTCCGTATAAATAGAGGATTTTTAAGTACAACATCGCAAACTCTCATTACTTTATTTTATGCAAGTGCAGCAATTATTTTTCAGCATAAATTTGCAAATTTTGCTCATATATATTTATTTACTTACCGTTAATAAATGTTAGCATCACAAAAAATGGCTTATAATACGTATATTTTTATTTAATTTCAGTGAGAAATTTGTTCTCCATTATACATATGTACATTGCAACAGTCATTTTGAAGGAGTGCTAATCTCAAGTCTGGATGATACAGTCTGTCTAGTAGAAGCGTGATCGGCAAAATTTGCACATAGAGTGCCGTTATCAAAATAATTTGAATGCACCTTGGTAGCGACATCATTTTTGTAGTACGCATTGCAAAAACTGTCAGTTTCGTGAAACTATTACATAGTGCACGTTGTTTTAAAAAATGAGTTCCGCGTACGAGAAGCGATTTGAAGCTGTAGGTATTTCTTTGTCTACACCCTAAAGGGCCGAAAATGGCACGTTTAGCTGCAGCAAAATATATGAAGAAGTCGAAGTCATTCGTAACGAAGTGGACGAATCGGTATTTAGAAGTAAAAAATATCGACGATTTGCCTGGGCGGGGCCCTGAAAAAAAGACCTCACCAAAGTAGGACAAGAAGATCCTTGATTTGTTTGCGACGAAGCCGGGCTTCTACTAGACAGACTGTAGCACTAGGCCCATTTGGTAAAATCTCCATGGCTCTTGGCATTCTCAGGTAACTTTAAGAATGTTCTAGAAATACATGGCCTGGAAAATTTCTAAGCGATAGCTCAGACTTAGAAATATTAAACATTAGGAGTACAGTAGACGCTCGCAAATTAAAACCACTTTGTTTTTGGGGCAGTTCTAATTTCCGAAGTGTTGTAATTTCTGAACGTTTTTTTAGTAGCGTAAATAATAAAAGTAAGAGTTAAGCTACTTCCAAAAATTACACAAAAACATTTTTTTTATTTGTTTTATTTATTTATTTAAAAACATAACAGTTCAGTCCATAACATAAGTTTTTTTTTAATTAAAAAAAAAATTAAAATTTCAGAAATTAATTCAAAATACTGGGGAATGGGAACCTAGATAAAAATTAATCTTTTTTTTTTTAACATATAATCAGTAATATTTGTTTGTTTTTCTTGGTTTCATTAAATCGAATATAACAATATGGTTACGGAGGGCCAAAAGATTGGCCATGTGCTTAGTGGAAAACAATTCACTATTGTTGCATCATTTTGTTAAATTATTAACGCCTTCAATTTCTTCAAACATATCCTCATTCCATTTCTCGATGTCATCTATACAGATGCATTTGTTTGTGTCAATTTCTGCTAAAAGAGTTAGATTTGTTTGGAGAGGTTCATTGCAGTCATTATTCTTTCTGAGCAACTGTGCTAATGGCACATTATCATCGCTGTCGTATTGTCAGAGTCCCAATTAAACAACTTGGACCATGAATTCCTCATCGCTTTTTGCGTTATCTCATCGCAAGCTTGTTTCAGAAATAATATTGCGTTTCGAACGGAATGGGATTTCAATACACTATTCAGTTCCCCACCTTCAGCAATTATTTGAGCAAGTAACTTACTTCTGTAAACAAGTTTTGTTAACCTTATGGGATTTTGATCCATTGGTTGCACAGCCGTTGTTACATTTGGTGGAAAGAAATATGCAACTATGTTTCCATCGTTGCTTTGAAGTTTTTCGATTGGGGCATGAGCGGAGCAGTTATCAATAAGCAAGAGGGCCTTCGGAGGCAAGTTATTTTTTTCAGAAAACCGGATGACCTGTTAAACAAAAAATGTTTTAAAATTAAAGAATAATTTTTTTTCTTTTTACATACTTCATTAATAAATATCTTGTGAAACCAATCATGAAAGATCTGAGACGTCAGCATTTTTGGAAAAGTCGTAATGAAGTGGATTATTGAAACCCTTGAAGCACCTTGGATTTTTTGCTTTTCCAATAACTAAGGGAACTAATTTATGGAAGCCATCAGCATTTGAGCCAAGTAAAATTGAAATTCGTTCTTTTTGGATTTTGTATCCAGGCGCACACAGAGACATACATACGTTTTATCTGATAGGCAACGAGGCAACGATAAAATAATCCGGTTTCGTCCACATTATATATTTGTGACTCCATTAACCTCATTTCGGCGACTTTTTCACGAAATTGTGAATAAACGGAGTGATCGAAGCTACATCACTAGAAAGAATTTCACCACCACTTTTTAAAATTCGAATACCGTGTCGCTTTTTAAACTTTGTAAACTATCCATCGCTTCCTCGGAATGCATTTTCATTTTTAACGGGATATTCTTCACTAAAAAGTTGTTTTGCTTTTTCCTTTAATATTGGTCCAGTCAATGTACACTTCCTTTCCATTTCCGATATTCAGCACTATGTATAGATTTATTTGCTTTATTGGGTAGGTGTTGGAAATAAAATTTAATATAGATGATCTATTTGACTTGATATAGCTGATGGCAGATTTGGTCACATTGAAATCTAGCGCTAGGCGGTTCCCTTGAACTCCTTTGTCCAGCTTTTCCAATATCTTTACTTTGGTTTCCAAAGATAAAGTGTTTTTTACGTTTATTTAACATTTTTAATAAGTTACTTTCACTTTTCGAAAAAGTCTATCAAAATATGTAGACGCCTATCAAATTTCACACACGAATGACCAAAATGCACCAAAAATATGACAAAACAAAAATGCAAAAGGAATCAAATACATAACTTGGTGATTCCCCTTTTTATTTTAACTTTGTTGAATGAAATAAAAACAAAAAGGGAATTCCCTTGTGTTAAAAATTAAAAAAAAATGTTCATAAATCAGAACCTCAAGTTCTAATTTCAGAGCGTTCAATGCATTAAAATCACTGGTTCTAATTCATGAATATTCTAATTTCTGAGAGTTCTAATTTGTGAGCGTCTACTATATTCGTGTTTCGGTGTATTGCCCTTACATATGTAGTATGTACATATGTATGTATATCCTATAGTGAAGTGCAAATACGTACTTTGTTGTTTTAATTTCACAACAATCATTATAGAATTTAAAAAGACATTCTAACACTTCTATTTATTTATATTATGCTTCATTAAGTAGACGCATTAGGAAACATTAAAGTTTCCCACAGCTAATGGAATTGTTGTCATCCAAAATGAAAAACACTAGAAATCGGATCGTAGAGAGTTTCACTGAGACAGTTTACTAACTAATTGAGTAGTTATTTTGTCATTCTTATAACTAAAATTCTTTTTGCTCTCTTAATTTCCCCTATTTTGTAAGTTGTTTACTTGTGTGAAGTACATACAAAGCCTGATGGTCTTTGATAGATAAAAAAAAAATTAGTAGTGTTGTTGTAATTCAAAAATAACAAACAGCAAAATTTCTGAAAATTTGAAAGTATTAACTCTGCACAGGAAAATATCCACTAATGTACGAGAACACTAAACGTGCAGTATTTGCAAGTTTAACGAACAGCTAAATTTATTTGTTGGCGAGCACACCAATGTAAAAATAAACTTGAAAACAAGTAAAAACAGCGCTGTCTTCGGCTATGCCGAAGGCTTCATACCTTTCATGAATGGAAGAATAGTAAAAAACGTGTTATTGTATTACAATTTCGTATTACCTATGGTTAAAAGCGAAAATTTCCTTCAAATCAATAAAAATAATTCTAGTAAAGGCATTGTTATAAATTATTTAATGCTTTTCCTTATGTAATTAAAAAGAACTATGTTTTAAGAAGGGAATGGTTTTTGAATAGTTTTAATATCGTATCGACGCTTGATATTCAACATTTAAAAAATACAAATAATTAAGTATTAATATGTAAGACCTACATATGTCGGTCTTTGAAAACAGTTATCAGATCCGTAAATAGTTCCCAAACGTTTAACGCTATGATTCATGTGATATTGCGCTGAGCTTATTACTTTTCGCAATAAATATTTGTCCTGAATTTATCTTGCCGATTTACACTGTGAACTCCGATCTTGATGAATACTAATATATAGCTAATAATGGTTGATGTTTGTGCAAAATTTCAAGCCTTTAGCTGTTTAAATGGAGGAGTTATGGTGCAAAATGCAATATCTGAACAATCGGTTGTATAGGAGCTATATGTTATATTTCTCCGATCTTCATGATTTTCAATACTGATACGTAGCTAATAATGGCTGATATTTCTGCAAAATGTCAAGCCTTTAGCTGCTTAAATGGAGGAGTTATGGCGCAAAATTCAATATCTGAATAATCGGTTGTATTATATGTTATAGTCACCCGATCTGGCCGATTCCGACAAATGTTTAATCATTTGTACAACGACACCTGCTCACCAAGTTTCATCAAAATAGCTCTAAAATTGAGGGACTAGTTTGCGTTCAAACAGACGGACAGACGGACAGACAGACGGACATGGCTAAATCGACTCAGCTCATCGTCCTGATCATTTAGGTATACTTTTTGATGGGTCTATCTCTTCTCCTTCTGGCACTTACAAACATCGGACCAAACTTAATATACCATTTCATTCTCATGAAAGGTATAAAAAACCCCTATCTTGCGTGGGCAAAATAGCCGATGTCGATTTCTATGATTCCAGTTTAAAAATGGCATTCGTGTAACAATAGGATATAGGGGTATTTGTAGAATAAAAAAGCAATTACCTTTGTAACTTCTTTCTTGCAGAAAATTATTAAATAATTATATTTTGTTCTAGTAATTCAAAAATATTTTTTCAGATTCGTTTTTTAATATGATAACAACGATATATATACATATGTACATACATATATACACATATACATATGTATTTACTTTGTTCCAAATTTTCATATGGAATGATATTTTTGCTCTTCGCAAACTATGTGTTTTTTTCTAAGGACTGTAAGAGGTAAATTGTGGGAGACAAGATTGACAATTGATATTTAGTAAACAGTAAACCAAGTTAAATTCCAAGTTTTTTAGATCACGAAGGGAGATCAAATCAACCGAAATCATCGTGAAGTTTGGCCCACTTCAGACTTGCACTATGTTCTACTAAAATTGAATTGGCTATAAAACTGCATATTCGAAAAATTTCTACAAACTTAGAAATTTTTTTTTTTTTTTTTGAATATTTGTTTGCATTTTGGTGATTTTTGTAAAAAGTTTTGTAAAAGTTTCACATACAAATTTTAATTCCGTAAAGGTATTTTAACATTTATTGAACATTTATCACACCCCTTATGGATAATTTTACAAAGCATAATCGGTTATTTTAAAGAATAAATTATATTTTTATAAAAAAAAAACGCAATTAACGTAAAATAAAAACTCTAATTGTCGAAACGGGTAAATTTTCCGCGTTACTTTTTCCATAAACCGTGGTGTACAGCGTCTCGCAGCTTAAATCGTGCAATGTTATTTTTAAAATATTGACAGTTTTTTTCGTGCTAAATTTTTATTGTTAATTTTTTATAAAAATATAGTTGATTTCAATATCATAAAGCATAAAAGTCAAAATTTTTTTTTTTTTGTAAAAACTGTAATTTTCCTTAAGATTAAGAAAGCCTATCGAAAATTTAGGTGGGCCTATCGGAAAATTGAAGCTCTCCCAAATTCTCAAATTCTCGATAGTTTCGTCGGCGGAAGTGTTGTTAAAATTTACAAAACTGTTGCAATCGTGATGTATACGTTGGGCAGGTGGATTCAGGCATGTTGAATAACTTTTTGTAAAGTAAAACAAATATGTCTTTCCTTATGTGGAATAAGAAAAATACAAGGCGCTGATATAACGGAAATACATACATATGTATTGTATATGAATTTTAACAATTGGTTTATTAAAAAATCATATTAAGAATACCCATAATAAATTTGTTTGCTTATTTTCCTTCAAGTATTTAGTTTTCGTTATTTCATTTAATTAAACATTTTTTTTTTTTAATCTTGTCTTCCTGTTTGCCAAAGTTCATAATAATGAATACTCCAAGTCTCAACTCCGATTCCTTTCCCCTTGCTCCACTTCAGGGGTACATTTGAATGAACTGCAGTGCAGTCATAAAGCCAAAGTAGTAAAAAAGATTATTTTCTCCCCGCCATAATGACAATGATGTTTTCTTATCAAAGCTATGACCTCGAGCGCTGTTCACACCACAAATTCCATTACATTCGCGAAAACATCTTCGCGCTCGTAAAATTGTCGCTATCACTAGAAGGCGAGAAAAAGTCAATTTACACTGGGGGAATGTAATATTGTGGTGGTAGCTTTGGGAAATGGGTCAAGCGTGTAAGCAGCTCCACAGGGAAAGCAGGAACGGCAACAGAGCATAGCAGCAATATGGCCAATTCGCTCGTAACAGACTTTGTTTCTAAACTGCCGATAACTTAGAGATTTTATGAATGTATGAGTTTTGTGGTTGTTATTTTTAAATTTTTTGTTATTGTACATCTTTCAACTAGGAAGAGAAAAAGTAGCTGGAAATGTCATTAAATTTTACGAGTGCGGCTGTAGTTCACAGTTGACTCACTCGAGTCAATGAATTTGTACTTCCGAAGTAAATTTTAATTTTGTTAACGGGAAGTCAAGCAAAATATTCATATGTACATATGTCGCACTCTGTTTTTGTCTCGTCACACAGAAATTTTCGAATTTGAAAAAGTTGTATTTATTATATACATAAATTTGATTATATGAAGAAGTACTGAATCGATTTAAATATGTTTTTTTTTTTTAAATTAAAGCGTTGCGAGAAATACATATTCTTCTAAAAATTAGGGGACACCACTCCCCATACAAGCAAAATCTTTAATGTTTTCCATCGGAATTATAAATTTAATTATATCTCAAGATATCAACCAAAATATTTCGCAGTAATATTAAGATTTAGGCGAGCTTTGCCGATTTGAAATTACCTATTTGTTGGGCTTTCCATAAAAAATAGCTTTTTAAAATTCTTTTCTGTTGAACAAATTTTTAAATATTTCTAAACAGACCTCTTAAACTTACACTGTTCCATCATTTCAAGTGGCTGATATAAAATATTTAAAAAGTAAAATATTATTGTTTACACAGAACTCATTTTTTGGAGAAATTTTTAAATCGCTCAGGAAAATCTTAATACTTTTCGGTATATTCTGGTGGAAGTCTCAAAATATATTGTAATAATTATGCAATATTTGCAATGTGTTTCACGATTAGTAATTTTTGTTAATTTTTTATAAAGCTTTGTTTCGGTTTATAGCAAAACGTATTTATATCAAAATTTCAAACTGTACAAAATTTATAAAAATTCTACAAATTTGCTAATTTTTTTTAACAGAATTTTAGAAAACGTTTGGGTATGCGTTTTTTGTAGTCCATTTAATTAATGTTGTGGCTAAAACCCGACTGATATTTGACAATTTTTTAATATCGTGATTTATAATATATTTTTTTTTGTGCATTATGTCAAATATATTTGATCGTTTATATTCCTCTAAGGTTTGAGAAACCTTATATTCTACATACAATATAACCCAGTTAAACCGAAGTTTCAAAGTGTATGCAAATATAATAAATCATAATTACACTCTTTCAAGTTTTCCCTTTTTCTCCGTGATCAAACCACGGTACTCACCACAATTTCGGTTGACAATTTTGTTTGACTTTAAAGGGGATTTTGTTTTGAGCAGCGTTGTTGGCAAAGGGTTCGCAAGTTTGCGACGAATTTCAAATACTTGCAATTGGTTTGCATAAATCACTTTATATAGTACGAGAGTTATTCCTGTACTGCTGTCAGGCGCCATCTGATGTTTTAATTCAAAAAAGGAGTTTTCGCCTTGGACCCTTCACAATTTATAAATCGCACAACAAATGCCAGTTGGTTCGAACGAATGCGAAAGTGAGAATATTTTGAAAAACTAGAAGAATGAAATCGGTCGTAATCGATCATGTGCCCATGCTAAACCAGATGCCTTTTTCATCTGCTCGTTATTACATATAAATTAGGTAGTCAGAATGTATGATTCGCATAAATTTATTATTTCGTTTTCTCCTACTTAGCACCTAGTTTAGTTAGTTACAAGTTTAACTACTCAACACGCACTTGACTAGACAAAATATTTTTATAGTAATTGCAAGTTGGACCGTAGTTACTACAAAAAAACATAAAATAATAAAGACAAAAGTTTGCTGGCATGAATACATTCGCAGCACCTAACGAAATTATCTAGTGGGTATGTACATAAATAAAATGTGTCCATATAGATATGTACAATACAATTGTTGAAAAGCATAGAGCCAAGGTACATATAGTATGCTATATACGTTAATGTGATGCGCCAGTTGTTTTAAATAAAAGCAATTTAAATATGAAAAGCCAAGGAAACAGCATACGCTGAATGCATTCAAAAATGAAGCTAAATACAGGGTGCGCCATCAGTTCATCCGGTATGGGAATGTTGATTAACTTTTGAAAGAAACAATAGATTGCAAAGAATGGTGTTGTTTTTTTTATTTAGTTCAATCCTTTACAATTTATGTTAACTAGTTTTTAAAAACAACATCGGTTAAATGAACATCTTTATTGACCGCAAATTGGGTTCTTTTTCGGGCATTTTCCATCACTTCTTCGAGCACCTCGGTCGGTATGGCAGCTATTTCGGCCCGAATATTGGCCTTGTGCTCGTCAATGGTTTTCGCTTGCTGGCGTAAAATGTATTCATTAAATAACCCCACAAAAAGAAGTCCGGGGGGATAAAATCGGCTGATCTCTTTTCGATACCACACCTCTAGGGATTTGTTGTTGTAAAAACCACATTGTTTGAGTTACTGTGTGGCAAGGCGCCCCATTTTGTAGAAAGCTGAAGTCAGTTAGACATTTTTCACGCATTTTCGGGCACACCCACCGTTATAGTTTACCATCGACTGTTTCGGCTTCCTTGAAGAAAAATTACCCAATGTTGGTTTTTGCGAACCCAACGGCCCAAATAGTCACTTTTTGATCATGTGATGGTGTTTCATGAATCTCATGATTATTTTCTGTCCCCCAACTGCGGTAATTTTGTTTATGAACTCAGCCAGAGAGGGTGAAATGCGCTCTGTCGGTCATTAAAACTTGCATCTAAAAGTCCGACATGGTTTCCAACATTCGGGCGATTGTTTCTGCGCGTTCTTTTGGTATGAAGTGTCCCATGATTAAAATTGTACTGGTGAAGTTTCCAAAACGTGTCTAAGAAAGTAAATTGGTTAAAAAATGGCGAAATTATTCGATGTTTACATATCGGAGCAATAGATGGTGCACCCTGTGAGTTTGAGTTGAAAGTTGAAAACTGAATAAATAAATAAACTACAGCAATAATCAACAGACTGAAATAATTTGTTTAATACAACAGAGCCAGGAAAAGACACAAGTGCATAAAATTTCAGAATTGTCCAACCGACAAAAGCAAACACATACAAACAAACGAATGCATAATCAAACACGCAAACACTGACTCTCACAGCTGAGTAAATGACAACGAAAATAGAATAGATTGTTTTGCATCAGACTGAAGTGCTGAATTTGAGTCGATTTAACATAAAGTACTTGTAAAGTGCCAAAGTAGCGCCATGAGGAAAGACAAGAACACTTGTCCATAAGTAGATGCATACATACATATGTATCTATAATGTGTGAATATGTGTAGGTCGAGGAGTCATACTAAGGGGCAGACAAAGTGCAATTGGAGGATGTACATAATATAGGACTTATGTACGCGCGGGGCAAACTCAACTTGACAAGCTAAAATACGGCTCCAATTTGCTTACACGTTGAACCATTGGGAGTTTGAACAGCCTGCAACGACAGGCAGTCTGACTGGCAGCATGCAGACTGTGCAAACTATGCTGACAGTGCGTAAATGATAGACCAATAGGAGGAGATGTAAGCATGGGTGTTGGCTCACAAGCACCAGATCTGGCCGACCAGTTGACAATGTGTGCAGGTTGTTCCTGTCATTAACATCATTTTTTTTCTATCTGATTTTTATCACTGCTCCAGATGACAATTTAATTTACTTGAATTCATTTTTATAAAATGTTCGTTCTTTCTATAATATACTTATGTATGTTCATATGTATGTACATGTTATGTAGCTCTGAGCGATGGCGATGAAGACTGATAGGTATATGGACTGAACTTGATTTGTTTACATGTAGGGGGGGCAATATAGGTATGGGAGGTAGGTATGGTTCTGAAGAAAAATTTAAATATGAATTAATATGAAAATTTAAATATGAATTATAAAATCAACAAATAATTAACATTTGAAATAAGAAGATATGTACACAGAGCGAAAAGACCACATAAAATTTCCTATAAATCGGAACAAAATTTCGCGGATTTTTCTATGATTTTTTTTATATCATGACGCCCGCCTAATTATACGTAGTCTGTAGAATTAAGATGAAAATCTTTTCAATCAAATGTAGTGGATGGCCTATAAAACTGGTATGAAAGTCTCTCTTAAGAAGGTGACCTGTAGAATTAAGATGAAAACTTGTTCAAGCAAATCTAGTAGATAACCTGTGAAACTAAGATGAAACCATCTTCAATATAATTAATAAGGGAATCTTAGTTTTATTTTTACAAGTTTCACTTATAATTTTAATAAGTTTAAGTATTCATACACATATTATTATACCAGGTTTTACATATTTGCTTATAAAAAAAATTAAAATAAGTATAATATAACAATTGGTGTGGCCAAATTATTCGTAGTATGGCACGTGCCATTTCTTGAACGTCAAGATTTTTATTTCTAAAAATAATTATAACTTTATCCATTGACATCTTCTGGAAGAATAAGAAAGGAAACCAAAATGAAAATACAAACATCCAAAGAACAATATTCATAATATAAAACTAAAAACAATAAATAGTAGATTATTCACAATATACATACATATGTATGTATGTATGTATGTATGTACTTGCGCCACTGTATGTATGTGATGGCGTAAACACCAAAATTTGAATTAAATGTAGTTACTATAAAAATAAAAAATTTTTGTTATGAATTAATTCAATAAGATTCAAGTACAATGAAGAGGATATGCTTATGAATTTTCTTTATACGATTTTTAACATAAAATTAGGATATTTCTTCTTGCAATTGCGTATCCTTGGACGAAATTCCGTAAAATTTAAAAAACAAGAAGTTATCTCCTTGCTTTCTAAATAAAATTAAAAAGATTTTCTAGGAACAATTTCTTGCATCTTGTATTGAAATGTTTGTTGTTGTTGTTTTAACAGCGTAAAACATTCCCGGGTCGTTCCGGTATCGTAGAACCGACTGTGGTGAGAAAGAAATATTTTTCGTAGTAATTGGTCCAAAATTAATGACTTTAATTAACAAATACTACTCGTATTATTATCGGCCGCCGTAGCTTCATTCGGTGTCCCAGGTTCGAGTGCCTGCTGGGCACTATAGAAAAGCTTGTCCTAATAGTGGTCGCAACATCCGAGTGTATTTCTGCCATGAAAAAACTTCTCACAAAAATCATTTGCGATTCGGAATCGTCATAAAACTGTAGCCCCTCAATTTATGAAGGTCGATCAAACATCAAGCTAGACGATGTAAGCACCTAATAATTATTATTATATATTATATGCAAATTTGTATGTAAGTACATGCTCATACAATTGGTGGTAAAAAATGCGGATTAAGTCTAAATTTTTGTGGTTTAATGTATTTTCTATTAACAAGTTAACTTTCGACCACAACTAAAAAAAAAAAAAAACAAAAGGCACACATAAATTTGCAAAGAAGCAACACGGGTTTTTAATAAGAGAGATGATTTTTACAGAGCGAAGGAAACCCCGTTTTAGATATTAAACCAATTCTAAAGTTACAATGAGATGGTCTAACCAATTCGGTCCCGCACATGGACTGCTCACGCCGTTCAGAGTGCACGAGCGTGGACTTTAGTATCGAGATTGAGCGTAGCCGTGCAACTGTAAGTTCAATCCCAAAAGAAGGGTCAGAGCCCATTGTATTTCTAATATAGGGCTTGATTTTTGAGGTTATCATGGCAGGAGTCATAATCCAATAATAAAAACTATTTATACATGAACTCTGAGAAACCCTAACCGCAGTATTTTATAATCGAAATTACCTTTTTCCCTTTGCGAAAAAATACGAATTTCCATAACATCCATCTCATAGTTATTACTTGAACTTTTTTTTTACTGCATAATCTTTATCCTTTTCTCTAACATTTGTTACCGTTACAATAATGTAGTTGTACAAAATAAGTATCTATAAAAATATCTCAATAATTAGTATAATGAAATGTGTAACACTTGTCTTGTGGCTACATCGCTAGTTATTCATTTGCTGTGCCATCATTTATCATCTGAGGTTTATTTGAACGGCATCTTACCTCCATCACACAAACACGAAGTGGCCTGATTAAGTGCTTTGTGCGTGATCCATGAACGCAGCCGCATGGAATTGCTGAAGTGCTGTCAGCCACATACAACTTTACATATGTATGTATGCACATTAAGGTGGTTCAGATGTGCTTGGAGAATGAGACAGTAAATTTGGAATTTTAATGCTCTCGTCTCCTATGATTACTTTTTATCCATAACTATTTTCTTTTAATCAAAAAATGTTTACGCTCAATAGAATCTTTGCAAATCAAATTCTGTTTCTCTTCAGCAGACTTCAAAGAATAATACCAATTTTTTATTTTACTATTTTTGAAGTAAAACTTTTTAGGCGTCGAAGATTTCAGATCATTTCGATAGCAGCACATCTGCAAGAAGATGATCATAGGATAATCTCTGGTTTTGTTTTTATTTTCCTAGTTCCATACCGAATAAAGCATTGCAACGTTTGGTTTCATAGGTAGCGCAAAGAACCTGGAAAAACAAATTGCATACTTTCATCGTTCAACAAACTTATTATGTTTGCTTATTTTACCTAACCAAAGCAAATTCTAGAAGCTTTTTATTTTTGACAGAGAATACCGATAAATAGAAAATCTTTATAAATAAGCAAGATTGAGAATTTTTCAAATGCACATTGGAAAAAATGGGACAACTATAAATTTTCAAGTATACATTTGGACTCCTCTATTATACTTAGTATGTACTTGCAGCTATACATAACGATTTGGAACGTTACCCCACAGTAATGTAATGTAATAAGTAGGCATGCTGGTAAGTCCATACATACATATGACAAGGTAAGAACCAAAGCAAGAAAGTTAAGCCAAATCCTTCTTAGCTTGGTTTTGCGTCACCGTGCCCATTGGATGGTTTGCAGTCAGGCGGCTCTCCGAATGGATTCTAACGGCCCGCCTCTGGGAGTACCGTGGTCGACCGTTTTCTTCCCCTATCCTTTTTTCTTCCACCGAAAGGTCTCGTCTCAGTAGTTGGCCAACGAACTAGATGTAAAATAAATAAAAAACAAGAAGCCTTCGAACCCTGCACGCCGCTGGACATGGCGAAGCTAAGTCCATTACCATCTCGGCAACCGCATCGACGGCGCCGAGAGGGCCTGTACGGGAACACAACCCTCGCAGGAGGCAGTTGCAAACTCTACTGGGTGACGGTATTCTACTCTCCATCATAGCCCGGCGCGACCGAAGGGCACCCCTCGAGGTCATCAAGCAGCCGCTGAGGGATCTAGCCTCTAAGGAACGGAGGCCATCCCGACGGCAGCATTAGTGGGGACAATTGGAAGTCCGTTTTAACGGGTCTTTGAGATAGTGGCAAAATTTTCCAGCCCTTCACCAATCATCCGTGATGCTGGATGGCATTTAAAACGGGGCAAGCTGGTGTCATGTGCCGACGAGCGCTCGGTACAACTATACAAAGAAGCAATCTTCTCGTCAAGACGTTAAGGGATGAAATCCCTATCAGGTCACGAGCCTGGGGCTGGGTCCCAGCCGAGCCTTCAAACCCCGAGGAGATTGTGGAGCTCATCCGACTTGGCAATGAAGGACTACCTACCAGTGATTGGGAGATTGTCCGAGTTGGCGAAGCCAATGAGAAACAACGTTTTGTGGGCTTTGTCTTTACTGACGATTCCCTTCCAGGTCTCAGGGATTGTAGGGGGAGACAGGTAATGCATTGATGGCAGGCCGGCATTGATGGCAAATAGTGCGGGGTCCATGGGAAACAACACAAACCAAAACAAAATTTGAATAAGCATTCTCACAAAATTATAAAGAATTCATGGCGTATTTTTAAATAACTTGATTTCATACTCAATAAAAAGGTTCGAAAAACTGCAAAAAGATGTAACCGACTAAGAAAAACCAGTTCCATAAATTAGTATATAATTTGACTTAGAAGTACAAACCGCTGGGCGTACACTTTTTCACCTATGACAAAAATTCGTAGTGGAATTTTGTAAATTGTTTAAGCCAAATTGGGAAAAAACCAAATGCGGTACTCACATACTTTAGCTTTAATTAAAGAACGATATAACTTCGGCTTCGAGTTCGACCATGTACGGCCACGTATACTGCCACGAAATTGTGACATTTTACATATTGTGGCAGATTTACACACGCAGCTAAATTTAAATTTTTGGAGATCTCAACAAAAAACCCACATGTAAGTCACTTAATTGTAATTGTCGACCAAAGCGAATAAAATTTCAGAAAATTCGCATTCGGGTCTCCTTTTCAGAATTTTAATTCTGCTTATTCCTCTTTTCCGGATTGATAAACAATAGTAACAATCAAATTATATTTGTGCTATTTTACGACTATCAATAAGCGCCCTATGTGAGTGAATGAATGGAATAAGGCAACTCGTGGATGACGTTTGGGATGGCGACTTGTAGAATTATTGGTACTTTTCATACCGTGTTATTGAATTTACCTGTACTCAGAAATATACTAGAGAAATGATTCCGCGGTTTATTTTCCTGCAATTAATACCAAAACCTTTTTGCGTTCCCTCTTACCCATTTATTTATTTGCCCTATGTTGCATTTCCTTAATTTCTGACATCCGGATATCCAAATATTTTATTGATTTCCGGATATTCGGAAGCTGTGATGATATCCGGATTTTTTGTTTAAGGTTAAAATTCACCGTCTGGACCGAAATTAGGCACCCACCGCGCCTCCTTTACTCAAGTTTGTGCGAAAAGTTCGTGGGACTGAAATGCTATAGGAGCAACACCCTCGGTCCCCGCCGTCATATCGACTCGCAATCGATCCCAAAAACTCAGCATTTCACGCAACAGCCTGACGCGAATTTTGCACAAAGATCTCGCATTAAGAGTTGTTCGAAATATATGTTTAACGATTTTGTCACGAAGCGCATTCCCCTTCGCTACTGCACTACTACGATAATTTTCTTAATATAATAGAGTCTTGTCGCTTGTTATTGCTGAAAAAATTTCTAAAAACTGGACACTTGGTCCGTTTAATATATGTAGCTACCACTGTGACATATTGTATTTACATAGTAATGCATCTCGCTACATTTCCAGCGCATTTTCCTATCACCTTGCCGAAATAGTGAAAGATATGCGAAGTTATACTTTCCCTAGACTGATTTTATGGAATATTTGAAATGTTACTCTCAGTCTTCTAAAGAAATATGTATATGCGTACGTGAAAGCTTTTTAAAATGCATTATGAGTTCCATTAACACAAAAAGAGCAAAACGAATTACGTAATTTAATTAAGGAAAACATACATATGTATATGTATTTGTAAATAAAATGTTGATACGAAATTTCATTTATTGTAGCAAGAAGAATTTTAACAACTTCATCCACCTCACCTAATTACTGGGCCATGTTAAAAGAGAGAATATATTCTCTCAAGGACGGAGTGTATGTATGTTCTTACTTTTTGCACGTTCTAACACTTAAAAATTTAAGAAATATTTTTGTGTATGTACAGTGGTATCATTCCTGCCCAGTTGCAGATGTCCGAACGGGTGTCGTGTCGGTGGTTGGCGCCTATTTACGCGAGCTGCATAAGTAGGGGCTATATTCCCAGACTTTGGAGGAATGTGAGGGTTATATTTATTCCCAAGGCGGGTAAGAGCTCTCATACAACCCCAAAGGACTTTAGGCCTATCAGCCTCTCTTCTTTTCTTTTGAAGACCCTGGAGAGGCTGATTGATCTTCATATAAGAGAGGAAATACCGCGAGAGCGGCTGTCGCATGCTCAGCATGCCTACTCGAAGGGCAGGTCCGTGGATACGGCCCTGCATATGGTTGTTAACGTCATTGAAGAGTCTCTTGAACACAAGGACTTTGCAGTTGGTGCCTTTCTGGATATAGAAGGTGCCTTTAATAACATTCAGCCACAGGGAATAGTCGGATCCTTGGCGGAACTTGGGGTTGAGTCGGGTCTGGTAAGGCTCATCAATCACCTTCTCCGGGACAGAACTGTCGTGGCGGAATGGGGCAGCGCCTCCATCCAGCGAAAGGTGAGTAGAGGCACTCCACAAGGAGGGGTTCTCTCGCCACTCCTTTGGGTCGTTGCTTTAAATGGTGTACTGAAGGAGCTGGAAAGGGTAGGCTGCACGGTTATTGCCTATGCTGACGATGTTGCTCTCATTGTCAGGGGTAAGTTTTTGAGTACCCTTTTTGATATCATGCAGGGGTACCTTAATCTGATCGTGAAATGGTCTGCAGGGTGTGGACTCGCGATAAATCCTAGCAAGACAGAGCTGGTATTATTCACCAGGAGGTACAAAGTACCGGTCGCCCATCCTCCTTCAATAGGTGGCGTCCAGTTGGTGCTTTCTGACCGGGTCAAGTATCTGGGCTTGATTCTGGATAGGAAGCTCTCCTGGGGGCCAAATATTGAGGAAAGGGTGAAAAAGGCTTCGGTTGCGGTGTACTGTTGTCGGGGTGCTATTGGGAAGAGATGGGGCCTCTCTCCCAAGGTAAATTATTGGCTTTATGAGACTATAATAAGGCCTATAATGTTTTATGGAGTGGTGGTCTGGTGGAACTCACTAGACAGGGTATCTAAAGTTAAGCAGCTAGAGCGGGTGCAGCGGTCCGCGCTCATTGGGATCAGTGGGGCGCTTAGGACCACACCCACTCTCGCGCTCAATGTTATGCTTAACGTACTTCCTGTGGACATTGCAGGTAGGGTTGCAGCAGCCCATGTAGCAGCACGGCTAGAGTGCAATGGATACAGATTCAGCTCGGCCTTTGGGCATTCTAGGATTCTGGCCAGTTTCGACTTTGTACCTCCGGAAACAGATTACTGTCTGCCTGCTCCAGCTCGTAGTTGCTCCCTATCCACTTACATCCCGCGTAGGGAGGAGTGGAAGGAGGGGGGGTTGTGGGGCGGTGGGACGGTGAACTTTTTCACGGATGGCTCGAAGCTGGATGGTAAGGTTGGGGGAGGGGTCTTCTGCGATGAGTTCTCCCTCAACCGTAAATTTAGGCTTCCGGACCACTGCAGTGTATTTCAAGCAGAGGTGGCCGCAATAAAGGAGGCAGCCGATTGGCTACTTACCAATGTAATGCCCTCTAGACGGGCCAACATTTATTCGGATAGCCAGGCCGCTATCAAGGCCTTAGGATCGCTAATGGTGAGATCAAAACTGGTCAGGGAATGCCTGACTTCCCTCGCAGCCGCCTCGGAATATCTCGACGTTAGACTAATTTGGGTACCGGGCCATAGCGACATCGCAGGGAACTGCATGGCTGATGAGCTTGCTCGGCAAGGTACCCTGGAAGTCATCTCTCCTTGCAGGGAGGGGGTGGGGGCTCCTTTGACTGCCTACGGGCTTCTCCTGGACAGATGGGCTTTATGTCGTCTCAGCGAGCGCTGGGAAATTGCCACGACATGCAGAATTGCAAGGTCCCTCTGGCCGAGAGTGGACCGTAGGCGCTCAAGGGAGCTGATGTCGCTTACTAAGCGACAACTCTCGACCCTGGTTGGTGTTTTGACTGGGCATTGTCCGTTGGGTATTCACGCGGTAAGGCTGAAAATAGTCTCTGACCCTTTCTGCCGCAGCTGTATGGAGGAGGATGAGGTGGATTCATCTTGTCATTTTCTGCTCAGCTGCCCTGCATTTGCGAGACTGAGGTTCAAGTACCTGGGCTCGTACTTCTTTAGCTCTCCAGAAGACCTTTTTGGAGTGGAGATTGGTAATTTGCGTGACTTCATTCGGGGCACGCAACGTTTCTCAGGTTAATCTTTCCTGACTTTCCGATTCACGTTACCGTTCATAAATTTAGGTGGTATCACAACGGACTCTTACTATGTCTAAGTGAGTTCCCTTTGGGGAACTACCACAGTAAAACCTAACCTAACCTAACAGTGTCAGACATTGAAATTCGTCGCTAAAATCTTATAATTTTTATTTCGGTAATTTTTCTTAAATTCAATGTGTTTTAACATTGTCTATACTTTTCAAATGACTCCGTGGAAATAATAATGACGCCGGTCACCGCTTTCCATTCAGCTCAGCCTTTACAGCCGAAGCTGAAGCAATACTCCAATCTGTCCGTTGCAAAATTTCTGAAATTAACATAACTTAAGAAACTTATAAAAAAATATCTAATATATAGATAGATAATATTAATTTAGTCTTAAGAGAGCCGAAGGTCTGTGTTACTTGTGCTCCTTTCTTTTTAATGTAAGTTGGTGACTCATCACCTCCTTTCTGTATAATAATAATAATAATAATAATGACATGAAAATGTACATAACACGTATTTTCCTAGATAATGTTGCATATACAGCTTTGGACTGAATCTTCTGCCTACCAGAAGCAGTTGTGTTGTAATTGCACGCCGACTGTCTGTTCGGATTTCAATTTCCGCCATTGTACAAACAGGAATACTCCACACATGCCTCACACAGATGCAATATGCCATTTTATGAAAGGCAGCGCTAAATGAGAAGATAAACAAACAATTAGTAAATGTTGTGTAGTACTACGAGACAGGATATGGCGGTTGTCAGAAACATGAAAATTTCGTATAAAATGCGAAAGCGTGATGCTACCTCAAAGCAAAACTTAAAATGGCATGAAAAGCGATTATAACAATAGTTAAAAGCCAAACGCTTATTCGTTTAAGTAAACTGCTTTTAATTAAATTAAATTTCTTAAACACCGTATAATGCAAAATATATGTATTTTTAATTTGTAGGCAAATAGGATGAGACAAATACAAACAATTACAACATCGAATTTCATGGCTGTTTGGTAGTAGCGTTGCATAGTCCGCCGTCTAGAGTCCAATTAGTGCTTGGAGTACCATTTTGATCACTGGACTATCTTGAAATTTGTCAATGGTGATTCTATTGCCAAGGGTGCTGTTTGACTATTTGAGGACTTGCATACTTTTCTTTCATCACCTCGCAGGCCCTCTCAATTCTTAGCACCTCCACTCGGAAGATACTAGCAAAGCTAGCTAACCGGAACGAATCCAGCTTCTCTTACATCAACTCCGCCTTCCATTTTGGATTCATCTTTGATCATCATCCTACTCCAATCCCGTCTAGAAGAACACTTCTTCTGATTGTTTTTCCTTCTTTATTTTATTTAATGAGCTTGTCTAGACTCCACTTAGGTCACATTGTTCCGACCTCCAGTAACCAGACCCCACGGGGTACCGGTAACAATAGTCTTGTTGTAAAAACCTTTTCATATTCTGTGCGCACTTATTACCAGTGACCATCGTATTGAGGGGTAACAAAGCGTGTAGCCAACAAAATCAATAACAAGTTGGTTTTGCATAAATAGCACCTAAAAGTGGCAACAGCGTCCCATGATATGTGCAATATTTGGCATTTTTATACAAACAGCTGTTGACCAATTTTCGCTAATAAGATTTATTGGTAATAAAGTTACCGGAAGCATGCAGAGTATGTCTATGAAATTTTCATCAAAGCTCCCAAACCAAAAAAAGAGAAGTAAAGAGAAGTTTCTCAATTCCTCTCCGCATACATAAGTATATCTACAGTGAGGAGCAAAACCGTCAACATGTTTACTGAATGCGACTAAATGTCCTTATAATTTTTTTCTACCAGCAGTATCATTCATACACCAAAATAAAGATAATACTTCAATTTATTAAAAAGAGAAAACAGAACAGCTTTAGTTTATTCCTGAACGAAAATATACGATAAATCCAATTAGTAGTAGCATTAGTGAGAATAGTAGTAGAAATTAGTAAAAAAAAAACTAATGGCAGATTAGTAGTAGAATTAGCAAAAATAGTAGTAGAAATTAGTAGTAGCATTAGTACAAATAGTAGTAGAAATTAGTAAAAAAAAAAACTAATGGCAGATTAGTAGTAGAATTAGCAAAAATAGTAGTAGAAATTAGTAGTAGCATTAGTACAAATAGTAGTAGAAATTAGTAAAAATAGTGGTATTAATTACATATGTACATAGATACACATCGATATGTCGCTACCTCAGTAAGTATGTTTGTTTTTTCTCATATAAGCGCCATGTGGTTACTTCGTTACGCGAAAGAACGTAGATTAATATTTTGTTATGCAATATAAACACCCGATCGTTGCGCGATGCAAAAAATCTTTGATGAGCTAAAGAAGTTTTACTTCAAAAGAAGTTTTATTTCAATAAATAACGTACATACAGTCTGTCTAGTAGAAGCGTGATCGCCATAACTTGGAAACTATTTGTCCGATTCGTTTCAAATAAACAACATTTTACACGTTTATAATATTTATTGTACGCAATACAACAATGTATAGTCACCGCCATTCGCTATTATGGCCTCATACCTCCGACTCATACTTTGCACTAAGTTCTGAGCAAGTTGCCGAGGCAATCGTTTCCAAATCAGCCGAATTTGTCTTGACAACTGTTTTGCTGTCCATATCGTTTTTCCTCTGAGTTTCTGCTTTACTATTGCCCACACATTTTCTATCGGATTGGCATCAGGCGACTGTGAAGGCCAATCTAACACCTCAACACCATTTTGCTGTTTCCACTCTGCACACATTCGACTGCGATGTTTGCGGTCATTGTATTCTTGCAAAATCCAAGAGTGTCCTCTTCTCCCGAACATCTTCGCAGCTGATGATAATAAAGCTGTTTGATAAATTTTGTTCATCAAAACCGCATTCAAGTTGCTGGTAAACACGAAAAGGCGTCCAAATCCTTTTTCTGAGAAACATCCCCAAACATGGACCTTCACTGGGTGTTTAACAGTTCGTTGGAGCAATCGATTGTTAGCGGTACACCAAGATCGATTTATGTTACTATTTGCCCAAAATGAAGATTCATCCGTGAATATTACATTATTCCAATTCCGTTCTGAATTGGCGCAGGCCCAGGCGAGTCTTTTTTCAACGTGTGATGATGAGAGCAACGGTTTTTTAAGAGAGCTGCGGTATTTGACGTCGTTAGCGCCTAAACGTTTTCGAATCGTCTCTACCGATATTTGAACAACACTTTTCTTTACAACTTCTTTAGCTTTACGCAACGATAAGCCCGGCTTCGTCGCAAACAAATCAAGGATCTTCTTGTCCTGCTTTGGTGAGGTCTTTTTTTCAGGGCCCCGCCCAGGCAAATCGTCGACATTTTTTACTTCTAAATACCGATTCGTCCACTTCGTTACGAATGACTTCGACTTCTTCATATATTTTGCTGCAGCTAAACGTGACATTTTCGGCCCTCTAGGGTGTAGACAAAGAAATACAGCTTCAAATCGCTTCTCGTACGCGGAACTCATTTCTTAAAACAACGTGCACTTTGTAATAGTTTCACGAAACTGACAGTTTTTGCCATGCGTACTACAAAAATGATGTCGCTACCAAGGTGCATTCAAATTATTTTGATAACGGCACTCTATGTGCAAATTTTGCCGATCACGCTTCTACATACTAGACAGACTGTATGGGTATTTCTCCAGTGTCGAATGCGACATTCGTACGCATTGAAAGTGAAAAAAGCAAATGCCAAAACACTTTTTTATTTTGACAAATAGTGAATCTTATAGATCTTGCTTAACACAATAATTTGTGTTAATTATGATTTTAGGCAAGTGTTAATTTTCAAGATATTTACAAAAAACCAAGGAGTTCGCTCGCTACAAAATCAGAAGTCGCTTTTTAAAAAAAAATTTTAACCACAGATTTTAGCGAAACCTTAAGCAATAATTTATTGCGAATAATTTTAAAACATTTAAACATTAGTTATGTTAATAATGTTTTCTATTTTATTCAAAAATGTTGAGTAGTTAATTTTTTAATTCAGTTTTTATCAGGTTCGAATGCGACAGGTCTAACGAGACATTTTTTCTACCATACATTTACATCAATAAGACAATACATTCAACTTATTAATTATTATAAAAAAGTGGCAAAGTTAACAAAATATATTTAATAAAGAAAAACAAAATAGGTATATTCATCCTAAATATGTATAACAAAGATCAACTTAAAAAATGGACTTAATTAAATTTTTAGCGGTGGAGTGTGCAGTTCTAGCTGCTGTCAGCTGTTGGCCATTGCAACAAAACGCGTGGAACTTGGCTATACGTGCGATCTTTGCTTTTTTCCATTTTTCATCTAATTTATAATGCAGACACAAATTTTCAATTTGAGCTGTTGACATAAAGTACTATATTTGCACATTCATAAAAGGAAAATGCATCGAGTAAAACCAAGTTCTTGGATTTGGTTACCTGCCAGACTTTTTTTTTAAGGACGGCTCCAACTCCATCAACGGCTCCCTTTCCGTGTGAAGTGGCAAAAAAATTCCATTCAACATAACTGCATTTAATTTCTTTTATATCGTTTAAACTACTCATGATGTATTTATTTTTGAATTGAGCGCAGCATCCATCGGAAAATATTGATATATTTGCAAACTGGCCAAAAATTTTACTAATTTCGCGTAAAAGTCTGAAAACAAAAATATAAGCGTCATGTTTATTATGTGTCAGTTTGTCACTTATGACCGCAAACGACTGTGAAGCACCATGTAACCAAGCTACGCAAGTAAAAATTGTTACCTGGCGGTAGCTGAAATGAGCACTTTGAATCTCATTTTGGTGTGTTAGCCTGTAATTCTCGGCAAAATCTATGTATTTGAATAACGAGCTCAGAAGCCTTCAGGTTATTTTTGGATTCTTCAAAATATTTCTGCTGAGCTCTTTTTACAAAAAAATGAGTTTTAAAAGAAGGTAATTTTGTTTCCAAATTTAAAATTAGGTTAGATACAGTTGGTGTTGTACTAGAGAGAGCCATGTGGTTGTCTATTTTTTGCCATGGTTTCCAGCTTACTTCATCTTCCATATTAGCCAAATATGCAAGAGGAATAAGCTCGTGCTTTAAATTTGTTAGGCACTTTTTACAATTATTTGTCATGCAATATTCATTTTGAATATCGCAGCAAACAGATTGAAGGAACTCTTCACCATCTCTGGCAATATATTGAATATTTTTGGAACACACACATATTATGTGGCAATTTACTGACCAACTGCACATGGCGAGGTCGCATTTTAAAAAAAGTGGACTTTCCAATCTTTTCGCTTGGAAAATGTTTTTTAAAGGCTTCATATGTATGTTTCAGACATGGTCATCAGCATAAAACGCTTTGCTGTTAATTGTCCGTTAATTATTTCTGTCTTTTTTTCCAGCAGCTTGTACACTAATATTATCGTTCTGATAAAAATCAAGTACGGCACTAACCAAGCTGTTTGGTATGTTCTTGTTAGAATGACTTTCGTTTGGCTTTTCTTTAGATAGCATATATTTTTTGACCAAGACTTCGAGAATCTTTCGCTTTTTTCCCCTATCCTTTGGCATCGCAACCTCTACCTTTTTCACAGCTTTGGCCAAACTTTGCTTACATATGTAGGTACGGCGAGTTTGGGTTTTCCCTTACGCATGTCGTTCTATTTTGTTGATTTACTTTTTGTCGCCTATCTTTTTGTCTTAAGCGATTATATTTCCGCCTCTCTTCCATCAAATTTTCGTTTTCTTCAGCCAGAGTTCTCCACTTTTGTCTAGCACTCCGCATTCTTTCCCTGTTTTTTAACTTATAGTTTTCATCATCCTTTAACTTCTCTCTCCACTTTTTGCATTTTGCTTTATTATTTTCGCTGTTGTTTTTACTCATCTATAATACAAAGTTACATTTTTAGTTTCACATACTCAAGTAGGGGGTAATTTAAAACATAACGCTCATTTAATATATTTTTACCTTTTTATGGTGTTGCACGCTACACACTTTAAATAAAATACCACGATCAAAGCGATGAATATTTGCGAGCGAAATTTGTTTTATCAAATTTCTGATAGAAATTTATATTTGCAAATAAATTTTGATCCTTATTGCACAAATATTTTCGAGTAACTGATAAGAAAACCTATTTTTCAAGGTTGAACGTGACATCCAAATACACATTCGAACAAATAAGAAATTTACCGTAATATTCAATCGCATCGTTTGTTTTACATTTTTCTCATATTTCTTAAACATAAACAAAGAGTTTAAAGAGCAAATTTCAATGCATAATGATTCTCATTAAGAACATTGATAGAAAAAAAAGTGCAAGAGAAATGTTCAAAACAAAACTTTTGCACTTGTTCGGCTCTGCATGTCAATATATCTATATGTATTAAGAATAAATATAAAATTTGCAAATATTAGTTTAATTTAATAGATTTGTTATAAAAATATGTTAAAAGAACATACTTTTATAGACTTTCAACTTTTTGTCTGTGGTTGACCGTTTTGGAGAAATGCCCATATGTTTTTATACAAATTTATTGTATGTAATTTCCGACGGTTTTACTCTGTCGCGATTATCGAAGTGGTACCGTGTATAGTATTTTTTTCGATGTTTACGATACCATAATTTTCGAGAGCTCGTTGTTACAATCCCGGGTTTCCTGGCTTAATCCTGGAAATTCGAAATTTATTATTTTGTACCCACCATACTCGAAAAAATGCGTCAATATTATTTAAAAATCTCCTACCATAAAATAAACAACAAATAACACTACTCGACAAAAAAAATCTCCAAGAATAAAATAGGCCTTTCCTAAAGTGAAATTTTCTCCTGATTCCGAATATGACTTTCATTTTCTTGTGGCAGATCTAGTTTCCGAGATATCGGCGAAAATATGAAAATTCCCATTTTTGCAGAACACTACTTCATATAGGTACGGCAAAAATTTGTATTTTTCATTTTTTCGTTTTAAACTGTTGAATTATGCATTATACTAATTCCCATAAAAATGTCTTGCCTTCACCTCCCTCAAGTATCTTCAGTAGTTTGGCCACTATGCCAAAAAACGTTCAAAAAATGTTGAAAAAAAAACGAAATTTTTTACACAATTTCAGATTTAACCACTTTAAAATCGGAAAAATTCTATTGACGAAAAAAAGTTAGCCCTCCTATGTTGTAGGTAATTTAACTACGAAAATTTTAAGCATACCAGCACAACAATCGGACGTGCCATTGAAACTATAGCCCCGTTAACTTGCAAGCGTCTATCCTACAATTTTTTTATAGAGAAAATTTTTATTCAAACTAGGTTTTTATTTTTTTATAACGTTTTATTATAGACATATGTTTGCACGTTAAACTGTATTCAATTGAGTAATATGAGTATAAATCAGCAATTCAGTAAAAAACAACAACGACAACAACATTAAATACATACATATCTACATCTAAAAAAGTCAAATTGAGCGATTTTACCGTGGTGGTCAATAGTGAGGGACGTGGGTACTTCTAACTACCCGTTTATAATTTTCTGGGTTTGTCTCCCGTATTATTGTCCAGCAATAATCTCCCATCATTTCTTCATTCCAAAAACCTTGGTAACGCTTTTCAAAAATCATGAGGTCTTGGTGAAACCTTTCACCCTGTTCATCACTTTCAGCACCTAGGTTTGCGGGAAAATTATCCAAATGTGAATGCAAAAAATGCATTTTGAGGGACATGTTGCATTTCATAGCACTGTAGTTTTTCAACAAGGCTTTGACCATCTCTCTATAGTTGGGATCTTTGTTGTTGCCAAGAAACCCACTAACGACTTGCTTAAAGCTGTCCCAAGCCGCTGCTTCTACTGATGATAAATGATTCGCAAAATTTTCGTCTTTCAGCAACTTTCTAATTTGCGGACCAACAAATATACCTTCTTTTAATTTGGCTTGAGTTATTTTAGGGAAAAATTTCGTTAGGTACTGGAAGGATGGCGCGTCCTTATTTAAAGCCTTTACAAAATTTTTCATTAATCCTAATTTGATGTGAAGTGCTGGCAAAATAACTCGTTCGGGATTTACTAAAGGCGGGTTTGCGATATTGAAGGCACCTGGTTCGTACTCAGCTCTTGGTGGCCAGTTTTCCTGAATATAATGGGTTTCTCTAGCACGGCTGTCCCAAAGACAGAGAAAACAGCAATATTTAGTGAAACCTCCTTGAAGTCCGAGAACTATAGCTACAACCTAGGATGTATTTCATATACTATTTATTTTAAACTGTACCACCGAAACTGCTTACCTTTAAGTCCGCACAAATTTTCCAATTAAATTGTTTATATTGAATGAGCTCAAGTAAATTTGATATGCTTAAATAAGTTTCTTTAGTATTCTCAGAATGTGCCACTGGTATTGACGGTAACGAATTTCCTTTATGGAGTAATGCTGCTTTTAAACTATGCTTTGAACTGTCTATAAACAAGCGCCAATCATCCACTTTATTTTCTAATTTTAGTGCTTCAAATAAACCTTGAACATCATTGCAGTAGCAAATATTTTCACTTTTAGTAAAAAAAGAAGAGAAAGTCTTGTGTCTATTTCGAAATTTGGAAGTACTTGTCGAAGGGCCCAGGCTGCCCCATTGCTGCAAACGAGATCCTAGAACTTCGCTATCAAATTTCGATAATTTCAAATCTCTGACCAAGTCATTAAGTTCGGCTTGTGAGACTCGATGTGGGATCTCTCCTTCTTGTCCACTTTCTGAATTATCTGCTTCGGAGTCACTTTCGCTTGAGGCTTCAAAACTTATAGGCGGTCTAGGTATGGGTAAGGTATGGTCATGTAGTTTTGGTTTTTTAGCTGATGCCACATTTGGATAACTTATTAATTTCCTCTTTTTTCTCGTTTTACCTTTAAGGTCTATCACGCAAAAATAGCACTGGTCGTGGTTAAAGGGTTCAGTCCACATCATTGGAACACCAAACTTCATGTTATGACCTTTACCCGATACCCATCTCATTAAAGTTAATCTACAGGAGGCGCAAATAAAATTAGGTGTCCAAGATTTATCGAGATTTTTTACACGGAAACCGAAATAATGAAAGTATGCATCTCTGACAGAATTAGTTATTTTCCGAGCTGAGTTTCCGAAAATATAATGTCCGCAAATAAAGCAAAAATCATCCGGATTATTTTTACATTTAAAATCTCTTTTGCAACAAGCCATTTCGTAAACACATCTACCGATATAGTATGTATAAATTTGCACTACAATTTGCAAAACAAAATTTACAACAAACAGTAGTGACAATTAAATACTTGATGTCTTTTTAAATTTATTAGACCCTAAGGTAGAGTGACCAAATGAAATGTCTCGCCAATTTTATCAGAGTAATACTAAAATTGTAGGATAGACGCTTGCAAGTTAACGGGGCTATAGTTTCAATGGCACGTCCGATTGTTGTACTGGTATGCTTAAAATTTTCGTAGTTAAATTACCTACAACATAGGAGGGCTAACTTTTTTTCGTCAATAGAATTTTACCGATTTTAAAGTGGTTAAATCTGAAATTGTGTAAAAAATTTCGTTTTTTTTTCAACATTTTTTGAACGTTTTTTGGCATAGTGGCCAAACTACTGAAGATACTTGAGGGCGAAGAAGGCAAGAAATTTTTATGGGAATTAGTATAATGCATAATTCAACAGTTAAAAACGAAAAAATGAAAAATGCAAATTTTTGCCGTACCTATATGAAGTAGTGTTCTGCAAAAAAGGGAATTTTCATATATCCGATATCTCGGAAACTAGATCTGCCACAAGAAAATGGAAGTCATATTCGGAATCAGGAGAAAATTTCACTTTAGGAAAGGACTATTTTATTCTTGGAGACTAAAGTTGATCAAAATTTGTCGAGTAGTGTAAATAGGGATTAAATAAAAAAAAAAAAATATTGTGAAAATTATTTCATCCATAACAAAACAAATATACTTTCATAACGAAACATAAAGGGAGGCGAGAAACGCTCGAGACAAACTTATAAAGTAACAATTGTATTTTTTGTTTAAAATAAGGGCACCTATTTTTTATTCAAGTACAATTTTTGCAGAGTAAGCGGAAAATATTAAGCTTTAAAACATTAATTGAATTATCAAAATAGCGTGTATGTGCATATGTATATATGTATTGCATTTTAAAAACGAAACCTCGAAAATCCCGAGGTTGTTGGGAAGTAAATTTTTTGGAACGGTTCACGCATTTAGGCACTATAACCCTAAACCTTTATACAAATAACTAAACCCTACACGATGTTTCTTTCAAAAATATGTATTTTTTACAACTTTTTCTGTTTTAGTTCAGAAAGTTGCAACTCATATTCAGAATTTCCATATCAAATTCAGAAAATTGCAATTCAAGTTCAGAAAATTACAATTTAAATTCAGAATTTCCACTTTAAATTCCGAAAATTTCACTTTCATTTCAAAATCATAGATTCCATTTCAAATTCAGGAAGTTGAATTTTCATTTTAAATTCAGAAAAAGACCCTTCTCAAATGCAGAATGTTACAATTCAAGTTCAGAATTTCCATTTCAAATTAAGAAGTTTGACTTCAAATTCAGAAAATAACAATTCAAGTTCAAAAAATTATAATTCAAATTCGGAATTTCTACTTTATTCAAATGCAGAATATTACAATTCAAATGCAGAACATGCATTTCAAAGTCAGAAAGTTGCAACATAAAAAATTTTTCTAAAATAATGACTCAAGGTGATACCGATAATAGATAAGTATTTAGAACGCATTTGTACCGTTTCTTTTTACATTTTTTGCATACGTAAACCTTTGTGAGTTTGAACTTACTAATCTCCGAAATTACTGAATGGATTTTCACGGGGCTTGCATAGGTGACTAGACATAGGGTATATTTTTTCAAAATATTAAAAGAGGGAAATCATTATTCGTAGATGTGGTTTAGAATCATTTTCGTTTGAATGCAATTTTATTTTTTCAATTGTATAATTTTTTGGTGATTTTTTTAAGCGGAGTAGCGCACACTAAATTTTGATAGTTCAATAATAAAAAATCTGGTCAACAAGAAGTCATTTTCGATGATATTTTTTTTTGTCACATCCGTTGGCACACATAATATGCCTACCTAATAATTGTGGAGAGGAATACATAAGCAGCAAGTGTTTATTTCACTATGCTTTGTTTTGCGTAGGCGGCCTTCGACCGGGATTTAAAAAAATAACCCTGGCCGATCTAACACCGACTACCAATTCTCCCTTCGCCAGCAAAAAAACTAAAGCAAATAATTTTTTATATAAAAACCAAACTATATAAAGTTATCAAATGAAAGGTAATTTTATGTACTATTGGATAAATATATTTTTATATACAGTTAATATAATAATAATACAGAAAAAATACGTATTATGAAAAAATGGGCATTATTTCATTTTTTTTTTTTTTGATTTTGTCGAGATGTATATGTAATATACATATATACAAATATATACATCATATAGCCATATCAATATTTTTCATTTCAGTTTTAGCAATATAAGCTATTACAAATAGTGGCCCCTCCTAATCATTTTTTCACTTTTATATTTTTTATTATATTGATTCTATATTGATTTCACTATAACTTAAATACACTTTGGGGGATTTTATGGTGCATAGAAGCAATTGTGTCAAAGTTTTTAAATTTTTTTTCATTTTATTAAGTATACATACACACGAAAGGCAACAAAAAATACTATTTTTCCGCCAGATTCCTCGAAATAGCACACTCTGTTATTTCCCGTGACAGTGATCGTCAAGGTTACAGAGAAGTCTTGATTGTTACTTTTCGAGGCACCGTTCGGCTTCTACGTTGGCAAAATCTGATGCGCACCACGATCGATTTGGCGGAATTTTGTTTGTGTCTGTTAGCGAGCTTTTTACCAAAACCACCAATACTGAGGGCAAAAGTCTGAAAACATTTTTTAAATTATTAACTCCAACTACTGAAAATGTAATTCAATTTCTGCCAAAAAACATTTTTCGGAACTGTCTTGAATTTGTTTACAGAATGTCTGCACTTTGTATAAGAAACTTCCTTGTGAACATTTTGAAAGTGATTGTGCGTGATAAAAAGTTTTCTTATGTGCATATACACGAATTTTTGTGCAATCTAGGTACATACATATATATGCATGTATCTACATATGTAAACTGAACGTGGTGCAACACATATTCAGATCTAAATGTCGGAAACTTTTTAGCTTCTTCTTTCCTTTCTGGCGATAAGTTCTAGTCAAAATATATTGAATACCATTGTATGTATATCCATACGTACCTAAGTATGTATCTACATTAGGGTGGTCCAAAAAAAAAAGCATGAGGTAAAAGTAAAGTCGGCATTTTAATGCTCTCACCCCTATGACGAGGATTGTTCTATATCGACAAAAAAACGATTCATTAAAATAATACTTTGTTAATTCATTTAAAGTAAATATTTAACTACATATTTGCCTATTTATTCATCTAGGGCTTATATTCAATGCAATCTTTGCAAATTTCACCTTTTTAAATTTTTAATTTCAATGTTGGAATCAACATCAGAGATGACGGCTAAGTCACAGATGATTCCAAATATCAGAAACTTATGAAAATTTTTGATTAATATAATCCCTCGATATATTCGTTTAAAATCTATAAACTGTCAAAAAAAAAATGATTTTGGATGGGTCGTTAAAACTACTGTACGGAAGTGAAGTGTCAATTGGTTAAAAAACTGCGTTCCCAAGAAGAAACTTGCAGATTCATTGCCAGTACTTTAGAGATGTAGGAGACTCGTCGTCCAAGATTAACTGGTCTAACTTTTCAAACAAAAATTCCCTTTTTGTGTCTTTACGAGAAATTACAACAGATGGGACTAAATATTAGCTCGCAGACAATTCGGCGTCGATTGGTGAACGCTAATTTACCGGGACGAAAAGCCAGAAAACCTCTTCTATAAAATAACCACATACAGAACATAAATGCTTTTTTTGTCGAACATACTAATTTGTACCTCTGAAGAAAAAAATTCTGAAATATTTTATTTAGCATATTTTAGAGCAAATCCGTGCCAAAATGTATATTATTAGTAGTTTCTATAAATTAAAAAAATAAAATCAGCAAGCGGGAACGAGTCAACTGCCTGGTTATACAACCTCCTATTATTGAATCAATTGGTTTGTACTCACTGTTAAAATGTTGACAAAAAGAGCTTAAACTTTTCGTATTTGTTGTGGGAATGGGTAATGATATGTTCGGTTTGTTTTCGTTCTCTGATTTTCAACATGGCAACGACTCAAAACAGACTTCGAGGTTGGTGTCTGAGTACTGCACAACTGCAAATGTGACATTTATGTAATGAACAAGTCAATCCTTTGATTTCAATCCGATTGAGAACTTGTGATGACTTAAAGAGGAAATTAGTAGCCTTTTCTTTCAAAATAAAGAGCAATTGATGAACCGATTTGTTTTTATTCCATATAAAATCCTCCTATTATTTTGAACAATGACTTTTGTCGTTGTTAAATTCTCGTAGTAAAACATGAAATTGAAGGTTTTCAATATAATTTGGTTCAATAAAGTAAAGTCACTTAATATAAACTGTGAGCATACATTATTTCGTCTATAAGTAAATTTACATATATCCATCCGTATTAGTTCAAACACGTAACAAGAGAATCGAATTATTTGTTCGACATGCACGTATAGTAAATTAAATAGAACACACTTGAAGCTGCGACCACGCCAAGCACATCTGCACATTGTTTGTGCAATCGTGCAAAATTTAAAAATCGTGGTTGTAATACTTATTCTTATATAGTTATGTAAATGAAATATTTATCCTCACAACACATTTTCACCACTATTTTCATATTGGCTTACTAAGAACTACAATCCATGACAAACACCAAGTCTTATTTTTCAGTACATATTTATTTTTGAGATAACGATTTTTCTGTTTGTTTTCAAGAAAAATTATTTTAAGGGAATAGATCTAAAGAATATTTACAATGTATCAAAACTGCACTCAGTTGCTAATTGGGCGTTGAGCTCCTTCGCCGCCATTCTAACTTGAGTTTCCTTTTGATCACCTCAGATATTCGCATAGGAAGTTATTTAAATAATCGCTTAATTGTTTCGGAACAAATATTCCCACGAATTTACATGCGAAAAATAAAACAACTTGTCCTGTTTTGTTTTTGTTTTGTTTACCAATTTATGGTAATGATTTATTTCCATAAATTTGGCGATAGGGCCGAATATTAAAACAAAATGCTTTGGGAAGTGACTCCCATTTACATATATATAACGATTTTTTTTAATTCTTCGATAGTAAGCAATAGGCTTATGTTCGGCATACTTTCCTTGCGCAACAGTTTTGAATTATTTTAAGGTCAAGTGGGCCATTCGAAAATATTAGTATTAGCTTCACGCTAGAATATTTTTTTCAACTTTCGCTGCATGCACAGCCGCATTGTCCTGTTGAAAAATTAATTTCAACGAGCTTTATTTCGGGTTTCCCGCCATAGCCAATTCCGACCTATATCATAACACTACCTCTTTCATGTCAACATCGGCTTAGGGCAAGCTGCTGTACTCTCAAATCATGATAAAAATGGTGCCCAACAGTCTAGCCATCGAAATTGATATTTTTGTCGGTGAACAAACACGACGCCATAGTTAACTTGATTTTTCAGCAATTTTTCTTGCTAAGAGATACTGGAATACGCAAAATCGCTCGCTTTTCGCTGGGAGTAACTGCTTTTGCTTGCCCACTTCTACGAACTTTCTATAGTTCGGAACCTTTTGCCAATTCTTGACAGCTTTTCGTGTTTCTGTGTGAGAATTCAGGGCGACCTGCACTCGACTTTTAAATCCTCGACGCATTTCACCAACTTTAGACGAATAGAAAAAATAACTATTTTTGCACGAAAGCTCCGAAAATGTCACTTCTGCTGCAACTAAAAAGTAAGTAAATGCAAGATAATTTAAGAGTTGAACAATCCACTGGAACAGGAATGTGGTCAAATTTTCGTATGATCATGCGGCTAAAACAATGTTAGTTATTAGCTTAAGTTCTGGCTTAAGTTGCTGTACGAGCATATAGGTATATTGTCGCTCACAAGGAAACGTAGCACATCTCAAATTACCGTCGAAGACGTTTCATTATTACCGTCGAAGAGTAGCGTGGAAGAGTAGCGCATTTATTTTTTTTCAAATTTTAAACCTGAATAGTTCAAAAATATGAAATGTGCAATGGGCATAACGACCTGAAATGTGCCACTCTTCCAAGCTAGCACCTAAAATTTGCTACGAATACTGAAATGTGCTAGTCTTCGACGCGAACACGGTTGCTCGCTACTCTTGGGAGGCATCGACGATATAAACATATCTTTTCGTTTAGAGCTATTGATCAGTTGTATTAAAAACTAATTTAAAAAATAGCAATGGAGCTTAGGAAACTTCAGCAGCTTTTTTAATGAACTTGGTCATTTTAGTGTTCACTTCCTAACAAAAATAACTAAAGTACTGTAGACAATTGTCATTCCTGTTTAGCAGTAGACTAGAGAGCTCCTGAAATAATATAAACTGGGCATTTTTGTTACTTCCGTGAATTGCATATCTGCATAGTAATAAAGATATTTTTGCTACATATATTTTTGCAAGCTAATTTTCTCCCCCAAGGTCATCATTGCATAAAATAAAACTGAAAAAACTATGTTTCATGCCAAAAGTAAATGTGCCACTCAAAATGGCTTGCTCAGAGGCTTATCTTTTTACGATTTTATATTAAATACATATATGTATATGTAAATACACATGTACACATACATACATACATAATATTAATGTTATTTTCTAATTTGTTTCAGCTCAACTAAACTCTTAAATGTACTATATTGACTTGAGGTATGTATTATCGTTAACATTCTTGATATAATTAGAATATATTTAATGTTATTTATCAAAACAAGTTTCGCTTTAATTGCATACAACAATCGGAATGTTAATTAAAACAAATGGTTCCCATAACTTTTTCTTTGTAAGCGACACTTTATGCCTAATTTTTTTTTGGGCAAATTTCCTTTCCAAATACTCTTTGAAAAGGGATTTTAACCGCAAAAGATGTATAAAAAATGTCGCTACAACTTTATTCGCGGCTACTCTTTATTTGTTGACAATTTCGGCAAATCCTTCAGTGAAATTGCCAGAAAATAATTTAAATATTTGATTTTGCCAAAAATTGTAATTTAAACACAATAAATTAGTTTTCCAAATTACTTGGCATGATACACAATTTTTGTATACACAAGTGTTCTTAGAGAATTTCAATCAACACGTAAAGCACAAAGTTTTTATTCCAGTTACCATGTGTTAAATACACTTTTCCTGACAACTATTTCTAACGTGTTGGAAATAAAGACGTTTGCATGGCAGTTGAAGAAAAGTGAAAAGACATGTGAAGCATAAGTTACATCATATTTAGAGGAAAGAAGAAAAAGGAGTAGAAAAATTTTAAGAAAACTACTACTTCTTGTTGAGTATACAAATGGACACACAATACACAAAGTATGGTCTTACTTACAAATGTATGAAGATTATATTTTAAGTTGAGGTAGCCGCTAACAAAGACAGTTAGCTGACATGGCTTCGCTTAGAGATAGGATTGTCAGATCCTTTTACAGAAAAATCAGTTTTTGCTATGCAATACTGATACTTCTGCTGAGTGGACGACGACACACACTGGTGCCTCTATTGGGAAGTCATCGAAAAATTTGTTAGCTTACCAAAATTATATGTCGCCACTAAAATTAATAAATTTAATACTAAGAAT
The DNA here is from genome assembly GCA_951828415.1 of Anomoia purmunda. NCBI lineage: Eukaryota > Metazoa > Arthropoda > Insecta > Diptera > Tephritidae > Anomoia > Anomoia purmunda. The sequence goes on from OX639993.1 coordinate 57,573,647, forward strand.
TTTTATCAGAGCATAGCGTTTTTTAAAATGAAATGTTGGATTGACGTTCATAATAATAATAATAATGATAATAATGAGTCCTGCTCTTCACTCAAACTGTTAAATCCATTGCTTCTCAAAGCCTTCAGCCTTAACACATGCATACACAAAACTATAACAGTTTTTTTATCTCTGTACGACGTAGTACGACTTTTATTCATACTGGTATGTACTTATGTATTAGAGAACTATAAAAATATAAATTTTGGAATCAAATTGAATGAAACATATCCCTATGGAATCCAATGTTTTTGTTTTTATAAATTTCAAAAAATCGGTTCAAATGTAAATACAAAACTATTTAAAAATAGGTTAATTGATCAACTATGTATTTAAATTCAATAATATATCCATACATTTTTTCACTGGGTCTTCACAGACACAAAAAAATAAAGGTACACTGGAAAAAAACGAAGATAATTCAGAATTTGTAACCCGCAAAAATATTTTGCATCGCTAGGTAACTCACAAAAAACTGCCCTATTATGAATGAGCCGGAAGAAAATATAGGGGAAATTTCAGGTTAAGACCTGATTCGTTTTTATTCGCGTAGTATTTTTTAAATATATAACTAACGGGTTTTTCAATAGGGACGCTACAAAAGTAGACCGATAGTGACAGCAAACGACGCCATATTTTTTCCGCTCTTTTGACATTTCTCTTCAGTAAGGTTTGCCATTTCATCATGGAAAGTTATACGATCCAACAACGAGTCGAAATTATTAAAATTTACTACCGAAATTCGGAGTCAATGGCCTCAACTTTAAGAGCGCTACGTCCAATTTATGGGCGTCGTAATCGTCCTGTCAGATCAACAATTGAGCGTCTAGTGAAAAAATTTGAATCCACAGGCACAGTACAAAATGTTCCCGTGCCAGTGAGACAAAGAAGTTACAAGATCAAATTGACGCAAGAACTGAAGCCGCTTGACCACCAGAATCGTCGTATGTTCGTGAATTGGGCTGAGCAACAACTTGAAAATGATCCGGCTCCAACAGGACGGCGCCACAAGCCGCACAGCGAATGTCACAATCGATTTATTGAAAACCAAGTTTGATTAACGTGTTATCTCACGAAATGGTCCAGTCAATTGGCTGCCTCGGTCGTGCGATTTGCCGCCGTTAGACTATTTCCTGTGGGGCTACGTCAAGTCTATGGTCTATGCCAACAAGCCAGCGACGATTGATGAACTTCGTACGAATAGCGAACGTGAAATTGCAGCAGTATCGGCCGATTTATGCTTGAAAACCGTCGAAAATTGGGATCAGCGTCTGGACTTCTGCAAGCGTGCCCGTGGTGCCCATGCAAAAAAAATCGAGTTCCATACATAATGGCATCGAATGTACTTTCACAGGAATAAATAATTTAATTCATATCCCAAACCATTTTTGTTTTATTTAAAAAAAACTTTTGTAGCGTTCCTATTGAAAAACCCTGTACGTCAACCTAAAATTTTTTTGCACAGCTATTTTCCGTTCTTAAATAGCACTTAAAGCGCATCTTTCATGAAAGAACCCAACAGGGTTGCTTTTGCAACTAAAGGAAGTTTTATCCGAGTTGGAGCGTTCTTTTACAAGTCGGGTACAATAAAACGGGCCCAATATTATATTTGCCATGCCGCTACTATATTAATTATCTACATAGGGATATGTGTACAAATAATTTGACAGCTGTAGCCCATTACTGTTGTTTCCAAAGTGTTTGAGCTATCTGATTAAAAATAGTTGCCGCTATGTGTTACATTTTACCGACATAAAAATTATATTTTAAAATTCAGATATAAAAAATGATTTTCAAATAGTTCAGCTCAGGGCAATGTACATATACATATATAAATATTAAATGATGAATCTTAAGTCCTTATCACCAAAAAGTTAAAAAGGAACAAATATATTGTACAAAAGTTTTGATGGAAAAATTTGATTCCAAATACAATGATTCCAACTCTATTCGTTTTATCGACAGTCTCAAGAAAACTATCGATGGTCAGACTCGACAGTTTTGCAGCTCTAATTAGCAATATGGACCTTAGGGGCATTGATGGTAGTACGTTTTACTTATCCGCTAGTTAGTTTCTCTAAACAGAAATGAGTGTGGTTTGAACGGATGTGCCGTACCTTACGTTGAATAAACGAGAATAAGGCGAGAAATGCAACATACAAGTTAGAAAGTGCCTCTAGTTAATCGTGGATCAATGATGCGGCGCTCCAACGTGTTTCCTATGCTAAGAAAGCGAAACCTCAATAATGTGTAAACTTGGTGTTTTCTAAGAACATTCGCTTAACTTATAAGTATTTTTTTTTATTCCCCTAAGTAGCATATTACTTACTGTGTGCTACCGCGGCTTTGTTGCTTTTATTCATTTCACTTGATTGCATTGCATACGTACATATGTATGCATGTATGAATGTCCGAATACCTTAACAAATGCAATCAATTCGTACTATATACGAAATGCAATTGCGTTGTTGATAAATCCATATCATAAAGACAGCTGAGCCAGTGCAGTGCAATATTTATACATACACCACACATTTTATTTGAAGTGCAAGGCTAAAATTGAAAGGAGCAAGCGGGAAAGGATGCGTGACACATTGCTCGGACTTTACGCATTTGAAGGATTTCCTAAGACCTGAGCTTGCGCTTTTCATTTCATCATTGTTATATTATTTTTCGTCTAGTAGTAAAATTGAATTTTCTCACTATCGTTCGTCGTCTTCCTTGATTGCTACACGCTTTATGTATGTAAAACTATTGTATCTAAAGGGTGCTCCAAAACTCTCGGAAGATTTCAATTTATAAGCTCTTGTTGCCTAAAGTCTTGGCAGTGATGTAACTGATTTTCACTTCACCTATTCTAGCTGCATTTATACACAAATCGACGCATCAGACAACCCACATGTGACCTTGGGTGAGGTTTATTAATCAGAAGCTAGTTCAACCGAATTCCCCGAGAATGAGGCTGGTCACTAGATATAGCGACATCATAACTCAGTTCTTTCTGCCAAACGGTGCCACATGCAGCCATTCAATACAGTTCACCTTCACCCACTTTTACACAAAATGGTCATGGGAAATTTCAACAAAAAGTTCATATTGTGTTTTAACAAAGAATTCTCTTCTTATTGGGCACTATCACCGTTTTTTATTTCTTGTTTGCCAATTGTCTCCCTCGCAGATGGGCCAGTTATTCGCTCCAAGTGTATAAGGTCTTTCTGCACTTGATCCTTCCATTGTGTCCGTGGACGTCCTTGCTTTCGTTCTCGAAGAATCTATTCAGCGGCCCGAGCCAACGTAATAGTTAAAGTTTTTATACATTTGACTATGCCCCTACCATTAAAGACCTCATACATTTTCTTAAGTAGCTGTTGCCCTCGCGATCAGGGCAATAGGTCTTACATAAAATAGTTCACTCGAAAGCTCCCAAAGCCTTCTCATCCTTGTTACAAATCGGTCACGATTCTGCGTCATATAAAAAGACGGATGAGAGATTTATAGAGCTCTACTTTTCAATCTCTAACAAAGCCCAAAGTAGCGTTGATTAACGAATGATATTCTTCGCTTAGTGTTCAAGCTGACATTATTAGTGGTGTTTATGCTGGATCCTATGTACACAAAGTCTTTTAGTACTTCAAAGGCAATAATATGCCCTCAGGATGTACTTTGTTTTCTGTTATTTCACCGCGAGACCAACCTGTTACCTCTCAAAGCTGGATAATGTTGTGCAGACGGTCTGCATACTCCGGCGGCATCGTCTTTACTTAATTATTATTATGTTTAACTAGCACACTTTATGTAACGTTATCGTTTTTTTCTTTAACCTAAAGGAAAGTTGGATAATGCTATCGTTGATAAATAAAACCTATATGTTGGGATGAGTAGGCATATGCGTAGTAAAGCCCTCTCTCGACAAATCAAAACCACTCTGTATAAATCCCCCATCATGCCCGTGCTATTAAATGGCGAAAAAGTCAACATCGCATACGATGTCCCTGGTGTGTTCGAGAGAAAGATTATCCGTAAGATTTTTGGACCCTTACGTCTTTGCGACGGTGAATTGCGCAGACGATGGAACGATGAGTTATTTGAGCTTTACCGTAAAATAGACAGAGTTAGGCTAGTACATGTTGAACGTATGGAAGAAAATACTCCATCCAGCCTTGAATAGTTTCAACGCGTTACCCGCTGATAGTAGGATACCCCAGGTGGAGAAGGACTTGCCTACACTTGGGGTGTTTAGCTGGCGCCGAAGAGCGACGAAATCGACCAAAATCGCCTAGACGGTTATTACACCAATTGAGAGGAATATATTATAATTTTTAGAACGTTTATATAATATGTTACATTTTTTTTGCTGAAAACAGCAACAAAACTTGTACGTTGTATGCCGAATGGGTTATAAAACTATTATATTATATGTATTATATTTTGAGTTCGGATAAGGACAATTATCTTCCAAAGATTTTGCTGAATAAACGTTATGTAAATGGTTCACAAAATACTATGCATTTTTGGTCGCTACCGATCCTTGTATTCTCGGGAATACCAAATTCAAACTTCCTTAATTGGCGCTATAACCGCTTAAGCGATTTTGGCCGAACTTCTCCTACAATTTGTGGTGTGCGTCTTGATGTTGCAACACAAATTAAGGGACCTACAGTTTTACGCCTACTCCGAACAATGTTTTTTACGAGAGGTTTTTTTTTAATGGCAGAAATACACTCGGAGGTTTGCCATTGCCTTCCGAGGGACGACCGCTATTAGAAAAAACCTTTCTATAATTTTTGAGAATTTGAACCCGGAACCCACTTGAATTAAGCGCGCACACGCTATACAGCGGCCACAATTCTTTAAAATAAGTATTGCTCAGTGAAGAATACGGAATGCCTTAAAGAGATTTTATCATCTATGAAATAAAGCTAAACAATTTTGAGAGCTTGTCCCATACTTTAGAAGGAGTTTATATATCATCATCTTATGGCGTTAACAGAGTAGTTGAATTTTTTAATTTAACCCAATATACCTTGCAAATAACGTTTATGCAAATATTTTATTTATTATCAAATAAAGACTGATGATAATTATATTTGGCAACACAAATTATACTGACGCAGAGTCTACTTTAGTTTTTGGGATGAAAAAAATGTATCCAAATGGATTGTCCGTAACTCAAAAAAAGGAAGCAGCCAGAGGTCCAAGGGCCAAACTTCACTCATCTTCTAACCGGATGAAAAGTATTTTTGGCAAATTGGAAATATATTTATACTACGATTAGATTCCTTAGAAAATATCGTCAAGCTATATTCACCTGTATCAAAATTAATTCAATTTCATAGCAAAGCGATGGTGTATGATTTCCCGCGAAAAGTCAAGTTGTAAATAAACCAAGTAAGAGTCTAAGTTCAGGTGAAACCCAAATTCCCGGCGCATGTTTTATATCAAATGAAGAGTACTTGTAGCTCTGCAATAAAATCGGTTATGGAACTTCAAATAAAACAAAAAGAAATTAGAATGATTTTGACGTTTTCCATCCATTTTCCACAACTTTGATTTTTTGTTATAAATTACCGTTATTTTTGGCCTGATTACTTACTGATACTTACAGAGTTGAAATGCAAAATGTGTACCAAATTTGATGCATATGGTGCTCTAAATTTACTCGAGTTTGGTCAGATAGTTCCAGAGATATACCTACTCTAAATTGGGCTTCGCCGCGTCGATTGGCCATAATTTTTGATTCCACATATTTCCCTTAGCAACCAAGTATTGTACATATATCAAATTTGAGCAAATTACCTTTGATAGTTATGTGGGCGTGGATATTCGAGTTCGACAATTTTCACTAAACATCTCCTTGACTAGCGAATGGTATTTGTTTCCTATTTTGTTTGATAAAAAATACTTTTCACTTTAGTGTATTTACAAGTTAGATATCACTGGACCACGAATTTCAACTTTTTCTCTTTACCAGAAACGCCGTTATGAAATTCGTATGTAAAATCACCCCCTGATTTCGAAAATTGAGTTCATTTTTGATTCTATGGTACCGTTTTTGAGATATTTGCAATTTACCGTTATTCGAAAAAACCAAAAAGATGGCTCCCTTTAATTACGTATATCCCACGAACGGGTCAAGCAATTGAGAAATATCTGTAAAAATTGTTTTCAAATAGTCGAATGCTTCGCTTTCTTTGTCCAAAGCCTTAACAAAGTTTTTAATGAGACCGAGCTTGATGGGTAAGGGTGGAAGTATGATTTTCTCTTTCTGAACAAGAGGGGTGGGTGTATTTGATGTTATCCGCACCAACGGTAAACTCGACTCTTTCCGGCCAATCCTTTCTGACGTAGTGGTCCTTACGATAAATTAAATTAAGATAAAGATTGTTAGAATATAGTATAAACATAAATAAATTTAAAAAAAAGTTAAAAATATGGGTAATTTCATTCATAAATTGAATTTTTAACTCAATAGAAACAGAGCATAGCTAGATATTTCACTCTTCTTTATACCATACATACGTTTTGAGGTATACGTTGAAATTGCGCAACGTGGGTATTTTTATTTGATCGTTTATAACTTATGTAGTTTTGCATCGATTTTCTTCGATGATAGCTTATCTTTTTTCTAATTAAACAGAGCTTTACGTAAAGAAAAAATATCTGGAAAACAAGTTGTGGGTTTGGAATGCTGCCCTCGCAAAGAGTAATTTTTTTCATATTTTTTCATAAAAAAAAACAAAAATCTAAAATGATAAGCTAATATCTCGAAAACTATCTGGTTGAGCAAAAAACAATGTATCATGCATTTATAGCAAATTTTATCGTCTTTCTGATTCTGTAACCTTTTTTGAAATTGCTTAACCCGTTCGTGAGATATACGTAATTAAAGGGAGCCATCTTTTTGGTTTTATCGAATAACGGTAAATTGCAAATATCTCAAAAACGGTACCATAGAATCAAAAATGAACTCGATTTTCGAAATCAGGGGGTGGTTTTACATACGAATTTCATAACGGCGTCTCTGGTAAATTTTGGCCGTCGACCAGTGTATTCTGCACCTGTTTAAGTATGTAAGTGAACGATTTTTCCACTTCGTTCGAATCATGAATTTTCGTGCATATATTTAAAAACAGGTTATTCGATTAAACTGCCATAATACGGTGTTTTTTTTTGTCCATATTCCACTCTGCTAACACCATTTGACCAAGTTTTCAGTTCGCCAATTCCAAGTCAAGTCAGCAGATTGTGACTGCTGTGTCTGACTACATGATTTATGACTTTGAAAACTTGACTACCACGATCTCGCCTTCTGCCTGCTTGTCATCCAAAACATTTACTGCTTTAAATGTTCTTCATTCACAATTTTTGGGCGCTTCCGCATACAAACTCCTTGAAGAAATAGTAAGAGGAAATGGAATTTAAAAAGTGGCACTTTGTTAGCTGTTTTTGGCGGCAAATTATAGTGAAGCCATTGTAGCGCGAAATTACTCAATTTTCGGCGGTAGTTACCAACTTCCTTTCAGAAATGGTCGATATAATGATTTGTTTAAAGAGCGGGGGATGAAGAGGATAATTGAGCCAACGCGGAATATGCGTGATCAAATTTTGCATGTTTGTGAGCAGCAACCATTGTGAGGGCACGTACTAGTCTAATAAGAGAAACTTTCGAAGGCAAATGAAGTATGTATATATATATAGTATGTATATACATCTGTGTGTGTATGTACCCTGTCGGTAAAAATAAGTCAGTTGCATGAAAAAGCATATTTAAAAACTATTTTTTCGATAACTACTTTTCATATTCACATTTGCCGTACTAATTTGACATACATACTTACTAAAAAATGTTACCGAATTTAAATTACAAGTAAAGTTATTGAAAACATATGCACCATAATGTAACTGAATGCTTCCTATGACATCGCCATAGTAAATAAACCAATTCGTTATACATAAGGATTTAAAAAATAAGTAATTTGTAATTTACTTTGAAATGAATTTAATTTCCCTCTGCACTGCAAACGAGAATATGGAAACGAATCTGGCTCACGCTGCATACGTATTAAATGAGTTTATATGTAGTTAACAAAAATTAGTTTTTAAATGTTTTTTTTTTCATGCAAATTTTTTCCGACGGAGTAGGTATGCCCATAAATAGGTATTATGAATGTTGGCAGAAAATGCTGTATGTGACTTCATAATAAATATAATACTTAAAATAACACGGGTTTAATTTTAAGGAGGCGTTAAGTATTATTCCTTTTTTAATACAAAATAAGGTGTACCAAATAATCAGAACCGCCCCTTGTGTTAAGCGGCCAACCCCCAACTTCTTTTGTTAGTGCGTAGATTAGATTAAAATTATACGCACAATTCTGAAAACTGAAAATATTACAATGTTGTACCACCTTTCAGTGGAAAACAGTAGCATAATTTAATTTGGGCACTCCCTTTTCTTTTTGATTAGCGTAGCTACTGCCTTTGCGATTTACACTAAATTCAATTCGATAATGCGCCGCAGTGTTAAGTACTCAATTTAGGCAGATTAACGCGAATATTCTCTCGTATGTGTTAGGACAAAATTAGTTGAAATTATCCAATATTTTATGATTTAGTCAACGAGGGATATAATAAATAAAATAAGATATGTATCTGCACAAAAGATAAAATGTGCGATGGTATTGCAAAATAATTAACTGAAAGTTGATGGTATGAAATTGTTTTGTTATTTTTTTTTAATAATTTTTTATTGCTATATTAGTAAGGGCTTAGCCTTCATCTGGTGAATAATACATTTTCAAAAATCCCGAAATTGGCGAGAGAAGCGCGTTGGTGAAGATATGGGTGCGAATTTCGTTTTCGCTGTGAACGCGAAATATTCCGTCTGTCTGCGGGTGAAAAAATCACGCCGATGTGTGGATCCCTTAACTAAAAACACTAAGGAAAGCTTACATCAAAATTTTATTAATTCAAAAATAGACTAGGTAAGAAGAGTCATACATATTCGAAAAAATAAGAATAAGCAAATTAAAATTGAACTAATAAAATACATAGGTGTTGTAAAACATGTAGGATCCAAGTATTCATTAGGATAAATTGCCTTCATATTCCTGCGTAAACAGTGAAGTGATTATAAGAGAGACACTTGGAGTGCCCAAAGGCAAGCTAAAAGCCATGATACCTCCATAACAAGGATTGCCAATCTGCGCCCTCTTATAACCTTTGCACAGATAAAGAATGAGCTTAACTTGCAATATTCCTCTTCTGCGATAAGGGAAATGTTGATCGCAACTGATCTCAATACATGCATGGCATGGAAAAACAAAACGGGCTCCAAAACAACAATTCAACACCAATTTTACCAATAAAACAGTTAAGCATAGGGGTCTAAAACAAATTTTGTGAGGTAATTTTTCGTGCAATGATGTTAGCTCTCTACACTCAAAAAACAAACATGGATTGAAGACAGAAAAATGAGAATGAATTGGCGCTTAAGAAATATTTAATACTTTTGGAGAAAATACATTTTATTTTATGTAGGTTTTATTAATTTTGCCTTTACCCAATCGGGAGAAAATATTGTAATTTGGGAAAAAATTGCATCGAAAAAAGGAACATTGTTTTAGATTATTATTTTTTTCAGAGTAGCTCGAATCACAGCCATCATGGAGGCTACGTTGAACATATATTAGGTAGTAAAATACTATCTTCGATATTTGAATGAAAAACAAGTGGATTGTAGGCAGAGAGGTAAGCGATTCCTTTAAAAATTTTGATAATGTGTCTAGTACGTAGGTACATGTAATCAATAATCTGGTGTCGAGAAGTACAAGGCTATTACTTAGTAGTTGATAAAACGCAGATCCGTCGAACACTTTTTATGTAAATTAAAATGTAAAGCAATTCTTATTACTTAATAGTAAAGAACGACAGGACACCAATTTTTAGGACCGAACCGAATCGAACAAAAATTCGGCCGAACCCGAAGCGAACATTTTCAAGATCTAAAATAATGAATACTCTATCAGTTTCTAAAAATTCAACAATTTTTTATTAGTATTAAAAACATTCTTATGTACATGCATTAGCTTCTATCATATCCATTTCAGTACATCACACAAGGGCGTCGCCAGCCACTGGCCCAAGGGGGGCAGGTTGATATAAAGAGAAGTAGCCTTCCACCCCATGACTAACTGCGTGGAATTTAAATTTCTGTCCGGGATAAAACGTAACATATGTGTTTATCCAGACTATAATCTATCTGTGTGCACATTCAAATTTCTCTAGCCATTTTCCCATGATTGAGTAAAAATATATTATTATTATTATTATTATTATTATTATTATTTTCACATTTATAATATTAGCATAATGGGAAATGCGAAAAGAACGGGTATAATCGAGAGGTTATGAAGCGACTTTCTTTAAGTGTAAACTTTGAAGAGCTCTTGACTGTGTAATAAATAAAACCAGTAAACAAAATTATTAATTACAAGTATTTATTAAGAAATATAAATTAAATTATTAACTAAAACATAATCTACGGGGGTTTTTTGCAAATTTCTCAACGACTTTTTTGTTAAAACTTTCAAAGTTATCATAAATGCTTTTTCTATGGACGCTCATCATCGCTAGGCCATTGAGTCTATTCTCTCCTATCGTGCTCCTGAGCCAAGTTTTTAGCCTCCTAAGACTGCTGAATGATCGCTCTACTGTACATGTCGTGCACGGAAGTGTGATTAAAATTTTCAACGCTTTTTCTGTTCCAGGAAAAAAGATTTTCGCCTGTTTTAGGACATCAACAACGGTTAGATGTGTTGGGATGGATTTATTATTCCACAATTGATGCCATAGTTCAATATTATATTTTATGGTCGGTAGATCATAAAACTGGCTGATGGTTTCGCAAGTTTCTATAAGATTTTCTACTGACATCGTTTGCATTTGCGCCGGATGTAATTTTGATAACGCTAATGCCGGAGTGTTTTCTTCAGAAAAGCGTATTTCAAGAGATGATATAATAGAGTCCAAGTATGGTATTACTAATGACCTCGTCCAATATTCGGAAGGGTTTGCTGCTGGGTGGTTACTTCGATGACGTTGTCTCCCGACAATGCGTGGCATTGATGTGATTACCTCATCCAAACCGATTTTCTCCGCAACAACCGTAGCATCCTTTATAATTTCATCTGTGACTTTTTCAGGATTTTCGCGGTGACTCTTGAGCAATTGCAAAATGCTTTTCATGTGTTGCGAGGCCTTAACCACGTCCAAAGTTATGGATTGGAGCACATTTACAATAGGTTCCATCAAAGCCGAGTATTTAGAAATCAAAATAATGCCAACAATAAACGAAATCCTCGAAGCTGCTGCATGGAGCTGAAAGGCATTTTTTCGAGTCGCACTATTTCCTTCTCGCGATAATGTTTCTAAGGCTTCCAATATGACTGGGAAATTTTCTCTAAAAAGTCTTATAGTTTTATGTTTCTCACTCCATCGTGTTTCGCAAAGCTTAGAAATATTAGGAATCAATTTTCTTCTCAAAACTGACTCCCGAAAAAATGTAATGATATCTTTTTAGGTTCCCATGGCATTCCGAATTTCAGGAAGAGTGTTAAGATCATTGATTACTAGATTCAGTTTGTGAGATGAACAGTGAAAGAACAAGGCTTTGGTGTATTTTCTGCGTAGGATTGCTTGCACCCCACCGTCTTTTCCGGACATCGTCGAACAGGTGTCAAATCCAAGACCAACGCATTTATCTGGATTAAGGTCTTCTTTTGTTAGAAACTCGTCGATGGTTTGTGCAATAGATTTCGCATCCAGAGCTTTCAGCTCAACAAATCCGACAAACATTTCTTGGACTTCGTTGGTTTCCTCATCAAAATATCGCAGTCCAATCGAAAGTTGTTCAGTACCAGAAATGTCAGCTGTTTCGTCTGCTAGCACACTATATGCCTCTGCTTCTTTTACTTTTTTTATGATATCTCCTTTAATGACATCACGACAAATGCCGATAATTTCATTTTGAATAGCTGCTGATCGATAGCTTGCATTCTTTTGTCCATGCTCAAAATGTTTCTTCAAAACCAAATCTCCCGCGTCAATTCGTAGCTTGTATAACCCCTCAAGAATTCCATCACTATAATTTTTTCCTCTCAGAGCTAAGTCGTGTGACCCGCAAAATGTAATGCAAGAAATAATAGACGTTATAATTTTCTTGTTTTCTTCAATTACTCCATGGGAGTATTTGTTAAGTTGTGCATCTACAGGCACATTTTCGAGATTTGATTTAGCAGATTCTAGTGCCGCCTTATGGAAGCAGACTTCCATGTGTTTTTTGCACTGGTCGTGAATATCTTTGAATTTGCAAAACGGTCTTATAACAAATGATCCCAATATGCCTCGAAATGAATTTGGATTTGGCGGAAACAATGTACAATATTTACAAAAGGCTCCTTTCTGACGCCTGGAATAGGCCAACCATGGAGAGTATGTTTCTAACCATGAATAGTTAAATTTCCTTTTTAAATGTTTGGCGTCTTCTGCAAAGTCAGACGTTGGAGAAGGGATCCAACAGCTTTCCAACAATTCTTTTTTCTTTTCGGTGGATAATAACGATGCTCGACCGATATATCGACCAATGTCAATTTCGTTGGAATCATCAGTTATCAGATCAGGATTCGAGTTCAGAACTTGGGATGAGCCCGGTCTCGGCAGGCTACCCATGTTATCAGAAGAATATGCGCCAATATGACGGTTGTGAAATAGTTGCTGCGGCTGAGGGTCTTCTGTTGTGGTACTTGCGGTGACTGAGCTGCAAATATGTGATATTTTATGGATTTTATTCCCTTTTTCCTTTTGTACATTGTCATTCTGTTCATCACTGTCACTGCTTGCTCCTCCAGGTTGTTTTCTTTTCAAATTGACTGCAAATCACAACATAAAATACTTCACAGAAAATACGAATATTAAACTCACCAAAAAACTTCCTAATATCCATATTGTGAAATGAAGATCTATTAAATATCTCTTTACGCGGAAATTGAATCAATATTCACTATTCTCTGAATTTTTGGGCTTATAATGTTGATAAATACGAACTGCGTGGCACCAAGTTTGATAAAACAATAATATATCAATCTTGTGTGGCACTAGGGATGAGCATCGATGTTCGATGTTTTGATAACATCGATGGTTAGCATTCGATGTTCGATGGTTTTGCCATCGATGGTTTGGCCGATGTTCTTGCTAACATCGATGATTTTGATCGATGTTATTGAAAAATATATCTTTTAACTATTGTTAACTATGTTTTCAGAATTTTTGTGTAGCTAACTTATTAATTTATGAGCTCGAATTTTATTTTCTTGAATGATTATTTATTTTTTACACATGTTTATGATGAGGGTCGCTCACCAAAGACCAGCAAAAACCTCAGGTTCACCTCGGTCTTATATTACATATGCCGGGAAACCCAAATTTTGAACCTCGTGATATACTATTTTTTGAGTGTTGCAGTGAGTTAACTTATTAGATACATTGTATATCTATGGCTAGAACTCTAGGGGGGGGGGCAACAGCCCTTCCCTGCCCTTACCTGGCGACGCCCTTGACATCACATAGTATGTAAACATGCATACATATGTACATATGTACATATTTTTGTAAAAATAACAAAAAAAACGTATATGTTTAAAACTGATATGCAGGAATATACAGAAATTTTAAAGCAAGTTTTTGAACAGAAAGATGTTCATTGGTAAAAGTGCCCAATTCCGAATGAATAACTTCTTTCATTGTTATTACTGCAAATTCTATCGCTATATAAATCCGAAAGGCTTATTTGACTTTTTTCCAAAGAGAAACAGAGGAGGAGTAAGCTCAAACTCTCACATCTGTTGTGCAGATGATTGCGTTTGTTCTATGGCGTTTGGTTGACGGAATGATCGAAACGTCCATGGTTTCGATCCATTTCCTGGCGTAGGGTAGAAAGGTCGAGTCTTCACGCCTGCATCCTCATGGCGATGAAGTCTAGCTTCCGTGGCGCTGTCTCTTAGAAAAGCGACCTCGAATTTTTCTACTTGTCGTTTCGTCGGTGGCGTTTGGTGGAAGGAAGCGGTCGGAACGTCCGAGGTTTCGATTGATCTCAGTTAATATCTTGAAAGATTTTAGCATAAATATTAGACACATTAAAAATAAAATTTTATAAAATTTTTACATTAATAAAAATTGCAAATATACCGAACAGTTCAACTTTTTTTTTTTTGGCCGAAACCGAAGTTCGGTCGTTCTCTACTTCATAGTATAGATGCATATATGTATATGATTATACAAAAATGGAACATACACGATACGATACATACAGTAAATGCATTTATTAATGAACTCGCGTCGTTCTCGATGATGTTGAATTCCCTTGCCGACTCGATAAAATACTCTACGTGACCAATAGATAGGTATTGATTGCAGAATCATTGAGACCGTAAAATCGAGAATATTTTTCGATATCGACTTTTCGAATTATTTTTGTAAGCAATTGATGAGTAAGCACTGAATTATGTTTTTACATGTATATTTCAGAGACAGGAGACAAAAATAAACAAACGAAAATACGTTTGAAGTGCTTGTGAACGTGATGAAGTTGGATCCGGGCATATGTACTTAGCTAAAGGCTTTTCCCAAAGAGCAACAGCCGACCTAAGTTATTTCAGCGCTCACGATGAATGTTTACACAACCTTCACCCTCATTATCACTTGAAAAAGAGGGATTGCATCCATTTTTAATTATTTCACAAGTAAATCAAAAAAAAAAAAAGCAAACAATTTAATTTGACACATTTGATCGACGGTATCAATAATCCCATGAAATTTTTCGATCGAGAATTCTTTCCATATCGATATCGATGCCCATGCGGAATGAATGATTAGATACAATATAAGCGCTAACGATGTCTTGATGCAGGATTGTTTTGCAACTGTAGTACAGTGCGGATGAAGCTATTTTCCATACAGTTATATTATTGCCAAAAATCGTATATAAAAATATAACTTCCCAACTCATTAAACAACCAAACAAGGTTCAAATCTACTTAAATGAATCGTTTCATACTTCTAATCTTAACGAAACAAATCGAAGAGATCAATTCTGAAAACCTTGAATAAATCGTTTTTAGTTTTATTGGACCGAATTTTACTTTGTGGTAAGCGTCTTGGCTCGAAAGATAGGCATTGTTTAAGAGAGACTACCCGCTACAGCTCTGTCAGCCAACAGTACTTCGCATATCACTATAAATAAAGTCCAATCAATTAAAATTATTCAAATCAGTAGATAATAGATATTTTTCATAAGAGACTTCCGCGGTTTTAATAGGGCTTGCTCCAAGTTGAAACTTCGAAAACTTATTTTCTTTATTTATTTCACTATTGAATTTTATTGTTTCATTTTTCATTGTTTTTAGAAGCTTTTACTAGTAAAAGGGGAACGTATAACTTCTTCTGGATCTTCGTCCCAAATTTTTTGCAAACGTTGTTTAAATTGGAGAAATTTTTAGTTTTTAACGTTTGTAATACCATACACACGCCAAAAAGCACTTCTTTCCCTTCTCATTTGCTTTTGTCGTCCCGTTAGACCATGAATCTGCTTTTTCTTATAGCGGCTCATCCTCACGGATGATTTTCCCCAGACTTGGAGTTCTCACTCTACATTTCGACCAGGTTTTTGCTATATTATCACACTACCGCTTTCCTTAAATCGGGCCACGTTGAACAAATCTAAGGTTAACGACTTAACAATTTCACTTGCTGTTTTTTTTTTGCAAATAGAAGGTTGTGTTGTTGTAACAGCATTGCGGATATAGATCACTTCGCATCGTAGTGGTTATTTAACCACACCTCATTATAGAACAATCAACTAATAAAACCTCAATTTCAAGGGCTTCCATATTTTGCAAGTTTTGAAATTTCGTAATAATATCCCTACATTTTTTTTGCTGTTAGCTGTTGTACAAAGTGAATATAAATCAAAAATTGTGTAAACAAGTTTCCAATGTGTGTAAAAGTGCACATACTGCACATTTTTATAAAAATCCCAATGATATTTACTTATTATATGTCAGTATTTCATTAGCCTGGATTTTGTGCAATTTCAGGCATTTAATTCATTCAAATTCATTATGCTACTCTGCTTTCGCTATTCGTCCATGAACAACCACTTAATTACAGCACTTTTTCCAAACACCTACGTACAGGCAGTTGATAACATTAAATCGACTGTCCAGGAGTCAAGTCATCTTCTCTGACAGCAAAGCGTTTGTATCGCACAATGTCGGTGCAAGTTCCTGTGGCATCCTTGCGGCATGCCTTTCATTTCGTGGCATAAGCAGCGCGAAAAAATGTAAATATTCAATGGAGTGTTAGCAGTCGCCAGGTTAAATATGTAGCTGTTTTCTAAAATGTGAGGAATTCTTGACTAAATGTGACGTCAATGTCAGCATCTTACAGAAGGCAAAGAGTTTTCTTTTGAGAGAGTTTATTTATAATCACGTTCGCTTTCACTGGGTTGCATAAGTTGGGGAAATCGTTGATATTCTCGTTTGCTAAAATGAGCATATCTGCTATATGAGGTTTGAAAATTTGAAGAATTTCTAACATACATGCCGTTCTAAAAACACTCACATAGTGTCGGATATGAAAAAATCACGCGTACCAAAAATCATTTTTTTTTATCCAGGTTATAAAAAATCCTAATCATTTTTATTTTATAAGAAAATAGTGTCCAGTCCTGTTATTTCATTCGGAAAAATATGCGAGTTGCGCCAAATTGGTTAAATGATATCCGACTTAAGATGCAGGGTTAGGAAGTGAAAAAAACGCGCTATTGTGAATGAGCCCTAGAATTTTTAAATGTACAAATACCTTTACATTTTAAATATACAAATCTATCAACCTAAAATTTGCTAGCACAACTATTTTCCATACCTAAATATCACTAAACAAATCGCATCTTTCTTGAAAGAACAGGAACAGGGTTGCTTTTGCCAATAAAGCAAATTTTATCCGAGTTGGAGCGTTCTTTTGCAAGTCGGGTACAATAAAACGGGCCCAAAAATACACGAAAATTTTGAGGTAATTAAATCTTGCTTTTTATTATTCTAAAATTTAATGCGCTACAAAACTGCATACTAGAATTGTTTCAAATTTTTACACAAAGTTTGAAATGTGCATCTATGTATATAGTTTCTGTTAGAAAATTTGCCATCTTTTTATAAAAAAAATTAAAAAACACATCAAACAAACACAAGAAATAAAAAAAAAAACATTTAAAACTATTAAATTGTGCGGCACTATATGTAGTACCGAAATAAGCCCTATAAAAATACCTGGGAAATTTGAATCTAACACCTAACCCCGTTTTTATTTGCGTAGTATTTTTAAATATATAACTAAGTCAACAAAAAATTTGTCATTTTCCTTCCTTGAATAGCACTAATCAAGTCGCATGTTTTATGAAAGATACCAACAGAGTTGCTTTTGCAACTAAGGGAAATTTCATCTCAGTTGGAGGGTTCTTTTGCAAGCCGGTTATAAAAAAACGGGTCTATTATTTCGAGCAATTAAACGCTAAATGTCTAAAAGATATTAAAAGTTAAAAAATACACAAAAAATTTGTCTTATTGCCAACCATATTTTTATATTTCAGAAACTTAGATTAAAAACTAACGGCTTCGATCAAAGATACTACAAACCATAATGCAGGAAAATATTAGATAATGTCAGAAGCACTGAAACCAAATCTGTCGGTCCTCATATTTCGGTCATATACATATTTGAAGTTAGTAGAAAGAAGAAATTTCTGGTACTGTCTTTCATAATGTAGTAAAAAGGGTAAGCATTAGGTACAATGCTAAATAATATAGAGCTGATCCTAGCACTAGTCCGACCTCAGCAGTTTTTGCAAGATTATACTTGAAAGCGATCCCGTACTCAAAAAACAATCAAAGAAGTATTATTTTAAAAGAAATGATATTATCTTTTGTCAGAAGCTACCAGTTTTAGTCCAAATTATTTGTGCAGATGAATCCTGGCAAACATGTCAAAATATCAGCTGTATCCTTTTGACAAAAACAACTTTAATCAAACACAGTATATTTTGAAAATTATTAAATTACTTCCATAAATGGATCCTAATGAATTAATATTTGAATTCGTCTCAAGCAGTTGACTACTTGGTAACTTTTTTATCAAATTCGCCATTGATCTAATGATTAATTTTTGTAGTTAATTTTTTATAAAAATAGAGTTCTTTATATAATAAATCAATATTTCAAACTTTGTACAATATATTAATATAAATTCAAAAAAGGTTCATCAAAATTTCAAACTTTTTAATTTAAGTTTTTCAATATAACGAACGGATGGTTTTTAATATTTTGGTTGGTTGGTTTTAAAGAATCAACCGAAATTAAGGAGTTTGAAATTCCGATGAAAATTTTTTGAATTTGTATACATTTTGCGTTTTTTTTTTCTTATATGTAAAACGGTCAATATTGTTTTTTTTTTTAATTTAATGAAAAAATATGTCATGAAAAACGGCGAATATTATTAAAAAACAAAAAATAATTTGAGTTACTGTACATATGTATGTTCCATATAAAATGTAATGATATTCATAAGCAGTAAAAATTTGTGTTTATATTGTAGTCAGAAGTTACTATTTTTTAACAGAAAACGAGATTTGGCCAAGATACATGAGGTCATAGTAATGCACAGACAATAAATCAGCAATCAATTATTATAAGTATTATTTAGTTAATGAAATTTAGAACGCAAACGTCTTTGGCAAGTTACTAAATTATAACGATTGATATCCAGCGGCTACATAGCCTAGCTCATTTAGCGTCGAAACACCCAAGCCTTGTAAGTATTCGTATACGCTGGTGGCATTACAGGAAGAGGAAGGCGTCCTCTGCATTAGAAATACCAAGTGGAAAAGGATTTGACTTCATCAGTTAATGAGCGAAATAAACGACTGGTATGCGGTGTTGAACTCGTCAAAACTCGCCTAAGCGGTTACACCGCTAATCAAGGAGATGAAAAATTTCCCAAAATGGAGGTTTCTAAGGAGCTTTCTCTTAGCAGCGGATCCATTGCAGGCCTTAAATATAATGTAAATTCGGCTGTTATCAACAAAAAACCGCCATCCTTATACATATAAAAGAACTTTAAACTGCATTGCAATTTACTTTTTATGCGTATTGTTATGATTGCAGATGCAGTTTTTTCAACTACGGAGTACTTTTGCACACAAGTTTGAAAGTTTGTCCAGAAATGTCACAGGTTTATCAGAGCAGAAGCCTGTATGCACGCCTGCAAGTATGCAATGCCATATACCATTCTTCGTCAGTTTAGTATGTGGAGCACACAAATGCGTACATATATATTATGCATGTATATGTGTACATACATACACTTGCGGTCAATAAAAACACACCACCAAATATAATTGAAATAAGATCACATGAACAATTTGTTTATAAAGTTAGAATATTAGGTCACATAATGTAAATTATTTATCCACAAAAATTTTTCTCGAAAATGGTTTTATAAGGAATAGCCAATTAATTAAAGAAATTAACAAAAATGTGCATTCGATGATATTCATGATTAATTAAAAGAAAGCAATGTGAAGTTAACTTAAAGCGACTTAATCATTTTCACCACTAACGGTAGAAATACAGACTTAACAATAGGCTTTCCTAATAACGAGTCGTTCCTCCTTTAGCCTCAAAAATTGTCTTAATTCTTGAAGGCATGGAATTCACTAGGACCTCAATTGATTGCCTTATAACGGGACCATACCAAACCAGTTCTATAATTTTTATCAATTGACTTTTATTTGTTTTCCTCTGTTTAACAACTTCACACTTCATTATGTGCCATAAGTGCTCAATAGGGCTTAAATATGGCGAGTTTCCAGGCCAATCCAAGCATTGAATCTCTAGATCGTTAAATGTATTAGCCAACTAAAAATAAAAATTCGAGCTGAATAGGATCATATACACCAATAGTGTATAGATGTTTTATACAAGATTTGTTTCCAATCAAAACTTACCAATTTTGCACGATGGCATGGCGCTGCGTCATCCTGGAAGATTAGGCGATCCGTATACGAATAATGCTCTTCAACTGCGGGTACTAAAAATGGTTAACCACTGTCACATATTTTTGTGCATTCATTATTCCGTCAACAAGGTGTAGAGGCCCCAAAACATGGTATGAAAAGCAGCCCCAAATCATTTGACTTTGAGGAAGCTTAACGTTCTTCACTACACAATTATCCTGCAACCTCTCACCACCTGAACGGCGCACGTAAAGCAAATTTTGTGAGCTTAGCAAATTAAATTTGATTTCGTCAGCCCCATAATCTGTTGCCAATAATTTTGATCCCAATTTTAGTACTTTTTTTGCCCAAGAGATTCGTGCAGCCTTAATTTTTTGTGTTAATAGTGGCTTTTTGGCAGGACGGCTTCCATATAAACCCACATCTCTAAGCCGTCGTCATTTTGCACAACTTTTCAAACACACAACCAAAACACGACTATAATTAAACAGTGTGCAACCCAATTTCATAAAAATAATTTATTTCTCAGTGCTACTAAATCTAGTAGAAATGTTTTCAAATTTACAGTTATATAGCTAGCTAGAAGATAGTCTACCAAAGTGGTGGTGCGTTTTTATTGACCGCAAGTGTATATATGTAGGTATGTATTGTACCCTTGTACGTACTTAAATATGGTTGGCATTGTCGCAATGCCTGACTCAGGCATGCCACACGCGTGAAATACCGCAATTTATGCCTCAGTTGGTGAAAGTGTAAAATACGACTGTTGCATGTAAATCGCTTGATGGACGAGCAGATGACGACACGGCTGCAATGGCGATAGGAGCAAACTTCTTCTTCTAGGTGCCTTCCGCAATTTTCTCTTTGGAATAAAAATTTATGCACTAACACACACAAATGCGTGTTCACGAATATTGTTTGTGGCATACACCACAACTATAATTGCAACCAACTCGTTCACAAGCGAAGCGTTGTTCTACATGCAGCATACAAATGCCATTGGCGTTGATAGCAACACGCCTTTTCGTGCCTATAGCGCATTTTCAGAAAGAGAAATGAGTGCACACGTCAACTACCGCATTTCCCTTCGCTTTCCATAGTTTTATCTGCAATAACGAGACGGCGCTTATTTTGGTTGCATTTGCACGTCGTGTTGACAACACACTGTGGTGCCGCGGCGGCAAAAAATCGATATTTTGATGTGCTCCGATTTGAGCAATTTCTCGATATTTTGTTATGAAGTATCTAAATATCATGTTTCCAAAATATTAGCCGGATATATTGATTACTTTTCTGTACAGAGCCACTCAAAGACGAGCTATGCGAACATGATTGGAATATGATAGTTGTGTATGTTATATTTAAAAGCTTGATGCAGGTAAAGTAAGCTACGCATGTTACTTTTTAAGATTTTTTGTATAAGTAGAGTTATCATAGATGAGATTTTCGAAAAAAAAAATTAAAAAAAAATTTTTTTTTTTTAAATTGGTAATCAATCAATTTTAGGTGTAAAAAAATTAACATTCATCAATTTTATTGGACTGCAACTATCGATCGCAGGCGATCGCACCCTTAAACTCTAAACCAAATTAAAGCTTGAAGTCTCAGCTAAATAATAGAAAAGAAAAAAAGCCAACATGATGCCTCTTTTTAAAAATATGAACTAAAAACTATAAAATGAGCGTCTAAAATTGCACGTATGCGTAGTACTCATTGCATGCATATTTTATTTTTTGTTCAGCGCTTGTTTTTTTGTTTTGCTTAGCTTGTTCTTGTTTTGGTTTTGTTTTGATTAGGTGTGAGCTGTGTTGTGACTTGTAAGTTAGTAGCTTAATATATTACAGTAATAATATTACTTTCTTATAAAAAAAGTAGTGTAACTTATTACTTCTAAAAATGCTGTAATAAGTAGCGTAATTTTATTACTTTTTTAAATGGCTAAATCAATTTTTGTAAATAAAAAATAGTTTTGGTTGCATAATTGTAAGCTGGCAATCCTTAAACTTAGTTTTACAAAGACGCGGTGAGACTAATTTGCTCGATATTTCATTAAAGTTTCATAGCGATAAGTTAATAAAGTATCTATTTTACCAATTCATGAACTCTACATATACATACATTTCACTGCAGCACGTTTAAAATGGCAACTTTGAGGGAATTGAAAAAAGCTGTGTATTTTAATTAAGTAACTTAGTAGTAATACAATAAAATGTAATATATTACTTTATGAAAAAAGTAATCAGTAATAACTAACTTACTACTTTTTCAGAAAGTACTGTGTAATAAGTAACTTATTACATTTGAAAGTAATATGTCGCAACACTGGGCGTGAGTAGGTCGGCAAGCTTATCAGCTGACCTGTTATCTCTATTGCACTTGGCTCTCTTTTTATATTTATTATGCGTACTTATTTACCTTCTATTTACAAGTGCATGCGGTTTAAGTATTTTCAAGTGCAAAATAAATTTTAAAATATGAATAATTTACAATTATCATTTCGCGAAATCGTGCAAATTTTATTTGATTGTGGTAACGATATTGATGTTGTTGATGTTATTTCAACAAATCATAGCCATATTTCCCATGAAAAGTTAGAAAAATTTGGAAGTTTTTTAAAGAAAACATTTGTGCCTAGAATTAAATCAAAATTGAATAAATCGTGTAACATTAGAGCAAGGTTTTTTGAGAAGAATGAAGCTTGGTTGTCGGGTAGCATGTATTCTTTTGGTGAACATCATGTGGATATTGAGGAACCGAGTTGTTCCAGTAATGTCAAGCGTGGTCGTCCTCTCATGATATTTGAGGACTGTCAACAAAGGTCAAAGCGAAGTAAAGTCCAACAATTATGTGCCAATACCTCTGCGGAGCTGATAACGTCAGCTGCTAAACAACTAGATAAAGGCGATAACGCGTTGACAAAGCTTACACCAGAAAAAGCACTAAGCATTATTCTTGATGCAAAATTAACAAAATTTCAGTATGAACTAGTGAGGAATGCAACGAAGGAACTTAATATTGACATTTTCCCATCATATAAAAAGGTTCTATTAGTAAAAAGCGTTTTAATTTGTGTACATACTAATAATTCAATGACTGGTCGTAGAGTGTTTTATGTTCTATAAAATATGTATGTATGTACATAACTGGTGAAGTTTAATTATTGATTGTGCGAGGATAGCAAGTAGCAATTATTTTATCTTGCTTTGTTGTGTTTACCAAAGTCAACGTATGTTTATGCAATGAATTAAATGTTAACTTGAACTTCATCTATTCTGCATGATTTAATTTTTGCTAAATTGTTTTAATCACCAGGTTTTACTTGCGAAAAAGGAATGTTATCCCAATAACATACAAGTTAGTGAAAATGTTAGTCAAGTCGCTCTTCAAGATTTGCTGGATCATACTGCCGAAAGAATTTTGAAGTCAAAAACTGTCAGTGAAATTCGTGAAATGCCTAATGATTTAAAACTAATTTCGAAATGGGGATGTGATGGCTCGTCTGGACAAAGTGAATATCAGCAAAAATTCACAGATGAAAATATAACAGATAAGA
Source organism: Anomoia purmunda (assembly GCA_951828415.1). Lineage (NCBI taxonomy): Eukaryota > Metazoa > Arthropoda > Insecta > Diptera > Tephritidae > Anomoia > Anomoia purmunda. The sequence continues at coordinate 57,597,361 of OX639993.1, forward strand.
GTATGTTTTTTAACACATTATTATTACATTTGAATTACAATTACCCTTTTAATAAGCTGGAAATGTAATTATTTAGTAGGCACTTACTAATATTCACAATTACTTATCACTTTTTAACAGGTATATTTTTAACTTCACTTGTGCCATTAAATTTGACTAAAAGAGGTGACTCATCATTGGTGTGTTGGGTAAATTCAAGACCTTCTTCGACCAGACTTTGCCGTCCTATTAAATTTCAATTCGTGAAGGAAACGGCGATTGTCATCAATGAGGAAGTCAAGAGAGTGGAAGATGAAATTTTTAATTTAGTCAACACAGTGGTGGAATTTCAAGACAAAATTTTCAGTATTAGCCATACACTTCTTTTGACCATGATTGATGGTAAAGTTGCGAGTACATTAACTCAGACTTCATCCATGGCTGTATGCTTCATTTGCAATGCTAAACCTACGGAAATGAATGATTTGGATATTTTAAAAACCAAAACTGAGTCAGAAGAGGCACTTAAGTTCGGAATTTCCCCACTGCATGCCCGTATTAAATTTATGGAATGCATTCTACACATTGCATATAACAAAAATTTTAAAGCTTGGCGAACAAATTCAAAAATAAGACCAGAAAAAGAAGAAGCGAAAAGGAACATTCAGAGAAATTTAAAATCGGTTTTAGGAATAAATGTTGACGTGGTGAAGCAAGGTGTAGGTAGTACAAACGATGGCAATACATCTAGACGATTTTTTGAAAATCCGCGAAGAACTGCAGAAATTGTAGGCGTTGATGAAGACCTAATTCATCGTTTTAAAATTATATTGGCTACAATAAATTGTAACGAGCCAATCGATATAAAGAAATTTCGTAGCTATTGTATGGACACTGCAGAATTATATGTTTCTTTGTACAGCTGGTACTATATGCCAATTTCGGTACACAAGGTGCTAGTCCATGGATATCAAATAATAGCAGCAGCGATTCTCCCTATAGGAATGCTATCGGAAGAAGCCCAAGAAGCTAGAAACAAAGATTACAAGCAATACCGCTTGCATCACACTCGAAAATGCGATAGGGTTTCTACAAATGTAGACGTAATGAATCATTTGTTAGCGTCTTCAGATCCTTACATGAACAAATTGTGTTCACAGCCTAAAAAAAAACATTTAGAAATGCATGAAGATGTAAAAAGTTTGTTATGTGATTGAAATTTGAATAAAATTGATTTTAAATTTAGATTTTCTGTTTGGTGTGGAGGTGTCTTACTTCGAGTAGTTGCATAAAAAAGTCCTTTTTTATTCGTTTTTGATTTATATAACTATGAACATAGACGTAATAAATGATTTCTATGAAGTTGCATGGGATGTTGGCGTGTTTGTGGGCGGATTTAGTTCATATTTTATATTTGTGAAGAATAGGTAAATAAAGATTTTTTGCAATTTTCAACATCCTAACTGTAAATTAGCGCAATTTATGATACTTTTAAAATTTTAGTTGTATGGGAGGAATGCGTGGTTGTAGGCGGATTTTTTTCATATTTGCACCAAAGCTTTTATGTGTCGAAAAACACAAATTCACCGAATTTCGTTGATCTAAGACAACTCCTTCTATTTTTTGCCGCGGCTTGTATGAAGCGGCACCACTGTGCGACATTCCACCCAGTCAACTATGTAGTTAGCCAACTAGTGAGTTGCGTGTTGTTAACTTTTTTTGTTTTGGTATTTTTTGCTGTTTTGCAACAACAACTCAGCGCAAATGTCACAATGTGTCATTCATTATGCCATGGACACAGCTAAACAAACACATTTGTGCACTAATGCCAGCTTGTTATACGCGTAGCTGTGCGTCAACCGCAGTCCCAAATGGCTGGCATGTCATAGTCGAAGTGGTGGCGTTGCACTAGCTGCGGTATGTGCACCGAGTAATAAGTGTAGTGGAAGCGGTTGTGGTGCGTTGGTTCGTAGTTTGAATAAAATTCGATTGCACCATTATCGTTTACATTCGCAGTGGTGGCAAACATTATGGTGAAAGGATATGTTGGGCCACATGTCCAAACACGACCAATATAACTACCATAAACTTACAGCTAATGCTTGATTCGTTAACACCTTCAAAGTGTAAAAATATTTGTGCACGTCACAGACAGGCTTCTTAGAACTTTTTAAATGTGGATGGTTCGCAGAGAAAATTAAAAGCTAAACAATTTGAATCAAACATTTTTTAAGACTAAAAAGAAGTGAAATATTTAATGCGAAGGTTCAAAAGAGTGTGGTCCAAATTCGAAAATTTTGTTACAATAAATAAAATTTCGAGGGTTTTAGCCGAAAGCTACTATAATGGCACATTAATTATTCCGGCCATACATATGTAAACACACATACATACATATGCTGTTAGGGCGTAGAAGGTAGTATTTATATTCTCCAACCAATCCAAATGCTGTAAATCTTTAGACGCCTCAGGTAGTTATGTAAATTAAGCCAGTCCTCTGGCCCTAAGAAAGTTGCAAAAATTACATTGCAAGACACCGGGCTTTCATAGCAAGTCTTTTTTTATTCATACATATATTGTTATAAAATGTAATGTAAGCAGATGGCAATACTCTCCAAAATATATTTATGAAAACGAAAATGGGGCTTTATTTACCCACTTCCGTTTGCCACCCATATTGCAATACGTATTTGCTTTCACTTATTTAATTTAACCTTTTAAACAGGTGGCTCAGGTGGCTTCTATGGTAATCGAGATTGCAGTCAATACAAAAATCAGTTCGTACGCCTGCATATTTTTCAATATTTACATTTACATTTTCAAAATTTATTTATCAATTATTTTGTTACAAAGTTTGGTGTATTCTTCAAGCTGGAAATGCCATTCCTTGGAATCAATAGCAAAAACAAAAAAAAAATACATTACAAAACCAACAACGTAATTAGCGAGATCCATCAGCACTGCCATAAAATGTACAGTGAAATTCCTTATTTTCCACCGGAAACTCACCGTCGCCCCGTTTTTGTCCGATTATGGGAAATGGCCGCTACAAAAAATATGTACATATATATTTATAAGAAAGATAGCGTATATATTTGTATGGAAAAATTAATCAACAATAATTATTATGAGCGGAATAAATGTGCCGAAAAATTAATGAAAAGTCTGTGTACACGAAATTTGTTTGGCTATTGAAGCTGTTCGATTATAATAACTGTTCGAAATTAAAAATTTAAAAACTGGCAACGTTTATTTCGTACGATCTTAAAAATACGAGTGTGCATAAAGATAACGTGATAAATGAATTTTTTCCGATTCTGTATACCTACTATGTAGAATGTTCCGAGAAGTTTTTCAATTTCCAATTCTGTATACCTATTTAGAATGTTTCGAGAAGTTTTCTGCCACTTGACCTTCTGTCTGTAGTTTTATTTGAATGATTTTCAACTAAACCAATTGAACGGAAAATTTGTACAATGGGTGAAATACCAAAAGAAAATAGGCGCAAATACGATCGGAGAGGTTCGAGAAATGTAAGCCTTGAATGGACTGGAAAATTTTTTATTTGGTGGGAACTTCACTTGGCTATTGAAGCAGTCGGCATGGAAGGTTTGTTTTCATTTTCTTATGATCTTGCTTTTGCTTTCATCAGTGCGCACTTACAACGTCGATTCGTCACTAAATATGATTCAGTCACATTGTCGCAGTACCCAACTTCTTCTCTTGTACAAATTTTTTTTTGCGCCACAGTTTTTTTTTTCTTTACCTGTTGAATTCAAATTGAATGCACTGATGCGCTTTTAACTAAAACCGTTCTTATAAAAGTCATATTTAAATTAAACTATATGAACTCGAATCAGGCTGTGCGACCAACTTCACATGGGATTAAGTAGTTGCGACCTTGTTTCTTGTTTGTTATTAACTATTATTTAGCAGAAGTTTGGGAGAAATGTAAGCCTTGAATGGAATCGAAAATATTTAACTCGGTAAGAGCTTCTTTTGTGTTTTGAACCAGTCGGCATGAAAGGCTTGATTTCATTTTCTTATCATCTTGATTTCGCTTTCATCCGGGCGTACTTGAAGTGTCGATTCGACGATATGATTCAGCCCCACTTTCGCGGTATCCCTAACTCCTTATCTTGTCCAAACTTTTTGTCGCCACAGTTAACAGTGTGTTTTCCTTACCACCAAAATTTTAATTGAATGCACTGATGAGTTTTTAACCAAAACTGACATATTTCAAGTAACACAGTAAACTACATTTTGCCAATCGTCAAAGGTCCAATTTCTTTGTTGCTTGTGCCGTAGATTACAAAGAAGTTGCATGGTGTTCCGTTTCCTGTAGCAAGATCTCTCGTCCAATTCATCACACACGGAAACAAATTGGATCTAATCAGATTCTAATATCAATCAGAAAAAGTCAAATTAGTTCTGGTATGGTGAACTGGACGAGATTTTCTGTTAGAGGAACGGTGGGATGGGATGCAACTTCTTTTGCTTGCACCAGTTAGTTATTGCAGCCTTTTATTTACATTTTATCAAAAATTACGGGACAATTAAATTATATGAACTCGAGTCGAGCTCTGCGACCACTTTCTTATGGAAATTAGATAGATATAAAGACATAGCTAAAACTTTACTGCCTACTGTATTTAAAGATTAATTAATGTAGTTTAATTTCTTTTTCCAGATAAATAACTAACGCGATTTCCAAAAATTTTACAAATCAACAGGTGATGTGATTTTGGAACCATTCTTTTTACATAAAATGGATAAAGATGGCAGTGCTTTTCGAAAAAAACTCATCTCGAATTTGCCAACAAAATCCAATGCTCGGCCATTGGTTAGAAAAGCTATTCTCACTTACAAAGCTTTATCAGCACAAAAATGCACGAGTATCGATCGCGAAATCACATACATTCAAAAGAAAATGTCAGCCTTGAATTTCTGCCAAAACGGCAGGAAAAATATGCTATCCAAATCAGCGAAAAAGCGGCTTCGGAAAAAACGACAAGCTGATGCAAAGCTCTTGCTTCATTCAGCAGTGAAACCTGCCAGCGCTACTGTTTCAGATGGACTCAAAAAAACTTCTTTAAAACATACGAATTTAAATAAATCACAAGACAATAAAACCATCCATGAACGACAACTTTCACTTTATTCATTCGTAGTAAATGGTAGTTTCAGGACGTTACCCACAGAAGATATCATTTGGTTGTTAGAACTTCAGAACTCTTTTGAAACGAATAAATGGACAGTCATTCAAAGAAAGGAAAGAAGTGATGATAGTGTGCTCACAGTTGGCGTCGATTCGAGCACTGAAAGTTTGTTGAAAAACAAGAGTTTTAAAGCAGCACTGCATAGAACTACGGTTACATTTAAGGCAGAAAAAAATAGTGCATCCAAAAAGAAGCGAAGGCGTAAAACTAAATTAAAATCTACCTGTCAGCAAGAGGAAAAACCATTTAGTTGGTTAGGAGAGTGGCAAACATTTACCACAGTACTCAACAAAGTGAACTAATTGATCTTCTACTGAATAAGAAGGTAGGCATCGAAAACATTAAACTAAATGAAAGCTTTGATAAAATCCTCGGTTTTCAAGTTATTTGGTAATTTTTTTTTTTTTACAAATTTGCGATTGTTTGCCTATTTAACTTTTTCGCATTACCCAATACATATTATTTAAGTATTTTTTAAGTATGTACATATATATCTACATATTGTATAATAAATAAAATTGTAATTATAAGACGAGCGAGTATTTGAAATCGCAAAATTGTATGCAATTGATTTTTTTTATCTCTTTAGAAAATATTGTTGGCATCAATTAGGGAAATAAAAGCAAATTTTAAGTTGGTCAGCTATGTATGTATGTATGTTCATAGATAATTACAATGAAGTGACTTATCTTCTTTTTCAGTTCTAAATTTAGCTATATCTCAAAACCCGTTATATTTTTTTCTGACTTCACATTCAGATTCGACGGAACATTTTATATTAGAATTGATTAGAGAACGACAAAAAAATTACGTCAAATACATCGCATCGTGAACGGACCCAGAAAAAGTAAACAATAAATATCAGCTAACTTTCGTTTGGATTAGGTGTGATGTGCTTATATTTACGGGACTCGATTATTATATCGATAACAATTTGATTTAAATGTAAGTCATGATGTCGAAGTACATTTAATATTAATTGATAATAAATTTAATAATAATTGATAATAAATTTAATAATATTTTGATCATTTTAATACCACAATTGTCAAAAAGAAACGTAGAAAGTAGAGAACGACCGAACATAGATTATTTCGGAATATAACATATTTAGCATAAACATAATTATGATTGTAAAATTAAAATTGTAAATCTTAAATTTTTAATCCTCGAATTTTTATAATTTTATATAATAGAGTAGTAATCATAATTTGTCGGCATTTCCGTGTATAGGTATAGGTATGTATATCTGAGCAATTACTCACTAGACACACTCTGTGGAGGTACAGTTTTTGTAATTTACATAAAATACAAAATTGACAATATTTACAATTTACAATACCAATACAACAAATCGTGAGTTATCCTATTGAGTTGCTCGTCCATCAAAGAAAACAAATTTGCAGAAATTAAATAGTCTCGATTTTTGATTGTACCTCGCAAAACATAGAAAAATAGCAAAATTCTAAGCTTTCCAAATAAAGATCTTTCCCTTGAAAATTATACAACTCTTTAAAAGATAAGCTACCAAATGTACTTGGAATGACTTTCTGTCATCCCTTGTCAACGATATTAAATGATGGTCTCATAATAATAATGTATCTAAAAAATTAAATGAAAATAAATTAATTAGATGCTTTATATACCGGTATATACCATATGGTAATATGATTCTGTAATCTTTCAAATACGGGTCTCCTGTTTATGATTTAGAAGTAATATATTAATGGTTTGGTTTGTGCATTTAAGTGTTTTTTCCGATTTTTTTATATGGTCCATTTTTTTTTCGAAGTCATCAAGATCAAGAAAACCAGTAATTTTCATTTATTTTTTATTCCGAATATTTAATTAAACAATTTTACATTTTTTAGTGGCAGGAGTATTATCTGTCACGTCTTCAAAGATGCGGTTAAAATCCATTGTTTGTCCAAGTAAATAATATATATCGTTGAGTCATGAATAAAGTTAGTGGAGGAAAGGTATAGAAAAATTCAGATTTGAAAACTGCAATCCCCTCGATGATTTGATATTAAGGCGTCTCAAAAAAGTCTTCTAAATTCTAAACTCCCTTACCTAATAGCACTGTGCATTTGTTTATAGCCACTAATTTAGAAATTTTGCCATTAATATTGTAAAAATTATTAATAAAAATTGTCAGGTTATTCAGGTGAAAGTTAAAATCTTGAGAATGTCACAAACTTTTATGAGCCATTTCTAAAGCTGTCCATTACCTGCGCAACGACATGATTATGCTTCTTAATTTTTCTTTTCAATTGTGACAAATAATTATCGAACTTAAACGCACTAAAAGTTTCCAGACGCCCAAAATGTAAAGTATCATTTATCAGATGTTTTATGCAGTTGCAAAAGTTGGGAAAACATCATCATAATACTGAGATACAAATTCTATAAATTCGTCTAACATTCGACAGTTATTGTATTTAGCACAGTAATCTTTATTTTAATGTTAATGCTTAATCTGAAAAGCAAAAAATAGTTTTATCTCACTGGGTCTAAAACTTCTTTCAGGAGGAATATTCCCGTATAAAGTAAGGACCTAAATTCTGTGGCTTTGAAACGTTCTACTTCTTTCAAGAAACGTGGACAACTAGCGAATTCTCTCGACACTTGGTTCTATAAGAACAGAAGTTTTGAACTCAATAACTCGATTTGTTGACGTTGAAGTGAATAAGGCCTTTTTCGCTTCTTTAACCAAGCCTTCAAAGATCGGCAAGTCACCGAGTAAGCTTTTTGTTAATAAGTAGCTCATTTTCCATCAAAAGAAGTAATTCCTCAACAAAATGGCTTCAGCATCAGACGCACTGTCATCAGATTCACTATGCGTTTCATAGTTTTCGCTGCTACTCAAGTCCTCAATATCTTCACTGCTCCTTATTTCGTTAGAAGTGGATTGTGCGTTTGGCTTACGTATGACCGGAGGTCTGTTTGCGAAGTTACTCCAATAAAATAGTATGCCCACAATTTGTTCTTCCCTCTTCCCTCTTTAACTTTCTTTTATTAATTTTTCAATAGTTTTAAGTAATTGAAATGCTTATTTTCACACAACTCGTTTCACTTCTGTTTGACATAGTTGTCAGTTATACAGCATGCCGCACAATTTATCGATAACTCTGACAATTATAGCCACAGGATAATTTGAGTGTTTTTCTAAACATTCTCTAATCGAAGAAACATTAGAGAACTACATTAGTATTCGAATGTGAAATCTAATGATTCTCAAAAGCCAGAGATTGTGTTTGTTGGGTTATGGTCGGTTCAAATTCATGGTTATAATAATAGTGATTGGCGCTTACATCATAAGCTTGATGTTTGTTTATGCCGACTCCGAAAGGCAAATGATTTTTGTGAATATTTTTTTCCTGCCGAGGGGCGACCGCTATTGAAAAATCTTTTCTATAATTTTTGACGTTGCCCTTAGCCATGATTCGAACCCAGGACGTGCCCAATGAAGCGCGCCCACTTTACCCACGAGATTTAAAAATTCATTATTTTGTAGCCATACAGCTCGAAAACTGTTTATCAATATTGTTTAAAAAGTTAATGTAATATTATAATGTAAATATCAAGGATAGCTGAAAATAGTAAGTAGCCTTTAAAGTACATTAAATTATGGCAAATTAAAAATCAAATAACTCTATTAACTTTTCCACCAGAGTCATACATATCATACAAAAATCAAGCCGGCCATAATATTGAGTCAATGAGCTATAGAGTCATTATTAATGAATTTTTCGTGGCTGAAATGGAGGATGTTGAAATGGACGACCTTTGGTTCCAACAACACGGCGCTACATGTCATATAGCCAACGAAACAATAAATTTATTGAAGGAATCTTTTCGTGAGCGCAATATATCGCGTCGTGGGCCTGTGACGTGGCCAACAAGATGGTGCGATTGAACACCGCTGGACTATTTTTTGAGGGGTTATGTGAAGTCGTTTGTCTACGGCAGATAAGCCTGAGACGATTGACACCTTGAAAGATAATATTTAGCACGTTATTGTTGGCGCACCAATTGCTTAAAATAGTGGCCGAAAATTAGGCATCTCGGCTGGAATTTATTCGAGCCAATGGCAAACCCTTATATATATAATAAAGCTAAATTCATGGTCATAACATTAAATTATGTGCATTTTATTTCTTTTTGAAAACCACATGTCTAAAAACTACCCTTTATATTGCTTTTGGTATTAAAAAGAAAACAAACGCACTGAAAATATTCGTATTTGTTAACCAATTATTGCCTACAGTAAGTCACATTCAATATTGGACACCTCAGAAAATTTAAATTTTGATAAGTTTCACAAGGCGTCCCATGTAAATTATATTATATTATTATTTCTTATTTTTATTACAAACAGAGCCAAGGCGAATCCATACAAGGTGGTGTTATAAATACAACTACAAAATTCCTATGTATTTTGTTTTTGTTTCTGCGTAAGAGTTGTCAAAATTTAAATTCATTTTCTTTTTGCTTTTACGGCTTTTGAAAGCTCATACGCAAAAGCAAAAACAAAATACATGTAGGGGAATAAAAAAAATCAAATCAGCTGCTCTTATGACATCACCTTCTATAAATTCGCCTTGAACAGAACCATAAAATACAAAATTTTAAACTTTGTTTAAAGCAAAGAAAGATTCGACAAAATTTCCATTCATTTGCTTGAAAGGCCGTTCACAAAAAAAGTTAAAATTTCACGGTAATTTGTAAGAACTTTCAGCTTTCTGCTATTATTTTAAAATTATTTGGGCTACAACGTAAAGGTATAAATGAAAAAAAAACAAAATAAAAATTTGTTTGGGTAAGTTGTCGCAAAACACAAGGTATTTGCGGTAACACAATTAACAAAAAAAAAAATTAAATAAAAAATGAATAAAATAAATAAAGGGGATTTATTTGTCTTCTCTTCAGAAGAGAATGGAGAAATCTAAAATCCCGATAGTTAGTTTTTTTTTGTTGCTTCTTTAGCTCAGATTTTATTGGGACAAAAAACAATTACTAAATATTCCATTGTGCTCCCAAGGGAAGAAAATAATGTTTTTGAACTCCATTATTGTAGAATGGAATCGATGCGCTGTTACTTTCTAACCATAACCAGTGTTGCCATTTTTGCCTTTTTCCGAAAAATTTTAATTTATCCTCTAACCGTTTTTTAGCATTTTCTTAAAACAATGAATGAATGAAATGAACGATGGCGTTTATCGAAATGCAATGAGAAAAGTTGCACGTACATTAGTGTAAAAATCTACAATCAACTGTAGAATTTTAGGCTGAGGTTCTTAAATATAAAAACGCGCTTTTTCGCTACCCTTTGTAGTTTTTTTTTTTTAATTAATTCAGTAGTCTAAGGAATTGTTAGCAAGCAAACAAAGAAATATAATTAGTGTTTAAACGTTAAATGCAGTTTTAAGTATTAGAAGGAAGAAAAGTGTTGGAAAAGATTTCGTTCAAATGATGAACATTTCTAATACATATATACTCAAATTTATCTGATTATAAAGATATGATGGTTGATATATAAATTTTTTAATTATTTTACGTATGAATAAACTACCTCGTACGTTAAAAATAAATTATTTGTTATGAAATCGTAATACTAATAAAATGTTTGAATTGTTGATTTATATGTTCAGCCATAAACATATTCTGATTTAGCCTTGCCTTTTTTGTTTTGCTTATTTGGCCTTTTTAGGCTTTTTATTTTGCCTGTTTAGTCTGTTTCAAAAAGTTCTGGCAACAGTGGTCATAACAAATACCACACATTGGCGGAGAATACCGTATATGCGCAAAATGCAAAATCGCATATACCTCTACATATGATGCAAGCCAAATTTTGAAGGAGGAAGAAAACACTGTTGGAACTTTTTTACTGAACTTATACTTTATTCGATTTATGTTTCACCAAAAAAGTGGTAAAAACTGAATAAAAACTTTTTATTATAGTCATTGCTTTTCCCCCCATTTTTATTTTATATGCGGTACAATGATATCCTGATAAGTTAGGGTATTAAGAGTTTCGTGTTATCTGGAGTTTTAACTTTCCCGCCTATTAACCATGTGGTAACTTTGTTCATTGTTGTTTAATGTAGAAACAAGAGATAACACTGGTTGTCATACTTAACTAGCTTTTTGGCCATGTATTTCTTTTGTGTTTAGTTGGTATCTCTAAAATGGATGATAACTGACAATTTGCTGTCGTATTATCTCGGTAAAGATGCCAAATATTACTTTGCCCGCAATACGATTCACTAACTTTAAACGATCCGGCAATCGTAATTTTTATCGACAATGAAACAGCACATTTTTCCACTAGTCCTATTAATTTATAACTTACTGATCAATTTATTATTTGTCTGACTATAACCTTAAAGCAAACGAGTATTTTAAGCAAACACCAAATAATTTTTTCTTAGCTAATGAGCTAATGCTGAAAAAGAAATGCGAAATTTTGAATGAGCAACTTTCCTCAAGACTAAAAAAATCAACAAATCTCCTATTTTTAATTACATTTCTTCAAATTTTTTTAAGTATGTAGTTTTGAAATCGGTTTAATATACCTGGAATTTAATTGACTGAAAATTTTCTAGCTTCTGTAATGAAATAATTTTATGCTATATATCTTAATAAGTATGAAGATTTGTTTAAAAAATATATTTGTAAGATGCCAAACTTGTATTGTTAAGTAACTGTTTCAAAATAAGACGCCTTAAAAGATTACGTCTTATATGTACATATATACTTATGTATGTGTATATGTACTTAAGTTAAATAAATGAATTATTTGTTCATCCAGATCCGAAAGATTTCGCGTTAAATTTTTAGTTGTTAATTAAAAATAATAATGTCAGTTCATATTATTTTTGTAAGATGAAGATGTGTTGGTCGGTGTCAAACTCATTAAAGGGATCCCCAGGAAACGTGCGACAGCGTCGGAACAAAGAGATAGGTGTGATACAAAATTATGTGATTGGTATGATGCGGAAAATCTCCACGTCCTGGGCATGTGTTTGGTATGTCGGGTGTTGATTCTGGATAAGTAGAAGGTGAGTCTACTACAATATCCAGCTGGGACATCTGGTGGTGGTTGGACATCTATTACAGCAGTCACAGGGCGAGAGTTGATGTAAGTGATGATGTTTCTTTGGGAATGTCGTTGAAGGCCCACTTGAACGCCGTCGGATCCAGTAGTTAGGCCGTGTGCGCCTGGTTCTCGTCCTTTAGTTGATGGAGATGCCTTCTGTTCTGTTTCTGCTCGTCAGTAAGCAGATGCCTGTTTGGTGTGCCTCAGAAGGCATCAGAAGACATCCTGTCACTGCACGGAGTGAAGCGTTCTGGTAGATCTGCAATTTCATCCACTCAGGCTTACTAGTTCTTGGCGACTATATGTGCGGCATAGTTTAATACCGGCCGGTTAATCGCCTTGTATGTTGTATGCTAATAACGTCTCTTTGTCTTTGCTCGAAGTGCTGTGGCGAGTGACTTAAAGACTTTGTTGCGGCTCTGTACTTCTTTGAATCTTTGGGTGATTAACCGCTTAGAGGGGGGTGCCGACGACATGGATGTCGAGGTCCAGCTTTACCTCCTTCGTTCAGGTGGTAAAAAAAGGTCGCCGAGGACTTAGTTGGAGATAATGTCAGGTTTCTGTCAGTAAAGAAACAAGCAAAGTCGGAGAGATAACGGTTTACTTTTGAACTTAGGCCGTCAATTACATTACCGGTGGCCATTATTCATCGTACTTCGTCACGTTGGATAAGGATCTCACGGTGGACCAAAACTTACTCGCGCCTGAGACCAGGTTACAGGATTTCAGGGGCTCCTCCCACTTGTTCCGCAGGTGCTGGTCTACCAACCACCGAATCGCAAGTTCAAATCGCTAAAATGGAGATAACGGTGATTGGAGTGGCGAAAGTGGTCGCGCTCATTTGCCAGGGCAAGCGACCCAATAACCTTTTTTGAAGTTGACGTAGGTCCGATGATCTGCGGAGTCAGATGGTCTGTCGATCCAGATGATAATGAATGTGTGGTCTGATGCAAGCGATATATAGGTCGCCACGTTTTACTATTTATCAGACCTGCGATAGCTATTATTTGGGGGCATATAAACATTAAATATTTCGAGGCTCGACATCGCCTGATTTTCTAGGGTCGATGTCTTCTTCAATGAGTTGATACTGCAATGTGTGTAGAGAGATGAACGCTAAATTACCACCATTAACTCGCTTGTGATCCTTAAATTTGTTCGTTAAATTGTTTAAAATATAATGAGAAGGTTGGCTCTAAATTCCAGGCCGATCGGTAAACTGTTCTGTTTTTTTTTTTTTTGTTTTTTGAATCGTACTCCCCGACGTTGGAATCTTAATTTTGGGAAAAAGGCATTCTAAGCTGCACAAGACGTTTACGCGTCGCTTTATTATTAATATTTACCAAATACATTTTTCGAATATAGGCAAATATATGCATATACTAAAAATGCAATGAAAAAAATCACGAGCTTAAAAATTATTTGCAAAAAAAAATGTCTAGTATCTGCATTGTATTTTTAGCTTTAATAAAAGGTGAACACACAAAATTGCGACACTTTGGAAAGCTTATATCTTACCTAAAAATATTTAAATATTTTGAAATTCAAATACTATGAGTAGACCCATGATCTTTGTTTCACGTATGAGAAATTTTCTTTGAGTTATAGTTTAGTTAAAAACAGCAACCGAGTTAGCGGCAAGACAAATTATTTTACACGAGTTTATGAAAAATCCGGCTCTAACTCAACACTGAACAGTTTCCAGAGTTTTGAATTGATACGAAGAACCACTGGCAGCTCCTAGAAAGTCTGGCAGCAGAGGTGAGCATGGTAAAAGCGACCAAAGCAGTGCTCAGGGCGTTTTCGCAAAATCCGAACTGTTGCAACATCTGTACGTTAATCGCAGTATTTTGTACAAAAAGTTTAGCGTCATTGAGAAGTTTCAAGGTTCAAACAGCGCCAGATCGAAACGCAAAGCCAAATCTTACAGCGAAATCCCGCAGCCGGAGCTTTCTGAATTACAAATTACAAATTACAAATGCATTGTTATGGACGACGAAACCTACTACTTTCAAAATTTCAAATATTTGGCTGGTCAAAATTTTTATACAGCTACAGGTCGCCAAGATGCTCCTGAAAGCTGTATATTGAACTTGAAGTCCAAGTTCCAAACAAAAAAAATGGTTTGTCAATCCATTTCTTCCTGTGGCCGTAAAAGCAGTTCTTTTATCACAGCCGGGTAGATGAAGACCCAAGTTTATCGAGATGAATGCCTCAAAAAGCGTCTTCTGCTATTAACAGTCATGGTAGCAGACCACTGTTCTGGGTAGATCTGGCAAGCTGCCACCAAATCGTTTAAGGAATATTGAAGAAGAGAGGTGCTCTGGTTAAAGATATTGGAGAAATAAAAACAAAGTGAGTATGGGCATCGCGTAAAGTGGACGATGTACTCGTGCAAAAGATGATGGCGCGTGTGCGACGAAAAGTTTAATTGCATATGGAGCAAATAACAGCTAATATTTTACCTTTTAGATTTTTGCTGGTAGTAATTTCTAAGTTTCGCATTTTGGGGTGTTCACATTTTAATATATTCTAAAGCTGATTTCACATTAAAAAATAGTTTATTTAAGCGAATAAATGACAAACCATTTGTTCTTTAAAATATGAAAAATAATGTATTCCTTTTTTGAAGCATTTGATTCTTACAAATTACAGATGCGTGTCGGCAACTTTTTATGCAAACCGTCGCTTGACAAAATCATCTGAATATGATTTTAATAGCATTACAATAAAAGATAACTGTTATACTTTGCATATGGCATCAACATAAATTAAACTAAGAAAGATAAGCTTATTGACAATATAATATCAGAGCACAAAAATATCTCTAAGCATCGCCTTAATTAATAGAGCTATCTTCGGAGATATAATCGTCATTTATTGCGAGGTTGTCTTGCTCAACATAACGGATGGGGAAACCGGTGTAATCAGCTAAAGTTCATGCTCTTCATATAAGAACAAAAAAAAAAGGAACTGATCAACGTAAATGTAAAGTTTACCATCGGCTTTTTATGCAAATCGTCGATTGACCAAATCATCTGTATCTGATTTTTATAGCGTTACAATAAAAGATAACTGTTTTGGTTTGCATATTGCATCATTACTACTTAGACCACACGAAAATTGTTTAAAGTAGTTGTAGTAAACAAAAAATCTGCCCTGGACTTGGCTGATCTACTCAGCCTATCACTTTTTAGCTAACGCTAGTCATCATATATAGCAGAATTTCGCAAACCACATATACTAAGAAAGCATGCATAGATGGGGGCAAGGTTTTGATGAAACCAAAGGCTAGAGTTTATTATATTCTCAATGCCTGAGACCGTCCATACGTGGCGAAGAGCCACATCCTGCTCGAGGTGTCCCTGCTTTTACAGAATATGGCGGATCTAGAGAGGAAAACTCGATAAAACCCGTAATCTCAGGTGTTAGTCGAACCGTGCCTCGGGATGAATGGCACTACGTAAGTGTGTCTTCGAACGGTGAACTCCAGATACCTGGCGCCCTCTGGTTTAATCCAGCCTTTCCGTGGTACACTGGGGCTATGTCACGGGTGACATCAAATCCCCTACACTCGTGGGAACAACAATGTCAAAAACAAAACGCTCAAAAAAACAAAACAAAAATCGGAATGTAGAATCATCCAAAGAGAAGAAGTTAAAGAAGAAATTCAAAGGAAATGGCCACATTAGATTCAGAAAACTCCTTGAAAACGGTGTCGCATATAATGAAGCTAAGGAAATAGCACATAGTGTTAAAAAGTCTAATCAACTATTGAACAATATAAAGAATGATAGAAATGATAAAATCAGAGGTCATATAAAGATCGAGGAAGGCAGCTCCGAAAATCAAGTCAATGTAAATGGTATATTCCGGTATGAACGACAACGTGATATATTGAGGCGGATTCTTACACAAGGCGTTAAACTGAAAGACGCCATACCCTTAGCTAGAGAAGCTGGTGAATGTGATGAACCTTTCGACCGTATATTAGCCAAACGATTTGTCCGTGAACAACTTAGTACCATTAACGCCTCCTCAGATGAAATACAGGTTACCGGAGGCTCTCGAAAACGTTTCAGAATTTTAGTTTCTAAAGGCGTACATATTGATAAAGCTAGAGTCATTTGTCAGAGTCCGTGGGAGACTAAACAAACTGTATTTGCTTTGAGGGGTATAATATTGAAACCTAAACCCAAACCATTGCCGGTATGGGCGCATACCAACAAAAAGCTAGTGAACCACCATCCACCGGTGGATTCTCAAACGACGGGAAGCGCAAACAGAGAGCAGCAACAGCCTCCGCTACAACAACAACAACAGCAGCAACAGCCGCCGATACAACAACAACAACAACAACAACAAAAATATATCGATACTGCAATTGAACATCCAATAAGCGAACACAAAATAAGCGATGATTCAAGGAACGTAATATTACAACCGAAACCCAAACAATTGCCGGCATGGGCACATACCAACAAAAAGCTAGTGAATCACCATCCCCAGGAGCATTCTCAATCGACAGGAAGCGTAAGAAGACAACAGCAGCAGCAGCAAATGAGAAATTTAAATGAAACTCAATTTAAAAATATAACCCACAGCCGGCACACAAATAGCCCTCCAATCAGATACAACGATACAGCAATTGAACAGCCGTTGTTTGAAACTAAGTCAGCACGCCAAATAAGCGATGACGATATGAGCATAAAATTAGCTGTTATATCACCGGACTTTCCCTTAACCATTTGGCCAACGGAAATGTTAAAAGGAATACAGCAATTTATTGGCAAAGCGGCAGACGCTGACAGAATCGTTTTGACATCTCGATATGCTGCATGTACATTCCGCCCGGGGTGGATCGCATACGATATTCGAGATATGAGAACAGCACAATGGTTCAGATCTAAAGTGCCACAGTTGCGACCATACGAGGCGTTTTTGGCAGTCGTTGATCAGGATAAAGTGCCGCGATCAGAAATCTTTGTGGGATATATTCCAACCAATATGAACACAACCGATGACACTATTTTGGAAATAATCGGCATGGGAAACAGCGAGCTTCGCATACAGGAATGGAATATAATCAATAGAACAGAAAGAGGTTCCATACTAGAGCTTTTAATTGTAATTGATCCTTTTTCTGCGAAGCTCCTTCAGCAAAATAATTATTCAATCAAATATGGGTTTAGGAGGGCTTGTTTAAAGCCTAGAACATCATCAGATGAGCCGTCTTTCCGGGAAACCACGCCACCACGTTCATCCAATTCCTCCGAAGAGATTTTTTCTAGAAGAAAAGACGGCAGTCGAAGCTGCTCACATAGAAGAGAACACGACAGTCAATATAGTTCGCAAAGAAGAGAAGATGACAGTCGAAATGGTTCGCATAGAAGAGAAGACGACAGTCGGAGAAATTCACATAGAAGAGAACACTACAGAGATAGCTTTAAGCATCGAATTGAGCAAAGTAGGAATAGCGTAAGAAGCTCTAAAACCCAAAACTGGCGAAACACCTAGATAATCGGCATGGGTATAGATACGGTTCCTGGTTTTTAACGAAATGGATTTGGAGGAAGCGGAATTTAACAAAAATAATTTCTTCAGAATCAATTATTTTAAGGTAAGAATACAATTTTTAAAGCTGAACTAGTTACATAGTTAATACATAAAATATGAGGAAGAGAAAGAGAGAACGAGAGAGAAAGCAACATATAATAGCGAAATCTATTTTTGGAAGCGTGTACTTCATGGAAAAATACTTAACGCACAGAGACAAGTTATATATGTATTTATCAAGTGAAAGGGCGTCGTCAACCACTTACGAGATATTTCCGTTGAAAGATTTATAAATTTTACATCGCGCAAAGCATTGCTACGATCATTTCGGTAGGCAGTGCACACAGATCGTAGATTTCAAGAAGTTGCATGGGGTTCCTTTCCTGTGACAAGAACTCTCATCCAATTCAGCACACACGGAAACAAATTGGATCTAATCAGATTCTAATATCAATCAGAAAAAGTCAAATTAGTTCTGGTATGGTGAACTGGACGAGATTTTCTGTTAGAGGAACGGTGGGATGGGATGCAACTTCTTTTGCTTGCACCAGTTAGTTATTGCAGCCTTTTATTTACATTTTATCAAAATTTACGGGACAATTAAATTATATGAACTCGAGTCGAGCTCTGCGACTACTTTCTTATGGAAATTAGATAGATATAAAGACATAGCTAAAACTTTACTGCCTACTGTATTTAAAGATTAATTAATGTAGTTTAATTTCTTTTTCCAGATAAATAACTAACGCAATTTCCAAAAATTTTACAAATCAACAGGTGATGTGATTTTGGAACCATTCTTTTTACATAAAATGGATAAAGATGGCAGTGCTTTTCGAAAGAAACTCATCTCGAATTTGCCAACAAAATCCGATGCTCGGCCATTGGTTAGAAAAGCTATTCTCACTTACAAAGCTTTATCAGCACAAAAATGCACGAGTATCGATCGCGAAATCACATACATTCAAAAGAAAATGTCAGCCTTGAATTTCTGCCAAAACGGCAGGAAAAATATGCTATCCAAATCAGCGAAAAAGCGGCTTCGGAAAAAACGACAAGCTGATGCAAAGCTCTTGCTTCATTCAGCAGTGAAACCTGCCAGCGCTACTGTTTCAGATGGACTCAAAAAAACTTCTTTAAAACATACGAATTTAAATAAATCACAAGACAATAAAACCATCCATGAACGACACTTTCACTTTATTCATTCGTAGTAAATGGTAGTTTCAGGACGTTACCCGCAGAAGATATCATTTGGTTGTTAGAACTTCAGAACTCTTTTGAAACGAATAAATAGACAGTCATTCAAAGAAAGGAAAGAAGTGATGATAGTGTGCTCACAGTTGGCGTCGATTCGAGCACTGAAAGTTTGTTGAAAAACAAGAGTTTTAAAGCAGCACTGCATAGAACTACGGTTACATTTAAGGCAGAAAAAAATAGTGCATCCAAAAAGAAGCGAAGGCGTAAAACTAAATTAAAATCTACCTGTCAGCAAGAGGAAAAACCATTTAGTTGGTTAGGAGAGTGGCAAACATTTACCACAGTACTCAACAAAGTGAACTAATTGATCTTCTACTGAATAAGAAGGTAGGCATCGAAAACATTAAACTAAATGAAAGCTTTGATAAAATCCTCGGTTTTCAAGTTATTTGGTATTTTTTTTTACAAATTTGCGATTGTTTGCCTATTTAACTTTTTCGCATTACCCAATACATATTATTTAAGCATTTTTTAAGTATGTACATATATGTACATATATATCTACATATTGTATAATAAATAAAATTGTAATTATAAGACGAGCGAGTATTTGAAATCGCAAAATTGTATACAATTGATTTTTTTTTATCCCTTTAGAAAATATTGTTGGCATCAATTAGGGAAATAAAAGCAAATTTTAAGTTGGTCAGCTATGTATGTATGTATGTTCATAGATAATTACAATGAAGTGACTTATCTTCTTTTTCAGTTCTAAATTTAGCTATATCTCAAAACCCGTTATATTTTTTTCTGACTTCACATTCAGATTCGACGGAACATTTTATATTAGAATTGATTAGAGAACGACAAAAAAATTACGTCAAATACATCGCATCGTGAACGGACCCAGAAAAAGTAAACATTAATGCACAATAAATATCAGCTAACTTTCGTTTGGATTAGGTGTGATGTGCTTATATTTACGGGACTCGATTATTATAATGATAACAATTTGATTTAAATGTAAGTCATGATGTCGAAGTACATTTAATATTAATTGATAATAAATTTAATAATAATTGATAATAAATTTAATAATGTTTTGATCATTTTAATACCACAATTGTCAAAAAGAAACGTAGAAAATAGAGAACGAGCGAACATAGATTTTTTCGGAGTATATAGTATATTTAACATAAACATAATTATGATTGTAAAATTAAAATTTTAAATCTTAAATTTTTAATCCTCGAATTTTTATAATTTTATATAAGAGAGTAGTAATCATAATTTGTCGGCATTTCCGTGTATAGGTATAGGTATGTATATCTGAGCAATTACTCACTAGACACACTCTGTGGAGGTACAGTTTTTGTAATTTACATAAAATACAAAATTTACAATATTTACAATTTACAATACCAATACAACAAATCGAGAGTTATCCTATTGAGTTGCTCGTCCATCAAAGAAAACAAATTTGCAGAAATTAAATAGTCTCGATTTTTGATTGTACCTCGCAAAACATACAAAAATAGCAAAATTCTAAGCTTTCCAAAAAAGATCTTTCCCTTGAAAATTATACAACTCTTTAAAAGATAAGCTACCAAATGTACTTGGAATGACTTTCTGTCATCCCTTGTCAACGATATTAAATGATGGTCTCATAATAATAATGTATCTAAAAAATTAAATGAAAATAAATTAATTAGATGCTTTATATACCGGTATATACCATATGGTAATATGATTCTGTAATCTTTCAAATACGGGTCTCCTGTTTATGATTTAGAAGTAATATATTAATGGTTTGGTTTGTGCCTTTAAGTGTTTTTTCCGATTTTTTTATATGGTCCATTTTTTTTTTTCGAAGTCATCAAGATCAAGAAAACCAGTAATTTTCATTTATTTTTTATTCCGAATATTTAATTAAACAATTTTACATTTTTTAGTGGCAGGAGTATTATCTGTCACGTCTTCAAAGATGCGGTTAAAATCCATTGTTTGTCCAAGTAAATAATATATATCGTTGAGTCATGAATAAAGTTAGCGGAGGAAAGGTATAGAAAAATTCAGATTTGAAAACTGCAATCCCCTCGATGATTTGATATTAAGGCGTCTCAAAAAAGTCTTCTAAATTCTAAACTTCCTTACCTAATAGCACAGTGCATTTGTTTATAGCCACTAATTTAGAAATTTTGCCATTAATATTGTAAAAATTATTAATAAAAATTGTCAGGTTATTCAGGTGAAAGTTAAAATCTTGAGAATGTCACAAACTTTTATGAGCCATTTCTAAAGCTGTCCATTACCTGCGCAACGACATGATTATGCTTCTTAATTTTTCTTTTCAATTGTGACAAATAATTATCGAACTTAAACGCACTAAAAGTTTCCAGACGCCCAAAATGTAAAGTATCATTTATCAGATGTTTTATGCAGTTGCAAAAGTTGGGAAAACATCATCATAATACTGAGATACAAATTCTATAAATTCGTCTAACATTCGACAGTTATTGTATTTAGCACAGTAATCATTATTTTAATGTTAATGCTTAATCTGAAAAGCAAAAAATAGTTTTATCTCACTGGGTCTAAAACTTCTTTCAGGAGGAATATTCCCGTATAAAGTAAGGACCTAAATTCTGTGGCTTTGAAACGTTCTACTTCTTTCAAGAAACGTGGACAACTAGCGAATTCTCTCGACACTTGGTTCTATAAGAACAGAAGTTTTGAACTCAATAACTCGATTTGTTGACGTTGAAGTGAATAAGGCCTTTTTCGCTTCTTTAACCAAGCCATCAAAGATCGGCAAGTCACCGAGTAAGCTTTTTGTTAATAAGTAGCTCATTTTCCATCAAAAGAAGTAATTCCTCAACAAAATGGCTTCAGCATCAGACGCACTGTCATCAGATTCACTATGCGTTTCATAGTTTTCGCTGCTACTCAAGTCCTCAATATCTTCACTGCTCCTTATTTCGTTAGAAGTGGATTGTGCGTTTGGCTTACGTATGACCGGAGGTCTGTTTGCGAAGTTACTCCAATAAAATAGTATGCCCACAATTTGTTCTTCCCTCTTCCCTCTTTAACTTTCTTTTATTAATTTTTCAATAGTTTTAAGTAATTAAAATGCTTATTTTCACACAACTCGTTTCACTTCTGTTTGACATAGTTGTCAGTTATACAGCATGCCGCACAATTTATCGATAACTCTGACAATTATAGCCACAGGATAATTTGAGTGTTTTTCTAAACATTCTCTAATCGAAGAAACATTAGAGAACTACATTAGTATTCGAATGTGAAATCTAATGATTCTCAAAAGCCAGAGATTGTGTTTGCTGGGTTATGGTCGGTTCAAATTCATGGTTATAATAATAGTGATTGGCGCTTACATCATAAGCTTGATGTTTGTTTATGCCGACTCCGAAAGGCAAATGATTTTTGTGAATATTTTTTTCCTGCCGAGGGGCGACCGCTATTGAAAAATCTTTTCTATAATTTTTGACGTTGCCCTTAGCCATGATTCGAACCCAGGACGTGCCCAATGAAACGCGCCCACTTTACCCACGAGATTTAAAAATTCATTATTTTGTAGCCATACAGCTCGAAAACTGTTTATCAATATTGTTTAAAAAGTTAATGTAATATTATAATGTAAATATCAAGGATAGCGGAAAATAGTAAGTAGCCTTTAAAGTACATTAAATTATGGCAAATTAAAAATCAAATAACTCTATTAACTTTTCCACCAGAGCCATACATATCATACAAAAATCAAGCCGGCCATAATATTGAGTCAATGAGCTATAGAGTCATTATTAATGAATTTTTCGTGGCTGAAATGGAGGATGTTGAAGTGGACGACCTTTGGTTCCAACAACACGGCGCTACATGTCATATAGCCAACGAAACAATAAATTTATTGAAGGAATCTTTTCGTGAGCGCAATATATCGCGTCGTGGGCCTGTGACGTGGCCAACAAGATGGTGCGATTGAACACCGCTGGACTATTTTTTGTGGGGTTATGTGAAGTCGCTTGTCTACGGCAGATAAGCCTGAGACGATTGACACCTTGAAAGATAATATGTATTTAGCACGTTATTGTTGGCGCACCAATTGCTTAAAATAGTGGCCGAAAATTAGGCATCTCGGCTGGAATTTATTCGAGCCAATGGCAAACTCTTATATATATAATATAGCTAAATTCATGGTCATAACATTAAATTATGTGCATTTTATTTCTTTTTGAAAACCACATGTCTAAAAAATACCCTTTATATTGCTTTTGGTATTAAAAAGAAAACAAACGCACTGAAAATATTCGTATTTGTTAACCAATTATTGCCTACAGTAAGTCATATTCAATATTGGACACCTCAGAAAATTTAAATTTTGATAAGTTTCACAAGGCGTCCCATGTAAATTATATTATATTATTATTTCTTATTTTTATTACAAACAGAGCCAAGGCGAATCCGTACAAGGTGGTGTTATAAATACAACTACAAAATTCCTATGTATTTTGTTTTTGTTTCTGCGTAAGAGTTGTCAAAATTTAAATTCATTTTCTTTTTGCTTTTACGGCTTTTGAAAGCTCATACGCAAAAGCAAAAACAAATGCTCTTATGACATCACCTTCTATAAATTCGCCTTGAACAGAACCATAAAATACAAAATTTTAAACTTTGTTTAAAGCAAAGAAAGATTCGACAAAATTTCCATTCATTTGCTTGAAAGGCCGTTCACAAAAAAAGTTAAAATTTCACGGTAATTTGTAAGAACTTTCAGCTTTCTGCTATTATTTTAAAATTATTTGGGCTGCAACGTAAAGGTATAAATGAAAAAAAAAAACAAAATAAAAATTTGTTTGGGTAAGTTGTCGCAAAACACAAGGTATTTGCGGTAACACAATTAACAAAAAAAAAAAAATTAAATAAAAAATGAATAAAATAAATAAAGGGGATTTATTTGTCTTCTTTTCAGAAGAGAATGGAGAAATCTAAAATCCCGATAGTTAGTTTTTTTTGTTGCTTCTTTAGCTCAGATTTTATTGGGACAAAAAACAATTACTAAATATTCCATTGTGCTCCCAAGGGAAGAAAATAATGTTGTTGAACTCCATTATTGTGGAATGGAATCGATGCGCTGTTACTTTCTAACCATAACCAGTGTTGCCATTTTTGCCTTTTTCCGAAAAATTTTAATTTATCCTCTAACCGTTTTTTAGCATTTTCTTAAAACAATGAATGAATGAAATGAACGATGGCGTTTATCGAAATGCAATGAGAAAAGTTGCACGTACATTAGTGTAAAAATCTACAATCAACTGTAGAATTTTAGGCTGAGGCTCTTAAATATAAAAACGCGCTTTTTCGCTACCCTTTGTAGTTTTTTTTTTTAATTAATTCAGTATTCTAAGGAATTGTTAGCAAGCAAAGAAAGAAATATGATTAGTGTTTAAACGTTAAATGCAGTTTTAAGTATTAGAAGGAAGAAAAGTGTTGGAAAAGATTTCGTTCAAATGATGAACATTTCTAATACATATATACTCAAATTTATCTGATGATAAAGATATGATGGTTGATATATAAATTTTTTAATTATTTTACGTATGAATAAACTACCTCGTACGTTAAAAATAAATTATTTGTTATGAAATCGTAATACTAATAAAATGTTTGAATTGTTGATTTATATGTTCAGCCATAAACATATTCTGATTTAGCCTTGCCTTTTTTGTTTTGCTTATTTGGCCTTTTTAGGCTTTTTATTTTGCCTGTTTAGTCTTTTTCAAAAAGTTCTGGCAACAGTGGTCATAACAAATACCACACATTGGCGGAGAATACCGTATATGCGTAAAATGCAAAATCGCATATACCTCTACATATGATGCAAGCCAAATTTTGAAGGAGGAAGAAAACACTGTTGGAACTTTTTTACTGAACTTATACTTTATTCGATTTATGTTTCACCAAAAAAGTGGTAAAAACTGAATAAAAACTTTTTATTATAGTCATTGCTTTTCCCCCCATTTTTATTTTATATGCGGTACAATGATATCCTGATAAGTTAGGGTATTAAGAGTTTCGTGTTATCTGGAGTTTTAACTTTCCCGCCTATTAACCATGTGGTAACTTTGTTCATTGTTGTTTAATGTAGAAACAAGAGATAACACTGGTTGTCATACTTAACTAGCTTTTTGGCCATGTATTTCTTTTGTGTTTAGTTGGTATCTCTAAAATGGATGATAACTGACAATTTGCTGTCGTATTATCTCGGTAAAGATGCCAAATATTACTTTGCCCGCAATACGATTCACTAACTTTAAACGATCCGGCAATCGTAATTTTTATCGACAATGAAACAACACATTTTTCCACTAGTCCTATTAATTTATAACTTTACTGATCAATTTATTATTTGTCTGACTATAACCTTAAAGCAAACGAGTATTTTAAGCAAACACCAAATAATTTTTTCTTAGCTAATGAGCTAATGCTGAAAAAGAAATGCGAAATTTTGAATGAGCAACTTTCCTCAAGACTAAAAAAATCAACAAATCTCCTATTTTTAATTACATTTCTTCAAATTTTTTTAAGTATGTAGTTTTGAAATCGGTTTAATATACCTGGAATTTAATTGACTGAAAATTTTCTAGCTTCTGTAATGAAATAATTTTATGCTATATATCTTAATAAGTATGAAGATTTGTTTAAAAAATATATTTGTAAGATGCCAAACTTGTATTGTTAAGTAACTAAATAAATGAATTATTTGTTCATCCAGATCCGAAAGATTTCGCGTTAAATTTTTAGTTGTTAATTAAAAATAATAATGTCAGTTCATATTATTTTTGTAAGATGAAGATGTGTTGGTCGGTGTCAAACTCATTAAAGGGATCCCCAGGAAACGTGCGACAGCGTCGGAACAAAGAGATAGGTGTGATACAAAATTATGTGATTGGTATGATGCGGAAATTCTCCACGTCCTGGGCATGTGTTTGGTATGTCGGGTGTTGATTCTGGATAAGTAGAAGTTGAGTCTACTACAATATCCAGCTGGGACATCTGGTGGTGGTTGGACATCTATTACAGCAGTCACAGGGCGAGAGTTGATGTAAGTGATGATGTTTCTTTGGGAATGTCGTTGAAGGCCCACTTGAACGCCATCGGATCCAGTAGTTAGGCCGTGTGCGCCTGGTTCTCGTCCTTTAGTTGATGGAGATGCCTTCTGTTCTGTTTCTGCTCGTCAGTAAGCAGATGCCTGTTTGGTGTGCCTCAGAAGGCATCAGAAGACATCCTGTCACTGCACGGAGTGAAGCGTTCTGGTAGATCTGCAATTTCATCCACTCAGGCTTACTAGTTCTTGGCGACTATATGTGCGGCATAGTTTAATACCGGCCGGTTAATCGCCTTGTATGTTGTATGCTAATAACGTCTCTTTGTCTTTGCTCCAAGTGCTGCGGCGAGCGACTTAAAGACTTTGTGGCGGCTCTGTACCTCTTTGAATCTTTGGGTGATTAACCGCTAAGAGGGGGGTGCCGTCGACATGGATGTCGAGGTCCAGCTTTGCCTCCTTCGTTCAGGTGGTAAAAAAAGGTCGCCGAGGACTTAGTTGGAGATAATGTCAGGTTTCTGTCAGTGAAGAAACAAGCAAGGTCGGAGAGATAACGGTTTACTTTCGAACTTAGGCCGTCAATTACATTACCGGTGGCCATTATTCATCGTACTTCGTCACGTTGGATAAGGATCTCACGGTGGACCAAAACTTACTCGCGCCTGAGACCAGGTTACAGGATTTCAGGGGCTTTCCCACTTGTTCCGCTGGTGCTGGTCTACCAACCACCGAATCGCCAAGTTCAAATCGCTAAAATGGAGATAACGGTGATCGGAGCGGCGAAAATGGTCGCGCTCATTTGCCAGGGCAAGCGGCTGCAGCCGGGAAATTTGAAATAGATCTCTAAAGTCATTCTCGGTAAACTCCCGAACCCGACCCAATAACCTTTTTTGAAGTTGACGAAGGTCCGATGATCTGCGGAGTCAGATGGTCTGTCGATCCAGATGATAATGAATGTGTGGTCTGATGCAAGCGATACATAGGTCGCCACGTTGTACTATTTATCAGACCTGCGATAGCTATTATTTGGGGGCATATAAACATTAAATATTTCGAGGCTCGACATCGCCTGATTTTCTAGGGTCGATGTCTTCTTCAATGAGTTGATACTGCAATGTGTGTAGAGAGATGAACGCTAAATTACCACCATTAACTCGCTTGTGATCCTTAAATTTGTTCGTAGAATTGTTTAAAATATAATGAGAAGGTTGGCTCTAAATTCCAAGCCGATAGGTAAACTGTTCTGTTTTTTTTTTTTGTTTTTTGAATCGTACTCCCCGACAATTTTGGGAAAAAGGCATTCTAATCTGAAAAAGACGTTTACGCGTCGCTTTATTATTAATATTTACCAAATAGATTTTTCGAATATAGGCAAATATATGCATATACTAAAAATGCAATGAAAAAAATCACGAGCTTAAAAATTATTTGCAAAAAAAAATTTCTAGTATCTGCATTGTATTTTTAGCTTTAATAAAAGGTGAACACACAAAATTGCGACACTTTGGAAAGCTTATAACTTACCTAAAAATATTTAAATATTTTGAAATTCAAATACTATGAGTAGACCCATGATCTTTGTTTCACGTATGAGAAATTTTCTTTGAGTTATAGTTTAGTTAAAAACAGCAACCGAGTTAGCGGCAAGACAAATTATTTTACACGAGTTTATGAAAAATCCGGCTCTAACTCAACACTGAACAGTTTCCAGAGTTTTGAATTGATACGGAGAACCACTGGCAGCTCCTAGAAAGTCTGGCAGCAGAGGTGAGCATGGTAAAAGCGACCAAAGCAGTGCTCAGGGCGTTTTCGCAAAATCCGAACTGTTGCAACATCTGTACGTTAATCGCAGTATTTTGTACAAAAAGTTTAGCGTCATTGAGAAGTTTCAAGGTTCAAACAGCGCCAGATCGAAACGCAAAGCAAAATCTTACAGCGAAATCCCGCAGCCGGAGCTTTCTGAATTACAAATTACAAATTACAAATGCATTGTTATGGACGACGAAACCTACTACTTTCAAAATTTCAAATATTTGGCTGGTCAAAATTTTTATACAGCTACAGGTCGCCAAGATGCTCCTGAAAGCTGTATATTGAACTTGAAGTCCAAGTTCCAAAAAAAAAAATGGTTTGTCAATCCACTTCTTCCTGTGGCCGTAAAAGCAGTTCTTTTATCACAGCCGGGTAGATGAAGACCCAAGTTTATCGAGATGAATGCCTCAAAAAGCGTCTTCTGCTATTAACAGTCATGGTAGCAGACCACTGTTCTGGGTAGATCTGGCAAGCTGCCACTAAATCGTTTAAGGAATATTGAAGAAGAGAGGTGCTCTGGTTAAAGATATTGGAGAAATAAAAACAAAGTGAGTATGGGCATCGCGTAAAGTGGACGATGTACTCGTGCAAAAGATGATGGCGCGTGTGCGACGAAAAGTTTAATTGCATATGGAGCAAATAACAGCTAATATTTTACCTTTTAGATTTTTGCTGGTAGTAATTTCTAAGTTTCGCATTTTGGGGTGTTCACATTTTAATATATTCTAAAGCTGATTTCACATTAAAAAATAGTTTATTTAAGCGAATAAATGACAAACCATTTGTTCTTTAAAATATGAAAAATAATGTATTCCTTTTTTGAAGCATTTGATTCTTACAAATTACAGATGCGTGTCGGCAACTTTTTATGCAAACCGTCGCTTGACAAAATCATCTGAATCTGATATTAATAGCATTACAATAAAAGATAACTGTTATACTTTGCATATGGCATCAACATAAATTAAACTAAGAAAGATAAGCTTATTGACAATATAATATCAGAGCACAAAAATATCTCTAAGCATCGCCTTAATTAATAGAGCTATCTTCGGAGATATAATCGTCATTTATTGCGAGGTTGTCTTGCTCAACATAACGGATGGGGAAACCGGTGTAATCAGCTAAAGTTCATGCTCTTCATATAAGAACAAAAAAAAAAGGAACTGATCAACGTAAATGTAAAGTTTACCGTCGGCTTTTTATGCAAATCGTCGATTGACCAAATCATCTGTATCTGATTTTTATAGCGTTACAATAAAAGATAACTGTTTTGGTTTGCATATTGCATCATTACTACTTAGACCACACGAAAATTGTTTAAAGTAGTTGTAGTAAACAAAAAATCTGCCCTGGACTTGGCTGATCTACTCAGCCTATCACTTTTTAGCTAACGCTAGTCATCATATATAGCAGAATTTCGCAAACCACATATACTAAGAAAGCATGCATAGATGGGGGCAAGGTTTTGATGAAACCAAAGGCTAGAGTTTATTATATTCTCAATGCCTGAGACCGTCCATACGTGGCGAAGAGCCACATCCTGCTCGAGGTGTCCCTGCTTTTACAGAATATGGCGGATCTAGAGAGGAAAACTCGATAAAACCCGTAATCTCAGGTGTTAGTCGAACCGTGCCTCGGGATGAATGGCACTACGTAAGTGTGTCTTCGAACGGTGAACTCCAGATACCTGGCGCCCTCTGGTTTAATCCAGCCTTTCCGTGGTACACTGGGGCTATGTCACGGGTGACATCAAATCCCCTACACTCGTGGGAACAACAATGTCAAAAACAAAACGCTCAAAAAAACAAAACAAAAATCGCAATGTAGAATCATCCAAAGAGAAGAAGTTAAAGAAGAAATTCAAAGGAAATGGCCACATTAGATTCAGAAAACTCCTTGAAAACGGTGTCGCATATAATGAAGCTAAGGAAATAGCACATAGTGTTAAAAAGTCTAATCAACTATTGAACAATATAAAGAATGATAGAAATGATAAAATCAGAGGTCATATAAAGATCGAGGAAGGCAGCTCCGAAAATCAAGTCAATGTAAATGGTATATTCCGGTATGAACGACAACGTGATATATTGAGGCGGATTCTTACACAAGGCGTTAAACTGAAAGACGCCATACCCTTAGCTAGAGAAGCTGGTGAATGTGATGAACCTTTCGACCGTATATTAGCCAAACGATTTGTCCGTGAACAACTTAGTACCATTAACGCCTCCTCAGATGAAATACAGGTTACCGGAGGCTCTCGAAAACGTTTCAGAATTTTAGTTTCTAAAGGCGTACATATTGATAAAGCTAGAGTCATTTGTCAGAGTCCGTGGGAGACCAAACAAACTGTATTTGCTTTGAGGGGTATAATATTGAAACCTAAACCCAAACCATTGCCGGTATGGGCGCATACCAACAAAAAGCTAGTGAACCACCATCCACCGGTGGATTCTCAAACGACGGGAAGCGCAAACAGAGAGCAGCAACAGCCTCCGCTACAACAACAACAACAGCAGCAACAGCCGCCGATACAACAACAACAACAACAGCAACAGCCAAATAGTTCAGCAACAAAATATATCGATACTGCAATTGAACATCCAATAAGCGAACACAAAATAAGCGATGATTCAAGGAACGTAATATTACAACCGAAACCCAAACAATTGCCGGCATGGGCACATACCAGCAAAAAGCTAGTGAATCACCATCCCCAGGAGCATTATCAATCGACAGGAAGCGTAAGAAGACAACAGCAGCAGCAGCAAATGAGAAATTTAAATGAAACTCAATTTAAAAATATAACCCACAGCCGGCACACAAATAGCCCTCCAATCAGATACAACGATACAGCAATTGAACAGCCGTTGTTTGAAACTAAGTCAGCACGCCAAATAAGCGATGACGATATGAGCATAAAATTAGCTGTTATATCACCGGACTTTCCCTTAACCATTTGGCCAACGGAAATGTTAAAAGGAATACAGCAATTTATTGGCAAAGCGGCAGACGCTGACAGAATCGTTTTGACATCTCGATATGCTGCATGTACATTCCGCCCGGGGTGGATCGCATACGATATTCGAGATATGAGAACAGCACAATGGTTCAGATCTAAAGTGCCACAGTTGCGACCATACGAGGCGTTTTTGGCAGTCGTTGATCAGGATAAAGTGCCGCGATCAGAAATCTTTGTGGGATATATTCCAACCAATATGAACACAACCGATGACACTATTTTGGAAATAATCGGCATGGGAAACAGCGAGCTTCGCATACAGGAATGGAATATAATCAATAGAACAGAAAGAGGTTCCATACTAGAGCTTTTAATTGTAATTGATCCTTTTTCTGCGAAGCTCCTTCAGCAAAATAATTATTCAATCAAATATGGGTTTAGGAGGGCTTTTTTAAAGCCTAGAACATCATCAGATGAGCCGTCTTTCCGGGAAACCACGCCACCACGTTCATCCAATTCCTCCGAAGAGATTTTTTCTAGAAGAAAAGACGACAGTCGAAGCTGCTCACATAGAAGAGAACACGACAGTCGATATAGTTCGCATAGAAGAGAAGATGACAGTCGAAATGGTTCGCATAGAAGAAGGGGCGACAGTCGGAGGAGTTCACATAGAAGAGAAGACGACAGTCGGGGCGACAGTCGAAATAGTTCGCATAGAAGAGAAGACGACAGTCGGAGAAATTCACATAGAAGAGAACACTACAGAGATAGCTTTAAGCATCGTATTGAGCAAAGTAGGAATAGCGTAAGAAGCTCTAAAACCCAAAACTGGCGAAACATCTAGATAATCAGCATGGGTATAGATACGGTTCCTGGTTTTTAACGAAATGGATTTGGAAGAAGCTGAATTTAACAAAAATAATTTCTTCATAATCAATTATTTTAAGGTAAGAATACAATTTTTAAAGCTGAACTAGTTACATACATAGTTAATACATAAGATATGAGGAAGAGAAAGAGAGAACGAGAGAGAAAGCAACATATAATAGCGAAATTTATTTTTAGAAGCGTGTACTTCATGGACAAATACTTAACGCACAGAGACAAGTTATACATATATGTATTTATCAAGTGAAAGGGCGTCGTCAACCACTTACGAGATATTTCCGTTGAAAGATTTATAAATTTTACATCGCGCAAAGCATTGCTACGATCATTTCGGTAGGCAGTGCACACAGAACGTAGATTTCAAGAAGTTGCATGGGGTTCCTTTCCTGTGACAAGAACTCTCATCCGATTTAACCGCGCCAGAAACCAATTGGATCTAATCAGATTCTAATATCAATAAGCAAAACTCAAATTAGTTCTGGTATGGTGAAATCGGACCTGACTTGTTGTTGGAAGTGATGCAAATTCTTTGTAATCTACTTCATTTACAGCGCATCAGTGAGAAGATTGGGAGAGAACATTTGTTCCCTTTATTAACCTTCATCCCAGATAATACGAAACTCTCAATGCCCTAAATATCTCAAACAGTTGACCTAATTTTGGCCATGTTAATCTCTAACAAAGTTAATAAGTCTTAACTTTAACACGTCGAAAGGGCGATCACACTTTTGTGTTATTATCTTAATATTGACAATGACTTGAAAGCGGTTTTGTGTGAAGGCATAATATCTATGTATGTATTTTCAAATGCACTTTTGCTTGTACCTTGCTGGAAATGAAATTACATAATTTTAAAGTAATATACAAATTAATCTTTTTTCAAGGACAACTAAGAGCCTTCCCTACAACAAACTGATTTAGGGTGAGTGTCACATTTTAAAAATCGTGTTTATATTTCTATTTCATTCGTTTTATACAAGGGATATTCCTTAATTGTAGCGACTTGGCAACACGTATTCCTATCATTGTTATCATTGAAGGGTTTGACAGGTTGACAGTTTGGGACATTTTTTTATTCGACATTTTTTGCACAGAGGTTACTATTATTCTTTCAACGAGGTGAAAATTGCGAAAAACAGAATTAACACGATAATACTTACACTAGCTCTTTAAAAACATTTTGTTTTCAAAAATTGATTCGAAAATTGTAAATAAAGAAAAAAGACAATAAGTAAATAAAAAGTTGTTTGTTTTAGCCCAGTTGGTTTATGCCTGACTACCCGTCGATTGAACCAGAGTTAAACAGGAAAGCATAACGGACATCATTTGTTTTAATAGCGGTAGACCTCGGTAAACTATACGTTTTTCTGACTATCTACCATTATATCTAAATCATCTTTTGTCAAAATTTAAAGTTTGTCGGGTAAGCGGGTTTGTTGTCGAGCTAATTTTAGTATAATAAAATTCAAGTTTGAGGTAGATGAAAGCCCGTGTTGAATTTTGATAAGTAACATTAAATGTTATAGAAAAGCTTTCCCTAAAAGCGGCCGTTCGGAGGCGATGTAAAACTGTAGGTCCCTCAGCTTGTGTTTGCGTCAAAATATTATATTTTTATATTGATTATAAAATCGAATATATTGTTGTATTCTTTGAAAGCATGCCCGTCAAAGTTGTCTAAAACAAAATCAATTAGTTCGTGAAAATTACTATAAAACAGCTAACTTTTCTGTATCATCAAATTCTATTAATTAACATGTTTCCTTATATTATTTTACAGATGTATATTAATACTTCTATTTCCGATGTTAAGAGCGCGAATGATGAATATTTTGATGACATGAAAACCGTAACTCTATTTTGGACTTTAATAATATTATCTTCACGGAAACTTGGATCAATTGAATAATCGAGAATATATGGATATATTTGAACTTAACAACAGGATTCATTTAAATATTTAGTTGCATAGGCATACTGTATGGATTTTAAAACAGAAATGGAAATAAATGTGTCTCATGCAGATAATTTATGAAACCTTTTGTTTAAAGATTATTTGTGTTGCTAGAAAAAACTGATTCTGACTGAAACTGATGGAAAAGGTAATAAGCAATTTTCTTAGGTTTCTCGAATCGTCTAAAAGTATAAC
This sequence comes from Anomoia purmunda, assembly GCA_951828415.1. Lineage (NCBI taxonomy): Eukaryota > Metazoa > Arthropoda > Insecta > Diptera > Tephritidae > Anomoia > Anomoia purmunda. The sequence goes on from OX639993.1 coordinate 57,631,345, forward strand.
ACATCTTATACATATGTACAGTTAAATTTCTCATTTCGTGGACACCGTCTGCAGCTTATATTTTGCCAATATTGAACCTTTAAACACAAAAAATTGGTAACTGCTTCATTTTTTATACGGATTAAACTTTACTTTCCTCTATTTGAAACATACGGCATGAATGTGTAGTTAAATGTTTAAAAGGGAATCACCAATTTTGTTTTTATCAAAACTTGTACAAAGCTTGGTTGGAATTTTTTTGAATTTTATCCGGTTATGATAATTTTTTCGTTCAAAATAGTTTGAAATATAATATTCGCGGCCGGGAATTATGGTGCCGGGTTATTAGGATAATATTTGTATGGAAAAATTAATTAAAAGTCTGCGTACACGAAATTTATCCGGCCATTGCACTATGGTTCCTAGGACCACATTTTCTAGCCAAAATTCAAATAACTGTAATATAGTTTTGAAATTTTGCATATATATAGTAAATAGGGTTTATAGAAAGAATGGGAGTGTTTAAAAAGCCGCCACGCGCATCTATCTAATATACAGTGACTCAAACAAATGACCCCGTGGGGAATATTTTGCCATAGCAAGAATACTTTCCTTTCGAATTTTTTTTAAGTTTTTTATTAAAATATAATTCAACACAAATAGCGAAAATCAACGTTAAACATTCTGCACAAAATTTCAAAAAATTCGATGAGTTTTCCCAAAATTTTGAACCTTGTATTTAGAGCTTTAAAACAAATTGCGAGTACGCAGCCCAATGAATTTTGGTATAAGGAAGTACACGTTTTCGTCGGCTCAGACTGCGCAATGATTTTAACAATATTTTTGAAAACTTTTTTCGTATAACGTATAAATTTTTTTCAATTTTCGTTGATTTGTAATAATTATCGTATATTCTCTTGGAAACTTTCAACTACAAAAACAATTTTCGTTATACGAAAAATATTCTCTAAAACTGTGGAAAATTTTACAAAACAGGTTTGAAATTTAAATAATTTCTGATTTTTATTGGGTGATATTTTTATAATATTTGTATGTACATATGTTTAAACTTATTACCGTTAGTAGTAAATAATAAAATATTTTTTAGTTAACATATAAGAAGCTAACACCAGCGTAGTAACATATGTACATAAATATTAAATTGAATCATTTTCTAATTCTAAATTATTTAGTAGCTCTTCGTATCCGCAGTTAAGGCCCAAATTACCTTCGTCGTTCTCATCATTTTCATCAACGTCGTTTGCAGAAAATGTATCAGCGTCACCATCCGCAGAGCTTAATAAAGCAATAACTTCCTTACAAGTTGCATTCGTTTTTGTTTTTTTATGCGTTTGTCGAGGCTAATGCTAGAAATTAAAGGATCTGATGTGTCAAAAGCTCTATTAATCACGTCAGTTAGATTGCTAATTCGGCTGTTTTTCCGAGCATGATGTACCCTATCCGATTTATAAATTTTATTTCGCGATTCTGAGGCTTCTTCACCAAAATAACCAATTGGAAGTACCATGTTTTCGATGATCTTTTTGGAGTGAACTAAGACTTTGTGCACAGTTGCTGTCATCGGGCACCAGGGATATTTTTGCATTATAAGTTCGGCGGTCCGGAAGCAGAATAATTCAAACTTTGCTAAGTTTAATGGAAGTTGGCAAGATAAACATATTAATATTATCTTTTAATTGTATATAAGTTCCTTGTTTACACCAATAATTTCAGCAAATAATTCGTGATTTTGAAATGCGCGGCGCGAAGTATTTCCGTCGTTTGTATTGCCAAATCCCCCAATTTTTGGTTTATCTACATGTAAACCGAGACGTGTCCAAAACAAACATTGAATATTCTTTTTTTCTTCTGCGACGATGTGTTTATCTGATTCGTTACGTATTTGCCACTTTTTTACATTTTTTTTATAACTTAAATGAAGTACAAACTCAAAAAACCGTATCCAACAATGTAGAGGAGAAATTCCGTACTTTAAATTACTTGATTTCGGTTTAAATTTCTCTGATTTAAGATTTTTTTCATTTAAAAAATCCTTAGGAGTAGCACCGCATATAGGACAACATTGAGTTGATTTTGTTCCGGTTAACACATTTAACACTTTCCCATCAATTGCCGTCAAATACAACCTATAATTTATTTCAATTGGTTTCTCATCGTCAATTTTTATTTTAAAGACCTCTAATTTGTCCAGTTCCGCTTTAATATCGTTGTTTTCTTTAGTTATTGTTTCTTTAGTTTCTTTAATATACTCAAGTTTTAAAGGACGACAAAATCGTATAGACTGTGGTGTCCGATTGTACCACAAAATTGTGCCGTTTTCGTCACTCATACGTAATGGAGTAATTGTAGTGGCAAGAAGCGATGAATCAATTTGATGTGATTCAGTTGAATATTTTTGCTTGAAATTAGAATGACCTGTACTGCTGTCAAATCCATAGTTTACAATTAACTCCACTTTCAAAAAGGTTTCTTTCCTATCCTCCATCACCGCGACCATAACATCTCTTTGTAGTATACGAAGCCTCTCTGCTGTGTGTTCAAGCAATCTTTTCAAAGGAACTTTTGCCAAATTTTCGTTAACTACTATTTCCTTCGGTCTGCATGCACATTTCTTACTTAATACTTCTTTGTAAGAAGGAAAGATATCACAATTTCGGCTAAGACTTTCTTCTCGAATATTTATATATTGTTGTTTGGTAAAGGTATTTTCCAACAAGAAAGCCAACCCCTCTTCAGCAGACATGCGAATTGGGCATTTCTCGTCGGTTTTATTTTCTACTAGTTTTCTTATTTTAGACATTTCATTTGAGTTGTTTAAAGTCATTTTTAAAGTTACAGCCAAATCTATTTGACCTCTTTTACGGGCAGCCGTAGACGCAGCGGACACCATTAAGTCAATATTGTCGCCTTGCTGTTTCGATAATTCCGCAGCTTCTCTTCTTTGCGTTCTTGCAGATTTTTCATTAAATGTAAGGGATTTACGGCCTACTTTTGATGTGCTTGGTATAGAATATGACAACTCCGGTTTCATTATTTCGGTTTTTGTTAAAAGCCAGTTTGCATTTTGTTTCAAAAATACATCTACACGCCGATGACTTTTTCCCTATCTGTCATTAATATATTTACATATAATTCTATTTTTTTCCTTTAAATAGACAGTGTATTCATCGGAAACGTCAATTGCAATAACGTTTTCTAACAAAAAATCAAAAACTGCTGTCTGTCTAAGGAACGTGTTTGCCTCCTCCTTCCATGCTTCAAATAAATCAGCAAATCGCACGGAGTAGTGGTCTAAGAAAAATGTGAATTATTCAAAAATCGCAAAAAAGAGCAAAATAATTTTTTGCACACAAACTCCAAATTGAATTATTTATACAATCACAAAGTACCAAGACTACCAACTGCTACCAATTTTTTTTAGCTCTACGTAAAGTTGAAAAATATTACTTAAGCCAAAGTTAATATTTAAATTAATATTTTTCAAACTTAACAACAGTTGAATGTATTAATATTCGAGAAACAAAATATAATTACCTTTATTGTTAGTTTCCATTTTTTTCTTTTAGTTAATTTTAATTTGTTTATAAAATATTCAGTTTTGAGTTTCAGCCAAATTTCACCACTTGTATAAGCAAATAGGCAAAGTTACAATTTAACTGCTGACCACATAACGGTAAACCGATTAAAGGGAAAACAAAATATGCAATTAACTCATGCGAAGTATCAGCTTAGTGATGGTAAAAAAAAACAGACGAAAAATCGGAACTTTTAAAAATCGATTTTGGCCAGAAAATGTGGTCCTAGGAACCATAGTGCCTTGGCGCTACATATACGGTTATAAGAACTGTCCGTTATCAGGAATTTCACTGTATATGTATTTGAAATAATATAAGCACCAAAAGTACAATTCATTGTTTATAATTAACTTACAGTTTATATCAATTTAAAATTGACTAATTGGAATTCAACGCTAGAATACGATTAGGTATCTTACTCGATACTAACTAAGGCCCTTTTTGTAGAGAATGCTTTAGTTATCGACCTTTTTCTAACCGGCTTCTAACGTTCCAATTTGAAGAAACCAAGCAACACAAACTCGTTTGAACTCCATGTAATATTCTGAGCCATGATAAGTGATTCACCAAAACTTACCCAAACTCCCCACGTCTCGATTGTTGAGACTTCTGTAATACGAGTTCGTCTTGATCGGTTCCGAAAAATTCCGACGTAGGTCAAAACGGCGTAAATCGAATTTTTAGTCTTTTATGCTGATTACCAAGACAAAGTTATTATTGGTTTCAAACAAAGTAAATTACTTGTTAATTTTATTGATTACATAAAAATGTATGGTACAAAAAGTTCATAACAACACATTGAAAGCGAAGAAACATTAACAATTAATTGGTTTTAATTTAAGTACACACATACATTTCAATCTTAATAAAAATCGAGATATGGAATTCACTTCCGTATTGGAAAATTTAAATACTATTACATAATCACTCTGTTTTATGAGCAGTAATTTTAAAAATCAATTGAACATAACGAAACTGATTTGAGTAAACAAAAATTTTCAAAGGGTTTGTCCTTGTACCACCAGTCTCAATTTTAAATATTGTTTAATATTTCTATGAAGGCTATAACAGTATAATTTTTAAGAAAAATTTAGTTTTAAAATTTAGTGGCTTGGCTAAAATTGAGTACAGAAAGGTTAAATAGAGGGATTGTTCAGTTCCCCTCCTGTCATATTCATTCAAAAGAATTTAAAAAATAATGCATATGTATGTATGTACATATGTGTGTATGTCACCAGGATTTATGCAAAAGTGAGATTTTTTTCTTTTCTTTAAAAAAAATGCATATAACAAAATTCTGGAATCAATATAAATTCCTTGAATACAGTCTCCAGGTTTTTCACGTGTTGCATTAAGCCAAGTTTCCCGTCAATGATGCCTGCAATATACTCCTTGATATCTTGTTAGGAAATGCTAAATCTGATAATTCAATCTCTGCAGAAATCGCTTCATCATAAATAAGAAAAGTTTTTATATTTTCGAACGATGTGCCATTGAAGCAAAGCCACTCGGTTTCATCGAGCTCTACATTACCAGTGTTAATATTTGTGAATACTTTTATATTAACGATACATGGAAATCCATTTTTGCACAAATGGTCATATGGTCTTGGTCCAGCTGCGTGCAAAGTAATAGCCGAATATATGCCTGCCCATGCCAAATTATTTCTTTTTTCAGAATATGTAAGTTTTCGTACTTATCTCGCCGAAAAAATGGACGAAACACGTGTTTCGAGTTTTTCTAACTCATAAGGAGCACGCGCAATACGACAGTTTTCATATGATCTACTAGAAAAAAGTTTATAACAAATTCTAAATTTCACTCGGTTTGAGGTGCCCAACTCGAGGAATTTGGGAGTAGTTTCACCTTCTTGCTGATCACATAGGATATCAATCATTACTGTCAAGACATCATGGAATAACTTCATTCTTTTGCGATCTGAATGAGATAAAAAATCGGATGACGAAAAATTAAGGGAACCAATTTTTGAGGTAGGTGTTAAGGGGTTGTCCATAAAGAACGTCCTGCGTTACCCGGCAATTTTCAACAATACGGGAGTATCAGAGTCTCCGGGGTTTCTACCTCTGGTGAAGGAAGGGAAATCGGCCGAAAGGAATCACACTTATCCGCCGGTCTCCCTGGTTACCACAGTGGTATACCTACCAAAATCTTGGTGGGAGCATCGTCGTATGCAGAATGTTAGGTCGTCTATCTGTGCTGCCATTTAATTACTACTACGATCCGCTGGCTGGATTGAGTGCCGAGAGGTCGTGGTGAGCACCTACGTCAACGTGATATCCTGCCGGGCAGCAGGTGACAGGAAGTAAGTATATACGAGTAAACGCTAAATATTTCGAGGTAGACATCGCCTGGCCGGATAGCTATACCCAGACATTCATGTATAGTATCTCTGCGGTCAATGCCTTCTTCGATGAAAGCTACGCTACCACCATTATCTCGCTCGTGATCTTTACCATGCACATTTTAACTATTGCGATTAGCAAAGTGACTCAGGTGCGATTGCCGTTGAATAGATTGCTGCATGGTGGTGGGGATCGGTAGCGCCACTAGGGGCATGTGGCGATCGCAGAGCTCTGCAATATGAAGGACGGTAGTCACCCGTCCATCCACTGTGGCGCGTAGGACAGAATGCGCCTGAAAATGACACCCGCCTTGCCTTGAGTTACAACTGACTGATGTCTCATTCCGGCGTATTCTGGCCTGACACACAGAACAGACTGTGTGGAACACCAATAGGTGCAAGTTAGAACTCTCATTGGGGTTAAAAGGTAATATTAAATGCAAGTACAAGACCTTTAATTCTAAAATAAATGAAATTAGTAAAGGATAGTATTTTCCGTATATTTGCTGCATTTTTCTTTAATGAACTTTGTTTTCTTCTTATCTGCAACTACGAAACACTCAAACTTTTACTGCAGTAAAAATATACTAATTGTCATAGCAGAAAGGGAAATCTCACCATAGTAACTAAAAACAAATATCTTACCATAGAACTTTGCTATCTTTAGCACAGACTCCAGACTGTTGGTATTCAGTTAGATACTGGTACGGAAGTCTTTTCCTGCAAACCTGCTGTGAAATATAGTTGTAATGATGTATAATTAAAGTTTATAACATATTAATGTTAATAGTGCAATAACATAACCATTGTAACCTTTTTTCTACTTAATTAATTCATGAATATTAGAACTTAATGACAATGAGTTTATTGTTCTATAACGATTGCTCCGACGGCTGACTACCAACTTCTATATTAGAATCTGCTGCGGTTATTTTATGGCTGAAAATTTGTTTGTTTATAATCTGGTCGGGGCAGGTAACATCAACAATTATAGAAAAGTTTTTTTCTAATAGCAGTCGCCTTCGGCAGGTAATGGCAAACCTCCGAGTGTAATTCTGCCATGAAAAAAACTCACAAAAAGTATTTGCCGTTCGGAATCTACGTAAAACGTACCTCAATTTGTATTACAACATCAATACGCACACCGCAAATTGTATGAGAAGTTCGGCCGAACTTCAGACTATGACGTAAGCGTGTGGTTGGACAAAGCCAACTTGTTGAGCACGGCGGCGAATAGACAAATTCGGATCTTCTCCAACACTATCACTTATAGCACCAATATTTTCTTCTGTACGTACAGTTCTTTGTATTGTTGTTGGTTTTTCATCGAGTAGAGTAAATGTTGTTCGAAATTTATCAACAGTTCTGATGTTCGATTATGTGGGCCATAAAATTCACGAAGTGCGAACAGCACACTGATTTATAAGTAAATTTCCACAATTTGTTAACGTTGCGGCCTCATTCTTTCAATGATGATTTGTTAATGGTTACTGAACAGAAATGTCAAAACGAAATGTCATTTACCAGCTGTCAAGTGACACCTATCCCTATCGAAAGTTCTATCAGTCTAAAAAACACCCAATACCACTAATTTAGTTTTTTTAATCATATATGAAGTTAATGATTTATTGCATCGGACATTTGCACCTGTGGCTTATGAAATTTCCGAAATGGAACGCTTAAAATCGAAAAATAATGTTAGGTGCAAATTTGATAAATTTTGGATTGAAATTAAGGCACCCACTCTGGTAGATATTCCGGATGCCAATCGCGTGGTCACGAAAAATTTTAATATCGAATTGAAAGAAGTAAAAATTTGTTCATAACAAATTTGATTACAATTACAGTTTTTCAATTTCCAAGATACTTATTGTAATTTACTTATAAATTGAATTCAATTGGAAACAATCAACTCATTCAGTGGAACTGACTAATCTTTTGTTGTTACTACAATTAAGAAACAATTTGAAACTATACTTCTAAATTACGGTCTGAGTTTTTTGTGAAGAAGATTTAAACAGCAATATAAAGTTTTAAGGATAATTTTCATAATTTTTTAAATAAAATAATTATTATGTATATTACATTAGTTATATACAATTACTGATGCCTTCCATTTCCAGACAACCGGTCAGGTACGAGCATGATTTTTAATTTCGACCAAACTCGAATACATTGTTTGCCGACATAAATAATGAAACACGTATTTTTTCTTTTGACTCGGAAAAATTTTTCGGCCGAATTAAAAGCGATTTTGTTTTTCAAAGCTTGCAATTATTCAGCACTTCGAGTATTTTTCATCATTGCAATTTTTTAATTGAAAATTACTGTTTACTTTGCAGTATGTACCACAAAAACGTATATTTTCTATAAAAAATCATAACTCAGAAAAAAAAAATCTTCGCTATCAGAGATTTGGGTTGATTGTATTTCAAAATGTCTCTTTGCCGGTAAAAAAGTTTGAGAGAAAAAGAAATACACTTTTTGAGAAATTAAATTTAAAAAAAAATTGCACCTTTTGTTTATTGTTAAATAAAAAATTTCAAATAATGAAAATCAATAATTATATCATTATATCTTGAAGTGACAAGAATTACTGACATTTGAGTAAAAACATTGTTGCAATCCATTAAATTTTGACAAAGTTATGGGCATTTAAAAAAAAAATTCTCACTGTCAATTCGAATAATCGATTTTTGACTGAAAAAAAACATCGCTTTTAATCCGGCCGAAAATTTTTTCCGAGCCAAAAGAAAAAATACGCGTCTCATTATTTGGGTCAACAAACAATGTATTCGAGTTTGGTCGAAATTAAAAATCATGCTCGTACCTGACCGGTTGTCTGGAAATGGAAAGCATCTACTTACATTTGTTATATGGAGTAGAATAGATATGTATAGAGGTTTTGTTATAGTATGTTTTTGTATATTTTGGTTGAATTTCTTTTTTATATTAATTATTACTTGCAATTTACCTTGCATTTGAATTCTTATATTTGATTCATTCATTTCGAAATCACATAGTACACCTTAAGATTTTTCTGTTTAATAAATACATGTGATTTTTTAAATCAGTTCATATTTAAGTAAAGACAATAGCAAACCTCGGAGCCTATTTCTGTCATGAAAAAACACAAAAATTATTTGCCGTTTGCAGTCGACGTAAAATCAATGAATGTGGATTACGTAGTAAAACTAAAAGCTCCACCAATCTGTGTTAAAACATCAAGCAACACAACAAAAATTGTATGAAAAGTTCGGCCAAATACGAAGTTATGTTAATGTTGAAAGTACCAATTTATTATTATTATTATCTTAAATTTTGACTGATGTATTTCACTAAAAATTAGTTTATTTTTATATGGTTAAAGAAAGTCGTTTGAGGTACTGCCCAGCCCTACATGCATATAAAAACTGTTAAATGAGAAGAACACATGAATATTGTTAACCTTTTTATAAACAAGTAATATATAATATATATTTAATAAAAACAAATAAATTGTTTATACTGGAGCTTCGATTTCATTTTGCCAAAATAGTAGGTTTAAACAGTGTGTATATATGATCTGCTTACACTAAAGAATGAAGAAATATCAAATAAGACTAAGATTAGCTCAATGCCATGCCCACCCCCCTTGAGTAAGGAGGAATTTCAAACTTTTTGTCGGCGACAAACACCTGGTTACTTGCACCAAAATTATTTTCGTTTGTAATTGACAGCTGCAAGTCTCTAATTTGAGCTGTTATTTAATTAATAATAAGCAAAACGAAATTGTTATGATTTTAAAGTGTCACCCACATTTTCAAAAAAATAGATTTTGACACATTTCTCGGTCTAATTAAATTCTTTGTAACACTTCAGGGTTGAAATGTATAGTGTGTGCCAAATTTTATAGAATTTTATACGCTCTAAATTAGGTAGTGACGCGTCTATTTCCAAAAAAAATCTACCCATACGTATTCCTTTCTCTCTTCTATATCAAACCTGTGTAAATTACCGTTAAATGAGAGGTTTTTGCTCGATTTTTATAATTTTTTTTTATTATTAGTTATACTTACCTACCTTGAAATGCCAAACGTGTAGCAAATTTGGTAGAGATTGATGAAAAAGTTTTGGTGATAAACATATTTGCTCTAACGTAGGCGATGCCACGCCCATTTTAACAAACAAAATTTACCCACGCATTTCTTTCTCCAATCCAATGCTGTGCAATAATTTATAATTGCTGAAATACCGCATTTTTTTGATCCCCAAAAAACACCGCTATGTGGTTATTCTATTTTCATTATCAATCTTGTGCCTAAGTCGATGTGTGTACCAAGTTTACAAACAACCGTTCAGTGAACAAAGTTATAATATTCGAGGCACTAGCGCGTTCGGGTAAAAGTACGGGCAACCAATAATGGATGCATAAAATGTCAACTCGAATTTATGCGAAAAACGTGCTATTATACGGTTATTATGTATATATTCCACAAAAAGCTAAAATAAAATCTACACGACAGGATGGAATAAAACAAAAGGTGCTATTTAAAGCAAAAAACAAGCCCAAGTAGAATTTAAGTTCTACTTTATTTTCACTTCCTTAAAACACTCCATCCCATCAGTTAGTGATGGTTCTACTCATTATTTTGTATTACTTTCGAAAATTCTATAAACTAATTTTGAATGGCTTAAAATTGTTATTTAATCCCTCAAGGCAAAAATACAGATTAGAGCCCCAGAAAAACAAAGAAAAGTAGTCGTAGTATAACGTTTTTTTCAGTGCAAATTAATAGGGGTGCTTTTAGAGGGGTTAAGGGATACATTTTCAATATTTTTAAAAGCTTACGTTTCGAAAAATAATTAAATTAAAAAGTAATTTAATACATTTTTTTATATATAGTATTTATAACACAAGCAAATTCCGAGAAAAACCAAGAAAAGAAATTGTGCTAGTTTTTTAAATAGTAGATAATTCAAATATACCTAATTAACTACTTATATGCAACAATAGGCTTATAAAAAAGAGCAGAAAAATACCTTTTTTTTTATATGTACATATATAATACCTAATGTTTAAATTTTGCGAGAAGTTTTGATTATTTCTGTTGCTGGCGCAAAGAGCATCGGCCATACTGAGTGTTATGATTCTGAGCGAACGAAGGTCGAAGGCCGCCTACACAGAAGGGATTACACGCAAAAACACTGTGGGGAGCGCGACATTATATAATGGCCATCAAAATAGTTATAATCCCCAGTGGATCCGGATAGTCGTAATTTTAAATAGCATTGCAATTACATATATATTTAAATATGTATATCAATACATGATTTTTTTCTTACCTTTCCAACCATATCTATATCGGTTCAAAATTCTTCGAAATATAAGCTTTCAATTCCAAAAATCCACTTTTACCCCTCTCTAACATAATCAATCAATAACTGGCGCTAAATAAATATTTTGCTAAATGGCGCCAACTGGAGGCACCGAGTGAAGCTAAGTCCTTCTTCACCTGGTCTTTCCAATGTAAATGAGGCCGTGCTCTTCCTCTGCTACCACCATCGGATTTCGCGTCGAATACTTTCAGGGCTGAAGCATTTTCTTCCATACGTACACACATGACCTAACAAGCGTTGTCGCTGAAACTTAATTTGCTGTACTTTGTCAGCTTGGAAAAGTCAGAACTAACACTCTTATAATAATTGTTGCCTGACCGATTCAATTCTACATTTCCAACATAATGTGAAAGAAGGGCACAATACAGTGTCACCCTGTCGGAAACTTTGTTTGGTATCAAACGGCTCCGCGATGGCCCAATTCTGGTGGTGTTGCCCAACATCATTTTGCATGGCCGCCTTAGTTTTGTATGAATGCCAAATTCAGAATCGACAAATAAATTGTGTGTGTCGATTCTCTTCTCACGGGTCTTTTCTAATATTTAGCGTATCGCGAAGTTCGATGGTCGATAGTAGATTTACCTGGTCTAAACGCACACTGATAAGGTCCAATCAGTTTGTTGTCGGTTGGCTTAAGTCTTTCCAAGCGGCGGGCATGCATTCGTCCGACCATATTCTGCAAATAAGCTGGTGCATGCACCTTGCCCACTCTTCGCCGCCACTCTTGAGTAGCTCATCTGGTAATCCATCATCGGCCACGGCTGTGTTGTTGATTGTCAAAGCGTGCGAAAAGATGAGAGTTGGCAAACTTTCAGCTTCGCATTGGCGTCGGCGTCGGTTATGTGGGAAACTTCGTATAATTGTATGTATTCATCTTAGTTGTCAAAGCGAAACGTCAGGTAAAGCGAGACAAGCTTTCCATCTAACATATCCTTTAGCCGCGTTATTGCAAAGTGGATAAGTGTTCCCTCCACAATTTAAGTGCGCTTTGGACATCAGTCACCAGGCCACCGTTATTGTTCTTCCAGGAATTCGTCCTGGTTTTAAAACCTTCCGTAAGTCGCCGCTCCTTCTGATAAAATTTTCGGGCACTTTTCCTGTTGGCTATCATCTCAAGCTCTTCGCACTTATGTACTTCGGCCTATCTTTTCTTTCTTCCAATAATAGATCTCTCTCTCCAGGTAGCGCTCCCAAACAGGTTTCCCCCGATCGTAGCGTGGCTCTGTAGGCAGTCTGTTTTTTTCTGCGGAGGCGCGACATTCCTCATCATACCAGTTATTCTTTCGGGCTCGCTGGAATCCAAGAACTTTCTCAACGGCGGCACGTAGAGAACGAGACTTGTCCTTCCAATGCTCGCGAATTACGATTTGCTGAGAAGTATTCTTAGTGAGCAGGTGTGGCAGTCGAGTGGTGAAGTTTGTCTGTTGCGGTTGCAGCTTTCCGACGTCGAGTTTTCTGTGCGTATTTGGACGCACTTTCTTTGCTGCATAGAGGCGTATGCGGATAAGAAGTTAATGACCTGAGCCGCTGTTCGATTCTCGGAGTGTTCGTCCGTCTAATATGGTGGAGAAAATCCTCCCGTATATCGCAATATGATAAGCGCGATTTGGGTATCCTGCGGGGTAGCGCTTGTAAGTGCGTTCTAGGTGCACGCAGAAGTGATGCTTAATCGCATCGTCTTTCTCTTCCGCTCCGGGACGTGGGCACAAATCAGCAAAATGTTAAAGAATCGTGGCAAGACGGTCCTCCACTGAACGACTGGGTTTGGCGTCGAGATCTCTTTCCTACCACAAATCCAACAACGAAATTGCACAGTAAGCGCTGCCGCAAGTGGGCGTCTGACTTTGAGCAAGCGGCTTGCTATATAAGTGTGTCCTTAAAGCAAAACAAACGTTCCAGTATCGTATTGCACGCTGGGCTTGGTACCCGCCACTTAAAGAGTTATAACTAATGAAAAATTATAGTATGCAAAATTATAGTATTACACCAAAAAATATTTCTGCAATTAAAATCTACGTTCCGTATTCTTTACTTGTTCCTTCCTAAAGACACGAGAAGGACCCAACATCAAATTTTATGACCAAGCCTAACCAAACCTGGATTTTTATTATCGTTACTTAAAAAAAGGTAAATAAGTTTAAAGCGCATCCAAATCATAAACATACTTAATAATGTTTGTTAAAATAACAATAAGAAGCTTATATTTTTAATGCTAGAAATTTAATAATTTTATATTGTAAAAATAATAGACTATCGGCATTTCCACCAAGCACCCGAGGATGATAGCAGCTTCAAATTCTAACTTATTTTCAGTTAACAAGCAATGCCAAATTGTATATGTAAGTTATAATTTAATATACAAATGAATAATTATCGAAACACACACATGTTTATTTTTATTGCGTATATATTTATTTTGCACTGTCTAGTACAGCTTCCCACTTTAATATGAGGTCAATTTTAAGAGGAGAAGGATTGCTCTTAAGTTTGCTAAGTTATGTGCAAGTCTAGAGTAATTATACTATAATACTTTATATAATTTTTAAATTAATAAAAAATGCAAATGTTCGGCCAAAGTTTGCCTTTTTTTTTGACCGAACACGAACCGAGTTTTGGTGGCTGAACAATGCCAAAGCCGAAGCCAAAGTACGGTCGATCTCTACTAAAGTGTAGAAAATAAAATAGGAAATGTTTATTTTATTTAACACCTCAATACTTTTATTTTCGTGCTTGCTATCCTCTTGAACCTAAAAGATTCATTTTAAAGACCAGCCTCAAAAAATAAATACATATATAAAATACATATGTATACATACCTACTTTCATATGTATGTACATGCAAACATTTTGAATATTCGAAGTGTGACAACTATATGTAGAATTGTAGAATTTGCGTAGATTGTAACGGCTTTCGACTTCTATACTGCGCATTCCGGTGGAACAGGTCTTATTCCAGCATCACATTTGGAAATAAAAGCCTTGTTTAGACATATGTACATATGTACATAAATATTATTTTACACAGTTAAAATGGTTCGATATGTAACATAACTCACTTGAGAATAAGAAATTAATAGTATTCCTGAAAGGAAGATCAAAAAAACTTCACCAAGTAAAGACATTTCAATTGTGTAGCTGGAAGTAACAAACTGACTTGAATTTAGCTTGCTAGACCTATTTATTTATATCAATGAATATTAGGGTATCACTTTATTAAGTTTCGCCCTAAGCTAAAATTTTTATCAAACTCAAAAAAGTCTTGTAACAATAATAATTGTATACTCTATGTATAAAATATGTTTTATTTTAAACTAATCAGTATACAACGACATGGAAAACATTTTCCTCACGGTACACTATTTATTTATATATTTAAGGTAATAAAAATTTGGAAACTGTTAGAAAAATATCAATATAATATGGGCACCCTACTGTTCAGACATTTAAATATAAATAACAACTTGGGAGTAACTTAATTTATCGTTTTTATGTAAGAATTTCTCAATTTAGTCTTACACAATAGATCTAATTGCAGTATAAGGTTTATGCTTCGTTGCATTAATTTGGATACACAGAAAAAAATATTTAGAATGTACTTTAAATGAAAAATCATTCTAATTTTTTTTTAAGTTTATATGAAAAATAGTAGAATCAAAAATAATTATCTTTTTAAATTGCTGGTAAAAATGGCTGTTATAATCAGAATTAAAAATAGTTTAACAGGTTTGAATGTAAGCCCCCATTTTTTTTTAGTTAGAAAGTTAATTTGTAAAAAAACAAATTCTACATTTATTTGATATACATAAATCGTACTTTTTTGTAATAAAAAAAAAAAAACATTTTTATACTTACTTTATACTACTGTCGTATTTAGTACTCAGAAAATAATAAATAATTATTTTTATAGTTTAATTTTTTGCTTAGAAAATAAAAGTAATTTTTTGAGTTTTGTGTGGTGTTTTAAAAAAAATTATTTTCAATATAATTTAACAGGATAAGAATTTATGTACGAACTTAATAGATGAATTCGATCTTAAATCGGTTAATTTTAGTTTTAGCGCAGAAAATGCCCTTTCGACTTTGTTTGCAGTTACGCTCTGCAAAACTTGTGTAAATCTATATGTACATATGTATATGCTTTTATTTTATAAGCCAAAACTAAAACGAGGTCAGTTTTCCCTAGCCTCAATGCTGAAAAACCAGGAGATTAAGAAATCGCGCAGAGAAGACATAAAATTGACGACATCGCGAAAGGTGCTACGCGTGTAGCACCGTTCACTTGATAGAAATGAAACTTCTTGAAACATCAAGAATCTCAAAGGATATTATATAATACTACAATGGTTAGTATTTCAATTAATATTACTGATATTAATGGATTGTGGTAACTTAATTAAATACCACTTTTTTCGCCAAGAAATAGTTATTTAATGCAAAATTTGCATTAAAATCTCCCAAGAGAATCATAGAGATTTTAGTTTGATTGGGGCGTATTCATTGTCAAAGTCAAGTAGGCACTTAACTTAGTTTCATCTTTTTACATAATTTTGAAAGGGTTATCTGTGAAAAAACTACAACTAACTATACCATAAAAATGCTTTGTAGAGCTTTTGACTGCTAGAATCGTTTTATATATGTACATATAAATATATATAAATTTGCTTTAAAGTGGGCGGTGCCACACCTACGTCCGAAAATTTTTGATTCAGTGTATTCCTTTATCCAAAACCATCCTGCACAATAAACTTGAGCAAATTTTCTTTTATTGTAAATAAAACTACTGAGTTAAAATGTAAGTGTACGCTGCCGGCGTTGTCGTCATCTGGATTTCTATCATTCTTGGGTAAATCTGGTATGACTCACGCCCAAGTTAATCTCCTGAATTTCACATCAAGCAGCACAATCTGGTATTCTATCATTCTGTTTTCATCGTAAAACTTACTGTAGTACCTAAATTGCGGCGTCAAATAATCGCGACGTTTTCCCATTCGCTCGAACTTCGTTGTTAGTGTTTTACTTTTTTTGCCTTTTCCTTTCTCTCATTTTTGTTCTGTTGTTGTTAGATTGAAGAAACGTGCTACAGTGCCCACATTAAAGTAACTAAATAAGATTTGTTTTTATACGCTCCATCCAGTAAAAAGCAGTAATAATTTTACTGTAAAATTTGTACATACTGGATGGCGTTTGTATGCCAAAACTTGCAAGAAATTAGCAAAAGAGAGACAATTGACAAAAAGAGCGAAATTGCAGCTGAACTTGCAAGTTTTACTGTAAATAACTTACGAAAGAACAATAATTTACCGCGTAAGTTTTATTTCTTGAGCGAAAAATGAAACTCATTTCATAAGTGTTATTGATTGAACGAAAAATAAATCTCCACAAATCAACTCAACTCTGAAATTTGATTAAAAAAAAATATAAAAATCAAAACATAAGAATAAACTAATAATTTTTTCGATATCGCTCTAACAGTTACGGTCCTTGATTCTTAGGCACATACTGATTTTAACCAACTTCAAAAATACTGTGTTTACTAAAGGAACCCCTGTAATTAAAGTCAAACCACGACCCATTGCTGCCGAGGAGCTCCACTGCCTCGCCATTTATGCGTTACTCTGGCCTAACTACTTTTTGGATACTGTAGTAGGCTGAACTCCTACCTATCCAAGTTCGACCGAGACATCTCAACATATTTCCCCCACCTCACTAATCCACATACGCCATTAGGCCTACTAATCTAAAACTCCTTTCCCTATGGTCCAACCACGTCGATCAGCGCGTTTCCTGTGCCCCCCTTTAGATGATTTTGATGGTAATAACCATGGATTAGCTGGTCTAGCAAGGTGTAGATAGCCGCCATAACAACAACAAGAAGAAAATTGTGTTCAAAGACATTTTTTATTTAAAATAATAAGAAAGAAGTGGAACCTTTTCCAAATGGCAAACGAAAGTAAATGTTATTTATAAAATTGAAACATTCCCCAACAAATCAGAGCATATTATTATGTATGTATAATACATATTGTATTCACAAATAATAATTACTTAACAGTAATGGTATTTTTCAAAGCTTGTTTTGTATTCTCCAAAGCATTCAATTTAGCCAGTTGTTTCATTACATCCAGCTCTTTAATGAAAGTAGCAAGAACATCTTTCGTACTCTTTAAGTCGTCATCCTTTAAATCGAAAAGATCATCTTGACGCTCCAGTTCTGTAATGAAACAAATACTTTCATTATTATATGCACAAATATTTGCCATCATAATAAATATACATACCGTCCATTTCGTTTTCAATATCGTCTAAACGATTCAGTACTAAATTTTGTTGTATCTTAATATGTTCCATTAAACGATGCTGACATTCTACTGGATCTATAGGGGCTTCAGGTTGGGGTATATTTGGAATAGGTTGTGATGGTGTGGTTGGCTCCGATTTTATTTTTTTTGATGGGGAAGCTGATGGTGTAGCTTTATCTTTTGAACTCAATGCTTTTATATCGCCATCCATATCCTCACTCTTAATTTCATGCTCCAATTTTAGATTCGGTTTTGCAAGTTGTTCTTCCTCCCACTTCTTAGCCCACAAGTATAATTTTGGATGACATCTATTATTGGCAATGTTCATTTTGACACGTAGCGAATGCATAAACCGCTTTAGTTCAACTAAATTGCCAGTAAGAACATGCGATTTCTGTAGAAAATCGAACCGCTTCGGTAGATTGGGATTTGTAATGTGATAATTTGCCACGGGCAATTTGCCATCGTACAACCAATCTTGGTCATGTTTAAAACGCATTGACTCACGACCACGTTGCGGATTACGGCAAATGTAGCATACATATTTCTCAGGGACATCAACTTCTTTATCTATGCCATTGCAAATGCCATGCTGCCAGCATAAGCATAATTCACACTGTATCATAAGGCCATCTTCCTCACCATATGAGCATAGACAATTAATTATTTCTTCTTGGCGCATCCGAACGATTTTTATTAATTCACCATTCTCTTTAATGTACTGAGGCTGATTGGAGTTTAGTCCGCTCATGAGTTCATTTTCATTGCATACACCCAATAGTGGTGGAAATGATGATGATCCAGAATCAGCAGTCACTGGAGAATCCAAGCTACTCATTGATGCCACTGGGGCGCCAGATGATTTACGTTTCTTTCCAACTTCGATAAGTTTAGCATCGGGTGTTGCATTGAATGAGTGTCGCGTCTCTTCAAATTCGGATACCCCGAAACTATTGTCAGCGGTTACAATAGGCAGCATTGATCCACTAGATGTGGCCTGTGCTGCTGTCAAGTAGCGGCGCGTTGTTCGCTGACGATTACTCTTGCGTGAACCAAGTGCGCGCTTGGTCGGTGAGATCCGAGAACGTTTGGCTGGTGTTGCCGATATATCGGTCATATTCTCATCCACAGATGAGAGAGTGACAACGGAAATGTCCATCATAGTACTATTCTGAGTAGAGCTATTAAGCGAAGTATCATTGAAACCTACTGATATTTGTGACGTCTCTGTATCAGCATTTGTTTCACTCTTTACTTCAATTTCACATTTGATGTCTGTAGCAGACATTAAAGATTGCGTGGAAGTAGGCACACCAGCGCTTCGTCTATGTGCGCGAGTTTGCAACATATCTTGCTGATGAAGTTTTGCAAAAAATTGCTGATTCGGAATTTGATTCCTTGGTGCGGGTTCGTGCTGGTCAGGTTTGGTATATGTTCGCTTTTCTGCCAGATCAAGCATTTTAGGGCATGCACCTAAAAGTCTAAAAATATTCTTAGTAATAATCTATATTTGTGGTATTAAAATATTATCTTCACTAACTTTATTAAATCCTGATGATAATGCTTCACGTGAATTTGTAAATGGTCTTCTTTTCGAAAGTTCTTCAAGCAACCCTCTTGAGGGCAGCGAAAAAGGTTGTCAATTATTTGCACCTTTAGTCCACCTATGTAAGCTGCAAGGAAATAAAAATCAAATGTGAATTAAGTTTAAATATTAGTCACATTCGCGACATACCATAACCATCTTCAACAGGCACACTTGCATCCACTGAGCGAGCAGAAATGGCATCAGTATTATCCTGGCTTCCAATTATTTCGGCGGTGCTTAATTTTGGCGACGAACCTGGTGCTAATGTCGGTGTCATAAGTTCGGCTGGTGGTACAGGCGTTGCCACTGGCGTTTCGATATATTGTGTTGTACTGACAGCTAGCGCAGTTGCTGCTGCCTTTACACTAGCGGCATCCATAGCAGCGATTGTAGATTGAAGAGATTTAGGTTTTGGTGTCTGCTGTGGTGTATATTCAGGAGTATAAACATAGGCATTAATATCTTTTGCACGCCGACGATGAATGCTAAAATCGTATATATCTGGATTGTACACCTGACCTTGTTCCTCGAGGAACACTTTCAAGTCAGCTTTTGAACGGAACCGTTTTCCACCTGGTGTCACTAATATGACATCCCATTTGCCCAACACATTGGAGCGCTGATACATGTGTTTTACCCAACCCGGTGGCAACCGCCAGTCTTCTACAATTACTGTGGGCTTACGGTGTTCGCCAACTATGAGGAAACCTTCTCGTCCAATTGGTTGATCGTTTACCCAATGACACGTCCATTCACCATCACGCGGAATTTCCGGTAAATTTAAAGTAGCTAAAATAGTTTATAACAGTAAGTATTAAACAAAAAAAATTACATTTTCCTCTTACATAGGTCCAAATTAGCCAAATCGAGTAAGGGCCAGTCCTTCCGATTACCGGATGGAGTCCGCTTTTTGGACGTAGATGAAATCGTCGTTGCTTTTGATACTGAGGACTCAACATTTGATGCTTTTACAGGCGATGATTCCTCCAAAATAGAAGAAGATACCTGCAGCGTGTTCGGTGTAGAAAGATTCGGTGATAAAATTGGAGCTTGTGGCTCTACTTCTAAAGGTAATATTTTGTTCATATGTACTGCACGTACATTTTTAATGTAGCCATCATCAAAGAGAACTTCATACATGTCGTTTCCTAATATTTTTTTTATAGTGCCTGGAAATTTTCTTGGGCCTGACCATCGCGCCATACATTTCTCTTCCAATTCGAAAACAGGGATTGGCCTAGTTGATACTTTTTGACGCAAACGTGTCGAATTCATGGGTATCCATTCCTCTGTGCCAACAACAGCTGATTTTATTTTACCCGAACGTTCAAATTTTATTAAAACTTCGCGATCATCGTTATCCACTTCGACAACACGAGCAGCATGCCAAATTCCATCGAAATCTTGTGCTTCAAGTCTTGCCCCTGGGTTAAAGGATGTCACAGGTTCAAATTTAATTGCTGCAGGTGATGCAGAAACTGGGGTAGTTACTGGGGAAGTTGCTTCACTGTCCTCTTTAACGGGAGTTGCATTGGCTTTTGCTGCACTACGTTCTGCTGTTTCGGCCATTATCTGGGCCACCTTTGCCTCTACCGTAGCTTTGGTTGCATCCTCGGTTGTGTGGTTTGCAGTACTCGTTGTAGGTGTACCAGTGGTTTTAAGATCTTCTAAATCAGATTCGACTTGAGCCGGATCAACTTTACCCCACGGGAATACAGTAGGGAAAACCCGTTGCTTAAGTAAATACTTTCCGCTCCGTTGTGGTTGGAAATCTATTCGCCGAAAGTGTCTCGAACACACAAGCACACTTTTCGTTATTTGCCGTTCAGCACTGAGGCGCGTATTGCGCATCCAAACACTACGTATGCTGGCATCCAAGGGAAATGAATGATATGTGACACCATGATGCTCCGGTAAACGCGATGTGGAACTGCAGCCAGCAATACAACAACGTCGTCCCATTTTTTTTTACTAGTTTTTGTGGCACTGAATGTTCCTTGCAAATTTTTTCCCGATTATGAAATTAGCAATTACTAAGGGGTGGCTCACACAAACGGCGCCATCTACTCAGATATAACGAAATGTACTATTATATCACGTAAATTTATGTTTTATAAACCCACACTTGGTATTTTACAGAATCGCTTTGCATTCCGCGTTAGGAAAAAACACTTTTCCGTTTAAATTGTGTTTTATTTAATACGACAAAAGTAATCGAAATGTTGCTTTGGAAGTTGGAACTTTGCCAAAGATGTCACTTTTTAGTGATGTGCCGAGTCGAGCTGACTAGAGTACTCCTTCGAGTACTTCGAAAAACTCACACACTCGGGTCAGCAAAACAGACTCGAGTATTTCTAGTATCCAACTTACGAGACGAGTATGCTTGATATATAAATCGAGTTTGTGCGATGTGAAGATAGGAATCAGCAAAAATGTGTTGTGTGCATAAGAAAGCAAACTTCCGCACGTGTTCTTCATATATACATCGTCAAGGAAATCGAAAAAAATATCGAGATTTATTGAAATATTACGATATTTTAAACAGTTCAAAATACAAAAAGGTTCCTTGTTCCGGTGATAGAATTTTTAAAGTGTAAATTCATTCCGATATGCAGTGGGAAACGCATTATTTATTTTTGTGTCCACTTCTTGGTTATTGCTATATACAATACATCTTTTTTACCTTCGTAAGAGTTCGGAACCTCTTATAAGTGTCTATAAAATCTTTCCTTTCCATCTACCAAATCTCTTCCCAATGCTTCCCTTTCCTGCTTAAAGCAGCTACCAAGTTGTGTTGATTTCAATTTAAACGACACAGCCTATTTATAAAAATTTTTGAGATTGAGTAAAACTCCGCATTCGAATATCGAACTCTGAACTTCTGACACGATTCTTTTTCAATGGGTACTAAAGTATATAAGTACCAAATATATATATGTGCCGACTCGGCACATCACTAGCAGTTTGCAATTTGTCAAACCATTCACTGCTTTATCGGCACTTGGTTTCAACATAGTTCAGCTTCGCGTGATGACCAACGTTGTTTTTTCTTTGGGCATATTCACACCGGGACGCATGAATTACAGGTGTAAGCAATAGAAGACATTCTTCTTTATTTGAAAAACCTATGCAAAATTATCATCGTTTTTGAGTATTGCTTTCCGCATTGTTCTTTGTATTTTACATATTATGCTTTGTGTTTTTCATTTTCTTTGCGATCTCGCTATTTTTGACAAAAACATGTTCATTTACCAACGATAAATATTGTTTATGTGCAATCGCTGTAACCTAATATAGCTAAATCATGGTCCACTTATCAACGATAGCGCCAGCACCAGAGTTAACGCAGACGAAAATATGGATAACTCCCATCTTTTTGCTTGAGTTGACACAAACACACTTTAAATTCTATTTTCACGACTAAATGTTCGCTTTATTGATGACAATGACAACAATATTTTTGGTTAAAAAGCTCATTGCAGCAATCTTTACACAAAAAGTAAGCTATTTCCATTTAATTACATTTGTTGCTGTTGCTCTAAGTGTATGAACATAGTGTGTTAAATAAAGACAGCGTAGCCATTCGACTGTGTTGTTATGTCAATTTCATTATAAATTGTTAACCCGTAAATGAAAGAAGTACGAGTACGAGTTAGCCAGAGAGGTCGCGGGTCGCGATCGCCGGAATACATAAGTATGATGAGAAGATGTGGTTATGACAATGGTAGAATGTCATTTTTCCATTCATTGGCCCCGTTTTAATGTAACCGAGTTGGAAAAGAACGCTCCAACTCGGATAAAATTTCCTTTACTTGCAAAAGCAACCCTCTTTCATGTACGTTGCGATTTGTTTAGTGTTCTTTATGGACCGTTTACATAGAACTTTCCTCGCTTTGCTTGGCAGTTCGAACTTTAACAACAAAGCGTGAGGCGTAGAAGGTCAGCTACATAGAACGCTTTGACAGTTTCTGCGTTAGTACTTTGTTATGAGTTGCGATTTGTGTTTGTTCAGAGTGTTTTGTTTAAAGATAGAATAAAAAAATGAATTTTACTGATATGATGGAAGTAGTAGTAGTTATGCTACTAATGTTTGAAATTCGCGAGTGTCTGTAGTGTGTATACGCACGCCAAAATAAAAATAAAATGGAAATGATAACAGCTGATTGCCAAAGCGTACAAAAGTTGAGAGTTGCCCATAATTTTGCTTCGCTTTGATTTGCTCTACTTTTCTCGCCTTGTATTTAGCAGGACTCATATAACATCGGGTATTGAACTTATCTGTCAAAGCGAAACTCTGAAGCAAATCAAAGCAAAAGTCCTATGTGAACGGGCCTTTAGGAACGGAAAGTAGTTGTACCGGCAATTTTTAGGTTTATGTAGTTATAATTTACAAATACTATGCAAATCAAAACGAATTAGATCTTAAATCTAAATTTCCCATGTATTTTCTTAGGGCAAATTCACAATAGCGCAGTTTTTCACTTCCCAACACTACATCTCAGGTCGGATATAATTTACCCGAGTTGACTCAACTCGCAAATTTTTCCGTGTTAGTGTTATTGCTTTACATGCAACACATGTTATCACACCTTGTGTTCTTTTGCAACTAGGTTACAAAGAAACGGCCACAATGGACATTTCATTTGGAGGGAAAGTTGCTAATTCGTGCTGGGAAGTATTTCTCTTTATTTAAAACAAATACAAGAGCACAAAAACGTACGTAGTTTCACTTTGAAATTTGCTGAAATATTCATAATCATTCCAGGAGGAGTTGTTCGCCCGAGGGACTGCGGCCTTCGGCCTACGAACACAATCAGGATCATAACACTTAGTTAGCTGGATTCTCCTTGCTCCTTGGTTTACGGCAGAACAGGGATCCCACCCCCTGTTATTCTTTTCTAGGGCATTTAACATTTCTAGTACAAATTGAAATTTACGCCCATTAAAAAAAGCGTGCGTTTAAAAAAAGAACATGGAAGCACATATGTAAGTATATCAACTAAGCTTTTGCTTATTTTCTTTTGGATTTTATCCGTCGTTCATATATCAGAGTTTGACAGCTGAACTCCGTAATTTAATTTGTTTTATTAAAGGTGTAAGAGTAATTTTCAGAGTGATATTATATACATATGTATGTACATAAGTACGCGCGAAAGCATAAAAAACAAATTGAGTTTAATGTTAGTTTGCAGGGTAGTGACGAAAGACTATCGATGGTGCTGCCGTTAGTATAGATAGTTTTATTTTGCCATCACCATCGAATGTTGTCCAACGCTATCGATAGTTTATGTATTTCTCTTCACTTTTCATCGGAAGACACTGAAATCTGACGCAAAAATACGCAAAACATTTAAAAACGCCTATTCATTATTTACAGGTAAATGATTCATACACTAATAATTATGCAAGGCGTGACTTATGTGTCCCGGAATAATAGCCCTGCCACTTAGAGTACGTTGCGTGCATTCCGGCGAAGCATGCGACTGACAGGGCGTACGCAGCGTAAAGGCAAGCCACAATGAAACGTTTTCGCAAGCAAACAAATCAGCTGTTTTGTATTGGCGGGAAATTTTTCTTTCTGTAAAAAGTAATCGTATTTTGTTAATTTATTTATTTATTAATAATTAAATATGTTTACCACTGACGCGTTGTCGCCACCAAAGACAATGTTGCCACAAACAAAATAAAACAATCAGCTGTCTTTAGCGACGGATTTGAATGCGCCAAAAGTAGAGAGTAGAGCGACTGTCGTACGTTGCGGTATTGCATGCGTTGCGAATGTGGCGATCTGCATACAGATACACATAATTTACTCAGCTGTCAGTCGAATGTTTCGTCGGAATGCACGCAACGTACTCTAAGTGGCAGGGCTATAAGGCTTGGTTATGTAATCTTAACAGGGAAGGATATGACGTGAGAACTGTCACATTAAGAATAAGGTTTGCTCATGGCATGCATAAGTCTGTTGAGTTTTGACACTTTATGTGACTCTCGAGTAATGTCTTGTCCAGTTAACTATGCACAACAAAGCCTAAGGGCACCTGAATCCGAAAGAATATTTAGCAACCCCATTTCCGACAGAAGATCCAATCTTAAGCAAGAAAATGGAAACAGAGTTTTATTTGTTAGCAAAATCCATGATTGAGAGAATAGACAGGTGGGAGCCATCTTGTACCCATTTTCGGCTGTCAATGAATTTGACAGAATCAGATGTGTCTTGACGTCCCACTTGTTATATTCTAAAGCTAGCATTCGTTGAAGATGTAGATAATAATATTAGACTTATTAATTTGTACCTGATTTAAGGAACACTAGGTAGGATAGGGGATTGTGTCCAAAGTCAAGACTATTACATAGGCTGACACTCGGTTCCACGATACCGGTTCAACTTGGATTTATATCCGGTCGAAGGCCAATATTTCCCCATTTGATTGTGTGGAATATTTAATGCTCTTAGAAAAACAGCAACAGAACTTTCCAAAGAATGTTGCAGTTTTTATTTTCCAGAATTAAACATACAAGTGATTTTCTTACCTTTTCATTAAATTTTCAAAATTTTCCTTACTTTTTTCACTAAATGAATAAACACATTTATTTATCATTCGCAGCTGCACCAATGCCAAAAAATGCAGAGTACAAAAAAGTTACAACCTTCCCACCGTTCCTCTAACAGAAAATCTCGACCGATTTCACCATACCAGAACTAATTTGACTTTGGGTGATTGATATTCGAATCTAATTGGATCCAATTGGTATCTGTGTGTGGTGAATGGGACGAGAGTTCTTGCCATACTACCGTTTGGCCAAAGAACATAGATTACAAAGAAGTTGCATGGCGTTTCGTGTCCAGTGGCAAGAAATGTTGTCTTATATCATCACATCTGTGCCAAAAGCCGTTTGAAAATAATTTAAAAAAATTAAAAACCAACGCAAATTCATATCAGGTGGTGTTGAGCGTACAACAACAAAAATGTTAACTACAAAATTATACGCACAATGACCGAGAATCAGTGAGAATTACAACAAACACATATGTAGTTTTGACATTCAGCCAAGCAAGCGAATTCACTCAGCTGCTTCCTCATATCACCTTATATGAATTTCACTTCTTAAAACTTTACTTTTATCAAAGAAAATGGTAGCTGCTCCTCATACCACCTTATATGAATTTGCCTTGTTAAAACTTTATTTTTATCAAAGAAAATGGTAGCTCCATTAGAAAAGTAAATGACAAAATTTGAATTTTTATTAAATTTATTGTTTATTTACAAGACGATTACATATAGGGTGACGTTATTAAAACAGATGATTGCTTGTTCTTCCAGTCTGCTTGAATTAAGGACGTCAGTAAAAGGTAATGACGAAGAATTTTGTTCACTTTCATTTTTTGTCGTTTGGAAATTTGTGAAGATTTTCAAAAAAATAAGGATTGCAGAAGATTTTGTATGTTCCGACCACCTCGCACGCATTGATATAGTATGCGGATAAAGAAAAGGCAAGTTGTTGGCAAAAACGGTCGCATTCTTGCAAACTAGATCACTTGCTTCGCACTCGTCATACATTTACATATGTTTCCCAGTCATCTGACTACTATACTACCCTATTTCCAAAAAAAGTTATTTCCAAAGTTGTAACAAATTAACATTAAATAAAATTGTTTCAGCTTTTATCAATAAATGTATATATATGTATGTAAATATAAGCTGATTTATCGAAATTAATTCTTCTGTATCTGACAATGAAAAACAATGATTTCCGTTCTTTAGTTATATTTTATCACGACATTCTTAATTGGTCACATTTTTTATGAATTCGATTTGCTATCACCTTATGTGATTTAGTTCTTATCTTTAATTATTATAATTTGCGTACAATTTCGTATATATTGCACGTATCTTGATCCAGAAAGTTTTGACAAGTAGCGTAGAAAATTAATACTTTTGAACTTGCAACCGAAAAGTTAAAAAATACATAATAAAACGTAATGTATAAAATCATAAGTAAAAAATATCCCACAGTTTGTTTGGATAAAATGTAAACAAACAAAAAGGTAAGTCAAGTTTGGCAGTTCACGGGTACGGAAAAATAAAAATAAAAATAAAATCTGCTGTTCTTAAGCTGCTACCTTTTTAATGCATGATTGCTCTTGAAAAACAATGGCGGATATTCAAAGTCGTATTTAGTTCCAACTTAAGTCGAAAATATTTTAATCTACTACTAAAGTTATTCATACTTAGTTGTCTTAGTTTCGACTTTTATGCTAAGTATCAACTTAAAGTTTAGTTTCGGCTACGGTAGCAATTACAGACAGGGGCGGATCCAGCAGAGGGAAAGATCTCGAAGTCTGATATATTACTTGTATACCGTAAAAATATTGTATTTGAAATAAATCGAATTCAGAAATTTGCTTTGGAATCATTCAGGAATAAGCCATATAAAAATGTCACTAAAATACAAATTGTCATTTTAGTTGCATTTTTTTGTGCCATTTAGTACCAAAATTGTTTTGTAAGAAATATGTTTCTGGGAAGTGGGGGAAAAAGGGTAATGTGGATACAGCGGCTATTGTGGACCAACTATTTAAAAAATTTGATTTTTGAAATTTTGATTCTAGCGAAAATGAGATCTCTGAAAGAAAAATTATAAATTTATCTAGAATTGCCGTCAAATAATTTGTTTGAAAAGATTTTACTGTATGAGTAATCGACTGAACTTCGCACCGACTATCATTCCGAATAACACTTACTCCAGATTTGAGGCATACAATTATTTCCCCCCGAAGAAATGTTTCTGGATCCGCCCTGATTGCAGATGTGGCAAAGTTACAGCACAATTTGTACTTAATTGATATGATAAAATAAATAGTTTGTTACAATTTACTAATGATTTTTCATTTAATTAATATAAGTAGGTACATATGTATGTATGTGTTTATTTATCTTATAACATGGAATCGATAAACACCGACTTTATAACACCGCCATTATAATAATAATCGTTTGGCGCTTGCATCATATACATAGCTCGATGCTAGACCGCACTTTTCCTACAATTTGTGGTATGCGTCTTGATGTTGCAGCACAAAATGAGGGATCTACAGTATTATCTATGCGACGTTTTACGCGGGCTCCGAAGAGCAAATGATTTTAGTGAGAAGTTTTTTCATGGCAGAAATACATCCGGAGGTTTGCCGGAGGTTTTGCCAATATTTTACAACATTAAAAGATTCCTTTTATAGCCATTTTCTGTTGTCAAGAAATATATTGATTATCAAAAAGATATTAAGTGATCATAGATAGAACTTGACATTATTAAATGAAAATATTAATTTCATTATATCGTAAAACAATTATCGACTTTTTTCCCGTAGCTCATTTCTAGAACCGATAGTTTTGATATGTATATCGTAACACTAAAATTAAACTATTTAATGGAAGCACTAAATGCGATTATGAATAGAAACAAATTTGAGTTGGTACTTAAATTTTATTTGGAACTTAATTAGTTTCAACTTAAATACACGTCTATGAATACGAGCCAATAGAATTAACAGTTAAACTAAATTTCAAACCCCAATTTTGCAGGAATAATCTCAGTTTAAGCAAATCACCATAATTAACTGCTCAATCTTATTGGCTTAAACTCAGTTTAAAAAATTCATTATAATTATGGATACGCGATTTATTTAAAAATCAAATGATCTCACAAAAGTTAAAATGTAAACTCTATAATTGGAAAGTAAAATTAAAATTAAAATGAACTCTCGCATTTTTTTCGAGAATAGATGTTTTGAAACCCGATGGAAAATAACACTTTATATAGAAAATGGTATAACATTAATGATATTCCTTCTTCACTGAAAGGTTAAATAACACGAAATGCCATCATAGTCAACATTGAAAAAATTTACCTACTATACAAATGCATAAATTATGTGGGTTGAAAGTAAAACTCTTTCTTGATAAAATAACACAATTTTACCAACATCAAAATTGAATATATTTTCTATTGCTCAAAAGAAACAATATCTATTTATTTATTTATTTATTTTATAAGCTTATACAAAGTATACAACAACAGTACGAGTACAAACTAAATTGTCATGCAGCACTAGCTTCAGAGGCTATCGGCTGTCCGGCAAGTAATACAAAGTTTTAAATCCTTCGGATAAGATCAGCATCTTTTAGAAATCCATATATTTTTCTTATGTTTTCTTCGGAAGGTTCCATTAGAAGAGGTATAGGGTCGGTGCCATTGAAATTCCGTTGCCTTATGGTATCGAGATAAGGGCAAAATGTAATGAGATAAAACGCTTGATGGTGAGTCACAGAAGGGGCATGTGCTATTTTGGCTCCTATCGAGAAGGAGAGCATGTATTGCTATGGTGTACCCAATTCGAAGGCGTATAAACGGAGTAAGCATGTTTGTAGGTATGGATGAAAGATAGTCAGGTTTCGTGCGTGATGGGTTTATTCTGTTGTAATGGTGGTTATATTCCAACCAATGAATTGCTAATTCACTTTTAATGAAGAAGCAGGATGTAAAAGTGGGAATGACAGTTGCATCTTTGGCCAATTTGTCTGCATAGGTATTGCCGTTGATACCTGTGTGGCTGGGTACCCACATTATCTTCAGTTTATTTGGGTAGGAAATGAAGAAGTCTCTGATAATGTTGTTAGAGTTGTTGCAGTTACGTATCGCTTGGAAACATGAAGGGCTATCAGTACAGATGATGTATTTTCCTGCATTTTTAATGGAGTGTTAAACGGCATGAAAGATAGCAGTGGTTTCTGCCGTGAATATGAAACAGAACGGAAACAGAAGTCCATATGAGATTGGATAGTTTTTCTCACTAACAACAGCGAAAGACGAATGTGCAGCTTTTGAATCGTCCGTAAAGGCAATCCGCCAGCTATCAGCTTTCAATCGGGCTAAAGTTTCGCGAAACACGGAGTTGTATACCGCGTTTGGGGTGTTTGATTTAGGCAAACGCGCTAAGCGATCTATAAATGATGACTTTGAAACACACGACGGGGGGTGACTTTGGCAAACATGGCGCATTTATATACATATAGCAGATTGCATTTTTGGAGGACGTTTTCGTGTTAAAGCTGAGTAAAAAGCATTAAGAAGAGTTGAGCTGGAGCCAAGGATGAGCTTGGGATAAAGTTTGCAGGTGTTATCCTCCAAGTTGTCTTTGAGGAACGGACATCCGGATTCGGCCAATATGTTTTTGATGAGTGAAGTAGGAAATACCCGAAGAGACCTTCGTATCGCAGTGTGATATGGGGCCGACAGGATTTTAAAATTACTTTTAGCATGATGACCGTAGATAACAAGACCGTAGTTAATAACTGCTAGGGTAAGAGCTCTTACCACATTAATCAGAAGAGCAGGACCAATGAGCGAACGCTTGCATAACAAGTATGTTACCATGATTCAAATTAACAAAAAGTTTACCTCAATGTACTGACAATGTTGTCTAAATGAGTGGAATATTTACATTGTTGAAAGTGAGTATAGGGAAATTACAATTATGCTTTTTACAAATATGAAGTAATTTAGATTTTGTGTATGAAATTGAAGCGCCAGAGTGGAGGAAGTTAAGAATAAATCAGAAGATTTTGAAAACAGAAGGATATCATCAGCATACAGTTGATGTTGGAAATTAGGGAAGTTAGATAGGATGGAGCTTATTTCGTCAAATGCTCTGGTGAAGAGTATGACCGAAAGGGGAGAACCCTGAGGAGTTCCATTTTCAAGAGGGAGAGTAGGAGAAGAAATGTTCGAGATGAGTACTTTAATTCTACGTTGGGAAACAAAATCTTAAAAATGCGAGGGCCAACATTCCACTTGATGAGTTGTCGAAGAACAACAGGATTTTTCAAAGTCAAGTGAGAGAAGCGAAACATGGTTTTTATTGGATAATGTGTCTGATATAAAGTGGTCAAGAAACAAGAGAGCGTCAATGGTGCTTTGACCTTTTTTGAATGCAACTTGGTTTGAATATGTTTATTAAAGCAAAGATACCAGGAAAGCCTAGTAGCAATGATTTTTTCCATCAATTTCCCCAAGCAAGGGTTAGGAAAATTGGGCGGTAGCTGGTGACTTCGCTAGCAGGTTTGCCATGTTTTAATATGGGAATAATGGCACTCGTTTCCAAAGTTGGGGAAAGATGCCGGTACGGAAGATATTGTTATAGTGGGAGGTGAGGCGGAATAGGAGGGAAGGGTAGGATATTTTATCTGTACCAGGCGATTTGCCTTTGACCGAAGATAGAGCAATTTATAGTTCAAGTAAGGAAAGATCAGAATCAAGCCACAATGACGAGGAGGAAAGGGGAATAGATGAAGAGTAAACAAAGGAGTTAAAGGAGTGCTTGCTGGAGAGAAAATCTGATGGGAAATTGGTGTCGGCAGAAGAGTTGCAGTAATGATTGGCGAATTTTAAGGCTATATCCTGAGGATGTAGTAGATTGGCCTGAGAGCTATTGAGGTAAGAAATGGGAGAGAGGGAGGGTAACCCAGACAGCCTTTTTAAGTTGTTCCAAATTCTTTTGGGATCGGAAAAGGAATTGATGGTACTTGTGAATTTTTGGAAACAGTCAGTTTTGGCTATTCTAGCTTTGCGTCTAGTTGACAAGATTTATAGGAGAGGGATTTCGCTTAAACTGATGCCATGTTTGTTGCTTATGTAATCTAAGTGATGAGAGTTCGCTGTTTCACCAAAGAGGGGCTGATTTGCCTGGTTTAGAAGAGGATTGGAAAATGGTTTGGTTAGCTGCAGAACGTATGATTTTTTGTATTCTGGAGGTTTCTTGGTTGACATTTTGTGATAAAGGAAAGGATTCAGAGAGGGAGAGGCAGCATTTAACGAATTTGTCCCAGTCAGCTAGGTCTGTTTTAAAGAATATTCTACGTTTAAAGAGATGTGGCGAAATATGTGAGGAAATTTTTATTAAGATAGGGAAATGATCACACCCATGGAGGTCATCAACGCAGTGCCATTCCGCATTAGGTAAGAGAGAAGCAGAACAAAGGGAAATGTCAATATGTGCAAAAGAGGAGTGGGTGGAAAAGTGGGTGGGGGAGCCGTTATTCAAAATAACGGAGTTCGAGCTAAGCGTAACATCTTCAATTATTCGACCTTTGGGATTAGCTGAGGAAGAACCCCAAAGCGGGCTCCAGACATTAAAGTCACCAGCCAGCAAGAAGGGGGTAGAATAGATGGCAAGAGATTAAAGATGTCGGAAGACTTAAAGTTATGATTAGAGGGGAATATGCACAGGTGATTATGATTTTATTGGGGGACAAAATTTCAATGGAAAGGGAAGAGAGAGTTGAAGGAGATGGGGGAAGGGGGTTATACCCTATAACCCCTTCCTTTCCACAATAATGGCAACGCCTTGTTTGCTGGTGGAATACCAACAGAGGTTTTAAAAATTACCAATATAAGATTTAGGGGTGTAAGTTCTATACAATTATTTATGTAACCATTTATATTCCATTGGAGAATGGATAACATACTAATACAAAAACAGAAATTATAAAATATGAGATCAGTTGAATAATATAGTATTTAATGTTCCATTAATGGAAGTTGTGATGAGGAAGAGGCTACAGAGGGGGAAACGGGATTTTTTGGAGAAATGGGGAGTAATGCAAGTGGGGAGGAGGAAAGGGGTGAGTAAGAGGAGTTGGCTGAAAGGGGAGAAAATGATGGAGATGGAGAAGAGTTAGAGGAAGGAGTGGAGGGAATTGGGGTTTCCTTGGAATTTACAGGAAGTTCTTTAGGAATTTAATGATTTGTGGGTGAGGAATGGTTAATAATATTTGATGTTGCGATATCTTTTGGGTTTGAATTGTTAGGAGAACTATCTTTGTGGTTATGTTGTTTTGTATTTGTACTATTGTCTTTGTTGGATGAGGTATTTACCACACTGGCAAAAGAGAAGGTAGAAGGTGTACAATCGACAGGGGAGGAGTGGTTGGGAGGGAGGTTGCAAATGACACAAGAGGGTGTATTATTACAACGTTTCGTTGTGTGTCCTAATAGTTGACAATTTTTGCAGCGCATGGGATTAGGGTAAAAAGGACGGACGTCAAGCGTGCACCAGACGACATCAATTTTACTAGGGAGTGTGTATTTTTCGAATGTTAGCAATATACATAGCACCAGAGAGTATGAGTTTTTTTCCTTCCATTCTACCGAATTTGTTTACTTCAGTGACACCTTGGTCTTTGAGACCATCAATTATTTCACTATCAGGAATTTGGCAAATGAACAGAGTTGAGAGCGTTATGAAGAGAAATTTCTACTGCACCTTGTATTCAGGAATCTGTCTAATCTAATTTTTTACGAGGAGGAGGATCAAGCGTAGATTGTTCAGGTTTTTTCTTTTTTTTATTGTTTGATGGGGCTTATAGGGCAAACCTATTAGCGAATGAGTTGTGACTAAGTTTAACGAATAAAAGAAACACGTGGAAAAAACTTAATGCACACAAATGCGAGGTTAGGTTTTATTCCGCGATCAGTTAGTTTGCAAAGTATGAGCAAGAACCAACGAGAAAAATGTGGCCGTACGGTTTGACAACTCGGCTGCGAATGAAGAATAATATACCCTAATTATTTATATTAATTGTATTTTGCTTGGCATTGATTATTGTGTAATGAGTCATGAATGTCTCAACAAACAGGTAATGAATTCTGATTAAAAATATGTGTTTAGCTTGAATTTAAAGAAGAAACTCGGAGTTGAAAGGCCCTGTAAATATATTTTTATGGTCGGCTTCATGTTTAAAAGGAAGTGAAGCACTTTCGATCATGTTTAGCAGCACATACAGAAGCGTCAAGAGCTTTCAGCGCACACGCAGAATTTTTAATTCGTAAAGCAAATCATTAAAAGAATACAAAAAACCAAATACTAACATACATACATACATAATAAATAAGGTTGTGTCGATACATTTTTCTTGTTTCAATGGAATTTGGATAGGACCAAAAATTATTTTTGGGATGTCGGTGCTACCATGCCGAACAAACGAATGCGATAGAACTATAGAGGTTGTTATAAAAAGTTACCGATTGGCACAGCAGCAAAGGAAAATTTCCTCACCATAGTTAAAAGATATGCACTATAGAACTTTGCTACCATTTGGCACAGGCTCTTTGAGCTTCTTAACATCTAAATTCGAATTTGAAAAAATCATTCAACAAAGCATGAAATCAATCATTATGTTAAAATTTTGTTTTGTCATGCGAAATTTGTTTTCGTTCTACTTGAATATGGTTTATAAGATTTATCTTTTTGACACTATCTAAATTCCATCGAAACTCAAAAAATGGCACGCAAATTAAATGGAAAACAATATTTTTAAATGAAATAAACAACAAACGAAAAACTGCGATAAACAAATATTACTATTCATATCTATAATTCACATATTTGTACACATAATCCTGAAAAAGGCTACAACGACCATGTATGTAAATATGATGTATAAATAAATAAAGCAAATCTTATTTCCGTGTGCCACTGTTAATGTCGTGGTTTCTTTTCTTGAGTAAGAAACGTAATGTTCTCCTGTTAAAAGGTAAAGGTATTAAATTATACCTTTAGTATAATGCCAAATATAATTCTCTGCCATACTCTACATTTTGTTTCGTTCATATTTTTCTTTCTATTTGACCTACCTAACTACATTTTTTCAAGTTATAAAAATGTTAAGCACTACCACCGCGGATACGTTAGGTTAAGTTGATTGTGGCTGCGTTCATCCTTTTGTGCATTTAGTTAATTTAAGAAGCTAGAGCTATCGAACTATCCATTGTCGGCACCATTGTGAATGAATACAAAAGAGAAGTCTTCTAAATTCAGGATGGCGGTGGCTGATATTAAATGTCAGAAATAGCCAATATTAAGTGTCAAACATAGAAATTCGCTCAGTGAATGACACAAGAATACTGAGGATTACTACATAAGGTGATCTGAGCTGTGTCGAATTTTGACGTCTATGGGCTAAGATTTTATGAGCTAAGATCTTTCACTTGTATTTATTCACAATGGTCGGCACCATCGATGCTTTCAATACCCAGCAAGAAACCTAACCTATAACTATCGGTTATATTAGTGCGAAAATTAACTCAAACCTGCGATTAATTTGACGGTTAGTTTTATATGGGCATCGGGTATCGCTTTTCTGCATTTATGGAAATGAGTTCACAAAACCCTTTACTTTTTTGTAATACATGCACTCTTTGCCCGTTCTGGTTCACTGCTAACATTAAACTCAAGATTTCTTTGATATATGCATACGTACGTTCGGAAGCATAACAGTATGAATTGCCTTTTTCTCACCGTTTGCAAGAATGTGTGTATGTACATTCAATAACTTATGTTCGATATGGTCAGGCAGTTTTTGCAGGGTATGCATTGACTTTTCCTCATCGTTTGCAGGAATGTGTGTATGGAGAATCGACAAATTATTTTTGATATGACCATTTAATTATTTTTGCAGGGCAGTGACATCCATGATACTAACATTATAAGGTGAAACCATTCGCTCAATTCGTTTTTTTAAGTTTGCGAACATTATAAAGTGATATTATCAAGGCGAATTCATATAAGGTGAAGTTGGTCAAGCAGCTGATTGAATTCGCTTGGTGAATTGGTGGTTAAGTCAAAATGATGTGTTTGTTGTAAATCATACTGTCATTATGTGTACATATATTTTGTTAGTGTAAATTATTGTTTTTGTACTTATAACACTATGAATTCGCCTTGGTTATTATTGAGAGCGAAGCAAACGCCAAATACAAATAAACAATTGAAAATCAAGGCGAATTTATAGAAGGTGATGGCATAAGAGCAGCTGATTTGATTTTTTTTTATTCACCTACATGTATTTTGTTTTTGCTTTTGCGTATGAGCTTTCAAAAGCCGTAAAAGCAAAAACAAAATGTATTTAAATTTTGACAACTCTTACGCAGAAACAAAAACAAAATACATAGGAATTTTGTAGTTGTATTTATAACACCACCTTGTATGGATTCGCCTTGATTGAAAATATTCAAAGCTGTTTTTGTTTCACACGATAAATGTAAATGTACATATGTGTGAGAATGTCAGTTTGAAAATTTATTATATTGTTAGCAAGCTTTACAAATATTCACACTGACTCTCAGCGGTTTTACGTTATAAATATTTTTACCATGGTGATATCTTTATTCATTTTTAAGGGGCTATTTCCAGTTATAGTTGCCAAAAATAGAGAATGTAATGATTCGGAGACAACATCAACTTGCGTGTGCCGAAATGGCGGACGGTTTATTTAACAGCTCTGGAATAGATAATATGAAACATTAAACTTCAAACTCGTTTTTTTCAAAACTGTACTTTCAGTCGATGAGCAAGATTTCTCGGTAACAACTGAAACGATCAGTTTCAAATTGACTACAGCAGAAAAAACATATTTACGTTTGCCATAATATTATATGTTTGTCAAAATGACAATAAAAAATTTATATTTTTAATGCTCGTTTTTTTGTTGATCCAACGCGGTAAAATTATATCCGAAGTGTTGGGAAGTGAAAAAACTGCGCTATTGTGAATGAGCTCTGAGAAAATACATGGGAAATTTCAGTTTAACACCTAGTTCGTTTATATTTGCAGCGTTCTTTTGCAAGTCGGTTTCAGTATAACGGATCCATTGTAAGGTAAAAATAATAGTCTCGTTTCCGTCTTGCAACCGATTCCGTGCATATTTATATCGGTATAAAGCTGACCTGCAACACTGAACAATTACTCTTAGACACGCAAGTACGCAATTCGGTTTTAATTAATAATTTCCTTCAGTAATCCTGTAAATCTGAACTTTTTTCCAAATTTAAATTAACACAAAAGTTTATTGTTTTCTCTCGTTAACTACATATATAACATGTTAACAAATTTTCACATTAATAAACTAAACAGAACATCTCTGAAAATAATATTCAAATGTTAAGCAATTTTGGGCCTCCTAGGTGAACCCTTTAAACGCCGTTCATATAAGTTATGGCCAAATAAACAGTTTGCGTGCTCCGATTTCGATATAACTTTTTTATTAGTACGTTGGACGGAAAAATTTACAGTGCTTCGATTTTAATAAAATTGATTATTATTTGGTATCAAAAATACAAGCTTTACAAAGCAAATGTCTAACATATTTTATGTGCTATGAACATTGTCTAAACAAAACAGAGAAATAGAATTATTTTTGAAATATTAAACGCAATTTTAAGTATTAAATATAATTTGAAGAAGGGAGTGTGGTGTTGTCATGTTTTCGTAATTGAAAAATATATCGTTCAAATGATGAACACATCTAATATATACTCAAATTTATGTGATGATGAAGCTATATATGTAATACAAAGAAATATATGAATTAATTTTACGTACGAACAAACTACATCGTACCTTAAAAAGAAATTACTTTCGAAGCTTATAAAGCCAATATAAATATGCGAAAACCGTATAGAATTTATTATGAAAACCTAATTCGAGTAAAATATTTTAATTGTTTATTTATATATATAGCTATAAAAAAATTTTGATTTTGCCTTTTTATTTCTTATTTTGTATTTTTTAAAAAGTTCTAGCAACACTGCTGCGATTTATCATTTTAACACATCATGGGCGGTGCGAATTGGTTTTTATACGCGTTATAAATAAACAAGCATTGCAACAACTATAAGAAAAGCCTTACATAGTGGTGGAAAAAGGCAAACAAAAAAAAAAACATAATGAAACTAAAGTCGTTCCAATAGACGGACTAAAAAACCTAAAATACATCTTAAATTTATAATTTTAACTTTACTGCAGCTTAAATGAACAAAGTATATTTAATTTATAGTAAACATTCTGGAATCATACACTTCCTAATCATCATGAAAAACTGATATCTCATTTGCGATCCGCTAACAAAAAGTATTTCAACGGAATCATATAACTGAATTTTGGCTGAGCTTTTCCGATAAGACGTTTTCATAAAAAATTGTATAAAGCACATATAATTAAAGCAAAATATACAATGAACATCATCAGGATCAGGTTTCTATAACTTAAGCCTCATTCAGATATAAGGTTTTGAATTATATCTCGTACACTAAAGCAACTAAGAACATGAAATGTGGCACTCCTTTCACTTATAATTAAAGCAAAGTACACAATCATCATGATGGGGTTTCTATAACTTAAGGATCCCATACAGCTGATGGTTCAGATATGAGGTTTGGCGTTCTAACTCCTGAATTAAAGTGTATAATAATTTGAAATTTGGTACTTCTCTCGCTTATAATTAATTAAAAGTGCACAACAAAAATCATGGAGATTGGACTACTCTAACTTATAGCTCCCATACAACTGATTATTCGGATATGAGGTTTTGCACGACCTGAAATTTGGCACTCCTGTCCCTTATAAGTAAAAAAGAATACAATGAAAATCATACAGATCGGATTTCTATAACTTATGGCTCCCTTACAACTGATTGTTCAGATATAAGGTTTTTCTTTAAAACTCATATATTTAGACAGTAAAAACTTAAAATTGTGTGGGTCATTCACTTATCAAATCTTACCAGCTCTACTGAAAAAATCATCAAGAATATCACTTCTTTACATTTAAAGTTATCATAGTCCTTAATATATATTTTAACGAAAATACCTATAAGAATTGCACTTCTTTTAAATATTCGTAATCCGCCAAATGCCAATGTGCATATAAGTTTAGTTTTATCGTCTCTCGGCAGTGCTTTTTGTGGTACAACTTCAATACGCATACCACAAATTGTAGGATAAGTTCGATATAAAATATATGTATATATGCACGCTCCAATTTTAATCGTTATTGTTCATAAACCTAATAATATTGTATTGTATGTAACACTAAAGATTTATCGTTTTAATTTACCGTTTGATAATTTATGTTGAAGTTTTCGCCTGCTTTATGTACATATTTTAGTTTAATTAACTAAATTCACCAATCCTTACCAAACTTCGCACGATCATTTCTTGTATTTTCTTGTATAGGATTTTTAATGAATTTTTCGAGTAAATTTCCCAAAAATGTGTGGTGATATCGAAGTATTCGCACATTCGAAAATAAACGGTGCATAGGAGGTAGGAGTGCTGTAGACCGATTTCAAAAATTGTCAACACATTTCTTACATAGATAAGCTATAAGAAATGTTTATGCTAAGTATCGTAAGGAACAGAATGAAGTTATGGTGGGTCGAAACTCATTTCCAGCCTATGGTTTCTTCTACAGCCTAAAATGGCTGTTAAACTGTGGAAGTTTATATATGCAAGTTTTTATGTTTATTTGTTTGGATGTTTTAATGAAAAAATTATGGAAGGAATTTGTAAGAAATATAAGCTGGTTCATCTAAATCTGCCATAGTGCAAAATAAACTTTTATCTACAGAAAGGGTGAGAGTAAGAGTACATAACTATAAAGTATTAAGGGGCGTTCCATATGCGCGAAAATTAAAAATTGGCTATAACTGTGGAACCAGTGTGATACATTGTATATATGTATGTCTATGCTGCCACTACTATCGCTTTAATGGCATGCTGACACATTTTTGGATTTAAAGGCCAAGGTTTCAGACTGTGACCATACCTGTGTCTATGCACTTTTCATACATACAAGTAATGCATGATCGTAACCCCTGCAATCAATAAAAATGATATGTATGTATGTATGTACGCAGTAACTGAATATTAACACGTACATACTTGTATATTGCGATAACCTTTAGTTGCTTTTTCTCTATGTTTTGGCCATTGATAGCGGCATGTTGCCAACAATTTGCTATTCGCATGCTAATGAGGGAATTTAAAAATTGCTAGCGTTCTCGTTCATTGTTTAAAAATGTATGTGGACAAATTAATGTTGTACATAGTACATATTATATAAAAAATGGGCATCACAAATATGGAGCCTATGGATGACGCAAGACAAAGTAAAATTTGATCCAAACTTACATTTATGTATACATACATACATACATACTATTCCAGATTTTTACAAATAAATAGAAATAAAGTTTTCGGTTTTCGATGATCGATAGACTTCCTAAAGGCGCTAGCTATGCCAAAATCCGATTGGTATGTTAGGAGATCCACAAAATATTGGCTCAACCAATGTTAGGTACCTTCTCCCACATCCCAACATTAGTGTCTCTCTGCGAAAGTACTAATTTATTTATACTACCTTTTGAGCTTGGTTCTTCCATGGTGATCTTGCTTTTCTTGTTCTCCCGAGCCTTTTCAGAGCACGAGAGTATTATAATTTTGTTCACATAACGGTTGTTTGTAACAGCCCATAGCAACCGATATTGATATACAGGCTTGTTCTTTATTTCGATGTTGGCAAAATTGTTTGCCATTTTGCATTTCAGTATTCAATTAGTTTGATAAATCTATATCACAAAAGAATCATTTAAAAACTACTTAGAGAAACAAAGCGAAAACGATTGAAATGAAACAGAGCTATTCTTGATACCACTTAAGCGGTACTCCTATTAATGGAAAAGTTCCGCATTGCCATGCATCATAAATAATTCTCGAACATAAATCTTTATGTTCGTGGCATTTATTCTTAGTTTTATATCCACTCTAAGCTTAGCAAATATTTTTTAAACATTATAAAAATACATTGGGGATGTTAAATTAATGCGTTCTATTAATGTATTTTATTTGAATCGCATTTTTTGTACAAGAATCAGGTTAGGTTGCTTGGAATCCAGCTTTTGTGATAATCTCTTCTGACAAGTAATGTCTTCTGACGATTTTTTGTTTGTTTTGAATTCTCAGCTACATACATTTTTGCCTCATTACAACCAAAAAATCATAAGCAAAGAGAAACCCTACGTATATAAGAAGTAAAGCATCATGCTCCTTGTATTTATTTTTTGAGTTTTATTTAAAAAAAAAAAAACAGAAAATATAAGTATAAATATTTCTTGAGATTATTTTTTGCAAGAAAAATAATCGTTATTTCTTGAATTTTACTTATCGTTCAGAAAATAAAACTTGATTTGTATGGTTTTACAAAGCTCACAAAATTTAAAGTAACGTTTTTATCTTATCAGAAAAACAACACTCACCCCAGTTTTATTTTCTGAGAAAAAAACTCAAGAAATAAGGGCTAATTATTAAGCAATAAATAAAACTCCAAAACTCAACAAAAAACGATTGCAATAATTTGTTTAATAAGTTATAACCGTAACGGTATCTGCAAAAATCATTGATGCTGGCATTATTCGGCTTTTGAAGAAACATAAACAATTGAAAACAACTGTTCACATTGATTGCCGAATCGAAATGGAAGGGATTCGAAAACTATTGGAGCTTACTAAGAGCCGAGAAAACCAAAAAATTAAACCAGTCGGAATTGTATCGTTTTTACTATTAAAACCGAATCGAAAAGCAAAACATAATAGACATACAGATAATACAGGCATAATATAAAAGATAAATCGATTAAGCCATATGTCTGTATGTCCGTCTCTCTGTCCCTCCGTACATCCGACAACTCGAGAAAACATGTAACATCAACGAAACTTATAGCCATAATTATTGCCCTTGCCCCAAGGTAGAGTCACTATTTTGGAAAAATAAAAAAGGGTTATTTAAATAACTATGGAAGATAATTTGCTCAAATTTGATATAAAATTTAAGGATAGGGCAATGTTTTCCAACTAATGGAACGTAAATATGATCCACGAAAAAAACTCTGAAATTCTAATCGCTTATGTTTTTGCCACAACTTATGTATGTTTGCTAACAAGTATCTTCTGCTTAGGTATTAATTACTGCAATAAGCCCAGAAATCTATTGTAAGTAAGTAATGATATGCCTTGTGCAAAAATATTAGGTAACAAACTCAATAACTTGTACAAAAGATGCAAGCTCAAATATCTTATTGATTAAAAATGAATTATTTATTGAAAATTACAATACTTGTCACGTAACGCACGTACGTGGGTCTAGTTAAGTAAAATACTGACCGTTTTTCCGGAGATCTCACAGCATTTTCGCC
This sequence comes from Anomoia purmunda, assembly GCA_951828415.1. Taxonomy (NCBI): domain Eukaryota; kingdom Metazoa; phylum Arthropoda; class Insecta; order Diptera; family Tephritidae; genus Anomoia; species Anomoia purmunda. The sequence goes on from OX639993.1 coordinate 57,673,634, forward strand.
CATAGCTTTAACAATCGATTTACAATTTGTATATGCTTCTAAAAATAGGATTTATTATATTATTTAATTTTTTTGTGATCCTTGCTTATAATGATGAAATCAACCAGGGACTACGATCCAATAAAGGCTGAGAAACACTGAGATAGAGAAAGGAACGGGGAATAAGCATCGCCGACTTAAGAGGAAATACATACGTTAATCTCCATTTATCTGGTATACTCTTTAGATTTGAACTCAGTAAGCATAATTTCGAAAATTATAGTAACTGGACCCACTAAGTAATAAAAGGTAATTTGATCTAATTTTATACATGGAGTAGGGTTGGAAAATTTGAAAAATTAGCGTGGTTTAAAAAAAAAATGGAAAATTGGCGTGGCAAACCCCTTTCCTTCGTTTAGATCAAAAATCTATATATCCAAAACTACTTAATCCAACTCTCTATATTTGGCAGGATTGAGATATGGACAAAAAGATGTAGGTTTAAAAAAATGTGAAAAATCAAAATCGCTACTCGACTCTCACCTATCTCACACACAGAATTGGGAAGGACCTCTCCGATTCGTTTGATACCAGACGAGGTTTTAGACAGGGTGAGGTTGGAAAATACCGGTCAAGAGCCATCATTTATAAGGAGTGCAACTACTGACGTATCCCGATGACATCGACATCAGTGGCAAAACTGGATAAAGAATCAAAGCAATGTGTATCGAGGTGAACGAGGGCAAAACGAAGTACTTTCTGCCATCGAACAAACAGTCAGTGGTCGCATATTGGCTCCCGCGTCACTATTGATAGCTACAATTTTTACAAAGTAGATAACTCAAGGAACCAGCATTGGCACCAACAATAACGCCAGCCTCGAAGTCCAACGAAGAATCTCCCTTGCCAACAAGAGCTACTTTGGGCTGAGTAGGCGAAAGAGCAGTAAGTCCTATCGAGGCGCACGGAAACCACGCTCTATAAGTTCCTCATCATGCCCGTGCAATTGGTTGGCGCAGAATCTCCGAATGATTTTTGGACCCTTACGTCATTGCGACGGTGAATACCGCAGACAGTGGAACAATGAGCTGTATGAGCTTTACCGCGACATAGACATGCTCAGCAAATTAAGATTCAGCTACGTTGGCTAAATCATGTTGTACGGACTTGGCTTCACTTGGTGTCTCTAGATGCATAGGTGTCAGTTAAGAAAGCAAAGAAGCGACTAGCGCGCCATGTTGAAATCGGTCAAAACTGCCTTGGCGATTAGAGCCAATTAAGAAGAAGAATTTACAAAAAAGGTAAATATTCGATATTTAGAAATACTTAAAAGTTAAAGTCATATTAATTCCTTTTGTTTTTATTTAAACCAAAAAAACATTTAAGTTTTCAAAATAGTATACTACTTCCGCTCCCGGCTTGATATGCTGCGCCAATAAAGACATATTTCTTTTTTGGTACATTGAACAGATATTTTATTAGAGTTCTTGTGTAAAATAAATACATTTTTGGGGTATGCCTCTCGAGAACATGACACATGCAATTGGCCGTGAAAATCATGTGTCTTTTTATTGCAATTGAGAAAGCAACACGGACGGGAAGCTCTTCCAGCAACGACACCTCCTCTTACGCTTTAAAATAGGGGTATATACATACATACATATATAAAATGAAACTTATGAAACTATACAATTTTGGTTGATTTTAGGCTAGGACTGACAATTTTATTACTCTGAAATCATCCCGAAGTAAACTTTCACTCTAGACTTGAACTTTATTGTTAGCTCCCCTAATGTTCATACACTTCCTTTTTGTCGTATTATGAGAAGAAGATAGAGATAAGCTTGAACAAACGACTAGTCACTCCAAAATAGGGATGCCAATATTAGCGGAAAAATTTGATACCGCGATTACGGGATATTTTTAAAGTAATCCAGAATTCGTTCCAGGACTCCCCTTCGGACATAACTTTTTTAATATTCGAACGAATTAAATGAAACCAATTAAAGTTTAACTAACTTTAAAAATTACATATTTATTAATAGAGGCAAATTTTAAAGTAATAATTTGTTTACAAATGTATTTAAAAAACGGTGTAATATAGGAGCGCATAAATACTAAACAAATTAGAACGCAAATACAAGATACTTTTGAAAAACATTAGACAAAAATCTACAAAATTATAAAACCTCTGAACCTATTTATTCCACTACATAAGCAAACATTAGTTAATGTACTATGTAGTCATATTAAAAAATATATTATTATTATCATTACATTTAAGGTGGAGTCGTCTAATCATGACCTAAACTATTACTTACTAAATCTGCTGATAAAAAACTTTTTTCGACCTAAACACTTGTACGTTGAACTGTCAAAAGACATTAGCTCCTATCTCCCCCACTGCCAAATATTTCAACTTCTTTAACAAGCGCGTCAAAATGTATACATTAACTCATATCTATTACTTATGTGGTTACTCTGAAATGCTTTTCCAGCTTGATTTGTTAAAATTTGTCAACGAAAAAAATTGTATAAGTAAACTAAAGCAATTTTTTTGGAGAATTAAAAGCTTGTATTGTAATAAACAAGTTTTTACTTCTTTCAATTCGATTTTTTAAATTTCGGGGCCGGTATTAGTACAAGCTAAGTTCGGGGTATTGCAATCCCGGGATTGGCATCACTTTTCTACACAAACAAAAAACTGGAAGTTAAAATAACGTCTTTGGAAAACAATAAGCCGGCTCCAAGTAGTCTTTCCTTTGTCGTCAGGTCTTAACCAGCGATGTTGCAGTGCCATTTCATTGCTTCGTGGCTAACAGCTTCCCGTAAAGATTTGTATTTCAGGCAACAACCTAAGTGCCATCTCCACATATAAACTTACATAACGTACGTATGTATGCGCATGTATTTAGCAAGAATGTAAGTGCATAATCACTAAGGTTGTAGCAGCTGTTGCATGTACCTTGGGTTTTATGGATGCATGAATAAATTATGTACGAGTACATAGTACAAGTAAATATTTGTTCATACAAATTTTACAGAAGCGTGCAAGTGGAAGCTTAGTTTGTGCAGGAAACTTGTAGTGCGAACGCTGAACAATTTGTTGGAAGCCGAATTAAACTTCACCTTTGGCTGAACTCGACATAGAGTTTGATACTCGTATGCACCTATTGTATATACTCGTATGTATATGGATTTCCTTACATAAATACACCCCATTTTGGCATTTTAGTTTATACTAATAATTTAAATTTATCGCAATGCTCCTATGCACACATATACATAGTATATATATATATATATATATATATATATATCTATTCCCAATAATGTATGTATATATGTATGTGTATTTATATTAAAATGAAATAAGTTAACTAGTACAAATTTGATATTTTTTCACAGTACTTATTGCACTTTTAGAGGACTTTCAATTTATAATAGCGTGTTTTCATTTCCTTATTTGTACTATTTAGTCGAGTGTTTAAAATGCAAATTTAGCCCCAATGAACTCAACGGCAAGAATTATCTAGTACATAGATGTGGCTTTATCACCGCAGCACAAACAAGTTTTTTGTTAAATAGTTTGATCGTCTTGCTGAAAAGATAGTTACAATTTTCGCTTTGAATAAATTTAACCCAAGCAAAAGGATATGTCTGCGGGTTCTTTCTTAAAGATGAAAGTTTGTGTTATATAGGAAGAATGTTTCCAACCTCCCATTATAAAACGTCTCCTACAATTTGTTGCGTGCGTTTTGATGGTGTATCGCAAATTGAAGGGCCTACAGTTTAACGTCGACTCCGAGCACCAAATGACTTTTGTGTGCAATTTTGTCATAGCAGAAATACACTCGGAGGTTTATCATTGTCCGCTATTTGAAAAAAAATGATTCCTATAGTATTTGATGTTACTTGCCCCAATCGGGACTCGACCCCGAGGTATTTCGAGTAATGTGCTCACACTCTATGCACTCAGCTCCGGCGGTAAAAAAGCTAAATTGCACATTGTACATATTTCAATATGACGGCTGGACAGATTTCGGCAAGACTTGGCACATAATTAGTCAATGATAGGAATTACCTTATAAGCTATATTTTTTAGGAAGTTAAAGAGTTTCATATCAAACATATTTTGGCAGATTGTTGCTACCTGTTTAAATGTTAATGCTTATTAGCCATCGAATTAGCTGTTCACACATACTAAACTCCCCAAATTAAGACTTAACAACTGATATTCATTGCACCTTCATGTGAAAGAAAGAAAGGTTAATTAAAAAACATATTGGGAATGTTTACTACCTGTTTTAAATTAAATCAAATGTGTAAGATATATGAAACGTTACAATAGAGGTGTGAACCGATAGAGATTTAGGAGAGCTTAGTCTACAAAAATATATCAGTGGCTGCCAACTGTTCGATAAATAAAATACAAATTAACTGATAACGTAAGTGAAAACAGGACATCTCTCGTGTATATTTTCAAAATAGGCAATTTATAAATGTAAATCGTTTCCAAAATAAAGATATACTATTTTCATTAATTTAAGAAAAATTTTTTTTGTATTAATTCGCTGCACTATCGTCACCACAAGCGAATCGTTCCGCTGCTTACTTCTCACTGACTCTCTCGCTCGTTTTGTATGTTCTTCATACTGCCGCAAACATTGTCCTTGAATATATTTTTCTAGACTTCCGTATATCAGATTGAGATTCAGTTTTTAACACTAGATGGGGTTAATGAGATTTCTAAATGACGCTACCATTTGATTGTGCTGTGCATTAATTGTTAGGGCGCGTACTTGGCAATAAAAAATTATTTTATTATTGGTATGACTAAAGGGATAAGCCCCCAAACCATTTATTGTCTGTTTTTTTTTTGTCCTGAGTTCGTATTTGAAAACGTTTAAGATACAGATGGAATTAGTTTGCAATCAATTCCGCGGTTTGCAAAACCATAAAGGAACTTTCAGCTTTGACTTGCTGGTATCTTCCCCACCATTTGGTCTGGTCTGGCTTTCATCTCTTTCTACCTCATTATTTTCAGCTTCCTTGAGATCAGCCATTCACCCTTTTGGATATCATTAGTGCCGATGTGATACCATAAAAGAAAACAAAATATATTTTATGGGATATGGGCACATTTCTTTTTTGAGTAATACTTACAATGTAAGCATTAAAATTATAACAGCGGCACACAATTGTAGTGACAGACTTCAAGTGCCATTGTGATTGCTAATCGACGTTTGCAGTCAGTCAATTGTTCAAAAATGTAAACAATGTTTATCTTAATTTTACTTTACTGTGGGAATATTCATTTTCATTTTTGTGACTTTGGCAGGCAAGTGTATACATATGTACATACATACATATTTCACAAGTGTCATCAGATGCTATGCATTTATACATCATATTAAGTTGACCCATTTAGTAGAGACTTTAGAAATTTAATCGCGTCCTGAGTCATCAATCAAGAAAGCAATTAAATTACTTATATTAGTCGACGTTTTTGTAGTTTACACTTACTTCATAACTGACCTGTAGTTTTAAGCTTTTTTGTCTGTCTGTCATAAATAAATTTGAAAATTTTGATTACTAAATAAAAAATAAAACAAAGAAATAAAACTACATCAAAATTCGTACAAGTGCTAATGAATTTATGCAGAATTAAAAGGCGAAACTTATTTACAAATATTGCCAATCTCTTAGTCGCACAAATATTATCTGTTGTTCATAACTCTAAAAATGACTATCCCATTAAATATTTCAGCAACGAAACCATCGCCAATCATAAGCACATTGCCACTTTCTCCAAAATACATATTTGCATTACTTACCCGCATTGTATAAACACAAGTACCAATTCATATACCCAGTTGACAAAAAACAAAAATAATGTTTTGCGTATGACACATTTTCCGGCCATGTTTTTTATCCGAACATGTCACTGAAACAGGTCGGTTTAGGAAGTATTAAAATTTCAAAACCAAAAGCAAAATACATATAATCGTTTCACTCACGCATGTCGATCCGGGCACAGTGGGGAAGCTACAGCCACAATTCTGAGGCTGATGGTTCTACTAGCGCGGGTGGAAGGCTATAATGATTTTTTAAATTAAGTTAAATTAAGTTATTCAGTTATGTTTAAAGTAAAAAAATTTGAGTAAATAAATTTCTAATCATTAAAAAAAATATTTATAAACAAAGAAAAAAATTGTTGTTGCAAATTAGCTATTAAAATCATAAAGACACAGTAAAGAGTTCGAATTAAGCTCAAAATAATGACGAATAAAAATAACAATAAGTAATTCGTCATTTTCTTAAAACTCCGACCTTGAGTTTGAGAAACTAAAAACCAAATTCACAAAATTTAAAATGACCCAAAATTTGTATATAAATGATTAAATTCTAAATAATGAGATTTATGATTGATGCGCTGACCCATGTTTCGCATAGTACAAATGCACCAGAAAATTGATGAAAAACGTACCCGAAGAAATGTCCAATTGTTTACACTCGTTTTCTATATTTTTACATAGACACACTCTAGCTGCGCACTTTACTAAGAGAAACTATCTGCAAATGGACTGAAATAGAATCCGTCAACGGCTGAAATATCTACATACATGTATTTTATACTTTCGCTAACTGGGTTACCCATACAAGTCGCACACGCATACACCTATGTATGTATGTATGTATGCACGAGCGAATATTCGCATTTCCGAACGACACTTAACTTGTCATTCCACAATTCGCAAGTACATAGTTAATACAGTAAATGCCACCAAAAATATTCAAGACGATAATGAGTGCATAATTGATGTAGTAATGCGGATATTACTTGTACACTCGAATCTACCAATAAATACTCATAAATATATGTGTGTATGTATTTGTAATATTGCGCCTAAAAAGTGTAGCATAAAATGCATTATGAAATCTGTTAAAATTATAAGCAGCGCAATTGCGATATTATATTGGTTTTTTTCGTTAACAACGATTTCCCAAAAATAAGTGACAGTGCGATTTGAAGTTGGTAACACATATGTACATACATAGATGTTAATTGTGGATTGCACTACGATCTGAAGATCTTTTTTGTCTGCACTTTGCCCGACGGAGACCCACTGTGTATTTCCAGTAAAGTTCTTTTAATATTTAATATTATCGGATGATCCATACTCGTATCAGTTAATAGTGGTGTTTTCTTATTCTTCAGTCAAAAACTATCCAGTAACTTGCCAGTAACGAAATTTATGGGCATAAGCAAAATTTGCTCTGAATAAGAGAAACATACAAGAAAGTACGAAAGCTCAAAACCAGCAAGAAGTGGCAAGTTTTTTCATAGATGATTTTGATTTGGCGGGAAGTTTAAAAAATGCGTACTTTAAATAAAGAAATAACTCCACAATTCATAATTTACGTCTCACAACTATTTATTGCAGCCACTGCTGGCTGAAGATGCAGGATTATCCAGGATTATTCTGAGCTTCCTTACTTCCTTACTTAATTGGCACTAACCGCTTAAGCGATTTTGGCCGAACTTCTCCTACAATTTGTGGTGTGCATCTTGATGTTGTAACATAAATTGATGGGCTTACAGTTTTACGACGACTCCGAACGTCGAATTTTTTTCTGTTAGAAGTTTTTTCACGACAGAATTACAGTCGGAGGTTTGTCATTGCCTGCCGAGGGGCGACCGCTATTAAAAAAAACTTTTCTATAATTTTTGATGTTACTTGTCCCGGCCTGGATTTGAAGCTGAATGAAGCGCGGACACGCTGCACACTCGGCTACGGCAGCCGCCTGGGCGTCTTACTGATTATTATTTTCACAGTAAACTTCATAAACTTAGTGGACGTTTATTTTTTTATCAATTGCACATAGTTAGCAATTTTAATAATCGTTTTCTACTTATGATCAACTGAATAATTTCAACCAGCTGTTTATCTTACTGGCAAATTATGGCTAGTAGAAATTTATCTAGTCAAAATCCAGTAAAACTTGCAAGTTCAGCTGTCATCTTCGCTCTCTCAATTGTCTTCTTTTTTCTGGTTTCTGGCAATCTTTGGCGTACGAAAACGCTATACAGAAAAATTCCAGTAAAATCGTTACTGGTTCTTACTGGTTTTTACTAGATAGTGAAAATGAAAACATAAGAAATGCCTTATATTTCGAGCTCCAGAGTTGCTAGAGAGTATAATATCTGTATGTTGGATCCATAAGTAAGTGGATTTGTTTTCCGCTATGACGCTTCTTCAGTGGTAAATGAAATTCTCTTCATATTAGCCATGTTTTTTAAATCAGTCCGAGAAAACATAACCGTGTTCGATTCTAAGTGTTTTTAGTGCAGCTCTCATAAAAAATACCCAAGTTTATATCTCGCGAGCTTCTCGTGTATCACGAGGCTTGTGCTATATATACTAACCCGCATTAAATTCTATATTCCTCCATATTGCTCGAGAAGGAATTTCTCGGAAGCTTCTCATGTATCGATAATATCGTAAGACTCACAATTTAATTACTTTTCGCATGTGGGTGATGTTGTGAAGTATGCCATGTTTCAAATAATCATTCAGTCAATACATGAGTTTTACCAAACACATTACGGCTAACATTTCTCAACCTAAAAGTATACGCAGAACTCGAATTACTCCCAGTTTATACTTTTTGAGTATATAAATATATTTGTAAAAAACCTTGTAGGATATGATTTAGTTGGCCTATCTAAAATTTATAAAATGCTACTGAGTTTTTCAGTTTTCTATTAAAATTCAGACAATCTTCCTACGATTGAATCCAAAATCCCATTATTTTGAATAGGTTAGGTTAATGTGGTAGTCCTCGCAGAAAGGACTCACTTAGCCATAGTAAAGAAGCCCATTGTGATACCACGAAAGCTTAACCGGAGAAACGTTGCGTACCCCAAATGAAGTCACGCAAATTACCGATTTCCACCCCAGAGTGCACTGCTAAAGAAGTAGGAGCCGAGGTACTTGAACCTCAGTCTTGCAAAAGCAGGGCAGCTGAGCAGAAATGAAAAGACGATCCCACCTCATCATCCTTCGTATAGCTGCTGCATATCCCTGCATGGAGTGATAACTTTCCATTATTTTGAATAAGTCTGCATATATTTAAAATGTATTATATTTATATAAAAACATTTGTACAGGACCAAAATGTAATACATACTTTAAATAATTGAAATTATTTCTGAATCCAATGACATTTATTTGTATTTCTTGGAATTTTATGATTTTAATGTTAAGTGAGTCCAGCGGTTGCTCGAAATTATCACCTTCTATTTTAAAGGAGATTTATTCTCTGTGACTTAGCTCAACGGGTAGAAGTGTACAGTGGACGTGAATTCTATGCTGAGTATCTAAATCCGATGAGGAGTTGTCATCTGCGCAACTTCCGTTTTCTTGCCATTTTTCATTTAAAAAAACTGGCCTATACAAATAAGAGTGTAGTTTTTTTTCTGTAAAAAAGGTTTTGGTAAGAAAAAATTTCCTTCAGCTGAGGCCTTCGAGCCTGTTTCAATAATCAAACGTTGTGTAATTTATTACGGCAAAATCTGAAGCTCCTTAATCCTTAATTCCACTTTGAAGATAGGAAAATTATAATTGCATTTTGGAAGTGTTAAAAGATACTAAGTTTACGTACGTATTAGTTAATAAATTTATTATAAAAAAATTAATAAAGCATCAATTTTAAAATTATTCTTAAATGCAGGTTATATAAAATTAAAATTTAAAATAAATATAACCTAATGTAATGTTTGAAATAATGTTTCCTCTCAAAGGTAGAGCCTTTCCACTTTGTCATGTTAAGAATTGCGCTCTTGATTTTTTTTTAATGATAATCATATATCTTTTTCTCTACGAGAAGATACGAGAGCTGTAAATAACCCATCAGAGTTAAAAGGTCTCCGTTCATGCCTGGTTTGCAAAGGTGATATTCCAGATAAAAAACTAAACTGGAGGAAGCTTTATAACATGACATATACTGGTAAATGAGCTATTGGTAAACAAAGAGGATTGACTCCCCACATTAAGCAATAGGAAAATATTTATGATTGTCGTAATGGCTTTAAAAGAGTAGCTAATATTACCCAGGAAGGCGTAGAGGTCTAGTACGAATCGCTGATGCGTAGTGTTAAAATCATGCCGAGTGCTACTCTAAACGTCATTTTGGACCGCTGAATCTCGCAAGAAAAGAAAAGGCTATTATAACGAAAATGACAAGAGATAACGGAAAATTATTCTAATATACCCCGACAGGGTGAAAGTCAAAGAAACAGAAGAACAAAAGACATTCTCCATAGACCTTCGCTTAAAAAAAACATATCCGCCAGTTAATTCTAAGTGATACACAAAAATTTGTTTACCGATAGTGGAACAATGGACGAACATCGACAAACAGTAATTTATCAAGATAATGCGAGCTCTAACACACCTCGTCAAACAAATCCATTTTAAGCGATCGAAAAATCGCATTGAAGAGTTATCCCTCGTACAATCTTCATTGACACCTAATGAAATGTTTTTGTTCCCGTACATCAAGAGTAAACAGCGGGGCAACGTTTTTTACCGACTTCAATGTGAGAAAAAAATGTTACATAGGAATACTTCGAAACATAGCAAAAAACATTCTTACTGAGCAAAATTTCTATATACATATATATATGTACATACAGTGGCTCCAAGCCAAAGTCGGACACCGTAGAAAAAATGTTCCTTCCTAACATTATTGCAACCAAAGCAATTAGAAAAAGGTAAAATATTTTTTCAATTACTCTTGTGCTGCACTTCCAAAATATAAAAACAAAACATATAAATTAATTCAGTATTATAAAATATTCTAGTAAAACATCAAATAAGAGTAAATTCAATGCGCAAGCCAAACTCGGACAATCAACAAGTTTTTTGAAATATCGAAATATATTTTAAAAGCTAATATTTTGTATAAAGACCTTTATTTTTAATAATTATTTTGAGCCGGTTAGCCATTGATTTAACCAACTTCTCGCAAAAACTAGGTTCGATTTTTTCCTATTCATGTAATAAGATAGATTTCAAGCCATTTTAGCTTGAGAGCCGTTTCCAGAACATGGTGGCAATTAGAAATACCAATCATCCCCTTACCAAAGATCCTGGTCCAGAAACCGAAAATGAATTCCAAACCATTACCGATCCGCCATCATGTTTGCGGGTGGTCTCACGTGCTTTTGCAAATTTTAATTGGATGGTCTGATTGCGTTTGCTGATCAACGGTTTTTGTCGGGCCTCTCTAGCATTTAGATCAGAGACATGAAGTAGATTTCTGATGGTAAAAATCTTGTTGTATGCAGCTTTAGGCTTGTTTTCCAAATGTGTGTTAGTTTTGAGGCGCTTAATTATATCGTGAACAGTGGAATGACTTCTGTCGACAACATCAGCAATTTTACGCACAGATTTTCCATCGTTGGAATGCTTAATAGCCAACTTTCTCAATTCAATACTTGTTTGACCCCTTTGCCTAGACATTTTTATATCACAAACCGTAATTCCAACTATGTATATATTAAAAAAAACACCTGGAGAATTCCCGTTAGTCTGTTAAACACTGTACTTGAAGTTGATTGCAATTCTTTGACAGACTTGCATTTATTTAGAGGATACTTGCCACTATCCGAGTTTGGCTTGTGCATTGAATTTACTTTTATTTGATGTTTTATTAGAATATTTTATAATACTGAATTAATTTATATATTTTGTTTTTATATTTCGGAAGTGCAATAAATGAGTTATTGAAAAAATATTTTACCTTTTTTTTAATTGCTTTGGTTGAAAATTTTTTAGAAAGGAACATTTTTTCTACGCTGTCCGACTTTGGCTTGGATTCACTGTATCTGGATGCCATCGGACTGTTCCAAACAACACAGTTTACATACGCTTGTACACAAATTTTCTGAAGTATGGAAAAACACTAGTTTTGTCAAATATCCCTTGTAATGCTTGTTGATTTCTTAAACGAAAAAAAAATATAGTTAAAAGCGTAAGGAGCAAACAAATTCATTCACGTTCACAACTTTCCGCCTTCAATGCAATTGATTTATAAATGTATGCTATCCCATCCTCATATACAACATACGCACACGTATGTACATAAAAATATACGCATAGAATACATATGTACATATATAAAAAGTATGTAAGCAAGCACGTGAAACACATTTTCAATTTGCTCATGACACATTCAGATTCACTTTCGACTTTGGCTATGCAGTACTTAGTTATATAAAAACGGGATTTTTAAATTTTGATCATGTCTACCAACCAAGGTCAATAAGCATGTGGCTGTGCATCCAGCAATTATGAAACAATTTCACCAAAAAATTTACAAAATCAACAGATCAACCGACCAGTGTCAGCTCATCTGTGTCAGCATCAAAATATACATAACTATATGCATACATACATACATATGTTTGTTTGTATGAACAAGAAACTCATCAAACGAAGGCGCGATAAATCTCTCTACATATTTGTGAGCGCCTACTGCATTTCTAGTAATAACAGCCAATTTGGTAGCGAAATGATTACAATTCAAGTCTTTATAGTCTGTGAATTCTAACATTACTCAGACATGGATTTTGCGTGAATAATTCAAGAAAATTTTTCAAATAAATTTCTTTACATACTTCTCAAGAATGGGTCAAAGTAGCCATTTTGTGCGGAGGTTCTTGAGTTGAAATGTGCTTTAAAAATATTCCACATACCTGAGTCCAAACTAAGTTTTTTGCTCTTGTTTGTATTTATTGTATTTATATGTATATATAACCTAGCTGCAAAAGAACACTAGGTAGGATAACAAAATCCCTCAACTCGGAAAAATATGCTAGTTGAGCCAACTCGGTAAAATGATATCCGACCAAAGATGTAGTGGTGGGAAGTGGAAAAACTGCGTAATTCGTTTTTATTTGCATAATAACATAAACCTAAAGTTTTTTTCACTTTCCAACACTGCATCTCAAGTCGGATATAATTTTTCCGAGTTAGTGTTGTTTCTTTACATGCTATTTCTTATCCTACCTCCAGCGTTGCTTTTGCAACTAAAGGAAATTTTATCCGAGTTGGATCGTTCTTTTGCAACTCGGGTCCAAAGAAACGACCCCATTGTATTTAAAATGATGCACTATATTTTCGATGTTTTACTATTACGGCCTGAAAAGTCCTTCCCGATTTAACGGACAACGGAAATTGTTGCACAGTGAAATTAAAGGATATCCTACATACATTCGGGTATTTTCTTTTTTAGTTAACTGCGCTTATGTTTAGTAAAATTACGAGCTAACCCGGTGCGCTTTACGAATTGAAAGATTGCGATTATGATATAATATGTTTGTGTGTGCTTGTATTCACTTGGTGGTTGAATCTCAACCACTACAATAGTCAGGATGCGTTTTATCACACACACCGTGAAACTACTATTTAAAAATTAGTATGAATTAGATAAGTGCAAGTAAGTTTAAATTTAACTTGCATTTAGATTCAGCCATACTTCACAATGTGTGTATTTCTTGTTATTAAATTTTATTTTTTTTTTAATATATTTTTATATACAAACGTATGAACGTCTTCATTAGCTTGCATCTTTTAACGAAGCTCCTTAACTCGGCTTACGCAAGGAGTAAACTGTTCTTTTTTTTAAGGATTTTTGTTAGCGTTATACCATTGTTTTGTTGGTATCGAAAAACAATTTTAGTTTGCGGAAAAAATGCTAATACCAAATTCTCAATACCAACAACAATTATGACAAAAAAGTCAAAAACATAGGTCTGTAATTTAGTGTATTTTTTGTATACATTTATCGCATACCTAGATCTAATAAGAGCTAACTCAAAATTTTAAATGTGTACCATCGAAATCTTTAACTCATCACTTATCGACTAATATAGAAGATTCAAAAATGTCTCCAACACTTAACGCTATATGATGCTATTTATAAGAATCTTTTGTTGACCGGTCAAACTCCGATTCTGCCAAACAAAACTATGATATTGCTAGTTTTTGTGAGTTAGCTCTCTTTAAACCAATTGTATCAGCACTGTGGTTGTTCCAAAATTTACATTAATACAGCTCTGTGACTCATGTTTATTGAGTGTCGTATTTGATTTATAATAAAATACAACAACGTCTGTGCGTGATATTCACAAAGTTCTCATACAACTCTTTTTTACGACATATAACATAGCACCACCTTATGAATTGCGCAGTTGTACTTTATTTTATTATATATTTTTAATTTTATTTTATTTTGTATTTCATTTTTTATATTATAACTATTGATTTATATTATTTTAGTAATAATAGGACCGATTCTTTGTAACCGAGTTACAAATTAACAATAGGTAGAATAATGAATTGCACTAACTAATAACACTAACTAGGAAAAATATTCGAATTGAGCCAACTCGGCAAAATGATATCCGAACTGAAATGTAGTGTTGGAAAGTAAAAAAAACAAAGCAAATACATGTCAGATTTCAATTGAGGACCTAATTCGTTTTTATTTGCTTAGTATTTCTAAATATCTAACTACATAAACCTAAGAAATTGCTATCACAACTATTTTCCGTTCTTAAATAGCATTAAACAAATAGCATCTTTCATGAAAGATGCCAACAGGGTTGCTTTTGCTACTAATAGAAATTTTATACAAATTGAAGCGTTCTGTTGCACTCGGGTACAAAGAAACGGGCCTAGTAATAATAATTTGGTGCTTACATAATACAACTTGATTTTTGAACGAACTTCTCCTATATTTTTTGATGTGCGTCTTACTGTACCAAATGGTACCAAAATGATGGAACATAAAGTTCTACGCCAATTCCAAATGGCAGATGATTTACATCCGGAGGTTTGTCTTTGACTTTTTTATCTCACATACACTTTTTTCTTTATTCTTACTTATACTTTTTATTTTATTCTTATAATATTATTTTATTTATATTACCTTATTTTATATGATTTTAATTTATTTTATTTATTCATGAATTATCACGTGCTTAATTTGTATACACACACTGACCCTTTCGCTTTCTCTTCATTCCTCCTTTAATACAACCATGTCCTCTCTGTTCGCGCATTTGCCATATTTCCCCTTCAACGTCAAATAAAATAAAATCAAAAGAATGCAAATGAGTTAGTGTATCTCATTTGTGAGATAGCATTTTAATTTCAATCGTGTTTTAGCTATTGTATTAGTGTGTTTTTTTTATTTATTTTTCACTTTATATTTAGTTAGTTAAATATTATTAGTTTTCTTCTTTTCAGTATCAAAATACTTTTCGAATGATATATAATTTTGTATACTTTAGAAATCTAGTTTAGTAAAAGGGGTGTAAACAAATATGGCTATATCTCATTACCTTAGCGAGTTTAGATATAAGGGATATACAAATTTTTCCAAAAACTTCCATTTTTTCAATTAATCCGCTATTTCTAATGTATGCATTTGTGCCAAATTTCCGCATAATTAATTTTAGAAATGTATTGGTTTTCAAATCTTATTTTGTATTGCAAATAAAAAAACGGGTTTGAAAAATTGTAGTGTGGCATATTTTTTATATTGAGAACATACTATTTATTCGTGTATTGAATATGAATCAAATCGGATTATAAATACATCTTTTAGAAATATCTCGATTCCAAAACCACTTAGATAGTAGTTTTCAAGTCTATAAAGTGCATGCCAACAGACACATGGCCTTAAATACTTACGAAATGTAAAGTATTTTCCAACTCTTCTATAAGTATATTAATTTCTACGTTTGCAAATTTAATTTTAATATTCTGCGCTTACGAAAATATAAAACATTTTTTGTAGGGCCAACTGCCATTTACACTTTCGTTTTATCCTCACTGCCAAAAAAGTAATTAAGTGCGAAGGTTTTCAACAACTTATTAATTTTCAATGTTTCCCAAAATAATAATAATACCCAAAATAATAGTAATACCTATTTTACATCTTTTATCGAAATATTATCGCTTAAATTCTCATTTTATGAAATAAACTTATATAATCCAACTTTATATTTAAACATTGCATATACTTAAGTTATACTTAAATAGCTAACAAACATTTTTTTTTGTTTTTGAAACAGGAATAAGCAAAATAAAAGTAAATACATTGGGCAACTCAACATAGGTACTTATTTATTTTCTCCATTACATTCAAATTAAACTCAAAGATGTTTTTTGCCTCTTCATACACCAAATCGCCAATGCCATGATTGTGAACTTCAACCGCGCATTCAAATTATATTTGTCATGCATACTTATCACCGTAAATCCAATCGCACGCCAATGCCTGCCTTTTTTCCTCTCTGTGTTTTGCTGTACTATGCAGGTTTGTAACTTAAGTCTTTTGTTCGGTTGTGAAATTTCGCTGTGCGGCTTTCTTCGAAGCGCGCATTGAATTCACCTGTCCAAAAAGTGTGGATAAAGGTGGGCGCGGTCCAATGAAGTCGCGAAAAGTAAGCTGTTGTCAAAAAAAATTTCTACTGAAGTTTAATTTTAAATGTTTTTGCATCGTGCATGCGTATGCTTAGATTGTCTCGGGTTTTGTTTAATTGCTGATTCGGCGTTGTGCTATAAATCATTTCGTTAAATGTTGCCTACAATCAAACAATTGCTATAAACTTATTAAGCGAAATATTTTTGCTTGATTTTTATAAAATAAAAGAGTTTTTTTATTTCATTTATATTAAATAGGGTTTGTTCAGCTCAATAATGCATTAAGTTAGAAATAAAATTGCTGTTGGTAACCGCTCGATGAAATCATTAACTATTTTGAACAGAGCTGGCAGTATTGGTTCACGTCTTTTTACATAGTTATCAATATTAATACCTAGATGAGTACTAAATTGAAATATCGCGACTAACCATAACAATGTCTTACAACAATTGTAGTACAAATAGAATTTTTTATAATCAACAACAACCACAGATTCATGTAATAGCGGCAGACTGCCGTATTTGAAATTGCGTTTGCAAAAATAGGAAGAAGGAAAAGGCAATAACAGCATACACAACTTACTTGCTTCCTATTAAAAACTGGCCTTGAGCTCATAAAATTATTGCTTGAAATAATTTCGCTATGTATAATTGTACTTTACAAGTTATTTAAGCTCGCTAATTATCAACTCCAGTGGGATACTGTTAATTTTTAATTCCGTGGTCTATAAAAGGATGTTCGGGTTCATCGTATCTGTCTATAGGATATTGATTTTGTGTGAGCATGAATTGGAGTGTAAACTTCACGGGCCAATGGTTGCGCATAAATCTTTTGATATTAAGTCAAGTTCAAAACCAACTAAAGTTTATTCCATAAGAGTTTTGTCTTAAATGATGACAGAAAATCGTAGGCATATAAAGAATTTTCACTGTTTCTATCCTAAAAACGTCACTTTTTCTTTCTCAACTTCCGGCATTGTTCCCGTACAGCTCGCGTTGTGCCCGATCGTAGCGTGGCATTGTAAGCAGCTTCTTTTATTTCTTGAGTACATTTCAAATTTCAAAAAAGGCAGTGAGAACTATGTGAAACATTGTTGCTTACGCCATATTATCGATATAAAAGGAATGCCATTCAAAATTGGTGTTTGGTATCCACAGTTGAAATCAGTTCGTGCTTTAAAGATGAAAGCTATGAAACAGTATAACAGTCATGTAGTAATTTTGAATTCGGTTCTCGAAAAAAATTTGTAATGTTTTTTAATACTTCAAATATTTTATCTATCAATAAAATATAGTCAAATTTAGTTAAAATATCAAAGTTTGCAGCTACGACCTATATTTTAGCTCCACTTACAACTTTTAAATCAGCTTTTAATGAAAGGTTTGATACTTCCAGTTCTTAATTGCTATATTATGATATATAATTTAATAATATCTCAAAATTATGAACATAGTAATTAAAATCGATGCGCCCCTACTTATTTTGAAGAGACATACAAATTGCGCATATTAATAGATGGCCCCCCAGTGGCGCCATCAAAACAAAACATTGTTTAACCTCTGCTACGAGTATTAACTGTTCTACCAAAATGTAGTGATAACTTTAAAATCTACGATGTTTTCATAGAAAACTAGCTTGCTGAATGCAGTTTTGCTAGATTATTTAAAGTATTTGTTGGAATTTAACTTAGAAATTTGCAAACAAAATTATTAAAAATGGAGTTATACCAAATGAATATGGCAAAAATTAGAATTATGTCTTAAATGGAAATTATGCCATTTCATTTTGGATATTTGGATTTGGTATTCTTGTTTTCTACGTCTTGACTTAAAAAGTCGATATATATTAACCATATGTCGACAGAATTGCAATAAAGGGATATGTTTTTGCATTTTTTGTTTTGCCTTAATAATATCTACATATATCTATTTTCGCACGCAATAATCGAATAAAACGACTTAAGAAAAGTTTGTTTTATAAAGAGACATAACTATTATAAGAGGCTTATAAAAATCAATCAATAATTATTATAAAAGCAATAATAATTATAAGTGAGAGGAAGTTTGAAAATTGCAAAAATTTTGGGTGCCATTTTCAGAATCAGCGGACCCTAATCCATTTAAAGTGTGTATCTTTGATTCTCAACTGAAAATGTGAATGTAGCAAACATTTAAATTGATAGCTTTTATTTAATTACTAATTATTTTTACAAATTGGTTATTAAAAATAATTTTTTTACAGAGATTTAGTTGATAAAATGCTAGTTTTGTTCGCTGTTCTGTTTTTTTCCAAAAACTGTCTAGAATTTGGGTTTTCGCCTTCTTTGGAAAATAAATGCAACCCAATCTGTTGGCTTTCCTCCTTCTCAGAACTCAAATAGTGATATATAAAAGTGCTTCTGCCAACGTTAAATGATATTTCTGCATAACTAAAAAATTTAAATGTATTTATATATGCCGATGATGTAAAACTTTTTAAATCATACGCAGGTGAATGATTTTGTTGACTTGTGAGTTACAATAAATTCCAAGCTTAATTTTAATAACTGTATTAATGCTATATCCAATATGGCTATAGGCGTATTTGCCTTTAAAAAGCGATGATCTAAAGAATTCAACGACCTGTATGTAACTAAAACTCTTTTTATAACATTAGTAAGACCTACGGTTAGGTAGTTTGGAACCCGCGTTATCAAGTTCTCATTAATCGGCTGGAATCAATTCAAAAACAGTTCACATTATACTAATCATTTGTAACTAATAAATCTTCCTTCTCTTCCGATCCGCAAATAAATACTTGGCATCGTTTTCATGGCTAACCTACTCACAGGTTCGATTGCAAGTGTATTTCTTTGTTCCTTCTCGAGTCTCAAGAAACTTTAATCCCTTTTATTTAAAACAGTTAAGACGGATCTCGAATTAAATGGACCTTTCCAATGTCTGCGTCAATATTTCAACTGTATTTCCATATAATGGTATAATATTCTCACATTTCATGTATTATATTCAGCTTAGTTTTTTTCTGGATCCCAGCAGTTTTAGATCTCCACGCTTAACAAACAAACTCTTGCCTTTCGACGACTCGGCACAAAACAAAAAACAAATATCCGTGCGCCATGCGGACTGCACACTTCATGTCGGTAGACGGGAAACCGTAGGGTGTATTATTATTGTTATTATTATTATTAAATGTATTTGTATTGGAGACATTCCATTAAGTTTAAAATCCATTACAATGACATGTAAAACGCAAAAGAAGTTTGACAGTTCAGCGGCTTTTTAATATAAAAAGCTACTCTTCTGATACAACCTGTTAGATATGCCTTCCTTAAAACCTAGAAAATATGTAAAAACTAAAAAAAAAAAATATTACGTAAAAGTTACTGTAGATATTTATCGGGTCCCATTGTCGCAACAAGCTTTTGACATACCTGTTTTGACTTAATACGGCTGTAGGTGCTTGGCACACATTGTTCCAAGGCGAATTCATATAAGGTGGTGGCAGTAGTACAAAAAAAACAATCACATATACTTTGTTTTTGTTTTTGTGGCTTGGGCTGACAAATTATTCCACTCATTTACATCGCAAGCAAATGAGAACAAGTAGAATGTATAAAAAAAATCAATTTGGCATTCGAAGCCGTAAGCCAAATAAAAAAATAGCAGCAGCTGTTCTAGTAACACCACCTTATATAAATTCGCCTTACATTGTTCCATACATACTGCTATTGTACATTGAAATTAGAACATTTTGATTCAAAGTAATACTATCAGGCGAATATATGCTTTTCTGATGATAAATGTACTTTTCATTACATTTTTTTAAGCGAGTATTTTTATTCAATTATTTAAATTATATGTTTGTTTTCCGTTAGGGATGATTTTCTACCTAAAGCTAAATCACATATAAGGACATTTATGTACAATCTTTGCGAAATTTGTACGCAATACTGTTAATGGAAGTTAATGAATTGTAAATAGCCAAGCCAAACAATTGACATAAATACGTATGTACATGCAAGCATACTCATGTAGTGATGTACATATATTCATATACTTGTGTTTAATCATACACTTCGGAGCATACTAAAAGATTCACTCATTTTTTTGTGTCCGCTCGTTGTCTTAAGCATTCGACACCTGAGTGAATGAATTAGTGAAGCATCTGAAAAGTTGCGTAACCTACGCCTCCCAAAGGCAAACGCTGTCATGCGATAAGCAAAACACATACCGCGACGCGAGTAAATTGTAAATATTTACTACCGAAATATCCAAAGTAAAGGAGGAATAGATCTCAATAAATTGAGGTGAGTTTTCAGAGAAAATTCCCCAATATTAGCGTGACACAAAGCCAATTAGGTATTCAACGCCCAGATGACACTTAAAACACTGGTACTTATGTATATACATAAGTTTGTTTGTTCAAATGAATGAATGAGAATGGTGTGGTGTATGTACCAAACTATTTTGGTTTTATTTGCATTATAAATACGTGCATAGACGCATGTGTGTATTTGTATACAGGCCACCTGCTGATTAGCATGACAACAACATTTTTCCGGTATTCGTACAAGTAAGCTTCATCACTTGTAGGAATACCAAATGTGTCGAGCAGCTTGGGTGGAAAATATGAACATAAACCCATAAATGCATTTATATAGAAATGTGCATTTTAATATATGCTAAATTAGCATTATATGCTGCAATTTTTTAGAAATTATGGCTGCAAGTATAGCTGAATTGTCCATTGGATTTTAGTCTAATCAAATTAACTCACCATTGAATTTGATGTATATCATCAAAAAAAGAGTTTATAGAAATAGATTTACTTCATGCTACGAGATAAAATATTTACATACTTACGTTTGAAGAAGAAAGTTGTTTAGCTTCCCATAGTTGAAACTATAAGAATTTGACGTTGCGTTTTTTACTTTATTTATGATATTTGCCCCACATTGCCCCTATTTATTTTTTTGAATACTGTAAACTAGCTTTTAGCATAGCAACCTTGCAATGATTGTGTCACGAAGGGATTTAAGGAAGCTTTATTTCGAAAATATGTTTGAAGTGGGCCGCCACCTATTCAAAACGTTAAATATAAATAAATTAATAAAACTAATGAAAAATTGCTGCTGTGAAAGAAAAGAGATATACTATATACGAAAATATTTGTAAACGGGATTGTCACCTGTTTAAAAGAGCACGTTCCATTTAAATACATAATAAGAATGAGGTTTAAGAAACCTTAATTTCGAAAATATTTTTAAAGAGGGTTGTCACCTGTTTTTAAAGTTAAATTCTATTAACGCGCACGCCATAATCTATAGGAGAAGTTCCGGCAAACCTCAAGCTAAATGATGTAATGTCTAAATTATTATTGTAATAATACAATATTGGTATAAAAAAAAAGGTTCTAGAAAGCTTTACATGCAACATATTTTTGGAAAAAGTAAATACAACTTAATCAATAAAGGAAACATTATAATTCTAGTATGAAATGAAAGAAGTTTAGGAAAGCATAGTTTTGCAAATATTTTTGAAGATCTGTTTGGAAAATTAAATACAAATTAATTAATCGCCGAAGCCGAGTGTGCAGCGTGTGTGCGCTTCATACGGTGGGCCCTGGTTCGAATTTTGGCCAAGTAACATCAAAAATTATAGAACAGTTTTTTCTAATAGCGGTCGCCCCTCGGCAGTCAATGGCAAACCTCCGAGTGTTTTTCTGCCGTGAAAAAACAACTTCTCACAAAAAAACATTTCGTCAATAAGTAATATATGTATATAAGATATTGAAAGTGAAATCATTTCTATTTTTTGTTTTCTTCGTGTGCTCTTGTGTTCTTCGCGATAGTCGGATAAAAATCCTCCACAAAAATTCAAGTTGCAGTAGTGTTTAGTGCAACTGAAACCATACTGAATGATATTTTTGGGGACTGGGCCTTGTGTGTAAAACATTTTATTGTTTTTTTAACAAACTTACATATGTTGCATATTTTGCGACTTCATTTTAACTTTTCCTTAAATTTAAATATAAATAAGGACTTTGAATAAAGTTTCTACTGACCCTATTGAACTTATAATTCTAAATACTTTTTATATTCCTACAGCTCAAATAAATGTTGTGTTGAACGCCTAAGAATAATTTAGTTTAAACATTATATTAACCCCAATCGGTATTCCAAGCACATATTAGGCGGGAAACCAACAAGTATCGGTAGTTAAATTTGTTCCGAAGAGCATAGTCATATGATGTGTATGTGTACATAGCTAACTTCCCCTAAAACAGCAAATAAATAGTATCCAATAATCACGTACCTAAATGAACTTAACCGTCTTTTCCAACTTTGTTTACTTTGGGTTTTCCTTTTAGACAATTTTGGGGTTCTCATTAATATTTTTGAGCCAACGATCATCGAAGCCAAAATGCAAATACTAATACAATCAGCACTGTTCAACAAATCAACTCAATGTTATGAACACGTCGAGCAGTCGCATCACGTTGTAATGTCTCAAAGCAACCATAATTATGACCATAGCAAACCATGCGTCAGCAGTCAAAACAATCTCAACAGTTAATAAAAATTGAGCGAGCGCACAGAAGTTGGAGGCCAACTAATAGAGCAACGCACTCACCAACTTACTCCACTCAATACCACTTCGACTTGGTGCTGCAGGTCGTATATAAAGCAGAGTAGCTTAAAAAATTTCATGTCATTTTAAAAAATACGGCTGTGGTGGTGCTCGCAATTGACTGAAACGAAAACGAAAGTGTTGAATAAAAGAAATTTTTTGGTAGATAAATTATATAGAGTATTAAAATGAAAGCGTTCATAGTGGCCGGTATTTGCTTAATTAGCATTGTGAATTTAAGTTCGGCGCAATTTTCGAATGGACGCGTGTTGGATCCGCCTAATCCACAATTATGCGCTCAAAGGATTATTCACGAAAAGACACCCGATGGCAAAGGGTGAGTAATGGGTGGAAATCAGCATGTACTTAAGGGGATTTCTTATATTGGAATACTAAAAAAAATAATGTTGGCAATTTTTTTAATGCAATTGATTGCTTTAAAATTATTCAAAATATAAAGAATAAATATGACTGTTAATGAAAATTGATAAGTGCAAAAATTTATTCTATTCGTTAGAAAAATGTAAATGTGTCGTTTTATAACACAATTGCAGACAAAATATATAATATGGTGAATTTTTTTTATATCAATATTTAAGTACACATTTCAAGTAACTTTTTGGCTTAAATGATGAATTAAAAGCCTATTGCATCATAAAATCTCCTTGAAGAAAAGTTTTCAAAAATTTCAAAGTGCAATACGACATGCGATAGTATGATATATGAGTGGCATCTTAAAAAATTAAGTATGTGAAAATTGTAGGTGAAAACTGAATTGTGTAAAAATGTGTTTAAAAATTGTGTGATCATATTTTTTTCATTAATTGGAAGCATATACATAAGAAATTGAAAAATTAAATTGAGATGCGGCACTCCTCCAGCAAACACGCGATATATAATTCTCTACACTGAAAAAATCAAACAACCTAAGAAAAAATTTCCTTGTTTTGATGCCATTTATTATTCAAATTTAGGTATTTTCTCCCGAATAGGGAAAGGTTTCTTCAAAGTTAATAAAAACCTACTAAAAATGAAATCGGCTTTATCCAAAAGTAGTAAATATTTAAACAAGAAATTCTGATTAATCGAAGCGAAACAATTATTACTTATAAATCACATATTTCTAAACTTGGCTCCGGAAACTTTAAAAATTGGCTTCATTTGGTTTGCAACATAATTACTAAAGAATATAGAGGGGTATGCAGAAAAACTATTCACATAAAACAAAAGGATTTCATAGAGTATTAATCGCTTTGTACTCGTAACTAATAAGCAACGAAAAATATTCGAATAAATTTATTGTTGATTAATGTGAAAATGGCCGATGAAAATGAAAATGGCCGATGGACATAATAAATGAGATTCAAAACTCAAAGAACCGAAAAATATGCACTAGAGAATTATATTTATTATTATGGTTCTTCCTGCATGCATTATATCAGGAGCGCCTAATAGAGTAGTTCAATTTATATTTTTGGAAACCCAAATATATTTACACTACGGTCGAAGCACTCAAAGATTAGCATGTATTTTATAATTCGGAAAATAATACTCAATTGCTTTTAATGTTCACTGTTGGTCCATGTTTTAAGGTCCACAACGATATTTTCATAACATGATATCAGAATTTCATATTTTTATATTTTTAATACGTAACCCCATTTCAACCCCTTCCCTCTCGTTCGAAACTGTTAGTATTAACATAGTCTCAGTACCTTTGCTATCAAACTATATAAAACGTCATTTCGTGACCATAATGTATTAAGTTCAAGTTTTTCCTAATGGTACAGAAGAGTTAAGTTTCAAATCAAAATAATTCTTGCTTCTTGTAAAACATGCAAATATAGCTACCCATCAAAAAAGTACGAATATATGACTACCAGATTAATTTTAAGATACCAGCTGTTTACGAAACTTTTGGAAGTTGCAGATATTCATCGATCCCTTTGTCATGTTCTAATTTATTTAAAAACAAAATTTGTTTAAAAAAAATTTATATTTATTTATTTACGGCAAAAGTTCACAAACTTAAGAATTTAAGACTCAATACCTACTAGTTTAAATATTTATTTTTTTACCTTTGACTTAATGCTTAACCGATTTACTGCTTATGAATTTAACTGGTAAACTCTGAGTTAACCTGTTAACCTGCTTTCCCGTAAGCGGAGTTCCAGAATGGTGTTTTCTGTTCAGAAAATGTGCTTAACATTTATTTATTGAATTTTGTTATTATTTTATATTATTATTTTAAATCCTTCCCTTCCACAAGCAATCCTTATACATATTTTTTTATATATTTCTTATCCGCAGCTACTTCTTCTCGTGGCGCGACCCTCAATTGAAGGGAGTGGAGGAAGATTGGTTGACAGCAAGAAACTTCTGTCGCAGACGTTGCATGGACTCAGTTTCACTAGAAACAAGTTTAGAAAATGAATGGGTTAAGCAGCGATTGGTTAATGAAAACGTAAGTAGACGATCACATAAGATTATATCTATGAATATACATATATAGTGTATATATATTTTTTGACAATAAATCTTGGTTTGTCTTAACAATTATCCATGTCCCAATTAGTGTTGGCAGAAGTGACGACTTATCTTCAAATTGAATATAATTTTTTATAAAATTAAAAAAAAAATACTTGTATGTATGTACTATAGAGTAGTGAAGTATATTCTTTTAAGTCAGCTGTAATTCTTGAGCTTGAAGCCGGATTTTTATTGGGAAAGTATTGGAAGAGCAGCAACCGTCAAAGCGGTAGAAGTTATAACAGCTATTTCAATGTTCAAACTAAAATTTTCAAGAAAGATATTCCCAGTAAAAAAAGATTTTTTTTTCGATTGCAGTGAACTTTTTTGTATTTTTTGATAACAATATAATGAAGTGGTTTTCAAATAATAATAATCCATTAAAGAAAATAGCAATCTAAGGTAAAGATATTCTACAGTATCATTTCGAAAGTTTGAGACTTAAAAGTTTGAGTAGTTTAGCCTATTCAAATACTTATGTATGAGCCTTTTATTTATTCATTGATGATCGTTCCTTTCAAATACGAGTAAACATTAGTAGAAATGTATGTAAATTCCATAATTTTTTTTTTAGCAAAACAGCATGGAAAATCAAATACTATTTTATATACTCTTTATTCAATAATTGTGGAAGAAGCAAACTACAGAAATGATTCACTACAAATGCTTGAAATCATCTAACTAGTAAATCATACGTGCGACACAAAAGCATTTCGCACTTAACAAAAGTAAAAGTTTCTATGTAAATAAATTATTTTATTGAAAGTGAAACTTAGTTTGGATCGTAAGTAAACACTGACTTTACAGTAACACAATACACATACGATGTATGCATATTAGCTTTTGCCATTGAATCTTTGTAATTCAACAATGAAGTATTTTTAAACATTTCACCACCGAAAATATGAAAAAATATCCTATTAATTAGTGTTTAAAAAAGCAAAATTGAAGAGGATTGCAAATATGTATTTACTTTAGGATGGCATACTAAACACACATATCTTTATATATGCTATCTTGTTCCGAATATGAGTACTAATTGAAATTTAAAAATTAGTTTGGCATCTTTTTTTATTGCATTCGGGTATAACTATAATTTTTAATCAAACATTTGGTAATTCGTATTTAAAAAGTAAGCTCATTAATTTTACTATACACAATAGAAGACCACACAATTTACTATAACACATTAGTGTGTGGAAACCTATTTAGATACGTAATTTCTCGTGCAATATTAATGACTGGGTCAGGTGTTTAAAAACGTAAAAAAATGCAAAATGCATATTTTTTAAACTCAAAGTAAGTTCAATGTTCATCATTTTGTGAGTTGAATTTTATTTGAATTGAAAAGTAATATATAAGCGGATTCCCCGATAGTACGAAATATAATTTGACATCTAATACTTACTAGATTCAGTTAGGATCGGCAAGGTGGTCTCGGTGAAAAGTCGCCTGATAAGTTTTTTTGTGCATACAAGTTTTTCCTATAATATACAATATTTAAAACTAATTGCAAGCCTACAAAAAATGTTTAATTTTTAACGAATTACAGTGGTGGTTTTTAACGATCTAAGATGTGAATTAGATTGAAAAATCCAAATTAACAGAATATACATGAAAATTTAGAATAATGGTACAATATACATATATAATTTTTCCATTCCATTAAAATATATCTTGACCTGGTTGCAGTGTCACTGTTGTTTTTCAACAATAAACTTGAGTCAATTCTTCCTGTACTAAAATTGACAATTTCGAGAAAGACTTTTGTCTTATTCTCTGTTTTTTTTTTTAATTTGTTGCTGCGGAGTTAATCAACTAATTTATCAACTTATTTTATTTGTGTTTTTCATTTTTTGCGACTTTACTCAAGTAGATTCTTTAATGACTGTGAGTCTAAGTTTACTTGTTTTGAACATTTTCCGGTCGATGACAAGCCGAAGCCAACCTGAAAAGTGTTTGTTTAAATCTTGCTGTCAATTTTTTTTCCATTGCTCAATCAGTTTTTTGTTGCAATGTTTTGCGATGATAAATTCGTATTCTTGTTTTGCTATTATTTCGTTGACCACTTTTAAGGAATTTCTTTGACTCTAGGAAAAAGATTAATTTGCAGTCCACTTTAAAAATGCAGTCGGCTTTGAGCAGAGAATTGAAATTTTCGAATAACCTAATATTTTGTAAAAAAAATTTCACTGACCGGAAATTTTATAAAAAACCAAAACTTATTTCATTTCATAAATAAATAAGTTCTTGAAAATTTGCTTTAGTGAAAGCGCCTTCAGCTTCTTTCTTGAAGGCATATTAAAAATTCAGCTTGTTTAGGTCCTAAAAGCCAATAGGAAGTTTAGCAATACATTTAGTTAGCTAACAAATCTGCGTTCTTCTTTCAATAATCCTTAAATTGAAGTTTACATTGCAACTGAAGGTACAATATATGCATAAATGTAGGTAGTATAAGGGCATAGTAATTTGATATGCTGCTTTGTTTTTTCTAAATTAATCGAAAATAAAAAAATTATTGTTATCTCATTTTAAAATAAAATTTTCTAAAAATTCGCTAGGTATAAGAATTCTTACACATACAGAATTTAAAACAACACAGTTGTGGAAAAATACCACCGGTTACAAATCAGTACCTATTAAATTAAATTATCTATAGATATGCATATGTGTGTGTATATATCCAAATGCAAGGGCTGTATATTTTGTGTCGTCTGACGCCCACAACAGATATTTTTCCACCTAACCTATCAGTCTAGAAGGCGAAAGATCTGCTTTTTTTTCATCTTATCGTTCACGAAAGTAAATAAAACAGAAAATGTTTAAGCGTATACGTTCGCGCTCGCATACGAATGTTTTCGAACCAAACAAAAAATGTGAAAAATTAGGTTCACGGTGTAAAGATTTATGTGTAAAGTTTCGAATCATCAGATATCCCGTAAAGTAAAAACATTCTATGAGTGCCAATCTGAACTACAAATCTTCCTAAATCGCATTAAAAATGGACATTCGTAAATTTTTAAATAAAAGACCTCGTCTCAAGCAAAGAAAATCGACTAAACAGATTGGCTGCACTTAATATTCATAGAGACGTAAAAGATGATGAAAACGACGACTTTCTTCTTTGCCGCGAAGCATTAATTTGCTAAATGAATAATTCTTTCAAAGTTTTGTAGCTTTAACTTATTATTATGTAAATACATAGAATAACACTTTTCTTTGAAGTACTTCTTCCGTTTTATAAAATTATTTTATTTAATATCGCCAGCGCTTTGAAAATTACCATTGAATATCCATGTGAATTGTTCGAGTATTTGCGCAAATTAAAAAAAAAAAATAACGAACATAATTTGTTAACACGTTCGATATAAATACAGATTTATTAATTAAATAACGTCGATTTGAAACATGCTATACCAAATTTTCGGAAAAGGTTTTTATGGATCTGAAGGATTTTATTTTTGAAGAGAGTCAATTAGAGCGAATCTGCGATTTGTATTAGTATTCATTTTCCATCAATGAATTTGAGCAATACTTCAATATTGCCAAAAAATTCAATAAACTCGAAAATAACCCCTTAATAGTGCTTAAAAACTTGTTTCCCCCATTTTACAAAGTTCAATGTGAAATGCTTTTTGTACTACCGGCAATTCGTAGTGGAAACTTGTAACAAATTATCAGTGATAGCCGTGGCGCACCAACGACCACTGGATAAAATGTCGAAGAAGCGTCATGTGCGTTCATAACGGCATACTTAGGTGTATATATGTACATATAAATGCATACAGATATGGATATATACATATAAATTTATGTATTTACATTTTTATTTGCGCACGCCAGTGCTTTGGAAAAATTAATTTTCCACATTATAAATCAACTTGGCTAAACGTGGAGATAAACAGAGAGCCGCAGTGGCTAATTCAGCAGTGAGGATACACGCAAAATGTTGCAATTCAATTAAATCAAAAATTGGTGAAACGCATGAAGCACAGCGCCGTTAATGCAAATTTTGTAATTCCACTGTGGAAAAGGAAGTAATAACAGCAAAAAGTAATCAAATTAACTAATATGCAAAACTGGAAGTAATGAGAGGTGAATAGATTTTGTATTCACTTATTTTTTTATTGAACAAATTTTTTCTTCATCCTAATTTAGCTAAACACGAGTATAAATATATATTTGCAAAAGACTTTTAGGACTTTTTCAGTTGGTATAAGCGCGTTATGTACTACAATCGTATATACAATAAGTAAATAGTTGTGAGATTGAATGGCTTTATTCTTAAAAAATAAGATATATTTTAAAAGCTTTAAGTTTTTTTTATGTACTTGCCATTTTGCTGCACTTCTGGTGGACACTAAAATTATACCTATGAAAACATACAATTCGGTACATCTTGTGAACTTGTGCACCAGATTTTAAGAAGCCAGACTCGGGGGTTCACACAGGAAATAAAATACTGTTTCCTCGCTTCCATTTATGCCGCAACTGCAGCGTATTCTGGAAATGAAATACAGTTTCCTCGCTACCATCTATGCCACAGCTGCAGCATATTCTGTTGTATGAAAGTTCTATTCTATTGATGGTGGTTTTATAGCAGCACTGCAGTTTCTTCTTATGAATAGTCAGGCCAAAGTTCACGTGCTATCTTATTTGTCTAGACCTCTGACCACATCCTCTCTGCCAGTTTCTCATACAGGCTTCACATATGTCCTGAACTTCAGCCTGAAATATGCTTGCATCGTTCCCCAGGTGCAGGTACCAATTGATACCAAATTGCTCGGAATAAAGTTCTGTCCCTACACCGCAGTTCATCTTTGACCCGTCCATGTATCTACAGATGGCTTCTTTATCGGCAGCTTAGACCCAACTCCATTCCGTTAGACTGTTGTCTTATTTTCTATTGAACTAAGGCTTTGGATTGAGCTATGCCCAAAGTTCCTAGTTTTCTACAACTCAACTCACTGAATCTTACAGTTGAAAACATCGTGATCTGCATTAGATATAGATTAATGAGAGATACGAACCTATTAGATTACCTATTATCCTTTTGTCTTACGTTGGCCGGGAACTCATCACTATAACACTTTGGTTTAAGCTTGGAGGTGATTGTCTTATTGAAGGTGACTGTTTTACTATCTGGAAATAAGTTGAGATTTATTTTTTTGTAATTTGTTGCCAGGTTTCTTTCCGAAATCAAGATGAGTGCATCTAATCATACAGACTTGTAATAATGCAATAATTGCAATAATGCAAACAATTCCGAACTTCTACGAACCTGGTATCTCGATCAGGATGCCCTGTTGAGAATCACTTGTGAAAATATTCAGTTATTCGCATCTGCACAGTTTTCAGTTAATACTTATAATAGTTTATTCTCGAACATTTTTGGTGACCCTACGTTCGACCTTACCGGTATATTTAGTTGTAAATCCACTCCTAAGATTTTTGGCGTTGAAATGATTATTTAGTTCTTCAATAAAAAATTTGAAGCATTTCTGGGGAAACGAAATTTATCATACTTAAATTAAATCAAATGTACTTCACTGTCATCTGGTTCAAGCGGTATAGAGAGAAAGTCCAAGAGAGGTTTGTAAATGAGACACCCAGACTATTAGCCAATTTGGTAGTCACAAACACATTTGCCTAACCTGGCTGAATGTGATTGCACAAGTCAATCCAAACACTTCACATAATTTTCAACTCTTTAAATAATTTAACTTCTGTTGCTGTGACGATTTCAATATATACATGCATATTTGTATGTACATATACGTGGAAGCAAACATTTTTACATACATTATAACAAAAAAAAAACAACTCAACAGGTGTTTGTCTGTACTAACTTTCATTTTAATTGATGTCAACGCAATAGGGTTTATTCACAGACATTTAGATAACATTTCTCACATTTATAAAACTTTTTTTTAGCTACTTGAATACATAAAAACTTATGAATGTATATTAGAGTGCCTCACCAAAAAAGGGGTTCCATCGGAATTATAAAATATGTAAAAAGAAAAAATCACCTCATAATAATAATCATAATAATGAGATTTTTCCTGCTGTCTTTGAAAGAAGATTATTTTAAAAATTCTTTAATAACTCAGCCAAAACTTGACCGATCTAAACTTATACGACTTCCCGTTTTTTCGCAAATGTCATCATTACGAGTATGATTCCGTTGAACAAATTTTTAAAAATTTGGGTGCACTCCTTTTAAACTGACACTATTTTATTATCCCAAGTGGTTTTTAGATCTTACAAAAACTATGGTTTTTTATAAAAAAAAACCCCCATTTATGGTATTTTCAAATCGCACCAGTTCATGTAAATCCTAATATTTGTTCAAATTATTTTCCGATGGAAATCAGTACCGATTTTTTTTTTTTGCATATGGAGTGATACACCCTAATATATATGTATATTTATGTACGTTTTTTTCATAATCATTTCCGCACTACGCTGCAGCTCATTGGCCCTTTAGATTAAATTCAGTTTTTGTTATGGTTTGCCTGTTTGTCTGTTCGTGAGCTGAGAGAAAGTGGAAAACAAATAATGTGGCTAAGCGGCAAGTAAGGTGTGATGTGACAATGGGGAATGCCAATGGCAGTAACATCGATCGTCAATACACAAAGCCGCATTGGCTTTAAACTGCAATTATGTATATGTATATATACATATATATATATATATATACATACATATATATATACATACCTATGTATGAATGTAGGTTCAGTTTTAAGGTGCATATACATTTATGAGAAATTACAAATCCATAGGAGTTTACATACTTATACATACATACATATGTACATAAGTATGTACATATACACATGTGAACTTGCATGCCTGAATTGAAATATATTGTCATGCAAGTATACTGGTTGTGCATACATAAAAATATGTATATGTACTGACATTTGTGTATATACATAAGTGACACCTATGTACATATGTATGTAATTTTCTACCATTTAACAAATTTATTTTGTCACTTTCCAGTACACAACAATTGTGTGCTGCTGCTATTTTTCGCCACTTGAATACTTTTTTTTCAAATATGAAGTACATACGTTTCATATCGATCAAATACTAACACCATTTTTATCCGGTTATTGTTTTGGTGTTTTTGATTGGTGACATTCATATATGTTATGCTTTGTTTAGGCTGAGCCTGAAACTGCATACTTTTGCACAATACTGAATTGTAGTCACAATTGTTTCCCCTCTACATGGAAATCGGTGTCAACGCAATACATAAATTTGTAATGTACCCATACTCCAACACCTTAGATCATCCGTTTGCTAAGATCCCTATTAATTCATTATTTAAATATCCCAAAAATATCTAAATGTAAGCGTGACGTTTTTATCATTAGCCAAGTCAAATCACTTATATAAATTTATAAAAAAAAAGTAGCTGCATAAAAATTAATGTCTTCATATTTCGAATTGTTTTTGATGATGTAGAGGTTTTGCTATATCAAATTATCATTTCAAAACCTACTATGTATCTTTACATCATAAATTCCATAATTTGTTTCCAACTTCCAAAAGTAAAACGATTATGAAGTTCTTTGCTTAGGTCTTTTTATTTTTCAAGGTGATTTGTTCGATTCTGTTCCTTTTTACTAGAAAACTTCACTTCTTAGCCCATCCATCTTTGCTTCGTAATCGAAATTTCTAATAATTTTAACTCTAAATGTGTAATATTCGCGGATGCGACCTACACGCTGGTCCATTTCACTTTTCTATCCATTAATAAAAAATAAAAGAGCCTAATGTTAGTTTTAAGAGTTAAATGGTTAATAATTATTAGTGAATGCAAATCAGAAATGAAAAACATTAGGCATTTTATCGAGTTTTCCTGTCGCAATTTGTTTAGGAAAGTTAAAGTCAAAAAAAGTTACTTACACTTCACATATTTGATTAGGTGTTAATAATTATTTTCAATCTTAAAAGTGGTATAGTATAGAATTTTTAATTTCTTAATTAATTTCTCTTGTTTGTCGATACCTTGATATCTAACAGATTTTTGGAAATAACTCTTTCAAAATCATTATTTAAAAAAAAATTTATATCTTAGAAAGTAAAATATACTAAGGAAGTACTGGCTGCCGAATACTCGGCCGACTTATTATGTCAAAACTTTTAAAATTTGTTTAAAAAAAAGTAGCAAATAGAAAGTGGTGCAAAAGATAATCATGATACAAGAAAGAATGTAGTTCCATTTCAAATTTGTTTGACAAAAAACAGATTATTAACATGTTTTTGGTATAATGATAAATTTTGCATATAATTACGATCCGCCGGTGGGCTTGGGGTCGAACCGGGCCTAATAAGGCTAATCTACCCCTGATCTCCGACAGACCTATCGGACCTCTGACTTCACTCTACGCCGCCTCTGAATACTTTGATATCGGACTGATTTGAGTGCCGGCCCTTTTTGCCGCAGATGACGAGGTGGAATCATCTTTTCATTTTCTACTCTGGGGGAAATGAGCAGTTTGCAGGTATTTATTTTGGGTACGCAGCGTTTCTCTCGTTAAATATCTTTGGTTACGGTGTAGATAACCGTTCTAACAACAAGTGATATCATGTATAAGTTGAAAATAATATTTCACAATTAAATTCAAATAAAAAGAAAAAATGACGGAAAGATTGTGCGGGTTTTATAAAAAAACAAACATGCGGTGCCCAGAGGAGATATACATACATAAGGAGAGGTAGACGCAAGTTTGTCACATTAATTTTCCGGATTCAGCGAAAGTATGTGAGAATCAGTCGCCTTTTATATTGACAAACGAAAAAAGCAGTAGCCAAACGCTACACTTTCCAAAAGTCTTCTTCCAACTTTTTTGCATCGCTGTAAAAGAAAGAATTTAGTTTTAATAAAATATATATGTGTATATATGTATATATTAATTACGGAATACTTGTATCCATATCCTTAGAGATTTCTAGCTATAACTGAAAATTAACCCAATTACACATTTTATTTCGGAAACGATTGGGAAATGTTTAGTTATTTGTACAAAGGTTTTGGTTGATTAGACGGAGGTGAGGGGATGTGGCATGTAAAACATCCCACATTGGAATAGCACAGACGTAGGTTTCAGATTGTAAACTCTGAGTATACCATCCATAGTATTTCTGTGCAGAATTTTTTGCTTGTGTTGGCGGCCTTCAGTCGCGCTTTAAAAAAATAACCCTGGTTGGTCCAACTCCGGCTACGCCATCCACAGTGTTTCAGGCAGAACCCCTTCTCTCCGCCTTCGGCCGCAC
Source organism: Anomoia purmunda (assembly GCA_951828415.1). Taxonomy (NCBI): domain Eukaryota; kingdom Metazoa; phylum Arthropoda; class Insecta; order Diptera; family Tephritidae; genus Anomoia; species Anomoia purmunda. Next base: position 57,708,571 of record OX639993.1, read on the forward strand.
TAAAAAAAATGTATACATCCAACTCCGGCTACGCCATCGAAGTATTTTTGCGCAGAACTCCTTTCTGCATTTTTACGAGAAAGTGCGTTTTTTAAATTGAATTTCTCAACTAATTAGTGATCAGAAATTTCAGGGTTTTATATTAAATGATGGCTGGATCCATCTACTACACGTGTGGGATTTTTTATTTTAGATCTGGCCACTCATTAGGGTACTATAACCGAAATCTTTGTACAAATAACTAAACCTTCCCAAACGATTCTTTTTAAATTTTTTAAATCTCATTCTCGTGTTCACTGAGCCAAATTAGTATAAAAATAACTTTTTAAGAAAGTCCTTTCTATCATCACAAACAATTTTGTGCTCTTATTTACATTTTTTATTATGCTGACATTTTTGAATAAAATGCATTTCTACATAGTATAATTCAAAAAAAAATCTCTCGTTTACTTTCAGGTGAAATATATATGGACCAGCGGTCGTTTGTGTGACTTTAAGGGTTGTGAACGTCCTGATTTGCAGCCCGCCAACGTCAATGGTTGGTTCTGGACTGCTACCCTCCAAAAGTTAGCTCCCACATCAGAACGTTCTCAGGGAGATTGGTCTCCCAGCGGCGGCATTGGCCTTCCACAACCTGATAATCGGGAATACAAACAGAACGGTGCCCCCGAGAATTGTTTAGCTTTGCTCAACCAATTCTATAATGATGGTGTCAATTGGCATGACGTCGCCTGTCACCACAAGAAACCATTTGTGTGTGAAGAAAACGATGCCCTATTGAAGTATGTGCGCTATACAAATCCAAACTTACGTATTTAAAGCGGATGTTATGAGGTACCGGAAGGATAATGCAACTGTACTACAAATTGCTGGAGTGAAACCAAAAATGTTTTCTTTCAAATAAAATTTAATTTATAAGCGTAGATATTCAAGAGAACTATGCGCATTTCCCTTCTTTCTAGATTGTAAATTTTTGATCTATATTTTATTTCTACTAAATCATATAGAAAAAGTGCATGTGAAATTTCATACCTATTTATGTAAGCATGTATGTAAATGTATATTTTTGGTAGTATCTGTCTGCCCTCACTGTTTAGTTAAATAATACTTTTTATATTAATTTATGATTATAGAATATATGTATAAACACCGAAAAATATTAAGATTTTTATTTAAAAACTTGATATTCATATACTCGTTATGGCTTTTTTATTATTTTCATAGAAGATTTATTTTTTTTTAAGTATTTCAAGCCCATTTTATTATGAATTTGGGTATAAGTGTAATGCAATACCCACACTTCAGTTGCGTTACCAGTTCCCAAAACGATATTATGGATGACGACTGGCAACTTGAAAGTTAACTGAAGTTGCCATTTGACTCTATATATTTTCAACTGGTTTTTTGTGGTGTTCAAAATGGATATTGGATGAAAGTTTAGAGCCCATAGTGACTCTATTCACCTAGGTAACGGTTGATTGTAACAGCACAAGCCCCCGAGATAGATATACGCAAATGAAAAACGAAATCGATTAAGCTATATCTTTATCCGTCTGGCCGTCCATCCGAGTAAATATTGAGATATCTCAAATAAACGTGGTACACACATTACCGTCGACCTGAAAATGGTGAAATCGGCTTATATAAACGCCAACATAATCGTGTTTCAATTCATTATATCATTAACTATGGATTTATGGACTTTTATTAAAAAATTACTTTTTAATCGTTACTTGTAGAGTTTTATTTGTTGCTCATAAAATAATCGTTATTTCTTGATTCTTATTTTTATGATTTTAACTTAATAAGCATAATTTCGAAAATTATAGACATTGTGCAAAAATCACTCCCACTTCTAATTTTTACTCATAAAGTTCATTCAAGAAAATATTCAGTAACTATTAAAGGTAATTTGTTGAAATTATGTATTACATAGGATTGGGTTGGAGAAAAGAATGAGTGGGGTAAAGAATTTTGGAAATGGGTCGCACCCGAACATAGATTCTTCTTTACCTTTTTTTTATATAATTTTAATTATTTTTTTATAAAGTATGGTTCATGCAGTAGGTAATTCAGTTTAAGTATACGAAAGTGCAAGTTTGAAGTGGTTGAAGTTAATTTTTAACAATTTTCTTTGATAACGGTGTTCTTCCATATAAAAACAATTTTGAGCCTGGGTGATATAAAAAAACAAGATTTTACCCGCAGCTTTGGTTACACGGCATTCGGTTTAACGTTATGTGTTCGAATGTAACAGAAAAGAAGATAAATAATTTCATCAAAGGTATAAACTTCTGATTATTTTTAATATTGGTTTTTATTAAAAAGATGGCATCGAAACCCAAATATGATAGAAACCAAAATTGCGCCTTCCACGCTGAGAGCAACTGATAGTGACATAATAATAGCTAGAAGACAGAGCAAATGAAAAATTCCCAAAAAAATAAAGAAGAAGCGGACAAACAAACAATTGAAAAGTTTTCATAGCCATTGTTTGTGTAAAATACTTTTATTTCGTCAACGAATGGATGAATCCGGTCATGGAAGGCGCAATCTTGTATTCTATCATTCTTGATCAAACCCGAATCGTGGTACCGATGAACAGCTGGCACGCGAAAACTGTAGTGCGATTCGCTAACGTATTTTAAAGATATTCCCATTGTTAACTTGTCTTAACGAAAATTTTAACGATGATGGTATTCAGCAGCCATTTTTAACGATTTTCGCATTCGCCGAATCCGCAGCTGTCGTTATCTAGTTGAATATCGAAAACTAAACGACAACAAATAAGAGATAAATTTAAAGTTTGGTGATTTGGTTGTCTTGGAATTAAACAAGGAACATTAAAAAGTGTCCTTTGAATATTTGGCTATGATTTATCACGAGGTGACGAAGAAGTAAGCGTTCCAACAGAGGATATAAGTTTGCTTCGCGATGTGGACAATCCCTTTCATTTGAATGCAACAGAATTTCAAAAGTTCTATCGGTTAACTCCAGGCTTGGCTGAAGACCTAATTTCTCAGCCTGACAACCAAATAAGAAGCTCCAGAATAACAGCAAAATCGACTGGGAAACAGGTATGCCTGTATGCAATTTTAAATTTTACTTTTATATTGGTGGGTTCTAGGGGCTTTGAGATTCTTCCCAACTGGTTGCTATCAACGACCCGTAGGTGAGCAATGGGCAATATCCATGAGCCAGTCTACCGTAAGCCGGCATTCATCAGAAAGTGAGGTTTCCTATAACCCAAGTGGAACGCCAAGCTGCTAAAGAAAAGTTTACTTCAGCGTCGTCTCCCTTTGTCGGTTGAACTATTGGAGCCGTCGATTGCACGCATATGTATGTATATCAATTTTGCCCCCAAAGAATCATGAGAAGGCTTATGCCAACTACCATATCTACCATTCAATTAATGTGCAAATGGTAAAAGTATACTTTTATCAAGGATCCAAGTATAAAAATGTCTAGTTTTAATATATAAATAAATAATTCAAATTAAAAATATGTTTGTAAATCCTAAATACTCTGGAGCACAACGCGAATTTTGAAAACGAAAACCATTGCATTGTTCCGGATTTTCCTTGTAGTGCGATTCACTATCTTTAAACCATCCGACAATCGCAATTTTTTACGACAATACTCGTATTTGTCGTTCGCACTAACTATTGTGCGATTCACTAACTTATTCTTAACGACACTTAACAGGTGTCCGTTGTATTTATTCAAAGTAATATAGAGTGGCACCTCTGTCAAACTAAATGTCTAAATAAGCGATAAGCGCAAAGAGGAATAGAAAAAAAATTAAACGAATGTGTGCTGCCAAATATAAATTTGAGCGTTTTTATTATATTTTATTAAAGGGAAATAAGATACTAGTTTATTTCAAACTACAACCATTTATAATTATTTTTATATATAGCATTCTATTGTTCCATTGTAGCAGAATTTCGAATTCCCCTCTGAGTGATTGGGTAGAAGTCATCAACTCAAATCCAAGGAATATCCGGAATCACCTGCAACCATGCCATGGTTTTCGTTTTCAAAATTTGCGTGGATTTAGGATCTACATACATATATTTAAATTTTGGTAATTAGAATCATTTATCTATGTATATATTAAAACTAAGCTAAATTTCGGTTTTTATACTTGGATCCTTTATAAAAGTTTTGTTTGACAAAATTGATATATGTGGGCTATATACGCCCTCAATTTGCCTCCCACAAAGGGAGACGACGCCGAAGCAAACATTTCTTTCGCAGCTTGGCGTTCCACTTGGATCATAGGGAACCTCACTTTCTGGTGAAACAATGAATCCGGTGAAACAATGAAATCACCCGATGAATGACGGCTTACGGATGACTGGCTCTTGGATATCCCCCATTGCTCACCTACGGGTCGTTGATAGCAACCAGTTGCAAAGAATCTCAAAGCCACTAGAATCCACCAATATAAAACTAATTTAAAATTACATACAGGCTTAAAGATTACACGAGATATTGCTGTTATTCTGGAGCCTCTTATTTGAATAGCAACATCGTAAAAGTTTTCGTTAAGATGAGTTAACCATGTGAAAATCGTTAAATTAAGTTAGTGAATCGCACTATAGGTAGGATAACGAATTGCATGTAAAGCAACAACACTAACTTGGAAAAATATGTATGCGAGTTGAACCAACTCGGTTAAATGATATCCGACCTGAGATGTAGTATTGGGAAGTGAAAAAACTGCGCTATTGTGAACTAGCCCTAAGAAAATACATGGAAAATTTAGATTTAAACCTAATTCGTTTTTATTTGCATAGTATTTGTAAATATATAACTACATAAACCTAAAAACTGTCGGCAGAACATTTTTTGCTCAGAAAATAAACGTTTATTCTTGAGTTTTATTTTTCGCTTATATAATTAAACTTATTTTGTGTGAAAACCCCCAATAAATTAAGTTTTATTTTCTGAGCAAAATATAAAGCTCAAGATTATCGATTATCTTCAGAACAAAATATAACGACTATTTCTTAAGCAAACAATAAAACTGCTTTTAAAATAATCGTTATTTTTCCAGTTTTACTTTTTGCTTAAGAAATAATCGTTATTTCTTGAGTTATATTTTTTGCTAAGAAAATAAAAAATATAACTTTATGAGCAATAAATAAAACTCAAGAAATAACGATTAAACTTGATCGGTATCTTTATATAAGTAGAATTTCTATTTTCGCATGATTTTTTGAGTTGAAATTTGAACAATTATCGTTATTTGCCGTCTCTGAAAAAATCAAATCAGTTGCTTTTGTATGAAGTCGCCTTGCTATAAGTCATTCAGGTACAAAGTTTACACTGAGGTGGCAACACCAAACCATGCCGTATTTTCAGATAGATATGTATTAACTGTCAAACAGGTTATTAGGGTAAAATAAGTAAACATTTTGGAAATTGTTTTGGGACAATATTATTAGTGGATTTCTTAAAATTATTTTAAAATATGGATGTCGGAGAGTTACTATCTTTCAAGGTATGCCAAATTTACATATTTTTCCCTTCATGCAAAAATTTACATATTTTTCCCTTCATGTGCTAGCCGGAACAGACGCCAAAGAGACCTCATGAAGACGATGAGGATTATTTGACAAACTCGACTGAAGAGAGATCTTCCAAAGACTTAAAACGAGATGAAAAAACAAAAAGGATGCGACGAATTGAGCAAGCCAAAGAATCCGCAGATTTCGCGAAACCTGACCTTCCATCCTTGGACGCACTTTTTGGGCCTGAACTGACGGAAGAAGAGCGCATAAACATATTAAACTACGTGGAAAATGAAGATGCAGAAGGAGATGTACTTGACGAAATCGGTTTAAAAAAGTTGTTACTTGTTTTTGAGAAACGCAATTTAAAAAATCAAGAAATGAGAATCAAATATCCGGATAACCCGGAAAAATTTATGGAATCCGAAGTTGATTTACATTCAGTCATACAAGAGTTAAAGGGTGTTGCGACCGTACCAGATCTTTATTCTGTGTTAGTGGACCTACATGGCATTCCTAGTTTATTGGAATTACTCGCTCATCCAAATACAGACGTTGCTGTTGCGATCGTGGATCTTTTGCAAGAAGTTACCGATGTAGATATATTGGGTAAGTACATACATTCAATGAACATTGTTTTATCTATTTCTTTTGCAAAACATTAAATAAATGCAGCTATGTATAAATACACATGAATTAATAAATCGTTTTTTAGGCGAAAGTAGTGAAGGTGCAGGCGTATTAATTGATGCTCTACGTAAACAGCAAATTTGTGCACTTTTAGTACAAAATCTAGACCGTCTTAATGAAGAAATAAAAGAGGAAGCTGACGGAGTGCATAACTCTCTGGCAATTGTGGAAAACCTAACAGAAATGCACAGTGATATCGTGCGAGAAGCTGCTGAACAAGGCTTACTCGCTTGGTTATTGAAACGGCTTAAACAAAAGTCGCCCTTCGATCCAAATAAATTATACTGTAGCGAGATACTTTCCATATTAATTCAGACTAATAATGATAATCGTCTAATGCTCGGAACACTAGACGGCATCGATGTTTTACTGCAACAGCTAGCTATCTACAAACGACATGATCCATCATCCACAGAAGAGCAAGAGTACATGGAAAACCTATTTAACTGCCTTTGTTCTGCCTTAATGACAAAAGAAAACCGGGAACGATTTCTGAAAGGCGAAGGCTTACAGCTTATGAACCTAATGTTACGTGAAAAAAAAATGTCAAGAAACGGCTCACTTAAAGTTTTAGACCATGCTATGTCTGGACCAGATGGTCGTGAAAATTGTAATAAATTCGTAGACATACTTGGCTTGCGAACAATTTTCCCGCTGTTTATGAAAACACCAAAACGCAATAAACAGCGCCTGTTGTCGGCGGATGAACACGAAGAGCACGTTTGTTCTGTAATATCTTCCATGTTGAGAAATTGCAGAGGTGCACAACGACAAAGATTGCTTTCGAAATTTACTGAAAACGATCATGAGAAGGTAGATCGCTTGCTGGAGTTGCATTTAAAATATTTGGATAAAGTAGAAGTAGTAGATCGAGAAATTGATAAACAAGAAAAGGTATGAACTTCTTCACTTTAAATGATAAAAATTATTACACCGATGGGGTTATGCGAGTTTCTTATCTACTCTAATTCTATAATCCAATTCATCTAATAACCCCTTCATAACCTCGCCAACAAAAAATTCCCACACCAGAATTAATGACGTTGTTTTGCACGATTCTGATTCGGCACAACAGTTTTTCGGGTAACATTTTCCACTTTAATACTAGCGGTATAAATTCAAGTAATTGGTAATATATAAGCCAATAGTTAAGTTGTTTTCGTTTTAGCTTTGCTATTCTTTTTTTTTATTTCTGTGGGTTTTGTAACAGCCAAAAAAAATACCACACACACTTTAGGGCAACTTTACTGAGAGTCTACGGTCGGCTATAAGCCCGAGTCTTTCCGGTATAATAAAGGCGACTGTCGTGGTATGTTGTTGTGAAGAACGGATTCACCCATGGTCGTTGTCGTCAAACTCTTGGGGGAGGCCGAGGAAACGTGCAGTTTCGTCGGGGTCGGGCCAGAGGGAGAGAGAGGGGGTTCGATGAGTTAGTTTGAGAGGGCATCTGAATAGGTGATTGGTATCGTGCGGAGAATGTCCACATACCGGACATATGTTGGGTATGTCGGGGGTTATTCTGGATATGTAGGGGTTACGTCTACTACAATAGCCAGATCTTCTGATGTGACTAGGAGGTGGCTCGTCGGCAAGCAGATGCCTATTAGGGTGCCCCAAGCCGCGACGCCAAGTAACTGCTTTCTGTGCATGCGGTTGTGCTCCTTAATGCGGAGTACATTCACCCAAAATCCTTGGGTGGTTAACCGTAGGAATGGAGGTGCCATCGACATGGATGTTATTATCTAGCCTGCCCTTCGTCCAGGTGTTAGAAAGGGTCGCCTGAGACTTTGCAGGGGACAACACTAGTTTTCTGCCAGCGAAGAAACGGGCAAGGTTGGAGAGATATCCGTTCACATTCGAACACAAATCATCAATTACATTGCCGGTGGCCATTATCGAGTAATAATCGGCATATGAGACTGTGGTGACTCCCTCTGGTAGTTCGGGAAGCTTAGAGATATAATGATTAAACAAGAGTGGAGACAGAACACTCCCTGAGGTACTCCTTGTTTAATTCTCCTCAGTTTAGATGTTGAGTCTTTAAATAGTACCGAGTACTTGTTCCGCATGTTCTGATCTACCAGCCTCCGAGTCTCCACGATCAAATCCCTAATTCAGGGCCACAATTTTGTTTGTGTCCAATGAAATAGCCCGTCAATGGTAGCGCGAATGGGGCGGGGTTAATTAACCTGTTCCTAAGGCATATTTGGTTTAAAACAACAGCTGGGAGCTACTCTCTAATGCGACACCGAAATCAAAGGCGATGCGAGAGAAGTCGGATATTTGTATGTAGATTACTCATTATAGTGTACCTTTTTTCGCGAATGCAAAAAACTTTTCATTCGCATCGCGTCACCCCTCATGAAATACTACATACATAAATATTTTTACATGTTAGCAAATGCGTGATATAATTTTTCATTTAGAATCCTGAAATAGATGAAGATGAGGAAGCAGAAAATAACTATATCAAGCGGCTGACTGGCGGTCTATTTACTCTTCACCGTATCGACTATGTAATATTAGAGGTATCAGCTACTGGGGATACGGTAAAACAGCGCATCGTTCAGATTTTAAATTTACGTGGCGCTTCAATGAAAACTATTAGGAATGTGATGAGAGGTTTCTACAGATTTATTACACATTTATAAACATGTACATATATTTGAATATAACAAATGATAAATATGATTGCAGAATACGCTGGAAATTTGGGAGATGATGGGGATGCTGATTGGAAGGAACAGGAGCAATCCCATATTGTTTCCTTAATTGATAGATTTTAAATTATATATTTGAAAGCACTTAATAAATCCAAACAACATTATTTCAAAGTTATTACGTTTTATTTTTAGGAGAGTGATATTCTTTAATTAACGAGTTATAATTTTATATTCGAGCAAATGCTTAAAAAATAATAAGTTCACTTAAAATTTTTATAACAAAAAAAAATAACAGACACAATAGAAACTTATTTTTTCTTTGGGTTGCATGTTATCTTTTCCTTCGGCTTACACGTGCTGGGTTTACTACCGCCACCTCCGTCGGTACCACATTTCGGATCCGAGCCGTCGCTAATGATAAAACGAGGCAAACAAATTTGATCAGAGAACTGTTTTTTATGTGTTTATAAATTCTGCTAACGAGAATCTACTTTGATCTAAAGTTTAATTGTTGAACAATGTGTTTTAAGCTACGGGTAGAAATAAAGCACAGCAATACAAACATACTTTAAATTGCAAATTAAAACAGTACCAGCAGAAATAATCCATCATTTGTGAAGAAACTTAAAATTTGTGATTTTTTTTTTTAATAAAAACTAGTGAGATGTCATATTTGCAAAAATTGCATTCGTATTTGAAGTTTTAATGCTCATACATTTATTTGGTAGTTGTGTCTCAATATTAGATTAGCTAATTTATAGGTAAAATCACTAAAGATTTATGTATTAACAATTTTTGCAAATTAATATTGGCTTTCGAGTTTTCAAGTTTATGTACATATGTATATACCCTGGAAGTTCCTCAATATGTTGAACATGGGTATATGTATACTTGTACCGAACGGAGATAGAAATTGATTTCGGTCATATATGTATGTGTATTGGTAACGTTGAATGATACTTTTTAGTTAACAATATAAAATATCTACTTGACACTGTCAGGAATCTCAAAGCTAACATCCATATTCATTTCGCGCGCCAAATGTACGATTTGAGCCAAATGCACCGACAAATTAGCTGCCTCATCCAAGTCGTGGCGCGGTATAATCCTAAGGCCAGATTGACGGATGAGTTCTCGTGCTTCAGTCACATTGGTTCCCTAAATACAAACGATTTTACGTAAACAAATTTAGCATTACAAAAATAAGCAATATTTCCATACCTGCAATCTAACTACAATAGGCATCTTCATGTTCAAATCTTTAGCAGCAGCTATGATACCCTCGGCAATAACATCACAACGCATGATGCCACCAAAAATGTTCACTAAAATACAGTGGACTTTGGGATCGGCTGTAATAATTTTGAAGGCTTCCTTCACAGCTTGTGCAGTTGCACCGCCACCAACGTCCAGGAAATTTGCTGGGTCTCCGCCATATAGCTTAATAATATCCATAGTAGCCATTGCCAAGCCAGCACCGTTTACCATACAGCCGATAGTTCCGTCTAAGGCTATGTAATTCAAATCAAATTTGGCTGCCTCCACTTCTTTGGGATCTTCTTGTGTCCAATCACGCAAGGCAAACAATTCTTTCTGACGGAATTCAGCATTATCATCAAAGCGAAATTTGGCATCCAGAGCGAAAACTAGCATAAGGAAAAATAATGTTACTATGGTTTTTCTATTTTTAAATACGAATAAATAAATTCTTGGAATTCTAGCTATATTGTAAATAAAATACTAAGGTGAGATTTGAGTTTGAAACGCCGTTTCAAAAAATATACAAAAAATACTGGAGTCCGACCGAAGGAGGAATTTTTCCTTCATAAAAATTAAATTTCCAAAAAAAAAACCACATATTATATTTCTCTCTTATTTTTTAGAAAGTACAATAAGGTGAGCGATAAACTTATAAGACAAACTCGATATTAACATAATATAAGCAAACGTTATGCTTTGCGTATGGAAAAATTACTTAATAAAAATTATACATCCAAAAACTGCTTCTGCACGAAAAGCTATAAATAATAACTTACGAAAATTAAAAAAAAAAACTGAAAAGATCTATTCTTTCAATTTTTCCCCTCGAATTTCTCGGGTACACCGTTTTATAGTCCATTCAATTCTAGTACACTAAAGTGCAAGTTTCAAGTTCTTAAAATGTATTGGTTGTTAATGCTTTTTTTTCTGTGGCGGTCTTGCGCAGTTTATGTTATTTTATGAACTATATTTTTTATAAAATATTGAATTTAAAAAACTTAGCTTTGGAAAATGTCAATATCGCAAGAAAGAACACTGTACTATTTCCACTGTGAGTCATTGTAAGTATTTATATATGTATGTATGTACATACATATGTATCACCGCTATGCTACATATAATGCATCATAAGTTCGATTATGCTACGAATTGTAGAAACGGTATGCTTAAATCCGGCGTAGCTGTCAATTGCCGAAGAGCAACTGGTATCGGAACTGAACGAGTTTTATAAAACTAATAAAGTAACGTGTATAAACGCAAGAATAACCAAAAAAAGTATGTAACTTAAATTGCTCTTAAAAAAATTTGATTAATGCATATTTACAATATCTTTTCACTTAGCCCGAGCTCTTCCCTCATACCACTTAAAGACGTTTGAATACGTCTATGAGAAGACGAAAATTTTACAGAAATCTTTAATTATTTAAACCACTAAAAATTAATATATAAGTGAAATAAATTAACCAACTTACATGTGATCAATTAAAATAAATGGTTCTAAACCATTTCATAATATTCTTCTCTGCATATTTATGCAGTTTTTGCCTGAAACATGTGTTTCATAAGATAAAAGTGCAGCGACTACAGAATCAATTACATATATTTGAATCATTAAAAACAAACATGGTTTCCGATCTCATTCTTCATTTGAAATAATATTTGTTTTCTATATTTGGCAAAACATCTAATTAAGGACTTAGCATTTCCTGCTTTTGGTTGACGTTTTTACATTTTGGGGACAATTCTTACTAGAAAATTCGGTAGTGTACACGACACAAAAACTGCCAGCTCAGAAGATTATTGGTTTGGCAATTTTAATATTTTTATGGGAATTTTTACTCACAAGATAAATATACTTACTGAGCCGTATAAACAGAAGAGTTACTCCTACCTATCCAGAATTAACCCAGACATACAGTGTCCGGCATGTGATACCTCCCCGCACGATATCGCTCACCTTTTCACATGCCCTGTAAAACCCCGACTCATCTAACCCCCCCTTTCCCTTTGGTCCGGCCCTGTCGAAACTGCGCGTTTCTTGTTTAGATCGGCCTACCCCATGGGCCTCCCTCTAGATGAGTTTGATGATAACGACCATGGTTGAACCGATCTTGCAGGGTATGAGTAACCGTTACAACAACAACAACAACAACAACAACAGAATTGTTAAGAAACGATTATTGCTTTGCATGACTTAAAAGATCCTCCAAAAAAATTCTATCATTTTCTGAAATAATTTGCGCCCATTAAATAAATAGGGCTTATAACAGTCTACTCCTGTAGGTATTGGGGTTTCGCTCCTATTGAGCAAATTCGTTCACGGAAAAGTGGTCGGAATAAACAAAAAACAATTTTGATAATGCATCTGCAGTTTGTCTGCACGACCAAGAGGAAAAGTGAAACTACCTTTACTTATTGTATCATAGGGGTGTATATATTTTTATTTTACCAACCCGTCGGCCGGACACTAGTAAATGCAATTTTTTTACCAGGTCAAAAAATGTTTTTAAAATTCCATCTTTAATTTAATTTGTATCTGAGTATTTTTAAACTACAATAAGATCATGTGATACATAAAAAATTTGGGATCTTCAAATAATATTTTTAAAATAAACGTTATACCAAGCATAAAGCGGTAAATCATAAATTATTTTAAGCTCGAAATAGCTAATTGCCAAAATAAAAATGCTTGCGGATCTATATAAAGAAAATACAATAGTTGAGGAAACATTACTTACAGGAACCTGCGGATATAGTGGCAAGAGGAAAACGTTTGATAGAGTAGATTTTAACAAAGAGAAACATTATGATAGCGTTGTTTTTCATATCGATATTGATTGATGAAGTTTTGTATTTCGATACATAATCGTCAATAATAAATTTTAAACCATTCGATTATGTTAAGAAATAAAACTGTATTTTAGCTATTACAAAATATACTTACATCCTTCAAGGGCGTCCTCAGCATAAGGGTTGATTTCGATTAGCAACGCATCTTTCTTTACGAACAGCTGGTACATATTCAGCAACATCTTCACAGTTTCTTCCCGAAACTCTCCCAAACCAACTTTGTCAACTACTTTACCAGCTTGTTCGGATGTCAAGCCATTTTTAATATCAATAGGTTCGTAAATAATGGCGTCAGGATTTTCGGCAGCAACTTCTTCAATGTTCACACCACCTTGTGATGAAGCAATAATAACTGGACCCTGTTTAAGTGCAAAAGATATACGCATACAGATATGTAACGTGAACTATTTATTTAAACGGAAATACTTACATTAAAAGCACGCTCCATCATAACAGCAAAGTAGAATTCACGGCGTGGAAATTTGCGCTCTGCAACCATTACAGAATTGCAAATACGTCCAGCAGCACCAGTTTGTTTGGTAACCAAAAGTTGATTTACCATTTTGCTGCAAATTTCTTGAGCCTCTGTGGGCCTATCGTAATAAATTGTAGTAGTATAATGAAATTTGGTAAACAGAGAACTTACGTATTTACAACACGTACACCACCCTTCAAACCATTCTTAAAGGAACCTTTACCACGCCCACCGGCCAATACTTGCGCTTTCAATACAAGGTTGTTCGTTTCGAGTTTCTGGGCAATTTCCTTAGCCTCCTGACCGGACTTCGCAACGCCGAACCTATAAAATAACAAACAAACAAAATGTAAATGAGTCACGCCAATTCATTGACTCATTCATTCTAGTTAGACTGCTTTGCGAACGTGACGTACTCCAATAGCTTAAAGATAACATTATCAAACAATCGCAATGAGACAAATACACTACTTATATTTGTATGCATGTATGTATGTGCATATGTATATGTATTACTCAGATTGAAACCGAGAAAAAAACCAGTTTGATTATTATATTTAGTAATCAATAAAAAAAGATTAGAGGTTGATGTGTTAATAGCGAATTAAAAGAAGCATATTATTTTCGAAATATTTACTTTGTAAGGTTAATTCCCATTTTATATATCACTATCTGAGTTCTATCTTTTAGGTAGGAAGAAACCCAACGAGTTCATGGATGAGAGGGATTATAAAAGGCAATTACCAAGCTAACGGAAAAATACCTTGTTTTAGTGGCACATTGAACAGTTAAATAAAGATAAAAGATATTTGGAAGTAATCAGCAGATTTTTTATGAAAACTTGATAGAATTAAATCTGGTCCATACCTAAACGATTACTTTAAAGCTTTTAAGTAAAATAACACATCTTCAGAGAAAACTACTGGAATATGAATTGAATTACTGGGATAAAGTTTATATGGATATGGATCAAATTTATATGTGTCCGTAAACTAATTCGTCCATAAAAAAATAAACTTAAAAACTTACAAAAATAATCTATAATAATATGTACATACGTATATAATACTTTGTCAAAATAGTAACTGTCAACACTTTCCAAGATTTGGCGTTCGGGATATTCTTCTTCTCCGGCGACGCTTTCGCTGTGACCTTTAGCAAAGCCGCCTGGTATCTCAAGCTCTTCGCACTCGAATATTTCGGCCTCTCTTTTCTTTCATCGAATAAAACGTCTCTCTTCCTTTCTCTACTCCCGGTAGGTGTCACAAACAGCCCGCGTTGATCCCGATCCTAGCGAACGAAATGCTGTTGTTGTTGTAACGTAGAACCGACTGTCGTGGGAACGCGAACGAAACGCTCGCAAATTTCGGTTTACTGAGAAGTACTCTTAGTGAGCAGGTGTGAAAGCTGAGTGGTGATGTTTGTAGTTATCTGCAACTTTCCGACGTCGAGTTTTCTGTGTGTTCTTTGTAGCACAGAGGCGTATTCGCATCTTGTCTGTGACAAGATAATTATCCGAGTCAATGTTTGATCCTCGGAGTGTACGTATATCTAATATACTGGAAGCATGCCTTCCGTCTATCGCATTGATTGATTTGTTTTCGTGTTTTTCGATTTAGAGACAGCCACGTGGCTTGGTGGATCTTATTGTGCTGAAACCTGGTGCTATAGGCTACCAAGCCCCGGCAAAGTCGATCAACTCAGTCCGTTAGCGGAGGTTTCGTCTTCGAGACTGAATTTTCCAACATTGTAATCAAAGATTCCCTACCTTTTTTGATATAGGGGCGTGGGCACAAATCAGCGAGATGTTAAGAATCTCCATTTGCTGCGAATAGCAGCAAGACGCTCGTCCATCAGAGTCAACGACAGGACTTGGCGACGAAGTCTCTCTCCTACCACAAATCCATTGGCTTTCTTACTTTCTTACGTCGCAAGATCCATTGGCTTTCTTACTTTGGCCCGTCTTTTCCATTTCGTGGACGACGGCCATTCCAGGTGCCTGCCCCCAAATCATAGTCCTTAATACGTGGTCTTTATCAAAAAAGGGGGATCTCATCCGAGGCATATAAAAATTTTTCATTGGTTATAATTTTTTAAGTGTTGTAATATAATATTGCATTAGATGAATTAATTGTAAGAGCTACAATTCATATTTGGCAACCCTGTATTTTATGTACAACTCTAATTTTCTTCCTTAATAAACTCTTCCCTTCTTCGAAATTTACTTGACTTAGCAAGACGTGTTCTTTAATTTCTACAGGTTATGGGCCTCACGTGTTTAAGTTAAAAATTGGATTTTTTCAGAAAAACAAGAATTGCTGCGTATTTTACTCTTTTTCATTAAATTGCAATTGTCATATACTTCGCGGGCGTGCGATTTGTATTTTGAGGTTATAAGTAATAAGAATTATGCAGAATTGTACGACAGCAAAAGCCGTATGGGATGCCTTGGAAGCCGCTTTTGAAGATAATGGTGTTATGCGTCGTATGGATTTACTGAAATATTTAATGCGTCTAGAGTTAGCAGATTGTACATCAATGGAAGATTACGTAAACAAGATGACCTGTACTCAGCAAAAGTTGTATAAGTCTGGCACAAAAATTCCAGTTGATATTGTTGCTCAAATTATGTTGAGTAGTTTACCTGACGAGTACCGTCCAATGGTAATGGCTCTCGCAAACAGCGGAAAGTCGTTGACAACTGATCTAGTAAGGACAAATCTGCTTCAAGAAATTAGGCACGAGCCGGCTGGCGGTAATTTCAAATAAAGCAAAGAATCGTGCTCAAACGTCTAAAATCAAAAAACGCTCAGTTATCTGCTTTGAGTGCAACGAAAAGGGGCACTATGCTAACAAATGTCCGACCAAATCAAAAAAGAATACGAAAAATTTGCTATTAGTGTCGACATCACTTGTCGCAAAAACACCTGCCAACGAATGGTTCGTTGATTCTGGCGCTTCATCCCACATGACCATGAATTCAGCTAATTTAATTAAGCTACGTAAACCAAAATCAAGCGAAGTGATTGTAGGGAACAGCGGACGTCTAAAGGTGGAGTGCGCTGGTGATATGCGCATGTCAATTTCAGCTGACGGAGAGTCAAATAAGGAGCAAGTCATCGTGAAGGATGTTTTATGTATACCAAATATTTGCGCCAATTTAATGTCAGTGAGTCAAATGGCTAAGCAAGGTAAGACGCTTGTTTTTAATGACGTAAACTGCCGTATTTTCGATAAAATGCAAAATTATTGGCTTGTGCTCCGCTTGCCGACGATTTGTATCGTCTACAGTGTACAACAGAACGAAGTGCAACGGCATTGACAGCTACAGAAAGTCGAAATTTGTGGCATCGACGCATGGGGCATGCGTGTGAAACGAATTTAAATCGCATAAAATCATCGGTAGAAGGTTTCGATTTGCCGAATGGAGTTTTAGATCCATGTATTATATGCGCAAAAGGCAAACAGACTTGTGCATCATTTAAAGAAAATGGTAGTCGCGCATCGAAAATTTTGAAAAATAATACACAAAGATGTGTGCGGACCAATGTCCACGAAATCACTCGGTGGTTCTAGATTCTTATTAACATTTGTCGATGATTTTAGCCGCAAAGTATTTGTTTATCCCATAAAACGCAATTACGAGGTTTTTGAAACTTTCTTAACTTTCAATAAATTGGTTGAAAATCAAAAGGTTCTAAAATTAAAATACTGCGATCTGACAATGGCAGAGAATTTCACAACGAAAAATTTAAAACGTTTATGAAAAATAATGGAATTATCCATCAGTTTACAGCGCCATACACACCTGAACAAAACGGCGTCGCATCATAGAAAAGGTACGCTGCATGCTATATGATGCAAACTTGCCAATACAATTTTGGGCAGAGGCAGCAGCCACAGCAGCATTTTTAATTAATCGAACTCCATGCAGAGACATGAAAAATACTACACCAGAAGAAATCTGGACAAACGTAAAACCGAATTTATCATCTGTTCGAGTTTTTGGAAGTAAGGCTATAGTACATATACCAAAAGAGCAAAGACCCAAGCTAGATTCTAAATCACACGAATGCATCTTACTTGGCTACTGCGAAACAGCAAAAGCGTATAAATTGTACAACAGAAAAACCAAGAAAACGGTTATAAGTCGTGATGTAAAATTTTTGTAAAGTAAGACGCCAAATAAAGAAAGCTATGAAAACGATCATTTTGCATTGAAGCCAATAACACGAAATACAAACGCGCAAATGATTGAAGTTAATAATGAGGACGAAGATATTGATTATAGTGATGACGATGAAACTTTTGGGTTAAGTGAGGGCTTATCACGTTTTGAAGAAAGCAAAAACAGAATTTCATCACAGGTGCAAATTGTGAATGGTGCCACCTCGCATCAACAAACTCCAAGTCCTACAAATAAAACAAATAATCTATCTACTGACCAATCTGATTTTTTCGGATTCAGTGAGGGTGATGATAGTATCAGCGAGGAGGAGAATCGTCAACATCATCCATCATGCGAGATGTCAATTACTGAAATTTCTGACGACGAAAGTAACACCCCAGCAATAGATGGAGCAACGCATGTTGGGTTGTTAGCAGCAGTAAGTAACTTTAACGAGCCATCAACAGTACGAGAAGCGCTGAGTGGTGCAAATAACAAAGAATGGAATGGCGCTATGTTGTGTGAATACAACGCGCTAATGCAAAACGGTACTTGGGAGTTAACAGACCTGCCTCCTGGAAGAAAGGCTATTGACTCGAAATGGGTCTTCAATGTGAAAAGGAACTCTGATGGCGAAATTAAGCGAAACAAAGCCCGTCTCGTGGTAAAAGGTTACTCGCAAGTCAGAGGCGTCGACTACGACGAAACGTACTCTCCGGTGGCGCGCTACTCTTCAATTCGCTTTCTTTTGGCTACGGCCGTCAAATTCAACTCGACTGTTCATCAGATGGATGCAATATCAGCGTTTTTGCAAGGTGAATTAGATGAGGAAATTTACATGCGACAACCACAGTGTTTTGATGATCACACCAACAGGGTATGCCGGCTTCGCAAATCGCTATATGGCCTAAAGCAGTCTAGCCACATGTGGAATATGAAGCTTAATTCTGTCTTGACACAAAAGCTTAGGTTTAAAAGATCAAATTTTGATCAATGTATCTATTTCAAGAATTCAGCATCAATTCAGAATCATCATATTGGCTGTATATGTTGATGACATTTTAATCTTCGGAAGCGACACTGCAATAATTAGAAAACTTAAAAGGGAGTTATCTACACCATTCAAAATGAAGGACATATGTCCTGGGACATCTGTACTTGGTATGAATATTTCGCGAAACAATGATGGGTCGATTTCTATAGACCAGAAAGAATATCTTTTGGATGTCTTAAAGCGATTCAACATGAGTGAATGCGCTCCGGTTAACTCGCCTATGGATCCGAATCAGCGCTTGTCGAAAGAAATGTGCCCAAAGTCAGATGCAGAACGACAAGAAATGTCTTCGATTCCGTATCAAGAAGCTATCGGTTGTATCATGTATGCTGCACAAATTAGTCGCCCCGATATCAGCTTCGCAGTAAGTGCGCTGAGTCGTTTCAACACAAAATTTGGCAGAGCCCATTGTACAGCGGTAAAGAGGGGGCTTCGTTACCTGAAATGCACCATAGACATGAAGCTAACATATCGAAAAGATTCTAACGCTCAAATTGTGGGATATTGCGACGCTGATTGGGCCGGTGACCAGGATGAACATCGTTCTACCACTGGATATGTATTTGTCTAGCAAGGCGGTGCAATTAGCAGCACGTAAGCAGCCTACAATAGCGTTATCTTCCACAGAAGCGGAGTTTATGTCGATGGTAGCGGCAATTCAGGAAGCACTCTGGCTCAAAAGATTCGAAGGTGAACTATTTGCTGATGCAACGCTTGAGATACACCTTTACTGTGACAACCAAGGCGCGATAAAACTAGCAACAAACAACAATTATCATGCTCGTACTAAGCATATTGATGTCAAAAATTACTTCATTCGTGAAAAGCTTATTGAAGGTATAATTAAACTAAGTTACGTAAGCACGAATGAGATGATTGCTGACATCATGACTAAACCAGTAAATTATTCAAAATTATCTAAATTTATTGAACAATATGGCTTTAATTAAACATAATTTTTTTTTCCACATAAGTAATTTGAATTTAATAGCGGTATTGATGAATCTCAGAGTTTAATGAAATACTTATGAATTGAATCTCTAGTGAGGGTGTTGTAATATAATATTGTATTAGATGAATTAATTGTAAGAGCTACAATTCATATTTGGCAACCCTGTATTTTATGTACAACTCTAATTTTCTTCCTTAATAAACTCTTCCATTCTTCGTAATTTACTTGACTTTGCAAGACGTGTTCTTTAATTTCTACATTAAGTGCCAGATCCCAAGCACAGCGCACAACCATATAACGGGGCGTAAGTTTTGTTTTAAGGTTACATTTATATAGCGAGCCGCTTGTTCCAAGTCAGATGCTCGCTCGGAGTCGCACCAACCTGTGAACCGACGCTGCATATCCTGGTGGGCTCTTAAACCGCAAACGTCGGAGTTACCCCACCAGGTTCGCCATCTCACTTTAGCTCACTCGGATTCAAACGGATGTTCGGGAGATACCCAGAGGACATTTGGATGAAAATTCCGACTTTACCCCACTTACGTGGACTTCTACACACAGACCCATCCGGTTAGTGTAAATTTAGTGCAAGATGTATTATAAATTGTGAGAAAATGTGCACTATAAGTTTACTCACCTTGAAACTTTATATAGTTAATAAGTATTTATAACGTCCGTTAGATAACGTTCGAATAAGAAAGATTGTAATCTGCGATATTTATAGTTTATATTTCAAAACAAAAATTAATTTTCTAACGAGCTCCTTTGTTTTCTTTTGAATTTTCATCCGTTAATTAAGGACTTCCAACCAAGTTGTAATGAATCTCAAAATCACTGCGAGATATAATTTTATAATAATTTAGGAAACTTGGTGTTCTTTTGTATATAACAAGTACCAATTAAAACCTTCTAATTACATAACATTTAGGATAGTGACATTTGGTTGTTAAATATGTGTTCATAAATTGAAATAAATTATCTGAAGAAGCTTCCAACGTCAGGATTTGCCCACATAATAAAAACTAAAAGTAGAAAATTGCAAAAGTTTAGGAGAGGCGCACCTATTTTAAAAATTATTCGGCAACCCATTGTTTTGCAGCTCTGCGAAGAATTTTCTAATCCAGAAAGTTGCTGACGAAAGAAAATGCGAGTTCAAAAGAACTCGAAAAGATTTGTCCGAATACCATATCGTGCAGAGGGAGTATAAGAAGAAAATTCGAACATTAAGCTGTTTTATAGGAAAGAAAGCGTCGGCACGTCTGTTCGAAGATACTTCAACTAGACGCAACAGTCAGGTAAGAGCAAAGCACATTAAAAAGGTAGCTGCGTTAAAGAAAATACAACCCTGACGTATATCTTTTTGTTGTTGGTGGTCAACGAAAAGTCCAAAACTTTGTGTGAAAAGTGAAGGAACTATCAATGAAGAATACAATTTTAATAATTTATGAAAAGTACATCATATCACTTAGTATTCTCAACATGCATTCCCTAGCGGAAAATCCATTGATTTTACATACTTGCATATGTACTCAGCGGCCAGAAGACATCAAATAGATGAATTTGGTAAAACTTGGAGCGACTCTGAATTGGGCTTACTTTCCTCTATATGCGAACCAAGAGGAGCCAATGAGAACGATGTGTCGACTACATTATTTTGTATTGAGAGCTCCTAGCACAAGAGTGTATTGCCTAGGAATTCTTACAAGTACAATTAGCAGATCCATGCAACCTCTTGGGATGATTGGTGATAACTTTCTATACTTCGAGGTATTTGCTATACTTAACGTAGCGGACTCCAAATCAGTCTGCAGTGCCAGCCAAGCTGCACTAAAAAAAGTTGTGGAGATTCTCCGCACGATACCAACCACCTATTCACATGCCCTCTCGAACCCACTTATCAAACCCCCCCGCCCCCACTCTCCTTCTGGTCCAACCCTGTCGAAACAGCACGTTTCCTGGGCGTCCCCCTAGATGAGTTTGACGACAACGACCATGGGTGAATCCGCTCTTTACAGGGCGTGACTAGCCGCTACAACAAAAGTGAGCATGGCACAGAGCATTTTTCTGCTTTTGGTGGCTGATATGGACCGTGTTTGGGTCAGATATTATGGCATTATCTCCTATAGAACTTTATCAAGCTCTACCAATTACTATGTAGACATTGCATTTGAACCCGGAAAGCATAGTTTTTAAAATTACACCTATCAAGAACTGCACGAGATAATTGATTTGAATTTAATGTTAGGCTAGCATTAATGTAATAAGTACATATGTGCAGTTCAGCCCACACTCAACCAAACCTGAAATCGTTTCGTTTGAACGCAAGATAATTTTTAGAATCATCATAACCTTACATACATATAATGGAAATTTGCTAACCCGAAAAGAGCAATTTTTAATAGCTACTTAGGCTAAATTTACCACAAATTTTGCTACTGGTCTCATTAGATAAAGACGTAAATTCAAAACTCGGAAACGGTACAAACTTTGGAGCAAAAATTGAAATTTTTACTATTAGATATAGCAATTTTCGTAACTACCCGTTATTTGTTCACTCTTCCTTATTTAGGTTATTGGGTTAAAAACAAACTTTCATAATTTTAATCCAGCTAATTTTCTTTCGATTTGGAAGTGAATATTTTCACCAGAAAAAGGAACGACTTCCGTATCTATAGCCATACATACATACGTTAACGTTAACTTCAAACGTTACCTTATAGTACAAGTGTTAAAAATTATTAATAATTTAATTATTATTAATGAGGAAGAGTTGGACCTACTATGGTTATTTGGACTGTATGGACTGATGATGATCGAATCTTGATTCATTTCCTATTTAATAGTACATATTATTATTAGTATTACTTATAACGTGATTTAAAAAAGGGGCACAAAATACTACCCAAGTAATTAAAGCAAACCATGCTGATTCGGGGCACGGTCTGTGAAGCCGTATCTGACGGATAGTCGCACCGTTTTGATTTAGTATTAATAATAAAAAATAAGAGTATCTGCTATCCATTTGAGCCATGGAATTGGTAAAATACGCCACGATAGCTTATTTTTCTTGTGTTTCCTACCAATAAAAATACCTTAACTTACTTTGGCGTTGGGATTCCTGCTTCATTGAGAAGAGTATACGAGACGTGTTCCTGAACATTTAGATTCCTCTTCTGTAAATTTCCAGCGGTAGCAAGCGCAAAAATCTGAAAATATATTTTTGGTATACTTTTATATTGTGACAAGCATTGGTTGTAAAATCGTTAAGCTTTATACTTATATTATTATTGAACTCCCACAATCAACTATTTTTGAAGGAATTCTTACGTCATTGATAAAATCGTAAGCAGCTGAGAAATCTCTAATCAGCAATTTTGCAATCAACAGGCCTCGATAGTCAATTCCTATACTCTCACTATCAACTCAAGAACTAACACACTCTAACGCTTTTCCGACGTTATGTAAAAATTTGCAAAAATTTACAATTACCTTCTGTCCAACTTTTTGGTTTACAATTTCAGTTAAAACACCCGTACGAGCCAAGAGAGAAGCCATTATAAACTATTCGCAGTTGGAAAAATATACCAGTTATAAGAGTATTTCAAATAAATATGACAATCAAAGAACGTAGTAATGTTTTAATTCGCACAACCAAAAAAATGTCGACCACTAAATTTTAAGAAAACCGAGTGACTCGTCTGCGCAGAAAAAAACTACTCAAATGTCAAACTGAACAATACTGCCAATTTTTTTATATTAACGAGGCAAACTAGGGTTGAGAAGTTACTTCCAATTGGCCGAAGACTCGCGAAGAAACAGTAGAGAATTATGATTATATAATTAAAAATTCACACCGATCTAAACGAAACTTGATACAAGAGGAAGATGAAATACATATAAAGAAGCATAAACATTAATTCCACTACATCAAAGTTAGCTTAACTTACGGGCGGTTTTTATCCGCTTTTGATTCTCGCATACTTCAAGATGCAAGCGAGATGTCATACGTGAAGACCGGTAAGCGAGCTATCGCTTGCTCTGGACTCTTTTAACCATTAGTGACAAAATTTACCAGGTGCAATAACGAAAATGCATGAAGATCTTGACTCCTTATATAGCTGATTATGCCTAAACAACTTTAAATTGAATGTAAAAAAGGCGAAGTTCATGATCTTATCTAGGGTGGTTAATGTTAACTTGGTCAACTACAGCTTAAAAATCAGAGACGAAAAGATTGAGGAAGTAAATATAAATACGTACTTAAGTATATACATTGATAATAAACTTAAATTGGGGGCACATATTGAATATACAGTTAATTAAATTGCTAAAAAAAATTGGTCTCATGAAAAGGTCATATAAGTACCCAAGATTCAAAACCTTAGTGTATAGGCCTATAACAGAACCACATTTCATATACATATTTTCCATTGCAAGCAACACACATGATGTGAAATTTGCAAAACCAGTAAGAAGTTGCAAGTTTTTTTCTTTTTTCTTGTTCAAATATTTAATCACTTTTTCCAATTTTCTTCCTTTTTATGGAATAATAAACATTTTTAATAATTGTTTTCTACTTCTGATATATGAATATTTAAGTCAGCCGTTTACCTTAGTGGCAAATCTCTTACTGGTAGAAATGTATCCTTAAAAATAAATTAAAACTTGCAAGTTCAGCTGTCATTTTCGCTCTCTCAATTTCCTCTACTTTGCTAGTTTTTGCGTTCGAAAACGCTACCCCGTAAAATTATTACTACTTCTTGCTGGTTTTTACTGGATAGTGATTACGAAAACAGATATACATACATATTGATAAATTACCGAAAATGCACAACAGAGTAAAGGCCAGCGCAAACAGGCGCGGTACGGTATAGAGCGGTACGATATGCGGCAACGATATACGCCAAGGCACTCAAACAGGCGCGGTGCGGTATAGTGCGGTATAGTATAAAACATGGTTGCCATTTCAAACGTCATCTTTTAATACGTAGTTGATTTATTCATTATCGTTATGGACTCCTCAAGCTCTGAAGACGAATTACTGTTATTAGCAGCGCTTCTTGATGAAGAAGGCAGAAGGTATATGTTCAAATACTTATATTCATAGTGTAGTGTAAAAAGTAGTAGTTTCTTGTAGTATATTAACCGTTAATATATCCAAAGGACAGAACTATAAGTATATTCAAAACGTTGCATTTGCTTTTTTTCGTTGAGCAACAGGGTGCCACCTTCTCTTTTCATTGAGTCATTTACGCATTTGATCGTTGGATCATTGCCATATGTTATTAATATTTTCCAACATAAACATAAGAATTAATTTATTTTACTTACTTTGTGAGAAATAAAACTAAAGCGATTTACAGCATATGAGTTACGAATGTTTTGAAACTGAATTGATATTTATAATATAAAAATATTTCGCAAATAAAATATGTATGTGAAACTCTAGCCCAAAAATACAACCCTGCTTACGATATATGTACTTGTACCGCGCGGTCAATTGTGCACGCTGCGGTATTTTTTTTACCGCCCTGTACCGCACTTCCAATACCGCGTCTGTTTGCGTGCTCCCATATACCGCCATGGTATTTGATACCGCATATCGTACGGTCTGTACCGTACCGCGCCTGTTTGCGCTGGCCTTAATGCGATTTATTTTAAATAAACGGTGCAATGCACCCATACGGGAGATTGTCTCAGATATGAATTGGCTAAGTGTGAAGCAGTGAATTTTTTACCACGCCATGAAATCCGTATATAATATATAGAATGGTCGGCTGCCTGACTACCTGAGCGATAATCAGAGATATATAAATGAAACTCATTCATATGTACATATATACTCAGAGAAAATAATAGCTTTCGCTTACGACTATACAGGGCAGATGTGGATAAAATTAATATATTCTACAAGGGATTGAAGTGTTTTAATGAACTACTGCTGCAAATTAGAAATTGTAATAGCATTAGTAGTCGTGCACATATTGCGTAACGCGATTTTTGATCTAACCGAACGGAAGTAACAATACGTGAAGCGATATGACGTCTTGGAAACTAGTCCTTTCCAAAGTCCTTCCAATATATCATGCAGAACTGATCTAAACCAAGTCCTTTCAGACAGTATAATCAACATAACAAACGAAGACCGCACTGTACGAACAATAAAAGAAGCGAAGGTGCTTCCTGGAAACTTGTTCTTTCCAAACGTCCGCGCAGTGCAGACCTGGAACTGGTACTTTCAGGCCACCTGCCCATTATGAGAGCCAGCGTCCCGTGTGCTCGGAATTCCGCCTATTCCGACAGTGCAGCAGCATTTTAATGTATACAGATGTAATATAATATTCCTAGTGTAAAAAAAATTTAAAAAAATGATATATTATATACATACATACATATGTGTTCACTAAAA
The DNA here is from genome assembly GCA_951828415.1 of Anomoia purmunda. NCBI lineage: Eukaryota > Metazoa > Arthropoda > Insecta > Diptera > Tephritidae > Anomoia > Anomoia purmunda. The sequence continues at coordinate 57,734,611 of OX639993.1, forward strand.
ACCATATTTGTACGTTTAAATCGTAAGACTGTAACAAATAAATAAATAAAAAGTAATAAAATAACTGCCATTTTTGTAGTATTACGCAGAGCACGAACCTTGTTGTTGTTGTTGTAGCGGTTACTCAGGCCCTGTACGGTCGGTTCAACCATGGTTATTATCATCGAACTCATCTAGGGCTAGGCCCAAGAAACGCGCAGTTTCGACGGGGTCGGACCAGAGGGAAAGGGCTGTTACATGAGGCGGTTTTAGAGGACTAATTCAGTAGTCTCATCCACTAGGTTCCACTTGTTCCAGGCGACAAAATTGTAGCGGCATAGTATAGAACCGGCCGGCCAAAAGCCTTGTATGTTGCCAGCAACGTTTCTTTGTATTTGCCCCAAGTGCTACCGGCCAGAAAACGGTTAGTAATAGGCTTAAAATAAATAAAGTGTGTGGCAAGTTCGATTATAAAAATGATAGGAAACAAGACTTAGGAGATATAGGTGACTGTTCCCATAATGATATGGATTTATTCAATTTGGCCGCAAAGGAAATAGTTGCAATCGACGAAAGCGTCGTTCAGTCAGAAATAGACATAGGGCCAGGCTTAGATAAACGCGAACGAGATGCTGTAATGAAGGTCTTAGTTCGCGAATATTTATCACCCACAATAAACGAGAAGAAACCTTATGACTATAAAATGACAATTCGAACAACTGACGATACACCTTTTTATTGTTTGCCAAGACGGTTATCATTTAATAACAAGGAAGAAGTACAAAAGATGACCGATGATCTAATTAAACGTCAAGTCAAACGACCTAGTAACTCCCCTTATTCCTCTGCGATTATTTTGGTGAAGAAACGGAAGGGTGAAACGCGTATGTGCATCGACTACAGAGCTCTCAATAAGAAAGCAATCCGGGACAACTTCCCATTGCCTCTAATAGACGACTGCATCGATTATATGTCAGGGAAGAAGTGGCTTACGCTTTTGGATTTGAAGGATGGATTTAACCAATTAGCAATGGATGAGAGTTCTATTCCATTAACATCGTTTGTCACACCACATGGACAATTCGAATAGCTCAGAATGCCATTTGGATTAAAGAATGCACCAGACAATATTGAAAGAATCGTTTATAACATTTTTCGTGACTTAATTGACGCAAGAGAAATCATCGTGTATATTGATGATATATTAATAGCATCCAGGGACCTTGAAGGTCACATCATGACTTTAAGGAAAGTACTTAGGAGAGCCTACGAAAAAAACTTGGAACTTAAGCTTAGGAAGTGCAAATTTTGTTATAACGTAGTTGAATATTTAGGCTACCTCATCACTCCATCATGTATACAACCATCGAAGTCCCATATTAAAGCAATTGCGCATTACCCAGTTCCAAAGAATCAAAAAGACCTTCGTTCTTGTATTGGCTTGTTTTCCTACATCCGAAAATTCGTACCCTCCTTTTCGAAAATTGCTAAGCCAGATGCCGAATTCATATTTTCTGAAGAGTGCCTCAAAGCCTTCAAGGACTTAAGAAACATTTTAGTAAGTTCCCCGCTGCTAGCAATATATGTATGATCGCAAACGTGAAACACAACTTCACTGCGATGCAAGCAGTCTCGGCTTTGGATCTGTGCTGCTTCAAAAGTAGGACGATGGCAAATTCCATCCAATTGCATACTTTTCCAGAACGGCTACCCCAGCTGAGTCGAGGTATCATAGCTTCGAGCTCGAATATATTTGGAAGGCGTACGTTTTAAAATTATTACAGATTGTAACTCTTTGACTATGACCTTAAACAAAAAGCAGATCAATCCTCGGATAGCCCGATGGGCACTAGAGCTGGAAAATTTCAACTACTCGATCCAGCATAGAGTTGGGGCTAATCCTGGCCACGTAGACGCTTTAAGTCGAAGTCCATTACTGGAAACGGAATACCAGCGTGCCACTTCAGTTCTTGGAGATGAAGGACTATCAACTCCAGTACTCGGTGCACTTACCCAGTAGAATCGAAGCTTCCGTCCAGCTATAAAGGTGAGATAAGTGCTACTACCAAATGTGAGTTAGTGGCCGCGGTAGACTTCGATGATCTGAATGTTCAGATCCAAATAGCGCAGAATCGAGACGAGAAACTTAAGGAACTTATGAGTAAGTTAGAAAAAGAAGAGGTTATAGGTTATGAACTTTTTGAGGGTTTGGTATGTCGAAGGATAGGGATAAAGATTATGCTTTGTGTTCCTGCCGAGATGCAAGAAAACGTAATTCGCTCAACACACGAGAAAATCGGTCATTTGGGCACCGAAAAGTGCTACAAAAAAATACGCAAAACTTATTGGTTCGAAAACATGCGGGATAAAATCAGCCTACTCATCCAGAACTGCAACAAGTGTATCATATATTCTGCACCAGCTCGTTCCAATAAACATAATTTCTTTAGTATCCCTAAAAAGCCAACACCATTCGACACTCTCCACTTAGATCACTTTGGTCCGCTGCCAGCAATTAAGTCAAAACGCAAACACATCCTAGTTGTTATAGATGCATTTATAAAATTTGTCAAATTGTACCCTGTAAACTCTACGAGTACGCTTATTGGACAAGTATTTTAGCTATTATAGTCGACCACGGCATATTATAACTGACCGAGGGACTTGTTTCACCTCCCTTGAATTCAATGACTTTTTATTGAAAAGGAATATAGGGCATGTGAAGGTTGCTGTAGCATCACCGCAAGCAAACGGACAGGTCGAGAGGGTTAATCGCGTAATTAAGGCAATGCTGAGTAAACTTACTGAGGCTATAGAACACTCTGACTGGACCGCGAAATTGTCTCAGGTAAAATATGCCATAAACAACACTATCCATAGTACAACTAAACACACACCAAGTGACTTACTTTTCGGTGTAAGCCAACGGGTCTGCATTGTAGACGAGTTTACGGAGTGTATAGAGGACAAATTGTTGGACGAAACCACATGGGACCCTGAGCGAAATCGACAAAATGCACTTAGAAATATAGAGCGATCGCAAGAGTACAACCCCCAATACTTTTTAAAACATAGTGTTCCCGCAAAAAACGTACTCTCTAGAAGACTTTTTAGTTATCAGGCATGTTGATACTACGGTCGGAACTAATAATTTATTTATTGAAAAGTATAGAGGCCCATATGTTATCCACAAAATATCTCCAAATGACAGTTACGTTATAAGAGATATCGATATCTGCCAGCTGACACATTTACCATATGACGGTATTGTTGAAGCCATAAAATTAAGTAAATGGTGCTCGCCAACTATTGATCAAAACGAGCCTCTTCAGTCACCAACAGCAACAGGTCACACTCCTCAACAAGAACTGTCAGCTGATTGAGGTCAATCTTTAAGTCAGATTGGCCGAGATGTAATGTTACCACTTTTAAAGTAATTATTTACTTAAGTAATATGTATTACCCTGTAGCTGTCACTCTAGATTTAAGATATACTGAATGCCCTGTACCAAAGGGGCAGCCATGTTTTCGGCCTCTTTTCCGGTGTCAGCGAAATGAAGGAGAAGTGCCTCTCCTAATGAAGAAATAAAAATTCAAAAAAATTAAGAGGAATCCTACAATGGAAAAAGACTACGTTGTAACTCCTAAATTTTTTATTCTTCTACTTGTGGTACATTTGCAATAAGACGCAAACACCGCCATAAGTGCGAGCAAAATTTAGAGGACACATTGACAGACATATGTACATGCTATGTACGCAAAGACAGCGTTCAGACAGGGAAACTTTTGTCGCGGCAACTCGTTACTTGTAGGAGAGAGAGGGACGGGGAAAGGGGAAGGGCACCGAGTTGCTCGTGCTCGGCCAACATGCTTTGTGTTCTTATTCGTCTCAGTCGGCAGCTAAGAAATTTGACATTCCTTTTCATTTACAAATTCTTTCAGCGGTTGCAGTTTTGTTGAGTTTTAAGTGAATACATACGGTAAGTTGGGAAATTAAATTTTGTTCTTATTTTTTTGCGATTATGCATATACTGCGACATGTGTATGCATATACTATACATATTAACGTAAATTATGTTAAAACTTCATTTTTCAACTCACCTTTCACTTATAATCACAAAATTTATCAGAATGTGTAAATGCCGCTTAAGCGAAGCGTACAGAAATTTGCGAAAATGATATAAAATGAAATGCCAGAAAATTGCCTGAACAGAGTTGCTCTGTTTGAACGCGACGAGCAACACCAAAAGGGAAATCGCCGATAATAAGCAACAAAAGTTTCCCCGTCTGAACCCAGTCAAATAGGCGCAGCGGTTAGCCCGACCTATGCGTTTGGTGCCGCCTATTTGGAATAATATTAGCGCTTTAAATGACATATATTGCAGGACTTCGACCAAAAGCCGTTTATAATAATAAGTAAACATAATAGATTAATAATAAATTTATTTCTTCATGCAAGATTTTACGGGCACAAGCGTGCCGGATGGGCCAAAATAAAAACCAGCGTGCCCATCTCCAAAATTACAATAATCTTACAATTAAGATTTTAGAATTTTTGTGTTCGTCGCTTAAAAATATTGTTGGGGGGAGCATTTGCGTATGCGAGGAGATGAAATGTTTACGTTTATGAATCAACGGAAATTTGCTTTCAATATAATGCGCATGCGTTTCTGAAGGAATTTTTTGTTTTTATGCTGCAGTTGCGCTGCGCTTGAAAACAGGTGTTTGGTAGCCATACGTACATATATGCATACCAATAAATACTTTTAGATATAAATATGTACATTTGGATGCATATGCACTTTTTGGCATTTCAGCTATCAGTAGTTCTGTTTTCGTATTCATTATCCAGTAAAAACCAGCAAGAATCAGTAATAATTTTAATGAATTTTTACGGGATAGCATTTTCGTACGCCAAAACTAGCAAGAAACTAGCAAAGTAGGAGAAATTGAAAGAGCGAAAATGACAGCTAAACTTGCAAGTTTTACTGGATTTTTACTGGATAAATTTCTACTAGCAAGAATTTGGCAGAAAGATAAACAGCCGATTGAAAGGATTCAGTTGATCATAAGTAGAAAACAATTAATAGAATTGCAAACTATTTTCATTAAAAAGAGTGAAAAATAGAAAAAGTGAGTAATAAACGTACACTAAGCTTATGAAGTTTATTGTGAACATATGTATATCAGCTGTAACAAAAACTTGCAACTCCTTGCTGGTTTTGCGTTTTCGTACTTTCTTGCATGTTTCCCTCATTGAGTGCAAATTTTCGTTACGATCAGAAATGTCGTTACTGGCAAGTTACTGGATAGTTTTTTACTGGAGAATACGAAAACATAACTTATGATTGCACGTGCAAATGTACATACTTACATATATGTATACATGTATATATAAATGTGAAAGAAACTCTATTCTGATAAACAAATTTTTTTCGCTGAGCTCTGTTCTCGGCATCCCTACAATTTCCCCAGGTGGTCATTGGAGTTGTGAGTCGGATGAGATATATTGATGAGTTTTGACAATTCACACCGTCATCCTAACTTAAAACTTCTCTGTTTAATATTCGTTATCTGTCTAATATATGTACATTCTCTGTGGGCTATCTTAACGCTGAGTGCGGAAAGTATGACTTAATAATAGGCCCGTTTTAATCTAACCTAGTTGCAAAACAACACTAGGTAGGATAAGAAATATCATGTAAAACAACAACACTAACTCGAAAAAATATGCGAGTTGAGCCAACAGGGGTTTTGAGATGCTACCTCGTCCGGAAAGCGGTGTTCGAGCACCCAAAGAGAAAGAGTTTGGCCTACGCGAACGTGTTAGAAGACATGGTGTCAATGGCGATCACGGTAGGTTCAAGAAATAAGTTTATGTTTGAAAAAATTATATTTATTAATCCACTTCCAGGACTTTGAAAGAACGCCACTGTGCTTGGACAACAACAGCAGAACTGGCCCCAGCCCGTGCTTTGCCCCCTATATGGAGGGGTTCATGTGGGTCACAGACCGTTTGAAACACTTTCGGTAAATGTGCTGTCTGGAAAAAATACCTAACAGAAATTAGTCTGTCTAGCAACAACTGTTTAAAACGTAACAGTGAGTTTCAGTGTTCTTTTTTATAAAACCCGTGTACATGCGGAAGACCATCAACTTAACAATTTTTCAAAAAACATCGGTAACATCTTGCTGTACAATGTACAAGGGTTTTATAAAAGCGAGCACGAATAATTTACATCAAAAACATTGCAAAAACTTCACTAAAATGTTTTCACTGAAACTGGATTTTTTTTTAAATTTGCTTTTGGTTTGTTATTTTATTTGTAATTAGAATAAGAAGTGATCTGAATTGAATTTTATATGTGATACTCCTTGTGAATTTGTTTTAGTTTTATAGAAAGGGTTTGCCTTCTGTCAAGGGCTGCGTCTTGGTTTCATTCTTCAAAACCTTCATCAAGTCCAAACGCATTTTCGTCACTCACATTCGCTGTTATCGCACAAATTTGCTAGTTGCCTAAATGCCACTGTATTGCCAAAGAACATAAAACTATAAGAAGAGACAACACGTTACTTTTCTTTACTCGTTAATCAACAGGGCAGCTCCATCTCTTTTCATTCAATCATTTACGCATGCGGTCGAAAGTGTAGGCGCTACCCTGTTGATTAACGAGTAAAGCAAAAGTAACGTGTTGTCTCTTCTTGTAGTTTTATGTTCTTTGGTATTGCTTACATACCAAATGTACATACATATACTCGGATTTTTTGTGGTAAAATACGCGTTCTACCACCACCAGATGTCGCAGGTATACAGTTAAGACTTCGAATAATTCACTGAAAATAGAATAGCATTAAGTTTATGTATTTCTTTTGCACACATTTTGTTATTACTTGTTAGATATTCCACCGTTTGGCGTCTTAGCCTCATGTGCATTTTGAAATCTGCTTCACTCATTGCATCGAGTGAACCTTCAAAATTGGAGCACTTCTCATGTGCCTTGTTTTTCACTCTTTAGAAGAGTTGGAGCTTGCATACATCGTTTCCAATACTTCTAGTACTTATTGCATCTCTCTATTGCGACGTGATTCGCAATGCTCACCCGTGTACAAAGTCACCATCTACAAAAGTAAAAGATTATTTAATGCATTTATTTAATGTTTTTAAATAAATTTAATAACTTACCACAGAATCCTCAGAATTGCTCATTTTGTTTTGCTGCTTTAAAATTTCACTAAACAAATCATATTTTTAATGACAGATTTTGCCAGTGTTGTGGAGTAACTAAAAGGAAATTTTATGCGAGTTGGAGTGTTTTTTTGCAACTAGGTTACATTAAAACGGGCCTAATGCTCTTTTTAGACGGGAATTAGCAAGTGCTTATATATGTATGTATATATGAATATATTCTACGTATTCTTCAGAATACTCCAATTTGGATAAAATTTTCTTTGGTTGCAAAAGCATCCCTGTTAGCAATTTCAGAAGAGGAAATAGTTGTGCCGGCAATTTTTAGGTTTATGTAGTTATATATTTAAAAAAATATGCAAATAAAAACGAATTAAGTCTTAAATCTAAATTTCCCATATATTTTCGCAGGGCTAATTCACAATAGCGTAGTTTTTTCACTTCCCAACGCAACACCTCAGGTCGTATATCATGTAATCGAGTTGGCTCAACTCGCATATTATTCCGAATTAGTTGTTGGTTAACATGCAATTCGGTATCCTACCTAGTGTTCTTTTGCAACTAGGTTACAAAGAAACGGGTCAACTATCCTTGTAGTATGAAATCTGTGACGTGTACGCTGCCGGCGTTGTCGTAATTTGGTTTTCTATCATTCTTGAGGAAACCCCAATCAACAGCCGACCGTAATGTCGCATTCCACAAATCTGAAGATAGACTCAATCACAGTTCGCAGGGACCGCTGTCGACGTTGTCGTAATGTCGTATTCTATAATTCTTGGGAAAATTCAGTGTCCGAAATCCTTTGGAAGCTTCGCACTTCCCGCTGGTGTGTTTTGGCAAAGAACATAAAACTATGCGAACAGACAACACGTTCCTTTTGCTTTACTCGTTGATCTTTTCATTCAATCATTTACGCATGTAGTCGAAAGGGTAGGAGATACCCTGTTGATCAAAGAGTAAAGCAAAAGGAACGTGCTGTCCTATTGTTGTTGCTGTTGTAACATCATAAAACATTCCCCATAAAATTTTGGGAAATGCTCCTGAAGTGACCGTCTTTGGCCGGATATAGATCCGGGTCGTACCGGTATCGTAGAACCGACTTTCGTGGGAACGCTGCTGTCCTTTCTTATACTTCTCTGTTCTTTGGTTTTGACTCGTTATCGTTTTCGTAACAATATTTCACATTTCCCAGATGAAATGAAAAACTGATCACGTGTCGGCTATTGATGAAGCTTAAATTTAGAATTGCAATCAAATTTTTGATAAAGTTTGTAAATTGCAATTTAGCTCCGAGTACAGAGGAATGGAACGAATTTTGTTTTTTTTCGCTACAGATGCATCAGGCGGGAGGCTTCATGGGATGTGAAGTTTATAATAAGGAAAATATTCTTATTCCGAATTAATTTTGAAACTTCATATGCTTTCGAAAGCTTCATGGGATGTGAAGTTTATAATAAGGCAAATATTCCTTTTCCGAATTAATTTTGAAACTTCATATGCTTTCGAAAGCAATTGTTTTTGGTGTTGAAGGCAACTTTGAAAAAATAGCCTTATTGCATATTATACGATCTTACTTATTAGAGGCCGTCTTGCAAATGATTTTTCAAAGATGAAAAATGAGCACACAAAATTATTGTTACTATTAAAACTTTTATCCCGCAATCAGAGCGCTAACTGGTAGGCAATGAAGACGTGGAGACGCACCGTTATGAAGGCGTGAATGAATGGTGGTCGATGTTTTTCACTTTTGCGGTCGATGTTAACATCGACATTTATTTATTTTTCAAACATCGATAAATCGTTAGCATTTCTACAACGACTGCAGCACAATTTTTCTCCAATTCTTGTTTACGTTTTATAAAGAATTTCTCGTAAATAAGTGATATGGCGACACCAAATACAGAAATGGGCAGAGTGAGGTGTTTTTTGTGTCGACGGAAAATCACTTCAGCTCGGGATCAGAAACTCCTAGATGATTGTAATTGCCCTGCATCGAAGAAATCTTTTAGGGATGTATTGTCTTACTTGGCACGCCACGCGAATTCTGAGCTTCATATCGCCCGTGGAGAATCCGTTTGCTCCAAGTGTCATTGTGATCTAGTCGAATATGATACCTACCTTATGAAAGCTTTAAAGAAGCAACGCAATTTACTGAATTTAATTGAAAAGGCTATAACTGCATTGGATTCAGATTTCGAAAACGATATTGATCCCGATATCAGTGCGTTGGACGAGCTCACCGACGATCATTTTTTTGATGATGCGCAGATATCTGACACGGAAATAGCTCAAACTATGGATGATGTTATGGGAGAAACCACCGAAGATCCATCGCAAATTTCAAGTATTAGAAGGAGTCGTTTAATCAGGATTAATTGTGACTACTGTGCGATGAAATTTTTTACTAAATCAGCATTAAAGAAGCATATAACGAATGCACATAAAAAATTCAGTTGTGAATTGTGCAGTTTTAGTCATCGAAATGAAGATTACGTTAGGCTACATATGAACACGCATGAAGGCCGAAATGAAAACCAATGCCGTTTCTGTGAAAAACAGTTCTCAACAAAAATTAGCACTATTCGTCACATGGAAGTACATTATAACTCAAAAAAGTATCAATGTGACAAGTGTGGTCTTTGTTTTTCACAGACAACTGTATTATACAACCATAAATTACAACATGAAGCAGAAGAACAACCACTGCAGTGTGAAATTTGTTCGCAGGTATTTAAAACCAAACGCACTTATCGACATCATATGATAACACATCAGGAAGATCGACCGCGTTACAACTGCGAGTACTGTTCTAAAACTTTTACTGAGAAATATACTCTAAAAATTCACAAACGTACTCATCCTGAAGCAATGGAATCCATTGAAGTAGTACTGTCACAATCACAACCACAAAATACATCGCAAGATAGTAATCAACCTACGGATACTACAGTGAAAACATCGTCTCAAGATCACAAGTTCAATTGTATAATTTGCGAGGAAACATTTTTAACAAAGGATTATTTAAATAAGCATATGGAAAAAGAGCACGACGTAATACTTAAATCTTTAACGATAAATAATTTTTCTGAATTCGATGTGGTAAATGATGACATAAAAAAAGCCTGCCATATATGTGGCCAAATGTTCAGCGCACAAGCAAACCTCGACTATCATCTGAAATACGTTCACACCAGTACATTAACTTAAAACATTTAAATTTAATTTTGAATTATATTAATACTACTCTTAAGCGTATCTTGCCTTTTTTTGGGCGTCGTAACCGATTGTGTAGCATATGCACGCTTCATTCGTTGTGTACCGTGTTCAAATCTTGGCCGGATCAATCAAAAAACTATTTCTCCTTCATTCCAGAATTAATGGTTGATATCGAATATAGCTCAAAGAATCCCATCTGTGTTAAAGTTGAGGCCTAGGTTTTTCTTAACTTTGGAATCATATAAAAAGTCCCTTTTAGTTGAGAAACAGATCCTCCACTTGAATGAAAACTTTGGAGATTTGAGAAACTCCATATTCCTTGAGCTGAACAAGCCTTTTAACCCTTTTCTTCTAATAGCGGTCACCTCTTGGATATCTTAATTGGAAAATTACAATGTATCATGGACAAGAAAAAAAATGTTATAATTTATATTAAGACGCTAGGGAATGCACCATGTATAATAGTGTATCTAAAATGAATTTTTTAATTAACAGGTCACTTCGAATTAAAACTCATCCAACATTTTTTTTTTACTAATGTATGCCTATATAGGCATGGAATAACTACCAAAGTCGATATAAGATCTTACAATCTTAAATAAAAAAATGAATATTATTTAGACTGAAAAATTAGATTTTAATTGAATTACTAACAACTATGTGGAAAAGTATAACAAGTAGATTTCTAACAATTGACAGTAACTGTAACAAAATTCAGTTTGTAATAGAAACAAGGAGGGGCATAACAAGTTATCAGTGCTTTGCAATAAGTTTATTTGTTTTTATATAAATATGTTTTCAGCTTTCAAAATCACATCATGCTGAACTTTCATGTGTTCATCATATAAATCTTGAGAAGAAAATTGATCTCCACATATAATGCATTCCAAAATTGTTTCTTCCGTTCGCAGACTTTTGCTCGCCCTTCGACGTCCCGCGCTATGTGCTCCCTCTCTTTTACTATGACACCTCAGATGTACTTTAAGTGTGTATTTTTCAACAAATGTTTTGCCACAAATTTCGCAGCTATATCGAGGTCGATCCTCACGATGCACCCACATATGGTTTCTATATGTTCGTCGAGTTTTAAATGATTGTTTGCACACTTTACAAATGAGAGGATCTTCTTCTGCTTCATGCTGCAATCTATGGTTATAGTAAATTGGTCTTTCGGAAAACCTCAATCCACATCTTTCACACTGAAATTTCTTTTTGTCCCAATGCTTATGCATGTGCCGTATAACATTGATTTTCCTAGTATAACGTTTGCTGCAGTAACGGCACTCTAAATCTGATTTACCTTCGTGAATATTCCTATGTAGTTCAAGATATTCCTCATCCTTTGTGATAATTCCACAAACTTCACATTTCCAAATTTGTTTAGAAGGATTATGCACTACATTGACATGTCGACGTAATTGTGACTTATTTTTAAATATTTTAGTACATGAATTACATTTTGCTGGAATATTGTAACGTCGAGTAGTAGCGGTAGTTTCCTCAACAGTCTCATCCAAATCACTTTCAGACTCAGCGTCTTCAAAATCCTTAGTGTGATCTTTTATTTCATTTTCGTCACCACTTTTTACATCATCGCAACCACTTGATTTATTTTGAATACATATTTCAATTTCTATTTCGTGTTCTAAAAATTCTTCTTTTGGTTGAATCCAAACATATTCTTCATTTAGCAGTGGTTTCCTCAAGGATGAAAGAATACGCTTTTGTATTTGCAACAGTTTTACCATATATTCATCATAGGTCAAAATATCATCAAAGCAAACTGTGCATATCTGGTCATAAGATTGTCCAGTTCTCTCTTCATCTAAGGGAGGCTTAGCTGTTTTTGCCAAGTAATCAATTATTGCGTCGACAGACTTCTTTGAAAAGGGAGTTTTTTCATTTACATCTTTTAGTTCATCCAATCCATTTACTGATATTCCGCATAATGAGCAACGCATGATTTGCCAAGGGATGTTCCTTTAAGAAGTATATTATATATATTTCAGTACAATTCAATCGTCAAATCTACCCGAACAGGCAAAGGCTGATATGGAATTTTATTTCGATCGAGCAAAATATTTTATCACAATAAACAAACGTAAAATGTAAGCGGTATTATCGATAAAATCGTTCGTGGTTATCAATTAGGTTTGTTTTTTCATTTTTTTTTTTACCTATCGGAGTCGACGTAACAGCAAGTTCTGCAGCTGTTACTATTGCGAATTACTTATGGGCCGTTTACATAGAACTTTCCTCGCTTTGCTTGACAGTTCGAACTTTAACAACAAAGCGTGAGGCGCAGAAGGTCAGCTACATAGATCGCTTTGACAGTTTCTGCGTTAGTACTTTGTTATGAGTTGCGATTTGTGTTTGTTCAGAGTGTTTTGTTTAAAGATAGAATAAAAAAATGAATTTTACTGATATGATGGAAGTAGTAGTAGTTATGCTACTAATGTTTGAAATTCGCGAGTATCTGTAGTGTGTATACGCACGCCAAAATAAAAATAAAATGGAAATGATAACAGCTGATTGCCAAAGCGTACAAAAGTTGAGAGTTGCCCATAATTTTGCTTCGCTTTGCTTTGCTTTACTTTTCTCGCTTTGTATTTAGCAGGACTCATATAACATCATGTATTGAACTTATCTGTCAAAGCGAAACTCTGAAGCAAAGCAAAGCAAAAGTCCTATGTGAACGGGCCATTAGTTCTTATAAACATACAAGAATGATAGAATACAAGATTGCGCCTTCCCGTGACACTGGCATATTCCGTAGTATGTAAACAATGAAAGAATAAACGCAGAAAGAAGAATGAGAAAAAATGACAGTTCTCAGCGCGATGTGCTTGTGTTTTCATTTCAAAATACAAAAATTGAATGTATTGATAAATTTTGAATAAATAAATGTACAAAATAGTAAAATCAGTGACTGTAGTGCAAGTTTGCTTTAATTTACCACGTAAAAAGCCCTATATATCAAAGGTGAATCAACAGAAGCGCATGGAATTTGGAAAAAAGTATATAAATCAGGCTGCAAACTTCTGGGAAAACTTTTTGTATACGGATGAAAGCAAATTCGAAATATTTGGATCGAAAAAAATTCCTAAAATTTGGCGATCCTTTGATATATATAGGGCTTTTTTACGTGGTACTCGTCCATGCAAACCGCTTCTGTGCAATGTTCTCCTGATTGTACTGGCCCTTACGAGCTTACCCGATGTCTCCGCTATATCCTTTGATATTTGAACACCACTTGAAACTGTATTTGTTTTTACTTTTCGTACTATTGATCGCGCTTCAGTGTCAGTAAGGCGCTTTGGTCGACCGTGGCAAATTTTCAACAGTCTGATGTTTTCCATGTTTATCAATAATTTTTTTTATTGTGCAATGGTGTCTTCCAACTATTTCTGCGATTTCGCGCAAAGATTTACCTTTTTTATGCAAATCTAATATAATTTTTCGCGTTTCAGTGGTTGTTTGCTTACCCATTGCAAAATTTGATGTTTTAGCGACTTTACCTCAGAAAAAAACAATAGTACTATGAAATAAATATGTTTTACTACACTCACTCGCTTGAATAGTAACGGTTTCCAAAGAATATTTGGTGCTTCCCCGAAATAAGTATTAAAAAAAACAACGGTTGCTGCCACTGTTTACTTTTTTTTGACGCGAAAAAAGGGAGTAATTTAATTTAAGGGAATTATTTTTGGCTGTGTTTAGTTTTTTTTTATTATTTATACTAAGTTAAACTCTTATAATATAAGCCTTAAATTCTATAATAAAACCTTTTATTGTTGTATTAAAGACTGCGTTTTAATAAACACTTTAATGTTGATAGAATTGCTGTTTACTTATTTTTGACGCTCACAGTACATCTGTAAACACAAATTTTCATCTCTTTGTTAATTTAATTTGCGGCCCTGAAAAGGGCCGCTGGTATAGTCAAGGCTGGCATGGTTAGCATCATGGTTAGCATCACATCCATGTTGAATTACTGCGATCATTGTTCCTTACAAGAAAAAACAAAGGTATTAAATTGTGAAGGTTTAAAAAAAAACATTTTAGTTACACAATTACCGCTTGTTTGTAATACATACTAAAAGTACCATATGGATCTAGGTCAGTGTTTTTTTGTTTTTTCTTTTTCTATTGTGGGCATTTTCAATAAGTTCTTTGTTAAGTTTTCTTATTTTAAAGAACATTCTTGCCCTGAAAAATAGTTTTTTCACTTTAATGTCGCAATTAATGTGTGAAGCATGCTCAATAAGAGTTTTTACAAAATCATTTGTAATAAGCAAGCCATCTTCATTCATTGCTTTAAACACTGACTCTAGATTTTGCATATGCGCCATCATAGACGAGCTTGGGATTGATAACCCGCCCTCGCTAAGATGACTAACCCAGGTATATGAGTCGTTATTGCTCCTAAAAGAGGTGCTCGGTATGTCATCTCTTAATTTATGGCAAATATAGCCAGCCAAGTGCTCAAGTCCATCAAACTCCAAATCTTCGAATTCTACTTCTTCAACCGGCCACAGTTCTGCATTAGAACTTAAGTTTTTTAGCAAAATACCTGTAGGTAGGTAGGTAGATTGGAGTGGCAGCCGCCTACAGCGGCTCACTTAGGCCAATATTAGGAGGCCCATTGTGTTACCACAAGGAAAAGTTTGTACCATCCAAAGGAAAAATTACCCTCACCAAACCATTTTGCCTCGCTGATGAACTTCAACAGACAATTTACCTCGGCGCTTGAAACCTCACTAAGGTCATCAAAAAACGGTGATCCCAGATATCGCATTCTGCTTTTACACAGTGCAGGACACTTACACAGTAAATGCAAGATCGTTTCCTCCTCCTCGTCGTTCTTGCAGCTCCTACAGCATCTTCGGAAGGGTACTCCCAACCTTTCAGCATGTTTCCCTATCAGACAGTGCCCTGTTAGAGCCCCGATGACGTTGGAAATGTTTTCCCTACTTAGAGAGAGAACGCTGCGCGACCGTTTCCGGTCCCATTTAGGCCACATCTGCCTTGAGGTTCGACAGGTCGTATTTTGCCTCCATCTATTGTCAGCTTGCTTATATGTACAATCTCTGAGTAGCAGTTTGCAAGTGGCAAACGGCATACCAATGCGTTCTTTATCTTGAAGAATCTGCTTGGTCGTACCTTGTCTTGCAAGTTCGTCTGCCATGCAGTTTCCCTCTATGTCCCGGTGACCAGGGACCCAAATGAGGTACAGTCTGTTCTGCTTGGCCATCTCCTGCAGAGATAGGCGGCAGTCCAGCGCGATGTTAGAGTTAAAAGTGAAAGAGCTCAGAGCTTTGATTGCAGCCTGGCTGTCACTAAGAATGAAGATGTCTCTTCCTATAATCCCGGTCCCAATCTCCTCTACCGCCTCCCTGATAGCTGAGACCTCAGCCTGGAAGACGCTGCAGTGATCTGGTAACCTAAAGGAAATTTGCAGGAGAGGGTTTCGTGAGAAAACGCCTCCTCCTACCTTATTATCGAGTTTTGAGCCATCTGTATAGATGACAATGCTATCAGGTGGAGTATGAAACTCAAGTTTCCACTCCTCCCTGCTTGGAATACGTGTAATAAAATTACTTTCAGAAACCGATGTCAAGGCGCACCGATCCGTGCTGCTCGGAATAGAGCAGAACTTATTCAGGATACAAGTGTGCCCTTGGCTTTCAGGGTGCCACTGGGATGTCTCTCTTAGTCGCAAAGCAGTCATCGCTGCCATTTGTTGTCCAACCAAATCTAAAGGAATAAGGTCTAAAATGACGTTCAAGGCCTCATTTGGAGTAGTTCTGAGCGCCCCACTTATGCAGATCATACTAGATCTTTGCACCTTGGTGAGTAGTCTAAGGTTACCCTCTTTTTCTAATGCAGGCCACCATACGATCACCCCGTATAGGAGTATTGGTCTGACGACCGCTGTGAAAATCCATCGACAGATCCGGGGATTTAGCCCCCATTTCTTGCCTATGGCTCTCTTACATGTGTAGAGGGCTACAGAAGCCTTCTCATGACGTTGAACTAGATTCTCCTTCCAGCTCAACTTCCTATCTAAAATAACGCCTAGAAATTTGGCACTTGTAGAAAGACTTAACCGGGTACCGTTTAGTACCGGTGGAGTCACAGAAGGTACTTTATACTTTCTCGTGAAAAGTACAAGTTCCACTTTACTTGAGCTGACCCTGAGCCCGCAGTGGGTGGACCACTTGGATACCTCCCAAAGTGCTCGTTGCATCAGCTCGCATAATGTTTGCGGAAACTTTCCCCTGATTGCAATCGCGACGTCATCAGCGTACGCGACGACTTTTGCGCCACCCCATGCCGTATCTCGCAGTAGCGTATTTACGGTGAGGTTCCATAGGAGTGGTGATAGGACGCCTCCTTGTGGCGTCCCCCTCGACACGTGCCGTGACAATTCGCTCGCACCCAGCTTAGCCTTTACTACTCTGCAACAGAGTAGCTGGCCGATAAAGTCAACCAGTGAGTGTTCAACCCCTAGATCCCTAACGGCGCCAGTTATAGCTTCTGGAAATACGTTATTAAAGGCGCCTTCAATGTCCAGGAAGGCTACAAGACAGAATTCCTTAACGCTGAGAGACTTCTCAATATAGCCGACCAAGCTATGGAGTGCAGTCTCAGTAGATTTGCCTTTGCGGTAGGCATGTTGGTCATTAGACAGTAGTCGACTGTCGATGGTATCGGACAGGTAGCTACTAATAATCCTTTCAAGTGCCTTAAGAGCAAAGGATGATAGACTGATAGGCCTAAGATCCTTTGGATTAGTGTGTGAGGCCTTACCGGCTTTAGGAATAAAGACAGCCGTGACATTTCTCCATGCCAACGGTATGTGATTTAGTTTGAAACAGGCCCTGAAAATAGTAGAGAGCCATTTTGCAGACAGCTCCAGTGTCTTAATTAGCTGGGCAGGTATTATCCCATCCGGCCCAGCAGATTTGTACGGTTTAAAGCTTTGGATAGCCCATTTAACCTTTTCTTCCGAAACCGGTATGTTAACGGGGTTGGAGGAGATGAGCGGAGGAGTTCCTTCCTCCGCAGTTGTACTACCAGGGAAATGGGTATCTAATAACAATTCAAGGGTTTCCTTTCCCGTTGAGGTCCAGGAACCGTCTTGCTTTTGCAAGAAACCTATCGGGTTAGGGGATCCTGAGAGAATCTTCCTTAGCCTGGCTGTCTCGGAAGCACCCTCGATGCCGCCGCAGAAGTTTCTCCACGAGGATCTCTTTGCCACCCTTAAAGCTTTTTTATAGGTCTGAAGAGACTTTTTGTACTCTAGCCATACCAGCTCGAGACTAAGTCTCTTGGCTTTGTTGAAGTTTTTCCTACAAGATTTTCGTAGTGAGTCCAACTCGCGTGACCACCAATGGGGTTTACGTTTGCCCCACTGTTTTGGTTCAGGGCAAGCCTGATTTAGGGCATTTGAGCAGGTCAGCGTAAAAACGTCCACCATGTTCTCTAGATCCCCGATACAATTAGGTTCAATAAGAGGTTCGCTGTTTAGCCTATCCTCAAATAACATTTTGTAAGAGCACCAATCTGTGTTTTTTAGGTTTTTTCGCACCTTTGGGCTGGTAATAGAAAAGTTCAGTACGATTTCAATATAACGATGATCAGAGAAGGAGTGTTCATCTAGAACCCTCCAACTCTCGATCAATTCAGATAGACTATCACTGCATAGAGTTATATCTAAAACTTCTTTACGATTGCTAGTAATGAAGGTGGGATCCCTACCTTTGTTGCATATAAGTAGGTTAGTAGTTAGAAGGTAGTTGAAGAGTAACTCACCTCGATCATTGATGTCCGTGCTCCCCCAGTTGACATGGTGAGCATTTGCGTCGCTGCCGACCAACATGTGTCCGCTCTCAAATTTGGACACTAAGTTCCGCACCATAGAGGGAGGGGGGTACTCGGCTTCGTACGGCATGTAAGCCGATGCCAGCACCAGTGGCATACCCCCTATCTCCGCGAGAATTGCCGTGACGTCGCCATCACTGTAATTAGGTAAAATAAAGATATTTAAATCTGCTTTAGCCAGAATGCAGGCTCTAATTTTACCTTTACCGCGCTCCACGAAAAGCTTAAAGCCGGTGGCACTCAACCCACATACCCTTGAGTTACAAACCCAGGGTTCCTGAATGAGTACCACCGTAACGTCGCCTTTGCTCAGGCGACCTAGGAGAGCAGCTGAAGCTGCTTTAGATCGATGGAGGTTTATCTGCAGAATTCTCATGCGAGAAAACCGCTACCTCCCCTCCAGCCACGACGGTGACATCAGCCTCGCACTCTCCGTCGCTGAGCAGCAGCTCCTCCTCCGCAAACATCCTGTGCATTGTTGGTGCAAAGTTTGTCTGAGAGGAGACGCTGCCTTCAGCGTCGGAGAGTTCCGGTTCCGGCTCCGGTTCGGGTGCCTCAATGTCCACGTCCATTGCTGCACCCGCACCAGAGGCACGCTGAGCGTCCCCGCGGTACACCTTAATGATGACCTCATCGAGGCCATAGCAGACGCGGCCTTGCCTCTTCTCAAGGAGTCCGATGGACTCCTTGTTTAGGGACAAGACCACTTGTCTCGAAGGGCCCTCCGCGTCCTCGACCCGGACGACCCTCCAATCACTTGTTGGGAGGGCCGGGTTCATCACCTGAAGCATCTTTAGGATGCTTTCTGGTGCCGATGGTGTCACCGGAACCCATGCCCTCGCCCGGGGCCTGACTGGAATGTCCTTCCAGTCTACCACCTCCAACTTAGCCCTTGGGTAGACAGGGCCCACCTTTGCAACGGCGGCCTTATACAGCGCCACCGATCTCAGGTCCTCACAGGCGACCACCTTAATGTGGCCCTGGTACCAACCAGCGTCCTTACAGGCAGGGGGGGTTCCAGGGTTCTCCAGCAGAACGTCAAAGATGACGTTCGCCAGAGCTGCCTTCCCCACCTCCACTGGTCCTTTGGTATGGACCCGAGCTCGTTGCCTCGGTCCAGGACCCCAATAAGGATCCTGTCCTTCGCAACCTCGGCAAAGCTAGGCCTGCCCACCCACGAGTGCGGTCGGATTCTCTTAGACGCCGGAGTTTGTTCCTCCGCCGATCTTTGACGTTTTGACGGAGGCACCCGGTTTTCCACCGAAGCCCCAGTGACCCGGAAGTTAGGCAGCAGGGCTTTCGCCCTTTCCACCGCTTCCTTCGCGCTCTGGGACAACGTTTCCAACGGGACCCCGTCGTATCTTTTTAACGTCTTCGCGGCCTTACGCTTATCAGCGAATTTGAACCGCTCCGACTCCAACATCAGAGGGGCGTGGCTCGTAGTTTCCATCGCTGCCATGCCCTCTATACTATCTTGTGCGGCTGCTTGTCGCCTTAGTCCACTCGGGCCAGGCCGTGAGACCGTTGCCTTCGCGAGACTAGGCTTCGCATCCGCGCCGGTGTTTGGCGGGCCCCTAGTGCCTAGTGCCACAGAGGGATCTGCCGTTTCCAGCACAATCCCCGCAGCTTTGCTGGTGCAAGGCCCCGCCATAACACCCGAAGTCACGGGCCGGCGTGCAACACTCACATCCAGCCCGGAAGAGCTCCTATCGGAGCGAAGCGGCGCGTTAGGCGCTTGCGCCTGCGCATTCTTACCCCGAGATGGGGAAGAAGACTTTTTCATGATTGTCTTACCCCGAGATGGGGAAGACAATTTTTTTGTGTTTTTTGTTGTTGTTGTTGTTTTGTTTTTAGTATTCATCTTGGTCGTACGACCACCTGCTCGACGAGGCAAGCGTAGCGGTCTAGGAATATTAAGGGGAAGACAGCGCCCCTTGCCGCGGTAAGGCCAAACTTACTCCCTGAGGTGGCCCGGTGTCAGGGAGGCGCCGTTAAAATACAGCCGGAATTTAAACCCCCTGGCTGCAAACCGACCAATGGGCACGGTGACGCTTGACACCCTGGATTAGGGGGGGGGGGGATTAGCTAGAGAGGAAGGAGAGCTGGGAGATACTAGGAGGGATACAAGGTATGCGGAACAGAGAGAGATGTTGGTACGGTAATCTCCACATAAGAATCAGTGCAAGAGCGAATCCTACACTGATTCTTATATGGAGCCTCCCTCTTAGTTCGTGCTGACATGGAAGACCTCGAAAGGAACAGCCATGCCAACACTTAAGCCTCATCCCCACGCCAAGGAGACCAACGATGATACCTGTAAATAAGATAAAAAATGGTGTATGTATTTATTAATACAATGGGTTTTTATACTTAAACTGTATTAAATAGATACAATATTATGTTCAAGTACTTGTAAGTGGCGGCTGTGTGATTTCAATATCTGGCGTATCATCGTCTTCTACATTGGCAGAGTCTGATAAGACGCCCTTGTTGTGCCCGAGCAAGTATAGTCTCAGACGGTACTTAAATTCTTGCTGGTCAGGGTTCATGCAACCCGCCTTTGGACCGAATAATACCAAAGAAATTTTCCAGCACGTCTTGATTGAGCCGGTACGTCAAGATATACTTAACATTAAAGCGAGCTTTAATATCGTGAAAAATCAACTTCAACGCTAAGTTTGTTTGAAAGATTCCTTAAGATAAAATTAAACCAAAAATTATTGTCGTTCTAGAGATAAACATAAACTTTACCTTTTTGGAACGACAGCAGACTATATTTGCCAATCACCCTCATACTTTTTACTAAGTCGGTCATCTTATCCAGGATTTCGTCTTGCTCCTCGATAGCTAAACCGTAAGCAAGACGTCGCTTCCTCGAGTCGGTATGTGGCACCCTAACGTTTAACACCTCAAACCAGTCATTCGTCTAAGGAGTATAATTTTAACGTAGAATTTAATATTAAGGTTTAAATACATATACTATATGTGCATATAATTAACATATAGTATAAGTATACAATTTTGTATACCGATAATACATACTGTTTTAAATAACTCGAAGCACTTGATCAAGAAAATGATTGCGCAAAAGTTTCAGCAAGTGCGGCACGTCAGCAAAAACGTAAATCTTTTGGTCGTTTAAAATAAACCTATGAAAATGAGATGTATTATAACGACTAAAATACAAAAATTAAGTGTTATTATTTACCAAGGCTGGCATTCGGTTACGCCTAGGTTGTTAAATAGAGCCCTGTTTGTACCTCCTAGATCACATACGACAGTCACTGTATTGTAACCACATTCTTGCGTTTTCTGTATCATGCTTTCAATCAAATCGGGAGTCATTCTACAATCGAAGTCGTAAAAGATGGGCTGTTTCCACTTCGCCAAGAGACCTGAATTATGAAAGCACATTATTAATGTATTATACTTTTTTAAAAATCTATATTGCAATTTTTACCTCTTATCATCGCTACCTGTACATAGTTGACGGGTGCTAGTGTTGAGTCCGACAAAACATCATAGCAGTAAGATTGTCTTACTCTCATTTCATCGAAACTCAACACGCATAGTTTCTGTGCCTCGTTCATATGGGTAGCACCTGCCAATAACCGAAAGACTGGGGTTATAATACCTCGCGAAATCTCCAGCTTTTTTGCCCAAGTCTGCAGTGTGCGAACTGCAGGAAGTGGAAAGTTTTGCTTGTATAAAAGCCTGTATGCCTTTGGACTGGCAGCATACAATGATATTGACTGAGCAATATCCTCCTCCGTCCACTTCCGCCGCTTCGACCCAGCCTTCAGCTTCGCTATCTGCCCTATGGTGAATATGGAAGCCAGTTTATCTTCCATATTTTTCACCTCCACAACCATTGCATTTAAACGCTTTTGCAATGAATCCACTTCAAAAGCGTGCCTCTTCAATTCCAGGTCGGACTCCCTCTTAAAATTAGCAAGCTCGGAGATCTGCTTCGACTTTTCCTTTTTGAGAAGCGCATTTTCGCGATTCAATGTACCACTGAAATTGTGTATAAGAAATATAAATTAATATTTGATTTGCACATTAAGGTATGAAAATTATTAACGTACATTTCCGCTTTCAGAACTTCAACTTCTTGAAGATTGACGTCGTAGTAAACCAAGCTATGGGTAGGCGATGTCGAAGCATCAGCAAAACCGTCTGCGGGCCGACATTCTTCAGCGCCTTCCTGTGGCTGAGACACTACCGGAGATATGACATACTCAAAAATTGTCGGCACGGCATCCCGCTTGAGCAATGGGCGTTTAGCAATGCCTAAGACTTTTATTAAATACGTATCTATATGATTAGCTAAAATAAATTGTACTTACCCATTTTGAATGCCTCCAGATTTTTGTAGTCGTTGTCCTTAAAATGTTTCGAGCAGATGTAGCTTGTGTTTAAATTAAAATTCTTTTCTTGCAGGCAGAACTCCACCCATTTTCCGGCCACTTCGTCGTTTGCCGGGAAGCCAAAAAAGCTGCACTTTGCACTTTTACCATCACCACTGCTACAATTATACACCCGACACTTCATGTTAATAGTTTTTGTTTTATTTTTAATCAAAAAAATCAAATTATCAGAAAATATGAGCAAAAACGATATTTCAGCGCGATAATCAAATTGAAATTTGAATTTTCTATGTCGCTTATTTGTAAACAAACCTTCATAACGAAAATAC
Source organism: Anomoia purmunda (assembly GCA_951828415.1). Classification (NCBI taxonomy): domain Eukaryota; kingdom Metazoa; phylum Arthropoda; class Insecta; order Diptera; family Tephritidae; genus Anomoia; species Anomoia purmunda. The sequence continues at coordinate 57,757,578 of OX639993.1, forward strand.
GAGAACTGTCAAATTCGGCAAAACCAAAGTAGCGGTACTTCTAAAGGCGTCACCTTCAGTATTCAGTACACCGTGATAAACATACGTGTTCGATTAGACAGTGTTCAAACGGGGAAACTTTTGTTGCTTATTATCGGCGATTTCCCTTTTGGTGTTGCTCGTCGCGTTCACACAGAGCAACTCTGTACAGGCGATTTTCTGGCATTTAATTTTATATCATTTTCGCAAATTTCTGTACGCTTCGCTTAAGCGGCATTTACCATTCTGATAAATTTTGTGATTATAAGTAAAAGGTGTTGAAAAATGAAGTTTTAACATAATTTACGTTAATATGTATAGTATATGCATACACATGTGTATATTTAATCGCAAAAAAATAAGAATAAAATTTCATTTCCCAACTTACCGTATGTATTCACTTAAAACTCAATAAAACTGCAACCATTGAAAGAATTTATAAATGAAAAGGAATGTCAAATTTCTTAGCTGCCGACTGAGACGAATAAGAACACAAAGCGTGTCGCCCGAGCACGATCAACTCGGTGCCCTTCCCCTTTCCCCGTCCCTCTCTCTCCTACAAGTAACGAGTTGCCGCGACAAAAGTTTCCCTGTCTGAACGAGAACTTACAGTTATAGTGCGCACAGTCACCGACGCAAACGTACGTTACGTGTCAGCTGACACGATCAAACTTATGAGAGCGCCATGTAAATGCAAACTCATCAACGTGTATGTGTGACGGTTACGCGCGACGTGTACGTGTGTAATCTGAGAAATTTAGATTTTTGCCGTGAAGCCGTGTCAGCTGAGTGCTCTCTCACCGCACAGTGTTGCCAAGCAGAACTTTTTAAAATCATTAACAAAATAACATTATAAAAATTTAAATTTTTATTAAACTAATTTAAAATCGATGTTTAATAATGTTAATTATAGATAAATGAACTATTTGCATTTGTTGGTTTTTGGCTTTGGTTTATTATACAATGAAAAATTGTAATTGACAACGCGGATGTGTGTAAAAGTATGTATGCAAACAAAGGAATGGCAACATTGTGTTGATGCATACAAACACAGTTTTATGTACGCAAAGTTTGTTTACAAAACATACGCGCGGGCACAAGTTTTGCTCAATTTTGTGTATCTCCCGACAAACAGACACGGCATACGTACACGTCGGTGACTGTGGGCACCATAATAGTGCATCAGTACACAATGTTGCCATTCCTTTGTTTGCATACATACTTTTACACACATCCGCGTTGTCAATTACAATTTTTCATTGTATAATAAACCAAAGCCAAAAACCAACAAATGCAAATAGTTCATTTATGTATAATTAACATTATTAAACATCGATTTTAAATGAATTTAATAAAAATTTAAATTTTTATAAGGTTATTTTGTTAATGATTTTAAAAAGTTCTGCTTGGCAACACTGTGCGGTGAGAGAGCACTCAGCTGACACGGCTTCACGACAAAAATCTAAATTTCTCTGATTACACACGTACACGTCGCGCGTACCCGTCACACGTACACGTTGATGAGTTTTCATTTACATGGCGTTCTCATAAGTTTGATCGTGTCAGCTGACACGTAACGTACGTTTGCGTCGGTGACTGTGGGCACCATTATTCGTCCTGTTTCAGGTTCGTCAAGATTTTTGTTGTTAGCTAATTCTGGGGTTTCCGCGTGAGCATAACTTTTATCTGTGATGCAGATCATAACGTATATGTTTGTTTCGTTATAACATAATGTCAAAACGGCATCCGCCGTAATTTAGCCAAAATTGCTTAGCCGGTTATAGCGCCAATTAAGTAAGTATATAAGTCAAAAAGAGTATGCGAGTATTTATTTTGGTAAGGCCCGTTCTTTTGTAACCTAGTTGTAAAAAAACACTCCAACTCGGATAAAATTTCCTTTTAGTTACTTCACAACACTGGCAATATCTGTCATTAAACATATGATTTGTTTAGTGAAATTTTAAAGAAGCAAAACAAAATGAACAATTCTGAAGATTATGTGGTAAGTTATTAAATTTATTTAAAACCATTAAATAAATGCATTAAATAACCTTTTACGTTTGTAGATGATGTCTTTGTACTCGGGTGAGCATTGCGAATGACGTCGCAATAGAGAGATGCAAGAAGTACTAGAAGTATTGTAAACGATATATGCCAGCTACAGCTCTTCTAAAGACTCGGAGAGTGAAAACGAGGCCCATGAGAAGTACTCCAATTTTGAAGGTACCCTCGATGCAATGAGTGAGGCAGATTTCAAAATGCACATGAGGCCAAGACGCCAAACGGTGGTATATCAAACAAGTAATAACAAAATGTGTGTAAAAGAAGTGCATAAACTTAATGCTATTTTGTTTTCAGTGAAGTATTCGGAGTCTTAACTACGTACCTGCCACAAAAAATCCCTGTATATGTACATTTGGTATGTAAGCAATACTGTGGCATTTAGGCCATTGGCAAATTTGTGCGATATCAACGATGTGAGTGATGAAAATACGTTTGCACTTGATGAAGGTTTTGAAGAATGAAACCTAGACGCAGCCCTTGACAGAAGGCAAACCCTTTTTAATTATTTAAGACAACAAAATATTATTTAAAAATTTCACTGCATATACATACATATGTATATATTTATATCTTTGAGTTCACTAATAAAAATATTTACAAGAATTCATTGCATTTCATTCAACTTAAAATCTATAAACCAAAAACAAATTCACAAGGAGTATCACATATAAAATTAAATTCAGATCATTTCATATTCTAATTACAAGTAAAATAAAAACCAAAAGCAAAGACAGCACATTTACCGAAAGTGTTTCAAACGGTCTATAACCCACATGCACCGTGTGGTCGTTTGAAATATGTAATCGGACTACTCCCAAACATTTCGTCCATTTGCTCCACATAGGGGCAGAGCACGGGCTGGCGCCGGTTCTGCTGTTGTTGTCTCGTGCCGCCTTATAGGCCTGGAGAAGACTGCGCATCTTCGACCCCAAACACAGCGGCGTCCTTTCAAAGTCCTGGAAGTGGATTAATAAATATAATTTCTTCAAACATATATTTCTTGAACCTACCGTAATGACCATGGACACCATGCCTTCTAACACGTTCGCACAGGCCAACCTCTTTCTCTTTGGGTGCTCAACTCCGCTTTCCGGGCGAGGTAGCATTTCAAAAACCCTGTTGTCTCCTCACGGGACCATCTCTTTCGCCGTTTTTCTTGCATTCTGAAATAACAAACATGTTTTAATTCATAATTTTATGTGAAATACACGAAGCTCAAATTTTACTTACCCTTGTTCCATTTTTATTTGTTTTGTTTATGTATCCATAAAACAAACAAGATTTGACAGTTGATTAAAATTTCCCAAGTATTTTTCCAGAGCCCATTTACAATAGAGCGGGTTTTTTGCTTCACAACACTACATCTCAGGTCGGATATCATATAACCGAGTTGGCTCAACTCGCATATTTTTCCGAGTTAGTGTTGTTGTTTTACATGCTAATTTTTATCCTACCTATTGTTTTTTTGCAACTAGGTTACAAAAGAACGGGCCTATTGTGTTCGTACAATCCATCTGGCCTAAGGAAGGCCGTGTACTGTTGCATTCTTCCTTTAATGGTATTTGATAATACCCAGATGTCATATCGAGTGACGTAAATAGCGTGTTACCCACTAGCTTTGATAGCTGCTCTTCCACCACTGGCATATGGAAGTGCTTTTCAATAGTGACCGCATTGAGTGCCCGGTAGTCGACACACATTCTTTCTTCCCCGTTAGATTTTTGAACAAGAAGAACGGGTGCTGCGTATGACGATGAACTGTATCATATAATGCCGTGACTCATTAAATTCTCTATAATCGTTGACAAGGTTGCACTTGCGATAGAGGTACTTGGTAACGTTTCCCCACTACCGGTTGATCAGTTGAAATGGCGATGTCCATCTCCGTTGTTTTACATCTGCCTAACTTTGCCAAATCCTCAGCAAAGTAATCGTCATATTCGTTCAGCACGTAGTTTACTTTTGCGACCACATCCGTTGGTAACTCCTCGTTTACGTTGAATGAATTTCCGGTCTTCTTATGAACCTGCATCACCCCCGCTTCGATGAATAACCTGCAATCGTTTTGGCACAGTACATCTCTACCAATAAGAATGTCAAATGTCATAAACTTATCTGCAACGATCTGACATGTGGTCAAGATCGTGACTCCATCGACGATAATATCTGCGCTGATAGCCTCTACACTGTTTATTACCGCACCACCAAATCCCGTAAGCCGCTTCACTGACGCTGTTCGCTTTACTTTCGCTGGAACATTGGATGCCGCAATTAGTGACACATCACTACCAGTATCAATGAAGGCATCGTTACGTCTGCCATTCCACTCGACTACATTCGTGACAGGCTCTGGTACGCCCCGAACTTCACTTTGCACTTCGGCTACAGTTGGTTTATCGGACTTGCATGACTTCGCCTCGTGACCAATCCTGTTACATTTACTACACCTCGGCTTCCGCTGCGGCTGTGTACATTTAGCCGATATATGTCCCAATTCGTTGCAGTTGTAACATTTTATCGATTTCTTCTCTGACGGGGTTTTCTGGACCTGTTCATCACTGTTCTTCTCATATGACGCACTGGATCTTGTCGAGCTTGATGTGGGCATAGTGGGCATAGCTTCTAGTGATCGGAGGAGGTCATTACATGTCGGGAACTTCATAGCAAGTAACGTGCGTGACAAATATCCATCGTTGAGTCCCGATATTACATACGAATTTATGGATTCTTCATCCATATTGCCCCGTCTACCCATGCTCAACATTGTATAGTAGTACTCCTCTAACATTTCTCGTGGTTGCCGCTTACGTTGTGCCATTTCACGATGCACTTGCGCCGAAATGATCTTCTTCGGAAAATCTTTCACAAATAGTTGCACAAACTCTGGCCAGGAATAGAACACATGCTGTGAATCCAACCAAGTTTTCGCTACACCCTTCAGATTCAAAAAAAAATCTCCTTTTCGGACCAACCATATGTATATGCTTTGAAGCTGTACTACCTTCTCGACAAGCACTTCGGAGCTTATGCTGCCTTTCAAAGCGTCATACGTGGGTAGTAGTGCGCTTATTTCGTATACACTGGCTGGGCGTTGTAGTGATGCCGTTGCTCGACGTGCCGTTGCAAACACTTCGTTTTCCAATGTCGGTGTCGTTACCCGTTGTTGTTCTTCTGCGCTTACCATGTCGGCTTGCCTGCCTACGTTACACTCCTTGGCAAGTTCACCAACCGTTTTTGTCAATTCCATGAGCGCTTGACGTAGCTCACTCATCTGTTGACGCGTTGAATCTTCGTCGGTGTCTTCCTCCAACTCTTCGGAATCCACTTCGTCGTTTCCATAAATTTCCCACAATTTGTTCACCTTGGCCGCTTTTTTCCCCATCATGACAACATCGTTACTTCGTAGCAGCTTGTTGAGTTGAACAATTTATAATGAATTTAATTTTACAAGCACCATGACTGCAACACGCCCATACGCTTCAAATATCAAACTTCGACCTTTTTTCTTTAAAAAACTGTACCAATATTTTGCGCGTCTTAACTTGCGTTTCTAGAAATTTCTCTGCCGCTAAAATTCCGTTTTCCCGTTTCTTATTTACTTTAAACCAAAAATCAACCGTTTTAGCGCTCGCTCGAAAACTGCCACCAGAGAACTTGTAAGTAATGAGAAGGCGCAAATGTTAAAACAGCTTTTTCATCAACAAAATTTGTACGTGCCGTCGGGAGAATTCAACAATTTTACCACACCAATAAAAACCATTTTCACCATATTTTGCTATATTTAGAGCAGAGAGGCTATTGCGGAGGCGAGCGGCTGCATGTGTTCAAAAGGAAGAAGATAAGTAATAAATCAAAACAAAAACCATAGAAGAAAAATAAGTAAACAAAAAAACCAGTTTCTGGATAGCGAAACGCAAGTTGAGACGGCAGATTAGTTATGCAACAGTTGAGGATAAGAGAAGGGTTGAAAGGGATAGGGGGAATCGTCAAAAGAATATTCTTTCGAGTTTTCGGAAATTTTTGTGTCAATAACCATCAGCGCGTGCACTTGTACGCAAATGAGTTGATGCGCGCATTTGGACAAAAGTTCTAGAATATTCTGGAATGTTCTAGAATGTTCTAGAATGTTCTAGAATGTTCCAGAATATTCCAGAATATTCTAGAATGCCAGCAATTTGTCAGACTACGTTGGCAAATTAGATTATTGTCTGATATTGCGATGTTGAATCTTTTCAATGACCGTCAATGGTTTGTAAAATTGAAGATTTTAGCATTTTTGTGTTCGTCGTGAAAAGGATTGTTGCGGGGAACATTTGCGTGAGCGGGGAGATGAAATGCTTGCTCTTATGAATGAACATCTTTTGTTTTCGGAAATACACACGAGCGTTTATGAATGAATTTTTTGTTGTTGTAGGTATGTACATATGTATGCATGTATGTATGTACGTACATATGTAGTTTCAAATATTTCAGAATATTTGGCGCAAGTGCAGGCACAAGGGCAGCTGCGGTTGCGATTGCGCTGTGATATGATTAAGATTTAGCGTAGGCCAAGGTTGAATTTATACACATGTACATTGTATGTACATATTTGCATACATATTTTATTTAATAAATGCCAAGCAAATGATTTAGCAGACAAAAACAGCTGCCGCTCTGACTTTTAGTAAATTTTAAAATACATATGTATGCATATAATTTTGTCATGTTTTTATTAAACTTATTTTTGACTTAGAAAATTAGTAAATAAAGATTAGTTGATAGGTGCACATACATATGTATGTATATATGTAAATATGAATAAAGAATTAAAATCAATATTACTAAAATATCTACATAGTACATACATAAGTATGTAATATTACCATAATATCTATCCATATCTAATAATTATAATTTGCGCACTCGCGCTGAAAAAGCAAGCAATTTGCGCTGATGGCGATTGACACAAATATTCTAAATTAATAATATGCATCAATAAGCATGCATTTATTCAGTAATTCATGCGCGCATCAACTCATTTGCCTACAAGTGCACGCGCTGATGGCGATTGACACAAAAATTGCCGAAAACTCGAAAGAATATTCTTTTGACGATTCCCCCTATCCCTTTCAACCCTTCTCTTATCCTCAACTGTTGCATAACTCATCTGCCGTCTCAAGTTGCGTCTCGCGATCCAGAAACTGGTTTTTTTGTTTACTTATTTTTCTTCTATGGTTTTTGTTTTGATTTATTACTTATCTTCTTCCTTTTGAACACATGCAGCCGCTCGCCTCCGCAATAGCCTCTTTGCTCTAAATATAGCAAAATATGGTGAAAATGGTTTTTATTGGTGTGGTAGAATTGTTGAATTCTCCCGACGGCACGTACAAATTTTGTTGATGAAAAAGCTGTTTTAACATTTGCGCCTTCTCATTACTTACAAGTTCCCTGCTGTCACACTGCCTCGCTGTTAAAGCTTTTAGTGCGTTTACCACTTGTCTGCTTACGATCGCTTTACATACATATGTATGTGCACATAGACAGTGTTCAAACGGGGAAACTTTTGTTGCTTATTATCGGCGATTTCCCTTTTGGTGTTGCTCGTCGCGTTCACACAGAGCAACTCTGTTCAGGCAATTTTCTGAAATTTCATTTTATATCATTTTCGCAAATTTCTGTACGCTTCGCTTAAGCGGCATTTGCCATTCTGATAAATTTTGTGATTATAAGTAAAAGGTGATTGAAAAATGAAGTTTTAACATAATTTACGTTAATATGTATAGTCTATGCATACACATGTGTATATTTAATCGCAAAAAAATAAGAACAAAATTTCATTTCCCAACTTATTGCATGTATTCACTTAAAACTCAATAAAACTGCAACCATTGAAAGAATTTATAAATGAAAAGGAATGTCAAATTTCTTAGCTGCCGACTGAGACGAATAAGAACACAAAGCGTGTCGCCCGAGCACGATCAACTCGGTGCCCTTCCCCTTTCCCCGTCCCTCTCTCTCCTACAAGTAACGAGTTGCCGCGACAAAACTTTCCCTGTCTGAACGAGAACTTACAGTTATAGTGCGCACAGTCACCGACGCAAACGTACGTTACGTGTCAGCTGACACGATCAAACTTATGAGAGCGCCATGTGGTGCCCACAGTCACCGACGTGTACGTATGCCGTGTCTGTTTGTCGGGAGATACACAAAATTGAGCAAAATTTGTGCCAGCGCGTATGTTTTGTAAACAAACTTTGCGTACATAAAACTGTGTTTGTATGCATCAACACAATGTTGCCATTCCTTTGTTTGCATACATACTCATTGTATAATAAACCAAAGCCAAAAACCAACAAATGCAAATAGTTCATTTATGTATAATTAACATTATTAAACATCGATTTTAAATGAATTTAATAAAAATTTAAATTTTTATAAGGTTATTTTGTTAATGATTTTAAAAAGTTCTGCTTGGCAACACTGTGCGGTGAGAGAGCACTCAGCTGACACGGCTTCACGGCAAAAATCTAAATTTCTCTGATTACACACGTACACGTCGCGCGTACCCGTCACACGTACACGTTGATGAGTTTTCATTTACATGGCGTTCTCATAAGTTTGATCGTGTCAGCTGACACGTAACGTACGTTTGCGTCGGTGACTGTGGGCACCATTATTCGTCCTGTTTCAGGTTCGTCAAGATTTTTGTTGTTAGCTAATTCTGGGGTTTCCGCGTGAGCATAACTTTTATCTGTGATGCAGATCATAACGTATATGTTTGTTTCGTTATAACATAATGTCAAAACGGCATCCGCCGTAATTTAGCCAAAATTGCTTAGCCGGTTATAGCGCCAATTAAGTAAGTATATAAGTCAAAAAGAGTATGCGAGTATTTATTTTGGTAAGGCCCGTTCTTTTGTAACCTAGTTGCAAAAAAACACTCCAACTCGGATAAAATTTCCTTTTAGTTACTTCACAACACTGGCAATATCTGTCATTAAACATATGATTTGTTTAGTGAAATTTTAAAGAAGCAAAACAAAATGAACAATTCTGAAGATTATGTGGTAAGTTATTAAATTTATTTAAAACCATTAAATAAATGCATTAAATAACCTTTTACGTTTGTAGATGATGTCTTTGTACTCGGGTGAGCATTGCGAATGACGTCGCAATAGAGAGATGCAAGAAGTACTAGAAGTATTGTAAACGATATATGCCAGCTACAGCTCTTCTAAAGACTCGGAGAGTGAAAACGAGGCCCATGAGAAGTACTCCAATTTTGAAGGTACCCTCGATGCAATGAGTGAGGCAGATTTCAAAATGCACATGAGGCCAAGACGCCAAACGGTGGTATATCAAACAAGTAATAACAAAATGTGTGTAAAAGAAGTGCATAAACTTAATGCTATTTTGTTTTCAGTGAAGTATTCGGAGTCTTAACTACGTACCTGCCACAAAAAATCCGTGTATATGTACATTTGGTATGTAAGCAATACTGTGGCATTTAGGCCATTGGCAAATTTGTGCGATATCAACGATGTGAGTGATGAAAATACGTTTGCACTTGATGAAGGTTTTGAAGAATGAAACCTAGACGCAGCCCTTGACAGAAGGCAAACCCTTTTTAATTATTTAAGACAACAAAATATTATTTAAAAATTTCACTGCATATACATACATATGTATATATTTATATCTTTGAGTTCACTAATAAAAATATTTACAAGAATTCATTGCATTTCATTCAACTTAAAATCTATAAACCAAAAACAAATTCACAAGGAGTATCACATATAAAATTAAATTCAGATCATTTCATATTCTAATTACAAGTAAAATAAAAACCAAAAGCAAAGACAGCACATTTACCGAAAGTGTTTCAAACGGTCTATAACCCACATGCACCGTGTGGTCGTTTGAAATATGTAATCGGACTACTCCCAAACATTTCGTCCATTTGCTCCACATAGGGGGCAGAACACGGGCTGGCGCCGGTTCTGCTGTTGTTGTCTCGTGCCGCCTTATAGGCCTGGAGAAGACTGCGCATCTTCGACCCCAAACACAGCGGCGTCCTTTCAAAGTCCTGGAAGTGGATTAATAAATATAATTTCTTCAAACATATATTTCTTGAACCTACCGTAATGACCATGGACACCATGCCTTCTAACACGTTCGCGCAGGCCAACCTCTTTCTCTTTGGGTGCTCAACTCCGCTTTCCGGGCGAGGTAGCATTTCAAAAACCCTGTTGTCTCCTCACGGGACCATCTCTTTCGCCGTTTTTCTTGCATTCTGAAATAACAAACATGTTTTAATTCATAATTTTATGTGAAATACACGAAGCGCAAATTTTACTTACCCTTGTTCCATTTTTATTTGTTTTGTTTATGTATCCATAAAACAAACAAGATTTGACAGTTGATTGAAATTTCCCAAGTATTTTTCCAGAGCCCATTTACAATAGAGCGGGGTTTTTGCTTCACAACACTGCATCTCAGGTCGGATATCATATAACCGAGTTGGTTCAACTCGCATATTTTTCCGAGTTAGTGTTGTTGTTTTACATGCTAATTTTTATCCTACCTATTGTTTTTTTGCAACTAGGTTACAAAAGAACGGGCCTATTGTGTTCGTACAATCCATCTGGCCTAAGGAAGGCCGTGTACTGTTGCATTCTTCCTTTAATGGTATTTGATAATACCCAGATGTCATATCGAGTGACGTAAATAGCGTGTTACCCACTAGCTTTGATAGCTGCTCTTCCTCCACTGGCATATGGAAGTGCTTTTCAATAGTGACCGCATTGAGTGCCCGGTAGTCGACACACATTTTTCTTCCCCGTTAGATTTTTGAACAAGAAGAACGGGTGCTGCGTATGACGATGAACTGTATCATATAATGCCGTGACTCATTAAATTCTCTATAATCGTTGAGAAGGTTGCACTTGCGATAGAGGTACTTGGTAACGTTTCCCCACTACCGGTTGATCAGTTGAAATGGCGATGTCCATCTCCGTTGTTTTACATCTGCCTAACTTTGCCAAATCCTCAGCAAAGTAATCGTCATATTCGTTCAGCACGTAGTTTACTTTTGCGACCACATCCGTTGGTAACTCCTCGTTTACGTTGAATGAATTTCCGGTCTTCTTATGAACCTGCATCACCCCCGCTTCGATGAATAACCTGCAATCGTTTTGGCACAGTACATCTCTACCAATAAGAATGTCAAATGTCATAAACTTATCTGCAACGATCTGACATGTGGTCAAGATCGTGACTCCATCGACGATAATATCTGCGCTGATAGCCTCTACACTGTTTATTACCGCACCACCAAATCCCGTGAGCCGCTTCACTGACGCTGTTCGCTTTACTTTCGCTGGAACATTGGATGCCGCAATTAGTGACACATCACTACCAGTATCAATGAAGGCATCGTTACGTCTGCCATTCCACTCGACTACATTCGTGACAGGCTCTGGTACGCCCCGAACTTCACTTTGCACTTCGGCTACAGTTGGTTTATTGGACTTGCATGACTTCGCCTCGTGACCAATCCTGTTACATTTACTACACCTCGGCTTCCGCTGCGGCTGTGTACATTTAGCCGATATATGTCCCAATTCGTTGCAGTTGTAACATTTTATCGATTTCTTCTCTGACGGGGTTTTCTGGACCTGTTCATCACTGTTCTTCTCATATGACGCACTGGATCTTGTCGAGCTTGATGTGGGCATAGTGGGCATAGCTTCTAGTGATCGGAGGAGGTCATTACATGTCGGGAACTTCATAGCAAGTAACGTGCGTGACAAATATCCATCGTTGAGTCCCGATATTACATACGAATTTATGGATTCTTCATCCATATTGCCCCGTCTACCCATGCTCAACATTGTATAGTAGTACTCCTCTAACATTTCTCGTGGTTGCCGCTTACGTTGTGCCATTTCACGATGCACTTGCGCCGAAATGATCTTCTTCGGAAAATCTTTCACAAATAGTTGCACAAACTCTGGCCAGGAATAGAACACATGCTGTGAATCCAACCAAGTTTTCGCTACACCCTTCAGATTCAAAAAAAAATCTCCTTTTCGGACCAACCATATGTATATGCTTTGAAGCTGTACTACCTTCTCGACAAGCACTTCGGAGCTTATGCTGCCTTTCAAAGCGTCATACGTGGGTAGTAGTGCGCTTATTTCGTATACACTGGCTGGGCGTTGTAGTGATGCCGTTGCTCGACGTGCCGTTGCAAACACTTCGTTTTCCAATGTCGGTGTCGTTACCCGTTGTTGTTCTTCTGCGCTTACCATGTCGGCTTGCCTGCCTACGTTACACTCCTTGGCAAGTTCACCAACCGTTTTTGTCAATTCCATGAGCGCTTGACGTAGCTCACTCATCTGTTGACGCGTTGAATCTTCGTCGGTGTCTTCCTCCAACTCTTCGGAATCCACTTCGTCGTTTCCATAAATTTCCCACAATTTGTTCACCTTGGCCGCTTTTTTCCCCATCATGACAACATCGTTACTTCGTAGCAGCTTGTTGAGTTGAACAATTTATAATGAATTTAATTTTACAAGCACCATGACTGCAACACGCCCATACGCTTCAAATATCAAACTTCGACCTTTTTTCTTTAAAAAACTGTACCAATATTTTGCGCGTCTTAACTTGCGTTTCTAGAAATTTCTCTGCCGCTAAAATTCCGTTTTCCCGTTTCTTATTTACTTTAAACCAAAAATCAACCGTTTTAGCGCTCGCTCGAAAACTGCCACCAGAGAACTTGTAAGTAATGAGAAGGCGCAAATGTTAAAACAGCTTTTTCATCAACAAAATTTGTACGTGCCGTCGGGAGAATTCAACAATTTTACCACACCAATAAAAACCATTTTCACCATATTTTGCTATATTTAGAGCAGAGAGGCTATTGCGGAGGCGAGCGGCTGCATGTGTTCAAAAGGAAGAAGATAAGTAATAAATCAAAACAAAAACCATAGAAGAAAAATAAGTAAACAAAAAAACCAGTTTCTGGATAGCGAAACGCAAGTTGAGACGGCAGATTAGTTATGCAACAGTTGAGGATAAGAGAAGGGTTGAAAGGGATAGGGGGAATCGTCAAAAGAATATTCTTTCGAGTTTTCGGAAATTTTTGTGTCAATAACCATCAGCGCGTGCACTTGTACGCAAATGAGTTGATGCGCGCATTTGGACAAAAGTTCTAGAATATTCTGGAATGTTCTAGAATGTTCTAGAATGTTCTAGAATGTTCCAGAATATTCCAGAATATTCTAGAATGCCAGCAATTTGTCAGACTACGTTGGCAAATTAGATTATTGTCTGATATTGCGATGTTGAATCTTTTCAATGACCGTCAATGGTTTGTAAAATTGAAGATTTTAGCATTTTTGTGTTCGTCGTGAAAAGGATTGTTGCGGGGAACATTTGCGTGAGCGGGGAGATGAAATGCTTGCTCTTATGAATGAACATCTTTTGTTTTCGGAAATACACACGAGCGTTTATGAATGAATTTTTTGTTGTTGTAGGTATGTACATATGTATGCATGTATGTATGTACGTACATATGTAGTTTCAAATATTTCAGAATATTTGGCGCAAGTGCAGGCACAAGGGCAGCTGCGGTTGCGATTGCGCTGTGATATGATTAAGATTTAGCGTAGGCCAAGGTTGAATTTATACACATGTACATTGTATGTACATATTTGCATACATATTTTATTTAATAAATGCCAAGCAAATGATTTAGCAGACAAAAACAGCTGCCGCTCTGACTTTTAGTAAATTTTAAAATACATATGTATGCATATAATTTTGTCATGTTTTTATTAAACTTATTTTTGACTTAGAAAATTAGTAAATAAAGATTAGTTGATAGGTGCACATACATATGTATGTATATATGTAAATATGAATAAAGAATTAAAATCAATATTACTAAAATATCTACATAGTACATACATAAGTATGTAATATTACCATAATATCTATCCATATCTAATAATTATAATTTGCGCACTCGCGCTGAAAAAGCAAGCAATTTGCGCTGATGGCGATTGACACAAATATTCTAAATTAATAATATGCATCAATAAGCATGCATTTATTCAGTAATTCATGCGCGCATCAACTCATTTGCCTACAAGTGCACGCGCTGATGGCGATTGACACAAAAATTGCCGAAAACTCGAAAGAATATTCTTTTGACGATTCCCCCTATCCCTTTCAACCCTTCTCTTATCCTCAACTGTTGCATAACTCATCTGCCGTCTCAAGTTGCGTCTCGCGATCCAGAAACTGGTTTTTTTGTTTACTTATTTTTCTTCTATGGTTTTTGTTTTGATTTATTACTTATCTTCTTCCTTTTGAACACATGCAGCCGCTCGCCTCCGCAATAGCCTCTTTGCTCTAAATATAGCAAAATATGGTGAAAATGGTTTTTATTGGTGTGGTAGAATTGTTGAATTCTCCCGACGGCACGTACAAATTTTGTTGATGAAAAAGCTGTTTTAACATTTGCGCCTTCTCATTACTTACAAGTTCCCTGCTGTCACACTGCCTCGCTGTTAAAGCTTTTAGTGCGTTTACCACTTGTCTGCTTACGATCGCTTTACATACATATGTATGTGCACATAGACAGTGTTCAAACGGGGAAACTTTTGTTGCTTATTATCGGCGATTTCCCTTTTGGTGTTGCTCGTCGCGTTCACACAGAGCAACTCTGTTCAGGCAATTTTCTGAAATTTCATTTTATATCATTTTCGCAAATTTCTGTACGCTTCGCTTAAGCGGCATTTGCCATTCTGATAAATTTTGTGATTATAAGTAAAAGGTGATTGAAAAATGAAGTTTTAACATAATTTACGTTAATATGTATAGTCTATGCATACACATGTGTATATTTAATCGCAAAAAAATAAGAACAAAATTTCATTTCCCAACTTATTGCATGTATTCACTTAAAACTCAACAAAACTGCAACCACTGAAAGAATTTATAAATGAAAAGGAATGTCAAATTTCTTAGCTGCCGACTGAGACGAATAAGAACACAAAGCGTGTCGCCCGACCACGATCAACTCGGCGCCCTTCCCCTTTCCCCGTCCCTCTCTCTCCTACAAGTAGCGAGTTGCCGCGACAAAAGTTTCCCTGTCTGAACGAGAACATATGCTGTGTATACAATACTATAACTGCATACGCTGCATATATGTACATCGAATACATTCGCCCTTCGACAGCGGCTTATTCAAATAAGGGTGACTTTTGCCTGCTTTATTCACTTACTAAAATTGTCGCTATGCGTTGCTTGTTTTTTTTTGTTTGTTTGTAGGCGGAATGAATCCTTCTTCTGAACTGTTAATGATGATTTTATTCGGAGAAATACATGATTAATACAACAAACTTAAGACTATTAATTTCGAAGAATGCGTGCGCTCGTCTCAACGGTCGGAAATCAACTCCCGTCTCACTCTGTCTGTGACACAAACCAATGTGGAAACGAAGAATCCAAATTAACAAAAAATTTTCTTTGCTATATACATATGTACGTGGTGGAAATATATGTACATATGTATGGGTTTAATGCGATATATAAATTGTAAGCAACACTGGGAAATTATTGATATCTTTCTGGCAATTTCCTTACTGGGTTGCAACTATCTAAATATCTTAATATCTTAGTTATTACATTTAATATTCTGTGTTTAACTTTTTGTAAAAATCACTCAAAACTCTGAAAAATCAACTTTTTAAGAGCCATCTGTGACGTCAATCCGTCAAACGAGGCAAGTACGAAGTAACGGAAGTGCTTTTGTCGTCACTTTTTTAAACATGCATATACATACGTATGTATGTATTTTTGCGTATGTAGCCGAAGATATGGCGAGGCCAAAGGACGTAGACTACTAGAAGTTGCATACTTTCACCGGATATGCCAACAGAATATTTTTGCTTATTTCACCTACCAGAACAAATTTGACGCTCATTGATTGGTAATAGAATCTGATTGGATCCAATTGGTTTGTGGTGTGATGAAGTAAGCCAACACTTCTTATCACAGTATAATTTCACTGATGCAACTTCTTTGTAATCTATGTACGTTTTTGGCTAAACTATGCTTTGTCACAGCAGTGGTAAATTATGATTAACGAAAAATAGAGACTTTTTCTGTAATGCTATAGACATAGTAGGTACATATGTATGTATGTGTCTGTGTGTGCGAGAATGCACATTTGGATAATTTATAAAGCCGCTCACAGCTGAGAAGAGTTCGGAATGTTATTTGCTGCCATACCATTCTTATTTGTCCCTCTTTTGATTTGTATGTAGGGCTGTCGTATTAGTTTGTTAACTAATTTGACAGGAAAATCGTTTCGTTCCAGTGTTTGTTTTATCTTTAATTAAATGTGGTCACTTATTGAGAGAACCCTTCCTACGAAACTTATGGCTGTGTTCATTATAGTTCCCTTTTCGTGTTTCGAATTATCTAGTCAAATGTTAAGTTGTTGTTTCGTCTTCTTATTAGGGGCTATGGTAATGTTCCATTATTTTCTACTTCTATTGTGAACTTTATTTTTCTGTTGTAAATGTTTAATATATTTCTTGCTGCTGCTCATCTGTTTTCACAATAGCAAATAGGGCATCTACATATTTTTGGTTTATGGGGCGAATTTTCCTCAAATTTGGTCAACAATTCCTCCATGACGATGCTGATGACCCAATTGGCATTCCAGAGCGTTGTTCATAAATTTTCTCATTATACATATTTGAAATGTCGGATTACTTTAAGGCAGAATTTAATTATAGTCAGAAATAGGTCTTTGGTCAGAGGTGTGTGATCTTCTAGAAAACAAGGAGACTACGTCAAATGATACTAGGCTCTCGTCATCAAAAATGTTTGTATCTTTAATTTAAGTTTTTTTTTTGGGATGTAATGCATGGTCGCCTCCTCGTGGTGCATCCTGGGTAACGCTAAATGATCGTGCGGCCTTGACGGCCTTAACCTGAACGGTAACGACCCCTGCTTTTGTCCATGGACTATTCTTCGACTTATCTTTTGTGATTCTGTTTGCTTTGGGCTGGCGGTCGTGGTATTCTATCACCTGAGTATGCTGGGGTGAAACTCAGCAGAAATGGCTGGTAGGCTAATGCCACAGCCGCCTCCGTCCCGTTAAAATCTGGCAAGTCTCAGAGTACGTTCCAATTCCCGTCGTCATTAGGTTGGTGGTGTAGGTGCGGTTGAGAGGACTCCCGTCTTTACGTCTGGTCTGGCTCTGAACGTTCACCTCATAAGGGTGTGCGTCAACCCTCGCATGGCCTCCCTGCTTCGGCACAGATAACCATGGGACCATCTTTTCAGGACGACTACACTTTCGGGGTTTGGATAGCGGCTCTGAGTTGGGACCCAGTGAAAAATCAAAATGAATAAAAACCAAACTAAAAAACCGATTTCGAGCAGTAGAGGGGCGTCGAACCCGATCCCCAAAACTGGCTCATCGCTGCGACTGGCAGCTTCTACTGACGCGGGGAGGGCGAAACCGCCTCCCTCCGTCTGTTCTGTACGAGGGACAGCTGCTGTGGCCAAAGTTAAGGGTGGTGAAGGATCGTCGGAGCCGACATCCAAAGTCGTGATTAGACCGGGGGGTACAGTAACTGCCACTCGCGTTGTTGGAGGAGGAGAGTCGAAGTCGATCTCCGCGGCCTCTAGGTTAGTTGGGGGTGTGACTCCAGCTGGTCGCACAGGTGAGTTGCAGGGGAAATCGCCTGCGGCCTCTGGAGGGGGGGTACTGGACGATATCGCCAGTACCAGCAAGGGTTTATCCTGCAGCGTACCGGTGCAGGCGAAGGAGGCCCTAACGCAGCCTGCTGATGGATCTAAGCGGCGATTGGGCACGGGGAGGAGGGCCCACTCCGATCGTCGCATGGCCTCCAAGATTGTGGAGCGCTATGGCGGCCAGGCGGGGTCTCAGTTATCTGAGAGGCATGCTAAGTCGCTCGAGTGGGCCAAGGGAGTGCTGAGGGAGAGCGCGAGTGCGCCTTCGAAGACCTCAGCCCCAAAAAGACAGCGGTCTCAGGAGGGGGAAACCTCTTCAGTCAAACGGCCCAGGACTGGGGTAGCGCCGAAAACATTCAGCCAAGTCGCGAAACAGGCGGGCTCCATTATCCTGGGTGTCGTGGACCGCAGTAAGGAGGACGGTGCCATCTCTAAGATGGACTGGAGGCGTGTGGCGGCAGCGATCTCTGCCGTCTTTATGAAGGTGATCAGGGACAATCCTGGTCCACCTCCTCGCTGCGAGAGTGCGGGTTGGCACTCTGGCCTCTTCAAGAGGATCTCGTGTGCTGACGAGCGGTCGGCCACGCTTTATAAAGCGGCGGTTTCCTTGGTGGGGGAGGTCTGGAAGGGTGCCAGACTTGAGGCCGTGGATAAAAAGGATTTGCCTTTGCGTCCGAGGGCTCGGGTCTGGCTCCCTGCGGAGCCCTCTGCATCGGGAGACATTGAGGAAATCCTCAGATATTGTAACCCAAACCTTCCGGCTCACAATTGGAAGGTTGTTCGGTTCGAGGGGTCCGAGGAACCATATCGGCAAGCGCTGATTCTGCTTAACGCGGAGTCCCTCGGCCCTCTCGCCGAGCAGGAGGGAGTCATTTCCTATGGCTTCGAGAAGGTAGCTCTAAAAATCTACCAATCCGATGCCAGGGGTAGTGACGCCATCCTTCCGGTTGAACCGGAGTTGGTGCCGGAGGTCTGCGGACCTGACGCGGAGGAAGAGCTGGAGGTCATGGAGGCCTTCATGAGTATGGAGGTTGACTCTGTCAGGTCGGACGCCGAGAGCGCCGGGGGAGTCTCCTCGGTAGCGGGGTCCGTCCTGAGCCTAAACAGGCTGTTCGACGGGGTGGAGGAGAGGCTTCTTGCCTCGGATAGCGAGGACGTGGCCGCGGGGGGCCTGGAGGAAATTGCTGAGGATGATTATCCTGCAGATAAATCTCCAGCACTCTAAGGCCGCGTCCGCCAATTTGATGCTCCACCTTGAGCAAGGTGGGGTAGATATAGTCCTGATCCAGGAACCGTGGCTGAGCAGTAACGGTATTTCTGGTATCGGGACGAAGAAGTACAAGCTTCTGGTGTCCAGTGACGCAGGTAAACCTAGAGCTTGTATGCTCGTCAGGCGTGAAATAAATACTTATTTTCTGTCTAATTTCAGTAACGGAGACGTAGTAACGGTGAGACTCGAGGACGGGGCCGAAGAACTTTGGCTCATGTCCTCGTATATGGCTCACGATGATGAGGTGGAACCACCTCCTGTTCTGCTGAGGAACGCTCTGGCGGAAGCGAGGCGCAGGAAAGCCGGCGTCGTGGTGGGATGTGATGCCAATTCGAGGCACTCCTGCTGGGGTAGTTCAGACATCAACGAAAGAGGTGAGTCTCTCTTTGATTATATACTTAGCGAAAACTTGTCTATTTGTAATAGGGGGAGCGACCCTACGTTTGTAACTTCGGTAAGGGAGGAGGTCTTGGACCTTACCCTGGTGTCGTCTGAATTGTTATCCCGTATCTCGAACTGGAGAGTTCTTAACGATCATTCCTTCTCTGATCACAGGTATATTCAATTCTCCTTGGGCGATCTGTGTCCCCAAAATCGTCCCTTTAGGAATCTGAGGAACACGGATTGGGATCTTTACTGTAAGAAGTTGCAGGAGTTTCTTCCTGAGGAACCTCAGGGAAACTTACTTCTGTCGGAAAGTTCGATTGACAGCTTAGTGGGTAAATTCACCGCAGCTTGTAATAAAGCGATAAATATTTCGTGTCCGCTGAGGAGGCCTTCGGGTAAATCTAAGCCGTACTGGTGGACTTTGGAAATTTCGGAGCTCAGGGCTTCGAGTAGAAGACTTTTTAACCAGGCGAGGAAGAGCAAAAAACCCTCGGATTGGGAACTCTATAAGATCGGACTGGGAATATATAAGTCCGAAATAAGGAAGGCTAAGCGGGAATCGTGGAGAAGTTTCTGTGAGAACGTCGAAGGATGCCACGAGGGCTCCCGTCCCCTTGGGATGTCTCAGGGACGACTCGGGAAACTGGGCGAGTGAGGAGTCGCTCAAACTTCTCCTCGATTCCCACTTCCCCGGAAATCCTGAACCATGTGAGACTACAGGCGTGGAACCAGGTGCCATCTATGTCCCTCCTTGCGACATGTTAGAAGAGCGTCGCCTACTCTGGGCGTTACGCTCCTTCAAAGCGTTCAAGTCGCCAGGACCTGATGGTATCATTCCTGCCCAGTTGCAGATGTCCGAACGGGTGTCGTGTCGGTGGTTGGCGCCTATTTACGCGAGCTGCATAAGTAGGGGCTATATTCCCAGACTTTGGAGGAATGTGAGGGTTATATTTATTCCCAAGGCGGGTAAGAGCTCTCATGCAACCCCAAAGGACTTTAGGCCTATCAGCTTCTCTTCTTTTCTTTTGAAGACCCTGGAGAGGCTGATTAATCTTCATATAAGAGAGGAAATACCGCGAGAGCGGCTGTTGCATGCTCAGCATGCCTACTCGAAGGGCAGGTCCGTGGATACGGCCCTGCGTATGGTTGTTAACGTCATTGAAGAGTCTCTTGAACACAAGGACTTTGCAGTTGGTGCCTTTCTGGATATAGAAGGTGCCTTTAATAACATTCAGCCACAGGGAATAGTCGGATCCTTGGCGCAACTTGGGGTTGAGTCGGGTCTGGTAAGGCTCATCAATCACCTTCTCCGGGACAGAACTGTCGTGGCGGAATGGGGCAGCGCCTCCATCCAGCGAAAGGTGAGTAGAGGCACTCCACAAGGAGGGGTTCTCTCGCCACTCCTTTGGGTCGTTGCTATAAATGGTGTACTGAAGGAGCTGGAAAGGGTAGGCTGCACGGTTATTGCCTATGCTGACGATGTAGCTCTCATTGTCAGGGGTAAGTTTTTGAGTACCCTTTTTGATATCATGCAGGGGTACCTTAATCTGATCGTGAAATGGTCTGCAGGGTGTGGACTCGCTATAAATCCTAGCAAGACAGAGCTGGTATTATTCACCAGGAGGTACAAAGTACCGGTCGCCCATCCTCCTTCAATAGGTGGCGTCCCGTTGGTGCTTTCTGACCGGGTCAAGTATCTGGGCTTGATTCTGGATAGGAAGCTCTCCTGGGGGCCAAATATTGAGAAAAGGGTGAAAAAAGCTTCGGTTGCGGTGTACTGTTGTCGGGGTGCTATTGGGAAGAGATGGGGCCTCTCTCCCAAGGTAAACTATTGGCTTTATGAGACTATAATAAGGCCTATAATGTTTTATGGAATGGTGGTCTGGTGGAACTCACTAGACAGGGTATCTAAAGTTAAGCAGCTAGAGCGGGTGCAGCGGTCCGCGCTCATTGGGATCAGTGGGGCGCTTAGGACCACACCCACTCTCGCGCTCAATGTTATGCTTAACGTGCTTCCTGTGGACATTGCAGGTAGGGTTGCAGCAGCCCATGTAGCAGCACGGCTAGAGTGCAATGGATACAGATTCAGCTCGGCCTTTGGGCATTCTAGGATTCTTGGACTTTGTACCTCCGGAAACAGATTACTGTCTGCCTGCTCCAGCTCGTAGTTGCTCCCTATCCACTTACATCCCGCGTAGGGAGGAGTGGAAGGAGGGGGGGTTGTGGGGCGGTGGGACGGTGAACTTTTTCACGGATGGCTCGAAGCTGGATGGTAAGGTTGGGGGAGGGGTCTTCTGCGATGAGTTCTCCCTCAACCGTAAATTTAGGCTTCCGGACCACTGCAGTGTATTTCAAGCAGAGGTGGCCGCAATAAAGGAGGCAGCCGATTGGCTACTTACCAATGTAATGCCCTCTAGACGGGCCAACATTTATTCGGATAGCCAGGCCGCTATCAAGGCCTTAGGATCGCTAATGGTGAGATCAAAACTGGTCAGGGAATGCCTGACTTCCCTCGCAGCCGCCTCAGAATATCTCGACGTTAGACTAATTTGGGTACCGGGCCATAGCGACATCGCAGGGAACTGCATGGCTGATGAGCTTGCTCGGCAAGGTACCCTGGAAGTCATTTCTCCTTGCAGGGAGGGGGTGGGGGCTCCTTTGACTGCCTACGGGCTTCTCCTGGACAGATGGGCTTTATGTCGTCTCAGCGAGCGAGGGGAAATTGCCACGACATGCAGAATTGCAAGGTCCCTCTGGCCGAGAGTGGATCGTAGGCGCTCAAGGGAGCTGATGTCGCTTACTAAGCGACAACTCTCGACCCTGGTTGGTGTTTTGACTGGGCATTGTCCGTTGGGTATTCACGCGGTTAGGCTGAAAATAGTCTCTGACCCTTTCTGCCGCAGCTGTATGGAGGAGGATGAGGTGGATTCATCTTGTCATTTTCTGCTCAGCTGCCCTGCATTTGCGAGACTGAGGTTCAAGTACCTGGGCTCGCACTTCTTTAGCTCTCCAGAAGACCTTTTTGGAGTGGAGATTGGTAATTTGCGTGACTTCATTCGGGGCACGCAACGTTTCTCAGGTTAATCTTTCCTGACTTTCCGATTCACGTTACCGTTCATAAATTTAGGTGGTATCACAACGGACTCTTACTATGTCTAAGTGAGTTCCCTTTGGGGAACTACCACAGTAACCTAACCTAACCTAACCTAACCTAATTTTAGTTTTACATTCAAATGCTCTTTCACTTCATATTTGGAAATTTGTGTTATATGTTTGAGAATGTTACACACATACCTACATAACCTGTAGCATGGGGAATTAATGGACGAACAAATTGGTCCATTGGTTCCATATGTCTCAGTTGCGCTGGCGGTTTTCCTTAAAAAAACTTTATTTTTCTCTTTTAGGTAAATAAACTTATTATTAAACATTTTTTTTACTATCTCCTTAATTTCATCTAGTAATCTGTTTGTAGAGACCCGTTTCAATACTCTGTGGTTGGTGATGTCGATTGATTATTTCCAAATTGTCCATTACTACAGTTACGTTTTTCTTGTCGCCATTTAAAACAAAGCAATGGTTTGACGGATAGGATTGAGTTTGAGAAAGGAACACGCCCTTTTTAAATGAAAAAAACTTATATCTCCGAAACTACTTGACCAAACTCGACCAAATTTGGTACACATGGTACGTTTGAAATCAGTACACCAAACTTCGAAAAAACCACCCCCACATCTCATATAACGGTAATTTTTAAAAATAAAACAAAAACTCGATGTTTAAGTCAGTATTAATGGCATAATTTGAAGGGTGGTGCTACACTAGCAAATACACCGAATCAAAAAACATTTTGAAATGGGCGTGGCACCCCCACTTTAAAGCAAATAAGTATATCTCCGAAACAATACCGCTAAAATCTACCAAATTTGGTTTGCGTTTTAAGTCAGTAAGCGAAATTGTTACAATCGGATAAACACCACGCCCATCTCTCATATAACGGCAATTTTAGCAAATAAAAAAAACGCCACATTTTAGACTGCATTAACGACAATTCGATCAAATTTAGTATGAAGGATGGGGGCACTAACAAATTTACCAAATCAAAAATATTTCGAAATGGCCGTGGCACCGCCCATATTAGAACAAACAGTTATACTCGTATCTCCAAAACCATACTACAAAAGGCTACCAAATTTGGTAGACACAACACATTTGATGTATGTATGTAAGTAAGCAAAATTCCAAAAATTGTACAAATCTCACCAAAACTACGCCCACCTCTCATATAACGGTAATTTTAAAAAATCAAAAAAAAAAACGCGACATTTAAGTAACTATTAAAGAGAAATTGGTGCACACATTGCATTTCAAGTCAATAAGCAAAACTTCGGAAGTTGTAAAAATTTTAAATATCGTACAAAATCCACACTTCTAATATAACGATAAAAACAAAAATCGAAAAAATCGTTTTTTTAACTATACAAGATAATTTGCTTAAATTTGATAGACAATATCGACCATGAAATACATGGAATCATAAATGGTGGGAATGGCAATGGTATTGTCCTCCTTAAAGCAAATACTTAGGTATAACTCTAAAACTTCTTTGTCGACTACAATCAAATTTCGTACAAACTTTGCATTAGTAAGAAAGCATTTCTCTCATATAATTGTAATTTACAACAAATCAAACTATGCAATATTTTACTAAATCTTGTCACGAATTCTTTCAAATTTAGTATAAAAAATTCAATTTGGAAGAGAAATAATTAATCAATCAAAATTTTGGAAAATGACGTGGTACGTTAAAATCTTACTAACTTCATTTCGTTTTTATTTAAATTTAAGGTTTCAAAATGAAGTAAGACTAGCACACCAGGCATACTTTGATGCGACAATTAAGACATATTTTTTTTTTTAAATATTGAATAGTGCTCTTGGGATTATACATATATTCTACCTTGATCTAAAGAAAATATGTATATGTACGTCAAAAACCTGGGAAACAAATGGTAAACAGAAGTTGCATCTTAAATTGTGAGTCCGCCTATTTTCCCAATAAATATTATATAGCCTGATATACATATAGGATCTATATGTATACCAAATATTGTACATCTGCATCGAATAGTGGTGGAACGATATTTTGAATAGTAGTTTCGTCTTAAATAGGGCCATGGGTCCTTCTTTTTCTCCAACAAATAATATATAGCTTCATACATAGGATCTATATACCAAGTATTGAACATTTGCATCAGTTAGTCGTGGAGTTACAAGGTATTTGGCTTTTTACTGTATAAGGCGTGGCACGGCCTACTTTTCCAAGCCTATATATACCTTAAGTTCGGCCCGCAGACCATGTGCACCTACTGCAAAAATTTCATAAAGATCGGTTGAGTAATTTGGACGCCTATGAAGGGCTCACATTCATTTTTATATATAAGATTAACTTTGAAATAAAAACATGGGAACTTAGACTCTTCTATACTTCTCACACCCGAGTGCAGTGGTGCCCAAGGTTTTATAACTTTATAAAGTTAACGGTTTTTTGTAACAGAATAAAGTAACCCAAATAGATATATACATAGGCACACTGTGCATTTCAACTCAGTAAGAAAATTATATATGTAAGTCGAACAAAAACTACGCCACCAGTTATATAACGATAAATTATCAAAATCAAAAAAATCTCATATTTTAGTAACTATACAAAATAACTTGATAACATTTGAAATGGAATATTGGGGTTGAGGACGAAATATATGGAATCAAAAATGTTGTGAATGGGCATGGCATGCCCAGCTTAGAGCAAATAGGCATATCTCTGAAACACTTTTCATTTCTAGTAATAAAGCTTCGAAATTTAAAGAAGTGAAACGAAAACCACGCAACCTCTCATGTAACTGTCACTTACAAAAAATTTTAAATACACGATATTCAAACATATAACTACGTAAACACATATGTATATCAAAAGCATGCCAATTCGTTTTAGTTTTTATTTAAATAAAAAAGTACTTTAGTTTTTCAAAATAAAGATTATTACATTCACTCATTTTATTACATACAGCAAGCACGGTTTATTTGAAATAAAAACTTGCGCCTGGTATTTAAAGTTCGGTTGCACCCGAACTTAGACTCTTCCTTACTTGTTTTGTTTTATGTTTGTTTAGCGTTTATCTTTTATTTCGTGGTTTCTAAGCCTTTTTCTTCTTGTTTTGGTTTTTTTTTAGTTTTGTGTTTGTGTGTGCACTTTCCACAATGTCACTTTGTTTTTATCACTTTTTATCATTTTTTGCTCTTAAGTACTGGGCAACGTTTGGCTGCGAAGGACCATGAATAAGTCCACTGTGGTCCCTTCGCACTCTCCTTTCACCTTTTGTTAAAAAAACTGAGCACCTTAGTTTTTTTCGCAAAATTTGTACAATGGCACTTTATTAATATTCACTTGTACTGCGATGTAGTAAAAAGTGTATGATTTTGGTAGATAAGATCTCAATTCACTTATGACAAGACTGGTCGATCGAGTGCGCGCTAACTCACGTTGGAAGTTGATATGATACCTAAATTGCGGCGTCATGCGTTGCTTTTTCTAACGCCAACTAGAGTCAGCGCGCATCGTACCCTAATAACCGCGACGTTTGTTCATTCTCTCAAGTTCGTTGTTGGGGTTTTACTTATTTGCCTTTTCTTATCAATCATTTGTGTTCTATCTTTTCTAACTTCCCACCTAAGAGGGTGTGTTAAGAAATCTCGTTCAATTCACAACACACAAAAACTAATTAGGTCTAATCAGATTCTAATATTAATCAGCAAAAGTCAAATTAGTTCTGGTATGGTGAATTGTACGAGATTATTCCAGAGAACGTATACTAGACAGAGAAGCATTAAGTTAGGATGACGGTGTGAATTGTCAAAATGCATCAATATTTCTCGTCCAGCTCACCATTCTAATGGCCGACAGGGGAAATCGTGAGAGTTGCGAGTTAACAGAGCTGAGCGAAGGCAAAATTTGTTTAACAGACTATGATTTCTGATAAATTTTAATTGTTTTGGCTCGAATTTTAGATTTTGCCAATATATTAACGAATTGATATAAACATCTAAATATTTAATTTGACGTGAAATTTGGCTTTACTTAAATATGTGCATGATAAGAGTGAGCCAATTTTGGTTTTATGCATGCATTATATACATATGTATTATAAGCGAAATAATCGTTATCATACTAAGTATACATATGTAAATATGTATGTATATGGATAATATGTAGTACATACATATATAAATATCCAAATATACGTATGTATGTATGTATGTATATATATGTACATGTTCATGCACATGTATGTATGTACGTACATATGTACTAAAAAATGTCAACAATTGCACATGCATTCATATGCAATTTATCTATACTCATCATATATTTATTTATTATTACATATGTAGATATATGCAGCATTTGTTTCATCCCTCCGCCAGCGTGTCTGTTTTCAACCGCAGCGTAACTGCAGTGCAGCAACAAATAATTCATTCATAAATGCACGCGCATATTATTGAAAGCAAATTTCCGTTCATTCATAAATGCGAACATTTCATCTCCCCACAAACACGTGCGCCCCTCATCCATCACATTTTTCGCGACGAAGACAAAAATCTAAAAATCATAAATAGAAGATTTTTGTAATTTTGGTCCAAATGCTGACAACTTCAAATGGGAATGTATGTAGGTATTATTTTGGCCCGCTTGTGCCCGTAAAATATTTCATGAAGAAATTCATCTATTATTAATCTATTATGTTTGCTTAGGGGTCGTGCACATATTACGTAACGCGATAGGGGGCGCCGGGGGTTTGCGATTTGTGACGAAGTGTGACATGTGATTTCCCTTTGCCTAATATATAACATATGTATATCAATTAACATTGTATTTTATTTTACGATTAATAAAAACAATTTTTCTGAAAGTGTGACATGGTGGGGGGTCTGAAATGATCAAAAATTGCATTACGTAATATGTGCACGATCCCTTATCATTATAAACGTGTTTTGCACGAAATCCTGTTATATATGTCATTTACGCCTACTTGCATGCATATGTGTGCACATTACATATACATATGTTGTCAATATGTAGTATAAATTTTGGTCGCATTTATGTCAGGGCTTACATCTTATCACAAATGTAGCACAATAGCAGAATAATATATTTAGGAGTCGAAAATGTAATACCTTTTAACAAATTTTTCTTCAATTGTCTAACTAAACGCAAACATTGCAATAATTAATTTTTTTTTTGTGAGACGTTTAATTAATCATACTACTTTTCCTACTTCCTGAACCAAGAATCTAAGTCAATGGCCTATACAAAAGACTTTCAACACGAAATTACAAATAAACCGTACCATTTTTATTCTAAGAGGGTATAAATTACTGAACAATTTGCGGCAATGTCACGAAGAGGAAAAGAGCTCTCTGATGACTTAAAAAAATTAATTATAAAATACCACAAAGAGAATAAATCTTTGCGTGAAATCGCTCGTATCGTTGATAAAAGTGTTGCTACAATTCAAAAGATTGTAAACAAGTACAAAAGTACTGGCAAAACAAATAATAAGCCTCGCTCCGGACGCCCACGGGTATTCAGTGACAGTGAAAGTAGTCAGATTGTTCGTAAAATAAAAGAAAATCCCAAAAAAAGTGTCCCAAAGTTAAAAGCTGAAGTCGAAAAAGAATACGGGAAGCAGTGTAGTACTCAAACTATTCGCCGAGTCCTGTATAATGCTGGTTACCATGGCCGTAATGTTAGGAAGAAGCCCTTCGTGAGCAGGGTCAATCGATGTAAACGGATATCATTTGCAAAAAATCATGAAAAGTGTGACCAAAAGTTTTGGAACAACGTTATATTTTCAGATGAGTGCAAATTTTGTATCAGTGGAACGGATGGTCGCGAAAAAGTATGGAGGAAAACTAACACAGAGCTGAATCCTATTAACATGACCGGCACGGTTAAGCATGGTGGTGGCTCGGTGATGGTTTGGGGATGTATGGCGGCAAATGGGGTAGGCAATCTGGTGTTTATCGAAACTATTATGGACCGATACGGTTACCTTAACATTTTAAAAAATAATTTGAAGCAAAGCGCGATTAAATTGGGGCTGGAGGAGTCATTCATCTTCCAGCAGGATAATGATCCCAAGCACACGTCCAAAGTTGTGCGGGAATGGCTCTTATACAATGTGCAAAAACAGCTTAAAACACCACCCCAATCACCGGATACAAACCCCATTGAACATTTATGGGAACATCTAAAGCGGCCAATCCGTAAATATTCCATACGAAGCAAGGATCAATTAAAAAGTGCGCTCCAGGAAGAATGGAATAAAATACCGCAAGCAGTAACCACAAATTTGGTGAAATCAATGCCTTCACGTCTTAAAGCCATTATTAAGTCCAATGGTTATCCAACCAAATACTAGAAGTCGACTTTTAAAATAATATTTTTATAATTAACTCAATATTTGTGCCTTTGTATACTTACTTTTGTGATATGAATTTATACCAAATTTTTTTTAATTGGTAAAATTTTTTTATTTTCTGCCATTTTGTATGCGTTTTTGAATTGAGTATTATATTTATGTTTCTTTCAAGTGAATAAAACACATTTTTCTTATATTTTGTGTTATTTAAGAAATCTAGTGCAAAAATAATGCAGATATATGTAGTGTATACTTACTTAAGTGACTAACTGTATGTATCTATATGTAAGTATCTTCTTTCAGATCTTCCTCTATTCGATCTAGTAAATCATATTTGTATTATACTCCACCTTTTGCAAAATTAATTCAACTAAACCCTGATTAATGATGGCGCCTTTGCGACGCAGCTTTTTCGTGTGAATTGCGGGCAGAAGCAACTATTTCTGTGGAGTTTTGACAAAAGAGCTTATTTGGCTTTCGAGTTTTTATTTTCAAATCAACAAATTTCTATCTTTGACGTACAAATTTAATATTTAAATTAATCTTTTACCACGATAGCCTGTTGAACTATAGCTTTGTTTAACTATTTGTATAAATATTTCATTAGAACATTTTGTACATATGCTACACATATGCTTGTACGCGACCTTTTGCATGGAAGTAATTCAATTAAATATGCATTGTTAAATAAATGCATGCATGTACATACATATGTATGATAAACAATAAATGCAATTTCTTTAGCGTTTTTGGAAGATTTTGTTTAACTACTTAAAATATTTATTGAAAGTTATATATGGAAAATATTAGTAGAATAAAATAATACACTAAAATTGAAATTATAGAAGAATACATATTTTTAATATTTTTCTTTAAATGTTGGAAATAGAATTGCGAAAATTCCTTATCAAAACAATAGGAAAATTTTCGCCAAAAAACATCTGCAACCACACAAAGTAGCTGATAACAGAGAACGTACATTATTTTCTCTAAAATTGTTGTTTTCGCTCAACCGATGTTAAATTTTGCCCCTTGTACATAGGTGAAAAATTATTGAGTGGTGAGCTGGACGAGAAATAGACCTTTTCCCAAAAACGCGGAACGACAGCAGGAATGAAGCGGGATGGTACTTCTCTGTAAATATACGTTCTCTGATTATTCGTTACAGGAATGGTAGGATGGGATGCAACTTCTTTGTATTCTACGTAATAGATAACTAGATACGAAACTCTCTCAATTGCTCACAGGGGGACTGAACTTGTGTACGATGATGGCAACATTGCCATTTCAGTCCCGCTATTATCTTAATATTTTTATGTTCTAATGTTCATTTCATATTTTTCGAATTCAAAGAGAAACCCCTTTTAACTTAATTGCTTCTTTTTTCTTTATTAAATTTTAATGGGAGTGTGGAAGCTACAAAATCTCCTAGAAATCCTTTTGAAATTCCCAGATTTAATTTTTTCCATACAGCGACAATTGGAAAATGTTATAAAAATGCCCAATTTGACAGCTTGTTCACGAAGCAAAGAGTTTCGCATCTCTATCGTATTCACTATCCAGTGAAATTGAGTGACAGCTAAACTTGCAAGTTTTACTGGATTTTTACTGGATAACTTTCTACCAGCAAGAATTTGCCAGTAAGATAAACAGCTGATTGAAATTATTTAGTTGATCACAATTATTAAAATTTGCTAACTATTTTCATTAAAACAGGTGAAAAATAGAAAAAGTGAGTAAATAAATAAGCGTGCAACTAAGTTTATGAAAAATAATTATTGCAGTGGCTGCAATTAACTATCGTGAGGCGTTAATTATGAATTGTGGAGCTATTTCTTTATTTAAAGTATCAAATCCAAACAAAAATCAGCTGTAACAAAAACTTTACTGGTTATCGAACATCGAAAATCGAATGTTAAATTCATATTATGAGCAGTGCTACTCTGTTGGAATTTTCGTTGTCGTAAGTACGAAACAACAACTGGAAAGGCTAGTTTCATAGATGGAAGAATGTCCTGTAGTGCGATTCACTAACTTATTTTAAAGATATTCGTTTGGTTAACTCAACTTAACCAAAATTTTAGCGACCCTGCTATTCAGTAGCCATTTTTTAACGATTTTCGCATTCGCCAAATCAGCTGTTGATGTTAGCTAGTCGATGCCCGAAAACTAAACGACAACAAATTTTATGTTGTTAACTCAATCGAGAAAAGTGAAATTCGTGATTTCAATTTAAATAAAAGAAAAATTTTAAATTCAGTGATTGGTTTTCTTGTAATTAAAAAAGGAACATTAAATAATGTCGTTTAAATATTTGACATATGATTTATCACGAGGTGATGAAGAAGTAAGCGCTCCAACAGTGGATCGACGTTTACTCCGAGATGTGGGCAATCCCTTTCATCTAAATGCAACAGACTTTCAAAAACAGTGTCGGTTAACTCCAGACTTGGCTCAATACCTAATTTATCAGCTTGATAACCAAATAAGAGGATCCCGAATAACAGCAATATCAACTGAGAAACAGGTAGCTAGTGTAATCTTTAAGCCTGCATGCAATTTTAAATTTTACTTTTATATTGGTAGGTTCTAGCGGCGTTAAGGTTCTTCGCAACTGGTTGCTATCAACGACCCGTAGGTGAACAATGGGGAATATCCATGAGCCAGTTTTCCGTAAGCCGGCATTCATCGGGTAACGGATGCAATCAATGATTCGTTGTTTCACCAGAAAGTGATGTTTCCTATGACCCAAGTGGAACGCCATTCTGCTAAAGAAATGTTTGCTTCGGCGTCGTCTCCCTTTGTGGGAGGCTCTATTGGAGCCGTCGATTCCACGCATATATCAATTTTGCCACCAAGGAATCATGAGAAGGCGTATGACAACCACTACACCTACTATTCAATTAATATGCTAATTGTAAAAGCAAACTTTTACAAGGATCCATGTATAAAAACAGAAATATAGTTTAGTTTTAATATATATATAAATGATTATAATTTAAAAAAATTAAATATATGTATGTGAATCCTAAATACGCAGGAGCACAACGCGAAGTTTGAAAACGATAACCATGACATATACATAGGTTGTTCCGCATATTCCTTGGAGTCGAGTTGATGACCATTCTAACAAAACACTCATAGAAGAGTCCGGAATTCTGCTACAATGGATCATTGCAATATATACAAGGTGGCGCAAAAGTAATCCTCCTATCAGAAAATGCTATAAATTTTGCGATTGGCCCCTAATGTCAGTTCTGTTTTGACATTTGTGTAGTAAACACATGCTAAATACACGTTAATAAACAATGTTACGCTACACTGCTCCAGAACGCGGAATATTGCTGACTATTTATTTGACCAATAATCGGTCGGTGACTTTGGCACAACGCAGATTTCCTGGCCGTCCAACGCCTACTGGTGAAACACTGCGACGTTTAGCCGCTCGCCTCGAAGAGACTGGCACAACACGAGATACTGCCAGGCGTGGCAGACCCCGTTCTGCAGAGAATATTGATGCTGTAGCCGAGGATGTCATGGAAGCGCCGTCGACATTGACCAGACGACGTACCACGCAAATGGGAATCAGTCGACGGTCTTTACAGCGAATTTTGGTACAAGATTTGAAGATGCTTCCGTACAAAGTCCAGACGGTGCATCAGCTGTTAGCTGCTATCTATCGCGTCTAACATACGCCCGAAAATTTTTACATTCGATGAAGTATAGCGCTATTGTGAATTTCACTCGTTAAGATCGTCCATAATGGTCAGTATTGAAATTATTTATGCACACGAGCCAAATCAATTCCAAACATTTTAAAATTAGAAACAGTGCTACGATTTCTTCAGGAATAATATACTAATTTAGTTAACCTTAATTCACTTTGCTGTCGTTCTAACAGTCCCAATCAATTTAGCTTCTACGAGAATTCCTCCCATTTTTTTCCATTTGCGAATTCAGTAGTGCGATTCACTAACTTTAAACGGTACGACAATTGTTATTTTTAGCGGCAATATTTGCCGTTTGCACTAATGATTGTGCGATTCACTAACTTATTCTTAACGACACTTAACAGCTGTTTCGTTGTATTTATTCAAAGTGATAAAGAGTGGCACCTCTGTCAAACTAAATGTCAAAATAAGCGAAAAGCACAAGAATAGAAAAAAAACAAACGAATGCCTGCCGCCAAATATAAATTTGAACGTTTTTATTATATTTCATTAAAGTGAAATAGATATTAGTTTATTTCAAACTACAAACACTTAAAATTCTTTATATATATTGCAATATTCCATTGTAGCAGAATTCCGGACTCTCCTCTGAGTGTTTTGTTAAAATAGTAATCAACTCGACTCCAAGGAATATGCGGAATCACCTGCAAATATGCCATGGTTATCATTTTCAAACTTCGCGTTGTGCTCCAGCGTATTTAGGATTTACATACATATGTATATTTAATTTTTTTAAATTATAATCATTTATCTATATATTAAAACTAAACTATATTTCTGTTTTTATGCATGGATCCTTGTAAAAGTTTGCTTTTACCATTAGCATATTAATTGAATCGTAGATGTGGTGGTTGGCATAAGCCTCCTCATGATTCCTTGGTGGCAAAATTGATATATGCGTGGAATCCCACGAAGGGAGACGACGCCGAAGCAAACATTTCTTTAGCAGAATGGCGTTCCACTTGGGTCATAGGAAACATCACTTTCTGGTGAAACAACGAATCATTGATTGCATCCGTTACCCGATGAATGCCGGCTTACGGAAAACTGGCTCATGGATATTCCCCATTGTTCACCTACGGGTCGTTGATAGCAACCAGTTGCGAAGAACCTTAACGCCGCTAGAACCTACCAATATAAAAGTAAAATTTTAAATTGCATACAGGCTTAAAGATTGCACGAGCTACCTGTTTCTCAGTTGATATTGCTGTTATTCTGGATCCTCTTATTTGGTTGTCAAGCTGATAAACTAGGTATTCAGCCAAGTCTGGAGTTAACCGATACAGTTTTTGAAAGTCTGTTGCATTTAGATGAAAGGGATTGTCCACATCTCGGAGTAAACGTCGATCCACTGTTGGAGCCAAATATTTCAACGACATTATTTAATGTTCCTTTTTTAATTACAAGAAAACAAATCACTGAATTTTAAATTTTTCTTTTATTTAAATTGAAATCACGAATTTCACTTTTCTCGATCGAGTTAACAACATGAAATTTGTTGTCGTTTAGTTTTCGGTCATCGACTAGCTAACATCAACAGCTGATTCGGCGAATGCGAAAATCGTTAAAAAATGGCTACTGAATAGCAGGGTCGCTAAAATTTTGGTTAAGTTGAGTTAACCAAACGAATATCTTTAAAATAAGTTTGTGAATCGCACTACTGATATCATCTTATTATCATTGCACCATGACTAGATACCATTGTGAATACTCAATAAATATTCACATTTTTTATAACTTTTTCCAATGATGCCACTATGGCCGATATAAATATTTGTAATTTCGAAATAAATTTCAGGGTATTTGGAATTTTCGCACTTCCGTTTCTTATAAAAATCAAAAAATATGGGATTAACGTGACAACATTAAACTATCAAAGAAATTTAGCTGTTTTCATTAACTAATAATGCCAATATAATAGTTTTACATATGTACATATATATTTGTACGTATA
This sequence comes from Anomoia purmunda, assembly GCA_951828415.1. Taxonomy (NCBI): domain Eukaryota; kingdom Metazoa; phylum Arthropoda; class Insecta; order Diptera; family Tephritidae; genus Anomoia; species Anomoia purmunda. Next base: position 57,792,252 of record OX639993.1, read on the forward strand.
AATACTAGAAGCATTTAAAAATCAATCTATATCCCTAATTACTTACTTAATTGGCGCTATAACCGCTTAAGCGATTTTGGCCGAACTTCTGCTACAGTTTGTGGTGTTCGTCTTGATGTTGTAACACAAATTGAGGGGCCTACATTTGTACGTTGATTTTTGTGAGAAGTTTTTTTCATGACAGAAATACATTCGAAGGTTTGTCAATGCCTGCCAAGGGGGACGGCCATTAGGGAAAACTTTTCTATAATTTGATAGTTTTTGATGGTATTTGCCTCGGTCAGGATTCAAAACCGCGACGCAGCGAATGAAGCGCGCACTAGGGATGTGTAACACAGCCATAGATAACAAGATACGAAACTCTTTGATTCGTGAGAGCGTTGTCAAAGTGCGCATTCTTTATAGCATATTCCAATTGTGCCGCTATGAAAAAACGTAAATTTGTGAATTTTAAAAGCATTTGTAGGAGATGTTGCATCTTCCACACTACCGTTCTAAAAAGAAAATACCGTAAAAAACAAAACTGAGTATAGGAATGAAAAGGTTTTTGTTTTTAAATTCGGAAAATATAAAATGAACATGACAACATAAAAATATCAAAGAAATTTATCAATTTTCAGGAACTTATAATGCCAATATTAAATTTCATGTATTTATATGTATAATATAGCGTTTATGAATATTACATATAAATTAGGTCATATTTAAAAATCAATATATACCAAGTTCTTAAAAAAAGTTGAATAATATAAACAACAATTGTATGTGAAATTAAGAACTACATTCTTTACTAACGTTCAAATTTTATTTTTCTGATCTTTTTGATATTTCAATATTCAAATATTACGAATTTTTAGCACAAAAACATTCGCTCCCTTTTACTATGTATTTGCCCGCCTTTTTGTCCATCAGCTGATAATAGGGGGACATGGCAATGTTGCCATCATCAAACACGAGTTGAGTCGTCCTAATTTCCACGACAGTCGGTTCTACGTACCGGAATGACCCGGGTTTTCCCGGCCAAGGACTGTTGCTTCGGCGGCAAGGAGTAGTTCGTGCGACGGATGGAGCCATCTTAAATTATAGGTGCCATACCATAACGCCATATCCATAACCAAAACTCAATCGATATGGCACCTATAATTGAACCTTAAGGTCCGCTCAGGCCTTAAGACCCATAAGGAGTGGTCCACAAACTCTGTGGCCCAATGTTGTTCGCGCCCTACGGCGCCCATAGCCTCTACGGCCCCCTTAGCTGCGCCAAGTGCACCGGTGCCCCGCCCCGGCAGAACTTCTACGGTCCAAAGGAGCACACAACAACAACATGTACGCTCCTCTCCCCCACTCAGCTCCGCTCTTCAGGTGGAGAGTAGCCAGCAGCTCATGGTGCCCCGCATGCGACATCAGTCAGGTGCAACTCGTGCCAGAGCTGGTGTCACTTCCGTGTGTGTTCTGGTCTGCCACCCGTGAATGGTCGGGTGACTACCTGGCTCCCTGCTGTAAAGCCCCGCAACCGCAAATGCCCATGGTGGCGCTGCCATTGGCTCCAAGTCATATGGCTGCTTATATTTAATTGCCTCATATATCCCGCCTAATAGTAACCTGGAACTTTATAAGGCGCATGTAGATAATATTACTGCTCTAGTGTTAGATGAAATAAGCGATAGTCATCTTTGTGTATTAGGGGATTTTAATTTAGGTAACATTAGATGGTGTAGTATTTCAGACTCTGATAATGCAGCCCTCACAGCTAATAATATTGTTACTCCGCTTGAATCTCTCTTTATTGATAGTTTTCTAAGCTTAAACCTTAAGCAAGTTAATGGAATTTTTAATCAGTTAAACAGACTATTAGATCTTATCTTCGTAACTGATAACATTAACTACAGCGTTTCAAAATGTATTTCTCCATTATCAGATGCTGGTATACATCATGTGCCCTTAGATATTAAGTTAACGTTTTTTGAGTTTTTGCCTCTTTCAAATAGTGTCGTAACTGCTTTTAATTACGCAACCTGTGATTTTCCAAGTTTAAATTCTTCTCTTTTAGAATTTAATTGGGATGAATTATTATCTGACTTGGATACTCACAGCTGTTTTTCTACGTTTAAGACACTGATGCATGAATTTTGCACTAACTATATTCCTTTAAAAAAGAAGCGATGTTATCATTCTCCTTGGCATAATAAGCAATTAAAAAAACTAAAGAATCTCAAAAACAAGTACCTCAAGAAATTCAAAGCGACTAATAACCACGCACTCTTTGTAAAATTCCAACATTTTCAGAAGGAATTTAAGTCATTGGATAATCTGCTTTACAGAAATTATATAAGTCGCGCTGAGCGGAACATCAAAGCTAATCCGAAGTCGTTTTGGAAGTTCGTAAAGTCAAAGAAGTCGTGCTCTAGTGTACCTACCGCGGTGTGTCTGGATAAGGAATTTGCTAGTACACCTGCCGAAGCAGCTAATTTATTTGCCGATTTCTTTATGTCAAATTACGTTTCTGACGAAGATGAGTCCCCGGACTTTTCTTCGGAGATTTCTTCAATTTTAAACATTGGCACGATACGTTTTTCATCTGAAGACATTACTAAGGGGTTGGTTTCTCTGAAGCCTTCGACTCAAACAGACTCTGACGGGCTATCGGGTAGTTTGCTCAAAAATTGTCCGGCATTAGCAATTCCTCTTCAGATTATTTTTAATAAATCTCTGTCTTCAGGTATTTTTCTGAATGAATGGAAATTTACAGCCATTACACCATTTTTTAAAAGTGGAAAGAAAAATGATGTTCGGAACTATAGGCCAATTGCCAAGTTGTCTAGCATCTCAAAGCTTTTCGAATGCATTGTCAAGGACAAGATATATTTTGCGGTGAAATCTTTAATCCTACCAGAACAACATGGTTTTGTCACTGGTCGCTCCACAGCCACTAATCTTGCTGTTTTTAGTGAATACTGTATGTCATCGTTTTCGAAAGGACTACAAGTCGATTGTATATATACGGACTTCTCTAAGGCGTTTGATAGTGTATCGCATAGCGTTCTTATAAATAAGTTAGCTTGCTTGGGCTTTCACTCCACCTTTCTGCAATGGCTTAAATCATATCTGTCGGACAGATGTTGTGTGGTGTCAATCGATGGTGTTATGTCGGACCACTTTGTTGCTGCTTCAGGTGTTCCCCAAGGAAGCATCTTGGGTCCACTACTTTTTGTTCTTTTTATCAATGACATCAGCAGTTGCTTTTCTTCTTCAAAGTTTTTGCTCTATGCTGATGATTTGAAAATATTTTCAACTGTGCAAGATTCATCGGATGCTCAGAGGCTGCAAGGAGATTTGAACAATCTTCATCGTTGGTGCGTTAAGTCGCGTCTCTCCATGAATATTAAAAAATGTTTTCATTTATCATTCTCGAGGCGACATAACGTTTCTAGCACATCATACACCATTGCTAATTATGTATTGCAAAATGTTACGGAGTTTAAGGATCTCGGAGTTATATTTGACTTAAAATTTTCTTTCCATTATCATATTAATTTTATTCTTACAAAAGCATACTCAGTTCTGGGTTTCATTCGTCGCAATACATCCGAATTTTCCGATCCATATACCTTCAAACTATTATATACTGCTCTGGTCCGGTCACACTTAGAGTATGCAGTCATAATTTGGAGACCTCATGACCAATTCTCGATAAGCAGAATTGAGCGTGTTCAAAAAATCTTTCTTAAGCAAGCTTTACGTTCCCTACGGTTTGAGGCTCCTGTTCCTTCCTACGCTTCGCGGCTTATGCTAATTAACCTGGAGTCTCTAGAAAAGAGAAGGACGGTCCTTTCACTTTCGTTCACTTTCAATATTATTAATGGCATCACTGACTGCCCTGTTTTACTTGAGAGGATTAGCTTTAATGTTCCACAGAGAAGTCTTCGCAATTTTTTCCCTTTTTATGGAGAAAACTTTAAGACTAACTTTGCAAGTAACGCACCAATAGCTCGTGCACTTCGGGAATTTAATGCATTATCTAATTCGAGCCTGCTGGATTTCGCTTTATCTAGACAAAAATTTGTAAAAATTCTAAGTTTAATTGCTTAGCATGCTATTGATATTAATTGCTAGTTTTATATTAACCAAATTTGGCCTGTCTATATTACTTTTCTTAGTCTGTAAGGTACTTTGTACTGTAGATTAATAACTTAATAAATAAATAAATAAATAAATAAATAACACCTCAAGGCTGCCTAATGTGCCCCTGCATGTGCAGAAGGGACCAGGTGGGCAACATCACTCTCCCGAGGCAAACGAAACTCCTTCAACTGAACTGCAACTGGCTGCAGGGCAAGATTGAGGAGATAACCAACTTTATTACTCGGCGCAACCTGTCAATAGCTGCGATCCAGGAAACGAAACTGCACAGCAACTCAACCTTGTTGAGATAATGGTGGTGGCTTAGCGTTCGTGACCCATCACACAGTGCAGTATCGTCTCATTGAAGAAGACATCGACCGCAGGCACACTACCTTAGAATGTCAAGGAATAGCTGTCCGGTCAGGCGATGTCGAGCTCGAAATATTCAATGCTTATATACCTCCTGTCACCTGCTGCCCGGCAGGACATCACTCTGACATGGGTGCGCTCCTCAGAGGTGAAAACCGATTGGTAGTTGGTGACTTCAACGCACACCACGATCTCTGGCATTCAAGCCTACCAGCTGATCGTAGGGGAACCGATTTGGCAGAGCAGATAGACGTTTCGACAATTGACAGACCTGCTGACTTTGTCTCCGCGGACCACCGGACTTATATCAACTTTAAAAAGGCTGACTGGGTCAGGTTCGCCACCTTGCGGTACTTCTTGTTTAATCCTCCTTAGTTTTGATGTTGAGTCTCTGAATAATACCGATGATTGGCGCCCACACATGTAATTTGCACTCCACCGTTTCAGTCCCTGTGGGAGAGTTGCTGCTTCCACGTCAGCTAGTAGCGTGGAGTGACAAACTGTGTCAAAAGTTTTTGACCCTCCCCTCCCAACCTTCCAGATGTTTGGAATGATGAGGGTGGCCATGGACAAATTGAGGATCCCTGTGAGGAACTCGACTCCCGCGGGGCCTAAATTTTTCAGCATCAACACGCTTAGTCCGTCGGGGCCAATGGCCTTGGAGGCTTTCGCCTTCCCGATGACCTCCTTTACCTCGCCACAAGTGAAGGCAAGAGGCGCGTTGTTGTTCGGTAGTTTGCGCAGCCTCCTGGTCACCTTCCGAAGGCATTTTCGGTGAACTCCGCGAACCTGACCCAGTCAGCCTTTTTAAAGTTGATATAGGTCCGGTGGTCCGCGGAGACAAAGTCAGCAGGTCTGTCAATTGTCGAAACGTCTATCTGCTCTGCCAAATCGGTTCCCCTACGATCAGCTGGTAGGCTTGAATGCCAGAGATCGTGGTGTGCGTTGAAGTCACCAACTACCAATCGGTTTTCACCTCTGAGGAGCGCACCTATGTCAGGGTGATATCCTGCCGGGCAGCAGGTGACAGGGGGTTTATAAATATTAAATATTTCGAGCTTGACATCGCCTGACCGGACAGCTATTCCTTGACATTCTAAGGTATTGTCCCTGCGGCCGATGTCTTCTTCAATAAGACGATACTGCACAGTGTGATGGGGGATGAATGCTAAGCCACCACCATTACCTCGCTCGCGATCCTTACGATGCACATTGTAGCCGTTGCAACTCAACAAGGTTGAGTTGCTGTGCAGTTTCGTTTCCTGGATCGCAGCTATTGACAGATTATGCCGACTCATAAAGTCGGTTTTGATCAAGCAGATGATTGGATTCGCTTGGAGAACACTAAGTCAAAACGCTTTGTTTGTTATAAATCTTTGTTTTTGTACTTATAACACCACCTGATATGAATTCACCTTCGAAGCACCTGTAAAATAAAATGTAGTTTCTCAAAGAGAGAGTGTGAATTTCCCAAGATAGTTCAAGATGAGGACACATGAGATGAAACAACAACAAATCTGATTGTGTTTAGTATTTTGTAGATTTATTTATTATTCTCACTGACAAGTTCAGTTACTTATTCTTCTTTTCTACATATGTTTTGTTTACGCATACTTGTGATATGTAACTTGCTGCAAGGCGGCACAATTATACATATGTACATATGTATGTTCATACATGGTATCATTCTTGAAATAGCGCCACCTTCTTTACTTTTAATGATTCAAATGCAGCTGTGTGCTACAAACAGGCTTTAGCATAATTTGTCGGAAATAGGTAATCCGCCTATTCTTAGAGCGCTAGCAAATCTCTCCCAGCATTTTAGGCAATTCTTTTCCCCAGCTTTTATACATATATTTAATGTAACGTAGCTGATCATGTACACCAGCAATACCTTTGTCAAACCTTCTTAACATTACTTAAGTCAACATTTGTTAAAGATGTTTAATTATTGGTTATAAACAATTGTCGGTGCACTTTTCCTTTGCAGCTTATGTATGTACATATGTACATCCATTCATGAGAAAACATTCCCTGTTAATAATAACAAATTTATTTTATACAAAATTGTGTACAGCTTTTATAACTTCAGCCTTCAGCATGTCGAACTTTCTTGTGTTCATCCCATAAATCTTGGGAAGACAATTGATCCCCACATATATTTCATTCTATACTTGTCTCCCGTTATAAATTATTCACGACCTTCCGCCGTCGCGCATTATGTGGCTCTTCTTGTTCACTGTGGCATCTGAGATGTACTTTAAGTGTGTATTTTTCAACAAACTTTTTGCCACAAATTTCGCAGCTAAAGCGTGGACGATCTTCACGATGTACCCACAGATGATTTCTATACGTTCGACGAGTTTTGAACGATTGGTTACACACGTTACAAATTAGAGGATCTTCTTCTGCTTCATGTTGCAATCTATGATTATAATAAATAGACTCTTCATTGAACCTCAAACCACATCTTTCGCACTGAAATTTCTTTTTGTCCCAATGTTTGTGCATATGTCGTATAACATGGATTTTACGAGTATATCGTTTGTCACAGTATCGACACTCTAAATCTGATTTACCTTCGTGAACATTCATGTGTAGTTCAAGGTATTCTTCGTCTTTTTTGGTGATTCCACATATTTCACATTGCCATTTTTTTAAAGGTTTTTGTTCAGTGTCAACATGTTCACTTGTGGCAGACTCTTTTAAAGTTTCAACTAATTCACTTTCATAGTCAACGTTTTCAAAGCTCTCACCCTCATTTATAGTTTGAGTTTTTAATTCGTCAAAATAAATCACATTACCGCCATTTTCATTAGCAATGTATTCAAATTTTATGTCGTTGTCTATAAATTCTTCTAATGGTTCATTCCGCATGGATGAAAGTATACGCTCCTGTATTTGCAAAAGTTTTACCATATATTCATCATAAGTCAAGATGTCATCAACACAAATATTACATATGCGGTCATAAGACCGAGTTCGTTCTTCATCTATAGGTGGTTTGGCTGTTTTTGCTAAGTATTTAAGAATGGTGCAGATGGACTTCCTTGAAAACAGGGTTTTCTCATTTCCATCTTTAAGTTCGCCTAATCCATTTACTGATACTAGACATAATGAGCAGCGCATGATGCACAGTAATATTTGATGTCATTAATAATATATATTCGAGTTAACAGCAATTAAATAAAACATTATATCAAACAAACCAAATGAAACGCTGGGAAAACCCGATAGTATTATCGGTATGGCTGAAACGATATGAGTACATATGCCCTGCAAGAAGTCTAAAGCGCCAAATACACGACACGAACATTTTCGCGAACATTCCCGTTATGTCATGTTTCTGCGAACTTTTCTGTCGTGTATGGTGGTGTTTGCCAGTTCGCGCAAATGTTCGCCAAAAATCAAAATATTTTAATTTTTGGCGAACATTTGCGCGAACTGTTCGTGCGTGTATGGCGAAATAGCTCATAATCGTAGTAATTTCTGAACGGAACAGACGTGCACGGAAAAGTAAAATGGACAATAAAAAATTTCTGAGTGAATTTATTGAAATGTATAAATCTTTGCCATCATTGTGGCAAGTAAAAAGTAAAGATTATTGTAATAGAATTAAAAAGAATAATGATTATGCGACTTTAATCGAAAAATTAAAAGAAGTAGATCCTGATGCCACAAAGGATACAGTTATAAAAAAAATAAGTAGTTTGCGGGCGCAATTGCTTTCAAAAATTTTAAGTCTTCAAAGCTATTGCCACTAGCTAGAAAGCGCAATGTTAAAGCAAGGCGGTGATGAGGGGGAATCGCTTCTTTCATTATTGTATCCCGTTTCGTTATGAGTGGCAAAATTTTTTGTAAAAGTTGGTCAAATGTTGCCTTGCACATACGAACGTAATTTTTAAAATCATTTTGTGACGTGAATTCCTTTTCTTTAATAAGCTCACTTTGTCCAAGAACTGCTCGTTTTTTAAACCATTCTTTGCACCAAATTCTTTTTTTGCGATCTTCTCTCTTTTTTTACGCTTAATTGCCACAGCGAGCGATATTGCTGCAGCACAATTGTTGTCCGTATTCATCGCTGTCTGAAAGAGAACTTATGTTCGGCCAAAAGTTCGTATGGTGTATGGCCAAAGCTGCGAACAAGTTCGCGGAAATGTTCGTGTCGTGTATTTGGCGCTTAACCTTTAACTAACGGTTATATTAGCAGATAAATCAACTCATACTAATGATCATATTAGCTGTTAATTTTGTATGGGTGCCGGGTACCAAATGACCACTTCTCTACTATGGATCTCTTTCTTGCTCACGCGTTGCTCGATTGCCGTGCAGTAAGCTCACTCGCTCATACAAGTCATTTAATTGGGTATTTGGAAGTGAATATAGTGGTCAACCTAATGAGAAAATATCCGCAAAAACTGAGCTACCAATGGTAATTATTGAAATGCACCACTTTTTATCCCTAAAACATGTTCATCATCATCACTTTTTATCCCGAAAACACGGCATCATCGCAAAAATGAACTTAAAGACAGTTTTTAAATATAAAGACCTTTTTATAAGTAAATATGGCAAATAACAACACTAGAAAAATTCATTACTGCTTCAATTTTATAAGTTTTTCTTTTTTACTGAAGGCGTAAAATCAGAAAAATTCTTCAACGATTGGCAACACATGCGTTTTCGTTATAGTGGCACTATTAAATGTTATAAAAAATGTCCATTTGGGCATGTATGTGCCCTATACTAGACAGAGAGGGATCCGAGGAAATTTGTCACTGCGAGATCAAATCGTCAGCCATTTTGTTGCTGAGTGTTATGTCAAGTACTCCCTCTCTGGGTCTGGTAATGAAGTTAGAGCACTTCTTATTATGTATTCTAATGAGGACTCACCGCGTCGGTTGGTATCGGTACTGCCCCACTCCTCATTGTGCGCATTGGCATCGCAACCGATAATAACTGGCAGCTTTGCTTTCGCAGTACCTTACGAGTTCCTGGACCCCTTTTGGATGTATGGTGTTGTCCCCAGCAAAGTAATCGGCCGACTACACTACGATAATGGAGACTTGGTCCACCTCCAATCGTGTCTGCAGCGCTACAAGGTCCTGCGTCAAATATTCTGTAATGCAAAAGAATTCAATATTGCTTCTCAGATGAGATATCTCATCCTACCTTATTTCTAGCTTCCTTTAGGGCCCTTACCTGGCCTTTGTAGACCCGCGGCTCCTGCACCAGTACCATAACCAGATTTTCCGAGGCTAGCCTGCTCGCTATAATGACCGAAGCCGCTCTAGCGTGGTGGAGGTTGACCTAGGCTACTGTTATGGGCGGGGTCATTGTTGCTGTGGCTCGCCTACCTCGCAGAGCCGCAACTCGCTCGCGATCCTCCTGTGGAGCTCAAGTTTGCTCAAGTCGAGACTCTCGATTATATCTTGTGTGGAGGGAACCTTTGTTCAATCATAAGCAAAGTTACTGGCAGGAGGGATGGTCGATGTGGACTTTGCAGAGGATTGAGGTTTTGAAGAGGAGTCCTCCTCACCTAGCCGCTGCTTCGGCGTTGCCGCGGCTTCGCCAGCGTTCTTTGCTCCCCAGGACCTGATCGTAACGAAACTGAACTTGTAGTTCACCACCATTCTTCCTCATTTTGTTGAAGGATTCCTCATCCACACCAACGACTATTTGTATACCAGTGTCCTCCACGTTGCTGCATACAGCACGCCAGGACGAGGGATGTATTCCCCCATTTTGGGCATTTAACAGCCCGATGGGCTTGTCCGCACTCCTTGGGAGGAACACCATCGAAGTGTGCATTGGAGGTATCTCTTCATCCCTCATAGTGCGCACCTTCGTGCCTTTCCATACTCCGAATTTGGGTGTTACCTCCGCAAAGCCATGTTGCGGTGTTCTCCAGGAGCAACCCTGGACGAAAGTACACTCCAAGCCAGCGAGTGGGTCCATCCTTTGAAGATCTCGTCCATTATCGCCTCCTGCAGTTTGGTTAGGTCCTCTGAACTCAGCGTTACGGCCGGTTAGTTTTCGGGCCTCACTTGTTGGCTCATGCCCAGCTTCGCCCGTGGTCAAATGGGAAAGGTCTACAGGAAGGGGATTTTCCATTCTCCCTCTCTTGTTGTTGCTGTCGTTCACGTTGTTTTTGTTGTTGTTTTGCGTTCCATTGCTATTTCGCCGAGGCGATACTGACGGTCTAATATTAAAGTTGGGATCTTTAAAAGTGTTACTCTCTCTCCTTGTAAGTTTTTCAAATTCTTTGGTCAAACGCAAGAATGATAGAATACAAGATTGCGCCTTCCCGCAGTGAAATGACAGATTTCGCCTTTAGTAAACAAGAATACGGGAGAGAGAAAATTGAACAACTTCCAATATTTCATTGAAAAACGTGTTCTAATTGTTCTAAAGTGTAAAATATGAATTTATAGGCAGACATTTAATAAATAAATTCGCAAAATACTAAAAAAAGTGTCTCTTTTTCTTAATTTGTGAAAAAAGCTTTGTCTAGTTGAAGTTGAGAATTGTCAAACCCGGCAAAACCAAAGTAGCGGTACTTCTAAAGGCGTCACCTTCAGTATTCAGTACACCGTGGGTCAAACGAACTCGATTTGATACATTTTCCAACAAGCTTGTACAAGTTTTCTGCTAAACGTTTTCTGCTATACTTACGGGCAATATACACCTGCTTGATATTCTCGCTTACTTGATAAAGCGAGCGAGATGTCTTGTGAAGACCGTTAAAAGTTGTAAGTATGTTTATTCTCGCCACCGATCGATAAAGGACGGTCCATAAGACTTTCGGGTTATCTTTGGTGCTGGCTTGACAGAACCCGCGTAGAAGTATGTTTGCTACAATGAGCGCTTTGTTTTCATTTTTATCACTAAAGGGAACATTTTGTAGTGAAAATAGTAAAATAGTTTTTACATGGTTACTTACGTTTGTTAAGCCCAAATGCAATCAGTTAATCTCCGTTCGTATTAAATTTTATTTATAACAATCGGCTGATTGTCAACATACACGCTTAATTGTGTGTATCCATAATCAGCTATTAATCAACGCCAACGCCAACTACAGTGGAAAAGTCCTATGTGGACGGGTCTTAAGCAAGTTCTCGCTTGCCTCCAACTGCCATTTTTGTAGTTTGACATCAATTTCTTATTTCGTAGCAGCTTTCATTGTGGCAACATCGTATATCGTAGCGTCCTTGCAATGTTGCAAATGATAAAGTATGCTTTCAAAATTTCCATTGAAGAAGAAGCAGAAAGACAGCGAGAAAGTGAAGCAGGTGAAAACCGCTCGTCGATAACTTGTTTCTGACGTTTACGAACATAATAATTTGTGTACATATTTAGGGAGTTCACAAGCCGTGTTATTTGTCGTATTTCTTTAATCGTGTTATTGCAATACAACAGTTGTAAACTTGTTGTTTTTGGTTCACATGTAAAATTGTCTTATTTCAATACAACTCTGAAAGGTATGTTTAGTGTTTTATTTGTGTGTGTTATTCGATCAGCTGTTTCTGTTTATCGTCACTTTTTTTTAAAATTATTTTTGCAAAAGCGGCCAGTGAAACAATTGAAGGAGATATATTAAAAAAAAAGAATGGAAATACATCTAAATGACGAAGTAAGTGATTTTGAATAAAAAACAAACACATCTGGCATTTTAATGTTTATACCATTATTTCGTTTTGTTTTCTCTTCTTCTACTCAGCTGATTAATTGCTTGAATACGACATACAATAGTTAACGAAATAGCACAGTGCGTTCACACGTTCCACTGTTATTTCAATAACGGACTAAATATATACGACATATAACACGGCTGGTGAACTCCCTAATTGTAAGTCGAGGTTTTGACGACAATGCTATGTACGCAATTGGCGATTTCGATTATATTTTTCTGACTAGAAACTTCCAGGATATAGGTTGAGATATGTTATTAAAAATAAGAATTTACGTGTCAGTCATGGTGAAAAGAAAACAGTAGGAGGCGATTATGTTCTAATGAAAGAAGCAGTTACATAACAACAAGTTTTGTTTTCAAAAAACGTATATGTATGTATTCTCTCAATCGTGTGTACCTTTTCCAGCGTGTATAACAATACTAACGAATATTATTTCTACCTGCTATCCCCAAATTGCAGCGTCAAGCGTTCAAAGAGAGAAGAAGAATTTCTCATGCTCACGAAATTTGTATGGATACTTACGCGGCGTCAGCGTCGACCAAATGGAATCTTAAATTTGCCAGCACGTAAGGGGAGACATGAGAAAAATTTGATGGTTAAAAAAGTAAATAAAGTAAACAGCAACAACGAACTTCGAGAAAATGAAAAAACGTAGCCGTTAATTGGGTAGCACGCACATCGCCGCTAGTTGGCGTTAGAAAACGCAACGCTTGACGCAGCAATTTATGTATTATAACAACGCCCTTCCTCTCAGTTCACTCCAATACGCAGGTGTCACGTCACGGCCAAGGTGCTCCCTCAAATTTCAGATTCACCAGGCCAATCTTGTTTATATTTTTGTTTTTCTTTTGGTAAATCTGGCGCGCATACATATGCACGTTTATATATTTAGTAACTTTATCAATTTTTAGTTAAATTATTTCACATTTTTAATAATTGTTTTAAATTTGTGACCAACTGAATGCTTTCTATCAGGTGTTTTTCGTACCGGTTTGGGGGATTGTGGAGTTATGTAGGGGTAAAGGGGGTAGTTTTTTAGTAGCTTATATTTCAAAAACAATTAAACCGGTTTCCAAAATATTGATGTGGTTAAAGAGGTAATTAAGACATCTTTCACCTGATATGTATATTTGTATACAGTGGCGCCACACCAAAGTCGGGCACATATTAATTAATTTCCGTATTATAAAATATTCTAGTAAAACATCAAATAAAAGTAAATTCAATGCACAAGCCAAACTCGGACAGTGGCAAGTATTCTCTAAAAAAATGGAAGTCTGTCATAGAATTGCAATCAACTTCAAGTATAGTGTTTAACAGACTAACGGGAATTCCCCGAGTATTTTTTTTTTAATATATACATATTTGGAACTTCGGTTTGTGATTTAAAAATGTCTAGGCAAAGAGGCCAAACAAGTATTGAATTGAGAAAGTTGATTATTAAGCACTCCAACGATGGAAAATCTGTGCGTAAAATTGCTGATGTTGTCGACAGAAGTCATTTCACTATTCACGATATAATTAAGCGCCTCAAAACCTACATTCGTGTGGAATATAAGCCTAAAGGTGCATACAACACGATTTTTACCGACTCAGATAAGCAATATCTGTTGCGAAAAGTTAAAGATAATCCTGTCCTTAGTACACGAAAGCTACCAGTTTTAGCTGAAAATGAGTTGGGAAAGAAATCTAGTGTATCTACCATCAGAAATCTACTTCATGAGGCTGATCTAACTGGTAGAAAGGCCCAGCAAAAGCCGTTGATCAGCAAACGCAATCAGACCATCCGATTAAAATTTGCAAAATATCATGAAAATAAGGATTTTTCGTTCTGGAAAAATGTTATGTTTACTGACGAAAGTAAATTTAATGTTTTTGTCTCCGATGGAAAACCATATGTTAGGAGGAAATCACATGAGAAGCTGCAACTGCCCAATCTGAGACCAACTGTCAAACATGGTGGTGGATCGGTAATGGTTTGGGATTCATTTTCGGCTTCTGGACCAGGATCTTTGCATTTTATTGAAGGAATAATGAATCAGAATGACTATCTTAACATTTTAAGAGAAAACTTACCAAAAAGTCTTGAAAAATTGGAACTCGGTGATGATTGGTATTTCTACCAAGACAATGATCCAAAGTATAAAGCCTACAAAGCGCGTTCTTGGTTGCATTATAATTGCCATCATGTTCTGGAAACGCCACCCCAAAGTCCTGATATTATTCCTATCGAAAATTGATGGGACTATCTTAGCACAAAAATTCGGGCAGCATTCCGTTTCAAGCAAAAATGACTTGAAATCTATCTTATTACAAGAATGGGAAAAAATCGAACCTAGTTTATGCGAAAAATTGGTTAAATCAATGCCTAACTGGCTCATAATGGTAATTCAAAATAAACGTCTTCTTACAATATATTAGTTTTTAATATACATTTCGATATTTAAAAAAAACTTGTTGATTACCCGAGTTTGGCTTGTGCATTGAATTTACTCTTATTGGATGTTTTACTAGAATATTTTATAATACCGAATTAATTTATATTTTGTTTTTATATTTTGGAAGTGCAATAAATGAGTAATTGAAAAAAATATTTTACTATGTTTTTAATTGCTTTGGTTGAAATATTTTTAGGAAGGAACACTTTTTTCTGCGGTGCCCGACTTTGGCTTGGAGCCGCTGTATATATTATATATACATTTCGACAAAATCAAACAAATTTAAGTAACACAATTTTTTCATAAAAAGTGTTTTTTCTTTAAAAGGTACGTAAATAACTACATATAAAAAAAATACCTTTTATTTGATATATAACTTTATATAGTTAGGTTTAAATATTATTAGATATTTTGCTTTTCTGTGTTGTCGAGGGGAGACCATATAATTTTTGAGTGTAACCCTGGCCGGTCCAACAACGGCTACGCTGACCACAGTAATTTTGCGTAGAACAACTTGTTGTGTAGGCGGCCCTCGGCGCGCTTCAAAAAAATAACCCTGGCCGATTCAACTCAAGAAGCTTTCGGTCGCTCAGGATCATAACCCTCAATATGACAGCAGCACAAATAAAGCAAAACATCTTATAATATTTAAACATAACTACTTATATAAAATTATATATATATGTATATTAAATGGAAGGTATTTTTATGGACTATTTCACATATATATTTTTACATATAGTTAATCACGTATTTTTTAAAGAAAAAATAGTTTTTTTGAAATAATGGACATCATTTTTGGTTTTTTTCTTTTCTCGAAATATATATATATATACATTTATATAATATATAAATATATACACATAGGGTGAAAGATCTCCTTATAACCTATCCAACGATAGGCCTACGGGCAGCCTACGTCACAGAGTCCAAGCCAAGTCAACTCGGTAGCCATTTCCTGATCATGTAACTGAAGGGTAATGTAATTTTTCATGTTCGAATGAGTTTCAACGGTGCTTTCGAAAATCCACTATGTTCAAAATAAAGATGAGAATTTCAGGTGGCATTTAGTCATTAGACTACCATTCTTTGTTTCATAAATTCCATTCGTTTCTACTCTACAAGCGATGGTCAACTATTTATTAACGCGCACCCATTGACAAATTTATTCTGGAATTATTGGTGCAAGTACACGATAAAAACACAATTTTAATTTTTATCGTTAAATAATGCGATCGAGCGCAGTTTGGAAACATTTTATTAAAGTTGAGGACGGAAGAAGAGTTAGATGTAAGGAGTGTAATAAATTATTAAAATACAACAAAAGCACGACAACACTTTCGTTTCATCTACGAGCTATGCATGGAATAGACACAGGTAAAGTTTTTCATCGCCAATCGTTTGCCCAAGTTGGCGACCATTTGTATTTATACATACCTATGATCTCTGCGCAACCTCTGAAGTAGTCGATCTTAAAGTTTGGAATCTAAAAATATAGCTTATAAATCGGATATCGACTAACCATCCCTAACCCCACTTTTTGCGGTGAGTTCGTATGCAGCCATTATCCAAATCGATAAAGGTCGAAATCGACTTCTGAAAAATCAAAGATTGGTGGGACAATTTTTTTTCTGTTTGAATATGGCGCTTTATTTTTAATTTTGTTTTGGCAGGACAAATGTATCTGCATGTATTGAGCACAATATTTGCAGTAATATAGTTTTTAAAGTGTATAATATTGTATCGATTGATACGCTTTGTACCCGTTTTTTGTAATAAAAATTTTCCAAAAAACTTCATATGAACATAATCATGTGCTGTCACAGTGAAATTGAAAAGCTAATTGAATAATAAAAGTTATCTGTCGAACCTTTCCTGATAGTAAAATATTGCAGTACACTTGTACCTACATATGTATGTACATATGTATATTTTAAATCCAGTTTCTTAGTGTTACATCCCGGCATGTTTTTCATTGATGGGGGTTTAAAACGCCAATGTCCGACAAAATCCTGGAACATGCAGTAAGCCGTGACAGTCTTAAATCGATTCAGTATATAATTTTCACAATGAACATTATGGACATTATTGAAATATTTGATTTTTTATCATTTCAGCCAAGTCTAAGTTAGAGCTAGATATTTCTGATACTACCAGCACCATCAGAGAGCTGACGAGTGAGTTCTGTTTTTTATGTGGCAAATCTAGCAAACTTTCGAACCAGACGTTTCAAAATGTCGAGACATGCCAGGTCCCTGCATCTGGAAAACCAATTCAAGTCGTACTACAACATTTGGCTAATTGTGTCAAAACAAATTTGGTATTTCAAGGAATTGCAAGTATATGTTTGGAATGTTGCGACGAATTGGCAGAATATGATAACTTAATGGTTAACTTACTTTCCTTCCAAAAACGGTTAACTGAACGCCTTCGTTCGGTCCTATCGGGGGAACTGAAATTGGAGCAAGTTGACTTTGACGAGTCCATAGCGGACGCTATGATTGTTGAAGATGATGGTCAGATAGAAGATGCATTTAACCCGGAGCTGGATGCAAAAGAAGAATTCATTGAAATTGTTGGTAATCAAGAAAATATTGAGGGCAATGCTCAAGACGATGAAAGTTTGCAGAGTGATAAAGGGTGTGATGATGATGATGACGATTGGACGGGGGATAACAGTTTTGGTGAGAAAAGTCAAGAATGTGTTGTTTGTGGATTGATATTCAAATCGAAATCAGAACTTCAGAGACATATAAATTCCGCTCATAATATAAAACAATTTATATGTAATATTTGTGGTGTAGTACGAAGGGACGAAGAATATTTGGAGCTACACATGAATGTGCACGAAGGTAAAACTGAGAACGAATGCCGTTACTGCGATAAAAAATTTACCCGAGCAGTAAATACTTTGCGACACATGCGTAAACATTGGGATAAAAAGGAGTATCAGTGTGAGAAATGTGGAGAACGTTTCTCTTTGGATAATATGCTTTACAATCATCGAATGCGACACGAAGCCGAAGAAAATCCACTTATATGTAGCATCTGTAACCAATCATTTCGGTCCCGAAAAACTTACAACCATCACATGCTAATTCATCAAGAGAATAGACCACGACATCATTGCACACACTGTTCAAAATCTTTTACCGAACGTTATACGCTCAAAATTCATATGAGAACACACAATATTGAACTACCACCATGTCGGTCCAGAGTAATTGAATTATTAGACGAACAGGAGCTAAACGAAACGAAAGAAGCCGTTTCAACTTTAATATCAAAGTTTGAAACTACGTCACCACAAAAAGAGTACAGGTGTGTCATTTGCGGCCGCATATTTGAAAATAAAGAAAATTTGGAGAAACATTTAGAAAGCGACCATGATGTTATCTTAGATGAAGAACACAACCAATGAATTATGTACTTTAATATTGATAAAAATCCAATAAATGTTTATAAAAATATTTGTTTCCTATGTGTATTTATGAAAAATGGGCTTGTATGCTTCCGTCAAACGTGAATAGCAACTATAATACTGCATTTACGAACGAAAAAACGGTTTCCTCGGACTATGTCCATGACTTAAAGAATACAAAGGTTTATGTATGTATGTATGTTTGAAGCTCTTTTGTTTTGTGGTAATTGTTGCGGTAACGGTAAAAATGGTATTTTTAATAACAGATAAATAGTATGGACAGTCCCTGTCAAGATATAAATGCCGTTCGTAACCCCGATTGCCGTGGAAATTATTTTGGTTTTATCTGGTTTGTTTCGTTTATTTAATTGTGTATTGAAAACCCTCAACAAAACGATAATAATAATTAATATTGAAGTATGTACATATTTCTACAAAAATTTTCGGAACACAAGTTTTCCGGAAAAATGGAGACAAAATAATGATATTTGTATGCGCCTCGTTTTACTGCCATACTTTGAGTATTTTCTTTGTGTATAGCGGCAATCATTTAACATTTGCAAAAAAAGAAACTACTGTTGAGGAGCGTAAAGTTATCATAAATGCTTGTAAACTTCATAAAACCAAACAGGAAATTAGTGAACTAGTACAAAGGCCTCGCACTGCAATTCCTGGTACAATAAAGCGCTTTAAAAATTACCCAGATTGTATCAACCGAGATGTGGGGGGCGACCACCAGCGCTATCAGAACGGGGAAACGGGAGATAGTAAAGGTAATATAAAAGAGCCAAAACTCCCATCATCTGAAATAGTTGCAATGCTGAAGGAAGATAAAAGTACGGTTGTTCACCCCCGCACTGTCCTCAGAGTGCTAAATGGGGATTGATTTTGTTTGTCGAATAAACCCAGTCATTAGCAAAGTGAAGCAAGCAATGCGACTTCTATTCGCAAAGGACCAATTAAAAAAACCGACAGACTTTTTGGAGAAAGTTATCTTTTCCGAGGAAAGTAAATTTTGTGTTTACAAATCAGATGGGCATGTTTTGACATGGGGGCAAAAGGGCTGTCGATACTTTCGACCAGTCAGCGTAGAGTTGTCCGTGTGAAAAACATGGAGTCCCCAGATGAATACCGGCAACTTTCAGAGCCTGTTCTTGGCTTTTATTTATGGTCAATAAGACCGCTACTTTTAACGTGTACTGCACTGCACACGTTTAAATTGAAATGGTAAGATGGTTGGAATAACAGAAATTCTCCTGTGATGATCGTGGCTTGCACAACATGCTTTTCAGCTCAGTTATGCGTGATGTGATATATGATGCCTTCGCATAATCTCGGTGCATCCAGGTTAAGCATCAGTATGACGCCTCATCTGCACGCTTGTGTGACATCGTACATTCGTCCCAAACTATAAGTTTGCATTGTTGCTACACAGCGCCGGGTCCCTTTTTGGTAATATTCCAAGTTGGCGTATCCTGACTCGCAAGGTTCTGAGGCAGTTTAAACTTGGAGGTCGCAGTTCTTCCTCCACTGAGCAGGGGTGCAGCTACTAAATAAAATTTAAAAGGAATTGGCAACCCCTTAAAAATATTTTCGAACCGATTCTCACTAAACCTCTTTTAAGTCACATCCATTGTGAATAAATACAAGAGAAAAATCTCAGGCCACAGACGTCAGAATTCGGCACAGCTGAGATCACCTGTAGTGCGATTCACTAACTTATTTTAAAGATATTCGTTTGGTTAACTCAACTTAACCAAAATTTTAGCGACCCTGCTATTCAGTAGCCATTTTTTAACGATTTTCGCATTCGCCGAATCAGCTGTTGATGTTAGCTAGTCGATGACCGACAACTAAACGACAACAAATTTTATTATTATTATTATTATTATTATAAGGAAAAGGAGTGAAAATTCACTTCTTTACCATAGAAAGGAGCACTAGTAAGAACACCTTCGGCTCTCTCTTTTTATGTACATATGTTTAGTACTTAGATTAACCTACATTAACTTCTTACAGATTGTTAACTCTAGATTAATTTCTTAAGACTAGTTAACCTAAGGAATTCGTTAATTTTGGTTATCGATTCAGCGTCCTGGTTTTTTAACAGGGTAGATGCGGTGCTGGTGTTGAAAATTCTTGCTCTGATTGTCGCGAAATGTGGACATCTGTCGAGAAGATGGGTCACGGTGATCGTTTCTGCGTTACAGTAGGGGCACTGTGGTAAGCTCGATCCTTTTAGTACATGTTCATGTGTTACAATCGTGTGTCCAATACGTAGTCGAACAAACGCTATGAGATTGTTGCAGTTGATATTCCTCGGAAAGATAGGTGTCTGCCCGTTGACATTATTGTTTGCGTAGTGGTGGTTGAAATATGTACTTCCACTTTTCTAACTTAGACTCATATATTTGTGAGCTTGCTAGCCTATATACATATATCTTTCTTTAAGACTACGTTTTCCATTATAAGCGGCTCTTTGGCTGCCAGCTTAACTCTTTCGTCAGCTGCTTCGTTGCCAGAGATTAAAACGTGGCTTGGAACCCACATGATTTTTACTGTATTTTTTCCTTGGAAAAGCCTGTTTCGGATTGACCTGGTCAGGTTTTCATTGTTCGACATGTTTATGATGGATAGTAGAACCGATAAATTGTCAGAGCATACAATATATCTTTCCTTGGTGCCAAGCGCAAATTGCGTTGCTTGGAGAATGGCGGTGGCTTCGGCAGTGTATACTGAACAGAAGGGAAGCAAATGACCAGCTGTGATTGTGTCGTGGTTTGCATCTACCGCTGCGAAGGCTATGTTGGTTCGCTATTTCAGACGCGGAGCATATTGTACCTGCATCTGTGTCTAGCGATCTTATTATGAGTGGGGTATAAGTACCCGTCAACATTTTAATGTTTGCCCATATTTTTTTTGGATCCGAGTTAGGAGTAATTCCCTCCGTTAGTTTTTCCAAATTGCCCTTTTAGCCTCTTTAAGGACTCTTTTGAACAACGCGTTTGCTCTTTTGTATTTCAGAAGGTTACTTACGCACCTATTCTTCCTATAACTGTGCCACAAATTTTGTTTATCTTTTCTTAATGCTTCCAGGCGTATACTAATGTGGGTTTGGGGTACTGACAGATGCGCTGCTGTTCGAATTGCTTTTTGCAAAACATTGGCTTCTTTATTTATGCTAAAACCTTGCGGGTACTTCTCTATGGTTTCGTTAGCTGCGCATTGAAATTTCGCCCAGTTAGCCTTTTCAGTAATAAATTTCGGTTTGGGTGTACCAGGGTTTGACGACGCTAAAACTATTTTTGTCAGCAGAGGGAAGTGATCACTTCCATGAAGATGGGACAGGGTGGAGCAGGTTAGCTTCGGACCTATTGCAGCTGAGCATATACAAACGTCTATGTGTGTGAATGTTTGATGGGTTGTGAAATGTGTTGGTGCCATGTAATTTAGAACTATCAAATTTTCTGAAAGAATGAAATTTTCAACAATTTTACCTCTTTGGTTAGTAGATTCTGAGCTCCACAGGGGACTCCATGCGTTGAGATCTCCTACTATTAAAAGTTTTGATTTTATCCTAGAGGTAATATCGTAGAAATCTTTAACGCTAAATGTTTGTTGAGGAGGTATGTAAATGGATAGGATGGTGAGCTTAACGCCTATGTTCACTTCGATAGCAATGACAGCTATTGGTGACTGTACGTCTAAACGTTTGTGTGGTATTCCGTTTTTAACCATGACTTTGATACTGGAGCTGTTTTGTTATATGGGAGATGTGTTTCCTGTAATGCGATGATGGATGGTGATATTTCTTTGATTAGTAGTTGTAGTTCGTTCATGTTGTTGTATATTCCTTTTATGTTCCATTGTAGTACGTTAAAAGTCATTGTCAGCTAAGAAGTTTTCGTCTAAGGTGTCTCTTAGCTGTACACTAACAGTTTCTTCGTCCTGGTCCGGAGATATGAAATATGTATTGTTTTGAAGAAGTTGTTGACTAAGTCGGGTAATCGGCGAATCAATTGTGGGTCGTGTTGTAGAGTTTGTGCTTCTATTAGTTGTTGTGGTAGTTGTTTCTGGTTCAATTGACGGTTTGTCTAGATTCTGAGGAGTACTAGGAGTCTCCTCGTTACAAGAGGTTCTGTTTATGAGATTTTCGTATGTATTATTTGTTGGTGTGTTATTGTTGTTGTTTTTTTTTTTTTTTGTGGAGTCGCTGTTGCTGGTGAAAGAGAAAGGAGTTGATGTTTTAGGAAATTGGGCTGAGTACGTTTCTCTTGCTTATTTTAAAGTGCATTTTCGTTGGATTTTTATTTTTAAAATCTCCTTTTGTTGGAGAAATTTGGGGCATTTATTAGAGTTTGAGGCATGGTCTTCAGCACAATTAGCGCATTTTATACGATCGCATTCGTTTTGATGGGGTGGGCGGCTGCATATTTCACACGATGGATCGTTATTGCAGTGTTTTTTTGTATGACCCAAACGTTGACATAATTTGCAGCGCATAGGGTTTGGAAAATATTCCCTTACTTTCGCTTTGTGCCATGAAATGTCGATGGTTTCCGGTAATCTATATAGATCGAAGGTGAGTAAGATTACACCAGTGGGTACTGCTTTATTATCGATCATTCTTGTGATCCCTCCCTCAGCAGCCAATTCCTTTTTTATTTCTTCATCAGATACATATTTGAGGTAAGGCGCGAAGACCGTTCCCTTGACGTAGTTGAGGTTTTCATGCAGTTTGCATTTAATTTCACATATACCTGGTAGTTGTTTCGTAGAGATGAATTTATTTGCGATTCTACTGTCTTTCACGAGCAGTAACAGGTTACCGTCCCTAAGTTCCGTAATGTTTTCTATGTCTTTACTGATCACCTGCAATGATCTTTGTACGGCAAAGCATGAGTATTGAGAAAGGGGCTTTTGTACATCAGTGGTGGAGACCACGACATACTTGGGATTAGGAAGGTTTGTGGGGGAGGAAAGTTCAGGGAACTCGTTAAGGTTTTTGAATGTCCGTTTTACTTTTTTGCGTTTGGGGCTGGTTGCTAAAGCAGCAAACCTATTTTCCCCTAGGCTATTTGCCCCGAAGGGCATGGTGTAAAATTTTCAAAGTTTCTATGTACTCTTTCTTTAAAGCACGTGTGCACTCAGTAAGCAAAATGTGTATAACGCTGAGGCTGTTTGTTTCTATATAAATAACTGCACTCAGAACGTAAAGTAAAGTAGATAGGGAAATCAAAATCGAAACAACCGTACGCGACGAATGGTAGTCGATGACTCAACAACATTTTTTATGTTGTTAACTCAATCGAGAAAAGTGAAATTCGTGATTTCAATTTAAATAAAAGAAAAATTTTAAATTCAGAGATTTGTTTTCTTGTAATTAAAAAAGGAACATTAAATAATGTCGTTTAAATATTTGACATATGATTTATCACGAGGTGATGAAGAAGTAAGCGCTCCAACAGTGGATCGACGTTTACTCCGAGATGTGGACAATCCCTTTCATCTAAATGCAACAGACTTTCAAACACTGTATCGGTTAACTCCAGACTTGGCTGAATACCTAATTTATCAGCTTGATAACCAAATAAGAGGATCCAGAATAACAGCAATATCAACTGAGATACAGGTAGCTCGTGTAATCTTGAAGCCTGTATGCAATTTTAAATTTTACTTTTATATTGGTAGGTTCTAGCGGCGTTAAGGTTCTTCGCAATTGGTTGCTATCAACGACTCGTAGGTGAACAATGGGGAATATCCATGAGCCAGTTTTCCGTAAGCCGGCATTCATCGGGTAACGGATGCAATCAATGATTCGTTGTTTCACCAGAAAGTGAGGTTTCCTATGACCCAAGTGGAACGCCAATGTGCTAAAGAAATGTTTGCTTCGGCGTCGTCTCCCTTTGTGGGAGGCTGTATTGGAGCCGTCGATTCCACGCACATATCAATTTTGCCACCAAGGAATCATGAGGTGGCTTATGCCAACCACTACATCTACTATTCAATTAATATGCAAATGGTAAAAGCAAACTTTTACAAAGATCCATGTATAAAAACAGAAATATAGTTTAGTTTTAATATATGTATAGATAAATGATTATAATTTAAAAAAAATTAAATATATGTAGGGGAGACCGGGGTATTATGAGCCACGGGGAATCGTGAGCCAGCGCCATCTCTTTTTTTCTAGTGAATCATTACAGCTGTAATAACTGTTATCGACTTGCCTCATTATAACCTAACATTTTCACTGTCAGTGAACATGTGCACGCGCATTGATACTTTGAAGTGATAATAAATTGAAATTTATTGATCTCGATGTATCATTTTTACTCCGTGTGACGTTCATTATTGCGACCTTGTTCTACGAATTGAAGCAGGTAACTATGTTTATAATATTCGTCTGACTTCAGGCTTTCGAAATGACAAAGAAATTTAGCATGCAGTTAGCATTTTTAAATTTATTTTTGGCCATTTTGTAAAAACATGGGTTCGGGGAATTGTGAGCCGCTTTTCTCGGGGAATTGTGAGCCACTCGGTTCTTGACATTTACCGAGATAACTTTACGTGTTTGATGTTTTTTTCATTGTTATTGTAAAATTGAGGCTTCGCAACTAAGTGAAAAGAAGATGGGTGAAGACGTTGACGATGCCGACAATCAGCGCCGCATTGTTCTTGCTGACGGAGATATTGCCGCTCATGAGGAAGGGGCCATACCTGTGCCTTCAACAAGCACTGGACCTTCAACAAGTGATGCATCTTCAAAAGTCTCTGATACTTCGACAGAAAATCTTCTCGCCGCATTGCAGGCTGTCTTACCATTAAAAGCACGCCAGCTAAGAAATCGAATCGCGGCCGTAAATCAATGAAATCAGCTATTTTGACATCGCCAGAAGTTGTATGTGAGCTTCGTGATAAGGCCGAGAAAAAGCGGGAGAGAGAAGCAAAAAAAGGCGATGCACCATCAGCGAAGAAGCAGAAAGTTCGTGGCAAATCCAAACAACCGTCTCCAACCGATACTGACGTGGAAGAGGATGTTGATTTCTGCATAATTTGTATGAAAAGTATGCCGAAAAAGATGAACCGCCAAAACACCATCCATTGCAACGTCTGCGATCGCGCAGTTCACTTGAAATGCGCCAAAATGACCGCAAGTTATTGGACTTGCAATCATTGCATTTCAGATTAATTTTTAACACCTGTAACATTTTTTCTTATTGTTTAAAAATATATTGCGATTTAAACACATTAGTAAACATTTTCTAACAAATATCATACATTTCAGTTGCCTAATTTGTTCATTTACCTAATTTAAAAGGTGGCTCACGATTCCCCGAGATTTTTCAAACTGAAGCAAATTCAAGTTTTTTTCAATTGCCTGGGGATCATCTTATATGAGGATATTCGATAAGAATACTGTGACAGAAAGGAAGGTTATTCTTTACACTACAACATACGGCGTTGAAAATTTACAGAAAAATTGATTTTATAAGAACTTTTTAGCAATAAAAAAAAGTGGCTCACGATACCCCGGTCTCCCCTATGTAAATCCTAAATACACCGTCGCAATTTTTGTGTGATTTACTGAGCGAATTTCTATGTCTGACAGTTAATAATGACCATTTTTGACATTTAATATCAGCCGCCGCCATCTTTAATTTAGAATATTTCTCATTTGTATTCATTCACAATGAACACATCCCTATTGCAATCTTTCATTTAAACACTCCAAAATATTAGCGAAACTAAGTTTTCAGTCCTTATTCGTTTTACAGTTAAATAACTAATTAAATTCAGTAAACTTAAAAAAGATTGCAACCCACTTCAAAGCGTGTGTTGCATAAACCATTTCGTCCCACACTAATTCTGCTATATTTCAGTTAGTATATAAACTGAATTACCGTAATTAACATTTTTAAACAAGCTGGATATTTTTGGAATCAAAATTTCTTAAACTTATATTCGTTTCACAGAAATTCTTTACTCTTTAATTTAATTTCATAACTTCATAGTTTAATTTGAAATTAAACTATCAATCAGGTGGCAACTCCCATTAAATATAATACAGCCCTATTCTGCATTTCTATTCAGCCCTATTCTGCATTTCGACTCGAATCGAAATTTTCTCAGTTTGGCAACTTTGGTATTCTGCGTTTCGATGAGTTTCGATCAATCTTCGAAATATACAATTTTATGTATTCTACATTGCGATCGTAGTTACGTTTTTGTAAGTTGAAATTTTTTTGGCGGAGGGCGGTTAGATTTTTATTTTCGTGTACTTTTAAAATATAATTTTCCCAAAAATGTGAGTAAAACTTGTTGTTGATAGTTGTAAAAGTCATCAACATGATTTTTTTTTAAGTTTTTTGGGCTTTATTGATGTTTTTTGATATGTTTGCAGGTCAAAAACAACAACGCTGGAGCAGTATGAAAAATTGGCTGATATAATGACAACCAAAAGGGATATTGCGCAGGGCTTTCAAAATCGACCGAAGGAGGAAGTGGTGGAGTTTTGGGAGGGAATTGCAAATGCATAAAGCTCTTGCTTCGCTTGCATTTTTTCCTCTTCACTCTGTTCAAATTTGATCTACTCAGGGCAAAGCTTTCGTTGCATGACATCGAGAAAATTAGAGAGTGACTTTGATACAATACAGTTGACTGACCCATTCCGACATTATAATCTGCGCCAACTCCGTGTTGGTAACTGCCTTCCGCAAAAAATCTCAATGCCGCCACTACGCGATTAAGCGAAGATAACGACGTCAAAGTACTTGGTTGAGTTTCTTCCGCAAAAGTATCTAGGACATACTTGAAAGCGTCCTTATTAAGTCTAAAGTTTTTTTGAATCTAAATAAGTAAATCAATGAATTAAGATTTATCACTTTCAAACGCAATTTCTCATAATTCGTCACTCATCTGAAATGGATCACACATATCCCGCAATCTTCTCCTTTCAACTTTTGTGTCAGCATTCTCGGATGCGTTGTCGTCCTCCTCAAGTAGTATCGCCGCGGCTATTGAATCCATTACGGGATTATATTTTTATTTATTTTATTTAAAAAGAAATAGTTTGGCCACGAATTTGTATCTGTTTGCTTTATTTTGTTTCAATTTCACTCATTCCAAGGCAAACAGCTGATTTCGAAAAGGTTGCCGCTCTTCCTCTTTTTCTTTCGATTCCGTCGTAACTCGGCTTTCATAACCTCTTCCAGGCCTGTGAAGGAGGTACGAAAGTACATCCTCGTCCGAGCTCGTCTGCCTTCTCGTTACCTGCTGTACATCTGCCATAAAAGCCAGAATTCCCGGACACACTCGCCTTAGGTCGCTCCCAAACATCTGCACTTCAGCAGTTTTTAGGTATGGAAAAAACAACTTAAAAAAGGCTACCTCAAGTCAGCATTCGATGGTGCTCTGGATAAACACCTCCATTACTACCTGGCAAAAATACATATTTTGTCGTTTCTGGAAAAAAAATTCGACGCCACAGAATGGCTTTCCCCGTATATGATTCAAGAGAACTATGGCTAGACGGAGCAAACAAGGACGAGCAAGTCAAACCACTTCGCTTAGTAAAATGGTCTCTAGTTGCAAACGATGGATGATTACTCCCCCGAACATAAAGTCGAACTCCTTCTTCGACAACTCTCAAAAGGAATATTATGCAACCATACACGTGCGCACTGAATACAAAGTAGCAAAGGCCAAAGTATCTGAATAGAAGCCGTCCTTAACTCCCTCTTGCAATATCGTAAGATCCCTCCTTAGAGGAGCTCCATTTCTGGCCATCCCGAACAAGATGCACAATTCTTATCACTCATTAATCGATGGGAAAGAACTAAATATCTCCATCATGAATTCAGTCGCCGATTCAGAAGGAGTATTCCAAAGATCAACACTCAAAAATAATCCCAATTATTAGTTGAGTTCTCATAAACGATGAGTTTCTCCCCCAATGAATGGCATCTCGATAGAATCGAAAAACTAGACCGTGACCCTGACGATAACATATGTAGGAGTAGTAGATTACGCACACAAAACGGCATATTAACTCGGCCGCTTGTAAAACTCTGTTTACCGACCGCAAACGAAAAAGAAATTATAGCCCCTACAAAGCCTGCCTCATTCAACAATCGAATGTTTACCTGGACGCCTTTACTCCCACAGAACGTGTCCACCAAGTTCGGTAGAGTTTGGTGGCATGTTTTCGGATTTATACTTATTTGCCATAGAAGACGGTGACACGCCCATTTCCAAATTTTTTTGATTCGGTGTGTTTGCTAGTATAGCTTCGTCCTATATATTAAATTTTAGCAAATTGCCTTTAATGCTGACTTACATAAATATCGCACTTTTTTTTATTTTTCGAAAATTATCCTTGTATGAGAGGTTGGCGTGGTTTTCGTCCGATTTTAAAAATTTGAGAAATTTTGCTTGTTCACTTGAAGCTACTTACATCGAATATGTGGGCATCCAACGTTACTGTTCGTCCATTCGATTTTTTTCAGAGGGCTCTTCAGCCGCAGCCCAAGAAGTAAATCGGCCCTGTACAGCTGATGGTGGTAAAATAAATATATATTACCTTCGGGTCTTAGGACCAAGATTGAGTCCGTCTGCATTTTGAGCTCTGAACTTGATTTCGATTGCTTCGTTCTAACCGAAACTTGGTTAAATGAAAACTTTTTTGATGCGGAGATCTTTAATCCAGCCCTTTTCGATGTTTTTCGTAAGGATAGAGACTATGCTAAGACTGGCCTTAGTAGAGGTGGTGGTGTACTTATTGCTACACGCAAACATCTGCGAGCGTCACTTCTTGAGCTGCATAATTCTGATTCCTTGCTGGATCAACTTTGCATTAAATTACATGGCGCATGCGGTTTGATGTATATTTGTGTGTCTTACATCCCACCGGTTAGCTCCGACGCACTATATAAAGCTCATGTTGATAATATACTGGCCGTGCATAACGTAATTGGTGACAATCAGCTTTGTGTTCTGGGAGATTTTAATTTAAGCAAAATTTCATGGAGCTCTTTAGCTAGTAATGTTTTTCTTACTCCATCTAATGTTTTTAGCTTTTCTGAATCTTATGTAATTGATAATCTGCATTCCGTCGAATTGTACCAGATTAATAGTTTTCTTAATGGATTAAATAGGATTTTAGATCTAGTTTTCGTAAGCTATAATGTCAACTTTAAGTTGTCATATGCAGCTAGCTACATCTCTCCCCCAAATTTAAACCATAGTCCATTGGCTTTGGAGGTAGAATTCTATCGATACTTTGAGCTACCTTCTGGTAAGAAAAACGTAGCTTTTAACTACTCAAGCTGCGATTTTGATGTGATAAATTCCTTGTTTGATTTAGACTGGCCCCAGATTTTTGGGAATAGTGATGTAACTAGTTGCTATGATGTTTTTAAATCAACCGTTTCTAAAATTTGCATGAATCACATATCATTGCTAAGATCGAAATCTACGAAGCGTCCTTGGTTTTCTAAAGAACTTAAGCGCCTAAGAAATTTGAAGAACAAGTTTTATAAAGAGGATAAACAGTTTAACAACGCCAATTACCGCGAGCGCTTCGTATTTTACAGAACTGAATTTAATAAGCTTAATAGATCCCTATAATATCGACGATACATTCGCAACGTTGAAAACAATATAAAATCGATCATTACCTGATCTGGACGAAACTCGAAGGGCAATAGCGCGGATAAAAAACAATGAGGCCGCTGGTGCTGACGGACTAATTTCAATTCAGCTAGAAAACAATTACGTATTCATTATGAGTACTTTAAAAAGTATTTGTATTGAGTACTAATTGTACTTGGAATTTAACAGGGCTGTGCGACGGTGAGGGGTCGGTAAAGTACATGCTCCAACTCAATTGCAAAATATGGTCTGACGAACGCGTGGCAACTGATTGGAATTTGCTGAATCCACAAAAAGGGCGACAATTACCGCGGGATCAGCCCCCTTAGCAAAGCAGAACCTTATACTGTCGAGCGTGTTTTGTGAACGACTGAGGCCCACCGTGAACGATCTGATTGAACCTTATTAGTGTGGCTTTAGACCTGCAAACGACCAAATATTCACGATACTCCAAATCGTAAAAAGGACACGAAAAAGAAGAATAGACACACACCATCTTTTTGTCGACTTAAAATCCGCTATAGATAGCCCGAGAAGCAGCTGCCTATTTGCCGCAATGCTTGAGTTTGGTATCCCAACAAAACTAATACGGCTATGTAAAATGACGTTGAGCAACACTACCAGTTCCGTCAGAATTGGGAAGGACCTCTCCGAGCCGTTTGAAACAAAACGAGATTTCAGACAGATTTACTCTCTTTCTTTCGACTTCATTAACTTTATGTTAGAAAAGACAATTCGAGCTGCAGAATTAAACCGTTCAGGAACCAAATTTTATTAGAGCGTGCAACTTTTGGCGTATGCTGATGATATCGATATCATTGGCCTCAACAACCACGCCATTACTTCTGTCTTTCCCTAACTGGACAAAGTGCGAAACGTATGGGTCTGGAGGTTAACGATGGCGCAGTTGCGTCTTGACTCCCGCATCAGTATTGACAATTACAATTATCTGGGAACCAGCAATAACACCTACAGTACCCCCACCAGGATTATGGGTAGTTGCAAAGGCGAAAAGAAGTTCCGCAAGATGGAGGATCTCCGAGATCCGTCCCGATTTCCCGGCGGAAACGGTTACTCTAGCAAATGAGCGTGACCGCCTTCGCCACACCGATCTGCACAATCCCAATATAAGGGATTTGAACGTGGCGATTCGGAGGTTGGTAGATCAGAACAAGCGGAACAAGTGGGAGGAGCACCTGAAGTCCTGTAACTTAGTCACGGATATAGGCAAGCTCTGGTCCACCGAGAGGTCCTTGTTCAACGTTCGTGCCTCGTCGGAAGGCGACATCCTCCAGGGCCATTGGCCCTGACGGGCTAAGCGTATTGATGCTAAAAAATCTAGCCCCGCGGGTGTTGCGTTCTTGACAGGGATCCTCAATCTGTCAATGGCCACCCTCATCATTCCTGACGGTTCGGAGGGTGGTCCTATTGTTGAAACCAGGGAAACAGGCAGACGAGGGTGACTCCTATCGGCCGATTTCCCTGCTTTCGCCTGTAATAACAGAACTCAATGCCATAAACACACAGGTGAATCGCGGTCTTCACCAGAACCGTCCTGGTGGCGTTGGACTTGTCAAAAGCTTTTGACACAGTTTGTCACTCCACGCTACTAGCTGACGTGGAAGCATCGACTATCCCACAGGGACTGAAACGGTGGACCACAAATTACCTGTGTGGTCGCCAATCATCGGTATTATTCAGAGACTCAACATCAAAACTAAGGAGGATTAAACAAGGGTTGCCGCAAGGTGGCGTCCTGTATCCACTCTTGTTTAATCACTACATCTCCAAGCTCCCTCAACCGCCAGAGGAAGTCACAATAGTCTCATAAGCCGATGATTGATCGATAATGGCAACCGGCAATGTAATTTATGACCTGTGTTTGAAAGTGAACGGATACCTCTCCGACCTTCCCCGTTTCTTCACAGGCAGAAACCTGGCGTTGTCACCATATTGATGGCACCTCCATTCCGACGGTTAACCACCCGAAGATTGTGGGTCTTACATTTGACAGCCAGCTCTTCTTCTCTGCGCACACTATAGCAATCGCCAACAAAGTACAGAGCCGCAACAATGTTCTCAAGTCGCTCGCCGGCAGCTCTTGGGGCAAAGACAAAGAAACGTTCTTGGCAACATACACGGCGATTGGCCGGCCGGTAATTAACTATGCTGGGGGTTAAGGAGCACAACCTCATGCTCAGCAAACAGTTCCTTGCTGGGTGCCATCGCTAGGGGCACCCAAACAGGCATCTGCTTGCAGATGAGCCACCCCCAGGCACATCAGAAGACATCTCCTAGAACTGAAGGAGATCCAGCCATATATAACGCAACCGCTGGATCCGGAAGCGTACCGACGGATCCTAAGCAACACCCACAGAGAGACAGTCGCCACCATCATCGACTCTCGCCAGGCAAATGCCGTAATAGGAGCCCAACCACCACCATTAGCAAATAAGAAGTCCCTGCTGCCTCGTGAGTGCCGGAGTGACGCTCTTCACAGGGCGTGACTAGCCGCTACAACAAAAATAGCTGCGTTAGGATTTATGATTTTGAATCATTTTACTTATAGTTGTTTTTGTTTTTGTTTTCCGATTGTTCGTTAATAAATCGCTTCTTATTTCTTTAATAAATCCCTCATACTTGTGCTCTTGCAAATGTATAATGAAAATGCAAACCATATGCCGCAATCAGCTGTTTTTTTCTTGCTGACTAATTTGTGCTGGGACAAATTTACCTCCAAATGAAATGTCATAATTGCGCTCTCTCTTTGCAAACGAACGCAATTTGGTACAAGCTTGTACAAATTATCTACCAAACGAACAGTCTTAATACATAAGTATGTATGTAGTTCTGTTTTCGTATTCACTACGCAGTAAAAACCAGCAAGAACCATTAATAATTTTACTGGACACCATTTTCGTCTGCAAAACTTGCAACAAACTAAGTTGGGGATATTGAGAGAGTGAAGATGACTGTTGAACCTGCAAGTTTTACTGGATAAATAGTTATGTTTTCGTATTTTCCAGTAAAAAACTATCCAGTAACTTGCCAGCAACGAAATATCTGAGAGTAAGCAAAATTTGCTCTCTATGAGAGAAACATGCAATAAAGTACGAAAACGCAAAACCAGCAAGAAGTTGCAAGTTTTTGTTACAACTGATTTTTGTTTGGCGCGAAATTTAAAACATACTACTTAAAATAAAGAAACAGCTCCGCAATCCGTAATTAACGTCTCCCAATTGTTAATTGCAGCCTCTGCGGATAAAGACCTTGCAAACACACAGATTCTGGCCGACTTACTGATATGCAGGGGCTTACATACATAAGTATTTTGTATAAGAAGAAAATAAACCAAACGATAATATTTTTGCATTTGTTCCTGCTTTGTTTATAAATTATGTATTTAATTCAATAATTCAATAACATACTACTCTTTACTTCGCTGAGACTTCATTAACTCATAAACAATCATTGTAACGGGGTTTTCAATAGGAACGCTACAAAAGTTTTTTTAAATAAAACAAAAACGGGTTGGGATATGAATTAAATTCTATATTTCTGTGAAAGTACATTCGATGCCATTATGTATGGATCTCGATTTCTTTTGCATGGACACCACGGGCACGCTTGCAGAAGTCCAGACGCTGAACCCAATTTTCGACGGTTTTCAAGCATAAATTGGCCGATACTGGTGCAATTTCACGTTCGATATTCGTACGGAGTTCATCGATCGTCGCTGGCTTGTTGGCATAGACCATAGACGTAGTCACACAGGAAATAGTCTAACGGCGTCAAATCGCACGACCGAGGCGGCCAATTGGCTGGGCCATTTCGTGAGATAACACGGTCACCAAACTTGGTTTTCAAAGAATCGATTGTGACATTCGCTGTGTGGCTTGTAGCGCCGTCTTGTTGGAACCACATATTGTCCAAGTCCATATCATCCGATTCGGGCCAAAAATATTCGGTTATCATTGAGCGGTAGCGATTCCCATTCACAGTAACGTGCCGGTCTTGATCATCACGGAAGAAGTACGGCCCAATGACGCCGCCGGCCCATAAACAGCACCAAACCGTAATTTTTTCGGGATGTAATGTTGACTCATGGAGTACGTGTGGATTGCTGCCTGTCCAATAACGCATATTTTGCTTATTGACGAAGCCATTCAGCCAGAAATGACGACGACCATAAATTGGACGTAGCGCTCTTAAAGTTGAGGCCATTGACTCCGAATTTCGGTAGTAAATTTTTATAATTTCGACTCGTTGTTGGATCGTATATCTTTCCATGATGAAATGGCAAATCTTACTGAAGGGAAATGTCAAAAGAGCGGGGAAAAATATGGCGTCGTTTGCTGTCACTATCGGTCTACTTTTGTAGCGTCCCTATTGAAAACCCCTTTACTTACATAGGAACAAACTGTAAACAACTCACAAAAATATTTCGCTTATTATTAAAATCCGTTATTTGGTGCAGATTTGATTACTTGTTGCAAATTTCAGTTTAATTTCTGGTTACTGGTGCGTATTTCTATTGAAATTGAAAAAATTTGGATCATTTCGTTTATAATTGTGAAAGTGCGCGTATCAAAAATACCAAAAGGTAAAGAAATGATAACAATTTGCCCCTTACCCCACATCTCCACAGAAAATAGTTGATGTTTTACCATCTGTCATTTTGACAGAAAAATTTGTTTCCGAAAGCATGGTTTTGAATTATTTTGATACAATATTGCAGTTAGAAGTTTTGGCATAACTGCAGAATACATAAAATTCTCAGATTTGAAAAATTTATATATGGATCGATAGGAAATTTTGCGGTGACCATAATGGTATGTTTTTTTTTAGGGGAAACAATAACTATAGTAGTTATTGAAGGTCAAAAGGTCAAATGAAGCATATCTTCAAATCCGGTGTTGGACCGACCAGGGTTATTTTTTTGAAGCGCGGCCGTAGGCCGCCTACGCGAAAAAGAGTTCTGCATAAAAATACTGTGGATGGCGTAGCCGGTGTTGGACCGACCAGGGTTATTTTTTTGAAGCGCGGCCGTAGGCCGCCTACGCGAAAAGAAGTTCTGCGTAAAAATACTGTGGATGGCGTAGCCGGTGTTGAACCGACCAGGGTTATTTTTTTGAAGCGCGGCCATAGGCCGCCTACGCGAAAAAGAGTTCTGCGTAAAAATACTGTAGATGGCGTAGCCGGTGTTGGACCGACCAGGGTTATTTTTTTGAAGCGCGGCCGTAGGCCGCCTACGCGAAAAGAAGTTCTGCGTAAAAATACTGTGGATGGCGTAGCCGGTGTTGGACCGATCAGGGTTATTTTTTTGAAATACTCCGTATGGTGAGGACTATAATCAACATAATGTATATCAAACGAAAGCTTGATTAATTTACTATTTAAATATAGAGTTTTTAAATATAACTTATAAGGTGATTTACAAAAAAAATTGGGTTTTTATGAAATTTTTTAGATGGGTTTTTACATAAATTCGGTTTTAATTAAAACTTAACCAGTTATATATAGGTTATGCACATTGAATTAAATGGAATGAAATTTCCTATCAACTAACACCAATCTTCTAAGAATCCATCAATGGGTTTAAGAGAAATTTTGATTTAAAAATATGCTTTATTTTAACTTTGATCTTGAATAACTTTTGTTGTTGTTGTTTCCCCCAAAAAAAAAGTAGACCGTTATGCTCACCTCATTAATCTCTATCGATGTATATATATTTTTTTTTATTCTGAGAATTGTATGTATTCTGCAGTTGTTCCGAAGTTTTTACTCAAGAGAGAAGCGCGTGTCTATGATTTTTGTGATTCTAACATTTTAAAGCAAAATTTAAGCTTCTTTTAATTATGGAGTCATCTGCTATATCAATTAGTTCTTGTACTAATGATTATCAAATCACTCGGAATCAAATTTGGTGCATATGCCAGATCCAAGTTTTAGTGATTTCGGTTTGCCAAGTGATTTACACGAATTAAATTTGCCCAGTTGTCGCGATGTTTTAAAATATTTTTTTTTTCTGAGTGATCGGTCTAAAAATAGAAATAAAATGTTTTCGTACGCATCTTTTACTCCACAAGTGGCGGATAAATTAATTGCAATTTGGAGCAAATTGAATATTGGCATAATGATGAAGAAAACCATAATAATCAAGCTGAAAACCTTGCTAAATAAATATTCTAAAGAAACAAAAGGCATGTCTACATCTGAAAAATACACCGCATTTATCAAGACTATGAACAACTTATTCTATATTGGAAAATGCAAGTGCAATTTACAAAGCGATTGTTGCTCATGTGGTTTGACGCCTGATCATTTACACGAATTTTTGACTGAGCAGCATACCGCAAGAAAACTGTCAATTCCAGCAGTACTGGCGGATATTATTGATTTGGATTTGGCTCCGACAGCTACTGAATATCCATCTTAAGATATAGAAGGACGCCAATGGGCAACTTATTATTGTGGACAAATGTAAAGTAGGGCGAGAAAAAATTCAGGGATTCTGTGCGTCAAAAAAATGCGCAAACTGACAGTGGAGATCTGACAAAATTATGGAAACCTGTGAACAGATTCAGGTAAGCAATGAATTAGTACTTTAATAAATATCTCTATTTTTGGTTCTAAGTAAGTAACTTGTTCTTTCTGTAGGTTGTACCCGACTTTCAGCGTATTTTGCTGGGGAATATGCCTCCTTCCTTGTCGTCAGAACAGGAAAAAACTCTTTCAACGGACGTTAAGTACTTGTATTGGATAGCCAACGCGATTCATAACGGTTCCTGTCCAGAAGATTTAGGCAACATGAAACCTGGACCCATCTTTCATTCTCGTTGGTTAACCAAAGCTAGTAGACTTCTGCGATTGTACGTAACAACAAATTCACCATCCGAAAATTTAAGAATTTTAGCAACGTTTGTCATGAAAGTTTACGTACCTATGTATGTACTTTAATGCTAAGTATTACAACTCGGTTATACATATATGGCAGTTCACTCTTATGTAAATTTATTTGTTCTTTGCAATATTTACCACAAAATCTGCGCGAAATTTTAAATAATGTTGTCCAAAATAACTCATATTTTGCACATTCAAAAAATGTGCTACTAATAATGTTTTTTGATGACAGAAGGGAAGAGCGCCAGAGGGCTTTAAAAAAAAGTTTGTACTATCGTGAAAAACTTTACGACCCAACAAAAGTAAGAGCTTACAAAAAACCCACTATAAATTTTGACTGCACTAATTACATATGTATGTTGAGATGATAAACTTAGATAACAATAGCATTTTGTCGGAGCCGCCCTTCACTGCAAACATACCCTATGACCATTTGCTCGAATAAATAGAATTTGACAATCCTCCGCTTCCGGATCCACAAATTCCTCCACATATTCAAGGAACCGAGCGATTTGTGCAACTGCTGACTAACGTTTCACGTCGAACTATTGAAAAAAATCGCGATGGTGTTATGGCAGTCACGGTTGCAAGTCGAAACTAAACTAATTATTTCTAAACTTTAGAAGTATATTATTTTTTGTTTGGCCCTTAACAGTTAAGTTTTTGTTTTGTATTTAGATATAAAATTATATTGTTTACTACAATACGATTTGGCGGAAGATGAAAGTTTGAAATCTAGAAACCAGCGCAAAATTGTTTATTTAAATTTTTATGGATGGATAGGTAACATAATTTAACATAAAAAACATTCAAATTTTTTGGATTATGTGTAAACTGTTCAATGGCATTTTTTGATTCTTTTGGATATATTTGCTTATTAGTTTTTCTTTTTCATCATACTTGATTTTAATTTTAAACCAGAGCTTTTTAAAACTCGATCTAAATACTAACATTTTATAAACATCTTATTTATTTTTGAGGGTCACAACGTTTTATTTCTTAAAATTACAAAAACCATGAGCTTTTACATTTCTTGTGTACCATTTATTGATGATTTAATGGCCAATTTCATAAAAAAATTTTTAACTTTAACCTAAACATCAAAATTAGTCCTTCACTGCTTTGTGTTTTTGGTTCTAGTAGTTGTTACTATTTTCCACTTCATTTATTAAAAAAAAAAAAAAAAAAAAAAAACGAAGTTTCTCGTTAAAAACCAGAAGCTCGATTTAGATTTTAGATCCATGGTTTCTTGGGCAAATTTTCTTAGAATCCATCGTAGTTTACGATTTTGATAACTGCTTGGTGAATTTTGTTTGCCTATGTTACAGGAGGTGCTATACTTTTATAAAAAAAATATTAGAAAAAAATTAATAAACATAAGAGCCTAACTGTATTATATTTGTGTGATTCACGAGGTGTAATAAATCGTTGTCATAATAATTTAGATTTCAAGTTATGTTTTTGGATTGCAGTGAAGCAAATAATTAAAACCAAACAATTTTGTATTTTTTTAATTTTATGACTTATGTCACCTTGTGAATCACCCAATTGATTTATTTTGTTTGCTTATGATATGACATATTTATATGCAATTACATGAATAAGAAACAAATTATAAAAGGCTTGCTGACGTTTGTGTTCCGCGCCGGAAAACAGATCAACTAACCTGTATAATTCCGCCATTTGACCTTTTATCCTTCGAAAACTCTTACAGGTAAGTTAACCCCCCAAAAAAAAAGGGTATTTGCAGAAGCATTAGTTTCTTATTCAATGTTTATTTTGTATTGCTTCCGTGACTTCAGCTCTCAAAGCCGTCCAGC
Source organism: Anomoia purmunda (assembly GCA_951828415.1). NCBI lineage: Eukaryota > Metazoa > Arthropoda > Insecta > Diptera > Tephritidae > Anomoia > Anomoia purmunda. The sequence goes on from OX639993.1 coordinate 57,830,671, forward strand.
TGTTAGACGAAATCGTTCACCTGCCCATCCAGCTCCCCCAAGGCGAATTAATATAAGGTGATGACATTAGTGAATTCAAAGGGAAACAAAATGTCATGATAAATAAAAATAGAAACTGGTTTGTGAACAAAATGTTTCGATATTCGCTTTAGCTGATATTCTCCTCATCAGGCAAATCAAGAAGTAATCAGCTGATATACTCATTTCACTTCATATTAATTGGCCTTGGTGGTGTTAAACGAACAGACAAAAAAGGTAAGCTGACAAATTACAAGAAACACATAATTTTGGAATTAGCTGTAAGAAATTTCCCTTTTACAAAAAGATTATTATATTCATTTCGTAGCACCCCACCGTCAAATGCATGTGTGTTACCATGTACATGTTTTGCTTTATTTTTCAATTGTAAAATATAAAACTTTGTGTTATTTCTCAATCAACTATGAAATAAGGCAAACGGCAAATTTGTATTATTATTATGTTTGTTATTTTCTCAATTTCATTTTTGTGCACTTGATTGAAATAAAATTTTTGTTAAAAGGAAATAAGGTCACATTTTAAATTGTTGAAAATTTACCTAAAGGGATATAAAGTCACTGTGACTTTATTTCAATTACTAATGGAAATAACGACACGTGACTTTATTTCACTTTCAAATGGAAATAAAGACACTGTGTCGTTATTGCACCCCACCAGTGAACTCCACCTTTAAATGAATTAGCCTTGGTCTCAGCGTAGCAATTGCCAAAACGAAATATTTGTTAGTTTACAAGGCAAATTCATGTAAGGTGAAGTTGATAAAGCAGCTGTTTGAATTCGCTGGGTTAACGGTAAGTCAAAATGATGTGTTTGATGTGAATCATACTGTCATTGTGGATAGGTACGTATAACACCACCTGATACGAGTTCTCTTTACGCCAAAAGCAAAAACCAAATACACATGATTTTTTGTTTCTGAATCAGCCTTGATTGAAGTCATTAAGAAACGAATACTCCATTAAATGCTGAAGAGCTGGATTTTTTCTACCCAATTCACATATCTTATTACTTGTTCCTAAAATCCTGGCAACCTTGTCGAATAATGAAGTGAGTAGCAAATGTTCTATAGGGCGAGCCCCAAGTTACATGTGGCTTTGCATTAGTGATGTCCCGATTTGTTTTTCATACGTTTTCAATTAGCATGAATCAAGTATATGGCGCATCAAAATTTTTTGTTATACTCAAACCGAGATAGCGCAAAATTCTTTTACTGACTTGAATAACGATAGGGTAATTTTCCATGCGCTTTTTGCAATATTCTGAAGGGCTGTATGAGATCCATGTCTTGTTAAGGATTTTAAAATCCAGTGCACAGGCCTTGCACAAGATATTTGCATTAAATCGTGAACTGACCTATTGTTTTTATATTGCCAAATCGTTTTACGATCCAAATCTATCAACATCAAACGGTTTTATATGTGATTCAACATCGGCGTACTTTTTAAATAAAATTTTTTTAGTAACAGGATGTCCACTAAAATACACATTTTTTTAGTTAATATTTCTATTCAAGTTATTGAAGATATTAAAAAAGGACAGCGACAAACTAAGTCTATTCATTCTCCTGTGATCGCAAGCGACTGTTGGGGTTGGTAAGGCGAATCGAAAGCTGTTTGGCGCGTTCTACAATTTCCTTCCGTTTCTTCGATGATACGCCGTGAGCGATTTCACCACAATATACGCGGTTTTGCATTAACAGAACCTCTAATTCTTTGACGTTGTGAACCAAGAATTTCTTAAAGCCGGTTGGCAGCATATGACGGGTGCGTTTGTTTGAGCCATAACCAACGTTTGGCATCAAGTACTGACCCTTGAAACGGCGACGTACTCTGTTGTCGATACCTTTTGGTTTACGCCACTTGTGCTAAATGTATAAGTATTTAATTAGTATTAAGTTTATATGCAAACTTCATCAAATTACCGAAAGTTTCGCATAGCGGTCCGACTGATGACGGATGAAGTGCTTGGTGCGCTTCTTTATAATTTTCGGCCTATAAGCGGGGCGAATCGTCATCTTTGCACTATGAATAGAAAATAAATATTATCATTATGGGCAAAACCGTATACTAGACCCAGCAATTTTGAGTCAGAAGTGTCAAGGTGTTTCAACGACAAATTGACCAATGTAATAAAAGTTGCACACACACAACACATATTTGTAATTTTAATTTCGTGAAAATCTATATCGACACTTATTTAACTTAAAGATGTTACACATATTTTAAGATAATAACCAAAAAATTACACACCGATTTATATGAAGCAGCACGTCAAAAAGAAAGAGACGCGAAGTTGGCTGCAGTTATAAAAACTCTTGACACCTACTGTCATTCACTATTGTTCACAAATTCTCATATATGTATGTACATATCTTCCGGTTCGTATATTAACTACAAGAACCATAGAGAACAGGAAGCATGTTCGATGAGTGCACTAAAAGGGTATGTAGGACGGAACAACATATGACAGCGGTCAAACAAAGCACTTTAGTGCAAAAACCTCAAAGAACGAAAATGGTGCAAAATGAATAAAATTGTAAAATTAATTTTTCTTTGCTGAGTTGTTCTTTTGTATTTCCCCCAATACCACTGAAACAAATGTTGTATTTTTATGCTTCACTAACTAAGAAGCTGATACAGTACAAAAAGTGCGACTTAGTGCAGACTCATAAAGAAAAAAATTGAGAACAGTATAGTGTACAACATCTTCCATTTCTATATTCGTTATTCAGAGGTTTACTAGTTTAACTGAAAAGCATAACAGAATTTTTTCATTTAAATACAATTTAATGTGAAAAAGAAATAAATAGATTTCCGGCAAGAACATGTTGAAATCACCAATACACATTCATTCATAATATCAATACTGACTGTCAGATTACCGTTCAAATGATTGTCATAGTGTTTGCCAAAGAGTGATATTCATGACTGGCTACGCTAACTATTCTACAAGAACACTACCAATCATTTGAAAAACCATCTGAGCATCATTGCTAACAGAAATCCCCATCACGTCGTAGAGCAAATTTTCCCTGTTTCTTTGTTTCTTCCGCCAACATATTACTGTTACACATCTTCTGCCCTTATGTTACTTACATATGTGCATTTCCCTCTGCCTAGATGTAAATATAAATCAGCAATGAGCAAACATATCTGCTGTAAAAATAAATCCAGCCTGATGTAAACAAAATTAAACCTGATGAGAAAATCCATCACGAAAATAAAATACCAATTTTTCATATGTAGATACAAACATTCAAAGTTGGAAATTTGTTATATAGAAACATTATTTACTGTCTTTGTTATAAAGTGATAAGTTTATCAAGTAAAAAAAAATAAAACAAGGATTTTGTATCGTAAAAATTTGGAACTCGGTAACAAAAAACTAAAAGCTAAGTATTCTAATTCAAATTTCAATTAAATTCATTTAAATTAAAGAAAATTAACAATGGAATCCATACAAATTACTAAGATCAAATTTAGCCCAAAAGCAAACTATAACTAGAACATATGTATGTGTTATAGATTTGTGAGGCAACAATACCTTAATAGCGGTTACGAGGATATGTGGTGATCTCCGAAATTGCAGCTGTCACTTCTACCACTTTGAAAATCGTTGTTTTCTTCTTCAATGAATTACAGTCGTTTCTAGCATATAAGGCCAAAAATAATAATAATTGATAATAAATAAAAAATTTTCATGAAATCTGCAAAAATGCGATCACTCAATCCGATTTCCTACGAATCGAGGCTACGATGGAATACGTTCTAACTACATATGTAAGTATGCACGTGCTACCTCCTCACTACGGTATATTTTGTGACTATCATAAACATTTAACAGTTTCTGCTGTTATTTTTCGGACCAACCGGTGGTGACTCAGCTCTTAATACAATTATCGTACTTCTGGCTGCCTTGAAGTTGGAAAATATCTTAATAAAATAATAAGCCAATGTTAGAAGTGGAAGATGTTTTGATTGCAGATTTATCGGGCACAAGAGGCAAAGGCGATATTGACAGTGAGAAACATCAGGATTTTTTGATATACATATATGTATGCTCTTATGTAATTATACATGCAATAGAAATTTAGAAGTTAGTTTTTTTTTTATGTAAATTTAAATTTTTGGAAAATAAAGAACTTAAAACGTATGTTTTGCTTTAAAGTTCTAAAAATATTTTCAAATCATTTTGAAGAAAAAAGTAACCCTGCGTTTTCTATATGGCTTGATCACAAGAACTAGGGGAAATGTCTAAAATTTGCACAGCGCCTTCACAAAATTATCTATATTTTTAGCCAGTTTTGAAGTTAACGATACCCAGGTTTTATACAGTTTTTTAATGGCTAGTGGCTGGCAAGTTCTCATCGTTTGCAGGAGTGTGTGCACGTACAATCGATAACTTATTTTCGATATGGTCAGGTACTTTTTGCAGGGTTTTTGCTGGGACGGTATCGAACTGCAGGAAGTATCGATATGGTATCGTATCGAAATTCAAAGGGATGGAAAATTAAATTTTCAAATTGCACTCAATTTGACAATAATATTGTACTTAAAAGCGGACAAATGTACCTAAAAAATAAGACATTTTTATTACTCTAGCTTTACTAAAAAAAACAACACTACAAGTGTTGATTCATATTTGCACATGCATTCGCACTTAGCCAAATAATTAATTTTCATTGCGGTTTTTATTTAGAAGACTAGCCGAGTAAAGTGTCTATTTTTAATTTAAAGTAATTTCAAGCACAACCTTGTATTGCATATAATTATGTCCTTATTTTGTATTAATGCGGCACATGCACCAATTTATTTCTAAAATTCTCTCAAAACAATCATATATGTATGAGAAAATTCTACTGATTTCACGTGTTTAGTTCACAGTGACATACCATTAAATGTTCTGTTCACAATGGCGCATTATTAAATAGTATTATCTTTTATTATAAGTATTTCACAAAAATTCACATGAGAAAATAAAATCGTCTTAAACATTCCCTTGAAAATAATATGGCCGCACTTTCATGTTAAAAGAGAGTCGAAAAAATTACAATCCTACCTACTTTTTCCTTAACTGGTCCCTAGTTGGTCGATGAAATCACAGAATTCAGTTTTTCCAATGCTCTAGCCGTCGACCCCTTTCCGCGAAAGCTCGTAGCGGGGGGTCTCATAAATTACAGGGTAGGAATGGTGCGTATCCATATAAAGGGGAAGTCGACTGTGTTGTCAGACCTATCTAATACTGCTCTTTCCGGCAGTTCTGTGGATGCCACCACCAAGGTACTGAGTCTTGAAGCCGAAGCGCAATCATGCTCGAAGGATGCCATCGGTTCTATCAGGGTGGTGACCCTTCCAGCTACAATTCGGGCGACCTGTTTGCTCAACTGGGGCAACCCATTGAGCAGGTAAATCCCTCCCTCCCACGCAAGTGGTCACAGGTGAACCTCCACCTTGCCAAAGCGGCCTCGGACTTTTGTGCAATATGTTTTTGCTGGGGCTAAAAAGGCCTCAAAAAATGCGATGGTAAGTTGATTTATGACACGACCAACTGTAGGCGTATAGCGGCCATTATAATATAACTTTTGTTCCCATTTCAGAGTTGGCACCCCTGGATGAGTGTGCGGGTGAGCAAGAGGATGCGCTTGCTTCAGCCTATCTTCCAGGCGACAGCAGTGAGATGAGATTAAAGGCATGTACTAACCCCAAAGAAGTACTGTGACCGGAGAAGGCAGAAATTAGTGCTGAACTGTGACGGAAAGGGGTGAGGTACTTTACTATTTATTCATCGAATATGTTGACTTTTATCTCTAATTGGCATGTTTCAAATGGGGTATCTATGTCGGACCACCGACATATAAGACTTTAAATTGGAGGAAGAACAACTGGGAACGTTTTCATTACTGTATTGAACAGTAGGGTTGTATCTCTGAAGCACACATAACGACAGCTTATGAACTGAAAGCCGAAGTCAAGCAGCTCACTAACGCCCTTCAAAGCTGCTTTTGAAGAGAGCTGCCTAATGAGGTAAAAAAATCCCAAAAGAGCGTTCCCTTGTGAAAAAACAGCCTCGGAAAATGCAGGCAGAAACCCGTGAAAGCTTTTCATTAGGGTGAGGCAAATAAGCGACTGGACTGCTTACACTTGGCGTGATCATGGTGGCAACATGTCCCCACTGCCAGCGGTCTACCGCCTACAGAAGACCCTTATACTGGACCATTTGAATGTACTCTCAAGAAGCCAGACGGACCTATACTGAATCCCTGGAAGAAACAGGTAGGTTTCTAATAGAAACCCACTTCCAGGGGTGTATTAACAAATACCCTTATCATTTAATTATCGCTGCGCAAACGGTGTGTATAAACAGAAGGACAAGGGCCATAGCGGGAAGAATTGTCAGTAAGGAAAAGTTGTCGTGGGCTCTGTAAACATGTAGTACATATACATATGTAAATCGCCAGGTTCGGATGGAATCTACACCTGGCTTCTGCAGCAGGGTCTTTCCGCGATACCTAGAACACTCTTAAGACTACTAAGAGCTAGCTTACTGTTTGTTCAAAACGTTGGGAAAACTTGTTGACTGTCATAGTGGGCATATTTATCTAAGGGAATACCCTTTTTGTGAGACTCAACATGCATATCAGGTAGGTAACTGTAATACACTGCCTTATTTATTGAACGTTCTCGGTAGACGAGCTTCTGATTAGTAGTCTGGAGAGCGTCAGAACTGCGGGTATCAGCCATAGTAGCCGATCAACTCACATCCGCACACTACTTCATGGAACGCACCAGCCACGGTGATCCCAAAGAAGGCCAGGAAATCATTCTCGATAAGATCATCAGGAATAAGGGAGAGGGCCGAAATCAGGCACGAAGCGGTGGTCAGAAAGTCCTGGTATTAATAATTAACGAGTCTCTGCCGATACTCGCGCAGAAGGATTATAAACTAAAGTTTGGCATCAGGGAGGCCAAAATGAAGGTGTTTCCAGACGATAACCTGAAGGAGATTGCCGACGCAAACAAGCTTGTTCAAGTTGTTTATGCCTAGTTTCCATTCCGTGTTTTCTACCTAATTGCGAAAGTTCTACAGTGGTCAATTAATCTTCTTTTGAAGCTAGCAAAGGTATCACAGCTTTTCACCAGTGGCATAGTTCGTTAAAATACTTTACGCCTTCGGAAATTTACCTCAGTTTTATAAAGCGGGAGTCCAAAGCTATTATTTTCCCTGATTATGTATAAATGCCTTTCGTTTATGTATCGGAGGCACAATCATTATTTAAGTCAAATACATAATTTATAGCATGATAGAAAATTTGCTGTTTCACACTCAGCCAATTCATAGGTGACAGCATCTCCCTTGTGTTTGTATCCTAAAGCATATTTAAAATAAGTCGCATAGCTCTGTTTTGCATTTTCTGCAATTTATCGGTGTCGCTCATTATAAAGAATATCGTTGGACAATGTATAAAATGTGGCTCCAATATAGATCTATAAAGTAAGGGTTTATATCTCCTAAGTACCAGGGACTTACATGATCTCACCGAAGCCAATTTTTTCGGAATTTTTTTTAAATGTGTACTCCACATGGTAATCAAATTTTAGTTTATTGTCGATATGCACACCCCAGTATTCAACGATTTTGACTTTCTTAATTTTATCATTATAATTTTTGCAGTTGTAACTGTCGAATCCAAGACTGACTGGCCTACTTAAGATCATAAAGTTTGTCTTTTTTACATTCAATTTTAGTTTATTTAAGCACAATCATTCATATACGGAATGCATTTTCGATATCGCATTCTGTAAATTTCTGTTACTGAACAGCAAACAGTTTTATCTAACAGTGCTTGAGTGCAATATTTATATCAGTAGAAACAGTTTTTAGTGGTGTGGGGACCTCTCACTTTTCACATTCAAAATTGCAACGTGATTCAAGCTTTTTTGACCCATTGTTGCGCGCAAATAACTTTTTAAACGACGCAAGGTTGAAAATTACCTTTCATTTGTACATGAAGTGCCAGGTATCGTTAACAACATTTAAACGAATTTGACATATGCTGGAATGAGTGACGTGTAATTACTATGGATGCCTAAGAAATCGAGTGCATCTTTCAAGCTCTTCAATTTAGCTCAATTTCGAACAACTAATTTCAGAAACATACATATCTCGATCATCATCTAATTTTGTTGCACCGAAATCGTCTTTATAAAAATCAACAATTTCTTGCACATTATCTGACTCTCCGATGGCATAAGACTCTAATGATTTGAAAAATTTGGCTGATTCTGTATCAAATCTTGAGGAAATAGAACCTACAATTTGATCGATTTGGCGTGTGGAATTCCACACACGGTGTGATTTGATGTGGGGAGGGCTCCACACACGACGTACACCTTTCTACGGCCCTGGATAAATCTCAGAAAAATTTAGATGACCGAGTCAAGTCTTTGGAAAAAAGATTTCAGGTGGTATACGGCGTCACTTGTCAAATTACGAGAAGCAAAATACCTAACCTGCGTGGTGGGAGCCTGAGTAACCTGAAGTCCAATCTCATAAGCGTATTCAATAATTGGTACTCATGGAAAAATTTTAAAAAATATACTTAAGTCTTCTCTGAGTGAACACAAAAGAGCCATTCGTAATGCAAACTGAAATCCTGGTGGGATCATTCCAGACGATTGAGTCCACGAAAGAGTCGGAACGCTGGCTAAGGACCATTCAAATAAGGGCGGAATCATCAGCCGAAACTCTGGACATTCTAGTAGATAACCACATTCCGGACTGTCCTGTTAAGACAGTACGCAGGAGAGAGCCGGTCCTGCAGGTTGTACTGATAGGAAACAAACCTCTTTCGTCGTTGTGCAGTGTTTAGTGTAAATTTTCGTTCTAGTCAGTAAGCATTCGTATTTATTTGACGTTGTTCTTAGCAGGTTGTAAGAGTATAACATGAACATCTATTTTAGTACCTGAACTACTACACAATTTAAATTATACACAATTTTTAATAACGTAGCTGAAAAAATGATACAAAATGATCTGGGGCATAATTAGACGGAATCATGGACCGCCAAACAGAAGCGGAAAGAGAAATACGGGAAAATTTGGAATTTCAAAAAAAAAAAAACAACATACAAAATTCACACAGCATACACACTGATTTGCTAATGCTAATATAGCTACATAGGACACACAGGACGTAAAATAAGAACAAGGTTTCGTGACCATATACGGGACCATAACAAAAAGGTACAGAAACCTGAGGCTAACTTTGCAAACCATATGTTCAACAATAAACGTTCACCAGCAAACATTAAGAAATCAGCTTAAATTCTGCATGTGCAACAGAAAGAACGCCGCGTGAACGCACTTGAGAATATGGAAATATAAAAACAGAAAACATCTGACGGAAGAATAATAATCGAACCCATCATAGTGTAACGATATAAAGTGTGCCAGAAAGCATTGACATAAACATGCCTGGAAGCAAATATTATTTGTGCAAAAGCACGCATAACAATAACTTTTAGTGTTCATATATTACACAAATTATACAAATTTTTAACATCTAGACCTCTAATGGGTTAAAAACAAAAATGATAATAAGAAAACTTCAAATGTGCGTACGTCAACCGCCTGATACACTTTATATCATTACACTATGGAACGGATGAACACAAACTCTAATGTAATATTCGGCTCTTTAAAACTTGTTTACGAAAAACAAAACAAGAACTTAGGTAGAACAACAGGTATCAACAGAACCAACACAGAAACCACAGAAACGACCGCAAAATAACCCAAATTTGTATATTAAATTCAATTCTATTTATTTATTTAATTGCACAAGTAAGTCTCTTAAAGTACGACGAGAAAAATATACTTGAGTATCATCTGCATACAAATGTATCGATAATTTTTTACAACAATAAGTAATATTATTAATAAACATACTGAACAAAAGTGGACCAAGTATTGATCCTTGAGGCAAGTATTGATCCCGAATAAAGACGCTTCATCTCAGCAACTGCTTTTAAATACTACTTTTTGCCAACGATTACTGAGATATGTAGTATTCAAGGAGTCTTAAAGCGCTAGCAGAGAAAATAATTATTTGATTCCAGTAAAATAATAGAATGATATACAATATCAAAAGCTTTCGAAAAATCTAAAAGCGTTAACACCGCTAAATCTCCTCTGTCTATAGACTGGGCGAATATCTTCAACTGCTTTGAGCAAATCCATTGCACAATTATGGAAGGCTTGTAACCAGACTGACTTTTGATTAGTAGCTTCTTTGTATTAAGGTAATTGGTAATTTGAGCAACAACTAACTTTTCCCAGATTTTAGAAAGAGCCTTCGGATTTTTAGCAATTGGAATTACTTTCGTTACCTTCCAAGCATCGGGAAAAGTGGGAGCTATGTTCTCTGCTATTATTTTTTTTTTTAAATCTAGGACTTATAGCATTCTATCCGAGAGCATTCGATTTAATGCAGTACAGACTTCTTATGATATCATTCTCATTTACTACATCAAACGGGAACTCGTCGTCAGGTTCATATAACAAATTTTTGTCTGATTCGAAATTTCCATTATTTTTGTAATTACTAGACTGTAGAAAGAAGTCGTTCATGGAATCAGGAGCCAAATCGTATCCTGAAATTAATTTTACATCCAAAACCCACAGATTTTAGATTTTTCCACAGAGCTTTAGCTGGTAAATTAATATTTCATATAAGGTGGTGTTAAACTACAACTACAAAATTTCCATGTATTTTGTGTTTGCTTTTGCGTAAGAGTTGTCAAAATTTACATAAATTTTGTTTTTGCTTATACGGCTTTTGAAAGTTCATACGCAAAAGTAAAAACAAAATACATGTAGGTGAATAAAAAAAATCATATCTTCATCTTATATGAATTCGCCTTGATTTAACTTTATTGTGAGAGTGGCATGATTTCTGCCAAGGCGAATTTATAGAAGGTGATGGCATAAGGGCAGTTGATTTGAATTTTTTCTATGAATTCGCCTTGCCTCGGGTATGAATTGCCAAAACGAAATATTTTGTTTACATTTAATATTATTGTTGACTTTCTCATTTGAAGTAAAAGCAATAATTTGTAGGTCAAGATCCAAAAAAAAGAATCCTTATGTAAATGGTTCCACGTACCGTATTGATTTGACCCCAATTGGTCACTTTATATCGGCTAAACAGTTTCTAATTGCAGCATTTTTTAAATTATAATATCCACATTTCATTACATGCTGGAGTTTTTACTAATATTTATGTATGTATATACATATCTAGTATACATAAATATTATCTAAAATTTTAACATCAAAACTACACGCCACTGAAGATTTGCGCATTATGTTATGGCGAATAAAGTTATAAAATAAATTTCCTCTTTTAAATTAGCAATTACTCAGCTTTTCTAATCCTTTAAAGCATGGAATATTTAAGGGGGCATTAGTTTCAACTTTAGCCAGTCGCTTCAAAATAAGTCGCATGCCGGTGCTACGATACTAATTTTATTTATTTTAATATTTAATAAGCCTCCAAGTAAATACATATTGTTTAATTCCAAATCCCATTTGTGCAATGTACTACGAACATTCTTACATATGTTTTTACATGTACATGCTTCCGGCACGCTGTGCTTCACAACGCATTACTTCGTTCATCACTTGGAGCTTGGAAGAACGGTCCATTTCCCCGTTACACAATTTTATTACAAATTACATTACATTCCCATTATCGATTTCAAATTATCATTGTTATTATTTCATATAAATTTTCACCACAAATTATTGCTTTTACTTCAAATGAGAAAGTCAACAATAATATTAAATGTAAACAAAATATTTCGTTTTAGCAATTCATACGCGAGGCAAGGCGAATTCAAAGAAAAAAAAATCAAATCAGCTGCTCTTATACCATCACCTTCTATGAATTCGCCTTGTAAAATTTGTATTTGTATTACCGCCATCAACTTCTATGAATTCGCCTTGATTTCTGCCGAGACGATAAAACTTTCAGCTTTCATTTGTAGGATGTCGTTTCCAATAGCAATACGATTTATTGCGTACTTTGATAGCGAACAGGACTTCGTTTCTAAACCATGGTTCGAGGCGAATTCATATAAGGTGGTGTTATAAATACAACTACAAAATTCCTATGTATTTTGTTTTTGCTTCTGTGTAAGAGTTGTCAAAATTTATATACATTTTGTTTTTGCAAAAACAAAATACATGCAGGTGAATAAAAAAAATCAAATCAGCTGCTCTTATGCCATCACCTTCTATAAATTCGCCTTGAACTACACCTTATATGTATTCGGCTTGCCATGGTTGTTTTTTACTTTAATTTTTTACTGCTCTCAGAGGAATATATTTGTCAAATAGATAGTTTATAGGAGACACGAAGTAATTGAGTTTTTTAGTTATATGTAGGATATTAGCATCATATATTAGTTCAGAAACATTAGCTACCCTAAAATCAATGGAATAAATCTGTGTTCCGGTATTGCAATTGAAATCAATATCATAGGATATAAATAACATGTTGTGATCTGATATTCCACCAAGAGAAAACTGGTCGTAATGAAGTACCCTTGAACTATTTGAGACCCACATCAAATCTACCAGTCTAGATTTGCTGTTTGGCGAAAATCTTACAGGAAATGTATTTATTAGGTACTTATAAGCCAACGAAATACATATTATAATTAATTTAATGGATCTGGAGTCGTGGTTTAGAATATCTATATTAAAGTCATCACAAATTAAAATATGTTCATCTTTGTATGATAACTCGGACAATTCTAAGAAAAATGTGTTTAGCTCATATGTAAGCGCATACAATTAAATATTTCTTTAATCCATCTCCAACATCCATAATTATATACTCAATTGGATCATTAACAGTTTGGTGTATAATTGTTTTGCAGCATATGGAAACTGGGGGTTTTTATGGAACTTACAAAAAACAAAAAAATAAATAAATTATTATTATTTTTGGCCTTATATTTATGAATCGTCTGTATAATTTATAGAGCTTGAGGCCAGGTTTGTATTGGGGAGTAATATGAGAAACAAGAATTTAATTTATATCCCAAACCGTTTTTGTTTTATTTAAAAAAACCTTTGTAGCGTTCATATTGAAAAACCCTGTACGTGCTTGTAACAACAACATCATATACATAAATACGAACCAGCAGAAGCTAACTTAACAGAACGAAAAATGACACTGAATTTGGCACAAGGCCGAAACCGGGGTTTCTCCAAACCAAACTTGACAATTGATGATGGAAAATCGTTCCAATGTACATCATCTTTTTTTGATTTTGGCCGAGTTCTACAAACTGCGCCAGTCGGAGCGACTGCTAACTTGTACCAATTGGAAACACCAAGTGACGTCAAGGCCTTTTCCACTTGGTTCTTCCAACGCGCCGTACTCTTCCTCTGTCAATAGTGATGCGGAAGCTAAGAGCGTATGCGCTGATTGTTTATTTGACGACAGGGCGTACTATCATCAGCATACGCCAGAAGCTGCACGCTTTTATAAAACATGGTGCCTACTCCTCGAACTCGCGCTGCGTGGATGGCGGTTATGTCAGCCTTTGCCTTTACAATTTTACGAGGACCTCCACCAGCCAGGCAGAGGCACCTTCCCAATTAAGACTTCGGATATTCCAGGTGCATGCACTCAAGTCATAGTCCTTAAAATGTTTGCCGTGGTCGTCGTCAGAATAGGGATACCAAGCCAACCACAACAAGATTCAGGGCCATTTTGAAACATTTATATAGCGAACCGCTTGTCAAACACTCGTTTGCAGGCGCACGTTTTGATCAACAGCCGCTGCAATACTCTAACGAGCCGTTAAACCGAAAACGTCTGAGTGGCCTCACTTGGGTGAAATCCGCGGAAGTTATGAGCTGCTTGAGATGCATGTACAAGAATCGTTCAGGCCCCTCCCAGGTGAATGGCAATCAGACACTTTCCACACTTGCGTGGTCTACACACGGCTCCATTTCCCATATCAACTTTTCACTCTGGCGGAAAAATAGAAGACTGAAATGTAAGGGAACTGAAGAAAATCTTTATTGCTTGCATGCATTCCTCTGGTTGAAGGGGGCCCGAAGTGGTTAAGTACTACTTTTTTCTAAAAGTTCTTGAGGGAATTTCGGACTTACATATATGAAACTTGCTAGTTGAACATCTGCTCTCTACTCTGTACGGAGATAGCGCTACACGAAATGGTGAGTACGATGGAAAAATCCCTTCTTCAGAAGCAATTTACTCTGACTGCGTTTGTTGATATCGAGGACGACTTCCACAACGTTAGGGCTGATGCGATAGAATCCGCCCTTCTTTGAGAAAGGGGGAAAGAAATAATCTAGAATTAGATCGAGATCTACTTCTAAATCAGCTGAGCAAGGGGGAGTACAAGTGAACAAACAAGTATGTATGTAGGGGCAGGAGTGATTTCACCTCGTTTGTGGCTCATCACCATAAATGACATCCTGATAGAGTTTACCCCAGGCGGGGTTAAGATTGAGCGAAATCATGTAAAGAATATGGGCAAAATTAGGTTAAATCAAGAGAATACGGAGCTGTTGATCTTCACGTGCAAATATCGGATCTTGCAATAGGAACGCTACAAAAGTTTTTTTAAATAAAACACAAACGGTTTGGGATATGAATTAAATTCTTTATTCCTGTGAAAGTAATTTCGATGCCATTATGTATGGAACTCGATTTATTTATTATTATTTATCGGCACCACGGGCACGCTTGCAGAAGTCCAGACGCTGAACCCAATTTTCGACGATTTTCAAGCATAAATCGGCCGATACTGCTGCAATTTCACGTTCGATATTCGTACGAAGTTCATCAATCGTCGCTGGCTTGTTGGCATAGACCATAGACTTGACGTAGCCCCACAGGAAATAGTCTAAAGGCGTCAAATCGCACGACCGAGGCGGCCAATTAACTGGGCCATTTCGTGAGATAACACGTTCACCAAACTTGGTTTTCAATAAATCGATTGTAACATTCGTTGTGTGGCTTGTGGCGTCGTCCTGTTGGAACCACATATTGACCAAGTCCATATCATCCAATTTGGGCCAAATATATTCGGTTATCATTGAGCGGTAGCGATTCCCATTCACAGTAACATGTCGATCTTGATCATCACGGAAGAAGTACGGCCCAATGACGCCGCCAGCCCATAAACCGCACCAATTGGACGTAGCTCTCTTAAAGTTGAGGCCATTGACTCCGAATTTCGGTAGTAAATTTTAATAATTTCGACTCGTTGTTGGATCGTATATCTTTCCATGATGAAATGACAAACCTCACTGAAGAGAAATGTCAAAAGAGCAGGAAAAAATATGGCGTCCTTTGCTGTCACTATCGGTTTACTTTTGTAGCGTCGCTATTGCAAGACCCTTTATTAACTGCCTTCTTTTAGGCCTCCAAACCGAAGCGAACAATTAGTTTTAAATTTTAAATTAAAGTGGTTATTATTTTTGTTGAGACTTGGCTCAACGATGACTTTTTCGATAGTGAGTTCTTCGACTCTAAAATGTATAATGTCTATACGAAAGATATAGTCTCATCCAAAATAGGCTATGTAAGAGGCAGTGATGTTCTTATCGCTGTGCAACTAAAACTGCGTTCTTACACCATTATGCTGGAAAATAGTGATAATCCTTTGGATGAACTGTGTGTCTGCGTAAGTGAATCACCTTCTCATGGCTCACTTTTTTGTAGTTTCTTATATTCTCCCCAATAGTGGCGATAGTGGCCGCATGCTTATAATGTTATTTTCCTAGCTCATAACATAGGAGATAATCATTTATGTGCTTAAGGTGATTTTAACTTATCTAATGTACACTGGTCAAAAGAGTTCTTAACTTTTGGTCTCACGCCAACGAATGCCACTAAAATTCTTGAGTCGCTTCTCATTGATAGTTTTTTACGCTAATAAGTGATTGGGAAAAGTTACTCTTCTGATTTCTCAGACTGTTATCATGCTTTTAAAATCGTGTTTGAATGTTGCATGAATAACATTCCAATTATAAATTAAAATCCATTATAGATGTCATGGTGAAAGAATAAATGTTCTTGTTTTAATTTAAGAAATCTGGAATCCAAATTTTCTTTGTTAAATATCAAAATTATCTCAAAGAGTTTAACTGTTAATTTCCTTATAGACGCTACATGCTTGGGGTGGCGTTTTATTAAATCTAAAAAAAATCTGGTTCTAGCATACCTTCAGCAGTCTTTCTAATTATTCAAGTTGTATGTTCGATTTCGGCATTCGGGATCGCCAAGCTTAAACAGTCATTAAAATGGATATTTCTACAATTTTAATTAAAAACATTCCGGCTTTAGGTTTTCCAATACGTTTTGTTTTTAATAAGTCACTTGCTTCAGGTACTTCAGGATGATAGATAATTGATGAAGAGATAATTTTTGCAACTAAAAGCTTAATCTCACCAATCTGCATGAATTTGCTTCGAATCATTCAACAGTTTCTTATTTAGCTGTTTTCTGTGAATATTGCTTTGCGTGCTTTACAAGAGGATTTCAGGTCGAGTGTATATATTAGAGTCTTCGATTTCTCGAGAAGTAATTTCTCTCGAGGGTTCGTTTTCTGGCGAACTTCTCGTATATCGGAAAGCTTCTCAATATTCTACTCCATAAGATAACTGGATTTTTTGCACAAATTTTGCACCATATATCCTAACCCACAATATATACAGTGATCAAGCAGCCAAATCAATCAGGCTTAGAGGGTTAGATTACTCGATACTGTTCCAGAAGAAATTTCTTGAAATTTGTCATGAGCTTCTCTTGCATCGATAATCTTGTAAAGCTCGCGAGCTTCTCCGTACTAAATTTTTTACTTTGCACTTTGTGCGTGCTGTCTTATTTTTATTTAAACAATGAAATAAACTCGTCTCGATAAATACTCGACATTTCTCGCGAGAACTGCGATACTCGATATTATATCGAGAACTCGATTTCTCGGTTTCTCGAGTATCGAAATATTTTGAACTCTTATTCCTTGTTTTTCTAAGGTTATGTACATACACGTCTAGAGATCTTAGATCTCTTAGATCTAAGAAAATTGTAATTCATATAGAAAATATGCATTGAGGACTACTAAAATCGCAAGCTTTTTATCTACATACATATATCCGATATAGAACTGTGTGTTGACTGAATTGCTGCATCAGTTTGATGCTCCACCGCTGTACGACTTCTGCGTAACTGCTGTGCCAACACCACTCCTTCCAAGGTTTCTTCTTACAAGTAAGTACTGTTGCAGTACCAGTAGGAGTAAATATGAATGGAATTACTTCACATGCCTTCGACTGTTTTGTCTTACGCTACCCTTGCTAATTGTGTTTAAGCAATTTTAGAGTCACTCTTTTCTCTCCCAACGAAATTTCGTTTTAAGTTATCGCTTATGATTATGAGCAGCTATATATGTTACTTTAATTAGCTCTTTAATACTGTTGAAGAAATCCACGTGCAGTTGGCATTAGCGGCGACCAATAACACATATACAGGTTTTATTATTCCATTAAAAAGTGGTACCTCGTATACTAATTTGGGTCGTTGAACACGAAAATAAGGTTCATTTAGTTTTCAACGCAGAGCTTTCGAGATATAGGAGTACACCTATCCCCCGATTTACACGGTACTTGTTTTACACGATTTCGCTTTTACACGGTTCATAAATCAGCAAAATTTGAAAAACTCCGAAAAATGTATTTTTGGTTGCATAGTCGTATTCACAAATCATTAAAACCCTTTTTGAGTCCCCTTCATTTGGCAACACTGATTGCAATATTGAGGGATTCCCCTTATTGTGAAATATGTACATATGTACATAACCAAACGCAGAGTATGTAGTTCATGTGGAAGGAAAATCGTTTGATGAAAATTTGAACAAAAAGCCATAATTTTTACTATTACATATTGCGAGTTTTTTTGGTTTGAACTGGCAAGTTATCGATTGAATTATCTTTTCGGGAACCTTCATGAGTACATATGTATGTGATTTGTGTTAATTTTTCAAGTTTCTAAAATGCCAAAAATTTCTAAGGAAAATGAGACCAAAAGAAAAGTTATATCTTTGGAAACAAAAATCAAAATATTGGATCGTCTTCGTAGTGGGGGGAGAGTAACGGATGTTGCGAAACACTTTTCTATGAATGAGGTGACAATACGAACAATAAGAAAAAGTGAAGATTCCATTAGAAAAAGTGTCGCAGCTGGAGCTTGCGGCAGTATGAGCTCAACATCATATGTAAGAGATGTTACAATGGAAAATATGGATTTGGATCGAAGACCAAACTCAAAAAAGAATTCCAGTTGACACCAATGCTATTAAAATTAAGGCTTTGAGTATTTATGGAAGACTCCAGAATCAGTCACTTGCTACTTCTTCGGATGGAAAAAACGTATCGTTCTCCGCAAGCCATGGATGGTTCGATAGATTCAGACAGAGAAAGTCGTTACATAATCTTAAGATGAAAGGTGAAAGTGCATCCGCCGATTTGGTCGCAGCAGAACAATATCCCGCAGAATTAGCCGAACTAATTGCCGCCAATTCTTATACTCCTGATCAGGTCTTCAATGCCGACGAGTCCGGGTTGTTCTGGAAAAAAATGCCGGAAAGAACATATCTAACCAAAGCTCACAAATCAGCCAGTGGACATAAAGCAGCAAAAAGCCGAATAACAGTTATTTTCTGTTCCAATGCTTCAGGCGACTATCTTATGAAACCATTGGTTATTAATCAATCTAAACGTCCACGTTCATTCAAAGGAATAGATATTAACAACCTTCCTGTTTATTGGTTGACGAATAAGAAAGCATGGGTCACTGCTGTGGCTTTCAATGAATGGTTCCATGATTTCTTTGTCCCAGATGTCAGGAGATATTTGAATAGAAGAGGACTACCCTTCAAGGCACTTCTATTGATCGATAATGCACCAGGTCATCCTCCAGATTCGCAACACGAAAATGTGAAAGTTGTTTTTCTTCCCAAAAATACAACTTCCTTATTACAACCTTTAGACCAAGGAATAATCTCGACATTCAAAGCTATTTACATCAAGCAAACATTCAAGTACATTTTGGAACGAATGGAGAATGACGAATCTTTGACTCTCATGGATGCGTGGAAAAAATTCACAATCTTAGATTGCGTCAAACATATTGGATTGTCGTACACTCAAATCAAACAATCAACGCTCAATGCTTGCTGGAAAGCGTTATGGCCAGAAGCTGTTGGAAGTGGAAACGAAGAACATCCAATAGAGCTAGAGCATGAATATTCCCAAATCACTCAACTAGCTCATAGAGTAGGAGGAGGAGGTTTTGAAGATTTTGCTCGTGCTGATATTGAAGAATATTGAAGAAATAATGGCTGATGAAGAACTGAATGAAGATAATTTAGTTAATATGATATATGAAGCCGATAAGCCAGATACAGATAATGATTCGGATGAAGAACAGTCAGAACGAGCTACATTCACAGCGAAAGCCATTAGCGAGGGCCTTCAAATGGGAAGAAAATTAGGAAACCATTTTCTACAAATTGATACAAATGTTGAACAAGCTCTCCGTTTCCAACGTGATATTAACAGATGCTTAAGTCAATATGAAGAAGTTTATAAGAATTTAGCTTAAAAACCAACGCAACTGTCAATTACAGATTTCATTATGAAGTCATCTCAATCTTCTGATCTTCCGATCTTCCCAGATTCGTCAACTACTGTTGAACTGGTAGAATCAGACCGGGAATATTCAAGCGAAGGAAGTGATATTACATGTATACCGATCAAGAAAAAAAGGCTGATGATGGTTCCTGAATCTGATAGCGAATCCGAATAAACTTAATACATACCTCAAGTTTTTAACTGTAATATGTAATCTGAAAAATTCTGTGTCTCTTTTTTTGTTTCTAATGTAGAATGAGTTCACTACGGAAGTTAGTTATTTTTTGCTCAAAGAATACTTAGTTTAAAGTTTTTTAAGATGTTTTAGTTTTGTTTTATTTAAATAAATGACTGAATTGGGTAGTTTTTTCGCTTTACGCGGTTTTATATAGGAAAACGAGGATTTCATTTTACACGGTTTTGTCTGGAACCGATCTTCCATGTAAATCGGGGGATAGGTGTATATGATGAATTTCAATTCAGAAAGGTTAATGTATATTGTATATTTTTCCCGAGATTTTTCAATTAAATTACCATATATCAACTTTACATAAAGCAAAATTTTCTAGAGTTTAAATTCAGTAACAGGCCAAGATACGCATATGCTTCTGAATTCGCGAGCATTCTCTCTCATGAAGCACCGCCGCTGAAAAACCTATTGGCTTTCTGCGACCCCGGAAAACCGACGAGGAAAAGCGCACGAAAATTTTACTTAAAGATGCGGCGACTTACGGAAGGGATTAAGACCAGGGAACCATTTCCACTTTGTTAAATGGTGACAGCGAAGGCGTCGCCGCAGAAGATGGAGATCCCAAACCCCAAATCGCTGATGATGGGATTAATATTCCGTCACCCGACCTCCATGAAGTTCGAAAAAAAATAACGCGGCTACGCAACAACAACAAAGCCGCTGGCGCTGCTCATTTCCAGAATACGGTCAGACGAACGCATGCCAGGCGACTGGAATTTAAGTGTGCACTGCCCAATCGGCAAGAAGAATGATCCTGCGCCAACTACCGTGGGATCAGCCTCCTTAACATTTGTAAATGGCTTAACCATAGTGAACGATATGCACAAACGAACAGCTTTAATACGAGTAAAATTCAATTGACGTTGATATGCATAATCCATCTGCTTACCTACTTGCGATGGAAAATTAGGAACTACACCGATAAATTTTTGTTCATTGTAATCTTCAGAATCAGCAACAGTATGATCTGAAACTTCATCAAGACAATAACAGCAGTATCCGATTCGAAATCATTGCCACATAATCAAGAATGATAGAATACAAGAGTGCGCTGATTGATCTGAAATTCGGAGAGTAACTTGGCTGTGACGTCACACCAGAATTACCAGTGGAGAGGACTGAGAGGAAACACGTTGGCACACATGTTACAAAGAATACATTGTTGTTAAAAACGTTGGAAAGATACATATGATTGCGAGTATACATACATACATAAACGATTGTTGTAAACAAAAGCTGTTGCGTAGAAATTATGTCTTAGTTTTTGCTGGAATTAAGGGCATTTGCATAAAACAATCCATGTATGGATATAAATAAGGTCCCTAATTACGTATGAAAAGCGATAACCTAAAAAACAATGAAACCTTTGTCTATAATTCCATTTTGATGCAAACCAAACTTGACAAAGGATTTCGGAAAATCGTTCCAGCGTATAGCAATTAGAAACATATATTAGGGTTGTGATGAGAAATACTTTTGCACGTACTTTCTTAATTGGCGCTATAACCGCTTAACCGATTTCAACCGAACTTCTCCTACGATATGTGGTCTGCGTCTTGATGTTGTAACACAGGTGCGATTTTAAAAGATTTTTTTGCCCAATTTATATTAAATTAAAAAACTACATATGTATACCTAATGTATAATTGTACTATATTTAAAATATGTATAAAACCCCTTTAGGTTTTTTTAGCTATATACGCGTATATAAATATATATGTTCATATATGTATATAGCTACCTGAGGAGATCTGTATAAATTCATTAAAGCTGCATTTTCAACTTTAAATATCTGATGCAAGTGTATGCAAAAGTAGTAGCTTAATACTTTTGCATACACTTGCATCAGATATTTAAAGTTGAAAATGCAGCTTTAATGACGCTGACGATTTCGTATATAGATAAAATATATTTCTAGTGTGGATAAAAATCCTGCAGTAAATAAAGTGTACATACACATATGTACATACTTTCCTTACCATATTCAAACTTCTGAGCATGTAAAGCATGGTGCTCTTGGTAGGGGCGAAGATAAAATCCCTATGATTTTAAGGTAAATTTTGCATCATACATATGAATACACATATTTTATTTAGCAACCAGATGAAATGCTAACCAATGTTAGGTAAATATTAAATAAAATAATATCTTTATGTAAATTTTTTTCCAAAAGGAAATCGAGCCAGCAATTTATAAAAACATTTCTTATTCTTTTTATAAAGAGGCAGTTGTTTGATTCCATTACACATGATACCAGTACATACATACATGCAAAGGTGATTTCAAATTGCTTCATTTTTTAATTTACAAGAAAAGTAGTGTGAGAGAGTGGCGGAGTGATGAAGCCAAAATGAGTGATAGCGACATCATTCTCTACTTAGTGCTTTTCCTCCATTCAACCATACTAATTATGACTTCGTTTCTACCTAAAAATGTTGCCCTTCAAGATGTAACATTTGTTCAATGTTGGAGGGCAGGAAATGAGAATTTTTTGCCTTATTTGAGTGTGACATTTTAAGAAACGAACACAGATTTTTCTCATCTGTTTGTATTTATTTTAGAATCGATCACGAAAAAAGAAGAGGGCAGTGAAAATGTTAAATTTTTTGGTAGAAACGAAATCACCATTAGTCTAATGATGTGAAGTGTGCCAGAAAGTAATGACATTCGCTTTCAGTCTTGGCAGGAATGTTATAATTTTTTTTCATTCGTCAGTAATTTTTTAACCCTCTTACTGAATATTTTTTTTCTTCAGCATTATTCTGGGTTCCGCCCGAAAAAAAATTTCCCCGTAATTTTTTCAGTAAAGTGAATACATTTATTATGAGTTTCGCCCGAAATAAATTCCACTTCGAAACAGCTGCTATACTTTTTTTATTGTAATTTGTATTGTATTTGTAGTAAAATCATTACTTACATTTTGAATCTGTTTGATTGCCTCTCAAATTTAAATGAAAAAATCCAGTGGAAATGACTACTCTTTTATACCGAAATTAGTGTTGCCAATAAGCGGAAAGTAATGAGGGAAAAGTAAAGTGAAAGGCTGATTGATTTTTTTTTGTTTGAAAAGTGAAAGTATTTAAGGCGGTACCCGCTGGTGGGGGCAGAGGATGAGGAAGGCCTACTCTACGTTTGAAATACCAGGTGGGGAAGGATTTCGGTTCACTTGGCCTATCTAGCTGGCGCCAGTTAGTAAAGCCGAGAAGCAACTGGCGTGCTATGTTAAAATCGGCAAAAATCGGACAAAATCGCCAATTAAGAAGAAGAAGTACGGAGCCCTAACCGCGAAACGGCTTAATTGCCATTTTTTTTCAAAATTTCATTTTTGATGCAGAAATGCATCCAGTGCATCGAGATGATCAATCAGATTTTCAATCGCCCTTCAGTTATATGTAAGCTATTGGTAATTCATTTGTATACCATTGTTTTTGGCTGATAATGAGATATTATCGCCGAGTGTTATTTAATTTTTTTCGACAAGGTGTAAATTTTAGTTTAACAAGCCTGATTTCGTTGCTAAAGGAGTTATGGGGGATAGATGGGATAATAATTCACTATAAATAATTTCATGGTTAGGAATCAGAATCCATATAAAAACATATCAAAAATTTAGGAGGGTTTTATTAAAAAACGTTTAGACAAACTCTGTTTTTTAAATAAATAAGTACGTGCCTTCATTTTTTATAACAAATGACAATGTTTTGCGGTAGCATTTATGAATTTTCAAAAAAGTTTATTTTTAAGCTAACACCCAATTTAAGACGAAAATACTGTTCACCATATCTTCCCAGCTATTTGACGTAGATACATATATGATATTCGATATATACATATTTCTTTTAGATCAATGTATAAATATAAATTTTAAGGCCAAAAACACTATTTAATAGGTAAACAAATATCTATGTCTTTATTGGCGCAGCAAAGCAAAACACTGATAAGCGAGTATACATCAGTTTGAAAAAATAAACGAGTTTTATTATTTAAATAACACAAAAAGAAACTTTGATTTTTCAATTATTTATCTCCTTAATTAAATTCTATGTACCAAATTTGAAAGAATTCGCGACATGGTTTAGTAAAATGTTATATTTTTTGATTTGTTTTAAATTACCGTTATATGTATGAGGGATGAGCGTGATTTTAGTCTGATTTCTATAATTTTCGAAATTGTAGAAATGCAAAGTGTACATAAGAGTGGTAGGCAAATAACCATGGCCACTCCCAACATTTATGATTCCATCTATTTTATTCTCAAATACAATCTTGTTTATCAAATTTGAGGAAACCACCTTGTATACTTAATAAATATCGATTTTTTTTATTTTTGCATTTTACCGTTATTTGAGAGGTAATCATGGTTGTTGTACGGCTTGAAATGCAATGTGTGCACCAAATATGGTGGAGTTTGCAGGCCTTGTTTTTGAAGTATACCTATTTGTGGGAGGTTCACGCCTATTACCAAATATTTTATTCTGTGCATTTACATATGCAATTTCATTCTACATATTAAATTTGAGTAAATTCTCTTTAATAGTTACTTAAATATGAGTTTTTTTGTTTTTGAAAATTAGCGTTATATGTATGAGAGTTTTGGTCCAATTTTTACAATTTTGCTAATTGACTTTAAATATGGTGTTTATACCAAATTGGTATTGATTCGGAGATATAGTGAAATGTTCCAAATTATTTTGATTCAGTGTATTTGTTAGCAGCTGCATCCTTCATATTACCGTTATATCAGAGGTGGGCGCGGTTCTTCTCCGATCTTAAAAATTTTGTTCAATGACTTAAAATGCGATATGTATAACAAATTTTGTACTAATAAGCTGGAGTAAAGTCCGAAAAAAAGAATTATGGTGGCTTTGTATTAAAATTTAAACCTATACTTGTTTATTTATTTACTGAGTTTATGTCAAGCATATTCCGCACGATTCTACTGAAAAGAACTGTTAAAAATAATTTATGCTAAATTTGAATGAAATTTACCGCTTTCATTAGGGCAATTTCCATGGACTTTACCGGTCCGCTTCCAGCTACGCAACTCCGTTATTTGAAGTATAATTTCGACTCTGTCCTGGTTCATTTGAATTTGCTAGTGTCACGCCTAAGAAATCCATCTCTGATATAAACATATGTATATACATACCCTTTGAAAAACTAAATGAATTTGCCACAATCGTTGTGTAAAACGTGTAGATTACATATTATATAGCAGCATAAATGTTCGGTGCGTTTTTATTCGAATTGTACGTCCTGGTAACTATAAATCGCGTCTCTATGTGGGTTGGGTCGTAATAAACGCGACAGTGAGATTACCGCCTAGGCCTTCAAACGATGTGAAATTTCTAAAATTCATATAAATTCATATAGTACGAAAGGACGAAATATGTACAATCTAAAAAATAAAGGACGTAAAAAAGTATTTAGTTGCGTGATTGTGCGAGATCAATGTTTTCATTAAGCATACGCTGTGCCGCTGAACATAACATAACATTGGCTTTGAGACTTCCATGGGTATCAGGGCTCCAGTGGGCTAACGTTATGTCGCTGAGCTCAACAGTCCAAATTCAAAATACAATTTTGCAGTTTGTGTTTTTTGTCGTTTTGTCATTACGTCGTTCAACGTTTATTTGCACACCTTCATCTTTGTTGTCGAAACCATCTCGCAACCCCGTTGTTTTTACTCGTGGCTTTTTTTCTGTACTCGTTTATACATATGTACATAATACAAATAATACAAACAAATAGTAAAACCAAAACAAACAAAAAATAGTAATATTAAAGAAGTGGAAAATGTAGAGCGCAAACGCGACACTATAAAAATTAAAAAAAAATTCAAAGGGTGCTGGTTTGCCAACGTCTGGCACAAAAAACCAGCTACTGCCACGATTAAAAGCTAATTGAACGGCTGATAACTACACAAACAACCATAAATGATGATGCGCGAGTGCAAAACATTCAACCGACATTATTGTTGTTGTTGTTGCAACAGCATAAAACATACAATTTTGGGAAATGCTGCTGAAGTTACAGTTCTTGGTCGGATATAAATCCGGGTCGTTCCGGTATCGTAGAACCGACATTATCGCCCTCGCCAGTTTCAGCAATGCACACGCGTACGGCTAATATGCAGCCAATTACAACGACGTCGGTGCATACAAATTTTGTGCCGCCGTGGTAGAGGGCAGATATACTATCTGCCCCGATGCAGATAAGAAATGACGTCTATAATACAAACAACGTTCCGATACCATTGTGTTCCGACTCTTACCAAGATAAAAGATATTAATATTAAAAGATATTAAGTCCGTACACGTACTCGCCATTAAAAATATATCCAGTACTGGCCAGTAACTAAATTTCCGAGAGTAAGCAAAATTTGCTCTCAATGCAAGAAAGTTGCAAGAAAGTAAGAAAACGCAAAACCAGTAAGCAGTTGCAAACTTTTTCTTTTTTGTTGTTTTATAGAAATAATTAACCTTTTTAATAATTCTTTTATATTTGTGATCAACTGAATACTTGCAATCAGGTGTTTTTCGTACTGGCAAATTGTTACGAGTAAAAATTTATCCAGTAAAAGCTTGCAGCTTCCCCTAAAAACAACTGCAATTTTCACTCTCTCAATTTCCCCAACTTTGCAAGATTCTGGCAAGTTTTTGCGGACGAAAACGTCAAAAGATGATTTTTCGTAACAATTGTTATGAACTATCATAAACCAGTACGTAAAAAAACAAACCAATTGTTGAGTTACTGCCGGACTCTAAACTCGATGCATTTCATTAAAGGCTACAATGCGCCTTTGTTAATTGGGCACAGTTCATTAATAAATTTTTGAATAATTCCCGTGCCTGCATATAACGAAGCAGATATGTAAGTATATTAAACTTTCGCGAACAAAACGTCAGAAATCCGAATCGTCCGTAGAATTTTTTTTACAGAATGTTAGCACTCGGTAATAAAGGTGGCTTAACAGAAGCTAGCATTTCGCGACATATCATAAAACGTGTAAATAATAACGACTTGAAGCGTTAAATTGAATATGTAAGGTGCCAAGATTTGCTAATAAAAGTGGCACAATCCGCAATGAAACCACAACCGGTAATTGTAAAAGATAACAGCAAGTCGTTAAATGCAAATCAACCGCGCACGGCAAGTAATCTGAAATCTTATAATTGGGGTAAATTCGGGCATTTCGCCATAAACTGTTTCGAACCACAAAGAAATCTACGATGCTATAAGTGAAAAAGAAAGTTAACGTAAATGATATTGAAAATGCGGTTGTTGATAAAATTGATGAAAAAGAGAGTGATGGTATAGTCAAGCTTTTAAGTGTAAATAGTCATACCACATGCGCCTTTGTTGACCCAGGTAGCACACGTACATATGCAAGTGCGGAAGACTTTTGCCAGCCGTGTAGGTACTTTCAAAAACGAAATAACAGTGCTACGATGTTTTAATTAATTTTAATTAATATGTGAAAATGTACTTCTTGGAAAAGACGTATGTATTGTGCGGTTTCAGTAAACGTCTCATAATAGAAAATGATGAGTTTCGTGTTGAAAAAATACGTGCCATAAATACTCCAAACGGGTTAAACGAAGATATTCCTATTCAGTTAAAACCATACCGTGCCCATTTTTGTAAACGACCTACAATATCACAAATAATCACCGAACTACTAGAAAATCAGATAATACTACCAAGTGAATCGCCATATTCGTCACCCGTTGTTTAAGTGGAGAAAAAGAATAAAGAACATCGACTATGTGTAGATTATCGTTGTCTGAATAAGATTACGGTTAAACAGAACAGTTCGCACTGCTTGCTGGTAACCGGTGTTACACTACGGTTAACTTTCGTGTGGGTTATGACCAAATCGCGTTCGTAACATCGGATGGACATTTCGAATTTGGCCGCATGCCTTTTGGTCTCATTAACGCAGCGGCGATTTTTCAGTCGACTATGAATAAAATCGCGTCGAAAAGGCAAACGATGATATTGTGATCCCAAGTAAGATAATCAGTGAAGGGCTCCTGCGTTTAGAACGATTTTTCCAACTTCTAAATGTAAATTCTTGGCTTCGAAAATTAACTATCTGTGTTACAGCATAAACGAAAAAGGTATTTCACTGGGTTTACGCAAGTTGACGGCTTTTAAAAATGTTCAACAATCTGCCAACATAACTGACATGTTTTAGGCTCCGGCGAAGTCGGCCAGCCTCAGTTCGTTAGCGGATATTTCGTCGTGTAGGCTGAATTTACCGACTGTTGGTCCCTTCCCACCTTGGCATTAAAATCGCCTACCACGAGTTTTATATTGTGACGGTGGCAGCGTTCATACGCGTGGTCAAGGCGCTCATAGAAGTGAAGTGATGTCAGCCTTGCTCCTAGTCAGACGCCTGCTTGCAACTGCACATACTTTAGCTCGCTCCCCAATGGATGTTCAAGAGCTACCCAGAGGACACTTGGGTGAAATCAACCGGAAGTTCTGTGCAGCTTGAACCGCATGCAGAAGAATCGTTCAGACCACTCCCAGGTGAATGGGGATCAGAGATGTTCCCCACATCCATTCTACACACGACCCCACCCTCCTGATGATCCCCATATATTCAGAAGTTCTAATCTTCAGAAAAATTTATTCAGAAAACACTTTTCAGAAACAACAGAATCAAGCTAAAAATTCAGAAAACACTTTTCATAAACAAAAGGACCAAAAAAAAATATTTAGAATCCTTTATTTAATTGGAAAATATATACACATAATTCAATTTTTAATCAATTAATTATATGTCACATATTTATTTACTAGGCAAAAAAATACAGTTTAAATCGGTTTTATTTCGAAAATTGAGCAGTTTTTATATTGTGTTTGGCAAAGTAAAAAAAAAACAATATTTAGTTTTACTAGTTTTTACTTATGGATTTCGACTCTTGAATTTTGACTTATGAATTTCGGCTTTCTAATAAAATATGTTTTCCGAAAAAATGTGTTTCTGCATTTTTGTTTTTTGAATTCATGGGGCAAGGCGAATTCATATAAGGTGTAGTTAATCCAGCAGCTGTTTGAATTAGCTTGGTAAACGTAATGTCAAAATGATGTATTTGTTGTAAATCATAAAGTCATTGTGTGTATAATTTGTTGGTGTAATTTTTTGTTCGTACGTATAACACCACCTAATGTGAATTCGCCTTGTCATGGGGGTACATGGAATCTAACCCTGAATAATAAAAGTCCTACAATAATGTAGGAATTGAATATAAATAATTTCAAATAAACATTATTTGTTATATATATAAAAAAAAGTTAATATAATATTCTTAATTTTAAAAATTTAAACGACTTTTATTTATTTAAATAAAATTTGGATTTCTATAAATTTCTCGCGCTAATTACATTCATCATTTTGTAAATTTCTGGATTGAAATGCATAGTGTGTTCTAAATTTGGTAGGGAAGCCTCGAATATAAACCTATCATAGGCGGTGCTACGCCCGTTTTTAAAATATTGATTTCCTTTACAACT
Source organism: Anomoia purmunda (assembly GCA_951828415.1). Taxonomy (NCBI): domain Eukaryota; kingdom Metazoa; phylum Arthropoda; class Insecta; order Diptera; family Tephritidae; genus Anomoia; species Anomoia purmunda. The sequence continues at coordinate 57,860,225 of OX639993.1, forward strand.
CAATGCTGTATATTTCTCTTTTCATTCTGAACAACCGTTATGTCATCAAAGTTATAATACTCTGGGTACTAGTGCGCTCTGGTATAATACAACACCATTAAATAGTAAAACTATTAGGTGGTTCATTAGGCGTCTAAATTGTCATGAGTCATAAAATTTAAAAAATACAAAATTGCTTTATGATTTATGACACATTATCACACTTTATGAATAACCTATATATGTAAAGCGATAAAAAGTGCAAACGGAAGGTTCTGGGTGGGACAATGTACACTGGCATGTATTACTAATTTACAGTTGCGCTTAACAGCTGATACCTGGTTACTTCCAGCTTTTCACCGGCGACTTGAAATACCCCAGCCGGTTTCCGTCAGCTTCTTTGTGGATTTTAAACCGCATGGTTTCTGTTTTCACCTGGCCTTGGTCGAGAGGAGGTACATAAACACTGTTCCTAACCATTGGTGTGATGTTTTTTTTCATATTCAGTGAAGTTTGTCCTGCTTTTAGTTTAACGATTGATTGAATTGGGGGGTTGGCTCATATTCTTCAGCTCTGATTCTGAGCCCAACTAAACTGCAAGGCGCAGCAATTCTGCACAATAAGGCCTAATAATTTGCAATTGATTTCAATTTTATAGCACTGCAATTTTTTGTCCACGTCCACTTCGAGTCTCTACTTTTAATTAATCCAATCGGCTTCTTCCACATCCATTCAATCAGAAGAAACGATTGGAAGAAACGATTCCGTATCTTGCATCAGAGGCAAGATATTCGCCGACTATTTATTTCGATATTCGCCGACTATTTATTTGATTATTGCAAGTCACATCGAGTAATAACAGTATTTATAATTGGTGCTGGTTGCGTGCGACCATTTTTGAGATTTAAGCGACATTAGGGAAAAATCAAAATACATGCCTTTGTCGTATTTGCTCTCATGATACTCGTACTACCTGTTCAATGTGCCTTGGTTGATAGAAGATACTTTGTTTTACCCTCGCTCATATCCAGGTCCATTTGCCTGAGTTCTTTGTCCAGTTTGAAAAATGGAAAACTAGGAGCCCGTTTTTAAGCTCTCAACGCTTGCATATTTCGGACTCTCTCTTCTTGTAAAGATAAAAATATGGATATTTCATTTACAACCTCTGCTTGCTCAGGAATATGGATTTCGAAAGAGAAAACTTGTACGGTTAATGGCTTATTTAAATATAGATTTGAAAGTTACAAATAATCTTGCACATGTACTATGTTAACATATTATTACTTAAAAAAAAGAAGTAAGTCCAAAGTATTTTATATTTTCCACAAATATTTTCTTCGTCGGAATTGTGCCCAAATACTTTGAACATTTGTTGTTGTAGCACCTGAAAAATTGTAATCTACAGATGGGGATTGGTTGTTACAAAGACTTTCACATCTATGTTAACAGTACAGGTATTTGAGGCTAACAGTTTTTGTTCTTGAATCAAATGTCATCGTATTTTTGTGGTCCATACCCTCACCCTATTGGAAATTATTGAATTGCTATAATAGTGTATGTTGGGTTCGTTGTTTGATGAAATTGAAGGTGCACTTGCAATGCTCAGTCAGCTTCAATGATGATGAAAGGTTAGGTATAGTTTCACTCTCTATACAGCACATGAGCAAATCAATTCATATAAATAAATAGTAAGCTAGGTACTTACATTATTTCCTGTAGCCATTATTGCAAGTTGTACCGGAATTTAATTTGGCCCTATCAGTTCCCTGTGTTAAAAACTTGGTCTATGCCGTGGGCGTTCATCATTTGTAAAATTTATATACTTTTGAACTGTATTAATACAGCAAATAAATCCCACGTAGACAACAACTTTCAATTAACTCAGGTTCAAAATGCAAAACCACTACTCCTGGCGCCTTGGAGCCGAAGGCTAGCAATTCTGCCACATATAAAAAAAGTTCTTGTATCAAGAGCAAAGTATTTGCCTGAAGTACTTTTCTGTTAAAACAAATGTAATTTAACAGCAGAAAGTATTTGCTTTAACTGTGGGGTTTTATCAGTAGGGTCGTAAGTGCACATTAATCCTTCCATATATAAGAACTTTCCTCAGCGTGGTATATTCCTGAACCAATAAATGATTATAGTGCCACAAAAAAGGTATAGTCAGACCTGAATTAAATTCTAACATTAGTGGATAGTTGATTGTCAAATAGTTCACACGTGCTGTCAATCTTCTCAGTTATCATCCGCTGTCATTGGTAGTGATATTGTGTGTATATAAATTTAATATACATTGTCATACTTCCACTATATTTCATTAAATACTATCCTTTAAATAACACAGAAAGTGAGTAGTGTTGTGGTTGTTTAAACTAATCAAGCATGGCATACGACCCAAGAGGTAGCGATCAAAATTTCTTCGCTATATTAGGGGAGCAGCTGCTTTATTGATAAAAAGCTCTATGTAACATTCCGTTATCAAAATTGTTTCTAACATTCTAGCTATATCTGTTAAAATCAAATAATTTATTACCTTTGTTATAATTAGCACCTATGTATGTACATATACATATATCATCCACAGACAGCATATCCGAACAAGATCTCCACCAACTTACAACGTTGTATTACAACGAAGTATTTTAACGAATCAATACTACTTTTGGTGCATTTTAATGCTTGGAACTAGGAGGTTTACTTCATTTAACAAAAGAGGAATAATAATATCCTTATTCATCCAAAACACCAATATAATTCTCTGGAACAATAATCACCAACTCACTTCTCAACACATCAAACATTAACTCATATACCTTAGCATTTGCAGCCCTCCTTTAAACATTGCTTCCACTTGCGAAGTAGCAAAGGAACCACACGGCAGTAACCACCTGCCCATTACAATAAAATTATTTAATCATATTATCCAACCAACCGAATGAAAATCGTTAAATATCGAGATCGAGCCAACTGGAATAGCTACCAAACAGCTACCAACTAACACCTTAGCAACCTAACTATAGTCCCTTCAAACATCAATAAGTCAGCCGCGATTTTTTAAAAGAAAATACGCCAAAGTAATAACGCATCAATTCCCACTGTTAGGACAAACTGACTCAATCGCACAACCTATTGGTGGAACAAAAACCTAAATTCCCTCAGACTTAAAATTACCACCTTGCAACTCTAATGGCTAAAACTAATTTCTACAGAGAGTTTACACACAAAAAATTTCAATATATAAGTCCTTTGCATACAAGTTATGCATTCAGCAACCCAGCAAAGCAAAGAAATACCATTTTCCGCACTTGAGCTCCAGGCATGCCTCTCAACGCTTAATGGAAAAACTCGCGGAATTGACAACATTTCTTATCCTCTTCTGAAAAATTTATATCCGCTTGGTAAATTAAAATTATGTGAACTTTATAACTCCATTTTTACTACTGCTGTCATTCCACAACAATGGAAAACTACCCTCGTCACCCAATCCCAAAACTCAATAAACCGAAAGATTGTGTAAAAGGATACAGCCCCTGGCTCTATCGACGCTCTTCTTGCTATCGATAGTCATATAGCGAATGCCATTTCTTCCAGAAGCCACATTTCTCTGCTTTCGCTAGACATGGAAAAAGCTTTTGATAGGGTGGGGATCCACTCAATTATCGAGCAATTAAAATCCTGGAAAGTTGGACCAAAAATAATTATCTACGTTAAACGTTACCTTTCTAATAGAAAGATCTGCGTCAAAGTAAGTGGAATAAGACCCTTGAAAATGGAATCAAGCAAGGCTCTCCATTATATACGATACTTTTTCTGATTACCTATAATCGGCTCAACACACTCATTTAAGAAAATAAATTTTTTAATCATGTGCTACTCGTATACGCAGATGATCTGTATATATTTGCCTAAGGTAAAAAATAAAGATTTCTTTTATAGCTAACTAATCAAACTGATTAATGTAATCTCTCACTTACATATGTATATGTAACAAAAATTATTGCAGTAATTTAGTCATAACCGTATATACTCAAACTATACGAAATGTTAATTAACTCAAAATCCTTGGCTTAGTATTCAATAATAAATATATGTACATGAATCGACCATATTAAACACCTAAGTATTTTTCTACAAATTAGACTAAACATTATAAACATTTAAATGATGTTTTCCACGTTTGCCGAACTGCAAATCTACATGCTTATGCAGATGACATCCAGTTTTACTTATCTGGACCTGTTAGTCAAGCCGACCGTCTTTGTGTTAATGTCAATGGGGCGCTATCCACAATCTCCAGATGGGCGAGTGAAAATGGTCTTTATTTAAATTGTACTAAATCTTGTGTGCTACCAATATAACAAAAAAACCAAAGACTTCAATTACTTACCTCCGCTTTACATTGACAATGAGCCTATAAAGATAGTTCGCAAAATAACAAATTTAGGTTTTGTCATAAACTCTAGTTTCACTTGTACTGATCATGTAAACAAAGTAGTAAGCAAGGTATATGTCACACTGAGGAATTTACGGCAATCTGGATTCGATACCCCCTTGCAGACGAAACGTCGTCTTGCTATACAGCTAATTATCCCAATTATAACGTATTCTGATCTGATATATAGTAAGCTGGATAGTAGCTCTGCGCGTAAGATTGGGGCGCGATTGTTTACGGCTTATCAAGATTTGAACATATTTCGCCATGGAAGCACCGACTTTTAGGCTGTAAGATCTCGAGGTATCACAAGGCCAACAATTGTATATTTTTATATAAGCTTATCACTTGGAAATTTCCTAACTATCTCTATGATAAGTTGTATTTTACCGATTTTCTACGTCTTAGATAGTGTACAATTATTTTCTTGTCCCAAATTTACCAATTTTCTGAAATCAAATCGCAATGTAACATTAAAGACTTTTTTGTAACGTTAAAGACTGCACATTTGGATTTGCAAAATTGTTGTAAGGAAAATTTTCTCTCAAGTTGATACTTATATCATTTCTTTGAACCTTGGTCTTGTGAAAATTACTTTGTTTTAAATTTTAGCTCTGCAAGATTCGCTAATTTTCGTTCAAGTGTTGAGTTACTTCCTAACTCACTTCCAAAAAATGTAACGTTAAAGACTAGACAGTTTTGTCGCGTATCTTTGAAACTGCTGACGATGGAAAAAAAGTTTACACATATAAAATGTAAACCTTGTGGCATACTTTAATGTACATTTGAAAATTTGTATCTATATATTATATCATTTAATATTACGGATATATGAACGAAAATATACGTGCGACTGTAACGTTAAAGACAATGATTTTACCATATGTACATGTATGTATGTATATGTCTTTATTAATATCCATTGTTAACAAAAAGCCGATGGCCTTTGTTGCTCGTGCTTAATTTTATATTGATTTCAATTACATTGTATTGTAAATACTAATAATAATAATAAATTCTAACATTATTTTGTAAAAATAATAATTTATTTCTATACCTAAATAAACACATACATATGTACATAGATAATCATATGTAATTCGGTGAACAGCTACTATTCTCTTAATTCAACACGTAAGTTGGGTTCCACATCGTACCATAAACTGATATGGTCGACAAAATGTAGATTTTCATATTTGAATGACGTAAAAAATTTAAAGTTACGAACAAGGACCATTACTGAAGTTCTTACGGCGATTTCTGCGTAACGCCATCCTGGAAATTAAATGAATTTGTTATGAAATCAGTCAGGTAAATGCATGCTTGAAGCAGTGATTTTTAATAATAATAAATAATAAAATCTATGACTAAACTCATTGAGTATTTTCTAAAGGCTAGTTCCAAATGCCATTTTACTGATTAATGGATGATGGAATAAAGGTAAATTAAATATTTCATACTTGTTTGTTACTTATGTAAAGAATCTAGTTTTTAGCGTAGACAAATGGGTTCACAATTTTCCGTCTACTTTTTTTTTTTGAAAAGGTGAGTCACGTCCGGCCTTAATAAATCAGGCGCCCTTGCGAATCATGCTTTAGTGATTACGGCCGAAGCCGTAATAGTGATAAGTGATTGTATTCGTGATAGGGTTGTAGACTTAAAATTTCCTCGCACAACTAATTTCTATCAATATCAGATTTAGAGTTGACCGTGAACCTACTTTGCAATGCACAACAATGTTGCGATTGCTATTCTTTATTGTGATTTATGTTTATGTTAGACATGTTATTCCGTGATATAGAAAAACATGGCATAAAAACAAGCATGATGTCTAAAAGAGCGTTAAAAAAACTTTACTTCAATCTCCTGCTTTCATCAGTTGTTGGTTAATCAACAACCGGCCTATGTACTTATATATGCGGTATTGTTCGCCTAGGTTTTTTGAAAAAAACGGAGGTGGTTGCTCACAATGTTAGTTTGGAAAAGAACACCATACCATATTCTAAGAGAAATGCTTGATTGTGTCGTGTGACCTCTGCGTCGTTTGTTTGGTGGCATATGCTAAGGAAGTCAAATCATTATGAATTCCACATACATAACCAAAAATTAGCCGCTTTGACGTTTTCAACTCGAGCTTCCCAGCACGTTGTACTTAAATTTTTCAGCGTGTATATTTTTAAATGATTGGTCAAAGTTTTCCAAGTTTAACCCGTAATCTGTCACCGAGTAATATTATCGTGAAATATTTGGGATAGGTTATGTACGTATATATATAACGAAAAGCAGATATAAAGGATCGGGCTTGAAATTGATGTTTGATGTTTTGGACATTTACGGGGCGAATACATTTTAACAATCTCGTAGAGTCGGCGGAAAAAATACGGCTGCCGCAGTAGCCGAGTGGGCAGTGAATGCGTGCACTGCTGTCAGCTGGACTGCCCTGGATTAGAATAAAAAAATATAAAAAAGAGTTTTATACATATGTAATATATTTCTGCCATTAAATGCGGTCAGCCTGATTTAATTTTAGCCGATATTGAGGTCAATAGATTTGAAATAAATTTTTGTGTAGGAATACTCGTTATAAATTTGAACTTAAATAAAGCGGATAAGCAGAATTTACTTTATATGAATTTATGAAATGAATATTTTCACAAAGTTAATATTAAGTAATCTCAATACTTACCAACGCAATTTCTGGCGCCTTTCGAGAATGGCATGTATACATAAGGATTTCGTTTGGCAATATTTTCTGGGGTAAAGTTGTCAGGATTGAAAAGGTTAGCTTGTGGACCCCACCAAGTTTTAGAGCGATGCAAGCTAAAAATAGGAACTATGACCTGCATTTGCGGTGGCAAAATTAGTTCCGATGTTAATTTCGCTTCGTGAATTGTTTGACGTCCGATAACTGGTATAGATGGCATTAGACGCAACGTCTCCGCAACGACCATGTCTAAGTAAGGAACTTGTTTCAAATGGTCATAGGTAATGTTACCACCCTTTTGAGGAAATAAAGCATAGATTTCTTGAAAAAGATTCTCCTGTGTATCCGGATGCATGGCTAACATTACCAAAGCTGAATAAATCGCTGTGGCAACTGTTTCAAATGACTAAAATTTATAATTAGATTAATGTTATATACCTTAGTACAAAATCTCTGTGATGTATTGGAGTGGCGTGCAAGAAATAAATTGAAATTTTTAATTATATTATGATTTATTTACCGCGCCAATCAAGCCGATAGATTCGATGATAACGTCCTCTTTTTGCAAATGGCCGCGATAGCAATAATTCAGCGCAATATCCAAAAACGAAGTCATAGTTACTCCATCTTCTGCCCATGATTCACTATCACAGGGCGTATTATTGTTGTTTGCTTTTTGGTCTATTAGCTAAATATATTGTTAAAGTTTTTATATAGTATTTTTTAATTTAAAAAAGGTAACAAACAAACAAGCGTACTATGTGAACTTTTGACTCTATTTATGAGAACTTTTGCACTATATTGCTGTGAAGCTTCGAATGGTTTAATTTTGACGCGATATACATACGGTGACCAACCATTCTTTGTTTTAGAGGAATGTCCAACATTTCGCACTTCTGTCCTTTGCTTTTGAATTTAGTAGGAATTAAAACCCCTAAAGCTGGAACTCCATAGCATGCGTATGTGTGCGCTTCAACTATTATTTTACGCAAGAAATTCAAAGCAACTTTCTTGCGTTTATTATACGTAGGTATGTAGTAGCCGACATACCATTGAGTTTTAGCTTAATGGACAAAGAAGGACTTTACTTTATTAAAACAAGAAGTTAGTTTCATTACACAAAAAATTAGAATTTTGATTGATTCTTTGGTTTATTATTTTCTCAATGATAAGGGGCTCACTCAAAAGCCCTCTACAAGAGTGTAGCTAAATAAATATAAATTTTAAATCTGCAGAAAAATTTATTGGAGCAATTTACAGCTTCTTTGAGTTGTTTCCTTGGAAAATATGAAGCGATATGTAAGTATTTGTAATCAGCGCAATTTTTAAGAACAAGTATTTTTAGAGCAAAAAGAAGCAAATTAGAATATTTTCTCTGATAGAAAATTTCATTTTACACTATACCAATCGAATTATTTTATAAAGGGTTTTTTTAACTTGTGTTAGTTCGAACAACCTACAAGTACATACATATGCATGTATGTAAAGTGAAATTTATAAAAAACAAATTTCCTATTATTCATGGAAGGATATGGTCACCGTAGATACAGTATGCAGTTTATTTAATTATTTATAATAGACACCTATAGTTATATTTCTTGTGTTTGATTCATAATTAATATAAAACATTTTACGCATTAATTCAGTTTTAATGCATATTTATAAATTTTAGCTTATTTCAAACATAAACCACATAAATCAAAGTTTCAAACTTTGTAATTTATTATATATATGGTATCTGATTAAAAAGTTTGATAATTTGATGACAACTTGTTGAATTTCGCACAAAGTTTGAAATTTTTATTTATAGGGTTTATGTTATAGAATGAGCTGATTATACATTAATGAAAACTATTAAAAAACAAAAATAAATGAATAAACATATGAAAGTGGCAAACTGTATTATTTTGAATTGTATCCTAAATTATATATTCGATATTGTACATATATACAAAGCATATCACAAAACAGGTTTAGTAAACTTATGTTCAAAAAAATGTTTCGGGTAGGCCGAAAAGGTTTTGACCTTAAACATATTTTGATTCGATACCTTCACTAATTTCGAAAATGGCATCCCGAGTTTTTTATTTGTATACTATAAATCTTAACCTCTTAAAACCTCTCTTTATTCACAAACAATCATTGATATAATGTTTTTAATATTAGTGACGGTGTGCCTTTTGGAGTTGGAGAAATACTCCGGAAGTTTACTCTTTAAATTAACAAAATATCTTTCCATACTTGTTCCTTAATTATAGAAAAATAACACTAGGTAGGAAAAATTGCAAGTAAAGCAACAAACAAACAAAAAATACATATATGGGAGCCGAACTGACATGCAGTCGGAAATTTCAGTTTAACTCTATCGGTTTTTATTGATATAGTATTTTTAAATATATAAACAAATCAACTAAAAATTTGTCAGCACAACTGTTTTCCTTTCTTAAGCCAACTATCCAACCCTCAAGCAAAACAAAAAAATTATATAAAACTTACCTACTTACTTACTTACTTAATTGGCGCTATACTCAAACTTCTCCTACAATTTGCGGTGTGCGTTTTAATGTTGTAACACAAATTGAGGGACCTACAGTTTTACGCCGACTCCGAACGGCGAATATTTTTTTTGTGAGAAGTTTTGTTTTTCATGGCAGAAATTTACTCGGAGGTTAGCCATTGCCTGCCTCTAATTTTTGGTGTTACTTGTCCCGGCCTGGACTTGAACCTGGGACCCACCGAATGAAGCGCGCACACGCTACACACTCGGCAATGGCGGCATTCCAATAAAACTACGCTGAAGAAATGCAAACGAGACTTACTGCTATCAAAATTTCTTATATCAGCTAGCATCTCTCAAAAACTAAATGGTTATACATATGTATATTTATTTCTTCAAGAAAATTTATACCTATTCCGAATCATCATCGAGCAACAGAAATAATGGAGAATATTTATTGTGATTTTTCTTGAGAGCAGGATACTCACTTCAAAAAGCACCAAACAAATCGTATGTCTGAGGAAAGATGCTAACAGGGTCGCTTTTGCAATGAAAATAAAATTTATTATAAACCAGAGAATGCACAAAATCAGTAGCAAACGTTTCCATATCGTTTAGTTTCGCTTATGTAAGGTAACTAAACACAACCGATTCAAATCACTCGGAAACATTTTGTGAGCAGTAACTTTACTTTGATAGAGCTCCTTATAACTACCGCAAACAAAATAATTGAATACAGAAAAATAGAGAAACAAACGAAACATAAAGTTAGTGCTCACAACACGTAAGCTCTGATAAAGTAGTTTTCCCGTAAAATCCTGCAAAAATGTCAAATAGCAAAATTACTCTCTCGTGTGAGAGTAAAAAGAAATACGGGAACACAAAACAACATTTTACCAGTAAAAACGCAACAAAGTTTTCTTTATCCAAATCAAAAAAAAAAAATAATAATTTCGTTCAAATGCTGCAAAATGTTTAAAGTTTACTTTAATATTTTTAGCTATAAACTCGACAAATCATAATTTTTGTTTACTTTTGTCCAACAATTGATCCCTTGACACTTTTCATGATTTTACCCGAAGAAAAACATTTTTCCTGTAACTTCCTAAAAGTTCGGGTAAAAACTTGAAGGTTCATGGGGTTCAGGAACAAAACTATAATGAAAGTATTCATTTAGTAACAAAAATATGAATATTGTGAATTTTTTACAGAAAATTGACGGTGAATAGGATTTACGCAAGTATGCGAGAGAACAAACAATTCGTTTTGTTTGTACTCACCTGCTATTGAAACGTTTCGTGTCTTGTTAGTGTTCGTTAGCAGTATGCAAAAAAAAAGCACAAACTTTTCGTGCTTTTTATGGGAATAGGTAGAAGTACGTTCGAGTTTTTTCAATTTTTGGTATAAACAGTAATAGTAATTCCTACATGAATATGATAGATTGCATGAATTTCAAAATAATTAGCCTCCGTTTTGACAATTTCGTTTGCAAAACGATTTGCAAGAAATCCCAGGTAAGGGTTGTTATAAATACATATATATTTCTGGCCTAGCAATGGAAAAATGAGGATTGGTTCTTGAAAACGGGTTTATTGTTTTTCTAATTATTCTCCATGACGATCAATACACTTTTGCATTCGTTTGAACCGACTTTCGAAGCACTTTGACTAGTCTGACACGAGCCGTTTTTTGGGTGATTTTTCAATTGTATGGGATTCAATGCGAACACATTTTTTTTTTTTACCAAATAGCGATAATGAAAAACTCGTTGAAGCTCACGGTATGGGACATTATATTCTAGCTCAATAATTTCGTACAAAATATCAATATTTTGTGGAACAACTGAATTTGGATGATATTCAATTCATTGTACAAATTTCTTACTATGCTGAATGATAGTGCTTGTTCATCGTTTAATGATTTTAGTTCATGTCAAAAATTACTAAAAAACTAAAAAATGTTCAAGGCTAGAAATATAAATAGCAACCCTCTACATTTATTTAATTTTATAGATATTTTATACTAGGATTTAACATAATTATTGCTTAGTAATGGCTTTTACTGGATATTAAAAGCATTATAACTAATTTGTTTTTGAATAAAGCCTAAAGCTGGAACTCCATAGTATGAATATAATTATACGATAAACGCAAGCAAGTTGCGATTACGTGTGTAAAAACCGAGCAACTTCATAGTTTGCGCTTGTAAGCGTTTGCCAGTTGTCATTTTACCAAGTTTATTGAACTTTCATACACATTTGTTTTCGTTTTGTGAATTTTTTGAAGCAAACTACTTACCAAGGCGAATTCATATAAGGTGGTGTTATAAGTACAATTACAAAATTCCTATGTATTTTGTTTTTGGTTCTGCGTAAGAGTTGTCAAAATTTACGTATATTTTGTTTTTGCATTTACGGAATTTGAAAGCTCATATGCAAAACCAAAAACAAAATACATGTACGTGAATAAAAAATAATCAAATAGGCTTCTAAAGTAACTACACCTTATATGAATTCGCCTTGCTACTTACCAATCTACCAAAGTTGTTTGGCAAAATATGTATTTATGTTCAAAAGTCTTGAACAACCTAAAGTTAATTGCCTATGCAATCTTATTCCATGGAAGTTGGCACAGAAAATTTAAAAAAATCTGCTTGGTGTTGCAGCCTTGCTGCAATGTTGCAAAATATAGACGGTGACAAATGTGCATTCGAGTGTGCCAAAATGTAGACTACGTCGTTTTTTAATATTTTATGGGTGAATGTATCAAATCAAAACGGTTTTCATCCAAAACCTTTTAAAGTTGAATTATAGTCGTGGCCGCGAAATTTAAGATCTGTCATCAAATAAGAAAATTTTATCAAAAAATGCGATTTAGTTGTGTTTTGCGGATGCCTTTCATATATTTACATAAATTGCTACAGCTTTCATCATAAAGGAAGTTGAATAAAATATTAAATTTTTATGTAGATGGTGAAGATCTTTTGATTTGCTGAAGTCACATAAAATGCTTTGTCAAAGGTCCACAGTTAATAATTGTAAATAAATTATCGTATGTGCCTACTTTATTAATAAATTTTCGTAGAAAACGCAATGATTTGTAATAACTCGGCGTGCGCGCTAAGAAACCTAGACCCATCGTAGAACATGCTGCATCGTTGGCAATCCTCTCCATCATGCTGGGGAAGGAATGAGTTTAAATTTTGTAATAAATAAAATATTTTTTTATTCATACGTATGTTCTTTACTATATACATACACATATACATATGTTAGATGTAAATTTTTGAAAGTTGAACTGTCGAAGACTATTTTCGTCAAAATATATAATGGGCATTCATCCAAATGCGTAAGCCACGTAAATTTACTTAATTTTGTAGGTTTACGCATTTGCACGATTAGATGAATATACTTATTATATTTTACAACTTTACCTCCTTTTACCTAGACATAGTTCAACCTACGTTTTTACAATTGTGAATGAGCTCCACATTCGGCGCAAGTTTCTTAAGTTCAAGTTTTGGTGGAAGACAACTTATTTTATAATTTTACTTCAAAGCGGCTCAGAATGGTGTAAATGTTTGATCTAGAGGGATTTAATTCATATCTTTAAGAAAAACTTTTTTTCATTCTAAGCATAGATGTTGGAACAATTTATCATGAAATATTTTTTTTTTGTTTTGATTAAAACTTTTTTATTTTCATTCTTTAAATTACGTAATTTTCTCATCAAAAAAGTTCTCGTTCTCCTAATAAAATAACAACTGATTTTAGACATTTACGATTGCAATGCACCACATTAATAAACAAAAAATAATTAGTCAGAATACGGTTGAATATCGTAAGTTTCATTACGCGGAAGTTTTTCATCATTAAATTTATAACTAACTACAATTGATCATTAAATAATACTAACGCAAATCACAAATATACATTTTTTTAGTTAAAATATATTTACCATTAACTTCAAATCAAAACTCTTTAATACACCTTATAATTCTAAATTGGAAAAGCCGCGCCCTTTTCTAGACATTCCTAAGAAATTATATTCGGTCCTAATGCCAATTTGGAGAATTTATTTTTTAGCATTTTATCCATTAAGATTTCTGGTGTATACCCTTTCTGTGGCCGCCCAATTGTTTTAATCAATCTATATACAAGCAAATATAATATGGGCAGATGATCGTTTTACTCTTCGATATGGGAAATGTTGGAAATGTTAATTTTCAGTGGAATTCCACCTAAAATTTGCCAGCAAATTTTTTTTCGCGTTGAATATTTTTTTCTTTTTATACAGGCGCAAATATTCGAGACGTATTTTTTTATACCATTATAATACGAGAAAATTTTTTTTCAAGTTTAACGCTCGTGTGATTTTTTCTCAACTTTCTACTTCATTTCCAAATTTTACCAGTGTTTAGAAAAACATTTTCTTCACATTTTCCAATAAAATAAATGAAAATATTTCCAGTCAAAATGTAGAAAAAGTTTGCTTGTTGACTAATTTTTGATTGTTGTTGATATATTATTAATTAAACTTAATTTTAGTATACGCAAATATCATATTATTTTCGGTCATATATTCTTACAGAATGTTTTGCAATTTTATTGAGCTTGATGCCAATTTTGTTAGGGAATAATATGAGAGAGCAACGATATTTCAAAGTGGTAGGAGCTGCTATTTCGGAGATCACCACATCTCCTCATCAGACTTCTTTTTCTTTCTAGACGTTAGTAGGGATCGAACCATAGTACAGGGAGTTGCTAAGCCAGCATAGCAGCCGAATAGCCGAAATAGCAGCTTTCACTTCTACTACTTTCAAATATCGTTGCGTTGTATATAAATGCAGTTAAATATAGTACTCACATGCTAAATGATTCAATCAGCTCATCATTTTCAGTAGATCTTTCTTTCATTTCGATGCCCATAGTAGTTTCTATGTGTAAAATAAGAATTACGAAGAGGTTATATTTATTTCAACTTAGTTTTACTTGAAAAATGGTTTTAAAATTGACGAAAGCAAATCTTTAAAACAGTTATTCAAAACTTACCTATCGCTACCTCTAGTGTGACACGTTTGATGAAATCAAATAGCTTCTGTTCGCCATATTCGGACATTTTACTTAAGCGTTTGACGGCAATATGTGAGCCTCGATTAAAGAGTGGAATACAACTCATAAGCATCTTATGACTGAAATATGCATTTATCAACTTGCGATTGTGTTTCCACTTAGTAACTGGAAAAAAGAATAAATTTCAAGTTATCAATATATTGTATTTATGTTTATATTCGGAACTATGAATCAATTACACTGGATTACAAGCCTTAATATGTTTTTTGTTCTCCAGACGCCACTATCCAATTTTTATGTAGAATCTCTCGCTGATTTAAAAAAAACTAGTTAATTTTTTCCCCGGTTATGATCAAATAAAATAAATAAGCACAGAAATTTTTAACCCTTTTATTCAATGCAATACTACGTCTCACCACTTTCCCTCTCAATGGAAATGCGCTGAAATTATTATGATCAGCAAGCCAGGCAAACCTGAAAGCATGCTGAAGTCGTACAGACCGATAAGCTTATTGGTAACTTTCTCCAAATTATTTGAGAAAATATTTTTGCGACGACTGTTACCTCATTATTCCGCAACATCAATTCGGATTTCGTCACAAACACGGTACACCTGAATAATGCCATCGTATTGTTCGTTTTATAAGCAATACGCTGGAATGTAAAGAATATTGTTCAGCAGTATTTTTAGATATTCAGAAAGCTTTCGATCGAGTCTGGCACACTGGGTTGATTTACAAACTTAAAAAACTGCTCCCTGCTCCTTTTTTCCTCGTTTTGAAAGACTACATTTTAGCTAGATTCTTTTACGTAAGAGTCAAAGACGAATGCTCGAAAATATATCCCATAAGTGCTGGAATTCCACTGGAACACCTCAGATATATCTGTCCTTGAAAACGTCTTAGTCGCCACCTATGCGGATGACACTGCAATGCTTGCGTCAAGCAATTCTAAGATTGAAGCGTCGAAAATTATACAGAATCAGGTGAGAATTACTGAGGAATGGTTTAAAAAATTGAATATGGCAATTAATACAGATAAATCTGTACATATCACGTTTACTATGAAAAAAGACTCCTGTCCAAGAATTATTATGAACAATGCAGAGATTCCAAACTCCGATACAGTTAAGTATTTGGGCCTCCATCTCGATAGGAGATTAACATGGAAAACCACGTTAAAGCAAAACGAAAAGAGCTTAAAGTAAAGACTACTAAAATGTACTGGCTTCTTGGATCCAAATCTGAATTAAGCTTTAAAAACAAAATTTTATTGTATAAAGCCAAACTAAAGTCTGTTTGGACGTATGGAATCCAGCTTTGGGGCACTTGCAGCAACTCAAACGTCGAAATCTTATAGCGATATCAAAATAAAACTCTTAGGATGATTCTAAATGTCCCTTGGTTCGTTTCCAATAACTCAATTAAAAAGGATTTAAATATACCAAATGTCATGGACGAAATTAAGAAATTTAGTTCTAGATATTTTGAAAGGTTGAGCAATCATTGCAACCCTTTAGCTATTGCGTTATTGGATGAAACAGATGAAACGTTTCGACTGAAACGGTTTCATGTTCTAGACCCCCCGTACAGGAAATAAATAGTCACTAAGTTTCTGTGTTATCTATTACTAAAGCTAAGTATACAATTAAGTATTACTTTTACGCCTACTGGGGCCCAAAAGTATTAAGTTATGTATATTTAACACATTTGCTTATTTTCCTGAGCAGAGACAGATTGTAAATAAATGAATTTGGGGAAAAAACATTTTTTTTTTGATGGATACGTTTTTGAAATATTTGCAGTTTACCGCCATACAACCAAAAGAAGAGATGGCTTCATTAATCTTAATATAAATTATAGCAAATAAAAAAAAATAAAGGAAATTTCCTATAAATGGCGTACAAACCACTTTTTGATAGAACTTATAATTTCTGAGAGATTGATGAATAATAATTAATACACCTTTATTTTTGAAATGCGCAAAAAATCACATATTTCACCCCGAATTTCTTAATTAATTAGTGACCAGAAATTTTAAAGATTTCTTCACGTCACGCATTTGAGCACTATAACCCGAAACATTTGTACATACAACTGAACCGTATCCATTTTAACATTCAACAATATTTGTGATGAACAGCTTATCGAGGTATATCCACTGCATTTCAAAACAACAACGTTGTTGATTCCTACCCCCACAAACTTCTTAGAAATGCTTTCGTTTAAAGGCGAACACTCAGCACAGGAATCAAAACAAAATGAATACGACCACAACGAATGCATTAAACTTCTTTTCATAGCTGTTTGGATTTCTGAAGACTGGCTGCTACTTCTTGAACACTTCGATGGGACGCGTTTTACACATACATATAAAACAAATCAATGAGCTACGACCTCATTCGGTTGAAGTGCTGTTCGATAACTGGTTACTTTTTGGTAATGACCTTGTTCCCTCCTTTCTTAACCGGCAATCAGTACTTTTGGGCCCAGCTTTTCCCCAAAAATGGCGTTTGAAGTGGAGTAGTATCATACTCTTTATCCTTTCTGGCGAATTCTCAAAATAAGTTTATTTCATTTCCCAAATGGGAAAACTGTTGCATGTGCAAGAATTACCGACACAGCCATCTCCTCAACAGGCATATCTTTCCATTTAGACATAACCGACGTAACTAATAGACTTGCATAAAGAGAAAGGCACTCGCCACTATTTGGATGACATTTAACACATTTATCATTGGGGCCGCTGAAGCATAGTGTACTACACGTCCGTCGTTCTCAATATTATTCATTTCATTTATAGATCACAGACTACCCTATTCCAGACACCGAATTCATATAAAGAGCAACTTCATATACTCCATGATACAAATATTATAAACTAAAACCCATAGTACAATAATTAAAGGTGAGAGCGTTGGGAACTTTTAACTCCAAATCGGCCATATTAAAAAACTACTTTTTATTTTACAGCAAATTACAATACAAATTTACTACAAATCCTACATATACAGCCAAAAGGTATGTTGGCATTGCTGAACCAGTTCATGGTGATTGTTTTGATTATCATTCGTTAAAATTTAGAAATCACATTTGTCATTCGGAAAGTTTTAATGTAAAATCATTGCTTTTAATCATGATGTACGTGAGAATCGGGGAAAAAATTTAACCCGTTTTAGAAAATAGTAGATTTCATACATTTTCGTTACATACTACAACAGAAAATTGAGGATTTTTTAAGCAATGTATTTAATAATATCATTTTTTTGACTTACTCGGTTAACTAATGCTTCATCGATTTGTTAGGAATAGGATTGAAAATTTTAGTACCCTCTGTTTAAATCTACGTCCGGAGTAGAGGAACTAAGCTAAGCTATTAATATAACGATCTGGGTGGAAGAACGATTTTTTAATGGATTGTACTGAGTAATCCACGTGAATTTGAGTCACTTGAAACTTCATCTTTGTTAAACTAAAATTAAATGGACTACAAATCTGCATACCTTAAATTAAAAAAAATTTCCGGATTAAAATGTTTAAAATTTTGATAAACCGCTGTTTAAATTTGTATGTACTGTCTTCGTTTCTGCTGGTTCAGGACCGCACAGCCCCAAATAGTTTCAAACTAAACTAACCCTACACTAGCATTAAAACTAAGTATTTCAAAATTAGCTCAAATAGTTTCAAGCTCGAAGCCAAACTCGAAGGAAAACAAATATGCGAACAATAGGTAAGTACGCACAAAATGCAGATTCGGTCTGCATGGAAATTTGCGAGGCTATTAAAGCGCGTATTTCATTAAAAAACCGAAGTGACAGTTAATTGCATCAATACAAACACCCAAGGTTTATAGAGTTCAAGGTTACGTCACCCGGTGACGTCATAAAATCAACATCGTCACACTCGCTGTGGGCGGAATGTCAACATTTTAATAAAAATATGAATTACGAACGTTCTTTGTTTAATTTTAGCGTTTTAATTTTAAACAATTTAATGTGTACCAGTATTGGTAGTTTTATTAAGTCAAACTAGATATGTCAAAAGATTTAAGAAAAAAGTTTACTCTAGCTTTTAGGCCGCAATTAAAAAACACAACATTTTTAATAGTTTTCTAGGTATTTGCTGGGATTTAAGCTTTTATTTTAAAAGTAAATTTGAAAATTTGATCTGCATTTTAAGAAAATTCATTTGTTTGGTTTGTTTTATACTAAGAAATATTCACTTAAACTTAGAAATGTTTATATCCCTACTAACTAAATTAAAATGTTTTTCTAAACATACAAGTTTGGACAAAAATTATGATTTTTGGGGTTTAAACCAATTCCGCCCAATTTCAAGTGCAAAAAAAAAATTATCCTTAAAATGCAGCCCACACATTTTTAAATTATCGGTGAAGATTATTACAAGCTTGTGTCCACCGAGTCCTTTGGAAATTACAACTAGATACCGCATCTAATTTTTTTTTTCATTGTTGTTCAGCACATGCTATCCGAATTTCTTGGTATATTTTTTTATTTCGATTCTTTAACACCCTTTCTTCTTACAGTTTTTCATTATAGAGTGTTCATGTAAAAATCTAGTAAAAGTTATAAAGCAAGAAATTTCTTCAAATTTTACAACATTTGCTCTAACAGAGAAAACTATCGAAAAAACAACCTGTACGCAAAACTTGTACCAACTTTCAAGTTTTACGAACATCTGATTCTAATTTTTGGCGCGCAACCCATAAGTAGAAATAAACTAAAAAAAAACCTTTGATAAATTATGTTTACTAATCTTTCCTTTCCAAACTTATTTTTCTGTGCTTTCTTTTATTAAAGTAGTTAACGAAACAACATTTCATACCTTTATTGATTGCGCAAAAGTTGGGTATCAGATGTTTTTCTTGCTGGCAAGTTGTTTCAATTGAAACATTTTCTAGCAAGAATTTACAACTTCCTCCAATAGACGTGTCGTGGTACCGCTAACCTTCTCTTGAAAATTTAAAGAGAGCTTCTATGTAACAACAGATTTTTTTAAAAAACCGTGTATTTATGTAATTTCTCAACCGTGTTTATTCTTTCCAGCGTACATATATAACAATAAATACTACCTAGAGCTAAAAAGTTCACCTATAATTAAAGAGATTGACGTCTAAAAAAGCTTGGGCCACAGAGAACAAGAGAAGACTTTGAAGGAAGGAGAGATTGAAGGAATTTTTCGCTAGGAAATTTTTTAGATTTTACTTCGAAATTCTTCTCAAGTTTATTGAAAAGGAAAACGGCTGAAACAACGAGATAACTTCTTGTTTACCCATTTGTATGAAATTTTGTCTAAAAAGAAACCTTATTGTTTTTAATTTAAAAATCATATAAGGTAAATTAATAAGAATATCCTCTAATTCTTACTAGAATCTTATTGAATTTATTAATAAATATGTACAGATGTATGTATGTATGTATATAAACTTTGTGAATAATCTACTTTATATTTGTTTCTGAATATGTATTGTATTTTTTCTTTGGATAGAATGAAAATTGTTTATTTACTTATTTAATGTTCCAGAAGTTTTCAATGAATAACGTAATAATCGTTTCAAAAGTAAATATCATTCTAGTGGCACTCTCATATTTCTCTCGTTCTCTTTATTATGCATTCATATTGATGATGCCAGTTGTGCAATAAAGGTCCTGTCTGAACATGTATTATAGTTCAAGAAATGGCTACACCAATTATTATATTATTATTATTTTAATTGTTTTTATAACCAAATATGCGTGTGCGCGCTTCATTCGGTAGGTCTCGGGTGCGCATCCTGGCCGGGGTAGGTAGCATCAAAAATTATAGAAAAAGTTTTTTCTAAAAGCGGTCGCCCCTCAACAGGCAAAACCTCCGAGTGTATTTCTGCCATGAAAAAATTCCTCACAAAAAAAAAAATATACCCTTCGGAGTCGGCGCAAAACTGTAGGTTCCTCAATTTTGTGTTACAACATCAAGACGTACACCAAAAATTGTAGAAGTTCGGCCAAAATCGCTTAAGCGATTATAGCGCCAATTAAGTAAGTAAGTAATGTGTATATACTTAAACTTATTGTAATTATAAGTAAAACTTGTACAATTAAAAAAAGCAGTTTAAAAAACAGTTAATATTTTCACACTAGTTTTAGATTGACAAGATCAACGGCTTATTAAAATTAATAGGAGATTCTAATGAAAACTAAGATTCCCTTCTTAATTATATTGAAGAAGTTTTCATCTTAATTCTACAGTTTTCATCTTAGGTTTGGAGGTGATCTGCTAGATTTTATTGAAAAGGTTTTCACCTTAGCTCTATGCGGCACTTCTTAATTGCATTGAAAAGTTTTCATCTTAGTTTTACATACTATCTTCTTGATTTTATTGAAAAGACATACCCATTCGTAATAAGAAGGGCTTCTAATTGGAAAAAATCATAGAGAAATCTGCCAATATTTGTTCTGATTTATAGGGTATTTTATGTGGTATTTTCGCTCTGTGTAGTGTGTATTCTTTCTAACATGTGTGACAACTTGTTTTCTCTCAGTGCTCTCCCACGGTAAAGCTACTCTCCCAAATTTCAGATAAATCAACGCAATCTTATATTCTATCATCATTGGCTGTGGTGTAACAACTGATTTACCTGTGGTAAGATCCGAGAGGAAACACGTTGTTATGCATATTAGAAAGAAAACACCAGTAACCAAATTTGCATTTGCTCTCAGTTAGAGAAGTTGCAAGAAAGTACGAAAACGCATAAGCAGTAAGAAGTTGTAAGATTTTTTTTACGGCTGATTTTGGTTTGGCGCGCATACATACGTACGCTTACATATATATTTAGTCACATTATCCATTTTTCACCCTTTTAATTAAAATATTTCAAGTTTTTAATAATTTTTTTATATTTGTCATCAACTGAATACTTTCTATCAGCTATTTTTCGTACTGGCAAATTGTTACGAGTAAAAATTTATCCAGTAAAAACTTGCAACTTTCCTTCAAAACGACTGCCACTCTAAATTTCCCCAACTTTGCAAGTTTCTTGCGTAAGAAAACGCCAAAACGTGCTAATTCGTAACAATTGTTACGAATTATCTTAAACTAGTACGTAAAAAAACATAACTGTTGTTCCATCCCAAGAACGATAGAAAACAAGATTGCGCCTTCCGCGGACCGCTTGTCCTCTCTTTGCGGATTTGATAACATCCAGCCATTCGTTGACGAAATAAAAGTGTTTTGCTTTTGTTTTACATAAAAAATGCTAACAAAATTTTCAATCGTTCTGTCATTTGTCCGCTTCTTCTGCATTTCTTCCTACTTTTTTTTAGAATTTTTCCTTGGCAACTTTTATTCTCTAGCTTACGTCAATAGTTCTGTTTTCATCTCCACTATCCAGTAAAAACCATCAAGAACCAGTAATCGTACTATCGAAAACTAGCAAGAAACTAGCAAAGTAGGAGAAATTGAGAGAGCGAAAATGACAGCTGAACTTGCAAGTTTTACTGGATTTTTACTGGATAAATTTCTACGAGCAAGAATGTGCCAGTAAGATAAACAGCTGATTGAATGTATTCAGTTGATCACAAGTAGAAAGCAATTATTAAAATAGCAAATTATTTTCATTAAAAGGGGGAAAAATAGAAAAAGGGAGTAAATAAATAAACGTACACTAAGTTTATGAAGTTTATTGCGAACATATGTATATCAGTAAGACTCCCAGAATCTGTGTGTTTGCAAGAATAGTCCTGGATCTTTAGCCGCAGTGACTGCAATTAGCAATTATGAGGCGTAAATTATGAATTGTGGAGCTATTTTTTTATTTAAAGTATGTACATATGTATTTTTTAAATTTCCCGCCAAACAAAAATCAGTGGTAACAAAATCTTACAACTTCTTGCTGGTTTTGCGTTTTCGTACTTTCATGCATGTTTCTCTCATTGAGAGCAAATTTTGGTTACGCTCAAAAATTTCGTTACTGGCAAGTTACTGGATAGTTTTTTTACTAGAAAATACGAAAACATAACTATTATCAGTTGAGCTCATTGCGGAAGACGCAATCTTGTTTTCTATCATTCTTGTTTACACATCTGCCGGGAAAAAGCACCCAGTCTAAAAAATTTCCTAGTCCAAAAATTTTACTGATTTAAAAAGTAGTTGGAGGCCAACTGCTTTGAAACAAATGTAGGTTAAATTAATTATATTGATCTAATTAGCACTATAAATCTATAATATATGTATCTACATATGTATTTTATTATAATTTTTCTGTGGTAAAATATATTTTCCATAAATTATATGTATGTGTGCGGTGTAATTGAACAAGAAATCGACACTCACAATATTTGATGCATGATACATGATAGAGGATATTCCTAAGATAGGGTATAGTAATAGTTCTCATTGAGGAGTAAAAGAAGAAATCTCCGCAAGCGATGAATAAAGGAGTAACTCTTTTGTCATAGAGGATATTCCTAAGATAGGGTATAGTAATAGTTCTCATTGAGGAGTAAAAGAAGAGATCTCCGCAAGCGATGAATAAAGGAGTAACTCTTTTGTCATGATGAGCAATAGACGAGATTTCAACAATAGAACAAAATTGCGTCATAAAAAAATAATATTTTCGAAATGCCTGTTGCATGATACAATAAAGAATGTATGTAATTCCATTTTCACTTTTTGGATGGCATATTAACTACCTGACAATGAAACAGATATGACATATCGTGCCACCATCCGTAGTCGTCACAAGTATTTTTTCTTTTGTTTAAAATTAAAAATTAAAAGGAAAAAAAATATAAAAAATTAGCTGGTTTTTTATCAGTGCCTAAATACATTAATATCATTATCATTAATTTAGATGAGGAAATTCTGAAACGGCATTTTTGGCAGGGCTCTTTTCAGATCAGGTGCTTTAATAAAAAAATTGGAAATATCAGGAAATATTGTTTTTAAGTTACAGCATAGTAGATCGAATGCTTCCTTTCAGTTTTTATTATTTTTATTTCAAAGGATCTTTTATTTGCAGTTTAAATATTGTACATAAAAATCATTTCATTGGAAAAATGGGTTAATTCTAACTAAATAAAATTGTAACTAATCAAATTTGAAAAAATATTAAAATATAAAAATCTCAGAAGTCAGCGAAAGATTCTTAAACTCCCTTCTTTGAACATCTATAGCCGAAATGTTTATGAAAATTATTTGAATGAATTTTGAAAGCAAAATTTTTTCATTGCAATCAATGTAGAAGGTTAAACTCCTACTTATCCTATATGTGAAGAGTCCCCGCATGATACTAACCAACTCCTCACATGACCATAAAAACCCACTCATCTAACACCGCTCTCCCTTTGGTTAGACCAGTCGAAACAGCTCGTTTCTTGGACCTACCGCTAGATGATCTCGATCACGACTCTTGGTGGATAATCCGATATTTGCAGGTAAGCTGCTACAACAACAGAAATGTAAGTTCATGTGGGATGTTTTACGCTGCTACAACAACAATTCTAAAAATGGTCCAAATGTATTGTAGTTATTGCATACAGTGCATCACCTTCGGTAATTTTTTAAAGATATTTCCAATGTACTGGCAGGCACGACCTCACTAGAGTTTTATTATAGTATATAGATATAGATTTTATTTTGGACGATGCCTTTGTTAAACGCAACAGAAAAGTTAAAGTATTTATAAAAATAATTGCACGGAAAACGATTTTAATTTTATTTACAGGCCTAACTGTTTTACAAATGTTTTTTCAGAAGCGTGCCTAGACCTAAAACAACAGTTTTACCTTCGCTCGTAATAATTCCTTTTGGTATAGCATTATCAATAGGGTTGTATAATACTTCTGCTTTGTTAAGATATTCCGTAGACGAAGTGATTGTCTTTATTATTTCTGGATCAATAGTAATTATGACTGGATTTGTTCCCAGCCATGCACAATATGTTGATGTGCCAAGCTCCTCGAAATATGAACTTATTGCATACAGAAATCCTACGCGGTCAATGAAATAAATTTAGTTACAATAATTTCAATAAAATTCTAAAATCATCGTACGCTTTATAGGTATTAATTTATATGCTATTCCAATAAATGGTATTCCAAAAATGGTCGGCATATTTGAAGTAATAGTTTGAAATCGCATCCGTTTAAAGTAAAGATAAAGAAATGCTAACACACTTATGACAATACATAAATAATAAAATCGACAGTACTGGCAGAAATCACTCTCAAACTTTTCCGAACGCGACGACATTTTTAGACGTTACGAGAATACATATACGGTTCTACTAGAAATACTTTGGCTACTAACATTGTATTTATAGTGCATGGTTTTAAAGTTTAACAAAATACTGGCTCATTATTTTAAGTAAGTTTCTACATTTTTTCATACTTAAGTAGGTACACATGAAAATACATGCGTTTACATATAAAAGCAAACGTCTTTGCAGTTATTTTGCAGTAATTAATTTTTTTTTTTTACTTTCATTTCTTTATTTTTGTAATTTTTTATTATTGAAACATACGAACAGTGGTGCTATATAATATGTGAATATACAAGTTAATGTGTGTATTTTATATACAACTCCTCTCGAACTGTAGATACAAAGGGCAAATGACTAGAAATATTAAATCACTACTACGTAATATACAAAAATAATCAGACATGAGAAGCTTCCTGTATCCCAATGCGATACGCATACGCATAATCAAATTTATTGTCACACAAGTAATGCCCGCGCAATGTGCGCACTTTGACTTTATTATTAACAGAAAAATGTACATATGCTAGCATATGGATGGCAACAACCGCGCAGTTCATAATACTTCAGAATATACATACATATGTATGACATATTCAGCCATAATAGTGATCGCAGTGATGGAATACGCATTGCAATAAAATAAAATTACATGCCATCTTAAAATAAAATATGTTGATCTTTTGAGTTACATATACATATATTGTAGTATGTACACATCTTAATATATAAAAATCACGTGTCACGTTGTTTGATTTCGATGGACTCCTAAACTACTGAACCGATTTTAATGAAATTTTTAACACTGTGTGCAGTTTGGTCCAACTTGAAAGATAGGATAGTTTATAACTCTCCTTATAGTCGCATTATTTATTTATTGCAAATTATTTGTTTATTATTAGCAAAGAGCTATCCACCAGTTGGTGGCGCTAACAGCGGTATGAGTAAGTGCGCTACAGTAAATGGCGCTACAGTTATTGTGATTCCACCAGCTGGCGGTATTGAGTAAGTGCGGTATGTTACAGTAGATGGCGCTACATTTATTATGATTCTAGCAGCTGGCGGTGTTTTATCAATTTCAACAGTAAATGTTCATGGATTTAGGCTGTCACAACAAAAGCTGCCACTTGCTAAAAACATTAAATGAAAATGCGTTGTTTGAAGTTTATATTATTTGTGGTAAAGTTATACGAGTCTATGACTTCCAATATTCCAAATTTAAGAAAAACTCACATACAGTCCGTGAAATAAATAAAGTTATGTATGTATGGTCAGACAAATAAGCAATGCTGCCACTCTTTTCCAGTAAATCTTCCTCGAATTTGGGAGATTTCAGAGGAATTTAGGAATTTGCAGAGCTGATTTCTGCATGTATTTCCTAAATTCAAAAAAAATTTCATTTAGTTGCATTTAGGTATAGAATTTTGTATGGCTAAATGCACATTTGGAGTTAAATTTAGAGCTATACTAGCTGACCCGGCGAACTTCGTCCCGACCAATTTTTATTTGAAATAGTTAAAACGCTTTTTGAACTTAAATATTTTTGGCGAAGTTCGTTCTTTGTTTTGTTGTGTAGCGTGTAAACAAATAAAGAAGATGGCTCTCCAACACGCTAACATGCCACATACATACATACCTACATATGTATGTACATATGAAACTGTAAAATTTTGAACTTAAACGATAAATCGGTTTGAATCATTCGAATTCTCTGAATGAACATTTCCTCACTTTTAGATTTGCTGTGTTGTAGTAAACTATTCACTACAGTGAAATTATTTTTTATGAATAAAGAAGGAAACCTTATATATCTGGTATAAAAATCCACGGGATTGAGATTTGAACTTGAGGTCAAAATTTTTAAAATTATAGATGAAAATTTTCGTAGAGTTGATAATAAACACAAATTTTCATAAAATAGTTCATTTTTGATTTTATATTCAAGTTTTTAACAAATAAGTTAATTACAAAATTGTTAATTACAAAATTGTTAGTTGACATGTAACATTTAATTTTATAATCTTAGGATAGATAATTCTTAATTTTTAATAGTAGTATTTATTTTTTTGAATTATAATCATTTTAATTTAACTTAGCACTAATCGGTGCACAATATTTTTGGTTAACCTGTCTCGAGCTAAGACAAATAGATTTGATGGTTTCCCCACACGTGAGCATGCAACATATAATTGCCCATGGGAAAAACATGGATTATCCAAATCTAACCCACAAATGGACATTGTTTGGCCTTGAGACTTATTTATGGACATGGCAAAAGCTAAACGAATAGGAAACTGTAGTCTTCTGAATGGTATCGTAGATTCTGACGGTATCATTGGAATACGGGGCAACAGGACCACTTCTCCTTTAAGCTTTCCAGTCAAAATGGTTGCTTCAAGAATATTCCCTGTTAACTTTTTGATGACCAAACGTGTACCGTTGCATAACCGAGGTGGATTCAAATTACGCAGAAGAATAATAATTGAACCAATCTTCAACCGAAGAATATGTGGTGGCATTCCGGGTATATCTAGAGAGTTTAAAAATTCAGTTGGAAAATTTACACTTTCATTTTCATCAACAACAGTATCGATTGATTTAAAAGACATCAGATCGCCTGGCAACAACTGTTGTATCTGGAAGTTAATTTCGTCAACATCAACATTTTTGGCTGTCAAAATAGCCCGCCCACTGAGCCAGTTATGATCTAAATAATTATTTTGTATATCCGGGAAAATACTTTCAATTAATTCAATTTTTGTGTGAACAACAGTGCAGAAATTGTCTGGCAGTTTAATGCATTGCGTGTTTGGTTGCCGTTCTATTGTACCGTTCCCAATATCTAGCAATTGTTCCGAAAATATATGTGCTAATGGATCATTTAGTAAATGTACGCGCATGTTTATAGTCAATCGAAGTGTTTTAACATTTCTCCATAAAAATGATTGTTTTAAACATGCGTTAATCTCATCGGCGAAAGTAGAGCGAGGTATGACCGGCAACGTCTGTCGGAAATCACCAGATAGCAATATGACAGCACCTCCAAAAAGTTTATCATTGCCGTTCAAATCTTGCATAGTTCGGTGCAATGCCTCGAGTGAATATTTGTGAGCCATTGTGCACTCATCCAAAATAATGATTGAACTTCTTTGCAACACTGCAGCTATTGCGCTATTTTTTTTATGTTACATATTGCGTTTGGGTTGCTATGAATTTGTAATGGCAACTTGAATGCTGAATGTGCCGTTCGCCCACCATCTAGCATAGTAGCAGTAGTATTATTCTTCTGCGTAATTTGAATCCACCTCGGTTATGCAACGGTACACGTTTGGTCATCAAAAAGTTAACAGGGAATATTCTTGAAGCAACCATTTTGACTGGAAAGCTTAAAGGAGAAGTGGTCCTGTTGCCCCGTATTCCAATGATACCGTCAGAATCTACGATACCATTCAGAAGACTACAGTTTCCTATTCGTTTAGCTTTTGCCATGTCCATAAATAAGTCTCAAGGCCAAACAATGTCCATTTGTGGGTTAGATTTGGATAATCCATGTTTTTCCCATGGGCAATTATATGTTGCATGCTCACGTGTGGGAAAACTATCAAATCTATTTGTCTTAGCTCGAGACAGGTTAACCAAAAATATTGTGCACCGATTAGTGCTAAGTTAAATTAAAATGTTTATAATTCAAAAAAATAAATACTACTATTAAAAATTAAGAATTATCTATCCTAAGATTATAAAATTAAATGTTACATGTCAACTAACAATTTTGTAATTAACAATTTTGTAATTAACTTATTTGTTAAAAACTTGAATATAAAATCAAAAATGAACTATTTTATGAAAATTTGTGTTTATTATCAACTCTACGAAAATTTTCATCTATAATTTTAAAAATTTTGACCTCAAGTTCAAATCTCAATCCCGTGGATTTTTATACCAGATATATAAGGTTTCCGTCTTTATTCATAAAAAATAATTTCACTGTAGTGAATAGTTTACTACAACACAGCAAATCTAAAAGTGAGGAAATGTTCATTCTGAGAATTCGAATGATTCAAACCGATTTATCGTTTAAGTTCAAAATTTTACAGTTTCATATGTACATACATATGTAGGTATGTATGTACATATGTGGCATGTTAGCGTGTTGGAGAGCAATCTTCTTTATTTGTTTACACGCTACACAACAAAACAAAGAACGAACTTCGCCAAAAATATTTAAGTTCAAAAAGCGTTTTAACTATTTCAAATAAAAATTGGGCGGCACGAAGTTCGCCGGGTCAGCTAGTACATATATAGATATACTTATGTCTGCATGTATTCTAAATACAATGTATCTATATTATATGCACACGAACACTAACTAGTAGCCTGTTGCAAAGCATAAACATCATAGGAAATTAAAAATCACAATTAGCGTTCGAAAGTTTTGTTTAGTAGAATGTTTAAATGCGAATCTTATTTATATTTAACAACCGAAACCTCTATGATTTACGTATAACTGTAAACATCCTTACTCTCAGCTTCCATATTGATCACTTTGCCAGTCTGTATATAAGTACTAAGATAGGGACCTTACAGAATGGCTTGATATACAGGCAGTTTTTTTAAATAATTTAAATAATATTCAACTTTACTTAAATATATTAAACAATTTAGCTAATAACACATTTAAAACACTAAACCTTATTGCACACTAATATAAACTAATTTGATTTCAAGCCGACACTTAGTATTGGCGGGGCGGTATGTATGTACGCAAACAAATATTTCTCATATTTATGTACAATGTATCCCGGTGTCTTTAAATTTATTTCAGTCCTGTTCCAATAAAATGCGTCAACATCGC
The DNA here is from genome assembly GCA_951828415.1 of Anomoia purmunda. Classification (NCBI taxonomy): domain Eukaryota; kingdom Metazoa; phylum Arthropoda; class Insecta; order Diptera; family Tephritidae; genus Anomoia; species Anomoia purmunda. Next base: position 57,890,020 of record OX639993.1, read on the forward strand.
ATAGTGGGCATTTGATGTGCGCTGTATTCAGCTGTTGAAATTTTAATTTGCAGCTCTACAATTAATAATTAAAATAATTCTTACGACATGACTTTCTTCAAGTTTTCATATGCTGTATTCATAATTCCCCAACTGATAAAGGAACGAAATGAGTTGAAGCCACATCCACGGTAAAAATATTTAATTCGATTTCCGCGCTCGAAGTAGATTCGTTTGCATATTGTCCACATTGACTCCGATTTTTGACCCATTTCACTTTGCATAGCAACTTTTATCACATTAAGTGGATAAAAAAGTGTGCTAATTGACGCTCCAATTACTGCTCCGGCCACAAATTCTTGTCCCGCCTTAGTTGCTTTGGAGGTCTGTATATAAAGAGGAATAATGATATTGACTGAATAATGTGTGCTTATAAAATCATACAGTATCTGGCAAAAATATGGATACTTCTTCCCGAAGCATAAAGAACATGGCATTTGATGGTCCATTTCGCCAAAGGACTGGTACAATACCCCTGTACAATTCCAAAAATCCATGGTGTACGAGTACATAGCTGTAACAGAGTTAAAAATGAATTTAATCAGATTAAACAAATTTCCTAATTTTTACAACAGTTGTTTTAATTTTTTACTATATAAAGATACAAAAGATTCAAATATGATTCTTCCCGCCACCACGGGTGCTCGCTTCCCTAAAAACGATTGTGTTTTGTCAGTTCTCAGACTTCAGCATTAATTTGATAATGGCACATTAATCTTTATTTTCAAAGAACGTTCCTCAAAAATCTAAAAAGCTTAGAAAATGTATTCCATTCAAAGATCTTTCTATCTTTAGGAGTTTTCTTTGTAATTAAATATATAAGTTATCACATGTGGATAACACTCAATGAAAATTGCATCAGTTGCGGTTCTCACGGTAGCCCAACTTACGACAACAGCGACAACAACAACAATAATAACTTTATTCGTGGCTCCAACAGCACATAAAGTCACACACAACATTTAAGCAGCTATTCAACCCGATATCACCAACATACGGCAGACGTTGATTCAGCATATTAATCCACTCAACGTTCAAACAGTAAATTCAACCCGATATCACCGACATACGGCAGACGCTAACTCAGCACATCAAATCACGCGGCTGTCCGCATGCAATAACTGTAGGTCAAAGAAGTTAGGTATTCAGGTGTAGTCACCGCAACAGGTAGTCGTAAAAACTCACTTGTCAATATTGGCTGCCTTTGCTCCGGCAAAGGAAATAAAGAATTAATATAAAAACCAACCGGGTTTAATTTTATTTGGCGCCGAACGTGGGGCCGCGTTTAATAATTCTTGTATAAGGACGTGCCGTGAAACGAAAATGTAACGTGGCCGTGGTTCGAATCCACTATTAAGAACTTTATTAAATAACGCGATCGAATGAAATGAAAATAAAGAACAATTTATTAAATAACGCGATCGAATGAAATGAAAATAAAGAACAATTTATTAAATAAAGCGATCGAATGAAATAAAAATAAAGAACAGTTTATTAAATAAAGCGATCGAATAAAATAAAAATAAAGAACAATTTATTAAATAAAGCGATCGAATAAAATAAAAATAAAGAACAATTTATTAAATAAAGCGATAGAATAAAATAAAAATAAAGAACAATTTATTAAATAAAGCGATCGAATAAAATAAAAATAAAGAACAATTTATTAAATAAAGCGATCGAATGAAATAAAAATAAAGAACAGTTTATTAAATAAAGCGATCGAATAAAATAAAAATAAAGAACAATTTATTAAATAAAGCGATCAAAAAGGATAAAAAGTAAAGTGACAAATCCAGAGGAATTTTTCCTGAATCACCTGAATCACCGAACGAGGTTCCTGCAACACCACATAACTAAGAGAGTTCCAGTCTTGCTGGTTTTGTTGCTGTTAGTTTTAATGGAAATAATTATGTAAGTAGAGTGTTCAGCTAGAGTTTAATATTTGTGAATTTTGAGAATTTGTTAATAAATAAAGTGAAACGGAATTGTTAAAACAATCAAGTAAAAGTTAAATAAGAGTTTTAGAAATGGACACGACTACAATACAAGCACTTCTAAATGCTGCAGTACGGACTGCAACCGACCAAACTAGACGAGAATTTCAGACTAAGATCGATGAATTGACTAACAGACTAGGACAAATAGAAACTAGCGCTCATGTGTAGGAATTTCAGGCTGTCACGATACAACCTAACATTACTTGTGACGAGTCATTAGACTTAGTGAAAACTATGCCTGAGTTCAACGGAGACCAAGCGCGATACGTATCCGGGAGACAGGCAGCGCACACAGCATACAAGATATTTGAAGGATATGCGGGAAGCTCTAAACACTATCAAGCTGTGGGCATAATCCGCAACAAAATAGTGCTGTTGTCATCCTTCAACACTGTTTTAAATTTCCATGCCATAATTTCTAGGCTGGACTTCACGTACGCTGACAAAAAGCCAATCTATTTGATTGAGCAAGAGCTCTCAATGCTAAGTCAAGGACCTCTGTCAGTAGTGAAGTTCTATGACGAAATAGAACGGAAACTCACGCTTATAATAAACAAAACTACAATGACTCATGGCGAAAATAGGACACTTATAGAGTCACTCAGTAAGAAATATCGAGAAGATGCTCTTCGTGTCTTCGTTTCTGGGCTTAATCGTCCGCTATGTGACATTCTTTTTTCATCTCGTCCTGAGAGTCTACCCTCTGCGCTATCATTAGCACAGGAGTTAGAAGCCAACCAGACGAGGCTGACAAAGATGACCCTAATGAGGTCCATCGGAAACCCGAATAGCCGCTTTCAGGGTCCGAGCACTTATCAGTACTCTCCACATTACCGTAGGGTTCCCAATGAGCAGTACCGTCAGCGACCAATACCAATGGATGTTGATCCATCTATTTCACGTTTTAGGCAAACCAGATCTCAACCACCACAATTTAATGGTAGCAGGACATTAGGCCAAAAGTCTTATCAGCGCCAGACAGATTTATCAAATCCTAGGAGCCCCTATAATGACTTCAGAAGGTCAGCTATGCAAGCTAATGTGCAACCGACGTCCACCTCGGATAATAGGGAGGGAGCCCAAAAACGGCAACACGGAAGTGACCGACTCCCAGCCCAAAAAATACAACGGGTGAACCATTTGCCACACGGCAACTACGGAAAAGACATTGACCACTGTGCGGCTACCAGCTATGATGAATACAATATTTACAATTACGATGAACAGTGCGAGGACAACGAGGACGTATTGGCCGAACCTAGTGATGACATTAATTTTTTAGGACAAGATCCCTCCTCCCCTATATTAGCAGGACACTCGGGGAGAGAGGCTTAAGATTTCTCATTGATACTGGTGCCTCCAAAAGTTATATTAGGAGGATTAGTGTCCTTAAGGGAATAAAATACTTAAGAAACCCCTTTGCAGTTAAATCGATTCATAGCACTGAGAGAATCGGACAATATTGTAAAATTAACATTTTCAATAGAAACTCTAATTTTTTCATTCTTCCCAGCCTAGATACTTTCGATGGTATCATAGGATTTGACCTTATTAAATCAGTTAACGGTAACATTGACACGAAAGAGGGAATTCTGAGATACGATGGTGGTCAAGAAAAACTTTCTTACCATCAGAGCCCAGATATTAATAGTTTAACCGAATCGGACGTGAATACAGCAGAATTAGAACGCATCGCATCAATCCTGAGACGACATTCTAGAGTGTTTGCCGATCCAGACGAGGCTCTGCCATATAACACGAATATCGTTGCAACAATCAGAACTACGGACGACCTTCCGGTATATTCTAAAAGCTATCCATATCCCATGGCGGTGACAGAATTTGTCAACAGGGAAATTTCAAACTTATTACGTGACGGAATTGTAAAGCCTTCTCGTTCACCTTACAATAACCCTATTTGGGTGGTGGATAAGAAAGGATATGATCAAGATGGTAAAAGAAAGTCACGCCTTGTAATAGATTTTAGGAAGCTCAATAGTAAGACCGTCTGCGATAAGTATCCAATCCCTGATACTTCTGTAATCCTGTCAAATATGGGAAGCTCTACCTTTTTGTCAACAATTGACTCGAAATCAGGCTTCCACCAAATTGAATTAGATGAAAAAGACCGTGACCAAGTTATTACCGTCGGTTTGTAAAAGATTTCGCCACAATTGCCAAGCCGCTAACGAAATATTTGCGCGGCGAAAATGGCAACATTAAGGCTAACCAATCAAAGAAAATTGAAAAAAACCTGGATGAGGAAGCGCTCCACGCGTTCAATAGGGTAAAGCAAATTCTCGCATCGGAAGATGTATTACTTCTCTATCCCCACTACGACAAACCATTCGAACTCACTACTACTGACGCTTCATCCTACGATATCGGTGCCGTTCTGTCACAAAGCGGTCGCCCTATAACAATGATATCAAGGACGTTTTCCTCTACCGAAGAAAACTATGCTACCAATGAAAGAGAATTGTTAGCAATAGTTTGGGCTCTACAGAAACTCCGTAATTATTTATACGGTGTGAGAAGCCTCAAAATCTTCACTGACCATCAACCCCTTACATTTTCTATATCGGACAAAAATCCGAATCCTTTGTGGAAGAATTTTCTCCTTCATTCCACTACAAACCGGGAAAGGAAAACCTGGTTGCGGATGCGTTATCGCGACAGCACATAAATGCACTGGACTGCGAAAATAAGTCAGAAAGCGTCATGGCAAACAGCGAAGAGTCGTTAACGCAAACTATTCCAACGGTGTCGAATCCTTTAAATTGCTTTAGGAACCAAATCCTACTTGATGAAGGGAGGACATTTTCAAAAACTTCAAAAATTATTTTTAAGTCAAGAATGCGACATCATATAATTTTCAGTGACATGAATGAACTGCTAAATGCCATTAAGCAGTGCATTAATACAAATGTTGTTAATGGTCTAATGTGCGACCTGCCTACGCTCGCTAAGATACAAGATAGGGTACTTACAGAATTTCCTGCCATCAATATCCGGCATACGAAAAGGCAAGTCATAGATGTCTTTAACAAGGACGACCAGAGGGAAATTTCACAAGCAGAACATAATAGAGCTCACCGGTCGTTACGCGAAAACATGCAACAAATCCTTGGAAACTACTACTTTCCCGGCATGCGGAAGGTGTTAAAGGAAATAATTTCAGGTTGCAAAATATGTCACGAAGCAAAGTATCAGAGACATGCCCCAAATCCGGGAATAGGGGAAACTCCTTTACCTTCGTACCCGGGGGAAGTCCTCCACGTCGATATCGATTCTACAGATAAAACTCATTTTCTGACATCAATTGACAAATTTTCCAAGTTTGCAGTTGTTTTTCCCATAAAGTCTAGAGCTATAGTCGACATAAAAGAGCCCATCTACGAGCTCCTTAATTTTTATAAAGATACAAAATTTCTGCTTTGCGACAATGAACGATCCCTGAATTCTGAGACCATTAGTGCTATAGTTAGAAATCATTTTGGGGTAGATATTTACAAAACGCCTCCTGCTCACAGCACTACCAATGGCCAAGTGGAGAGATTCCACAGCACCCTCACAGAAATCGCTCGCTGCCAGAAGCTCGAGGGAAGCGTCTCCGATACAACTGAGTTAATACTTCTTGCAACATCGAAATACAACCGTACAATTCACTCCGTGACTAACAGAAAACCAATAGACATAATTCATTCTATTCCAGATGAGCTAAAGGACGAAATAAGAGATAGACTCCTATGGACTCAACAAACTGACTTCAAAAGAGACAATATAGGGCGAAAGACACGAGTTTATAAACCAGGGGAAAAGGTTTTTGTCAAAACAAATAAAAGGATAGGTAATAAATTCACAAAGCTCTATATTGAGAAGCTAGTGCAGAAAGACCTTGGATCTACCGTCCTGATCGACGGCCGGAAAGTCCACAAAAGTAATTTAAAATACTGACGATACCTTTACTTTTTAATTGCAGAACTTTCATCTTGCTATGCCTTTCGGCTGAGGCAAAATTACTTAATTATACTAGCTCCTATTACATTCCTATTACAACTGGTAAGGTAGCGATATATGAACAGTACGGACTACTATTACATAAAACCAACCTGTCTAATTACGAAGCAATAGTCGACGATACGAACGGACTTCTTGAGCAATTCCCACAAACGCACATAGAACGACTTTTAGCGAATGACGCGGAACACATAACCCAGCTATTGGATGTGGTTAGACTGCACCACCGACAGTCTCGTAGTATTAATATATTGGGGACGGCATTAAAATACATAGCGGGAACACCAGACTTCGATGACTTCCAGGAGATTAAGACCAAAACAGGAACGTTGATAGAATCTCATGAACAACAAATATCAATTAATACAAAAATGCAGAAAAGAATAAATGAGTTGACCGAAAGGGTTAACGAACTATTGAAGACTGCTAAACAGACTCATATAGATATTGGCAATTTAATTTTTTTAGCTTCTGCTAGAAATAGGGCAGTAATAATGGAGTTAGAGGCCATTATAACATCCGTCACATTAGATAAAATAAATGTTACCAACCCAATATTATTGAGTGGCGTAGAAATTAATGATATTTTAGCAGCTGAACACTCTGCCAACGTTAGCATAAGCGATCTATTACAAATCTCTAAAATTAAAATACTTCAAGATATGCATTGTATTTATTTCATTATAAAATTTCTAAAAATAGCTAGCGTTTGTAATTATGTAATGTTATTGCCTGTGGTTCACGACGAGAAGATACTTTCTTTAGAGACCGATACTGTAGCCGAGTGCTACATGGTGGCGAGTTTTTGCCAGCTCTTGAAGGAAAGCCCTTGCACAATGCAGCTCCTAAACAAAAATTCTGCAGACTGTAAGTCAACATCAGCTGATCACGTTGCCATCGCCAAGGAAATTGATAATGGGATTATAGTAATAAATAATCAACCCGCATCAATATACGACGGAAACTTCACAGAATTAACTAAAGGCACCTTCGAGGGGGAGGTGACTATTAATGGTACCATTTACAGCAATTGGAATAAAATAACCCGTTCACGACCAGAAGCTGCACCCGCCCAGAATATAAATTTTACCGATCACATATCTTTATTATCACTGGCTTACCTACAGAAGATCAACATAAGGAACCTGAAGTACGTATCCCAGGGGCTGATCAGTACGCGGTCAATTCAACATATTAGCATTATAACATTCCTTGGGGTAGCGGTTACGGCCATTGTTAAAACATCGAAAGAACAAAGTAAAGTTGAGCAAGGCCATAGAAGAAGCCGAGGACGGCTTCACTTCAAGAGGGGGAGTAGTTATCACATGTGGATAACACTCAATGAAAATTGCATCAGTTGCGGTTCTCACGGTAGCCCAACTTACGACAACAGCGACAACAACAACAATAATAACTTTATTCGTGGCTCCAACAGCACATAAAGTCACACACAACATTTAAGCAGCTATTGAACCCGATGTCACCAACATACGGCAGACGTTGATTCAGCATATTAATCCACTCAACGTTCAAACAGTAAATTCAACCCGATATCACCGACATACGGCAGACGCTAACTCAGCACATCAAATCACGCGGCTGTCCGCATGCAATAACTGTAGGTCAAAGAAGTTAGGTACTCAGGTGTAGTCACCGCAACAGGTAGTCGTAAAAACTCACTTGTCAATATTGGCTGCCTTTGCTCCGTCAAAGGAAATAAAGAATTAATATAAAAACCAACCGGGTTTAATTTTATTTTATAGCCCACGGAAAAAATTAAAAACAAGTTAGATAAGCGTACAATAATTCATAGATGTTGCAATAATATAAACATATTCTCATTGTGAAGTCAAATAAGTAGCTGAAGTGGAAACCTTCATAAACAGGGGGGAATGAAAAACGGATGTAATATTCAGAAATAGTAGATCTTTTCACACAAGCATTAAGGGAATGGACTCAGATTATAAAGAAAACATGGAACATATCCGTTATTTTAACAAAACTCAACTATAAAAAATTGTCACGCTAAACAAATCTGTACTTTTTAGAATCTAATTCGATTCATTGGCGCATAGTCAGAGTAAACAAAAATATCGGCTTTAAAGTCAGTTGCAGTTTAAGTTTAACACATTAAAAATTATAGGGCGTATTCATAAACAGAATTAAGCTGATACTTAAAATTAGTTGTAACTTTTTGACAATTCAGTCAAAATTAAGTTGGTGCTTAATAGCTTACACACGATACCGGCTAACGGCGAATTTTTTGTCGCGAACGGTCAAAAATGGAATACACTGACATATGCGACGCCAGCGGCTACAGCGAAATCAAATCAGGGTGACTGCATTGCTTTGTTATATCAATGTTTCTAAATAAAATAAAATGAAATCAATTTTATTGTTGTTTGAAAATAATAATTACAGTATATGTAATGTCTGGTTTGAAGTCAAGCAATTTGAATGGAGTTGTTTTTTGTTTTAGCTTATCTGTTTGATATTATTTTGCATTTTTTTTATATTAATGCCTTTCTTTAACATAATTTTGTTTTTGAGTATTTCGTTCGCTACCTCTTAATTGTGTTAAAGTATTAAAATTCTCCTTTCGCCGGTATTGTTCGTAAGCTATAAAGTTAGTTAAAGCTTTTCTGACAGATAGCTCATTGGAAATTATGTCAAAGAAGCTGCAATTAACTTTAAATATTAACTTAAATTTGACTATGAAATAATAATTTTAATCGGTTATCTGTCAAAGAAGTTGCTACCAACTATAAAGCCGCTAACGCGTCAATAGGTTTCTGCAGGCAAATTTTCTTTCACTAAGTACTCGATTTTAGAGGATTGTAAACAATTATATGAAGTTGAAAATTATTGTATATAATTGCAAAACAATACCATTGCTGGTAAATAATTAAATAATTTTTATTTATAAAAATAATTTTACGCAAAACCATGATAAAAATATTATAAGGTACAACCGTTTGCTCAATACGTCCGCCATTGGGAGTTTTTTGACTTTTGCTAGCATTTTAAGAAGACTATCTCGAAATGATGCAAATATCAACAAAAAAGAAATCAAAATAAACAAATGAAAAATTTTGATTTGAAAAGTTTATCCAAAAGTGCAAAAAATTAAAATGTTTTGCTGATTTAGTAGATTCTCAAACACCGCATCCTTTGCACGAAGGACAATATAAAGTTCTTTAAGCTCCCACTTTATATGTACTTATATGTGGCCAAAAAGAAGGATCAAGGTTTGTTATGGAAGGGAAGTCGTCAAAGTGCCCTTTTGTGTCTTCGGCTTATTTTTTACCATACCATTTAAAGCACAAATTCGTTCTTCGAAAGAGTGTAGTACTTTTAAGGTAAAATAATTTTTAAACAAATTGGTGCTAAAATCTTCGCTTCAACATGTAAATTTTTGTTATTGTGCTAATAACACCACCTGATATGAATTCGCCTGTGCGTATACATTAAAATTTTGTTATTTCGACTGAAAAAATCCCAGCAAACAGTTGGAGTCACGCATGAGTGACTAAGGAGTCTTATTTCGGAGCATTTATACTCATAATGAGCTCATTTAAGAGTCAATAATTAAAGCGTTTTCCTTCCTGCAAAAATCAACGTATGTCATATCTTAAATCCATACACCAAATGAGGCCTAATATGACCCCCAGAGCCATGCTCTGGTAACTCCGTTTCGATTCACAGCTATTAAATTTTTTCGCACAAAACACATGAAACAAGGTTGGAGGACACATATCGGTTTTAAGGTCAACGAACGTTTAACTTAACCTAGCACCTTCCTGTGGAGTTTGAAATCAGTTGGTTGTATATTTAAAAAACGCGCTTCGATAGCTAATGCTCGGCAACATGGTTCTATAAAAAAATAATACAATATAAATTAAAACAATAAAACATAATTTTTTCTTAACAAGTTTTCAACAAAGTTCAGGCTCACAATTTATGTATATGGCATGATCTTTAAAAAATGTTTTTTGACATTCATATATCTTACATAGTAGGACTATTGACGCAATTATAAATTTTGAGTGCTCCAAATATGCTTACTTGAACATTCCTTTGGCTTGAACAAACAAATGGAATTTCAGCAAGAGAAATTTTTAAAATGCTAGCAAAAGTCAAAATTTCTTAAATTGGCTGTTAACGGTTATAACCATGATACAAATATTTATAAGGTTAAACGGTTCGCTCAATTCGTCGGTCATGATTTTTTTTGAAGTTTGCCAACTTTTTAAAATATTATTATTGAGAGCGAAGCAAACGACAAACAAAAGTAAAACAAAAAATAAACAATTGAAAATATTTCATTATTTTTTTAACTATTATTATTTTTTTTATAAATAAATAAAAAAAGAGCATGCCGAGAAGCAAATATTCTGTAATCAAAAGCGCACATAATAATTTTTAGTGCGTGCATATTGCAGCGAAAAGTTTTCGCAAAGGCTTTATGAAATACACAAATTGTAAAAAATGTAGCATCTAGACCTCTAACGGGTTAAAAACCAGAATGATAATATGGAAACTTCAAATGTGCGTATGTAAATTACCTGGCACACTTTATATAATTACACTATGCGTAAAACATTTTATATAAATTATTTTGGTTTTTTATTTTGCAACACATGTCTGTAAGTATGTATTAGTACACACGTATTTAGATTTAGACATAATTCATAACATAGAATCAAAGTCTTCCTCAGTTATCTCGGTGTTGTTTATTTTCATTTTGTAGTATATAGCTACTAACTTTTTTGATCTTTCAAAATACGTATTTTTCGATATCTAGCCAACTACCAAGGCGTATTCATATAAGGTGTAGGTTACACGATGCCGAGAAAAAGTGGTGACGTCGTACTTGCTTTGTTTGAAGGAGTAACGTTATTCCACCTCCTGCGGCTCTTAAAAAGTTGATTCTTCTGAGTTTTGAGTGATTTTATACAAAAAGTTCAACACAGAATGTGAAGTGCCGAGTCTTGTATTGTGGCAGTTGCAGCGAAAATAAAACCCCCAAGTGCAGCTATCACCTTTCTTTTCTTCTTATTATTTTGTTGTTGTTGTTGTTGTAACAGTATACAACATTTTACATAGAATTTTAGGGAATGCTGCTGAAGTTACAATACTTGGCCGGATATAAATCCAGGTCGTTCCGGTATCGTAGAACCGACTGTCGTGGGGACGTCATTATTCCTGTGGCAGAGTCCGCTGGGGCAAGGGGCGCGGGTGCGGTGGGCGCAAGATAAGAAGAAAACAAGGAAGGAAGGAAGACGAGGGAAGCCCCTCCCAATATACCCTTCCAAAGCAAAGGCAGCCCTCTTCGCCTTTTGGTCCCAGATAAGCGATCAAGCGCTACTAGGAGGCTTCGGCACAGACCACAGGGTACCATTGACGACCAGAGAACAGCTGGGCTGTCCGGGTCGGCCGTCGTACCTGCGATATCTGGAGCAGGGAAAACCTCCAGAAACATCGCTAGAAATGGCTGGGTTGGGAATGAGGCTAAACGCAGAGACCCACGTGGGGAAAGAGCAACCTGCACCCGCGACCAAGCGGAGTAGCGGGCATATCACAACAGTTTCGCCAGTAGGCGGTACTGACTTTGAACTATCCTGCGGAGACGATCGAGTCGGCGGACATGACGAAACTGCAGAAGGCTACCTTGAATGAGGTGTTTAAAGGATGTTTAAAGCGGCCGCAACACGGCTTGTGGAGTCTGCGCCAAAACTCTGAGCTGGGAAGGGGTCCAATCTATGCACCAAGATAGGTACGACATACCTCGAACCCATACGGTGATGGTGTGCCTTCCGAGGAATGCGGACAAACCCATCGACGAGCTAATTAAAGCTCACAACAAGGATTATGAGCAGCTGAGTAGACGAGGAATCCTACGGCAGGATGAGGAGGAATGGGGTCCGACTGAACTATAATTTCCATTTTGTCACCGTGAGGACCTGGCGCCCAAAAGTCGCGGGCGAAGAAGAACCCGTGGCAAAAGATGTGCAGGGTGTGGAGGGCTCAACACCTAAACCACCACCATCTATGGCACCCAAAAATTTTAAGGGGAATATTTTATGCTATTACAACAACAACCGTTCCCACGACGGTCGGTTCTTCGACACCGGAACGACCCAGATTTGCATATATCCGGTCAAGGACTGTCACTTCAGCAGCATTCCCCAAAATTGTATGGGGAATATTTTATGCTGTTACAACAACAACAACAAGGGCACCGTGGGTGTACAAAGGCCAAATAAGGGGCCGAAAGGAGACAAATAAAAAGGTAATATGGGATATCTCATCAGAGAGAGGCCTAGAGCTTGTGTGGTGCTGAAGGAAAATATTGATTACTTTTGCATTACAGAATACCTCATTCGGGATCTAATTGCGGTGCACTGGCGAGACTGGCGATAACCGAATTCAGGTTCCCACGACAGTCGGTTCTACGATACCGGAACGACCCGGATTTATTTCCGGCCAAGGACAGTCACTTCAGCAGCATTCCCCATAATTTTATGGGGAATGTTTTATGCTGTTACAACAACAACAATAAACGAATTCTCCAAGGATATTGTGTATGCCGCCGCCTACTTCGCGGGGATAACAAAACCATCCCCCGAATAGAAGTTCAGTCATTGGCTGCGATACCAATACACACATTGCGTAGCCATCTACACAAGCTCAGAATTTGGTCGACTGAGTTGTCTCGATACTACGACTCGGCTCCGGGGACCCCGATGCACTTGTTATTCGACTGTGAAGTCTTAACGAGAAGACGAATGAGATATCTAGGCTCATACAGCCTTGGGAAGGAACTCGTACCCTCGCTAGCACCAGTCACCATTTTAGATTTTCTAGGAACGCTGGGGATGGACAAGATACCTACTCTACTCCTTAGAGGGCGCAATGGACCTTTTAGGTCGAAGCGCTAACTCTATAATATATCTATCATTCAAATATCAACTGATAATCTGTGAAAGTTGTCGACGAATAACCGCAATGCATAGCTAAAATCATTTAAAACACTTTCTTACTAAGCTCGGTTAATCTCCTGTTTTTGTTTTGTTTTTTTCTGAAAGAGTAAGATTTAGTTTTAAGCGCAGTGAATGGTGCGAAAAGCACGGAAAATATATATTGTTCTAATAATTTCTAAAAATTTCAGAAAATCTGAAGCATTTTAACTTAAATATATAATTGTTATAACTTACTTTATTGCTCGCGGAGTATTGGCGAAGTATTCGTGGTATTTGGAGTGCGCCAGCAGTGTTTGTATTCTCTCGAAGGGAAGAAGAACGGCTTCTACGTTGCCTGATGAAATGCCGGCTATTACTTTGACTGTGTACTCATTCATATTGAAGTTATTTATTAAATACCGACGCGATCCGTCAAATACGCCAAACATAATAGATAAAGAAATAGTCTTTTGTGCCATTGGTGGGAAAATACCTCGATAAAGAAATGCTAATCCTTCGTGGCGTAATTGACCGAAGGCGGATGTAATTGGCACACCATGGAGCATTTGGCGAAAAATCATTTTGTAAATAGGATACGTAACCCCTATATTTATGAAGGCTGCTCCGCAGCCACATGCAAACTCTTTCCAATCAAATGCCGATAGTATTGAGTTTCTGTAAATGTGAGGACTTGTTGTTAGAGCCTCTGTGCTCACATCCCTCAATTTCGAGTCGTTATTCATGGTGCTTTTATTTATGGGCCACTTAAATGTTTTTGATTTTGGAAACAACGCTTAAATTTGTGTGTCACCTCAATTTCATCATTTGATAACGCTTACTCTCTTTTATCTGCGATAAGGGTATCGTTTTGGTAAACCCTTTAAAGTTACACAATGATTATCCGCAAAGAAGGGCGTACCGCCTTGTTACAGGAGCGAACTAGGATTTAGATAATTTAATAATTATTAAATTCGTAAAACAAAACTTACAACTAGCAAAATCCCTTCGACGATTCGCCTCCTTATGCGGTACCTTCTAATTCTTTTACTCACGCCACATTTCTATTTGGCGCACCATACCTAGATGTGAACTGTTGACCATATCTTATTGTACAAGTATATTATGAAGTGTTCCTCGGCCGAATTGTTACAATAATATCTATGATTACATTAATCTCAATAACAGGACCAAACTAGTCCCATAAATTTTTATAAATGGATCAAAATATCCTCGATTTTTTCGCAATTAAATTAGTTCTCATTCGGTAAACAGCTGATATGAGTACTGCGTAGCCGAAGCAAAATATTCAACGGCGGAAAAAAAGATGGGTACATGTTAGCTCTGTTCACGTACCCAATAGTTTTTGATAAGTAACAGAAATCTGCATGCGGTGGCCGCACTTATCTACAAGTAATTAATATATATATTTTGGAAGATTTAATACTGAATTAACCAGATACGCGAAATGCTAAAAAGAAATTAATAGATGGAAGAACATCGGCGGAAAGTGGGCAGTGCGCAAATACATATTAGTTTTGGATTTATTATTTACTTTTAGCCAGAACATTTTATTTAATTTTAATTAAACCTAGGTTTTTTTTTTAGATTTTTATTCAAAATATTTTGGTTCCTTTAGTCTTCCCTCTTATGCTGTACAATGAAATGTTTTCGATTACTCAACTCATGAATAATGCCAGTTCGATACTAATGAAGTAAATATCACTAAAATGCAATAGCAAAAATTACTCTACAATCTACTGTACAATTTTGAACAGAGGTTCGAAAATATAAAAACGAGCTTGACGAAAGTCCTTTTGCTCCCATAGTAGTGTTGATTTAATGTTTTTTTATCTTCCCATAAGCGATGCAAAAGTCAAATCCATTTTATTGTCAAAACAAAACAAATCTATACATATTTATAATTAATTAATAATACAGTATAATTAATTAATTAATAATAATATATAATTAATTAACACTTCAAATTTATGTGATGATGGGGATATAATATGTGATGCATAATTAAATTCACGTATGAACAAACTACCTCGTACCTTGTATATAAATTATTGTTGAAGCTTATAAACCTAATATAAATATGTGGGAACCGTATAAAACTTGATATGAATATTTGAATTGTTGTTTTATATGTTTAACCTTAAACAAATTTTGATTAAGCCTTTTTCAGGGGCTATTTATTTTATCTATTTACCTTTGTAAAATACATATTTTTTATTTACCTCACTTCTATAAAGTGGGAGTCCACAGCTTTTATTTGCCCTGAGAATAATGAAAACTTTCTGTTTCACACTCAGACAATTCATAGCGTAGTAGTTTGGATGAGAATGAAGAGTACAACCCTAAGCTAGTTTCATTTGAAAAATATTTTCAATATTCGTTCCGCAAAAGTATGCCTAATAATTTATTTTTTACTTTAAGCAAAACCTACAGGGAAATCATTTAGCAGTTCAGCACAGTTAAGCCAAGCAGAACTCCTGAGTATGGTTTCCGATGGTATAATGGACTCTCAGCCAGTCCAAAAATTGAAAAAATATTTTGAGGATTAAATCGCACTTAGCACGCGAATAAATTGTTTTATTAAAACAGCTCTAAGCCCATGCGTGTTAGAAAAACAAAGTTAATTGTATATATTTTCAAATTATCAAATTAATCATTAGACAACTTACATTACTCATACTTATACATGAAAATAATAATTCAATTTTAGAGTTTTTGTTGATTTGTTTCTGGTTACAAATTAATTAATACTTAAGTCTAAGGTTTACGCACTTCACCGATAAATATATAAATAAATGCATATGTCTATGGATTTATATAATATGCTCTTATGCTCTAATTCTTATATTCATATGAAGTTGTGTAATATTATAAACACGGATTGTAAACGATTTTATTTTGCTTAACCGCATCACACATTATTTAGCTCATGCTTACGGAAAGGTACAGAAGTGATCAGAAAAAATAAAATGTTTCGTGTTTGTGTTTTATAAATTAATTTTAGTTGTGAAATTAATTGTGAAGTGATAAAATATGTAGCGCTAAATACTTTTGCTAAGAAATTAATATGAAGTAGCGTTGGTTTTAAAAATATGTTCGATTTGTTGGATATACTTTCAATCAGATTTTGTTAGATTCTACGACACTCGACTAAGAAGGGGTTAGTTCGTAAATTCAGTATTTTCGTGCAACCCTGCTGCGTTCTTTCCGACTGTAGTTGCTGCTGCGCCACCAGGCGCTTAATTAACGTGGTTATGAAATCCAAAATACTCAGAGTAAGAATATTTGACTGAATTATAATAAAAAAGGATAAAGCAAATACCCGATTAAATTTTTAGGGAATGTTGCTGCATTGACAGTTATTAATAATAATAATAATAATAATAATTTTGCGCTTACATCATTGCTTTATGTTTGGCCGAACTTCTCCTGTAATTTGTGGTGTGCGTCTTGATATTGTAATTCGTTAAGTAATGAATAATTTCTTTCAGTATTATTTAACTGCAGCTCATACCGCTGGCTGTATTGTTTTTTTTTCAACATAAGAAACATATTAAAAGTAAAACTATAAAATGTTTATTAGCAATACAAATTGAAAATAGAGACATGGTGAAAAAGGTAACAATCTGCTCCATATTCAAACTTTGTGGCACATACTGTAATTAATCAGACAGATAACAAATAAATTTGTCTTATGAGGTGTAGAACAAATTTGAATCAACATCTAAATATCCCAAAAACTGAAATCAACGGCAATTTCGCACAAAGGGACATACACATATGTATGTACATACTTTTTTATCTTTCCTGTTACTTACATTATGGTTAGCTTACGCTGTGACCAGTTAGCAAAGTGGAGAATTGAGTGTGGTTTGGACATCAGTCCCCAGGTCGCCGTTTTTGTTCTTACAGGAATTTTACCCGGTCTTAAAACCTTCCGTAAGTCGCCGCACATTTTGGTACAATTTTCGGGAGCTTTTCCAGTCGGCTAGCACCTTAAGCTCTGCGCGGTCACGTATTTTGGCCTCTCCCTTCTTTCTGCAAACAATACTTCTCTCTTCCTTTCTCAACTACCAGTTGCGCCCGATCGTAGCGTGGCCCTGCAGGCAGCATCATTACTTTCCGTAGCGGCGCTGCATTGGCCATCGTACCAGTTGTTTTTTCGGGCTCTCTGAAAGCCAAAGACTTCCTCAGCGGCGGTACATAGTTATAGAGAAATGTGACTCCAATGCTGCTGAAGTTCTGTTTGTTGCAATGTGGGCAAGGGTGAGAAATGAGTAGCGAAGTTTGTAGCTGCGATTGCACCACTCCGACGTCGACCTTCTTTGTGTATTTAGACGCACTTTTTTTTCTGCTCAGAGGCGTATGCGACAAGATAATGATACGAGTCAATATTCGATCCTCGTAGTGTACTTACGTCTAATACACTGGAAACATGCCTTCTGTTTATCGCAATATGATCGATTTGGTGCTACAGGTTTCCATGTTTCAGGCCTAGCAATATCGGCCACTCTCAGTCCATTAGCGGAGCTTTCGTCATGGAGAATAAATTTTCCTGGAATAATGGTCACATGGTGTAGCGAATTGAAAAGTCGCTGTGATCCGAACAAAAACTACGCAATGAAATGCCACCCCCTATAATAATTTGCAAAACTATTTTTATCAATGCCGCACCTGCAGCGAGAATTCAAGAACAATCTTTCTTGCATTGCATTTCGATGGATAAGTATATTTAACAATTTTATTTTATCCCTGCAGATCTCTAGAGGAAACTACAGTCAAGCTGTAATGCGGTTCGCTTGAGCGTATCGTACATTTGGAGTGACACAAGATTTTGCCACTCTAAAATTCCGAACGCTTGCCCTCCAAATTTCAGGCAAACTGTTCGGGTGTATGAATTAGCCCCCACTGAATTAACCCCCACCGGGCAAAATGACTTAAGCCCCCCCAATTTCCCAGTGAATCTTTCCCCACCAAAAATGACGGAATCCCCACGAAAAAAAAATGCATTAAACCCCACGAAAATGATTTTATCCCCACCAAACGAAATGAATTAAGCCCCACCGAACGTGGGTGTTCTTACATGACAGAATCCCCACGAAAAAAAGGAATTAATCCCCACGAAAATGACTTTAGCCCCACTTTCCGCCATTTTGAATTTTGTTGTAAAATTGGTGGGGCTTAAGTCATTTTGCCCGGTGGGGGTTAATTCAGTGGGGGCTAATTCATACAGCCGATGGATTTTTATTATATGATTATTTACAAAATGATGGTTTCTCCTTTTACGAAATGTACACTGTAATTTTAACCTTTCGTAAAAGGAAAAATTCGATTCTATTATTTTATAATTTACAAAATTATGGTTTCTCCTTTTACGAAATGTGCACTATTAGTGATTTTAACCTTTCGTAAAAGGAAAAATCTTTGACAATTCAATCTTAATAGAGTGATTATTAAAAACAGTTCTGCGTATTCTGCATAAAAATGAATATGGAAAAATTGAAACAAATAGAGAGTAATCGTATAAACGCAAGGAAGATCTTACTAAATAAAAGCGATACTATAAACTTTTCTCATGTTCCTGGATTTATAATTGATTCTTTTTTTGGGAAAAAAAGTTATAAGGCGCAATTAATAGTTTGTGTTTTTGCTTTCGTTAATGGAACCAGCGAGTCGCAAGGGTGAGAAATGAATAGCGAAGTTAGTAGCTGCGATTGCACCACTCCGACGTCGACCTTCTTTGTGTATTTAGACGCACTTTTTTTTCTGCTCAGAGGCGTATGCGACAAGATAATGATACGAGTCAATATTCGATCCTCGTAGTGTACTTACGTCTAATACACTGGAAACATGCCTTCTGTTTATCGCAATATGATCGATTTGGTGCTACAGGTTTCCATGTTTCAGGCCTAGCAATATCGGCCACTCTCAGTCCATTAGCGGAGCTTTCGTCATGGAGAATAAATTTTCCTGGAATAATGGTCACATGGTGTAGCGAATTGAAAAGTCGCTGTGATCCGAACAAAAACTACGCAATGAAATGCCACCCCCTATAATAATTTGCAAAACTATTTTTATCAATGCCGCACCTGCAGCGAGAATTCAAGAACAATCTTTCTTGCATTGCATTTCGATGGATAAGTATATTTAACAATTTTATTTTATCCCTGCAGATCTCTAGAGGAAACTACAGTCAAGCTGTAATGCGGTTCGCTTGAGCGTATCGTACATTTGGAGTGACACAAGATTTTGCCACTCTAAAATTCCGAACGCTTGCCCTCCAAATTTCAGGCAAACTGTTCGGGTGTATGAATTAGCCCCCACTGAATTAACCCCCACCGGGCAAAATGACTTAAGCCCCCCCAATTTCCCAGTGAATCTCTCCCCACCAAAAATGACGGAATCCCCACGAAAAAAAATGCATTAAACCCCACGAAAATGATTTTATCCCCACCAAACGAAATGAATTAAGCCCCACCGAACGTGGGTGTTCTTACATGACAGAATCCCCACGAAAAAAAGGAATTAATCCCCACGAAAATGACTTTAGCCCCACTTTCCGCCATTTTGAATTTTGTTGTAAAATTGGTGGGGCTTAAGTCATTTTGCCCGGTGGGGGTTAATTCAGTGGGGGCTAATTCATACACCCGATGGATTTTTATTATATGATTATTTACAAAATGATGGTTTCTCCTTTTACGAAATGTACACTGTAATTTTAACCTTTCGTAAAAGGAAAATTCCCTTCTATTATTTTATAATTTACAAAATTATGGTTTCTCCTTTTACGAAATGTGCACTATTAGTGATTTTAACCTTTCGTAAAAGGAAAAATCTTTGACAATTCAATCTTAATAGAGTGATTATTAAAAACAGTTCTGCGTATTCTGCATAAAAATGAATATGGAAAAATTGAAACAAATAGAGAGTAATCGTATAAACGCAAGGAAGATCTTACTAAATAAAAGCGATATATAAACTTTTCTCATGTTCCTGGATTTATAATTGATTCTTTTTTTGGGAAAAAAAGTTATAAGGCGCAATTAATAGTTTGTGTTTTTGCTTTCGTTAATGGAATCAGCGAGTCGCAACTCTTTCAACTAATACGATGGATACCGTTCACAAAAACTCACTACAAAAAAATATCAGATTTACTCTTATGGCTTGAAAATTCTCCAAACGCTCACAAGTACTATAGCTATAATGTTATACTTAATCAAATAGTTTTTTGTAACGGAGACTTACGAAAATATGGAGAAAGAAAGCAAAGAAATTAAATCAAATTTGAAAAGTATTATATTTTTACGTTGCTAACTGTTTGTTTTATTTTTATAAAAGATCACGGAATTAAAATGAATTAAACCCCACGAAAATGATTTTATCCCCACCAATCAAAATGAATTAAGCCCCACCAAATGTGGGGGTTCTTACATGACAGAATCCCCACTAAAAAAAAGTGAATTAATCCCCACGGAAATGACTTTAGCCCCACTTTGCCCCATTTTTAATATTGTTGTAAAATTGGTGGGGCTTAAGTCATTTTGCCCGGTGGGGGTTAATTCAGTGGGGGCTAATTCATACACCCAAACTGTTCACACGCGAAGAGTGACTGGGAATAAGACACAGTTGTTAGGTGTTATTCCATCAACACAATACTTTACACTGACGGTTATTCATGGGATGATAGGGTTAGATGTGGGATTTACTCAAAAGACCTCTCCCTCAAAGTCAGCTTTCAACCTCATAATCACTGCAGTGTCTTTCAGGCCGAGCTTACAGATATAAAAAATGCTGCCCTGTTGTTGGTAAATGCGAGACGTAACTTGCAATCAATAAACTTTTTCTTTGATAGTCAAGCTGGTATTAAATCAATTGATTGCTGCGTAATACCATTAAGGATTGCGATCGAGGGTAGACAACTTTACAACGAGCTGGCAGCCAAAGACAACACGTGTGCAACATGAGCCGCTGGCCATAGCGATATACCAGGTAATTGTGTAACAGACGATCTGGCAAGAGTCGGTACGTCCCCGCTAGCTTTTTATGAACTCTATTTCCACACGCAAAATAGGACAAAGACCCCTCCTGTGGGATAGCCGTCAGCTCCTGTTCAGAGTAGATAAAGGTAGATCTCTCAGTCTTATCAATATAAATAGACGCCTCTTACGCCTGGTGACAAGTATCATAACTGTTTTCCCGCAAATGATTTTTGTCGCAGCTGTCAGAACGAGGAGAAAGTGGAAATTAATAAACACTATACATTTCCCTGCTTAGCGAGTTCTTCGACTTACTTCTTCATTAGGCAATCTAATTAGATCCATTTCTTAAGAAAATAGACGGCACATACTGCACATCTGGTAACCCAATGTTCTGAAGTGTGGCATTAGCCTACGCAATGGCACGAGGGCAGACATTATAACCTAACCTAGCGGTATTTCTTATTCCAGATATGAAAAAAATTAAAACGGTGGCACCTACAAAGAGTAATGATTTATGGCAACCTTTACTTTCCTAGCATTAAGGTGGTACGTTATTAATAATAATAATTTGGCGATTAAATCGTACTTTGACGTTTGGCCAAACTTCTCCTACTATTTATGGTGCACGTCTTGATCTTGTAACTCAAATTGAGGGGCCCACAGTTTCACGCCGATTCCGAACGGCAAATGATTTTTGGGAGATTTACCATTAACTGTCGAGGGACGACAGCTATTAAAAAATCTTTTCTGTAATTTTTGAGGGTTAGGTTAGTAATAATTGTAAGTACCGCAATGCAGAACTTGAGGTCAATGAACTTCCGGAATAATATTTGTATTTTCGAGACGAAAACATAGATCTATCATCGTTTGAGATCCAATATAAATGCCAAAGATATGAAGAGAAATTCTAAGAACGGAAGCTTAGGTTTTATTTTTTTCTTTCACAATTACCTTTTAAAAATATTTTAGATAGGGAACGTACGGCAACTTTTGTTTTTTTTTCATTTCTTTCAATTTTTCAACCAGCCTTCAATTACCAAGCTCTATTGTTATTTCTTCTTAGCGGTTCAATCCAGTATTGAAGCTATATTTCAAAAATTTTTTTGCAGAATTCTCCTAAAATGTTTCAAATCTGTAGTCGCTTTCGATAGCTCCAAAAGATTTTGCCTACTTGCCGCAATGTAAACTGACGTTGAGCAAAACCACCAGCTCCGTCAGAATCGAGAAGGACCTCTCCCACCCGTTTGAAACCAAAAAAGGCTTCAGACAGGGTGACTCTCATTCGTGCGACTTATTTAACCTTATGCTAGAAAAGATAATTCAAGCTGCCGAATTAAACCGGTCAAACACCATGCGTTAGAAGAGTGTGCAACGACTGGCGTATGCCGAAGTGAACCGAATGGATCTGGAGGTAAACGAGGGCAAAACTAAGTACCTCATGTCATCAAATAAATAGTAAGCCCATTTGCGTCTTGGCTCCCCCAGCACTGTTGACAATTCAAATTTCGAAAAAGTGAATAACTTTATTTATTTGGGAACCAGCAATAACACCTACAATAATTTCAGCCTGAAAATCCAATGTAGAATCCCTCTTTGTCAACAAGTGCTTCTTTCGGCTGAGTAGCTAAGTACGCAGTAGAGCTCTCTCTCGACGAATCGAAACCACACTCTATAAGTGTCTCATCATGCCCGTGCTATTGTATGGTGCTGAAGCATGAGCACTGTCAGCATCGGATGAGACGGTCCTGGAGTGTTCGAGAGGAAGATTATCCTCTATGTCTTTACGACGGCGAATACCGCAGCCGATGGAACGATAAGCTATATAAGCTTTACCGCGACATAGACATAGTCCAGCGAATTAAAATACAGCGGCTATGTTGGCTGGGAAATGTCGTGTGTATGGACGAAAACGCTCCAACCCTGAAAGTATTCAACGCGGTACCAGCTGGTGGCGGTAGAGGAAGAGGACCGCCTCCTCTGCGTTGGAAGGACCAAGTGGAAAAGGCAAAATAAATTTGCCTCTATCAGAGACCGAAAATAACTGGCCCACATTAAATTCAATGTTTTATTTTCTATGCTACATTTATTTATTGTAATTTTAATTGTAATAAATAAATAAATAATAATAATGAATGACAATATTAACTTTTGAGATAAGGCCCGTTTAAAACAGCAGGCCAAAAATAATATATAGAAAATACAACAATGATAGAAGTTATAGCTATTTCGGAGATCACCACATCTCCTTATCAGACTTCTTGCAGGGATCGAACTGACGTCCCCTAGCTTATACTCAATAAGGCAAAGCCTAAACGAGGTGAGCCAAGTAAGATGTATGTATATACTGTTGTTGCTTTTTCTCCTTTCTTATTATTTCAAACACAATTTCAAGTGCGGCAGTCGCTATTACAAGAATGTGTGGTTGTTGTTGATTATAACAAATTCTATTTGTACTACTATTATTGTTAAAGAAATTGTTGTGGTTAGGTGCGCTCATCCAGTACATACAAAATTGTAAATGTTAATATATGTAAATAATATATTATATTATTTCATATTAAATTGCGAGCATTACAAATATAAGATTTTCATTATTATTTTTATTAAATTGCGAGCATTACAAATATAAGATTTTCATTGTTATTCTTTATTAAATTGCGAGCATTACAAATATAAGATTTTCATTATTATTTTTTATAAAAATTTGGGTTTAACCAATGTTGGTACACATGAATGTATGTGTGTAGTTTTTCTAAATGTCAATAACTTATTTTTTTTTTAAATACATTGATTATGCAATAATCCAGACCTTGAAAATGTTCGGCTCGGCCCTAAAAATCGGAGTTCGGTACGTCTCTATGGGTAATGATTCCCCATGCCACTATGGGTAATGATATAAAGGTAGTTGGCGTACGCACATTTGAAGTTTCCATATTATCTTTTTGATTTTCAACCCATAAAGGTCCAACATTTTTTACAATTAGTTTAATACTTACATATGTATGTATATAAAACCTTTCTGAAATCGTTCCGCCGCAACATACACATACAAAAATTATTGTTATTTGACCTAATTAAAAACAATTAAGTAATTAAAAATAAAATAATATAATAATTGAAGATGTGTACAATTATCGTTGATTTTTGTTTCGATTATACGTTTTTTGGAAAAAACTAATTCGAGGAGACTTTTTGGGACAACAAATAAACAAAACCATCAACCAAAAATTGTCAGAAATCAAAGCCATTCTCAGCTTTTTCATACTTGCAGTTCACTATAAAAAAATTCAATGGGCTATACATTTTTCTAAGAAATCTCATTCAGAACTCTTGTTGTTGATAAAACTCACGTCGGACTGAATACAGAAGGTGATGCCATCATCTTTTGCCGATTTTGACAGTTCTCAAAATCCAAGTAGTAGTTATTTTAGTATTTTGTAGATTTATTCATTAAGTCGCCTATAACTCATATTAAAATTTAAATTCCTTTCTCACTGTAATATCAGATGCTATTCATTCTTTTATAAAATAAAATTACATGGACATTAATAAATAAAATAATATGGGCATTCATCTTAACACTTAAATACCTCGTAACCACGCACACCTCTCAAATTTACTTAATTTTGTATGGAAACCCAGTTTATACGAGGCTTAAATAAAATGAAAAAGAATATTATTTGTAACCCTAAATCATTTTATGGTTTCGTAAACTCAAAGCGTAAGGTAAATGGTTTTCCTTCAAATATGAGGTATCAGAACACTGTGTCCAGCGACAATGAAGACATTGCTAACCTATTTGCACAATTCTTTGAGTCTAACCATTCCACTAAAGTCAATCTTCCCCCTTATAAATATCCATATTATCTATATACTAATAATTCGATTAATGTTCCAGTAATATCTTCTGAAGATGTATTATTTTATCTGAAATCTTTAAAAGAATCATTCAGGTACGGTCCTGATATTATTCCGACATGTATTCTTAAACAATTTGCTGATTATCTATATCTGCCTTTATCAAACTTGTTTAACTTGTCGCTAAAACAAGGTAATTTCCCGTCTGTTTGGAAAAAGGCTTTTATAATCCCTCTTCACAAAAGCGGCAATAGGTCTTCGATTGAAAATTACCGTGGGATAGCAAAGCTATCGGCAATTCCAAAACTATTTGAAGCAATTATTACTACTCAGTTAAAATATATCGCAAACTCTCAGCACGGATTTTGTAAGGGCAAATCTACGAATACCAATTTACTGGAATTCACAACTCATGTTTCAAATGGTTTTAGAGAAAATATTCCAACAGATGTTATATACACCGACTTCAGTAAAGCTTTTGACAAAGTTTGTCACCCCTTACTCATCCACAAACTTGATCCGCTGGATGCTTTTTTCAATGTCATTAATGTTACTTCGGGAGTTCCCCAAGGCAGCCATCTAGGCCCGATTCTGTTTTTGTTATTCATGAATGATATTACTACTGCAATAAGATATTTGAATATACTAATGTATGCTGATGATGTAAAACTTTTTAAATCATACGCTTCGATTGAAGAAAGAAATTTATTACAAATAGATATTAACAGCTTAGTTGATTGGTGCAACATAAATTATATGCCACTTAACCTTAAAAAATGTAAATTTATGAGTTTTTCACGAAGAACTATTCAGCAAGCTTCTTACATAATAAATAACTATACTCTGGATCAAGTGTTTACTTTGTTGACTTGGGAGTTACAATGGATTCCAAACTTAATTTCAATAGTCATGTTAATGCTATAGCTAATAAGGCTAGAGGGATGTTTGCCTTTATAAAACGATGGTCAAAAGAATTCAAGGACCCATATGTAACAAAGGCTCTTTTTACAACTTTAGTAAGACCTATGCTAGAATACGGTTCGATAGTTTGGAACCCACGTTATCAAGTTCACATTGATCGGCTGGAATCAATTCAAAAACAGTTCTTACTTTTTGCCCTAAGAGACTTTAGATGGGATTCTCGGCTTAATCTTCCTCATTATACTGATCGTTTGAAGCTAATAAATCTTCCTACTCTTTCCAGCCGTAGAGAAATGCTAGGCATAATATTCATTACTAAACTACTCACAGGGTCTATCGCAAGCACATTTCTTATTGCCGAAGTTAAACTTAATGTTCCTTCTCGGATTTCAAGACACTTTAAACCTCTTTATTTAAAACAACAGTGTAAAACCAATTATGAATTAAATGAACCTTTCCGATGTTTATGTCAAGATTTCAACTGTCTTTCCAGCACTTTTGATATTTCGGACTCACTTTTCACCATAAAAAGAGCTGTACTGTCCTTTCTCAATAAATGATTAACGGCGGTATAATATATATTTGATTCAGCTGATGAAGTTTTTTTCTGTAGCTGAGCAGTTTTGGATCTCGACGCTTAACAAACTTTTTCCTTTTCACAACTCGGTCGGTTGGGCGGGAAGGAGGGTAACCGTTGGGCTTATTATTATTATTATTAAAGGAATAACCTAAATAAGATAAGCAGTGTTTTTCCAAGAATAGAACCCATTGTGAATAAATAGAAGTAGAAAATCTTAGCCCATAGACGTCAAAATTCGGAAGAGCTAAGATCACCTGATGTAACAACCCTCCCCATTCTTGTGTCATTCACTAAGCGAATTGAATAATGGCTATTTGTGACATTTAATATCAGTAAAACTTACAAATTCTTGGTCTCTCAGACCGTGAAAGTGATCATTTCGCTCTGCTATAGCTCTGTTAAAAAGATTGAAGCTGATTTCCTCATCGTCGTGGTAAAAAAGTGATTAATTTATGATGTTTGTCTGTCACAGCGGGCTCTATTCCAAATATCGTGAGTATTCAATTGTTGGGGAAATTATTTTGGTTCAAAATGTCTATGCAAATTATATTTATTTAAATGGTATAATTTTAATTTATACTTACATTCCGATGAATATTTCAAAATTTCTTAGAAATGTGACGATGCAAATAGAGAACACTTGAAATACCAGTAAAAAGACTTTATTCCTTCGAGAGCAAAACGTGCATTTTGCGCCTCTATCGCCGTAACTAAATAAAATCAATCAGGCACGTATTCAGGGAGGGGGCCCGAGGGGCCCTGGCCGAAATTTCAAAATTGACAATGATTTATGCATTGAAAAAAAAACAGCGGTTGAAAATCATGTCATGTATTCTTGTGATTGAATATTTTGTTAATTGCAAAAACACTGTACGATTACTAAATGAGTTATACTATTACAAAATTTAGAATGCCGCGCCAACTCCGAAAAATCGATTTCTTATTTTGTGCAAGGGATTAAAAATTCTGAACTTTGGCCATTTATTATACCTGTGCCTAGCTTCATTGAAATTAAACATTATAATGTCAATCCAAGTGTGTTAGTTTTGCAAAATTCAGCCATTAAATAAAAACGCCCCAAAAAATGTATTTTTTTCCAGTTGTGGAATAAATTTCGTAGCAAGTTCGTAGTCAATGAAATTTTATAAAGATACATATATGAGACAAAATGAAATGAATGCAATAATTTAGAGCTAAACTGTACAAAAATACAATTCAATAAGAAAACGAATAACACAATAATAAATGTATGATTACAATTTATTAGCGATCAGATCAGGGACAACCCCTTTTGATGTGCATACGAAGAGTAAGCAGCACCTTTAATATAAAGATTAAACGGTTTTATATCCTCATCATCTGATGAAATAAAAATGCAATATTCTATAGATAAAGACCAAATTTCGGATATAGTTCTTCGTGACGAAAGATCGGATGAGATTAGCCAAACTAGCTCTCCAAAAACCATCCAATCTATATGGCAAGCCAATCAATTCGACATCAATGATGACAATACGAAAAAAAAATACTTACATAACTTCTGCTTCCTAAACTGCCTTATAAGTTTCCTACTACAAAAGAAAACTCACACAAAAGAAGTTTTCAAGCTAAGTGGATAACAGAAGGTGATTTTGCGTTACTGGCCTATTCAACGAGTGGAGACAGTGTGTTCTGCAAACCATGCTGGTAATTTTTTCATGAAGGCGTCGGAAAAGGATGTCATCAAAATCCAGGAAAATTGGTCATAGAATCTTTTGGAAAGCATATAAACAAGGAATATCATAAAGATTGCGTAGTGAAAGCGACTTCATTCCTTCAAGTATCAAATGAAAAACACAGTGATATCTCATCCCAATTGAATACTCAACTTGCTAAAGAAAAAGAGGAAAACAGGGCTGAAGTTCGACCAATTATTAAGACGATCCTTTTTTGTGCAGAGAAGGAAATAACTTTAAGAGATGATAACGATAGCGGCACTTTCTCCTTGGCACGGCCTGAAAGAAAAGATGGAAAGTTTCGGGCCCTTATGCGTTTCAGAATCGAATCTGGTGACAAAGTGTTGAATAACCATATTATCAACAGCGCTAAAAAAGCTAAATATTTGAGTCCGCAAATACAGAACGAAATTATTCAAACATGTTCTGATATCGTCACTGGTAAAATAATATCAATAACTCTGACTGCATCAGCTTTCTCGGCGATGAAACCATGGATGTTTCTGGCACTGAGTAGCTTTCACTATGTCTACGTTACGTCGATTTTTCGGAGAAGGTTCTTGTGCTAAGAGAAGATGTCGTTGGATTTGTTCCAATCGATGATCAGTGTTCTGTGTGGATGATTCAGTGATGTATAAAGGCTCAGTGAGCAATACAGGTTTAAAAATATTAAAATTGAAAAAACACAAGCCATATATATTTTATATTGAAATAGTTTTCTACGAATTAAAGTAATATTTCGAAACTAAAAACTATTCTGATTGATTCGCCTATTTATAAAAAAACAAATATATGTATCAATTACTGCAGGGACAAGAAATTATAAAACAGCAAAATTTAACATTAATTATAATTTTTTCGAATCTCAGTTATTACTTGCAATTCAGATATAGGCGATTCCATTAGAAGAAAGAATGACGTCAAATTTATTTCATTAAAGCAAGTATGAACGTGTTGAAATTTAATTTTTTCTCGGCTAATCAATAATTAGGACGTTCACCTCATACATAGATGAGCAATGATAACCGATATCACTTTCAAATTTGCGTTCCCCTTCCGAAACTAAATCCTGGCTACGGGCCTGATCTCGGGTTCTTCTCTGAGATAATATGAGCGCTATGCAAGTAGCGCCAAGTAACTAATACTCCACACGAACTTAGCACGTAGATATAAAAACGAAGTTCATCCATCCCAAAGGGATACGATATTTTGAACAGTTTTGGCTGTTCTTCTTTTGCATGTTTTATGTTTGTTAGACCTACTTCCGAGAAAGCAGGTTATCTATTTAATTCAGAGTTTACGAGTTAAATTGATAAATCTGCTTGCAGAACAGAATGTTAGGCAGAAACTCAGAGTTAAAAACATAAATTTTTATCCTAGCAAAAAATTTTTTTGAAATAAACAAAAAATTTGAAACGAAGCCCTTTTTTCAACAATAATGAGGATGCCATTGATTATCTTGACTCCAACTTCTTTACCAGGCTTTGACAAAGCGAAGCGATCACTTCCACGAGATTAAAGACCAAGCATTTCGCTGTTGTACTAGAACCTCCAAAAATTATTTTGATTTAAAATTTATGAAATTCAAAGAAAATATCAGAACAAAATGTATGTACATACGTAGGGTTATGATATTAAAAATATAACTCTGAGTTACCTATTTCTTTGTTTATAAATTTAACTCTGGATTTTCCGTAAGTCGGGCTTAGTGTTTTATAATATCTAGTTCATTATATAATCATCACCGTATACACAGTTTAAATTTTGTAGGAAAAATAGTAAAATCCAATAAAATTTCACAAAATTTTCAAACTTTTTAATTCAAATAAATATTAATATAAATGGTTTCGTTTTAGAACAGATCTCAGAAATAGTGGCTTGGATTCCACATGTAAATATTTGTGATAATTTTTCTCACTTGAGCTTGAAATAAAAAGTGATACGTCAGTCGAGTAGTAACAACGCCTTTTCCTCATTACAAAATCAAAATTATTCTCTACATATTGCAAAGAAGAATAGTGTACAAAAATAAGACCAATTTTTTTAATAATATATTGAGAAAATTATAATTAGTCATTCAAAACAATATGTAACATTCAACATGAATTGTTTTTTTTTTTGGATAAGTGTGTGTGTTAAAGTTATATAAAATGTTATACAAAATAAAAAAAAATCAGCATTAAAACTAAATATGGAGAGTTTCATTATAATCCTTGTAAATTATCTGCAGAGAAGATCGTATTATTGTATCACTTTGCTCCATAAAAGCTTCTAAATGAGCCCATAAAAACCAGAAAACTAATACAAAAAACGTATATTTCGTTATGCGATCTAGAATATATAACCTCCGTAGAACTCTTTTAGCCTTTGGAATTGTCTCTTCACTCTCACCAAGTATGTAAATTCGCATTCCAATTATATAGCCACGAATGTATTGCTCCCAATTTATTTGGCTTTCGGAGGTATCAAATAGTTCCTGATCTGTTTGGTTTAGGTTATCACTTAGGCGTCGAAAATTGTCGTTGCGAAAGTCCCAGTCTTTGGTAGTGTAGTACTGCAAAAGTTTAAGTCCTGTTGAAATCTTGTTTTGTACATGCACCATACTAAGCAAAATAAAAACAATACAATAATTGTAGATTTATTTCAATGAACAGTGAGTGACATTATGATTGACTTACAAAGTTTTACGCCCAAACATCAACAAGAAAAAATCTATGAGGTATGCTGGCAAATAATGAAAGAAAATCACACAAAATAGATGATGATAATAGTTCTTCTTGATTGACCCATCTGGATACCATAGAGCATAGCTCAGAGGAAACTCGGAGAAAAATCGTTTTCCAGTCTCAATGCTTTCACCCCAAGAAAAAAGCGCTTTCTTTGAAATGCAAAGATTATAAAATTCTATAGTTCCTTTTCCTTTCGATTTGGAACGATTATATCCTGCAACTAGTATGCCATTAATAGCTTTATCCACTGGTATGACCGTCGATGAGTATTGAGGGTTGCAATGCATTGAGCGAATAATGCCACGTGCTGCTCCAATCATTAAACCGGTAGGCCCGTTAATGCCTTCTATCCAACCAGGCAAAGGTTCCTTGATAGCAGCGGTAACTGAATATGGTACAAAAATAATAAACAGATATTAGTTTAAGGATATTTATAACGAAAAAAACTGCTCAAGACTTAACACCCATCTGTGGGATTCATGTGTAAAATAATCTACTGCACTCGTTTGGTTATAGTTTTTTTGAGTATCTTAACTTTTTAGAATGGTTCTCAGAAACCTAGCAAACGTGATTGGTGGAAGAAACTATATTTGTGATTGCACAACACTGCAGTAGGACTGCAACGCTGTGGTCGTCAATATTTGATGAAGGATGAAAAAAAGAAAAAGAAAAGAGCAAATGTAAATTAACAAAATGTGCTGTTGGCTGTTTGCAGCGATTTTATTCCAATTTTAGTTGAGCGAGCAGCATGTGCAAAGGCACCAATTAGAAACATCGTCATTATCATGTTTCTCGTCATAATAATTTTCCATCATCTTAGTCATTGCCATAAGTTTTATACCGTGCAATATAAGTATATAAGTAAAGATACTTTTAAATAAATTCATCATTTTTTGCCGCCATCATCAATATCTTGGAACTCGTCGCAAAATACATTGTCTTTGCCAGCCGTAATATTTTTTACCGATTTTTTACAATGTATATTCTCCTATCACAGCTGTTTTAGGTTTTCTCAATTAATAACATAATAATAATTTGATGCATATATCAAACACATGTTTTCCGAATATCTTCCTTAATTTTTGGTGTGCGTCTTGATGCTGTACGAAAAATTGAGTGACCTACGCTTTTGTGACCACTTCGAATGTCAGATGATTTTTCTATGAAGCATTTTCATGATATAGTACCTACTTAAATGCATTTAGATTTTCATCATTCCAAAATCTAATAAAAATGGGGAATAACAAATGTAAGTAAATAACACAATGCGACAGCCGCAATCTGTATTGAGTAATACCATATTATAGTTTTGGGTATCTATAATATGAGGTTAATGGCTTTTTTCGAATTCAGCTCCTGGATCCTTAACTGAATCCTTGTCCACAATTTATTGTTTAATTAGATTAAGTACCTACTTGAAAAATATTCTTAAAAAATAGCTACATATATAAGGGGTTTTTCGTACAATAACATCATTGCGAGAGGTTTGATTTTTAATATCTCTGCGCTAGAGGTGCTGTGTGCAAATATTATTCCCTTTTTTAAAATAAATACTCAATTTAAATGTATTTATTAAAAAAAATTGATGCGATGGAAAATTCATATTATTCGTACAAAAAATTATTTATTACAATACCATTTTAGTAGATATTTTTTCTAATTTTTCTTAAAAATGTTCTTCTTTTTTTGCTTTTTATATCGATTATCAATGTTTCCGCCATCATTTCTCTATTATTCTCACTTGAGAGTGTATGATACGAATGGTGTAAACTTTCTATCACGATTGATTATTTTAAATAAAGACCTCTTATTCTATTGTAGTATTAATTGGAAAAATGTTAATGAAATTGAATAAAAGTGGCCTATGACGCCATCTTGCGCAAAAATAATACAAAACAAACCTCAGAAATTACTTCCAAAACTTGTACATGTATTTGGTTTAACTCAATATCGAGCCAACAAATTAGATTTTGTCGCAGAGGGTAATGAATTTCCGACGTCGTTGGAAAAAATGTGTGCTTTTCAAATAAATTTTCCGCACATACGTGTTACTAAATCCGTTTAAATCAAAAGTTTCTTTAATAAGAACAAGCAAAATATATGCAACTTGAATTTCTTAACATATGCAAATAAACCTAAATGTTTGTTGGGTATATTAATTCACAAATTACTTTCTTAGACATATAATCGTAAGCAGATTGAAGAAAAAGCTCCGAAATGCTAGTATTTAATATGTTTTATTTTATTTTAGTAATATTCGTTCGATAGTTACTGAACTGTGCGGCAATATAAAAATATGACTTAAATATACATACATACTTACAAATACACCTTTATTACTTTTTGTGATAAATGAATAGAGCAAATTTGTAAATTTAGACCTAGGGATATTAATATAATCTCTAACAGAGTTGCATTATCCTGCATTATAATACTTTTACAAAAACCAATTATTATTTTCTCTGAGCAACATCTTAACGTCAAGCAACTTCAGTATAAAAATATAAGCAAAGCAAATACTGTTTTATAATAAAATTTCTTCACATTTAAATAAATGTCTGTACATTCACACCTAATTTCCCTCTGCCCGCTTTGGAGCGTCAGTAAAGGCTATGCTAGATAGAAAGCTTGCTTCGCTTTATGTGACAGTTTAAGTTGCATAAAATCCAAATATGTTTCTTAGTCTACGAAATATTTGAAGCAATCTTCTGATTGGAAACTCTTTCGATATGCAATCATTGATTTTAATTAACAAATATCATTATTATGAGCAAACAAAATTGAGTTTTCTACATCTAGTGGTAAATATATGAAATTGGTGGTACAGTCAAATTCTTGTAGTTCACAATTAAAAAAAAACATGTGATGTAGTTCTTTGTTCTTATAAAAACTGACACAAACTCCCCACGTCCCAATTGTTGAGAATTCTCTAATATATTTGATTTACGCTTTGGTCGGTTCCGAAAAATCGCGACTTAAGTCAAAACGGCGTAAATCGAGTTTTTAGCCTTCCACATGATTACAAAAACAAGTTTATTGATGGTTTCAAACAAACTAAAATACTTTTTTTAAATTATATTACGTACAGAAAAATGTATGATACAAAAAGTACATCGCCATCAATTTTACATACAAAGGGGTATATGATGGAATTGGGCAGAAAACCACTCCAAAACTTTGACAGTGAGGTTCGGGAACTCAAATTATTAGCAACTTACTAAGAAACAACAAATATTTACACTAATATTTCACTTTGACAGAAATGCTTATCATCAGGGCCAACCAAAATATGCACGAAAAATGCAGTTTTAAGCGCTTAGATATGCACTAAAAAAGGCTGAAATATGCTCGCAAATATGCACAATAAAAAAAATATTCAATTAATCAAAAAATTTTGTTTTATTTGTTTTAATTTTCATTGTTGTTAAAAAGAGAAAAATTGCAATGCACAATTAAATGTTGCTTCAAATTTTCAAATAAAAGCGATCGTCGTTTTTCATTTAACAATGTGGTGTAAACGGAAAAAGATCTTTCAACGTCCACTGAAGTCACTGGACAGTATTTAAAATTAGCAACTGCCAACGGTGTTAAAGAATCGATGAAGTTATAATTTTCCTTCGAGTTATTGAAAATAATTCTTTTAATTTTGCATAAAGACGTGTAGCCTTCGTTTCTTTTTAGAAAATAATACTCTGTTGTACTGAATACCTTTAAAAAAGTAAAATTAGCATATTATAGGAATATATAAAAAAAATATCTACCGTCCGGCCACAAAATATGCAGCGAATCATTCAGGAATGCTGCCATCGGCATTAGCGGCTTCTACAACGCCAGCGTTCAAAAGGTAAGACTTTTCCGCACTTTCTTTGGTGCCATCCAAAATTCCAAAAACAAAATTCGCAATCAATCTTTGCTCAACGCCAGTCGTTTCGTCAATGGATATCCAAATGTTTTTGTCACCAACTGCGGCCCGCATTTTTTCTATACTTTTTTCGTATAACGCAGGAAATTTGTAACACTCGGCACTGTCTTGTTAGTATATTTTTCAAGGAACTCTATAACAGCTGGATGACGTGCTTTTTCCAATGGTATATTTGCGCTCAAAAAAATTTTGCAAAAGTCCATGCTGAACGTATTGTATTTATTCTCAACACTTTCTTTCAGCAGCAATTGACTTTCGGTTTTTTCTGAGCGCCTCTCTACACACAGTTTGTGTTTGTGTGTTTCAAAATGTTGTTTCACATTGAAAGTTTTACCACCAGTTATAGAGCAATTACAATAAATGCAAAACAAAACAGACTTATCTGTTCGCAGTATGCCTTTGTACTGACTCGCCATACGCGAGCAGAATTCTGTTTTCGTTTCCTTTTCTTTAGGCATTTGAAATAATAGTACACCAACTCAAAACTGGTTCACACGCTCATAACAAGAAAAGATAAAAATGTAGTTCACAGCTGTCAGCGCGGAAAAAATAGCGGTTGAGTTGCCACATTTCGTCAAATAAAGTAAAGGCTTAAACACATTCGAAGCCTCTGCGAGAGAAACATGAATGTGTTGAATCGCGTCGAATGTGTTTAAAGTTTAACAAATATGCAAAATAAGCATGATCATCAAAAATAAGCTTGGAAACTCTAAATATGCAAAATAAGCAATTATAAGCACAAGCTTAAAATAGTTGGCCCTGCTTATCATCTATCCTAATGGCATACTCACTCTAAGGTACTAATTAAAGGTACGTATTAACTTTTATTTAAAATATTTGATTGGTTTTAAATACTAATTTAAATTTTCGAAATTAGGAATGCCCACTCACTTTTCAAGGAAGCGGTGATACAGGGGTGGAGGTGAAAAAGAACAAGGATACGATCACTACGAGCAATGGGCTTTGCAAAGAAATCCAACGGGTGGAGATAAAAATGTAGCTTAACGGGCTAAGATGCAGGGAAACGGTCACTCAGTATACCAATCACGATTTAGATGCACAAATTGCCCAATGAATTGCAAATAAAATCACATATTTGCATTATATAAAATATTTACATTTTTATTAAATACTTACTCAAATTGTCACAGTTTTCAGGAAAAATGTCAGCGAAATAAAACTTTGCTTGTTTTTATTAATTGTTTTTTTAATCTTACTGCTATTTAAAAATGTTTGATAAAATTCATACATAAATATTCAAAGAAGTAACACAAAAACCCTTCATTATTGAATCATGCAATAAAACATAACCCACGCCGAAGCCTAAGCAAAGCTGAAAGTTCGCCAACTCTTATCTTTTTGCGCCCTTTGACAATAAACTGATTTTAATATACGAGTATATTTTATTACTTACTGAGAAAGAGACACTACACTTAATTTTTTTACGAAAAAATGATGCAAATTGAAAGATTAACCAAAATAAATCCCCAGCATTATAATTTTTTAATCTTTCAGAATAAATAAATGAGTGTTGTAGAAGCGTTTATTGTGGCATCCTGTTGCGTTTTTTTCGATTTTTGGACAAAATTACAAACGTCACACAAAGCCAAAGCCTTTTATGTGGCATCGCTTTAAGTATTTGACACATGCAGGCTATGGGCGATTAAAATAAATTCTCGATTTGGTACATACCTTGGGATTGCGGAATGGATCGACCGGGAATAACTTTCTTTCATAACTTCTTTATTTATTACTCGATTTATAAGTGTATATATCGATGAAAAAAAAATGTTGAGTTTGTGTTTAGGACCCTCCCACCATGAAAATATGTATGGCCCTAAAATCGTCTCAAGGGGTAATTGCCTACATACAAATATGTGTACATATATGCATGTGGTTTAAAAAACTTACATGTGTTTGGCCACAACTGTAGCATACATGTTTTTATATCAATATATTAATTATAAATTACTTAAAGAAATTATTCTTACCTATCGACGGTCTAGTAATAATTATGGGCAACTTCTTTCCATATCGGCATATAAGATCCTCAGTGAGTGCTTTGCTGTATGCATAAGTGTTTGGAAGTCCATTAAGCAGTCTACAATAAAGATCAATCAAAATCCAATTATTAATAATAGTTTTTATTGGAAAATCTATTAGCATTATTAGATCAGGTTAGTTATGACTAGACATTGGAATTTTACGAAATTGCATATTTTGGTTTAGCAGCCAAAAGACTCCAGATCAAGACAGACATTCGTTTCATTGAATATGAAAAAATATGTACGCTTATGCATATATTCACATTCTTTCATATTTCACAAATATTTTCAGTATTTTTGCATATACATATGTATATTGCATTTTGCATATTTGTGTATATCTGACAAAATAACTGATAGCAGATATTAATTTTTTATTTCAATTAGGCTTTCCGAAATACAACTTTGAAAATTGAATATTTTTATTTCATAGATTCCAATTCAGAAATAAAATCCATGGAGAACAAATAAACTATACGCCCATACAAAATATTTGGATATTTTGAATACATATGTTTTGCATATCCAAATTTCATGAAATTCCGATGTTTAGTAATTCCGAATGCATTGAACACAGAGTATGAAACAAAACCAAAAACAAAAACCAAAAACCACTAAAGAAATTTTACTTACATAAATACAGCTGTAGAAAAATCGTGTCTGAATATTGAAAAATTATTTTAACAAATTACCATTTTTAGAACTTTTGTCTATCTGCTTGCCTGTTTGAACTAACTAATCTCCGAAACTACTAAACGGAAGTGTATGGGGCTTTAACTAGACAATAACCCCGGGCATAACATAGGGTATATTTTATCAAAATTTTAAATGAGGCAAAATTATTTTTTTAATATAGTCGTAGTTGTTTCATTGTATCAGTTCTAACGCAAAACCTCATATCTGAACAATCACCGATCTTGTGGGTTCCGACAAATGTCTAATATATTATATATCATTTTTGAGATTTATTTTAACAGATATTATGGGCTTCAAAAAATATTAAAAAATAACGGAATTTCTTCGCAACAGATGTTTATTGAGAATAGTGTCCAATGCATTATGTAATAAATAATTTATATTTTATTATTGTATATCCGAAAGGCTTTTTTCCAAAGAGGAAAATATTAAAATTAAAACTTCCTACAATTTTTAAATTAATAAAAACTGACAAATATTAGACCAAAATTCGGCTTTATTTTGGCCGAGGCCGAACCGAACTTTTGTGTCCGAACATGACTTAAGTCGAAGTCGAACTTCGGTCGTTCTCTACTAAACCCCAATCACATGACAGTTTGGAATCATTTAAAACTAACTCGGTAATCAAATAAGCAGAGTTTAATGATCAAGCTTTGGTGTATTCAAAGACTTATGGCCAGACATATAACAGCCTTAATGCTTATCAATTTATAGTAATTTAAAAATTTTATAAAGTTTTCATTTTAAATGATTCTCTTTCGACAAAAGTCTTAGGAACCTTTCAGATTTCCTTAATAGGGATATGATTTGCTAAATGAACATCTGCTACCAAGGCGAATTCTTATAAGGTGGTGTTATAAATACAACTACAAAATTCCTATGTATTTTATTTTTGCTTCTGCGTAAGAGTTGTCAAAATTTACATACATTTTGTTTTTGCTTTTACAGCTTTTGAAAGCTCATACGCAAAAGCAAACACAAAATACATGTAGATGAATAAAAAAAATCCAATCGGCTGCTACAGTAACTACACCTTGTATGAATTCGCCTTGTTTGCTACTAAGAAATTGTAACATTTTTGAATACTAGTTTTAAGGATTATATTTTCTATTGAAAAAATTGCTTCCAAATATCAGTCTACTCTTTCATTGAGTGTGTCTAATGAGTAATTATTCAGATTTATATAGATAGACGGAATCGGTTTTGAAGTGCAAATATTCTATGATTTTAACATTAAAATATAAAATTTTTAAATTTCGAGTATTAAAAATATAAGTGTTTTATTGTTAGTTTTACAAACAGGTACGTTTATGTTATGAACTGAAATGGGTGCGATTTCAACTAATGCAATAATAAAAGTATCGAGGTTAGGTTCACTTCGATTCGGTTCTAAAAATCGGTGTTCGGAGGTTCTCTAGTTATGGGGAAATTTAAATGCGGATTTGTGCTCACTAATGCGTATTTTATTGTAGAATTTTATGAAAATTATTTTGCGGAACATTTTGACTCTTTATATATTGGCTGTGTGGGTGTTTTCGATATTTTCCTCAAATGAGATAAATTAAGGCGTTATAGAATTAAAGACTTCCACAAAAACATTCTTCGCTATATTTTACATTAAAAAACTGTAAGGATAAAATGGGAACCCTGTTATTTTGGATAAGATTTTATTTTGTGGTACAGTGTAACAAAACTGAAGTCTACTACATACGCCTACATCCAACTGCATAGTTGGCTTACAGTATTCAAAAATAGCATAACTAAATATTAGCAAAACTAAATATATTTACAGAGATGGACAAATTGATAAAAATAGCTTGCTCTAGTGTTCAACAGTTTCTAACAGTATATGTATATACCTTGGAGTTATTTCTTTCAAATCATCGTCGTTCATTTCTTCCACCATTTTTATGATGTCGTAGGGATTTTGTGGCGCTGGATAGGCGCATTCCTCCAGGACACTCTCATTACATTGACAATACGATGTTGATACGTGTACAATTACTTTTAGATTTGACATTTTTTCAGCTAACTGGAGTAACTTTAATGTACCAGCAACATTCATTCGCACCATTGGCCGAAGGGGCTGATCAAATCTGACATTAGCAGCACAATGAAATATCACTTCAACATTCGATGCTAATTCGTTCGTGTCATTGGGGCTCAGGCCAAGGCCATCATCCATCACATCACCTTTAACGACTTGGATTCTATTTTCGATATCAGGATTTTCCTTCAAAACTTTGGCGAAGATCTGCAATAAAATTATATGTAAACATTAACGAAAAATAGTTTTTTAGCTACATATTGTTAATAAGTGCACACTTACAGTGGCTCACAGTTTAAATCGTAAGGCGTTATTTTTTTACAATATTGACAATTTTTATAGTTAATTATTTTATAAAAATATTGTTATTGACCGCCGTAGCCGAGTGTGAAGCTTGTGCGCGCTTTATTCGGTGGGTCCCGGGTTCAAATACTGGCGGGGCAATTAGTATCAAAAACTATAGTTTTTTCTAACAGTGGTCGCCCCTCGGCAGGCAATGGCAAACCTCCGAATGTATTTCTGCCAAGAAAAAAACTTCTCGGCGTAAAATTATAGGTCCCTCAATTTATGTTGCAACATCAAGACCCACAAATTGTAGGAGTTGAAGTTCGACCAAAATCGCTTAAGCGGTTATAGGGCCAATTATGTAAGTAAGTAAGTTGGTAAGAAAAATTGAATCAACTACAAAACAACATACTTGAAAAGTTTCTAAAAATTACTTACTTACTTAATTGGCGCTATAACCGCTTCTCCAATTTTTAAAAATTCTGAGAGGAAAATTTTACTTTTTTATTTTTTACTTATTTTATCGTAAAATTTTTGCAACAAACTATTTAAGGTGTGTGCCCCCGAACGTGTGTATATACATACATATGTATGAAGATCATTTAAGTTTAG
This sequence comes from Anomoia purmunda, assembly GCA_951828415.1. Lineage (NCBI taxonomy): Eukaryota > Metazoa > Arthropoda > Insecta > Diptera > Tephritidae > Anomoia > Anomoia purmunda. The sequence goes on from OX639993.1 coordinate 57,930,448, forward strand.
GTTTGCAATAACTAGTTGGGTTTTCGTATTTTTCGGTACAGAACTATCGAGGCAGTAACGAAATTTCTGAGCATAAGCAAAGTTCATTCTCAGTGAGGGAAACATGCAAGAAAGTACGAAAAAGCAAACTAGAAGGAAGGTTTTGTTACGACTGATTTTTGTTTGGTGCGAATTTCAAAAAAAGCAGACTTAAAACAGAGAAATAGTTCCATAATTCATAATTTACGTCTCACAAGTGTTAATTGCAGCCACTAATTGCGCTGAAGATGCAGATACACAGGTTCTGGGACTATTACTGGTATATGCTCCCAATAAACTTCATAGACTTGTTATATGTACGTTTATAGATTTACCCACCTTTTTTATTGTCCACCTTTTGTTATGAAAATAGTTATTTTTACGAGTAATAATGGTGTCTATCTGAATACTTTCAATCAGCTGTTTATCTTACTGTTAAATTCCCACTTGTACGAAAACGATATCCAGTAAAAGTCAAGTAAAATCATTACTACTGATTTTTACTGGATAGTGCGTTTGAAAATAAAACTAGTCTTTATCATTGGCATGATATAGTTTTGCATGTAAAATACATCCAAAGATACAAAAAATCGTTAACGAATTTTTCATTGCATGCGAGTGTAAATATGTATGTATTAGTATTACTATAGGGCAAAGACATGGTTCAATAATAAAAGGTTTTGTAATTAAGCAGCTTTCTAGCTTTCCACTTGGCAAAGCACCTCCTTTATCTGAAAACTGGGTTGCCTTCTTCGAAAGTTTTTTGTACCGATCTAGTAAAATAATATCTATAAATGGCAGAGAAATACAAGTTCTTTAAACAAATCCAATAGAGGGCAACAACAACAACAGGACATCGCGCAATAAGCTTTTGACTAAAAACAAGATTTTAATTTCCTTATATTTAATTTTTAATTTATAGAATCACATAGATTTGGGAACATCTGTTTACATGCAATAAAAACATCATACTCGGCTGGTCTGTTTAAACACCAACCAGTTTTTCAGTTTTTGGCTAGTATTAATGTATCAATTATTTGTCGGAATCGACACATAAAGCTGCAATACAATTGGTTGTTCTGATATGAGTTTTTACGTTATAACTTTTACAACAAAGAAGCTAAGAATAGGACATTTGGCGCTCCCTTCACTTACCATAAATTGAAAGTGTCCAACTGATGTTTCAAAAACTGTTTACAGCCAAAACCGTAAAATTTTGTGAGCTATTTACTTTTCAATCATAAAATATCTACTAACAAATGCTTCAATTTCGGTGCATTATAAAATATAGTAACCATACTACTAATTATTCAGGTATGAGGTTTTACTTTTAAAACTATTTATTTAAAATACATTTAAATTTTTTATTCCTGAAAGGTATGGAGGCTTCGAGGAGGTGCTTTCTTTACTTCTTTGTATCCAATTTTATAATAATTAATTTTCAACGCAAACATTGTAACATTTTTTCCATACTGTTTTAAAATACTAAGGTAGACTTCCAAAATGCAACTGTAAATATCCTACTCCTAAAATACAACTCTACATTGTGCAGCATCAGAATTTAGCTGTCAGTATTTAGGATTGAATCATAATACAAATATTTATAAGGTACTACCATTGAGGGCCAGCCTTAGAAATTTTGACGTTGGCTAGCATTTTAAAAAAATTCTTCCGGTGCCATTCCATTTGTTTGTTCAAGCCAAAGGAATATCCCAGCAAACATATTTGGAGCACTCAGAATGTATAATTCGGCAAGGGTACTGCCACGCAAGAAATAGGAATATCAAAAAAATTTCTAAAGGTCAGATCATATAAATTATGAGCCGGAACTTTATTAAAATTTATATCGAAAAAAATTATGTTTTATTGTTTTAATTTATTTTGTATTATTTCTTTATATGTAGAAAGTCGGCGAAGGAACTCAACGCCCAGTTATCAACTGAGTGCCGTTTTGTTACCTTAGAACCTGGCGAGATTGCGTTAAAACCAATTTACACAGTTTATAAATTTTATAATGTTGTTGGGGCTAGATTGGCATTTCGTTTTCTTATTAGAGACGGAGATCTGCACAGAAGGTACTCAACTGCCTGTTATTAATTTTTATCCCTTCCGCTTATGCAGTAATCAGTGTGTGCAATACCAAATTTGCCATGGAACCGTTATAATTTAAGTTAACAAATTAACTATTAACCATTCGTTGACCTTAAAACCTATATTTGTTCTCCGACCTTGTGGGTAGTATTGAGTATTGAGGTTTCATATATTTTGTATGAAACAGTTGAAAGCTGTGAATCTAAAAGGGGTTGTTTTCGCCGTCAATCCGAGTCATAAAAGAGTCCTGAGCAAGAGTACAAAATGACTCGTATACTATGACAATAAGAGTCACATATGACTCATATTGGTGTTCAATTGATGCATGGATTTAAGATCATATACGTCAATTTTTGGGGGAAGGGAAGTACCTTAAATGAGCTCATTATGAGCGTAAATGTTTCGAAATAAGACTCCTTAATCACTCAATTTTAACTCTAAATGTTTGTTGGGATATTTCATCAATGTATGTATGTATGTATGTAAATAAAGAAATATATACAATTGTGGTTAATAAATTTCTGCTTCCATGTTAAAGCGAAGGTTTTGGCACAAATTTAAAATTATTTTGCCGCAAAAGCACTGCAATTTTGTGAAGAACAAATTTGTGCTTATATTGATGATGTGGCAAAAAATGAGTCGAAGACACATAGGGGCACTTTGACGAACTCCCTTCTATAACCCCACCAACCTTGATCCTTTATTGCCACTCATATATAAAGTAATTGGAAGCTGAAAGAACTTTACATATATGTACATATTACCCTGCTTGGAAAGGAATGCGCTGTTTGAGAATCCACTAAAGCAGCCATGGCGAATTCATATAAGGTGCAGTTACTATAGCAGCCGGTTTGATTTTTTGTTATTCAGCTACATGTTTTTTGTTTTTGATTTTGCGTATGAGCTTTCAAAAGCCGTAAAAACAAAAACAAAGTGTATGTAAATTTTGACAACTTTTACGCAAAAGCAAAAACAAAACACATGGGAATTTGGTAGTTGTATTTATAACACCCTGGCGGTCATTTTTAGGTTTATGTGGTTATATATTTACAAATACTATGCATATAAAAACCATTTAGGTCTTAAATCTAAATTTCCCATGTATTTTCTTGCGGCTAATTCACAATAGCGCAGTTTTTCACTTTCTAACACTATTTCTCAGGTCGGATATCATTTTACCGAGTTTGCTCAACTCCCATATTTTTCCGAGTTAGGGTTGATGCTTTACTTGCATTTTGTTAACCTACCTAGTGTTCTTTTGCAACTAGGTTACAAAGAAACGGGCCCACTATTTAGTGTGTGCGTATTGCGGCGAAGTTTTTGCAAAGGCTTTATATATTATATTACACAAATTTTAAAAATTTTAGACCTTTATGGGTTGAAACAACTAGCTGGCACACGCATATATGCATACATATACATATACATATACATATGTAATTTAAGGCGTCGATGTGGTTTTAACAGCGTGCAGATATTCCTTCATACGTATACACATATGTATGTACATACATACATGCTTATGTGCGCATAAAAACAATGTTGTGCATTGAAAAATTAACCACATAATTTCAGTTTTAAAATGTGTACTATGTACATACATACATACATATGTAACAGATATTATGACAAACGAGCAATTTCAGTTTTGTCAATTGCGGCAATGCTTAGTTGAAATAATCACTGGAAAACACTGTTCATACATACATACACCGAGCTGAAAAGTTCACCTATAATTAAAGAGATCCACAGCTGAAAAAGCAATACTGAAGAAAACGTCCAGAACATCTTTTTAATTTTATTTTGAATTTCTTTTAAAATTTATTGAAAAAGAAAATGGCTCAAAACAAGGAGATAACTTCATGCTTATTATTTTTTATGGAATTTTGTAAGAAATTATGCAACTGTAAAAATAAATCTCCTTGATTTTATATTAAAAACCATATAAAGTAAACTAATAAGGATATCCTCTCATTTTTACTAGAATCTTATTGCATTTATTAATAAGGAAAACTTTTTATTTTTACAAAAGCCCTTTTTAATTTAAATATTTCTTAACATTTCTAGGTACTTTGTGAATAACCTACTTTAAGTATGTTGTTTCCAGTCTAATACTATGAACATCGTTCCAAGGCGAATCCATACAAGGTGGTGTTATAAATACAACTACAAAATTCCTACGTTTTTTGTTTTTGTTTCTGCGTAAGAGTTGTCAAAATTTAAATACATTTTGTCAAGGCGAATCCTTACAAGGTGATAGCATCCTATGAGCTGAATGCTTGTTCTTCTCACTGAATTCGCCAAGTTGTTTTGTTTACACAAACAAAATACATGAGCAATAGTAGGCGAATTCAGATTTTGACATTTCACACGCAAAATTACACAAACAAAATACACAGCGGATTCGCCTTGTTTATCTTGCTATCACCTTCTATGGATAAACCTTGCATTTTGTTTTTGCTTTTACGGCTTTTGAAAGCTCATACGCAAAAGCAAAAACAAAATACATGTAGGTGAATAAAAAAATCAAATCAGCTGCTCTTATGCCATCACCTTCTATAAATTCTCCTTGCATCGTTCTTTCGATTTTTGTACTTTGTATTTTCATTTCATTTCATTTATTGATACAAAATTTGTATTTTCAAAATTAAAATGTTTGATTTACATATTTTTATTTGTTGTTCCCGAAGTTTTCAATGAATAATGTAATTGTTTTCAAAACTTTACTTGGTAGTGACGCATTCGTTTTCACTCGTTGTCTTTCTTGTGCATTTATATTAAAGATGCTGGTTGTGCAATAAAAGTCCTGTCTGAACTTGCATTAAAGTTGAAGAAATGGCTTGTGCTACATTACGCATTATTTGGAAACACCAATTGTTATAAATACTTATTTTAATTATCCTTATATTATAAGCAATTATGTGAACCTGTATAATAATAATTTATAGATACTTAGATTTATTAAGTAAAACTTGTATCATTAAAAAAACTGTTTAAAAAAAGGGTAATGCTTATTTTCAGAAAATAATGCACTCCAAAAATTAAGGTGGCAATAATTTCAAATTGATAAGATCATCAGCTTATTAAAATTAAAAGGATATTCTGATAAACACCAAGATTCCCTTCTTATTTATATTGAAGAGGCTTTCATTTTACTCTTACAGGCTATCTCCTAGCTTTTGTTGAAAAAATGTCCATCTTACTTCTATAGGGCATCTTCTTAATTATATTAAGATGTTTTCATATTAGTTTTTCTACTAGATTTTATTGAAAAAATATTTATCAAAGTTCTACGGGTCGTCTTCTTAATGACATTGCAAAATTTTCATCATACTTTTGCAGATTATCTTTTTAATTTTATTTAAAAGAGAAATCTAGTTGTAATAAAAAGGTCTTCTTATTGGAAAAAACATAGAAAAATTTGCTAAATTTTGTTTCAATTTATAGAGCATTTTAGGTGGTATATACACTCTGTGTATCTACATATTTATAAATACGAAAGAGCGTAGATTTGTAGCTTGCTCGTTAATTTCATTGTTTCCAGATGTATTTTAAGAATCGGTACACATAATAAAGGTACTCATCTAACGTGATAAACAGCTTATAAGCGTGATAAAACGATAATTTAATCATGTTGATAAATCAAATGTTAAAGTTTTTGAGAAAATCCGTTTATACAGGCTAGATAACTTTCTTCGATAATTTAGTTGTGATATATAATTTCCGAATTTCCGGTTGATTAACTTGCTTACGAATATTTATTTGAGATCGCCGCTAAGAAAATCAATGACCAAATAGAAAAATGAGCAGAACTGAAGCCCTAATTATAAAGATAGATAGAGACATATTTTAAATGTATAAACCAATAATAAATCAAAAAATATTGCCTACCATAATTTTTAGCAAGGTTTCAAATGAGATAAGTTGAACTTAAGTCTAGTTTAAGATTTTGCGCTTCACCAACCACTTTTCAGCAAAACTTAAGTGTAACTCATTGTGCAATGATAATAATGTGATGTCAGTAACTTAACTTCACTTTTTCGGTAGTTCTATTGCTGAGGATACACATAAAATAGCGAAAAACTGTTCCCTTTTGTCTATGTATGTTTTTATTGTAGACCATGGTTGTCACAAATTATAATATTGTTATACTTTAATTTAAATTAAGAATCGATTTTCTTTAAATATTTTAAGCATTTGTCTAGCGTCGCAAATTACCATTTACGTATTGTACTGTTTGCAATTACAATTGATAAGTCTTAATGTCATAACCTAGCCAGAGTTGATAATTTTTCTAAAAGAAGATTGATTTACGCATGCGTTATTGCATTTCTATCGAATCATGACACCGATGTTTTCCAGGTTGACAATATTGTGACACCCAATGTGAATGAAACAATGTGTGCCAGATACTTATTAAGTCAAACATATGCATATGTCCAAAGCTTATTTACATTGCCTTAAACCATAATCATCCCTAAAAGAAAAGGTCCTGGTGCAAATTTATGTCATCCTTTTTAAAATTTTGTGCTTCATGATAGTTGTTCACGTATTTGTCCAAAACAAAAAGTTATCCTTTTAAGAATCTGTTTATACCCAAGTGTGCTGGTGGTGACCCTGTGCACCATCTAATAACTTTGTTCACCTAACGAGTGTTAGTAACAGCATAAAGCAACCGAGTTAGATATAGACATATATATATATGTATACCAAAATTCTTAGAATTAATGGCGAAATCGATTAAGCCATGTCTGTCTGTCCGTCCGTCCGACCGTCAGTCGGATAACTTGAATAAATATTGCGAAATTTTAGCCAGCATTGAAGACATTTCGTTCAAATTTATTGTGATGGACGGGGGGTTGCACTAACAATTATATTATTAGATTATATATTATACCTTGATCTAAAGAAAATATGTATGTATGTATGTATTGAACAAACCTGTTAAGTTTTGATTACTAATCGTAATTATTAGTAATCTGATTACTTTGTATTTGAGAGTGAAATAATTGATTACATTACGATTATCTTGGTCCTAGATTACGTAATGATTAAGATTACAAATAATCAAAAAATAATCAGGATTACTCTAGATTACTGAAAAGAATCAAAAAGAATCAAAAATAATCAAAATAAATAATTGATTCTTTTCAGCGATTCTTTTCGATTATTTTTGATTCTTTTTGATTCTTTTCAATCCAAAACCCCAAACAACTTTTCTCATTTTGCTTTTTTTAATTTTTCATATTTTTTTTATTCAATTTTGTATAACAAATAAAGATATTCAAGACATAATAACTAAATGTAACACCAAAAAATTAACAAAATTCATTTATAACACAATAGCAACAAAAATATTCACTAACTCCATTTAGAATTTGCTTTCAATAACACCAATATAATGATATAATATATATACATATATATGTACATATAAATGCATATATCTCAGAATCTGAGACTCAGATTATACAAAAAACAATTTAAAAAATTTTAATAATAAAATGTCTTCAAATTTAAAGAGAAAAGTTGTTTGGTATTTTGGATTGAAAGTAATCAAAAATAGTGTGGGTATTGTGGGAAAAAAAAAACAGCGAAATGTGCGGTCTGCAAAAAAATTCCATTTATATGCAGTAATTTGACTACTAAGAATGGCGAGTTTCTGGAGTCTAACAATTTCCATAAATTTTTGCACTATTTTTATTTTGGGGATGGTCTTGTGAGTTTTCTTCCATATACAAAATGGCAAGCATGCGTTGCATCAAAGAAAATGCACGTTATTATGCAAAAATTGGTATAGCTTTGATAGCAACTGTTTTGCCTTTTATGAGCTCCCTGGGGAGGCATATCGCATGTGTCTCAATTGCCCAGTAGTGAAGATAGCTAATACCTCGTTACTCTATTCACAAATATCTGTGCGCGTTAGTAATCCTGCCAGTTCTAGCGTGGACTATACTTTGAATTCGTTATACGATTCGGTAATAACAAGATGCCATTCTAATTACTATGTTCCTATCTTTTATAAAACAATAAAATCAATAAAAAGGTAAGTAAGAGTCTAAGTTTAAATAAACAGCACTGGCTGTAAGAAATTTTGACGGTAGATTCATGTGGGTCTGGCGAATGGGTATACATAATTTTGGAAAAATGGGTGGTGCCACGCCCTCATGGAAGATAAATATTTTAATTCGTCTTATATTCGCAACTGTTCAGTGTAGATGAATGATATTTGGGTATATGCATAAGCATTATAGATAAAACTGTATATAATTATGGAAAAATTCGCGGTTCCACGTCTTATACACGAAAAAGTTAAATTTCGTATAACTCCGCAACTATCTGACTTCTCACTGCTGTCAAATTAATTCAAACCTCTGAAAAACAACCACTTATGGTCTGGACACATTATAATAGATTAAACTATCTAGACAGATTATGTTACAAGTAATATTTATAGCTACTGCCTAGCTGCCGTTATACAGGCCATTATTTTTTCGCCATACATATGTGTATTTCTAGATTACACATATTTCCTTAAGATCAAGGTATACGGAATATTAGCACTTTAATAAAAAACCCGTTCAATATTTAAAATTAACGTGTCATTATCGGCGGCTTCATTCATTAGGTCCTGGATTCAAATCCTCGCCGGGGCAAGTAACATCAAAAATTATAGAAGAAGTTTTTTTTCTAATCGGCATGCAATGGCAAACCTCCGAGAGAATTTCTGCCATGAAAACAACTTCTCACAACAATTATCCGCCGTTCGGAGTTGGCGTGAAACTGTAGTACCCTCAATTTGTGTTACAACATCAACACGCATTCCACAAATTGTAGGAGAAGTTCGGCCAAAGATCAAGCTATGGTGTAAGCGCCAAATTATTATTATATTTATTATGTCTTTATCGACACAGCAAAGCAAGCGCTAAAATATGATTTAAATAAAAACAAAAAAAATTAATATGATTTTAACGTACCACATCCACTTTCCACAATTTTGATTTTTAAATATTTCTCTCCCTAAATAAATTCTTCGTTCTCGATTTGAAAGAATTTGTAGTATAATTTAGTAAAATATTGAATATTTTGAATTGTTGTAAATTACCGTTATATGAAAAGTGGACGTGGTTTTAATCTCATTCCTATAATTTTCAAACCAAACAATTTCTGACCAAAAATGTAAAGTGTGTACGAAATGTAGTAGAATTTGCCTATTTACTCAACTTTTTTTATTCCATGTATGTGTTTCATTCTCAAACCCAATCTTATATATCAAATTTGAACAAGATACCTTAAATAGTTACTAAAAAATCCGATTTTATTGATTTCCGCAATTTACCGCTATATGAAGAATAGGCGTAATATTTGCCCTATTTTAACAATTTTATCGAGTTTTTTCATTTTGTAAATTGCCTTCCGATTTTCGTTAGGCGAACAAAGATGCAATACCTTGGTCACTAGTTCGCTCGAATATTTAAAGTATATGTACCTTGCGTTTAGTAACTTGTTCTTAAATATACTCATATGTGAAATATTTATGAATTATTAGTTTTGGTGATAGTGTAACAAGGGTTTTTACAATAACCCTAGTGGGAGTGGAGCTGTAAAATTCCAACTAAGTTTATATTAGTGTCTTAAAAATTGCTTCCACTAAATATTGAAATAGTGATTTCCATTAACAATTGATATATTAACTATAAATTTATTTATCACATACAAGATTAGGAAATTTAGTGCACTTCGCTCATGTCTGCATAGTATCCACTAACGGTATCTCTTCTTCTTCTTCTTATTTGGCGCAGTCCTTCCATTAGGTTGGGGAACGTCCTTGATTTCTTTGAATTAGTATGTGTTTTCACGAAAAGGCCGCAGATTTTGGGTACAATAGTTCTCTCGAAGGCTCACTAAGCCTTCTCATCTTTGATTGACACCGTCCACTTTTTTGTGCCATAAAAAGGACGGGAATGATAAGAGATTTATAGGGAGAGATGTTTGTTCATTGAGAAGAGATCTGCTTTTCAATTGCATTTCAATATCATCTTCATACGCCAGCAGCGCCATGCTTCTACTATAAATGGTTCCACTGTTATATAAATTAACAGCTCGTATGAAAATTCCCGCGTCAGATTAAATAAGTCGAGAGTGAATCGCACTGTTGGCTCATAAAAGGTAGAAGTTTGGCTAACCAACGACGTATTCGTCAATTTATAATAAGATTAAATAAAAATCCACCAACAATAAGAATAACTATTAATATAAATTGGATTTAAAAATATTAAATATAAAAATGAGACGCATTAACTGTAATTATCAATTTAAATTGAAGTAGAAAAATTGCATAGTTTCTGTCAACCATGTTGTGCAAAACAAATTAAAACAAGCATAAACAAACCGGATGATATCGATATCATCAGCCTTAACAACCGCGCCGTTACTTCTGCCTTTTCAAAACTGGATAAAGAAGCGAAACGTATGGCTCTGGAGGTGAAGGAGTGCAAAACTAAGTACTCCTGCCATCAAATCAGCGCAATTGCGTCTTGGCTCCCGCATCACTGTTGACAATTACAATTTCGAAAAAGTGGAGGGCTTTGTTTATCGTGGAATCAGCATTAACACCTACAATAATTTTAACTTGGAAATCTAACATAGAGTCACTCTGGCCAACAAGTGCTACTTTGGGCTGAGTCTCTCATCACGCCCGTGCTATTGTATTGCGCTGAAGCATGGGCACTGCTTGAAGACGGCCGTTGGAGTATTCAAGAGATAGATTGCGAATACCGCAGACGACAGAACGATGAGCTGTATGAGCTTTACCGCGATATAGATATAGTCCAGCGAATTAAAATATAGCGGATACGTTGGCTGGGACATGTCGTGCGAATGGACGAAAATTGGTTCTATTGTAATACGTTCACAAACTTCATTTCCAGAAATTATTTTAGTTCGAACCCAAAATGTTATTTTTTAATAATAATTAATATATTTAAATATTTCCTTAAAAGTCGCATGCGAACAAAACGCAAATATCTTTTTTTGGAAAAGTTCTAAAGCTCAGCAAAAAAATATAAAATAATAAATACGTAACGCGATTTTTGATCCCCTCCCCTCCCTTCTGTCTCACTTTCAGAAGAGTTTTTTTTATTAATCGTAGAGTAAAATACAATGTTAATTGATATATGTTATATTATATATTTCAATACTTTATGTACTTGATTACATAGTTAATTCTTTATATATGTATTTATTTACTTACTTCGGCCATTAAAATAATATTACTTACCACACATTTAAGAAAATGATCTTTGCGTACTAAAGGATCAATACCTTTTTTTGATCTGATTAGCAAGTAAATCTTTTTTACGCCTGGGCAACTCCGTAATAACTTTTCGACCAAAACTTTTCCCATAAATCCTGTGGCGCCGGTAATGAGTATACTTTTACCGGAATACCACTGTGCTATTTCTGATTTTTCGCAGTCGTTTATTGCATTAAGAAGTTCCATTGCGGCAAACCCGATTATTCTATGGGAAAAGAAGAAACTATTTGTAAGAATAATATAGAAAAACATAATGTAAAATCGTAAACATCATTCACAAAATAGTACGGAACTACATATCATGCATTTGCGGCAAGAGTGCCTTATTTCCATAAATAAGTTTCTGGTAAACATGTATGTATGTATATAAATTTTACTTCAGCGAGATACTTTTAAATGATATTGCTTGATTTTAGGCATTTATAGTGTGAAGTATGTATATATGTATGTCACTCTTCCAGCGTTCATAACTGGTCTGCATCCCACTAACGCGACTGGAGGGAATGTGTAGATAGCCATGCCGAGGGCTGAATGGTCAGAGGATGTTTATGGCTAAAGTGCCTTCTTTATGCTTGCCGGCTCTACAGACGTGTGACAACCCTTTTTGTGCCTACTCGTGGGACCAAAACGTGAACCAAAATAAAACAAAGCAACAAACCGATATAAACTCAACGATGACCATACATGGATAATCCGCTAAGCCCATTCGCATCTTGGCGCCCGCATCAGTGTTGACAGTTACAATTTCGACAAAGTAGAGGACTTTGTTTATCTGGGAACCAGTATTAACACTAACAACAATGTCAGCCTCGAAATCCAACATAGAATCTCTTTTGCCAACAAGTGCTGCTTTGGGCTGAGTAGGCAAATGAGCAGTAAATCATTCTCTCGACGAACGAAAACCACGCTATATAAGTCCCTCATCATGGTCGTGCTATTGTATGGCACAGAAACGTGGACGCTGTCAACATCTAATGAGATGGCCCTTGGAGTGTCCGATAAATATATTCTCCCGAGGATTTTTAGACCCTTACGTCTTTGCGACTTCGAATACCGTAGTCGATAGAACGATGAACTGTTTGAGCTTTACTGCGACATCGACATATGTAGTTCAGCGAATTAAGATTCAGCGGATACGTTGGAAGAATATGCTTCTGCCTTGAAAGTATTCAACGCGGTACCCGGTGATGTTGTAACACAAATTAAGGGTCCTACTTTTTTACGCCAACTCCGTACGGCGGATAATTTTTGTGAGAAGTTATTTTAATGGCAGAAATTCTCTCGGAGGTTTGTCATTGCCTGCCGAGGTGCAAAAAGAGGTTCAAATGGTCATAAACCTAAACAAACTTTTAGGTGCCTTTTCGTTTTATAAATTTTCACTATTTTAAAGCCTTTACATCTTCAAACACGGATTTAGTATACAAAAGCTCTGATTCGAGAAATTTAATGTCCCCCTAATGACGAAATATATACATATGTTACAAATTTTCTAATTGGAGTTTTAGCTGTCAAATGATACCAAAAGTTTGAATCTGCAAGACCTTGATTTTGGCACATTTGTCCACGTTCGGTGTAGTGTGAGGTATTAGGAAAACAGGCAACAAATTTAACATTTTTTAGCATTTACTGGTGGAATAATTTTTTTTTTCCGAAAATACTTCAAACTCGTTTTAATGTTTCAATTCTTTTTCTCAGATGCTTTTTGCTTGATAGCATAATATATGACAATATACATTTATAAGACTTGATTTTTTAAACCAGATAGCAGAGTTATCATTTGTATATACTTGCATAGGTTGTATGCGAAAAACTATCCGAGTGGATTTTTAAACGGCTGAGAGCATGAATAATGGAAAGAGTGAAAAAGTTGTATCTAATAGTGGGCGTCCCTCGTTAGGCAATAGCGAACCTCTGAGTACGTTTGTTCCACGGAGAAGGAAGTTTGACAAACCCTTTACTGACCGTTTGTTATAATAGCACATTATGCGCCAAATTATTGCTATTATTGGCCAAATATTTTTGAGTAAAAAGTTTTACATATATCGATCAAAACGATAATGTAAGAAATATGTATACAATGTACATTGGTTGTCTTATAAATGAATCTTAACTTTTTTACTTTTCAATAAAGTAACACTATTTTGAAGCTGTTAATATAGAACTCCTTTTTTTTATTTGTATAGTATGGCGGTCTTCGTAGCCGAGTGTGTGGCGTATGCCGAAGGAAGTAACATCAAAAATTATAGAAAAGTTTTTTTCTAATACCAGTCCCCCTTCGGCAGGCAATGGCAAATCTTCGAGTGTATTTCTGTCATGAAAAAACTTCCCACAAAATCATTTGACGTTAGGAGTTGTCGCAGAACTGAAGGTCCGTCAATTTGTATTATAACAATCAGACCGCACACACACAAATTGTAGAAGAATAAGTTATTATTTTTATTATTATGGTACCTATGAACATACATACATATATTTATAAGTCAACTTTATTGTGTTGCTTGAGCCATTTCAATCATAAATAGTCATTGGGAATTTAAACGAAAGCCTACATTTCTAATGAACATATCACGTTATACAATTAATTTGTTATTTCATGTGTGCCCCAAGCGAAAAAATAGATGGAATCAATAATTTCTGTTTTTGAATTACGTGCTAGGTTAAATGAATCCACACTGGACGATCCTACATATATAAAATTTATTTATTCAAATTAGTTCAAGTGTTATGATAACCGTGTAAAAACCGTACAAAAGTGGAAACTGCAGTCGTAAAATATTATTCATATGAAAAAAAAACTTTTAAAAGGAAAATTCATTCATATTTCTTTGTTGAAAATAAAAACTTGTATTTTTTTATTATGGCTTCTAATTCTTATTTACAAGCAAGCTGCTGCGAGGTGTTTGAGAAAACAAATATGCATACTTATGTGTTTACATATGTACACACTAATATAAATATACTGTATTGTCATTGTGCATTGCATAATCTGTAAATGATGAAATCTTAAATGACTATGTGTGTTGAATGTTTAAACAAACGAACAGTAGCTACAGCAGTTGGAGCAACAAATTATCACTTAGTACTTTACACGCGATATTTACTTAAAAAAACATACATTCATACATATGTATTTATCTTTATGTATTTTAATTTGTATAACTTAGTTCTCTAATTAAATGAAAAACATTGCATATCAATCATGTAAATGGCGCTCCAATGTATACGTATTATACTAATTGTAATTAGCACAAAAAAATGTCAATGTTTCGTATCTACATATGTATGTAGCTCTGTACCAATAATAAAGATTACGGGCGACAGAATATTATGTATCACCAGTGATTTAAAACAGATCACAGTTCACTTATATCACAAGTGTACTTTTGTATATATACCAGCAACAAACAAGTGGTTGAGCCCTTAATCATATGTGTCTATAATTGTATTTGAATAATTTTTATTTGTAATAGCAGTGATTTAAATTCTTTTTCAAAACGCTTGTACAATTTATCGATTAATATTAACAACAACCATTGATTATTCGTATATTAAATAGAATTATTGCACAAAAATAATTTCGTGAAAAAGATTATTCATTCCAGTTAAATTAATTTACTTTAACTTAAATTTTATAAAATAAAGAATTTAAAAACGCTAGAAATGCAAAGTTTTAGCTGGCATTTTTTATAAAGCAAAGTGTTACAGTGATATAAGTTACCCCAACCTTAGTTCTACCTGCTATTGCAATGCAGCTAATGTACAATTTTACATTCTAACCTTTGGAAACTAAAGTCACATCGCGTATACGAAGTTCGAAGCAATAACCTACTGAATCTTGTCGAGATAGTGTCAAGCAATGCTATAATAAATTCCATCGATAGACTTGGATAATCGAATCCCAGAAATCGAATAGATACGAAGCTTAATTTTAATTTGAATTCGGATGATAGATAAAAAAGGTATAAAAGAAAAAAAATTAAATTCAAAATAGGTTTAAATGAAATTTCTATAAAACGTAGATATATCTTCATATATTAAAAAACAGAAAAAAGTCTTATAAATTCAGATATTTCAATGAGTAAAGCTGAAATTCCATAGAATGCGTATACGCGAGAATACACACAATTTCATGTAGGATCCCATCTACCAACGTACGATAACGCAAGATAGTTGCTTGAATTTTTTTTAGTGTAAACTATTTTGTTTATTTACGATAGTAACTGTTTTCGAAACATTAAATTTAACATTTAAGCCTGGAAATATCGTTTTCGAGTTCGCTCGCAAGTTTTTTTCTCTTCGTAGCAGGCATTCGTATTCGCAGATGTATTCAGTGGTAGTGCTGAAGATGTTGTTATGTAGTTGTTGTTAAGTCATAGTAATAAATTGCGCCAGCCAATAAAGTTTTGTACACACCAAAATCAAAGCAGATATTACGGGACTGCTTCCGTGTAATTAGTTCTTTATACAAAAATCTTTTGATAAGTATGGAATTGAACAACAACGAGAAGTAACCAACTTTTGCTAGGACGAAAAACGTTCATGGTTTGGTATTCATTTTTGAAATTCTACATGAATCAGAACCAGATGAGTATTTTAAAAACCTTAAGGATACATTTTTTGTGCAGGCCTTTTTCTACAAAGGTTTAGTTTCTTTTTATCTTTAATAGGGTGGTAATAAGGACAAAATGAAAGTTTATAACTATAGATATATATTTAACAAAAAATGTTGAAAGTACTAAATCAAACTTCTTTACAGTTGCAACTGTGCCCCGTGAAATATGCAATATTTGGCATTTTTATTTGACCAACTGATGGTAGAGTTACCATTTGCGCTAGAATTGCTACGAGAAGTGGTTCTCGGTAATAAAATATACTGATAACCAAAATTTGCCGGTAACATGTCAAATATGTAGATTCGTTAAACTGAGATACTGGTAATACTGGTAATTGAAATGTGGCAAGAGCTACTCCGCTAATATGTACATATGTATGTATGAATGCAAATATGTCGGTCGTTCACACTCACTTTTTTACAAACACACAAAACTAAGTAATTATATAGAAGCTAGTACATATGTACTCATATATGCATACTTATACTTATACACATATACGAGTACATTAGGGTTTCCCAAAATTAAAGTTATTTTATAATACACTAGCACAGAAATAATTGCTTAGCAAGTGGTACTTCGTTAAGAAAGGCGTTTTAGATTAATTTGGGTCACTAAGCAAAAATGAAAATGAGTTTCTTTTTATGTATTTTCCAAAGAAACGTTTTCGAGATATAGGTAAAACCAAAAACCTGTTTTCTAGATATAGTTGGAAAGGTAAGTTTAGCCTTTGTTTCAATCAGTTACTGGCGTTTTAATTTACAAACAGTGTCATTATTCTTCTTTGTTGGTAATCTAATTAAAATTGTCAAAACGAAAGATTATTTTATTAGAAAAATTTGAAGCATAAGAGCACCTAAATCGGAAAGAAAATGTAAAGGTTAACGGAGACAAGGTTGGTTTCTGCTATTTCAACATTGGCTGTATTTATTTAATATTTTTTCAGGAAAATATTTGTTATATATATATATTATTATTTATTATTTATTAGTTTAAGACGCACAAAATCAATTCAAAGAATTCCATACATACATATATTGAAATTCAACATTCAAGCAAATAATGAGTTTAATAAAGCTGAACATTTAGACAAAAACTGAGGTAAACTGAAATTGAAAATTTACGCATAAATGAATGCAAATTAAGCACAACTCTCACGGCTACCGCCTATTACGAGTACACGACTCGTTAGTAGGCAGTGAAGATGTTCTGACGATAAGATACGATGATGATAGGGTCGCCAGGCTTTAACATGACATAAATAAAACTTAAAAAACTACTACTAAATAGTATTTTTTTAAATAAAATTTATTTATGGCCTCCACTAAAAGCAGTTAACAATATGTGTAGCTGAAAAATATTGGACTTTACGGTTTAATAGCAGTGATGTACTTTTCTATATACATACATACATACATACCTTTTACAGCTAAAAATGAAGCTTTGATTAATTTAAAAACAAAATCTCGTAGTCACTGTTAAGATGAAGCTGACTCTTAAGTTATAGTTTTTTGAAAAAGTTTTCAATGAGATATCTATCAAAAATATGTAGGTGTAAAGGCGCGGTTTCGAAAACAGCAATAATAATCTGACTTATTCTGTTGCCGTATTTTTCTGTTGCTATTTTCCGGGTTGATGCATCCGAAAAGTAAACGTCATTCAGAATGTTTTCGTTCGTTGCACAGGTTATTCTTAACAATATTTAAGGAAAATTATTCAATAAACAGAACACCAAAAATTTTACATTTCTCCTGCCATCAGCAACAGAAACAAGTCCAAAGTACTTATTTCTGTTTCCGTTTTTGTTGCTGATGTACTGAATTCTGTGTCTGTTGCTGCCAGCACCAGAATAGCAAAATCGCAACATTCTGGTGCCATTTTTGTTTCTGTCCTTTGTCACACCACGCCTAAACTAACATAAGAGTGAACTTTAGCACGACTATAACTACGGGGCGTTGTTTTTAACTTCACAAAGCTTATTAGGTTTGAACAACGCCGAACTATAAATATTGATTTGATTTTATTTTTTATTTCATCCAAATCGGACTTTAAATAAAGGTTTTTGGAATGTCTCGATTCCAGACCCCCTAGCGGATCTATTTCTCGTAAAAGTATTTCTAACATTATCTGCAGCATACCTGTGTAGTACCATAAAAATCTCGCCATAATTGGGGATTTGACGAAAATCTCAACTCATGCGACGATTAGAAGAGTTATGTCCAATAACATCAGCAGTATAAATTTTGAATTTCCTCCTATAGCCGGGGCATTGGTGATCAGGAGGATCTCAATGGATCCTACATCAAGTAATCTTCAATACTATTGAATAATGAAGGTTTTATTCTCGTTCAACGAAAATAAAGAAGATTAATTCAAATCATTATAATACAATAATAATTATTATTTGGCGCTTACACCATGGTTTGATGTTTGGCCGAACTTCTCCTACAATTTGTGGTGTGCGTCTGGATGTTCTAACACAAATTCATTGTATTATTGCAGTAAATAAGAAAGTATTCCAATATATGATCAAAACAAAAAAAAAAGATATTTGGCATCCACATGCATACTCGGTGCATACTTCAAAGATGGAAGCTCTGAAACAGTATATTTTCTACGCGCTACCAAACGCGAGGTTACGAGGTTGGGGTTGTGAAGCTGATTCGATTTTCTGTCGCAATACTTTTGTTCGAAAGTCACAATTTTAGCACTCCTTACATGCAAGTTATTTGTCTAATTGACAGGGGAAAATTTTTCTTGTTCTTTTCTCATTTTCGAAATGTTGCCTTAGAATGAGTTGACATTTATTTCAAGAAAAGAAAACGCTATAAGTCAAATAAAGACCTGACTCTTCATATGTACTATATGCTGTCTCAAAACTAACTGGGTAGTACCGAAAAGTCACTATCCCTGTTCTCAAACGCGTTACCACTGATAATGAACGAAAGGAAAATTGATATGTATAAAAATTGCGCTCTGTATGGCACCTTTAAACAAATTTATTTATTCGCTTCTACGAGAACTAACTGTTACTACCAAAGCGCACTAAGAACTTTTCACACATTTAACTAAGAAATTTTCGAAAAAAAAAAATTATTAAATTATGCCAAATAAATATGCTCAAAAATCTAAATTATGCCTTAAACATGAAAACTATGTAATTTCTTTTCAAATACAAAATTATGCATTTATCGCTGAATTTGCAAATATGCACTAGCAAATTGGATTTATTATCTTCGTCTTGACTTAAAACGTAGATATATTTGAACCATATGCCGTCATTTTTTGCCTTGAGACGTACATACCACCAATAATTATCTTTGGCCAGCAAATAAAGGCAACTTTTCCGGCACATTTCGAAGCAACGTCATTGATGATTTCTCTGTCTATCTGTGTCACAATTTTATACAAATTCATCCAACATATTTATAATGCTAGTGAGATTATAATAATTTATTTTACGAAAATTAATGACTTGTCCTATAGTAATCTCCGTACAATTTGAATTAGAATCGTCACGGGTTATCACCATACTACAGCAATAAAACTTTACAAGCATTTACATTATTTATTATAAAAGATATAACTAATAATAATTGTCCGATTATGTCCCAGAACACCCTAACATATCCATAAATACACAAGCAGATATGTATGTGTAAAGCTGTAGTGTTTTCAATGGCAATTGTAGCTAATGGTGAATAATTGCGTTTACAAATTTGTTTGCACTTTTAAGCAACGCAAATTATCACTAGTAGATCTATCATCATTCACAAATTGCATACACATTATAAGGAGAAGCACGTTTATTTTTCAAATTCACACAAATTCGCGTACACGCAGATGTCATTAGCCAGCAGCTGAAATCGGTTTTTGAAAAATGTAGCGGTATTGTTGAATAAATCAAATGTTTGATATGTTAGTTGAGCAATGAGTGAACAGTTTATAACTTCTAAAACAATTTTATTTTAGCTACATATACTGTGTTTAGTGCTAAATTTAGACAAAATTTCTTTCGAAAAGCCATCCTTGTCATTTTGAAGGCTGTCTCATTAGTAATTCAAATTCGTATGGTGAGAACTCAAAATGTACTAATTTGTTTACATTAGAAACTCAATCATGAGTCTATACTCTAGAGATATGTTCTATTTGTCAGCACATTTATATTTGTAAATAAAAATAAATAAATCAAAATACCATTCACTTCCTTAATAGCTGTGTTTGTGTTTAAGCTTTTGTTGGTAGAATATGTATGCGAATATATATTTATTTATTCGAATTTAAGCTATGTACGTTGCACCGGCTGACCAACTAACTGACTAAACCGAATCAAACAATAAAAAACTTTTAATTTCAATAACACTCAATTGGTTACGCGTAATCTTGGGAAAATACTGCGTCGGTTTCAGTTATTTATCCCAACGACTATTTGTGGTATTTCCAATATCAGGGCGAACGTTGCACTACGAGCTTTTTAGCATTGAAGCGGTTAGTTGTGGTTTTCGCCTGAAGTCACAGCACAAACTAAACTGAATATCATGAAACAGTAGGAAATTATATGATATTCGTGGCAAAGGAGCCTAAATAACCGAAAGAAATACATAATTATGTACAGACTCATACTAAGTATGTAGTAAGTAGTTAATAATGCAAGTATTGTACTTGTGGCAAGGAAAACAAGAATAGGTACATAAAGAAATCTTTTGCGGTGGATCCGTTGAGCGCTGATTGTAGAGATGTATGCATGTATGAGTATATGCCTGAGTTCCATGCAGGGAAAGCCTGTACTAGTTCAAGATATTATTATTATTCGAATTTTCAGTAAACTTTTGTGTAGCACAATAACGGCCAACCTGAAGTTGCTAAAAACTACGGTTAATTTTTGAAATCATATCTTTGAAACTTTGTTTAAGTCAACATGCATGCGGTTTATATGAAAATTTGTTGAATTCTTATAAATTTTGTGCAAAGTTTGAAATTTTAATGCATCTGTAAGTGGTTTATTATATTACAAACCAAAGTTGTATAAAAAATAATGAAACAAATTGTCATGGAAAATATTGCGAATATTATAAAATAAATCAACAAGTGGTCAATTGCTTGAGCCGCGGTAGGATTAACTTTGTTTTGTTATATCACAAGATATCTACATATGTATCGGCAGAGTTTGCCGAAAATTAATGCATTTTATTAATTCAAGCTTCTTCACCTAAATTTTATTGTTAGTATATATTTTTCTAGAAACTAATGAGTAAAAAATGTTTAGTCCTATACCAATTACGGGAAAGTAAAGGGGAACTAGATACACAACTTTTAAAACATTTATTGATGTTGGTTTCCCTTGTATCTGCAATATTTTAATATTGTTTTACACATTAAGTTCTACAAAATAATCGGCTGGAAATAGTAGACTAGGTTACTTCAACTAATTTTATGACTACAAATCTGATGGCAAAAGAAATGAAGGATGTTGACTTCGGCGAACTTTGGATTCAAACCCTGCAAGGCAAGTACGCTAATCCGTGGAAACTGTTGTTACTTTTTCCTTCTTTCTATTTTCAAACACAAGTAAAGTACGACATCGACTATCGCTATTACATGAATGCACGGCTGTTGTTGGAAAGTATTGGAAAGGCAACAACAGTGAAAGCGGTAGAAATACTTTGTAAAATAAAAGCTGTAAACTTACTTGACTGCACAAATAAAACAATACCACGTGCTTGTCATGGAGCTCTAGATTAAATAGAAGCTAATCACGAAGCCAATCACTTCGATATAAGTGGGTTTTCTCGCAGGGTACTTTTAGACAGTTATGTGTAGTACATACGCTGGTGGCAAACGTTCTTAACACTTTTATAAATTCAAAGATGATGATGATGCAGATTTATTTGTGCCGATTCTGTGTAACGACGTAAACATTCAGGTCAGAAGGAGCATACAAAAAAACATAAGGTAACATGATCAATGAATTCAAAGTGTAAAAATTGGTTGGCCTTAACTTTTTTATTTGATTTCACACAATTCATCATCATTGCATTAAATTAGGAGATACTCGTATAAGCTAATGAATGTATACCTAAGGGAAGAGTTTGTTTTGTTTGCCATCACTGTTATTTGCTATGATTTGCATGAAAATAGTTTGGCTGGCCTAAGAGTGTAATAAATACTAAAACACGGTTGTGCACATTTGTCAATGTGTGCACATTTCATTAACATGCGAATTTTGTTGACCTTTCTGGCCTATCCATGCACACATATGTATGTATGTACATATGTACGTCTATTTGGACGTTATTTTAAAATAAAAATATTTTTTGAACGTAACTTTAAATCTTTCCATTTTAATTTATTTCACAGTAAAAGTAATAATACGGTTTAAAAATAATGAGTTAAGTAAAATTAAATTTTCAGCTTATTTCTTTCCTATTTTCTGATGTTTTAACTATAAGGCAAAGTAATTATGAATATTTTTATACCTAAGCCCAGGGTATTAAAACTTTGTTCACCTAACGGCTGTTTGTAAAAGCATAAAGCTACCGTGTTAGATAAAGACATTCATATACATACCACAAATCTTAGAACTAAAGCGAAATTGATTTCGTTATGTCTGCCCGTCCGCACATTGGCGGTTATAGCGTCAATTTAGTAGGGGCAATCGCGCCGTTAGTTCTGCCTTTTCCAACTGGACAAAAAAGAGAAGCGAATGTGCCTGTTATTGCATAACTGTATTCAACAGGGTATCCACTGTTGGTGGCAGAAGAAGAGGAAGGCCTCCTCTACATTGGAAAAATCAAGTTGAAAACAATTTGGAATCCCTTGGTATTTCCAATTGGCGCAAGTTAGCAGCGAGAAAGAACGACGTAATGAATAATTGAGCTCCCGTATTGAGGTTAAAGCGTCAATTAAGTAGGTAAGTAAATAATTTAGCTCGTTGTTTGGTCAATCATTTTCTTCAATGTGTGGTGTGCAATTGAACACTCCGAGCGACAAATAGTTATTATGAGATGATTTTGATTGTAGAAATATCCTCAGTGTTTTTCGATTACATGTCGAGAGACAATAACTATCAGGAAAAGCATGTTCAGGAATTAAGGGTATTTATTATGTGGGTATCTGAATCCATTATATTCAAAAACTGCGAAGAATGCAAAAGAAATGTGTCATTGTGGTTCACAATATCGGCATTCACAGGCCCGTATGTATGTACATACATATGTATGTACGAGTACATAGTACATATGTATGTAACCAACCGCTTGGATATGTGACAAAGAAACTGGTTTAGATGTTTACCCCTTGCCTTGGTTTGTTAAGAAAATGAAAGTGAAACTTAGCCGGTTTTCAAGCATATTCGATTATATTAATTTTCTTTGTTTAGTTAATTTTGCGCTAGTACATACTTATATACTACATGCTATATGTATACTTATATGTATTATTATGTTTCGGCTTAGTAAAGTGTAACCAGCGCACAATTACTTCATTAAATGGTTAACGTTCTTAACGAATCAAAAAGCGATTATTACGACATTAGGTATGAATATTTACCATTGGATGTAGGTACAAATGTATGTATATATGTATGTACATATGTGTGTATATGATAACTTTTTTCTTAGCGTAAATGTGCGAATTCGCATGAGCAAAATTATGAACAATTAAATAAACAAATTTTAAAGACAACCACATTTATTACCGGAAATACATTTAACATAAGATCTTAGCTACACAAGGTTTATTTTTACATCTGCATATGCACATGATGTATACCAAATATATGTTTGTCACGATTTCTGCATTTTCCTCTTTGCACCTCTTATTAACTCGAATATACACAGTAAGCATTCAGCAAGGCCATCGCAATGTAAATGAAAATAAACAAAAAGTGCTTATCAACCTGTTTAGGACTGGACTTGTAGGTGCGTTGCATCTGAAGAGAAATTCAAATCCATATACATATACATACATATATGAGTAGCAAAAATTGGCTCAAATCATGTAGGAATTTAAACGCACTGAAATGATAAATGATATCAGTACGGTGACCAATCATCGCTTATTTTAAATAAAATGTCTGCCCTTCTGATCGACTTGTTAAAAAAAACTGTCGTCCTTTTTGGCATTGAAGAATATGCGAATTTTATGACCTCTTATATGTATAAGTCTCCATACAGCTCAAACTATTTAACTAATTCTGAGTAAAGTTTTTCGAAGTGGAAACACGAACAATCAACTTATTTAACCTAAATTTATTTATTTATTGATGAAATTTAAGATCCTTATAAAATATAAACAAATAAACTTATTTTAAATTATTATTTGTCACTTGATATTTTATGAAATTTTGATAATAGACCTAAAAATTAATTCAAATTAATATGGCATGAATATTACAAAAAATTAGCTTTATTACAAACAATATGCAATTAAAACAGCTAATCTTGTAAATAAAAATTAATGTGAGTCCTTTATTAGCATCCAAAGCACTCAACCGACCTTTATACATTTTTTTTAGGTTCCTGTGGTCTCCGGACTCAACATAAGCTATACATATATAAATTTGGAATTATATTTGGGTATATACATATGTCTTATATGAGCGGTGCCACGCCCTATACAATAAATAAACTAAATTCATTATAAATTTGCAACTAACTATATAATGCATACAACAGTTGGTATACAAATCATATATACCAGGCTATGTATTTGGTTAGGTGGGGTTATAGCGGTTGTCTTCAGAGACATGCTTAGTCTCAAGGCGCGTTGTGATACC
Source organism: Anomoia purmunda (assembly GCA_951828415.1). Taxonomy (NCBI): domain Eukaryota; kingdom Metazoa; phylum Arthropoda; class Insecta; order Diptera; family Tephritidae; genus Anomoia; species Anomoia purmunda. The sequence continues at coordinate 57,955,262 of OX639993.1, forward strand.
GCATGAGATCAGCAAACCGCAATTCCCCTAAACACATTTTGAACTTTGCACAAATTTTAGATGATTCCTGGTCTCCACACAGCTGAGGCTATATATTACTTGTTGGGAAAAAGGTGGACTCCTGCCGCCATTTAAAATGAAACTACTATTCACCATATCTTCCTAGCTATTTGACATGAATATATGATATTCGATATATGTATACATATTTCCTTCAGGTATAAAGAATTTTAAAAGCCCAAAGACACTATTCAATATATGTATAAATAATATGCTTTTATTAGTGCAGCAAAGCAAGCCGGGCTAGGCCAGTATAATATCATTTAAATTAGTTGATTTTAACGTATCATACCCATTCTCGAAATTCAAACTTTTTAAGTATTTCTCTCCCCAATTAAATTATTTATATCTAACTAGTTTGATAAAAATCGCGATACAATTCAGTAAAATAATAATTATTTTGATTCGTTGTAAGTTACCGTTATAGAGGGGAGGGCATGGTTTTATTCTGATTTCTATAATTTTCGAATTGTGCGTCTGACTAGAAATGCAAAGTGTACGTAATGTGGTAGAATTTGACAAAACATTTTTGGAGATATAACTATTAGCTCTAAAGTGGGCAATTTCCACAATATTTTAATTCGATGTATTTGCTAGGCAATCCCATCCTTCAGATTAAATCTGAGTAAATTGGTTTTAATGCTTACTTAAATATCGCGTTTTTTTGGAAACTACCGTTATATGACAAGTGAACGTGGTTTTTGTCCGAATTTCACAGTTTTCCAAAGTTTGATTACTGACTTAAAGTGCAATATGTGTACCGAAGTTCGTAGAGTTTGGTCAAGTAGTTTTTGAGGAATACCTTTTCCTTCCAAAGTAGGCGGTGCCACATCCATTTCCCAAAGAAAATTGGGTTTTTTTCGAAGAAGCTCAGGAAGCTCGAAACAAAGATTTTAAATTTTACCGAAAACATAACTCACGAAAATATGGCCGTGCGAAAACGAATCAGTTCGTATCTAAGAAATTCCTTGTCTTATCAGATCCAATAATTTTAAACTTGAAAAAGTCACCGAAAAAAAAATTGAGTCATCTCTTAATTTATTCGTATGCCCAGGAGTTCACCTTAGCGAATGTAAAGAAGATAGTGATGAACAAATGACAGAATGTGATTAGCACCATATTTTAGTGCTATAAACTTTTGTGAAGAAAAAAGAATGTCAAAGTTGGTGCATTTGCCCACTTAGTGTATACGTTCCATTTTCATTCCCAAACGCTCTGGTGTCGATAAAAGAAATTTTTTGTAAAAGCCCCTGCGAATTAATCGCACTTTTTCACACTATGCGACGTATTGGTTTTCAAATTTAAAAAAACTGGGTTTAAGCTCAAAAACTCATTTCGAAAAACCGTTATTTACATTCGTTAGCATTATTTTCTTTCTTGTCAGATCAAAGTCAATATTATACATAATAGATATTTCGATAACAGGATCACCGCGACTTTGTTATAGAAATATTTCGTTTATAATATGATTTTTCATTTAAATTGCTTTGTGAAACTGGCTATAAAAATGCGATATTTCAGCAGTTACGAAAGCTGGGTTGCCTGAATATTAAAGAATCATAGAATTCGAACAAAAGCTACAATCACCCGCCATATAACGGAAATTTAGTTAAAATCAACATACTTAAAATTCACTCAAATTTTGTTCGAGTAACTGGATTTGAGAAAAGAACACTATTTTTTATTTTTCAAAACTATTTTTTAGTTGTAATTTTGTAAATTATAGAATTTGGGCACAAACGACGCCCAATTTTCCTTAATGCAAATTTTTGAATATACCAAAAATGGGCAATTTCAGTACCATCTTGATCCAACCATTGCCTTTATCGATGTTTTTGTGTTCGAGAAAATATGCTCCGGGTATATAAGGTTCAACGCCAGTGCGTGACTTCACATTAAAATACTGCAATACATCGTATTTGTCGACATACATATGTACATACATATGTAGTTTCGAATTTTGCATATGGCCCAGTGTAAACTTGTGAGCGTGCTGAATAAGGTGAATCCCATATAACTCATTATATATGTAAGTACATGTATATGTAGATACCTATGTACGTATATACTTGTATACTCGTCGATACACTTGTATATATCTACATGCATATGTACATATATGTACCTAGGAAAGCACGAATACCGCATATATTAGGTAAACGTTTCCATTTGTTTTTCTGAGAATTTTAATCTAAAATATTACACGCTTTGTTAATAAAATTGTAGTGATATTATTCATACAAACGTTCCACATACAGTATTTCTCGTACTGTGCTTAGTGAAGATTTCCTTATTCAAATAAAAAAAAAATGTATTCACAAATTTTCTATTTTTGGATGAAGAATATTTTTTCATTCAATATTAAAGTATTTTACGATGATGAATATATTTTTATTCAACACTTAAATAATGTTTAATGGTAAATACATTTTTATTCAGCATTCAAATAGTTTTGAATAACGCATAGATTTGAATTACTAAATAATGATGAATTCAAATTTATTTGATATTGATTGAATGATGAATAAAAATGTATTCGTTATTCAAAATTATTTGCATGTCAAATGTCATTCAAATTTATGTGAAAAACGAATTTAAGCTTATTTGTCCCTCAAACTTACATCAACGATGAATAAATTTTGTTTCTAATTTTTCCATCGTTCAATAATTCTGATGACGACCATTAATAGCATAAACACTAAAAGTGTCCTCTTACGTACTATGTATAGAGGTGTTTTTATTTCCAGTTGTAAAAAAATTAAATGGGAATGTGCGAACTTGTAAATTTGGTGTGAATACCAATTGCTTATTAATAATAGTCCATGTTTCGTAACCAAGTGACAAAAGAACACGGCAACCTGGTTAAAATTTTATTTTAACTATAAAATTCACCCTGCATACATTTTACATAAAACGTGTTGTTTTTTTTTTGGTATTGGTTAAGAGCAGAAAATAGTATTTCTTTGAAACCTTTAGATAGTTTGTTTATTTCGGCCGAAGTCGAACAGAACATTTTCAAGATCCAAAATAAAATATTATCAATGAAGTTTCAAAATTCTACAATTGTATAATAGTTATTCAAAAAGATATAAATAACAGTAATTTCAGTTCATCACATAAAAAATGTCACAATATATTGGCGGCAGATGTTCATCAAAAAATTGTATCTACAATTCGTTATATAATTAATAATTTATTCCAGTATTATTACTGAGTGTAATGATACAAAGTGTGCCAAAAAGCAAAGGCGTTCGTTTTCTTTAGGAAGACTTGACAAATTTTTTGTATTTTTTTTCATTCGTCAGTAATTTTTTAACCCGCTTAGTGAATATTTATTTGAGTAATTAAATAAAAAAGAAAAAACATGCCGGGAAACAAATATTTTGTGTTCAAAACCACACATAACAATAATTTTTAGTGAGTGCGCATGGCGGCGAAAAGTTTTCGCAAAGGCTTTATATATTACACAAATTGTAAAAATTGCAACATACATACATACATATGTACATACCTCTAATGGGTTAAAACCAAAATGATAATAAGGAATCTTCAATTGTGCTTACGTCAACTACCTGACACACTTTATATCATTACACTATGCAGATCATATCGCCCTCATGGAAATCCCAAAGGCCTGCTTTGACTTCAAGAGAAACACTTTAAAAAAATGTATAGAACTAATAATGGCTTGTAAGTAGTCTTTATACCGGGTCGAGGTCAAGAAGGGATCGGTCGTTCTCTAGTTGGGACAAAATAATTTGGAGAGTTTGACAATTCAAAATGTATACAAAAGTCATGCCAAAACAAAGCACGTAACATTTGAAGAAATCAAAAATCTCATTTAATTATATTTTGTTGGGCAACAGGTAAACAGCAAGACTATATATACAAGTGCTAGTATCTCACGCGCATACTGGAGTTATAATCCCATACTGCAAATGCGCATCACCAGCAGCCTGCTATCATAACATCCCGAACGGTAAATAATTCTGCGGTTTTGGGCAGAAACAACAGTAGCTAAAAACGTTGGAAACGTCATGCAAGCACAACATGCACAACTACTGTAATGCACAAATAGTGAAATGAGTACACAAATAGTGAAATTTAAACCGCATTGCAAATTTAATATTCCATATTCTCTACGTTCAGCAGAAAATGCAAACCGTCATAATGAATAATAAAATATTGCGCTTCCAACAAATGCCAACAGTCCTGAATCATTAAAAATGAACTTACCAAAGACCGTGGTGCTCGACAGTGGTGGACAGACAAAAAATAATTTCGATTATGAAGAATATACAGATTGCAAGCACGAAGCTTCACACCATAAGCGCTGCCCCAGTTGAGCTTCTCATTTGACCTGGCGGAACGTTAAACAAATTTCCTTCGACTTTTCCCTCCTCTTTTTACACAAACAGCATTCTCCCACCTCCGATTCGCTATTGCGCAAATTATTATTCAAATATTAATCACAATTTTCTTGTTTCCAAAAAAAATGGTTGTCAAGTTTTGGCTACCTTCGAATAAAAAAATTCAAAATTGCAACCCAGTTGCACCACGGTGTTCTTTATACACAGACTTGGGATATATACAGTATTTTTTCGTTCTACTTTATTCGTCAGTAAATTTTTAAGCCCCTAGGTGATTTTTTTTTAAATTAAAAAATAAAAATTGGAGGACTTTGTTTAACATTTACAAAATTCTCTCTCTTTGAGAGAGAACATATAATAATCATTCGAATATTTCTGTGCGTTTGGGTATAAAAACGAAGCTGGTGATAAACAGAATATATATATATGTTAATACATATATATTTCTGAGCTTGGGTTGTTGCTTTACACATGCAATTGGATATCCTACCTAGTGTTCTTTTGCAACGTAACATCAGTAGCACCAAGAACATCAACAGCAACGGCAGCAGCGCCAACAAAATCAGAAGCAACAAAATCTACACACATGTACACATTCACACAAGGAAAACTGTGCGTAGGAAAATTTTTAATTTTCTTAAAATATTAAAAAAATGTAACTTTTATATTCTTAAAAGTTATATTACTTCAAATAAACTGGCAACGGATATATACATATGTACAAACATAATAACATACATATGTATATGTAAGTATACATACATATATTTTAATAAAAGGTGTATGTTTTCTCGCCAAATCCGTTTGTATCAGAATTACGGATATTTTCTTGGCGCAAACAGTTTCTTACGGGAATTGGCCAATATTAAATTTTGTAAAAAATTCCGTTTTGCCGAAAAGGGGTATATTTCCACATACCCGAAAATTTATATAAATTTATATTTACATTCCCACTGCGCCATAACAAAATATCAGCAGATTAAAATTCTAATTCTGCTGACCACCAATTTTTGCTGTTGGACGCACAGGTCATTGAACTTGGCTTAACAAATTGTCAAATAAAATAAGTGCATTATTTGCATACCATACATAAGTATTTCTAACCAGTAGACAGTTTAAATTATACATACATATGTATGTATAAACTACTCTCGCCATACATGGTTGATCTTGGAAACAAGAAAAATTAACATAACAAATTGATCAAAAAATTATAATATAATGCACATAGCTTTACGAAAGAACTCGTAGAATAATTTATATAAAGTATTCAGCACAAACATTTATCGTAAAAATTCATTTATTCCCCTATTTCTTGCAAAATAAAATTGGTTTTTGGATTGCTCGGAGCACCGCCACTAAGAAAAATGTTTACATATACATATGTATGTATGTACATAAATGCAGCACACTTAGTTTTCGTTGCTAAATTATATAGAGGTGTTTAGCTATTTTCATATACATACATATATTATATACATTTCTTTATTTTCAAAAACTTTTCTGAGTTCAGCCAACATTTTATGGCTCAGCATTATCATAGCCAAGAGTTGTATTTAAAGTAATTGCTCGATGTACTTTCAGTACCAATTTAATTTTAACTATAAATACGCCCTAATGTCAAACGCCGCAACTAAGTTGAAGTACATACCAACTTAATTTTGTTTATGAATACGCCCCATAATTTTGAATATACTATCTATCAAATTAAGCCGCTACTAACTTTGATAAAGTGGCATTGAATTCTGATTTAACATAACCTAAAAAACCGATTTTTCGTGCTTTTGCGCACTTCTTAGCCCATATCTAGCTAACTAACAACCGATTTTCATTCTAAGAACGGTTTCAGAAAAAAGAAATTCAGACCTTTTGAAAGAAGAAGAAATACATATAATTTATATATAATATCATTTATTCCCCTATTTCTTGCAAAATAAAATTGGTTTGTTCATAAAGGTAACGTCGCTCATAACTTTGCGAATTTGAGGTCCAATGAAAATACCTATATACACATATTATAAAAAAAATAAAAAACAAGTAGGTATGAAAACAAATTAATAAATACCGGCTTTTATTTTAGCTTCACTTAATTTTGGGAAGACAGTTTTAAGATGAAAAAAAGCTTCGCTATTAACATCCAATTTCTTTACAAATTGTTTCATGTATCCCAGCTTTAAGTGTAGTGGTGGTAAGATAACATCCTCAGATTTTACCAATGGGAGGCTTAAAACGTTTTTCATGCCTATCTGATGTGATTCTCGAGATGGCCATGCTTTGCGATCATAGCGATTGGATGCCCGACTATCCCGTTCACAAAGGTAGCAAGGATATTTTGTGTAGCCACCTTGGATGCCAAATAAAATTGTCAACACTTTTAAGTCAGTGATGACTTTCCATTTATGCGTGGCATAGTCGATCAACCGTAAAATTTGTTCCATCATTTCATACGTTTCTTTCTTGTTAACCCCATACGAGATTGGAACTGATGGTAAGAGGGTACATACTTTTACACGATCCATCAATGAAAAGTCGCCATTCATCTGCATTATAATTATAATTTAAATAATTTGGGTACATTTACACAATGTACTGATCACAGTCATTGCCATCAGTTTTAAAACTTTCTCTAAGTATCAAAGTGCGGTCGCTTTTTCTACCCGATGTTATTTGAAAATATTTTTCCACTAAATTCCACTGCCTTAGTCGTGAACCGAGGACTTCAGATTCTCGTTTCGATAAATGCAAATCACGCACGAGATCGGCGAAATCAGAATTTGAAGCCAAATGCCTTTCCGTTGATTTTGATTTACAAGGAAGGAATTCTTCCTCTACTAAATATGTTTCACCAGCAACAATGGACTCACTTCTTGTAGGCACTTCGGCATTTAAGTATTTTGGTTTTGTAACCGTAACAACATTCGCATACTTTACGTTTTTCCGCGATTTAAAATTGTGTCCTGAAACGTTTGTTTTGCAAAAATAGCAATCGTCTTGTTTATGATGTGCCTGATGATGCCAAGTCATAGGCACAGAAAAGGGCAACAAAGTAATTGATTGTTGAACTTTAAATTTCTTTAATGGTGTGCAGCAATATTCACAAATAAATTCTTTTTAATTATTTTTAAAATCACGCCGATGACTTGTATCCGTAAATAAGCCACAAATGTAGCAAAACTTATTACGCTTGTCGCACATTTTAGTTTTACTTTACCACGATTTTTATCCCATTTAACAGCAAACACAACAAAAGATAAACAACACGTGCAATTCACTATAACGGAAATTTATAAAGACTTCAAAATTGAGTAAAAACTCAAAAATTAAGTGATAATTTCCTTGGGAACAACAGAAGCAAATATTTGCAAAAATTTCGTTCTTATAAAAAGTAAAATAACTCAGTCACTTTTTGGCCGATTTTTTATAGAAACATTCGTTGAACTCGGTATTAAACGTACTCTTTGAATCTAATCAAAATTCATTTTGTGTTTTTATAAAATAGTGTGTGAAAATATCGCCAAAGTCAAAAAAAAGAAGAAAAAGGGTAGCAAAATTTAAGTTTGTTGTGCAAAAACAAGTAAATTTCTTCAGATTTATTAAGACGTCTATATATCTTTCAAAATCTGAGTTTCTTCTTTCTGAAACCGTTCTTAGAATGAAAATCGGTTGTTAATTAGCTAAGATATGGGCTAAGAAGTGCGCAAAAGCACGAAAAATCGGTTTTTTAAGGTTAAGTCGAGATTTTGGGGGTGTTTGACAAATTCCAAAATTGGATTCTCGTTCTACTCGATAAGACCTACAAGAAAAATAACATCACTCCCCAGGTATTTTTGAGTGTCACACTGTGTAATTGTTTGAAAATATCATTTCGATAGGTAGTAGTTTGGAGATTTACGTGCTTTAGTTTTGTCGGACACTGTATTTTGCTAACACAAACATATGCACATACATATTTACATACATGCTAACTAAGAATATTAGCACATTCTAACAAAGATAAGAAGTGAGCTTTACGATATTTAAATAGATGCAACCAAGTAGGGAACACTTCCTAATTGCACCTATTAAAATCGGGTTAACCTATACATATGTATGTACGTATGTGAAATTACCTTATCTTCAATACTTCAATTAAAGGCAATTGGTATTCCTTTAAATTTTGTAATCGATTGTAATTTTTAAACAAAACGAACAGTAAAAGGTGAGTGCGAAGAGACCAAGTGCAATTATTTATGAAGCTTTGACTACGGTGCGACACACTTTACCTGCCACCAATCGAGATCAAAATTTATACATATGTACATATGTGTAGAATCGATTTTAATTTAAAAAAATGGTTATCTGAGTCTCCATAGAGCAATGTTTCACAACCCATGCTACGCGAAGGCTAAGGTACAGTCCATGGCACTACTTGACGATAAAAAGTATGGCATTGTTGCGGCAATAATTGCAACTTAGTAAAAGGCACACGAATATATTAATAGCACTTTATTTACAGAATGAATGTAACGAACGTTTTTAAGCATTCAAAAGTTTTTGTTTTAATATCTAGAAGGATATGTTTAAAGTTACCAAGAATTGCAGAAACTATAATTTTTAGACTTACTTATTCGTACTGTCTCGTCGGCGGTTTGTGAAGAGTGAGCCGGAAGAAGCCATTACAAATTTTAAGATTCAGTATACATATATACACAGAGTTGAAATACAAAGTAGTAAAAATATAATTTAAGTCAGAAATGCATTTTAAAACTTGAGCTAGATACTTCTGTCAATATCAAACACATTTAAGGAAACACAAAAGAAAGCATTAAATGTCATCTGCAAATATTGGTTGATGAATGGTATCGTTGGCAACTGATACGGAATACTTTTGGCACTAATGCTAGGGAAGTTGGGAAGAAAATTTTCTGCTTTGGTGTAAATTACTATGATTATAAGACCCCCGGGAAACGGGCTTTTGATCATAACTGTTAATTAATGTTACTTTTGATTTTATGATTACTTATTAAATGTTTTGATTAAAGTTTATTTTTAGATTGATTGGTTGATTAATTTAGTGTATTTTTCAACCATGTGGTCACTTCTAATAATAATGAGATCAAAGTAGTCCCTGGTCAAAAAAGGTTGAGAAAACTGTCATAGAGGAATCTGAACTGTGCTGCCTGTGAGTCATGCCTTAAACATCTGCAATCGGAACTAAAATTTATACGTGATATCTGCGAATATAGTAGACGTAGGGGTTGAGGTTCAGGAAATCAGATGTACAAATTTTCTTCCTACATTTAAGGGCCAACCTAATGTACATTAGAATGGGTCACGAAAAAAAGTTTCCAATAAATTACGTTTTTTGAACTTAGTACGCTAAGGAGGAACTCCGGAGTGAAAGTAAGCTTAAAGCATATACATATAATACTCAAAATTATCTTTTCATATCTAGAAATAAATCAGACAGCTAAAAAGAAGTTCTAAAAATAGCACTGAAGATGATACAACCCCGAAACCGGTTTGTCCACAAAACAAACTTGACCAAGGATGACGGAAAATTGTTCCATTATACTATACATATACAACTTTTCACCTTGTCGGAAAAGCAAAAGATCAAAAAGAAACATTTTTTTATTATACCCGAGCACTTTGTTCACCCAAGTGCGTAGCGGAGTCGAGATGTACTTTTATATGCAGCAGCAAGCTCAGAATGGAAACGATTATCCCACAAAGGCACATAAGTCTGCGCGTCAGTGCACGCTATAATATTGAAATGTGAGTTATGATTGATTTTCTGTAATTTTGTGGTTATACGAGTACGCAGTTTTGTACTGTAGAAAATATTACATGAAACTCAACCATTTTGGAGATGGAACAAATTTGTGTATCAACGAAAAAATTTCGATAATTTCAGAAATTGGATAAAATCACGCACACTTATCGTAAAATGTAATTATTCTGCAAATATACCTTTGGTCCATCTATCGGATTTTAAATAACACATTCATCGGAATGTTTTCGAAGACGATTTTTTTTATATTTCTTTACTTTTTATATTTCAATAGTTTTTCTATTTTTTTATATTTACATGGTTACCTTATTATATAGTGCAAAATAAATTGTACTTGCCTTTCGTTTGCGAATCCATCAGGCACAACAACGTAAAACAAATGTACATACATAGGTAGTACAGTAAGACCCACCTCGTTGCACAATGTTGTTTGAATTTAGTCCTTGAATCATCTTGAAGGTTTTCGTTTTTTTAAATTCCATCTTGCAGTGCCAATTAAACGATCTTCACATACAAATTGAAATTTGTTCGCCTCCCGAAATATCCGCCAACTCATCTGCCAACATCGTGAAAAGTTTGAAAGTTTTAATCCTATCGATAAGCTGTTTTAGTATGAAGTCATAAAAAATGATTATAAGTTCTTTCGGAACACGATTACTGATGTACAACATCGCGTTTTTGCGGGAATTCTTTAAATGATTTCTTACCTCCAAATCAGTCAACGCTCGATATGTTAGTAGGGCTCGAAAATTTCCATCGCTGTGATTGGTTTATTCTAAAGTAATTCTTCCAGTATCACTACTACCGCGACGTGCTAAGCCTTGTCGATCGCAAAGCAATGAATAAGTAGGTTGTTTTTTCAATCTCGGCTCTCATTTGCGATTTTAATACGGACGTTATGTTATGTAAAGCATTCTATAGCTTTATTCCAATTTGTGAAAGGTTTCTTCACAAGGTTACCTAATGATTGGATATTGACTCCTGCTCTCCCGACTCCAAATAAGACATAGTCGTCCATCATCGCCGAGTAAGTAACCATTTATACTTCAGTGGCCAAGATTGCTGGAACTTCAAGTATCCAATCCCCGAGCAGGAAATTGATAAAGTTCTTTCGGAATCCAAATTTTGTCTTGAAGTTGCCTCGTAGAATTGAGGCTTGCAGTTATTGGTTTAAAAATAGTATTGGAGATGATGGTATCAGAAATAAGTTGAAACAATAAACTCATAGAAAATTTCAATAATTGAAGCTTTAGAATATTCAACATTTGTAAGTTAAATTTCAATACTAGATTAACCTATGAGGTTATAAGTCTTTTACTTAAAAATTTACGAATGTAAATTTAAAATGAGGTCGATTTAGTAAGATTTGCAGTACATTTTGACACTCATGGAATATTATTAATTGATTCCAAACTTCGTACACAAATCTTTACACCGTAAACCAAATTTTTCACATTTTTATTGGGCTCGGAAACATCCGTGCGGAAAAAATCCAGGTCTTTCGCCTTCGAGAATGAGAGGTAGAAAAAATTGAGATGTTGTGGGCGCTGAATATGGGCGACACAAAAACCTCAACGCTTGCAATTGAATACATATGCACACATACACATATCTAATCTATAGATAATATATACTGATTTTTAACCAGTGGTATTTTCCCCACAGCTGTTTTCGTCCGATCCTGGCTAAAAAATGTCCAAACTCTTTGGCAGCAGATATTCATTGAGAAAAGTTTCCAATTCGTTTTGTAATGAATGATTTATTTCAGTATTATTACTGCAAATCGTATCCCTATCATGTAGATCCGAAAGGCTTATTTGATTTTTTTCTAAAGAACTTGGGCGAAGCCGAAGGCGAAGTTCGGTCGGTATTTGCTTATAACACAACACACGCGCTTTTTTCAAATTAATAAAGTTCTCGATTTGACTTTTCAAAAACTTTACAATCTATACGGTTTTTGAAAAGCCAATGTAAACTTCAATTTAAGGCTTCTCTGGGGATTTGAACCCCCAAAACCTTCGCACGGGCCTGGTGACTGAATATATTTTTTTATTTATAGTGTTCTGTAATGTGTAAATACAACGACATTAAGAAACTTTCCGAATACTATAGACGGCCTATATCAAGATAACGGATCTTATGTCGTTCGAATAACAAGTAAAATAGAAAGGTGATTTAAATCAAGTGATTTCTTTTTAACCTACATAGAATACCATCATACGGCCGCCGTAGCCGTGTTCGCGCTTCTTTCGGTGTGACCTGGATCGAATCTCGGTCCTGGCAAATTACATCAAAAATTAAAGAAAAATCTTCCCCTCTCGGCAGGTAATGCCAAACCTCCGAGTGTACTTCTGCCATGAAAAAAACTTCCCTCGGTACCAAAAGGTTTTCAGCATTATTTGACACTACCCAGGACCATGGTTTTTGCAAAAGACACGAAGTTTAAGCTAAAAATGTAATCAAAGTTTGTTATATCGCATAATAATAATCGTTTACGTCCGTAATATAGAAACATCCATGAGATAATTTTGTTGATTCGTTAAATCAAAAATTCGTTACTCCGAATATTCGCATTTATCACGAAAAAAAGTTTCAAATATAATCATATTTGCTACTTTAGAAAACAAAAAAGAAAAAACGTGTTTAATTTCCTTCATACATTTTTTTAAATGTTTTATAATCTTCGCAATTTTCAATAAAAGCAACCTTAGCGTATTTAAATGCATAAGCTATATATGGCATATTGCATAGTAAGACTGTTCTAGCTTACTATTAATCCCACTTGAAGTTCTATATCTGGTAATGTTTGGGCTCAGTAAGACAACTTAGGGCAATCTGTCTAGGTATGTTTTCATTCTTAATATACTAGAAAACACATTCTTTTTCGTATTATACTTACATTTTATTGTATTAGGATTATACCTAAAATTTGGATATTTTAATTAGAACTTTTTTCCCAAAGCGATCTTAATTTCTTCCCATTCTACCAAAGCGGGCAGTCACTACGTATGTCACCTTTTTATATTGCATCATGAGCTGGAACTGCCTACAGTTTTTTGATATAATTATCAACGTGAAATCTGACAAAAGTAACGGTAACTAACTTAAAGATTTTCCGTTAAATACACATCTGAACTCTCTTACCTGTATACATATAGGCCTACCGGGTAGCCGTGTACTATCTATCTAAATATGTGTTATATCTGAACAAAACTTGTTAGATTTAGATCCAGTCGAAAATCTCGATTACATAACCAACTATCATATATATAAGTATTTTAAATCTAATTTTTTTGCACATATAGTATGCGTATGAAGTATATGTTTTTAATTTCATCTAAATCGGATTTATACTTATGTTACTGTTGGTCACGGACACTTTTATCGCGGGCAGAGAAACAATAACTGCCATTTGGTAACAGAAAAGGTTTTTTTATTTGCCATTGTATTACTTGTAAAATGTTATGTTTGCTATGATTTAACTGAAGCGCCAAATACTCGTAGTGCAAGTCCAATTCAATTTTTTTTACCCAAACTAACTCCAAATACACTAACACTCATGTATACCAATGTTTAAATTGCTTATATTAATCCTACAAAAATTATAAATATAATAGATAGAAAAGTACGCTCCCACATGAGTTGCATACATAGATTATATGTTAATACAGGTACTAGCTATCTGCGTGCCAAATTTCAAACAAATCGAATCATAACGGCACTGGAAAATTTTATTATGAATGTTAATTAAGGCAATAAGCTATCTAAGTGCCAAATTTGAAACAAATCGGAGCCTGATTGACCGTAAATACGACAGTTTCAAATAGATCGGCCCCTGATTCACCTATTGAAAAAAGTATTATATATGTATGTTATTCCAGGCGATAAGCTATCTACGTGCCAAATTTCAAGCAAATCCCTTCAAACATCCAAACTGTCAAATTTGCATACGTATGGTGCCTAACGCCTTTCTTCAACTTACATATGTGCATCCACTTATATAACCCATAAACGAAGGCTCTTAAAAATATACATATGTATGTACATATGTAAGTCAATGCCAAAGTGCTTTTGCCAAAAACTTCATATCGCTTTCAACAAATGATTAAAGCATTATAAAAATACGTCTGGCAACCAAATTGCAGTCAGTTATCTCAAAAATTGAGGGACTGGTTTGCGTTCAAATATACAGACGGACAGACTGACAAACATGGCTAAATGGAGTCATCCCGTATTTCTGATCATTGTGGCATACTTGCCCGATTACGTTCAGAAAATTTTGATATCAAATATGGACCTCGGTCATGCTGGCCAGTTGCTTAAAAGGTCCAAGAAATTTTGGAACTTGTTGCAATATTAGTCCCGATGCAAGGTTGCCGGGAATAGCGAGGGCAATAAAGATCATGGCAGTTTGGAGTCATTTAAAATTAACTGGGTTATCAAAGAAACTCGATATTTGACGATTGTCCGAGTCACTATCAGTGGACAACCTTGAGAGATAAATCAATCCATCTATAGGGCCTTGAACGAATTACCGTCAGTGAAACGTAACGAAACCGAGCAATTTCTGAAGTGGTCTGAACGGGTGATGAAAAATCAAGACGCGCACCCCAAATTATAAGAGAAGTTCGGCCAAACATCGACTTTATGATATTTGTGTCAAATTATTATTATTATGGCTAAACTTTGTATGAATTGCGTTAAATGTGTAAGCCGTCGTATGAATTGTCAGTAGGTTACTAGAAAAAATATTTTAAGTAACCTTAGAGTGTAAATTGCAAACCTTTAAACCGGGGTGTCTCGGAATTTTTATACGCGTGATAAGTAAATAAAGTTATATGAGTGAAATTATCTGTCGAAAAACACTTTTCTGCGTGAAAATTTTCTAATTCTCTTGCATTTTAATGTTCAATCAAAAATTAATTTTCACATACTTTTGGAAATCAATTAAAAGTAAATATTTGTTGTATTATTTCAAATTGGTACGTCAAGTGAAAAATTGGCAGGATGGACGACAAAGATCCGGCTTTAAAATTCTGGACCGAGTTCACTTGCGCTTACTCATATTCACAAAAGATGTGCAATGGTTTCTCAAAATTATTCCGTTTCATTTTCGACAACCATTTGGACTCAGTGGGCACATTCGACGCAATGTTGCTGTCTTCCTTTGTTCTCATTTTTCTAACATTTTTGGTCATATCTATGTTTACTATATTTGAGAAGGATCAAAAGGTGTGAAGGATTAATTTGTAAATTTCTGTCGTGCTTGTTTTTAATATCGATTGCAAACATTCCAAAGTCATTGCAGCAAATAAAAGAAAAAGTTAGGCATTCAACTGCGGTTATTGCACAGCTTGCGGCAACTTTATGGACCATAAGAGAAACGAATATCAAAACCATTACTCCGGAGGGATACAGAAGAATCAAAGAAAACAAAGATGCCATAATGGTTCTGAGAAATCCACCACGGCCACTGGAGCTAGATATCCCTAAGGAGCCACCAGAAAAGTCGAAAGAGACGAAGAAAAAGTTTGTTAGGGGGTTTAAGACATTTAAGGGAGATTTTTCGCCACCGCAAGTAAGGAGTGCGCCTTTTCCTATTCTGAAGCGAGCAAAGCTAGCTCAACAGAAAAAAGCTATTAGTCTGTCCAGTGTGCAAAATAAAAGATCAAAGAATTTGAGAGCTGTAGCCAGCGCTGTTTCGCTCATTAAAAAGCAATCAGATAATGTGACTCCAAGGTCTACAAGTGAGGGAGCCGAAGCTCGAATCATTGGTCCAACAAGAGTAACTAAGAAAACATAATTTTGAGACACTATGAAATAATTCGTGGCTTCTGTATACGTATGTGTGAACGTGTGTAAACATAAATGTAAGGTAATTTTGTTAAACATTAAATTTAAAAAATAATACTTTGTAACTATATAAATCGGAATAAAAGATATATACTATACATCAATGTAAACATTGTTAACCAAAGCCTTAATTCAATAAAAGGGGTTTTCAATATCTAGAATACATATGTATCCATAATATCAATTAGCACATAGTCAAACACAAAATTAAGAAAGTCATTTTATTCATAACAGTCACCAGGGACTAAAATTGTTCCCTAATAACGCTGTTTATGAGTTAGAATACAGAAAATGGCGCAGATTGTGGAACCGCTAACCCTCTCAGGAAAATTTTGATAGAATTTCTTCGTAACCGCCAAGTTACTCTCCGAATTTCAGATCAATCAGCGCAATCTTGTATTCGATCATTCTTTTATTATTAGTTGTTTCTACAAATCAAAAACTAAAGCCACACAGGATAAAGCAGCGAGCGGGACCGAGACAACTGCCTCGTTATCCAACCTTCTTGCTACTTCATGCTGCTTCATTAAGATGTCATGACGTAATAATAAAAGGCTTTGTTTCAGCTGATTTATCAAAGCTGTTATCCTGAGCGGCCACTTCCTTCCAGGCCTTTGATTTTCCTCTATTACGACCACATCGGTAGCTTTGTTTCCTACAGGTATTTTCATCCACGATCTTTTATTATTTTTTTTGCATGGTCTCATACAAAATTCGATTTAATCAAAAATAATATTGAATAACTGATTCATTCATTGTCAATCAGATATATTAGTGTAGAGTAATTTCATCTATAGTTAGTTATATATAAACATGAGCAAACAAGAATCGGATAACGCTATAGCACTTCTTGAAATTTATAATAAATTGTTCTATCTTATTAGTTTTTCTATTTTATTTTTGTAATTGTCACTTTTAGTTTTCCACATTGCACTCTCTTCTTTTATTAGTTCAATAAACTCGATAATGAAATCTTTGCTCACCAATTTTATCCATTGACGATATGTGAAAATTGATCAAAAGTATACATACAGCGCACCATACGACAAATTTGTGTGCATACTGATAAAACAAAATCGGAAGCAAGGTGTATCCATAGAAGGTGATAGCAAGATAAACAAGGCGAATCCGCTGTGTATTTTGTTTGTGTAATTTTGCGCGTGAAATGTCGAAATCTGAATTCCTCCAGTATTGCTTATGTATTTTGTTAGTGTAACTTTGCGAGTGAAATGTCAAAAACCGAATTCGCCCAGTTTGCTTATGTATTTTGTTTGTGTAAACAAAACAACCCAGCGGGTTTGGAAAGAAGAACAAGCATTCAGGTCATGGGATGCTATCACCTTGTATGAATTCGCCTTGATCGAAAGTTTCCGTCAATAATGGATTCAAGGCGAATTCATATAAGGTGAAGTTGATCAAGCAGCTGATTGAATTCGCTTAGTGAAAGTTAAGTCAAAATGATGCGTTTGTTGTAAACCAAGGCGAATTCATACAAGGTGATAGCATCCCATGAGCTGAATGCTTGTTCTTCTTTCCAAACCTGTTGGGTTGTATTGTTTACACAAACAAAATACATGAGCAAACCGGGCGAATTCGGGTTTTGACATTTCACTCGCAAAGTTACACTAACAAAATACATAAGCAATACTAGGCGAATTCATATTTTGAAATTTCACACGCAAAACTACAAAAACAAAATACACAGCGGATTCGCCTTATTTATCTTGCTATCACCTTCTATGGATCCATCTTGGTTGTAAACCATAGACACATAAATAAATGTCACTCAAATACACTCCGATTGCAAGCACAAGTACATACTATGTACATACTATGTATGTCGCATTTGGCTAGCTTAAGCTAAAAGTAATGATGCATGGCATACGTTCACTTTTGTCTCGCTCTAATCGCTATCTTCTACTTTAGGAAGTTCAGGTCCCTCTTTGAAAAACTACTTTTTTATGGTTTACTCATACATTAACTGGATATATGATGATGCATTGCAGTTCAGAAAGGTTAAATTTATATTTTCCTATCCAAATCCCCATATATCTAACTTTAAATACTGTAAAAAAAATTATAGTTTAAATTTACATAGTTAACACTTATTTTACAAGTATCGCCCACAATACAAATTTATTTAAACAATTTTCATAAAATACATATAGTAAAAAATAAATAAAGGATCTAAATCTAGTGTAATTTCTCCAAACTGCCTTCCTTTCTTCCCCTTTCTCTCGTGCTTCGCAAGGAGCGTCGAAATTAGATGTCATTACGTACACATATCACCTTTAATAATTTCATCATTGCCAAAAATGCTAGTTCTAGGTTTGGTGAGTAGAATTTAATTTGAATAGGTACTTAAATTCTAAGAGCCTGTTAGTTAAAACTGCCTTTAATAAATTTTGATGAAACCGGGCATTCTTTACATGTTTTATCTTACGTATGTACATATCTAATTCGGTTTGCATTATTCGATGCATTTCTTGATGTTAAGCCTGAAGATTATAAAGTGAGGGTCCACTGTAGCACTCAGAAAAGAATGCAGTTTCACTCAATGTTTTTCGTCGCCATGGAACCGATTTCATTTTGCATTTTGCATTATTACATCTCCATCGAAATCAAGCTACTACCATCTACAATAAATACATAATTTTTAACTGCCTTTTAAAAAATGGAATAAACACAGGTGATATACTTGCGTAGTGACAGCTCATTTCGACGCTCCCTTAGATTGCTAAGATCGAGAGAAAGAGAAAGAAAGAAATGGAAAACTGAGATTTTCACAATTTGTTATTAAAATTGTATATTAATATAAATTAAATGCTATATCTTTCGAAATACTTGTAAAATAAATGTTTACTAAGTAACAATTCAAGTTTAGAGATTTATTTAAAGTTGATATATGTATAAGTATGGTATTTTGATAGAGAAATCTCGGGAAAAATATACGTAACCATGTTATGAAATAACCTCACTTTTTCTGCATGCCGACTGCGGCTAAGCACTCGAAAGTAGTAGGAAAACGGGGGAAAATTAGACCTTTTTTTATTTCTTTTTGGGTACTATTTCCAGTTTTTTTGAAGATTTATACTAATCCCCACTGCACTGAAAACTGAGATTTCGACCTCGAAATCATGAAAATTTTGTTGACATAGTGCTCGAGTTCTTCTGTTCTATAGCTGCTGTTAATTTTTTTCTTGTTTACTCATTTTAAGATCGTTTATGTGCTTCTGTTTATACAGAAATTTTTGACATTTTAAATGAAGCGTTGCATATTTCATTATCGAAAGGTTTGTTCGTTGAAACCTGATTGAAATCCAACTAAAATAAATCACGAAAATATATCGGAAATCTGAATGGATTTCGAAGGTTTTCAAGAAATCTCAAATTTCAGTTCAGTGACAATGAGGTGTTATTCAAATATTAAATACGAAAATGCTCGCTGTTGTTGTTCCCCGAGCATTTCCTAGTTGTTGATGCTAATGGGGCAGGTTATTCCCTCGTCTCCTCATCACCTTCTTCACCGATGGAAGTGTGTGATTTAAACGAAGAGTATTGGATTTTGGAGTCCCAAAATAAAAGCGCTCCTTGTAACAAATTTATTCGATAGGCTTTCCCGGAAATTTTCCCATTTGCGGCTGCGCAGAAGAAACCTCCGAAGGAGGAACCGGACAGTGGAGAGGAAAACGCGCGTAGTTATGCAGGAGACCCACAAGAGTCGCGAGGAAAAACGCACAGCAGTTACACAGGAGTCGTACAGCGGTGAGGAAAACGCGCAGTAGTTGTTCAGGTGACACGCAGTCCGCGAAGCGAAAAAGTCGAACACCTTTGGAAAAAATTCATGAATGGTGCTTGAATTCAATTTTGCAAATGTACCTACGAGTACATCAACGGATTGGGCAAGAATTATGGGAATGCTGACACTAGGAAGTCAATCAAGTTTCTGAAATACACAGAAACACAGAACATCCTATATCGGACATAGACAAAATAGTTACTATTTTAGCAATTGGTTGTCCAAAAATTCCTTTTAAAATTTCAAGTCTTAATTTTAATTTCGATTTTCCACGAATAACAATAAAAACAAAGACGAAAAAGATGATCAGGGATGATTTTATGTTTTTTTTTGTGAATGTACCGTTTATACCGCTTTTTATTGAAAACTGTTGTAAAATAAAAATGAATTCGTCAAAGAGGCAAACTGAATCTTCTAAGGGAGTTCAAGATGGAGATTAAAGTAAGAGGAACATGAACGTATTTCACCTTGCTTTATTACACCATGATACAAACCAAGGCGAATTTATATAAGATGGTGTCAAAAGAATAGCTGATTTGATCTGTTTCATTTTAATTCGCCTTTTGGGTCCGGTGATTTTATTCCGCCGCTTTTGCTTTGAATGTAAATAAAACTTTTCTACATTCGCCTTTACTCTCATCCCAAATTTATTAAGAACGGAATAAGAAGAAATCAGCTATGTTAATAACGTCACCTTATATGAATTCTCCTTGACTGTTTCCATACCCAAAAAAAAATGTATTTGACAAACTAGTTCACCTAATTTAGTATTAAAAAATCACAAAAATTCACAATAATTAAATAGTGGGGCTTGCAAAAGCAGACATACATACAAATACTGTGAAAAAATGTTAGTTATTTTATAGACGATGATCCTTCGTCGACTTTTACTACGAATCGTCATCGATGTTTTGTCAAGAAAACAGTACTCAAGAATACATTTCAATTTTGAAAGTAATTAACAGAACTACATACGTGCAGGGCGAATTCATAAAAGGTGGTGTTACTACAACAAAAACAACCTTTACATGTATTTTGCTTAAACTCAATTGAGTACTTCTATCAGAATGTGTGAAAAATCAGTTGCCCTGGCAAAAAAAAATTCAGAATGTAAATTAAATTTTTCAATTTGACAATCCTTAATTAATTCTAATAAAAAAAATTAACGAGTTGTTATAGTAGCACCACCTTATACGAATCCACCTTAATTATGTGCTTAGCAGTACTCA
Source organism: Anomoia purmunda (assembly GCA_951828415.1). Taxonomy (NCBI): domain Eukaryota; kingdom Metazoa; phylum Arthropoda; class Insecta; order Diptera; family Tephritidae; genus Anomoia; species Anomoia purmunda. Next base: position 57,976,346 of record OX639993.1, read on the forward strand.
AAGCAGACCTGCATAATAACAATAACCTGCATAATATTTTTATCAGTAAAAAAAAGTATTGTTTCAATTAATTATCGAAGAAAAATTATAAAAATATATCGTTTCGTCAATTATCAGAAAAATAATCGCAATCTTTCTGATACTTATACTTCTTCAAATGTTTTTCTAAGGAGTCGTGCACATATTACGTAACGCGATTTTTGATCATTTCAGATTGTGGATGATGACCGGTTGTGCGAGTTTTGCGGATACCAAGTGTTATGACATTCCTCTTGGAACACAACTGATTCAAAATTCCTTTCTTGCTCAGAATGTAGCTCTGCAGGTACACCCTATCTTGTTTTCCAATTGTTTGTGAATACTTCCGCTACTGTTTTAGCCTCTTGATTTAGAATTCGATATGCTTCCGATCATTTTCTGAAATAGTCCACGACTACTAAAAGGTTATTGTATAATAATTTGCTTGATTAGTGAGACTGATGAGTTGAACTTTTTCATCTGACCATGGCTTTTCAATCTATGGCCTTTAGAAATACACTCCGTGACTGATTGACGCCAGCCAATCCAATAGAACCTCTGCTTGACTTTCTTCAAAGTTTTCGTGATGCCCATGTCCCTTCCACTTGGACCGTGCAACTCGTTGAGTTCTTCAGAAACTCTTGGAACAACTACAAGGTTTCAAAAGCATTGCCCATTCTCGCTTTCGCATATCAAATGCCAGCAACCAGATATAAACTTTACACTGTTCCATTGCGCCCAGTATGCTTTTCCTTCTGTACTTACCGCTGATATTTCTTCTTTTATTGGTCGTTTGTTCAACTCTAACGCATATACAAAGAACGTAAATGTATAAGAAGGGACAACACGCTGGAGTGTAGCGAGCCAGTGGCTGGATTTTTGTAATGAGAACCCCCCACACTTCATTACATCCTCATTCTTCCAAGCTCACCAAATGTGAGAAAGTTTATTTTGAATTCGCTGCGAGTTCGCTCTTCGCCACGTCAAAGAATAAAATAAAGTGTAAATGGGATGATAGAAGCAGAAAAATGTCAATGCAATGTATGTACATATGTATGTATGTACATTCGTTTAATTGTAAAACATCTTGCACATATTATTTATTGAAACATCCTTTTTATTAATATATGATTAAAAATTAATGACTGTTAATATTATATTTCGTATGCCATTGAATTAAAAAACAAAAAAAAAACCATAAAATCAAGGGCATGGGGGTCGAACTCGTGTACAAGTTCAATTGTGCAATATGTTAATGTGCCCCGCAGTTATACTACCGAAGCCACAATAGACGTTTTGCAGGCCCCGCTTAAATGACTATTTATGTAAATCATCTTATTGTGTACGAAAAGAAGAACAGTTACAAAATCAAAACAAAAATGAAAGAAGAAATGGGAGTAAACCGCAAAAAAAACCTGTTTTTTTGATTGGAAGCGGCAACTTGAGACGGCAGAGGAGTTATAGAACAAGTATACATATGAGGGAAGGGTGGAAAGGAAAGGAGATGGTAGAAAAAAAAATATTTTTAGGCTACATACAAACAAAATATTCATTCATAAATATTCCTGAAAATCGGCAACATAGGCTAATTGTCGAATTTTGTTTGAAAATTTATAAAATTCTTGAATTTATATTTGAATTTGGTTGTGAACGGAAGGGACGCTTGCGACGACAAGAGGGTGCTCAAATGAGTATAGACAAAAAGAGTAAAGAAGGGAAAGGAAAATTACATGGGCAATTCAAAAAATTTTTATTTTTAATTTTTCGATTCAAATACGCGCGCATGCTTACTGATATTTTTGGTGCCTTGGTACTTCGTATAATATGTTTGCCTTTTAAAGAAAAATTGTTTGAAATTGATTTTTTTGATTTTGATATTTTTTGTTCATACATAAATACATACACACATGCATATATTGTGGGTTGGCAAAACATACATATGTATGTATGTATACATATATGTAGTATGTGTGTATGAGAATATGAAAACATTAGTGTGTATAATCAATTTTAACGGATGATTTGAAATGAAATATAAATTATTTGTTAAAATATTCAATAAAATTGCCTCAAACGGCTTAAACCATTATGAAACTTGTTATGCTGCCTTCGACCTTTTTTCACCCAAAACTTTGCCGATTTATACTTATAATGTATCATAAGAAAAAGTCTTAATTTTTGGTGGCATTTTTGAGTCGGTCAAGCACACTTACATATGTATGTAAATGCTAATATTTTTCGTAAATATTTGGCAGAAGTCTAAGAGCACAAATAAATCATAAATTAATTAAATCAGTTCGAAAATTTGTAACATTTTTGGTGAATCACCTTATGTAAAGCATATGTATGTATGTACATACATATGTATATATGCACATAAATTTTTTTAAATTGAACCAGAGTGTTTTTTTTTTTTAAATAAATTGGTGCAGTACACAAATACATAAAATTTACATTACATAAGTTGTACTTCTTGAGGCGTTTTATATATACATATGTACATTTAATTGCAAGAATTTGCAAAAAAGTAAAAAATCTAAATCAAAGCCAAAAAAAAAATTGCTGTTAATGGGATTTGAACTCGAGAAAAACGAAAGCATACAGAATATGGACGTGCCATCTAAACCACCTGTACTACAGAACACAATTATTTTCTTCAATTTTATCGATACTTGAATAAGTTTCCCGTGATTTTTTTTGTCAAGTCAAATTTTTCATTCAAATAAACAACGCATCTACAGAAAATCGAAATTGACACCAGAAGCGCACTTGATGAAAACAAATATATGTACACATATATTTAAATGCATAGATTTCATAACAAACTAATGCATTTTATACATAAAACGTACACTTTTTTTGTTTAAAACACTTTAAGACACTTGTATTTCCCGGTCACTTTGCAATTTAATTTTGACACTCATTATTTATTTATGAACACTTTTACACATTAAGCACTTTCTGAATTATTATTGTAACGCATAAATTCGCAATAAAGAATCTATTCTAATAGTTTATTGCATATTTGATGTATGGACGCACAGCACTACATTGTATGCGCGAATAATATTTATTATACCGTTTGCTTTCGCACACAAACACGTACAGTTTGTAAATTTTCCACATTTTCACATATACATACATATCACGCACTAAGACTTTGTATTTTAACTTACCGGTTAAAATAACATGGTATTATTTTCATTTCTTCACGATTTTTCACAATTTCCTTTGAAAATTTTTAATTTTCACAAAAATATTTCGGTAAACACATGAAATTACACCAACTTCTTTGTTTTGATTCCTCAAAACTTGAAGCGAAAATGTTCATGCTCTTTTTCTCCGTACGAACAGAGACACAAAGCGTATGGGGAGTCCCTATTGAAAAATTTTTTCGTACGATATTAAATTTCTCACACAATTTTCAAACTAACGTGTTGTCCCTTCTTATACATTTACGTTCTTTGGTATCGTGTTTTGTTTATGTTATCCTCATAATGAGTATTTTAGCTATAAACATCATTACGCAAGTATACAAGAGAACACAATTCGTTTGGTTTGTACTCACCTGCTATTAAAAAATTTCCTATATTGCTACAGTTCAGGAGCAATGTCCCAGAACTCCCTCCTACCCTATAGTATCGCGCATTATTGGCACTTGAAGGGTCGTTAACGACAATTTTTTGAATATGCCCAAAAAAGAGGTATGAAAAAATTGTCGGCTACAACGTTATTTGAGGCGGCCCTTTATTTGTTATTCATAATTATTCACTATTCACTTTTGAGGTTCAAACCCCTACCAAAATCTTAAAAACGTGACTTGCAAAGCGACGCCCTCCGATAAGCGCTACACCGTCTAGTTCTGGGAACTAATTTGAAAATGGGTTAAAATAACATTTTTACAAAAAATATTTAAACTGGCATCTGAAGAATTTTTGTGCATAGTTTTTTCTGCACCGAACACTACATTTAAATAAAAAATCATGTGGAGACAGCATGTAATGGTTCAGTGCATTTCATTTCTTACAAAAAGTTAAAAATGGCAACGCTTTATTACCTGTTTGACAACCCGTAAGGCAATTACAAAATTTGACATTTAATTTTTAGCTTTGCTGTGTCATTTGGAGTTTTGTTCCGGCTAATATTTGTTGAATTTTGTAAGAATCATAACTACAAATGGCTTCCGAACGCTATAGTTTCTCCTTGACAACTTTCAGGTATAAAGCAGTAAAAATATTTGGAAAAAATTAAATTTATTAACCTAATTATATTAAATATATGAAAATTTACAGTCCGTCGGGTAAATTGGTGCAATTGGAATATGCTCTGGCAGCAGTTTCTGCTGGCGCGACATCAGTGGGTATAGTTGGTAAGTGAGTCAAGGGTATGTTAACACTCCAAAACACCTAGTATGCGAGATCGGGATCCCCTCTAGTGAACATCAATAACTAAGTCGCAGCGCTTATCTCATAATTATACATATTTACATAGGATTAGGATATTTATGATGCAGAATAATTAATGAATAATTGTTATTATTTTTATAGCATCCGATGGTGTTGTGATTGCTACTGAAAATAAATACAAGTCGCCACTGTACGAAGAGCATAGTGTACATCGAGTTGAACCCATAACTGATCATATTGGCATGGTGTATTCTGGCCTTGTGCCCGATTACCGTCCACTTCTAAAACGAGCACGGAAAATGGCTCAACAGTACTATTTGGTTTACAAAGAACCAATGCCCGTTTCACAATTGGTGCAGCAGGTTGCTAACGTGATGCAAGAGTATACACAGTCGGGGTAAAAATATGTTCCGTATTAAAAACATTTGGAAACTAGAACTCTTTATTTTTCAGCGGCGTACGACCTTTTGGTGTTTCCTTGCTTATTTGCGGTTGGGACTCTGGAAAACCATACTTGTTTCAATGTGACCCCACGGGCGCGTTTTTCGCTTGGAGAGCTACTGCTCTCGGTAAAAATGCCCAAAGTTGTAAGACTTATATGGAAAAAAGGTATTAAATACAATTGAACAAAAAAAATACGTATTTAAGTACACGTTCGATTTTCAGATTTAATCTACAATCCAATAATTCGGTGTCTCAATCGCTGGACGATGCTGTAGTAGATGCTATGCGTACTTTGAAAGGCGGATTCGAGGGAGTGATGACTAAAGACAACATTGAGGTTGGAATTTGCACCGAAAAGGGTTTCAGACGACTTACACCCACAGAAGTAGATGATCATCTTTCGAATGCTAACTAAAAGTTATCTTCAATTACTCATCAGCCCTTTACAAAACTTATATTTAGATAACTACAAAAAAAATAAAAAACTGGTTAAAGTAAAGTTAATTTATTTTATTATATTTGAGAGTTCGTATGTTAATTTAATAAGATTGTTTCCACAAATCCGCAACACGTATTGGGATCAAATAGGAATACGTTGCAATGAGGCGCCTCTTTTTTGGAAACCACCTTGATAATCTCTTGGGACAAAACTCCTCCAACTACTGCAGCCGATGGAGAAACTTGGGCAAACACGTTCTCGAAATACCCATCAGATAAAATCTGCTCACTAGTCATTTCATTTCTTATGCGCTTCAATTCACTAATATCTTCATCTCGTGATTTATAGCAAGGATCTCTATTGAAGGTTTCTCGAAATTCTTGAAGAATACGCAACAAAATAAAAGTAGGCCCCGTGCGGCTTAACTTCTTTTGAAAAATAGGAGCGTTTATATTGAATTCAACAAGCGCACTGAAAGGTGGGAAATTCAAAGTACGTTGTATAGCCGCAGTGATTAGCTCAGTTTTAACTTTCTCGTTGGGCTTTGAAATAACTTTATGTTTTGCCACATCCCTGAAAAACATTCCGATGTAAATATCAATGTTTACAAGTTGTTTATGTTAAATTGTATTACTCGACAAATGAGTGTTCCTGAAGATCAGCAAAACAAAATCCAAACATTCCCCATACATCACCGGCAAAGAACTTTATACCTTTTTCGCAGCAAATATTATCAACACGTAATAACTCGGAATTGGAAGCGCCGATCACAACAACTACGTCAAACTTTACAAAGTAATCAGTATTTTTGGAGGCAAGAGTTTCTGTGTCTGCTGATATCTCCACCATAGGGTTAAGAGCACGCGCTCGTTCGATTGACGCTTCTGCTCTGTTTTGGCCCAATGATCCACGCGGTAACAAGAACTGAGAACAGAAATCCTCTTCTGTTACATTTTTATCATCCTGTAATTTAACAGAGTAAACGCCCGAAAGGATTATATTTTTAGTAACTTCAGCGCCGATTCCACATAATCCTGAGACTAGTATTTTTGCAGTCCGCAATCTATGTTTATCAGAAATACGCATAAAACTACATGCACGATTACAATTTTATTTGGGAAATTACCTTTTTTGCGACTCTAAGCCCCAAAGTCTTATTTGTCTATCATAAAGCTCATTTTCCGTCTCTGTTAATTCTACTCCATTAACGGTTTCGATTTTGTCGACTTCCATGATTCAGCAAACAGTTAAATAGTTTATTTATACTTCAAGTGTGAAAAATGTTAAAAAGATTGTTATAAAGCCCGCGACGCTCAGTGCTGCCAACAATTGCTATCGATAATTTTAGCACAGCCGAACGTTGAAATATTATTCGGTATCTACACCTGCGATGGGTTCTCACCCATTAAGCCTACTGCTACACGATCAAGAAATACATATCAAGTTGATCACATTCTGTTTGTCAAACACTGTTTGTGTGAATCCGGCGTAGAGGCGAATCTGAGCATTGCAGGGTTAAATTACGCCTAAACACTTATGCCGGTATTTAGTAAGCAGTCTCTAGTCACTAATTGAGACTTTTCGAAGATGAGATTGATTTTGAGACTATTCGGTATTCAGTAAGCCGTCTCAAGTCTCTAGTCTCAAAATACAGTCTCTAATTTGTCAGCTGGTCCTGAGCAGGTCACAAAACAAAGAAATTGAGAAAAACATGGAAGAAGAAATTATAAATTTTTATTTAATATTAAAAAAATGTGAAAATGAATCCAGGTAATATATGTTAAATTGAAATATGTACAAATGAACCGCATTTGATATTTTTCCAGACATGCACGTAGGAGAAATCTGGCATGTCTACGAAATAAGGAAGACCCGTTTTCACTACATAATCTCAATAACTTATCCTTCCCGCCTTCGGGCTCCTCTTTACACATATTCAAATCATAGTGTAATGACATAAAGTGTGCTAGGTAGTTGACGTACACACATTTGAAGTTTCCATATTATCATTTTGGTTTTTACCCCATTAAAGGTCTTGGTGCTAACATTTTCTACAATTTGTTTAATATATGAAACCTTAATTATTGTTACATATGTGATCTTTTGCAGAAATAACATTTTTTTCTTTTTTATTTATTTATTACTTACTATTTATTTATTTACTATTTACTATTCATTTATTATTGATACACTTTACATTATTACACTATGATTTATATATTCTCATTTCTAATCTCTACAAATTTATTTAACCTCTTTACATACTTACCTACATACAGTGTCGAAAAATATAATAAACACATACAAAGAAATAGTGTTTTATTTTTCATTTACTATAGCTTGAGACAGAGCGAGTATTGCGTTAGCCACAATTTTGCTTGAATCTGCAATAAATAATCTCTTTTATTTGTAATAAAACAAGCATAATAAGAAAATTTTATTTGTTTACATTTACTTACCTTGTTCTGCCATTTTGATCGAATGTGCGAAAAACATATTGTTTTAGTTTTTAAAGAGCAATAATGCTGTTGACAAAGAATTGAAAAAGTATATTGTGTGATATCGATGAACACATTTTCATTGAGGTTGATTGTGCATCTCTAGCTCAACATACCATCAGCTGATTGTCTCTACTGGTTTTCACCACAGTCTTTGGTGAAATTTTTTGAGACTGTGGCTTACTGAATACCGAAATCACCTCAAATCACAAAAAATGTCTAATTGAAAGTCTCAAATTTAGTGACTTGAGATGAGACTGAGTTACTGAATACCGGCATTAAGCTGAAAGTGCAGAACATGCACAAAAATAGGTACGGTATAATGCAGGATGTGCAACTGCAATTTTATCAACTTCGTGAGCGCATATTGTATTGCATTCTGTTTTTACTAAATTTAGGATGTTGATGTTGTTCTTGTAGCGATTACACATGTTGTAACAGCATAAAACATTCCCCATACAATTTTGGGGATTGCTGCTGAAGTGACAGTCCTTGGCCGGATATAAATTCAGACACGGAAACATTTGTTGCCTATTGTTGCTGGCTTCCCCTTCAATGTGGCTCGTCGCGTTCACACACATAAGTTCCGTTGCATGTTATTGTTTTCGTAGGTTTTAGGCAAGAATATTATTCTAATAATCAGAAATATAGTACAAACCCTAGTTCTTTCCTTTCTTCATCACTCTCTCTCCGTGAGGTAACGAGTTGCCCCACAAATGTTACCGTGTCTGATGCAGTCTTATTGTCATTGCGTGCATAAACCGGAGCGCATATGGGCGCGAATTTGATGCTGAAAATCTAAATCGTTGTCGAAGCGCCAAGGGTTTTTCTTCAAAATAGCAAATATGCACACACTGCCTCGATTTTTTATGTTACAGATTTCGTATCGTTGTATTCGCTTGGAAAATTGTCAATTTGTATATATTTTTTAAATTTTGATGGATGAGTAGCTAGGCTTTTTATAAAAGAAAAAAACGTAAGGCATTTCACACGGATTTAAAGTTCTCGACATTTTCCTCTTCCTTGACGCTTTCAAGGTTGATATTAAATGACACAAATTGCCATTATTATTTGTCAGATATAAAAATTCGCTCATAACATGATACAAATGTGGTGAGAATTGCTACATAGCTTGGTCTCAGTTGTTCCAAGTTTTGACGTCTATGAGGTAAGATTTTTCAATTGTATTTATTCAGCGCCTGAGCCAATTTCTAGAATAGTGCTATGGTGAGATATCTTTTTATAATGGTGAGATAATTTTACATTTGCGCTGTACAAATTCCTAACATTTTACTGATGGACATTTTTGACAGTTCCTTTGATGCAGATGAAGACCAGCGAGTTAAGGCAGTAATTAAATGCAGCATTTCTGTATCAAATATTTGACTTTCCTGATTTTAATGCCTCTGGAACTGAAATTCATGCATTTAGTAGACGTTTTAACAATATTTGGTTATGATTTATGTTAAATTTTTCACTAGCCCTGGCGGCTCCATAATTTTTATTTACTTCATAGTTGTCAAAAATTCACTTTCCGGAGTCATAGATAACTAGATATGGAACTCTTTGTTTCGTGAGAATGCTGTCAAAATGCGCATTTTTATAACATTTTCCAATGGTGCCACTACAGAAAAAATTAAATTTGGGAATTTTAAAATTATTTGTAGGAGATTGTGCATCTTCCACACTACCGTTGATATTTAATAAAGAAGAATGCAGTAAAAAAAAAACTAAGTATTAGAAATGAAAAGGTTTTTGTTTTGAATTTTAAAATTATTTGTAGGAGATTGTGCATCTTCCACACTACCGTTGAAATTTAACAAACAAGAACGCAATAAAAAATTAAACTGAGTATTAAATGAAAAGGTTTTTGTTTTGAAATTCAGAAAATATGAAATGAACATGATAACATAAAAATATCAAAGAAATTTATCAGTGTTCAGGAACTTATAATGTCAATATAAAAGTTTACGTATTTATATGTATAAGGAAGCGTATATGCACGGTGTACTGAATGCAGAAGGTGATGTCTTCAGAGGTACCGCTACCTTGGTTTTGCCGAATTTGACAATTCTGAACTTCAACTAGACAAAGCTTTTTTCACAAATTAGAAAAGATGGGAACTTTTTTGTCGTATTTTGCAGATTTATTTATTAAATCTATGCTTATAAATCCATAAGTTTTTTAATGTAAACAATAATAGTATGTGAAATGAAGCACTAAAATCTTCACTTACGTCGAAAAATCAAATGCATGTAATTTTTAATATTTCAATATTCAAATATCACGGGTTTTAGCAAAACAACATTCACTCCCTTTTTCTATCCATCTAGAAAGCACACAGCTTTTGCTAATTATTTCATGTGTGTGCCTCTGCTAGGGCAGGCACCTTGACGTGGTGCAGGCGCTTAATCGAATCACAAATCGGATCTGATCAGGAAGAGGGTGCACTGCCTAAGTGGTGCACCACCTTGATTATCGGAACCGCTTGAGAACGATGACCAAGTACTGCCACTTCCTAATCCAGGGTGTTATGCGACACCGTGCCCATTGGACGGTTTGCAGCCAGGAGGACAACCGGCAGTACACCGGGCCGCATCGAGGAGTAACGGTGGCCTTACCGCAACAAGGGGCGCGAATAGCTAGACTGTGAGTATCGTCTTGGCGAGAAAGCGGTCGTACGAAAAAGATGAAGACAAGTAACATCTTACACAACAACAACACAAACGAAAAAAAGGAAGACCAGGGGAGCACAGGGTAACGAGGTATTGCCCTCCCGGAAGACCTCTCCCCCGCAGAGGCAGCTCTCTTCGCCGAGCACGCTCGGAAGGACAGTGGCTAGGCAAATAACCACGGGCAACGGGAGTGAGAAACCTGTCGAGGCACGATCAGAGGAATCTGTCTCCAGGCATCGCTACAGATCGCCGGCCTCTTCTACCATGGCTGTTGAGACACGATCGGATGGATCTGTATCCAGGCATCCAGGTAGATCGCAGGCACTTTTCAGTCACTGTTCGCCGAAATCCGGTCAAAGTAAAGCGCAAAGCTCTAAAGGTAGGCGCAAAGGAAGGAGAGGCAGACCTCCACCTCTGCCCATCCCAGGAAGACCAGGAGCCTTAGATGACCGCAGGAGAGTAGGGCTGTCCGGCTCGGCAGTAAAGTGGTACTTGCGCTACCTTGAACAAGGGAAACCACCAGAGACCTCCAGAGAGATGGCGGTACTGAGTACGAGGTATGAACCGACACCCGTACCCGCTGAAGAGCGGGGGCTCTAGTGCCCAGAATAGGTATACCGCGGCGTAACACCGGATTACCCGCACCCGCATTAGACCGGTCGAGCGGGAAGAGAGTAGCAAACAGGCCCGCGCCCGCTGAAAAGCGGAGAAGCGGGCATCTCAAGATGCAAAACGCACCTGCACCCGCTGATAAGCAGAGGAGCGGGCAGATTACCCCACAGGCAAGGAGCTTCAAATGGCAGCGGGCACACCCGCCTCCCCCATCGTCGGGCTCGGCGGAAACGAAGGTAGGGAAGGATCCAGTCGAACCGGCGGGTGGTACAGGGCAGGCCATCAGCTATTCAGACGCCTTCAAAGGCATCCGTTTAGCAGTACTGCCCGAAGACTACCCGGCGGTGACGCTGGATTCCGAAGACCTTACCGATCTGCAAGAAGCGATTATGGATGAGATCTTTAAAGTTTGGAATTACTCGCTTGCCTTATGTGGCGTGTACTTCGTCCGGGGCTACTCCTTGTGGACTTCAAGGACGAAATAACTGCGACATGGCTTACGGAAGGCGCACCGAGACTCGAGGCTTAGAAAGGCCCGAAGCTCTGCACGAAGAGGGGGGATGAGATACCCCTCACAGCATAGTTATGGTGTCCCTCCCGAGGAGTGCGGATAAGCCCATAGAACATGCCATAGGGCTGATAAGTGCCCAAAATGAGGGCATGCACACCTCAGCGTGGCGCATTATCAGCAGCAGTATTCAGGATACTGGAATCAGGCTGATGCTAGGCATGGATGGAGAGTCGGTCAGCAGACTGAAGAGAGACAGCTTCAGGTTGAACCACAGGTTCAGCTTCATCACCGTCAGGCCCTGGCGACCAAAGATCGCGGGCGAACCAGATACGGCGCCTGGAAATGTGCAGGAGGAAGACGCGTCCACACAAATAGCCCAACTATCCAAGGCACCCTCCAAGTCTCTGGTATTCCCGGCGAGTTTTCTGGAACCGGCAAGGACGGTCACCGAGGCAGCGGAGGTTCCACAACGCAGGAACTAATCGAGGGACTCGACTTGGGTAGGCTCAAGCTCGACAGAGGCAGCGAGAGCGAACTAAAGCTATCAGAGATTGACGAGCCACAACTATGATCACGTCCGCGACAGTAACCCAGATCAACCTCCACCATGCGAGAGCAGCTTCGGCTGTTATAGCTAGGAGGTCCGCCTCGGAAGATCTGGGTATAATACTGGCTCAGGAGTCGTGAGTCTACAAAGGCCAGGTAAGGGGCCTGCAGGAGTCAAACAGTAAGGTAATTTGGGATCTCTCATCTGAAAGACCCAGAGCATGTGAAGTGCTAGTAGCAGTTCAGGCAAGACTGGAGGTGGATGGAGTATTAAAGGACATAGTTCTTGCCGCTGTTTATTTTCCAGTTGACATTAACACCATCCCCCCACTCGAGGTTTAACATCTAATCAGGTATTGTGAGGATGCAAAACTTCCCCTTATCATCGGATGTGACGCTAATGCACATAGCGAAGAGTGGGGCAGCACTGACACCGACAAGAGGGGTGAGTCTTTACTAGAATACATACTAAGTAATGATCTGGACATATGTAACGTCGGGCATACACGGCCGTTTGTCACCAGAACAAGAGAAGAGGTACTTGACATTACTCTCAGCAATAAACTGGCGGATAATCTGATCTCGGAATGGTAAGTTTCCACGGAACCCTCTCTGTCGGATCACAGAATCATCCAGCCCCACCCTCGCTACGGCCCTGCTGGTGGTCTTAGCATCTCTCTTCCCTTAGGAAAACGGTGCGGAAGCTATTCAACAAAGCAAAACGCATCGGATGCTGGGAGGAATACGCGGCAAACCTAACGAAGTACAGTAAGGAGATAAGGAAAGCAAAAGAGACAGCTTTAGAAGCTTCTGCGAGGACATTGCTTCCATTCCAGTCGCAGCAAGACTTCACAGAGCTCTAGCAAAAGAGAAAATAGAGACTAAACTAGCCATTAAACTACCGGACGGTACGTATACCGCTAATGAAGAGGAAAGAGCGCCGGCTCTGCTGTCGACTCACTTCCCGAATGCCTCCACAACTGACATGGAGCCTTGGACACGGGACCATTGCAAGCTGACTGGGTGGTGGATAAAAGTATATTTGCCCACCTTTCAGTGAGGTGGGCCATGAGTTCGTTTGAATGGTATAAGTCTCCAGGAGTTGATGGCATACTGCCAGTGATGTTACAGAAGGGTGGCGAAGGAATAATCTCACACCTTGTGAAGGTTATGAGGGATTCGTTTGCTCTCACTTACATTCCAATGCTGTGGAGGGGGCTACGGTAATTTTTTTGACCGAAGGTAGGAAAAAGGGATTACTCGCTAGCGAAGTCCTTAAGACCAATTAGTTTAACCTCCTTTGTACTCAAAACAATGGAGAAGATCATTGATAATGAGATAAGGTCAAAAACTCTGCGAAGGAAACCACTTCAACCCAGTCAGCATGCATACAGGGCGGGACGATCTACGGATACTGCTCTGTACCAACTGACGATGGAGATACAGAGTGCTTTAGACTTCGAAGAGACAGTTATATCTGCCTTTCTGGATATAGAGAAGCCTTCGGCAACGCCTCGCATACAGGGGAATGCCAAGCGCTAACAAAAAGGAACGTGCACTCATCCATATGCAATTGGATAGAGGCACAACTTAAGACCAGAACTGCGGATACAACTGTACCGGGCAGCATTGTGCTGCTAAAACCCAGTAAGGGGTGATCACAAGGGGGAGTAATCTCTCCTCTTCTGTGGAGCCTGGTAGTGGATGAATTGCGACAGTTGCTAGCTGACAACGGAATTCGCTGCCAGGGATACAAGGATGTACATTGTCATTATAGCAAGAGGAAAATACGAGAGCACATTATGTAATATCATACAAAGAGCGCATGGTGCTCCGGAGTGGAGCTCAATATCAACCCACACAAGATGGCCATCGTAAAATTCAGCAGAAAAATGAAACTACTAGGGATGAGAACTAACTCCCTGGCAGGGATTGAAGTCGGTATGGTGAGCAAGGTGAAGTACCTCGGTCTCACAATAGACTCTAAGTTACTCTGGAGGGAACATGTCGAAGCGACAGCATCCAAGGCAACCAAAGTAATAATGGTGTGCAGACGTCGAGCGAGAAAATCCTGGGGTTGCAGCCCAAAAATATTCATAGATGGATGTACACTATGATTGTTAGGCCGATACTAACCTATGGGGCGGTGACGTGGGTATCAAGAACCTACATTTCAACAGTGAGGAAATCACTGACAAGGCTCCAACGGCTAGCGTGTGTGTGCATAACAGGAGCTATGCGCACGTGTCCGACAAGAGCACTTGAGGTGATCCTAGACTTAACGCCACTTCACATAGTTTTATAACAGACAGCAAAAAGAACCCTACTCAACATTGCTAAGGAAGGGTATGGGAAAGTCATATCGTCTAAGAAAATGGAGACGCTGAGCGCGCGGATACCACTAGCTCAACTCCCCAGGGACGATATCGTCAAAGCTAAAAATTTTGAAAGGAATTTTAAAATTGAGTTAGGAAACAAAGCAACATGGAGCGTATCCGCACTAGAACGACACCGGTTCTGACTGACGGTTCTAAAACACCGGAGGGAATAAGAACTGGGGTCTTTGGCCCCAGAACACACATGTCGGTACCTATGGGAAGGACTCCAAGCATCTTCCAAGCGGAGGTGTATGCCATCCTGTTATGTGCAGAGGTCAACCAAAGGAGGAACTACCGCAATGAACGAATAATCACAGCCAAACAGCACTCAAGACGCTAGCCTCGTATGAGGTGAAATCCTCGTTAATGCTTGAATGCATAGAGAGACTTAACACATTAGCAATACTAAATCATATTCAGCTCCTCTGGATCCCAGGCCATCTAGGCATCGAAGGTAATGAGCAAGCTGAGAGATTAGCAAGGGAGGTGGCTAGAAAAACGTTTATAGGACCCGAGCCTTTCCTAGCGATAGAACAACACACTATGAAGGAAGAGCTTAGGATAGAAGAAAACAACTTGAGGGAAGAGCACTGGCAACTTGAGCCGGGGTTACGTCAGGCGAAATGTCTACTAGGAGGATACAACCATAAACGCTTCAAGCAGTATGTGCACCTCTCGAAGAACACTCTGAGGATGCTGACAGGCTTTCTCACAGGACACTGCAGGGTGCGAGGTCATCTGCACAGGCTCGTAAAATGGTCGGACGAGTCCTGCCGCGTTTTTGACTTGGCTCCGGAGACCCCGATGCACCAGTTGTTTGAGTGTGACGGTTTGTCGAGAAGACGACAAAGTTACCTGTACGCCCAGCGAAAGATCATGTACGCCGTTGCCACCAACTAACATATTAGACAGAGGGCACAATGGATCTTTAAGGTCGAAATGCAAACCTATATATATCTATCTAATTATTTCGTGTATTTGCCTCTGCCCCCCGACCTTTTGTCTATAAGCTGATATTACTGAAGTGGTAATGTTGCCATCATCAAACACAAGTACAGTCTTCTTTTTTTTTAGCAATTGAGAGAGTTTCGTATGTAGTTATCTATGCCAGAGTACTTTTCTATCAATTGGCACAGCCCTCACAATGAAAAAAGGGACAATTGCACAATACGTACAATTCTAAGTATAAAAAGATGTACATACATTGATAAAGATTAATAAGGTGAGCGTAACGGTATCCTTTTTTTGGGGGGAAACAAAAACTAAAAAAGTTATCAAAGGTCAAATTTAAAATAAAACATTTTTTTAAATCAAAATTGCTCTTAAATCCGTAGATATATTTCTAAAATATTTATGTCAGCGGATAGGAAATTTCATTCCTTTTAATTCAATGCACATAACTTATTCGTAACTGTGTGTGTAGTGAGTGCGCGCTGCATACGTGCATGTAACATCAAAAATTATATACAAAGCTTTTTCTAATACCGGTCGCTCTCAGCAGGCAATGGTAAACCTCCGATTGTATTTCTGCCATGAAAAAAAACTTCTCACAAAAACAACATTCGCCGTTCGGAATCGGCATACAACTGCCAAAATCTCTTAAGCGGTTATAGCACCTTCGGCCGCACTTAAAAAAAATAACCCTGGTCGGTCCAACCCCCGGCTACGCCATCCACAGTAATTTTAGGCGGAACTCCTTTACTAGGAGTTTGGCAGAGACCTTCGGGCAGTATTAAAAATAACGGTATAGACCAATGAAAGCTATTTAGCCCACATTTGATAATTATAATATCATTGTTTCGCTTCAAGAGCTTCAAGTTAACTTTTGTAATGTTCAACTATTTAGTTTTTCCATAAATTTGGCAAAATATTTAACAAAAATGTATTCAATTTCATAATTTCATTTCAATTTATATTGTCTATCGAATGGCGTAAAAAACTCCCTTTTTAGTTTGTAAGATATTTGGATCTAAAAAATGCTTAGTTTGGCCTTTTGACCTTCAACTTATTGTCTCCCCCAAAAAAGGGAGTATACCATTATGCTCCCCTAAATTATTTCTATAAGTCCATATATAAATTTTTAAATCTGAGAATTGTACGTATTCTGCTTTTATGCGAAAAAAGTATTAAATTTTTCGAGCTGTCTACATTTATCTTCTTTAAAATTTTAGCGATTTTCTAGAAAATCAAATGTCGATTCCGAACATTGTGAATAAAAAGAAGTAAATAATCCTAGCCCATGGACGTCAAAATTCGTCACAGTTGAGATCGCCTGATGTAGCAACCCACAGCATTCTTGTGTCATTCACTGAGCGAATTTCTATATTTGAAAAATAATATTGGCTATTTGTGACACTTAATATCAGCCGCCGCCATCATTAATTTAGAAGACTCTCTTGTATTCATTCACAATGATTCCGAATGTTTTTTCGATTCGTGTGTCGAAATGGAAGACCGGGACTAATCGATTTCCAATTTAAAAACGCCATCACTATTTATTATCAATATTTTGTTGAAACGCGTCTTAACTAGAGGCAGTGTTCCATTATCATTTGTCCCAATCGATTTTTTTACAGCAAAGCGTGCTGCACTGATCTTATTCGTTGCATATTTTTATCTAATAATTGCAATCATTAATTCTTCAAATAGGAAAATGGTGAGAGGAGCCATGCGTGGTGGTAGACCCATCCGAGGAGGGCTGCATCGCCCGCCCTTTAAGAAAACATTTATTCCAAGGCATCCTTTCGACTTGACATTGGTTGCTGAGGTATTATTTCCGAAGGTTTCTGCTCCGGTCGATGATTCTGCACTTACAGCAGCTCTACTGAAGCGGAACCAAGATCTTAGTCCCACTCCAGCTGAACAAACTTCTATTGGAAACTTGGTTACTAAAGTACAGTCTGTTCTTGATAATTTGGTGGTGGCTCCAGGCGACTTCAATACATGTGTAAGTATAAAAAATTTTTAAATCATTCTGTATATAAAATACTGTGCCATTGATTTTCTTAGCAGATATTCACTATCCTAAACTAATAACTCGCTTCATGTACATATATGAAAATGTATCAATACAATAACATACGATTCGGTAACACTCATTTGTATACCGATTTATTCCAATTGTGATTTGTGCTCATACAAATATGCACATTAATATGTTTGTGCATATATCGGAAAAAAAACTTTACATGTACGATTTTGTTATTTGTACAAAGGTTTCGAGTTAAAGTGCCCATATATGTGGTCAGATCTAAACATTTTTTTCATACACTTGTAATCGATGGATTCTGCAACTATTTATAACAACTCTTTGAAAATTCTGATCACTAATGTACAGAGATTTAGCGCACTTATATATGAATATGAGAAAAAGTATATTTAACAATATTATGTTTAAACATAGTAAAAGTGTTGTTTCTTCACAAAAATTATTTTACTTTCGAAAATCTGTGTAAAAAACAAATATTTGTAAAAGACAGAGCAAGATTACTTTGGATTATTTCTTATCTGATTAGTATTTCGTGGAATGACCCTTATTCCTAATTACTGCCTCACATCTTCGTGGCAAACTCTCTATTAACTTTTGGCACCTGTCCAAAGGAATAGAGCTCTTGTACTCCTTCCCAAAGTGCGTGGCAGTTTTTAAATTTTTTCTGTCCAACTTTTAACTTAACATCATTCCACAAGTTCTCGATTGAATTCAGGTCTGGACTTTGAGCTGGCCAATCGAGAAGTAGAATTTGCTCCTGTAAAAACCAGTTTTTCACTATTTTCGCTGTGTGTTTGGGATCATTATCTTGCATGAAAATCCAATTCATCGGCATAAAATCGAAAGAATAGGGTTCCATTTTACTCTCAAGTATTTCAAGATATGCAAACTTCTCCATATTTTCTTCTATTCTAACCAGTGGACCAACCCTATGCCACGAAAACGATCCTCATATCTTAAAGTTTTCACCGCCATGCTTGACCGCCTTTTTAGTATATCTTGGGTTGGTCTCCCGATTTTTTTCCCTGTGCACATACGTTTTACCATCAGGACCAATGCGGCTAATTTTGATTTTGTCCGTGAAAAGTACTCTTTTTCCAATATTTTATACCCTTAGAGCTATGACGGTGGGCGAACGCTAAACGAGCTGTGATGTTCTTCTTCGACAGAAGCGGTTGCTTCCTACTGAGACGTCTATACAAATTTTTTTTAAAATAAAAAGTTTATTTTTTTTATACTTTTTTTCGTAATACAATTCTAAATCTTTTTAAGGATATGTTTCACCAAAATACAAATTGTTCCACTCACTTATTGGGCCTCTCCTAGATGAGTTTGATAATAACGATCATAGTTAAGCCTATCTGGTAGGGCTGAGTCCGCTCGGAATTGAAAAAAAAAACATTTGTTTAGGCTTACTTCCTCTTTCATCTTCATATCAAAACAAAAATTCTTTCGATTGGGTATCTAGCAGCTCTAACAAAGAAAAAATATTAAACTGTAAAAACTTCGTGAAAAATCGGAACAAGTTTATTCATAGTTCATGGCATTCGAGTTTTCTTGACACTCCCTTGTTTCCATGTTACCTCAACGAAAACTCGAATGAACATCATCCAATATGCAATTTTAACCTATTATTCAAAGGTAACATGGAGCCGAGTTTGTCAAGAGGGAGTGGGAAACCAGCTTAATTATCAAACCTTTTATTATTAAATCGTTTTGCATACATATGTACATATGTATGTACATACATGCATTCTTTATTTTTTATAATCCTGCTTTACAGTGGCTCCAAGCGAAACTCGTAGTGTTGATTCTTAATAGTCACATTATTTTTCATTACATTTTTAGGAATATAGTTCATTATACAACATTAACAATATAAATCAAATTTTTAAACCTTGTTTAAAATTCACAAAAATCAACAAATATGAAAAAATTCAGAATTTTTTAGAAACCTTGTTAAGGCAGTTTTAAATTTTAGTTAAATAAAGAATACGGTTAAAGTGGCTAAAAATTACCGTTGAGTTTTGGTCATGTTTTTTTTTCGTTTGTAGATGGCGTTGCATATGCTCTTCCATATAATTCATCAACAAAATTTTTTTCAGATCAAGTTGTAGGGATAGCCGCTACAACAACGCAACAACACCAAAAATCAACGGTAACTTGAACTATCTTATACTAAAAATTATTTACAGTTTCAAAAATTCTGATTGAATATAAGGTTTGAAGATTTGATTTATCTTATTTACGCTACATAATGAACTAGATTTCCATAAAAATGAATGAAAAAATAGTTTTCATGAAAGGAAATGTGAATATTTATAAAACATCATTGTATGACTTTCGCTTTGAGCCACTGTACGTTTTCTTATCCGGGCTTATATGAATGTATGTACACATTTTAAGGAAGATTGTGCTATAGTATATTAAGTCTTAACGGATTTGATCTATCCCTTTTGTACTATATCTATAAATGTTTCAAATATTTTTCAGCAATTGGAAGAAGTGCGACAAGTGGGTTCGTTTAAAAAAGGTACCATGCTATCTGGTAGAAATATTGCTGATATTGTGGTTATACTGAAAACTTTGCCAACGAAGGAAGCATGCGAAGCTTTAGCTAATAAAGTCGAAGCTGATCTTAAAAATGCTATGAAGACCGAAGTTTTGACAAAAGCTGATCAAATATTCACTATTAATCATGATCGCGGATTTGATGTAGCAAACTGGCAAGCGAAAGTATGCATTTTAATAGCAACTCTACCTCAGAATTTGCGTAAATTGGAGGGCGGGATACATTTAGATCAAAAACTTATGCAATCTCATCTAGCTGCGATCCGCCACACACGATGGTTCGAAGAAAACGCGCACCATTCTTCTATTAAGGTGTTAATACGTATATTGAAAGATCTCACAAGAAGATTTGAGGCTTTTACACCACTTTCTCCTTGGATGCTCGATTTGATAGCACACTTGTCCATCATGAATAATCCATCACGTCAGGCATTACCAATCAATTTGGCTTTCAGACGAGTCTTTCAATTACTTTCTGCTGGCTTATTTTTGCCTGGCTCAGCGGGCATAACTGACCCTTGCGAACCTGGGCACATTCGTGTACATACTGCTATGACTCTAGAGCAACAAGATGTTTGTTGTTTAACGGCTCAAACGCTTTTGAGGGTCCTTGCACACGGCGGGTATAAACATATACTTGGATTAGAGGGAAATACTAGTATTGTAAGGGAGATGTCTGTTTGGAATGGGGTCGTAGTTTCACCGCTGGAACTGGTATACGAAAAACCGGCTGATAAGAAGGACGGCGAAGGTGAGGAAGACATGGAAGCAGTCGAAAATGATGGCGTGGCTGACGACGATGCCGCTGAGTAGATGTTCATTTCCATGAAAATGCGATATCCCAGTTTGGAACTGTTGCTTATAAAAAATTGTCTATTTAAACTTAATTTAATCACTACTGTGAAATAAAACTGGTCGTCTTTAAAATAGTTGTTTATTAAAACACTTGATTGAAATGGATTATATAAAAATATATAATAAATACGCATTTATTTATTTACTAGCTTTTACCCGCGGCTTCGTTAACATGGCGTTCGGCTTAACGTTACTGATTCGTAACGGAAAAAGAACTAAATAATTTCACCAAAGGTAATAACTTTTAATTCATATTAGGGCAAGATTACGATTCCTGGGGCGCCGCGTTTTGACGACTATTTCTTGTAGAACTCGACAAAATAAACACTTTTTCACAAGTAAAAAAAATTGATATCTCGCTTAGTTTTCGAGATACAACGAGTTGAAATTTGTCGATTTTGGTATACATGGTGCATAATAAATGTCGCGTGTAATGCACTTTACGCATGAAATTCTTTGAATTCGTCATTTGTTTTATTTCACTTTTTCCAATTGCCTAATTGCCTCAGTTCCCATTATTTTTGCGTGCAACATCTTTCTAAGTAGGCGGCCTTCGGCCGCGCTTTAAAAAAATAACCCTGGCCGGTCCAACACCGTCTACGCTGACCACAGTATTTTTGCGTGCAACACCTTTCTGCGTAGGCGGCCTTCGGCCGCGCTTTAAAAAAATAACCCTGGCCGGTCCAACAGCGGCTACGCTGACCACAGTATTTTTGCGTGCAACACCTTCCTGCGTAGGCGGCCTTCGGCCGCGCTTTAAAAAAATAACCCTGGCCGGTCCAACACCGGCTACGCTGACCACAGTATTTTTGCGTGCAACACCTTTCTGCGTAGGCGGCCTTTGGCCGCGCTTTAAAAAAATAACCCTGGCCGGTCCAACACCGGCTACGCTGACCACAGTATTTTTGCGTGCAACACCTTTCTGCGCGCGCAATTTAATGCATACCAACCCCACGGTTCGTCACTTCCGTAGTATTTTATGGCTCCAAACTCAATTTTAAATTCTGTATTAATTAAAATATTAATTAAAATATGATGTCTAAATAGTTGTAATTTTGAGAAAAGTGAATAGTTAGTACAAACAAATAACGAATTCAAAGAATTTCATGCGTAAAGTGCATTACACGCGACGTATATTATGCACCATGTATACCAAAATCGACAAATTTCAACTCGCTGTATCTCGAAAACCAAGCGAAATATCAATTTTTTTTACTTGTGAAAAAGTGTTTATTTTGTCGAGTTCTACAAGAAATAGTCGTCAAAACGCGGCGCCCCAGGAATCGTAATCTCCCCCATATTAGTTTTTATATGGGTCAAATTGTTTGCTGGGTTGGAGCTTCGGCCGAAAAGAGTAAAAAACGAAAAATTAATTTTCTTTTTTCCCTACTACTCATTTTGCGTCTCTCTCAGGAAGTCTGTTTTATTAAACAATAACATTAATTACCATTGCGATAACTACATCTGGACTATTTTGAACTTACATTATTTTTAATAATTATCAAATATCACAGGTACATAATTGTACACATGTATGTACATACATATCGAGCCTTAACCGCCGAATTGGTGTAAGGGACAAATTTTTTTATTATCGAAATCGATAGTGTTTGTCCTGATCTGTCATTTTCGAAAATTTCATAGTTCTATGTTTTACCGTTATAAAGTTATAGCAGAAACAATTTTGGTGTAAATGCGCAATACACTTTGTTTATATTTTTCCATGACCGCACATTGTTACTTGCATCAAAAATATCTAGTGTGCTTTTTAGCTTGTAGCAAAAAATATTTAATTCTAATAAACTAAATGCGCTTCACGGAGATAAGTTATATATAAAATAACATAATAAATAGTTTTTTGTGCGAATAATGGAAGCTTTTGAGCCAGAGGTAATTATTTTGGCTGCAAGCAATAGGAAAAATTATACCTTTCTATTTATGGCTTAGTGATAAATGAGTTTATCGTTGTTTTCCTTAGTTTGCAAAGATACACGCTCTCGTCCCCTATAGTGAAAGTGAGTCCAATATTTCCATTGATGATGAAACGTGTGTTGGTAATAGGGGCTTTAAAAAGTCAAAAATCCGAAAAAAACCGCAAAACAAGAGTCGGAAATCCAATGGCGTCAAACCGAACCCCTGTTTGAATAAAAATTGTGGAAACTCATGTGCAGACAAATTTACGGAATCAGATCGTGTGGCAATAAACGAGCACTTCTGGGGTATGGGGAATAAAATAAGGCAGCGGGACTGGATACCTTCATGTACGACACGTAAGTGTATTAAAAGAAGAAAATCCGAAAGTAATAAAAGGAAGTGGAGTTTTGAGTACACAATAAGTTTTAATAATATAAAAGCAAAAGTATGCCAAAAATTTTTGCTTCATACTCTCAATGTATCTCAAAACATGATAATCTATACTAGAAAAAACGCACAGTGTATACAAACAACCAAAGAAGCTAACAAAAACCTAAAACCATACAAGTCTGATGAAAATAAAGTAGCACTTTTGAAATCTTTTATTACCCAGTTGCCTGCTGTACCTTCACATTACTGTCGTAATAAAAGCAGTAAACTTTATTTACCATCAGAGTTCAGAAACATATCAACTCTGTATAAGTATTATTTAAGTCATTTAAGTCAGATTAATAAGGAATCATCTAAGTTATCTTTAAGAGTGTTTAGAAAAATTTTTAATACCGACTTTCACATTGGCTTCCATATGCCCAAAAAAGATAAATGTGCTTTATGTGAAAAATTTAAGAACTCGGACAGTGAAACTAAGATTCTTTTAAGGCAAACTGAAGAATTTCAAAAGCATCTTAAGGATAAAGAAACGTCAAAACAAATATTTTTAAATGACCAAAAGCAAGGTCGAACAGATTCTTCATTCTTATGTGCGAGCTTTGATTTACAAAAGGTTCTTAATACGCCCCATTCAAAAAGTGTAAATTTGTTTTACTCGAGAAAATACGCCTACTACAATGAAAGCATTTATGAAAGTGTTACAAGAAATGGTTAATGCATTTTGTGGGGCGAAAAGGACGGAAAACGGGGATGTAATGAGACCTGCACAGTAATTTTAAGTACTTAAAACTCCTTGATAAAAAAGGAACGTATACCTTTATTAGCCTTTACTGTGACAGTTGTGCAGGACAAAATCGAAACAGAGCCATGCTTGCTATGTTCGTTTATTTTTTTAAATCCTGTACAAATATAAAAAGCCTAAAAATAACCTTTCTGTTACCCGGCCATACCATGATGCCAGTCGACTCTATTCATAGTACAATAGAGTCATTTACGCGCCAAAGAAATATTTGGGCTCCCAGCGAATGGTATACCGTTATTTCCAATGCGAGAACTAACCCAAAAAATTACGAGTGTACAATAATGGAATATTCCGATTTCAAAGACTGGAAAAACTTTGCGCGTACTATGTTTTCTACCTCAACCAAAATAGAATTTAACTCTCTTCGATCTGCTATGTTCCAAAAGGATTCCTCTCTTATGACTTTAAAGCATGGATACTGCAATAACTCACAGATAAAAGAATACAATCTAGCTTCAATGGGCCAATCCAAACGCAAACGCAATATTTCCATTAGTAACGAAGGACCTCTTTCTCTGTATGATAAGCCCTTGAAAATTTCTTTAAAAAAGTTTAACGATTTAAAAAAACTTTGGGAAAAAGGCGCTATACCAAAACAGTTTCACAATGAGTATTTAAATATGCAACAAAGCGCAACAATTACAGATGAGTTACCTGAAACTGACGAGGAAGATACATTTTAGGTTTTAAATAACACCAAGTTACATGAATATACATAAAAAAGTTAATTTTTTAATTTCGGTTTTTTGGTTCAGTTTTGGTTAGCAACTGTTATTTACGGTCCCTGATATGCTTAAATTACGTTTAATGAACTATTGTTAATTTTATAAAAAATACTGTAACGTTCTTTTAATGAAATAAAAGTTTATTTGTGAAAAAACTTTATGATTATTTTGATGTAAGTAACATAAAATTTCAGCAGCAGGTGGTGAGTGTGCCAGCGAAATTGATGTAAGTAACAAAAAACACAACTACGACTTATTTTAGCTACTGAAATTAGTTGCGTTATGTACTTAGACCACAACTAGGACCGTGTACAAAATTTAGTTCAAATTCTTTGCTTATTAACAGATATAATTAAAAAAACCTCCCCCTGTATAATTTGTTATTTGTCCCTTACACCAATTCGGCGGTAAAGGCTCGATATGTACATACATATGTATGTACAAACTTAACACTAGTTTGATAATATACTTATGAAAACATATTTTTACATTGGTCTTATTTATATTCATGTCTGATCACAGCTGTGTATACGTTATTCGTTTTGTCTACATCTTTAAAATTCATCGCGTTCTCGAAGTTTTGTTTTTTAATTCATTTTTAATTAAGGTTTTTTTTTATTATCTAATCCAAAATCTACACCGACTTCATAATTTCCGTTTACGGTGCAGAATCCCATGCCATTCGGGCTTAGTGAAACCTAATTTATTGTTAGAAATGCCCAACGAAGTCTCATTTTCATGATAGTTTTCTTAAGCAATACTTTAACCAAAAATCTAATTTTATTTACTTTTTGAAGTAGGTGACAACCCTCTCCAAGGTATTTTCAAAATAAAGCTTTCAATATTTGATTTAACTTATTATATCATATACATACATACATACATATATTATTTTTAATTGATTTTTTGAATCCTCCAAAAAGATTTTGAAATTTAGTGTTCAAATATTTTGTTTAGTTTGGGACTCATATTGTAAAATATCAGTTAATTTAACTATATTGAGCTGTAAACAGATGAGAATCTTTTTTCAAAGCATTTTGGAAAGGAATCTTTATGAAAGTCCTTTCGTTTAATACACAAATTGCAATATTTGACTTCATCCATTTGTTGAAAGGAATGTATCCTTTTAAATATATGGCAACACCTTAAAAAGATTGTAACAGATAGGACGGACTATATCGATGTGTGATTTAGCTTATTAATTTAATTGACTATAATAAGCTATATATTATCCCAGATTATAAGCTACATATGTGCCAAATTTTATACAAATCCATCGAACATACTCACACAAACTTTCAAATTATTATAAATGTTTGTTGTCCTTTAGGAACAGCTTTCAAAAAAATTTGTGCAAATATATTGTATGTATGTTTGCTTGGAATATCCTTATTTGCATTTTCAAACAGTAAGCAACGAATTTAAATTTTTCTACTCTACGAATATATTTCTCTTAAAGAGCCTCCTTAAACGTTTTACCAATTAAATTGAATCAACTGTCTTTGAGAGGTGACAGCACCCATCAATCATGTTTTCTTATGAGCTCTTTCGTTTCAGAGTAATACTTTTATATTTCAGTAAGCTTACAAATAGCATCAAATTCATGTTTTTAAACACGTGGCAACACTCCTTAAATATATTTTCATAGATAAGTTTGTTTAAGCCTACATTCTTTGAATCTCATTACTGATACTTCCGAGAACCTAATAATTTAATTTAATTTACTCTTTTAAGCAGGTGGCAACCCTCCAAAGTTTTTTCGAAATAAAGCTTTCTTAAAAATTTTTTTTTGCGACCCATATTTCAATATTTGATTTAACTTATTATAATTTTAAGTAATTTTTTAAACAGGCGGCAACGCTCTCCAAAATTATTTTTTAAAATTACGCATTTTTTCTCTTAAAACCTTTATTTTGGCACTATATCGTAAAACTTAATTTGTTTTTTAAATTAACTTTATTTGAATTTAACCAGGTGATAAATCCCTATAAAAAATCGATTTTATGGTGACCTATATAACGGACTATATATGTATGTATGTATCAAATCTTACCCTGATCTATACAGTCGTTATATACCAATATATGATGTTATCTATGTACATATTTAAATACAACTTTTTTAACAGGTGACAACTCTACATAATATAGCGTATGTTATAGCGTAGGGGGTAGGCAATTTGTGTGCTTAATTTTGTGCAATTCCGTCCAGCTGTTGCCCTGAAAAGGTAATAAATAACATACTCAATCACCCACAATCACACAAACCTTCTCATTTTTCAACATTCATCGAATGTTATTGCAAAACCGATGGAGGTTTTGTAAAAAAAACCTCCGTTAGAACCTTCTGCAGAAATGAACGATTAACTGCAAATTTGCACGTCTTTCTGTGCTGTTGTTCGGACGTTCTGCGAGTACATAACGAAATAGCGTTTCATTTTTGTATATAAGATTTATAGTCTTATAAGACCTTTATCTCATCCAGGATATCACAATTTGTTCTTCTTTATTTGGTGCAATTTTGCAACTTAAATATACACATGGTGCAATAAATAAAGTGATGTCACTTACATACTTAACCTCACTTCTTTGGCATCCCCATTTCAGCAACGCACATACAGTGGCGCCAAGCCAAAGTCGGACACCGTAGAAAAAAATGTTCCTTCCTAAAAATATTTGAATTAAAGCAATTAAAATAATTTTTTGATTACTCATTTATTGCACTTCCAAAATAAAAACACAAAACATATAAATTAATGCAGTATTATAAAATATTCTAGTAAAACATCAAATAAAAGTAAATACAATGTACAAGCCAAACTCGGTCAGTGGCAACTATCCTCTAAATAAATGCAAGTCTGTCGAAGAATTGCAAACAACTTCAAGTATAGTGTTTAACTGACTAACGGGAATTCCCCGGATGGTTTTTTAAGGCAAAGGGGCGAAACAAGTATTGAATTGAGAAAGGGGGTGCCACAGTTAACGCCTTTAAATTTTTGTTTATTGTAGAAGGCTAAAAAACTATAATTCGCATTACAGAGTAGCCCTTTATTTGGTCGGAGCTCATCCCGGCACTATACCGCCGACTAGAGACTGTGGTCTCCAGCAATTTTTTCACGATATACATATGTATGTAGTATGTATGTACATACCTGTCATATTCAAGTACTTTGGTGACTACTCTTTGAAGCACCCCATAGATATTCGTTGCATAGTACGCCACCAGTACTGGGGCAATGGCTAGAGCTTATTTTAGTCGACCGAACGCTCTATGTTGATCCACTGGAAATTCTCATCCTTTGCGTACGCGGTCTGTGTAAGATGCTATAGTCCTTGATGAGTTTTCGGGTAAATTCGGTCAACTCAATGATCTGACGAACTTTTATCACAGTCTTCGATTGAGGGAAATCCTTAGCACAATTAATCTTTCTGCTCCTTGCGTGAATACTTTAGCTCAATTACATGCATACTCTCCACGATCGTCGGTGTACCGATGATGATCTCATCTACATACCTTAATATTTTATTACGTAGCTTCATACTCCTAATAAGCCGAACCACCATCTGCTGGAATACCATTTATGTATTGGCCAAGCAAAATGGCATAACACTGTGTTCGAACAACCCATCCGGCGTGAGGAAGGTAGTGTACTGATTGATATTCTCCTTCAAAGGGATTTGGTAATACTCTGCTGTCAAATCGAGGGTGGTGAAGAATCTATTACCACCTAACCTAGCTAGTTGCATTTCAACGATGGACATTTATCTATCTGTTGTGTCCTTGTTGTCCTTGATTTCTATCTTTATGGTGTTGCACTTTCCAAGCGCTGACAAATATTCCAAAAACAGTTATCGCACTTTTTCAATAGTTGCTTTGTGTCGGTTTCGTAGCTTTGTGTCGATTTTGGCTTCAGTGTTCATCTCTATAATCACCTTCACATAACCTTTCCATAATACGATTCAGGGCGACGTGCGGTAAAAACTTGTTGAAATTCATCCCACTGCCTTGCCGCACCTTTAACTTTATTTAAAAACTGATCCGTGGATATGTGCTAAATGTTCTTGCAACAATTGTTGTCCTGTTGTTCTTGCTTTGCTACATGTACCGATGCGTCTGCTATTGTGCGCGATACGTCTTGCCCTTAAACCCTTAAATCTTGTTACATTGTCTGGATTACCTTTAGCTGTTGCACACTAAATCCGCAACTTCCTTAGTCATATTGCCAATTGTTTCGCGAGGCTCATCGACCTGCTTCTGTAAGGCTGGAGCCTCTTCCAGCTCCAATTCGTTGCCCTGGACCTCACCTGCCTCATAGAGTTTCATGAGTCGTGCCTTTGATCCGATAGCTGATAACCAATATTTCTAATACTGCACTTAAGTTAACACGACCGGCTGCTGCCCACTTCCGCCGTTCCCACGGCTAACAGCTTCACGTGCTGCAGCGTCAGCTTGATTGCATTTCACATGGCTGTGGAATATATTCATTTCACGGGACACTATATGAGGGAGCAGAACTTGGAATTGTTGGTGCTACTAGGCATTAAGTTGTTTGTTACATAGATAGGGTTCTCTCGAACAAACAAAAACACTGGGGTCAATGCGTCTTAAAATTCGGTTATTCTCTTGTAACACTAGCCGCAGTCGATAGTATCAAAATTTGAAAAAAAAAATTATTAATTTTAGTAAGCTCGCGCTAAACTTCTTAACTTTTTAATACTCCCTCAATCATAGCTTTACGCAATTTATTTGATGGAATATATAAATATTGTGAATTGTAGACCGATTTTTAGATTTACAAATCAATTTTTTCAACACGAAAATGCTAAATAAAAACTTAATAATAACTTTAACTACTTTTAGTACTATTTTCTTTATATTTTGAGGTTTAAAAATTGAAACCGGCATACTGTCTTTGCCCCAGTAAAATAATTTAGAGAATAAGGCGTCTTACTCTCTCAAAAAGAGAAACATACTGAGTTTTTCGCGAAAAGGGTTTAATAAACATTGGCAAGGAAGCGCCCACAGTTGGATTTTGAAATAATGCTTTTGAATCATTTTACTTATTCAGTTGGTTTTTTCCACTTTTTCGTTAACAATTTATTAACCGCTTCTTCCTTCGTTAATAAATCACTCATATTTATGCTTTTGCAAATTTATAATTTGAAATATCGGATTATTTTGTTGACTCTCCAAAGGAAAGTTTTCCAAGTTTTTTGCCTAAACGAACGCGATTTGGTACAAGTTTGTACAAGTTAACTGCTAAACGACACTCTTAATGATATCTTTTCATGATTCCACCATGGGTTTGAATTAAAATCAAAACAGTTGCGTTAAGATCAAAAATACAAAAATTGGTATTTTTCTAATGGTGTGGATAGTGGCGAATACCTGCATTTCAATTTATATCGACAAACATGCTATAAATTCAGGCCACACTTTAGTGAAATCAAACAGTAATGTATTTTCAAAGATCAGTTCGCTAATATGTACATATATGTAAAATTCAACAAACTATATAACTATGTATGTATACATACATATAAATATTTATCCGTTAAATTTCGGACAACAAACTGTAATCTAAGTATGTAAGTGTCAGATCTTGACAAACTGGGCTGTTATATTAAAATAGTTCGATTGGAATTTTATTATTATTTTATTTATAAATCATATATGTATGTATATACATACACACTTTAGAATTGAAGACATTTAATATCGATCTCAAACATCTCTTCTATACCAAATATATATTATCAATAAACTTATATTATTTGTTACTTGTTATAATGTTTTGATTCACAATGCTATAATAGGCTGAGTACATATGTATGTAAGCATTGCACTTTTTTATCCATAAACTTTAACAATATTTCAGGTATTCCTGGTATGTTCATAAATATGTAATCAATTTTCAATAGATATATGATGAATCATTAGAGGTGAATCTTCATCCAAATTTACTGCAAGAATTTTGCCTATAACTGAATCAAAGTGCTCAGCAGAAATACCAGGAGGCTCACTCACCTTAATGCATAAATCATTTAATGTTAATGCATCACCTGCTTTCAAATACTTAGCGGCAACGATCGATTTGCCTAATTTCATTTTGCATGACAGTTCACTGGGAAGTAGTGTTCGACACTTTATATTCTTTAACGCCGATTCGAGATCGGACGTCCGACCTAACATACATAGAATTTGTTCATTATTCAATGTGCCTAAATTTTCAAATTGTTTTGTATATTTAATAAAACTTTCAAACTCATCAGGTTCCAAAGAACATTTGTGGTCAGAACCTTTTTGATTTTTATCCAACGTAAAGTGGCGTTCTATAATTCTTGCCCCTAGTAGCACCGCTGCTTTGCTTATTTCAATGCCCTTTTCATGCCCGGAGTATCCTATTACCATGTTTGGGTATTGATTTCTTAAAAGTGTTATTAAGCTAAGAGAGCAGTCAGCTGGATCTGTGGGATACGACGAAATGCAATGCATTAAGGCATAATTTGTTTTGTTATTTGTTTGCATTATATTGACAATTTTATCAATTGTTTCATTCGTTTGCATTCCTGTTGACACAACCAGGGCTGAATCCAATTTAGCTGCTCTCCTCAAAAGTAAAACGTTGTTAGCATCTCCGGATCCAATTTTTATAAAAGGCACTTTCAGTTCATTTAAAAAATCTAGAGAAACCTAAAAAGATTTAAAATATTTTTATCTTTAGTAGCTAGATACTGGATACAGTGGTTAAAAAGTATGCCTGTAAGAAATTTAAAAAATTTGATAAATAAAAACAAACGAAACAAGTAAAGAAGAAGGATATATTGTAAATAAACAGTGCTTATTGTATGCGATAAAGCAGTGATTTGAGTATATATATTCTAGAGATTAAACTGTGTACCATTTTGGAAAAATAATACAGTATTTGGTATATAGATACATAATTCTTTGGAAAAAGGCGGACCCATTACGGGCGGGGAATACTATTCTTCATATCCTCCCAGCTATTTAACGTAGATATATGATATTTGGTGTATAATCTGTGTATTTCTTCTACATCAAGGAATAAAGAATATTGTAAACTCAATAGCACTGTCTTTATTGACGCAGCAAACCGAGCCGGGTACGCTAGAATAAAAATATTTCGAAAACTTTTCGACAATTATTAATTTAAATCAAAACGAAAAGAAATTAGTATGATTTTAACGTACCACACCCATTTTACAATTTATTTCTCTACCTAATTAAATTCTTTATACCAAATTCGATGAAATGCGCAACATGATTTAGTAAAATATTGAATTATTGATTGGTTGTAAATTACCGTTATATGAGAGGTGGGCATGGTTTTCGTCTGATTTATATATATTTCGAAATTTTGCTGTCTAATTAGAAATGCAATGTGTGCACGAAATTTAGTGGAATTTTACCAAGCCGTTTGGGAGATACATACATATATGTAAATATGCACATATGTGCCTATTTGACGTTAGGTGGGCAATGTCACGCCCATTCCCAAAATTTTTTTTAATTCATTCTCAAACCCAACCCTGTATATCAATTTTGAGCAAATTACCTTGTATGTATATGTAGCTACTAAAATATTGTACTTTTTTAAGTTTGGTTATTTGCCTATATATGGGAGGTGGCGTGGTTTTTGTCCAACTTATCGTTAGCTTCATAAGAAAAGGTCGTAAGTCCATTTTTTATGAAAATTTGTTTTTTAATGCAGTTCGATAAATAAATTAAAAATATATCGTATGAAACGAAGAAAATAATAAATTTATTGTTTTTTCCACTTGTTTGGCAATGATGTGCAAAAGTTGTAAGTCAGATATTTGTCAAAAAAAAGCGCAAAAGTTGTAAGTCAGCTGTTTGTCAATGAAAGCGCTGTAATTTATTCAAATTTAGGCTGCTGTTTTGCGCACTCATTGCACTAAATTGTTAATTTTAATACTTATTTGTGTAAAAGGTAAGAAATTATTATTATTGAATACAATAAATAACTTTTAACTAAATAACATTAATTATTAGAAGAATCTCATGAATTTGGACGATTTTAACAACAATAGTTTATCTAGCTGCCTTCAGTGCACCGATGATAATTATGGGATTGAATCTGACGATGGAGTTGTTGGACTGGTGCCGTACGGATTCAATAGTGACTCAGAAGACTCCTTTGTAATGCCAACATCCTCTAAAACACGCAAAAAGAGAAAGCAAGTGGAAAACGAAGCATGGATTAATGCAACAAATAAAAAACGACGAATGACTGGCAAAAGCTATCATGGAAAACGAAAGGAAGATGGGGCCTGGAATTACAAAATATACAAAAAACCCAAAGCAATAAAGCCAAGATGTCAGTGTAAGCAAAAAAAGATAATGAAATGCGCATGTGTGACTGATGCTCAAAGGCAACAAATATTCAAAAATTTCTGGGAGATGAACTGGAAGCAGAAACAAATTTATGTTATTATGTTGGTGCACTCAGTAAAACCTACTCATCCACGCAATCGTGCTGATCCTAATGTCTCCAGAAGATTTAGGTCTTTGAAATACCATTTGAATGTGAATAATGAAAATTTTCGGGTATGCAAAACTTTTTTTTTAAACACATTAAGTATTGGTGAGCGGATTGTACAGAGTTGGGTTAAGAAGCCTTTGAATGCACACAACAATGTGTCAAAAAAAACTCTAAAAACCAAACCTGAAGAAAGACAAAATTTGAATTTATTTTTTGATACCCTCCCAGCAATGGAATCACATTATTGTCGTTCCGTATCCAAAAAAAAATATCTTTTGCCTGAATGGAGCTCGAAAAAAATGATTTATGACTTATATGCAAAAGAGTGGTGTAGAGCAAAAAACGTGCGGCCTCTTTCACTTACCCTATTTCATACAGAATTTGAGAGCAGAAATCTGAGTTTGTTTGCACCAAAGAAGGATGAATGCGAAATATGTGCCCGTTACAATGTTGATAGTATTTCACATGAACACTACTCGATTCATTTAGAAAAGAAAGAAGAAGCAAGAAAAGAGAAACAAAGTGATAAAGCTTCAGAACAAACCGTTTTCACAGTGGATCTGCAAGCAGTACTTATGGCTCCAAAATCTAACGTTAGTAGCTTATATTATAAAACAAAGTTGCAGATACATAATCTAGTGTTTTATAATATCATAAACAAAAAAGGGTATTGCTTCCTGTGGAATGAAGCTGAAGGCGGAGTTAATGCTGAGGACTTTGCAAGCATTTGGATGTGGTTTATTGAAAACAAGATACTTCCTAGCCTTGACAATGAA
This sequence comes from Anomoia purmunda, assembly GCA_951828415.1. Taxonomy (NCBI): domain Eukaryota; kingdom Metazoa; phylum Arthropoda; class Insecta; order Diptera; family Tephritidae; genus Anomoia; species Anomoia purmunda. The sequence goes on from OX639993.1 coordinate 58,010,419, forward strand.
GAGCCTAACAAAATAATTATTTATAGCGATGGGTGTGGCTATCAAAACCGCAACTCTTTACTTAGTAATGCACTTCTTAATACAGCCATACAAAATAATGTTGTTATAGAACAAAAAATATTGGAACTGGTCATTCGCAAATGGAGGCCGACAGCGTGCACTCAACTATCGAGCGTGTGATCAAAAAGAGAACTGTTCATGTTCCGGCTGAAAACATAGAAATATGCAAGTCAGCACGCAAAAAGCCATATCCATACGAAGTACATTACCTAACACACGATTTTTTTTTAAAAATTCAATAAAATTGAATTTTGTAAAAGTATTCGTCCAGGACGTGGGAAAGGCGATGCAAAAGTGACAGACATACGCGCAATCCAATACAACACAAATGGAGATATTTATTTTAAACTAAGATTTAATGATCCTTGGAAAGCTTTACCACAAAGAATTAATAAAAATGTAGTTGCAATGAAGTGGTGCGATTTGGAGCAACTTTACCAAACTAGAAGACCAATTACGCGTAAAAAATATGAAGACTTGCAGTGCCTTAAACTAACATTGCCAAAAGACTATCATCAATTTTATGATGACTTACCTTATGATTAATTTTTTTTTATTATACTATTTTTATTTTTATTAATAAGCAGCAAAGAATGAGACTGTGAAATTTTAATTTGTGATTAATTTTAATCAATTTTTCAATGTTAATTAATTTTTTATCTCAAAAAGTGATATATACTTAAGAGATGTATATTTTAATTATAATAAAATAAACAAAGAAGTTCCTATTTCCGTTTAATGCGTAAAGATTTTTTGATTTTTCTAAGTACAATTACGTTAATGAGAGGTGAGCGTAGTATTTTCCGATCTTTACTATTTAAGAAATTTTGCTTACTGATTTGAAATGCAATATGTACATATTTGTTCCGTGGGGGCGCTACGACCATTTCCAATTCTTTTTGTGCAAATTGTCTTTAATACTTTCTTAAATATCGCGTTGATTTTTACATAACTCCGTCATGTGGACGTGGCTATTATACGAATTCGCCTATTTTTAATTCCAACCTACATATACACATATATATGTTGAGTCAAGGATAATGTGTGTAAAAGTCTCGCTGAGATATCTCAATATGTTTGTTCCTTTGGAAGATAACTTGTATAAGTTTCTACCAACTTGAACCAAATAGCGTTTGTTAGGCAAAAAACTTGCAAAACTTGCAAGGATAGAGCTCAATTTTTAGATTTCCTTTGAATGGGAAGTTGCTAATTCGGTCTGGAAAAATAGGAGTATTCGTTACAAAAACCCAGTAAAAATTAGCCAGTAAAATAATTCACTCAAAAACAGAAACGCACTGTAAACATTTGCAAGGAAGCCCACTTTATGCTTCAGAATAATTTTACCTTTACATTTGGGGTTTTTGTTTTCAGCTTGTTCATTAATAAATCGCCTCTTATTTCGTTAATATATCACTTATGTATATTATACTTTTGTTGGCTGAAATGGAACCACATGCCACATGTTAGCATTTTCCGGCAAATAAAAATCTATATTTTATTTGGAACAAGTAAAGAATAGGGTCCACTGAGTTAGAAAAAAAAAAAAAAAAAGTGGACGTGGAGGTGGGTAAAGGGGGTATTTTCAACATTTTTAATAGCTTATATTTAAAAAAAATATATAACCGTTTTCAAAAATATTGACATCGTTGGATAGGTAATTAAGAGATCTTTCACACAATATATTTGTATGTATATATTATACATATTTTTCGAGAAAATCAAAAAACAAAAAACTATTTTTTCTTTAAAAAATACGTAATTAACTATATGTAAAAATATATTTGTGAAATAGTCCATAAAAATACCTTTTAATTGATATATAATCTAATATAGTTATGTTTAAATGTTATAAGGTGTTTTGATTTATTTGCGTTGCTGTGAAAGGGAGAATTGGTCATATTGAAGGTTATGATCCTTGAGTTGAATCAACATCTGTTCGCTTTGTTAAATGTATTAATATGGTTCGATAGGTAATTAAGAGATCTTTCACTTGATGTGTGTGTTTGTGTATTTATTATATATACTTTTCGAGAAAATCAAAAAAAAAAATAATGCCGCTTTTTTTTTAATTGTCGAATAATTTTCCGTCAATATTGGGAAAAATATCGTACCACAGACAAATGACCAATACTAGGGACCGAAATTAATCGTTATTTTTATTTTTTCGATTAAAGTAAACATTGGAAAGAATTCGTTCAAAACAAAATTCGAATATACCAGCCTAGTCCTTATGGCACATGCTGTGCAAATCTGATCTTATTCTCATTTAGAACATTTTTTATTTTAAATCATTACATGAGGGTTATTTTGTGATTTTTATTTTTTCGATCATATTCAAATAACTTGCAATTTTTTTTTAAGATCAAAAATAATCATTAATCTTAGATATATATGTATATATTAGAGGGCTGCACGAGAACCAAATTTGGCCGTTCGAAAAAGTTCGCTGCTTTTCGGTCCAACTGCTTCACTTGCTGCCTGCCAATCGGCAACGAAAACAGTCGGTCGCAAAGTAGCAGGCATACTCGGAGATGTTCGTTTTGCTCAAAGCGAACTTTGCGGGAAAAAAATGTTCGAAAACTACTGTACAGTTTCCGAAATTTTTTAGAAGGCTTCGAACACCTAACGTGTGTATGTGCGCATGGATTTATTTTGCGCCAGTTGAGCGATGCGAAAGAATGCGTGCATGTGCACATACATATGTACATATGTAAGTAGGCACGTGGTCACAAAAATACAAATGTACATACTTACATATGTATGTACATATGTGCATATGTACAATATTACTAGTTAAATTGTGTATAGAAATGATCGAACACACTTTGTATAGAAGAAAATGCCCAACACCGCCAGCAAAAAAAATTATTAAAAATCAGCGGGATTTTTCAGAAACTTGGCACTTGCATTTTGTTAGACTTAAATTTAATGTACTACAAAACTACCTACATACCAAAATTTTTTCTTAAAACTAATTAAAAAGTTGGAATTTAAGGTGAAACTTGGCCGAGTTTTTCTCTTTTTTTGCATAAAGTTAGAAATTTGGATTTAAATAGTTTTTGATATCTTATGAGCTATATTTAAAATGAAAATAATAGGAAACACTAAACAAGCAAATTAAAAATGGTCAAAACTTGTCAAAACTTGTCAAAATGTAGTGAGCCTATTTATTTTCACTCCACTGCTTAAACAATACTGTATAACTATACACACGTATATGTATATGCATACATAAATAATTTACATACTAATTGAATTGCCTACCTACTGAAATACACGTATTTAAACATTTTGTACTCAGAACTGTTTTGTGAAAGAGGTTAAAGCAGGTACTTAGGGAGTTTTTTCCTCTCGATACTTCCAAACGATATATGTACAAGCATATGGTAATATATGTAATGTCGGCAATGAAATAAATTGTTCTGGTAAACCCCTTTATATTTGTTATTGCTAGTGATTAAAACACGCACTTTGTGAGTTTCCCACCATTAATCCTCCATAAGATAAAAAACGTTGATGAGTTAAGAAAATTAGGCATTTATTTTGAATCCAGTTATACATTATTTTGAAATTAAACATAATTTTTCACTTATTTCTACATATGTTGTTATATATTCTTAAAATTCGATATTAAGTTCATTTTTCTCCATATTGAAATGGGAAAACATTATTTGGTTTATAGCGAATTCATTTAGTGTGGATCTTCTTTCACACAAAAGATTTTTCGCTGCTGAAAATACCCTTTCTGAAGAAGCACTACTTGCAGGTGTCGCCAGTATGGTACAGCTTAATTTGTACAAATTTGGGAAATTATTTTTATTCATTTCCCACCAATTGTATACATTAAAGACTTCGCTATTAATGACTCGCACAGCTTTATACATTTGAAGCTCCTGGCTTATTGTTCCCTCCGAGTTGCAGTTATTTTCAGCTTCTACAAAATCCAAAAATAATTTTTTATATTTCGACATTGGCAAAGTCGGGCAAACTTCTCGCATATTTCCAACATCCCTTTGGATGCCATTTAAAAGTTTTATGCATTCCTGCTCAACTAGTTGTTTTTCAATTTCAGAAAACAATAGAAGCTTATTCGTCGGAGGAAACAAGAATAGCGCAATTTTGTGGAAAACTGTGGTATTTTCCGAGACCAGCGTAACCAAGTAAAATTCCAACTGTTTTTTTAGTCTCTTAACTGCTTCTAAGTCACTGTCTTTCGTTTGGCACTCGTTTTTTTAATTGGTGAATGTAAACCAATACTAAATGTAGTGTTGCGTAATTTTCCCCTTCCAAGTATTTTACAGCTTCCTCAAATGGCTGAAGTGTTAGTACCACAGCTTTTAAACAAACTATGTCGATGGCATTGATTCTTCCCAGCTCATTTCTGCTTTCGAGTATGGCACTAATTTCCTCCCAGTTATTTTCAACTGATCTTAGCATATAAAACACTGTATTCCAACGCGTTGGACAGTTGCTTTTTAACGATGTACTCAAATTATTATTTAAGCCAGATTTTTTGAAAAATTGTACTAGTTTTGTGCAAGAGTTACTTAGTTCAGCGATTTCGAAAACTTCTTCCACTGACTTCTGTAAGGCGTTGTTTAAAAGATGACTAATACAGGCTATATGTTGCGTGTTTCGGAATGCTTTTATCATATTTGTGCCTCTATCCGTTACTATAACAGATTTTTGTGTAAACTCACAGCCAAAGTCCATAAGAAGCTTCTTTGTTTTCGTATATACATTTTCGCCTACAGTTGCAAATTCAGTATTAATTCAAAATTAATACGGTTTCCCAACTTACTTGTACATCTTTCGCCTTCCATGGATTTCATCCCAAGTAAACGCACTGATAAAACGCCAGATACCAAAAAGTGCATCGTTAATGCAATATAGCTCCTTTTGTTGTAGTCATCGGTCCAAATATCTGATGTTAACCCAAATCCGTTTTCTTTTATAGTGCTTATTTCATCCTCTACATTTTTGAAACACAATTCGTATACAGCTCCAATATTTCTTGCAATCGTGGTTGGATGTGGAAGTGATTTTTTCACGTCAATGTTGACCCCATGTTTTGCTCCAATTAGTATATACTGCTCTAAAAGTTCTCCTAGTCCATCATCAGCTACTATATTGTATGGTCTGCAGTTTTTGATAATCCACTTGGTAGCCACTTTGGTTATTCGTGTTTTTGTTGCTTCCTCTACCTCAATTTTATTTTCATTAACCGCAGCCATTTTTAAAATATAGCACTTATGCTTGACTAAATTTGAAGTCGATTTATTTCTATAACGTAGAATTTTCTGGCAATCCCTGCAGCTGACGTAATTTTGTATTTCGTCTCCATTTTGTTTACTAATTTTTGCGAAAACCTGCCACACTTTGCTTCTTCCTTGCTTTTCACTCAAAATAAGTTCTCCATTTTCAATTTGTGCTTGAATATTTCCTTCATCAGGAGAAGCCTGTCGATCCAAAGCCTCTGCAACTTCCATCATGATAAATATTGTATAATTATAGTTGAAATTCGCAAAAACACATCTAACGTAACCGAAATATTGAACAGTACTGTGTATGCATTTTTAAATGCAGAAAATAGATCAAAAAATTCCTCAAATTTTGCCTATTATGGAATTTTATACATAAATACATATATGTATGTATGTACATGGAAATAGTTAACATACTAATTGAATTGGCTACCTACTGAAATACATTAGTGTACCTACATGTAAACATTTTGCATTTAGAACTTTTTAAACTGTTTAGTGAAAATGGTTAACACAGGTAGCGATTTTTTTTATCTCAATACATACTTCGTAACCAAAAAAAATTAGACACATTAAAGGATTTACAAGAATTTCTATATTTTTTAATATCTAAATACATACATGTATATACTATAAATGGAAATACACATCTACATGTATATCCTATGTGCATAGTTATATATTTGCATTTCAACTTTTTATTGAGAGTTTTCAAAATTTTTCTCGGTACATAGTTTGATAGCCCATTTAATTTTAGTATCATAAAGTGCAAGTTTGAAGTAGGTCAAAATTACCGCTGATTTTTGAAAATTTTTTTTGCGGACGGTGTTGCGCGTTTTCTTCCACACAACGAAATTTTAACATACATGCGTCGGCATCGTAAACAAGTTTTCGAAACATTCACAAGTTCTCGACAACTTCTTGGGCTAGCGCGTCATATTTGCTATACAAGCAGAAGCACAGCGAGCAGTTGCAGCAGAAGTTGTCGGCCGCCTCGCTTGTCTACGCTTCGCTGCTCGAAGTCTTCGAACAACACAGCAGCGGTCCAGCGTGTACAGCAAAGTGTAATCGAAAACGAGTATTCTCGTGCAGGGCTCTAGTATATATATATTATTTTTTGGTCTATTTATTTTATATCTAACAATAATTTTGTGAGTTCAAGGCCAGTTTTGAATAGGAAGTATAATAGAAAAAACAGCAATGGTAGAAGTTATAGCTATTTCGGAGATCACCACATCTCCTCATCAGACTTCTTGCGGGGATTCGAACTCACGTCCCTACTCATTAAGGCAAAGCCTAAAGCAAGCTGTGTGTGCTGTTATTTTTTTTTTCCTTCTTCCTATTTTTTGCAACCACAATTTCAAGTACGGCAGTCTGCCGCTATTACATGAGTGTGCAGTTGTCGTTGATTATAACAAATTCTATTTTTACGACTATAGTTGTTAGAAAATTTTTATGGTTAGGTGTGCTCATCCATTACATATGTATATATATTAATATTTTTTGGCCTATTTATTTTATATCAAACAATAATTTTATGAGCTCAAGGCCAGTTTTTAATAGGCAGAATAATATTGTTTGATTGATCTTAGATTTAACCTTTTGCGATAACACTTGATCAATATTTTGGGATTTTTATTTTTCTTTTTCTTAATTCGCCCTATGTCTGCTGAATCTTAATTCGCTAAACTATGTATGTCTATGTCGCGGTATTGCTCATACAGCTCATCGTTTCACCGTCTGCGGAGAATCTTTCTCTCGAACACTCCAAGGGCCATCTCATCTGATGTTGACAGTGCCCATGCTTCTGCGTCACACAATAGCATAATGAGGGGCTTATAGAGTGTGATTTTCGTTCTTCGAGAGAGGGGTTTGCTTTACTAAGCAGTTGCCTGGATTTCAGGGCTGACATTGCTCTTGGTGGTAATGCTGGATCCAAGATAAACAAAGTGGTCTGCTTTGTCAAAATTGTAACTGTTAACAGTAACGCGGGAGCCTAGACACGAATAATTCTTTTGCTTCGCTTCTTTATCTAGCATGGAGCGGGTGGTGCTGCTCAGCGTCATTTTACATAGCCGTATTAGATTTGCAGGGATACCAGATTCAGAAATCGTGGCATATAGGCAATTTCTTATCGTGCTGTCGAAAGCTGGTTTAAACGCTATGGTAGATTTATCAGGTCTAAAGCAGCATATTTACTCTCCATAGAAGCGCGGCATTCCTCATCGTAGTGAGTAGGTGTGAGAATTGAGTAACGAACTTAGCAGCTGACTTTTGCGATTGCAGCATTCCCACGTCGAGCTTTCCGTGTGTATTTAGACGCACGTTTTTTGCTGTGCACAGCCGTACACGCATCTTGGCTGCGACAAGATAATGATTCAAGTCTATATTCAGTCCTCGGAGTGTACGTACGTCCAATACACAAGCATGACTTCCGTCTATCGCAATGTAATCGATTTAGTTTCCCGTTTTTCGATCCGAAGACAGCTGAAACCTGATGCAGATACAGACTACCATTGTTTTGGGCCCTTGCAAAGTTGATTAGACTCAGTATGTGGACGGAGGTTTCGCCGTGGAGCCTGAATTTTTCAACAGCATGACCAAAGATCTGTTCCTTACCTACCCTGGCATTGAAATCGCCAAGCCCGATTTTGATATCGTGACGGGGCCGGCGCGAGTAGATGCTTTCTAGGCGAGGATAGAAGTGATCCTTTATAACATCGTCCTTCTCTTGACACAGTTCTTGGCGACGAAGTCTATCTCTCACCACAAATCCAGTACCGAACTTTCGCACCTTTATTCCGGATATTCCAGGTGCATGCCCTCAAAGCATAGTCCTTAATACATTGCGTATGGTCGTCATCACAAAAAGAAGATCTAATCCAAAGCTTGTTGAAATTTTTCATTGGCTACGGTTTCTTACGTAGCCCGTCCCAAACCCAGTGCACAACCTGATACTGGCGCGATTTTTGTTTTTAAGTACATATTTATGTATACAGCGAGCCGCTTGCTCCAAAAGAGACTCCCACTTGCAGCCGCAGTTACTGGTGAACAGACGATGCTGTCTTTAATGGACCTTAAAACGTATGTCGGAGTCGCACCACTAATGCTCATTCTCTTTCTGCCATGACCCAAGGCTCCATATGGGTTAGTTACCGTATCTCGCACATAGGTTGCTCACGTTGCCCTGAGTACACGAACATGGACGTAAGAGTCGGGATTGCACTCCATTTTGAATTTTGCTATCATAACAAATAAATCAAATCGTTTGTATTGTTGCTATTATTGTCATCATCGACAAGTTTTTTGCATTCAATATAATCGATTCAAATCCAATTATATGAAATGTGATCGGAAAATTTTATATCCAAGAATAACGATTATTGTTGATCGAAAAAATGATAATCACAAAATAACGATTAAACTTGATCGAATTATAACAATTAAATCGTTATACCTTTTACACAAATTATAACCGTTGCGAATTCTGATTTATACAATTCAAAAACATCTGTCTAACAAATTTCAGTAAGATATCTCTGAAACTGTAGGATTAGTTTTGCGTTCAAAGAAACAGACGGGGTTGGCTAAATCGAGTAATCTTGTCGTCCTAATATAGTGCAAATCACGAATTTGTTTTAACGATATTCGCATATTAACTCATCTTAACGAATATTTTAACTATTATTAAAAACTAAAAGTCAACAAATATCAGGGTGTTAACACAATCGTTAAAGGAAAAACTCGTGATTTTATTTGAATGTAATTGAAAAAAAGGAAAATTCGACAGCATTTTGACTATTTGACATACGCAGGATCATGTAATTTTTCAGGCAATATTAAGTTCTAATTTCATATTGCCAGGTTCTAGTTGCTTTGAGATACTGGTTGAAAAGACATACATACATACATACGTTGTTCATGAGTCAAGTAGAGCGTCAGCATCGCTATGAAAAGTTTATCTAGTATTCAAGAATAGAAACACAAATATATGTAGTTTATTTTGAATTTATAGATATAAGATTAAAATTAAAAAAAATAATAATATAAAAGCTGCATACCCTGGAGCAAAACATGATTCATACATGTGGACAAGGTAATGGAGCGAATTTTGAAAACGCAACCATGACATGCTGTTGATTAGTAAATTTAATTAACTCATTGAAAATTTTTGTTTTCGCCCCTTTTGACATTTAGTTTGACAAAAGTTATGCTTTCGTATTATCCAGTAAAAAAAACTATCCAGTAAGTTGCCAGTAACAAAATTTCTGAGCGTAAGCAAAATTTGCTCTCAATGAGAGAAACTTGCAAGAAAGTACGAAAACGCAAAACCAGCAAGAAGTTGCAAATTTTTTTTAACAGCTAATTTTTTGTTTGGCGTTCAAATCGATCAAATTAAAGAAAAAGTGTACGAAAGTTTAAAAGCGGAGCGAAAATTTGAATTTAAAATAATAAAAGATGGAAAATTTTGAACCGGAAGAGTTCAAGAAGGTTATTATAAAGTTATAAATTGCCATGAAATATGTCCTTCTAGCAAATGTACAGTGGCTCACAAAAGTATTTTGCATATGAAGGAAATAAAACAAACGATTTTTTTTTGGATTTTTTTCAGGTTAATTGATAACTTATGTATTGAATTCCATAAGACATCAACTCATAACTTCGCTGGGACTTCATTAACACAAAAAAAATAAACGTACACTGGAAAATAATGAACATAATTCAGAATTTGCAATTCGCAAAAGTATTTTGCATCGTTAGGTAACTCACCAAAGTATTTTGCATTTGGCTAAAAGTGATATATAAATAAATGTAAAAACTATCTAGTATTTCGTATGATAACCGCTACTTTGAAATGCAGCTCCAAGCGTTTTTGCATCGATTCTACCAACTTTCGACAAAATTCAGGTGGTATTTTTCCCATTCAAGGGTTTTTTAGCCAAACCACCTTCGCCGCTGCTGGAAGGCAAATGGAAGACATTTCCAATAGATTGCTCTACAGTTTGTAACAATTGAGTTACCCAGTATATATAAAAAAATGTCCGGAACATTTTTTACTGGTTTTGATTTTATTACCAAAAAACCACTGTACCAAAATATTTGCAAGTACTAAGTATATATATATATATATGTACCTATGTATGTTATATGTATTGGAATTTAATTATAATAACAGATGAAGAATATAGAAATCGGGTGATTAATGAAGCGGCTGGAGAAAAATTTTTTCAAAATATTGTAATTAAGGAAGAGCCGGCGGGAGTTCTACTTTATCTAAACTGGTGAACTGTCTTAACTAAATTAATTTTTTTAACTTTGTACTAACTTAACACTATCCAAACTCCTGTTTAAACATTCGTTCTTGATTTTTTATTTTAATATTTATTATTTCTTTTATTTCAAATTCATCGACACTTTACCATAAGCCTTTAAAACAAGGAAATCGTCTATGAAGTCTATGTACATACATACATATGTAGAGAAAAAGGAAAAGTCTGATGAGAAGTTAAAAAAGTTGATGGAGAAAGTATGAAAGAAAGAAGGAAAGAGCAGAAAAGAAATCTGGGATGGAGAAAGAGAAGATTGATTTATTAAAATCAATGGTGGGCATGCTGTAGGTGTTAAGAATATGATTATATTACTTTAAATAACACATTTTCCTTTATTGCAGATAAAATTAAACCTACTAAAAATGAAGTACAATATTTTATTTATAATATTTTTATTTAGTTTTTATAATAATTTATTAATGCTGTTATATGCGAATGTTTTATTTAGTGCCTTATACGTATATTTGTATTTATTGTTGTACATATGTACGTATGCATGTGCATAAAATCAAAATAAATTTTGGCCAGCATTTATTATATCCCTCCACCAGCATGTCTCGTCTCCACCAAAAGCCTGTTTTCAAGCGCAGCGAATCCGCAGTACAACTAAAAATTCATTCATAAACGACGCGGATATTATTGAAAGCAAATTTCCGTTCATTCATAAACGCGAACATTTCATTTCCCCGCACACGCAAATGCCCTCCACAACAATATTTTTCGCGACGAACACAAAAATTCTAAAACCTCAAATTGATTGTAATTATGGTCCAAATGTTCGCAAGTAGAGATGGGACGCTGATTTTTATTTTGGCCCATCCGGCACGCTTGTGCCCCTAAAATAATTCATCTGTTATTAACCTATTTTGTTTAGTTATCATTATAAACGAATTTTACACAAAATCCTGCAATATATGTAATCGGCGCCACCAAACGCATAGGCCAGGCTAACCGCCGGGCCTACTTGCATACATATGTACATATTGTATGTAAATCACATGTATGTCAATATGTCGTTCAAATTTTGGTCGCATTTATGTCAGTGTTTACGTTTTATCATAAACGTAGTACAAGTAGCCGAATATTTAGGATTCGAAAATCTACCACCTTTCAAGAAAGGGGAAAGCATTGTGAATAATTAATAACCTTATCCATTATTGTGTCATTCACTGGGCGAATTCCTATGCCTGACAATTAATAATGGCTATTTGTGACATTTAATATCAGCCGCCACTATCTTTAATTCAGAAGACTTCTCACTTGTATTCATTCACAATTTGGGAAAGTCTCTGATCACTATCAGAGAACTTAGAAGTATGAGAAGCTGCAAATTGAAAGTGGAAACTATTCGGCGATGGTCGTTAACAGGGCTGATACGTTTCCAAACTGGGTCTGCACCACACTGTTAAATTAGCATTTTTAAGCCACCAAAAATGTTAAATTTAATGTTAGCAGGGAAAAATATAAATTTTGATGTTAACAAATATGCAAACGAATGAAGATGAGAATAAATAGAAAAACTTAGAAAGTAAGATTGTGCTGATATCAAATAAATGTTTTTAGTTATTTAATTTGTGTAAATGAGAGTGTGCACATACATATGTACATACATATACAGGAAAAATGTTCGTCAATACATATGTAGTATGAATGTATGCAGGTTAAGAAAATAAATATTTTGTACTTAAAACTTAAAGCAAAAGACTGATTCTGAATCAAGAGTAATATTAAAAATAAAATATGAAATTAAAAAAATCTGGCAAAAATATATCTATACTTTTGCCCAACTGTGATTTGAACCTAGAAAAAAGTTGTGAAATGAATGATAAAGCCGCGCCTATACCAGCAGCGCCACAGCACATACTATTTTGGCGCGTCTAAATCACTACTTAATCGTAAACTTCTTACACTACATTATAAAGTATTTTATATTTCTAACATTGAATGTTAAATTCAACATCCTTCAATCTGAAACAATTCTTCTATTGGTTTGCCAATAATATTAACAAATTTTTAGAAAATTCTAAATATCAGCAATATTTTTTAAGCTCAAGACAAGTTTTTTATAATTGTAAAGGATTAATACATGTATGTATGTACATACATACGTATGTATATAATATGAAAATTCCATACGATTCAATGTAAATATTTATAATATTTTTTGTACTATTATAACTATAACTTATAAGTTTGGTTCCAATTTAATGATTTATTTTCTGGGGTTAATTTCGTTTTTCTGTAGATGCGAAATAATATGCGATCTTTATACATATGTACATATTTACAAATTTGCTCGTTTGTATCAAAAATTTGTCTTGGCAAAAAATATTCACGGGAAACTGAATCAAGTAGCGATTAAGTTTATGCAAATCAATTGTATTCTGTGGTGCAGTTGCTTCAGGATGCGCGGCAGTATTCTTTATACTTTCGTTTTGCGCGAGTTCGGAACCAGGCCACGCGCTTTTGACTTAAAATTTATTTAAATTTTTACTTTTTTGCAAATTCTTGCACTAGCATATGTATGTATACTTCCAGAGAATACTACATGCATAACTACTACATTTGAATGTAAAGTAAAAAAATAAAATTAAAAAAAAATAAAAAATATATACATATGTACATATGTACATATGTATGTATATGCACACATCCATCTGTATTCATATCTCTATGTACATATTTATGTACATGCATATGTACATATATAAATACATAAATTCATATGCATCCATGTACATACATGCATACATACACACATACATATGTACATACATATGTATGTACTTACGTGCATGTGCATAAATTCAACCTTGACCTACGCTAAATCAAAATCAAATCACAGCGCTATCACAACCGCAGCTGCACTTGTGCCTGCGCCAGCGCCAAATATTCTAAAATATCTGAAGCTACATACAACAAGAAAAAATTCATTCATAAACGCGTGCGCGTATTCCTAAAAACAAATGCCGTTCATTCATAAGCGCAAGCATTTCATCTCCCCGCGCACGCAAATGTTCCCCTCAACAATCTTTTTCGCGACGAACACAAAAATGCTAAAATCTTCAATTTTACAAACCATCGACGGTCATTGAAAATTTCAACACCGCAATATCAGACAATAATGTAATTTGCCAACGTAGTCTGACATTCTAGAACTTCTGCCCAAATGCGCATCAATTCATTTGCGTACACGTGCACGCGCAATTGGCGAATCGACACAAAAATTGCCGAAAAACAGAAAAGAATATTCTTTTGCTTACCGTTCCCTTTCCCTTTCAACCCTTCTCTTATCCACAATTGTTGCATAACTCCTCTTCCGTCTCTACTTGCCCCGCTGGCAAGCAAGAAACAGTTTTTTCTCGGGTTACTACTTTTTCTTCTTTGTTTCATTTTTAGTTGGATTCGTAAATTTTTCTTTTTCTTTGCGTACACATTGCTATGATTTGCATAAATAGCCGTATAAGCGAACTGCATAAAATGTCTGCTGTGGCTTAGCGCGCCTGCCACATTATCATATTGCACGTTTTAGTTTTAGCCCCATAGTTCGAATCCCAGATTTTTTTTCGTGCCATGTCTAATTTTTATATTTTTTTTAATTCAATAGAAAATAAAATATCATACAACTTATCCTTCATTTTATGGAAATCATTTTTTATTTAAATTTCTGCTCTGATTTTATTTCATTACAAATGAATATACAAAATCGTGAAAGAGTTTTCACGTGTCGAGTTTTTTGGAATAGTTTGAAAAGCGAAATGCAAACATATTACATATTTTATTTATTCAATAGGATATAAAATAAAATATTAACTATCCGTGCATTTTTTGTACTTACTCCGATCCCTGAAAACAGTTGCATCACTTCACAAAAGTTCTGATCTGTTTCTATTTAGGTTCAAATGAATATGATACTATAAAAACTCTAAAACTAAGTAAGGAAAAAATTTCCGAAATGAAATTTCAAAATTTTTACATCAGTTATAAAAAGCAAAATTATAATAATAATATTGGTAGGCACGCTGTTAATTGTCACATCTTAACATAATAAATATATGTTCTCGACATTTTCTTACTGACCTCTCTGTTAGAATGTTATGTGGAAATGTTAAATAGCTGTGGGGAAACCCAGTTTGGAAACGTTTCAGACAACATTTTTTACAGTCCACAAATTTGCAGCTTCTCATACTTCTAAGTTCTCTGTCACTATTCACCTGGGAGTGGCCAGAACGATTCTTTTGCATGCGGTTCAAGCAGTTCACAACTTCCGGATGATTTCATCCAAGTCTCCTCTGGATAGCTCCGGAACATCCGTTTAGGAGTGAGCTAAAGTGATGCAATCACTTCGACGTTTTCAGTTTAAGGGCTCAACAGGGTTTTGCAGCGTCTGTTCATCACTAATTGCGGCTGCGAGCGGGCGTCTGACTTGGAGTAAGCGGCTCGCTATATAAATGTGTCATAAATTAAAAATGCCCCAGAATCTGGTTGTGCGCTGGGATTGGTATCCGACACGTAAAAATAGCTTCCAATGAAAAATGTAAACAAAAAGCTTTGGATAACACCCCCCTATTCTGATGTCGAGCACGGCAAACGTTTAAAGAACTATGATTTGAGGGCATGCACCTGGAATGTGCGGACCCTTAATTGGAAAGGAGCCTCTGCCCGGCTGGTAGAAGTCCTTGTAAGGGCAAAGGCGAGATCACTACCATAAAAGAGATGCGTAATGAAGAGATTACGTCGCAAGGTAATGTCGTTCACTCCAGTGAACGTCCCGCCGTAATCCGCATCAGAGTGAAATTTTTCAACATTTCGCTCTTTTGCGCCCACACCCCTATTGAAGGGAAGGACGATGTGATAAAAGATCACTTCTATAAGCGCCTTGAGCGCGCATATGAACGCTGTCCCACCACAATATAAAACTCGTGCTAGGTGCATTTAATGTCAAGGTGGGAAAGGAACCTTTGGTCCCGCAGGCGGAAAAGTCAGCCTACAAGAAGAAATATCCGCTAACGGACTGAGGCGGATCGACTTCGCCGGGACCGAAAACAGGTTCAAGCATAAAAAGATACATCTACAGACATATCCTGATGGAATAACACGAAATCAAATTGATCATGTTGTGGTAGACGAAAGGCATGCTTCCAGAGTCTTAGACCTGCGCACTATTCGAGGAGCTAGCATCGACTCGGATCATCATCTTTCACAGCCAAGATTCGCACGTGCCTCTGTGCAGCAATAATCGCGCGTTCAGTGTTACGAGAAAAACACGACGTCCAAAAGCTGCAATTACAACAGATAGCGGACGTTTTCGCCGATCGACTTGCACTCCAGCTCTGAGTGCAATGTTCAACAAAAAGATATCTGCGCGCAATGGGACCACATCTCTCGCTCATTACGTACCGCCGCTGAAGAGGTCATTGGTTTTCAGCGAGCCTAAAACCCGACTAGTACGATGAGGAATACCGCGCCGCCATGGATAAGAAAGATGGTCGGGCGCAACGCGAACTGTGCGGGAGATGTATCGGGAGTTGAAAAAAGAAGCAGGCCCATATTTCCGTTAGGAAAAACGCCCTAAAATTATTATTATCAGAAGGTACGGCGACTTGATGACTGACATCCAGAGTACACTCAAACACCGAGGGAGCACTTCTTCACGCCGCTTAATGGCAGTGGCGCGGGAAACATTGAAGATGATGAACTGGACGATACTGGTACTTGGTAGCGCTGCTAGCAAGTAGTAAGGCCGCTGGTGCCGACAGACTGCCAGCAGAGCTACTCAAGTGCCGCGGCAAGGGGCTAGTAAATTGCACGCGTCAGCTGATTTGCTGATTTGCCACTGATTGGAATTCATCGACCAAATATTCACGATACGCCAAACCTTGGAAAATACCAGGCAAGGAAAAATAGACACACACCTTTTCTTTGTCGACTTCAAATCCACTTTCGATAGCAAGAGAAGAAGCTGCCTATTTTCCGCAATGTCTGAATTTGGTATCCCAACAAAACTAATACGGCAATGTAAAATGACGTTGAGCAACACCACCATCTCCGCCAGAATCGGGAATGAACTCTCCGAGCCATTTGATGAGATTTCTTTAACCTTATGTTAGAAAGGATAATTCGAGCTGCAGCCACCATATTTTATAAGATCGTGCAACTTCTGGCGTATGCTGATGATATCGGCCTCAACAACTGCGCCGTTACTGCTGCCTTTTCCAAACTGGATAAAGAAGCGAAACGTATGGGTCGGGAGGTGAACGAGGGCAAGCTAAGTACTTCCTGTTCCACATCACTGTTGGTAATTAAAATATCGATAAATTGGAGGACTCTGTTTATCTGGGGAACAGCATTAACTCCTACAATAATATCAGGCTCGAAATCCAACGTGGAATATCTCTTCCCAACAACTGCTACTTTGGGCTGAGTAGGCCTCACTTGGCATTTCTTCTTACTTACTTACTTAATTGGCGCTATAACCGCTTATGCGATTTTGGCCGAACTTCTCCTACAATTTGTGGTGTACGTCTTCATGTTGTACACCACAAATTGTAAGACCTGCAGTTTTACGCCGAATCCGAACGGCGAATGTTTTTTGTGAAAGGTTTTTTCTTGGCAGAAATTCACTCGGAGGTTTGCCGTTGCCTGCCGAAGGGCGACCGCTATTAGAAAAAACTGTTTCTATAATTTTTGGATGCTACTTGACTCGAGCTGGATTCGAACCTGGGACCCACCGAATGAAGCGCGCACACGCTACACACTCGGCTGCGGCGGCATTTCTTCACTTGTGGATTATAGCGCCAATTGAGTAAGTAAGTATTTATGTTTTGTACAAAAAGCCAAATGAAAACGAGCTGCGAAATCTTCATTTATAATTAAAAGACTTTATATTGTTTGATATTTTTTGTATATGATATTTTGAAAAAATATAAACAATATATTATTAAAGTAATAATTTTTGTGGGATTTGATACATAGGTTAATTTAAAAACGCTGCGAAGGATGATGACCTTTGTGGCATAAAAATAACGATGACCTTTCAGGGTTAATATATTTCTTTCCAGAAGTGTATGTTCTGCGCATATAATTGTGAGCACAGTATGAGCACACGGTGGGCTTCAGTTAAAGGCAGCCATCGGTCTCATTGGCGGGTGGGCTACAAGGAAAAGTAGCCAGCGGACTACATGCAAAAGTAGCCACCGGCTTTAGCACCTGGCGGGCTACTTGTAACAGTAATCAACGGCCTGAGCACCCGTCTGGCTACAATTAAAGATAGCCATCAGTCTGAGGGCAACATGTAACAGTACTTACGGGAAATTTAGAAATTTAGCCAATTTCAATGAAATCAGTTTGCTCCAAATCAATTTTTGCAAACTTGTTTTCTGTTAATTCCTATGTCATTAACAGGGGTGCTTTGAAACGTGCCTTTTTAATCAATATTTTTATTAAATCTTGAAATTATTTAATTATTTTTGAATTAAAAAAGTTGGTTTATATTAATAACTATTTGTAAGCCAGAAGTATGTAATACATTTTTTGATAATTTAAACGATTTTAATATATGTCCTTAACTAACATTAATGTCCAGTTTTTCAGAGTCAGTTTAACTCTATTTCCCGTTTAAACGCATTACGCAGTTTTTCAGTCAATTTATATCTATAAATTTACTAATTTGGCGGAGTTAAACGGAGTAACTAGTCAGCCGTTCGGCAGCCTCGTCAGCTTTGGAAGTAAAAATATTAATTAAACGCTTTCAAAAGTATTTCGTATTTCGTCTTCTTCTAATCACTTGCCCCAAAATGAGAGTAAAACTCTATCTGTAAGTTTTTCGTTTGAGTTTATTCGTACTGTTTTTTTTTTGCTATTTCTAGAAAACAGCTTTATTTAATTTTTTATTTAAACTCTGTAGTTTAAAGTAAGTTTAAATTTAAACCAAGTTTCAGTAATATGAGTTTAAATTAGCACTGAAAAACTGGTCCTAATAGTAGTATTATATCTAGACCAACACGGGTATTATCCTGCAGTTACATGATCAAGAAATGGCTATCAAGTTGATCACACATACTGCTTGTCAAAACTACTTGTCTTAAGCGCTGTGACGTAGGTTGCAAGCAAATTGATAGTCAATTTTACTTTCAAGATGTTGAAAGTTTTGCAATAAATAAATAACACCCACATCTTCCACATACATTTTATTTCAGCATAAATTGATTCATAAACTTTTACTTTGACTTCATTCGTTCGATACGACGAAACATTCATGTTCCATAGAATTTTATGCCGTTTGTAAGTTCTATAAATTGCAATACTTCTATATGCTTAAAAAAGTTTTTTTTTGTACAAAGGAACACGAAAATTTTGCAAACACTTGTAATCAGCCGATCGACTTGACTGACAAGTTTCCACACGACTTTTGAAAAATGTATATCAAGACGACGGTCAAGTTTGAAAAGTAAGAGTGTATTGGTAAATTGATAGGAAACTAGAATGAAAACTTGATCGTGTAACATCCGGGTTAGGTGTATGACTCTTTAATAAATTGTATACGCCATCCCAAGATGGGGAAATATGAAACACCAACGATAGCAATTTTTTCTGAATATGGTTAAAAAAAAAACTTCACGCACTACGATAAAAAGCATGTAAAAATTATTTTTAAAATTGAGTCGAAATGTCTTAAAAAACGTTATAAAATAATGGTGAAGAAAAGATATATTTCGAAAACGGATAAACAAAAAAAGAAATGTTATTATATTAAAATACATATACTGTACGTGATTTAATTTTTTGGGTAGTAAAGAATTAATAACTATTTAATTATTTATAACTAAAGATATGAATAACCAAAGCGTTTGGTGGTAAATTAAGACCTAAAAAAGTTATTAAGTATTACTCAACAACACTTGCCGTTGCCCGAAACTCTTGTATATGCCACTGTTATCTATTCCTTTTTCTTGAACATTTAAAATTTTTCTAATTTTTTTGTTTGCTTAGACATTCTGCTACTTAATAATTCTTTCAGAGATGTCGTTCCTATTCCATTTCTTTTATTACAGTGCAATTCGTATCATAAAAATGTTGTCAAAACGTTTATTGTAACATCTCTTTTGCGGGTTTTGCTGTTCGGACAAAGTTACAAATGTCACGCAAAGCCAAAGCAAAGTACATAGATTACAAAGAAGTTGCATCACTCCCACTGTTTCTCTAACAGAAAACCTTGTCTTATTTCACCATACCAGAACTAATTTGACTTCTGCTGATTGATATTAGAATCTGATTTGATCGAATTGGTTTCTAGTGCTTTGTATGCGGCATCGCTACTTCATATACCAGAAACAATTTGGCATTAGGTGATTGGCAATATAATCTTATTCGATCCAATTGGTTTTTGGTGGAAACTACTTTGTTGTGTTTTCTGAGTTCTTTGCTCCCTACCTTTTTTATTATATACTGGAATGAACGTAGATTACAAAGAAGTTGCATCACTTCCTCTAATAGAAAGTCTCGTTCGATTTCCCCATACCATAACTAATTTGACTTTTGCTGATTGATAGTAGAATCTCATTAGATCCAACTGGTTTCTAATGTGGTGAAATCGAACGAGAGTTCTTGCCACATGAAATGAAATGCCATGCAACTTCTTAGTAATCTACGTTCTTTGTACACTGTTCTTGTGCAAAATCTGCTATACTTGCCCACTGCTAACTATGAATAATAGCATTTTTTCTTGATTCTTGAATGCAACGTGATTAGCTTTAGTATTTACCTCATCCATTGCTGAAGCAGTGAAATCTATCCCAATTTCTTTCGCATATATTTGTAGGTATCTGTACTGATCCTCGTCAAATTCAAGATATTTTTTATGTTCACCGTAGGTCGTACCCCACGAATTCTCTGAGCTGTACGGGCGATTTAAGGCTGATTTGGAGAATTTCGAAGAGAGGCAGGACTTTTGAAGCTTTACACAGTCACATCCTATTCTCTAAAACACACAAACACAGGAATATGTACATGCAAATACATATATTATACATACATATAATTTGTATATTTTATACATACATATGTACATATGTACTTTTGCATACGAGGGTCATACACACCTTTGCTTCTCTAATCATTTTCTTTGCAGTAGAAAGATTTCCTTGATGGTTTTGTCCAATTTCTGCGATTATATAAACTGTATCTCCTTTCGGGAAAATATATTTTTTTCCTAATAATATTGATGCCATCGTAAAAGAGTTTCGTCTGATTCTGCTTCTAGTAATTGAGTTAATTAAACAACTAGTTTATACGAAATACACAGCTTCATATGTATAAGTACTATGCCTGCATGTACTTTAAATGGCATCACACAAAGATTATTGTGCATACAAATGTACGTACATATAAACATAGAAATATTAAATTAATATGGTAGCGCTACGTCAAAATTTGTTTCTGTGTCTGTTGCCTGTTTGTTAGTTCCAGTTCTAATCTAGAATTACAGAAAAGCCATTGTGAACGAATACAAGTGAGAAGTCTTCTAAATTCAAGATGGCGGCGGCTGATATTAAATGTCTCAAATAGCCGATATTAACTGTCAAACATAGTAATTCGCTCAGGGAATGACACATCAGGTGATCTCAGCTGTGCCGAATTTTGACGTCTATGGGCTAAGATTTTGCACTTGTATTTATTCACAATGGAAAAGCTTTCGTCTTAATCATGGACACAGAACGTAGATTATAAAGAAGATGCATCCCACCCAGAACTAATATAACTTTTGCTGATTGATATTAGAATCTGATTAGATGAGTGTTCATTCAAAATCCCAGTACAAATTAGCCAGTAAAACAATTCAGAGAATAAGGTGTCTTACTCTCGCAAATACAGAAACTTACTGAGGCGAACAGGATTTAGTAAACATTCGCAAGGAAGCCCGCACAGTTCCATTTGGATTTATGCTTTTGAATCTTTTTACTTGAAATATCGAATTGTTTTGCTGAAATGCAACCATATACCACAATCAAGTGTTTTTCTTGCTTGCTAATTTGTGCTGGGACAAATTTTACCAGGACGAATTAACAACTTCCCCTACAAATGAAATGTCCCAATTGCGGTCTCTTCTTGCAAGTTTTGCAAGTATGCAACAGGTGCGGTTTTTGTAGTGTACATCAAGAATGATAGAATACCAGATTACGACGCCGCTGGCAGCGTTCACGTCACAGTACAAAGTTAGACACTTCACATTTATTATTCAGTGTTTAATTTAATGTAAAAATCACTAAAAACATAGAACGATCCACGTTTTAATTGTCTTTATAAAGCCAGTCCTTCAGACGCGGCAAGTACGAAGTGCTTTTGCCGACCCTTCTACATTATGGACTTCGCTTATAATGAACAAAACATCGATATTTTGCTTATTATAACCGGAACTGCCATGAACTAAATTAAGACAGTTAGAAGTGTAAATTGTGAGTAAATCAAAGGCAGAAATTAATAATGACCAAGCAGCTTCTGCAGCAAAAAAAGTCCAATAAAACAAAAAAAGGTCGGTAGTTTCCACGGGTTCAATCTAAATCGTCAAATAACAGAGAATGGACAACGCAATATTTTTGCTTTTCTCGTTGATCAACAGGGTAGCGCCTACCATTTTCATTGGGCATTTAGTCGGCCCGAAGATAGAACCTTACGACACACCCGTTAGAAGTGTTTTAAGACAAGACAGTAAAAATTATCCAGTAAAATAATTCAGAGAATAATTCACAAAAACTGAAACTTACTGAGTTTTTCGCGAACAGGATTTATTAAACATTTGTATATGCACTTCACTGAACTGCACGGAAAATAAAGTAATTCCGGTTTTCAATATTTAAAAATGTTTTTATTTTAGCTAGACGGTCCCTTAGGCGAGTCCTCAGACCTGGTAAGCGCTGGAGTTGCTGCAATGTCTCCAACGTTGTTCCAGGAACGGTGGTGTGGATAGCTTGTGGACGTCGTGGTCGCACTCTGTTGTGTGATGACTGGTGTAGCCGCACAGTGTTGTCGGTGTTGCTGATGCAACAGGATGAAGTTCGGTCTGTCGCACTGCTGGTACATGACGCTAGAGTTGCACTCCGCCGTTGTGTACGAGAACGCCAGGGGGTTCCGGCAATACCCATGCGTCTGTGCTACCTGCTGATGCTGCCACGGCTGCATATTTTTGAAAATAGTACAGAGACGCAGCTGGTGTGGGCGACGTAATAGAGAGCACCGAACGCCATGAACCATCTCCGGTCGTTTGTGTGGAACTTTGGCTCATGCTGATGCCAGTATTCAGTATTCGGCAATCGATATTGTAGTTGGTTGGGAAGAAGCATAACTTGACGAGCGGTCGAGTAAACATGCGGGCTTGCGTGCGTAGATCTAATACTCGGATATGACCATCGGAACCGTTTTCTATGCGGCCGATTCGCCATTCTATAGAGGGATATTCGTCGTTAATCAGGACACATCTACCAATATTTTGTGCTTCTTGAGTGTTTTTCCATTGATATTTTTATGGAAGTCTTTTAAATATTCCTCCTTCCACCGGCGAATGAACTCATGTTAGGGGTTGGAGAATTTGAATTATTTTCCATCGATTTATGAGAGAGGGGGATTGCATATCTGGTTTGGGCATGGCCAAAATTGGAGCACCTCTAAGAAAATGCTCAGGGGTAAGAGGTGTAAATTCGTAGGGAGTTAATTTGCAATTGCCAGCGGTTTTTTTGAAGTGTAATTTAAAACTTTTTATTGCTAAACCCACAGTGCACCTATTTGTGGAGTGCTCGGGGGAATAAATTGTCAATTTATGCCTTGGGGTGCGTATTTTTTAACGATTCCAGGCGGGGCTTCCTTTGTAAATTGTTTTTCAGTTGCTCTTTGAGCTCCGAGAAAGGTTTTTCCGTTGTCGTTCATGATTTTTGACGAAAATCCGCACCATCCGACGAAGTGGGCAAATGCCGCAAGAAAAATCTCAGTTGTCAGATCTGAACATAATTCAAGGTGCACCGCTTTTTTCGTAAAACATACAAAAACGATCACGTAGCCATTCGTGAAGGTGGAGGACCTTAACATAAAGGCCTTTTTTGGAAAGGCCCCGCAAAGTCGACAATCATTATGGTAAAGGGCAGAGTAAAATCGCAGCGTGCAGATGATAGAGCTGCCACAGGTAAATGGGCTTAAGTCGTGGGATATAGAGCTTTTGTCGGATCATTTGTTGCATGAGCCAATGTTCGATAAAGGGGAATTTTTCGGGTATTATTATGGGGCGCCGTTCGTTATAGTTCAAACTGGAGTTTGCTATACGTCCATTGGCTCGAAGCAGTCCCTTCGAATCGAAAACGAGGTTGAGAACTAGCAGTGGGCTCTCTTTACCTATTGGATTTGATCCCATTAAAAGTGTTTTTTCGCGACCGTAATAGCGTGTCTGAGTAGCACTAATCAATGCATAGCAGCTCTTGAGAATTCACTGCACTTCCACTGCTTTCTAGCTAAAATAGAATGTCTCTTCACTTTGACAATTTGGAATATCAAATTAGGCCCGGCAGGCACCTTGACGTGGTGCAGGGGCTTAATCGAATCACAAATCGGATCTGATCAGGAAGAGGGTGCACTACCCTAATAGTGCACCACCTTGATGATCGGAACCGCTTGAGAACGATGACCAAGAACTGCCACCTCCTAATCCAGGGTGTTATGCGACACCGTGCCCATTGGACGATTTGCAGCCAGGAGGACAATCGGCTGTAGTAGTACGGCGCCTTCTCAACACCGGGCCGCCTCGAGGAGTAACGTGGCCTCACCGTGACAAGGGGCTCTGGCGCGGCGAATTTTTGAGACCCACACTCAAATAGATAGACCGTGAGTATCGCCTTGGCGAGAAAGCGGTCGTACGAAAAAGATGAAGACAACTACCAATTACAAAAACAACAACAAAAAAAAATGAGGAAGAAAAGAAGGAAGACCAGGGGAGAACAGGGAGACGAGGTACTGCCCTCCCAGATGACCTGTCCCCCGCAGAGGCAGCTCTCTTCGCCGAGCACGCTCGGGAAGATAGTGACGGGCCCTCCACGAGCAGAGAGGCAGCACGCCGCCGAAAAACGGCATCCAGCCGTCAAAAACTACGGGCAACGGGAGTGACAAACCTGTCGAGGCAAGATCAGAGGGATCAGTCTCCAGGCATCGCTCCAGATCGCCGGCCTCGCCTACCACGACCGTTGAGACACGATCGGACGGATCGGTCTCCGGGCATCCAGGTAGATCGGCACATAATAGTCACCGTTCACCGGAATCCGGCCCAGGCAGAGTGCAAAGCTCCAAAAGTAAGCGCAAGCGAAGGAGGGGCAAACCTCCACTTCTACCTACCCGAGGAAGACCAGGACCCCTAGATGACCGCAGAAGAGTAGGGCTGTCTGGCTCGGGAGTAAAGTGGTACCTACGCTCCCTAGAACAGGGCAAATCTCCGGAGACCGCCAGAGAGATGGCGGTACTGAGAGCGAGAATCGACCAAATACCCGCACCCGTCGAAGAACGGAAGGGCGGGGGGCCTAGTGCCCAATATAGGCGAAACACAAGTGTACCCGTACCCGCACTAGAGCGGTCGAGCGGGAAAGGAGTAGCAGACAGGCCCGCGCCCGCTGTAAAGCGGAGGAGATCACCCCACAGGCACCGAGCTCCAAACGGCAGCGGGCACACCCGCCTCCCCCCGTTATGGTGTTCCTCCCGAGGAGTGCGGATAAGCCCGTAGAACATGCCATAGGACTGATAAGCGCGCAAAACGAGGGCATGCACACCTCAGCATGGCGCATCATCAGTAGCAGTATCGAGGACAATGGTATCAGGCTGACACTAGGTATGGATGAAGGGTCGTTCAGCAGACTGAAGCGAGACAGCTTCAGGTTGAACTATACGATCGCGGGCGAACCAGATACGGCGCCGGGAAAAGTACAGGACGAAGAGGTGTCTACAGAAATGGCCCAACCATCTAAAGCACCGGCCAAGTCTCTGGCATTCCCGGCGAGTTTCCTGGAACCGGCAAGGACGGTCATCGAGGCAGCGGAAGTTCCCACGACGCAGGAACTGATTGAGGGACTCGACCTAGGTAGGCTCGAGCTAGACAGAGGCAGCGAGAGCGAATTAAGGCCCTCGGAGATTGACAAGCCACAACTATGACCCCGTCCGTGATAGTAACCCAGATCAACCTCCACCACGCGAGAGCAGCTTCGGCTGTTATAACTAGGAGGTCCGCCTCGGAGGATCTGGGTATAATACTGGCCCAGCAGCCGTGGGCCTACAAGGGCCTGCAGGAGTCAAACAGTAAGGTAATTTGTGATCTCTCATCTGAAAGACCCAGAGCATATGTAGTGCTTAAGAGCAATATTGATTACTTTTGCATTACAGAGCACCTAACTCGGGACTTGGTAGCAGTTCAGGCAAGACTGAAGGTGGATGAAGTATCCAAAGACATGGTACTTGCCGCTGCATATTTCCCAGGGGACACTAACACCATCCCCCCGCCCGAGGTTCAACAGCTAATAAGGTACTGTGAGGATGCAAAACTACTCCTTATCATCGGATGTGACGCGAATGCACATAGCGAAGAGCGGGGCAGCACCGACATCAATAAGAGGGGTGAGTCTTTATTAGAATACATACTAAGCAACGATCTGGACATATGTAACGTCGGGCATACACCGGCGTTTGTCACCAGAACCAGAGAAGGGGTACTAGACATCACTCTCAGTAATAAACTGGCGTATAATCTGGTCTCGGAATGGGAGGTTTCCACGGAACCCTATCTGTCGGACCATAGAATCATCCAGTTTAATCTGAAGGTTAAGTCAATGGCGGGCAAATCCATGAGAAATCCCAGGAGGGCAGACTGGGAGAAATATAGTAACCTAATTAACCTAAACTTACCTAGCATAGGACACACTCGCAGGAGAACGAACTGTATGGAGTTAGAAAGCAGGGTAACAAGGCTTAATGACATAGTCACGGATGCCTTCAACTGCAGCTGCCCCGAGACAAAACCAAAGGGCAAAACAAAAACCCCCTGGTGGTCCGAGTACCTCTCTTCCCTTAGGAAAACGGTGCGGAAGCTATTCAACTAGCCATTAAACTACCGAACGGTACGTATACCGCTAGTTAAGAGGAAAGGGCGCTGGCTCTGCTGTCGACTCACTTCCCGAATGCCTCCGCAACTGACATGGAGTCTTGGTCAAGGAAATCGAAACCATCACAAACTGACTGGATGATGGCTAAAAGTTTATTTACCCACCATTCAGTGAGGTGGGCCATGAGTTCGTTTGAACGGTATAAGTCTCCGGGAGTTGATGGCATACTGCCAGTGATGTCACAGCAGGGCGGCGAAGGTATAATTTCGCACCTTGTAAATGTTATGAGGGATTCGTTTGCTCTTGCCTACATTCCAATGGTGTGGAGGAGAGCTAAGGTAATTTTTATACCAAAGGTAGGAAAAAGGGATTACTCACTAGCGAAGTCCTTTATACCAATTAGTCTAACCTCCTTTGTACTCAAAACAATGGAGAAGATCATCGATAATGAGATAAAGTCAAAAACTCTGCGAAGAAAACCTCTTCACCCCAGTCAACATGCATACAGAGCGGGTCGATCTATGGATACTGCTCTGTACCAACTCGACTTCGAGGAGACCGTTATATGCGCTTTTCTAGATATAGAGGGAGCCTTCGACAACGCCACGCATACAGGAGTATGCCAAGCGCTAACGAAAAGGAACGTGC
This sequence comes from Anomoia purmunda, assembly GCA_951828415.1. NCBI lineage: Eukaryota > Metazoa > Arthropoda > Insecta > Diptera > Tephritidae > Anomoia > Anomoia purmunda. The sequence goes on from OX639993.1 coordinate 58,037,839, forward strand.
ACTCATCCATATGCAATTGGATAGAGGCACTACTTAGGACCAGAACAGCGGAAACAACTGTAGCGGGCAGCGTTGTGCAGCTAAAACCCAGTAAGGGCTGCCCACAAGGGGGAGTAATATCCCCTCTTCTGTGGAGCCTGGTAGTGGATGAACTGACGGCCATCGTACCATTTAGCAGAAAAAGGAAACTACCAGGGATGAGAACTATATCCCTGGCAGGGATTGAAGTCGGTATGGTGAGCAAGGTGAAATACATTGGTAACACAATAGACTCCAAATTACTCTGGAGAGAACATGTCGATGTGACAACATCCAAAGCAACCAAAGCAATAATGGTGTGCAGACGTCTAGCGGGAAAGTCCTGGGGCTGCAACCCAAACATGCTTAGATGGATGTACACTATGATTGTTAGGCCGATAGTAACCTATGGGGCGGTGGCGTGGGTATCAAGAACCTCCCTTTTAACAGTGAGGAAATCACTAACAAGGTTCCAACGGCTAGCGTGCGTGTGCATTACAGGAGCCATGCGCACGTGTCCGACTAAAGCACTAGAGGTGATTCTGGACCCAACGCCACTCCACATAGTTATAGAACAGACAGCAAATAGAACCCTACTGAACATTGCTAAAGAAGGGTAAGGAAAAGGGAAAGTCATATCGTCTAAGGAAATGGAGGCGCTCATCGCACGGCTACCACTAGCTCAATTCCCCAGGGACGGTATCATCAAAGTAACCAATTTTGAAAGGAATTTTAAAATAGAATTAGGAAATAAAGTAACATGGAGCGTATCCGCACTAGAACGACATCTCCAAGCTAGCAACCTGCACTAGTACACCGACGGTTCTAAACTACCGGAAGGCATAGGAGCTGGGGTCTTTGGCCCCAGAACACACATGACGGTACCAATGGGAAGGACTCCAAGCATCTTCCAAGCGGAGGTGTATGCCATCCTGTTATGTGCAGAGGTTAACCAGAAGAGAAACCATCGCAATAAACGTAAAATCATTCTGAGCGATATCCAAGCAGCACTCAAGGCGCTAGCCTCATATGAGGTGAAATCCTCCCTAGTGCTTGAATGCATAGAGAGACTCAACACACTAGCAATACTAAATCATGTTCAGCTCCTCTGGATCCCTGGCCATCAAGGTATAGAAGGTAACGAGGAAGCTGAAAGATTAGCAAGGGAGGCGGCTCAAAAAACGCCTATAGGGCCTGAGCCTTTCCTAGCGATAGGACAACACACTATCAAGGAAGAGCTTAGGATAGAAGAAAACAACCTGAAGGAGTATCACTGGCAGGTTGAGCCGGGGTTGCGTCAGGCGAAGTGTCTACTGGGAGGTTACAACCATAAACGCTTCAAGCAGTTTATGCACCTCTCGAAGAATAGTCTGAGAATACTGACAGGCTTTCTCACAGGACACTGCAGGCTGAGAGGTCATCTGCACAGGCTCGGAATATGGTCGAACGAGTCCTGCCGCTTTTGCGACTTAGCACCCCGATGCACCTGTTGCTTGAGTGTGACGCTATCTCGAGAAGACGACAAAGCTACCTGGGTACACATAGCCCAGCTGTGGAGCATGTACGCTAGTTGCCACCAACTATTATACTAGACTTTATAAAGGAGTTGGGTTTAGACGAGGTACTGTAAAGAGCAGAGGGCACAATGGATCTTTAAGGTCGAAGTGCAATCCTCTAATATATATCTATCTATCTAGGCCCGTACACGTACTTGCTAGTAAAAAAATATCTAGTACTTGCCAGAAAATAAGAAAGGGCGTAAGCAAAATTCGCTCTCAAGAAACTTGCAAGAAAGTAAGAAAACGCAAAACCAGTAAGAATTTGCAAGTTTTTTATTTTTAGTTGTAAACGGTGTTTTTTTTAGACTGATTGAACTTTAAATTGAAATAAAACACATAAAAAGCGAAGTATGATGCCAAATTTTTTTTTATTTGAAAGATATTTTCATGACATTTTATATTTCTGCCATATGTCCGCCACGACTACCTTTGGTGAATCCGATGCGATCAGTCCAATTTTGAATTTCCATGTTGTGGATGGACAAAGTCCAACTTGTTGAGCACGGCGGTGAATAGACAAATTCGGATCTTCTCCAACACTATCACTTACAGCACCAATATTTTCTTCTGTTCGTACAGTTATTTGTCTTGTTGTAGGTTATTCATCGAGTAGAGTAAATGTTGTTCGAAATTTATCAACAGTTCGACGAATAAGCTGCTCTGATGCTCGATTATGTGGACCATAAAATTCACGAGTGCTCTATAAGTTTGGCGAACAGAACACTGATTTTAGAGTAAATTTCCACAATTTGTAAACGTTGTTGCGGCGTCATTCCTTCCCTGATGATTTGTCAATGCTTACTGAACAGAAATGTCAAAACGAAATATCACTTACCAGCTGTCAAGTGACCACTATCCCTATCGAAAGTTCTATCAGTCTAAAAAAACACCCGTCACCTTTATAGTATTTTAATCACCTTTTGTGATTATACTGAATACTTGCAATGAGGTGTTTTTCGTACTGTCAAAAATTTATTCAGCAAAAACTTGCAATTTCCCCTCAAAACAACTGTAATTTTCGCTCTCTCAATTTCAATTGTTACGAATTATCATAAAGTAGTACGTAAAAAACAACCTAATCGTTTTGTTAACTCAAATGCAACCATATGCCACAATCTTTTTGCTTGCTTTCTAATTAGCCAGCACGAATTAGCAACTTCCCCTCGAACTGAAATGTCAAAATTGCGCTCACTCTTTGCAAGGTTAGAAAGTTTTTTTTCCTAAACGAACGAGATTTGGTACAAGCTTGTACAAGTTATCTGCCAAACGAACACTCTTTTTACAAGGCAGCTGCAAATCGTTCGACACTCTCACGATTTTTTTGACCGATTCACTATCAGGGTGTGCTTTAACAAATATCTCTTCACAAATTGAAATTGCGGTCATCAGTCCTTTTTGTTTTCTTAGTTGAGTGCCAAACTTCATTCCACCCGGTCCCGGAGTTCTCGAAGCAGCCCGTATTTTTAAAGAAATTGAGTCTATTAGCTAAATTAGATTTTTTCTGACCAAGTATATGTATATATATGAACTGATTAATAGATTCTATTGATTTTCGAAATCGTATACAAAAATTTGTTTCACCCAACATCAACTATAAAGCAAATTACAGATGTGATGAACTGATGAGAACAAAATTGTCGTATTTGACTTATTCTTTAAAAACATTGAAGTAGTAAGTAGAAAGATATTTGATGAAATTGATGAAGTATTCGAAACTTTTATGTAGAAAGGGGCCACCTTTTTACCCCTGGGTCCGGATTGAGTTCCCCATCTCATCAACGTTTTGACATAAGGCATGAATCTCTCTCTTTGCTTGGGTGACCGTTTTCAGTCTACCTCAGCTTCAATACACTCACTCGCTCTTTCATTATCTTCATTGTAGACTTTAGATTCTTCTGCATCATATGCTCTTCGCTCTGATTTATTTTTGTGATAATATTCCATAATATACCCCATGTGAGCTTCAATCTTCAACTCTAGGCTCTCAAATAGACTAACCGTCGTTGGGCTGTTTACTACTTTTGGTTGTTTGTTTTTTAAGCGGAGTTTATTTAGGAGAAGGAGCATTACGCGCAGTTTTTCTTATTGTTAACATTATCCCAAGAAATCGTATTTGTATTTGTAATGAAAAATCGAAATGTATTAAAAATGCGCAACTTCAAACAAAAGTATAACCTTTTTGATTGGAGCGAACAAAAAAAATATTGCATTTTTTAAATAATGAAATTTGGGTAATACTTCCTGTACAAATTTTAAGCGCGTCCGCCAAAGCAGAAAGGCTTATTTTTTCTTGTTTTAATAAATTTGTGTTCGACAGTTTTGAAATTTCAGTTCAATTCAACTAAACAGGAAAAAGTGTAGTTAAATTCGACAATTTTTGGAAGTTAAAGAACGTTTTCCTGTGGCAAGAATTTTCATTCAATTTCACCACACGACAACTTAATTGGATCAACTCAGATTTTAATATCAATCAGCAAAAGTCAATTAAACTGGTAGAGTGAAATCGGACAAGATTTTCTGTTAGACGAACGGTGTGAGTGATGCAACTTCTTTGTAATCTGAGTTCTTTGCAAGAACGGTAGAATACAAGATTACGCCTTCCAAGCAACTGAAAGTAACGCAATAAAAGTGAGTAAATAAGAGGTCAAAGAGGATTTAAAAAAAGGAGGGTAAGAAATGAACAAGTTACAGAACAATTGAAAGTTGTGTGTGTGTAAAAAAAATTATTACGTCAGCGAATAGGTGGATGCTGTCAAATCGCCAAAGAGGGCTTCAGTGGTCCACTGAAGATGTAATGTTGTATTCTATCATTCGTGCTGTGTATGCAAATTGAAATGGAGCACAAAAATATACATAAACCTGTTGAAAATGATGTAGTCAATCGGTATCTACATGTCAGAGCTGTTAGTCAAGCGAAATGCACCCATTAATTAAAACAATTATCTAAGGGCTGTTTTGTTGACTGCCTGCTGAAATTGTCTCCTCCTTGATTATTGATCAATCAAAAATAATTGCAGAACTGAAGAATAATCTTATCTTCGTCTTTCATTTTCGATTTGATCTGTGGTGCTGTTGACTGCCCGTGCTCCTTGAGATGATTTTCTTGAATATTCCGGCTAGACCTTTTCGTAGTTCGGAATTTTTCTATGTTGGTATTTTTAAAGCTCTTTATGCTCCTTTTACTCGAGCCCTAATTGAGTTCAATACGATTCCTATTGAGATAGCTTTTATAAATAGTCTAGTTATACCAATTTCGGTCAAAACCGAACCCAACATTTTCAAGTTATAAAATAATATATCAATGAATTTTTAAAATTCTAGATTTTTATTATTATTATTAAAATGGTACATAAATTTAAATTACATTAATTTCATAAAAACACTTGGACTTGTAAAAATAACAAAAACAAAAAACTCGTGCACCTAAGTGAGCGAGCCAGAAGTAAAACTTCTAAAAAGGGCCCATACGGGACCAGCTGTGGTAGAGCTCAAAGCTACTTTTGCTGAGGTCACAAAGGCAAGGGCAAGTCAGGCAAACCCTGCAAAGGCGTCAAAAATAGAGCAGCTAAGGGCCATTCAGGCGGGCTCTGTGAAGTCCAAATTCGGCGGCTGCACCTTCCGTGCGGGATGGCTGGCGATCAGTTGTGAGGACAAACAGATAGCGGAGTAGCTGGGCAGTACTGCTCCAGCTATGGAAGGGTCACTCAGAGTAGCTAATATGGCGGAAGTATCCAAACCGGTTATCTACGTAGACTACTTCCCAGAGCCTGCATATACCCCGAAGGAATCCTCGGTCTGGTGGAGGGCGAAAATGTTGGGATGGGAGTTGGTAGCTGGAGAGTGCTCAACAGGGTACTCTAGCCGCCGACGCTCTCGTTAGTTGTCTTACTAACGCTGGTTGTGGATCAACTCCTGGAGAAGCCGCATGGCAAAAGATTTAACGCTTACGGTTATAAAGATCTGTATTGGAGGTTGGCATGAGGACACCATCTGTTAAAAATTGCAATCTGCGCTAAATCTTATCGTAAACTGATCTGGTGAAAAGGGATTGTCGATAAACCAACTGAAGTCCATCATCGTCCCTTCCACCAAAAGAATTTGACCAAACCCACATGGGCGAGGACTGAAGGTCGCAAGGGCTTTATACATATGTATGTATGTATGTCTGTCAAATGCTTTTTGGTAAAACATAGGGAACATCATCTAGACTGACTTATTGGTCATTCAACACGATGATAGAGCCGACTTCAACTTATGTGGCGATGTGGTGGCCCAAGGTTAAGCAAGTTACTTTGGGTAAACTCCACCGTATGGTTTGTCATCACAGCAGCGAAGGGTACCTGCCCAACGGGCGCTCTTGGCGTCATTACAGGCATTCCCTCACTCTCATTTTCCATGTATAAGGAGGTTTATTTGGGAGCTTTACGCTTACCCTATACACATTGCATGAAAAGTGGCAATTTTCGGGGTGATATGGAAATACTTATCCCGTTTCCTGCGTAATCCGTTATCAAATGCTCGAATACCATGCTACCAAACCTTATCCTTCAATAAGCACTACAAGGTAATAATTCCTGAAAGGGACTGTTGCGAAGCGATAATACAATATACATGTGTATCTCAGAAGGATCCCTAGTGTGGTACACTGAATGGCTTGTTCGAACCAAAGTTTCAGGAAAAACTGTCAATGGGCACTTACCCAACCATCTTCCAACTGGGGGCTTAAGCAAATTAACTCTGTACCCGCAGAAGTAAAAATCGGTAATTTTTCGACTTTTTGGTAAGTTTTCTTTTAAATGCTAAGATAGTCATTCTGGTTCATTATTACTTCAATAAAATGTAAAGATCCTGGTCCAGGGGCCGAAAATGAATGCCAAACCATTACCGACCCACCACCATGATTGACAGTTGGTCTCAGATTGGGCAGTTGCAGCTCCTCATTTGATTTCCTCCAAACATATGGTTTTCCATCGGACCCAAAAACATTAAATTTACTTTCGTCAGTAAACATAACATTTTCCCAGAACGAAACATCCTCATTTTCATGATCTTTTGCAAATTTTAATCGGATGGTCTGATTGCGTTTGCTGATAAACGGCAGTTAGGTCAGCCTCATGAAGTAGATTTCAGATGGTAGATGCACTAGATTTCTTTCCCAACTCATTTTCAACTATAACAGCTAACTTTGGTGCACTAAGGAAAGGATTATCTTTAACTTTTCGCAACAGATATCGCTTATATGAGTCGGTAAAAATCTTGTTGTGGGAAGCTTTGGGCTTGTTTTCCACTTGTTTGTTGGTTTTGAAGCGTTTAATTATATCGTGAACAGTAGAATGACTTCTGTCGACAATTTCAGCAATTTTACTCACAGGTTTTCCATCGTTGGAATGCTTAATAACTAACTTTCTCAATTCAATACTTGTTTGGCCTCTTTGGCTGGACATTTTTAAACCACAAAACGTAATTCCAACTATGTATATGTATATTAAAAAACCATCCGCAGAATTCCCGTTAGTCAGTTAAACACTATACTTGAAGTTGGTTGCAATTCTTCGACAGACTTGCATTTACATATTTAGAGGATAGTTGCCACTGTCCGAGTTTGGCTTGTGCATTGAATTTACTTTTATTTGATGTTTTACTAGAATATTTTATAATACTAAATTAATTAATATGTTTTGTTTTTATGTTTTCGAAGTGCAATAAATGAGTAATTGAAAAAATACTTTACCTTTTTTTAATTGCTTTGGTTGAAATCTTTTTAGGAAGGAACATTTTTTTCTACGGTGTCCGACTTTAGCTTGGAGCCACGGTATCTAGATATGCACTGATGGACATATATACATGCTACATACATAAGTGCATATGTATATGCATGTACATGTACCACAGTATGTACATATGTATGTTTGTTTTTTCTCATATGAACGCCATGTGGTATGCACAAACGTAATAATTTCTTGACAGCAGATATTCATTCAGAAAAGCGTTTAATCGGTTATCAAATAAAACTCTTCAAAGTAGGTTCACTTTATAACTAACTTTTTTCTCCAATGTCATTCAAAGAAGAGTTGATTCCCCTCATCTTTTAGAAAGGATTCGTTTTAATGATCCAAAACGCAGTTCACACGTCTCTTAATTAATTGTAAGTCTTCATACATACATACATATGTATGTATCGAATAGTCTGTAAGAATTTTTGTTCATAGACGCAAATAAATAAATGATTTCTTTCCGAATTATTACTGCAAATCATATCTCTACCATGCAATTCCGAAAGGCTTATTTGGTTTTTTTCCCCAAATAGAAACATATTAAAAACTAAAAAACTATAAAATATGTATAACTGTAAAACTATATAAAATTTTAAATGAATTAAAATGCAACCACTGAAAGAATTTATAAATGAAAAGGAATGTCAAATTTCTTAGCTGCCGACTGAGACGAATAAGAACACAAAGCGTGTCGCCCGAGCACGATCAACTCAGTGCCCTTCCCCTTTCCCCGTCCCTCTCTCTCGTATAAGTAACGAGTTGCCGCGACAAAAGTTTCCCTGTGAGAACGTCGTCTAAACTTTCATGATATTGGAAAGTTAAATTAAATGCAACACTGTCGGCTGCTTCATTTTCTTTCTTCCATGCACGGTTGCCACTCGTAAAAAATCTAGAAAATAAGCACCCAAAGGTTAAACAATCAACCAAGTTGTTCTAGCATTAAGCGCCTGTGCCAGCATGTTTGAAAGTTATGTGCATATAATTTTTCGACCTCATAGGGCTAGTCAAATATTCGAAATGTAAAAAGAATTTTTTGACTAAAAGCAGAATCGATAAGAATACAGCTTTATGACACAAATTTTAATCTGTTATCTATCAAACTCAGCTGCTACTAACTCTTAACTATTTTTTATTTTGCCTATGACTACATGCTCTTGAAATTATGTATATTTCTATATGAAGTATCTCTAAAGCTACTGATTTAACAAAATTTACCTGCAGTTATCAATTTCTCACCATATAAAAATATGTATCAGCATAAAACTTTGCTGCCGTTTGGCACACGCCGTAGCGAACTGTATAGATAAATAAAAAAAATAGCATCAATTTAAAGAAAGTTTTTAGGAGGCTATGACAAAACATTATTGGTATCATAAATAAGTTTAAAAAGGCGGTTTTATTAATTTTCGCCCTAAAATTGCTTAGAAAAAATATTTAGGATATACTGCATTTAGTTTTTATATCCAATAAATCTATAATATTCCCTCCGCTGCTGCTGTACTGTGTATTAAAAACGATAATAATTTAGACTTATATTTAAACCTCGAAAAACTTAATCGAAATGTTTCACAGATAATTAACTGTTTCGAATTATTAATTTTCTAAGCGATTTTCTAAATTGAAAAACACGATAAAATAATACACACTCATTGGTAGGAAATAACACTCTAAGTTTATTTTAATGAATTACTTGTCTGGTTCACTTATTTATTAACCTCGATTTAACTTAAACAAATGAATTCTCGAAGTGTATCGTCGTAAAAGCAATATGAAAAATTGAGATTGGGTTTGTTTTTGTTGGGGATAAATTCACAAGTAGAGAAAATTTAACTCAAAAACTACTACACCGAGTGACTCACTGTTGCGGAGTTACCTTTTTCAAGATTCTACTGAATACCGATTGTCATTGAAAACTCTTAGTTAACAATTTTACAGAAAATGAGTTACATATGTAGATTCACCTACTTAATGAGTTGTCAATCGAAATAAGTAAAATTTTGTTGTTTTCGCCGTAAATAATGTTACGATTTAACACAATAAATTAAAACTAGACATAATAGAGTCCGTACACAAATATTTTCTGAACCTATCATTTTTAATTTTTTATTGAGTCCCAAAATTCTGATATCGGAGGTTAAGTATTAAGGCCTTTACTTTGCAGTGGCGTTGTCCAAATATACAATTTTTACTGTGCGATAACAATTTATTCTTATATCGAATAAAAAGAAAGCAAGTGACAATGTTGACAATGACCAAAACGGAATATTTATGGAGAAATAATAAAATTATTTACTAAGTAATTGTTAAGATAGGTTTTTATTTACATATTTTGAAAGAAAATGGAAAAATTACCAATCATTCAATTTTGACTAGGTAAAATTAAAACTACTAATTTTAGTTAAAATTAAGTAAAGTGGCAACCGTGCTATCATGTCATTTCCCCAAATACGAATGTGTTTGTATATTTACATATACACACTTTAGGTTAGAATTGAATCGGTACAAGTAAATTTACCGCTTGGAAAGTCCTATCCATACCCAGTGTCAAACATTGAATACCGCACTAATTTGCGTAGCGCTTGATGAAAATATTTCTTACTTTATACAATATCTATGTAATGCATGTTATATTATTTAAAAGATTGAATATGGATAAATTACTATCTATCTTCATGCATTTAACATAATACTTGTCTTGTTACTAAAATAGGAATATAATTATATGATATCCTAGGCAACACCTGAAGTTAATTCAAGAGCAATTAACCGATTATCGAGTTTTTCAAGCTTCCTATGAACACGCACATTATAGCCGAGTGGAACGTGAGAAGTGAAATTGTAAAAACGTTTATTTTATAATTGAAATCGATAACATGCAGCATGAAATGGTTCCAAAGAAAATGTTCTAGTTTAAGCATATTTGTTATGCCATAAATTATCGCTTAAACCCGTTTGCACATGGTAGCGTTCGTTACTGGGTTGACTCGACCCGATTGTCAGTCTTTGTGTGTTCGCTCTTCGATCTTCTAGTAGCTGTGAAAAAATTTACTAAAAACATTTAATAATTATTTAAACGTGGAACACACTTTCGATTTGCCAGGAAAAACGTAAAAATTAGAAGTACACGCGTTTTAAAAAGCAAATAGCGAACCAATATGGCTGACGTAATGAATATTGACAGCATTATATCAAGATTGTTGGAGGTGCGTGGGGCAAGGCCTGGAAAGAACGTACAATTATCGGAGAGCGAAATTCGCGGCTTATGTCTAAAGTCGCGCGAGATATTTCTATCGCAGCCCATTTTGCTTGAATTGGAGGCACCTTTAAAAATTTGCGGGGATATTCACGGGCAGTATTACGATTTGCTTCGCCTCTTCGAATATGGCGGATTTCCACCAGAATCCAACTATTTATTTTTGGGAGATTATGTTGATCGCGGCAAGCAGTCTTTGGAAACTATTTGCTTACTTTTGGCCTACAAGATTAAGTACTCGGAGAATTTCTTCTTGTTGCGTGGTAATCACGAATGTGCCAGCATTAATCGCATCTACGGATTTTACGACGAGTGCAAACGTCGCTATACCATAAAATTATGGAAAACTTTCACGGACTGCTTCAATTGTTTGCCAGTTGCTGCAATTGTTGACGAGAAAATATTTTGTTGCCATGGTGGTCTTAGTCCTGATTTGTCGTCAATGGAACAAATTCGGCGCATAATGAGACCTACCGATGTACCCGATCAGGGGTTGCTTTGCGATTTATTATGGTCAGATCCAGACAAGGATACTATGGGCTGGGGTGAAAACGATCGTGGAGTCAGCTTCACATTCGGCGCTGAAGTTGTTGGTAAATTCCTGCAAAAGCATGATTTCGATTTGATTTGCCGCGCACACCAGGTGGTTGAGGATGGGTACGAATTCTTCGCTAAACGGCAGTTGGTGACGCTGTTTTCAGCACCCAACTATTGCGGCGAATTTGACAATGCTGGCGCTATGATGTCTGTGGATGATTCTTTGATGTGCTCTTTTCAGATATTGAAACCGGCAGATAAACGTAAAAAATAAGCCGTAAAAAAGTCGTTGCTGCAAGTGCACTATTCAAAACATCAATACACACTCTTAATCATATGTCTAAAAAATCCAACAGCAAACATAAGACGAAATATTTGTTATAAAACTTATTTGAATTAAAATATCAAAGGAAGGAAAAGAAAAATAAACAGATTTACAGACAAGGAGCCAAGAGGAATACAATAACGCAGACGAGATGATTAAAATGAAAATATATTAAAAAAAACATTAAATTAACAAGAATACCTTTTCTTAAATTTTACTTAAATGTAATATGTCCAAGTTTATAAATTATTAAAAACTTGCATGAATAAATCTAAAACATACGGATTGACAATTCCACTCATTTCGACTGTTAGTGTACCAAACGATTGATATTGGTTCGATTGAGTTAAAGCCTTTCTAACCATGTAATGGTAAAAGATTGTTATTGTATCCAAACGATTGTAAAATTTAGAACAATTTTAAGTATTTGTGGTTTACTGTTTCAAGCACAACACTACACTGGAATACGAACGACGTATGTATGTACAGTGGCAGAAAAAAACGATACAACCCGTCAATGAATTTAACAGGAAAAAGAATTTTTATTATATTCCAGTTAAATTTAACATGTAAAACCACTGGCATGCCACAAAAAAATCGTTTTCCCAAGGGATGTATTGTTTGAATATTTATGATATATTTTTATAACTAACCGGCTCCTTAAAATTTTGGAGAGCCAAATCATTTCATTATATTTACAGCTCTTTTATTCGTATCATTTTGTCCATGGAAAACGTGTGAAGTTAGCATTTGTAGCATGAAAACCAATTTTTTTACATTTCGGAGTAAGTTTATGAAATTCTGCTTAAAAACTTGATTGTCATGAACAATAGACCCTTAAAATAAGATGTTTCACATACATACATATATTAAATACTATTATTAATCGATATCTGTATTATTTAACACCCTTTGTATGTATTAATAACTAAATACATTATATACAACTTATTAAAATAAAAATTTGGCGCAACAATCTCTTCTTTTGGACTACGCGTTTAGTACTGAAAACACTGTTTGGGGAAACTGCGGTTCGTATAGATTATAGTCTAAACTTATATCGACAGTTTGGGCATAGATAAATAAGTATGTAAACTTATCACCACGTAATAAGTTGTAGGCCCCAAATCAAACGTACATTTGTGATCCTTCGTTGGGTACATATTTCGGTAAATGAATAAAACAAGAAGATTTGGCTCGGCTGCAGTTCCGTTGGTATGATACCTTTGATTTACATGTCACTTTATTGAGCTTACTATAATGAATTTTTACATATAATAAATACTTCCTAAATTTTTAGAAATAAGGAACTCGGCTGGGTTCTTGTTAGTACTTTGTTTTTAAACGTCGGACGGATGAAGTACTTTAAGAGTTATTGTCTATTATTTGTGCGGGATTTTCTGGCATCGGAATGTTAGTATCCTCTGGTGCTTCCAGATTTTTATCATGATCGTCTGTTGCAATTTTATCTTTTATCTGAGACGTCTCTATTGGTGTTCCAGTATCAGCAGCTACTGTTAATTGAGATTCTTCCTGTGGTTTTGAGATCAACTCGATTGCGTTTTCTTGAAAATCTGCATTTTCATCCACATTGTCTTTCTCAATGTCACCGTGAAGGTGTTGCTGATCCCTCAATGCATCTGGATTGACACTTTCAATTATACCACGTAATCGCTGTATTTCACTTCGTGCTTCTTCAAGTTCATTCTGCAAATATGCCATACTGTCCGCTTGATGGAGAGAGTCTCCCAAATTATGACGCAAATAATCAAGTGGATTTTCCGGACGTTCTTTTACGATTCGTACAAACACTTTCGTCAATGCCTCTATTACACCAGATCGCTCAAGATAACGTCGAAATTCATCGCGTTTCGGATCTATGGGCTATTTAAATTTTATTACAATTAGTTTACAGCAGAAGCAAGTTAATGAAAACTTCGATGTATACCTTGAACGCCATGTTTCTGTTGATTTTGCTCTAAATACTTGCAAAAACAAACGGGACAAAGAAGTGAGCAACAGGATTTCAAATCCATAAATGCCTAAATCAATGCTCGCCAAATATCGAATATTTTAATCGAAAACAAAACACAGTGATGTCTTTTTATCGTATTGTAGAACAATGCAGTACTACAAACGAGGTCCAAATAAAAGCACCGCTACTGCGTCCTACGTGTAATTGACAGCTGTTTTTGCACCGTTAGTACAGAAATATGACAGAATAAATGCAGAATACCTACAACTAAAAAATATGGAAGTCGATAGAAATTATTGAGGTGAGAATAAGTATATATTTGGTGCAGGAGTTACCAAAGGTCAAAGTTAAAATGCAGCATTTTTTTTTATCGAAATACATGCAGGTTTCACAAAAGCAAAATACAAGAAATATCCAGAAAATTCTCACCTTTACTAATTTTAGCGCTCGCTTCTTTGTAACCGAGTTGCAAAAGAACACTAGGTAGGATAACGAATTGGGCGTAAAGCAACAACACCAATTCGGAAAAATATGCGAGTTGAGCCAGCTCGGTAAACTGATATCTGACCCGAGATGTTGTGTTGGTAAGTGAAAAAACTGTGGATAAGCCCTAGAAATTACGTCAGCCTAAAATTTGTTTGCACAACTATTTTCCGTTCTTAAATAGCACTAAACAAATCGCTTCTTTCATGAAAGATGCGTATAGGGTTGCTTTTGGAACTAGAGGGAATTTTATCCGAGTTGGAGCGTTCTTTTGCAAGTCGTAAGTATAAACATTAGAATTAAATGCTTTTAATAAACCTTTTAACATTAAATATAAGTTAATTGACAATATTTTTAAACCCATAATCAATGGCCTAAATGCTGAATATATTTTTATGTTTTAAATTCAAGTTTATAACCAATTATTTACAAAATAATTAAATTTAATTATTTCCCGTTGAGCCATATTATTGCACTTCGTCTTTATATTCGTATGTTACGGATGTGGTATAAATAATTTATGCAGCTTAAGTTCATTACATGTTCAATATCTGAATAATTCTTAAGCTGAAAGTACATTTCCTGCGTTCAACGACCATTGCGCGTGTGCATTCATCAGTTGACGATGTTGAGAAAATTGTACCTTTCTTTGTAAAACAAAAAATAGCTAATCAGCACATTTACAAAATTTTGGTTTGCTCGAAATTAACAAAATTAAGTTTTTTAATAAATTTAATAGAGGGGTTCCAAACAAAAATTTGTCAGCTGGTATAGCGAACGAAACACAATTTCAGCCACACAATTATATTTCACTCAATATTGCCTGTGCAACTCTGTCATCTACTCATTGTGACTGTTAGATAAGAAAGAAGAAGAGAATCACATAAAAGCCACGATGCAGCGAATACAAGATGACGACAAACCGACGACTTCCGTTACTTCATACTTGCTTCGTTTGACAGAATGACGTAGCACGAGGTTCTGAGTGTTTGTTTACGAATACAGACTGAAAAACACAGATTGTGCTACATGTTGTTTACGATAAACGTTAATTTTCAAATATTTGTGTAAAACTATCATAAAAATAAATAAAATAAAGTGCCGCGTTTTGAATTTTGCAAGCAACAGCAAAAACAAAGATAGAAAGTGCAGTTGTTTCAAATTTGATGATCAAGAAATGCACCAAGCGCGAAGGCCTTACACCTAAGAGACTTCTATGGATTTCGCGAGGGTATGTAGGTCAGATTCCACGGATATTCCCTTACAATTGGCGCACTGTGAAAGCAATAATCTCTCACGCGGAATCTTATTTCTTATGTGTAGGTCAATCAGCCTCTCGAGCGTTTTCAACAAACGATGAAAGTCTGATTGGCCTGAAGTCCTTAGGAGTAGTGTGGGAGCGTTAACCAGCCTTCGGTTGAAGCATTACCCTAACCCGCTTTCAGCCCTTAGGAATGTAGCCATTTCGTAGAAAGCCTACAAAAATCGTGTCGAAGCCAACGACTCTCCACCCCCTAGCCTTTTGCAGCTGCGCAGGTACTATACCTTAAGGCCCCGGTGATTTAAAGGGCTGGAACAAGTTAATCGCCCACACCAGGACAAAACTCCTTCAGCAGATGCGGAGAAACAAGGATAATGTTGGATGGTTCCCAAAAATCAGACCCTATCAACTCCGAGTTTCCTGGAAAATGATCATCTAGAAGCAGCTCTAGAGACTCCTCGTTGCTCAGGTACCCCAGGGGATTGCGATTCCCAGAGTGAACTCACTGAAGCAGATGAGTTAGCCAGAAAGGCATACTTGGAAAGTACTTCTTAAGCGAGTCAATAATTGTTGCAGGAGCGATTTTGCTGATATACCGAAATTCGCCAAAATGTCGAATGGGCCAAAAATCGAAAAAACTAGGCTAAAACCTTCCTTATTTGTAGGCTTACGGCATTGATTTATATCTGCTAATAAACACTGACACTTGAGTACAAACATAAGCTCATCTGTGCTTGTTTATCAATTCCCATTGAAGCATTGATTTCTCTCGCCAATTCGTCAGACTTAATACTTTTATAATGTATTTTACTACCTAAATTCACTCTCAGAATAATCTACATAATCATCAACATAATGGAGCTCGGTAATGCCTTCGATGTTCCTAACATACTGCGCCAACCCAGGAAAACAGCATTCGTGTCAAGATGTACGTACTCGTATCTATAGTTTTTGAGTTATCGCCGCGTCACCATCAAACATTTCCCGAACGTCACCACAGACTACAATGGGAGACTGCCAAAACTTGAAGAGTATCGCTGGTGGCGGTTGATTTACTTAGACCGGGAAATACAGCTTTGCTCAACGGCATACCGCCAACTTCGACGACGGCATCGAAAACAATTCATATTCCTTTTTTATTTGTGTTGTAAACACGGAAACGAGAAAGATAAAAGGTCTTCTCAGACCGTGTAGCAACTTCGTCCATGTTTAATGTCTATCTTGTCATTATATTGTTGCACAGATTCCGCGTCTTCAGACATTTTTATTTCTTTTCCTTCTAGGCGTGCTATTTTGAAGCTAATGTGATTGGAAATGAAATAGAATCAAGAGCCTATATCAAATCAACCTCAAACCTGTTCTTCATGCGAATAACTGTTGTTTCCATTATGGTAATAGCGCTCTTTTCCTCGTCGGACATTAACTCTTCACACTTTTACCAAACCTTTCGCTCCCAAAGTAGTTTTGAGCAGGTGCTCTAGCATCTTCAATCTAATGCACTTCCTTGCGAGAAACAAATGGCTTACACTACCCAACCCAGGTGAGTTTCCATGGCTATAAGGCCGCTAGCAGTTAGTGGAAGAAGGCGGTCTAATGCCTTAAATAAATTGGGGTGATCAAGGCCGATAATAATCCGTGGCTGCGCGTTTACATAACTCTTACATCAAAGGGCTGCCTTTATATGGCTCTGCCCTCTTACTGTGCTAAATTAGGCGATTGGTTTGGCAAATTCATATTACGCATTGTATAGGCATTCGCAATCTTAAAGGACTTACACTGCACACCACGCCCGCTAATATTCAGGTTAACTCGTTTTGCCGGATTTGTAGTCGTGACATTTCCTAACCAGTGCGAATGCAGAGTATCTGTAACACCGGTTAACTCTAATCCCCATAAGCGTTGACAGTTTTGGCGGAAGATGAAACCGTCACGGGCACAATTTGGGAAAACACTTCTGAGCTTTCTGTCACTGCTTCAATACTATAACTCCGTGCTACTTGGCTCTCCTGGACTTCTTGGGAATCAGCACCGATATTATTGGCTACACTGTTGCTAGTCTCAATGCGTAAAAGGCTGTTGTGCATTTTATCACAGCCGTTGGGCTTACATTTCTTCTTGGAATAGCGTTTAGAAATTGAGTGTCCTTTACTAAAGCAGGAAAAACAGAAGCGGAGTGCCCTAACTTTTAACCATCGCTCGTTTGGCGACATTCTTTTAAATATGGGTAAACTTGCCAATTTACTGCAGTTATCTTGGCGAACATGATCATTAGTTAAAAACATTCGCTGCTTTACGGCCTTTAAATTTCCGGTTTCGAGTTATCTATTGCGTGTAATAGAAGCGACTGTTTGCATAGCAGCTCATGACAATGAGTCACTACAATGTTCGCTATTTTAGCTAGTTGCCCAAATGCCACTGTATTGCTTACATACCAAATGTACAAATTAATTTAACCCGGTTGTTTTTTTATTATTAACTTTTATTTCCTTTGCCGGAGCAAAGGCAGCCAAATTTGACAAGTGAGTTTCTACGAGTAACTGTTGCGGTGACTGCACCTGAATACCTAACTTCCCTGACCTACAGTTATTGCATGCGGACAGTCGCGTGAATTGATGTGCTGAATCTACGTCTTCCGTATGTTGGTGATATCAGGTTGAATTTGCTGTTTAAACGTTTAGTGGTCTAATACGCTGTTGAGCAACAAATAAAGTTAAATAAAGTCATTATTGTTGTTGTTGCCGCTTTTGTCGGCTACCGTGAGAACCGCAACTGATGCAATTTTGACTGAATGTTACTCACATTTGATAACTTACATATGTATATGTACACCAATTTTTTTTTGGTAAAATATACCTTCTACCACCACCAGATGTGCCAGCTACGCAGTTAAGACTCCGAATACTTCACTGGAAATAAAATTGCATTAAGTTTATGCATTTCTTTTACACACATTTTGTTATTACTTGTTAGATATTCCGCCGTTTGGCGTTTTAGCCTCATGTGCATTTTGAAATCTGCCTCACTCATTGCATCGAGCGTACCTTCAAAATTGGAGCACGTAAAAGGTTATTTAATGTTTTTAAATAAATTTAATAACTTACCACATAATACTCAGAATCGCTCATTTTGTTTTGCTTCTTTAAAAATTCACTAAACAAATCATATGTTTAATGACAGATTTTGCCAGTGTTGTGAAGTAACTAAAAGGAAATTTTATCCGAATTGGAGTGTTCTTTTGCAAGTAGGTTACATTAAAACGGACCCTTTGTAGTGAAAATATAATTTAAAGTGTGTTTGTTTAAATGTGTAATGAACAAGTTTTTACATGTTTACCTACGTAAATTTCATTCATCAGCTGGTTGCTAACGTGATGAGAGTTGGTCATCTTTTCGCGTATGTTAACCTTGTCGTTGGTGTTGTCGTTAATATGTTGGCATGCCCATACAATTGTGTATTCGTAGTCAACTCCTAATATGTATATGTGCATATGTGGATGGACATTTATAGTAGTCATTCATTGGAGTTTTGCACCCATTGTTCGAAATATATATTAATGATATAGTGTACGCAACCTGGAATTAATTATGTGAATAGAAATTAATTCACAAAGTTCTCCACAAAAATTTGTTTATAAAATAAACCAAAAAAGGAAATTAATTTGTTACAGGCCTAAACGTCAAACCTGAACCTTTTTCATACATACTATATTCATTGGAGCTTTGCCCGCATTGTCCTAATATATGTTAATGATACACTTAGTCGTGGCATATATTCTGTTACAAAGTTTACAATGCACACAGCGAAGACAAATTCGTAGAAAAAGTACCGTTATTTTTTATTATAACTTGTATGCAATGTCTACTCACATATAATAATCAGTACAATGTTTGCTTTCGCTTATTACAACAGGGAAAACTAAAGAAAATCGTAAGCGCAAGTGAAATTTATGAGCGTCTAAAAAACTTAATATTTTGAGAATGATTGATTGTTTGCAAACGTCTACAGTTGACGACAGAAAGAGAAGTGGTCGTCCTCGCGTATTTCGAACCAATTCAGCCTTAAAAACTGTAACAGCATAAAACATTCCCCATAAATTTTTTTGAAGTGACAGTCCTTGGCCGGATATAAAGTCCGACCGTAGAACCGACTCTCATGGGTAAACCGAAGAAGGAAATTAATTTGTTACAGGCCTAAACGTCAAACTTGGACATTGTCAGTACTGACGCAGGTAGAAGTAAAAGAGTGAGCAGTAGTGATATTTGCTTGTCCATTCGGTAATACTGATGTGTTAGAGTAGAATATAAGATGCCACGTAGACATTTTTTGATATCAGTTTTTACATAGTGACCCTAGGAAATTGAAACGAACTTTGATCTAAGTGCGGGCAAATTTTTTTTAGCACTGGCAGTAGATGTACTCATTTCTTAGCCCGCTTAGGCGATGGGGCGTGATCTATACTGCAGTCGATGGGGCATAGCTGTTAGAAGATGTTATAGGTCGTTGTTTCAGGAATGGTGGTGTGGATGCGCTTATGAACGTCGTGGTCGCGCTGTATTGTTTGGTGGGTGGTGCCGCACAGTGTTGCGTCGAACCGGTGTTGCTGATGGGGTACGCCTTGGTAGGCGATGCAGCAGGGTGAGGTGCGATCTGCCGCACAACTGGCACATGACGCTAGAGTCGCACTACGCCGTTGAATGCGACAGCACCAAAGTATCGATGTGATACTCATTTAAAGTGTCGCTCTAAAAGAATTGGGTACTCATAAATATCAAAGTTAAAAAACTCGATATCCAAAATATCGAAATCAAATTAAAAATTAAGTTCCAGCTCAATTTTTTATAAAGCGAAATCTGTTAGTCAGTGTTTGCACAAGCGACATGCTTGAAACGCCAAATTTGAAAACTTCAGTTTTTAGGACTTTAGTATTTTTTGCGGTTTACCTTTTCACCTTCAGATGTCCGCAATTTCGTTGTCGCTCACTTGTCGAACCCTTATCATAAAAATACTTTTTCGTAGTACCTGCTACATCATCTACAACTTCTTACGTCGCTAGCACCACCAGTTTGGTCAACATAATCGCTATCTTCACCGCTGCTCCTAGAATTTGCATCATCGTCACGGCTTAGTGTTGTACTTTATGCAGCGCTGAAACTGCTGTTTCCTGTTCTTCTTTTAGTGCGAAATATTCTTTTCTCGCTCTGCGTTTGCTCGCAACGTTTACTTGACTCGTTCTGTCGCTGCGCTTTCTTGTAAACGCACTTAAACAACAACGCACTTAATCAGCAACTGAGCTAAAATGCCGCTTAGGTATACTGGAGTCGTACTTCACTCAACTCATGACTTACCAAATGTAGACAGAAAGGCAAGAACATGATGACAACAACAGAAGTTAGCTGGAAGACTTCTATGTGTGCATTCAAGTCAAGAGCAACTGAGTGAAGAATTCAACAGTACCACTCTAGGCGAAAACCCTGTTATGCTTCGCAGTCTTGTCGACAACTTTTCTGCCCTCCGTTGTCCCTTTTTTAATCTTTAGGCCCGAACACACATATTTTAACTATATGCTAATCTATACCGTAATGCAGAAGGTGAATGACGGCACCGAAAAAAGGGAGAAGAAGTTTCTGGACTCTTTTAAGTTACTTGGGACGATTGCGGTAGGGTGTTAGAAAGGCGCTGTCGATTTCTTGAAAACATCGAATCGTCGCATTCCGTAAGATTGATAACAAACTAAAATATCAGCCGTCACGTCTACGCTACTGTTTTGCGGGCACTAATCGTACATGCGCTCTCTGCACTAGTACTGAACACACACTTAGAGGTGATTGCCAACATTTGAACTACACTAAAATTAAAGATCGCTTTAACAATGCTAAGATACTTTTGCTTTGCATAAACTACCCGTCGAAAAACTACAAGGTCCCGCTCCTTCCAATGTAAGGTCTGTGAGCGTGCTCATCATATAATGCTGCATCGCTCGAAATCCTCATCTTCGCTTACTCCATCTTCGTCATCGCCAGGCCTATCAGCGCAACCACTTGCGTCATCAGCTAAATGCACTTCGGCATTGGCTACTGTGCAGACCCATTTTGAGACCTCATCGCAACGCTGTATATTCTTGCTACACCTGTTGTCCTCGTTCGCGACGCCACTGGAGGTTATCATTTGGGCTGCCACGTGATAAATTCAATCTGGAGTAACTATGAAAATTGGACGAAATAGCTGCGGCTTCTAGACTCTTTGACGAACAGGTTCTCTTCGAATCATTTTTTGTAAAAACTGTTTCACGAAGCAGCGAAGGCAGAGTAATCGATTACCCTTTATGGAAAATCCCTCTCTTGTTGTAAATTCAAGAGAGACGGCGCTGCGTAGGTCACTGCGCTAGAGCGTCGCTTAGCACGTATGCCAGAAACAAAGGCGCAATATTTAAGCTTTATGGACGAATACGAGATGCTGCTCTGCTCTTATTGCGCCACGTTTTTATATCTGTATGCTGAAGCCCAATAGCACTTTAACGAAGCTGCGCGTAGCCTTTGACACCTCCTGCCGTACGTCAATGCAGAAATTACTAAACGATATTCTCATGGTGGGCGCTACTACACAAGACGATTTGTTTACGCTGCTGCTTTCGGATTTATCGCTACGTGATCATTGCCGACGTTATTAAAATGTACATGCAGGTACTCGTCGAAGACCGCTGCTTTCAATACATTCTATGACTCCGAGAATGAAAGGGTGCATACATATAAGCTTAATACGCTGCTGCACCATATCTTGCGGTGAGAATTCCTACTATTTGGCAGATCAAACGCTGCTCTAGTCGCGTTACGGAAAAGATAAAATTTTCGTTCTACGTCAACGACCTTTTGTGTGGAGTAGATCCGCTAGAGGAGCAGGCGCAAATACGGTTTGAAGTCTCCACTATTCTACGGCATGGTGGCATGGAGCTCACCAAATGGCACTCCAACCTTAAGTCTTTTGTAGTTGGAAAAACTATGAAAGAGCTTAATATCAGCAACGATTCCATCCCTAACGCATTGGGCATTACATGGGACCAAAAACAAGACCTTCTCTTATTTTCATTTTCGCCTAAACATTTGCTACCTGGCAAATCAACAAAGCTCCCAATTTCATCATTGGCTTAATCGCTGTTCGACCTGCTCGGTCTCCTCGCACCTCTACTCATCACAGCTAAAATTATTTATCCAAGCTAAATTAGGATGAGTCAGTGCCGCAAAATATGTGCATGGCTAAACTTGATCTAGGACATAATTTCGTTGTCATCGTTGCGGGTCCGCGCTATTGTCTACAAGCTAATGCTCATAAAACGCAGCTGGGGTCGGGGTAAATCTACTTACAGCTAAATCACGCCTAGCTCCACCAAAAAGGAAATCGCTGCCGAAACTTGAACTGTGTGGTGCACCAAAAAGAAAACCATGGCATGTTTGCAGGTGATTCCGGATATTCCATAGAGTCAAGTTGATGACTATTTTACCAAATCACTCAGAGGAGAGTCCGGAATTCCGCTACAATGGAACATTTTAATATATAAAATCAATTATAAATATTTGCAGTTTGAAATAAACGGGTATCCTGTTTCACTTTAATCCAAATACGTATAATAAAAACGCGCTCAAAATTATATTCGATAGCACGCATTCATTTATTTTTTCCATTCCATTTTTTCGCCCTTACTTTGAATAAATACAACGGGACAGTTGTTAAGTGTAGTTAAGAATAAGTTAGATAATCGCACAATCGTTACTGCAAACGACAAATATTGTCGACAAAAATTGCGATTGTTGGATCGTTTAAAGTTATTGAATTGCACTACAGATTTGGCTAGAGGTGGTCCAATATTTGGTGCGAGTAAAGGGCGGTCCACATAAGACTTTCGCGTAGACGTTGGCGTTAACATTGGCTTGACAGAGCGCGCTTTAGAAGTATGCTTGCTATAATGAGCGCTTTGACAACTATTGTTTTCATTGTCATCACCAAAGCTAAAATTATGTAGTGAAAATAGAATTTAATGTGTGTTTGTTTAAATGTGTAATAAAAAGTTTTTACATGTTTACTTACATTTGTTAAGCGAAAATGCAATAAATTAATCCCCGTTCATATAAACTGCATTTATAACAGCTGTTGCATTGCAGAAGATGCCCCCAGATTTGGAGGTACGATTTGATACATATATGTATACGTCTTCCATGTGCATGGTGGCTTCTCCTGCCAAGCTAACACAATCTCCGAATCTGACCATAAGAATGTGTTGGCTACCTCTAAGTCGAGCTGTTTTCGAACAGTTATGACCAATCTTGCCAGTATTACTGCTTTAAATCAAGATATAAAGAATATTGAAAACTTGAACGAATTTTAATTTAATTTTAAACACAAAACGAAATTAGTATACTTTAGACGTATCACAACCATTTTCAAACATTTTGATTTATACGTGTTTTTCAATCTAATTCAAATATTCGTAACAAATGTGAGAAATTCGGAATATGGAATATTTTGATTTTTTGTAAACTACCGGTATATAAGAAGTGGTGTGGGGAGTGGCTTTCGTCTGATTTCTATAATTTTCGAAAGTTGTGAACATGGTAAATTAGTTACTAACTTATCGGATTTTTTTTAAATTTATCGTTATATAAGACAAGGGCGTGGCTTTTTTCCGACTTATATGATGTCGTTCTTACTGAGTTGAAATACAAAGTTTGTACGAAATTTAGTAGAGTTTGGTGAAGTGGTTGGGGAGATAATATATGTACATACATAGATATGTGCTTTAAACTTGGCCACGGCCAATTTTGTTCAACACTCGTCTTTCTCTCCTTAAACAATTTCTGTGTATATGTGTCTACCAAAATTTCTAGAGTTTGCTCAAGTACTTTAAGAAATTTACCTATTTGCTTTAAAGTGGGCGGTACCACGCCTATTTCCACACCTTCTGTAATCACGTCGGCCGCCCTCCAACCCAATCGTGTATATCCAATTTAATTTAATTCAATTTTACTGTTGCTGAAATATCGCATTTTTATGATTTGTTCTAAATTATATAAGGCGTGGCTTTTTATTTGTAAAATTTTTTAATTTCATATATATTGTCTCCAAACCCCATCCTGCATATAAAATTTAAGAAAATTATCTTTAAGTTACTGAAATATCGACTTTTAAAACTTTTGCTTACTGACCTGAAATGCTTGTAAAATATAAGTACCTATTATAGTTTTCTTCTAAAGTGTAAGTACATACATATAAATAAGATTTGCTCATGATAATATTATTGTAAAATTGAAATAGGAGAATTTAGTCAAAGAAAGAAATGCAAATACTATCGTAGTAACTGTGAACCGTTTTGTAAGTAATTGTGTTACACATATTTACCATCCAAGTTTGAAAACGACCAGTCAATTTGCGTCCCTGCATGTTTAATAGAACATTATAGCCCTAATAGCCATGTAAAACTGCTTTCCTTAGGAAACTTTTCTTTTCTATTATCTGTAGACCTTAGGCATAGATTAAAATCCCCAAAATTTATGACTTTCTGATTGCTAATATCTGCTTCCAGATCTCCAGTAGAGAAAGTTGAATTCCTATAGAACACCAGCACATAAATATTATTATGTTTAAATATAATTGTTTCTAAAGATTTCGGCCAGAATATATGCTTTTCATTCAATTGAAGATGCAATTTCAGGCTTTGCATATATAGAAATACCTCGTTTATTCCTATTCCTCGTTGCGGTGCTATCTATTCTTAACTCGCTTAATAGATTAAATGTGGAGTTTTAAAGTGTTCAGAGGCATGTTTTTATTTCCAAAATAATCTTTTATATAAAAATGAATGCAGGCGTCCAAATTACTGAACGGATATTTATGTAATATTCAGAGTAGGTTCAAGTGATCCCCGTAAGGTACGAAAGGTATGTATATAAAAATTTGGAAAAGTGGGTGGTGTCACGGCCCCATGGAAGAGAAAATTTCAACTCGCAACTATTCGGTGCAGATGAATGATATTTTGATATCATTTTGGAAAAATGGTCGGTACCACGTCCTACAACGTCGTACAATAAAAAAGCTAATTTCCTTGTAAGTCCCCAACTATTTGATGCAGATGCATAATATTTGGTATATAGATCCTATATATCAGGCTATAAGATATTTGTTGGGGAAACAGGCGGACTCACGCCCAGTTTAAGATAAAATTTCTAGTCACCATTTATTCCCAGCTACATATTTGACGTAGATATATATTCGCTACAAACATATTTTCTTTAGATCTAGGTATAATATATAATTCCAAAACCACTGTTCAATGTCTAAAAAAAATATGTCTTAATTGGCGCATCAAAGCAAGCCGAGTAAGCCATACTCATTTTCCAAAATTGTATTGCTTTAATTATTTCACTCCCCAATTAAATTCTTTATACCAAATTTGAAAGAATTCGCGACATGATTTAATAAAATATTGAATATTTTAATTTGTTGTAAATTACCGTTATATGAGAGTTGAGCGTGGGTTTATAAGTGTGAGTATTTTAAATCAGAGACCGTAACTGTTAAAAGCGATATCAAAAAAGAAATTACTATTTAATACTAATTTATTTTTCTGTTGCAAAATAAAAAAAAAATATTGTAACTGACCTTCATAACTACATATACATATGTATATTTACAAACATTCATATATAACCAGTTAGAAAATACAAGTCAAAACACACCCAGTGATGATACATTGTTTGTTTGTATTGCTCTTCTAAGAACACTATTATTATACGTATGTATAAGTTAACACCGGTAAATATACTTGTACAAAATTAATACTTGTATAACTAAATTTGAATATTTACAATAGCTTAAGAATGTGGGCGGTCACCGTAGCCAGGTATGTGCCCGGGGCAAGTAACATCAAAAATTGTAGAAAAGGTTTTTCTAATAGCGGTCGCTCCTCAGTAGGCAATGGCAAACCTCCGAGTGTATTTCTGCCATGAAAAACCTTCTCACAAAAATTATTTGCTGTTTGAGTCGACGTAAAACTGTAGGTCCCTCAATTTGTGTTACAACAAATCTTAAGAGAAGTTATGCAAATAAATTCACTTGTATGGATATCAGTGTTAGTGAACACCGCGTATAAAACACAAATGAGAAAAAAAATACTGCAATAGCCCATATATTTTAAAAAGCTTTGTTTATGCAGCTTAAACGATCTTTTTGGTGAATTACCAAATCTAATAATTTACTAGTTAAGCAAAACAAAGGTCCAACAGTTTTGCAAAAAATCGGGGTTTTCTTCCTCTTATAAATTTGGTTTCCACCATCATCGTTGGTCTCCATGGCGTGGGGATGAGGTTTAAGTGTTGGCATGGTTGCTCCTTTCGAGGATTTCCATGCCACCACGAACTAAGAGAGAATCAGGAAGTAAGTTTGGCCTTACCGCAGCAAGGGGCGCTGTCGTGGTGTACCCTCCATTTTTCTCTTTTATATTTTTAGACCGCTGCGCTTGCCTCGTCGAGCAGGTGGTCGTACGACCAAGATGAATAAGACTTTTAAAAAACAGACACAAACAACCAAATCTTCCCCATCTCGGGGTAAGACTTTGCAGGCGCGACCGCCTAGCACAAAAACTTCCTCTTCCCCATCTCGGGGCAAGAATGCGCAGGCGCAAGCGCCTAATGCGCCGATTCGCTCCGATAGGGGCTCTTCCGGGCTGGAGGTGGATGTTACACAACGGCCTGTAACTATGGGTGTTATGGCGGGGCCTAGCACCAATAAACCTGCGGGGATTGTGCTGGAAACGGCAGATCGTTCCGTGGCGGTAGGCACTAAGAGCCTGCCAAACACCAGCGCGGCTGCGAAGCCTAATATCGCGAAGGCAGAGGTCTCAGAGGGTGTCGTCAATCACCAAATAACAACTAGATGGCAGCACCATAGTTCGCGATGAATATGCATCGTAGCCAACTTCGCTCGACTCTTTCAATTGGCATTGAGCAGCGTGGAGGTGACATCAATTTCTTAGCTTCTAGCTGTTAGCCTTTTAGCAAATTTCAGTCTAACAAGTTTACATATATATTTTACCTTTTGTACAACTTAAGATTAACTTTACAAATAAAGTATTGATTGAGTAAAACAAATGATTTACTTATTTTTCTTCCAATATATTTCGGTTACACTACGGCCCTGAAGACGGTTACCGTAGTGTAACCGAAATTTGTATATTGGAAGAAAAATAAGTAAATCATTTATTTTTCTCTACCAACACCCCCTTGACCTCGAGCCGGCAAAACACAAAATTAAAATAGGAAAGGTCGCGAAAAAAACATTATTATTTACAAATAAAGTAATTTCAAATATAAGCCGCCGTCTACAAGAGTCTAAGAAATTGTCACCCCACACATTATTTCGCAATTTGCCGCCGTCGTGAGTATAATATTTTATTAAACGC
This sequence comes from Anomoia purmunda, assembly GCA_951828415.1. Taxonomy (NCBI): domain Eukaryota; kingdom Metazoa; phylum Arthropoda; class Insecta; order Diptera; family Tephritidae; genus Anomoia; species Anomoia purmunda. The sequence goes on from OX639993.1 coordinate 58,065,469, forward strand.
CGAAATCTTATAAAACCTTTGATCACGTCGACTGTGCCGTTGCGAACCAATTGCGCAAATTCTGATGCCAACAAGATCAAAGATGAGCCAGCAAAGAAGAGCAAATTCGGAATCAGAGTTAGGACTCGACGACACCATCATCGAGGCAATGCCTGCCTCAGCGCCACAACCGCCAAGTGGCCAAGACGGGAATTTGACTGCCCTTGTCGCTTCGATAACAACATTACGAGCATCCATCAGTGAACTTCGTAATGACACGAACACTCAAAGAGCCGACATTCAGCAATTACGACAGCAAATCGAGTTAGATTGCATTGAAAATAGGCAACGTCATGTAGACAGTAGGCAAGAGGTCGTACCTACGCTACAGCATCAGCCACATACGCCGACGTCGACGCCGACGCCGATACCGCAACCAACAACTACGATAATGCAACCTGATTTACCGCCAGCCTTTCTAGATAACGCCGCTTCTAGATTATATCCGTTACCAACCTTCGAAGGCAGCTCAGAGGACTGGCCGCTATTTATTGCATGCTACCGTGACACAACAGCGGAATTCAATTATAACAACAGACAAAACCTCATGCGTCTTCAAAGAGCATTGAAAGGTGAGGCAAGACAGACAGTCACGTCACTCCTCATCTACCCAGACAACGTACCTAGTGTACTGAGTGAGCTGGAATTCAATTTTGGCCGTCCAGATCTACTTATTCGCTCTCAGTTACAAAAAGTACAATATTTTCCACACATTACGGAAAATCGGCTCGACCAAATACTGGATTTCTCGACAAAGGTACGAAACATTGTGGCTTTTTTCAAATCGGCAAAATGTGAGCATCATCTCATGAGCCCAACCTTGCTCGATTCACTTTTAACCAAATTACCTCCCTCAAAGCAATATGAATGGAGTAAGCGTGCCGCTGAAATTCCGACGTTTCGGACAGTTGAGTGTTTCGCTAGTTGGTTAAGCGAAACTGCCAAAGTTATTGCACTAATGCCAAGGGTCGCCGAGAGGATTACTCCTGCACCACATTCGCGCCAAATCAGTCAACCAGCCCTGAATAACCGTCACATAGCGATAGCAGGAGGTGGCAGCCGTCGAGTGCTGCATAGCAACGAAGTACAACGCGAGCGACGACAACCAGCAAAATGCATTCAATGTAGCCAAGGACATTTACTAACGGAATGCCAAGTTTTTAATTCATATAGTGTTAACGAGAGGTGGTCTTTCGTTAAGCGCCATCAGCTTTGTTTCGGGTATTTGGTCGGTGGACATAATTTATCGACATGCCAACGGAAGACATCGTGCGGTGTAAATGGTTGCCAGCGAAAACATCATCGACTATTACACGCATCGACTGATTCGCCAGTCAATCAAGTTGAACATGTTTTCAATTGTCGTTTAGAGAGCCAGTCAACTTTATTTAAGATACTGCCAGTGACGTTATTTGGACCACTGACAACTCGTTCCTTGGTATCGCACGTAATATCGTGGAAAACGGGCATAACCAGCCAGTCGCCGCCAAAACAAAGTTGGGATGGACTGCTTACGGACCATCGCAGAGTTCACATGCCACGACGTCTCGTGTGATGCTAGTAAGCGAAACCAACTCGATGAAGCAACTCCACCAGTTGGTGGAAGTTAACTTATATTGCAGGTGATATGTTACTATTGAGATCATCGCTCAACACCGAAATAGAATCCGACGACAACACCCGAGCCAAAAAGATTTTAGCAGCAACCACGAGGTATGATGGGTCCCGCTACGAAGTAGGTCTATTGTGGCGGAAGGACGACGCCAATCTACCACCGAGTTATGACGTAGCACAGAAGCGTTTGCTCAATATAGAGTCTCGAATGCAAAGAAACAGCCAATTTGCCAACGGCTATAAAGCAGAAATCAACAAATACATTGTCAAAGGATACGCGAGACAACTTTCGAATGAAGAAGCCAGCATAAATGACCTCGTGATAAGTTTCGATGACGTCAAAGAAGCCGAAAGAACCATTCGGGAAAAATTTTACGGTGCGAACGGCCGCCAACCATAAGAGAGCTAGGCATCGTAATGTTGATATACGATCCCTTCGGGATTTTGGCGAACATCACAATAGTTGCCAAATTATTACTCCAGTCGTTATGGAAACAAAACATATTATGGGATGAACAACTGCCTCCTCTGTTAGCCAAGCAGTGGACCGCCTGGTGGACGAAGTTCCAGTCCGTAAAATTACTTACAGTCAGCCGCTGTTCTTCGAGTTCGTTGCCAAAAGCCACCAATATTCAACAACACATTTTTGTTGACGCAAGTACCAACGCATACGCCGACGTCGCATATTTTCGAGTGAATCAAGGAGATGCAGTGGAAGCATCACAAGTATGCGCGAAGTCTACATGCGCGCCGCTTAAATCAAAGACAGTCCCGCGCCTAGAGCTGCAGGCAGCAGTTCTTGGATGTCGCCTGAAACACATAGACGAAAATCACGAGATCCGCATTGACAGCACAACGTTTTGGAGTGATTCACAAACGGTAATCCTTTGGATCCGTTCACACTCCCGAGCATTTAAGCCGTTCGTTGCGCATAGGATCGCAGAAATCCTGTCGTCAACAACAACCAAACAGTGGTGTTGGATACCCACTGCATTAAACGTCGCCGATGATGCCACGCGCGGCGTACCTATACCCGAGCCTTCAGTAAGCAGCCGCTGGGTGCGTGGACCAGATTTTCTGTACCAGGACGAAAAATACTGGCCTCAGGAAACCATGTTGTCATCCGCAGAACGCGCCAACGAGGAGCTGACAAGTCGAAAGCTTCTACTTTGCACTACAGGTGAGACATTAATCAGCTTTACTAATTTTTCTTCACATCTGACGCTAGTGAAAGTCGTGGCCTGGATATTGCGCTTCATCAACAATGCCAGAAATAAAGTTCGTAGAGGAGGACTGCAAGCCAACGATATTGGATTCCAGCTATTCGCAGAGTAGTCAAATCCATAAAGAAACACTGTCCGGTATGTATATACGACAGAGCAAAACCAGCCGCTCCATTGATGGGTCAGTTACCCGTCGACCGCCTAACGCCTTACGTCCGACTCTTCACATACAGCGGGGTTGATTACTGTAGCCCGTTCCATGTCACTATTGGGCGCAGAAGGGGAAAACGATGGATTGCTTTTAGTCTTTTAGCGAATTTCAGTCTTACAAGTTTACATATATATTTTGCCTTTTGTATAATTTGCCTTACGTTACAACTTAAGATTAACTTTACAAATAAAGTAAATTTCAAATATAAGCCGCCGTCTACAACAGAGGGCGTGGCAGTGATGGAAACTACGAGCCACGCCTCTTAGAAGATGGGGTCGGAGCGGCTCAAATTCGCTGACGCGCGACGACGCTAAACAGATACGACGGGGTCCCGATGAAAACGTTGCCCCAGAGCGCGAAGGAAGCGGTTAAAGGGCGAAAGCCCTGCTGCCTAACTTCCGGGTCACTGGGGCTTCGGTGGAAAACCGGATGCCTCGTCTAAACGACAGAAATCGGTGGAGGAACAAAGTCCGGCCTCGAAAAGAATCCGGCCGCACTCCTGGGTGGGCAGGCCTGGCTTTTCCGAGGTTTTGAAGGGCAAGATCCTTATTTGAGTCCTGGACCGAGGCAACGAGCTCGGGTCCATACCAAAGGACCAGTGGAGGTGGTGAACGTCATCTTTGTCGTTCTGCTGGAGGCCCACGACCTGTAAGGACGCTGGTTGGTACCAGGGCCACATTAAGGTGGTCGCCTGTGAGGACCTGAGATCGGTGGCGCTGTGCAAGGCCGTCCTAAGTTGGAGGTGGTGGACTGGAAGGACATTCCAGTCAGACCCCGGGCGAGGACACGGGTTCCGGCGACACCATCGGCACCGGAAAGCATCGTAAAAATGCTTCGGGTAATGAACCCTGCCCTACCGACAAGTGATTGGAGGGTCGTCCGGGTCGAGGACGCGGAAGGCCCTTCTAGACAAGTGGTCTTGTCCCTAAATAAGGAGTCCATTGGACTTCTAGAGAAGAGGCAAGGCCGCGTCTCACATGGGCTCGATGAGGTCATCATTAAGATGCACCGCGGCGACGCTCAGCGTGCCTCTGGTGCGGGTGCAGCAATGGACGTGGACATTGAGACACCCGAACCGGAGCCGGAACCAAAACTCTCCGACGCTGAAGGCAGCGTCTCCTCCCAAACAAACTTTGCTCCAACAATGCATAGGAGGAGCTGCTGCTCAGTGACGGAGAGTACGAGGCTGACGTCACCGTCGTAGCTGAAGGGGAGGGAGCGGCTTTCCCGTATGAGAGTGCTGCAGATAAACCTCCATCGCTTTAAAGCAGCCTCAGCTGCTCTCCCAGGTCGCCTGAGCAAAGGCAACGTTACGGTGGTACTCATTCAGGAACCATGGGTTTGCAACTCAAGGGTATATGGGTTGAGAGCCACCGATTTTAAGCTTTTCGTGGAGCGCGGTAAAGGTAAAATTAGAGCCTGTATTCTGGCAAAATCAGATTTAAATATCTTTCTTTTACCTAATTACAGTGATGGCGACGTCACGGCAATTCTAGCGGAGATAGGGGGTATGTCAATCGTGCTGGCATCGGCTTACATACCGTATGAAGCCGAGTACCCTCATCCCTCTATGGTGCGGAACTTGGTGTCCAGTTATGAGAGCGGACACGTTTTGGTCGGCAGCGACGCGAATGCTCCCCATGTGAACTGGGGGAGCACGGATATCAATGATCGAAGTGAGTTACTTTTCAACTACATTCTAACAACTAACCTACTTATATGCAACAAAGGTAGGGATCCCACCTTCATTACTTGCAATCGTAAAGAAGTTTTAGATATAACTCTGTGTAGTGTTAGTCTATCCAAATTGATCGAGAGTTGGCGGGTTCTAGATAAACACTCCTTCTCTGATCATCGTTATATTGGAATCGTATTGAACTTTTCCATTAACAGCCCAAAAGTGCGTAAAAACCTAAAAATCTAGAGATCATGGCCCTGAACCTAAACAATGGGGCAGACGTAAACTCCATTGGTGGTCACGTGAGTTGGACTCACTACGTAAATCTTGTAGGAAAAATTTCAACAAAGCCAAGAGACTTAGTCTCGAGCTGGTATGGCAAGAGTACAAAAAGTCTCCCCAGACCTATAAAAAAGCTTTAAGGACGGCAAAGAGAGAAATGTCACGGCTGTCTTTATTCCTAAAGCCGGTAAGGCTTCACACACTAATCCAAAGGATCTTAGGCCTATTAGTCTATCATCCTTTGCTCTTAAGGCACTTGAAAGGATTGTTAGTAGCTACCTGTAGTAGCTACATGCCTATCGCAAAGGCAAATCTACTGAGACTGCACTTCATAGCTTGGTCGCCTATATTGAGAAGTCTCTCAGCGTCAAGGAGTTCTGTCTTGTAGCCTTCCTGGACATTGAAGGCGCTTTTAATAACGTGTTTTCAGGAGCTATAGCTGCGGTCACTAGGGATCTAGGGGTTGAACGCTCACTGGTTGAGTTTATCGGCCAGCTACTCTGTTGCAGAGTAGTAAGGGCTAAGCTTGGTGCGAGCGAATTTTCGCGGCACTTGTCGAGGGGGACGCCACAAAAACCTCACTGTAAATACGCTACTGCGAGATACGGCATGGGGTGGCGTAAAAGTTGTCTCGTACGCTGATGACGTCGCGATCGCACTCAGGGGAAAGTTTCCGCAGACATTATGCGAGCTGATGCAACATACGCTTCGGGCTCAGGGCCAGCTCAAGTAAGGTGGAACTTGTACTCTTCACGAGAAGGTATAAAGTGCCTTCGGTGACTCCACCGTACTAAATGGTATCCGGTTAAGTCTTTGTACAAGTGCCAAATTTCTAGGCGTTATTTTAGATAGCAAGTTGAACTGGAAAGAGAACCTAGTTCAAGGAAGGAAATGGGGTCTTAATCCCCGGATCTGTCGGTGGATTTTCACAGCGGTCGTCAGACCAATACTCCTATATGGGGTGATCGTATGGAGGCCTGCATTAGAAAAAGAGGTTAACCTCAGACTACTCACCAAGGTGCAAAGATCTAGAATGATCTGCATAAGTGGGGCGCCCAGAACCACTCCAAATGAGGCCTTGAACGCCATTTTAGACCTTCTTCTTTTAGATTTGGTTGGACAACAGATAGCAGCGATGACTGCTTTGCGACTAAAAGAGACATCCCAGTGGCATCCTGAAAGCCAAGGGCACTCTTGTATTTTGAACAAGTTCTGCTCTATTCCGAACAGCACGGATCGGTGTGCTTTGACATCGGTTTCTGAAAGTAACTTTATTACACGAATTCCAAGCAGGGAGGAGTGGGAACTTGAGTTTCATACTTCACCTGATAGCATTGTCACTATACAGATGGCTCGAAACTCGACAATAAGGTAGGCGGAGGCGTTTTCTCACGAAACCCTCTCCTGCAAATTTCCTTTAGGTTACCAGATCACTGCAGCGTCTTACAGGCTGAGGTCTCAGCTATCATGGAGACGGTAGAGAAGATTGAGACCGGGATTATTGGAAGGGGCATCTTCATTTTTAGTAAGAGCCAGGCTGCAATCAGAGCTCTGAGCTCTTTCACGCCGCCTATCTCTACAGGAGATGGCCAAGTAGAACAGACTGTACCTCATTTGGGTCCCTGGTCACCGGAACATAGATGGAAACTGCATGGCAGACGAACTTGTAAGACAAGGTACGACCAAGCAGATTCTTCAGAATAAAGAACGCATTGGTATGCCGTTTGCCAATTGCAAACTGCTACTCAGAGATTGTACTTATAAACAAGCTGACAATAGATGTAGCCAAAATACGACCTGTCGAACCTTAGGCCTCGTGGCCTAAATGGGATCGGAAACGGTCGCGCAGCGTTCTCTCTATAAGAAGGGAACACATTTCCAACGTGATCGGGGCTCTAACAGGGCACTGTCTGATAGGGAAACATGCTGAAAGGTTGGGAGTACTCTTCCGAAGATGCTGTAGGAGCTGCAAGAATGACGAGGAGGAGGAAACTATCTTGCATTTACTTTGTAAGTGTCCTGCACTGTGTAAAAGCAGAATGCGATATCTGAGATCACCGTTTTTTGATGACCTTAGTGAGGTTTCATGCACCGAGGTAAATTGCCTGTTGAGGTTCTTCTTGAAAAATTTTTCTTTGCCTAATACTGGCCTAAGTGAGCCGCTGCAGGCGGCTGCCACTCCAACCTAACCTAACCTATATACGCGGTATTGCACGCCACGCGACGATAAGACGTAGGAATAATATAAGAAAACAACAATTTTTCAAAGTGGTAGAAGTGTTGTTTGTGCAAGGCCATTCACGGAAATAATGTGCTCCATGCGACAAGTCACAATGAGTGGAATAAGTAAAAGTGTGTGGCATCCAACTAAGTTCGCCGTCAAAAAAAAAATATATATATATATCTGCCCTGCATTTTAAGGCGGAAGAAATAAAAGAATATCCCAATAAAAGAAGACGGCTAAGCCCGATGCCTGGATACTAACCTGTTTGTTCATAACGAGTAATCGGAGTTTTTATGGTGGAACTGGTACAAGTTGCTTTAGCACAGCAGCGATAATCATGCGTTCTTTAATATTGTTTGTGCTGCACAGAAGTTGGCTCGATGGAATAGATTTTTTGACACTGTTAATATATTATGCATATACATATAAAGTAAGTAGTTTTGTAGACTGCTGGTTCAAAATGATACTTCAAATACAACAACATGCAAACGGGTTAATGTGTGCAAATACACAAATAGTTTATTTTCATGTTGTCAAATAAGCATACGTCAAATATTGATTCCACTTTGATAAATACATTTTGCTATTGATGATAAGTTATTTTGAATTTTGGTTATAACTTATAACAAAACAATTCGATATTTAAAATTATAAATTTACAAAAGCACTAATATCAGTGATTTATTGAAGAAATAACAGCCAATTTATTAACAAAGAAATGGATATAAAAAAACCGGGTACGGTTTAGTTATTTGTACAAAGGTTACGGGTGATAGTGCCCGTGATCTGATCTTCAATTTTTTTTCACACACGTATAGTCAATGGACGTATTAAAATCTGATAATTATTTAGTTTAGAAATTCGGTTTGATAAGGTCGATTAATTACTCTTATCAATACTTTTATTGCTTTACTTTAAACTATTAATTAGCAATTTATTAATTAAATCCTTATGAAAATTACTTTTACACTTTTTAATAAAACAGGCACATTAAATTACGGAATTTAACTCTCAAACTCTGAAATATGAACGAAGTATAAAAGACAAAAGAGACTAAGCAAACCCAAGTGAAATGCAGGGTTTTTTAAAGGCACGTTTTTTAACAGTGTAAATATTAATTTGTTCAAGAAATGTTCTATGCCCTAGACAACAGTGACAGGGGGCAAGCCCTCTGTTCTGCCGTAAACCGGAAAGGAGAATCCTGCCAACTAAGGGTTAAGATTTTGTTCGTGGGCCGGAGGGGTACATTTTTTAAAACCTGTGACTGTGCTCTTTCTAATGAAGCGGATTTCGGGTGCCACGCCCCCTCCGTGTCTACGCAATACCTCTAAACCTTTGTTCAAATCACTAAACATTCCCTAAAAAACCAACTGCGTAGGTAAAATTATTCAAAACGATAAATCCGGATGCAACTGTGCGGGCTTTCTTGCAAATGTTTACTAAATTCTGTTCACGAAAAACTCAGTAAGTTTCTGTCTTTGAGAGAGTAAGACGCCTTATTCTCTGAGTTATTTTACTCCTAAATTTTACTGGGTAACGAACACTCCTAATATCTGAGTTGAAATTTTGTACATATCAACAGAAATCAGCGTTTCGTTAAACTTGACTGATGTTACAAGTTTTATGTTAATTTTTTTTTTGTTGATATTTTTCTCTTTGAGAGCGAGTTCTGTAAAATTTTGTTACTGGATAACTTTCATTGGATTTTTACATGAACATATATGTAACTACTTTGTGGAAAATTATGTATAATTGCAGTAAATTTCAATTGATTTTAATTTTAATATCATTGTAAGATCTTATCTATCATGCGTCGTCTTTTAGAAACTTCCTTATTATTATTGTATCGGCATAACTTGTGTTCAAACATTTTTATTAGAACGTATTTAGAAGCACACAAAAGTAGTAACGTACCATTTGGCTTACAGTAAAGTACCAACTTATGTATGTATGTACTTCAAAAGAGAAAATAATTATCCATTGCTTATAAAACTTCAATTATTGGAAAATGCATAAATTCGTTTCTTATATTAATTGAAGTAGACAAATTTTATAGTTAGTGGCCAGCGTGATGTACAAAGCTATTACAAATAAACAGATTTAAAAGATAAGCATTTCTTTTTGAGAATCCTGCAAAATAATGATGCCCTGTTTGTTTTTCTGTTTTCTCAGCCCTTTCACAGAATTTAGTGCTCATTTCTAAAATATTTCCCCATGACCAAGAAAAATTTCAACATTTTCTATTAATATAGCCATGTTGCAAGACGGCAGGTAATGTTACAGCCATAAAAGCCAAAATTTGTCCGTTAAAAGAAAACGCCATAAGAAACAATATTTAAATTTACTGTACTCCGTTCGGACGGAAATTTGAATTAACTCACACAGACCGCTATGTTTGTATGTACATATCCTGCGCATGGGCAATGAACCTCGAAATTATGCTCTAAGAAGATATGACAATTCTGACATTTGCTATTTATAACAGAAAAATTGTATCTATACTAATTACATGTATGTATATATGTATGTATACATAGTTAAGTGCATCTTTAACGCTAATATCTTATATTAATATAAAGTATTTGGTTTACTCAAATCTTCAATATCATTAACAATGCGGAACTATGGAAATACCTTTGTGCGTGGACCCTCGCCTTCGTACACTGATGAAGCAACGTCGGAAAATGCTATGTCAGCTACGCTTCCTTTGGAATCGGATCTTCATATACAATCCACTGTTGATAACTGTATAAATAAGGAAATTCACTGTGACTTTGATAGCGACAATAACGATGGTGTAAAAAAAGGCCGTAAAACTTTTGCCTTTTGGACACTTTTTATTATACTACTGACACTTGCAGTAGGTAATCTAATACTAATGCTCACAATTTTTGGAGTAATGCATCTTGGACGAGGTATTAATGGAATAGAAATTATTCCCGAACATGATCTAGTAAAGTTTTACGGTTACACTGATTTAGATCGTGTTTATAGCAAACAAACTGGCCGTATCGAAGGCTTCATAGATAAACCAGTCAGCATTACTGGCGAAGAGGGTGTATATGTACGTCTCCACAAGAATGGGCAGGCTTACAATCGCTTGACATTGGATAAATCGGGCATACAATTTCAAGCAGTTAACAATTTTGAAGTAAAAGATTCGACTAGCGGCGATACCATCTTCACTTCCCATCGTCCACATTACAATATACCAACAGGCACCGAAAATTTATTTGCAAAAACTGTGAGTGCCAGCCGCATTGCAAGCCCTATCGATAATGCGCTTAATCTGGAAGCAGATTTGGGCGTTTCGTTTAAGGGTTCTGAAGGGATTTCGTTAGATGCTGCGAATGCATTACTTCAGTCGCTATCATATGACATGACGGTTAATTCAACTGAAGGTCTCGTTATTTTGGAGGCTGGCGCTGGCATCTACTTGGATATGGATAAAATACCTATCGTCAGTTCTGAATTTGGTCTGCGCACCGGCAGTATTCAATATAAAATTTGCGTTTGCATGCCGAAGGGTAACCTTTTTCGGATACCGGTGCCTAGAATACGTAGTGGGCCCAAAGTAACATGTGCCCATTTTAACGTTAAACACGATCCATGCGCATAAATTTAGAATGGACGTTATTTTTAATATTATAGAATTGAAATAATCTATACGTATTTATGCATACGAACTTATTAGTAGTTAAAGTTCATTTATTGATTGCTCTATCGATGAATCCATCGGAGATAGCTACGAGCGAATACATTCAAAGTACATGCTGTATTCGTAATATGATGGATTCAGTAATAGCTTTTTCGTAGATTTCACGTAAATTCGTACTACGATGGATTTAGCGATATGGCTGAATAACTTAATACCCACATACATATGTATGTACATACATACATACATACATATGTACATATACATATGGCCAGCTATTGAAAATAAATCTATTATGAACATACAATATGCATTTGGATTTCAGGGCTTTGAAATACAGCAATGGAGTGAATCTTTTAAGCTGGCGAAATATAATAACGGTTATAATCCTCCACTCCTGTATAATTTGAATTGACTAAACATCCATACTTGTTATCGAGTGCTGCTCACACAAATAATTTTTGAAATCGAATCCTCAGAAATAAGAGAAGTTATTCAAAATAATTCCACGATAGTCGGGCCCAGGCTTTTATTCAACTAAGGGCAATCACTTGAATAACATTCTACAAATATTACAGCATAACCACAATTTGGCGCTAGCACTCTTAATTTATGGGGTTGCTTAAAATATAACAATACAATATGGATGGAAACATTACATCACAACCCAATAGACTTATGGGGAATGGTGCTGAAGTGACAGTCCTTGACCGGATATATGTAAATCCAAGTCGTTCCGATATCGTAGAACCGACTGTCGAGGGAACAGTCTCTATACGCAGTATAACGACCATCATCATAACTCCAAAATATAAATGGAATGGTTTGATCAGCACCATAATGTATATAATATTAAAATAAATATAAACCTAAAAAAATATGTATAGACATATGTGCATGTAAATATTAACCCTTTTCGCGAAATTGTCATTTATTGCAATTTTATCTGTTATCTGACTGTTAAATTATGACATGGCCTTTTTCACTATTTGCACATTTTATAGTTTTACTTTTAATATGTTTTTCATTGAAAATTGATGATTTGCAGTCATATGATACTGAGAAAAATTATCCATTACATAATGAATTAGACACTTTTCTCAATTAATATCTGCTCTCAAAAACCATTTGTCGTTCGGAGTCGGCATAAAACTGTATTTCCTTCAATTCGACTTACAACATTAAGACGCACATCACAAATTTTAGAACAGGTCTGGCCAAACATCAAACTATGATGTAAGCGTAAAATTATTATTATTATTATTAAGGATTGTCAATGTATCAACGTTCCCCAAAAAATTAATGGGGATAGGGTTGGCTGCTTAAACAACAACAATTACAACTCTTACTAATATGAAAGTAAATTTAAAATAAAAATCACAAAAGATCGTTTCAATCGGCGTATGTGCCTTTTAAACTTTTTAAAATTTTACGGCAAGTACCAAATTTAACGGTTTTTTTTTACAAAATATTGTGAACAAAATTGTCGTATATGCCAAATAAACAAGGGCAGAATATTTTGTTTAGTTATTTTAATCAATTGTCTCCGCAAATATAGATTTTAGTGTTGTTATTACCAGCTAATATATAGAAAAACATACAAATAAATATTCAGCCTAGTTTCTAAACATGGGTTCGTCCGCAAACTCCGAGTTTGACGAAAGCAACGCGCTCGTGAAGAAACGCGCGGCAGTATATTGTTTTTCGTGAAAGTTTTTTAATGCAAGCAGTTCAGCCATTGTAGTAAATATTTTACAGCAGCGAGAAACCGATGGAAGATTGCAAATTCTAAATAATAATGTATTTGCTGTATATAATTATGTAAGCCATAAGTTGGGGAATGTTTTACAAAATAAATGTGGCAAGAAATGTCTTATTTCACCACAGCAGAGACTAATTGGATATTTTCAGATTCTAATATCAATCAACAAAAGTCAAATTGGTTCTGAACGAATATGGTGAAATAAGACAAGAACTTTGTAATTTACGTTCTTTGGTTTTATGCTGCTACAACAATACAAAGCCTATGTAATTATGTATTTCTCTTTTTATTGTAATTCAATCAAATATACTTACCCTGAGTATCTTGGTTTTCATAAACACATTAATTATAAATTATATTTCGCTTCAAAGCACTTAGTGGGGCAGAAGCAATTAGTCGCCAAGAACGCACAAGGTTGCACCAAAATACTGCATTTACGAACGGGTCCTTCTTAGTCGAGTATAAGTCGTAGAAATTTTATTTGATTAAGGGTATACTCAAACGAATCGAGCTTTTTTTTTTAAAGCCAAGGATAGCCATGTCTTGAAAATGTCCTCAAGTTACTCCATATTGATTTCTTAACCAAGTATTTAACGCTACAAACTTTAAATTTATTGCGTTATATCTTTACAATTAATTTCACTACTAAAATTAATATTATTATTATTATTATTATTATTATTAATCCATATTTTACAAATTAATTTGTAAAATACTGCATGGTGCCGGGCGATATGTTTTTACAAAGACGAAACATTTTATTTTTTCTGAACACTTTTGAACCTTACCGTAAGCATGAGCTAAATAATGTGTGATGCGGATAAGCGAATTAAAAATTTCCCCTTTTTGAGCCTTTGAATTTAGTTTACTTTTATTTTACAAGCCGTGTTTATAATATTATACAACTACATATGAATATAAGAATTAGAGCATAAGAACATATTATATAAACCTCTAAGCAATATGTATATAGATATACATATGTATGTATATATTTTTATCTGTGAAGTGCGTGAACCTTGAACTTTAGGTACTAATTATTTAGTAACCAGAAACAAATCAACGAAAACTCTAATATTGAAGATCATGGCAGAGACATATTGCATGGAAACATTGGACCTTAGGCCCTATTCCGTATCCATTCCTGTCATCACACATGTGTATTACTTTTGCTTGGCAAAATAACAATTTACGAGTATCTCCAGTAAGTTAAAGAAAAATGAAAATGGTCCGAAGAAATGGGAATCTCTAGACTTCACAAATTAATGGCTGATGATTTTCATGTACAGTTATGAGTAATGTAAGTTTTCTAATGACTAATTTAATAATTTGAAAAAAATGTACATACAAATAGTTTCGTTTTTCTAACACGTATAAGCTTTGATCTGCTTTAATAAAAAAATTTATTCGCGTGCTGTGTCCAATTCAAACTCCTGGTGGCGGTGGCTCCTCAAAATGCTTTTTTATTTCCGAGCCAGAGGTCATAGATTTTTGGACTGGCGGAGAATCCATCATACCATCAGGAACCATACTCAGGAGTTCTGCTTCGCTTAACTGTGCTAAACGGCTAGATGATTTTCCTGTCGGTTTTGCTGAAAGTAAAAACAAAGTCATGAGGTATACTTTCACGTCACGAATATTTAAAATAATTTTACCGCTTGTTTCAAATGAAACTAACTCAGGGTTGTACTCTTCATTCTCACCCAAATTACTACGATTTGTTGTTGCAATTTTGTGCGCTGATGCCTGTGACTGCAGCGAAGTCGAAGAGAATTGCGTTTGGCTACCTTCCGGCTTGCTTTTTATGCTGGCAAGTATTTGGGATAGATTTGTGGGGATAGATATATTTGCCAAAACTGCAGAAGTCTTAGATGATGATGCGGTGACAAAACACTGAAAAATATAGAAATGTGTACTTATATTTAATTGTTTTATGCCTCATCTTACCGATGATTCCACATTCAGTAGTCCAGCTATCTCCTTTTCCTGCGCAGCGATTTGCCGGTTTAATTCTTCCATTTTCCGTTTTAATTCATCTTCATCGTTTCTTGCAGCCATTTTTGATGTCATGAGAGTATCGTCATCAGAACTTCCTCCGGGTGAGTATGGCTCATCAGCATCATCGGCCACAGTTGTTGGTGGTACAACAGCAGCTGAAAATAATACAAATATGCATATGAAAACTAAAACCTTATTTTGTTATATAAATTACATACTTTTATGTGACTTTGTAGTGATTGGCGCCTTTATTATGGCATCCACGTCGATTTCATCAACTTTTGGTGTAGATGCATGTATACGCCGTTTTCTTTTTGGACTACCCGGAGGAGTAAAGCTGTCTGTATCAGTCCCTCGGCGATATGACTAATAACAATAGAAAAAATTATATAAAGACCACTACAGAAATGTCTGCAAATTAGAAAGCGCTCATTAAGTACATTCAATTCGTTTGTTTTTATTTTAATTTCGATTAGTATAAAAAAAAATATTTGTAGTGATGATGTCCGCGAGCTTTTCTTGGGGAGACCCGCCAACAAGTTTTGTTCAACGGTTTAGTCCACTTCTAGCGATGGCGACCGCCGCATTATTTTTATTTCTGTAACTGTTTTGGTTGCTTTTCCAACCACCCACCTTCATTAATGCGCATTCATGCATTTTGAGTTTCGCCAACTTTTTGTAACTAATATTGGGCTTATTCGTCCTAGTGTCCAAATTTTTTTTTGCGGAGCTTTTCGTTTATATTCATGTTTTTCGTTGATGATGCCTTGACTGCAGAAACTAATTAAGCAAGGCGAGTCCATACAAGGTGGTGTTATAAATACAACTACAAAATTCCTATGTATTTTGTTTTTGTTTCTGCGTAAGAGTTGTAAAAATTTAAATATATTTTGTTTTTGCCTTTACGGCTTTTGAAAGCTCATACGCAAAAGCAAAAACAAAATACATGTAGGTGAATAAAAAAAAAATCAAATCAGCTGCTCTTATGCCATCACCTTCTATAAATTCGCCTTGCTAATTAAGTTTCAAAAATGTACAAAAACAATATTTTCAAATCCTACTACGTTATTACTAAAAACTTTGCAGCGAGTTTAAAATTTGGCGAACTTTCTGTACCAGTATTTACATATCGTCTGTGATAGTGATACTTTACTAATAATAACACAACATACTGATTTTCTATTCGAGCGCCGTCTAGGGGACCCACTTTTCGTAGAAGTACTTCTCGCCGCACTATACGTTTATAATTTTATCAAAATCGGATCAAAAATAAACACGCTCCTAGCGCCACCTGAAGCATTTGTTTTTCATAATAATATTTCTCGTTGCATCCCCAATATACCTTTCCAATATCATCAATATCGTACCATGAATACGTATTTGTTGAACATCCCGACTTATGCGGCACCTATCGGATTAAAATACAGCCTATGTCGTGTCACGGGCCTTAGGAATATACTATCCAAATTTGGTTGAAATCCGTTCATCGAGTTTTGAACCAAGTTGTAACAAACAAATCCGCAAATAGTAGTAGAGTTTAGACGAAGGTCAGGACATTGCTCCGCTGCCAGACGGGGAAGACGGCACATCCACGGTCATTGGGTGGCCAATCGATGTGGAAGCGGAAGAACAA
Organism: Anomoia purmunda; assembly: GCA_951828415.1. Classification (NCBI taxonomy): domain Eukaryota; kingdom Metazoa; phylum Arthropoda; class Insecta; order Diptera; family Tephritidae; genus Anomoia; species Anomoia purmunda. The sequence goes on from OX639993.1 coordinate 58,081,791, forward strand.
GGTATATTTGTCACATCTATAATTTCAACTAGAAGGGATGTATTAGGCATAACCCTCGGGAACAAAAGGGGTGATATAAATTAAAAAAAAAACTGTATGGTATCCACGTTAGCTTTGAACTGTACATTTCTATTAATGACCCCAACCCTTCATTAATGAAAGATGGGCAAATTGGGGAACTTTCAAGCGAAGTATAATTCGAACCACCAGATAATCTTGAAGAAACGATTCTGCAGTTGCCGAACTCACAAATGCTTCTCATCAATAATGTGGTACAAGAAACAAAGACCCCCTTGGTGGTCTCAGGACATAGTAAAACTCCGAAAGCAGTGTAGGACCAAATTTAACCAGGTCAAATCCTCACACTGCTGGAGTGAGTACAACGACTGCCAACGCAGATTCACATATACAGTCAGAGCTGCAAAACGTGGCTCATGGGAAATCTAAGGGCAAGCCGTTTACGCAAAATCCTCTCTAAAACCCTAGCGTGCCTAGCTATCTAAAGATAGGCGGATGGGAACTGGACGAGAAGCAGCCAGGACACAATGGAACTTCTCTTGCAAACTCACTTCCCACGGTTCTTAGATTCCAGGACGAAGTCATCTCTGAGGTCGAATATTGAGAAAGCGATTCGGAACAAATCACCAGTGATCGATGGTATCATACCAGCTGCCCTACGACAGACCTTGGACATAATCAAACCAACGCCTAAATTAATATATACGGAGCCAGTACACCTCAACTATATACCACACAAATGGGCCCAGATTAAAGTAGTCTTTATCCAGAAGGAGAGCAAAGTTTCACCTAAAACCCCCAAAGATTTCAGACTAATAAGTCTCTCGTCCTTCCTTTTGAAAACATTATCAAACTCCCCGATGTCCAACTTTCATACTATAAGGGTTAGGAGATGGAAACTGTCCTTCACAACCTTATCTTTAACATTGAAAAATCTTTGCACAACAAATAATATTGCATATCCGTTTTCCTAGACATAGGAGCTGCCTTTCACAACATCAGCCCAGAGGCAGTTAGCTCATCGCTCCGCAAGTTGGGGCTATGTGAAATCATGACAGCGTTCATCAAGGCCTTTCTCATGGAAAGGTTAGTCAAAGCCGAGTTGAGGGACTCCTCTGCGAAAAAATTCGTGGTAAGAGGCACACTTTAAGGGGAGTGGTATCACCTTCACTGTGGAATATCACAGTCGATATCCTGCTAAAGGAAATCCAAAGCAGCGGGCAAATGTGACAGCCTACGAAGAAGGAATTACCATAATGGCTGTAGGCAAGCATATATGTAGATACACTGACGTTGCCACGACAGTTGGTTATACGATACCGGAACGACCCGGATTTATATCCCAAAATGTTAAGGGGAATGTTTTATGCTGTTATAACAACAACAACAACAACAACAACAACAACAACAACAACAACAACAACAGCAGCAACAACAACAAACAACAACAGCACCAACAACAACAACAACAACAACAACAACAACAACAACAACAACAACAACAACAACAACAACAACAACACCAACAACGATATTCACTGACGGGCCTCATGCAAGGGCTGCTCAATAAGTTTACGCGCTGGTGCCGCAGTCGAGTTTTATTCAGTGTTCAGACAGGGAAACTTTTGTCGCGGCAACTCGTTACTTGTAGGAGAGAGAGGGACGGGGAAAGGGGAAGGGCACCGAGTTGATCGTGCTCGGGCGACACGCTTTGTGTTCTTATTCGTCTCAGTCGGCAGCTAAGAAATTTGACATTGCTTTTCATTTATAAATTCTTTCAGTGGTTGCAGTTTTGTTGAGTTTTAAGTGAATACATACGGTAAGTTGGGAAATGAAATTTTGTTCTTATTTTTTTGCGATTAAATATACACATGTGTATGCATATACTATACATATTAACGTAAATTATGTTAAAACTTCATTTTTCAACTCACCTTTTACTTATAATCACAAAATTCAGAATGTGTAAGTGCCGCTTAAGCGAAGCGTACAGAAATTTTCGAAAATGATATAAAACGAAATGCCAAAAAATTGCCTGAACAGAGTTGCTCTGTGTTAACGCGTCGAGCAACACCAAAAGGAAAATCGCCGATAATAAGCAACAAAAGTTTCCCTGTCTGAACATAGTCTTAGATGTTAACTCCAACAAAATGGAAATGGTTCTATTCAATATAAAGCATCGAAGGAAAATTTAACTCTAAATGAGTAACGTTGAGGAGAACGGAACAAGTCAAATATCTAGGCCTGATCCTGAATAGGAAACTAAATTACTCATGCAGCCGGAAAACAGGCAAGACTGGTGTTCAGGGCTCAAGATTTTTGCATGGATCTATACGGCGGTAGTGAGACTAATCCCCTTTTATTAAACATTAGGCTGCTGTCCATGTTTACACATATGGCCCCATGCTTGATGAGAGAGTTGGTCGAAGGGTATTTTCGGAACAATTGGGCATGACTTTCAGCTTCCGTCTACCTTTCATTTCATAGTTTAATCAAATATATCCTATGTTAAGGCCGGGTCATCAGTTAAAGCCCTGTGAAAATCAATTTGGTAGTTTCGGAGATTAGTGAGTTCAAACAGACAAACATCCTAAAAATTGTCCAAAAGGGCATTATTTCAAAGAATTTTTCAATGTAAATGCACGTTTCATTATGTGTAGTAAGTTCCTAATAAGTTGGATACATAAACCAGCTACAGAATAAATTCAATATCAAAAAATTGTAACAAGTTGTTAGCGGTACTTGCAGGTTTTACATTCAATAACTCATAAACCTTGTACGAGAAAGTGAAAGCGAGAGGAGCTACAAAAAATTGTACTTGCAGCTATGCGAATAGTACGACACAAACGATAAGCAAACATTTTGGCACAAGTAACCTCGTGAATACTATTTTGACAACTTAGATTAGATACGAGTGAACAGCGGATTGCTGAATTCTTGGGAATATACATGGGTCAGAATTTCTCAAACCGATCACCTGAATGCGGTGAAAAATTATTTTTGCTCGTTTTTTAATTTTTTCTGTAGGCATTAATGATGCAAACAAAAACCCAGTTGGATTTTCTAAAAAAAAAATTTTTGTTTAAGATATTGTTAATAAATGTTTTTCGTCATGCTTTTTTCAAAGATTAATTACGAACGATCTATCAGACCGATTTAGATGATTCGACCGCCATTTTAACCGCCATTTAATATAGATTACGTGTAATTTTTTCCGAATAAAAAATTTGATTTGAGTCAATTGTTTATATATTTGTTTATAACAAATTGAAGAAACAATTTCTTCTGCACCATATTTTGACATAAAAAAAACCATATATACTACATTTCACGCTAAACAATATTCCGTTTTGAAAAAAAAATGGGCTGCGGTCTGGAAAAGTTTTTTAACCTTGAACGTCATGATGCAGCGTTTGGAGCGCACCATAGCGTGTTATTCTTCTCTAGTAGCAACGAGAGATTCTAGCGGCAAACAGTGGCGGGCGCATATCACCGCGCGTACGGCCGAACAACAAATTTTTTTTTAGAAAATCCAACTGGGTTTTTGTTTGCATCATTAATGCCTACTGAAAAAATGAAAAAAACGAGCAAAAATAATGTTTCACCGCATTCACGTGATCCGTTTGAGAAATTCTGACCCAGATATAGAAACTACAAGTTTCCAGAACTAAGTTAGAACTGAAATAAATTGCTATTGCAATCCATTCTAAAAAGGTGTTAAAATAATACCGTTCGCTTGATTCGTCGGCTATTGAATTTTTTGCGAATTTGTCTTCTATCTAAAATTACGATCTCTGGAGCGACTCAAATGTCAAAAAATAAACTAAAGTAAATATTCCGGATTTTTCTTTCCGCCTAAAATGAGATTGTACATGTGGGAGATAATTTTCTCTCTTTCAAATTTATCTATGTTTAAAAATAATCACCATGTATTCAGTTTTGCTTCATAGTGCATGTAATTACATTATTGAATTTAAAAAAAAAAGTGGTTTGTGTGCAATTTCTATACCAAAATCAGTTAATATAAAAAATAAATAATTACTCACTCAGTGGCCGTTTGCTGATGGTTTTTATTAAAAATCAACGCGAGTTTTTAGGCCAAGAAAATATGCACTTCGTTATATTAAAATACTCGAAAAAACTATCTAAAAATTCTGATTAAAATATGGATATTATACTGTGATGGAAACTACAGGCAATTTCTTGACTTTGAAATTTTTTTTCAGAATTCAAAACTTTGATTTATAAGAAATAACGAATATTTAACATGCAAAACATTGCAAAAGTTCTAATAGTGTTTAATAATTTTGCCATATGTCACAGAGCTCGGTTTTACTTAATAACAAAAAAAATTAAGAAAATTCAGTATACATATATTTAAATGTGTTCCTATATATTCAATTAAAAAATGTATGTCGTGCTTTACTCCCGCTAGGGCAGGCACCTTGACGAGGTGCAGAGGCTTAGTCGAAGCTCAAATCGGATCCTACCATCGAGATGGAGCACCGCCAGATGGGTGATGCCTCAACTGGGTGGTAGATACCGCTTCAGCACGATGACCAAGAACTGCCACCTCCTAATCCAGGGTGTTAGCTACACCGTGCCCGTTGGAGGGTTTGCAGCCGGGAGGACAATTGGCTGTATTCTAACGGCGTCTCATCGACACCGATGATAACGGTGGCCTTACCGCGACAAGGGGCGATGGCGCGGCGGACTTTAAGAGATCCCCTAATTTAAGATTAGATCGTCAATATTACCTCGCCGAGAACGCGGTCGTACGAAAAAGATGGAATACAAAACAACAAATAACAACAGAAAAGGGAGACGGGAAAATCATATCCCTGCAGGCCTTTCCCACCCGCTCTCTTTTTGTGGAGTGTACTTTTGTCCAGGGTTGCTCCTGGTCGATTGTAAAGGCGAAAACACCGCAACATGGCTTGCGGAGGTAACGCCCAAACTCGAAGCTTGGAAAGGCCCGAAGCTGTGCACTAGGAGGGGAGAACAGATACCTCCAACCCACACAATGATGGTGTTCCTCCCAAGGAATGCAGACAAGCCTGGCGTGTAGTTAGTAGCAACATAGAAGGCACTGTCTAGTCTGTGACTAGTCGTTGGCGTAGATGAGGAGTCCTACAACATATTGAGGATGGATGGTTATCGGCTGAACTATAGGTTCAGCTTCGTTACGATCAGGCCCTGGCGACCCAAAATCGCGGGCGAAGCCGAGGTAGTTGCAGGGTGAGGAGGACTCTTCCTCGAAATCTCAATCTTCTGGTCCATCCCTCCTCCCAGTAACTCTGCCCATAAAGGTACGGAGGTTCCCTCCACACAGGAGTTAATAGAAGGTCTCGACATGAGCAAACTTGAGCTTGACAGGAGGAGCGAGAGCGAGTTACGGTTCTCCGAGGTAGACAAGCCACAGCAACAATGACCCTGGCCATGACAGTAGCAAAGGCATTGTTCTACATTCCAACTGTGTGAAGGAGGGCCAAAATAATATTTATACCAAAAGTTGCAAAAAGGGACTACTCCTTGGCCAAGTCCTTCAGACTAATTAGCTTAACTTCCTTTGTACTGAAAACAATGGGGAAGATCATAGACAATGAGGTCAGGCCAAACACTACATTCCAGTCCATGCGTTTAGAGCGGGAAGATCCACTGACATTGCCCTGTACCAGCTAACGACGGAAATACAGAGCGCTTTTGACTGAGGGGAGACCGTAACATGTGCCTTTCTGCACATAGAAGCAACCTTCGATAACGCCTCACACACGGGGGCATGCCAGGCATTGGAGTAAAGGGAGGTACAAGCCCCTATCTGTCGATGGGTAGAAGCGCTGCTCAAGACAAAAACTGAGGAAACAAATGTAGCAGAGAAGGTAATACAGCTGGAAACCAGTAAAGTTTGCCCGCTAGGGGGAGTTTTATCGCCTCTATTGTGGAATCTTGTAGTAAAAAACTAACCGATCATGGACTTCGCTGCCAAGGTTATGCAGACGTCATTGTCATTATAGCTAGAGGCGAATATGAAAACACATTATGCGATATTTTGCAAAGAGCAACTAAATCTGACAAAGGCGTGGTGTGCTGGAGTGGGGCTTAATAGTAATCCACTGAAAACAGCCGCATACCTTTCTCTAGAAAAAGAAAACTAACAGCAATGAGAGCAATCTCATTGGCCGGTACTCAAGTGGCTGTGGTAAGCAAAGTGAAATACCTGGGTCTAACCATGCTCTGGAGAGAACATGTTGATGCAATAGCATCCTAAGCAACTAAAGCAATAATGGAGTGCGGCAGCTCGAGCATACTTAGAAGGATGTACACCATGATAGTCAGACCGATAGTAACATATGGTGCAGTGGCATGGGTCTCAAGGACATCGCTGTCAACAGTGAGGAAATCGCTAACCAAGCACCAACGGCTGGAATGCGTATGTATAACGGGAGCAATGGGTACATGTCCGACGGGGGAACTAAGGGTGATTGTGGGCCTGACACCACTTCACATAACCATAGAACAGGCAGCCAATAGAACCCTACTTAACATAGCTAGGGAAGGTCATGGAAAAGGTAAGATCATATCGGCCAAAAACAAAAAATATCTAAATATCAATAAGCAAATCAAAGTTTGCAAATTTTCTAATTACTTATTACCGCAAAATTTAATTTGGGCACTGTTTTTGGATCATTAGAATATAATACGCATATGTGTGCATATGTATGTACCGAGTTTGATTAAGATTTATTAATGTTTGTGCGGACTTACGAATGGACAAATTATTCAAAGGGTACCACCCCGCTTGTTCCATTGATGTAAATGATACCAACAAATTCTTGTCAGAGCCTTCTATAAAACACATTTCATCGATACGACATGAAATACAACTGTTGTAGATAAAGAACGTTTGATATAGTGTTCCGCAACTACACATTTTTTAATTAATTTTCTCGAAACCTAGACCAGACCCTGAGAAGCCGATCTGGTTTTCGGAATCAGGATAAAAAGTTTGCTAAAGAAAGGTGTATTGAATTCAAAGTATTTTTTTGTGTAAACTATTGTAATTCGAATTTTTTCATTACCTTTGACGTTGCTGATGATGTGGAATTGGTTTGCACTGTGGAATGACGCTTCCCAATAATTCTCACTACAACTCCCATCAATATATCCGGTCTGTAAGGATCTTCGTAGAAGTCCACTTTTTCCGCTGGTAGTAATACTTGAGGCATTGCTTTTCCTGCTCCTAGTGGATATATATAAAAGTCTTTGATTTGGGGCGACACAGTGTTTATAACACCCAAGCGATTCCTATTTTCAAGATATTGAAATAAAACTTTGTAAGCTGCAGTTTCTGATCCCGATGCCGGAATAAGACGTATAATGACGATCTCCTTATTAGGACTCCTTTTGATTTTAGAAATATACTCCCATACAGTGTCAGGGCCAATGCGTCCAACAACATCTAATTCATCGGGTAATAAAGTTCCCAGATTTAACGAATTTCCCACAACTGGTTGAAGCACAATCTGGAACGATGCGACGTCAACCATATTAATGTTGCCACTCCAAATGCCAGTTGAAGTTACATCACCACTTAAAGATGGAGAGTCAGCGTCCGAATAACGAATATATGGATCTTGTGGTGGTGTTACTATAGACACAGTACTTGTTGGCTCTTGATCGTCATTTATATTCCCACTGGAAAAAGAGTGATCGGTTTCAGATACAAATTGAATTCCGGAAGATGTAGGGAGAGGTGGTGTGACGGTTTGTCTTCCTGAATCCTTCTTTTGCTTTTCTTTATCAACCAATTTTTCTTTTTCGCTGATCAAATTTGCAGCTTCTTCTACCGTTTTTGTTGATTCTAGAATTTGATCTATTAAATTGTATGCTTCTATTGGTTTTAGCATTGCCGGCTTCTTCGATCTATTTTTGTCTTTAACACTACCACTGACGTTGTTTTTATTGGAGTATACAATCGATGGTGAATTCACAATAGCATTTTTTTCAAACAGTTTCGCATCGGAATCATCTTTTTGCTGTCGAACCTCACGATCACGTTCTTTATCTTTTACTTTCTCTTTATCGTAATCTCGTTCTTCTTTCTCTCGTTTTTCCTCTTTATGATAACTTTTGTGTCGTTTTTCTCGACTGCGACTTCGACTTCGAGAGTGACTTCTGCTGCGTTTCCTTGATCTTGATTTATCTCTGTGGCGGTCTTTGTTTTTCCTCTGTTTTTCCCTACTGTGATCGCTGTCGTGGGAGCGTGCACGAGCATTTGTGTGCTCGCGATCTCGAGTGTGGTCGCGATTCCGATCTCTCTCACAGTCGCGGTCACGCTCTCTATCCTTTTCCTTCGAGTGGGTTTTTTGTTTTTCCTCATCCAAACGATTACCATCGCTTTGTGAAACGTCAAAATACACTGGTGTTGATGTCATATCAGCTTTAGCTCTATCTTCTACAGCACTGCTACTACTCACAACTGAGCTATTCAACACCGACACTACATCTTCAACAGGAATGGTTACGTCTAAATTAACGCAATCCTCTAGTTTGCCCTCTATTACTTCCTCACCTTTGTGGGTTTTTAAAACGTAATTTTTAGCACAAGAAAGCAAGTCCAATTCTGATTTCTTTATCATTTCTAACTGATGCTTTGCTTCATTTTCGCGCCATTGTGCCAGTTCTTGGCTAGCTAACTCTTCCGGAGACATTCGGACTAGCTGCTTTGGCTGTATTATCTTGGTACAGATCTTAGCAAACAGAGTGTGGTTCTTTCTATCTTTTATATTGAACATTAATGATCGATACTTAGCGCGATATCGAGATCCGGTGTCACGACTGAAGTACTCGTACATTTCAGCTTCTGTTTCCAAAACAAATTTCTCTATCTCTTCCATACTCAATTTTGGCAAATTTCCATTAGCATTCCCACTTTTAGATCCCAATTCATTCATTCGTTGAAGCAATTGTTCTTTTAGAGTCCGGCGAACATTTAATCGGATGGGTTCTGAGTTAGTGTTAACTGGTGACGCAGTTTCGGAATTCTTTTTAACGACATTATCAACCAATGTACGCTGTTTTAATGGCCTTTCCTTTCGCTCCTTTGTATCTTCTTTCGAATCACTACGTGAGACTTTATCCGGTTTGATTGAAACTTGTTGAGGGTACTTTAGTAATTGTTTGGGTGTACCAGGTCGAGGACTATTTGGCGCTGTTTTCACTACTTGTTCAATGAATTGCTTTACTGGTTTTTGCACTGGCAAGGCGGCCTCATATTCTCTTTGCGGTTGCGCCAATTTGACAATAGCTGTAGCAGGAGATGATAATGTTTGAACATTCTGTGTACTCTGTGGTGTTTGCGTGATATGTTTAGAAATGACTATAGGCGACAAGGGTAGAGTGTGCCGCTGTTTTTGTTTTTTCTGAAAATATAATTCATAACATTAAACAGTAACAATTACGAGACAGTCAACGTGAACTTACATCAACCCCTTGTGTTTGGAGAGTTCCGGGCTGTACTACTTCAAAGGTTTGGTTTTCTTGAAGCCATTTCTTAAGGTTGATAGTTGTTGGTGCATTGCTCCCAGTTAATACCCGGCCAGTTTTCCGCTCAATTACATGCACCTGTGGAAATCACAGACATGAAATTTAGTTCAATTAATGTTAATAGATTTAAAAAAATATTAAAAATGTTGATTTGTATAAAGTTTGATCCAATTTACACAAATGTACATATTTACACTTATGTGTGTACATACTTTAATATCAGTTCTATATGGGAGTTAGTAATCATTGTTCAATTCTTTTACACATACATATATAAATGCATATTTACGAATATAAATTCAATAGATCAGATATACAAAAAATCCAGCCAATTTGCCACTTCTAGAAGACCGTTTAACAATAGTTCAATACAATAATCAGCAAAATAAAAGATAAACAACTCCTCTGAGATCAGAATTCAGAAAAATACTTTTGTGCGATTGAAAGTGTCGTAAAAAATATTTTATTTTATTATTTGCTTACTTTTTCATGATTCTACATACGATTTTTATGTATTTTGTCTGATAAATAAATTCAAGACTGTGTTCAGGTAACGATAATATAGAAAAAGACGTTTGATGCTTACTTGCGTTGTTGGTAAACTGGATGCTACTCGACATATACATAGAACGTTTTCGGGATGTGATTCTATAGTTTTTAGACATTTTCGCTGTAATATTCTAGATGGGACATTGTTTATTGAACTTTGATCTATAAATTATTTCCAAGATGTTAAAGAACAAACGAATTTCTTAGCTCTTTGTTCCACCTCCGCTCCGGCTAAAATCTTTCCCCCTTTGCTCCGGTTCGCTTCGAAGCCTGAATTGTAACGGAACATATTCATTGCTCGAGAATGTTTTCTAGGGTATTTGCAATATTTTGCGGTTTTGTGTTATACTCTTCCACCGTTTCTTGAGTTTAATGATTGACATTGCTAGCGAAACAAATATACCTAACTCGAGTTAACAGTTAATCCAATTTAATTCGTAAAAACAAAAATGTTAACGCTACTTGGTTTTCACGCTTCGTCGGATTGGACAAATACCCTCCGCCGACCAAGCTTGTTGCCGCCCTTGGCGAAGTTAATAATGTGGCACTTACATCATAGTTGGATATTTTGGCGAACTTCTCCTATAATTTATGGTGTGCGTGTTGATGTAGTAAAACAAATTGAGAGACCTACAGTTTTACGCCGACTCCGGCCGGCAAATAATTATTGTGAGTGAAATACACCCGCAGGTTTCCTATAGCCTGTCAAGGGGCCACCGCTATTAGAAAAATATTTTCTATATGTTACTTGCTCCGAACAGGATTCGCAATGGTTCAGTGGGCTGCAGCAGCTGTGGTAACCTCTCGAAGCCGACGTTCGCCATCTCACACGTTCATAGGCATGGAAAGAGCGGAGAAATAAACTCCGTGAATCATACCGTCAGTTTTGTTGAAGTTGCCTAGGTTCGGTGCTCAGCGGAGACAAAATCAGAGGGTTTGTCGACCAAGATAACAATGGGTAGGCGATATGATGCAAGGGCTAGCTTAGGTCGTCAGGTTATGATGTTTATAAGGCCGCTTCTAACGCTGATGATGATGATGTCCGGCGAACTGCAGCAATTACTTACTATGCAGGTGTGGTACGATCTTGTGGTAGACTTCCGAAGCAGAGTTCGGATCGAGTCTACGTTGACAAACCTAGCAGAAATTTTCCATGGACCAGGGTTGGACTCGGCGCCCTGATGAGAAGAATTCGGAGAAACTGCGTTGATTTTTGATCATTTTATTTGGTGACGTTATATGTAGGAAATTGCCCAGCACCGTCACCAAAAAGAAAAAAATATCACGAATCAACCGAAATTTGCAGTCACTTAAAACTTACATTTTATTATAGTAAAATTCAAACATACTAAAAAATTTAATTCAAAAGTTTGAAAATTGTATGAAATTTTTTGGAAATTTGTTGTATTTTTGTGAATTCCGCAAATAGTGTGAAACTTTTATATATATATGATTTATGAAGGAGCTGTATTTTAACACTGTAGGCTTTCTCACAGGACACTGCAGGCTGCGACGTCATCTGCACAGGCTCGGAATATGGTCGAACGAGTCCTGTCGCTTTTGCAACTTGGCTCCGGAGACCCCGATGCACCTGTTGTTTGAGTGTGACGCTATCTCGAGAAGACGGCAAAGTTACGTGGGTACACATAGCCCAGCGGAGAAACATGTACGCTCGTTGCCACCAACTATTATATTAGGCTTCCTAAACGAGATGGGATTAGACGAGGTACTACAAAGAACAGAGGGCACAATAGATCTTTAGGGCCCAAGTGCAAACCTCAAATATATATCTATCTATATAACACTGTAGGCTCAAGGTTCCTAATTCATTTGCATGATCGCGTTTTTAGTTCTTGCTGTGTTAAGACAATGCTATAGACAAAGTTTTACTAATTTACTAATGAAATGAAATGAAAATTTATAAACTTTTTACGAATTGGCAAATATTTTTTAAATTCACATTTGGTACAATAAATAAACGGCAAACCCAATTCGAATTTCGAAGCACTTTATAGTATCAGTAAAAAACTTTACAATTTTTTAACCTTTCAAAAAAACCAATCAATGTGATATCAATTATAGTTATCAAGATATTGTTTTGGGTGTATTCAAATGCCCCTTCGTTGTTAATGGGTTACATCAAAACTTTAATCTTGAAAACAAAAAGCAGGAAAAACGCAAGGCACATTGGACAGGTAACGGGTCTTGCAATAGGGACGCACAAAAGTAGACCGATAGTAACAGCAAGCGACGCCATATTTTTTCCCGCTCTTTTGACATTTCTCTTCAGTAAGGTTCGCCATTTCATCATGGAAAGATAAACGATCCAACCACGAGTCGAAATTATTAAAATTTACTTTAAGACCGGCACGTTACTGTGAATGGGAATCGCTACCGCTCAATGATAACCGAATATTTTTGGCCCGAATTGTATGATATGGACTTGGACAATATGTGGTTCCAACAGGACGGCGCCACAAGCCACAAAGCGAATGTCACAATCGATTTATTGAAAACCAAGTTTGATGAACGTGTTATCTCACGAAATGGCCCAGTCAATTGGCCGCCTCGGTCGTGCGATTTGACTTCGTTAGACTATTTCCTGTGGGGCTACGTCAAGTCTATCGTCTATGCCAACAAGCCTGCGATGATTGATGAACTTCGTACGAATGTCGAACGTGAAATTGCAGCAATATCGGCCGATTTATGCTTGAAAACCCTCGAAAATTGGGTTCAGCGTCTGGACTTCTGCAAGCGTGCCCGTGGTGCCCATGCAAAAGAAATCGAGTTCAATACATAATGGCATCGAATGTACTTTCACAGGAATAAAGAATTTAATTCATATCCCAAACCGTTTTCGTTTTATTTAAAAAAACTTTTGTAGCGTTCCTATTGAAAACCCCTGTAGTAGTAGCGTAGAAGCTGATTTTATTTTTTTTAACTTTTTTCCATTTAAAGAAATTCACTGAACGTCAACATTTGATTGCATTTTTCATAATATTTATATTTATTTGTGCGATTTGACAAACAAAAACAAAACACATGCGATCGTTGTATTTGCTCTACCAATACTATTTGTTCAGTATGTTGGGAAATATGGCACTACTGCTAATTTGCCCACTAAGGGTTAATCGTGGAAGTACTATCATCATTAACATTTCCGCGCTCTTCTTACCGATTAATCCACCTCTTCACAAATGATTCTGATGTTTTTGCATATTTTGCAACTTTTGTGGGTTTCATTTTCAGGCCCGCACTTTTTTCTTTATCAACATTGTCAACTCAGAAAAGAATAAGAAGCGCTATTTTTTATACTAGAAACAATGTGGCGTTAATCTCATGGTTATGGTACACATTGGAAAAAATGTAAGTAACGATTTATTTTGAAAGGTACTATACTATATAACAAGCTATATTATCTTTTATATAAAAACCAAAGTAGATGATATTATCAAATATGCGCATATTGCGAAAGATGGACATTTGGTCCAGAACAAAAAGAGCCTTCTACTACTTCAAAATTATAATGGTTAAGAGTGACGAGCGTTAGCTATGTAGTAGTAGCATGCTCTAATAGGCGTCTGTCAACTTAATATTTTTTGTTTGAAATATTAAATGTAATAGAACTTGTAGAACCATAAAATATGATTACTGCTAATTTCTTCTAAGTAGTAACTAATTGAACTACGAATATAAACAACTAAAAATAAAAGTGTTATATTACCCGCTCAACCTTTGGCTTTCTGTCAGCCATTGAAAGGATATCTTCAAAAAGTCCTTTTGGTTTCTTCTTCTTTACTGCAGTTTCTTCATTGATGCTAGGCACGGCCGTCACCTCTGGAGACTTAGCTGCAAACATGTTAAGAGCATTCTGTGCATGCTTTCTAATGCAATCATCACTGCAATAAATTGAATTTGATCTTGCTACTTTTTTGCAAACAATGCAGAATGTATGCTCAACAGTTTGTATTGATTCCGGTTGCGGGGACTTTTGTATGTCCTTCAGCGTCTGTTGTGGGCTTGTTACAGACTGTATTGTGGAAGGTGACTTTACAACATCCACATTCTGCTTTATCTCTTGCTGCAAAGCTGAAATTTGCCTCTTAATTTGTGAAGCGGGCATATTCAACCCCTTTTGTTTCACATTCGGGGTTAGTAGATTCTTTTTCAGTGCACTGGTGGTTGCTTTTGTTGCTCCTATTGCTTTCCTAACTGTAGATTTAATAAGTGTCCTTTGTTCAGACTGAGATTTGTTCGCTTCAGTTGTTTGTTTTGCTTCTACTAAATTTGAGTTTTCAAATAAGATAGGCTCAACTGATGAAACAGTTATGATCCCAGTAGCATCTAAACTACTCGTTGTAGAAGCTTCATTTCTGGCGCCAGTTTCCGATTGGTCGGATTTTACAGCAGTAACAGTAGATGAAAACTTTCTTGGAATGAGCATGTCAGTAATTTTCCTTTGCGTCTGCAAAAAATAAATAAAAATAAAAATTAAACTAAGAATAAGAATGATCATATTTCAATAATAAAAGAATAATCTGCTGCCATATAAGCGATTTAGCCAATACTCGTTTAAACAGGGTACATGACCCGATTTCAATGTAAAAATTTCTCATTTACGGTTATGGATATTTAAGAGATATATGTATAATACGGAGGGGCTTTTTTTATTTTGTTCAATAACTCAATAACCTTTTCTTCATGTAGTTTTAAACATTTAGGGCAGGTCCAATCAATGCCTTTCTGCTCCATATCGATTCCCATTGCCTTTGTGATGCTTACACAAGTACCATGAAACCAATCTTCGCAAACATCACAGCAAATCATAAATCTGTTATTATGCGGCTGTCGGCATATACACCAAAGCCTAAAATACATATTAATTTGGGTTTAGTTCAATTATCAAAAAGTTTTAAATTGGTCATACCTGTTAGGATCATCATCATCTTCTTGTGAACCAGAGGCATATTCTTCGGTTATAGCTTTGGCAATAGCTTTGGTTGTGGAACTTTTCTTAGCAGATACAGCTTTTTTGGTTTTGCTAGTAATTGAGCCAGCAGCAACTGACTCTTTGGAAACTCTTCGTTTATTGGCTGTTTCGTTTTTCTTCTCAGTTGTTACTGGAGGAATGTGTTCGAGGATGGTAATAGAGGAATTTGATTGCAATGAGCTATCCAAAGATGATTCATTAAATATTGTACTTGAGTTAGCACTAGACGCCGGTTGATTTTGAGCTCTTCGTTTTGCTCGTGTGGTTGGTGCCTCAATTGGAGGTAAAGTGATAACACGACCGTTCCCTCGCACAATTTGAATAGGTTCTTTACGCACCGAGGGTGGTGGCGTTGACTTTAGATTTTGAATACTAGTTACAGAAATAGGTACGTTAATTCCTGTACTGCTTATTCCAGTCGAAGTTGATGGTAAGTTTGATATGGCCATTTGAATAATGCTCTTCGGATGACTTGATTCCTATGAAAAAATTAAGAATATTAATTACCTGAGATTTTATTTTAACTGTAAGAGTGATGCTGAAAAAACCGGTCAGGCATAATAAAACACATTTTTTAAGCTAAACTCCGTAAGAGTCATGTTACTGATTTTTAAAGGTTGTGTCAAAAATTCGCGTCATGAGGTCGCGACAAAACGATTTTTTAAATTTTAAAAAAAGTGCGTAAGCACCCTCACCAATAACAAAAACAACAAAACGGCAGCATCATCGACATCGCCAAAAATAACCACGACAGCAACAAACCCCAGTTCACATATGAATACCTATGGACACACATTTTATATAGTGTGGCACTACCTTGAAAAATCACTCTCATGTCCCTAAAAGTTTTACTCCCGAAAAACAAACAAACGAGATATAGAACAAAACAAGATTTAAACAATAAAATTAACCCTAAAAAGCTGACATTAAGTCGGGTCAAAACGGAATTATGGTGGTTGGCAGAATAAATAAAGATGAAAGAGTTAAGTTTAATATGGAGAAGAAAATAAGTGACAAATAAGAAATTAAGATTCCGCGCAATTACACACCAAAACTCAATATAAATAGTATGAACTTTGAAAAAATAACGATGAAATCACTGAATACCTTAGAAAACAACACAAATGCTTAGAGAATAGTGAAATTCAAAAATATAATGAGAAAGCAATAATTATATTGAACGAAGCAATGTTTACTAGTGCTCTAAAATTGGATAACTAAATATACAAAGGATACAAAAACTAAGGGGCTGAATGCAAAAACGACGAATCTTCCTGTAAAAGTTTAAGAAAGCACAAAACTACAGTATATAAAGAGCAACCTAAAAACCATTGTATCAACTATTTAAGGCTGAACGAAAGACTTAATTTAGGTTTAGATAACAATCAACCGTGCAACAGCAGACAGTGCCCAGTATATATTAAAGACCTGAACGCAAAATAACAAAGACTAGGATAGCAACATAAGTGGTTAATGAAGTGATTGTATTTGACTTGGGGAGTCAGAACTAATATAAACCAGCTAGAAGCTAGTTTTGAGACAAAAATTGATTTTAATTTTGTCTTAAAATCTCATTTAACTAAAGGAACTAATAGTGGCGAAGTAATATTAGGCGACTATAAAATAGTAAGATGTGACGTACCTCCAACCACACTTTAGGGGTACTGTTCTATGTGAATCCCGAGTGGAATGTGTATGTCATAAATAAAATCGCTGTGGGGGAAAAAAGTCAAACAGAAAAATATAAACTTAACACTAAGGACAGTTTATAGATATCCTGATAAACAGAAATACCCTGAAAATATATTCTTTAAGTTTTTTAAAGGACGAATGTAAGAAACGGTCGTTACAAATTGTGAAACTCAGATAATGGGAGATTTCAACATTGATTGGCTGGTGAATAATTCGTACAAACAATAAATTGGCCAATTAGTAGCTGACGAGAGTTACTCAATCTAGTGCGACATTAATTGACTATGCGCTAACAAATATGTTTAATATCGACGCTAACATTAATTCTAATTATAAAATAAGTGATCATGACTGCATTGTAATTGACTTAAAATGCAGAAAACTAAGCAAAGAGCAAACTAAAAAAAATATATATTCAATTGTTTTCAACCAAGAAAATTTTTTTGTGAAGTAGAGAAAAACAATGCCAGTGGCCTCGACGCACATTAAAACTTCAACGAAATGGCTATAATCTTCAGTAACCCACTAAAAAACTCAATAAAAACTATGACCAAAACTAAGGTAATCTCGGGTTGTAGGAAATTTGAATGCTATGAAACATATAAAAATTCAACTGAATGAGACTGCGAAATAGAGCAGAAATCAAAGTGATTGGCAAAAGATATAAATCGATATGACTATTTTATACAAAAACAAATTTAAGCAGCACGTGATCTTAAGGCAATGAGGAAAACGATAAAACATTTAGCTGTGACTGAGTAATGACTTAAATTGCGCAAATCACCCATACACACTTAAATACTAACAAATTAACACGAAATAGCTAACAAAATTAAAGTATTTTTTACAAAAAGTGTCAAAACAGCAGAATTACAGTAGTCAGATATAAAGATGAGATACAGCAAAACAATGTCAACTTCCAATATGAATAAAAAATAATCCAACCTGAAATCTACTAAAATGATTTTATGTGCATTTGACCTAATTGGCTCAATACTCCTGAATATCATAAACCGTCCGCTGAAAACCGAAGAGCTTCCTGATAAGAGGACAGTGCAAGTCGTCCAATTAATATGCTGATTCCTGAAAGTAAAATACTTGAGTAGGCCGTGCATAAACAAATAGAAGCTCATATAACTGATTGCTTCCGGAAAATCAATCGGGACTAGGCAACGGCATAACTCTGATTCAGCTCTAAATTTTGTAATCGCGTGGTATAAATACGAAATAGCTAAACGAAAGTACGTCGTGTCTGCCTTTCTTGACTTGAAGAAACAATCGGCAGAGGCATGTTAATAAAAATATTGTCAAAATATGGAACACAGGGATTTGAACGAAAATCGTTCGAAAGCTGTTTATGCAACAGAAGGCAGTGCGCACGGATAGCTGAGTGGTTTCCGACCAGAAAAATATAGCGTTAGGGGTACCACGAGAAGCTGTGCTTGGAACACTTTTATTCTTCATATACATTAATGATATGCAAAAAGTAATACATGGAAGTCAAAATCTACCAGTTAAAGAGTGGCACTCCACTGCATATGACTGGGAATTCAATAGTATGTGGCAACAGGTATGCGTTGTAATATAGAGGCCCAAAAAACATGTCTACTCAATACCTTAAAATGGCTAAATATCACCCAAGAAAACTGAGAATGTCTTGATGTTTGTATCTAAAATTAAAGATAATTTGTTGCCTAAATATTTATCAAGCAAGTTAGTGTATGTAGCAGATGTGCAACCGTATAACTTAAGAAACGAGTCCACAATGAAAATGCGAGCTTTGTTTAGTTGTTTATGTTGTTGGTGTTGTAGTAACAGGGGCTTACTCATTCGAGTAACAAATGTACATACATACATATGAATGTATGTACATTTTATCTGACGTGACCTAATGTAATAATAATTATATTTATTATAATAATAATAATTATAATAATAACAGTAACAGTAATAAGAAATATAATGTGCCCTGCATACTACATTATAAAAATATATACATATAAACACAAGTATATATGAATATATAATTACCAAAGTGATAGCCGCTTCTGATATATGAGATTGAATTGAATGTGACATATCGGATTCAGCCAATGAAGATGGCATTTGTCTCACTCCATCAGTAGAACCAGCACAGGCAATATCTTCCCTATGATTTCCGCCGAACACTTCTTTCTCAACAGCTTCTTGTAACGTTTCATCGTCTTCAATTAGATCGACAACGTGCTGAAGTAAATCATCAGGGATTTCATCTCCATCAGGTGTTTCTAAAAGCGGCGCGTTAGATATGTCAATATCATTCACAGTTGTTTCTGCAGATGCACCAAAATTAGAGAGTTTCTTGTCCACTTTCGATTGTAGGGAATTTGGATCTAAATTATGTTCTGCATTCTCTAACATCTTTACCAATTTCGGTATATTATCATTTGTCTTTGATGCCTCAATCATGGCAGTCTTTTGCATTTCGTCCTTAACAATAGAAACTATGAGATCAAATTGTTCTGCAGCCAAATCTGAAGTTATTGGTTCTTTTTGCGTACACTGTATTGCTCTCGAATGAGCAGCTGATTGTGCTTCCATAGAAACCTTACTTTTGGCAGCTAATTCAGATGAACTTTGATGAGTTTGAATCGATATTTGAGCTGGTAGTTTATTTTTAGCAGCAGTTTCCACTCCTAAAGGCATAAATCCTTTTGAAGGCGAAGGTAAAACTACTATTTGTGAACCAGAAATCTTCATGCTACTCGTGGGTGTAGTGGGAGTATTACTAATTTGTGTTTGTTTCTCTGACTTCGATAGTAGTTCACCTATTTCTGTAAATCCTCCCTTTGGACTTGCCATAACCTGCATTGAAAATACTTGAAACAATTTTTATATATACATTATAAAGTAATATTACCTTATTAATAACAATTTCTTTTACAGATTGAGGGGATGCCTGCAACTGTGAACGGACGTTTGGAGTTTTTTGCGTACCAACCTCAATAATGGGTCCTCTTCGAACATTATTCGGTATCGGTTGTTGTCGTACCACTGGATTTCTAGCTTTTTCTTCTATTTGTGCTGTTGTGGACCTCTTTGGAATAGGTGGTAGTGCAGCAACAGCGTCTGAAAGCAATTTTTGTACACCAATAGGAGCACAACCTCCCCCTTTTGCCGGAGAAACGATTTTATATGACCTGTTCAATATGTTGGCCGAAATCGGTCGTACATTTTTACTACGCTGATCATCTGTTTCGTCATGAGCTTGTAAATTTCGTTTAACACATACTTTCCCAGCAGACAAGCGTTTTGCTTTAGTAACAAGATCCTTTTTCTTGCGACCTTTTCTACGGTTAACGTTGAAGTCTAAATCACTATCACGGTCGTTATCAGTGTCCCCAGATTCTTCACTGAGAATGTCAAAGTCAGATTCTGCTGTTGAGCTATGTGCCTCAGCATCACCTTCTAAGAGGCCATCTGTATCACCTTGTTTGTGAGACATGGGAGATAGTTTACTAATTTTTATATATTGGTCTTTACCAGACTGCAACATGCTCTGATCGTTCAACTCAGTGGTACCATGAACAATTTTCTTTTTAAATTGTAATTGTTTCATAGTTATTGCAGTGTGTGGAATTATTTTCCGTCCGATTACCGCGTGCTTCTCTGCTTTGTGTTTTTCAGCCAATTTTGCTTTCATTTCTGCAGGAGAAGTAAAGGGCGTGTAGCAGTGATCATTTTTAATAACGAAAAGCTGGAATTCATAATCTGCAGTCCGTTTAAATGTGGAAACACCTGCAAGCTCTGAAAAATATTTTTAATTTAAACGAATGTCGATATTATTAAAACTATTGTTAATACTTAGGGCTTCTTTAACTACTTCCTTTGCAGACACAGTCGGATAAAACTCTTCTACAGTAAGACCAACAATATCCGGGCGTTCCTTGTGTAATTTATTTTGAATGTTTTGTATTTTTGCTGTTGTGCGCATTTTACGGTTGTTCCTTCTTTTCTTTTTACGGCTTTCTGCTTTTACATTGTCAGTCGAGTTTTCCCCATCGACATCACTCTTTTCATCATCCGCCGTCTGAACTTCTTCGCTCTCTGTATGTTCGGGACCTTCATCACCACTAGAGCTATTCCTGTTGCTACTTCTATCTGATGCATCGTCAGATAAACCTTCAGCTTGTCTTCGTAGGATTTCTTCCGTTCTCTCGGCTTCCTCTTCTTCTTCTATCATGCTGGGTGTTGGAGAAGTCAACCGTATAACGCTAATGGAGGACAGTGTTTTTTCTTCTAAAATAATAGTTTATTAAATAATGACACATTTTTATGTAATATTTTACCAATCAGATTTTCTATTCCTCGTTGATCAAAGTTAACACCTTTTTTCCCGTAAACCACAACTAAATTGGTATCGGGAGATTCCGGAACGGCAACTTCATTTTCAGATTCTACATCGCCCTTTAAGGGCTTGATGCAACTTTCAATGAATACTGAACTTGACATCGAAAGAACTCTAAATGTTGGTGCAAAAACAATCGCAATATTAGATAAAGGCATACAAATTATTGAAATAACTCTTACAAATCCTCAACGTGTATAAGTATTCCTTAAATGTATTTATGTTGCTGCCATCTTTACCGGTGGTAGTGGTAGTGCGAAAGGCACCAGAGAATAAATGCAATAAACAAAAAAAAATGCGAAAGCACGAAACAAGATGAAGATGGAAAATTTCGGGCTAGGGCGAAGAAAGAATATGAGAGCACTGAACACTTCCACTGTACAAATATCTTAATATCTAATATATTCCGGCTCACTTCTTTCAAACAATCTAAATAACATTGCAAACGACCGCCAGAGATAACTCCACGAATAATATTTTTCCCAAAATCGAATTATTTCATGGAGAAACACTTAATTTTCCTAATAAATTATCGAATTGTGCACCCGACAAACGCGCAATTTTCATGGGAAGTATTTGGAAAAGAATTTGGTAAACGGAAAAGTGCTGAAAGGCTAATAAGGTAATGTGCTGCCACATTAAAAATATTGAGCACAAACAAGAATATAGATGTATAGGAAAAAACAGCACGTTACCTTTGATTTACACTGTGTCTTACAAAAATATTGATAGAAAATAAGCAAACAACCTAGAAGACAAAATTAATGAAATGTAGGTAAGATGTAGTTCTATTAACCTTAAGATTGGCGTAAACAAAACTAAGTTCCAATATATGAATAATATGAATGTTAGGAAAGCCATAACGCCGGGAATATGCGTAAACGAGTTACTCTAATGCTGTATGGTAGAATGTGCAGTTAAGCACTTTCCCTCATAGCCTTAGAATAGGGCACACAAATTTCTGGTGGCAGAAATTGTATAGCTCGGAGTTAGAAGTGATAAAGGTGTTTTGTACTCCCAGTCATGTGGAATAGGTTTTAAAAAAAGGCGGACATTGCGGCAAAAACAGCCACCAACTTTGATAAAGCTTTATATTTACATAGGATTGACACCTAATTAGGCACTTGTTGCAATCAACAGAAAACTCTGTGAGGAATCAAAAAGAGAATTTAAAAACTCTTTAAATAACTGGAACCAAGACCGAATGAACTGTATGACCCCAAATGAAGGAAATAATAATAAATAAAAATTTTAAAGTTCGATATATGTATATAAATATTTGATGGTTACAAACTTCGTTTTATTATCAAAAGACAATACCCGTTTGTATCTGTAAGAATTATATATTTTAAACTCCATATGTTTGTGATTGTTCTTGTCTTGTGTGTCGTCTTAAATGTCAACAACCTTCAGCCCGCAATATTGAAGAATCGCATCCGGTTTGAAAGAGAGCGCAGACGAATAAATGATGCAATCCCGTTAGAGGCCTTCTGCCGCCATAATAATAAAAAGAACGGTATAGACCAGTGCAAGCGATTTACCTCACTTTTAATAATTATAAAATCGTATCTTGCTTCAAGAGCTTCTAGTTAACGTTAGTAACGTTTAACTATGAGAAATTGTATATATATACATATCAAATTAAAGCCTGTTTATGCTCTATTTGGTTCAGATATCTTTGTACATTCTTAATTGGGTGATTTCTAAAAAAATTGTGAACAGTTTTTTTTAGTATAAACTAATTTTTTCGCAAACTTTGGAAAGTATATAACAAAAATGTATATGAAATTAAGTATTGTTATATTGTCCATAGAATGGCGTATCCATCTATCTTGTGTGAGATCTTTGGATGTTTAATTTGACCTTTTGACCTTCAATACTTACTACAGTTATTGTCTCCGCCGAAAAAAAAAGTATACCATTATACTCATCTAAAATATTTATATTATCCAATTATGCCAAAATCACCAAACCCAAAGTAGCAGCAGCTTCTGTTTTCAGTGTACTGTGTACCGGCCAAGTAAACCGGTCGTCAAGACCCGTTTCTTTCGCTGTTGTTACATATGTGTTTAGCATTAAATTAACCCGTAGCAGTCACATGCGTAACATTTAAAAACCTAACGTGTGGCAACCCCTCCAGTAGTAAACATTTGTTTATTAATTTTTGCTTTAGCTTTAAACTATAACTACAAAAGGCGGTTGCCTGGCAATGATATATAAAAACGTAAATATCCAACTGAACGCATATAGTTTTGTTCAATAAAGCAAGAATGGCAAATTCGGATAAAAGACAAACAGATTTGGGCGATGCAACTGACTTGCTATTATCTGAGGATGTTACAGAGGAATCGGCACCAAATTTGCCAGTGACTTCTTATCGTATGAAGCCGTCATTAAGAGAGTTGTTCCCTGCATCTCAAATTAAAAGCATTATTCAAATAACAATTTATGACAAACTACAAGGTAACTTGACCCAATATCCTGATTCATAATAAAACATATATTTTTTAGGTAAGGTATACAACGCGGAAGACGCACGTAAGTGGACCCGAGAGATATCCGATGAAGTTAGTTTAGCTGTGAAGGAAAGAGTTCAAATGCCGAGGTTTAAGCATGTTGTACAAGTAACTTTGGGCCAGCAATTGGGAGCTGGTTGCCGGTATATAGCAAAATGCTGCTGGGACGCGGAAGCTGATTCACATGCCTCCGATGTGTTTACCAATGCAAGCATATTCTGTGTCTGCACAGTGTTTGGTGTATATTTGTATTAGTCCTTTAAATACATAATCAAAATATGGAATTCAGTTTTAAATTAGTGCTGGCAGGGTATCGATGGTTTATCGAACATTTTCCATGAAACTTACCCTGCACTTACACGATCAAGAAATGACTATCGAGTTGGTCTGGTTGTTGTTTTTGTAGTAGCTAGCTCTGTTAAGAACAGATTTACCCAAGGTCATTGTCGTGAAGCTCATCTAAGAGAAGGGTGTTAGATGAGTGGGCTTGAGGGAGCGGGTGAATGGGTGATTGGCCAGAATGATAGAAAACGAAATTGCGCTGATTGATTTGAAAGTCGGAGAGTCACTTGGCTGTGACGTCACACCAGATTTACCAGCGGAGAGAAATGAGAGGAAACACGTTGGTACACATGTTAGATAGAATACACACTAAAATTGCTAAACACGTAGGAAAGAATACACATGATTGCGAGTAAACCAGACCTGTTAAATTTCAAGTACAATTAGTACTCAAAACAAATACTTTTTAAAGTACTTATAATGAATAAGTAATTGTTTTCTAGCTGAATTGAAATTAGGACTCGAGTACAAGTACTTGTAATTGGAAAATATTTCGAAATACCATCAAGTACTGAAAATACTCGAAAATACTCGGCTAAAAGAATTGCAATCCTTTTCCAAGTAATTCAAAGTAATTGAAAGTACTTGGAAAAGGATTGCAACTCTTTTAGCCGAGTATTTTCAGTACTTGATGGTATTTCCAAATATTTCTCAGTTACAAGTAATTTTACTCGAGTAGTAATTGATACAAATGTAATGTACTTGAAAAGTATTGAGTACTTCTCTGGAAAGCCAAGTCCTTAAATTGCTACTTAGTACGAGTAGTACTCATGACTTAACAGGTATGGAGTAAACACACATGCGGTTTTGTTACCAAATTCTTTTGTGACGTAGAAATTCTGTCTAAATTTTCAAGAGCGGGTTAGCGGTACCACAATCTGCGCATTCTGTATTCTTTTCACCATGGCTGATTGATATTGTACTGAGAAACTGCACGTTGTGGGCATGTGTTTGGCATGTAGGGATATTTTATTGTCTATATGCACATACATATGTAAATTTGATTTATTGAAAACACAAGAAAACTTACTGGATTTATTTATTTTTAAACAGGTGATTTTGGCTTTTTCTTTTGTCTTGTTGTAACAGCATACACCACTCCCCATAAACTGTTGAGGAATGCTGCTGAAGTGACAGTCGTTGGCCGAATATAAATCCGAGTCGTTCCGATATCATAGAACCGACTGTCTTGGGAACGAATTTTCTTTTGTCTTTTTATCCAGTGCTGTCAAGTATGCTCTACCATTAAATATGTAAATGCTTAACCGGTTCTTGAGGAAATGAGATAGAATTTATCATGTCGATAAATTTAACTTCCAGTTTCATGATTCTCACATTAAAGCCAGTCGAAAAAACGGCATTAGAAATCGCAATGCTTCGCTATTTTTATTAAAATTAGTCATTGTTTAATTGCGGCAGATTCTTCGTACAACGAAACACGAAAATTTTTCTGCAACACTATGTGATCAGCTCTTCGACTTGACTATCAAGTTGCCACACGGCTTGAAAAGAAAAATTGATATCAAAGCGACGTTCGGGTTCGAAATGTGAGAGTGTATTAGTCAATTGATAGGCAACCTAAATGCAAAACTTGATGGTGTAACTGCTGGGTTAAGAAAAAGTATTAGTCAATTTTTTAGAGTTGTAAATAAAATTTAAATTCCAGCATGCAGCCCTGTGATTATACACTACCAAAACTCGATAACCATTGTCAATGTAGTTGGTATGTTCTACTGAAGTTCTGTTTTTCAGTGCTAGCTAAAGCTCAGCTTAAAATACAGAGGTGTTTTTCAGTGAAAGTTTAAGGCCGTTTTAAATTTGGCTATTGAGACGGCAGATGAGTTATGCAACAGTTGAGGATAAAAGAAGGGTTGAAAGGGATAGGGGGAATCGTCAAAAGAATATTCTTTCGAGTTTTCGGCAATTTTTGTGTCAATCGCCATCAGCGCGTGACATGTACGCAAATGAATTGATGCGCATTTGGACAAAAGCTGTAGAACATTCTAGAAAAATGCCAGCAATTTGTCAGACTACGTTGCCAAAAGGCATTATTGTCTGATATTGCGATGTTGAATCTTTTCAATGACCGTCGATGGTTTGTAAAATGGAAGATTTTAGCATTTTTGTGTTCGTCGTGAAAAGGATTGTTGCGGGAACATTTGCGTGCGCGGGCAGATGAAATGCTTGCGCTTATGAATGAACATCTTTGTTTTCGCAAATACACGCGAGCGTTTATGAATGAATTTTTTGTTGTTGTAGATACATATGTAGATATGTAAATATGTAGATATGTATGCATGTATGTATGTACGTACATATCGCACCCTAAATCAAAAACAGTCACAACTCAAAATTTTTCAAAATCGGTTTTTTCCCATAAACCAGTTCAAAAAACACATTTCTAGCGACAGCAAAAAAATCTTTTCCATCAGGTATTATGGTATTTGCGTCGCTTGTACAGCATCAACTAAAGAGTATTATTTTTAGTTGTGACAGTGCGCAAATGAGCAACAGAGCAGATTTTTTCACTTAAACAGTATTGTTCAGAGTTGTGACGCTATTAATGAAAAAGTGTTAAATTTTGTGGCGTATCATTTAAGGCCCGTTCACATAGGAATTTTGCTTTGCTTTGCTTCAGAGTTTCGCTTTGACAGATAAGTTCAATACATGATGTTATATGAGTCCTGCTAAATACAAGGCGAGAAAAGTAGAGCAAAGCAAAGCGAAGCAAAATTATGGGCAACTCTCAACTTTTGTACGCTTTGGCAATCAGCTGTTATCATTTCCATTTTATTTTTATTTTGGCGTGCGTATACACACAACAGACACTCGCGTATTGCAAACATTAGTAGCATAACTACTACTACTTCCATCATATCAGTAAAATTCATTTATTTATTCTATCTTTAAACAAAACACTCTGAACAACCACAAATCGCAGCTCATAACAAACTACTAACGCTGAAGCTGTCAAAGCGTTCTATGTAGCAGACCTTCTACGCCTCACGCTTTGTTGTTAAAGTTCGAACTGCCAAGCAAAGCGAGGAAAGTTCTATGTAAACGGCCCATTAGAGTTGTGCCTCTTCAATTGAAGAAAGTGAGTATAACCGCCTGCATTATTTTGAAAAGTGACTCTTTTGATGAAATAACCATGATTGCTGTAAGTTATGACAAAAATGTAATAGTTTATTGAGGTATAGAAATTATTGTACTTCTATTGAGATAAGAGATTCGTTTGTGAACATAATACCTATGTTATATTATTATTTGAAATACCACTTTCGAAATTTAAAAAAAAATTTTAATGGTTGTTCTGTTTTTAGTTTTCACTTTGCTGTCGAAAATGTCGTGCCCAAATATTGAACATTATTCATGTACAATGAATAGTCATACGGGTGATAGCAGTATAGATATGTATATGTATTTAGCGATTCTGGGAGTGAATATTGTCTGTCCAAAACCAATAAAAGTAGCTCAACAGAAGAATATTCGTCACAAACTGATGAGGAAACATTTTGTAGGCAGAGAGAGTGCTCTAAATATGTATTTCAATGAAGATAAGAAACAAAAAAATAAAAAATCTTTGAGAAACGCAGGTCTATCTTACACTTCCCTTTCTAAATCAAAAAAAAAGGGCTAGGCAAATACGCTCATCTTGTGGGGAAAAATGCCGCCTGCAGTGCAATAAAAAATTTTCCAAGTCACAACGCCTTAAAATATTCAGCAACTATTGGAATTTATGTGATTTGCAAAGACAGAGAGAGTTTTTAGCTAGCCATATGAAAGTAATAAAACCAAAATACAGATACAGCTGTACGCAAGGCATTCGCAAATTTAACAACGCCTTTTTCTTTGATGTGAACTCGGAACGCATTAGGGTATGTAAAAATTTTTTTAAAACAACTCTCGATATAAATGACAGGGTTATACGTAAAGTGATTGAAAAAAAGGTGGCGAAGGTTTCGTTGAGCTAGACCTTCGTGGAAAGCATGAAAACCATACTAAAGTAAGCCCTGAAATTAAAAGCAGTATTAGAGAATTTATTGGAAAAATTCCAAGAATCGAGTCTCATTATTTAAAAGCTCAAACTTCGCGAGAATTCATTGAGAACAGTAAAAGTATTTCAGATTTATACAAAGACTATAAAGAATCACGCGATGTAGAAAATTTGGATTTCGGGAGTAAAATACTCTAGCCTTTGCTCTCTTTATTCGGAAAGGCTACCGTTATCAATAATAAAACAACGAGGCATAAAAGAACTAGTCGATAAAAATCATATCCCCAAAAACTTCTATGAAGCTTATTATAGAAACTTATTATGTAATTAGTTTAATGAAATTTCGAAAATCAAATTTTAATTTGTTTTGTAATGAAATGAATTTATATGTATGTATATATATTATTTATGGCCTGAGCAGCAGTTCGCTCACTTGAAAGTAAAGCGGAGGCTCGGTACGGGAGCGGCCGATTCGTCGACGCAATTGCATGTTTTCGCTGACGCGTCCGAGCGCGCTTACGCTGCGGTTTTGTACGCGCGTACGACACAAAACAATGGCAACATAACTGTCGCTTTAGTTTCGTCAAAGCCAAAGTGGCGCCTCTTAAATCGACAACGCTACCGCGACTCGAGCTATGCGCCGCCCATCTTGCAGCTAAACGGGTTCGAAGCGCGTCACACAGCTGGCCTGACTTGCGCTACACGCTATTCGCTTGGACCGACTCCACCATCACTTTGGCGTGGCTTCAAGCACCTGCAAATTTTGTTGATGAAAAAGCTCTTTTCACATTTGCGCCTTCTCGTTTCATAGACTGGGTTCAGACGGGGAAACTTTTGTTGCTTATTATCGGCGATTTCCCTTTTGGTGTTGCTCGTCGCGTTCACACAGAGCAACTCTGTTCATGCAATTTTCTGGCATTTCATTTTATATCACTTAAGCGGCATTTACTATTCTGATAAATTTTGTGATTATAAGTAAAAGGTGAGTTGAAAAATTAAGTTTTAACATAATTTACGTTAATATGTATAGTATATGCATACACATGTGTATATTTAATCGCAAAAAAATAAGAACAAAATTTATTTTCCCAACTTACCGCATGTATTCACTTAAAGCTCAACAAAACTGCAACCACTGAAAGAATTTATAAATGAAAAGGAATGTCAAATTTCTTAGCTGCCGACTGAGACGAATAAGAACACAAAGCGTGTCGCCCGAACACGAGCAACTCGGTGCCCTTCCCCTTTCCCCGTTCCTCTCTCTCCAACAAGTAACGAGTTGCCGCGGCAAAAGTTTCCCTGACTGAACGCTGTCTTACAAGTTCTCTGGTTCAACTATGAGAAATAGAGAGCCCCTATTGTACTCGTTGATCAACGGGGCAGCCACTTCCATTTTCATTCAATCATTAACGCATGTAAATGCAATGAGTTCTCGTATTTGTGTTGTTCCGATTAATAGTTTCTGGTATAAGCGATTCTTGCACAACAGTTATTTCCAACAAGATATTTACCACTCATAAGTTTACCATAAATAAAAATAAATCAAACTTTAATCATTAAAACGAAACATCTTAGCCCAAAGACGTCGAAATCAGTACAGCTGAGATCACCTCACCATCATTCACTGAGCGAATTTCTATGTCTGACAATCATTATTGGCATTTGTGACATTTATATCAGCCGCCGCCATCATTAATTGGAAGACTTCTCACTTTTCATTCACAATGAACTCGACTTAAGCTGCAACTACGTTTGGGTCTAGGCTTAAGGAAGTTTAAAAATTATATGTTCCCACGACAGTCCGTTCTACGTTACCGGATCAACCCGGATTAATGTATATCCGGCCAAGGACTGTCACATCAGCATAAATCCCCAAAACTTTATGAGGAATGTTTTATGCTGTTACAACAACAACAACATTGCTGCAATTTTGCTTTTTGAATTCATGGGGCAAGGCGAATTCATATAACGTGAAGTTGATCTAGCAGCTGATTGAATTCGCTTGATGAACGTAATGTCAAAACGATCTGTTTGGTATAAATCATACTGTCATGGTGTGTATAATTTGATAGTTTAAATTTTGATTTTTGTACTTATAATACCACCTGATGTGAATTCGTCTTGCTTTGTTGCATCAACATGTTAATAGCAACTTTACAATATTAATTGAAACTTGAAAAACCTTGGCAACTCTGGTAAAGCTCCAATTGCCTTTGTTGTTGCTCTAGAAATACGTAATAGATAAATTAAAATTTAAAAACGGTTTGATAGAAACGAAACTAAAACTGGTTGGTCCCTAAAACTTAACTGCATCAGTATAAAAATTATTAATAATTTTTTTAAGAAAGCAATCGAAAGCCCTTAAGCAAGAATAATGGATTTGTGTGGTAAGTATATACAGAAATTTTGGCAAAATAGAACAAGTATTTGAAAAATTGCCCTTGCAACAGTTGCCCCAAATAGTAATAAAGTGAAAGAAAAACGTGAACGGCAACCAAATTGGACGGAAGCTGAAAAACAATTACTATTATCGCTGACTCGTATGCATCAAAGTATTTTGGAGAACAAAGGCAGTGACACAATGACTATTAAGAGGAAATCAGAAGCATGGGATGAAATATCATTAAATATGCGAGCTGCTGGTTATCAACGGTCCAAAGATAGGCTCAAGCAGCAGCTGGGTCGTATACGTGCAGCAGAAGCGAAGAAAGCAAAAGATGCATTAGCAAAGAGTACATCACAGGACAATATTTTGGCTCTAGCTGGTAGCTCGTCTGAGTCGTCAGGTAATGATGGGTTAATTCCAGAACATATGCAATTGTGAAATTTGGGTTAAATTTTAGTTCCAGCGGCGCCTATAAATAGGCAAAGCATACAAAATATAGAATCGCCAATGCCTGAAGTATCAATTAAAATTGAAAGGGCAATATCTTTAAAAGATTTTGAGCCATCATCTGGTGACAAACCAACAATTAAAGGCCAGAGCGAAGAATCTAGCTTCTCAGATATAAATTCGCCATCACCAATTCCAGTCATTCATGGGTTGAGCAAACGAATGTGTGAAGGATCTCAATTCCTTAATTTAAATCCGTTATTTTTAAGTGAAGCTGAGGTTGGTGAATCAGAACTTCAGTTGCCTATTTCCTCAGCAAACCCCGCCAGTCATTGTAAGTGTTATTATAAACAGAAGAAGCTAAGAAATGTGCGTCTTCGCATAAACGGTCATTCTCCGCGAACTCGCGCTCAACGAGTTCGGCAGCTGCATTTGTATCGAGTTGCTGTGGAAAAAGAGCGTTTGAAAATGTTGCGTATGCAACAGAAACGCGATAGAATTTTTTATCGAAAAGACAAACAAATACAAAACCTCAAGATGCAAATATTACGTAACCTAGCTGTAAACAGAATCAATCACATCAATTTTACTTAATTTATTTATGTAGAGGAATTCGAAATAATTCAATGTTGAATTGCTTAGAGTTTCGAAGGGTTTAATATTTAGATTAGCATGTATTTCTGTTACATCAAATTTAAACTATAATTTTATATAACAATTTTGTTACGGTAACGCACGTATTTTGGATATTGCAATTCTTTCCTATAGTTATTAAATTTGAATTTTTTAATAAATATTTTAGTTGTATTTGATTGGTTCACAAATAATTGTAATTTCGTGTAATGTTAAGATAGCGATCTTTGCCGGATATATGTAAATATGTATATACATACATGCATTGCATGAATTCATATGTAGTACATGCATGCACATCTTAGAACGCGACCTTCCAGTAACGTGTATGTGTGTAGGGAAGACTGCCACTTGCTTGATTTCTTTACACGGCATATCATTTTATGTTATTGTATTCGCACATTCAGAGGATTTAAAATACGACCAGCCATAACAGCAACGTCTAAGTCGCGATCGATGACCAAAAAGAGAAATGGGTGGTTTACGGATATCTGAATAGGTTGCGTCTGCGATCCATAGTTACCTAGGAATACAAAGTAAAATGGAAGATTAAAATTACTGTTATACATACTATCGTCACCTAAAATGCAAAAAACTGTGACTAAAAAAAACATCTAAAATTGTCTTTTTTATAGATTACGATGCATTTCTTCGAAGTCACCATATCGTTTCATGTAAATAACAATTTTTTGCTTCTTACAGTTTTTGTATTTCTTTAAATTTAAATGTACTTTCATATTGCATTGCAGAACTACTTGTATGTAGGCAATTGACTTAATTGACTTTTGGTGAATGCTGTTCAGAGCCTGCATATACGCCATGTTGTTGTTGTAATGGTTACTCAGACCCTGCAAGATCAGTTCAACCATGATCGTTATCATCAAATATTTTAGGGGGATGCCCAAGAAACGCCCTGTTTCGACAGGGTGGGACCAAAGGGAAAGGTGTGTTAGATGAGCCGGTTTTAAAGAGCAAGTGAAAAGGTATCGTGCGGGTAGTTATCACATGCCGGACATACATTAAGTACGTCTTGATTGATTCTGGAAAAGTAGGAGTTTACCCTGCTACAATATCCAGTTGATCCAGAGTGACGCGGGATTCACGAGGCAGCTGCTCCTCCTCTGCTATGGATGGTGGTTTGACCCCGAACACGGCATTCACAGGGCGAGAATTCACGAATGAGATAATTGACTCTCGGTGCATGTCGTTTAAGTCTACCCGGTAGGCAGCAGGCTCCAGTCTGTTGGTGGTGAGTGGCTGGATCTCGTCGGACATATCAAGAAGGTGCCTTCCGACGTGTCTCGGAGCAGGTACCCTCTGGGGTGGCCACTACGGTGTCAACCGACGACGAACTGCATGGTGACCATAAAGTTATGCTCCTTAACTGATAGGACTGAAGCCTCATGGTGTCTCCTGCAGTCTCATCCACATTCATTGTGCAATCACCTACTACAAAACGGGTTTAACCTCTGAGGAGCGCACTTATGTCAGGGTGGTATCCTGCTGGGCAGCATATAACAGAGGGTATATATATGTATACATATATTAGATATTTCGAGCTCGACAGCACCTGACCTGACAGCTAAGCCCTGACATTCAAGGGTAGTATCCCTGCGATCGGATTCTTCTTCCGTTGCAATTTAACAAAGTTAAATTGCTGTGCAATTTCGTCTCTTGGACCGCAGCTATCAACAGACCTTGTCTTATGACGTCGGTTATCTCTTCAATATTGCCCTGGAGCCCATTGCAGTTTATCTGCAGGAACTTAATCTGCCAGGGATGAATCGACGTGATGGGGGTGTGCAAGGGACAGGTGCAATTGTCCACCTAGGTTGCTGCCTGGTGGAGATCGGGGGCAGAGCCGGTGGAGGCGTATGCGGCTGCAGAGCTCTGCTACATGGGTCACCTGTCCACTAGCGTGTGGAGCGCAGACCAGAACACGTCTGAAAGTGACACACGCCTTTGCACATATTGCACATAACTGATGCCACCTTCCGGCGTATCCTGACCTGACACACGGAACAGACAGTGTGGGGCACCAAGAGCTGCTGGGTAGGAAGTAGGATGAAAATGGAAGGGTTGGGAGAGATGGGGAGTGCAAGTGTTGCTGATTGCTCCTTGGAGCCGTGGAGGTCCCCTGGCTGCTAGGTGGCACCGGCGCTTGAGAGCGCGAGCAACACCATCGCACGTATTTCACTTTACCTTTTGTCTTCTCTGGCATACGCATAAAAATTATGTTTCTGGAACAGGGTTGGATTCAACTCCTTCCCTGAGCCGAAGTGTGTGGCGCAACCCTGCTGCAAGGTATTGCTCCTGAGATGATATACGACTTTTGGTATGTGCCGATCTAAACAGGGTTAGATCGCCGAAATAACAGCCCATGGGCGGGTGAAACCTGGGTCATTCCGGTACGTAGAACAGACTGCAATACGTCATCCAATGTGCCTCAGGCGACATCAAAATACATCCCGTTACAGTCCGGAGTACGGCGTTTTGACAGGTCTGCAGCTTCGTCCACTAAGTTCTACTAGCCCGGCGTTCAGATTGGAGCAGCATAGTGACAACCGACCAATCAATCGTCTTGTATGTTGCCAACAACATTGCTTTGTGTTTGCTCCAAGTGCTGTCGGCGAGCGACTTGAGGACCTTGTTGCGGCGTCGTACTTTATTGACAATCGCGGTTGTGTGCACTGAAAAGGAGAGCAGGCTATCGAAGATCACTCCCTCAAATTAGAGTTTGCATCTTTAAAGCATACCGATGACTGTCGATCACACAGGTAATAGGACATCCACTACTTCAATCCCTGCGGGAGAGTTGTTGTCTCCACGTCGGCTAGTAGCGTTGCGTGGCTGACTGTGTCGAAAGCCTTGGACAAATCTGACGCTACTAAGACGGTTCTCTCACAGGGACGGTTGCGGTTTAGGTCATAGATCACCTGCGTGGTTATGGAGTTAAGTGCTGTGCACTTTCCAGAAACCATGCTAATGCTTCGCGGAGCAGAGGCTGTGTGTAACATACGGGAGCAGCAGAGCCTCCGGCGATTTTACCACTGATGAAAAGAAGGAAAACGGCCGAAAAGAGTCACCCTTATCTTCCGGCTTCCCTGGGATCAGCAGCGGTATAACCCTCCCCATCTTCCACATATCAGGGATGATGAGTGAAGAGACGGAGGGTTGAAGATGCTGGTGAGGTACGCTACTCCAAATTTTTCAGCATATGTATGTTTAATCCGTCAGAACCAATGGCTTTAGAGGCTTCCCCTTCCCGATTGCCCCTCAACCTCCCCACTGGTGAGGGTAAGGGCCGCGCTTGTTTTAGGCGGTGTGTGCAGCCTCCTGGTCTGGTCCGCTGAAGGATGCAAAATAAATGGCAGGCTAAATAAGCTCGCGCATCTCTTCGGCTCCGAGGAATCATGATCATCGAATGAAACCTCTACTCGGTCATCAGCTTCGCCGGGTTGGACAGTGACCTTACGGTCGACCAGAGCTTACCCACTCCCGTGGTGAGGTTACAGGACCTCAAATGCTCCTCACCTTGTCCCGCTATTCGTGTCTACAAACCTCCGAATCTCCACGTTTAAATCCCTAATGCAGGGATCGGAGTGACGAAGGTGGTCGCGTTCGTTAGCAAGGGGGCCACCTTACGGAACTTACGTTCGCCGGTGCCAACATCGGTTGGAAGTGGGAAGGGCACTGAAAGCGCCCTCAGCGAACTCTGCGAATCTAACCCAATCAGCTTTTTTAAAGTTTACGAAGTTTCGGCGGTCCGCAGAGACGAAGTCAGCAGGTCTATCAATCGAGATGATTATAGGTAGGTGGTCTGATGCGAGCGATAGCATAGGTCGCCACGCTATGCTATTTATCAGACCTGCGCTAGCTATTTTTAGATCGAGCGAGCTGCAGCAACCATAATCCTCTATCTGCTTAGAAAATTCATTTCCGCTACGATCAGCTGGTGCGCGTTAAAGTCACCGACTACCATACGGTTTTCATCTCTGAGGAGCACACCTATGTCAGGCTGATATCCTGCCGTCAGCAGCTGGCAGGGGAATATAAACTTCAAATATTTCGAGCTCGACATCGCCAGACCGGATAGCTATGCCTAGAAATGCAACGCTACTACTCCACCATTATCTCGTTCGCGGTCCTTTCGATGCACATTGTAGCCGTTACTGTGCAGTTTTGTTTCTTGGAGTTCGTTGCAGTTGAATTGAAGAAGTCTCGTCTGTCTGGATTGAGTCGTCGCGGGGGAGGCTGTGAGAGACGGGTGTGGTTGTCCACTCTACCTCTGCTGCGCTTGCCGCTGTAAAGGTTGCCGTCTGATGATGGTTGTCGGCGACGCCATTGCGAGCGTAGGCGGTTGCAGAGCTCTGCAGTATTAGGCACGGTAGTCCTCCGTCCAATCACTCGTGATGCGCAAACCAGAACAAGCACGAAAATGAAACCAGCCATGGCACGAGTTGCACCTGACTGATGTCGCATTCCGGCGTATCCTGGTTTGACACACGGAAAAGACTGTGTGGGGAACCAAGAGCTGCTGATGTGCCCTCACTCGGGAATTGAAGCAGGATGAGAGTATTTGGAGGGGTTGGGAAGGTGTGAAGTATCCATGTTGCTGTGGTGAGCTCCTTTGGACCGGGTGGGTCTTTTGGGTACTATTTGATACCGTCGAATTTCGCGTTACAATTTGGGCCGAGAGACCCATGGGCGCCAGCAACATGGGGCCACATACCTTCTGGCCCACTCTCGGTGGGACTTAAGGTCTGAGCAGACCTTAAGATGGCCCCATACGTCACACCTTACAGAAAAGGGGGCCGGGTGAATACCCGGGCCTTGGGAATAGCCGGCACGCCTTCGGAAGATGGTTTGTCTGCACGCAGATGCCTATTTGGGTGCCTCAAGCGGTAGCACCCACCAAGGAACTGCTTGATGAGCATGAGGTTGTGCTCTTTAACGCGGAGCACATTCCCCCTCTTGTTGTAAGTGTTCCTCAGGCGTGATCAGCAGGCAACCTGTCACCCTGTGGAATGCGGCGTTTTGGGAGGTCTGCAGCTACTGGTTTCCGGCCACCACATTAGCGCAGCATAGTTTATTATCGGTCTGCCAATCGCCTTGTATGTTGCCAACAACGTTTCTTTGTCTTTGCCCCAAGAGCTGCCGGCGAGCGACTTGAGGACATTGTTGCGGCCTTGTACTTTGTTGGCGATTGCAGTGGTGTGCGCAGAGAAGTAGAGTAGGCTGTCAAATGTAACCCCCAAAATGCTTGGGTTATTAACCATCGGAATGGGGGTGCCATCGACATAGATGTTAAGATCCTGCCTGACCTCCTACGTCCAGGTGGTATCTTGCAATCATGTGTTCACTTTCGAACACAAGTTATCAATTACATAGCCGGTGGCCATTATCTAGCAATCATCGGCATATGAGACTATGGTGACTCCCTCTGGGAGTTGAGGGAGTTTAGTGATTAAACAAGAGTGGAGATAGGACACCGCCCTGCGGTACCTCTTGTTTAATTCTTCCAAAAGTCCGGAATGATGAGGGTGGCCATGGACAGATTGAGGATCCCTGCGAGGAACTGAACTCCCGCGGGGTCCAAATTTTTTAGCATAAGCACGCTTAGCCCGTCAGTGCCAATGGCCTGGGAGGATTTCGCCTTCCCGATGGCCTCCTTCATCTTATCACAGGCGAAAGTAAGGGGTGCACTGGTGTTGAACTGTTTGCGCAACCTTATGGTCACCTTCCGGTTGACCCTATCCACAGAAGTATGCGGAATGAATTGTCGGCTCAAATAGCTCGCGCATCCAACGAAGGCCGTCCATCACGCTTCGTCGGGTTGGACAAGGACTTCACGGTGGACCAGAGTTTACCAATTCTTGTGACCAGGTTACAGGACTTCAGATGCCCCTCCCACTTGTTTTGCTTGTTTTTATCCACCAGCCTCCGCATCGCTACGTACAAATCCATAATATTGGGATTATGGGGGCGAAGGTGGTAAAGCTTATTCGCTAGCGCAGCTGCTTCAGCCGGGAAATTGGGACGGATCTCGGATTTCGAGAACCGGCCGCAATGGCAATGGGAATGCGAATCCCATCAATAGCTGTTTTGGTTGCTTGGTAATTGACCTTTGCAAGTTTTTTGTCTAAACGAACGGGATTTGGTAAAAGTTGGCAGAAGCTTGTAAAAGTAACCACTCTTAATATCATTTATTAAATTTTATATTATCTCACTATCCAGCAAAGGTTGTAACGTTTATAACTTTTATTTAAAAAAAATTTTTTTAATCGTTATTTGATAAGTTTTATTTTTTGTTCAGAAAATAATTGTTATTTTTTGGAGTTTCATTTATTGCTTAAGGAATAATCGTTATTTCTTGAGTTTAATTTTTGCTCAGAAAATAATCGTTATTTCTTGGATTTTATTTTTTGCTCGCAAAATAATCGCTTGCACAATAGCCAAGGCGAATTCATATAAGGTGGCGTTATCCAAGCAGCTGTTTGCTTGTTCTTCTTCCCCAATTCGCCTGTGTTGTTTGTTTATATTTATAATGTACATATATTTATGCTATCAAAATTTGTGTGAAGTTTGTGAAAAAAGTGAAATTTACACATACAATTTTATGAATATTGAAAGCTGGTAGAGAAATGTGCCTTATGCAAAAAAAAAAGGAACACGCGAAAATGGACCGTCTTTTCAAGTTCCAAGAGAGGAGTCGGATCGTTTGGTGTGGTCCAGGTCGTGTCAACTGCAGTTAGAAGGTAAGGATATTATATGTGGAGATCACTTCTTGAGTGCGGATAAGGTGTGCGGTGGAAAGAAGGCTAGATTATTAGCAAAAGCCGTTCCATATGCAGCATCCGTGTGTGATACCAGCTCTAACTGCATGTTGGCTGCTCCCCATATTGGAATTGAAAATGTGTGTTATCTTAAACGGCATTTATTAAACAATTCATTTAAAAAAATTGTTCTACAATTGTAAGATTTTAAAAAATAAATTGAAAAAATCATTGTTATTAACTGTGTTCATCAATTAGACTCACAAAAAAACAAAATAAGTATCTTATGCACCAGTAAAGTTTACTCAAAAACATTGTTCGGTTAATGTATGAAAAATATAAAATTAAATGGAGAGTTTCAATCTACTATATTATAATATTATAATACTATAATCTTCTTGAGGTTTTGATGCTCTTACTAGCATCCATGCGTCAATGCTTCTTGTAGTATTATTAAGGGCCGTCAGTGCCAAGGCTTCCTCCCGATATTCGTTGATAATGTTGTCAGCACGGGTTAGCTTACTTGCTGTCTCGGTAATAATCTGAATGTCGCCAAAATGTTGAAGACAATTAATATGCCTAAAATCAATAAAACGATTTGATTCTGAAGGAAAACTTTCGCTTACATCTTCTGGCGAGTGGATGAAATAACCGTTGGGTGCACTTATGAGGACCCAATTAAGTTCTTTGCAAAAATATACTAGATTTTGCGGTCAGAAACAAATATGTATATATTTAAATTTCCAGTTTAAAATCTACTTTCCCACATAAGTTTCAGATTGTTCGGTTCCACCGCCACAAGATAAGCAGTTGCCCTGTCAAAAACATGAGCATATCAGCCCTATCGCCAATTTCACGAGCACACATTTTTTCAATAAATTTACAACCAAAAAAAAAAAATCAAATGGGAAAATGGTTTTTGTGTACCATGTAAATTTGCAGGAATTCTTGTCCCCAAGAAATTGGCGATGAGCTGAACGTAAAAATGTATTCAACTTACAGCAAGGCACAATGAAACGTTCCGTTGAGTAGTATTAATGGCACACCTGTAAAGGGCCTCCTCTTCGAGGGTACGATCTGTTACCAACGTAAATGCAATTACGGAATAGCCATATTGTATATGTATATTAAAATTTAAGATTTGTTGGTTTCTGCACAATTTTAAATCCAGCTTCTGCTGCAAAAGATTGCTTCGCCAAAATCAACCAGATACTTCTCCAATTGATGTGCGTGCAACTAGTATCATCGAAAATTGGTTACTCGCCACAAAAACACGATTTTTAACTAATTTTATTCATTTTTATCATTGTAAAATAACATTTTACAACGATTTATGAATTTTTTCTATGTTCACTATTCAATTTCAATTCAATTTCTGCTATTGCTATGCCAAATTCTGACATGACAATCCAGGGCGAATTCAGATTTTGACATTGTGCTCGCAAAATTACACAAACAAAATACATAAGTATACTGGGCGAATTCAGATTTTGACATTGTGCTCACAAAATTACACAAACAAAATACACAGCGGATTCGCTTAGGTTATCTTGCTATCACCTTCTATGGATACACCTTGCACAATAGCGATAAAAATATTTATATGGTACAATCGTTGAGAGCCAGCTTTATGAATTTTGACGTTTGCTAGCATTTTACAAAATGTGTCTCGCTCTCATTTCTTTTGTTTATTTTATTTTTCACTGTCGAAACCACAAAATTTTAACGTGCGTAAATAAAAAATAAATAGAAACAATTGTGTTTAATGAACATTTCAACGAGAAAGTTTAACATAACTGTAATAATTAATACATTGAATGGCGGCCTCCGTAGCCGCATGTGCGGGTTTCATACGGAGTGGGCGGGGTTCATATATTGACCGGGTCAAATAACTTCAAAGAACTCAAAGAAAATAATATTTTTAATAGCGGTCGCGGGAAATGTTTAGTTATTTGTACAAAGGCTTTTGGGTATTGCGTCGAGGCGGAAACCCGCCCCATTAGAAAAAGCACTGTCACAGGTTTTAGAAAAGGTACCCCTCCACAGACACCTAGGGACCCATTTGAAAATGGGGTAAAATTAAAGTTTTTTCAAAGAAATTGTAAAGTCAAAATGAATATTCAAGGTGGCATTGTTTTCCCGTGGGCCTGCGGCTTTCGGCCTCCAGGTCCGCTCCCTGTTACTGTTTTCTAGGGCATTTAACATTTCTTAAACAAATTAATATTTACGTTTTTAAAAACACATGTTTTATTTATGGTGTGAAAGTAATATTCTGAGTGATTTTATTTAATAAATTGTTAATTATTAGTTTTAAGTAGGGTAATAAAAGTACTAACTACTAATTGAGCAAAATGTTAAGTTTATGTGACACAAAAAACTTATAGATTTGCTGGCTCAGTTAAAGCATACATAATAAGAGTAATTAATCGACCTTTATTTTTGATGCAAGAAAGTTCATATTTCAAACCGAATTTCTTATCTAACTAACGATCAGAAATTGCAAGGATTTGTTTTAAATAATTGCCGGATCCATTGATTGCGGAGTTGTGCTACAACATCAAGACGCACATCATAAATTGTAGAAGTTTGGCTAAAATCGCTTTAGCGGTCATAGTGCTAATTAAGTAAGTAAGTAATATTTATGTATGTATGTACATACATACATATGTATATTTTCGCCCAAAAAATATAAGAAACATACATACATACTTCCAAATTACAGCCATATTCAGCGGGTGTCCGCAATTAATACAACACATGTGGAATTAAACAATGTTTTAATGGTTTAAATCATTATTTTTTTATTACATAGCTTTAAGGCATTTTACCTTAAAGGCATTGCACTTTTACAAAGAACGATCTTGTGCTTGGTTCAAGTGATGTAGCAAAAAATGAGCCGAGCTCACATAGAGGTTCTTTGGCGAATTCTCTTCGATAGCATCTCGATCCAGTTTTGTCGTATATACGGTAATTATGGGAACTCAACTGCTTACAGAGGAAAATGGTATTTGAACAACCGCTAAAACAGCAACTCATTTTTTCTTTTTAAATTTGTAAGTTTTCCCACTTTTGAATAAATATTTCAAAATATACATTTTCATTTGATTATTTAGAGTTTCTTTAACATTTGCATCATGGCGACCAAAGCGAATTCGTACAAAACCAAAAATGTACACTAACAAATTGTACGCACAATGAGAATCGGTGGTAATTACAACAAATACATATGTAGTTGTACACAAACAAATTTATCGCACAATTACAGTGAGAACCGGTAGGAATTACAAAAAGTACATGGTTTTGACATTGCTTTCAACATCACTTTATATGAATTCGCCTTGGTTTTGACATTTAGTCCAGTAAGGGAATTCACTCAGCTGCTTTCTCAACACCACCTTGTGTGAATCTGCCTTGATTTCGAGAGAGTGTTCTCAAAATGCTAGCAAACGTCAAAAAATCTCAATACGAATTGAACGAACGGTTGTAACATACCGGATTTATATATATACATAGGTGACTATTAGAACAGCTGATTTTTTCTGTTCTATTGTCGTGGCACACAAACCTCAAATGGATCTATATTTAGACTGGCTTAATTTTGTTTGTTAAACTGCTGTCAAATCAATATACATACATACATACGTTCTTTACTTTTGTTGATAATTTGTCAAAAATTAATTAATTAATACATATACATATGTATCTTACTCACTTTTTGTGCGAGGATTTACTTTTTTGAGCGAACTTCTCTTATAAACAGTTTCAGTAATTTTTAAATATTTATGTATGTGGGTACATACGAAAATACATATGTTTTTTGTTCGTTCATTAAATAAACGTTGTGCATATCATAAGCAAAAAAATCAATATAATACAGTTAGCCACTTATGTATGTATATTAATTTACTTCTAATAATTTTTTATAAAAGTATAGCTCGTTATGTAACATATACCAAAAAAACAAGTTTCAAACTTTTTGCGCTTTACCCGAAAATTCATTAAATGTAAAAAAATTGGCTATTTTCACACTTTTGAAATATGTAGATCTTTGAATAATCTTTCGGGTTTTGTAGCCAATTCAATTTCAGTATAATAATTTTTTAAGTGACGAAAAATTCGCGCCCAAGGCAATGTATATACCAAGTTTCAGTATTTATTCGAGTTATCCGTTGCTCGAACGTACGGACGGACAGACATGAATTAATTAACTTAGCTATTAGTTCTCAGAATTTTGGTATATACATACTTATGTGTATGCACCATGGGCACCAGTCTGCTTGGGTATAAAAATTAAAAAGAGGAGTTCTGTTAATACGACGTCCGGTTAAAACGACGTATTTTCAATGACGGATTCAACTGTATATCCATCAGCTTCAAAATCTTTGCCGCTTTATTGCCCATAACCGCCGCGCTTTGGGTTCGCTGAAATTCGTTGAGTTGATCAGCGCGTCAATAGCTTTTCCCATATTTTTCTAAGCAGGTTCAATTTTTGGTAGATTTCGTTGAAAAGTGATGAAATTCGCTTGCATTCATTGTAAAAGTCTACTCGTCGATTAGCAAACGGAATACTGACACTTCTGCCAATAATTTCCTTAAAATGCTCTTCAATATTGACGCTATAAACACTGAACGCCGTTCCCACAACCGTTGCCTGCCACGATGCCTTATTCGTTGTTTCGTTCCTCTTTTCGTTGTTCCCGTTAGTATTGACACTTTTTTCGTTATTTCGGTATTATTCGTTTTAAATTAAATTATTTTCCGCTTGCCTTGTCAGCGCCAAAGAACATGGAAGTATAAGAATTGATAACACGTTACTTTTGCTTTTCTCTTTGATCAACAGGGTAGCGCCCAAGAATGATAGAATACAAGATTGCGCCTTCCCGCGGTGAAATGATAGATTTCGCCTTTAGTAAACAAGAATACGGGAGAGAGAAAATTGAACAACTTCCAATATTGCATTGAAAAACGTGTTCTAATTGTTCTAAAGTGTAAAATAAGAATTTATAGGCAGACATTTAATAAATAAATTCGCAAAATACTAAAAAAAGTGTCTCTTTTTCTTAATTTGTGAAAAAAGCTTTGTCTAGTTGAAGTTGAGAATTGTCAAACCCGGCAAAACCAAAGTAGCGGTACTTCTAAAGGCGTCACCTTCAGTATTCAGTACACCGTGGGTAGCGCCTACTCTTTCGACCGAATGCGCAAATGATTGAATGAAAAGAGAAGGGGGTATTCTGTTGGTCTACGAGAAAAGCAAAAGTAACGTATTGTCTCTTCTTATAGTTCTATGTTCTTTGTTAGCGCGGAAACTATTGTTGTTTATTATCGGCGATTTCCCTTCTGATATTGCGATGCTCGTTGAAAATTTAAGTATCCATTCTAGCATTGAGCACATGAGGGTTTGGAGCCGGTCATAATCGTAATCGTATTTTTCACACAGGCACGATGCAGAGAAAAGAAGGTGACGACATACATAAGTGCTTCCGTGCTTGGCTCGTTTGAAGGATTGACGTTATTAATGGCTCTTAAAAAGTTGATTTTCTGAGTTTTGAGTGATTTTTACAAAAAATTAAATACGTCATAATAAATGTGAATAACCGAGCTTTGTATTGCAGTAATTGCAGCGAAAATAAAACGCCCACGTGCAGTTATCACCTTCCTTTTCCACTCGCTATTCCTGTGATAGGGACCGCTGTGACGTGTATGCTGCCGGTGTTATGTAATTTGGTTTTCTATCAATGTTGGCCACGATCGGCAGTTCACATTTACCCGAAGGCGACGTTTAACCGCAGCACTAATTCCCTGCTTGATTTCACTGAAACGTGCAATTCGACAGCGGCAACGTTTCTTCGCAACCTATACAAGCATAAAGTATTTGTGCGTGCGTGCGTTCGGTTTTGTCTTGCATTGATCTACATAAATATACATAGAAAACAAGTCACTGAAAAAAGCTCTGTGGTTTAAACTAAGTTTAAATTCAAACCGAGTTTAGGTACATAACTGGAGTTTAAACTGAGTTTAAATTTACACTGAAAAACTGGGTCTAAAAGTATTTATT
Source organism: Anomoia purmunda (assembly GCA_951828415.1). Lineage (NCBI taxonomy): Eukaryota > Metazoa > Arthropoda > Insecta > Diptera > Tephritidae > Anomoia > Anomoia purmunda. Next base: position 58,126,125 of record OX639993.1, read on the forward strand.
TTAACTAAGCATTATGTTCTAAAATGTACTAAGATGGTAGTAACAGCGCAGCAGATGAGTAAATGCGGCATCACTAATAAAGTTGATGCTTATAATGTAATAAATGCATATTTTTGCTTAGTGCCTAGTAAACTAAGCATAACTGCGTTGTATGCACATCACCTTTATTATTAGACCATGACAGAAAATGAATTCTAATAAATGTTGATTGTTTTGCTGTTTTGCTGCCGTCATTTCACATGTACATACATACATTTGTACATATCAAATGCTTCTATTTTTTTAAGAAAAATATTAAATTTGGTTAAATGTGTAGGAAATTAAAAAAAATATGGCAGTGCATGAAATTAAATTTTTTGCATATGTAGGTATATGTATATGCATATGTATGTACATATGTATGTGTCTAACATCTTATGGAAATAGACGAAATTGGAAGACAAATTATGAATCTTAACGATGCGTAAATACAAAATTATACATAATACATACAAATAAATAAATACATAAACATACTATGCCAGTACATTTTGATGTGCAAACATACATAACCAAAATGTCAACAATTAAGCGCATAGTGTGTGCATGCATATGCACATACTTACATATGTATATGAATCATTTACTTTGACCTACGCAAAAGCCAAAAACCCAGCTGTGTACAACAACAGAAAATTCGTTTATAAATGCGCGCGCAGATTTCTGAAAACAACTGCCACTCAGTAATAAATTCCAACATTTCATCTACCTGCACACACGAAAACAAAAGTCTTAAAATCATAAATTGAAGATTTTTGTAGTTTTAGTCCAAAGCTCGGAAATAGAGATAGGTAGGCAGGTAGTTATTTATTTTGGGCTGTCCGGCACGTTTGTACCCGTGAAATATTCAACAAGCAAGAAAGACTCTAAATTCGGTGCAACCAAACTTTAAATACCCGGCGCGAGTTTTTATTTCAAGTAAACCGTACTTGTTGTAATAATCTTTATTTTGAAAAACTAAATGACTGTTTTTAATTTAAATAAAAACTAAAATAAATGGATATGCTTTTAATGTATGTGTTTAGGTACAGTTATATACTTATGAAAGTGTTGTTCTATTCGCTATATTAAAATATTTTTTTAATTGTACATACTTATTCCTTACTATATTAAAAAGATTTCTTATTATTACTTGTAAAATATAAATACTTTTAATTATACCTTTCTTCTAAAGTGTAATAGTAACTGTGAACCGTTTCATAAGTAATTGCGTTAACTATACTACCACCCAGATTTGAAAACACGCAGTCAATTTGCGCCCCTGGAGGTGTAGTAGAATATTCTAGATCTAAAGCTGCTATCCTTAAGAAACTTTTCCATTCTATCCTCAGCAGACTTTAGGCATAGATTAAAATCCCCAAAAAATCTGTCTTTCTGATTGCAAATGTTATTACTAAGAATATTGCGACTTATATAATTTTCAAAAGGTTTCTACTTCTTGAAATGCAAAGCGTGTATACATATGTCTATATCTTGGCTTACTTTATGCTGTTATAAAAAACAGTTAATTGAAAAAGTGAAATAACCCTGGACACCATATCGGGTGTTTTTTTTACAGGTTTGTTTTTCGAATAGAGATAAAACTGGCATTTTGTGGTCAAATCTGGCAACTCTAATGTCATTTATGTTCAGTTTGGTTTGCCATTTCATCATGAACAGGTTGACAAAAGAACAACGCTTGCAAATCGTGCAAATTTATTTCGAAAATAATGGTTCAGTTCGCGAAGTTTACCGCGAGCTCCGTCAATTTTATGGTCGACATAATCGTCCATCAGAGCAATTAATTCGGTTAACCATGGATCGTTTTCGCACTACGTTTACTCTATGTGATAATACGCATCCGCAGAGACGTCGAACAGTGCGCACCGAAGAAACAATTGCCGCTGTAGAGCAAAGTGTTGAAGAGGACCCGAATGAATCGATTCGCCACCGTGCACAGCAATTGGAGCTTTGTCCATCAACTTTATGGAAGATTTTGCGCAAAGATCTTGGCTTGCGACCTTACAAGATCCAGCTTGTGCAAGAATTAAAGCCGCGAGACCATGCAATGCGTCGTGATTTTGGTGTATGGGCCGAAAATGAGATTGATCTCGATGCTGATTTTCATCGCAAAATTTTGTTCAGTGATGAGGCTCATTTTTGGTTGAATGGCTACGTCAACAAGCAAAATTGCCGCATTTGGAGTGAAGAGAATCCACATGAGACCCTTGAAACGCCATTACATCCACAAAAACTGACTGTTTGGTGTGCTCTATGGGCTGGTGGAGTCATTGGGCCATACTTCTTCCGCAATAATGCTGGAGAGGCAGTTACCGTTAATGGAGACCGGTATAGAGCCATGATAACCGACTATTTTGTTCCCGAATTGGATGGCATGAATGTGGATGAGTTGTGGTTCCAACAAGACGGCGCTACATGCCACACAGCGCACGTCACAATCGATTTATTGAAGGAAACATTCGATGAGCGCATAATTTCGCGGAATGGACTTGTAAATTGGCCACCAAGATCGTGTGATTTGACACCATTGGATTATTTTCTTTGGGGATATGTGAAGTCGCTCGTCTACGCCAACAAACCAGAAACGTTAGGGGAATTGGAAGCCAACATTCGTGGCGTTATTGCCGACATACGGCCCCATATGCTCGAAAAAGTGGTTGAAAATTGGACCTGTAGAATTGGCTTTATTCGAGCCAGCCGCGGCGGCCACATGCCCGAAATCATATTTAAACATTAATGGCATAAAATTATCCTTCCAATAAAGCCAAATTGATGGACCTTAAAACAATTTTCTTGTGTTTTATTTCAATTCGAAGTTCTATACCCCTAAAAAAAACACCCGATACATATGTATGTCTTACAGATCAAACTGTATATCATTTTGGTGCCACGCCCTATACAATACAAAAGCCAAATTCATTGTAACTACCACTACATCTCTTTGATGCAGATGCTATTTGACGAAGATATTTGATATTCGATATATATGTACATATGTACATATTTCCATAAGAGTAAAGTATAACGTATATTTTAAGCTCAAAAGCCGGTTTTGCTAGTATAACATAATTTTGAAACCTTAAACGACGTTTACCAGTATGAATTTAATTATTTCTCTCCCCAATTAAATTCTTTATACCAAATTTGAAAGAATTCGCGACATGATTTAGTAAAATATTGAATATTTTGATTTGTTGTAAATTGCCGTTATATGAGAGGTGAGGGTGGCTTTAGTCTGATTTCTCAAAGTGTACGAAATGTGATAGAATTTGACAAAGAAGTTTCGGAGATATACCAATTTGCTCTAACGTGGGCGACATTTATGATTCCATGTATTTCATAATCATCTTGCCTATCAAATTTGAACAAATTACCTTGTAAAAAACATCGGTGTTTTTTGCCGTTAGATGAGAGGTGGGGCATGGTTTTTGTACGATTTTGAGAATTTTCGAAATTTTGCTTATTGACATGAAATGCAATGTGGCCACCAAATTTGCTGGAGTTTGGTGCCATAGTTTTTGAGATATGTGGTGGTGTCACGCATATTACCAATTTCTTTTTATTCCGTGTATTTGCTTATGTCATTCACTGTGCGGATATCTATGTCTGACAATTAATAATGACTATTTGTGACATTTAATATCAGCCGCCACCATCTTTAATTTAGAAGACTTCTCACTTGTATTCATTCACTATGGATACTAATTTCCCTCACATCGAATTACAAGAAAAGTATGTCTTAGCGAGCGGGTTATAAATTTCAACTAAAACTGAGTGTATATGAAAGGGCGTACCAATATGCGTAAAAATAGATAATTAAATGTTGGGAATAACTTAATATTATCTTGTATATTCATTTTTATGTAAGTAGTTTCTTTCAGATCTTCCTCTATTCGACCTGAAACCAACATTTGTATTCGATTTAAGCAACATATACATACATATGTACATATGTATAATGTCAAAATGAAAATTGTAATAAACGATAGAAATGCAACTAATGCACATACATACATATAAATTGCATATCCATTGCACATTTATTAAGAACGATTGAGTACATTTTTGCTAATGTACATTTGTATTTATACAATCAAAGAATATATGTATACATATCTGGGTATGAATATTTATACACAAGTATAATATGACCAATTCAAGTTGATATAATTTATTATTTTTATTTAATTGATTATTATTATTATAAAATGCTTAACATATTAGAAAATTACTTAAAATCTTTCAGATCACCAATTCTATCGTGCTGTTAAATTTGGGTATCTACCCTGCAAGAACGGTATCAGTCAATTGAGACCACATCTTAGAGTCAGTGCCTTAAAAGTGTTGTCAGCACTTAGAGCAAAGTTGGTACCAGTTTCTTGAACGGCGCAGAGCAAGAAAGGTGACGACAAAAGCTCTTCCGTTTTTTGCGTCCTCGTTTGTGATGTCTTTAAAAGTTGATTTCTCTAAGTATCGTTTTTTGAGGGAAATCGATTGAAGATCTAAAGTAAAGTAATTAATTGATCTAATAAATTGTTGTTTCATTTTGTTTGTTTTTAGTTTTTTCTGTAAAAGTACTTCGATTTTAAACCATGTTCTTGTAGGGTACTCCTAAATTCAAGGGGTCTACTGAAAATTAGTGCTGAAAAAAAATGTGATATATGTATATGTAGAAGATCCCCCGACAGTGGAGCGAATCGCGGAATGGACTGGGATGAGGCTTCTCTACTATTTACATTCTCTGGATGTATTCACATCGCAGTTAAACCAAAGAGTCGGGGTGATGAAAGCAAATAACATAGATTACAAAGAAGTTGCATTACGCCCACCGTTCCTCTAACATATGTCACCATACCAGAACTAATTTGACTTTTGCTGATTCATATTAGAATCCGATTAGATCCAATTATTTTCTGGTGAGATGAAATTGGACGATAGCTTTGCTAAGAACGATTACAAAGAAGTTACATCACTAACACTATTCCTTTAACAGAAGATCTTGTACAATTTCACCAAACCAGAACTAACTTGACTTTTGCTGATTGATATCAAAATTTGATTGGATCCAATTGGTTTCTGTGTATGATGAATCGGAGGAGAGTTCTTGCCACGGGAAATGAAACGTTATGCAACTTCTTCGTAATCTATGGTATTTGGTACAAGGCAAAATTAAACAGATCTTTAGTGCGATTCACTAACTTTAAACGGTGCGACAATCGCAATTTTTGACGAAAATATTTGTCGTTTGCACTAACGATTGTGCGAGTGGCACCTTTGTCAAACTAAATGTCAAAATAAGCGAAAAGCACAAAGAGAAATGGGGAAAAACCAAACGTATGCTTGCTGCCAAATATAAATTTGAGCGTTTTTATTATATTTCATTAAAGTGAAAAAAGATAGTAGTTTGTTTCAAACTACAAACATTTATAAATCTATTTATATATTGCAATGTTCCATTGTAGCAGAATTCCGGACTCTCCTTTGAGTGGTTTGGTAGAATAGTCATCAACTCGACTCCAAGGAGGTAATATGCTAAGGTTTTCGTTTTCAAAATTCGCGTTGTGCTCCAGCGTATTTAGGATTTACATATGTATTAGAATCATTTGTCAATATATTAAAACTAGACTATATTTCTGTTTTTGTACTTGGATTTTTGATAAAAGTTTGCTTTTACCATTTGCACATTAATTGAATGGTAGATATGGTGGCTGGCATAAGCCATGATTCTTTGGTGGCAAAATTGATATATGCGTGCAATCGACGGCCCCAATAGTGAATCCCACAAAGGTAGACGACGTTTGGTCATATGAAACCGCACTTTCCGGTGAAACAATGAATCATTTATTGTACCCGTTACGGACATTATTTTCGAGAGAAAACCCAATTTCGCGTCATTCACGAATATTTTTGAAATGATTTTTACTTAAACCTTTCTTTTTTGAATGGTAAGAAAAATTAATGAGATTCTCACACTAGGCATGTTACCTTGGAATTTCGTAAGTTTTCATTTCGGTAAAAAAATGTAAATGCGAAAACTTTTTGTTAAGTTTCTGTACCCTGGTAAATTTCTAAAACTAATCGAGCTATTTCAAACGTAAATAAAGAAGTTGATGTACATAAATACTTTATTAAAACCAAAACGAAAAGAAGAAAAAAAATATTTAAGCAAAAAAAAAAAACTTGCTTTAAAAAATATGTTTTTTATTTAGCGCATTGCAATGACTCACAGTAAGATTAATAAGGTCGGCATGAAAACCAAACCACTATAGTTGGTAAATTTTCGTTTGATTTGGTAAATATTTTCTGACAATTGGCATAAATTCGAAAAATTGATGATCGTCCCCGAATATGTTTTTTAGCCCCGTTAATTGGGGTTTTAGTAGACATTATTAAAAATACTGGCAATTCAGTATTTATTTAAAAATAATGAAACAAATAACAAAACTAAAATAAATAGATGAAAAATTAATGGAAGTCTAAGTGACATTTTGAAAAGTGCGACTAATATAGGTAACTTAACCCTTAGACGGGCAAAACAGAAATAACAGGGTTTTTGTTTTGGTATTTTTTGTTTTAGGATGACTTTAGTGCAGGGAACTCATATTTGAAAACCATTTTCCAAAATTTTCATTGGTTGGGACGCCAGGTGCAAACAATTAAAGACCGTCTGTAAACGGTCTTGCCCGACAAAGGGTAAGAAATAAACAAGGTGTATTTTAAAGGCGAACTATGAAAGAAACCAGTTTTATTCCAACAAATTGTTTCATAAAGACAGGCAAAAGTATACACTTTTTTTTTAATTACTCATTCGAATGATAGGCTTTGCAGCAGTTTTTAGTACTTGAAAAACATAAATGTAGCTTACATTTTGTACAAAAAGTGTGTGTATCAGACTTCTTACAAAGTTTACACGACTTCTTTGAACCCCACTCAGGAAGATGGTTGAGCTGATCATACCTTATTTCTTCTACGGGGTGCACTGCTCGTTTACCAATAGTGTTATTGCTAAGAAGTGACTGCGATCCGCTTGATGGACGTCCAACCGTTGGTTTTTCGGTGGAAGCACACAGCGATTTTGCTAATTGTAAACGAAACTGGTATAGCGTCAAATCTTTTTCTTTTCTTTCTTCCTCTGCAAGCGATGATTTATTTCGACGGTACAGAATGAAGGCATTGGTAACAGCCATGTCTAGTAGATGATAAAATATGCGAGTCATAGTATCCATGGTTTTTATATGCAAGCCGTTTCTGCCCATATATGAATCCATGAGATCTACACCGCCCATGTGAGAGTTGTACTCACGAATGATTTGTGGGCAATCTATTTCAACGTATTCTTTCTTTTTTCTGTTATACATATCTATGAATTTTCGATGGCTGGATGGCAGCATTCGTTTTTGCAAATGGTTCGACACCTACATAAGTTGAGCATAGCCGAACATTTTTGGTGTCTTTCCAGAGAACCGTAGTCATGTCAATTCCATACGCAGTAGCAGAAAACTCAACTGCGAAACCTCTATCTACTTTTCTCTGCTCCGTATCTGAATCGGATGGTAGCTTACAATTTGATATTCTGTTGGCTCTAATGGTACCTAAAGCAAATATACCACGAGCTCGTAAATAAACCATTAGTGGTAGTGATGAGTAAAAATTGTCAAAGTATAGAATATGATTGACGAAATCAGGTATTGTTTGCGATAACCGAATGACGACATTGCTGGTGGCTCCAAGATCTGGTGTTCCTGGTAAAATAGTGTTATCACCAGCACCGTTATATACCTCAAACCGGTATGCATATCCATTGCTGTCACACAACACGAAAAGCTTAAACCCCATTTATTGGGTTTGTTTGGCATATATTGCCGTAAATGGTGCACGGCCTTTGTTTTACACATCTGTTCATCAACACATAAACGAGCTTGTTTAGGAATGGATAATCAATAATTTTCCTTATTCGAAATAATGGATCGTACCCTGGCTCACCCCTTTTTATGCGCTTACTCTTATCAACAAAAGACAAATGCCTTTTAATTGCCACAAACTTCTTCCAAGGCAAAGCATCTGGTACATGTCTAAATCCAAATTCACTCCAGTGAGCTTCTATGTTTGGATACCGAAAAATAGACATAAACATCAAAACGCCGAGATATTTTCGAACCTGCAAAGCATTAGTTATGAACTGGGTATTTATATCTATTGAACGCGATGCTCGGTTGGTTTCCTCAACAATTATAGCTATGAGTTGATCAGTCAAAAATTAATTTAAAAACTCAATCGGGTTCTTAAGCTTTCTGACGGCATAAGGTAACCCAGAATCTCCACGGAACGCTATTTCATTTACATGCATTCTCATAGATCTTTGTCGCCATAAGATGTTTGAGAACTCAGTCGAACTCTTGTCAATGGCACCCAAGCTTGAGCCTGTAAATCCGCCTGATGATGGTATTACTTGTGGGCCAGTCGATTCGGTTGTCGGTAGCGGCGAATGAGGCCTTCTCCGTGGTTTATTCGCTTTTTTGGTGGTGGTTGCAGCCACTCCATCTGTTCTAGTTGTCGATGTATATGGAATCGGTTCTAGTGGCGAAGTTATTAATTGAGATACTGCTGCTGATGAGACATCACTAAGTGTGCTAAAATTCAACGATAGCCCAACTTCGTTGCCTACAACGCTGTTGTCCATTTCACATAAAACGTCGGCTATGATTTGGTCTTCCTCAGGTGATATCTTATCAACAACATACGCTGGGTCAGCTACACTGTCGTCATCATCTTCGTACTCAGATTCTTCATCAGACAAAAGAGTTGAGTTCATCAATTGCTCGATTTCTTCATCTGTCATTGCAGATAAATTAAATTGCTTCCTTCTATCTTCTTCTGTGTACTCATGTGGCTTTTTCGCACAATATTTTCTTTTCTTCTGAGGTCGGAACTCTTCCATTTTCTGAAAAAAAATATTAGAAATATATATAAACAACCTTTTTCAATTTAAAAAGCAAGTGAAAAGTGAACACCGTACATTGGTTATACGCTGACCGATTCAGCCACGGAAATGTATTTTTTCCCCTTACCAGGGGCAAGACCGTCCAGAGACGGTTTTCACTATATTCTTAAAATCTTCGGAAATTTATATTCCGTTGTTAAATGTCAATTAAATTATAAAAATAAGCAATATGACTACTTACCTGAAAAATTCCCAACTCGATTCGGCCACCGGAAACGACTTTTTTTAATTTTTGTAATGGGATAAATTTTCACTATAATTTTGGGGTCACTTTTCACTTTCGGTGTCACTGGAATTCACAAAATTTTCAAACTATACCGTTGAAATCGTTTTCTGATTAATATTTGTGTGTATTCAGTTAAAAACTAAAGAACTAGAGACCGATATCACACGACAACTATGCTGTTTGAGTTTAAATTCAGATAATGTAAAGACCGTCTGCAGACGGTCTTGCCCGGCAAAGGGTTAAGAAAAACAAAACTCACGAATGAAATAGTGTTGCCAGAAAATAAACTAGATCAGTGTATGCATTTAACATCTTCTTGAATAGTTCAGATAAGTCATCTGGACTGAAATAATATTTTTCTGATGAAGTACATTCTTCTGCATGCTGTCTTTTCTTCTATACGAATTTTCTTATCTGGTAGCAAACGCCGGAATTAAGCAAGTTGTATTATTTCGATGCTTTTAGGAAGCTCTTCCTTTTATTTGTGTACGGCTGTTATTGAACTATATTCAACTTTAAAGTCATTAATATATTTAGATGTGTGTATTATAACCATAGGTCAAACACGGTTGTGTGTTGGTATTATCAGTCCAATGGTGGTTCTAATACAAATTACGAACTACTTATATTTTAATTTGAATAACTTAGTATTCATGCGAAGCACAATTAAACTTCCCTTAAACACAAAAATGTTAAATAAACTATAAAGAACTACATTGGACTACTACATTGGATGTTCGCAACTATTGAGAGCCAAAAGCCTCTACATTTACTACGTACAAAGCAACAAGTCACGGAACGTTTATTATCATTGTTAACTACCGTTTCACAAGCTCTTGTAGATGTTGTGGGAACACTAATGAAATTTTGATAATAGGAGTCCAAGTTTGTATGGATCGGCGAAAAATGTATAATTGGACTTGCTCTTATCTACATACACACATATATACATACATACATAAGTACAACATGCAATTAAATGATCGCAAAGTATACAAACAGTTACGATCAAATCCTAATCTGCTAAAATTTACTTACGTCTAAGTTGATTAATTGGATGCGTTCGTATGTTAACATTTATCGATTGCTCAATGTGTTTCACATATATTCCCTTTTCATCTGTCATAGGACGGAAATCAGCTCGGTTAGGTTCAAATATATCACAAACACCCATCTGAAATGTAAAGTTTAGGTTAATACGTAGGTATATACATACATCCTAAGAGCAGTTAAAATTTAAATTAGCTAAAAAGAATTAGAAGCTTTGTTTGTAAACCAAATGTACCTTTTTATGAAAAATCCCCAATATTATTGTCTGTTTCTAAAGGATTCAGAGCACTCTAGGTCATTGAACACCCTACTTTAGTTATAGTATATAATTTAGCATCATTATAGATATTACAAATTCCAAGAAGAAAAAACTGAGAGATGTCCTGTTTTCTACAATGAAATTTTCCCCCTTCAAAATTGGACCAGTTTAATGAACATACATACATAATGTGCCAGTGTTATGCTTTTTCACTGAGAGGATCATTTTACTTCTACATAGTTGGGGCTTATAAGTATGTGGTTCGTTAGTTTTATTGAAACTAAAAAACAAAAAACATTTAAAATATGTTCATACACATATGAAAGTACATATTTATGAATAAGGGTGCATCACTCCCCATAAAAAATAAAATCGGTTCTGTTTTCCATTGAAATAATAAAACTCATTATATTTTAAGACATCAGCGGAAATGTTTCTGAAAACAATTAAGATTTATGTGAGATGGGTGAAAATGAAAATACGTCCAAAAATGAAGTTTTATTTATAAATAAAAACAGATTGAAAAAAATAAAAAAAAATCTTCTCAGACAATACAAATAACACAGGTCCACAAAAAAAAATTGCTTCATTCGAGCAGACCATGTCTATTATATATATTATATGTTTTCGGGGTCGCTGAATCTAAATCCGAGGTCAGTTTTGCGCCATCACGTCAAGTTTGGACATAACCTCAAAAAAAACGGCAAAAAAAAATAAAAAAATAGATTCGTTTTTTTTTTTTTTGGTGAATCGGATGCGATCAGTCCAATTTTGAACCACTTGTTGTGGATGGACAAAGTCCAACTTGTTGAGCACGGCGGCGAATAGACAAATTCGGATCTTCTCCAACACTATCACTTACAGCAAATATTTTTTTCTGTACGTACAGTTCTATGTCTGGTTGTTGGTTTTTCATCGAGTAGAGTAAATGTTGTTCGAAATTTATCAACAGTTCGACGAATAAGCTGTTTTGATTTGATGCTCGATTATGTGGACCATAAAATTCACGAAGTGGCGAACAGAACACTGATTTTTAAAGTAAATTTCCACTATTTGTAAACGTTGTTGCGGCGTCATTCTTTCCATGATGATTTGTCAATGCTTACTGAACAGAAATGTCAAAACGAAATGTCATTTACCAGCTGTCAAGTAACAGCTATCCCTATCGAAAGTTCTATCAGTCTAAAAAAAACACCCGATACTTTACTCGCAATGTGGATTGCTGGAATGAAATGAAATTTGATATCTATTGTTTCAATTTAGTCCATCAAGTTATATCGACCGAAGATGGAAACGAAATTTGTTTTGAGAATTTTCTCAGAAGTTATTGTAATTTTTTGTAAGCAGTTTATCTGCTGTGACTTAGCTTAACTTGGAAAATATAATAAGTGGTGGTGAAAAGTTGTGATGACTGAAAAGCAGTTATAATTAAAATTGTCTCAAGATCACGGTAGGTTTAGGTACCAACACTGTACCGGCCATTGGATAAAAAAAGTCCTGCTTGAAATTCATACAGAAAATGTGTGCTAGTACGTTTAAATTGCTACTTGGTATGTAAATAGAGGTAAATCCTAAATCACCGGAAAGTCCGATTGATCGTGTGAAATTAAATCTGGCGTTAAATCTGTGCCTGTGACGAAAATAGTACAAAAAATACTAGATATAATGGAACAAACCAAACTTCACCTTTGTATTCAGCCTGTTAGCATTTTGAAGAAAATTTTACAGCCAAAGTATCATTGTTTCGACACTATTAAGTGTTTAGATAGTAGATGTTTTCACAAAAACATACAATTTATTCAAGACATATTATTACAAAAATAAAATAACTGAAAAAGTAAACCTAGAATTTTAATCAAAAGAATATTTATTCATTGACGAAAAAACTTAGGTACAAACTAAACATGGAAATTAAACTACACATCATTAATGAAAAATCGAAGATCAAATAGAAAACTTATAGGAAAACCCCAATTTAGTTGTTTTTACAGAGCGCCAATTTTGAAACCCTCACAAGGTAAGTATTCAAACTCGAGAGACACTTTCAACTTGTTTTAACTCCATATGTATGTATGTATGTATGTATGTACTTATCTATATGCATCATGATACGGTCTAATACATTTGGACACATCCGTCTATGGATACTTTTAGTAACATTTTATAAGCAATACAAAAGTCAATTGTTAAGTGTTGAAATAAGTACGGAAACTCTTGTTAACATTTTATAAGATTTGCAAAAGTCAATTCATAAGAATAACAGATTTGTCAAATATTTCGTTGTAAATCTATTTCGCTTTTCCGTAGAAATAGCACCCGCTATTGAAAAAATACGTTCTGATTCAAACATGAACACACCAAATGAAGCGTGGACAAGCTACACACTTGGCTACGTCGGTGATGCAAAACTTGGCTTACATATGTACATACATACATATATGTTCATACTTATGGATATGAAATTAATTTCATGAAAAGTTTAACCAAATAAGTGAATTGAGTTCATCGTTAGTTTGGCGTCTAAAATAAATGTCTACATTTTAGCTTCTACTTATGGTATGCCAACAGAATAAAAAAAAAGTACCACATAGTTCATTTGGGGTTATTATGGAAATAAGATAGATTTTCAGTATTTGACAATATTTCGGTGTTACCTAGATTATTTTCCACGGTATACTGAATACAGAAGGTGACGCTTTTAGAGGTAACGCTACTTTGGTTTTGCCGACTTTGAAAACTCTCAACTGCAAGCTTTTTCCACAAATGTGGAAAGAAGCCCTTGTTTTTAGTATTTTTCAGATTTATTTGCTAAATCTTTGCCTATAAATCATCATTCTACACTTTAGCATAGATAAAACACGTTTCTATGAAAAAATGGAAGTTATTCATTCTTCTTTCTCCCGTTTATTTGTTTACAAACGACGAGATCTGTAGCTTCACCGCGGGAAGGCGCTATCTTCTGACTATTTTCCATAACTAAAATAACAAATGAACATAAAATGATTATGCCTTTATAAAAAATACAAATTGAAATAATTACATCAAACATTTCTTGATCAGTTTCATTTTTGTGGTCACTCTGCCCCTCACAACTGTTCTTTTCCAATATCTAATATAACAAGAACCGGCGCTGTCGAGTTTTTTGTATCCCTACTCACTTTATGTATGTATGTACATATATCATTGTGAATACATACAAATGAAAAATGTTAGCCCATTGACATCAAAATTCGGGACAGCTGAGATCACCTGTAGTGCGATTCACTAACTTATTTTAAAGATATTCGTTTGGTTAACTCAACTTAACCAAAATTTTAGCGACCCTGCTATTCAGTAGCCATTTTTTAACGATGTTCGCATTCGCCGAATCAGCTGTTGATGTTAGCTAGTCGATGACCGAAAACTAAACGACAACAAATTTTATGTTGTTAACTCTATCGAGAAAAGTGAAATTCGTGATTTCAATTTAAATAAAAGAAAAATTTAAAATTCAGTGATTTGTTTTCGTGTAATTAAAAAAGGAACATTAAATAATGTCGTTTAAATATTTGGCATATGATTTATCACGAGGTGATGAAGAAGTAAGCACTCCAACAGTGGATCGACGTTTACTCCGAGATGTGGACAATCCCTTTCATCTAAATGCAACAGAATTTCAAAAACTGTATCGGTTAACTCCAGACTTGGCTGAATACCTAATTTATCAGCTTGACAACCAAATAAGAGGATCCAGAATAACAGCAATATCAACTGAGAAACAGGTAGCTCGTGTAATCTTTAAGTCTGTATGCAATTTTAAATTTTACTTTTATATTGGTAGGTTCTAGCGGCGCTAAGGTTCTTCGCAACTGGTTGCTATCAACGACCCGTAGGTGAACAATGGGGAATATCCATGAGCCAGTTTTCCGTAAGCCGGCATTCATCGGGTAACGGATGCACTCAATGATTCGTTGTTTCACCAGAAAGTGAGGTTTCCTATGACCAAAGTGGAACGCCATTCTGCTAAAGAAATGTTTGCTTCGGCGTCGTCTCCCTTCGTAGGAGGCTCTTTTAAAGCCGTCGATTCCACGCATATATCAATTTAACCACCAAGGAATCATGAGGAGGCTTATGCCAACCACCACATCTACCATTCAATTAATATGCTAATGGTAAAAGCAAACTTTTACAAGGATCCATGTATAAAAACAGAAATGTAGTTTAGTTTTAATATATAGATAAATGATTATAATTAAAAAAAATTAATTATATGTATGTATGTAAATCCTAAATACGCTGGAGCACAACGCGAAGTTTGAAAACGATAACCATGGCATATTTGCAGGTGATTCCACATATTCCTTGGAGTCGAGTTGATTACTATTCCAACATAAAAACACAGAGAGGAGAGTCCGGAATTCTGCTAGAATGGAACATTGCAATATATACATACATATAAAGAATTTTAAGTGTTTGTAGTTTGAAACAAACTAATATCTATTTCACTTTAATAAAATATAATAAAAACGTTCAAATTTATATTTGGCAGCAGGCATTCGTTTGTTTTTTCTCTATTTCTCTTTGTGATTTTCGTTTATTTTGACATTTAGTTTGACAGAGGTGCCATTCTTTATCACTTTGAATAAATACAACGAAACAGCGACTAAGTTTAAAAAAAAAAAAATACTTTAAATAAAGAAAAAGCGTTTCACAATTGTTAAATGCTGTCACTGGGTGCCTTAATGATATATGTACACAATAAACTCAGTGTACGTTTATTTATTTACTCACTTTTTCTATTTTTCACCTTTTTTATGAAATTAGTTAGCAATTTTAATAATTCTTTTCTCCTTGTGATCAACAGAACAATTTCAATCAGTGGTTTATCTTACTGGCAAATTTTTGCTAGTAGATCCAGTAGAAACCAGTAAAACTTGCAAGTTCAGCTGTCATTTTCGCTCTCCCAATTTCCCCAACTTTGCTAGTTTCTTGCAAGTTTTGACGTACGAAAACGCTATCCAGTAAAACTCCACTAAATTTTTTACTGGTTCTTGCTGGTTTTTATTGGATAGTGAATACGAAAACAGAACTTACATATGTATGTCTGACAATTAATAATGGCCATTTGTAGCATTTAATATCAGCCGCCGCCATCTTTAATTTGAAAAACGTCTCACTTGTATTTATTTATTTATTTAATACAGTCTACAGAACTTAATTCTTACAGACTAATTAAGACTAATTGAACTAGTTAATTGAATAGCAAAAACAAATTCATTTTAAACTTATTTATGTATATCTAAAGCAATGTCAATATTTCTAGAAAAGGTATTACAAAGCCTAACACACCTAGCAATTGGTTCATTATCACCGTAAGTAGTAAAGTGTGGTTCAGTTTCGAACAACCGATTATTCCTTAAGTTTCGTGGTGGAATATATATTTTGACTAAATTTAAAAAGCTCTATATGTCCATTGTCAACTAACTCCGCCCGTGAACTGACTGTTAAGCTGCGTGAGGTAGGGATGCAAATGATACATCGATGTTTTTTGTTTCGAAAATAAAAACCTTCATGTATCTCGGAGAGAAGTTTCTTATGGCAATTTTTTTCAAAATTTACTCCAACCCTTCTAATTCTGTTCAGATTTAAAAGATTTTTTTAGCTCAAATGTTTTTATAAGATCTTTTGATATTTATTCATATCTTAAAAATTTAGCTCATCAGAATATAAATCTTAAGTTTAGCATCGTCGACCATCACAACAATGGCGGCTGAAGTACAAATGTATCTTGTTGTTCAATTTAATCAACATCAAGTCGTAATTTGTGAAGATATGAAAAATGCTTCTGAATAATTATCCATCGTGGAGATTGCAGTTTCGAGCCAACGACTGTTTTCTAAAGCAGGAGCAACAGTGAAACTGTGCCAAATAAATACATTTATTTATTTCGAAATCCTGGTATTTCTGTTATTTATAGAGACAAAAGTTTCTCGGTAAGTAGACATGGGTTGCCCTTGAAAAATTAAAAAAAACATCGGAACATCAAAGGAGGCTTGCTTTCCGTTACGTGACAGTTTCGCTTTGGTTATGTTGAATATATATGTACATACAATTATACGAAGTTTCCCGCGTAACCATCGCTAACGCCAAAGCGAAGCTGAAAGTTCGCCAACTCTCATCTTTTCGTGCACGTTGAGCATCAGCTGATTTTTTTATTTCTTTTATTATTCACATTCGCTTAAAAACAGCTGCTACACTTAAATTTTCTGCAAAAATAAACAAGATAAATTTAGAATTTAGCCAAAATAAAAAGTGTTGCCAAAGTGTTCATTGTGACACCCATTTGCGTTTTTTGCTTTTGACCCAGTAGCGAATCTTGCCAGGTTTCTAGTTTAATAAGGTCAAATTTTCAATCCAATACCGTGAAAGTAGTAGATACAAATTGCCGTTAGTTTTTAATACTTTTTTTTTACTGACGGTGTTACACATTTTTGTTTTGTTCAAAAAAACATTGCTTTATAAGGTGAGTAAAGTGGCACAGTTTCGGTGGTGTGTTTTCGATTATTTTAATTTTTTTTTTCGTTTAGCCGTTCGGTTAATCGAAAATAATTAAGCGGCTTATTTTAACCATCGAAAGAAAATAATCGGTTATATATGTATGTATATATTAAAAATATAACGAGGTATGAATATATAACTATGACATACATATGTATAAAATATCTCGTATGCTCTTCTGACCTTGGGAAATATTATATGTACATAGAATAATTATTAATTATACTTAAAATCAAAAATATTTATACATCGATATTATAATATAAATTAAGAGAAACTTTGGTTAAATCGTTGTTCACTTAACATTCCCTCAAATAAATTTGATAGTTCAATTTAGATTGAAACGTATGTTCGAAATAATCTTAATTGTTTATATTTACTGTCGTGCCGATATTTGTCTGTGATGTAGAATTTATACATAATTAAGTAGCACATTAAGCGAACTCGCACGCAAAAAATGAGTGAGACTGTAAACATTTTTATTATATTTACATTTTTTATTGAATTTTTTGTTTAAATTTACGACAGAAAGCTTCTAGAGGCAACAAAAATCAACAAACATTTGAGTGAAATGCTAATATTTCAAATCAGTTTAAGAATTAATAAATTAAGAATGAGATATGGCAGGCTTTAAGATAATAGAACAATGATGCAGGCCCGACGAAAGGGAAACAGGGCTGGGGTCGGGGGTGATTCTTCCCGGCCCGGAGTTCTCGAAAGAGCCCAAATTTATCAAAAAATTTAGTGAGTAGTTAAATTAGAATGCTGAATATTGGAGGATTTTGAACTGCATGTTCAAAAACTTAATCATGATAGTGAACAGACTCTGAAAGAACTGTTTTTTAATTAATCAGATTGATAAATAATTGTTTGAATAAGATGTTTCTGTCTTCTTATTAACTGTGAAGTCCTGCTATCCCTATATTCGTATATTCCGATATAGTAATCTGAATAAACATTTCTGAACAAAAGTCTATATATATGAACTGATTAATACATTATATTTTAAATCGTATAAAAAAAATTTGTTTCCCCCAACATCAACTTTAAAGCAAATTCAATACAGATGTGATGAACTGATTAGAGCAAAAAACGTCGTATTTGACTTGTTCTTTAAAAAAATTGAAGTAGTAGGTAGAAAGATAGTTGATGAAATTGATGAAATATTGGAAACTTTTATGTAGAAAGGGGGTCCACCTTTTTACCCCGGGGCCCGGATTTCCTCTCGGCGGCCCTGCAATGATACTACCGCTCCGATATCCGCACCAAACGGTCACTCTCTGAGAATGCATTGGCTTTTCGACGATTACGTGTGCGATTTTTGATCCCAGACGCGACAGCTTTGCTTGTTAACATAGACGTCGAGATCAAAATTTGATTTGGTAGAGCAAAATCATTGTTCATTTCGAGCAAGTCTAATGCACAAACTGAGAAACGATGGCGGATCGAATGGCTGCGTGCCTTTATAACTGTGTCAATTCGACATTGTAACAGAATAATACGAGGTCCTTGTGCAAGCTCCAGCACTAAGTCATATTCGCTCGTCTAGGGTGCGCACAGTACGACCAAAGATAATCAAAGAAGTTCTGAATAGAAACTACCGGGGTGTTTTTCCCCATTTCCCATGTTAAAACAATGGGAGGAGGGAACAAATGCTCTGGGAGTTTCTATTCAGAACTTCTTAGCATATTTCTCAACGTTGTTTATGTGTAAAGCATATGAAAAAAAACTCTATGAGCCACATATAATTATGTATTATTTTGCAGCAGATTGAATCTTTTTTAGATGTCATAGTTATATGTACATTAATAGCAAATAAATTCAAGTTTCAAAACAAGCAATTTAGGTTGTTAAATAGTAAGCTCGAACGAGAAGCCGTCTTACTAAATTGAAGCAGTACTGAAAATTTTTACTTGAATATTAATTTGGACACTAAAATTTAGATCAACTCGAACATAGCCAAAATAAATACCTGATTACAGAAAGTTGGATTTGTATAAATATTTTTGCAGCTTACGTTTTGAAGATCATTGGTTAGGAACATCATTCCATGCAGCTTAAAGTCTGGTATAATAGCTTGTACCCATCTGGGCTTCAACTGCTTTCTTATAAGCCGTAATGATGGTGCCACTCCAAGGGCTGCAGTCGCAGCTACTAAATCCATTTGATAGTCAGGTAGAAAAATCATCAAATTGTAGTTCGGTGTATCCAGTTCCAGTTCAAGAGCACTCATTTTTAGTTCTTCAAAGTATTTAAAATATAAAACAGCATTATATACTTTGAAAGTCGTATGAACCAGCTGTTGGTTTCCTAAGTAGAACACATGGCTTATGACATCTGTATTGTAACCATAGTTGCTCTTAGCATTCGCCACATTTAGAAGTCGTGCGTCAAGTGTTTCAACTTCATATTCGTTTGTGAACTGTCCAAGTGTTACAGGCCCAGTATTTGGTTGATGTATTGAATACAAATCATGGTGTAATTGGTGTTGCGGACTGAAGAGTGTAATAAAAAGATTGGAGTCGACCTCCTTTAGGCCAAAGAAATGTCTTTTGTGCCGACCACTTCGTGAGCGCGCATGTTGCGGTAGGTAACTTTGTTTAGGCGCCGAAATCGATGATAAAGGAGCTTGCAGTTTGGCGCTAGGCTGATGTATTGGACGCGCCTTCTGCAACCTCTGGAATGGTGTTGAATTGATTTCAATAGGGGATGTAGGCACAAACTCAGCGACATCATTACCATTTGCGGAGCCTATCGCGGCGTTTGTTGTTGTTGTGTCATCAGTCGTTTTTGTAGTTAGCTCTTCTACTGTCGTAGTTGACAACTCTGTGGTATTTTCTTCTGTACCTGGTTCTTCTGATGAATTTGACATTGGTTTGGATTTGGTTGTAGTTTCCGATGAGTTTTCATCTCTAGTTGTTGATTCTGAAGTTGTTGTTAGTATTGTAGGTGAAGGCGTTAGGTCTGGCTTTGTTGTGGTTTCAACATCCTTTCCTTTCATCGATTCTTTTTCAGTACTGGTTTCCATGCTGAAATTTGAAAGACCTGCTGCAACAGGTTCGGGTATCATTGTTGTTGACGTTGCTTTTTCATCTGTTACTATGGACACAGATGTTGTAGACGATGTCATAGATACTGTAGATGATACCATATCCATTCCCAAATCATAACCATAAAACTTCAAAACTGTTTCATATCCTTGAGTAATAGTCACATTTTCTTTATTGAGACTTAGACCTTTAAGCGGGTTTTCGGATCCGAAAAAGTAAGTCTGTAAGTATATTTGTTATTAAATATGAGTATTTGCATTCAACATTTAAGTATATGGTGTGAAATGCTTGTTTTCAAAGTTATGCAGGTTATTTTTATAATATATGTACATATATAATATATATTTTTAATTTATATATCCATAACTTGTTCCCAATTAAGCGCTTACAATATATTTATAGAAAATTCAAACTACTAAAAACCAGTGGCTCCTTATCCCCTTGTGCGCATTTAGCACACCGTGAATGTCGTCGCTATTACCACGTCGTTAACACCCACCATGATGGTAACAAAATTCAACGGTAATAATTGTGCACAGAATAAATAAAGGCTTAGAAGTTACCATAGCCTTTTGCAACCGTTAACGACAGGTTTGTTATCAGTGTAGAATACATAGACCTGTAAAAAAACAGTAAGCAAAAAACTTACCCGCTGGTGTCGCCATAGTCGTTCATATTATCGTAAAAACCGCAGACATGGTTTTGTTTGGTTTATATACAAAATGTGAAAACTTATAAACTATGAATAGAAAACTTCATAATTTTATATTTATGAAATTTTTAGATAAATACACATGGGCGAATCCAGGCGAATTTATAGAAGGTGATGGCATAAGAACAGCTGATTTGATTTTTTTTATTCACCTACATGTATTTTGATTTTGCTTTTGCGTATGAGCTTTCAAAAGCCGTAAAAGCAAATACAAAATGTATTTAAATTTTGACCACTCTTACGCAGAAACAAAAACAAAATACATAGGAATTTGTATTTGTATGGATTCGCCTTGGGCAAATCTATAAAGTATAAAATATTTATCAAGGAAAACTCCGTTGTTTTTCAATTAAAAAGTTTGAAAACGAACTAAAAAATATGAAACTTATTTCCGTGGCACTTCTATGACTTACCTACATTTGTCAATATTTGCGATTTTGAAATTAAAATAGCTAAGTGCACACATTTTTGCATGATTTAAATTTTCAAATGTGGGTCCGTGCCACAGATAACACATAGCACTGCAAAATTGTATTACACTTCTACGCCCGCGTCCCCGATGTGTAACGATCTGAATCATGCAAGAATTTTTGTAGCTACTTCAGCTTCGAAATAACAACCTTTTATTGAAGAGATCATGCCACTCCATGACGCTTTAAGAGAGATATCGTAGTCCACATTTATAAGATATTATTCATAATTATGTAGGTTTTATTTTACCAAGGACATTCCCACGACAGTCGGTTCTACGTAAGGACTGTTGTTTTGGCGATCTAACCCTGTTTAGATCGGCCTACCCCATAAGTCGTCTGTCTCCCCTGGAGCAACTCCTTGCAGCAGCGTTGCTTCACCACCTTCTGCTCAGGGCTGACATCGAGCCAAACCCTGGTCCAGAAACCAATTTTTGCTGCGTTTGCCAGAAAAAGCTCCATCCGAACTCCACTTCGGTAAGGTGTAATTCGTGCGACGGATGGAGCCATCTTAAGGTCTGCTCAGGTCTTAAGACTCATAAGGAGTGGTCCACAAAGTATGTGGCCCCATGTTGTTCGCGCCCTACGGCGCCCATAGCCTCTACGGCCCCCTTAGTTGCACGAAGTGCACCGGCGCCTTGCTCCGGCAGAACCTCTACGGTTCACAGGAGCACACAAAAACATCAACGCTCCCCTCCCCCACCTAGCTCCGCCCCTCGTGTGGGGAGTAGTCAGCAGCTCCTGGTGGCCCACACAGTCTCTTCCGTGTGTCAGGCCAGGATATACCGGAATGCGACATCAGTCAGGTGCAATTCGTGCCAAGGCTGGTGTCACTTTCGTGTATGTTCTGGCCTGCGCACCACACGTGAATGGTCGGGTGACTGCTGTGGAGCCTTGCAACCGCACACGCCCGTGGCGGCGCTGCCAAACAAAACCTTAAGGCAGCCCAATGTGCCAGTGTATGCGCAGCAGAGACCAGATGGGCAACATCACCCTTCCCTCACATCTCTCTCCGCGACGACTCTCCCGAGGCAAACGAGACTCCTTCAACTGAACTGCAATGGGCTGCAGAGCAAGATTGAGGAGATAACCGACTTTATGAGTCGGCATAATCTGTCAATAGCTGCGATACAGGAAACGAAACTATACAGCAACTCAACCTTGTTGAGTTGCAACGGCTACAATGTGCATCGTAAGGATCGCGAGCGAGGTAATGGTGGTGGCTTAGCATTCATCACCCATCACACTGTGCAGTATCGTCTTATTGAAGAAGACATCGACCGCAGGGACACTACCTTAGAATATCAAGGAAAAGCTGTCCGGTCAGGCGATGTCGAGCTCGAAATATTTAATATTTACTTATATACCCCCTGTCACCTGATGCCCGGCAGGATCTCATCCTGACATAGGTGCGCTCCTCAGAGGTGAAAACCGATTGGTAGTTGGTGACTTCAACGCGCACAACGATCTCTGGCATTCAATGATGCTCCCACCAGGATTATGGGTAGTTGCAGCAGCTCGCCTGGCCTAACAATAGCTAGCGCAGGTCTGATAAATAGTATAACGTGGCGACCTATGCTATCGTTTGCATCAGACCACCTACCCATAATCATCTCGATTGACAGACCTGCCGACTTTGTCTCCGCGGACCACCGGACCTATATTAACTTTAAAAAAGCTGACTGGGTCAGGTTCGCGGAGTTCACCGAAAACGCCTTCAGATCTCTTCCCACACCCACTGACGTTCGTAAAGGCGAACAGAAGTTACGCAAGGTGGTTGCGTCAGCTGCGGCTCGCTTCATCCCGGCTGGGAGGATCCCTGAGATCCGTGCCAACTTCCCGGCAGAAGCGGCCGCTCTAGCGAACGAACGCGACCACCTTCGCCGCTCCGATCCCCGTAATCCGAACATTAAGGGTTTAAATATGGAGATTCGGAGGCTGGTAGACAAAAATAAGTGGAACAAGTGGGAGGAACATCCGAAGTCCTGTAACCTAGTCACGGGTGTTGATAAGCTCTGGTCCACCGTGAAGTCCTTATGCAACCCGACGAAGCGCGACGACCGAGTGGAAATTTCATTCGGGGATCGTGCCTCGTCGGACCCGAAGAGATGCGCGAGCTATTTTAGCTGACAATTCATACTGCATCCTTCGGGGGATAGGGCCAAGCGGAAGGTGACCAGAAGGCTGCGCAAACTACCGAACAACAGCGCCCCTCTTACCTTCACTTGTGGCGAGGTGAAGGAGGTCATCGGGAAGGCGAAAGCGTCCAAGGCCATTGGCCCCGACGGGCTAAGCGTGTTGATGCTGAAAAATTTAGGCCCACGCGGGAGTTGAGTTCCTCACAGGGATCCCCAACCTGTCAATGGCCATCCTCATCATTCCTGACATCTGGAAGGTTGGGAGGGTGGTCCCACTGCTGAAACCAGGGAAGCCGGCCGACAAGGGTGATTCCTATCGGCCGATTTCCCTGCTTTCGCCTGTGGTAAAGACACTTGAGGCCCTACTCCTCCCATACTACACATACCACCTTGGGTCGGCTAAGCATCAACATGGCTTCCGGGAAGTGCACAGCACAACAACAGCACTTAATGCCATAAACACACAGGTGAACCGTGGTCTTAACCAAAACCGCCCCTGCGAGAGAACCGTCCTAGTAGCGTTGGACCTGTCTAAAGCTTTTGACACAGTCGGCCACTCCACGCTACTAGCGAATTACCTGTGTGGTCATCAATCATCAGTATGGTTTAGAGATAAAACATCCAAACTAAGGAGGATTAAACAAGGGGTACCGCAGGGTGGCGTCCTGTCCCCACTCTTGTTTAATCATTATATCTCCAAGCTCCCTCAACCGCCAGAGGGAGTCACAATTGTCTCCTATGCTGATGACTGTTCGATAATGGCAACCGGCAATGTAATTGACGACCTGTGTTTGAAGGTGAACGGATATCTCTCCGACCTTCCCCACTTCTTTACTAGCAGAAACCTAGCGCTATCCCGTGCTAAGTCCTCGGCGACCCTCTTTACCACCTGGACGAAGGAGGTCAGGCTGGATCTCAACATCTATATTGATGCCACCCCCATTCCGACGGTTAATCCCCCGAAGATCCTGGGGGTGACTTTCGACAGCCTGCTCTCCTTCTCCGCGCACACTACCGCAATCGCCAATAGAGTACAGAGCCGCAACAATGTCCTCAAGTCGCTCGCCGGCAGCTCTTGGGGCAAAGACAAAGAAACGTTGTTGGCAACATACAAGGCGATTGGCCGGCCGGTAATAAATTATGCTGCGCCAGTGTGGTCGCCGGGACCCAGCAGGACACAGTGGATGAAGCTGCAGACCTGCCAGAACGCCACACTCCGCACGGTGACAGGATGTCTTCTGATGTCGCCTGAGAAACATCTCCACCAAGAGGTCAATGTGCTCCGAGTAAAGGAGCACAACCTCATGCTCAGCAAGCAGTTCCTTGCTGGGTGTCAGCGTTTGGGGCATCCAAATAGGCATCTGCTTGCAGTGGAGCTACCCCCCAGGTACATCAGAAGACATCTCCTAGAACTAAAGGACGAGATCCAGCCACTGATCACGCAACCGCTGGATCCGGAGGCGTACCGCACGACACCAATCACCTATTCACATGCCGCTCTTTACGGGGCGCGACTATCCGCTACAACAAAAACAGTAGTTTGAAGGCTTATTTATTAAAACTCTGCCTTTAAATAATCTTTCTATTCATTCATTCTCTTCCAGCGGTATACTTGTTTACAAATGTTGAGATTAGTCACTTAGCTGTAAGAAAGCGCAAACTTTTATTCTATCATTCTTGGACAAAATAGATATTTATTTCCTTTTTGGAGGTGGGAAGGCACGTTTCATACATATGTAGCATCGGAGTGGAACAAATAAATAGTAAAAACAGTTGATTGTTGTGAAGTAGGCAATATTTGGCATTTTTATACGACCAACTGTTGTCAGCGTTACCCTTGCGGCAGAATTGCGGTTACTAGAAGTGGTTACAACTTTCGGTAATAAAATTTACCGGTAACAATATATTCAGTAACATGCAGAATGGACCCGTCTAGTTCAACAAGAAGTTAGCGTTAAATCTATCGCATGACTTGAACCACACAGACAGCAAGAGTGTTCGTTTGGCAGAAAACTTGTACAAGCTTGTACCAAATCGCGTTCGTTCAGAGGGGAATTCGCTAATTTGTTTTGGGACAAATTTTCCCAAGAAAAACAGGTGATTGTGGCATATGGATGCATTTCAGTTAACAAAACAATTCGATATTTTTAATTATAAACATGCAGAAGCACGAATATGAGTGATTTATGAACGAAAGGAGCCATTTATTAACCAACAAGCTTACACGGGCCTAACGCAAGATTTTCTTTGTTGGCATGCACGTGTCTACTGCGATGCTTACTCAGTGAGTGAGATAAACAAATCATACTCATTTCTATGGCAGTTCCATGATATGAAAGAAGATGAACGCCACGCAGCTATAAAAAAATTTGCAAAAACATTTCCGTTGATGTATCTGTTCCAATGAAGCTTTTACTTCAGACACGTTTTCGATGCAAATTTTGAAACCCGTCTTACTCTATACGACTTGCTGAATGCCATCAATGCTCGAAAATTAGGACGACTTTTCCCAAATATTTGGATCACTTTGAGAATCTTTAGCATTTTACCCGTTTCTGTTTCAAGTAGTGAATGTTCGTTTAGTGTTTTAGCAAGGATCAACAATTTTCATCGATTATGCTCGTCGCAGGGCAGCATTTCAGGACTAGCTTCACTATGCCTAAAGACAGATTTGCCAATAAGTTGGATTTCCAGACTATTATCGACGCATTATGTTCCAATTAACTGAAACGGAGCTGATATTATTGTGGTGACTTTAGAGTGTTTTATCACTACTTGCGACCAAAATGTGGAATAATATTTCTGTAACCACAATTCTGCAGCGACGTTTCTGAAAGCTATAGATAACGTTCCATTGACGTTATGGGTACGTTGCAGCGATGTCGCAACGTAGTGGTTGCGACTTTCAGTGAGTTTTACACTCGTACCTATCTTTTTAATTTGTTGCTTGCTTTTTCTGTATACGGATTTCTTTCTATTTCACTAAGAACAGTTAAATCTGAATAACGTAAGATAAAATGACATGTTGATAATAAAAAAAAAATATAAAGAAAATCGTTCCGTTTTGCGATAGCCTGCTTACAAAAAGTAAAACAAATAAAAATTTACTGTTCAATATAATGATAAAACTTTGAAATTTGACCACGCGCCAAAAATGTGTTTGTTTTTATAAAAATATTCTCAATAAAACATCTAACACCATGCATAAAAATTACATGCGAGATGTCGAAAAGTTTTAATATTGCCTTATTGTACTCTGAACATAAATATTAAGCACTAATTTGTAAAATTTGTTGCAGAAATTGTATTAATTTATATCTATTTTTTAGTTAATTCAATGACAGCGTAAGTTTTTTTCTAACTGCATTAGTGACAGTGATTCGATTTCTGTGTATGTTTGCAACCTTGTTTTGAGCAAAGTTTGTCCAAAATCATATAAGGTGGAGTTGGATGGACAGCCGAGCGATTTCGACTCACGGGTAGGAATGCAAAGTAAGGTGCGGAGTAGCAAAGAACAAATTTTGTTGACGTTTTTTTCGGGGCGGTGCCACAAAAAAGGGAAACAAAAATGAAAACGCCATTCATATTGTTTTGCGTGTTTCATTCGATTTTCTTCATAATATTTTTGGAAAATTATTCAACAAAACACAATGTTGTAACATATTGGTTCGGCCAAGATTTAGTAAAATATTTGACATTTCTCCTGCCAACAGAAGCAAGCACAAAGTACTTCTTTCTGTTTCTGTTGCTGATGAGCTGAATTCTGTTCCTGTTGCTAGCAGCCAACAAAATTCTGTTGCGGTCTCTGCCGCTGTTAAAAATGTACTGAATTCTGCTTCTATTTCTGTTTCTGTTCTTTGCGACACGCGCCTTAGCATGTATGTATGTATTTTGTTTTTGCTCATACGGTGTTGAGATCTGAAGCCATGAAAGCAAAAACAAAATACTTACTTGTAAATTTTGTATTTGTACCACCGCTACTAGCTATTTAATGTGCCATATTCTCTTCGTTCATCGTTATTCTCTTTTCAAATTGAACAGCGGAGAATTCTAGTAAAGAAAGCTTTTTAAATTTCATTTCTATCAGTTAGACTTGGTTTTATTATCTTTTATTTAAAGATTTTGTTTTCAGAAATTTATCAAAAAAATACAGTTAAAATCTCAAATTTATTATATTATTATGATTAAAAAGCAACAAAAAGAGAAAACGGGGGTCCTTCGTTTTGTTACTTGCTTAAAATTCCCAACGGCAACACTCGTTAATGACTCTAGCAAAAAACCAACTTACTTCTTCACACACAATGCTGTACAGCATGAAAGTTTACTAATACGACAGACTAGATGGTGCAATTCGCATCACGGTGAATTTTAGAGGTATCACACAGTTTATAGTATCCACTAACAGTAACATTTTACCTTCGCAGGTAACGAAAACCATCTTTTCACTAACAAATATTACACACAAGTTCCACGACATCAAAGCGGCGATGAAGGACCCAAAAAGGTCATGGAAATTGTCAAACCTACTTAAAAGTAGCTGCAACTTTGAAGTTGTATTTCAGTAACATGAGTTAGTCACCGTTATCATCATTTGTCACTTTCAAGTTCTGAAAACTACAAGATTTTTTAACTGATAACAAAGACGTCTGCAATACTAGTAAGGTTACTTGAAAGCCTCATAATTTAAAGTAACCAATATTGGAGGGTTTTTCACTCAGTGACTTCAAATTTGTCAAATATCGTTACTGCTACTTTGGTTGGATATGTTATGGACATGATTATTTAAATCCCGAAAGCGACGTGTAGATGAGCCCTTTATTGATTTCATGTTTTATAGTGTGTTTTTTTCTTAACTAAATTAAATTTAATTTGGAAATGGTTTAACTTGATTTAAGTAAAGTTTCATTTATTTTGATTAAGGTTTCATTTACTTTGAAATTAAAGTTTAACTTATTTTGAATAAAGCTTCTTTTATTTTGAATAAAGTTTCGTTTACTTTAAAAATAGTTGTGTTTAATTTGAAAAAGGATTCGTATAGTTTGAAAAAGATTTAATATAAAATGAAAATGATATATGTACATACATATATATGTAGGTATTGTAAGTGTATTGTCTGATTTCTAATGATCATCCTTCTTTGTTCCTTTTTCACTCACCCGCAATCTCCTGTGTATATCACGATAGCCAATGCGGATGACATCGCGACTGTGTGGAAGCAATAGGACATTGCGTAGTTCCAAAGCACTTCGTCCTGCGGTACCCTCGTACAATGCTATTAGCACACTCATCAACGCGGTAGGAGAAAAGGCGAAGTTATTTCTGTTGAGTATTGAATGATAGTGCAGGATGCGATAGGTAAGAGCGTTGCTCAGATCAGCCATGAGATCCGCTGGCGACAACTCAACAGAGTTCTGATGGCGTGGTAGTTGCTCAGAAGGAGGCGGAGGTGATTGGAGGATTGGCGGCCGATGGAAGTTGTTGGCGTGAAAAGCATTATGATCGATTTGTATGAAATGTGCATTGGACGAAGGTAGCGGTTGCAAAAGTGAAAATAGAAGTATGACAGAACTCCATAAAATTATGTGTATATGTCGTTGATGGCTAAGTGTGAACATAGCGTACGTATGTATGTATGTAAATAAGTCCGCGGGGGTCACTTGGAAATTCGTTTCCCGGTTTGGTTTGCGTTTAACCGAACAAACTGTTTTTTGTATAGCTGACTATGTAATTACAGCTATTCCACTGAAGCATGAATTTGTGACATTCGTTTTGTGGAAGTTTATAAATGTACATATGTGTATGTATATATGTATGTATATTTTTTTTTTGTCAAATCTGATTCACAATTCTTCTATGGTGTGTACAACTCCGAATTTTATTATTTTGTTGGCTCTAATCACTTTAAATAATATTACAAATTAAGTTTTTATTTAAACTACAAAATTGCACTGTTAAATTTAAAAATATTTTAATAAGACATAATTAACAATGCAAGGAAACTTTTTGCTTCTTATTTATTGACATGACATTATAATCCTTTTTTGTGTGAACATTTTGTTTTTACAACGATACATGGGCATATATGTATGTACATACATATGTAATATACATACATATGCAATGTATGTACATATATGTAAATATTTTCATATAATTTTTGATAACACGCAATATTTATGAAAATGTATGTATTAATAATCCGTACTAATAATCAGAGCGCTTTTATGTAAATGAACTGAACCGTTCCGTATGTGTTGCAAATCCCAACTGATCTAAGCGGCGTCTAAATATTGTTTAAACACCAGTGGGTGCTGGTCAGTGACGCCGTTTACATTGTGTAACAAAAAATAACTGTATTTCCTAATTTCCTTCCTGATATGACTACATACATATATACATATGCACATGCATAGTTTGCCAAAAAATCGGCTTACTTCACAGCAGCACACCCATTCTTAACGAAAAGCTAGTTGCAATTACATAACGAAAGCTATGAACACTAGCTATTGAATACGAAAGAAAACATAGAAACGTGGTACTATTTTTTATTGTACTCTTTTGTATTGTAATTTATAGACAATTAAACAGACGTTTGGCAGATTGATGTGTTATTGAGCAATTTGATGTGATCGCGCAGTTCCATCTCGTTTGGTTTAGGGCGGCACAAAAGCAATTCATTTGTTGGAGATGTAAATTGAGTCTAAAACAAACTAATCTCTAAACTAGATCCCGTTATCCGGCATTGGAAATGAAAACGATTGTCATTGCAGTGGTGGCAGTCTAACCTAGAGGAATAATGAGTACAATTGTCTAAAAATTATAACGAGTGTTTAACGTGTGCGCTCTTCATTCGGTGGGCTCGAGTTCGAATCCTGGCCGGGGCAAGTAACACCAAAAATTATAGAAAGAACCCCTCGGCAGGCAATGTAAAACTACGAATGCATTTCCCAATTTGTGTTACAACATCAAGCTGCATACCCCAAATTGTAGGAGAAGTTTGACTATTCATGAAGCTATGGTGTAAGGGCTAAAATATTATCACTATTTGTAGAATACCAAAGGTACAGTCTTTACCACAAGTATTAGGCATCCCTTAATTTAACAAAATTTCGTTTTAAAAATTGAAATGACGGATGGTTATTTACAGTTAATACAAATATAAGGAATTAGTAGAAAAACGTTAGTATTTGGTAAACGTTTGGAAAAACGTTTGATTTGGTGATAGCAGCAATCCACTGAAGGGCATTGGTTTGTTCGCTTTTCTGGCTTTGGTTTGCTTTTCTTTACTTGAAAGCGTCGATGACCAAATGGTAGATTTAAATGCGGTCAATGTAGTCAGTAAACTGATGTCATGCTGCGTACACGCTTTGATGTTATTCTGTCTTCCTTTAATACTTTTTGAAATAGACCATATGCGCTCGGTAATATTAACTCTCAAAAATATATAGCGTTAGTCGGGCTCGATTTAGCCCCTCTTTAACAAATATTTTTGTACAAAAAATACTGAAATAACTTTGTATCGTATTCATTGAAAACAATTCTGGGACTTCTTTAATATCATTAATACTTCAAATTTTCAAGCATTCTTTTTTTAAATGTAATATCTTTAAATGTTATAATTAGCGATATTTTTCTAACATGTAAGATACAATTATTTTAGTTATTAATTCTTACTTCGTTTTGAATATAGACTAAGTCAGTATTTTTGGATACAATTTCATAAGTGACTTAATACAAATTAAACTTCTTCTACCTTCCCCCTCAAATTGAACAAATCATATCACGTGTACTTTATCTCGGATAAGCGCCTTTTTTGTGCATTTTGACTTTAAATAATGCCGGCACAGCACCATTTAAACACACACATGAGTTAGTTTTATCTCTATCTCTGCTTTTATACCTTTTATGAAAATGAAATGATATCTTTGGTCCTATATTTGTAAGTATAATCGTTGACCTCAATTGATCTCAACAACCGCGTCTTTAGATCCACCTTTCCAAGCTGGATAAAAAAGCGAAGCGAATGGGTCGGGAAGTGTGCAAGAGCAATAGGAAATACCTTATGTCATCAAATAAACAGTAATTTTATGGCGCAGAAACATGGACGCTGTCAACATCGGATGAGATGGCCCCTGTACGTTGTAGGAAAGATGAACTGTATGTGATTTACCGCGACGTAGATATTGTCCAGCGAATTAAGGATCTGCGGCCACGCTGGCTCAGCCACGTTGTACGTATGCAAAAAAAGGGTCTACCTTTTGAAGTATTAAACGCGGTACCCGCTGCCGGTGACAGAGAAAGAGGTATACCTCCTCTACGTTGAAAAGACCAGTTGAAGAAGGGATTGGATACACTTGGTCTTTAGCTGGCCGCAGTTAGAAAAACAGAAGAGCGACCAGTGCGTTATATTGAAATCGGCGAAAATCGCCTAGGAAGCAAATATATACCAAAAACCAAGCATAGCAAAATAATCATGACGACGAGTTGACTACATCTAGTTCGTCTGCCTGTCTATTTGAACGCAGACTAGTCCCGCAGTTTTAGAGATATCTGACTAAAATATGGTATGTGCTTATAAATATGTAATGTGATAACGTATTAATCAATTGCAGGAACCGACAAAATCGGACCAGATATAGCTGCTAAAAAACGAGTTGTTCAGATATTCGTTTTTGCGTTTTAAATCCTACCCCAAAAGTAGCTAAGTACATGCGATTTGGCACTCCTTTTACTTGTCACAAATACAAAGTGTACATTGAACTCATCAAAATTCGATCACTATACGTCAAAGCTCCCATACAAATGATTGTTACATAATAAATAAATGGCTTCAAGGTGGTCATACATCCTGCTTCCCAAAATTACTTGTCTTGAACGCTGTGACGTAGTCATTGTCAACTGATAGTCAATTTTACTTTCAAGACGCAGTCATCATGGAAACAACCTACATTTTTCGCTTCTTTGAAAGTTTTGCAAGAAATAAATAACACACATCTTTTACATACAGTTTCATTTCAGAAGAAATTGATTCATTAGCTTCTACTTTAATATGCTTTTCTCAACCCTTCCGAAGACACAGAAGCAACACATCCCAAACAACCGCAGACGCCTTTTACCGGAGCATGAAGGCAAATACAAAATAAAACTTCCTGTCGACAGCACAAAGCGTAGCAAGGAAATACATACATGCAAAGAAAGAAAAGTGGTAGTATCCCATTTTTATGTGAGCTATTTAGTTCATTCTAAAATA
Organism: Anomoia purmunda; assembly: GCA_951828415.1. Lineage (NCBI taxonomy): Eukaryota > Metazoa > Arthropoda > Insecta > Diptera > Tephritidae > Anomoia > Anomoia purmunda. The sequence goes on from OX639993.1 coordinate 58,158,857, forward strand.
TTTCGTTATTTTTCTAGTATACGAGTAAAAGCTCTCAACGTTGTCATGTTTTCAAACACCTCGCTAAAACTTCGGCGATTCAACAGTGTAGCATTAAACCCAATGCAAAAGTTTATCGCACAGGCACAGGTCGGCACGGGAAAAAAATTCAACTTTTTCTATCTCCATTTAGCAATGTTGGGACACTACGTTGCGTTTATCGCCAACTCGATGTACAATGCCATGTATGGAATGGTGGCGCCAACTTGGATGAGGATGTACATAAATTGCATTATAGTCAGCATATTTTTAGTGGTACACCGGAACATGTACTCGATTAAGCCAATGAAATTTTAAACCAAAACATTACTTAATTTACGATGTATGTATATATATATCGTTATTTACCACCAGCAACACAAATTGGCTAATATCTGCTATATGCCACACGTAATACTATAAATGACTTCAAAATTTATGACAGTCCCAATACGTATACTTGTAAAACGGTAACTCAAATCAAATTTGTTAAATATCTATAAAACTAGTAAACATAATTTTTTCTTCTCTATTTTTAGTGATGAATTGGCATTGGATGGTATCAAATAAGTTTTCATCGCTGTTGAGCTCAATGAATGGAACTACATACATACATATGTTGTGATCTCTAGAATACATTAACAATACCACATGTTGTCATTTTTTGCAATCCCAAGCGTAAGGTCGACGGAGAAAATGCGTGATTTTACCGTAAACCCTATGCCTCAAAAAAGAACATGATGAGATAATGAAAGAATTACGTGCGGGACAGTCGCGTTATATCTGGGCGCGTGGTATTGACGTGCAACAAGTTTCATTGGTAATCAACTATGATCTGCCAAATAATCGTGAGCTGTATATACATACATATATTCATGTTGTTGTTGTTGTTGTAGCGGCTAGTCACGCCCTGTGAAGAGCGAATTCACCCTTGGTCGTTGTCGTCAAACTCATCTAGGGGGAGCCCCAGGAAACGTGCTGTTTCGACAAGGTTGGACCAGAGGGAGAGGGGGGTTAGATGAGTGGGGTTGAGACATACCTGTTAAGTCATGAGTACTACTCGTACTGAGTAGCAATTTAAGGACTTTGGCTTTTCAGAGAAGTACTCATTTTTTTCAAGTACATTACCTTTGTATCAATTACTACTCGAGTACAAGTACTTGTATGTGGAAAATATTTGGAAATACCATCAAGTACTGAAAGTACTCAGAAGTACTCGAAAATACTCGCTAAAAGATTTGGAATCTTTTTCCGAGTACTTTCAAATACTTTGAAGTACTTTTTAATTTTTTTTATATTTTTCGAAGATTTTTCAAATTTATAACTTTTATTCATATAAATGAACACTATTTATTTACTTATTACACTAAATTATCAACATGAAGTGGTTTTTTAATTAATTACTCAGCAAAATTTATTATTTAAGTGAAGTTAAGCATTTGTACCATCATTAGTGTTTATACACACATTTGTTTGCTTGCAGTTGCCTACGTATGTATGTATGTATGTATATGCACCCGCAATGATTTGTTCTCACAATTTTATAAACGTACGTTTGTTTGTTTGTACATGCATTAGGTAGGCCTATTTGACTTGTACGTAGCTTATCATGTAAGCATGCCTACTGCAATGCTGCATTCCCATATTTTGATATTCCCTTTTTTGTTACTAGCATGTATACTAAATAGCAATTGCGTTAAGTTGGTATGTACCATTGGAATTGCTAAAGGTACTTATTAAGACAATCAGAATTTATGTACATATCTGTGCCAATAAGTAATAATAGCTTAAGTCGAAATTGTATATATTGCTTATGTATTATTTTCCAAAAAGACTTATGTAAGTAAAAATGTAAATTCTTATAGGTTCATCAATAACGACATTTTGTAATTTAAATTATGCTGATTTATAAGTAGGTCTTGAAAAAGAGAGTACAAATACATATGCAATAAAATCAAAAGAACTTATTTCGACCTAAGCTATTTTTATTTATTGCCAAAGATATGTAGTATGTTAGCGGCATTAATATATGGTTTGTATTTAAGAGGAATAATTGTTGAAAATGAAATTAGTGTAATAAGCTATAGTCTAATAAGCATTGTCCATTGTGCTGTGTTAAAGTCGTTTTGCAATATTAGTGTATTCTGATACTTGCACATTTTTTTTCGGTAAGTATTATTAAATATAATACATTTATTAAAATGGAATATTATAACAAAGTGATAAAAATTGTGACACATTATATTGTCGCTGTAGAAATGAAGCAGTGTATAGTAAAAAGTATAGTTTTGAGAAAAACGAGTTTGAAGTTTGGAAAAAAGTGCTGAATATACATACAATTACAATCATTTATCATATTAATCTGTTAGAGAAGTGACTTTAGCGCCCTCATTTTACACGATTTATGGTAAAAGTTTTTTCTCCAAATAGTGAAATGTCTGATTTATTCGATGATTGCGATTTTTCTGCTGACGACAGCACTGCGGACCCGGACTTTATGCCAGAAATGCCATCGCGCAAGCGAAAGCTGCATTTGGAAGAACCCTCTCCGTCCAAAATACCGCTCACTGACACATTGCCGGCCAGCAGTATTTTTTGCTCGGAGTTTTATACGGAAGTCAAAAAAGTTAGTTTACATGTTTCTGAAGTATCGTTTTGTTTGTTATTTGTGTACTTTTAATAAATAACATTTGGTTTTTAGTAGAGGTAGTAACAAAATAGTTTACAATAATTTAGGTTTATCTATAGCTCAGAAAACTTTATTTATATACAATTATTGTTCAAGGTTACACATTCTGGGAAAGTCTCCCTGGAAGGGAAGTGTTCTGGTTGTGGGCGGATTATAAAAGCAGCCGGTGGAGTTACCTCCAATTTCGTCAAACATATGAGAGTAAGACATCGCGAATTGTTTGACAAGTACAGGGTTGTTAAGGTAAATGTTATACAGAAATTAAATTTATTCACATTCTATATAAATGAAATTCCCCCAATATTTCAGACGGATAAGTCAGACAGCCAAACAGCACAACAAACCTTCGACAAAAAAATAATTTTCGCGATTGTCGATTGCGGTTTGCCGGTGTGTCTCCTGGAACGCCGATCCTTCCGAGAGTCATATGAGGCCACTGGGCTTAAAGTTCCCGGCAGCAGATGGCCATGATGATATTGCAGGGCCAATATGATAGTATGTTAGACAAAGTACGATCTGATATCGCATCAGCTAAGTATTTTTGTACAACTGCTGACATATGGTCGGGTAATCTCCGTAGCTTCCTTGGGTATACATGCCAATGGTTGAATGATAAATTGGAAAGAAAGTCGGCTGCTTTAGCTTGCAGGAGACTGACTGGCACACATTCATCGGGAAAACTGATGCAGGTCATTACCGATATAAACAGTTCCTTCGAACTCAACAGTTCAAATGTCGTCATGACTTACTGACAACGGTTCGAATTTTGTCAAGGCGTTCAAGGAGCATTGGGTTTCCCTAGACATGGACGACATGGATATTGATCTGCCTCAGTTCGAAAATGAATGTCTTTTGCCTAAGCATCAGAGATGTGCCAGTCACACCCTTAATTTGCTTGCGACAACTGACTTCATGAAAATTTTGAAATCCAACGCAGAAATTAATTACCAGAACACTACGGTAAATTTATATACATTTATTTACTTTTTTGTAATTATAATTGTTAAAATCATTAAGGTCTTTCAAAAATGCAACTCTTTGTGGAAAAAGTGCTCGTACCCGAAGTCCAGCGAAACGATCGTGGAAAATTTAGGTGGTTCGCTAGTTGTTCCCGTCGTAACCCGCTGGAATTCCTTGTACGACGCGGTAAAAAGGTTACTCCAGCATAAGGACAAACTCGGCCACCTATGCTATGAAGTGAACGTTCCGCAACTCCACAGCGGGGACTTGAAATACCTGGAGTCATACGCTGCAATGATGGAGCCTATAGCTACAGAGCTTGACTTTCTTCAGGGGCAGAGAGAAGTTAAATATGGATTCCTTATACCGACTCTCATGACGTTGAGCAACAAGCAAATTAAGTTTAGCGAAAGTAATGAAATCGTTCATTTGAGCTCTATCGCCATAAGTTTGGAAAACAAATTGAGGGAAAGGTTTCAGCCATATTTTCTTTTAGCTCCTGAGGCGAAAATTGCAGTAGCTGCTGCAGTTTTGACTCCAGGTATTAAAACAAAATGGATCAAAGTGCTGCAGAGGAAAAATCGGGAGATGACAGTGGAGCGGGTTTGCGGCATTGTTATTCAGGCCGTTACGGAGTCTCTGAACAAGGAAAATCTTTCCCTTAATTTTGAAAGCAAATTAAGACGAAGCCATTTCGATGAGTTTTTTGACTTCAGTAGCAACGGTATATAAGTAGAATTAAAAAATTCAAAGTAATTTTTCTAAATGTATTGTATGTTTGTTCACAGACGAAGATAATGATACTCCCTCAGCACGACCAGAACAAACGGCAGATCTGGCTGCTGCAGTAGTCAACCAATTTTACAGCTACTTAAATGATGACTCTGTAGCCCTAGATTGCCTGGACAAGTATAGCTTGCTGAGGGAGGCTTACATTAAATTCAATACCCCCTTGCCATCATCAGCGCCAGTTGAACGGCTTTTTTCTTTTGCGGGCATTATTAACAGCCCCAGGCGGCAGTCAATGACTGACTTCTCATTTGAGAAACTAGTTATTGTGAAGGCTAACGCTCAATATTGTAAGTAAAAAGAATAACTTTGAATAAAAAATGATTATTGATTTGTATTTATTTTATATTTACAGATGATCTTTAAAAACAATTTTTTCATTTATGTTAATTATGTATGTATATATGTATGCATGTATAAAATTAATTAAAAGAGTACTTTATGTTGATAATTTAGTGTAATAAGTAAATAAATAGTGTTCATTTATATGAATAAAAGTTATAAATTTGAAAAATCTTCGAAAAATATAAAAAAAATTAAAAAGTACTTCAAAGTATTTGAAAGTACTCGGAAAAAGATTCCAAATCTTTTAGCGAGTATTTTCGAGTACTTTCGAGTACTTTCAGTACTTCATGGTATTTCCAAATACTTTTCAACTCCTACTACTTTTACTCGAGTACTAATTTAATTTCAGCTAGAAAACAATTACGTATTCATTATAAGTATTTTATATAGTATTTGTACTGAAATTTAACAGGTATGGTTTGAGAGGGCATGTGAATAGGTGATTGGAATCGTGCGGAGAATTTCCACATGCCGGACATGTGTTGGGTATGTCAGGGTTGATTCTGGATAGGTAGGAGTTGAGCCTACTACAATATCCAGATCTTAATTGGGCCATATGTACATCGTATTGGCCTCTTAGATCGATTTGGCCACAAAAGTGTTGAAATTTGTTTGCAAAATCTAATCATTCATATTCTGCGTGATATTGAGCAATATCATTCAACATAAATTGAGGAAACGCCTATGAATATTGCAGATTTAATTTAAAACTTCAAAGTTGAAAAAAAAACAAAAAAAGCACGAGTTGTACCAAATCTTAATAATTTAAAGATGGACCAATCTTAATAAATTATATCGTTTGGCTCTTATAAGCAAGTTAAATTTACATAGCATCGTTATCGTATGAAGTAGAACAAGTACATATGTATGTAATAAACAAACATTTATTGCTGTATTTTCTTTATCACAAGTTTTTAGTTTATTTTTTTATGTATACTGTGTACATCTATTATATAAAATTGATTATTGGATAATATTTGCAACAATTTGGCTTGCAAAGTACGGAACCAATTTAAATATTTTTTTTAAATTAAACATTGCGAACAAAATAGATTGAATGCTAAAAAAGGTGGTACTGTTTTTACCTCGAGATTATAAAAGGTATTATATTTCAATACTTTAACAAAAATATTTCACAATAATATTCAGACTTAGGCGAGCTTTACTTACTTACTTAATTGGCGCTATACGTCAACTCTTTTTGAGAGAGGGATTTACTGCGCAGTTGCTTACTCAGCCCAAAGTAGCACTTATCGGCAAGAGAGATTCTACGTTGGATTTCCAGGCTGACATTATTTTTGTTGTTAATGCTGGTTCCAAGATAAACAAAGTCCTACACTTTTTCGAAATTGTAATTGCCATCAGTAATGCGGGAGCCAAGACGCAAGTGCGCTGACTGTTTATTTGATGACAGGAGGTACTTAGTTTTGCCCTCGTTCACCTCCAGGCCCATACTTTTAGCTTCTTTATCCAGTTTAGAAATGGTAGAAGTAACGGCGCTTTTGTTGAGGCCGATGATATCGATATCATCAGCATACGCCAGAAGTTGCACACTCTTATAAAATATGGTGCCTGAACGGTTCAATTCTGCAGCTCGAATTATCATTTCTAACATAAGGTTAAAGAAGTCGCCCTGTCTTAAACCTCGTTAAGTTTAAAACGGCTCGGAGAGGTCCTTCCCGATTCTGAAGGATAACTCGAGTAAATATTGAGCTATCTTATCGAAACTTGGTAACGGTAAACATTTGTGCATCATTTTGTCTGTGAGCTTGCATTTACAAGATTCAACATATATGTATGTATGTATGTACCAATTTAATAAATTAGTAATTTTTTTTTATTTCGCAATATAAGCATGATTTTTTATTAAGCGCTTTTTCATTTCGCTGCTGCATCATTTTGGTAGTTGCGAATATAAGACGAGTTCAAATTTTCTCTTTCATAGGGCCGTGGCACCGCCAACTTTACCTAATTCATATGTACCTACTGTAAAAATTTCATAAAAATCGGTTGAGTGATTTGGACTCACACTCATTTCTATATATAAGATTAACTTTGATGTAAAAACATGTACCTAGTATTTAAGGTTCGGTTGAATCTGAATTTAGACTCTTCTATACTTTTTATACCCGAGCGCAGTGGTGTGCATGGTTATATAACTTTATTCACTTAACGGTTTTTTACAACTGCATTAAGCAAGCCAAATAGATATATGTATATACAGGCACGCTTTGCATTTCGACTCAGTAAAAAACCGTTTGAAAATTATATAAGTCGCGATATTCTTAGTAATAACATTTTCAATCAGAAATACATAATGTTTGGGGATTTTAGTCTATGCCTAAAGTCTACTGAGGATAGAATGGAAAAGTTTCTTAAGGATAGCAGCTTTAGATCTAGAATATTCTACTTCACCCACAGGGACGCAAATTGACTTTGTGTTTTAAAATTTGGATGGTAGCATAGTTAACGCAATTACCTACGAAACGGTACACAGTTACTGCGATATTATTTGCTACTCTCTCTTTGACTAAATTCCCCTATTTTAATTTTAATAATAGCATTAGTAAATGTAATATATACTTATACTTTAGAAGAAAGGTATAATTATAAGTATTTATATTTTACAAGTATAATAAAAATTTTTTTAAATATATTAAAGAATAAGTATGCCCAATTAAAAAAATGTTTTAAATATAATATATCTTAATATAGCGAATAGAACAATACTTTCTTAAGTATATAACTGTGCCTAAACACATACATTAAAAGCATACCAATATATTTTAGTTTTTATTTCAATAAAAAAAAGGCATTTAGTTTTTCAAAATAAAGATTATTACAACAAGTACGGTTTATTTGAAATAAAAACGCGCGTCGGGTATTTGTAGATCGGTTGCACCCGAATTTAGGCTCTTCCTTACTTGGTTTTGTTTCAAATCATTTAGATTTATCATATTATAATTTGAAAGTTTATTTATTTTGAATTTTTGAAATTTTTTTAGATTATTAATCATCGACCACAAAAACCTTTTCATACCAAGTTTTATGAGAATCCTAGGGATCCGCCAAACACAATATAAAGCGTAGTTAAAAGATCAAAGTTTCTCGCATCCTAATTTTGGCCAAAATCTCGAGCTCCTGGTCCATTGATTGTGATAACAAAACATCCTTTCTTTTGTAGCGAGGACACCAATGATTCATATGTATGTATATATGTAAATATATAACTTCAGTATCATCACAGTTTCAAACCAGATTTTGCGGTTCCAATATGTAATTCTGGAGCATGTAGTAATTTTTACTACAGTGAATGAAAGAATGGGGAATAATATATTTATCGCTTTAGAGGATCAAAATCGGTATACTAGAAACAGTTAAACATTTTTGATTATGATTTATTGTCTTTCATTGTTTTTTAGTGATAATTTAATTTAATTGACAATTTAGATACCATAGTAATAATGATGCAGCTCCTATATACGTATACCTATTTTTATTATATATATTACTTAATAACATACACATAAAAATTTTAAATTATATTTTTTTTTTAATTTTACGAAAATTTAACAAACTTGGTGATACAGTTTCAAACTTTTTAATTGGAATAATAAAGTGGAAGTTTCATGTGGCTAAAAATCAGTGGAAAGGAAATTGACATAGATTTTGGAAAAACTGGTTTCATACAATGAAACATCATACCCGATTAAGCCCCGCCGGCTGGTCTGTTTTTGTATAACATAATGTATTAGTGGTTTGACACATATAGCTGCAACACAATTGATTGTTCTGATACTAGTTTTTACGCTCCTATGCCAAAGAAGCTAAAACAAGAAATTTCACGCACCTTTTACTTATCATCAATAGAAAGTGACCAGCTAAAAATCATTATAGCTCTAGATTTTTCAGATATGTGATTTTTTAAAAACTCCTTCGCAGCTAAGGCCGTAAAAATTTGTGAGCTACTTACTTTTCAATCATAAAAGACCCACTAAGAAATGCTTCAATTTCGGTGCATTATAAAATATATGTAGTAACCATACCACTGATTGATCAAGTATGAGGTTTTACTTAAAAACTATTTATTGTATTGCACTTTATTTTATATGAGCAAAAAAATACTATTACTCAATTCTGAAATTGAATATTCTTACGCAATCATAAAATAAATTAAATTTTTTTATTCATGAAAGGTATGGAGGCTTCGAAGATGGCGCTGCTTTTTACATTATATCAAATTTTTTAATTAATAGACTTCCAAAATGCAACTGTAAATTCTCTACTCCCAAAATACAATTCTAGATTGTGCAGCACCAGAATTTAGCTGTCACTATTGAACTTTGTGTGATTGAATTAAGGCTAAAAATGACGGTTGATTTTTAAATTTTTTTCTGACGGGGTTGGGAATTTTTTTCTACACAAAATATATGAAATAAAAAGTACAATACCGCCAGCAAAAAAAAAACATATAGTCAACAGACATTTTTAGTCACATGAAACTTCCATATTATTTTAATGAAATAGAACTGGTTACAAAATTGCATAGAACTAGAAGAAGATGAAAAATTACAGCAATGGGCTGTGTAATCGTTGGTCTGTTGAAAGTAAATTTAACGCGCTCAATTCGAAATAGACTAAAGCGAAAAGATTTTAATGAAAAACGGAACGGTTTATTTTACTGTTGTTACTCCGGCTGCTGACCAACGATTTATGATCGCAAAGGCAAACCGAAGCCAACACACAGCCTCAAATATGTATACATACATGAATTGAAATTCTTAAAACTAGGATAACGGCAAATTGTACATACATATGTGTATGCATATAAGCAAACTTCAAAGTTATACAAAGCGAATTGCGATAATGAAATAAAGAACACAAAGAAATACGATAAGTAAAGAAAAGAAAATATGAATCAGTCACAATTGATCATAGGGTAAGCGGACGTTCTGCGACATCCCCACCCCCGTGAATCAATCCGATTCACTAACTTTAACATACAGAACGCCCAGCTTGGACACGGCTCGTCGCTTTACTCCGGCAGTTGTGCGCACGCCAGCTTGACGAATTTCACCATCGCGGCCAGGGTATTCCTTATCTACAACGCGCGACACCATTCTCTCCTCGGCACGTTCGGATCACATAGGAACACCAGATCTCCTCTTCTTAATGGCTCAGTCCTTTGGCACCATTTCTCGCGGCGTGTTAACGTAGGAAGATACTCCCCTATCCACCGCTTCCAAAAATGGTCTCGCAGTTGGCGGGCGATACGCCACTGTTGTCGTATAGCGTATGTACTGGTTGCGGTTTCGGCTGCCCCTGGCGTCTGTGCGGTATTGGCCGATCCCAATAAAAGTCGTTTGGCGTTAACGGCTGTTCTTGATTTACGTCGATTGGCAAGTGCGTGAGAGGGCGAGAGTTAACGATATTCTCCGCCTCGACCAAAGGCTGGCGTAAAATTTTCTTGATGGACTGAACCATTCGCTCCCCGACTCCTCCTTCGACTGGATTGAATGGCGAGTTGAAGACCCAGTCGATACCCTGGTTTGACAGCTCGCCTTGCACTCGCTCGCAGTCGAAAACTTCGTTGAACCGCTTAGCTTCGTTGTCACCACCGACAAAGTTCTTTCCGTTGTCGGACCTTATCCTCTGTGGCACTCCTCGTCGATTGATAAAATTTCGGATTACCGTTATGCAAGAGTCGGTGCTCAAGTCATGGGCTATTTCCAAATGTACTGCTCGTATGGTAAGGCATGTAAAGAGAGCCAACCATCTCTTTTCTGTGCTGCGTCGCACTGATACGTTTAAAGGGCCGAAGTAGTCCAATCCCGTGTATGTGAACGGCCTTTTGTAAGGAGTTACCCTGTCATCGGGGAGTGGTCCCATTAGCGGGAAATCGGAGTCGCCTTGTGAAGGCGACACACGGGACATCTGTTAACGACGCTGCGTAGTAAGTTTCTTAAGCGTGGCACCCAGTAACTACGTCGTATGGAACATATCGTTGCTTCCGTGTATTGGTGACCCATCTGCGTGTGGTAATGCAACGTCATTAACTTCGTAAAGGCATGTGTTGGCGGCAATATTATGGGGTGCCTCACGCTCATTGGCAACCAGCTGGCAGCATCGATGCGCTCGCAAACGCGTAGGACGCCTTCTTCGTCGAGATATGGTGATAGTTGTAGTAAAGAGCTTTGCCGAGATATATTTTGACCGTTACGGATTTGCAGAATCTTGATAAAGTCACAACTTACGATGTTCAAAGAGTAGTGTGGGCGAAGCTCCTCGTCGGGATCATCGAATTCCGAGGATAGCGGACCATACACCCAGCGACTTGTTGAGGCGAACGTGACTTTGTGATTTATGCGTGTAGTAGCTTCATCGGCGACATTTTCTGCGGTGGGTATCCATTGCCAATTGGATATTTTCGTGGCAGCTAAAATTTCAGTTATCCTGTGTTGTACAAACGGCTTGTACCTACGATGCTCGCTTCGTATCCAATTTACGACTGTCCTGGTGTCACTCCAGAGGTAGCATTTTCTAATGACTAAATCGTGCTCCTCGCGCACGGTCTGCATGAGTCGCGTTCCTAAAACGGCTGCTTGCAGTTCTAGGCGTGGCACAGTAAGTGGCTTCAGTGGTGAGCACTTGGACTTAGCGCAAACGAAGCTAACGTCAACTTCACCACGACAGTTTGTTGCTCTCCAGTACGCGACGGCTGCAAATGCATTTTCGCTGGCATCCGCAAACACATGGAGCTGCAGTTCCTCAGGCTTACCTCCATGGAAATAAAATCGGGGAATAGCGTATTCAGTCACGGCTGCCAACTGCATACTCCACTTTTCCCACAGCTCGGCTAGTTCATCAGGCAACGGTTCATCCCATTGTGCTTCATGTCGCCAAACCTCACGCATCAGTAACTTGGCGCCTATTACGAAATGAGCTAAGAACCCTAGTGGGTCGAAAACTGACACGACCACACTAAGAAGCTCTCTCTTTGTAGGCCGCCTGATACCTTCAACCACGGCTTCGCTGACGTTATGAAACCGTAACTTAAAGTTGCAGCAGTCTGTGGTTGGCTGCCAATACAGACCCAGCACCTTCTTTAGCATTAGACCCTCTTTCTTGCCAAGAGTCTTGGCGACGTCGACGCCATCGAAAGCCGCGACAACCTCCGGCGAGTTGGATGTATAATTACGGAGCTCAAACCCAGCATCCGTGTGAATTGCTCTTACTATCCTCAAAGTCATCAACATAATGATGATCTAAAATTGCTTTTACAGCACGGGCTGTGTAACGACGGTCGTCGTGATGTTCCAAAGCGTTTCGCGTTTTCACGTAATGAGCTGCACAAGGCGAGCATGTAGCTCCGAACGTCATAACGCACATTTCGTATATACCTGGTTGTCTCTAGGAGTCACCATTCCTCCACAGAAATCGCTGGGTTTCTCTGTCTTCTGGACGAATTATTACTTGATGAAATATTTCTTTGATGTCGCCGGAAACACAAACTGCCCCTTCACGGAAGTGGAAAGGAATGGCCGGCAACGGTTTATACTCCTGTGGACCCTTAAGTAAATTACGATTCAGCGAAACACCATTAACCTCGGCGGCAGCATCAACAACTATACGTAGTTTATTGGGTTTGTTTGTTAAACACGGCAAAGTGCGGCAGATACCACGTATGTGGCGTTATAGAGGTGACAGCTGGTGGTGCAAGTTTACGCGCATAACCCTTTTCGACGTAAGAGGCCATCATGAGCTTGTAGGCGGTGGCAAAATTCACGTCCCGGCTCATTCGTTTCTCCACACCCAGCAATCTCTAAAGCGCCATATCATAGCTGTTTGGTAAATCCACGGTGTCTTTTTTCCATAAAAGTCCGGTTTGGAACCTTGTACCAACGCGGCGTGTCGTCGACTCTAATATGGTCCTGGCACGAACATCAGCTTCACTTTCAACGCGTGTTGCAGCTCTCACACCGAAACTTTCAACTTCAAAAAAGCCGGCTACCATTTTGTGAAGTGTCTCATCGGAACTATTTACGAAACACTACCCACCATAGTTCTGTATTGGCGGCGTAAGGTCCATTTTTCTGCATCGCAATAGTTGTGGATGCAACACCCACATGACAATTATCGATACCGATAAGCAGTCTTGGTACCGCACCAGACTGCGGCTGTACTGGCAATGGACGCAATCGTTTGTCATCACAAAGTAAATCTGCTTGGCTAAGGCTTTGCGATGGAAATTGAAGATTTTTCACAGCGTATACATTTTGCATCTTGTGCTTCTTTGACATACCCGCACCGCTGATATATAGGTTGACCAAATTTGCTGGTTCCTGGACGGAGTGCCCACCAAACCATTGCACACTGAGGTGGTGCGGCTGACCGCGCAGGTCTAGCTCTTCGGCGAGTGTGTTGTCGATCATTGTGATGGACGAACCTTCGTCCAATAAAGCGTACGTCTCTACGTGGCGTTGTCTTCCATATACCGCGACTGGAAGTATACGAAATAAAAGCTTACTTTCGTTCGAACTGACGGCGCAACTCAACACTGATGCTTCCGAGTTATGAGTATTTACTTGTGGCGACGACGATGACTGAGTTGAAGTAGGTCGAGGGACAGGTTTCACTGATGATGGCGATGGCGACGGCGCTGATGAGTGGGTAGGTTGAGATTCGTGAAGCAGTTTGTGATGCACCCGATTGCATCCATTGACGGCACAAGCTTTTCGTCATATATTGTGCAGATAACATCGGATAGTGAGGTGAGCCAATTACTAAAATGCACTGTAGTAGCGCGCGGCTGTACGGTGATGGCATAACGACCCCACTCGATTCGTTTACTCATAGGCAGCTTGGAGATTAAGTCATCGAGTAACATTGGGTTAGCTAGATGGTGATCGGCGTTGGCTGATTGCAAAAACACACAAATATTTTTCACCTTTGTTGCGAAAGGAATAAGCTTATTCAAAACATTCTCTTGAATAGGCGCGATATCCTTAACCTGCAACAGTTGGCCTCGGATGAGCTGCTCCGGCCGACGACCAAATCGACACTTTAGTTGCTCTATGATACAGCTAACATTGGTGGACTGTACCATCTCACGAGCATCACCTTTTAAACATTTTTGCAACCTCTGGTTATTATCGAAATTAGTATAACCATAAGTTGCCGTAGATTCACTAAAGGCTGTATAAAATACAGGCCACTCTTCTGGTCGTCCACTAAATTCAGGCAAATCTAGCAGCTTTCGAGGCATAACGGCGATTTGCGATGAATACGGTGTGTGCGCGCTGGCGTGGATAGGCGGCATTGATAAATTCGGAGAATGCGATGGAAACGCCTCATTAATAGGAAACGCACTGTATAAATTATTTCCCGTTGAAACTGTACTGTAAGTAGTTGGCTATGCGTCAACACCGTAACGGGGCTCGGAAATTGGCTGACTTGCACCGGACTGTTCGTATAACGGCAGTTCTGGCGTTGACTGCGCGACTACGCTGCTGGCGTAAGTAACTGCGGAGCTACCGCTCCTGTACAGCTCTGCACTGAGTGACCCGTTCTGTAGATCACGCTCCTTTAGCTGTGACTGTGTGGCTTTTAATTGGCTTTCAAGCATCGCTAATCGCTGCTCCATGGCTTGAATGTTGAAGGCTGGGTAGGCTGGCTTACCCGGCGTAATTTCTAATGAAGATTTGGCGGCAGTAGCATCCGTGGCGGAAGCAATAGTAACTCCCTCGTCGGCATCAGACGGGGTGGCATTCAAGGCAATTGTGGTGTCCATGGCGGGACCGGTGGCATTCGCAGTCGACTCGTTGGCGATCGACTGTAAACCCACTAAATTGGCGCCCAATTTTCTCTGGCTGGAGATTGACCACTTTTCATTCAGGCGAGTACTCCTTCGTGGTGGAGTCCGTTGCATTTATAGAAATGCGGCGGCAATATATTTCCCGAATGAAAAAACGTATAAGTTCTACGACGTGGCAATTAAATTTAAGTAAAAATCGCGGAGAAAGAGACTTTACGGCAAGCAAACAAATTGCAGCAAAAATTGCACCAGCAAATTAACAAGTAAAATAAAATTGTAATCGTTGGTCTGTTGAAAGTAAATTTAACGCGCTCAATTCGAAATAGACTAAAGCGAAAAGATTTTAATGAAAAACGGAACGGTTTATTTTACTGTTATTACTCCGGCTGCTGACCAACGATTTATGATCGCAAAGGCAAACCGAAGCCAACACACAGCCTCAAATAGGTATACATGAATTGAAATTCTTAAAACTAGGATAACGGCAAATTGTACATATGTATATGCATATAAGCAAACTTCAAAGTTATACATACAAAGCAAAATGCGATAATGAAATAAAGAACACAAAAAAATACGATAAGTAAAGAATAGAAAATATGAATCAGTCACAATTGATGATATGGTAAGCGGACGTTCTGCGACAGGCTGTATACGACGAGTGTTGCAGATATCGAACAACTGTACCACAAGGAGATAGAGAAGAAAATAAGAACGACTTTAAAAATGATTTTCCTGAACAATAATTAAGAGTTTATTAATAAAAGCTAAATCACCAAACCCTGACCATAGATCGGAAAAACCTATAGCATTTAAGTCAGTAACTTATGCACCCCATTTGTCAGAACGCCTAACAAAATCAGATTGCTACAATAAACATGAAATAAAAATAGCACACAACAAAAACATATTTAATAAAACCAAATCAAAAATACCTCCAACAGAAAAAAGTCATGTGATTTATCAAATCCCTTGCAGCGGTAAAAATAACGAGTCATATAGCAGCCTATACGTAGAGGCAATAAAATCAAAAGTAAGAACTAGACTAGCGCAACACAAATCGGACTTCGAACAATCCCATAATAGACATCCAGAAACATGCATTTCTAATTCGTTAAAGGAAATATGAATCTATTACTGTTGTTACCACCCAACAAGATGGTAACAAAATTTACTGGTAATAAGTATGCACAGAATACAAAAAGGGTGTAAATGTTGCCAGAGTTCTTTGTTGCCCGTAACAACAGGTTTGTTACCGGTGCAGAATAGACCCGTAAGTGTCATTTCGACACATAAAATTTACACGAATTTTTGGTCCTGCGTAAAGTCCCTCGGCTTCTTAACTCTACATCGGAAACGAACTCGGAAATCTAAGGAGCACCTTCAGGTGTTTATAAGCTAGAGTAGAAAGGAAGTATACACCTAAAATCAAAGTTTTGAAATAGCTGTCGTATCTACGACCTTTGGGTTGACTATCACAATTTTTCAAACTATTTTCAGCTATACTACTCCACATGGAAGATTTCTACATAAATTCATATTATAACTGAAACCCACCCCCCCAATTTATTTGAATTCGTCTAATATTCGCAACTACATATTTGGTGCAGATGAATGATATTTGAGTACATACATACATATGTCTTATAGATCAAACTATGTACATATCTATCATTTTGGAAATATGCAAAATACAATAAAAACACCAAATTCCTTGTATCCTATATATGAGGCTATATATTATTTGTTGGAGGAAAAGTCGTGCCCGTATTTAACACGAAACTACTATTCACAATATCTTTCCAGCTATTTGACGTAGATATTTGATATTCTTTAGAGCAAGGTATAACGCATGATCCAATTATTAAAGGTTTGATACATAATGACAGATTATTTCTAGCTCTCCCGTACAAAAGGTTGCATTTGCGAAGGAAGTAGAAAAGGGTAAGAATGCAATTCCTTTTTGCAAAAAAGTGTTTAACAAGAACGCAAAATATGTAACTAGTTGTAGAATTTAAGTTGCATAAAATCCAAATATGTTTCGTAGTTTACGAAATATTTGATGCATTCTTCTGATTGGAAACTCTTTCGTTATGCAAACATTGATTTTAATTAACAAATATCATTATTATAAGTAAATAAAATTGAGTTCTATACATTTAGTGGTGAATATATGAAATGGTTGGTACAATCAAATTTTTGTAGTTCACAATTAAAAAAACATGTGATAAACTTCTTTGTTCTTATAAAAACCAAGCAACATAAATTCCTTTGAACGTCAATATTACATATTGTGAGGTGAGCCATATTAATTCATTCACCAAAATTCACACAAACTCGCCACATCCCAATTGTTGAGACTTCTCTAATACGTTTGATTTACGTTTTGGTCGGCTCCAAAAAATCACGACGTAAGTCAAAACTTCGTAAATCGAGCTTTGAGCCTTCCACTTAATTACAAAAACAAGGTTATTGATGAATTCAAACAAAGTAAAGTACTTTTTTTATTATATTACGTACAGAAAAATGTATGATACAAAAAGTACATAACCATAAATAACTATCTAATCACAAGATTACGTTTTAACAATTTACATAGAATAGATAGAATTGGGCAGAAAATCATTCCAAAACGGCGACAGTGAAGTTCGGGAACACAAGTTATTAGCGACCTACTAAGAAACAACTAATATTTCACTTGGGTAGAAATGCTTATCATCTATTCTAATGGCATACACACTCTAAGGTCCTAATTAAAGATATATATTAACTTGTATTTAGAATATTTGATTCTTTTTTAAATACTAATTTAAATTCTCGAAATTCGAAATGCGCACTCACTTTGGGAAGGGAGCCATGGCACAGGGGTGGAGGTGAAAAAGAGTAGGGATACGATCACAACGAGCAATGGACTTTGGAAAGAAATCCTATAAAAAAGAAAAGAAACAGCAAAGGTCTTGCTAACTCGTGCTCGCACACACGAGTGTAGGGAAAAATTAACTAGGACACTGAACTTAACGAGCTAAGAAAAAAACGGAAAACGGTCACTCAGTATACCAATCACGATTTAGATGCACAAATTACCTAATGAATTGAAAATAAAACCACATATTTGCATTATATAAAATATTTACATTTATGAGAGGTTGTCGTGGGTTTTATCCGATTTCAACAATTTTAAAAGTTTGACATACTGTCTTAAAATTACATGTACCAAATTTTAATAGAGTTTGGTGACATGGTTTCAGTGACAAATTTATTTGCTCTAAAGCGGGTGGTGCCCCGCCCATTTCCAAATTTTTCTGATTCAGTGTATATGCAGTGTAGGCATATCCTTCGTTTTCAATTTTAGGGAATTGTCTTTAATGCTGATTTAAATATCGGGGTTTTTTTAAACTTACCGTTATATGAGAGGTGGGTGTATTTTTGCCCGATTTTAACAAATTTCAAAATTTGGGAAACTTTCTTAAAATGCAATGTGTGTACAAAATTTGGTAGAGTTTAGCCAAGCAGTTTCGGAGATATGTCTTTTTGTTATAAAGTGGGCGGGGTGACGCACATTTTCTAAAAAAAAAACCACACGTATCTCTTTCCCGAACCCTATCATATGTATCAAATTTGAGCAAATTATTTGCAATAGTTACGGATTAAACTCTTTGTTTATTTTTCACTAAATACCGTTATGTGGGCATTTTTATTGTCCGATTTCGCCCATATGCAATACCAAGGTACTTTGGTCCATTTGTATACCAAGATTCGTTAAGATAGCTCAATATTTACTCGAGTTATCCGACTGACGGACGGACGGACAGATAGACTTTTTCAAATTTGCCATTAATGCTAAGGATTTATATATATATGTATATGTCTATATCTATCTATGTAGGTTGGTTTATGTTGTTACAAACAACCGTTAGGTTAACAAAGTTATAATACCCCGAGCACCAGTGCGCTCGGGTATAAAAATAAGTTACATTTTAATTGTCACTTTGTAACTCAAGAACCACCAAACCGATTCCGATAAAAATGTTACTGTATATTAGGGCATACATGTAGATAGTCTAAGAATACTAGTTTTCGTTCCGGGAAGTGGAGCAGGGACCGGTCTATTCGAAAAATCGTATTTATGGTTCGATTTGCTTGAAATTTGGTACGTGGATTCTTTCATCAAACAAATGAGACCTGAAATAAATTCTGCAAAATTGGAATTAATTTAAATAACAAAAAGAAACTATCGATAGTTCTTCCGCTTTCCTTTTTAATATTACATGTTTCATGTCAATATATGCACATACATAGTATCCAGTCTTAGCAAAAAGAAGAATTGATTATAAGTGTACAATAATTACGGCCACCGCATGCAGATATCTGGTTAACAGGTGCACTTGAGGTGCTCTCTGAATACCTACAATTTTCTTGATTGCTGGCTTTTATAATATCCAATGTTTTACGAGGAAAGCGAGGTTCTCTAATCCATATATGCAGCGCCCGACAATACGTTTCAGTTAGGAATAAAGTTCCGCTTACGTGAAATAGGTTTTTTTCAATGCGTTCGGCTTGCATAAAAAAGGAGTAACAAATTAACTAGAAGAATTTGCAGGAAATTTTGTGCAGCTGATTGTAGTTTAATGAATTTTTCTTAGCTACCACCTACCTGGATCGCTTCATTCGCCAGTGTTTGAATGATTGTGGAAAATGAAATCGTTCACATAGATTTTTTATTAATTTTTATTTTTCTGTAATATATATCTACTTGTATGTATATGTACACATGTAAATATGTATACATGCAAGTACTAATTTTTAATTTGTGTTTCTTGTAATATGTATTCGCAATGTTTATTTTTAAAATGTGTTATTTCATTTAATACGCATTTGCATTTAGTTTAAGTTAGATTGTTTTTTACAGTTTTTTCTTTCTTAAATTATGTACATACATATACATATCGTTCTGTGGAATTGAATTTCTCTGTACACGAATGGCAATTTGAAGTTATGTATCGGTTCATATACTTAAAATTATGGTGTTAGAAATACATATGTATGTACATATGAATGTATTTTCGCATGTGTGTTTAGAAGGCTACCACTAATTTCAAAAGTAGTCAGATTTTTAGAAACGAAATCAAAACTGCAAGCGTTACAAATACAAACAGTATTGCTAGGAAGGTTATTGGTGGGCATTGTTTTTTTTAGAGAGCAGAAGAGATAATAGTTATTCAAAATCATAAATTAATTCGAATTAGTTATTTGAAATGTACATTTGTATATTGAAATAAATTTTAGCTGATCACAGGATGAGAAATAACGTTTCGGCTATCATAAATAAATGTAAATATGCATATGTACTTTTGTAAATATACATTTAAGTTTAGTGCAAAATATACATACATACATATGTATTTATATAAAGACGTTTTACCTGTTGTATGTTTGTATGTATTATGCTTTTTTTGATTACTTGCATTTACATACATATGTACTATGTATCTCTATTGTATTCCTTTATATGTGTTATATACCGTATGCATTTAAGTACATATGCACATATACATATGTATGTATATGTGTGTAAAAATTTTCATTAAAATTTAATCTGGTTAAATACATACATATTATTAGAAGTTGAAATCTTGTATCTTTCATTTCATCAAATCTTTACTGTAATATGTTCATAAGCTATGTATATTTGTCAAAACAGTTTTAGGTACACAGATAACATTATCTCAATCAATGAATTACTTGGCATAACTCAAATCGCGTATGTGTATGTACGTAGGTGCTCTGGTCATAAGCATACATAAGTACATACATACATATTTTTAAGAAAATTGCATGTATGTACGTATGCACGTATGTATGTATATGTATTTATATTTTCAGCCTAAATATACATACATATATTGAGTTAATATGTCCAATTGGAACTGTAGTATATTGATTTGCCACTGGATTAGTGTATGAATGCGAATTCATATGTAATATGTTTACAAAAATCAATCAACACCATTTCTAACTTCAAAAGTGGTTTAATATTTTTAAATAATTCTTAAAATAAAAATTATATTTTGTTCTCCTTCGAAAAAGTATGGACCGATTATACATCTGGTGTACAAACCACACCGAATAGTACATTTTTCGAAATGAATTTACGCGGTTATTTGCGGATTATTGCTAAGCTAAATGACACAGTACAAGGAAATCAAATATATTCCAAAGTAATAGGCTGAAACTATTGAATAACGCTATAAATGAAAGACCTGAAATATGCGGACCTAGTTTGATAGGGATATATGTATATGTATTTAAATAATTGTCTATAGCTAAAACGGAAAATTAACAAACGATTTTTTTTCAAATACCAAAACCTTTACTCATTTCTTTATTTGTAGATATTAGGCGGACTCATCTAAAGAGATAAGCGTATAAACCTCATAAGTACACGGGTTTTTCATACAAACTTTTATATGTTTATACGATTATAAGGGTCATTATATGTTTAGATGAATCCCCTTATTATAAGTAACTTTCATTATAAGAGCTTTCCTTTTTATGGATGCTTTTAATAAATGTTTGCACAAACACATTTTTCTCGTAAACACTAACCCCTTGAAATCTGGTTTTGTGGAACATTTTAAACACATTTTCAGTTTTGACTTATTTCCGACATTCCAGCTAAATTTTGAGCTTTGGTGTATTCAGTGAGTTAAGGTTGAATTTTATGGCAAATATTTTTCTAGTATATTTTAATCCATTATATCTTAACTGTATGGGAATTTTTTGCCCTTTTCTGCAAAAGGCTAGTTAAAGGGTTAAAAGTTCCCCATCGTATTTTACATAGAATTGGTGAGCACATAGTTTATCTTAAATGTGTGGGTCACACTGTTTCCAATGTACAAAATGGAAGAAACTTTGATTTTTATGCCGCTGGTACTTAAAAATACAAAACTCTATGAATACAAATCCGATTAACAGTTGTAAAGTTCTGCGTGAGCAAAAACTGGTTCTTTGCTCAATGGGGGAATGGAACTTTGTTCGCACCAAATGAATTTGGCTGTGCCATCCATAACTCTATTGCTGCAGATGGACCTCGATAGTGATTGTCGCGTACTCAGCACGCTTACTCTTAAATCAGGTTACTGGAATCTTCCATGTTACACATTGGGACTTCACTGTCTGTGCTTTCCTTGATAAGCCTATTTCATGAACACTCTTTTTAGCCTTATCACTTGCTTTTAATCCTATTATTATTATAGAAAGTACAAAGTGCATTAAACTCAACTTCCCTTAATTGAGTTCACTGACCGTGCTCGGTACTTAGAGAGAGCTCTCATGGGAGAAAGCTATTGATTGAAGGAGTGAATTGTTGCCGAGGGGCTATTGGAAAGGTGAGGGACTTTTCTCCTTCTAAAGTTACATATTGGCTATATGAAATCATAATCAAGCCAATTATGTTGTCGGGTAGAGTTCACTGTTAATAGTTAAGCAACTGGAGGTGATGCAAAGACTAAGAGTCACTGACAATGCTTTCAATTCAATTTGCGGGCACTGTAAATTTGTTAGAAGCTTTGATTTTTTGCTTCGAGAAACGGACCTTTCACCAGTGCTAGTTATGGACGGAATCTTCTCCGTCCACATCCAACCAAGGGAAGATTGCAAGGAGGTGCATCATTAGTGAACTTTTTCGCGAACGGGCCGGAGTTGGGCGGAAGTTTAGACTTTAGAATTTCTGTAGTAAATTTCGAGCGGAGATAGCCGCTTTCAAAAATGTAATCGTCTACCTGTCAAAGTAACTTCCTTGCAGGAACCATCACTATCGGAAACTTAGTGAAAAATATTATTACTGCTTCGAAAACTAGCAATCTCAAAAGTATACAAAATTTTAAAAAATTCAAAGCATTCTCTGATTTATGATAATATGAATTGAATTGGTTTTTGTTTTTACTATGGAACTCTTCATCAAAAGAATAACACTTTTTAACAATCGTGGAATATTTATAATATAAATAAGGTATTTATTCTTTCACATTTTTTACTTTTTATCGAAGGAGGTATGTATGTATATTTTTATGATTCTTATGTACATATGTATGTGCATATTTAGGGTTCATAAAAAATAAAAAATTAACGCTTTACTTTACTCGGTAGGTTTTATAGCGTTACCTTAATATGAAAAGGCCCTAACTAACATTTATCGAGTATTTTATTGTGCATATTCAAATAGAAGATCTACCATTTTATAAAAAATGAGAAAACATGTAAGCTTAAATTACACTTCGATAAGACTAAAATATAATTTAATCAATAAAGTACAACGAAGACTTTATTATTATTTGTTTTATATTTCGCGCTTTTCAATACTTTTTTGTGTATCGTTTTTTCTAATTAGTAAGACGTCCATGTAGAGTTAGAGTCCTTTCATATTGAGATAACGATATATGGATTTTAATGTCTTGCGTTTTTTCTCTAATTCTTATTTTCTACAACTAACATAAGTATGTTTTGATAAATGTTATGCATACAGTGAATTACCCTTATTACTATAATATTATGGGTATTATTCATATTGTTATATTTGTAATAATATGTATTTATTCCTTGCCTGGAATACAACTTTATATTATCTTATCTAAAGTTTACATATGCATGTTTGAGTGTAGAGAAGCAAGAGATTATTGAAAGTTGTCTGCTTCTTAAAAATAAGTAACAGTGATATTAATAAATAAAAACTTATGTATATACAATCAAGCAATATTTTATTGTACTTATCATTGCGGTGTAATGCGCCTACAACCAGAGGAATAACTAATTGCTGAATTTATGTGTATAAATAAATACATATCCATAATTTTTATGAATATTAATTACATGGTAACGAGTCAAATATGTATACGACATATGTATGTATGTACATATGTACAATATTTACGATACGAGTACATAACATTAACAAATAAAACAATGAAGTTCATGAATATTTCCTCATCAAATTTGATTCAATTGTATTTATTAATTTATAAAAATTTTAAATACTTAGCATCGAATGCATCGAAAAACAGTTTACACACTTAAGTATCCATTTAAATTGTAATTTGTATTATAAATAATTTCGCATTTCAGTCCAATAAGTATTCAGTTTACCTGGACACTTACATACATATGTATATAATCATTTTAATTGTTTTGTCAGTCGAATTTGTGTCTTATAATTATACATACATATGTATGAACGTTTAATTTAATCAATCTAACCATTACAAACAACTTAAGCAAATTCAAGATCAACTTTAAGTTTAACATCAATAGCTGTTGGTATATATGTACATATGTATGTTCATTCATTTTGTTTATATATGTATATACATACATATGTATGCATATGGATGTAAATATATACATAGTATATATAGCACATGTACAGCGGCCCTCTGCATTGAAGTTACTCGGAAATATAAGTTGATTGGTTTTTAGGGTGAGAGATTTTACAGTAATGCTGCTACAAATAGCCGTATTCATTTCGAAATAAAAGCGAAACAAAATGAACAAGTCTGCGGAGTATTTGCCTAATTTAATTTGGTAAATACATATGTACCAAATGTAGGTACAAATATTAACGATGCAACTGATACCAAATGGCGTAGAAAACAAAGATTTAGCAACACTTTCGCAAGAAATCTTATTCTATTTTACCCATCCAAATAAAAAAATGTACTTTCACTGATTGCTACTACTAGACTGTAATTCGATGTGCATAAATACTTGGTTTATAGAGTTGTGAAATAAGCAAACGCCACAGTAAACTTCTTTGTTTTGCCAAATAATGTAGTTTACAAACCAGTTCTATCTCATTCGTTCTAATAAGTTTTTAATGTGGAGATAGGTTAGTTAAAAAGAACGAAACATTAAATAAGTTAGCATTTCTTGCCACAGGAAACATAACGTCATGCAAACTCTATGTTTACTAGTAGGTCCTTATCCGATATGGGATTGTCTAGGACTAGGTTGAAGATCTGGCAATTTTTTATAATCGGCAACACGTTAACTAGTTAGTGCTTTGCTTCTTTACAACAGTTTCAAAAATTTTTTTATCAAATTACCGAAAGAGTAGATTTTATTCGAGTCTTCTGACAAATCAATCTGAATCAGATCATTTTTTGGCGCCTGTGTCTTTCCATTCGATATTTACCTACGTACATCGGGATAATTTAACGATCCATCCAGTTATTTTTGTGCTGCCGTCAATTCAACACAATATTCCCTAATAAAATAAGTATATTACAAAATGTCAAAAATGTATTTTTTTATATGATATCAACTAATTTTCTTGATTGTATGGCTGTCTTTACTCTCTCAAGAAGAAATTTTTCGATGCTGCTCGAGAAGTAATTTCACGCGAGGACCGTTTTCTCGTGAGCATCTTCGAAAGCCCTAGTTACATTGATTACATTTTTCTGTATGAAACCTTCTTGAAAAGTTTTATTATTACACGCTTTTGCTGCCTAATATTGAAGGCTTGTCATGATTGATGTTTCTGACATTAGCTTCTGGTGCATACACTAATCATTTCCTTTCCCATTTCCTTCCTGAAGTTGTAATATTATATTTTTTAAATTTTTGTTCCCGAAGCTGTGTTTTCTTGTAATTTGTATTTGCATTTACATACCAAATGAAAAGCTATCAAATACTCAACTTATGCTACTTTGCCAACTATTCTTATAATACAATTAAAAAACAAATCTTGAAATCTTGTAACTGAATGGCAAAAGAAAAACACAACAGCTCGGTTTATACTCCATTTTTGCTGCTAAAGCATCCCTGTTAGCATCTATCATGAAACATGTGATTTCTTTAATGATATTTAAAACAGAAAATAGTAACCTTTGGTTGGTTTGGTTGTTTATAGAATTATAGCAACCTTTGGTTGGTTTGGTTGTTTATAGAAAAATTCACCCATGAATTTTCTCATTCACAATAATGCAGTTTTTTTTACTTTCGCAACACCACATGACAGGCCGGTTATCATTTTACCAAGTATTTTTCCGAGCAATTCGCTATTCTACCTTGTTTTCTTATTTAACTCGGATGAAAAGTAATAGACCTGTTATAAAATGTATGTTTAATGTAGTTTAGTCACAAATTTTTAGTGTAATTTTTATATAAATTCAAAAGCTAGTTTAGTATTTAAATTAGCACAATTATTAAAAAGCGCATTAAAGTTTATTTCATCCGATTATGCACAAACATGATTTGAAAAATTGAAATTGGTTAGGGTCTTTTAAACTTATACTTCTTATATATGTACTATATATATATATATATATATATATATATATATATTATACGAATTGCCAATCTTTTTCGATAAATACTTCGTCTGACAAAAAAATACTAATTTTTATAAAAACATATACAGTAGAAAATTGTAATACTAATTTTTTATGTTTCTTAGGGTGTTTGACTTCAATAATAAATTTATCGATTCAGTTGGGAAGTTCTCATTCGTTTTGGTAAAAAAATTTCGATTTGTTAATTCAAAATCCTAAGTTCAAAAGTTCCATAATATATACAACACAAATTTGTATGTATTTTCTGTCGTTTTAATAAATCAGTCATGTATTTTGAAATTTTTACAAATTGAGTTAATTTATTAGTTTCATATTCGTTTTAAATGTTTTGTATGCATACATGTATACAAGTATGGTTGATAGTATGTATGGGTTAAAGAGTGATTGTTCAGTTGTGACTCTACGAGTACATTTATTGCTTTTTAGTAAATATATATACTTCGGGTGGATAATAAAAAAGGAAAATACTTAGTATCTTAGTACGAGTAGCAGCATGTTCGGATACGATATTTTGTATTAATAAGAAGTTGAAAATAAAGAAAGATAAGTCACGTATGAAAACTTCGAAGTCATAGACGCACTCAAGTAGGGTGGTTTGGGGTTCAAACCCTTCCAAAATTCTAAAACTGTTTAGTATTATCTTGAAATTAATTTCCTTTTTTTAAATTAAATTTGCTTAAAACCCCCCGAAAGTATTTTTGTGTGTGTGCCACTGGATGCACTTATGTACAATACTTGTGTGTACGTGATAACTTATATAAGCACACAAATTTTTTATTTCCATGCCATTTCAGATGCATTGCTGAAAATGATACCCTCAAGAGAATTATCGCGGAAAAATAGAGGATATGGGTTTAGAGAAGTTTAAACCTAAGAGGCACGATTCGAACGACTTTTACCAGCAGAAAGCGAATTTGTTAAATCTAATACATTGATTACATATTTATGACTTTATATGTATGTATGTATATGTACGAAAGTATGCATACATATGTGAAGTTAATTACCCTTAAATTAGGAGCGAATCTTAGAAATGTAACTAATATCTGGCAGTGTTAAAGTGTATTATTTTTCACACAAAATTTCTAATGTTTAATTATTTTATTTATGTATTTTAATTACTTATACTTCTATTTATAAGATTATAAATAATTACGATTATGTCGATTCGTAAATAATACCAACAAAATGTTTCAGTACAGGTAATCATAAGCGATAAGTTATCGCTTAAAGGGTTTTCCATATAATTTGTAATTTTTCGAATTAATTCCAACGCTTTAATACTTAGATTTTTACATACACGTATGTAAGTTTTGCGTATACAAATGTACTTACGATGTACATAAGTGTGTGATAGTTTATAAATAACTGTTAACGTCCATTTACCTTCATAAATATGAAAAGATGAAAAAAAAAAAATTTTTGAAACTAAATGCTTATACATACATATATAATTTTTTAATCCATTTTGTTTTTTAAAAGTAATCTGTTTTCTTCTCTCTTCTCTTCAAAATAATTCTTTTCATATAATCACCAATACAATCCATACAAGGTAGTGTTATAAGTACAACTACAAAATTCCGATGTATTTGGTTTTTTCTTTAGCGTAAGAGGGGTCAAGATTTACATACATTTTGTTTTTGCTTTTACGGCTTTTGAAAGCTCATACGCAAAAGCAAAACAAAATACATGTAGGTGAATAAAAAAATCAAATCGGCTGCTATAGTAACTTCACCTTATATGAATTCGCCTTGATAATCACTTTTTCTTTCTTGAAATGCTCAGAAAACATAATATTAATTTTCGCTTTTTTTACTTGGTTACTTGGCAGTTTTAAATAAATTTTGGTTTTGTAAATCTTACGAAGAGCCAAGTTTGTTTGGCTGTTTGAGCGGTGACAAGCATATAATGGCAGTTAGTCGCAAAATATACAAAGGTTACCAGTGTTTATATTACCGGTAACGAAAGTTTTGTTACCAATTGCAGAAATACATATGTAGGCCTTTAAGTTATGGTTTACTATATCTGTGATACTTTATCGCAAAGACTGCCACTGAGTAAGAGAACTTAATGTAAAAAATACCGTCGAATCTAAAAATGGCTCATTGGAAGCTCTGGTAAAGTCTTGCAACGGAATAAAGAACAACAAAAATTTAAACTTGGAGCGGAATGAGTGCAATAATTGTGGAAGCTGTTCATTCAATCCGGGACACAGATGCCATGGGTTCAAGTACGAAGACTTGGTAAGTGTGAATTTTCACGAAAAGTATCGCAGGGCTTTGAAAAGAGTATTTAATGTATTAATCTACAAAATATTAAACATATTTAGGACGCTGAACTCTGAAATTAGTCGTATTTTTCTTTAAAATGGTTTTTCGTTTGATAAAAAAATATTAAAAGTTAAAAAAAAATAAAGCATAAGTGTATCCTAATCAGATGTTAAATTTAAAAGTTCGATGGCATTAGGTACATACTTAAGTAACAGGAAATACATAAGTCTAATTTAAAATTATGCTGGAATTTTAATTTACAAAAGACCATCGTTTTCCACCAAAGGACATCAAAATTATTGAAAATTTCAAAATATGTATACACAGTTAAGAGGATCTTCCCCAACCCGAAGGTGTATTTTAGTATAACTTCCTTGAAAATATAAATCACCTATATATACTTAAGGGAATATGTATTAACATATGTATTTACATCAGTAGTTACTTACATATGTAGGTATATCACAAAGTATTTGGGTTCCAATCAGTGTTTGAGGTTTTGGAAACATTTTAAGAAATTGGTTTCTTTTCTTGCCCGAATTTTGTAATCTCTTATATTTTCTTTACTTCAGTAACGTTTTTAATTTGGAGATCATATAATATAATAGTTTGGCGCTTTATGTTTGGCTGAACTTCTCGTATAATTTGTGGTGTACGTCTTGATACGAGTATTGTAACACAAATTTTAAATTACCTATCATAAAAATGCAAATAATTCACAAAACTGCCTAAGGTCACCAAATTTTCAACTTATTCATAAAAAATTTCGGAAGAGATTTGAATTTTGAAGACATCTTTTTTATATAAAAGATATTTGGTTTCAGCTATGGAACGTATAATTTCGTGTAAATTTATTTTGGAGTAAAATAAGCAGAACACTTGAAATGTGCATGATCGTTATATTTATGATTTATGTATTCCTAGTTAAGTTTTTTTAAGTCGAACACGAATGTAATACAAAGTATATTACGAATGTAATACATAATATAAAGTATATGATGTCTACTTCACCCGGTAGTTTCAGATAGGAACAATACGTAAATTCACTTGGAATACAGAACATGTCTGATTACTACATATGTATATTTAGAGAACGACCGAACCTCTGCTTCGTATAAAATTTTTATTTTAATATGTTTCTCTTTTGGAAGCAAGGTAGAAATATTAAACGGCTATTATTTTTACATTACAATATATAAGTATTTAATTTCGATCATTAAAATATAAGTTTTTTATTGTTATTTTTACAAAACTATGTATCTATGTTTTTACGATGAACTGAAATAGAAATGATTTAAACTAATGTATGTACATACATACATTCTTAATATAAATAAAAAATCAAGAATACAAAAAAATAGATTTATCATTATTTTAGACCTTGTTCGATTCAGCTTCGGCTGAAATTGGCCGAAGTTCGGTGTGGTGTTCGGTGTTCGGTCGTTCTCTACCTATTTTGCGTAAGAAAATGCATTTGCTTTTTCTTGGCTTTTATAACAAATGAAAAATCGTTATAGCAGCACTGCTTCTAAAATAAATTATCTCTTCCGCATATTGCATACTTTTAGGCGAATACTTAAATACGAAATATACATATCTACATATATCCATACATATCGTTATTGAAATGCAAAGGCGGAGCTAACTGATTTCGTTTATTATAAGTAAAGGCCAAAAATATTTTAAACTTTTAGAACTTTTAGAAAAAATACTTGAATTTTAGTGTAGCTCATTTAAAAATAATAAAAAACCAACAATTTCGGAACTCTAAACTCATTTTAATATCAACTTTGCACAGCGAATGACCGTAAAATTATTATTTAATTCGATACCCTATCGTGGTCAGCTAATTCTGAGAGGCTTTTCACTTAATGTGCTACACTATAACCGGAGTGGGGTTTAAAGTGGCCTGCACATGATCACCACCTCTTTTAACTTTCTTATGCAATTATAAACATGTGTGACCCGAGGTTATGGCTAGTAAATTTTTAACACTGTACTATGTATAGATATGTAGATACATGCATTCATCTTATGTAGATGCACTATATACTTCCTATATAGTATTACTAGTTAATATTAATATGTTAATTAGCGAAAGTGCCCGCTTGCCCAAGTTCAAAGTAATTTTTACGAATTTATATATTAATGTACATATGTATGTTTATTTTATTGTTTACGATGAACTGGAAGACCCTTTCCACCCACAAAATAAGAATACGGTTGAAAAAATGATGATGATACTTAAATTAACAAAATTGATACATACGGCAAACCTTGCCTTGCATCAAAACGATTCTATTTTTTTGCTAACTATCATACAGACTTCAATAAATTTCGAACATGACAACATCGCTACTATCGACTATACAAAAAGCTTTGCCAAAAACAGCAACTACCAAGTACGAAATTGTAATGTAGAGTTCATATGTAGAAGGGTAAGCCAAAGCAGAACGGGTTCATTCGTAAACACATTATTGTACATAGTTGCACAACCACAACGAAGATTGATATGTTGTTGGCTGCCTGGATTACACATACAAATAAGAGCAAATGTGAGTGCGTTCGTAAACGAAGTTTTGTGGACCAATGCTTATGCCTGGCCGACTATGAATGCTAATTATTTGGCATTTCCGAACGTCAGAGAAAATAGAATTTTATTAACGATAACCAAGAAACCCCAGCGAATATTTTATTGTATGATCATCGAAAGTTATAAGTGAAGAGTGTGAGAGTTATCCATAATTTCGGCAACATTCCTGAGAGTAATCAGTTTACTCACTCGCCCAATTTTGGCTTCGATTTATCGCAACTGTAAAGCATTTACAGCAATGGCTACAGGAATTCGGCGAGGTCCTGCCAATTGCTTGCATCAAAAAACTTTTGGCACTTTGCTTTTTTCAAAGGTATTTATTTTATTACTTAATATTATTTGTTTTCATAACAATGGCTTTGATTTTAATATGCAACCGTGCAATGGCCAAATGTGAATAAAGTATATACATTATCACCTACATATATCCTGGATGCCCTCATGATCCCTTGATTTGAAACAAAAGAATTTTATACAAGTTTAGAAATGACAAAATCACTGATCATTCAATAAAAAAATCGATTCCTTTTCAATTTTAACTCCATAACAGTTGTGAAGATTTGCACAACATTCAGTGGCCAAGGTAAACTCCAAATTACTCGCTATTGAACCTAAATAAGTTTAATTTATTTTCTCAAAGAAGTCTTTTCTAGATATAGGCAAAGGTCCTTTTGCAGTTAATCCCACAAAACTCCAGAAGAGCAAATAAAACAATCCTTTTATGCCTACCGTTCTAAAGGTATAGTTTGATTCTCTACGATAATATATCTGTTGTGGAAATCGGAATAGTACTTTTTGTGTTATAGGCTTCTTCGAAAAATTTTAATTTTTATTCATTATTCTTATTTGATAAACTTTGTGAAAGAAAATAACCAAAAGGGTAAATTTGGAGTACAGAGCGTCAGAATCGGACGGAAAACGTAAAAGTTATTACAAATTAAATAAAATCCGCCAATTTAAATTTCGCTTTTTCAGTTGAAAATCTGCTAACAACTTTTTATTTCATTGTTCAACAGCCAAAATATAAATTTGATCTTATATAAAATTTGATATGGATTTGTCATCCGAATTTTTTCCATCACGTGAAGATTTTGCAATACAGTGTGCTGAAGGATCAAGTTTGTTCCAACTGTACATTTCGATATCCAAAACGCTTACATTCGTATAGATTTTCCTACTGCTAACGGTGTTCTCATGCCAAAACAAAAGTAAAAAATACATAAAATTTAGTATATTTTCCGAGTTATTTTTTGTTATAAATTCTGAGTAAAAAAAGTAAAAAAAGTGATATATTGTAGCCTCTACAATAACGATAAAATCCTAATATAAAATTCACCGTTCTTGTTCAGACAAAATTCTGTTTACTTTCAGAAATTTTTGTCGGAGATCGTGCCGAAGTACGATTCATCGTTTAGTTCGACATTTTTTACTATGATCTCAAGTAAACAGCTGGTACTCCTACTAAGATTGCTCTGCATAATAAAAATACCGTTAAAGCTTTCTAGCTTTCTTGGCTCAGAAGTTATAGCCATAAATAACTCAAAAAAATATGAGATTTTTGGGTATAAACCTGGTTCTAACAATTAAAAGCTCTATAAGAATGTAGACGTTTTTGGATACCAGAATTTGCATAATTTCATGTTTGAACAAACTTATGAAAAACCTTCAGCACAATGTATCTCAAACCTAGACGTCATGGAAAAATTCGGATAAACAAATTTCGATAAAGCTCGGAAATTTCCTTATTTTTGCATTTAACCACCTGATACTCAAAAAGTACTATTCCGATTAACACAAAAGAAATATATAAATCTTGAAGAAGCAGAATGCACCTTTACGTTTTTTAACGAGGTACAAGTCATTTATCAAACATTTGAAACCAATTGTAATCGACACATTAATTATTGAAGATACATTAAAACCCTTTTTATGAATAATCTTTTTATCGAAGGAAACGTACCAGTCTTCTTATAATAATTAAATCAAAACCATAATATTCAACCAAAAACAAACAAAGATTAGGTTTTGGGCTTTTATATTTAATTATAAATAACAATTGTTTATTAAATTTTAAAATGTATGTATTGTATTTATAGTTTTAATAAACTCTATGTATGTATGTTTGGATGTATGTATACATATTGGGGAAGTTGGGCGTGATTTATGCAAGTGATTGGCTTACATTGCTGTTTTTCAATTTTTTCTCAATTTACTTTCCGACATGTTCTTGTTGTTTTTGTATGATGTTTCTTAAGTGCTACTATTTACTAAATACTTCGACGAAACTGTGTAAAAATATCACTTACAAATAATTTTTGTAATTGCCAAAAATATAATCAATTATAAAATTGTGTACAAGTGTTTAAAAATTATTTCTTAGAAGAGACAGAGAGATGTAAGGTGTAAATTAATGTAAATATTTGCACAAGTTTGATATTCGCACGTATGTACATACATTCTAATTTAAAAAAAATTCATAGGTGTTAATAATAGATATTTTTCAAGCTACATGCTCATACTTGGACATAGTGTAAACGTTTGTTGAAAACAAATACATATAAACACATGCACTATACATACTTATATGTATGTACATATAATGGCCACTATCATGAATTTCATTCCAATCACGTTTAAATTCTAAGTTGTGGGGCAAACCCAGAGAAAATCGTAATTTATATAATTTAACTTGTATCTTTTTCCCCTGATAAGATCGATGAGAACCGGATATATGTATATGTATATATCATATATATATGTAACTGTAAATCTTGAATATCTGCATATAAGTATGCATACGAAAAGTTTTGAAATGACATATTGTTCACTGACAGTAACAAAATAATTATTGTAATAATTGGCATAAATAAATGTACACATTTTTATGCAACTAATACGAGTATTAATTTGAAATGGGGAGACGACTTAATATTCCAAACGATCTGCCTAAAAACCATTATTATGATCTACGAATATCATATATATATGTACATACATATGTATGTATATATTGTCGTCACTGAAACTCACAATAGCAGCTATAGTATGTGAGCATATACTAATTTTTATCAAATCATAAATTTAGGTACATGGCATTTTCAACGAAGTACATATATTAAATATTTTAGTTAATTTAGATTTCTATGCAATACATAAATTTGAACACTTCATTTTAATTTCTTTATCTTGCGAGAGTTCTACGTTACTGTAATTTGCATTAGTTTTTGATCGAACTGTCTTTTTTGTGTGTGGGCGAAAAACAGAGCGATAAATTTTAAAATGTGTAATGTGTGACATTCTGTTTAAGGTCCCTTTAATGAAACTTGTGTGATGTATCGACAATAAAACTCTTTCTCTCGATAAGTTGGTCGCATATATAAATAGGTTATCCGTATTACAACCTAAACTCATATACATACATACAAGTGCACATTTAAGTGGAATTGAAAGTTTTGGCAATTTTCCGATTGGGAATGCCTTTCAATATTGCAATCTTCGTAATATGCGAAGTGTTGTCCGGCTTAAAAATTCTCACCAGTCGTTATCAAAACTACTAGTTTAGAATTCCAAGATAAGGTCATACATATTTAATACTTTTTCTCAATTCAAAAGAACTAAGTCTTTACGCATCACAAAAAATGTATAAAGTATGTATTTTGATCTTGGATTGATCGCTGACATTACGATTTGAATTGTTGCATGGCTGGGATATTTGCTGTAAATTAGTGTGATCATTTATCTATTTGATTGCACATGAGTATCGTATGCGTATATTGGTTTTATAATTATGAATGCAAGCGTGATAAACGAAAATCTACTTATCTGCCAGCACAAGTTCATCAAATTTGAAAACAATATATGTATACCCACCAAAAAATTTGCGCCTTATATAAGGCTCATTTCATATGATCATAAAATTTATAATATAATACGTGAAATCTGTAAGGAATGCCAGTCGTATAAAACATTCCGTATATTACACCAGATTTAGCTTTGTTGGTATCATCAGTCCATAAGGCATACTCCCTATCACTTAGGGTAACACTTATGTATGCCTGAGGCTTATAGGACATATAAGAAACGTTTTATATAATCCCTTTTTATAAGG
Source organism: Anomoia purmunda (assembly GCA_951828415.1). Classification (NCBI taxonomy): domain Eukaryota; kingdom Metazoa; phylum Arthropoda; class Insecta; order Diptera; family Tephritidae; genus Anomoia; species Anomoia purmunda. The sequence goes on from OX639993.1 coordinate 58,193,788, forward strand.
AACACAATGAAGTATAATTACCTTATCGATCATATAAAATAAATGCCGCAAACAGCGCAGCTAGAGTATTCCTTATACCTTAAACTGATTATGCAATTTTTTGGCGGGTACATACTAACATTGCATTTGTTTGTAGAGTTCTATTGTAAATATTGTAAGTGATGGAGGCTTGCTTAGGTACCACTTGTTTATGTTTGCATTATTTTGTTAAATTACTTGTGTGTATGTAAGCATAAACGTATGTATTTAGGTAGTTATGAATTTCCACTTAACCCTTTTTAAGTTTACCTTAAAAATTAGTATTGAGTTGTTTTCTTACTTTCTTTTTCTTTTGTCTTGCTTTAACATTTTGCTATTTAACTGAATTAAAACATTTTCTGTTTGTTACGATTATTATGATTAATGTAAGTAATACTTAAGTATCTATGTATCTGAACGTATGCAACGTACACACATGTCAGCTGATTCGTTTGCCTATTAACATTGCCTATTTAGTTTAATATAATTAACAGATACACACTTGTTTGCAACTTTGAAAGTATTTTCGTTCACATATATGTATGTATGTATTTAAACTGTTTTTTATTTAACTTCATTGTAACTTTATATCGTTAATCATTTTTAATTCAACTGTGTATGCATGGATTTCGTCTGTAAAGATAAATGGATGATAGAGTCGCGCAAGGTCGAAATTCTTAATACTATATGTAATTATATATTTTATTAATGTAAAGTTATTTATATGTATATGTATATGTATTTATATACATATATATACATACATATATATACATATATTTATATATGTAATAGTAAAGAAAAAATTTTTCTAATTCCATAAAATTAATCTATAGTGTAAAATTGCCGTTCGTGGCGGATCAAATGAAATATTAATAAAAATAAACAATAACAAAAAAGAAGAATATTTGTAGGTAATTTCTTAAATAAATAAATTGATAAAAATTACAGCAAATGTCTAAGGACTTTGCCGATTTGTGTTCATATACATTATACAAATTTTCTTTGTTGTTGTGTTGCATATTACGCCATTTCGTCCTTCTCAAGTTCGTCACCGAGGGCAGCAGTGGTGTTATACATATTGCAGTGGACACAGCCCTAATTCCGTTGTTTTTGTGTTCTTGGTACTTAAGGGAAGTATTGTGTTGGCAGCGACGTTCGCATACAGTCCTCTAGTTCAGCGCTTGAGGCAGCAGTGGCCAGCAGATGATTATTATTAGTGCTGTTGCTGTTATTGGCAGTTACAACAACTTGCATCTCTTGTTGTAGGCATACATCAGAATCCGTGTTTGCACCATAGTTATTATGGTTGCCACGAAACGGCGCATGGACAATGTTGCTGCCATTGGCAGTGTTAAAGTGGTTGTTGTTTTTGTTGCTAGTAGATATTTTACTTAAATTATTTGGTGGCTTCACAATAACGGAGGTGGCCACGGCAGTTGCTGGTGCGGAAGCTGCCAAATACTTATATTTGTGAGTAGTATTTCTGTTGCTATTATGGCCAATATTGGTGAAGTTGTTGCTCGTTCTCTTGTACTTTGTTTTTAAATGGGTCGACACTACCTGTGTGTCTGTACTTCCAGAATCACTTGTAAGCATTGATGACTTTGATTTCGCTCCCGCTGCCAGTTCTGTCGTTGTTGATGAAATCATTTTCGCTGTTGCTACCGCTGTCGCTGTCGCCGTCGCTGTCGCCGTCGCCGCCGTTTCCACCGCCGCCGACGTTTTTGGCCTTTTTCAGTCACCATATCGGGTACATGCTTTCTTCCACTTGCACTGGGTGCACCATTGATCACGCCGTTCCATACCGTATACTTTACGGCACTTTTTGTTCTCGCCTCGAGGGCGCCTATTTGGTGAGTTCGGTGAGGGCTTTGTTGGATTAGGAGGAGCAACTCCATGTTGTGGAAGCGGTTGAGACGCCTGTTGGTGTTGTTGTTGTGGTTGGTGGTTTACGTGTGGTGCGGGGATTGTCACTATAGTTCCGGTAGTGCCTGAATGTGTCGCTTGTTGGTGACCATGAATGTGTTGTAGGTGTGGTTGGTGGGGTTGTTGTTGTTGGTGCTGCTGATGGCTTGTATAATTTGGCGTGATTGTTACTGCCGGTGTTTGATGTTGTTGGCTGTGATGAGAGCCACTGTGATGTGCCGTCACCGTGACATTTTGCTGAGACAGTTGTTGGAGCATGTTGTTGGCACTGCTGCTGTTGTGTACGATAGAACCGCTTTGATTGTTGCATGCGTTACTATTTATACTGACATTGCCATTATTGCTAATGCACGCATTAGGGCTACTACTATAATTGTGATGGTATGTTGGTGATGGATATGGCGCGGTCAACTGGGACGGACGTGGCGATGATCGAGCGTGTTTTATGTACTTTGAATGATGATGATGTTGCTGACTTGAGTTTGTTGTCACCGTTGAAGTGGCGGTTTGCGCAGCTACTACTACTGAGGATGACTGCCAGTAGTTGTGATGTGCTAGCGGTGAAGTAGAAACGCAATTATTCTGCATTTGCTGATTGTTTTGGATATTGCTATTTGTTATATAGGTGCCACCGTGAAATATCGTTTTGCTAATATTTAGATGCTGACCCTGGTTTTGTTGAAGCTGCTGCTGTTGGTTCACTCGTCCTTGTCTGTAGGTAGGAAAGATATTCCATTATTTGTTTGACACTGAACGTGTTCTAAAGTAGGGTTAAATTGAATGATACATAGTGGTGTGAGGCAAAAGTAAAAAAAAAATGTTTACAAAGCGAATACCACGCATTAACCCAAAAGAGACGCAAATCGAAATCATGAATATTTGGTCGCAACCCATTGGAAACCAATAACTAGTTACACTAACACCTAATTATATGACGTCTTTGATAGAAAGATTAGCCGTGTAATATTAATCTCGTCGATAAGATATGTTGTTTGATAATTAAGTACTCGAAATTTGTTTCGAAATTAAATTTCAAAATTCACAAGTTTAAGAGCCCTTTTGATGACTATTCGGATTCTATAAAGTTGCGAAGCGAAACTGTAATTTTCAGATATACATATGTACATATGTATGTATGTACATATTTAGATATTGAATAGAAATTGAAGATTTTTTCACCAATATTTTTTGTTCGCAATTAAATTTTTTGTGAAGATTTGCCGATTGATTTGCGGTGTATATTTTTTTTTTAATTTTTAATGTTTATTATCTCAAAAATTTCTTACTGTACAAAATTACGCGCAATAAAAAACTTACTTAAAATTTCCAACTATTTTTCTTTGGTATTCAGGATCTTCGTGTGGAGGGCGTGCCATATCGCGGTGACTGAGTGTGGGAGGCGATGTAGGGCTTGGTGTTTTACTATCGTCCTCCTCATCCTCAATTTCTGTATAGTAGAATTCTTCTTCATGGTCATTTTCGCTACATGATTCATCATAATCTGTGGAGCGACGAGTCTTTTTATTGCTGTAAAGGAAAATAATTAAAAAATGGTAATTATTTATTTTCAAATAGTTATGTTTTATCATAGTTCGTAACGATTGTTACGAATTATAAAGTTTCTGCGTTTTCGTACGTAATAACCAAGGATTATCCACTACAGGTAATAGCAATAGAAGCCATCCTTCATCTTGTGAACATGCTTGTGCCAAATTAAGGCTATGCTAGATAGAAATCTTCCTTCGCTTAACGTGACAGTTTCCCTTTGACCACTAAGATGAATACATGCAGTTATATGAAGTGTCCCACATAACCAACGTCGACGCCAAAGCGAAGCTGAAAGTTGGCCAACTATCATCTTTTCGTGCACTTTGACAATCAACTGATTTTCATATTTTTTATGTCTCATATTTGCATAAAAACAGACACCACACTTCAGTTTTCTACGAAATAACAATGTAGATTTTAAGATTAATCAAAATAAATGCTCAGAACTATAACTAGCTTGTCAACCTTCCACAATAAATAAATGAGTGATGCCAAAGTATTTATGGTGGCATCCCTTTTGGGGGTTTCGGTTCTCGAGTTATAAGTGTCACGCAAAGACAAAGCTTTTCATCTGCAATGTGCTTTAGCATCACGGTAACAACTTTCAAGAAACTTTCAAAGATAGGAAATTGAGAGAGCGAAAATGATAACTGCTTTAAGGGGCAGCAAGAAGTTTTTACTAGATAAATTTTTACTCGTAACAATTTTCCTGTACGAAAAACAGTTGATTAAAAGTACTCAGTTGATTACAAATATAAAGCAATTATTAAAAATGTTGATTATTTTAATAAAAATGCGTAAATGTAGTAAAATTTTATAAAGTATTTTGCTCAGGATACCAGTGTAAGGCGATGATAGTGCTGAATCTTGGACTGAAGTGGCTCCAAAACACTCTTGAGAAGCAAATTGTGAATTGTGGACTTACTTTTGTACTTTATGTCTGCTTTTTTTTAATTTCGCGTCAAATAAAAATTAACTGTAAACAAAATTTGCAACTTATGCGTTTTCGTACTTTCCTGCACATTTCTCTCACTGAGCACAAATAAATTTTTTACTGGAGAGAGAACATTATTACTGACTAAAGGGCCGTTTACATAGAACTTTCCTCGCTTTGCTTGACAGATCGAACTTTAACAACAAATCGTGAGGCGTAGAAGGTCAGCTACATAGAACGCTTTGACAGTTTCTGCGTTATGAGTTGCGATTTGTGTTTGTTCAAAGTGTTTTGTTTAAAGATAGATTAAAAAAATTAATTTTACTGATATGATGGAAGTAGTAGTAGTTATGCTACTAATGTTTGAAATTCGCGAGTGTCTGAGGCAACTGAAATCGAAGCGTCATATATGGGTTAGGAAACTTTATCAAGACGCGACGAAAAAGGTCTTTTTGCAACATCTTTCGACGAAATGTATGCAAACGATCCAGAGGAATTTAAGAAAACGGTCAGGGTGAACAAGGATGTGTTCGATTTGCTGTTTGGAATGATAACAGCTGATTGCCAAAGCGTACAAAAGTTGAGAGTTGTCCATGATTTTGCTTCGCTTTGCTTTGCTCTACTTTTCTCGCCCTGTATTTAGCAGGACTCATATAACAACATGTATTGAACTTATCTGTCAAAGCAAAACTCTGAAGCAAAGCAAAGAAAAAGTCTTATGCGAACGGCCCTTAAGGTTTAAGCAAAGTGAACATTGGCGCGAATTCGACGTCGCGATTCCACAGAGTCTAAAATTACAACAATGCTGTCAGATATTTAAATATATGTATACGCGATTGCTACGCTGCGAATATTTCGAACATTCAACATCACCCCGTTTTCACATATACAGAACTCGGCGTAAAATGTGCACTTTGTTTAATGTGTTGTATTGATTCACAAAACTTTCTATATGAAATCTTTTAGGAAATTTTTTCGTCAGCTATAAGTAAATTCAGCATCTATTACAATGTGTGTCATACAACCCTGCTTGAAACTAACAAAAGCTAAAAAGAGATGGCAGCACACATATTTTACACAGAAAGCTATGGCGTAAAGCGGCTCGGCAGGTATCGTCTAAACAATCTATGGTGAGGAGTGAAATAACGCGATTGCTCATTGCTGGCATTCGTGTAGTTGATTTGTTGCCGTGTGGTGCTGTTGTCAAAGTGAAGCTCTTATTTTTTGATAATATATTGTAGTAAGGAATTGATATAAATTGCAGATAAATGCTAATAAAAATATTTACGGTCATAAAAGGTTCTTGAAGTACAGAGATTTATGTAAAAAAAATTTATTGGCAATTATATTACAACCAACGAACCTAAAACGTGTTCGCAACAAAGAAATCTCCAAAGAAGAAGAAGCAAAACTGCATTAATCGAAAGACTGCTGAAAAAACTGGAAAAGCAGTCAAAGCAAATCAATAGAAATTTGAAATTTATACATACATTTAATTTGCACGCAATTTGGAAATTTTGTTGCGAAATATAAGCCATTTAACACCAAAAGCAGTAAATTTAATTCCTGGGTGATTCCATTAGCAGCCCCTGTGTAACGTTTGGCATTGTAGGGACATTTGGCCAAGGATCAAGCAAGCGCGTCGTATGCAGGGCACTTATTTCTTAGATATTATATCCGGGTGATTACAGCACGGGGTAAATGTTCCCATAATCAACGAAATTGAAATTTTTAGCATAACAACATAAAGGCCCATTCGTTTGCAAAATTCATTGAAGTACAATAAAGTCAATTAATAGTTAGTAAAACTAGACTGTCAAAGTCAGAGGTATTGGCGTTTTTTAGAGAAAAATGTCAACAAGTATAAATAGCGTTGTTCACGAACGCGTTGAACGCAACAACTCGTCTTCATCCTTGTGTGCATTGAGCAGTAGTGGGCATAGTAAAAATAATAGTGGCGTTTTCTTAGTCTCCAATAATGGGGGCACTAGCGGAGGAGGCAACGGCGGTCTTAGCGCAAATGGCACTAGTAGTTTTAGTGGTGTTACAATTAGCGAGGTAGTTGATGAAACGAATCTTAAATTTAGTGGCAAATATAAAAACTGCTGCACTTTACTATGCATTTATGACCCTCAAGGGGTGCTGCTAAAGATTACGCATGGTAAGTGTGCACATACATATGTAATTTTAAATCAACCGGTCAGTTTAGCTCGTTGAAGTCTTTAAAAGTTGTTTTTATTAATATTTATTGTTTATTGTGTTTATCTATTTAAACATCTTTTAGATAACGACACTTCGAATGTGCTCAAAGAGTATTTGCTGACTTATGATACGGACGCGGCCCAAATAGGACGCCAAACATATGCACTTTCTGTGGATAATGACAATTTGCTCTTACGTTTTACGTCTGCCTATGGTAAGACAAACGAAGTGCTTGTATAAATATTTTAATATTAAACAATATCCATTATTTTTGTAGAACAGCAACGGTTTCGAAAGCTTGTCGATAGTGTAAAACATCTCCGACCAAAATCAGTATTTTCACAACGAACCGAAGAGTCTTCCGCTTCACAGTATTTCCAGTTTTACGGTTATTTATCACAGCAGCAAAATATGATGCAAGATTATGTTCGCACTAGCACTTATCAACGTGCTATTCTCGGCAATTCCGTTGATTTTCATGTGAGATTTTTTTGTAACACATTCCGATGTACTTCAAATATTTACTTATATTTTGTTACAGAACAAAATAATTTTGGATGTAGGAGCGGGTTCAGGGATCTTATCATTTTTTGCTGTTCAGGCGGGAGCTGCCAAAGTCTACGCAATAGAAGCATCTAACATGGCACAATACGCCCAGCAACTGGTCGACTCAAATAATGTTCAGGATAAAATATTTGTAATGCCGGGCAAAATAGAAGAAATCGATATTCCAGAAATGGTGGATGTAATTATATCAGAACCAATGGGGTATATGCTCTATAATGAGCGCATGCTAGAAACATATTTGCATGCCAGGAAATGGTTGAAACCAAATGGAAAAATGTTTCCCACTCACGGGGACTTACACGTAGCACCCTTCTCTGATGAATCGCTTTATTCAGAGCAATATAACAAAGCCAACTTTTGGTATCAGTCTGCGTTTCATGGTGTCGATTTGACTACTCTACACAAAGAAGGCATGAAGGAGTATTTTCGGCAACCAATTGTAGATACGTTTGATATACGTATTTGTATGGCAAAATCTGTACGGCATGTTTGTGATTTTCTTCGAGATAATGAGAATGATTTACATAATATAGGTATGCAAAAATGAAGCTAAGATGCCATATTAAATATTTATTTTGATTTGTTTCTTTTTCAAAATTTCAGATATACCACTTCAATTTCATATTCTACAAACGGGTATATGTCATGGTCTCGCCTTTTGGTTTGATGTTGAGTTTTGCGGCACAAGTCAGCAGGTTTGGCTTTCCACATCGCCAACAGCACCACTAACTCACTGGTACCAAGTGCGTTGTCTATTACCCATGCCAATATTCATTAAACAAGGTCAGCTTTTGACTGGACGTGTTCTGCTTGAAGCTAATCGACGGCAATCTTATGATGTGACGATTGATTTACATATCGATGGGACTTTGATATCGTCGAGTAATACGTTGGATTTGAAAAATCCTTACTTTAGATACACAGGGGCACCGGTTCAAGCACCACCTGGAACTAGCACACAGAGTCCTTCGGAACAATACTGGGCACAGTTAGATGCCCCGCAAGGAGTACGAAATTGTAAATAAATGTGTTTGGAATTTGATTAAAAAATATATTAATATATTTATTCAGCAGGCAATCTTGCGAATGGAATAACTGTTAATGGACTTACGGAAACTTCAATGGATATCACTCATACGCTTATGAATCCTCACAATTAAATTAAGTATTTTAAATCATCAGCGAATCGTGCAGAAAAATATACATTTTGAAAGAATCGATTCGACTATAGCCACTAACCCAACCACTCAGCCAGAAAAGATATAGGTGAAATATATATATATTTTTTAAATTTATTATAATATTAAATGATCGTTGGGATTTACACGCTTACTCAAAGGTTTTTAAACGCGGACGAAAATATGATTTTTTGATTACTTGCAAGGATGTATTTGTACGACAGGAATTATTTAACCTCGAGATATTTTTTGTTAAATATTACAGATTACACAAACAAAAATGTGAGCCCTGTAAACATATATTTTAAGTGCAAATTACTAATCCACATACCCATATAAACATGCATAGTTACCCCGTATCTGGTAACAGAAAAATAAAGGAGTGATTGGCATTGTGGGATAATTTTAAGAAACAATCATGGCAGACTAAAAATGTGTAGATGTTGGTGTTTCTTTAGTAGTAAACACCGAGGGAAAAATTACGTGTATTGAATTATTCAAATAAAAAACAAGGTATCTTAAGTGGAAAACGCGTTTGCATTTTCGAAGCTATGCGATTTTGAAAAAAGTTTTACCGTAAAATCGAAGAGAAATATTTTATTACAATAGACACAGTTAAGTTAAGGTGCTTGATTTAAAATGAACAAATTTCTACATAAAACTTTTGAATGTTAAGCAAAACACGCATTTACTTTACTGTTTAAAATACTAAGACCATTTTAAATTAGTTGAGTTTCCAATCTGATGCTATTGTTGTTGTTGTAACAGCATAAAACATTCCCCATAAAATTTTGGGGAATGCTGCTGAAGTGACAGTCCTTGGCCGGATATACATAGATCCGGGTCGTTCCGGTATCGTAGAACCGACTGTCGTGGGAACGATGCTATTAATTTTGTTTGGTTTTGATTTACCCACATTGATCACATTTTGCAGAATTCAATTAGTTGAAATTCAAAAATATTTATTAATTTAGGCTTACTGAAAATTGTCTTAGATAGTTTTTTTTTTAGTTTGAGAGGGAATAAAAAGGAAGTACAGATTTTTTTTTGCTTTTCACACACATTAGCACTCTCTTCGAAACAGCGTTTTATCTCTAATAATTTTCTAATATATACTCTAGCTTATAGTTCCTAGTTGTAAGCGTAGTAAGCATTTATAATTAATTTAAATATTAAGAATTAAAGCAACCTGTTCAGTTTTTAACACTTGATTAATATTCGATTTTGATAATAAGTATCATTTAAACGAATTAATATAATTTGTATATTGTTCCTCCCACTTCTTGGCGCCAACAGTAAGAACTTCTATTTATTTACTATATTATTATATGAGGTATTTTTTAGTTTCGAGATAAATTAAGTGAAGTAGGTTATTCTGTTTATTATCAAAGTGAAATAAATGTAACATTTTGAAAACAAAAACAATATACTTATAAATGCTTTATCTGAATGTTACAAAAAAAAAAAAAATATTGTATTGTTTTGATTAAAAATGCATCTATTGAAAGATGTAAATTTCACAATCTAGTTAGATATTTAATTTGTACGCAAGTGCTGAAGTTATATTATTATATAACCATTTGATGTATAAGCATATGATAAAGTATGATATTAAAATAAAAGTTCGCTTTGTATTAGTGTTTAGTGTTATATAATATATACCTACAATTATAAACGCGAAAATAGCTATGTATGAAAAGAAAAACATGCATTTTATTTGTATAATTTTTTTTTTGATCTCAAAGTGAAAATTGCGCGGTTTACACTTGCGAATGTTTTAAAAAAAAGCGTGAACGCAAGTAATATTTAGTTGCAGTAAATGTGGGTGATGGTTATTGAAAACGAAGCTTCCTGCAGCGCTGCACAAGGGTACAAAACCTTGGCCTCAAATTACGTACAAACGTACATAAGACTCGTGGTCACGATTACAACCGAATACGAGCGCACTCGCTTGCACAAATATAATTTTTTCATTTAGACACTTGTTATGTACTGCAGGTATATACATACATATGTATGTAATAAATCATATATGTACATACTTATGATCCAACTATATGCACACAACTAGCACATGTAGACCTACATATATATGTATACGTGTACCTGGCCCAGATTTTTGCTTCAGCGCAAATGCAACTAAAAGTAGAACCAAAACCGAACCAATATACATATACATACATATGTACATACGAGCTATGACGAGGAATCTGCCTCTGAAATTGCAGTGGTTGTCGCTGTGTCGGTTGTTGCGGTCGTGATGACAGGCGGTGCCAATGATGTGAATGTTGTACATTGCAACGGCGCGAATTCACTACATGTGCCATTTAGCTTGCACTTTGCTTGGCTCACTGTGTCAAGGTGATTGCGTGAGTGTTCCCTTGGTTAAAGTTACCAGTGATAAAAAAAACATTGACGATTACTCAAGGACATTTCACCAGTAATCGCTTTTATGTATCAAATTTAAATTGAATACGAGATTTGAATGATTGTTAAAGAACATAAAATATTTAGAAGTTTTCCCTGAAATAATATATTCTCTGGGTACAAACAGGAAGTGTAGACAGTCCTTCAGCGAATATTTTACACAAAGAGTAATACAAATCTATAGTTAGGTTGCATTTACCAACACATCGTTAACTAAACTACAATTTAAAGGCTACAGTACTTTTTAACGCTGTAGTGTGTATTTCTGGCTATCACTAAAAAATTTAAAATAATCGATTATGTTTTAATTTATTTGTACAAATAAAAGATTTCTAGTATTGCTAATATTTTTTCAAATTGTGAGAATAAACAACCGCATTATTTTTGCTAGCACAATTGCATTATGGACGACTATGGAGCGACACTGCCAGCAAAAAATATATCTAAAATCAATGCAAACTTTGAGGCACTTTCAATTTGTGCTTTGTTATACTAAAACTGCTTGCCAAAAAATGCTGTACAAGTTGTTATTAAAAAATTTGAAATTTTTATAAAAATTTGTTGAACTTCATTGAAATTTGCAAGCTGAAGATTGAATTTATAAGGGGTTTGCGAAGGCTTATACATACATTAGGCGGCAAGGAAAGACCAGGTTGAGATGGAAAGATAAGAAATCAGAAGACCTTACAAAATGAGTATTAGGACCTCAGAGTAGACATCAAGCGATCGGCAAGGGTGAATAAATATCGATTTGTAGGCCAAGGCTCGCCAGGAGCGGAGAGATATTGGTCGTCAGAGCCATTTACAATATGTTCGCCGATCTTATTTCTCATCCCCAGGATATGTATGCACATATGTACATACATACATATGTATGCCTCTGCCTGTGTATGTATGTATGTGCATGTGTATAAGAAAATAAATGAATAATTTTTGACAATCGCTCATACTTTTTTAAGGATGCTCAAATGTATATGTATGTATGTATGTATAACTTTTACTCACCCCAGATGGATATTTCTTATGTGTCTTTCGATTTTCTTGGGTGTCGGTTCTATGTGTTTGCAACCTTTCCAGGTACATCTGAATCTGGATTTGTTTGTCTGTGAAGAGAAGAGTTTTAAATATTATTAGTTTGTCTTGGAAAAAAATGTAATAAATTTATAATATTTATGCTTATACAAACAATGCTCTACTTATGATGGAAAATATTCATACATATGTATATGTATATGTATATATGTATGTATCAATAAAATTACGTATATTTTATTTTTGCCTACTTTTAGGCTGGACTGCATTGTTTGCCTGTAATGATCCCGCATTCTTTGTCACTTCACAGAATTTGGTTTAATAGCAATTACAGATATTTGGGAGTTCGAGTATAATACTGACACTGATATTAAATTTTTATTACTTTAACATTCGCCATTGGAAAGATATTGCCATACTAGCATTGCGCGCGAAAACAACCCGAAACATCCGTCAGCTTAAAAAGGACCACCAAGCGAAATCTTCAACCGGCAGCGTGCCGGCTCCAACTGTGAATGTATTAGTGAGGCATGCGAAAACACCGCTAGCCGGAATGATAACACGAAGGGCGATCAAGAAGTCGCGACTCTAAAACGAGTCCATCATGTATGTAGATAAATACATATATACATACATATGCATATGTAAATATGCTTGTAGTAGCTGTAATAGATGTGGGCCCAAGTTTACATAGTTGAAAGGCGTGTTGTGCATTATTATTTTGGCGTATCCTTGTAACGGTAAATAATATTGAAGTGCACAGACAAAAACTCATGAAGGCAAACGAGAATGAGAACGAGGACAAGTATGCCAAGGATAGGATTCAACAGTAAGGAGGGCGAGGATTACACTGCATTCGTGTAGTGCACGCGAATACATATGCACATATGTATTTGCAGATATGTATGTGCATGTATGTATTTACCGTATATATGTATGTAAGTTTTTCGAGCACATAACTAGCCTATTTACTAGGCCAATTGTGCACCATATATGAATGTATGTACATTAGTACATACATATGTATGTATCTACCATTTGTACGTATGTATAACGAGCTTAGAGCAAAAACCACGAAACCTTATGGGGTTTAACGTTGATATTCGTCGTCATATGTAGGTATGTGTGTTGAAATGAATTCCCGTATATGTATGTATGTATATATGTACATACATAAGAAGAAGATCAGAAGTAAACATGTAAATTAAATTCAGCGATCTCAGACGATTAATTTCATACTTTTAATATATTTCTGTATTTCTTCTTTTATTTTTGTAATTTACTGAAAGTCTGACATCTTTTTCAAAAGTAGTTTTGTTTTAGCCATTTAGCATTTTTCTACACATATCTCAAAGAGTTTTGAAATGAAACTTTTAAATAAAGATATGAGTTAGAGAACCTCGGCTGTGAATTGAAAGCTAAGCTTAGAATATATGAATGCTCTTTCTATTTGACAAGTACAACATCAATATTTGTTTTCATGTTTAAAAGGGAATAACCCAAGGTGAGTATATACATATAAGATGAAGCTGACCACGCAGCTGACTGAATTCGCTTGGTGAACGTAATGTCAAAATGATGTGTTTGTTGTAAGTCATACTGTGACTGTGTGTATAATTTGTTAGTGTAAAGTTTTATTTTTGTACCTGCTATGCATTCTCCTTTTTTGAATTTATGAGACATTTTTTGATCAAAACGGTTTGAAATATCGTGCCTGCGGCGAGTTATTAGGATCATATTTGCATGGAAATTTAATGAAAAGGTTGTGTGCATGTAATTTATCCGGCTATTGAAGCTATCCGGAATTTCACTGTATTTAAATAGATTCATACACATATGCTTATATTAGTATCCAACTAACATTGTTCTGTGACTTTCATATAATACCGTAATTTATCGGCTATTAAAGACTTAACGAACGTTTCGATGTTAATATCCTACAAAATTTTACCCTGTTGAAACCAAAGATAAGCAAAAGATTTATTCTCGTTAATTTGCGTGGAACGGTATAAAATAAATACATTTTTTGGTCAAATGCTTCAATCTGTATGTAAACAGAGAAAATTGGAATTAAATATATTTTCATTTATGTACATATGTACATACAAATATGTAGGATGCATTGCATATAAGTATTACAAATTTTCATGGTAACATTTGCCTAGTATCTGCGGCTGGCTATTTCAGTATTTCTTTGTTAACCTGATTTTATAGGAAAGATGATCCTCATGTAAGATATATGTATGTATATATGTATGTACATGGTCTGTGCGTATAAAGGTATTTATGCTAGTAAATAGAGACATTTGAACGCATGCGTTGCTATGTGTTATGAAACATATAAACTATGTATGTAGTCCGAGAAGCAAGCGCATTTTCTTTTTCATCGGATACAAACACACGTACATATATGTGTATTATGTACAAATACATACAAAATAGCTTGAAAATTGGGTCACATACAAGTAGATATGTAGGACAACGCCTCAACTATAGATTTACATCAACACTATTTTGTTTTTAAACTTAAGGTTAACTTTTCATTTAGAAGCCATGGAAAAAGCAAAAACAGTGAATGGGGTAAAAGTTATAGCTGCTATTTTGGAGATCTTCACATCTGCTCAGTCCACTTGCTTCTAAAAGTGAGCAGGATTTAAACTCACGACTATCGGCAACCACGCTACTCCCTGTACCAAGCTAAGCCGTGTAAACTGTTGTTGCTTTTCCATCTTCCTCTTCCCAAACATAATTCAAGTACGGCAAAAAAAGTGTATAATACAGATCTCACAATCGATTTTGATGCCCAAACAGAGACTGAGAAGCATTACAACTTGAATACATAGGTCGATTATTTTAATTTCGGACATCTATTGGGATTTTCCAGGCTTGAAAAACTTGTAAGTACATATCTGTGTATGTATTTATACATATGTACATATTTGTACAAGTAGATATATCTTTGTATGCATTGGTATCCAACAACCAACGCAGTGTAAGAACCATTGCGCATGGTATGTATGTATTTTCATGCAATCCTAAATAAACTTATTGTGCGTAAGATTGTGGCAATTTTGCGAGAAAATTGTTTACTTCTTTCATACTAGTGACGTGCTCGAGCTAAGTCAATAGAATGGAGAGTATCCTTGGATGCATGCAAACCCACCGACAGAACATAGTACATAACTCTATCATCAAATTTAGCAAGCGAGTTATAGGCAAGGATACTCCTCGAAAATAGGTCAAAGTATAAATAAGTACACATTGAGAGAGCAAACATGTACATATGTATAGTACATACTAATATATATCCAAGGATGTGGTGCGCATGACCAGGATGAGAAGCCCAAAGTTCTCAAAAGTGTTCAAGAGTATTATTAGGAAACATACATAGTAGGTATACTCAATGCGGCAAATAGACGCGAGAGTAGTTTGCTTGAGTTAATGCGCATATGTGCAAATTCTATGTTGCTTTTACTTTCAATGCAAGCTAAGAGCTCGTTTAAAAGAGTTAGGTTTATATTTAAGAGTAAACTATTGTTATGTGAGCAAACCTACATACATATGTACATACATGCATCCGATACAATTTATTGAGGGTTGGGAATGCCGAAAAAATTAGGTCATCGAGCAAAATGTATACAAGTGCGTATCCTTTCGTAAATACATATACTATCATATATATTGTGTGTACAATACTCGAAAGTTAATTTTAGCTAAAAAATCCAAACTATTATTTATTAGATAAATGTCGAGCTATTCTCAGTTTTACTGCGAATAACTAAAAGCTCTAAAATTGTGCTATGAGCTATTGTAGATCAAATAAGTCCTATTGGAGTTGGTTCCGAGTTTTATTTCATCGAAAGTTAATACCCAATTCGGGTAAATCTGTATGTATCCAGGTTTAGTCAACCAATTTTTTTGAGGACCCGATGCCACGATTGTAATCGAAAAAGGTAAATCAATCCACAAAATAAGTAGATAAGTATGTGACCAGATGTTCGAATCTAAAATTGTGCGCAGCTACAGACTTATGCACATAAGCCATTTTTATAAATAAATATCATATTGTATAAATGCCACCGCTATATGTATGTGTGTATTTACAACATTTGATATCTATATATTTATGTATATTTACGAGCATATGCGATTTTGCAGAAATTGAAGTTGAAAAAAAGAATACGACTCTCTTTAACAAACAACTGCGTATATTTTGCCTCAAGTGCGCTTTGTTACTCTTACTTGGAGAGTTTGGAGTTGAGTTCAACTCAAAGGACGAAAAAAGCACTTAACCTACTTAATGTGAAATTTGTGAACGCAACTTTCGTTTCCAATAGTATGCTGGAGTAAATATTAGATACAGATACATATATGTACATAGACGTAGGTATACACAAATGTAGTTTATGTACATGTTTTTCCTGCATGTTAGTGAAGTTTTGAAGAATCGGAGTTGGGAAAAATATTACTTTTATTGTTCGGTTTTTCCAATGAACTATAAAGAAGTATAAAACTGTTAGTTGGTGTTATTTGGGTTCAAAATGTACAAACAGTGAAGTTATGCGAACACTGATAATACTACTCGACATTTACATATTTTATTTTGATTTCGAATATAATAAGGGGTCAGACCTAGTATGTATGAAAAAGTATGAAAAAACTCATAGTTGGCATCGAAAAGTGTTATTTGGTATCCTATCGATTTTATATCTCAAAAAGATATATAAAAGAGACTCCAACAAAAAATTATTTGCCTTCATAGTCATAAATAACCCAATTGGTTTGGTCACTATTGCAGAAAAACATGCAGAAAATATGAAATTTCACATCCAACCACCTTGAAATCAGAATAAGTGTTTGGAAGTGTTGGAGAGAATTTTATTATAAATAAAAATGTAGGACTATTATCACATCTATTGGATGTATTTTCGATTTTATAGACCTAGTTTTATCGAAAGTCCATAACCAACAATAATTCTTGAGCTCAAGACCAGTTGTAAGGAAAGTATTTGAAAAAAAAATGCAACAACAACAGTTCGAGCGGTAGAAATTATAGCTACTATTTCGTAGATCGCCACATCTTCTCATCATATTTCTTTTATATCATCGCGTAAGAATACACAACCTCCGGCTTGCTGGACAAATACGTAGCCAGTGATCCACAGCGAGCTTGTAAACTGTTCTTGATTTTTCCCTTTTTCCTTATACCCCACTAACACAATTTCATTACAACTGGCCTTGAGCTCATGAATGATGACTTCCGCATACGTCTATTGACTATGCATTCGAGGGCTCGAAAGGGCAGGAAGGTGAAGGGATTCGAACTAAAATAGTTTGTAAATAATTACATTCCCGATTTTAGGTACAGTGATTAAAAAATAAGTAAGGAAATATGTACATTTCTTTTCCGATTGGGTACTGCGATAGCGATAGAAATCTTATGGGTTGATGCAGTGGCTGGCAATTCACATTTCGTAGGACAACAGTTATGTGCAAATCTTAGTCACTGTTTAGTATCGAAAATTTATAAAAGGCGAATCAAAGAAAGCTTCAAAGCGACCTGAATTTTACAGCAGGGATGATTTGTTATTCATACACTGAAAAATTTTTCATATATAAATACATTACGGTCAATTTGGTGGTTTCTTTTTGAAAAAAATTAATAATAGCTGTTTTTCGGAATATAATTAGTGTATTCAAAAGAGGAAACTTATATGTATATAGAAAATGATTTAATTCGTGCAGTATTTTCGTTTTTGAAACAATTCCATAACATTATCTGTATGTTGAAGTCACGCTTAATTGATTTTTTTAATTATTTATTATATACTTGCACTTTTAATATTTTTGCCAGCCTTCAAACATGCTATATAATAATTATTTTCCGAGGTAAATTCGTAATTTATTTAAAAATGCAAAATATAGTTTAACACCTGCTCTTTCTAGCGTCATTTTCCTAACAAATTAGATTTTAAGCAATAATTAAAGTTACATAATTAGAGCAAAACAACTAAAGTAAAGTACAAGTCAGAACTCAAAATAGAATTGAAAAAGTACAAGGATAAAACGAAAGTCTCACGAGCTGAAAAATTGAAACTTTTCCACATTGCAATTGCGAATGATGCGGGGTGAAAAATCAACATCAAAGCTGCTGACCTACTTAACGAGTAACTAACAGTGCATTGGGTCAGCACCTATAAAAAACTCACTTTCTTTTATGACTTTTTGTATATGTATATGTACTAGTATTTGAAAATGTGAAATCCGTTGACAAACGGAAGAGAACTTCGCATACATATAGATAACTACAACATATAGCTATTTGTGCATATGCTGCTTTAATTGGTTGACCTATTGAAGAAGAAGCAATTGAATGCAAGGACAGTGTGCAAAATGAAACAGTTTGAAGTAGGACAATATTAAAAGGGAAAATGTCGACGCTATGTGCAGGTTGGTAGTGTGTGACAAAGCAATCACAGATTAATTGAAATGATCCAATTTTAAATGGCACAATAAACCAGTAATTTCCTTAAAAAATTTAAATTCATATTTGATACATTATAATATTATAACATGCATATAATCTTGCAAAGTATATACATTTGTACAAACGTAGATTTGTCGTTTTGTGAGTTGGCCCTGGGTTTGATTTTGTGGCTTTTACGTATATTCGAAGGACGAAATTGTGAGCTCTGAAACAAAAACGCTGCTGATATTTTCTGGTTTGACCTAGTTTCACAGTTTTAATGGCAAATGTGATAGCCAAAATAATGCAATACTTGCAACATCAGCATGCTGGTACTCCGCAAGGCTTCATTGAATTTTCCAACAATAAGTACATATGTATATATGAACACACATATGTATATACGCTTATTTATTTATGTTTTACGCATTCACATATACACACCCATTTATACACATATGTATAACGAGCTTTCATGTATGCAGAGCTCAAATCCTTTTTATGCTGCGCTCAAGGTGAGATATGCTAAATGAAACTGGGTCAAGTGTTGCAACGGAACGGTAAAACTGAATGTGAGGGGAATTGCTTAGAGCAAAGCGAACAAAACTTAGCGTCGGAATTATGCTATGCCTGAGATGCAAGGACATTTACATATTTATGTATGAATTTTAATTATGTATGTATAACAAAACATCTTCCAAACAGTAATCGGCATTAGAAAAGATGCTGGTTCAGTTGATGACGCTGCAGTTAAGGTACATATGTAGCTCACCATTCTATGAATACATAATGAAAATATGAAAGTGTTGAGCACTTAAAAAAACCTAACAATTTCATTCAGCCAATTCGGTCAAGGTAAATAAATAACGCGATAAACTGCCGAAATCAAGGATATTGAGCGTACTGGATTGTGATTTTGTGAAAGCTGTTTTTTTACTCGGAATTTGAACAATTTTTCACACTTTGCTCAAAACAATTTTGTTGGTATTAATTTAAAAAATATTGCGATCCCTACTTTAAAGCAATTTATATACTATTTTATCATCACTTAATGTGAAATTTTTTAATTTTGAATGCAATATGTATGTAACTACTTTTAAACATTCATCAACCCAATTGCTGCGTTGCTGTCGCTCATCCACTAACTTGCCTAGCGTTTGTGGCATTTAGCAAGGCCGTATCGCTCGCTTCGTTGCATGCAACGACGGTGTGACACATTGCACTATTGTAGGGTTGAGTGGGCCACATCGGGGTGGAGTGAAAAGTAAACCAGGTCAAGCATATTTACAGTGCAATTTATTCATTATGTACTTACAGCATACTCGTATGCACACACCCATACACATACTACTTGTTATGTTGAAACATACTCGCATCTATTCATGAAACGACTCGCTGCAAGTGTGGGTGACCAGAAGAGTGTTCATGCAAGTATATGTATATAAATGCATGTCTACATACATAGATACATTTTACTGTATATACGCTTGAGCTCAATTATGTACATATGTATGTATGTAATGATTTTGATGTAGACCTACTTTTTTACTTTCTTGTATGTGTATTATTTGTCACATCAGTTACTATTTAAATATGCTTCCAACTAAGCATTCAATGTCTCAACCCAGACCTCGAAACATATTGCTGAGGGGCATTAAATATGAGTTACATATGTTTTATGCATTGCTATATAAAATAATAAACCAATCTATACTTATTAATAAAATTATTAATTCATTGATTATTTAGCATTAATGCTTGTAACGATTTCACTTTCAAAGTACTGAACCGTTTTTAATAATTATTCTTTGGAGATGAACCATTTCCCAAAACCAATAGAATGGTGTACTTATTTCTTTTTAAATTTGTTTTGAAGTACATGATTCTTAGGGTGCATCACTCCCTATGCAATAAGTATCGGTAGTGGTTTTCCATCGGAATTTTAACATGCAGTATATTTTAAGATGTCAACCAAAATATTTCGAATTAATATTAAGACTTAGGTGAGCCGGACCGATTTGAAATTACTTCCATTTTTGGGGATTTTTATTAAAAAAAATAGTTTCAAAAATATTTTATCAAGAAATCACCTCAGATCATAAACCATTTTAAAGGTTCGGCATAAAATGATGTATTTAAAAAAACTGTTCAACAGAATCATAATTTTTTATAGTGCTTTTGGCCTTTCTTGGAAACTTGACATGATTTTTTCGCAAATGAACCCGCGCACGTCCTAATATTTTTATACAAATTGCATAATTATGATTTCGTTGAACATATTTTTAGTTATTTTTTTAACAGACCTATTGCGCTTACTATTTATCATTTCAAGTATTTTTTTTTGAAAAAAATTAAAAACATATCTTTTTATTATAAAAAAACCACTTTTAAATCGATCCAGTTCAAGTATATCTTAATAGTTTTGAAATATTTGGCAGAAGTCTTCAAAGAAGTAATAAATTTTATAATGTCGGTGGAAAAACCGCATCTTGTTTGGTGTTACTCCCTAATGTACATATGCACATTTTTTAACCTGAACATAATTTTTTAATAAATTGCTTCGTTATACAAGTACATAAAATTTAAGTGATCCGTTGTACTTTTTGAGACGTAACAAAGTAGGTTAGGAATTATTTGCTGGTATTAAAGATATACATATATAAGCAGATTATTCTGTTCCTTACAATGTATGATCGTTTCTTGTTGGATGCGGTTCCATCCAAACGACTTCACCAGACCGACTTCGAATAGAATTTTATTCGATGAGAAAAATCGAAGTCGGAACGACGTTACATTTTGCATCATTATATTTGTGGTATTGCCATCGTCCTCCTAGCCGTAGTCATCATGGTAATGGTAAGATCACAAATGCTAAAAGTGGACATTTCGATGCTAATACCAGTTTTTAGTAATTATTGAAAACTATTTTCTTTTCATATTTAGTTTCGGAACAGCATGAAACCATACCATCCAGGTACATCATAACTTCGTTAGTAGGGTTATGACTTCGCCGAAATTTTTTTTCTGCATCTTTGAGCAAAGTTTCTTTTATTATTATTTATTTTCGACTCTGTATATGAGTATATAAAAATCTATATTCGACTTCATGTTTACTAGCGTGATTAAAAAAAAACGAGTTTTTGAAATTCATACGGGACCACTCGGATTATTAAAGTGTATCAAGAAAAAAAATTCTGAATGTCACAAAGTTCCGTTAATTACTTTTTAAAAAATATAATTTAATTTAATATAATTTTAATATTTAAAGATTTTTGAACTTTGTATAAATAACACTGCGGAACAAAATTTTGCGGTCGGAGATTTTTAAGTCGATTTAGGGTAATTTGGGGGCGCTGATTACGAAAATAATATCAGTTTTGTTGTATTGGCTCTAGTTTTTCAGATAAAGACTTTTAAATATTTCACGAAAAAACCTAATTAAAAATACCAATATGGATTTAAATTATATTTTTATTGCGCGCCTGTATAAAAATAATAAAAAAAATATATTCTTTTCATTAATTAATTAAAAAAAAATTACAAAAAACTTTTTCTGTAGGACCCCCTATGATGTCGTTGCTCAGACTAATCCCGTATTAAGTTCCAGCAGTAGTCTGCCATCATGTGGTCGTCCCATCGACCTTGGTATCTTTCTTCCATTATTTTTATGTGCTGGTGAAACCGTTCACCTTGTTCCTCACTGTAATCGGCTAGGTTGTCCGGGAATTTGTCCAAACGACTATGTAAATAATGTAATTTAATGCTCATTTTAGCTCCTAGTTCGCGAAAATTGAGAAGCATATCAGCAACTAGTTTTGTATAGTCTGGTGATTTATGATTTCCCACAAAATTTTTGACTACATTAACAAAGCTTAGCCAGGCTTCAGATTCAATTTGTGACATATGGTTTAAGAATTCAGTGTCTTTTAGAAGGGTACGAATTTGAGGACCATCGAAGACTCCTGCTTTTAATTATTCCATACTAAGGACTGGAAATTTTTTGCACACACATTCGAAACAGTCACCTGTCTTATTAAGGGCTTTGATGAACTTTTTCATTAGCCCAAGCTTGATGTTAAGTGGTGGAAGAATGATTTTTTCTCGGCTTATCAGTTGGTCATGAACCACATTTGCTGTTCCTACCTCCATATTTTCTCTCACCGGCCCTTTCTAATCCAATGTTCATTTCTTGCACGACTGTTCCATAAACATATAAAACAGGGGTATTTATGTAGTATAGTATAAATTGTTGAATTGCATTTACAAGTCACGCGGTTGATAACGTGCAGCGGCTGGCAGGGACCGTCAGAGTTTTCAGGTATTTAGGCGAAGTCGTCGAGTTAATGTTTAGTTGTATTAACTCACCCGACTTAACCGGCTGCCCTTGCTCTCTTGCAAGGGAAATAAAATATTTCAACCAACGAACTACTTGTTTTAATAATTTATATAACAAAACTTATTGAGGAATAATTAAATTAATCCAACTGGAACTGGGTCATATAATTTTTTTCATTAATTTCTTAAGTTTCGTTTATCTCAAGAACTAGAGCCAATCCAAAAAAAGCAAAAACACAGTTCGTAAGCCTGCTACTAATGTTAATAAAAACTATTAACAAAATCATGACCGCAGGTTTTTTTTAATTTTTGTTCCGCAGTGGAATAAATAGTTTTTTTTTTTTCATTTCAATTATTTATCAAGACTAGGAACACTCGTCAAAACACGGCAATGGATCTCATCGATGAATATGAAAAAAAATCGAAAGTTTTCATACAACATTATAGCACTTAATTGTTCATTCCTAAAGGATTTTATTCGTCTGATTTTAAAAATTCAACACTTCTAAATTTAAATCGTATTTCACAAATCATGTAATTCTTCTTACTAATAAATAAACTGGTTGCACAAGTAAAAGGTGGAGATCAGAACCATATGGCGTTTTTATTTAAACATATAAAAATAACTACTTAGATGGTATCCAGTGTTTGCCATCTTCTCTCACGGACGCTGCGTATGAGTAACTTTTTGAGGTGTTATAAGCGTTTGGTAACGTTGTACGTATGTATGTATGTATGTATGTACCTACATATCATACATATTACCTTATAAGATGAAGTAATGAAAATTTTCTCAACTGTTAACGTTAACTAAACTGAACTAAACAAAATAAATTCAATTTTAAAGATTTTTTGCAGGAGGGTAAGAGGGATTTTATAAATATACATATGTATATATGTATGTATAAATAGTATTAACAACAGTTGCAAATGATAACACAGAAAAACTCCAATCATATTGGAAAGGGTTTTCCAAATTTGGTTGGGAAATCCAGGAAACAAAAAACTTTAAAACCCAAAGTCAAATAAATTGCTTAATATGCATAGAGTACGTATTTTGAAGTACGATCGCTTGAATTAAAATGACTGATATAAAATAATTATAATTTTTTAAACAGTAGAAAATATTTAAAAATGTCTTTAATTAACTTTGAATTTATATATGCGCCTTTGCGCGTTCATTATGTATGTACATACATACATACATACATACATATATTTGTAGTAGAAAGCGCAGCATTGAAACATTCATGGTTTCATTTTTTCTTTTACCACAACTTAAGTTTTAAGATAGCCTGCGATTTCCGCATTTTGTTTTTGAGTTCCTTTTACACAATTTTCTTCGTAGAAAATTAAACAAGTGCAACTATTAGTAAAATCATTCAAGCTTCTGCCGATAAAATAGATGAACTATGTATGTAACCAAACTGTTCCGCAATTGCTCGAATTTGTACGCAGTAAAGGAAGAAATGGAGTTGAGTTCATAGCTATCTTTATGCCAGTCGTAGTGCAAGATCTCAGATGGGGAATGTAGACAATTTAACGGCAATTTGGACATGGAGTGTGTACAATTACATTTGGGATATTTTACGTGCAAAATAGCGCATACTTCGGAAAATTTCACTGACTGCATTAAAATCATTTCGCGTATGCACTATGTATACGAAAGTGTTTTACGTGCTTCACCGCCCAGCCAAGTGGAATGGGAACAATAAAGAAACATTATGCATTTTTCATATAATTTCGCTTCATTCATATACGACATTCGCGCGCACGAATTGGTGCCATTTCAATGGACAAGCTAAGGGAAAGACAGTGAATTGAGCAACAACGGAGATAAATGCAATGAACTGCTCTGAGCTGTAGTACAAATAAATGCTGTTACGGCAATATACATACATATATAGTACATATGTATAAACGATATAGATGGACCGACCAAATTGAAGTTAATAGAGTTGTATACAATTTTTAATATGCTTTTTCTTCCGATAAACCAACGTTTGAATAATAAGTATAAAATTGGGAATTGTGGCAAACTACATTTATTTTTTGCCGTTGCTGCACTAAACTTTCTTTAATTTGTTTTTGCATTAAATTATATTTATTTAGATTCAATGAGCTAGCGCAAAATATTTGCAAGACAATTTACCGATAACAAGAAATACAAAAATTCCTTAGTAGCGAGACATTTTGTGTGCTTTGCTTTTTCTTTTAATTGTGAATAACTTAAATAAGTGATATTTTTGAAGCGGTAAATCGGAGATACATAAATATATACATTTTTCCAGACTCGGTAAGTGAGCAGAAATTTGTTTAATTTAATCTTAAATGGGAATTTTGTTAGTTTACACTTACAATGTATTGAGATCCTATTTGCTGAACGGGTATACTGACTTCAAAGGGACTTACCTACAAATAAAAAGAAAAACATTTAAAGTAAAACCGTTATTAGAAAATATTAAATATTCGAATAGCATACAATTTTTTTAGTAATAATGTTACTTTTATTAATAGTTTAATAAAACACTCGTTGTTTTATTGGTATATTTTCCTTTTTGGGTTGCTTTCAATACGTGGATAATGAAAGGATTGTGGGCAAATTTTTGTTTATAGAAAGAATTATTAATCAGCAAAAGGATTGCTGGTTTAATATGATATAAATATAATCTAAGTTTTATCTTAATATTCCTTTTCAACCCATATTTATTACATGTTTTTACCCATAATATGCCTGAGCTCCATTTGGGATTTAAAAAACCCTTTCGCATTCGAACTTTAGCTTTACTGCGGTATCTGAAATTGACTCAAATTTAGCTTAACATTAATCAATCATGGGCAAAACGAAAAACAAAAAACACCGAAAAATCTACCTATTTAATTATATGAGAGTCTAAAATTTGTATTTTTTACAATCAAGTGCTTACATACTGTCGTTGCTTTCGATTTAAAACACACGAATGCTAATTAACAAAATTACTTTGACAAGCGCTTTTATAATTGTATATCGCGCGCTTGCTGTAAGAATGGCATATTTCAAAAAAATCGAATACTTCAGAAAAAAGGCGGTTCATGGCGTTTTTGCCATGTAATAGTAAACATGAAGACATATTGTATGAATTTTTTACGCCAGACGAAAATGTTGTCGCTTTTACGTACTTGACTAAAAATTTATGATTTTGAAATATGTCATTCTTCAAGTGAACGCGCGATATGTGAGCCGAGATGTGAATAATGTATTACCAGAGGGACCAGAAGGTGCGACGTGAGTGGATGTACTAAGTCAATGAATTTGCATGTGTAAGGAAGGGTTGAAGACTCTTGGCTGACATCGGGCAAGTGACACAGTCGAGAAGAAGTATGAATTAAAATAATAATCAAAATATAAGTAATTATTTGGGGTAAAACCGCTTGCAGGATATGAATTCATATGTACATATGTATGTAAGTATTTGTACAACTTTAGTTAGTATGGCAGATAATGTACGATAACGTTGACGTCTGTACGTCAAAATATGGTAACCGACAGTATTCAAAATGCGATTCTTTTGTATCCATAAAGCCAAATGACGTCATAGTCGCTAAACAAAACGCCTACGTTTGGATTTATTTTAAAGGCTTACTTACTGAAAAAATTCAAGAGGGGAGCATAGTAAATAATATATGAACGATATATTTTAACATTGCATAAAATGCGTGTAAAGTAAGAATATGGATTTAGACATAAGCAGCGCGCAGTATCGTACTCATCATGGCTAAAATAAAACTCTAGCATTCACATTGACATTGACATAATTTCAACGTGGCCGACAAACATCTTTGTATGTATGTATTATACAACTATTTTCACAACCGCCTACACATCTATGCGTGTATTCTGTGGGCGCTACCTCCCACCATACAATGGGTTTACGAATCGCGCGTAGGTATATACTTAGCCAGTTGGAAATAATGTTAAACGCAAGTAGTTAAAGAAGTTGCCTACGCTTTTTATCTACAGCAATCGTATAAGTCCCGAACAACAAAATCATTATACAACAAAAGTTAAGAAGCAAAGATGTCCTGGGAATTGAGAAGAAAACGAGACGTTACGTAGTCAGTAACGTCAAAAGAAAATACACAATTTGTCCGATAACAGACGCCCGTACATACAAATATGTAGTGTGCAAAGATATGTATGTATCTACACGCACGTTTACTCTCCAGTCATCCCATTACATACTTTTGCTGTCTCCAACGCCTAAATATAGGCTACGCATTGCGTAGGTGAGTACAAACAAAACGCGGCACAACAACCTTTTGAGAGCCATCAGCCGCACCAGCGTCAAAGCAAGTTTTTACAAACTTACCAAAAATTAGGCGACATAAACCCGTATGAACGTAGACTGTGGCAGACGTTGAAATGGATCGTTTACATACAGTTGTTGTTTTTGTTGCCGCTGCCACTTTCGTTAATCAAGTTCTTCTTTTCGTTTTATTCTACTCGTACACAGGTTTGCTAAACAGTTTATTTTTCTCTCAAATCCGCAGTCATCTAGACATGTTAGTCATTCACAAGGCTTCTGCCACAAAAACAAAAATCGTTTGTCCTACAGAACAAACGTTGAAAACTCGGCTGGGGAATTGCGTGCGAACGTTCGAATTCAAGGACAACCGACCAACCAACAGTTTAATTCATGTCTGGCAGGTAGTATTGTAGACAAAACCTACGGTGGTATTGCGATGGTGAATTCTGCAGGATTTTATTAGCCTGTCGACTGCCGGCTGCTCATCATATTGAATAAACAGCACAAAAGTCATCCACCTTGTGGACTGAGTTTTCTCGTAATGAAATTTGATTTTATATATTTATGTGTATACATACATATACAAGAATATTCTCTCGGAAATGAGTCTGAGGAATTTGTAGATTGTGTAAATACAAGACCGGTTTTTGGCCCCGAAAAAGTATGTCTGGTAAACCATTTTTTCTGTTCCAACCTGTGCTATCTCTCACTGTAACCGCCCATGCGCATATGAACCAAGCAAAGTTTGGTTGAGTTTTGGCTAAGTATTTATTTAAATTAATGAGGAAATAAGTGACAAAGTTCGGGCGAGCAATTCTGATGTAAATATTTTAATTACTAATGAGAAAGCGAAAAATGCCATGGATATGAGGGCGGCCGCGGTAGTAGAGTGTATAGAGACTGCGTACTAACACCCGGAGTGCATCGGGTTCACATCTTGGCCGGGGAACGTGACTTAACAAAATTTTTTTCGAAAAACCCTTTTATAATGCGGCCGCTCTTAGACAGCCAATGGCAAACATCCAAATCATCTGTCGTTCGAATTCGGTATAAAACGGTATAAGGCCATGCAAGATGCACACTATTCATTTTAGACAGTCCATCCTAGAATGCGCATTTATAACATTTGTAAAAAAAAATTTCATTACATGTAAATAAATTAACAAGTAGGTGCAAATCTAATACAACAAATGGTTAGCAACAAGGGACAGTAAATGCCCTAATACTCTTCAATCTCTATATACTTAACTTACTGCCATAAAATAGACAACATCAAAGCATTTTCTTCTTCAAATTAAAAAAAACCGCCACAGATTTCCTTGTCTACAAAAAGTGTAAACTCTGGAGAGACCAATATTCACATACGGTTGCTCAATTTGATACAACATTTTAAAAGAAATCTTCGACATTTGTCTTGTTTTTCGACCGTCCTACCATTGTGTTCGTGGAACACTGAAAATAATTATCTAGTCATGATACGAGTATTTGACATTTTTAAAAGCCGGGAAATACAAATCTGTAATTCGGAATAGAACTACTACCTAACCCTATGCGATAATAAATGTCTAAAAACTATTAACTTACTCATAACACGAGACAAATGTATGTTTTTGCAAAGTTCGTCTTTTATGATTTATATATTGGAAAAAATAAGTTCAAGAGGCTCAGCAAAAACTTTTCAATCCTATGTTAAATCAGTTAAGCTAATTTGCAAACTTTTTTGTTTATGTGAGCTGATATGCACACTCATATACAATTTGCTAGAATAAAAACTAATTTCTTGTAGGCATCATTGCAGAAGCCCCTGAGATAGCAACAACAAATTAGCGCACTATAACACTTTATGTCGTTTTTATGTTTCTCTAAATTGTTAAATTTCTATGCCGTTGATAATTTTTTATTCTTGTAGCTTATATTTGAGTTTGTTTTAGGCCCATACACCTTATGGTTTAACCTTGGCATTGCAGTATAGACAGCTGTAACATTGAAAAGGTTGAACAACCGAAACGGGCGGTACAGCTACCTCCTTGGCTTTAAAATTGCAGAATGAGGGTTTGTATACCTCTTAAATATTTGTAGGTATTGCTATCGCTTACGGTAAGCAGGACATCGACAGCAGTGCGGCAATGAGCATACATATTATATACTTATGTAACATTGTCAAAAAGGAATGAAAATGCCTACCATGCCGAATAAAGAGCGAAAGTCTAGACAGTTAGTGAAGGTTATTGTCAAGGTTATTAAGACGAGGCAAATGAACCGAGCTATTGGCATGCGAAACGTTGAATTTTTGGGGCAACGAACGGTTGCGTCGAGGCGAAATGAGCCGACAGTTTGAGGATGTGGAGAATATGTGCGTTAGTAGGCTATGGGTACCAAAATTTTTGTGTGTTCTACAAAAGCTTGTGCTTTGGAATTCGTAATGCCATTCATAGCAAATATGGGTAAGGAGCG
This sequence comes from Anomoia purmunda, assembly GCA_951828415.1. Classification (NCBI taxonomy): domain Eukaryota; kingdom Metazoa; phylum Arthropoda; class Insecta; order Diptera; family Tephritidae; genus Anomoia; species Anomoia purmunda. Next base: position 58,223,164 of record OX639993.1, read on the forward strand.
CAAATACACAAAAATAATGTCAAGTGGTGTCAGCAATGAGCAGACGAAATGTACAGTTCTAGACAGGAGGGCATGGTAAAGGTCGATGTAATACGCACGCACACAGCACTGTAAAGTGAAGACGCCGGTCGTTAGCCTATTGTCTGGTGGTTGCGGCGCGTCTGGCGGCGGTTTTGGCTTAAAAATCTAATTATTCTTATGGCAGAATGTTGAACCTTACTTGTCCGTATTTTATTTAAAAGTGCCAATGGCTCCAGTTGTAATTAGTTTAAATCACTTTGTTTAATTATAATCAGAGAGTGGATGTCAACGTTTTTAGATATGAGTGCAATATTCCTGCAAAACGCATTTTCAAAATATGTTGTATATACAGTCGGCGGTCGCCGTAGCCAAGTGCGTAGCGTGTGCGTGCTTCATTCGGTAGGTCCTGGGTTCAAATCCTTGCCGGGGCAAGTAACATCAAAATTGATAGAAAAAGTTTTTTCTAATAGCAGTCGCCCGCGGCAGACAATGTCAAACCCCTGATCGAATTTCTGCCTGGAATAAACTTCGCACAAAAATGATCCGTTGTTCGGAGTCAGCGTAAAGCTGCTACAACATCAAGACGCACACCACAAATTCTAGGAGAAGTTCGGCCAAACATTAAGCTATAGTCTAAGCGCCAAATTAATATTATTATTATTAGTACACCCAACCTAATGAATCTGCAACTGTGTAAAGAGATATGTACGCATGTTTGTAGTATATGTATCTGCGTATATAGGTGCATGTGTTCATTAAATGCAGATTGAATCGATACCGTTGGAATTCACGTACGTGACTAATGCCAGCTCAAAAGAATTGAAAAAAAAAAACAGAGTACATTCTATATACATACATATGAGTACTTACGTATATGCGTGTATGCACTTACTTACAGTAACAAACAATGAAAACGCATTAACCTGATTTTTCGGTTTCAATTTCGCTGACCGTTGATGTATGCGTGCTTTTAGCCGTTGTCGGCCAAATTTACATTTGTTAAGGGTGATTAAACTGGAACGGCTTGCTGAAATTGCCGGCTGGACGAATGGACTGAACCATTATCAGTGCAATTGGGATCAATGGCCTGAATCAAAAAACTTGTTTGGCGCAGCAAGTGCAGTCAGGATAGGGGAGTATTAGCCGCTGTGCGCTTGGACAGTAATTTTTCAAAAAACAAAACAAAAAACAACAACACTGGCAAAAACAGACACATGTACGCGCTAGTCTGGATAAAAATGTGGATGGGTGTGTGAATTTCAAATCGCTTAGAGATATTCTATAAATTTAATTTAAATGTCAACCGCAACAATCACAACTGGTGAACAGTTGTTGTTGTTTTTGAAAATCTTTAATTGAATATAATATTTGAGAATTTGCCTGTATGTACATATGTATATTTTTAATTGGATCAAACGAGATAGCCTCGACTTCCTCATTTCATCATTGTATGACTCAATGTTGCATGCATGCATATTATTTCATCGGGCTTCATGACTTATCTAAGTGTTTTATATAAGCGATTTACACTGCGGACCGGAAGTTCATTGCGAGTAAATAATTATGCGAATCATAAAATAATCATATAGACATATTTTTAAGATTTATATTGTAATACATATACAAATGTGTGTACACATATTCAATATTTTCCCTCCATGCAGTTAGAGTTCAAATATCTATTTATTATCCTCGTAAATAATAAATTTTAATAAAATACTAAATACATTTGGGCTATAAACAATGTCGTACTATGTTGTATGACGTAACAGAGAGTAGAATGAAAATAAGAAATGTAAACAACTCAAATGTTACGTTGTTTATACTTACAAAGTTGTATTTGTACTATTCAAACTTTACATGTGAAATAACCAGGGCCGTCGAGAGGAAATCCGGGCCCAAGGGTAAAAAGGTGATGCCCCCTTTCTACATAAAACTTTCGAATACTTCATGTGTGTAGCGTGTGCGCGCTTCATTCGGTGGGTCCCAGGTCCGAATCCAGCTCGGGGCAAGTAACATCCAAAATTATAGAAAAAGGTTCTTCTAATAGCGGTCGCCCCTCGGCAGGCAATGGCAAACCTCCGAGTGTATTTCTGCCATGAAAACTTCAAATACGACGTGTTTTTGCTCTCATCAGTTTGTCACATCTGCATTGAATTTGCTTTATAGTTGATGTTGGGTGAAACAAATTTTTTTTTGTACGATTTCGAAAATCAATATAATGTATTAATCAGTTCATATATACAGGCTTTTGGTCAGAAATATTTATTCAGATTATATCGGAATATACGAATATAGGGATAGCAGGACTTGACCCTTTATAAGAAGACATAATCTTATGGACATCTTATTCAAACATTTCTTTATCGATCTGATTAATTAAAAACAGTTCTCTCGAGGTTTATTGGCTACCGCGATTAAGTTTTTGAACATGCAGTTTAAAATCCTCCAATCTTCAGCATTCTAATTTAAAAAATACCGCCCCCTTCGAGAAATCCGTGTGTACATATTGCGTATTTGCTAAAAAAAAAACTTCATCTTCTAAAAAAACCCGGCTTAAAAGCTTTTAATTTACCATTGTAAATTAATACACATCTTATTTTAAAGAAATACTGTTCTGGGTACAATATTTATTGGTAATTACCACACCATGCCAAATTATATGAAATATGCTTAGAATTTGTTATTCGCTTTCTCTCACATATAATTTTTGCACAATTAAAATAAATTTGACTTTTCAAACAGTTGGCAATTCTCTCAAAAATATAATTATGAACCTTGTCCTCGCCGACTCAATCCGTTTGGACAGTGTTCAAACGAGGAAACTTTTGTCGCGGCAACTCGTTACTTGTAGGTGAGAGAGGGACGGGGAAAGGGGAAGGGCACCGAGTTGATCGTGCTCGGGCGACACGCTTTGTGTTCTTATTCGTCTCAGTCGGCAGCTAAGAAATTTGACATTCCTTTTCATTTATAAATTCTTTCAGTGGGTGCAGTTTTGTTGAGTTTTAAGTGAATACATGCGGGAAGTTGGGAAATGAAATTTTGTTCTTATTTTTTTGCGATTAATGTGTATGCATATACTATACATATTAACGTAAATTATGTTAAAACTTCATTTTTCAACACCTTTTACTTATAATCACAAAATTTATCAGAATGTGTAAATGCCGCTTAAGCGAAGCGTACAGAAATTTGCGAAAATGATATAAAATGAAATGCCAGAAAATCGCCTGTACAGAGTTGCTCTGTGTGAACGTGACGAGCAACACCAAAAGGGAAATCGCCGATAATAAGCAACAAAAGTTTCCCCGTTTGAACACTGTCTTGACACTCATACGTTAAAATTTTATATACTTGTTTATAATTTAATCAAATTCTACTTGCCAAACACCAAGCAAACAAACAAAACCTAAAACCAGGACCGCCCCCAGCAAACATTTTTCCAAACACAAGAAAAAAACTCCGTAAAGGCCCTGCACTACTAGTTAACTGTAAATATACTCTCGTATAGTTGTTTCCAAATTTTTATATTATATAATTTGTTGCAAAACCTTTTGCTAACTTGAGTAAGTCGAAAGTTGTTTTCAATGTACATTTAGTTAATCAGTGTCATCGTAACTAAACAAAACTTTTGTAACTATAATCTAATAAAAAATATACCCTAAAAGTGATTATTCAATAAACTTTCCTAACATTTACAATTGATAAAGTTTGGGGGCCCTTTGACGCCCAGTCCGCCCTTGCCTGAAACCTTCCCAGGACATAAACTAATAAGTATATAAAATTTTAGGTAATTCCATACTGCGAATAAAAAGTTATAAGCGGATAACGAACAGATTTCGCATTTATGTACATATATACATATATGTATGTATATGGGCTTAAACATTTATTTGACACCAATATTAATACATATTAGTTCATTTATTACCTAAATTGAATTAATCCTTTGAAACAGGTGGCAGCACACTTCTAAAATATTTGTGTATATAAACCTGTTTCGGTGCTCATATCATTTATTATTTTCTTATATTAAAGTTTTTACAATTTTTTATGAAATTAATCTTTTAAATATCTTTCGTTTGCTACCTATATAACAATTTTGATTTATCTTATTAATTTAATTAAATTAAACTTTTTGTACGGATAAAAACTATCTTTAAAAATATACTTTATTTTGATGATATCTGATGTAAACCACAAGACGATACAGATAAAACAATAAGACGTACCTCGCAAATTTGAGCGTTCAACTATCTTTATTAATTCTTTGCTTAAATAATTTGAGTAGTAACTACATACATATGTATATTATAATATATTAAATATTCGCATTTTTCTTCTAAGCTAATAGTAACTGTATAGTTAAGTATAATCATATCAGAAGACGATCGCTACTCAATTCTCGAACGAATGACGAATTGCGTAACAAGAACAGCAATTATACAAATAATAGCAATAAGTAAACAAAATATAGCGTATGTATATACATAGTACATACTTATGTGTGTACTTGTTCATTATTACTCTATTGTAGTTGTTGTCGCTGAATTTTATTTTCTAAGTGTGGCTGGGCAGTTCGTTACCCGGCGCAGCCAAGTTGAAGGTCATTAATTTCACTAAATATGCACTAAAAGTGACTGACATGGCAGTGGGGCATTCACCGCAAAACTACTTACGAATACATATATGTACATACATATAGGTATGTAGGCATGTACATATGTACATTATACAATACGGATGCACACTAGGGTGACCGAACGTATGAAAAAAAATTTTAAATTACATAGTCGCGCCTTTGAAAGAAATGCCATTCACCGAAATTGAGGTGAAATTTTTCTTAAATTTGAAATCATAACCCACCACAATCTATTGAAGTTTAGCTTGGGAACAAAACAAAAGTAGGCCAACATAGTAAGCTAGGTAAGCTTGAAATTCAAATTCATCTATAAATTAGTACAAGTTGCACGCCTATGACCGGTGCCATGTCTCTTGCCTAAACCTGTGGTTATGTGTGTTAGATTCTCCACGTAAGTACGTATACATATGTATATATTTCATATGACCAATGCAGTCGATTTTTCACCCGGATACTCTATTGCACACACACATGCAAATACAGATATACAAATATTAAAGTAGACAAGTAGGCACGGAAATTGCAAAGCAAGCTAATATACATATATACATAATACCTGGGTTTGTCAGAGTGTTTTTTATGGCCACTAAAGTAACACGAGCGAGAACAAACAATATAAATATGTATGTATGTGGGTACATATGTATATATGCAGATGTGTGTTTTTACAAAAAAAATTGCAAGTATTAGCTTTTGACTATTGCAATTTATAGCCCGAAACGTACAAACACACCAAGTATGCATGTTGCCATGCAGGTGTGTGTATGTACATATGTATATACTATGTATATGTATATGTATGTATGCATTTCAGTGCCTGCAAGCTTTAGCGCTCAACTTAGTAAGTATGTAGTATGTAAATAGGCGTTGCGAGTTTAGCAATAAAAATTTCGCATTTTCCAACTGCTAATGCAAATAATAAAATGAAAGGCGATATATATAGTAAGTATCAGTAGCGGCGATATATGTACATATGTATATTGTATAAGTAACGTCAAAGTCAATCGAATATCAGTGTTTGAAACGATAACAAAAAATTACTTTCCACTGCAGTTGGCAATGACAATGACAATGTGGCAGTACCCCGCTATACGACCTTGGTGACAATGACCCCAAAATTATCCACCCACATGCATACAAACATTCATATTTGTGCTCATAAATAAATGCAAGCACATACTTAGACATTTGACAAATGACGATTGTAAGCCTTCCGTTAAATGGAATAGAAACCATGTTACTTGTAGTGATAGCAAAACGAGGTGGAGGAGCGCAGTATAATGTTATTGGCTTTTGTTAACAAGTTTATTTGCAGCTACTTGAATTGCTGATAATTTACCTGCTTCACAAAAGTAATAATGTGCATTCGCAAAATAGTGATATATGATTAGTTATTTTTGCCAAACGTTGTTAAAATACTCGTAGTTATTAATAATGAGGAAATATTAAAAGGGGAATGAAACACCTTAGTCGCAAGAAGTCAGGCCACTGTAGCGGTGTTGGAAAGGTAAATTTTTTGTGCGGTTTAAATGGACTGTTATCAGTTTTTTTTAATATATTTTGTCATTTGTCTAACGAGTACTGCCATATCTGAATGAGAATTGCTGTTTGTTAGACAAAAAAACGAGAAAGGCGAAAAAATTGAAAAACGGCCAGGAGCAACTAATTCGTTCGAGGTCGCGTAGAAATCGTTTTCGGTGGACTATTAACTTCTTACATGACCCTTTTTTCTTCGTCATAATAAAATAAAAATAAAAAAATCATTAAAATGTAAACATTTCACGAAAAATCTTGCAAATATTAGGCCTGGGATGTATTTTTTCTCTTGAAGGATAAATAAAATATAAACTGTTGCTTTTGATGAATTTTTGGAATTGCCAAGTTTTGAATTGAAGTAATAAATGACAGGGTCATGATAAAAATATTTATAAGGTAAAGCCGCTGAGAGTCAGTCTAAGCTAAGGTTAAGGAAATTTGGCACGAATAGTTTATATAGGCTGCTGGAAAAAAAGGATCGAACATTTTTTTAGATCAAAAAAATCAGAGTTAGGTGGGTTGACATGGAATGTCTCATACGAGTTTCACGTAAAAACATTTAAAGTTAGTTGAAAAATTAGTGAAAATATGTAGTATACATTGAAACGTAAATCCCCCTCGACTATAACTATAAATGTCTTCAAATATTTATTCATTTACATATATGAATACATATAAGCTTAAAGCGAAATCGATGAATCTAAAAAGCATAATGGCCAAAGAACGTTGTTTTGGCTCTGAGATCGTCATATGCATATATGCAATATTGTTCGTATATGTACATACATATATTTAATACGTTAGTCGAGTTGTTTATCGTCTGTTTTATGTATGTATGTACATACTTACATACAAATACAATGTCTGTCGAAAAAACTACGCAATTTAAAATAAACACGCGGCGGGGTTGTTGACTGATAAGCAAATTAAAATAGCAATGAATGAATTTTGAACAAAAAATATAAGCAACTACAATAAGAAACTAATACTACCTAAAACTCGGACAATTCTTGGAAGAAGAAAACTATTTATGATAGGGTGATTCATTGCTTATTGTATTAGATATTGTATAATGAATACAAAAATTGGAGGCATTTTTAGTTAAATACCAAAACCAAATTCATGCAACTTGCAATACGAAAACAATATAAAACAATATATACAACAGTTTTGGCTATTATAAATGTAAATGACGATGTAAATGTGTGTTTACTTGTAAGAGAATAAAAATAATTGTTTCGAGAAATTATTTAGTACATTATTTCTTATAATTTTATCTCTATATTTAACTAAACTTTAATAGGAATACTAGGGGCATGTGCATTATATTTCATTTAAAAAATAACAATGTTACTTCCGAGTTGATCTTTATTTGCTAAATTTTGACCGCATACACAAAAACAAAAGTCGCGACAACAAAACTGCCGATAGAATTATCGATTTGATCGATTGCCACCATCGATACCGATTTAATATCGGCAGGAAATGGTTATCGTCACTTGATAGTTTTCCCCCACAGGTACAGGTACCTAACATCTAATCAAAACCAAAGTCGGCTATTCTTGTCCATACATATACATATGCTTCCTTTTAAGGTGCGCTCATAGTTCGTTGTATTCATTGTATTATCTTGCTAGGAATACAACAATTTAGGAATCAAACTAATAACGAGTGATTTGAAGTTGAATCAATTAAACGTTTTTGCTGTTTTAGACTTTATTCACTTGAGTGATTGACATGTTTGAATAATATTTGTAGTTAAATTTTCTAGCGAACTATAAATTTGTAAAACGCTATTACGATTCAAGTAGCCCAAAGTTGTGGTAGCAATTTATCTGCTTTAACGATTGTGACAAAAAAAACCCCCATTTGTTTTTTTAAAATCTATATTCAAAGTCAAATACTTAGTATAAAAGGTGGACTACCTACCCTTCTCTTTGTTAGCCATATCTCTGCACAGCTGCTGCCCTTCTACATATTCGAATGCTCCCTTTAAAATGCATGTATGTACTTACATATACATATGTATGTATGTACAATGTATACTTTGTACAATATGGTAGTAATACATTCCGTCTGTGGCGACTGTGGAGAAAAGTTGCGTGTGAATCGTGCAAACGAAGGCATTTCCGGGATTTCAGCTGCACAACTACATACCTGTGCATGTTTGTAAGTACGAGTATGCATATACTATACAGGTATATAAATCCTAGCAACATACAGCTTACATTATTACTATCCGACATCGTTGCTCCGTTCTTCTCAATCACAATCAAACAATATCTGCATGCAGTTATTCATGTGTGTATGTAGGTATGCACAATAGGTAAAAAATATTTATGCATTAGTGTTTTGATTATTCGATGTGAGCAAACCTCATGTTTGCCGCGTAAGAAAAATTGTAACGCTTCGACACAGTCGCTAGGAGATCTTCCTGTGCAGGAATTGTTCAGGTTATTGACATTTTGTCATATTCAGTGTAAAATGGTGTGCCGCATAATTTTTGTACCGTTGCTGGTTTCTGTAAATACTTGCACCTACTTATCTACTCACACATATTTTCCCCTTCAAAATTTTGAAACTTCTCTTATAAAACAAAGAAAAGAAAAAAAAAAACGAAAACACCAATGTTATAGTATCCAGCAGCGCGGGTTTAGGGTTCAGGGTTTAAATGTGGTTATGTGATGCTGATGAAGGTATACAAATATAAATATATACATATGTATATGTATGTACATTAATACCTACGCTTCCTAAGAGGACAAAACTACTAGATCAAATACAGGTTTGGAACTCTTTTCATAGAATCTTCATCCCCCGCTATTCTGCACAGCCTCGTTCCACATGTTTTCTTGAAACCCCTAGTTTTTGTTACACAATGTAATGATTTCATCACTTCTACTTTGAAGTATTTTCTTATTATTAGTGGCGGGGATAAACTTATGTGTGTGCATGCATATTTGCAACTGCAATCTGGATTATACACATTTTGCTAGCTTAAGGTTTTTTACATATATTTTTATAGATATGTATATGTACATATATTTCATTTCACAACAAAAACCGTTTAAATCCAAGTTTCAAACTTTGGGCAGTTGTGAAAAAATTCAACCAATTAGCATCAACCAATTATGTTCAGAGTGACGGAACATCAATTTTTAGAGCCCAACCGTACGTTGTGACATCTTCAGTGTCATCTTCAAGGTCTAAAATACATACTTAATCAATGCATTTAAAAAAAAAAGGAAGGCTTAATTCCAGTTCATAGCATTATTATACTTAAAACATGTCGAAAGAAATTCTGTGAATGTTTCCATAGTGTAGAAATAATTCTCAGTTTAGAATATTCCTTTCTGATATAAGTTTAGTACGTCGAATCGCGCTTTACATTTTTTTGAACTTGCATAACAAAGGACCATAAGATGAAGTAAAATCTCTCTAAAATGGTGATAACTAGAACCAATTGAACAACTAATAGTTACTTGACAATGGGAATTTTAATTATTATTATTTTATCACTACCTTATGTTCCAAAAGCAAAACGGACGCACATATTATAGCCATCATAACAAAAACAGCCAAGTAAAGATACAAATGTAAATAATTAAGCGATTAAGCTAATATACATAGATGTAATAAGTATCAATTTCATTTCCGTAAATGCAAACCAAATATGTGCCGTATGGGCAAAGTCATTGTCCTCGTATGATGAAGAGACCTAGCTTCAAAAGAAAGTATAGAAATATAAATTTGAAACCTTCTTCAATATATGTATGTGCATACAGATGTACAGATATGTTTGGATATGCTTCCACTCCTACACTGCGAAATGCAATGCTAGTTGCGGCAAATTGCAAAAATGCGGTAAACTTCAAAATAAAAGCGCCCCAATGTGTTTTCCTAATCCCACACATGAAAAGAAATGCCCCACAAGTAAAATTAGTAACAAAAGTGACAGAATTGCGGCAGAAGTGCGAGTAGTGACTGCTAGCGGTATTTAAGGCTATTGTGGTTGGTGATGTCAAACGTTCTACGGTTGGTTTGACGCTAATTGAAAGTTTTCATCAATACGCAAGGGAATTCAAGTCAGCGGGAACTTCATTTCAAGACTTTACATTGCTGCGTAGGCTGTCATCAGGGGTAGAACTATTAAAATTTTGTTCAGACCCTTTTCGTGTTGGTAGTTCGAATTTATCGCCTTTCGAACGCTTTGTAGAACGCTAGAATTAATTGGGATATTGATATCACTTGGCATATGGCTTTATAGATAAGTATTTCGTGATGCAAAAGGGCATTTCGAAACTGTAAATATGTCATATTATACACTTTCGTCGAGAACATTAAACAAAGTATTACTTCTATTCAATTTCAGTCTTATTTCACAAATATTACACAGTTACCATGTTCTGTGCCTATTCAAAAATATCCTTCTTGGGAAGAATATCATGAGCCACATTTTTAAAACTTAATTGGGATATTGATATCACTTGGCATATGGCTTTATAGATAAGTATTTCGTGATGCAAAAGGGCATTTCGAAACTGTAAATATGTCATATTATACACTTTCGTCGAGAACATTAAACAAAGTATTACTTCTATTCAATTTCAGTCTTATTTCACAAATATTACACAGTTACCATGTTCTGTGCCTATTCAAAAATATCCTTCTTGGGAAGAATATCATGAGCCACATTTTTAAAACTTCTTAGTAACAAAGTTACTCATTACAACAATTATGTATACCAAAATATTATTTTTTAACTTTCTTCTTTATTTTCTTTTTAATTACTAATTTTTGATTAACTTTTCATAAAAAATACAGTTCATTGTACAAAACCGTATAAACTCAATCTTCAAACTTTGTCAAATTTTAATAAAAGTAAAAAAAAAACATCAAAATGTGAATTAAAAAAAGAAAATTCTTGGTTATGCTGTTGTATAGCTCATTAAATTTTAATATAATAAAGTGCAAGTGGCTCATAATGCGCGTTGATTTTCGATAATTCCTTTTGCTGACGGTGTTGGTAATTTTCCTTCACAAATTAATAAAAAATCATTAAGTAACAAATATATGGTAAAACTCAACTGTCAAAAAGTTCTGTCGTATAGGTATGAGATGTTTAATTTTTATTTTTTTGTGAATAGAAAGATGACCTTAAATAACTCCAATGTGTTTGTTTCGAAAGAAGGATTTTTTTAACATTTGGCATTCTTACATTTTCATTTTGAATCTGCACTTTGTCTGTTCATATTTCGGAATATCAGTGCTAAAAAAGTATTACTGAACTCATTTTACAACAATTCGTTGGATTTAGTAATTGGGATGACTCATAATTTCCATACCATTACTAACTGCACCATATTCTAATATTTAATTAACTATGAACATCAGTCTACATCCTGCTATTTAAACATACATACATACATACATATGTACTCGTATGTACGTATACACTTTTTATCCGTTCCTTTCCCATTTTATCTCACTCAATGTAATGAGCGCTACATATGTATCCTTCCCACTTATGCAGGTCCTTAATTCACTGCATGTTTTACGAGTAAATATGTTACCAATAGTGTACATATGCCAATGAACTTAGCTAGAATAAAAATGAAAAATCAAATTAAACTTGAGTGTTAGCACGGTGAGGTTATTGGTAACGAACTTTTAAATAAAACGTTGACAAATTGTCGTCCGTCAATGTGCAAGCATACATTTTTTTTGGGTCAAACTATTACACGAATTTGTTGCCGTATTTTTTCCTTTTGTCAGCAATAAGATTCTACAACTTATTTCATTCTTATAGGCTGTTCTTCGCAGTAACACACATTGTTTGAGGAAAATTTGTTTCAATATCCGAACTGAAACTTGCAATTGTTGCAACAAATGAACTAACAACAACAACCACCACTCTATGCACGTACATATCATGTCTGTACATATAAGAGTTTAACTACAATATTCAAAATAATAATCGTAAAAACAACAAAAGTGCTTGGAAAGTAACAAAGAGTACATTGGCAGCAGCAAGCTACTCCAACACATCACTTCCACTTCCATCTACCCGCTGCCGTTTTTGAACATCAAAGCTACAAATACTACAATGTTGACATCGCAACATGCTCGTGCTCATGTGCAGTAGCAATAACAATGATGGTTTTTGTAGATATCAAGCAACTATGTACATATGTATAAATATATATGAACATATGTTTGTATGTACATATTCCTGGCAAGACAAGTCGTTGCAAAAGCAGATGCAGGAGTCAACAACTCGATCGGACTGGTGGCGGCACGATGCACAAAAATGTAAACAAAGCGTAGTAAAGAGCAAAGTGGAGTTAAAAGTCGAAAGTAGTGCCGGTTTCGCGCAGTCGCTGCCGCTGCTACTGTCGCTGTCGACACTGTTTGTTTTGTACAATATAAAATTTGAAGAAAAGGAAAGAAAATACAGCGGGGCAGTAAACAGGAATTGGAACGCTTGTATACCACAAATCGCCAACGACGTCAGCGTTGGAGGCGCAGGCCAAGTGCGCGGCAGCGTAGTTGCCGAGTTGTTGCTTTGTTTATTAGCATCTTGTTGCCGCTTGTTTGCTGTTATTGTTTTTGTTGCTGCAGCAGTTTATTGCATGACAACATTTAGCTTCTTGCCAGGTTTGTTTTCCCGTATAAATGTTTGTTCTGCGCAACATTGCAGTTTGATTTTATTTAGCTTTTGTCCATTACGGCCGATTTCATATCACGATTACGTTACCGCTTGTTCGCCACATTTGCAGCATTTGTTTCTAGCTGGCTCTAGGTGTAATTTTTATTTTTTTGTTTGACTTGTTATTCTTGCGAGGGCATACAGCGACAGAGACAATGACTTTGACGTGACAATGATCTTCTTCTCACAACTTTTTTATTGTTATTGCCGCATTGCAACCTACGAGAAGAAAGAAATTCGCAAAACCGAGTCGACATATACTTTGTATTTGGACTTAATTTTCAAACTGCTGGCAGCACGCTTTAAATATATGTACATATATATTTTTTTAAACTAAGCTATATTGTATACATACATATGTAATATTTCATTTAAATTATTAATAATATAATTTGTATTTGACTTTTTAAATGAAGCTTTTCTAATCTTCTTTATTTGCCACTTCATATTATTATAATATTATAAATTTAATTTCCTCCTCCTTAGTTCAATACCAATGTAAGTAGCAGAATTCAGTTAACTTACTAATTACATTGAAAGATACAGAAAATATTATTCCTAGGGTTCAACGTGGTCACCAGCCAGCCATACACCTCTTCACTTCTGTGGCAAAGGGGCTAAAACAAGGGCAAAAGTGTACAAGCAAGATGTTTTAGAAAGTAGTTAACAAATACTTGATAAAGGTAAAGGGTGATTTTTTAGACATGTGGTTTAAGAAGAAATAAAACGCATATAATTTAATGTTATGGCCAGGAATTTAGCTTTGTTATAAATATAAGATTTTACCATTATGGTTTAAAAATGACTTCGGGCAAGTGACCACCGCGGCTGGCTCCAATAAATTCAAGCAGAGAGGCCCAATTTTCGACCATTTCTGCAGCAATTGAGGCCATATGTCAGCAATAACGCGCCGAATATTCTCTTCCGAGGCCATGCCACAGCCCCACGACGCGAGATAATGCGTTCACCAAAAGTTTCCTTCAATAAATTTATTGTTTCGTTAGCTGTATGGCATGTAGCGCCGTTTTGTTGGAACCAAAGGGCGTCCACATCTACATCCTCCAATTCGAAAGTCATTAATCATGGCTCTATAACGTTCCTCATTGACTGTAACATTATGGCCGGTATGGCCGGCTTGATTTTTGAAGCAATATGGACCAATGATAGCTTCTGCCTATAGAGCTCACCGAAAAGTGACTTTTTGAGGATATAATGGCGTCTACATTATCAGCACTCCAAATTTTGTTTATTAACGTACCCATTCAACCATTATTTTGGTAATAAATTTGCACGATTTGCAAATCTTGTTCCGGCAAGCCAAACTGAGTATAAAAAGTCAAAAAGACCAACTCCGAAAAACTTGTGTGTCAGATTTGGAGAACATGGCCTGTCGAATACCCCACAGAAACTTAGAGAGTCTCAACAAATCTGTGGTTCGAGCAGCGTCGTCAATACCAATAGAAACTATGCATGCCGCTATTAATTAACGGCCGAATCGTTTGAGGGCTTGTGTGAAAGCAAAAGATGACCATTTCGAATACAATTTTGTACATCGCTCATTTAATATAGGCATTATTAAATAAAATTAACTTTATTAAAATATATGTAACATTAATGCATTAATGCAAATATGTAACATTTCGTCTTTCATTATAGCTGTTAGTAATGATTCGATTCAAGCATTAGTCCAAATAAATAGAAAATCGATATATTTCTGGAAGAAGTTTTGAAATGAATTAATGGGTTATGGTTAAAAACGATGGGGTTAGTATGTTAGAAACTTTTTAAAACTTTTATATAAGAACAGAGTTTTTTTTTTAAACTAGAACAGATGTTAATTTTTTTCTTTCACAATATATGTACTTTATTTATTCTTTTTCACACATGATCAATTCCTGACCAGATTTCTGTAAAGAAAATGATATGATGTTTGGAAAGGTTGGAGGACTCACAACCTTCCCAGTGGCTATGCGACACTTACTCGTATCCGCAATCAAATCATTAAATAAATATGAACTTTTAAACGACAATGATCGCGTTAAAATGGGAACGATGACGCATACGTGTGTAATGCATTTTATTACGAAAAACAGCAGAAGCATGAAAAAAAACAATATATCATTAATTCGACTGAGAAAAAAAAAAATAATCTGTCCAGTTGCGGATCCAGCACAAATTTACACGCACATCTGTAGAAACGTAGCGCATTTAAAAATGAGTGTGTATTTGGATCGCAGAAGTTGGCTTGCGTCCATTTATCATTTTATATCGGCTTTTAGCTACGCTCTGCTTAACACGTTACTGATCTTAGTAATGAGATAGATGGGGACGAGGCTTAAGAGAGCGTCATGCAACAAAAGCAGGCTCGGCGACACCATCTCTAAAAATGCCCTATTGAAATGAATTTCAACAAATCAAGAGGGTAGATGGAAAAATAAGCTGTCAGGCCGATCATTTGAATTGACTTCAAGTTGACAACTTGAGCTCATAGACAGGGCCAACTTGGTGGCAGCAAATGTCGTCTTATTATGAAAGCGTTGCTGCTCAGAGCTAAAAATAAACTTTGTCTCTAGGGGTTATTAACTTTTTAATAATCTAACTTCCATTTGTTTAAGTTTAATGTTATGAATATTAACGCAAAAAGGTTATAATTGTTTTTAAAAATAAATATCTTTAAACGATAGTGACCATCTTTTTTGCTCTTGTCTTTCTTGTGCATTCACATTATAAGTACATAGATGCCGGTTGTGCAAAAATGGTCTTCAGATTATAAGGGCCAAAAAATATTGGACAGACAGGCGTTTTAAAATTATAAAAATAAGGATTATAAAGATATGATTTATAAGATTATGTATTAGAAAAATTATAAGCAAATATGTAAAACCTGTTATAATAATTTATAAGTATTTAAACATATTATAATTATAAATTCAGAAAAATTCTACTTAAAATAATTTAATATTCATAAGATCATCGGCTTATTAAAATGGAAACCAAGATTCACTTCTTAATTATTTTGAAAAGGTTTAAATATTAGTTTTAAAGGTTTGCCTACTAGATTTTATTGAAAACGCCTTCATCTTAATTCTACGGGCCATCTTCTAATTATATTGCGAGGTTTTCATCTTAGTTTTATAGGCTATCTACGAGATATTATTGAAAAAGGTTCTATCTTAATTCTACAGGCCACCTTTTTAATCACATTAAAAGTTTTCCTCTTAGTTTTACAGATTATCTTATTCATTTTATTTAAAAGAAATATCAACTATAATAAGAAGGGATTTTTATTGGGAAAAAACATTGAGAAATAAGCAAAATTTTGTTCTGATGTGATCTGTGATTTTAGGTGGTCTTTTCGCTCTGTGTGAGAGCAAAATACAAAGAAGAAGAACGGAAAACACACTAGCAAGATGGAAGAAAAACATTAAAATAACAAAGAAATAACAACATTAAGTGTACTTTTAAAACAAAAAGAGCATAATTGTAGAGAAAATCGCGTAAAATAATCAAGTAAACATTCCGTACTGTCCGTCCGTCTGTACACAAACCTAGCTTCTGCGAAGGTGTTGCGGCGAATGTGGCAATGGTATGAGATGGCCCGATCTTCATAAAAATGCATCAACAAAGTGCCACAGAGTATAAATACGCACATGGTCATGAACACATTGCATCGATAGGACGGTCTGTTTTTTATTCACCAGAATAAAAACGGCATCAGCGCACTCAGCTGGTGCACAATTTACGAACGAACACAAGCCATTGGACTCTGAGCGTCAACAATGCCGGCAGCCGAGGCAGAATACGCAGCAGAAGCAAAAAAATGAACAACGATGAGTGGTTGTATCATCTTCGATTTGAACTGCAGCCGCTTGGAGTTGGCTAGGTGTATTCCTGATCGACTATCTGAGTCTTACCCTAAAACATTTTGTGTATAATTTTATTTTTATTTTATCGTTTTGTTTGTTCACTCCAGTTTCTGCTTCGGTTTAACGTATACGGGTATTCACATCCGTCTGCGCAGCTCCAAGCTCGTCCAGCTATCGACTGACGTAGTGGAGCACCATTAAGTTGTAATGTACACTTTTCGCTGCCAATTCAATACATTCCTGTATTCAGACATTCGGGCAGTCGCTAGCTTGGCTGCTCGATCGGCTGAGCTAAACAATCGCTGTGGTCGAAAAAAACGCATTATTCGATTCTTTCAAATTTGGTATTTCTTTGTTTTTCTTTCGCTTTCATACTTCCTTAAATTTTTAATTTTATTGTATCGCAGCACTGACCACGACAACACTGAAGACAACGCAAAGGGAAATAATATGTAATTTGTTACCTTGTGGCTAAGTAGTACTTGACTACTTGACAGTTTTGCTCGAAATTGTGAGGTCTTGAACTTATGATGGTCTTCGGAGTGATAAGGAAGAAGAATAACCCATAGGTAAAAAAGAAAACTGTGCTATAAGCGAAAAAAGAGGGAGAAGAAAGTGCAATTTTTAGTTCGAAAACGACAATGGAACTTGCCAAGGAAGAGTGGAAATCATAATTCATCATTTAAATTATGTATATATGCATATAAAACCGACCAGTTATTAAAACTATTGATTACTAAATCTATCTATAATTATTTTCACATTTGATATTTTTTTTACAAAACTTTAGAAATATTCTAGAAATGATGATGGTCGTTTTCTAATAAACGAAAAGATGTCTGGTTTTAATCGAGCAGAAAAATTTAAAATACATTCACAAATAACTATGCAAAAGCTAAACTAATCATGGAAAATAAAAATTAACTAACAAAAATAAATAATAGTTGAAATAATCAGGAAATTCGAGGAAACTGAAAATTAATTATCTATTAAAGAAATTAAAAAGAATGAAGCTATCAGAAATATCAATAATTAGAATATATTTTTAAAATTATTTTTGATTGGTTCTTACATTGGAAAAAATTAATAAACGCTATTTAATTACTCCTAACTGTAATAATTACGAAACACTCAGTTTAAAAAAAAAATATGAATAAAAATGTTCAAAACGGAAATATCTGCATAATTCAGAAATCAAAGGCATACATACATAGATAATTAATTAATTGCTCTTTGTCCTGCGATATTTTTTTACTTTAATCGGAAATCGCGATTTCTTCGTGTACAGATACAATATAATTAATTAATTATTCTTTGTCCTGCGATTGTCTGCCATATTTTTTTACTTTAATCGGAAATTGCAATGTATATTCTTACAAAGGAATGTATGTAGGTACAAAATAAAAAAGATGTCTACCTGAGTCACCAGCGCGAAATGTTATGCAGATGTTCCTTTAATTATTCGTAAAATTGTTCTTCTCTTTGAAAATGTCTTAATGATCACCGTTGTCAATTCTTTTTCGTCCTATAGGTATTCTGTCGTAAATTTAAAGCTATATATTTTTGTTTTTATTGCTGAGATTGAACTTTATACAATGGTATTAATGATCGGCTTCGACCCTAACACAACTCGTTGAGGTTACTTGTCAGCCCTTTACGGATACGCAGCCGTAAAAAAAAGCTGATAATTCGTGTGCTCCTCGCTGCAGAGCAAAAACAGTGATCGTAAATTTTGAAGCACAAAGGTAAAAAACTGCTTTTAAAAATGTTGTGGGGCAAACACAAGCGCACTGTAAAAGGTGTGTTGTAAGAGGAACGTTACGCTTACGGAGAATGGAAAATAGTGGGCATATTCTTCAAAAGTATGTTAAGTCAAAAAACGCAAAAAAACAAATGATGTCTAGTGTTATTTAATCATCAAACGTGAAGAGTGTAAGTATGTACAAAATTTATTTTGACCGGAAATTAAAAAGAAATATTGCTTCCGACTTTGATAGAAGGTATGTAAGTAACTAGGTGAATTACCTTCTACACACACATTATTATTTTTAATAAAACTAATAAATATTGAGTTATTACACTGTTGCAGATTGTATGCGATATAGCCTAATGGCCTGTAAAACATTTGTCATTGCTGCTATGCTGAGGATCTTGGAATTGCATTCGAACATATAATGCCTCCGATGTGAAGTCAGGCAACGATGTTCTTAAAATATTAATAAAGTTTTTCATGGAATTCGTTAATTTATAATAAAAATATGGCTTACGCCAAACCCAAAATCAAGGAACTCACGGTTTCAAGCTCTTCTACAAATTTGAAACTGCTCACAGTATGGCATACATTGATTGATATCTTTTTAAGCCATATACTTATTTGCCGCAGGGTTCGTTGTTTAGTGATTGGATAAACCTATTGAATACTAATGGGCATTATAATTAAAAATTAAAAATGTGGACGAAAATAAATATTAAATCTAGCCTCGATGAGGCTAATGTGACCATACTGGATGTGTACATATTTCAACCCAAAATGGTGTCGTTCATTTTTATTCATTCATTAACCACAGTCGGTAATGGAGAGTCTGGAGTGCCTTGACTCTTTGTATGGATTAAACTTCTCCATGTCTTCAAGCTTTCTTTTAGCGCTTAATTGTTTAATTGCTGTTGCTGCTTTCGTTGGAGTATATAAGTACATATTTTTATTTTTACAGGAGGCAATTAAAAGTGAATAATGCCATAAAGAAGCGCCATCTCCTCGGTGAACAATTTTTCAGTTAGCGGTTAATGAAAGTACATATGTACATATGTACATACATAGTAGGTAGCGGTTTCCGCGGCAAGGCGTGACGCATCCATCGACAATAAATAGGGAATACAAGAACAGATGAAAGCTTGCCACATATGCATATACGAGAAAGAGTTTAGGATTTGAGATGCCTTGATTTTAATTATAATTAATGATAAATTATTCGGTGCCAAGAGAGCAGACAATGACTGCATAAGATGTATTGATTTTATAAGATTAATAAAATACAATTTTTTTAATGTTTCCATTTTTCAGTAGGTACATACACTCTACGTCTGATGTCTTTGAGCTTGTGATGAAGTTCTTGTTTTTATGCGTTTGTAGAAGCTTTCATCTCGTAGTTGCAAAATGCAGGACAGTCTTATTGAACTGCATCCATGGATTTTGGATATTACCATATCCGATGTAGTATATTTTTATGCGGACCTTTGCCTCTTGTAGAGCGCAAACCTTTAAGTACTGAATCATTAGTATCTATCACGATTCAATAATAAAAAATTTCACAACTAAGCAGGTTTCTCCCACACTCTTTACGGATCGTATCGCTAATTGAAAAACCGTGTTCCTTCTTTGCAAATATGAATATGTACATACATATGTGTGTGTGAATTTCGTAAAATATTTTGAAATAGTGATAGAAAGTTAACTTAGTCGAAAATACATTAAACAAAATCACAACTTTGTTTAAAACTAAAAATTTTCATCACTAATTGTACATATAAGAGGAGGAATCCTAAATCAATAATCGGTTAAACTGTACACACTGTAGTCGTGGTTGCCAGCGTGAAAGTAACGGCAATAGGAGACACTGAAATCAAAAACTACATTAGCCAAATTTAAATCAACTAGCATCCCAATGTGTTGCTATTTCACGTAAACAAACAAAATCATTTGTCAATTCCAGCTACAACCGCACAACCGTTGATGATACCGAGTTAATTGCGCCATTGGGCTGACATCACATATCGTATTGAGCTGGCGTTATTGCGTTAGCGCTATCAAGAGATTGCATCAAAGAATTGTATCTTTTCGGAAAGGAGATTAGATTATGCCCTATATCTACTTCTTTCGTAAATGCAACCTTTTGTAAGAGACAGCCAACACTTAGCTGTCAGTATTTACCGAACCTTTAATAGTTGGATCATATGTATAAAATATCATGACTTACATGAATTTCATTTTACTTACCTGAAAAGAAAAGAAAAAGAATACATAAATTATTCAGTTATATAAAACGGTAAATGGTTAGATTGAGAGGATTGGTTCTTAAATAAGAAATAATAAAGATATATATTTATATAAAGAATAAGAAATAAATTTTGTGGTATTTTTGGCTGGGATAGCAAAAGAAAACAGGCTTATCTATACAGTATTCGAATGGACATAAGTACATATAAAACAATTTTCGCAATTTTGTTTATTTCTAAAGCTTGTTATTATACTGAACCTTTTTGGGAATTTCTTGAAGACTGGTGATGCATTTGACTACAGAACTATTTATTATTTCGATGAATGTGATTGATAAATCCCTTTATTTTACCTTTGTGCACTCAAAGATGAAGTTTAGCCAAAGGACTTAATTTTCAATCCAGATTTTTCTGTATTGTAAAATATAAATATCAAAGTATGTTCAACAGGTAGTATCGACAGAGCAAATGCAAGATTCGCATGAATTTCATTGTTTTCTGCGACTCTGAAATGTCAGTAAACTCGCTTTCAGCCAATTACGGTGAAATGTAAAATACAAAGAAAGTTTGATAGTTCAGTGTCTTCTTAAAATAAAAACAATCAAATTGGCTGCTCTGCTAGTATCTGTTCAACGTGTCTTGATTAATATAGTATACGCTTTCATTCTCATTCAAAATTAGGCTAATATAATCTTCATACAAATATTAAAAAAAAATATATGCCAACTTGTGAATAGCGGGACATGTATCTAAAAAACGTTTAACATGGTTGTGTAGTGAACGTTTATTTATTATTGTTTTGAACCTTATTATATAAATATTTACAGAAGTAAGCATGCAGTATTTAAAAGAAACCCGCAACTGCAAGGACAAAGAGTGCAAATAAAGTAAACAAACAAATGTCCTTATAATAAAATATCAAAATTATAGCCTTTTTTAAATATTTTTTTTAACACTATTCTTGAAATAGAGTGATTAATGAAATTTTTAAATTTATGTCATTACTCTTCTACGTGGAATATAGTATTGATTTGGGCATGTCTTATGGGAGATCGTGCCCAATATTTTACACTTCGGTGTGTCCCGGGTTCGAATCCTAGGCGGGGCAAGTAACAAATAACATTATACAAAAGATTTTTTAGTAGCGCTCGCTCCTCGACAAGCAATAGGCCATGTAAAAACTTCTCAGAAAAACCATTCGTGTTACAACATCAAGGCACACATTACAAATTGTAGGAGAAGTTCGGCCAAACCACGAGCTACATACTTACATATTTATGTACGTATGTACATATGTATGTATATATTATGATGTGAGCGCTAAATTATTGTTATTGTTATTAAATTCTTAATATTACAATATTTATCCATTTATTTTTTCGTGGTAATGATGATGACAAATGGCATACTGCATTCCTATCAAACCCAAAACGCCCCCTTGGGCGCGCGCCTGATACATACACACACATGCACTTATGTATGTAGATATGTAACGCAGGTTCTATGTGTCAGCACTCGGTTGAGTGGATTCTACGCAGCCGCATAAATTGCGTTGAAGAACATTCAACCTTTCTAGCTCAATTTGATATTGTACTCTTCTTTTTCTCATTAACTTTTTTGCATTTCAAATTTTATTAGCATTCATTTCCCTTTATATACAAAAGTTGAAACTCTGCGCTGAGTCATTTTAGTGCAGTGGAACAAAAGCGCAACAACAGCGCCACTGCATAAATTTGCGAAAATCGTGGGCCATTCCCCGTTTATTCCTAACTAACGGACAAACGCATCTGTCGTGTCCGTCAAACCAAAGGCTATACGTTTGACTGCCTGTGAGACGTTGTGCGTTAGTATACTATTATGATATCTGCATATACAGTGGGTTGCCAAATTATTAGGGACAGTCACAAAAATATGGTATAAGTGAAGTATTGGTCTAAAATTCATTTGAAAAACATCTTTTTTAGTTATAAAAAGCTTTAATAATAATAAAAGAGTATTTTACAAACTAACATAAGAACAAAAAAATAAAAATAATTATTTCAAAAATATACATATGAGCGAGATAAAATATTGCTTATTAATATTCAGTACTTAGTCACATTTCCTTTCGCCTCATGAGTGCTTTAATCCGTCTGGGCATACTTTCTATGCACGTTAAGGCACTTTCTTTAATCATGGGGTTGTAGTGCCATACATTTATTAACTTTTCAATCAATTTTACCTTAGTAGTTATTATCTCTTTGGCAATTCCGGCCTTGGTAATCTGCCATAAATTTTCTATGGGGTTCATGTCAGGTGAATTGCCAGGCCAAGGTAAAACTGGAATGTTATGGTCTGCCAGAAATTTGGTTATGCTTCTTGCTTTATGACATGGCGCTGAATCTTGCATAAGAATGAATTCCTCACCGTCTGGGAACCATTCCTTAAGTTGCGGTAACAGTCGAGTTTCCAGAACTTGTCTGTATTGGTCTTGTCTCATGGTACCCTGGACAATGTAGAGACGTCCAACCCCTTTAGCGCTTATGACAGACCACACCATTATTTTAACAGGGTGTTTAACCCTCTCCACAATGCAGTCAGGGTGATATTTTTCGCCTGGACGTCGCCTGACGAAGCTACTCTTGTCGGCCAGAATTTCAAATGTTGACTCATCTGAAAAACATACCAGAAAAAAAAGAAAGTTGCTTATTATTTTCAAATATACGATTTAAAAAATGGTGTAAGATGACAGTAATAATAATAGCTGACCTTACTCCAGTCCTCAACAGTCTTCTGGCGGTATTTTTGGGCCCAGGCAAGACGTTTTTTCTTCATCGCATCTGTTAACCGAGGTTTCTTAGCAGGACGATGACCAGTCAACCCTTCTTCTGCTAACCTTCGCTGCACAGTTCTTTTGGATACTAGTACTCCAGACTCTTGAACTAATTGAGTTAAGAGCCCAGCACTTTTCTTCCTGTTTTGCAAGCAGATGTCCCGAATTTTCCGGTCAGATCGTGGTGTTGTTATGCGTTTTCTTCCACTCTTGCCTTTTCTTTTTGGCGAAAGTGACTGATTTTGATCCAAACTAGTCTTTATTTTATTCACTGCTGTCTTAGAAACTCCAGCTAGTTCTGCTATCTTCCTTTGTGAATGGCTTGTGTGCTGGAGAAGAGTTTTAATCTCTGATTTTTTCCTTCGGGACAAATCACACCCTCGACCCTTACTGGAGCAAAATAAAAAAATATTATAATGAAAATCGGTCCAAATTCATTATTTTTTAATAATACAACCATGATACTTACATTTGATCTGCGTTTGTTGCACAAAAATGATAAACACTTTTGTTAAATAATTAATTTCAACTTTCACTAAAATACGTGTTCAGCACCCTGCGAGTCTACCGTTAATAAAATATTTGTAGAAAGTAAACAAATACATTAACTCTCAAAATATACTTAAAACTGGAGTTATCAAGATGTGGTGAACGCAAAAGGTACTTTCCTGTAAAGTTGTTCCTCTTAAAACCGCACTCAACTGCGCCCAAAGGAACAAATTGGGAAAAAATGCGACTGTCCCTAATAATTTGGCAACCCACTGTACATATGTACATACCCTCTAGGAAAATATTGAAAGTGTCTATTTGAAAGTAATGGAGAAACATTCTTAAACGTTGCTTATAGAAACAAAGCAGAAGTTTTGAATCAAAAATGTTTCTACTGCACTTCTTAAGAAAAGCTTTGAGAAGTTTACTGAAGAAATTTTCTGTTTACAAATTTGTACTTGTACTAAATGTCGAATTGAATAAAAATTTCCTCGATCTATTGACTACCGCTGAGACGTCTGTATTCTTCGTCGGATACAAATCGAGGGTATCATCGATGGAGTGAAAGTAATTATAGAGCATTGTTACTGTGGTCCAATTCGTTTTTGCCGACGAACTAATGGAGGCGTTTAATGGGAAGGGCGATGTGAGAAGCAGGCTCTAAACAAGCTCCAATTGTTGAAAAGACTTTTACGAGGTAAACTTTCAAATAAATAGTATAAATTCATACTTTCCACTTCTAATATTCGACTATTTTTGTATTTAGACGTTTTCCAACTTCAAGGCAGTCATGAATACGAAAAAGGGTTAAGAATATCGAGCTGCTTACCACCGGATGGTCCAAAAAATAGAGCAGAATCTGTAAAGAAACTGCGAAATAGGGTGCTATGTATATATTTATGATAGTCGGGGTTTACACTAAATCCATCGTAATCTGAACGTGGCCTATATTAAAACGCATTCATGACGGACTTTTTAAATCAGGTTTGATTTTATTTACATCAGGTTGGACTTATTTTTACATCACGCATGTTTGCACATTCTTGATTTATATTTACATCTAGACAGAGGGAAATGTATGCACTTATGTATATAACATAAAGGCAGATGATGTGCCATATTAATGTGTTAGAGGAAGATGCAAAATCATACACGTATTTATACTCGTATACATATGTACGTAAACTATTTACATCAGGTTTGTCAGGTTGCTTCTAAGAAACTGAAGGAAATTTTGCTCTACGGCCTGATGGATATTTCAATTAACAACGGTGCTCAGATGATCGCTCAAATGATTGGTAGTGTTATTGTATGGTCGGACCCGAATGCCACATATATAAACCATAAATTGCAGTTAATAGTGAAATATGCAACAAGTTCAATTTCATTGGATATCATACTGAGCACAAGGTTGAAGAACAAGTTATTTCGAAACTAATAATTTTTAATGTGTCGAGCAATATACCGATTGCCAAAGGCAGGCGGGAGGGCTACAACCCCCATAAAACAATGTTTTCTTTCCCTAGAGGGTTTGTACATACATACATATGTACATAAATATATATAATTTGTATTTGTTTTATCATGCGTACAAGCGATTCATTACAAATTCATTGCTATTTTTCTGCGAACATGTGATGCGCTTCGTTTGATATGAAGTTTGGCGACATCGGTAGCGTCAACAACATCGTCTATTTTATTTGACTATGGAAATAATTGTAAAGTAAGATTAGGGTGACTCCGTCCGCTAAATACTCATACTAATGTACATACATATATACATACATATACTTATTTTCATTAGTTTGTTTGCAAGTACGCTGCGTGTCAATGGCAAACGGCCTGTAGCAGTAAGCAGCTGACCGAGCCCCTTTTTTCCGTTTGGTCATAATGCTTACCCTGCTCCAAATGCACTCATGCAACGGACGGCAGCAAAAGCACGTACTCATACTTGGACTCCGCAGCCGCTGTTAATGCACAGATTTCCTGTAATTTCATAGCCTTTTATACTCTATTTATTTACAATTTATTTTTTCATCGAAGTTCTCAATTTGTGTTTCAGTTGCGCTTCTGCCTTCTACGTTCCTATACAATCATTTCCATTGGAAACGTCATTACGATAATCGCCTTTTCTACTACCACATATGCACAATATGAACATATGCACGTACATTGTACATACATATGTATGTAAGTGAGTGTATGTATGTAAGAGGCGAGTTTGTCTGCAAAGTTCGTTCCACTCATAATTATGTTCCGCTTTCTCAATGTTCCATTGCATATAGCCATGGATGCATTTGTTGTTCTTGTTGTTGGTGTCAATAACTGCAGCAGTGGATTTGTTTTGAATCGTATTTTGTTTTGGTAGCCGTATTTCTTCGGGATTCTCTATTTTGTTCCATTCTTTCTTGTTGTGATCTCTACTTCGTTAACCCTCCACCAGCTCCCCCAGTGTGCAACAGCAGTCAACAACCACCGCTACATATCCACTTTCCGGCTTTTATGTCGACCATCCTTTTCACACGCATTGCTTACTCGTTATACCACTACTTACTATAGACAGGGAGTGTTGTGGCAGTTCTGTGCATATATGTATATAATGTACATATGTATGTATTTATATCAATTCTTCTTGTCGCCCCTTTTGCGAAATGCCTGATTTTCCGGTTTTTGAGTTTTGTTTACGAATACGTTCTTCTGGCTTCGTTTGAAGCCCCCTACAGTTCTTTTTGCGCCGCGCTTATTCCATCGTAGATTGTGACTTTACCATCCACTTGCGCCATTGCATTTGGTTCTCTACTACTTCTGGCTTGTTTACCATTCTTTCTGTTTTGTTGATTTTATTGCAAGCCGGCTACCCGGTCGAGGTGGTTGTTTTTCCCATTGTTGTTGTGATTCTCCTGGTGATGTTTTCAGTTCGCTCACCTCCAACGACTTATTGCTATTCCACTGCCCTTGCAGTCGCCTTTGTTTGGGAATGTTTTCATTCGTGGCCGCTGCTACAGCTGCGAGTGCTGTTGCCGCTGCCGCTGCCAGTTGTGTTCTTGTTGCTGTGGACGCTTCGGTTACAGTTGCTGTCGTGGTACCCTTAATTGTGACGTCACAAACGAAGGGCATTCACTTTGTCATTATAGCCGCTGGAAGCGGGCCACTTTTAGCGAGTTTGGTTGTTAGCGCTCTGTTGCTGCGGCATTCTAACATGGTCTTGGTTCATTTTTTGGCCGGCAAGCGTGTATTTCGTTCTTTGTATGAAGGTAGAAAGGTTTGCCTGTGAATGGCTTTTTATTTTTCAATTTTTAGGGGCATGGACATGTGCTTGTACATGTAGTATACTATATACAAACATACATATATAAATATGCACATATTTATGTATGTATATACAGTATACACATACCTCGTCTTAGTCACCTGCGTTGCCGTTTCAAGGATGTTTGTGTGCCATGGTGGTGGTTATTGCCGCAGTGCTTCTTTCTCAGGTTTCCCAATGTTCTTAGTATATATTGCTTAAGACTTTTTCGAATTTTATCATGGATAAATCGGATATACCTACGTACCTACATACCTTACTCACAGAGTGCAATCAACTCCATTGTTTTTGCAGTCAAGGCAGATACTCATGTACATACATATGTATGTATGATGTATGTACATACACACACACACACAAATGTGAGCGTTAACAATGATTTCATTCCACCTTTAGTTCGCTCTCCATTGTGTATTGCATTGCCAGTTTCGCATCTTTTAAAGTTGTTGATCACCTTTATTGAAGTTGTTGGTTTTTTCCTTTGATTTTTATTTATTTGACAATGTTCACTGGCAGGCCTGATTGATTCAAACTTTTATTATATGAGTTTCGAGCAAGGCGAATTAATTCAATAATATGGCATATAAAATCTTCAACTAGCAAATATTCTTCTCCACTTGAAATTAAGTACGCAACTGATGCTTATTTTAGCTGACATCATGTTGGCGTTTTATTCTGCCTGAGGACATATGAAATAGGCTTAAATAATTCCTATTAATAGGGAACAATACCTTACCTTATGAAAGGCTTATGGATCATATAAAATAAATGCTGCAGGCAGCGCAACTAGCATATTCCTTATTATATACCACAACTTACATACATATGTAATTTTTGGGAGGGTATACATATTTATTCATGACGGTATTTAGTAGCAGTCTGTAGTTACAAATATACTTTTTCTATGGGAAATTGATATTAGGTCAGTTAGGGTTATAATATTATGACGTGAGAGTTTTAGAATTGTCTGTCATATTGAACTGTTACTTTCATATAAATGCTAAATACAACATTTGTCTAAACAACATGCTGGCGAATTTTTATTATTTAGTTTGTTCAATGTTAAAAAAATGCTTACGAATTGTTACTAGTGTTTGCTAGCTTTTACTTGGCACGAGTGAGCAGCCAAGTCTTGCAAGTAAAAATTTTGCCAAGGCGAAGTCATACGTAGTGTCGATTGCCCAACAACAAAATGCACATGTATGTATTTTGCTTTTGCTTCTACGGCTTCAGTTGGTTTTGTTTCTGCTTTCATGGAAAGCTCTCAAAGCCGTAAAAGCAAAAACCAAATACATGTAATTTGACATTTCTAGCCATGAAGCGAAATCGCTCAGCTGTTTGTTCAATTCTACTTTGAATTTTACTAGCAGAAACTTACAGCTTTCTAACATATTTGGACTGCCAAAGAACACGATAGAGCTGGTGTTTCTGCAAGCAAAGTTTTGTTACAAAATGTAAGTGCTTTTTACAACTGATTCTGTCAAAAGCTATTTATTTACTGACTTCTGCTAGTTTTTCGTTTCTTTTCTATTCTTCGTTACGATCTCTGTGAGCCTAACTTTCTGTTTTTTTTTCTCTCTGCTATTTTCTGCTGGAAAAGTACAGGAACAAACAATATAAAGTTACGAAAAATTAACATAACTAAAGCTGAAACTAAAATAAAGAGTCAAAACAAGCTTCCAGCTGTTTCCTTGCATGATTTTATTAGTTTTGCGTTCAATAACTATTCTTGACAATTTTCTCTTTATCTCAAAGTTACTCTCTATTTTACACTTTCGTTGCAAGTATTTACTAGGAAAGATATTGAACAGACTATGTAATTAATAACACGAGCTGCTCCCATATCTTAACATTACGAGAAAACTCTGAATAGTAAGTCACAACGACGAAACGGGAGAAAATAAAAAGAAATGAAGGTTTAATTCTAATATTTTTTATAATTATAATAAAAGCAAAATGCAAGAAAAAATAATAAAATTAAGGATTGCCATTCGAACAGGAAGATAAAGTTCAAGTAAGCACTCGATACTTTGCTGATACGGTGTAGGTGTGGGTACTTTCAGTATTTTAAGTACAAATACTAATTTGAGTTTAGTATCGATTGAATGCTTACATCTTCGATTTTGTCATATTTACAGCTGCCCATCTGTTTATCAGTTTGGCTTGTTAGTGTGAGGAAGTACATATTAAAAAGTTCGAGAATTAAAAGCTTAGCTTATTGCCATGTTGCTCTTGTCACGATAAATCAATTACCCCTTTTGAACTGCACACAACAACCAAACTCAATGAGCAGTTCGCTTGCAAAGTGTCGATCTGCGGTCGTCGAGTGAAAGAAAGTGTTGCAAAGCAATGTCGGCACAGATACAGAATGGTTGACTAGGCGATCCGTTAGGTTGTTCACTTTGGAACATTCTGCCACCTTTTACTTAACGATTGACTGTTGGCCGTTTTTGTTGTAGTTGCTGCGCTGCACAGTAGCGCACCACAGCTGGCACTTACGTTTGTTAATGTCGCTGACAACGGCTCAGATGCCAACCTGGCGATTAAAGAAGCAAAACAGCAGCATTCAACCAACATGTTGCACTTTGCTGAATTCGTAATTGAATTGCATCTGGCAGTGCAAGCGGTACGAAATGCAGCTGGCAAGGCAAAGCGCTGATGCGCAAACAATGACTATGGGTACGAGTATTGCTGCCACTGCTGTCGACAGTAGCAAGAAAAAGAACGCTATCGGCAATGGACTCATAGATTTCATTTAAATTGTCATTGCAATAAATTTCGATACGTTGTCGTGCTTGCGAACATTTCCACTGCGCAGTTTTTTTGCATTGCTGCACTTAGTTACCAGTTGTTGCTGTAGTTGCTGTAGTTGGTGTATTTTGTTTTTTTTTTGTTTCTTGCGGGTCTTGGCGCGCGCAAAACGTCGCCATGTAGGAAACTTCCACAACAACTGCCACTCATTGGATTGCACGATCAGCAACGTCGTCAGTGTTGTTTTGCCATTGTTGTTATTGCATTGCAACTACTGTTGCCTACGAGTATTGCTATGCCATTTTTTGCCTTATTTTGCGTACCCCTCCCTCCCAGCATCAATTTCAAAGGCAATCGTTAGCTATGACAGTATTGACAAAACATTTTCTTCTTGTGCTTCGTCTTGGAATTGTTTCGACCCCTAACAGAAACAGCAGCAGAAACTGAAGGTAATAAGCACAAACAAAATTGTCCTTTTTAAGAAAATAGTCGTAAAGGGAAAAGTAGGAGAGGACATAAAGTCAATGATGGTTAGATAGTAGGAAGGTAGCAGAATTTAACAGTTTAGAATTGTCCCATAGGTACATATATATTTATTTTTGTATGTATATATGTACATATGTTTGAAGTCTAAGCGGCAAATAAGTAGTTAAAATGAGCAAACGAAATCTTTTTTCAAATTCAAGCAAGTTAACCAAGGAAAATACCGCAGGTGAAATAATTTCTCGGTTTTCTTTATGAACTAATTGGATATTTTTGTACAAGTACTTATTTTTTTAAATACGTTAAAAATTTAAAAATAATTAATTACATGCAATTTTAAAGTGTACGCGGCTACAAATTACCGATAATTTTTAATAATTTTCTTCCATATAATGGTTGAAATGGATATGAAACCCCCGCACAAAACCGATCGAATCTAATTCTTAGCTTTTCAATTTTTATCGATTTAACATACTAAAATTGGATGGTCTTGAAAGCCGTTTACCCAAGCGTTTTAGTTTAATTCTGATTTTTATTATAATAACTAGGTACAATTTAGTTGATACTTCATTGTCGAGAGATTGTTTCAAAGTAGCTTTAAAGCGTGTACTGATTTAGTTAATATTTTAAACTTCTATTTTTTTTTAAATAAACAAGTTTTGAATTGTGATGTTTGCAAACTTAGAGAAGGTGTCAGGGAGGATGACATCTTGCACTGATTGTGATTCTAATTTTTCTATGTAAATGTTTGTGACTACAATGTCCACATGGAAATTAGCCATAATTAAAAACAGTAAAGAATCACACTAAAACACGCAATGAAAGTGACTAAAACAGTACACAAGTTGGTAAACTTTGTTGCATGTGGCAAGGTACGCCTGCGCTCGCTATGGAGGTCAATAGTGTTTTTTGCAGAGTTGCGTGGAAAGCAAAACATTATGCTTTCAAATAAAAGAGGGGAAATAATAATCTCGAATAAACAATCACATTTACAAATAAGCTTTAACATATAAAACAGTTGATGTAACCCTTTGAGTTAACATGCACCTTCATATGTTGTGGCAAACAGCGATGCAATATAAGTATATTTATGTATGTATGTATGTACGTATGTTTAAGCATGCGCCAGTATGTATTGTACATACATACATAATGCATTTAGTATGCTCCTGCCACATGACATTTCACATCAGCAACCAATTAAACGTAATGTTAGTTGCAACTATGGCTAGTTGTTATTTTTGTTTTT
This sequence comes from Anomoia purmunda, assembly GCA_951828415.1. Taxonomy (NCBI): domain Eukaryota; kingdom Metazoa; phylum Arthropoda; class Insecta; order Diptera; family Tephritidae; genus Anomoia; species Anomoia purmunda. The sequence goes on from OX639993.1 coordinate 58,255,025, forward strand.
ATTGTAGAAAAGTATGGCACAAAACGCGATATTAGAAGGACTAGCCTAACGCTCAATATCATATCGCATGTATGTATGTATATATGTAAGTATATATGTACATATGGATACAAGTAAACATTACAAGCAGTTTAAAACCTCGTAATATGAATATAGCCTGACCTGCCGGCAGGTGAGGTAATATTTTATTGAGTTACTTTGAGTTACTTGATGTATATACATACATATGTACATATATACATACGCAAAATGCAATAAATAATTATGTACATGTATTTCTCTTTAAAACTTTACATTATGTGGACCTGTGGGGATTTTCTGAAATATCTGCACCGTACAGCAATGCTTATGTGAACATACTATATATGTACATAAGTATAATATTTGTCTGTACATACACATGTAACTAACCACTGGTGCGCTGCATCGCAGCACTAACGTCGCGTCACCTAAACGCCGAATCGCCGCCAACAATTACATTAATACTAATGTAACTAAGCATACTTAAAGTGAGTGAGACGCCTGGCGCCAATTCAATGTGTCTCCAGTACTTTCTAGCTCTCCTTTTAGGTGGATTCATTTTAGCGTTATGTAGTGAACGAATAATATAGTACTTATGATAAATACAGAAGGTTCTCTCACTCGCAGGTATTGAAAAGAATTTTCAATAAAAAAAAATCGAAGGGTCTACTGTTTGAACGTGCATATACATGTATGTGTGTATATGTAGTAAATAAAAAATCACAAGCAATCAGAATTAAAACAATGGGTAATTGTATGATTTTGTGCTGCCGCTGGTGTTTGAACATAACATTCGGCTCTCTTTAAATTGGGAAGGCCCCTTCGAGCCATTCGAGAAAACTAGGGGTTAGAAAAGGCGACTTTCTGCCTGGTGGAGAAATGCGTGATGTACATGCATAGGTATAGCAAAATCCGGACGCTGCCGCCGTATATAGATGACACTAGCATCTTTGACCTCATCTCCGTAGCATTCTTCAGCTGAGAAAAAAAGGGCAAAAGTAGAACGAGGAAAAAATAGAATACCTCTTTGCAACTTACAATAACTTGTTGGGATACACGTCACCTTTGACTAATAATACTAATAATGTCAACAGTTGCTACTTTGTGCTCCGCCTGCAAATGAAAAGCAATCCGCGACTCACTATACAAATCTCTTATCATATTCGCCCTTTTAAATGGCTGGAAATCTGGATGATGTCTGACAAAGAGAATGGCGATTTTCGAAAGAATTATTCTGCATAAGATCTATGGTCTTGTTCGCGTGAGTTAAGGACGAGAAGATGTAATGTTAACCTGAATGAGATCTACACAGAAAGCTCATCTCCGTATCAAATAATCATTGTCTTTGTTTTGAAGTGCTTAAAATTCCGATGTTTTCTCCCGCATAATTTAATTTTGAAAGAAGAATGATACCAATTCAACTATCTTTAATAGAATAATCGACTCTTTAATGGAATAACTTATCGATGTTAACTCCACCCGTAATAGTAGAAATACCTTACCTGTGAGATTCCCACATTTTTTTTTTTAGCGATTTGAAATGTTTGGATATGTACATATGTACACATTAATACTAGATACAAAAGAGTCACAACTCAAAGATAAAATCCAAAATTAGAACTACTTATACATAGAACAAGTAGGGACAACCAAATTATTACAAAAATAGGCATAGTTGAAGTTTTCTAGTTAAAAAATTAAAAAAGATATAATATAGAAAAAATGATGTAATTGTTATTACATTTCTTTTAGTTGTGACGCTTTTATATTTATGTATTTAGTGCTTATGTACTATATAATGAAGCGAACCACAATATTTCTTTTATTTACTTGTGTGAATATGTATAATATGTATAAATTAAGTACCTCTGCCTTTGAAGTAAACAATAGTGTCATTAGTTACCATTAGACAGACGGACGTCTTTATTGCTGCCACAAAGCTATAAAGCAGACTGTTACAGTGCCAGTCGACATTAATCTCTGAAGCCGTCATTTAGTTACGAGCATTTTGCAGGAGTATGGTGCGCATGCGCTGCAACTAAATGCCAACAACGGCATCGCCCAATAGAAATATGTCAAAAGGTAGAAAAAATGTGTTTGTACCATATCCGACAGACGGTAAATTGTAGTTTTGTTGCCGGTAGCCAACCGAAGTGTAATAGCATTAATCAATTGTTGTCGACTGTCGCTGATTTGGATGTGGCGCATGCGCGGTGGCAGCATCGAGTGAGATTGAAGCTGATGATTGATGGATGCTTCAAGTTAGAGTTAATTATGAGCGAAACAGTATCTAGTAGCATGTTTTTCAAAACTTATTTGAAAGCACAGGTTTATCGTGTGACGAGAAATCAAATACATCACCGTTTGAGTAATTAATATGAAGTCTCTAATTAAAAAAAATGCGAAATTCAAGATGCACTTACTCATTAGATAAAGATCTTTTCTTTTCTTTAAAAAAGGTTTTAAAAACATTGTAACTATGCACCACATTCCCCATTTACGCAATTATTAATACCATTTCAGAGTTACTCGTTAGGTGCACGCAGCTGAGATGTAAAGCGTATACTCAAAATATCGTCAATATTCCTCTATTAATTTTATATCATTCTTCCTAATTAAGTATTTAAATGAGATTGTAAATATGCTCATAGTGAAGTTAATAGGAAAGAGAAAAATGGGAGAATAAGTTAAATGTTAAACAGGGTAATTTTGAGCCCTAACAGAACGTTGGTGAATTCGGAAAAATAATAATACAATAGCTGTAGTAAATATGTATGCACATATGTACAGTGGCGAACCATTTTGCGAATAAGGTAAGTGAGAAAAAGCAAACACTTCAACGAAATTTAGCTGCATTCACATATACATATCTAGTGCTGTGTATTATGTGTACTATTTGCAATTTCTACAAAACATCGTTCACACTTTAAGCCCTATCAAAATTCCATCGAAAGAATACATAAAACGAAAAAAGGTTAGTTCTTCCCTGATGCACACACCTTTGGCGAAGCACAATATGGCCCTAGAACAAGCTAAGTGGCCAAATTTATCAAAAGTTAAATTGTAATAGTTTATAACATTTTTTCATTGATATATAATGCAAATGATCGCAAGAGTTGTCATTAGGAGAAACCTTTTTTGTTTCCGTTTTTCATACACAAAATACTCATGTAAAATTTATTGAGTGAGGTTTACCACAAATGTGCATATATAATGAAGTTCATCCTATTAAACCAAATGGGAATATTCAAATTCAGACTCTTCATTAGTAGAAAATAACAAGAAAAAACACCAAAATACTATCGATATAATTGTGATATTGCATGTTTGAAATACCTTTTCACATTTTTTATTTTAAATACCGTGCATAAGTATGCATTTTTCTATAAACATTTCAATTGCTTAGATCGCATTTAGTGATATTATTACTCGCTTCTATATTGATATCTCAGCGTTTTGAATTATCATATTTGTCAAAAATACGATAAGTGAATGCACCTTGAAATAGCACAATGAACCCATACTTAACCACATAGTATGCACACACACACACACACCAGTGTAAACATTTCATTTTGCATTGATTGACGCTGTGTACTCAAGCGGCGTATAAGTACAATCACCTGCTACCATCTACGAAATGAAGCTTTGATTGTTTTGGTGCTTTTGATATTGTTTTCTTTTAATTTATTTACTTGACTTGTTTATCCGCTTTTAAGCAAATTTTATTCAATTTTGCATAATATTTCTTCATGCGGCTAAAATAATCCCTTGCTAAGTAATAAGCAAAATATTTTATTCGAAATGGAGCAAAACGGGTGAAATAAAAATTGGTATTCCCACGGTTCTACGATAGCGGAACGAACCGAATTGATATCCGGCCAAGGACTGCCACTTCAGCATCATTTCTAATAAGTTTATGGGGAATGTTGCAACAACAACAACAACAAATAGGAAATGTGTTTTCATATTTCAAAAATCGTTTTATGCAAGTATTTTGCGAAAGTTTAAGAATTATTTACGTCTGCATTGTTTTTTTTTTTTGCTTAAAAAAAATTGGGTAAGTTTGCATTTATGTGAATTCATTAAGACGTCGCAAACATTCTGTTGTAAATTTTTTTCAAAAGAAATATTTGTTTTAATAAAAGAAGTTTTTTGACGTTCAGGATTGCTTTCGAGCGGCGACCGCTATTAGAAAACACATTTTCTATAATTTTTGATGTTACTTACTCCGGCCGGGATAGGAACCCATACATAAAATCGAACTAACATATTTTTCATTTTCCGTTCTTTCCACCATGAAAAGGAAGTTTTTATAAAAATTGGAATGAGCAACATTTTTTTCTAAGCTACGATATATGAAGTTAATTAATACTCTTCTTTTTTTTTTCAAAATAGCGTTATAGTTTGGAAATATGGGTATTTTTTAATATCCTTTGATGTATATTTTAAGGAAAGTATTTCCTGTTTCTTTGGTTTACTTTTTAACCGTAATAGTAGCTAAAGCTTAATAGGTGCTTAAAGTTGAATAAAATGTTAAATTTTCACGATTTATAAGTTTGTTTCCTAATAATTCGGAAGCGATTTACTAGCAAAAATTATTTTATGAGCTTTCTGAGTTACAAAAGAATGAAAAATTGATACAATTTTTTTACGAAATTAATGACATATTATATTCATACTGGGCCAAAATTAGTCAGATTATAAAAAAAATTGTGTGTGTACTTAAAAAAATAAAATTTATTATACCGGAATTCTTACTTTGCATTATGTATAGAATTCTAAAGCAAATTGCGGAAGACCAATTTTAATTAATGTTATGCAAGTATTTATTGGCATTTTTAAAACTTCCACATTTTTTGTAGTTGCATTACATCTGCTTACAACTACATACTTACATTTGAAATTTATGTGTTTTTTGAGATTTTCACAATATCCACCCCCACCCCTTTTCTGTAGAGCACCATTGCTTACGTGGCAATTAGCGATTATTTCGCAGCTCATTTTCAATTACCTCCAATTAGCAACAAGAATTTACACGGGTAATGAAATCGATTAAAATTTCAAACATTTATGTACTTGTACAACAATTCCTAAAGTAGCAAATGCCGCTAATAGTAAAACAATGAAAATGGCAAATAAATGACATTGCAAAAATCGAAATTCCATTTCCTCATTCATTGTCAATGGCCAATTTTACGGTTAAACGCATACTCATTCAAAACATCAGCACCAAGCTCAGGGTATGACTGTATGTGGGTAGGGTGGTAGGTAGGGGTAAATACTCACACAATTGTACTTACAAATGTATTGAGCGGTGTAATGGAAGATTGCGTTATGTGGTGACAGCTGCCAGCGAATCGCGGCATAATGTTGGCTAATCGCATACAGCTACGAGTAACTATACGATGTGTGTTTGTAGGTAGAGCCGTGTGAGTGCATTGCCAAAGTGACTCGCTGACTGATTGACATGTGTGGGACATGCAATCTTGTTGGCAGCCAGCGTCGCTGCCGCGTGCCATGCGTCGTTTCGCCAACGTGTAAATGTCACGGTGCAATTATTTATTTATTGCTTGGAAATTTATGATGGCATTGCACCAACCGGCAGATAATTGCCGGCGATTTGCATAGCGCCGCAGGTGTGCTTGGTAATGGGTGTTGCGGGTGGCTGACGTGGAATGGCGTACGGGCAGAGTCTCAAATGAGGGAACGTAGTGATGCCACGGAACAACCGCTCCTTCGCCGGTTATCACCTTTGTAGTTGTAGAAAGCTTTTCCGCGAAAATGCCGTGACTATGTACATCGGGAAACAGTGTGTTTTGTAGAAACAACAACACAATTCAAATTTAACGAACGAAATTTGAAGAGGAGCTACAAAAAAAGGATTTTCCTTTGTGATGAATTTGTATAGTAAATAAATATCGAGTATTTGCTATAAGCAAGTAATTTTGCAAGAACTAAAACCCAGAGTAACAATTGAGAAAAACTTTATTCTGCTGTGAGATATTGTAGAAAATACCATTATAAATTTGTTACACAACATTATAGAAAAGCGAGTGATAATTACCAAAAAACGGGTACTGTTTATCAATGTGAATCATACGATTTGGTATATTTTGGCATAGAAAAAGGTAACTTGAAATATCCGTTAGAGATCATAATAATGCAACTTTTTGCAAAATTTCGAATACGCTTTGCATGGAAACTGAGCAACTTTCTAAACCCTTTCCGATCAAAGATAAGCCCTGGTAAAACTCAAAGTATATTTCTGAAGAGAAGAGCGGGTAAGGCATGACTCAATACATTACGACATTGCTATTAATACTTGTATTATGTTTATTATTTTTTTATTATTTAGTTTTAGAATTACTTTCAACCTTGACTAGTTAACGAATAAATCGTAAATTGAACCAAAACAATTTCACGGATTATACGAATTTTTATGGTTTGTGTAGAAAAATTGATATATTTTTGTCGAGGCACCTTAGTACAATTAATATGGATTGTAAAAGAAAAACGTGAGGCTACCATACACTTCGTCGCGGGCACGGTAACGTGATTTTTTGCACAGCACGTAGCAAACAAAAGGTGAAAATAATTATGTGGAAACGGAAAAAGAAAGTAATTTTCTATAAAAGCGAAAAATGAGATATTATAAAAAAGATTAACTTGAAAAGTTTCCAAGCAAACGAAGCAATGATATTTTGAAAGCGAAAAGTTGAACGGGAAATGGAAGTTCGTTTACTAACATTTACAAAGAAACAATTTTCACATCAAATAATAATACAAAATGTATACAATAAGTAAACAACCATGAATTTAATGGCAACCTCGCTTTATTCGCTAGAAACAATGAATCATTTCTCTTTAACTGCGACCGTAAGATGGCGTACTATATATGTACATACATACATATGTACCTCAAATTAACAAATAACAAATACAAAGACTACTGCAACTAATAATAGTAATCACAATTGCAGTGCCGACCCATTATACAGCCTTTAATACTTGGTAATATCCATACATAAATGCATGTATATATGTACTTATATATTTGTATGTATGTATGTACGAACATACTCAAATAGGTGTATAGCTTCACAAAGTATATGCGGCTAATAAATGCACATACATACATCAATATATATATGTATGTATATTGAAAACAATATACTTGTATTTATGGGTACTTGTTTAAGTTTAAGTATAAGCTTTCGTGAGCGAACGAGCTTACTGCAAGCGGGCATAAAAAATCTCAATTTCAGTGGGTATACTCGTATTAATTTTCAACTACATACGTACGAGTATTATTTGAATTTTGGAATTGTTTCAGTAACAACAACAATATCAAAAAAGGTTGAAATTTGGTACTACATTAACAACAGTAAAATATAAATTTAATGAGGGGATTTTGAAAACTGTAGGCACATAAAACAATTCAAACGCTGCCGCGAATAACGGTATAAGTGACCACTTTTTTTGGGCAAACTGCCGTTTCAAATACACTCTGAAACGGACCAGTTCAGGTTTTTCATTGTTACATCGAATTGAAAGTCAAATACACGAAAATAACTGTTAGAACCATTGGGGGCTCCGATTGGATGAAAAAAGAGAGTGAATGTAATAATATAATATTAAAATATAAAAAAGTACTATTTAATTTTCAGCGATAATAAAGAATATAGTGCCTAATTAAAATCCCATTAACAATACCTTTAAATGCTTCTAAATATCATATACATAAGAAATATTTGGTGTTTTATATAAATACATACGCAAAACTATCATACTGGCATTATTAGTAATTGAAAACCGATAACTTTCTTTGATTTTGATATTGTAAGGTAGATCTCATATTTTTTGACAATTTAAAAAAAAACCTGTTTATTCCTCTTATATACTGAGTATTTATATAACATTTATATTCCTTAAATTTCAATGGCATTACGAAAACTGCAAAATATCCTAAAAATCCTTTGAAATATTATTATTATTATAAATAAGAAAAGAGTTCCGTATCTATTCATCTATGGATAAAAGCCAACTTTTTCAGCGGAACACGGATGCTAATTCTAAAAGCGCACGAGGCAACTGCTGAGACAACCAGGGCATGTTGCTTCGACTGTTGAGTCGTATGAAGCTTCGTTATTCAATAAATTTCGCGGCTTATGAAGGCAAAATGTTTAAATATTTGATGTTGATCACCCTAAGGGTTTCCTCGTGCATAGCTAGTAGTATAATACCTGGCTGTTATTAGAACATTTTTCGTGACATATTCTGCCTTTATGTGCAATGAAAGCAGCCAAAATTTTGATTTATTTCAATTTAACAATTGTGCAATAGTTCAATGCTGACACAGCGTGTCACCGCTCCGATATTTATTTTTGGAAAATGGATGCTAGATTACTGATAAACAACGTTTAAAAATTGTTTACGAAAATACAATTTCGGTTTATTCAACTCAAAGAGTGACCTTTCATAATGATATGACCATACAAAACTTTACATAATAGAAAAGGTATGTATCTTGCCGTCTAGACCCGTTAATGCGATCAATAAAACAATATTTCAAATTACTTCTCTCTTTTATATAACGCAATATCAAAGAAATAAGGTTGTCGGTCAAACTTTTAACAACATTTCCTATGTATATTTCTATTTTTATGAAATCAATTACTTGGTTCCAGAATTTTTTCCTTAAACGCATTGTATTAAGAAAAAACTTTACCCAATTCTTTCTTACATGCAATAAATATTGTGATATTCGTATTAATAATGAAACATGCAATACCAAATAAGTAAAACCAATCACGTCAAATGTCTGCTCTCAATGCACGTGTGGATCAGTAGACTAAGAAAATTTCCCAGCAGGGTGTTCAAGTCAATTACACGAACACCTATAATCGTACAGTGTCGCACAGCTGAGCATTTTGTTGCTGAGCTGGCTGGATAGCAGACTGCTTGACGCCGTATCGATGCAATTGTTTTTCAACTACTGCCGTTGCAATTTGCCTTTGTTGCAGTTTTTTTATGTTATTGCCGATATCGCCGTTGTGTGCGAACAATAGTAGCAGTGCATTAGTGCAAACTCAAGCATTCGGCTGGTCAAGTATCGATTTATGTATATACATAGGTAAAACCAACATTCATATCGCGCAAATATACATGCATATACTCACATACTCACAAAATTTACATTTACCTCTACAGAATTAAATAAAAAAACACAACTTCTCTCTCATGTTATGGAAAATCCCCAAGATTTAATAGGTCGCTTCGTTCTATTACTGCACTGGTTGGCGTGTTTTAGTGGCGCACCTGATGCGAAAACTGACAAAGCAACTCAACCATTACAGCTTACATCTATTTACCACATCTACTTGTGCAAATACATACATGCATAAGAGTAATTATGGAGGCAATGAAAAAGTAATTAAAAGTGAGCAAAAGAAACGTTCGTTTTCAGAGTAAACTAAAGCATTTGAAGGTAAGAAATATGCAAATGTCTGTGAATATGTTGATTAGTTGAACAGAAGGTGACCAATTGCCGTGGAATATTTTCGAATGACGTGTGTCACAACGATGCAACTGAAACCAATTTCCAGCAACCATTCCGGACTATGACAATCAGCAATTGGGCCATAAAACGAAGAGTTGAATAGCAAGCATTTTAGTTATTGGCGGAAAATATCAGCTAAATCATAGCGAGCAACCAGCGAAAGGCCAGACCAGGTGTTTATGATGCATCGCAGGCAAATGAGTGCTGGCAATGAAGCGGAAAATCTGCAAATAGGCGTTTAACTCAATCGGTGAATGGGCGCGCAGCAAGCTGTCAGATGTTGGGCCACATTACCATGTGACGTGATCATTTTGTGAAAGGAGATAAGTGAGACACTCATTGTCAGCTGAAGCTAACATTTGACAAATGCTGAAAGTAAGGTGATGGCTGAAATAAGTAGTACCTTAATTAGTCTCACAAATGTATTGGATGTCCACTTTTAACTTTTCTGAGAGAAAGGTGAGAAAAGTAAAGCGAATGCTTCTTGATTGTTTAAGTTCAGGACATTAAAATTAAAAACTATATTTAATATACATATATGTTATTATGTATTTATGCTTGTGTACATGGAGGAATGGGCCCTCAAGTCACAATCACTTTTTCATTTCGAATAGGCACAAGATAACAAACAAAAGTAAGAGGAAAGGTTGTTGGAAAAAACAAATGTTTTTAAATCTGAAGTCTGCCATTCATAGTTACATATTTGGCTCCGAAGTTAAAATCACTACAAGCTTTTGATTACAATCCCCAGTTACCAGTATTTTGATATTTTTAATTTTGAATTGGCGTTAAGTCGGATTAAACAAAATGCTGGCTATTTTCATTCCAAATGCATGATTTCATCTAATGAAAATTGGACTTTTGAAGGTGTTCGCGAACACAATTGAGTCATGAATGAAGTTCTTCAAAACCCATCAGCCATTCAGGAGTGGTTTTCGCATGTTTTATATGAAACTAATACGAATATAAAGGCGCCACATCAAAAACTTACGTCACTCGTATTTGAGGAACATGAGAGAATCAACTGTTTTCGTGATTCCCCTTCTTCTTATTTGGTTCGATTTAGGTGTACGTCAAGGAATGCATTATTTTTCTTGAGTTCATACAATGGTCAAAAGCTACTTAAGATAAAAATGGTAAATATTACAAAATTTAATAAATTTATCTCGTTTCACATTAACCTATATTTCCCTCAGTACCTATAGTTTTCTTAATTTCACAGATATTTTGGAATTTGAGTGAGTTCATGTGACTACTTTTCTATCACAAAATTAAGTCAAACTACCGAAATTCGGTTGAAATTGAGAACAGGGTCGAAAACGCGTGATTTGGGGCTCGTGGAAATGCACCACTAGGGACCTTCATAAAAGAAACCAAACAAAAAACAAAAAACAAATCAAAAATAATATTTAATTTAGCAAGCCATTCAATTGAGGCTGTGAGCAAAATATTTTCGATTAAAAGGCTCTTATTTTAAGAGCTATCAATTACTACATGCAAAGGAATTACTTTCAAAATGATTTCGATTTTACGAGTATGTGTTGCAATCGCACTAACAACAATATTTAGGGTAACTAATTAAGTAATCAAACGTAAAATGATCTTATACGTATAATTAAATTTTAGCTAGCGTGAAATTGGGTTTTAATGCTTTTGCAGGTGCAGCCATACAAAGCAAATAAATAAACGATCTGCAATCGTAAAATAATAACGATAGTAATAACAATAGCAGTTGTTAAGGAGTGGTGCTGCCTTGCCGAGGATACCGGCGATGGAGTTTGTAGTTGATGGTGTTAAATAGCTTAAGTTAATGCCATTTATCATAATAAGACACTTTCATATGTTCTACAAACATTACTACAAATGTCTACAGCGCGCATAGACATAGACTGCCGAAATCACCAACAGCAACAAGTCAATTAATGAAATTCGGTGTTCCAGTTATTGAAAAATCTGTGTTAGCTGCTGAAATCTTTTGTAAGCGGATAAAAGCATACATATTTACATATTTATGTGTTGTATGTCCATTCATTCGAAAAATAAAATACATACGAAATAGCAGAAATAAGTGCGATTAATTTGCACATTTGACAATACTGGTAGCACTAATTATCAATTAATGAGAAATCGAATTACTGGAGTTGTAAGGTTCTTTTGACTAACAAAGCGATAATGCTCGATACAATGAGGAGTTTGTCAGAGCACTGTTCGGATTCATTTTTATTTGCTGCCTTTTAAAGGACGATAAGATGAAAACATCTTAGCGCCTTTTTCTTAGTTGCTCAGTTTTCGATACGAGTAGATCAATTATATGAGGTCTACTCAGCGAATTATCAATATTCGTGATCTATAAGGCATACCTCCTATATCACTGATTGTTCAAATGTTAGTGGAGTTTTTTTAATAAGAAAAATTAATAGTAATTAACACTAAATATTTGAACGCAAAAAAATGCAATATTAAGCTTAAGTTAAAATAGCATATAAGTACACAAATGTGTAACAAGATTCGACCCACAATCACTTATTTTGCTGCACTGTACGTGTTGATGGAATTATGAGTCGATAACTTGGCATTTTAACACTAAAATAAACCTATATAGATTAATTGAAATTTTAGACGGCAATTTAATAGCAATGAATGAAAAAAAAAATTAATTTGAAAAACAGCGCTCGCCCACGCTGATCCAAGGATTCATGATCGCCTACAGCCAGATCAGTAATAAACCTTTTGTACGAGTATGTAGTAACGAAGAGATATAGTAGGTATGTACGGTGCATCCACAGTAGAATTGGCTAAAAGCCAAACAAAAATTTGCTTATAATGTCAAAATTGTATTTGGTATGGCTTTTATCGTTGTTTTTTAAATTATTAATAACCACTTTAAATAATAAAAGAGCGGATGTTATTGCAAACATACTTATTGTTAGTACAATTTGCAAATTTTTTTAACAGCTTGTTGGTTTTTAATTGTTAGTCGATGTATTTTCAACATTTTTTTTAAATTATTCCGAATGCGAGTGAGCTTTTGCCATTGACTTGGTTAAACGCAATTTTTTCATGTATGATAAATGGAAGAAGCGTTGACCGTGTGGTAACACGTTTGGTATACGGGCGTAGTAGCGCTGACTTAAATTTTTGTTGCTCAGCAACTTTTAAAAGGATTGCATCTTTTAATGCACAACCACGAATACTTTTGGTGTGACATTTTGTTGTAACAATATATGCATGTAAGTATGTATTTAGCTATGTATTTTTGTAAAAATTATTATTTTTCAGTTTAAGACAGTACTCACTCATGACTTAAAATATTGTTACCAATTTAAATAAACCAAATACAATTCAAATAATTTTACTATGCTTATTTGCATATTTTATTTGTATTGTTATTCATTTCCTTCAAATTTGGTAAATTTATTATTTTTGTGGCTGGTTAATTTGTTTATGATTAGTCGATGTTTTTTTTTTTAAATTTATTCACATATATACTGTGTATAATGTATAAATATTTTTACTGATCTTTTTTGTTGGCCTGTGTAAACCCACAAATTAGCCATTGTTGAACTTTGGTCATTTCGCTGTCTCCCATTCAGACAAGTCCCGCGCGAGCTATGCAACAAAAATGATGTGTAAAATTTAAATAAAACGAAATTGTTGTATTCTTCTTAATCATCTTCTCTTCAACAACTTCGCGCTTTACTTAAATTTGATATGTTCCCTCCTTTTATTCGTTTGTTATTTTGTTTTTATCATTTTGTTTGTTGTTCCGGCAAATCGCTATTTCTTATTATGGTTGTTGTTGGGCGCAAATTAGCCGTTTCTCAAATGGCATTGTGCGATGACTTTTGTATAAAATTTTCAAGGCCGTCGAAGCAATGTTTATTATTTTTATTAGTGCTCGTATATTTTGTATATGTGTTTGTATGAATGTTGAGGTGGCGTTGTCGCTGCAGTACTTGTTGCTATTTCCCATGGTTAGCTGTTTTATCATTTTGCCGTGAAATAAATGCTAAATGATTTATTTGTTTTTACTGTTTTATTTATGTAATATTGATATCCGCAAAACTTGTATTTACATTTTCTTAACATTTTAAATGTTGTATTTAATTTTGTAAGATGTTCCCTTTTAACCGTTTTTTTTAAATATACCTACATACAAAGCGAATTGATGAGTTTTTGCACATTAACCGCAAATATAAAACTTTTAGGAGAGACTTTCAAAATATTTTAAAAACATTTTTTTAATATTGTGTTTTTTTTAACCAACCAGCTTTCTCCTTTAGTGTGCATCGAATCGATAATTAATAACCAATGGTTGTTAGTTTTACAAATTTGTGAAGGACACAATTTTTAATCAGTAATAATGAAGAAGACTAATCACAAAACAAATAACAAAAATGTCAAAGTGAATAATTTAATTGAGCACGAATGTGAAGAAAATTAATGAAGATCCAAAATACTTAAATAGGAGAGAACAATTAATTTTTTGCTTATACCATTAAGTATTTAAATAATAAGAAGGTGTGAATAGTAAATGATTAATACGTTGCTAAAAAGTGATTTTCCCTGTAAAGATTTACCATAAAATTTATTAATAAGATTTTGGGTTTGTTAATTAGTCATAAATCAGATTTTTTTTTATAAAGAATTGCATTTTTTGCTTAAGCTCATATACACCTTTTCTTGGAGATATACTGACGATTTCAATTATGGGAAGAGGGACGCGAAAATTTTAAGTAAAACGGTGGGCGTTAAATTTTCAGATACGAAAATCAACACACATACATATGTATGTATATACCGTGACGATTAAGAGTTTTACAGCTGTATCATATTAAGTCGTTGCTTTCAAATGAAGTTTTTGTAATTTTAAATGCTAAAAACTAAACAAAATTTCGAGTTTTGCATTGTATACAAAAATTTTGTAATACAAAAAATCTATATTAACTATTATCATCTGTGCCTGATGTAAAACTAAATAATTTAAACGATACCTAATTTTACAAAGTCTTAATTCTATACAAAAATGCGACTCCACTTTGAGACAGTTGAGAATATTAAATATGGGAATGGCAAATCTATTAATTTTTAAATTCTTTTACTACAAAATGATTGCAAAATAAACAGTTGGTTGCTAGATTTTTAGGAGAAAAAATTTATTCGTATAAATAAATTCGTTGGACATTTCAAAGTAAATTAACTACGGGAAACGAGAATTAATTGCAATAAATAGCAAGTTTTGCCATTTTTGGTGCATACAAATTACGCAAGAAAAAAACAATTTTTATTGTTTGAAAAAAATTTGGTCACAATATTCGACATTTGTAGCAAACCACCACTGAACGTTCCGCTTCTTGCTAGTAGCGAAAAAACTGCAACAAGCACAAAAACATTTGGATTGTTTGTTGGTGTATACGAATACGTATTTAAATCTGTTGTTGCTGACGCTTGTACAAAACGATTGGTTAATTGTTGTTGTGTTGGCTGTTGATGGTCGAGTGTTTATATATGTATTGTTTCCTTTTGCACCGTCATTTCACGCAATTTTGGCCGATTGCAAAGCGCTCAAGGTCAGTAGATCATTCATTGCCAAATTATTCACATTTAAGTATGCTTGAAGTGCATACACACATACATATGTAAGTAAATTCGTACATATATAAAATTGCAAATATGCACACATACATACATATGTACTAAACATGCTAACACAAAGGCACTCGAACTCAAAACAAAATAAGTTATAGTCATACACAGAGATGAAGTACCTAAAGAAAAAATTAAAACGCTTTGAAAGTGTCGAAAAAAAGGAAAAATATAGATAGAAAAAGATCTAACAAATACTCCTATGCTTTTCCGCAAGCTTTTGCATGGCTTGTTAGTTGTTATAGTATTAATGAAAAGCGTTAAGTCGTAGCGGAAACTAAGGCGAATGCAAATAGCAACAGCAATTGCTTAACAATTTAGGTATGTACTCGTATCTAGTAACAAAGAAGGAGGCAAAATAAAGGTAGATAAGAAAAATATTAATAAAGTTAGAATAAAAAAGAATTGACGCGCAGTAAATACAAATTATGCAGTGCAAATTGAAGAAAAATAAAAATAAGAAGTCGTAAAGCATAAAAAAATACAAATATGGACAAAAGTTTGAAAATCACAAAAAAGTAACATTAAAAATCCAGTAGACAAAAAGAATTAGCGGTAGTAAAAATAATGAATTGCGCTGCTGGCAGGTTGGCGCATTTAATTATTCGCAAATTAACAAAGCATACTACATACTACAATAATAATGACGAATTTCGACTTAATGTTTGATTCCTTGCATGTCTTGTTTTATTTTTACGCTTACCTGATGCCATCAATACAAATACTCGTTGAAATCCCAACCAAGAAGTAGATAAGCAGATTTAATGAGGAAGGGAAAGTTAGTAAACGAGAATAAAATTATATGATGCTGGTGAATCAGTGTTGCCACTTGAGGCTTTTTCCGGCTAGATTAAAATTTTTTTATTTTCTTTCAGGCGAAAAATTTTAACTTTGCATCTAGCCTTTGTTTGCTTTTTTTTTTTAAATTAGCGCTATGAACATTGTCAAAACAAAACAATAAAATAGAATTATTGTTGAAATTTTAAATGAAATTTCAAATTTAGATATATCAAAACAAAACAATAAAATATGATTATTTTTAAAATTTTAAATAAAATGTATGAATTAATTTTACGAATGACCAAAGTAGTTCGTACATTAAAACTACATTATTTTAGAAGCTTAAGTATAAAACCAATATAAATATGCGATACAATTTCTTATGAAATGCTTATACGAATAAAATGTTTGAATTGGTGATTTATGTTTTATTTTGCATATTTAGCCTTTTTTCAAAAAGTTCTGGAAACACTGCTGGTGATTTGTTTAAAATACGAGTTTAAAATACTACAAATAAATATGGCAACATAACTATACCAGGAATCATTATAGCAATACTAACAATTATAATAATAATAGTAATAATAATAATAATACTAATAATAATAATAATAATAATAATAAAAATTATATAACAATAATAATAATAATAATAATAATAATAATAATAATTATGTCCTTATAACAAAGGGGATATTTGAAAATTACTTTATTTAAGATGCAATTTTAAGGCCTGTATGAAAGAAGTGTAACTTTATACGTGTAACTTTATTTATTTCGCCTTGCATTTAGATAAACCATTTCTGAGTCGTAAAAATTCATACAAAGCCCTGCAATCAAACTTTGACCTCTGAATTGGGAAAGCATTGACCCAAAAATTCATTTCAATGACATCCTTCGCTAAATTACAATATTTGTATGTATTAATGATGCCAAACCACCGCTGACTTGCAATTATTTCATTTATTTCATAATACATAAAAATACCACATTAAGAAAATCTAAACAGGAACAATAAAATACGATACGTTAATGAGAAAACTCATACATATACCAGATATGCATTCAAAATGCGCAGGAAATTAAATTTACCAAGAAGGTAATTACATATTTTAAATTAACATTTTCTCACAAGTAGGTAAATATGTGCATATGTATGTATGCATAGATATTTAATTAACATATGCACATACATATATAAAAAAAATGAGGAGGGTTTCCTCAAGTAAAACAAAATACATATGTACATATATAACACAACGACTCACAACTAATTTTATACAAGGTCAATAAAGTTTGAAGTTATTCTAAAAGATCACAATTTTGATTCATACATATCAAATATTTTGAAAAATATTAAAAAAATTATAAAAATTAGCTGAACTATTTTCAATGACACTTGACGTATGTATATCTCAGACAAATATTTTGTGATTTGTATTTCTGATCTAACGTACACAATTAAGTTATTCTTGGATAACATTTTTTTAGATTTCAGTTTTTTCGAACATATTTTATAGTTAGATTACAATAACCGTTAACAACTTTTGGATATTTGGATTTAATTAAAAAATTTATCCGAAAGTATCTAATAATAAAATAATATAGATCCGAGAATAAGCATTATATACATATATGTACATATGTATGTACATACCGCATACTAACTAAAAAAGTGACTTAACTCATAAATGTTTTCAAACGATTTTTCTTCATAAATCGTTTCGCCCTGTACATATGTATGTGCATAACATTTTTTCATCGGTTTTTTTTTCTTACAGTTATAACTATTTTTGTACTAATTTGGTGGAACCTGCAGCTATGCTTCGTGGTTGGATTTTTGAATTGTAACCCTTTTGTATTTAATGTACGATATGTACCAAATTCCCGTGTCTACATTCAACAAATGTACGATTCAATACTAAATATTTACAAGTATTTGTTTGTTTGTGCTATTTGACTGTAATAAAAAAGACAGAATTCAAGCAAAAATTAATGCATGAAAAAAAAAACAAAAACGTGATGAGGCCATTGAGATTTACTGACGCGATTTGTTGACAATACTCGTATATTGACAAAGCAAAAACACAGCAAGACGCAGCTGTGAAGGAATGAAAAAACTTCGTCAGAAGCAGGAAAGGAGGAAAACACTTAAATTGTACCGTTATATGTAGATTTTTAAGAAAATCTATTTTAGGAAGTCACCGCATGACGACCAAGCGAAGAAAAAAACAATAAAGTGTGAATTACACAAAAGTCGATATAAAGTCAGAAGTAGTCAACTTATGTACTATGTATGTATGTACTTTACAAAAATTTGTATAATCGTTTGAATGTATTTTCATAGATATGTATTCATGAATTGAAGGTGTGGCTGCACTTGCAGTGGGGCTCACTTTAGTAGATTCTCATTTAAATGAACTGACACCTTATCTTTTACAAACATATTATGTACATACGTATGTATGTATGTAGGTATGTAGTTATGTGTTTAAATGGTTTCTCTTTTATGTGGAATGGTTGAAAGCAGTTGTAACAGGCATTTAGATGAAGTGGTTGTATTGATTGTCCCGTCACATTGCGATTGTTTGAGCTGTCAATTAGACCTCAACGGGTATAAACATTTACATAAAACTATGCATTTCATTCCTTTTGCTTTCTTCGAGCAGCTGATAATATAAACACCAAAAAAGTAGTATACATAGTATTTGCCTACGAATGTGTGCGAAGAAGAAAGTAACGTTTTGGTTTTAACAATTGTACTCCGTATGCCACCCATAACTTTATTAACTAAAATTTTAACCAACTTAATTTAAGGTACACTAATGCCATGTGCGTGGTGCGATTTATGTCAAACAAAATTGAAGTTACATATGTATGTAGGTAGGTTTTTGAAACTTTGGATTACCTTTATCATGCACGCAAAGGTTAAATATGTAAATTTTAAAAATATGTTCCTACTTCAGTTTTGTTTGCAAAAAAGAAATAAACATCTGTTTTATTGCTATTACCACGCCATAACCGGTGAAAATTGCTAGCGTCTTTTGTTACCGGTATCGAAAGTGAACATAGCAGAGGGGTTTTTTCGTTTGTTAAAAACTAGCCGTTGTAAATTTTTTAGCGCTAAAA
Organism: Anomoia purmunda; assembly: GCA_951828415.1. Taxonomy (NCBI): domain Eukaryota; kingdom Metazoa; phylum Arthropoda; class Insecta; order Diptera; family Tephritidae; genus Anomoia; species Anomoia purmunda. Next base: position 58,274,163 of record OX639993.1, read on the forward strand.
TTTCTTTTAAAATAAGTATAAGACTGCATTTCTTTTGAAGCGAACTGTTAACAAATCTGCATTAAGATATGAATTATATCAATACTAATATACATTAGGTGCGTTTAGACAGCGTGAGGCTATCACGAGGCCAATAATAATCTTCTTTTTTCACACAGAGACGATCGGAAACTTGCTCATACATTTGTCTCGAATTCAACACACTAGCGTTTGGTTTCGCCTGACACTGATCTAAATGCGTAAGGTTGTTGTCTGTTATGATGAAATCTAAATCCTAATGTAAAATAACGTGGTTCACCTGCAGCGCATTTTACTTTTTCTCAAAGCAGCTTGATTTGGCTTACGTTTGTGTTCGTATCCATTTTTCGACACTGGTACCCACAAAGGTAATAATTGCAGAGAATTCAGGTTAATGAGGTGTGCGGATTATCCCTGAATTTGCAAGGAATTTATAACAGCTTGGGTCTGCGACTAAAAAAATACGTATACGAGTTAAGGGGCAATGTCCCAAAGAACAGAAGTAGAAATCGAACCATCATTCATATTATTTTGTGTGTTCCGTTAGATGCGCAGGTTATTCTTCATAACAACCCACATAACAAAAAGAATAGCGGCACATAATACTGCAAAGTATTGCTTTCGTGAAGATTCAGTCAAATATTTGACATTTCTCCTGCCACCAACAACAGAAACAAGTCCAAAGTACTTCTTTCTGTTTATGATGCTGATGTACTGATTTCTGTTCCTGTTACTAGCTAAAATGGGAAATATTTAAAGGGGAATAAACAATATCCTTGCATTCAATATGCATTTTCTTATATGCTATTTCTTGAATTAAATAAAAAGAAATTGTGGCATTTTATTCGCTATATATTATACGTTTAATTAGAAAGTTCAGTGGGAAATCAAAATTGGAAACATGCGGAACTTCTTAATTATGGTAACTAATAGTTTCATTCTAAGAGATTATCTCAAAGTCAATCATGAAGAGGTTTTTGTCTAAAGCAAGAGTTGGCCAAAAAAGAACTTTTGAAATATTGAAATTTGCAAAACTAAAAAGAAACCGCCGGGAAATGCCCTCCTTCCTGTGAAGTAGGTCGCTTACTATGCCGAGGCCATTAAAGGCGCTGACCCAGCATGGCTTAAGGGATGCGATTTGTTTTAAATTACATAAATACCTGGATGTTATTTCGAATTGCTTAAACTTAAACTAAATTGTTTAATCCACGATAACTATAAAAATAAAATTAAACCGTTTTTTTAAATTTACTAAATTCATAATTAAACAAAAACCAATTTATAAAAAACTTAAAAGAAAAATAGAGACTTAGAGTCCATAGTCTTCTGTTCGCCTCTGTTATAAAAAACTTAAAAGAAAAATAGAGACTTGAGTCCATAGTCTTCTGTTTGCTTCTATTTCGCTGCAATATCATGATTTTGCTACGTTTAAATATGAATTTTGAACGGATTTATGCGTAGGATATGGTCATGTTAAAAATACTAACATGCTGAAAATATAGAAGGCGAGATAACTGAGATAACTGGTAGCAAGCAGGCCAGTTCAGAACTAGTAAGTTTGACTGCAAGGTGTTTTTCAAATATTTTTGAGTATCTACTTGATTTTAAATTCTTTTATTTACTCAATACATACGTTTGCTTACTCATATATGCAAACACGTACTGCTCGTAGGAGTAGGGATTTGTGCACTTGACAAGAAGCCAAAATATTTTGCATTCACTTATACGTACTATGTATGTACATACATATGTACATATACATATATATATTTATTTATTAATGTTTTATGATACCTCTCGCCCACTCCTCCCTCAAATTTCACACATTCATCTTATGCTGAAAATAATCTGTGCATACTACATACACAGATAGCAGGTATATAGCGATAAGGGAGGAGAAGTTGTGGGGTGCGCGGGTCCTCATTCGCTTCTCTAGCGCTCGCGACAACGGGTATGAATGGGTGTGAATGTCGGGTGTGGAGGTGGTGTGGAGTGGGGGCGCGGCGATCAGCGGTGATCGCAGCGGTAAAGCCATTGACCGCTAAAATGCAATCAACCTAGTCCAAGGTCAAGTTTTTTGCTCGTCAACGGAATTCAAATAGAAAAGGTAACTGAATGAGTGTGTGTGAGTGCGATGTTGACGCAGTCGCTGACGCTGACGTCGATGACGTGAACCGCGATGCTGAAAATACCATTTGCTCTTGTTATTTTTGTTATTGTATTTGCCCAGTCTCCCAGCGAACAGTGAGCCATAAGTGTAAATATGTACATATGTAGTAGTTATAAGCAGCGTTTAGATACTTATTAGTAAAAATGTTGCATACAAACAGTGAATATTTAACCGAGGCGAATGGGCCACTGAATAAAAAAATATGACAAAATCGAATTAGCAAGAAAAACAAATCATATTAGAAGTTTGGTTTACGCGACTAAAATAATACACATTGCCATGCATGCTTGATTATATGTATATAGAATTGGGCAACCGATATGAATAGAAAACGTACACACACACATATGTATATGATTATGTGGTTGTGTGTGGCATTGGCATTGGCAATGGCATTGACTTCAGTTGCAACACAGCGAATAGAAAAACATTAAGGTGACAGCACGAATGGATTTGGTCGCAAAGCACAATCTTATTTATACGATATTTTTTCCCATATTATTTAACAAATTTCATTCCTTTCATTAGAAAACTATTTCAGATGTTATTGCTATACAATTTGATTTGGCTTTTGCATATTCACTTAGAATCTTTCGCTTAGTTGATGACGGTTTTAGGGCGATGACGAATGCTGTTTGCTAGCTATGGCAAGCCATTGCGCGATTTGGTGTTCTTACAAAAAATTTGTCTCATTCTTGTTTTCGCTTTTACGTACTTATTTCACTATATACACTCTGAGGTATGCAATCACATAGTATGTACATACATACCATGTATTTGCAATGTTCTCATTCTCAACGTTTTGCTCGATTTCGCGCGGAAATTGAAAGTTGTCGCCGCTGCCGCCGACACGCGCAACACATGATTTATTTCATTATATTAATTTGTTTTACTTTCATTTGTGATTAATTTAGATTCCTAAGTAGTGGAGGTGTTGACTTTTGATCCAATGCTGAATGTTCATTTACCGCAATTTGTTTTGCTTATAGTAGTAGTAATGTGTACTAGTGTCAGTGAAGGTTTTGTTTTTAGCGTAGCAGTTGAAGAAGTTCTATCTTGTTAAATGTTTGTTGAAATACGATGAGATAATCATAATGCTGGAAATTGGTGGAAATAGCTTACGAAAATATTTTGCTGTTCACATAAAAGGTTGAGTGAGCTTGTTTGGGAGCCTTTACTTTTTGATTAAGAATTTTACTTACTTGTGTCGGATTACGTAACCGCCTTTAGATATCTATGTATGTATGTATGTATATATGTAGTTATGCGAAATTGTATTTACTCACCTGAAAAGAAGAAAAAAATGAAGGTAAATTAAAAACTTAAACATAAAGCTAGCTATTTACATGAATTTGAACGATTTTTTTCAAAATGTACGAGACAAATATCTCAAAAGAGCTCATAAGATTTTTATTCATAAATCTTATACATATATTAATTTTAATAAAAATGCCCTTGTGCTCGTTAAATTTATTTTTTGATATTCATAATTCTCTTGAACTCAAATGTGGCTTACATGTCGGGAGTATCATAAGTTCATTTTGCGTTAGAATTGGCTGGAATGGTACGATCTTATACAGTAGACTTGTGGCGAAAAACTTACCTATGCAAGTGTATTAAGGAGAGTAGATATTAAGTTATGTGAACTTACTCAGTTAAGGAGACACCCCAGGTGAAAGGATCATAAGAGGATATATAGTACTAAAAATTATGGTTTTAATAATATATCACAAACTCAAAAGTGGTGATATTTCAAACAGCAAATTTTTTAATTAAAAATTTGTAACATTAACTTCAAAATTTGAAAGAAAATTTTTAACATATCACAACATACTTAAATCTAAAAGATTAACATCAATATAGTTTAAATAAACAAAGTATATTTTTAGCTAAACAAATAGAAACCGCACAAGTGCACATTTTTTTCTTTCATGACGGGGGGACTCGGTCTAGAATATGTGTCCTTCAATTATAAGGAAATCATTATTATACAAAATTTCTGGCTTTAAATTTTTCGAAATTTCAACATTACATTAATGGCTTGCTAAGAAAATCCTCTAAAAATGATATATTCCCCCATTTGATCATTGCAGGAAAATCTAGGCTAATTTCCAATTTAAGCAATAAAAAAATGATTTCAGAGGTCGATACCACTAGCAAAATATTTTCTTAAACTGTAAAATCCCAAATAAAATACGGCCTTTCAAACAAAACCTTTATGATTCAATCCCTTCTTTAACTTGTAACGACGCAGATTAGATACATATATACATATGTAGTTGGAAATTCCCTTAACGTTAGTTTTGTATATTAAACATTTATTTTATGTACTTTCATTATATTAGTGCCGCTACTGTGCTTTATAAAAACTTATGGTTCTATCAATTTTCGCCACCAGTGCGTAAAACTATCAAAACCTAGTTATAACATATTTAGTTCTTATGCCTCTGCATTTAATTCCTTCGCCTATTTAAGCACAGCCTTGAAAGAAGGTTACGTCATTCTATATACGAGTATATTCAATAGAATCTCTGTCTTATTATTTCATCGGGTTTACATCTCAATATTAATTTAATAAATTAATATCATAATTATTCTGAGTTTCATTTGCTAAAAGGATCGACAACTTCTTAATAATTTGAAGACAGAAGACATTAATGCTCTGTAGGCAGATAATATTGAGTACAACTTGGAGAAACTAATCCTTATTTTTCGCAAAGTGATTTTTGATACCTAAAATTTAGTACGATCTGAATTCTTATATGAAATATTTAATTTTGGAAATTTCACAGAGCAATTTCTTATTTCTTGCTTTTCCTTTGTTTTATTCAAATTAATTTTGAAAAAAAATCTGTAATTTATACTAGGATATAATTTAAAAGACTAGAATCTTATGTAAAATACAGTAATTTACTGTTGAAGCTATTAATATGGTCGTCGCATATTCTTTCACATCTACTGCCACTAAGAGTTATTCGTTCAGGTTTACCTTTTTTATCGAATTTTAAAAATCTTTTCTCTGATAATGAGTTTCTGACAAATTTTTGGATTCAACAACTACAAACTGAGTTGTGAACCATTTCAGCCTTTTAATTACAAACTATGTTTGCTTTTGGTATGTTTAATTTTGGGCTTTTTGTCTTATATTGTATTATATATGCAAGAATGATACAATACAAAATTACGCTGATTGATCTGAAATTCTGAGAGTAACTTGGCTGTACATCGCACCAGATATACCGGTGTAGAGAAATGAGAGGAAACACTTTGGCACCAGAGGAAACACTTTGCGCCAACTTCTGCATTATTTTCATCATGTATGTACATGTGTATGTTTGTATATGCAAGTGCACCTGCATATATCTCTTTTTGCATTTGCAAGTTTGATTTTCTCCTCCTCAGCAGACATGCGCAGAGTATACGATAGATACCGGCAAAAGCTCCAATTGCATAATCTACAATTCAGCGTAAACCTTTTAAGCGAAAAGAATTCTGCTCTCACTTATGACCATAATAATATATTTCAATTACAATCTTACAGTACAACCATATACCGGCATTTTAGGTGCCCTTATCATATTTCTCGCGGGAAACTCCAGCACTGTTATTCGCCGAAAATGGCGAATTCGTTGTGCAACTGTACTAGGAATATCGAAAACTGCAGTATTATGGCAGCCCTTTAAACAATATTAGTACAACGATATTAATAGCGACCCAGTGAACTACTCAGCAACAGCTCACATGACATTCGAGTATAGCATTTCGTTTCGCCTGCGAAATTACTTGGAATTCGTGGCGTATGAGCAACATTTAGCTGAATTCAATTTCGCTGCAGCTGTAGTGCATATCGATTTTTGCGCTCTGTTTTTTGCACACTGGAAGTTAAGAGCCCTTAGATACATGTGTGCATGTGTCCGTGCTCGACTCACACAATACCATTACTGCAAGGTAGTAAGTGAACAGGCGGCGACAGTTCTCCCTTCTGTGGTGACCTTGAAAATCGTTGCATTACGTCGTGGGGCGGGTGGTGCTGTAAGTATGGTGAAGCATGTTGTTTAAATGTATTTGTGTGTGCACGTGCGAATATTTGCAGTTTGTAATAGGAGTTAACTATTTAATATATTTCACCTTGGCAACCGCCATTAGAGGTAGAATTTTCAGTTTGGTTTTTTTTCTTTCAATTTCTCTTCAGTTTCGTTCACTTTCTTCTTGATATTTCTTTTACTCGTCGTTAGTTCTTGTTTGAGTTGTGGATGGCTTATATTTTATATTTAAATGGACAAATCTGTTAGTTGCATTAAGGGTAATTTGCCACTTCTTTTAAGATTGTTCGCGCAATACATAGCATTCAGTATGTTTTATGGGCGTATACAACCGCTCAAGCCACGGAACACTACAGACCTGTGTTGTTGTGTTGTTTTTGCTTCGAAAATATAAAATCATAATTTTCAGCTTGCCTAGTTTGTCTTGCCATGCTTTAGTTGCGCATGGCAGCAGGTGGTCGGCCACCTTGAATTTGAATCCATACATTTTATTTTAGAAAATTATTTCTAATCATTGCTTAAATTAAATAGTAAAGAGGTAGGGGCAGCGCTTTTTGTTTCGTATCCATTGTCGGCTGTCACATTTACATTTTCGTGACATTAATAATTCCTCGAAATTTGTGAGGGTGGCGAATTGGTACAGAGCAAAGGTGTGGGAATAAAAGCGACAATCCCTCATTTGGATAATTAACGATGCGAGCTACTCAAAGGTAATTAATTCCACAATGACGACTTATCGTGAATTAGAAGTCATTGCTTCATTTTAGTATAACATTCCATATTGCAATTAAATATGTATTTATAAATATATAGTATCTGTTAAGTTAAGTGTGTTTTTGAGGCTGTTGTTGTTATTTTGTGTTTGAGCTACCTTTTTGTTTTGACGAACTCTGCTAAACAGTTGGTCGGTCGGTCTATTTGTGTAATTGTTACTAAGAGAGACCGGTTGGGTAGTGTACGAGGTAGAAAGAAATTAAAATACACATAGGCCTTATATTATTATAGCACATAATACTCAGAATACAATAACATTGCGCGGCATCCTCATCAGTATTTTATGTAAGTACACCCTTCTAAGAGTAAACCCCCAGCTGGGTTTGTAAAAGTTACTTTAAAACTAAAACTTTCAAACATTGGGCCAAAGTGTTTTCAGAAAAGTGGAAACAAGTTTTTAATATATGTCTGAGCGATATAAAATGTTAAGACATATGCATATAGTAAAGATTCACGGGAAACATTTTCTTAGAACATTTTAACCCATCAACTCCTAGCTGAAAGTGTTTAGACTTACTGCAATTAAAACAGAAAAAACCTATAAAGTAGTTTTTTTAAATGACTAGATATATTCACAAAAAAATGTGTTTAATTATTGTGAGAGAAGAATAAAAGTCAGCCAATAATTATTATATTATTCTACAAGTTTTTTAAGTAATTACCAAAATTTTATAAGTTTTTTTTTGTTATAATTGAGACCATAACTTTAAAAGTCTTTTTATTAGAATTCGGACACATTTGTCATTGATAGCCATTAATTTTAGACTTCAATTATAAAGGCCTTTTATAATAATTATGAGCGAGATAAAATTTTTTAAGGATCGAAGGATTTTTATTTTGAGTTTGAAATTATAAAAATCTGTTATAAGTCATTAAACAACTTTTTCTGAATAAGTAGTTTAATTACTGTATATTTTATAATAGCTAAGCTATTGAGATTAATGTCTTTGAAGTAAATATAAATTAAAATAAGACTTAGAAACTTTATCTTGTTCATAATTATTATGAAAATAATTGCTATTCCTTTTCTCTGGTATTTACTAATTAAAAAGTGATGTGTGAATTGATGTATGCAAAAAGTATACTATATATACTTATATATGTATGTACATATATATTGTGCGATGTATCAAAAATTAATTAACCGGTTTTAACTTTTTAATTGCATAACTCTGGTTAATGATAGTATTCGTATCAATTCTCGAAATAAAAACCAACAACTCATTAAAAATTAGTACGCCACACAAATTAGATCAATTAATCTATTGTAGTTCAGTTGATTTCCAGTAAAAAGCAGAACTTCATATTGCATGGAATTTATTATAATTTTTTCGTTAAAAAAAAAAAACAATTATAATAGTTCCGCCATATCGTGTAAACATTTAGTCTCAATGAGATTTTTCTATGGAAATGGCGTGTAACTACAACTCAAAAACAACAACGTTTCGCAAAATTCCCATTACATCTTTTTTGTTGTTGTTCAGTTTGCTTTTGTGAACAAGAAAAAAGTATAGACGCGTCCATTGGGTTACGCAACGTCAAATGGAAAACCACCCGTTCGACCATTCATTCGTCCGAACGACAGATCCATATGTACCAGATAAGGTATTATTCAACCAATTGCTACCTAGTTGCTCATGCCCAAAGCGGTACATTATAATCATGGCCATGTCGTGCGGCAGCTTGTTTGTTTACAATGCCGCTTTGTGGCTTACATCATTCGAAAAGAACGCTGATACTGGCGGTTGGCGGTTGACGTTCAGCCGCTTAGCTGCCGCTGCTTTGTTTACATACAAAATTCAAGCGCAATGAGTGGCGAGAAAAATAATAATTAAAAGTGAAGAAATATGTACATACATACATATGTATATATATATATTTAGGAAAAACACTTGAAAAGCAGTCCACCTAAGCAAATGAAAATGGTTGTGCTTAAAACAACACTAATGCTCATCTCTCGGCGCATTGCGCATTGCAAAATAGCCTGTAAAGTGTTGTAATATGCAAAGGTAAATTTATTTAAGTCAGAAGTTGAAATTTCTGTTTATGTAAATTAGCGCAGGCACTCGCTTGTCGGAAGTTTTGTATGGCATGGTTTGTGTTTTTCAATGCATTTTGCTCTACCATTTCGCTTAGTTTTATTTTCAATGGCGGTGTTGAAGGTGAATTTCAGCATTGCATAGTTTCGCTTCGTTGAATGTCAGCAACAGAATTGTACGGCATTCAAATGCAATAGCGGTGTAACGCATTGGCATTGCTTTGCAAGTGGCCACCAAGCAGCACCCACCACACACTTCCAACCATAATAACAACGACCCTGACAGTGGTGTCAATCGTTATGGGCTATTGCTTTAGGATTTTTTTACGAGTATGACAGTAATTCAAGCGAAACAAACAATTAGGCGCATAGTCATAGCTAAGATAGGAGGAGTTGAATTAAAGTTCGTTAATAATTGCAAATAATATCGACTTAAGCGTTACTGCTCCAAAGTACATATGCAAGCCGTTTTATGTTAAAATATTAAGTTGAAAAAATGCAAAAAAATTGAGGCGCCCTTGCCGCTTTGCGCCTTAAAAAATTTTAATCCTTGTTTCAAACAATGTTTGCAATTAAACTCGACAATTGACTAAATATAATATAAAAAAAATATAAATCAGATATCATTTTTGATATGTTTAAATCATATACAGTTATGGACAATAAAATAGAATCAAAGGTAAATGGTATAGCGAAATACAAAATACGAGATATAAAAAATTAGTAGGTCAAATATCTACGGGTTTTTATATTAACTTCTGACGATATCCATGGGCACTAATTTCAAATTTGTTAAATGAATTATTTATTATCTTCCGTGCTTGCCACCACCAGCCATTGAATGACAGCTGGTTTTCGAATGACATATGTACATATATGTACATACATATTTTTATAAACTTAATTTTAATTACAAATAATTGCCATTCTCTTTAGGACTGATAGGGCGGCTTCGACGTAGTCCGTCTCATTCATTTGAAAACTACCGTTGTTACCCGCTACCTACACCCTGTTAGGATCGGATTCACCCATGGTCGTTGTCGTCAAACTCATCTAGATGTAGGCCCAAGAAACGAGCTATTGGCCAGATCGGGCCAGAAAGAGAGAGAGGCGTGTTAGAAGAGAAGGTTTTTTTTAACATGGTTGGCGGCACTACTTATAAACTTCACAGTTAGTTTAATGAAAGCTTTTAAGTACCGACTAAGATTTGTAATCAAATAATCAAAATAGATCATAATTATTAACGGAGTCATTGATTAAAACTATTAAAAAATAACAATATTAATTTTTGAGCTCAAGGCCAGGTCACATGTGGTGGTCTCCAAAATAGCTATAATTTCTACCACTACTGACTGCTGTTGTCTTTTTCCAAAATACTTTCCTTGTACTGCCCTTGATCTCAAAAATTAATATTGTCATTTTAATAAAATTAGGTCAAAAAAATAATATATGACTAATAAAAAAAAATATATAAAATAATCTCATAATCAAATATAATCTATAATTAAGCTCTTAATTTGACCAATTTGATTTTTATTGAGGTAGTTTAAGACATGTACGCTTCGATACGAAAAGATAAAATAAATTAGAAGTCATCCACTAAAAAAATAATACACTTTAGTAAAATTATTACTTTTTGGTTCCTTTCAACCTTTTCTTCGTAGGTAAATATGTGAACTGTCATTATTTTATTAAAGAAATTTGCTTCTGTACTTTGAAACTTCCTGCCCAGAGACATAACTATAATAACATAACTATTTTTTCGCGACTTAAATTATAAGAGTAGAGGGTGAGGCCATTTTTTAAGTCATCGATAACTATTAATTTGAGACTTATATAATACAAGTATATTAATAATAAATATAAGTGCGAAACCCTGAAATTTAGAACTATTTCGGGCTTAGTGTGGGACCATTTCGAGAGTATAATATTTTCTCACTCATAATTATTATAGAAAGACATTTACATTCAAATTCATTAAAAAAATCAAGATGACTTCAACTATTATACCATTATAAGTTTCCAGATCAAAGACTTCAATAAATTTTGCTCCCACTTAAAAGACTTTTATAATTTCAGTCTCAAAACTCAACTCTCAAAGCTCAACCATCAAACAGTTATTATTCTGGGACTCAGTTAATGCTCCATCAACGTATAGCACCCGAGGCAACTGATTGGTAATCGATGTAGCGGCCGCTTTTTATTACTTCAGTGTATGCAAAATTTGCATGCTGTGTTTTGCTTTAATATTTAACAAAAGTATGTATGCACACTTACAAAAATGGGTGGCATTAGTCGGTTACTTATACGCCCCGGTCGTCAAGTCAACAACGATACACCAATTTTTAAATGTTCGCACTTTTGTTGGCTGTACTTTCACATGAAACTAGTTACATAGAGAATATGCGCGCGTGTGTCAGTTTGTAAGCACTTTGAGTTTTATGCAGCCCTTCAATTTATATGTACGCGAACACCGGCAAGCTACCCTGCATGGTAGTGATTTGCCTTGTATGCAAAATAAGTATAAAATAAATGCACTAAAGCGCAATAAAACTGTACACAAATGTACAAACTCTTACGGCATGTACACATACACACCCACACTTACCCAGTTGCACGCGCATGCAAAAAAAGCAGTGAAGCGTTGCTGTACACGTGCCATCGATCTCTCTGCCCTTTAGCCCGCGGTGGCATGAATGCTGGAAACATCAACAGAAACAAACAAATTTCACGATTTGCTCTCTCACTTGCTCACTCGGTCACTCGGTTGCACACTCTCGTAGGTTTGCTCAGTTCTCATGCTAGTGCGGCCGAGAATAGTTGGCACCCGGAAATCTGGGCGAAAAGACGCAATTGGAAGAGCTGTAGTTTGTAGGTAGCGCATGTGCTGAATTGGCAAGAGTTTTGCGCAACAAATTTTCGCCGGCCGGCCGGTAGTTAACTACGAGTAGCACATAAATGCCGGTTCTTGGGTTACGTTGGTGTTGGTACAGTGGACTTTGAATCACAAAGCAAAACAAAACAAAAAAAGTGCAATGAAAATAGTAGGCAATGCAATGCAATGCAATGCAAAGCAAGTCACTGCACACACACATACTTACTAATGTACGCTACCCTTGATCGAGGGTTGCGGCCAATCTCACGCCGCCTTGCGCTATGAAACTATGTCGCCGCCATTAATTTTAATCAGCCACAGCTCTTGCCCACAAAACCACCTCACACCCAAACAAATAACAAAATTCACCAATACTCGGATCTATCGCATGTACATGTACGAGTAAGCAATTTCTGTGGTGCTTATTTCTGTAGGTTTGTGTTAGCGAATATGTGCGATTTGTACGCGTGCAACGAAGTGCAGTTTATTTTTGTTACGCTGCAACGCGCAACGCTCAATTTATTAAAGCTCAAGTAGCTTGAATCGTTTTTAGTGTTTTGGTTATACTATTTGCTCTTTTTTATTTGTTGTTTGTGCTTTCTAAGAGTAAATAATATAGTTGGAAAACTATGAGGAAATATCTTGTTAACAAAGTTTTTGAAGAGATTTACCACTTTCGTTGATTCGTAAGGAGATTTATAATGTAAGTTGCTGATTCGTGTACCTTCAGTAGTGAGGAAGACATAATGTCATGCCTTTACCTTGTCGAATATTGGAACATAGTCTCTTTTATCTGTAGCTTACGATACGATGGTTTGGTAGGAGCCATCAATTTTGATTATCCGTTTTTATGGTCCATAATCAACTGACTTTATTTTCAGCAGGGTGTGTAATTAATTTACATATTTGATTTAGTAAAAATTTAAAATATTAATTGAGCGGCATTGTGTTTCATTGGGGCGTTAATTATTTACAATTTACTGGCTGATGTATTGACTGATTTCATGTTGGAACAAGTCAGTATTAATAAGATTTCGACAAGGTTTATGAAAATCGTATGCAAATACTTGATCAATATATACTATTTTAAAGAAAGTTTTGTGTTAATTTAAAATAATGCTTGATTATTATTTTTCGACAGCGTCAACACATTAAATCATTTCACAATGTTCGTGCCTAACAATAAAAAGTGCTTACTTAAGGTGGGTTCCCTGGTGGTAGAGGTTGACAGTTGTATTAAATTTTATAAATTGATTTCCCTAAAATTGCATTTCCATCTGGTTTGTCTCAATTTTTATCTTAGAAATTATAAGATACAAATTATAGTTTAAAAATTTTATTAAAAAGACTCCACATATAGCCAACAAGCAATAATTACCCTATCGCTGAATCTATCGTAACTAAATTTTCGGATATTTCACGAAAGTTGCATCGCTGAGTCCATTCAAAGAAAATGCTACGTTCGTAGTACGATGGATTCGTAGATTTCACAAAACTTGAACTACGATGGATTCAGTGTTAGCCTCGAATTACTAAAATCTTTTTAGGAGTGAAACTGTTATTATTATTTGTATAAAGAGATAGATAGACATATAATCAAACGAATACCTAACTGTCCAGCCTATATAATATTAATTTTTTCCCAAACCTTTCATTTTAGCCAACTTATGTATATGTATTTGCATGTGGTAATCGAAAAATAGTTTGGAAAACTGTTCAGCTGACTTTGTTGACACAGATAGATATTTATAATAGCGTTTTCGTGAAATATTTATTAAAGATACAAATTTGCCAAAGGAAACCAATTTTATTAAAAAAATTATTAACTTCAAACTTGGATTACCAATTGAAACAAGCGGCATTGCCAAAGGAACGCCATTTTATAAATCTCAATCTTAAATCTAAACTATTTTACACAAGATAGTGAAAATTGACTCGGAACGCCAGTAAGCTTAAAATCCCAATTCTGTATACATACATACATACATTTTTATTTTTATAAATTTTTATTGTTTCAATTTAAAGTTGTTTCTTTTAACTAACTGCAATATGTTGCTTTTATATTTAAAAATGAGGTGCTCATTAGGCAAAAAGTTGAACTTATATTACTAAAGTTAACCTCGTAATGCGAGAGTCGAAAGATTTTAAAATTAGTTTGAATACTGGCAGTTTGTTTTGACGAATATCTCAACGAAAGTTATTTCAAAAAGCTGCATATAATTTAAAAGGCGATGCGATTTCGATTGCAGAAATTTTATTGGATTTTGTATCATTTAAAAATTATGAAATACCATTTGAAATTAAAACAACAGATACAGAATACAGGATACAGAACAGGTGAAAGTTCAAATTTAGTTCAATGTTTGAGGTTAAAGCAAAGCTACTTTGTTGGCCTGAGAAGAGTAGAGAAAAATGTTAAACATCTCGATTTAGATTGCCAATTGAAACAATTTCCAACCAATACCAACCATTTTTAATATAACCAGAAAGTGGTTTAAGGTTAGTTCGTTGCTGACAACTATAATTCTTTGATCTTTTAAGTTTAGCTTTGATTTTTGTTTATACATGCAACCTAAGCAAAAATACAATCAATAGGTTTTTATTTGATATGCATTTATTTGTGTGCATATCGATTACTAAGACACTTTAATTGAAAATCATACTTAGTTGTATTGTCAATTATAGGTTTGTTATGTATGCATAGAGAATTGGAATAAAAATAGGTGCATATATATTGTGAGAATATATATGAAAATACAGCGAATTTCCGTAGACGAATGAGTATGAGAGCTACATTTTGTGCAGCGTACCCGCCCTCTGTTTATATCTACCAGTTTTATACAAATAATGCATTTCCTCTGAATATGAGTGCGCGGGGATGTTGACAGCGCTCAGCTTGATACATTAGATTACTCAACTAAAAAGTGCATTTTTTGTTACTAACATATGCACATACATATAGCTACATACATATATGTATGTATGAATACTCATATACCCAGGCATACATATCTGCTATAAAATCACCACACGCGCGATTAATGCATTGTTTTTACAATTACCTCCCGCAAATAAATCTGAATAAAACGAGCCAATGCCACACATTATATTACATATGAATATATGTATGTACAAATATGTATATGTATGTATGTAAGTAGATGCCAGTTAAGTAGACTATTTGAAGTCCAGTGTAGGATTAATCTCCATATAACGCATGCTCGAAATTTTTTGTATGCATTTTTTATGTTGCTGTACTTTTCAGCTCTCTACCTGGTAATGAATCAGACATATGTACAACTAGTCCGCGTCACAGCATTGCGGCTTTACTTTAATTTTGTTTAGAAAATATGTAGCTAAAGACTAGTTAGTTTATAATTTGGGATAATTTTGACTTCAGATTTTGTCTATGAGTCTAGCAAAACCGATATGTAAATGAGGAAAACAGCGCTAAAAAATTTAGTTCATACAAATCGTGAGAATATTATTAAAATACATTATACACAAATAATTACGACACTGAAAGTGTGCAATTTACTGAGCGCATCCGTGTTACATATGTATGTACATACTGGCAACGAAAGACACACATGCGCACGCCATATACGAAAGCTAGTAGTGAGTGATGCCAAGAAATGTGCAACTCGCTAGAACAATGCCAACCGAGCAGCAACAATGACAAAAGCAATGACGCTGTTGGATACGACGCCAACGTGCAGCTGATGATAGTTTGCACATGGAGCGTGTGTATCGGGCAGGCGGGTGAGTTGATATGCGCACATTCGTCGTGGCTTTGGATTTAGCGACGATAATGCATTTAGAAGCATCGCTTGACAATGCCGGCTGGGAAGTGCAGCTAGCTGCAATCAAGCAGCTGTATGGTGGCGGTTTGTTAGACCGACGGACGACGGACGATCGACGTTGATGTTGTTGTAATGCATTTACTGTAATTAATTTTTATTTAAACCAAGCAACGAAGCAACTGACAGAGAGCAGATCACCGCACCCCTCGCGCTTGCATTAGTTGGCTATGTGTGGCTAATTTTTCTCAGTATACATACATATGTATGTATGTATGTATGTATATGCTCAATGGGGATACATACATACGTGCATACATACATATGTACGTACATACTGCATATTTGCCTTATTATTTGTTTGTGCTGATTTTTGTCACCTTGAACATGAAAATTGTGCACTTGGCATAGATATGTACATTGAATATTTTATTTTCCGACTTTTCGAATATTGTTCAATAACATTAGAAAAAATGAGCGCAATAATAAATTAAACATACATACACAAATACATATGTATGTATTATATATTCGTATGTATGCGAATATAAACATCGTGGCATTGTATGTGCCGCTTCTTTTGCCATTTTTGTACATACATATATGTATATACATATGTATGTATGATGAACGATAGTATGAATGCCTGCATACCATAGGCGTTCATTTATAGATACATACATATGTATGCATGTAAATAATTGCAGAAGAATTTAAAACCATTTGAACAGCGTTTGACGGCGGTGACGGCAGCCTTCACAATGGTGGCCGTCGCTTCAATGAAGCTTCACTTAATGCGCCTTGTAGGGCGATTAGGCACCTCAAAGCCAATAAATGCATTCATATGCATAGTATAATGCTGACCAAGTTGGAATATGTAACTAACTATTTGAGGGCGTATTGCATGCCGAGCATGCGCAACGAATGATTGACATTTAGTTAGTATTGTATTTTGAATTGCGTTGTGTGTTGGTTGAATTGCTTGTTGTTGGGTGGTGGCCATTTTTGGAGTAAGTATGCATGTACATACATATGTACATGGTTTTCTTATACCTAAGTTGGCAAAAGGTTTGAGTTTGTGCTATTGCAGACGCTCGTCTTGAGCATTGTTCGAGCACCTTTCTCCACATACCTCCCTCGCTACTGTTATTGCATAACTTAATTTGTATTGAAATCAGTTGATCTTTAAAGTATGCAATTATGATTTAAAGTTAAGGTTAACTTAGTAAAAATATACATATAAATGGGTTTCGCACATGAACCAGTCTTCATTGGCTAGTTTAAAGTCAGGCGTTACCAGATCGTTTTTTTTTATTCGTCGGCAAGCATACATTCGCGGAATAGAGGTTCGAATACTAATACGCTGATAAAGAATTAATATAAATATCGGCAACGGTATTGATCCCCTTCGATATCTTCAAGTTTATAAAATTCTTTCTAAGATTTTATTTCTCCAAGTTAAAAATAAAGGGGAAACACATTTAAAAACATCCCCCTTCGCTTGTGTAGTTACGGTTATCGCTTTTACATCGACTTGTATTCAAATCGTTTTGAAACGCAAAAACTATTTAACTGTTTGTTTTCTTATTGAGTAGCAATAGTAGATTGCTGAAAACGGGTAGATAACCTGAGTCTGAAGTAGTTTCCCTGAGTTTTTAAAATTATGTCGTGTGACCTACGGCGAAACTGTTTAGATTACTCCGCACTACCTTACACTCTTGACAGCTTAATACCTCGGTTACGCTAATACCTCAGCTACGCTGCTCAGGTGAACTTAAGGAAAGTTTTTTATTTTTCGAACAGTAATTTGAACTTTAAATTGAGTTGAATTTACTTTGTACTGTGACCGGGAAAGTGTCTATAAAAAGTTTGAAGCGTAGCAACGCAGATTGGAGTCAGTAGCTTCATTAGGACACGCGCTAATGAGATCCATTCCATGCCCACTGTTTTACATTGACTCAAAGTATATATCAGTAAATGTCTAATAAAATATGCAGTTGAGGAATTGTTTTTTTTTATTGTTTACATATTCATATATCGATGTACATACATATGTATATGGGAACGTGGCTTTGAGTTTTGCATTTCATTGCTGCTCTTTTATTTTCATTATCACTTCATTGCATTTACTTAATTATTCGCGATGCATGTAATTACGTCGCATAATCGCGCCTATGCAAAACTTTTCCTGTTGTTGCGTCCTGTTCTCCCTTACCTATCACAATGGCTGATAAATCTTGTCACAAAGTTTTTGATCTGGTTGAAAGTAAAACAAAAGCTAACATATTTTCTAAACGTATTTACAAATAAATACGTATTTACTTATATCTCACAGGTGCGGGATCTGAGAAGCATACAAGCATATACTATACACTTACGCACTTCTATTTGTTATTTATTATTTGACAGTTGATGAAATTCTTTCTAAGCTGTCACGTTGTTGCAATGGTTGTTAACTTTAAAATACGAACAATGGCAATTTAGCATAGCTAAGTAATAATTTTACATTTTAAAAATTAATAATATGCTTCAAGGAAAGTCATAAATATGCAATGAATACAATTGTTGAGATTTTTTTTCTACCCTATGTCTATTTTAATTTAATGAAAATGAGACATTTTTGTTAAGCTATAAAAAGTTCGTTTGCCTTCCATAAATCAAATGGTAATGCCAAAAGAATGCTAATCTGTGCAAAAAACACTCACTGTTTCTCATTTTGAAAATATTTGCAATCTTCTGCTAAAAAAAAAATAAAATTTCACTTTTAATTGTGCAATCGGGCGTATGAGTTATACAACTTTATTTTATATACATATGTAGATACTCGTATCTGTGTTTGCATGCACATGTGTCGTAATTTGGCCATTGCACTGCTATTAAATCTAACAATTAATGTCACTACACAGAATATAAGTTTAAAATTAGTTTGCCTTTGATTTGCTTTGCCAACACGCTTTTGCACATTTTTCCGGCAAGCAAGTGCTTTCGTTTTCTTCTTTTTTTTTGACACACAAGATAATTGATATTTTTCTAGCAAATTGCTGCACACGTCAACGTTATTTTCCTATAGAGGCTTTTTTTGTCTTTCGAGTTGACGATTGTGAAGGTGTAGAAATAATGTTTGAAAATGTGGTTGGCCGCGTCTAACCTTGAAAATAACATTCACCAAAGTATACAACTACGCGCACTTGGCGAATTCTACGAGATAAGTACTTGTGCGCTTGTTTGTGTCAAATGTAATTAAATTTTACCATATTTAAAAATAAAATGCTAACTAAAAAAATGGCAGAAACCAAACTGTCCACACCGTGAAAATTGACACGAAACCAACCCAAAAACGAAAATAAAAAGGTCAGCATGTATGTAGAAAATCTAAAATAGACGATGGAAATATGAAAATAGTAAGTCAGCAAAAGTAAGCGATGTTGTGTTGTTTTGTTTTATTATTTGTGGCGGTTGTAAAATAAGCGTTCAGCGTTATAGGAAATGTGTTTTGCTGTTTTTGGGTTGCATGTTCTATTTCTGATTTGATTTTAACAGACTTCGCGTCTCAGCGCTATTCAGACATACATATATGTATATATGTATATACATATATTCAAAATGATTAATAAGGTATGTCTTGTAATAAATGGTATTATAAAATATGTATTTACTATAAGTATACTCCATCACAAAATTATATCCGCACCACAACTTTTTATTATTATTTTTTTTCTAACACAGAACATTCCGCATCACTTTCACTTCGTGAAAATTCAACAAATTTTCACCAAAATTTAAAATTATTCAGTCAAAATTGTGAGAAAATTTTTCATTTTCTTTTTTTCGACTGGATCTCGGGTTTTAGTGAAATTGTTGGAACTCTTGCGTGAAAATTCATGTGGGTGATTGTGAGAATTTTTTTAACCATTTCAGCTTTTAAGTAATTGCATTTTTAAGCAATATTGTTTTCAAAAGTGATTTTATTTGAAAACCGTGCAACGCCATCAGCTTAAATTTCTTACTAATGTGACCCTACATGCTATTAAAACTGGGGGTTTCCAATGATTCCTCATACTCGTTACTTGGAAATTTATTTAGTTAATAAGTAGCAAATACTTTATGCAAATTGTGGACAATTTGGAATTTTTCAATATTTGTTATATAAATTTTAGTTCACGATTGTATAATAATTATTATAATGGAAAAATGTACATATGTAACTTCAACTTTGATATTTACAGCTGAGCTGTTCTAGTTTAATTTTTTCAGTGTATCATTTCCAGTTCGACCGCGCCATTATGGCTAGCAAATACCGGCAAGCCATTGACGAGCTGTTCATTTATTGTGGCAATTGAGCTGCTTTGTAAGGGCACGGATACAATGATAATGCTGATTACATAATACAAGTGCATTTTTGCTTTCATGTTTTGTGACTTAAATTTTGTTAATTTGTGTGAGTTTGGAATAGTATGAATTTTAATTATATTGTATAAGGACGGGAGGCCCTGATACTAAAACTTACTGTGGGCGTAGAATGTTTAAATGCAAAGGCTCCCAATACCTCACTTAAAATATTTATTAGAATTCTATATGCTTAATATAAATATTTTGTAATAACGACTAGCATTCTGGAGCCAAAGTTGACTTTTTATTTGAAATATATCATTCGGCCAAAATGACGTGGAGTGCAATGTGTATATATGTATGCATATGATTGTGATTTTCCACACGAATATCATCCGTTTATGACATTACTACTCATTCGAAGAAATTGACTTTAAGAGCGTTAATGAAACAAAAAAGCAAAGCAAAATAAAATATAAAAAAAAAACGAAACGATATTATTTGTTTGGCGGCGCATTTGATGTTGCAATTCAACTTAATTGCACAATTAAATTAAAAAAATGCAACAACTGAGATGCTTTGGTGATTCTTTCATACATACATACATATGTACGTACATACATACATATTTCGCTACAGTGATACTCCCGAGATTAGCACACCGCCAGGCGAATGACTTTCAAAGTAATTTTTTACCTGCAAGCGATAAATAGAGTTTGAAAAAATCTGCCTATCTGTTTTAGTCTACAGAGAAATTTGTATTCCAAGATCTGAGTGCAAATCAAATTGATCCTGAATTTAGTTTGAAAATAATAGTGATATGCACCACACCAGGCCTGCTACTTCGGCTGTTCGTTAGCGGGTATTTCGGTAAAACTTTTAATAGTGAAAACAGTTTTTATTAAGTTTTGATAGTCAGCAAAATTGTTGCACAGCTAAATCAGTTTTATTGAAGGTCTGCTTTAATAGTAGCAAGAAACAATTTACAAATAAGAACAATTTCGGAAAGCTGATTGCTGCGTTACCAAGTAACAAAAATGTATCAAGCTTGTCAGACTGTAGTACACGTAAACACCTTCCAACTAACGAATTAACAGACCTGGTGTGGAAATTATTAATATAATTTTTTGTAAGTACTTTGAATATGTTTAAACTATTACGGGAGAAATTTCCTAATATAATATATTTAATTTAAGTATTGGAGATATTTTCATATAGCAGTAATTTAATCATAGATGAAAGTGTGGTTGGAACTTGACTTTGCGGTGCTCGACGAAAAAGAGAACTAAATTTAGTCTTAGAAAGAACAATGATTTTATAGAAGACTCAAATCATAACATTCAGTCAATATCAACCTCTAGAAGCATATCACAAGTCAAAAAATTATAGCTAACAGAAGTTAAAATTGCAAAGCAGACAAATTTTCAGAATTATGATGAAAAAATTCAACTGCCTTCCAAAATTGTGTTATGATTATAAAAATGTATTTTAAAAGTTATTTGGCAGAAATGAGTTATAATACTACAGGATAAAAGTAAGTTGTTAATAATTATCCTGTGATAGGAGATAATTAAAATTAGTATTGAGTAGGTTGTTTTCGGAGTTTGAGTTCCTTTTCTATTAATAATAATGCTCGTAATAATAATCATCAATAATAATAGTAATTATTGTCTAGCCTTTTAAGATTTTTTAGTTCCGCACTAAAACTTTAAAAAATTTGCGCTAAGTAACGGCATACTTAAATAAAAAATAGTGAATATTCATATAATGAAGAAAGTGGAGAAAAAGCGAAAGAATGACATTAGGGAAGAGTTCCGAGCCACATAAGTATATATGTATATATTCATTTTCTCTTTAGCTACCAGAATATCACTTGTAGGTATCTCTTTTAATATCACTATGGCCTATGACGGATAATAGAGAAAATTTTTATTCTACTGAAACTAAGGATATCGCATTGGCTGCTAGCTGCACCGGGTGTTTTGTGCCACTCATCGCCGCTACACCAATTTACTCCCAACAAAGTATTGCGCATACGCCACGTGTGCAATCGTGTAGTCCCTATTTTACTTTGCTTGTGCGCACATCTGTTTAGAAAAAAATTGAAATGTTGTGCATACAATGTAAAGTATTGCGCAATAGCAGAGGCTGAAGTGCATGGAGCCCTCCTTTGTTTCCCACTCATAACGTATTGCTATAATGCGGGTGCCACCAACCGCCAACCGCCAACTACCAATCGCGCTTGTGCCATATCTGCTATTTGTGCGGCCGCAGCCAACATTGCCAACGAAACGTGTTGTTATGACAATTTAATGCAATGCAGCTGTAAAAAAATACATTGTTTTTCCTTACTTCAACATTGTATTGCTTAGATACACGTGTGCAAGAGCAGCGTTGTTTCTGTTTATCTATTTTTTTTTTGTTCGATTGCTTTTTATATTACGTGTTGATGCCTGTTTTTATTTAACTTTGTTTCTGGTCTTTCGAAATATTGGATTTGGTACTTTACAGCTGCGGGCAAATGCAGGTTGTTATTTGGGGAAATGTTTCGGCGTGTGTTTGTTTATATAAATACATATACATACATACATATGTAGAGAGCTTCTTAAGTGCATTTTTATGTTTTGACTCATCTGCATGCATTGCTTGAGATTTTGCCTCAGATGCAGTAAAATATAAGAACAGCTGCGGAGTATAGTGAAATTCAAGTACTTTGCCGAAATTTTTATATTTGTTGGTTTTTTAAGCTTTGCTAATTGCAAGTGACCCACTATCGCGAAATTATTGCATTTTCAACTTGTTGCTTTTTGTGTCCGCATTGATCACTTTATTGCGCCCGACAAAATTGCAACCGCGAAAACTTTAATGTGCCATTTGTTGTTTGGCAATATTATTGTCGTTATGAGGCTACTTGCAATTTGCCAGTAAAATAAGCGAAATTGTGGTATGAAATTAAAAGCAAACGCTAGGAGTAATAAGTAATTATACATATGAAGCCAAAACAAAACTGTGTCAAGCATTTGCCTTTGCTTCATTTTGAATGTAACGATGAGGCGCGAATATTTTGCATTAACATATTTCACTTTACGTACTGAAAATGCTTCAAAAGCGGCAATACTTTGTTAGAAAAATGTAAAATGAAATATCATAAAAAATTAAAATGATATTGTTCAAAAGTGATTTGAAGCACAGATTCCAACATTTTCCCCGTCAACTAAATTTGCTCAAAAATATCTGGCTCTGTTTATTTCATATTTGCTTCATGCAGCAGTTCCACTTTAATATATATGTACTTATAAAATATAGCTTAATATATCAGGAGTCTGCGCTGAATGTCATCACCAAAAGCGTGAGTTAACGCAGCTGAAATGATTTAAACATTTAAGAAACTACAGGGAACACTAATATGCATAAACAAATATCATTTGCACAACAACAATGAACCTCAACTGAGCGTTTAATAAATGAGACAAAGAAAACAAAATTCGAAAACAACTATATATATACATATTTATGTATGTACATACTTATGTAAAAAATGAAGTATCGAAAATTAAAAAAAAAAAAATAAAAATTCAAGGCTGATTAATATACATTCGTCAGCGGCAATGAAATTGTTGCTGTTACATATTTTTTTATTAAGCCATAAGTAAATACACGCGCCAACACGCGTACAACCACATACATAAACAAAACTAGCAAGATAAAGACAGGTATTCGTAGGAATATGGATACTAGTGCAGTAATGTTATATAGTACATAGTATTTATGTATACCCAGTTGTAACAACACAAATTTGTCAGAAGGAATTTTGGTGTTCGAAATATAATTTTTAACTAGTTCTATGACATTCAGAATATTACCCATTGTAAAGTACAAGTTCAAGTTTAACTATTTAAGAAGGCTTATGAAATAATGTTCTTTTTATTATAGTACATGTAGTGGATCTCAGTCGGAATTTGCAAAACTAATTTACATCAATGTAAGCCTTTCTAGATTAGTAGTTTGTCGGGTATTCAAGAAAAGAAAAAGTTAGATTCAAACAAGCCTGCAATATGATATCGTAACAACAACACTTGTTAAGATATTTACTTTTGATGAAATGAGAAAATCAATGCTGAATTTTGCTTCCTCGCCTTAAGAAAAAATATTAAAACTTCATTTGCAAACTTGAAATTAATGAAGTTTTAAGGAATTCGAAGCAAAAACAAAGGAATTTAAGAAGGTTTTATAATGTAAATTTCTTTAAAAGACAAACGTGCTTGGAGTGCAGCTTTTGTAAATTGCCCACGCCTTTTTGTCTCCACACACCCAAAACAGCCTTGTTAAATTGTTCAATAAACACAAATAAGTGACAACAGCTTTTCAAATTGATCACTGACTCGATGAAAATTGTTCTAAGTCTATTCGAACCCACTCGAAATCAAGAATACCAAAACTGAAATGAGTCGAAATTGTAAAGTTTTACTTTTCAAATCGAAACGAAATGCAGTACAATCATGTCAGTAATATTGAAGAAAAACAAAAGTTGATGCAAAACCATTTGATGCTATTTTAGCTTTGCTTTTCTGCTGACCCAAAATTACCTTAGGAAGTTCTTATTTGTCTACTATAATTTAGTTTATAACGTAATTTAATTTGCATACAAAGTTATTTATTTACCATAGGTCATCTTCTAGCGGAACTGACCAGTTGCTAGTAGTAAAAATGAGATAGAATGTGGACTGGTTGTACCAGGAACTAGTTTATCACTGGTTTAAAGGTGAGTGTCTAAGAGTGTAGGGCATGTAGATACACACCTAGATTTGTGCGTGTTAGCCACTGTAATGTACATTTACATAATAGTGTATTAACAGGTACATATGTATCTAAAGATATGTATGTATCAACAAACTTGTTAGATTATTGCTACCAGTTGGATTAAGGTGCGCGCCTAAACGAAGCGATATGGTAAGCATGTGATATATCTCTGCGCACTTTTCTATTGCTCTAATGCGAGAGCGAACAGTTAGCTGGGCATAATTAATTGTTAAAAACGTGAGGTTTTTTGAAAAGAAACATGCATACATAAGTATATACAAATAGACGTTCGTAAGCACATACATACGTGTGTAAGCCTGTGAATTTTCGGTAAAAGCGCATATCTACATATACGTGGAATTTCTATTTGGGAAACATTAAATTATTGAGATTTTCGAATTATGAACATGCAGCTTTTAAAATTTTTAAATACATATGAAGAGCTCACAGCAAAAATGACAAACTTCAATTGGTTTTACCACTGAAATTCATCGCGTTTGTAGACCATAACATATACGAGTATAGATGGAGTTCAAAATTAGACTCCACAGAAATATTTATATTATATTATGGTATTTTCAAAAATGAGCGGTTATTGTTGTGAAGCAGCAAGTTAAATTGAAATATTCAGTTAAATTGAAGACTTCATACATATCTTTTGATTATCAGTCTAATCGAGGCAATAATGGAGGGACCTAAGTATGACAATCCTAGGGTCAACAAGCGGGTATTTTTTTTCCGAAGTTATTTCATCGTATTGTATACATATACGAGCGACCGCTATCAAAAAAAGCTGTTTGGATCTATTTATGTAAGAACTGAAAATAGTTGTGCTATCAAATTTTCGGGTGATTTTTTTTATATATTTAAAAATTCCATATGCATATACATGTGCTCCTATCGACTCAGTAGGTTGATTAGTAACCACCAACAGAATTTACTAGAACGTTAATCTACTTTTTGGCTATCACAGAGAAATTTATTAAAATCAATTATAAATCCATTAAAGAAAATAAATCAGTTACATTCAATTTGATAGAAGTATTTAGATGCTACTTCTTTAAAGAGCAAACTATTTTATTGTAGTCAAAAATATATGAATTAATAAAACTGATAATTTACGTTCAATTTGATAAAAAATAGATGCAAATGATAAATCTTATTCGATTTGATAAATTTATTGTTACCCAAACTCAACACACATATTTTGCCAATTTGTCAACGTACATATATTTTTTTCTTCGTATTAGTAGAAACATAAATATTAATTTCGCTCGACGCCAACTCTTTAGTTTTATTCAGCCCTGCCTAGTTGTTTTGCTTTTTGATCAACACCAGTCCAAGGGCCTTTGCAAGCTGTACTTTTGTTTCCTCGAAGTATATTATTTATTCAACACTTCTTTTTTCTGTAACTTTCACCTTCAGAGTTTCAACATGTTTTTTTTTTAATTTCAGCCAAAGAAACTGGTTGCTTTAATTTATCAATGTTGTAATGTGTAATGGCGGGTGTTACGTATATACATATGTACATAAATTAGCTGCTTCGTTGAAGGGCGTCACAGCTGCGCGGCCACTCAGCTGACATTGAATGCCGCGACCAGCTTTACAGCAAAGCTAAAGACAGCAGAGCTGCGAGCAATCAGTTGCAGTGTATGTACTAAGCGCGCGCTACATTGCAAGTATGTAAATATGTAGGTATGTATGTACATACATACATATACAGGTCACACTCTGCTAGCGCTCCCACTGGCACTATGGGCGTATACGCAACTCAGATACACGTAGCGTCAGGCAAGTATGTTAGTTGCGTATACGCACTCGCTACTCGCGGCTTCAATTGATCATTTACATAAACGCTTTTTTTTTAATTAGACGAGTTGTTCTGATACTCACGATTTAGATATACAAATTGGCTAAGGAAAGCAACGATTGAAAAATACCTATTGGGAGAGGAGACTGGGCGGCAGAGCGCGGCGTCCTCAAAATTTAGCCTTAATGTCTACATATTCGTAAAGACCATTTTTTATTATCACCTGCACCATCAAACTTGATAAATCTATGTTGGCTCACGATGGTTTAGTGGCTAACAAACAAACAACAACAAGTCGATAGCATACAAAATGGTGTGTGTAATTAATGTATGCCGAATTTCAGTTTTCTATATGAATTTCGGTTCCATTTCAGCCTCGATATATATATGTATACTTCAGTTGAAGCCACCTAAATTGAACATCTTATGATATTATATACGTATGTTTGTATATACATATGTATGTGCGATTGTCTGTGCCTCTCCTTTCAACTGGCGCATATAAAAATTTGGCACTTTGCATCAAATTCTCTTACTAATGCACAAAGCTACGCAACACAGTCTAAGTAGTCAATCTGATTGTGAGAAATATGGGTCAATAGACGGCGGCCGACAATGAAATTTTGAAAATGTCGATATATTTAAATCCAACCGCGACTACTGCGTGCAAATAGAAGCATAAAATATAATTTACATATTGCTGGCATTTCAGCCATTTAAGTACTCACCCTCTTTTTGCGTGGCATCACCTCCTTGAAGTCTACAACAATGCCTTCATCCGAGGTGGATACTGATGTCGTGCGTATGCGGGCAGTCGCGTCGTTCAATATGACGCTTGTGTTGAGGCCTGCATGTCCATCATCGCTGAGCGGTGGTGATGAAGAGCCCGAACTCCAGGAGCTGCCTGATGACGATGAACTGCCCGGACTTGAGGCGAGCCATTTATTTTGACCAGTATTTTTCGGTGAATGGGAGAGTCTCATTAAAATCATCGCTGCATGACATTCTTCCATATCTTCTTTGTTACAACACTGGTCACCAATGCAATCGTGTGTGTATGGCTTTGGACGTTTGCGTGAGCTGCAATTATTAAAAGGGGTAGAAGGCAATGTAGAAATAATCAAATAATTTTGGAAATTTATCTGAGCTATTCGAATAATACATAAATAAATGTATACTTATGTAAATACATATATGGCGACCTAATTGTCTATTTTAAATATATTTTATATTTTAAATAATATTGCACGTTTATAGCTACTTAATGATAATGCCGGAACACAATTTTACCCTACCGAAGCCAGGGAACTTTGATATTAAAAGCGGGGACATAATTACCCACCACAAAACAGCATTCTTACCTCCATTATTGTTGTATAGGGTTTTGTATGTTTTGTCGATTAGTGATATCCATTTTTAATGCAAATGTGTAATTAATGGTGACAGCTGATATTTGAAGGGAGCACTAAATAGAATTGAATAGTAGAACATATGTACGTTTTGAACCCCAATAGTTTAACATACTCTATATGCATTGTCTGTGTCAATTCTCTATTCAAAAATATTTACTCCAACGCCTTACATTAACTAAGCTCAATAAATGACTCTTGAACAAAAGTTGCGGCACGTGTGATTTTTTCAATGCCGCATATTTACTAATCGACCTTAACGTAAATTTTCACAACGTTGGCTGGCGACCTAAGATATGCTTTTTTCTGTAATTTACTGTGAGTGTAGATATGTATGTATATATATACATATATACGTTTTTTGTTGACAGATTTCTTGTTCACATTTGTGGGAATATATATTTATATTTATTGTTATATGATGAAAGCCATGGCAGTTCAGCGAATTCATTGTCACGCCAACAAAAGTGGTACATCTAGGCAATAAAAACAGAAGATAACACCTACGCATTACTGACAGAAGGATGATGTAAGTCAAGATTAAAAGTATACAATTTTATTTAATTGAATATCTATAAAAACAAATCATACCGATATATAAATAAAGGAATCTGAGATGCTTCAGAAATGCTTAACATAATTCAAGGGTATTATATGAAGCAAATGGCCAAATAAAGTTTCGTGGACCACCCACTATATAATGTATCTTATCGGAGTCACTTTAGCTCGGATTTCTCAGATTCATTAAAATCGTGTTATCATTATTATTTTCAAAATTTTATTCCAAATTACTTCGCATAAACCAAGTGTGATCACACGTGTCACTACTAATTTATCTTGACGGCACTGTAGCCACCGGACTGCTTAGTTCTTTGATCAAATGAATAAAGTGAGAAATTGTGTACATTTACAATATATTTACATTTTATCATGGTAATCACGAAATAAAGCTTGTAGGTGCATTAATAATCCACGAAGAATTGTGTTCTGTTTGGTTATTGGAGAATACAATTTTCGATTATTATCGATGAAATTTAGAGCCGTGACTGATTTGCTCTTGATTGAGTTATGATTAATGATAAGATACCTCACTTCATTTTAATATATTGACAGATTTTACATTACAAAATTGCTTAGTTTTATCAAAATTTACTCATAACTTAAGAATGATCCATACATTTACATAGTGTGCCTGGACTTTAAGTGGTGAAGGAAGTTTCAAGAGTAGTAAAAGTAACTTTCATCCTCGGTGTTTTACTTATATTTACATACATTCGTAAGTCCCTCGACCAATGCCAAACAATGACGGACAAGTAGGAATATCAGGTTTGGCTTCCCCCCATCCCTCCAGCCACGAAATAATTCATTTTTGCTAAGCAAATTTTTAGGATACCATAAGGGTAGCTTAAAATCACAAAATATTCAGTTTGTGGCAGGTGAAGAAACTAGTGTTTAAAATACAACCTAGAAACAAATGTCACATAGCCGAATGAAATGTACTGAGGGGTTATAGGCCACTTAGATTTAATCTCCAGAATTAAAATGTGTAGGTATTAATTAGCTTAGCCAGAATAGTTGAAAGGTGTTGCCCATAGTGAATTTTTACTTACTAGCTGTTATTGTATTCGCCCTATATATTTACAAATGTGCAGAAGAAAGTAGGCGTTTGTTGCACGGTACTCGTAACACGCGACTTAATTGATTTTGTTTTGCGTAATATTATTAAAAATAAATTTAAAGAGCAGAAAGAATGTCATTGCTTGTATTCGTTTATTTTTGTTTCAGCACTGCAAATAAGTAGTTTGGTCACATTTTGTACTAACATACATATCTATTTATTCTTGCTTTTACTATAGAAATATGTACATGTGTATTTTAATTCTGTCATGCATTTTGTTTCTTAGTCTATGTTTTATTTTTACCATGAAAAACAAAAAAAAAACAGTGTGGGTAATGGAAAAATGAGTTTGAAAGGTAAAATACCAAAAAGCCATGAGATTCGAAAAATTATCGATTGAAAGTAAATTCTGTGGGGTTTGAATTGAATCGACAAAGATATTAGTTCCGCGATCCAGCCGTGCGAACTTGTAAGCAAATTTAGTGCGAATGGGTTGCTAAAATAATAGGTCGAGGCTGGAAGATCGAACCTACATCTGTCGGAGCTTAAATCAATAATTACGTCATACACTTATAGAATCAATTGTTCTCAATTCAGTTGATAATTTCTGCGCAATAGGCTTGGAATGCAAAGTTTAGACGTTTGGATATGATTACTAGCGAACTATGGCTCAATACCTTTGTCCTGTTTCAATCATAAACGACATGCAGAAGTGCCGTTATGGTAGTTGATGTAAAAACCATGTACCTACATATTTTATTTCATAAGCAGATATTTTTTTGTTTTGTTATACTTGAAGTGTTATACTTGAAGTAAAAGGCCCCCTTATTTTGCTTATTTTATAAGAACATCTTTCATAATATTCTATTAATAAAAACAGTTGGTTTCAAGACGGTGTATCTCTTTGCGAATTTTTTACAACCTTTGAAGTCATGCCCCATAACCACTTTTGTAAACTTTAACAAAATCAGATATGTAGCTTCTGAAATCATTTCGGACACTCCATCATGAATCTTTTTTTTCCAAAACAACAGCTATTTTCAAAATAAATAAAGCAAATCATCAAGCCAGAAAGTGAGGAAAATAATAAAATAAACAAAAATACCGCAAATTTGCTTGAATGTTCTTTTATGTTTTGTTTGCTGTAGTTGTGCTCATTGTCGTTTGTTCTTCAGTTTTTGTGAAACTCGACATCATTTGAAATGTTATGTATGTATGCGTATAGCTAAAAAATATAACACAAATAAATGAAGTCCACAAAGCGCAAACATTGGAAAAAATTGTTTCATCACTCCCGCACCTACATACTACATATTTGCCTCTTCAACCGACTGCGTTGCGCTCACTGACCTTGCGCAATAATTAAATTTTGAGTCATTTTAGGCGCTAAAAATACATAATTATCGCGACGGCGTTCGAGCCCCGCGCAGTTGAGCGGAAAGCCATTTGCGATAAAGGAGTGAGTGAGTGAATGTGTAGATGATGTGCAAATGTGCCTGTATGTGTATTGCGTGGCATTCTTTTTTTCTGTGTGACTGTTGGGTGGGGTTAGTGGGTTACGCAAAAGTGACAGTGGCTGGGTGACGGTAATGACAGTGACACAATATGTTTGCTTGAAGAGAATGACCAGCGAATGTTTCAGCTTATGTGTTAGTGTGTGTTACCGAAAAAGCTTGTTTCGTTAAGGTGACTGTTGTACGGCAATCATGGCCAAAAAAGGTGCGCGCAGTACATACATACGTCATCGCCATTAGGTACGGTTTTTAAAAGGTAATCTATAAACTAATATCAATTAAATAAATTACTTATAAATGCTTTTATGAAAAAAAAACTGGGAGTGTATGAAATTATTCGGACTTAGTGCCCATTTTTTATTAAACAAACTGGCATCCAAAAAATGACTTCTATGAATCCTGTTTTAAAATTATATGTTCTTTTCAATTTTGTATTTCCAGCAATGACATTAGAATGCATCGCATCATTTCACCAGCTTGACAACAACAATATGTCTTAGCCCAAATAATAGGATTTGATTTAACCTCAATTTTAGCAAGCGAACCAATAAGGAATAGTAAAACATGGTAAACTCCCGTTTGGCAATATAAAAATTTGCACCGCAAAGGAAGTGAAAGGGCTTAACCTCAAAATATGCATCGAATATGCAACTGCCATGGTACAGTTAAAACTTCACACACCCTGCAATAAACAATTCTGTCTCCATAGCAAATTTTTTCACTCCGAAGTGTTTTCCTTTGAATTTAACCAACAAGCTACTAGCGGCCACTCAGCCAATTAGCCAAACCGTCAGCTACTCGACCAAATTCATTGCGCCATTCCAGCGAAATGGCTAGCTGTCAGATGATCCGCCAAACAGGAATTTGTTTAGTTCAAGAAGCCTTTTGCAAAGCATACATACTTATGTGCGTCCGTCTTTCGCTAGTATATTGATGATGCGTATTTCAAGTAGGCTTCACATCCTCAACCCGTTAGCAAAATAATTTTACTCTGATAGAAACTCATAAAATTTTATGTCACACTACCAACATTTTCGTTTAGCTTTTCTATCCTCACCCCTAATTTACGGGCTTTCTTGGCATTAGTTCAGCACACCACAGCATGCTCGCTGTACGCTTTCAACCGCACTTCGTGGTCAATATTTTCGTCATAGTTTGCATCGTGAGTTATTGCCGGATAAAAAACAAACAAAGCAAAATAAGTAGTTGTAGAGAAGTGTGCCCTGTAGAGGAAACCTCCGAATAGTACCTATACCGTCAAAACCATTTGCAACAGCATTACGACCATAAACGTTGCTTCAATCGTTTTGGTGCTGGAAGCTTTTACGTTGGCCTGCAGCAATGTGATTGGGTTACTAAGGTGCCGTTAGAGTTGGCGTTAGTTATGGCTTAATGCCTTCGATATATTAATTTGTTTTTTTTCAGACTGCTTGATTTCGTTGCTGTGCTACTTGACGGCATCCTCGCTCTTCATCGACTCTTTTTGTCCACGAATACTGCATGAGAATATTCAGGCTCGATATTTATGCCTATGCTGATTTTATCGCTTTCTATTATTTCCTCTTTCTCCTTTAATTTAAAATTTAGTATTGAAGATAATATTTAATTATGCCGGAGACAATTTCTGGCTACACTTTAATTTGATAACTCAATTAGAACTAGGAAAAAAAAATACTAAAATGTGGGACCTAAAAACCATTCGTTTCGAAAAAAGAAAATAAACATATAGAAACAAGATATCCAAAATTGGTATGAAACAAAATTTGGTTGTCGAAGATATAGTTTTGAAAAGTTATATAAAATATTAAAATGAACGGAAAGTTATTTTACTTTCAAAACACGGACTGTGATTGGAACGTTCTTTATTCTTAAAAAAAAAGTAAAAGTCTACTTAAAATCTACTTGTTCTTGGAAAGGAACACTTATAATTCTTTGGCAAATACAAACTTTAAATTAAACATATTTCGGGTGAAGTTGCCACCTGTTTAAAGAACAAATAAAAACATCAACAAAAAAAAAGATCAAAGATCAAAAGATAAATAAATTAAAGTTTATATTAAACTATAAAAACTCTGCAGCCTCAGCAGGTTCTGATTTTGATCTGTTTATTCATATGGCGTAAGAGGCAACTTTTTGGAAACGATAATGTTGAATATTTGGAATTTGGAATCTCATACTGGAATGTTTAACGTTAAACCTAGATTTAATTTCTCATATTGACAACCCCAAAAGATTTTTGAAAACCGTTAATTCGTAATAATTTTATATATATGTATGAAAAAAAAAATTAAAAAAACCAAATTTTCAAACTTCTACTTTATTATACTAAAATTAAATAGGCCAAAAATCTACATAATCATTATGATTAAAAAGTGCAAAATTGTATTATGGTTTGAAAAACTCTTCGAATATAATTAAAGAAAACAATTTGTCATAAAAAACTTTTCTAATATTGTGAAAAAATCAACGTTCTTCACTCTATGTACCATCAGCTTTTATGGCTACAACATTGACACTTGTGACTATTTCATCTCACTTTGATCCTGAGACATAGTCAGCCACCAGTTGGTCTCCAGCAAGTTGTGCCAAACACACACACACAAAAGTTTTGAGGATCTCTTAACGTTCCGCATCTTACAGCAATTGCCAATTGTGGTTGTGATTACGATTACGGCTACAATAAATGCCGTTATTTCGGAACGGTAATACACAATTACGGTATGTTGGCCTCCTGCCGCCTGCCGCCAGCCGCATCCCGCTTGTTGGTTTCCACATGCAACTGACATTAAAACCACCGAATGCCAAATTGCAAGCGGTTACTATTGTTATTTGTTGCCAGCATTTTGTTGTTTTTGCTGCTGCTGCTGCTGCCAATGACTGGTGCGCATGCGCCAACTATTTTTGCTTTTTTTTTTGGTTCTTTTTATGTTAAATTTGCACGCAGTAGCGAGCACTCTGAAATCGGGGCCACAATGTTTGGGAGACTACGGCAGAGTTTTGTTATTGCGGTTGTTTATGGCAGGCGGTGACTGTTGGTGGTGTATTTCTAATGTTGGTGGCTAACGTTCAGATTCGAAATACGATATTTTCGCGCCAATTGTTTTGCTTTTCCATTTCGAGTTATATTCATCTAATTTCAGCTGAGACTTTGCTTCAAGCTTTTTTCCCCCTAGTGCTGTTATTGTTGTCGGAGAAATAAACTTTGATTTCTTCAATTGCCACACTGACAGGGGCAACCACATTCCGCCGTAGCCGCACAGAGTTCCAGCAATTGGTTGGGGTTACGGGCGCACATGCTGTTGTGGTTGTTGTCATAATTTAGCTGTTCGTTTAGTTGTTGTTGCTATTGATGTAGCATTTGTAAATTGTTCGCCACACTGCGAGTACAATTGCAGCATTCGCACTGCATGTTGCACGTTGGCGCGCTTTTGATTGCATGCAATTACTGGCGGAAAGCGCCTGTGCCGTAGCCGTAGCTAAGCCCCACTGCCATAACAAATACAACTGCAGCAAAGTGTTGAAAGTAAATTTAGTCATTTTTTTTTGGGCCGCCTTCCCACAATTTCTTATTTCGCGCTTTTTGCAACTTTAAGTGAATGCATTGCAGCGGCAACCCACTGCGTTTAGCAAGCAGCGGCGGTGTACGTGTTGCCGGAGCTAAGCAAGTAGCAGCTAATTGTGGCAGGACGTCATGTAGCGGGCAAGAGCGCGCGCGCGCTTTTACTCAACCAATAACTCCACAACAATTCGGCTCGCTTTTTTCGCTGCCGAATATTTGTTGCACGCGTGCGGTAAGCTGGCAAGCTGGCAGTATGGCCTATGAAATTGATATCGCCAATTGTTGCTGCGTGATTGATTTGTGGTGATTTTCTCATTTTTTATGCCAGAAATGTTATCTGATATTCAAGCAGTATTCGGCGGCGTTTGCTGTCGTAGCTGAAAGGTGTTGGCAACACAAATAGCTCGTTTCTATTGCCAACACGTTAATATGACTGGGACTACATGTATGTTGTGCGCGAGGCAATTTCATAGGCAATAATTTGATAACATCACATGCATTTGGCATTTTAATCGAATTCGGGTGCAGCGAATGTTGCATGTGAGGCATGATGATTTGTTGCAATAAGTATTGTGAAATTGGATTACCTCACGCCACTGGAAATTACAAAGCGAATGGGGTAGCGCACTATGAAGATAAGTACAGAATAATTATTTCGAGTAGGTTGGAGAAAATGCCATATGAAAAATCCAAATCTTTTCGGTAATTTGCGAACTATTACACCTGGAAAATACTGCAATAAAATTGTCAATTGAACCACTCACTCTACTATAATTTGCCAGTAATAGCGAAACCACGAATTTTCTTTTACATTTCCATTGCAAAAAAAAAAAAGAAGCCAAGTGTGCAACACGTCACTTATGCGAATTTCCCGAAGGCGCAACCAATGCTTAATAGCCAAATCCGATTTGATTTTCGATACTGTAGCACGAGTGAAGTGTCGAACTCGTGGTCGCTGGCCATTGTCTCTTTATCGTTACTGTAAGCACTTTTGCCGTATTTATGCTCGATTTTCAATGCAATTTGTAAGTTATAAAACTTAACATACCCAAACAAAAAATTGTTGCCAATAAATGAAAAACTAAACAAGCAGAAAGGTACTCCTAATTGTTGTTGGCCCAAATGTTGGCATTTTTAGCAGCTATGGCGCCAACAAAAGTAAATAACATTAAACGCTAGCATAAATTTCTAGTAACACAAACAACACAGACAATAATAAATTTATAAGCAAGGGCTGGCTTAAACATAGTGAAAACCAGAAAGAAACTAAATTTGAAGTTGTTGTGTAAAAAGAAAATAAAAACAAATTATTTTAAGCTGCGCGTCCAAAAAGAAGTCAACTTTCACTTTTGAATTAAAGAGTCGTCATTGATGGCCAAGTGCTAATTTAACCTCGAAACGCTTGAGCTTTTATTTTCCATTTCGCTTTTTCTTCAGCGCGCATAACATTTTTGCTTCACTTTGTTTTTACTACAAACGAATTTAAGTCATTGTTGGGCTTTGTGAATACACATTCTTCTTTATTATTACCGTCTCGTCGGTTTTCCGGAGGTAATTGCGTGAAACCAGCGTTTTTGGTGTTTGCATTTATAAAGGCTAAATATAAAAATTACATAAAAGCGATGACTTTAAATATTCATTCACTATTAGAAAAGCTACGGGCATGGTCTTAAAAGCAAGTTCATTTAGGCTATATGTGAAAAATGTTTAAATTAAAAATAAATAAATAAATCTTCAATCTGACAAATTTAAACAGAACGTAGACATTTACTTTTGGGATAGCTGTTTTACACAAAACAAATCAGCGTCATATTTATTTGGGGAATGCCGCTGAAATATCCGTAGTCGTGGATTGACCTACTAGCTTCATCTTCATATTGTAACACTAAGTAACAATTTGAATTGCTCAATTGATGTTGTAACATAAATGGGGGATCTACATTTTTACGTCGACTCAAATGATTTTGAAATACTCTCTCAAGAACTGTTTAAGAAGCTAAGAAAAGCCGAGTTGTGGGGTTCGTTTACCTTTATTGGGTTACAAGATAAGATGAAAAGATATTTATTGGATTATTAAAAAAACCCTTTGCCTTATTTGAACAAAAAGTTCTATGCCTTTTTGTTTTTTTTTAGTGAAAAAAAATCAAGTCTTTTGAGTTTTTTTTTTGTTTAAATTAAGGAGAGCAAATCTTCTTAAAGTTACCTTGAAGGTAACAGTGGAGATGTTCCTCAAAATTCACTACAGAAAATAAGTAATACTTGGCTTTATTTGTATTAAAACGGCAACACAGTTCAGAAGTGGCTCATTTCAGTCAGCTGCATAAACACCCAAAAAAATACATTATGTTAAATTTAAAAAAAAATTATCATCTAATTTACACACATTTATGTAATAAACCTAAGGTGACGCCTAAATCTGCTAGATATTTGGCTGGGCGTCTCCAAACTGGGCTTTCACTTAAAAATTGGAATACTGCGAGAAATTAGAGCATTTTAAACTTGTAAGTAATTCTTTTTCTTTCCCCCATCCCTTTCTATCTTACTGCTGACATTTAACTAGCTTAAATTCGAATGCTAGTGAAAAGTACAAATAATGATGTCATACAAGGTTACACCCTCCTCAGTAAAAATGGTGAGAGAAAATTGTTTGATATGTAATCGTAGAGCGAATGAAAGGATCAAGAAAAATTCAGAATAAATGAAAGAGAATAAAGAAGGTGAGAAAATGTAAGTTAGGTTGAGTCAAAACTAAATATCATGAATATTTGAGAATCGAACGTCTCGGAACACAATGTAATACCACGTACTTCATTCCATTACCTCTTATTAATTACCAGTTATTCTATTTACGATTTGATTTGATATATTTGCATAAAACCTTTTAAGTGTGCCAATAAATAAAATTTAAATTGGTTTTAACAAATTGTTTTAAAACAAATACAAACGTCTAACTTTTTTTTAGTAACTCACCAATTAAGGTTATGTTTTTTAATACACATATTTTCTCCGACACTATAAGTATTTATTGATACACTTAAGAAAATACCAACTAAAGTGACGGAATAGAATTATTAAAAGTTGTTAAGATAAAGGCGTTAATAATCCATTTCCGCGTTTTGTTGTTTTCAATTTATGTTTTTCTCATTGTTTCGTATTTCATGATTTTCTTTCAATAGACGATTTCATGTTTTCTTTGCTGCTTAAGTGCTGTTATCAAATTCTGATAAATTCCAATAGCGACAGTGACTACATACATATGTACATACTTGGCAGATTGTGTGGCTAAAATAGAAAATATGAATAGAAGTTTGCATAATTTTGAAAAGTAGTATATGTATGTATATGTATGTACATATGTATGAATATCGGAACTGCCGCATGTTGACCAATATTTTATGTATTGACCTGACTGCCCTTGAAGAACAAATCCAGTATAGTATACATATGTACATTGCATGCATATGACTATATGACTAGTTTGCTCCTTTGCGGAAGTATGATACCTGCTTGTCAATTCAGCGGAAATGTGTGCAGTACTGTTAAGGCATATATGTATGTATATTTATGTGTATATATAAGTAGTTTGAGCTCGATTTAATCCACACCTTGCTTTTATATGTATGCATTTATGTATCTTTATTTGGCTTTTGCTATCTTTGCTCCGATTTCCTGGTGCTAGGCACTCTGCCATCAATGACAGACAGATGATTGTCGTACAAATATATTCGTGTTCGCGTGTTAAAATTGTCTCGGCAAAATATTGATTTAACCCACTTTGCAAATTTGCTTATCACCAGCGAGCAATTTAGTGCTAACACATACCTACATCGCGGTTGCCACTGATGATAAAATACAAAAAAATATCTGGAGAATAGCGACCAAATTTGAAAAAGACAACTAAATTCATGGGACATCTATATATTAACAAGCAACGCTTAATAAAAAAACTGAATCAGGGACTGCTGAGCTCAGCTGAAGATACAATAAATTCCAACACAAAAAATATTACATAAAGCCGCTTCGCGCAAATAAAATACAAAAACGGAAACGATCACAATAAATTTAAAATCAGACTGGTCTCGCCATAATGCTGCCTTGTTACGATCTTGTAAAACGTAGATGACGGAATATAATGAAAAATGCAGATTCGACGAATTTAAAAACAATAAACCGTAGTCGACTCTAAAGCTACTACCACATTTGCCATTCCTACTTTGTATTGACAGCTCTGTAGCCACAGGGTTGCTTAGTCCTTTGATCAAAGAAAAAAATGTCAGAGAAAATGTACATTTTTAATATCTTTAAATTTATATTTATAGTGATAGTATCCTTTTTTAAATTTACGATTATGAAAGAAAGCTTCTAGAGGCAGTAAAAAACAGGAAACAGTTGAGTGAAATGCTAATATTTCAAAATACGCCGTCCAATTTGCGTATGGGAGAACACGGTTTTCAATTATTATGGATAAAATTTAGAGCCGTCACTATTTGTTCGTGATTTCGTTGTTAATTTATGCTAAAATACCTCATTTCATCTTAATTTATTG
The DNA here is from genome assembly GCA_951828415.1 of Anomoia purmunda. NCBI lineage: Eukaryota > Metazoa > Arthropoda > Insecta > Diptera > Tephritidae > Anomoia > Anomoia purmunda. The sequence continues at coordinate 58,313,466 of OX639993.1, forward strand.
ACAGACTTTACAAGGTGAAATTACTTAGTTTCATCATAATTTGCTCATGAATTAAGAATTAGCCATAAATTACGACTACAAAGACATCCAATGGATTTTTGTACACATAATATAATAATTTATTATATATTTTTTTGCAAATATGGTATACGTACGTCTACAGTGTACATACTTACATATGTAAGTATGCTTTCAATGTCATCTAAGTCAAACTATACAAAAAATTTGTAATCGCATCTGCTGCATACTCTTCTAACATCATCAATATCGAACCAAAAATTCGAATTATCTGGTCTAGCTCCATATAGCAGATTCATTTTTCGTAGAAGTGCTTCTCGTCGCACCCACATTATACGTTTCGAATTTCATTAAAATCGATTCAAAATAACTCACCTCTAGCGCGACTTATCGGACAATATCGCATCATAAATACGGACTTTCTGAATATCTCGATTCTAGCGCCACCTAGCGGATATAATTATTTATCGTTGCAATCCCATGATACGTTTCTAATATCGTCAAAATCGTATAATAATTATAGATTTTCTAAATAACACGCCTCTAGTGCCCCCTAGGGTATTTCTTATCATAAAAGTATTTTGTATCGCACCAACGCAATACCTTTCTAATATCATCAATATCGGACGATAAGTACAGTTTTTCGCAATCTCTCATCTCATGCGCCAGCTAACGAATTAAAATATATCCTATGTCCGTGTCACGGTTCTAAGGAATATAAAGGCCAAATTTGGATGTAATCCCTTAATTGGGCTTTGAGCCAAGTTATAATGAAGACAACGGCTACATTATTATAATTATATATTGTATAAGTATATGGATTATATACTATTAGGGAGTTCACAAGCCGTGTGGAACGTGTGAACGCACTGTGCTATTTCGTTAACTATTGTATGTCGTATTCAAGCAATTAATCAGCTGAGTAGAAGAAGAGAAAACAAAACGAAATAAAAGTATAAACAAAAACAACAAGTTTACAACTGTTGTATTGCAATAACACGATTAAAGAAATACGACAAATAACACGGCTTGTGAACTCCCTATATATGTACATATATAGTAATTAAATCACCAACTGATGGCTCTTAATGAAATAAAAATGACCAATTTTAGGCGATAATAACTAAAGTGGCAACCGTGGTCTTCATACATACATACATATGTATCTGCATATGTATATATGAATGTAAGCACATTCAAATATGTCAACAAAAATAGTATTTGCTTGTTTTTGCTGGCCACCGCTTTGCTGCGTGCGATCGCCAATGTTGCATGTGGCAAATACTTATCCCAACATACAACAATGGAAAGTTCTGTTACACTTGTTGTTGATCGGATCGCAGCAAGTTAAGCGCGCATGTAATTTTGTATGTACATATATGTATATGTATGTATGTATACTAGAATTTAGTAATAAGTACGCACTTGATGACGTGGCGTACCATAAGCAGATATGCATACAAATATTAATTTGTATAGTATGTCTGCATATTTGGTAGGGTTGGCAAGTGTGTGTGTGCTATTTAATTGGTTACTAAGTGCGTTATTGTGTTGTGATGCTATATACTGGTATTGAGGTTAGTGTTACTTTGTTGATTTTTGTGTAGTTATTGTTGTTGTTTTAATTTTTGTTAGTGTGCGTTTTTTCGACAGCTGCGTGAGTTGCGTAGATAATAGAAAAATATATGCGTTCACATTCATATAAATACTATATAGTACCTATCTCTTTGCCTATTTATGAACGTTAGTTGAAGCTTTTCGGGTGGGTGCGATTTCCTGTTGCAACTTATTGTTCAGAGACCTTTGCTATAAAAATGGAGGGGGATTTTGATGTGTAAAGCAGTGACTTACGACATAAAGCACTTAGTTTAGTCAAGCGAAAAGGGATTGCAATGTGTGGTATATACATACATATGTATGTATGTATGTACAACATACATATGTATGTATGCATATATTTATGCTATTTGTGTATAGTTATTTGAAGTTTAGTAATAGTTGAGAGATAGGTTAAAATATTTGAAAATGTAGGGAAGCACATATTACATACATATGTACATATCATATACATACATATGTACATACATATGTACATATGAAGTCACGTGAGCTAAACTAGCTTACCTACAATACTATATATTATTTGAGTTTATAACGTTTTCGAAAATCTAATAAAATTGTGTGAAATTTCTGCTCATATGTATGTATGTACCTATTTAACTAGTAAAAAGTAAATTTTTAGCCATATTCATGCTACGAGAGTCATAATTTCTTTGAAATTGAAGTTTAAGCGGAGATATTATTTGTTCGTTTTTTAAATTATTCATAAATTGGGTGTCCAAGAACTGAAATCAACTAACGTGTGACAATCAGACGTCAGGTTTGATTAAAATCGAGTATATTAAAACCATTTAAGAAATTTCCAAAAACTGACAATTTTGTGTTTTCCTTGTTAAATTGTGGATACTAACGATATGAATTCAGTGTCTAAGATTTTTATATCAATTTGAACTTACATTTTTAAATACATATGTATTTGTGTATATGCTCCTATTATTGTGTATTTATTTTTATTCCCTCACTTTTGGTTCGATATTTATTTAAAAAAAGGGAAACAATAATGTACACTTATGTGCAAGCCTATGGATATTCTAAATAACATTTTAGAAGTTATTAAAAAGTTAGTTATTAAAAATAAAATTAAAGAAGTTTTGACAGGTTTTGGCATCCGCTTTGGAAAAAAGTCGTTCCGAGGGTACGGAAGTTCCAATTATAAAACAATGTTTTTGGGAAAGAAGCTGAATTCGTCTTAAAAATGTAAGAAGCCATTTCTTTTTCTTCTACGTTTTTTCGCATTATCACCAAGGTATTACTCCCCATTGCTATCGTCTACTAGACCAATTACAGCTATTTTGCGTCTTACTGTAGATCATGCTGAGGATATCCGAAGTGAATTTTGTTTTAAATCTTGGAACTAACATATTTAATGCTGCGAGCATAAAAGAATGCGTCATTCAAAGCGACGGTCGAACTGGTACAAAATGTCGGCCTTTAGTTTTGGCGCCACTTTAAATATTGGATAGCGCACACAATGGTACGTTCGATGTTAATTGCCTCAGTAAAAGGGTTAATCACTGATGGTTTGTTTTCGATTATTTTGAAAATTATTCGGATGATCGTTCGATATAATGATTATAATCGGTTTTTCGATTAATCGTGCCATCTTAGCCATGGTTAATAAAAAAATCCTCCGCTTCGTAGTGAGCGTAATACTCTAGTATTCTGGAATATTTTCTACATCCTACGTAATACTCTAGGACTCCCCATTTGTGGTACATCACCAACCCACTGATCACAAATTAAAGTAGAGATGAAATGCCCTTTTATAGATGTGTTAATGTTGTGGTGGAATTTTTCAGACTTGAAATTGATTGAAAAGAAATATTCCAGTTTGTCGGTATATTTAGACTTCCAAGGTATTCAACACTACTTTTCCGAGTTAAATATAAATATGTATTTGAGAAAAAATTTTATATAAAATTTCTTATTACTTAAACAAGCAAGAAACAGGTACGAACTAAGTATATGTACATACATACATATATGTATGTATGGTCATGCATCGAAGCTTTCAAAAAATCAACTATAAAATCAGCAACATAAACAAACATATCTACATAATGAAGGCAGTAATAGTAAGTAACAAATTTATGCTCACTCTATTACTGGAATATGTGCGTACATAAAATGAATAGGAGCTCGCTAATGACCTGTTTTTAAGAAAAAATATGCCATATTTATTAGAGTGAAAGAGGCAGTAAGTAGCTAGCAAAGTTATCATCACTTGTCGGGTGTTAAAGAAAAAGACAACAGGAAACACTACAATGCCGCCCATGATACCGAAGTGCGTAGTGTGGCAGCAAAATAAGGTGTGTGCGTTGTTGTTGCTTGATGTGTTTTGGCCGCGTGACACAATTTCTTGGCTACGCATCAAGTTCGAACGTACATTTATACATACATACATACGTATACATACATATGTATATGTATATATTCATGTATTTACCAACGCAACAGCTATTTAAGTAAGTAATAAACTGGGTAAAATTGAGCTCAATAAAATACTACTACTACCAAAGCAAATGGAAAGGCGAAGGCGCAAAATATAAAGCTTTATTTGTTTTTTTTTTGCGCTATATTCGCATATTTCTGATTTTGAATGAAAGCGTTTTCGAAGTAATTCACAAAAATTTGCAATGAAAACAAGAAACAAATAAAAGGGCGGGGAGGGGGGACAGGATCGTATTTACATATGCCAGTCTCTTTTGTGCTGAACAAACGTAAACAAATGATGAAGTGGCAAATTTGGGTGGTTGACTATAGGATCGCTACTCTTGTTTTATTTCTTGTTGTTAATTAAGTGCGTAGATACGCAAAAAAGGCGGAAGTGCCAAAACGCTAACGCAAAAACGAAAAATCAACAACCGAGAAACTGACTACCAGATTACGGCAAGTATACAGTGTGTTGTTGCCGAATTTATATGCTACATGTACATATACATACATATGTATGTACATACCTATACATATTAGCTATGTAGCTGCTAATATACGGTGGACAGGTGAGCGCGAAAGTGGTTTTCGTTTTTTGGTTTTTGTGTTACTCAAATGGACTTTCTGATACAGTAGTTTGCCTCTTTTTGTTTTTGCGTATTTTGACGCAAGCACTTGTTCGCTCTTTAGCTGACTTTGTTGTTGTGTGGTGTCTGGCATTCGGCTATGCCTAACTGTAAAGCAAGTCTACGAATGATCATAGGCGAGCGTTTCTGTGCCATAGTGTGAGCGAGATGGATAGCATAACGGATGATATTCACGATAGTTTAACTAGTATGTGATATGTACATATAGTGTGTGTATACTATTACAAAAAAATAAGAAACGAATTATGTTTTCGTCTTTATTTTTAATTTAATTCACTAAAGTTGGGTTACTCGTTTTTTCGGAGTTGCTTGTAGTTTCTTTGTTTTTTTAAAGCTATGTTGACCAATTGCCTCCGACGGCGTTCGGTGCTGGCTCCCTAAAACATAATTCCAGTTGTTGCGCGGTTTTCTATTTTAAGCGTTTGTGTTTTCAACTAATTTTTTTCGTTTCAATTTGCCTTATTCGCTGTATCACCTATTTTCCATTACCAATACATTTTTGACAGCATTTTTACGTGCTTTTGATATACACAATCAAAACTTTTAACTGGGGAACGGTTTGGACACGTGCAACAATTTTTAGACGAAGGTATGTTTGAGCCGACTTTTTGATCACGCATTTTTCGTTGTTTTTGACCATTTTTACAGTTCGCATATGTATGTATGTATGTATGTTTGTATCTGTGGAATTTAAAAAAAAACCAACAACTTAACCCTTCGTTGGTGTGGTGACTAAAAGTTCCTTAAGTGGTGTGGTGGGGTATGACATACCCCATGCCTATCAATTTCAAATAAATACCAAATTCCAATAATAGCAATATTTTGTGGTGATTTATTATTCTTTAACTAATTTTTAAAAAGTGTTAATTTGAAAACATAACAATTTTTCCTTCGTATTCAATATTATAGCCATAAAAAAAAGACAATATAAATTATTCCAAAAAGTGAGGTTCCAGTTTTCTGAAACATAATTTTTTTTGTATTTAAACAATTTCAAAACTGTTTTTACATTTCAAAAGTAAAAATAACATTTATTTAAAGGAAAGAAAATTCACTGTAATGCATTAATTACATAAAAAGTTATGGCGATCGAATATGATACCCCAGCCCACTTTGAAAGGCTGTCCCATGGAACAGAAATATCTGGGGTATGTAAAACGTGGCAGATCTCCTGTATTTGAATGTTAATGAAAGCTATTGGGAGCGATAACGTATTCCTTAAACAAAAACATACATATATTTAAGGAAATACATGTGCTGGGGTATGACATACCCCACCACACCTCCGAAGGGTTAACTCTAGTTATCTTCTCTTTCCTGACAGACCCAAAAACAACGCTTTCATGGCAAACTTGGTAATAATTGCATAGAGGGGCAAACTTTTTTAGTGAAAAGTTAGAATTTAATGACCTGAAAACAAAACTTCGAAAGCTTGTAAGTTGGCTTTCCGGAAGTTCACAAATACATAATTACATACATACTTATGTACATGCAGGCTCTGCCTTAAGCTTTTTGGGGAATTCAATTTTTTTTAAATGAAATTCGGTGCTAATACATATGGTCCTGCCGAAATTTTCGTTCGAAAAGCTTTGGGATTGTACTTACGATTACATATGTACATACATACAGTACATATATATTGAATGCGTTTACATACTTGCATATGTATGTATGTATGTATTTACTTTCGCTTTTCATTGATGAAACCGTTAAATAGTCATTCATACTGAAACAATTACGCGTGCTATTATAAATTCTGCAAACCATAAATAAATAAAACAGTGCATGTTTCATGTAGAAAAAAATTACTCTTGATTTTCGAGAGTTTTTTTTGCGGACAATTTTCCACAGCTTCTTCCACGCCAATACGTGATACGCATATATGTACATACATACATATGTACATATGTATGTAAGTGCTCGGCCTTATTGAGAACTGAGAACTTTTTAATTCGTATAGGTTTCAGTGGCAGGCAATTAAAATGCAAATCCTGGCATCGCGAAAAGGCAAATATCAACTGAAACAGCAGGAATGGTGTGACAGCAAGAACGACAACAAATTTGAGACAAGGCAGCTACTGGACTTAGCAAACAATTCAACCATTTGACCGTTTATGCGTTATGTGGGCTATCCTGCTGTCGTGTCAGCTGTTAGGTACAACGTGAACTTGAAGGCGCATTGCGCCATACTCTCTATGTATATTAGGAACGCAAAAAGGTAACAGGATTGACGGTGCATATGTACATAAGTGTATGAATATATGTACATATGTATGTATGTATGCGGTTTGAGTGGAAGGTGCAGCAGAGCGCTCACTTGGTATGTGCGGACATGTTCATCGTTTATTATTGTCACAATCGCTTTTTCCTTATTTATTTCGTTGGCCAAGCTCGTGGAAAAATTTGCATAAAGTGAAATTTTTTTTGCTATTCCATTTCACCGCGTTTACTTTGCGCTTAAATGTAAATTTCCCCGCGTGTAAAGCTAAGACATTAAACAAAGAAAGAAGGCTAAAAAGAAGCGATGAAAAAAAGTTGTGTGTTGCAAGCAATAGGTGCAGGCGTTGTCCCCACCGCTGTCGCTGGTGATGGTGGAAAGGTGGCGAGCCTTATGCGATAGGCTCGCATGCATAAGTTAGTAAGTGTCAAAGTCTAGCCGAGCCTACTTTTCGACTGCTTAGCTGCTACTTGCGAATTGGCAGGCAGCTCAGGACGCTACCTTTTCGAATTGACAATTAGCTGTGACGGGGGTTTTTCTATGATGCTTGCTTTTTATTTTAACATATTTAACAAATTCTTCATTCCACAATAACATTATGTTTTTGTACTACTGCTAATTTAAAATCATGAAAAAGTAAACAAAACAAAACTCACTCGAAATTTGATTACAGTTGCTGATTTCCTGTACAACCTACTCTACTATTTAAGTGCAAAGAGTTGCCAATCTAGTCGCCCTAGTTAACACCTTAACATTGCCATAGCAAAGCTCAACGCCTCCCCTCTGGTAAGTAGTTCTTGCTCTCGTCATACAAATATATTTCGTATGCAACACGCGTAGAGCCGGAAAGTGTACCAACCTACAATGCAGCGTGCAACGTATAGCGGTACTAATGCGACCCACACATACACACACAAATATACACGCAATCAAAATATTAATTAGAATTAAAATAGAAAGAAAAACTGTGAGAATCACGATTCAATTGCGGCAAATTCAGGGCTGCGACTACCAGTTAGCCATCACCTGCCCACCTGTCTACCTCATTCGCCTATCATTGCCAGTTACCGGTTGTTAGCTTTGCTTGTTCGCCTATTATACGCATGCGCATTGCATTGGCCCACAACTTACTGCGTTGCTGGCTGGCACAAATGCGCCGTTTTACAGTTAACTACTCACGTTCGCTGAGGCGGAATCTGACAGCTCAACCGGCTTGCCTAGCGGTTGTCAGGTTTTTCCTTTAAAAATACATTCGAAAATCATAAGTTTATTTGTAAGTAGAACGTATGTTCGTACCTAGTAATCAGCGAGCAAGTTTACGCACCGATTTAAATACATACATATGTATATAAAGGGTGGCCCAATTTAAAACTAAAAAATCATAGTTTTTGGAGCGATATTGTAATGTAGGCGTGTTCCGATTAAATTCAGAAAGAAGTTGTGAGTCTATGCCACTGGTGACGCCTTGTTGCCACCCTTGAGCTCAGACAATGTTTGTGGTTTATTCTGACAGACCAGAAATTTAAAAAAAAACCGCAAGGTGGTGAAACGTATCCCATTCGTAGTTGTGCATATTGATTGGCACACCCTGTACTGTATGCATATATGTATGTACATATACCTATGTATATGTGTATATGAAGTTATAGTTGCGTACTTTGGACTTCAATGAGTATTATATATATACATATATATACAAATCTACATATGAATTTGTAGTACATTTATGAAATTAACTGCAGCTGGAATGCTGATGGAAAATATTTCTTGTTTAAATGCCGTGAGAAAATCGTGCTGTGTGGCCACTACTGAATATGTAACGATGGGTAATGATTGAAGCACTTGAAATACCATATGCATTTGCAGGTAGATGGCCGGCGTCGACGAGTGTGTACGAGTAGAATATCTAGGTGCGCTTCATTCGGCGGGTCCCGGGCTCAAATCCTAGCTGGATAAGAACATCTAAAATTATAGAAAACTTTTTTCGGCCGGCAATGCCAAACCTCCGAGTTTATTTCTTGGAGTCGGCGTAAAACTGTAGGCCCCTCAATTTGTGTTACAATATCAAGACGCACACCACAAATTGTAGGAGAAATTCAGCCAAACATCAAGTTATGGTATAAACGCCAAATTATTATTATTATTTACAAGCAAAGTTATGCTTTTAATATTACTCTATTTGATTTTGTTTCATCTTATTTAAGGTATATTGTGTGTACATTTTTTTGTTTGTTTTATGTATATTTTTTAATTTATTTTTTCTATTCTTTGAATTCGATTTGATTTTATTTTACTTCGTTAAATTTAATTAAGAAATTGACGCCATTTAATTTTATTTTATATCAATACATTATATTATGTTATATTGTATTTGATTGTACTGTGTTTTCTTTGATTCCTTTTTAGTTTGTTTGCCTTTATTTTATTTTACAGCACTCCATTTTATTTCAGTTAGATACATATATATTTTTTTGATATTATGCTACTTTTAATTTTATTTACTTTATTTTGTTCGACAGTTTTTATTTTTTATTTCATTTTATTTGTTTTTAAAATTCGACTTAATGTAATTTAATTTTATGTAATATTTTACTTTATATTATTATATTTTTGTTTGTCTAATTTGACTGTATGGAATCTAATATTACTGCGCTTTACTTTATTTTATTGTTTAATTATATGTATTTTAATTTATTCTACTTGATTTAATTTAATGTAAATTTAGTTGTTTGATTTAACTTAACTTTATTTATTTTATTTTAATTTATGATGTGATTTAATATTATTTTATTTTCCTTCCTTTCTTGTATTATTTTTCAATTTTAATTTCTTATTTTTTCACTTTAAATATTTTTAATTTAATATAATTTTGTTCAATGTAATTTAAGTTTATCCTATTTTATTTTATTTTATTTGATTTCATTTTTTTTTGTATTCAGTACACTCTTTTATTCTATTTTATTTAATTTTATAATTTATTTTATTTTTATACTTTACATACAAACATATAAATACATACTTAACAATCAAATATTCTGCATCTTACGTTCATACATATTCTTCCTCTGCCTTTCAATGCATAAATCATTCAGTTGGAACTTTAAAACTCAATTTGCTGCGCTGTCGGGAGTGGCGACACATCACTCGCAAGATGCATTTTCCCTGTGGCAATTGGCAGATGAGATGCAAATCGCATGCGAGCATTCATGATGCCGTTGTTGTGGAAGACGTTCGCTCATGCAATTACCCGCTACATGAATGCTGTCGTTGAACGTGCATGTGTTTATGAAGGTATGCGCGCCTTCCGGGCGGCTTCAGATGCGCCATAGTGACACAGGGAGGACAAAGTGTTGGCTCGTGATAAAAATATTTCCCTGAGGGTTTTCGACAAAGCAACGGTCAAGCAGCAGGTTCGCCTTTCTTTTTTAGTTTGATCACATTATGTTGCTACATTATGCATACATTCATATGTACATAGGTACGTAGTACGTATGTACATACATATAATCTCAACACGCATGCCACATCCAACAAATAAATTTTCTATGTCAATTGTAATGCAATTGCAAAGATTTCACCAAATCAGCATAGCAAATTCTTGGAATTCGTCGATTAAATTATTGCAACTGCTTGTTGTTAGCGTCTTCACTATGGCAGCCACACCGATTCGCCAGCAATAATTGAGACATACAGCAATACCGGGCAACGCAACACACAATCTTTGCTGATCAATTTTTGCAAACCTATTTACAATGATTTCTTTTTTGGGTTGTTTGTTTTTTTTTGGTCAACAACTATTTTGTACAGAAGGATTATTTGATTGAGTTACACGGCCGATCTGTGGATTGTTGCCAGTGGCGAACGTTTCTACAAGTTTACGATATTTTTCTGTACTCAGAATGTGTAAGTGAAAAGTAGTTAGGAAATCGAAAAAAGGAAAAATGGAGAACGTTAGAGGTTTGCATTAGCAGTAGCAATTCAACAGTTACATGTAGGCCAGTTGGGGTTTCATGAGACGAATTATTGCTATGGTGATCTGAGATGTACTTTGGAGTGAAATACTAAACAGCAGCAATAGCATATAACAAGAGCTCTGTTGCATGCATAATCACATTTCGATGTGATTGCAATGCTGCTACAGAAGGCGGAAAAGCGGATGCAATTTCTATGGAAATGGGTGAAGGCAATTTTATGCTATTGAGTGCATATATGTATTTACTACATACCTATGTACATACATATATAAAACACATGAATTGAATTATATATTCAAGTTAGTATTTTGGATATTTATAAAACTTTAAACTTTAAACCTGCACTTTTTTTTCTTAATTAAGGTAAATCTGTGCGATTTTATAAAAAAAAGGAAAATATTTTCATGTAACTTAACTTTTATAGGATCATTTTTGTTTTGCTTCTAAGCTGACTGAGTGACGGTCAACTAACGGACCAGATGCCGCATATAGTCGCCGCAACTGACATCTTAACGCAAATGGTTGTGTCACGTTTGTGAATTTGGATAATTTTCGATAAGAAAAAAGTGAAAAAGCTCAGCTACTAAAACCTATGCGCCGCGTCATTCGCTGCAACTTGCGACTGTGGCATGTTGCTGTACTATGAGTGCAACCAATGCGGGCCGGCCGTCTCCACGTAGATCGCTTCCGCGAGGGAGCCACTAATTTTCTTTACGGCGGAGTTTTTGCTGTCTGTTTATCGGTTTATGAGCGCTGGCCGATCTCAGGTTTGACTATTCCACTCTTTTTCATTTTCGTTTTATTTACTGTTATTATTATTTGTATTCTTTTATTTACCAGTTTTTATACATTTGCGAGTTCTCTTAAGTACCCATTTTGGAATTTTTTTTACTGCATCTTTTCATTTTCAAATAAATGTGCTTTCAAACTCGCTTTGTGTTGGAATATGTGCTTGGAGTTTAGTTTGTATGTAGTATGTATATATGTATGTATCTGCCTGTCTATCTATGTATGTATGTATGAATGTACACAAGTTGATGAAAGTTACATTGTGGTATAATATACATATGTATGTACATATGTATGTACATACTACATATATGTATATACATTAATATCATTACCGACATTGCTGTTGCTGCAGTTTGGTCTTTCATTAATTTACCTTGAAGTTGGCTTTAGTTAATTTTGTGGTCGACATACAAATATATACATATGTACATATCAAATTGAATTTATATACTCGTACTTGTCTGCACACGATTACATAAAAGCATATAGGTACGAATATATAGGGATATGTGTGTGTAAGAGCATGAATGTTCAAATTTAAAAAGGTTCATTAAATGTAATGAGTAATTGTTTTCCATCTCGCTTTTTTCGTCCGCCTAAATTACTTAAACATTTGAGAAACGTTTCAAAAGCTTGTTGGTTGCTGACCACTGTTTAGAGTCAACAATTGATTCTGCATTAGTTGCTTAAAGGTCGCGAATTGCAGCACAATAGTGGCAGAGAGTGGCAACAAATAGTAAACAAGTAGATTGTCATAAAGAACTTTGTTTGTATTTTAACAAGTACTTACATCGATATGCATATTGGATGTACAAATGTATTAAAGTAGGCCAGTAGCAAAACGTTAAGTACTCGTACAACTTATTGTAACGAATGGAGTAAGGTAATCAGTAAAAGCTGGATTAAATAAGGAATATCAATAATTATTTCATCGTCTAGTCGAAGAAGCAAGTGGTAATTAACTGTTAATGCTTAAGCTACGATAATAAAACTCGATTTCATTTACGAAAGTGATGTTTGTACGAAATACAAAAACTATGATTCACAGGACGCGTTAAATGTCTTAAAAAGGGGTTTTGTGGCGTTTATGACAAATCTTGATATTATAATGAAAGAAATATTTTGGCTTATTCCGATTTGAAGCTATTGCCAAACGCTGGGAATTGAAATTCAGGTTTAATTTAAATGAGCATGAAGTCACGATTCTGAACTCTTTTAAGACATACATATATGTAATTAGCCTTGTAGTCCAAATTAAATTTGATGGGAAATCGTTTCAATATACAATATTTACTTGTTGTAGAAAAAAGCCGAGAAATGCATAGTATGAATTAACAATATCATTACACTGTTTCAAACAAAAAAATTCATTTTGCCGAATAAAAAAAAACTGTTTCATTCAAATTTAAATTTTAATTCCAAAACAATATGTTACAATTTTCAAAAGCAATGCAATAATGGAGCTATGAGTTGTTAGCTGTAAAAACTGTCCTAATGAAAATTTCTTCTATTTGTTACTTTTCTCTATAAATAATTGTGTTGGTAGAGGTGTGGGTAACTTCACAAGCCGATAGTACAAAAGGTAAAATCGATAGCAACTGAAAAATTGTAACATCAATATCTTTATAAAAGGCAGACTGTTACTGCAGCGAATTACTGTACAAAGCTAAAGAGCTACAGCGAAACTTGTCAATGTATTCAGGGCAGGAACTTGGATTCGACGATGAGGTTTGATGAAGTTTACAAATGACAAATGCGAAAGGGCGATGTGCAAGATAAAAGAGATTACCTGTTGGCAGCATTTAAGGCGGTAATAGGGCCGGAACATATTCACCTAAACCTGTTGAATAAAGCTACTTTATAAAGAAGAGCAGAGCTGAGCAAATCACCTCCAGTGATATTTATCTATCACATAATACATTTGCCACTAATCGTCCATTAATGTCAAACCTCATCGCCTACAATATTTTCTGAATTAAATTATTATTTTTCTCTAGGCCATCAGTTTTTGTCTTTGTGAGTTTTACATGTTTTACCAGCTAATTTATTATCACACCTTTGCATTTGCTTATGCAATCATGCATACATATAAATATATACATATATATCGTTACACATACATATATGTATGTAAGTTCATAGAAACAATTCCACGATACTTATTCACTCAACCAGCAAAACATATGACTTTGAGATCTATTATATTTTAATGTTGTTATGTGCAATTATTTTTTATTGCAACCGCAAAAACAACATTAAAAGCATGTAACAGCAGCTACATAAATTCTGGCCTAAATTCAATTTACGATGCATTCAGGTCATAAAAAGTGTGATGCAATTTTGTGGGTTTATGTTCAGTGAGTGTGAAAGATACTGGCGACGTAGGAAATGAAGTACTTGTATTTATATATGTATGTATATGTGCTTGTGCTGCTGAATGCAATTTGCAATACAAGTATATGACGTCAAAAGTAGAATGAACAACAACAAAATTAAGAAAATTTTTCAATCGCGTAGAATTGCTTTTTTTTCCTGTGACGTTGGCAATGTCGAGTTGTTTACACTCTCAAACAAGTGATTTCAACGTTAGTAAATGTATGTGTGTGCATACTTGTGTACTTATTTTTATAGCCAGATTTAGATACGTAAATATAAGCTTATTTTTACTATAAAATGTATAACGCTAAGGTGACAGGGTTTGAAGCTTTAGAGTTACATACAAAATATGAGTATAATTCATTTAGTAGTTATGTATATTAGTAAAAACTGCAGCCCTTTTTTATTGTTGAATTTGATTTGACCTCTAAATCTTATCATACGCCCCTCACTTTAGGTTTTTATTTTTAAATTAGTTTTTATCTAAATGAGCGAGCATTTTTAATCTGATTGTTACAGGTAAATAAAAAGAGGAAGAGAAGAGTAATTGGGTATAAAACACGTGAAAAAATCTTAACAAGTAATAGATGACCCCGCTGCAGTAAAGTAAAGAGCATCAAATTTAAAGAAAATCCGTCTATAATATTAAAGTCCATTAATACTTAGTTTGAGCTCCCGATTTTTGATCACCTTTTTGGTTCGTTTGGCCGTGGATGCAAATAAGCGTCTTAGGTAATTTTGATTTAAAATTATTAAAAATCAACTCAAATTTTTAGCCACTTTAATTTACATTTTATTCTACTAAACTTCTAAAAAGTTTCAAATTTTTATGGAAATTTGTTCAATTTCATAAGAATTTGCACAAAGTTTGCAGAGTTAAGTTATGCGGGTTTTGTTGCTGAATGAACTGTATTCAAAAAAAAAAAAAAAAAAAAAATGAAGTAAACAAATAAATAATAAAGGGTTGAAACATGCCAAAAAGTCCCTGCCATATAGTTATGATAAGCACTATATTTAGTATAAAATAGTTTCGCAAGTATTCTTGTTCAATACAAGCACATTCGTCTGTTACCTATAAACGATAAGGCTATCAATACCGATAATTATGATGATGAAGACAATGAGAAAAAATATCGATAACGGTCGTAGTAATATAATAATAATCATTTAATATAACGATACCCATAATCATAAGGATGTCAATTAGAATTATGCGTGAGACTGAAAACAAATGAGACTAAAATGAATTTCCATAAAATCTACCCCACATTTTAACAAAACATCAACTGTTTGAGGGTTTCAGATATCTACAGGTTCCTCCATTTCTATGACAATATCAATAAAAATATTACAAATTGAAGGATAAAGGTGACCTAGAACCTTATTTACGATATACGAAATAACAAATATAACAGTACAAATTTAAAATTAGTTTTGTATTCTCCGACTTGTACGTAATGTTGAAAGAAAAATTATTCACTTTTTGTGCTGTGCTGTCTATATGTTGGTCTGCTATTTCTAATACGCGAATTGTGATTGCTGGCAATTATTTTTATTTTGCACGTGTTCACATATATGTATGTATACATATATACTACATTTCGAACTAATCTTGTAGCTAGATATTATTCCTAAATAATTTGTTATTGCGTTGCAATTACTGCTGCGATGCTTTCTCGCCTTTTTTAAGTTTAATTTGTTTTTTTTTTGTTTTGTGCTTTTACAAATAGGTGCAGCACACAGCGCGATTACCGGCTTCCGTATATACTACGTATAATTGTTTCTGTTTAGACTTAGAATGTATGTAATTGTTTTCATTATTTTTGTGGTTTGCATTGCTCTTTGTTAATTGTTGTTACACCAGTTGTTTTGCCAATCCATCATTTAGAAGGCAATTATTGCCTTACTAAAGTTGAGCTGCGGTGAGGTTGAGACGAAAAACAATAGTCCGTTCTCCGTTGCCAACTATCACTACAATACTGGCGGCGTTGCACGCATGAAGCGAAAAAATCTAGTAAATCAACAGTTGATTACCTATTGCCGGCTTATAGGTGGAGTTCTTTGGTAGATGTATGTATGTAAATGCGTTTTACTTGCCCAGTAGTAATATTGCTGGGGTTTTAAGTTGGAAGTTCTTTTTTCAAATTTGACGTCTACGTCTAAGTACCTCCAATTTTATCAAAATAAAAACACTTTTACACACATCTGTAAAGAATTTTAAAGTGTCTGAGTTATAAAAATAAATTAAAGAGATCGAGGAATTGTCATTTTTCCTTTTAGTATAGTTACACGAATTATTTATCACATACATAAGTAACTTTTTTATTGTGTTGGGTACACTTAATTTATACAGCGAAAAACAAGCATTACAGGCTGATAATTACAGGCTTTTAGTCAAGCGACATAGCAAACTAGCTTGGTAATACTGTTTCATTACACATGCATACAAACATATGTACATACATAAATGCATATAATTGAAGGAGATTTTGTGATTGCGCTTTTTGCTGCTGCTGCGAACAGCTGTACAACTAGCTTTGTGAATACCCGTAACTGCCGAGTGGTTGGCCTTCGCACGAGCTGCAAATGTGCAGATTGAAGTGAAGTGGTTTTAGGTGGGTGTTTGAACGAAGGTTAAACATACTTATGTGTGTACATTTGTACATACATACATACATATATATTTTTGCATTAGCATAACATTTAAGCCATTGAACATACATAGAGAGCTCTAAGCAAAAACTAAATAAGTTGTGATAAAAGATAGAAAACAAGCGGTTATAAATAAGCAACACTTTGTTGTTGATTAGAATTGGGTGGTTGACGTAACTTAAACTAGTATTTGCACATTAAAAAGTCGGCTTGTGACTCGAAAATAACAATATAAATAAAACAATAGAAGAAAACAACAGGAAAACATCCCCGACGAGAGTTTAGAAAAATAAAAAGGTTTGTAAACAAGAAGCGCGCAGTTTACAAGACGAGTAGTAAGTAATAACAACAATAAATACGTAAAAAAGCATGCGGCGAAACGCCAATAGCGTAGAGCGGCGAACGACGGTAAGATACTAAAGACTGTCATGGAACGTTGAAATGCCGTAAATTTCCACGAATAGTTGTGACGTTTTCGCCGCACGTTTTAGATAAGTGGAAATACATACATATGTATGTACATATGTATGCTGTATGTATAAATTTGCGTTGTTATTATTTTTTGTTTGTTTTATCAGTATAAGATTGCCGGCGAAAATATGCTCCCCATTTCTGTTGTTTTGTTTCCAACAGAAAAACAACCCATTCAAATATTTCCCACTTTTTAGAATGGAGATTTTTGTACGCGAATGAATGAAGACAGTGGTGAAATATTGGTGTGCGGGTAAGTTACGTATACGCCTAGACGGCATATGCAACAACTGAAAACATATCACATACCTTGTATGTATGTATTTATGAATGTATGATCTTATTTATGTACGTCTTTTTATTTTTCTAAGTAACTAAGAGTTTATTTTATTTTTTTTTTGCTGTTGTCCGTTTTTTTTTTTGTTTTATAATTTTTGCGCGTCAGCCCCTGTTTGTGACACCTTGATCAATGGGACTGAACGAAGTGACGTGTATCTGACTGATAAATGCGTGCGGGTAGAAGCAAATGTTTGGCACAGATACATACATAGGCATATATATGTATATATATGTATGTATGTATGTATGCACGTATAGGCGTAGATATAGGAAATGTGTATATCTGCGTGAGCCAATTGCTGCGACCTAGTGCGTAAATATAGTACATATATGTAGGCATTTACTTATATGCGCAATAAAGTCAAAGTCAATTGGAAATGGAATACGTATGTAGCTTGTTTTTATGTCGCAATTCTTATTGTTGGCGCAAGCGTCGAGAGAACAAATAAGATGTGCGGCGCAACTCATACTCTCATGCTACACTACTCTCATATACGCGTCCATATGTATGTCTTTATGTATGCACATATACATAAATTAATATAAATTAGTTTGCTATTTCCGCATTCGTCAGCAGCTGCAGAAGCAGCAAGATAACAACAACAATTACAGACAAATAGAGATAACAATAAAAAGAGTAGTAGATATGTATGCATGTACATATGTATGTAGATGGTGTATTCATTTACATATGGATATGTACATATGTATGCGCATATGTCTTTTAATATGTATGTATGTACATTAAGGCCATCATATTATTCGATTTTTGCGTGCACCCATAGCCATGAAAGACGTTGTTAACATTTTATATTGTTTTTCAAAAATACTCATTTCAGAAAAAATTCTGCGTGTATCCCCGACTTAATTTTTTGGAGCTAGTTAAATAAAATTGCTTTAAAAATATAATTTATGTATGTGAACGAGCGCTATATCCAAAGGAAATTCATGCTAAAAAATAATTGTTTGATCTTGTAGAATTTTTGTGTTCAAATACTAGGTGTAAATTCATACAGTTGTAACGCATTTCTTGCACAATTATATGAAACATATATTTAACATTTAGTAGCATCAGAATGTGCTCCGAGAAACATCAATATTTCTAGAAATAAAACCCCACCTTAATGTTATTAGATGTATGTATGTATACATACATACATATATTAAAAGTGACCAAAGCGTTATTCCAGTCATAATATAAATAAAGCTCGACTATTTCAACAACAACAAGTTAGCGGGAAAAGAAATAATAACAACTAATAAACAATTGAAAAGTAATA
This sequence comes from Anomoia purmunda, assembly GCA_951828415.1. Classification (NCBI taxonomy): domain Eukaryota; kingdom Metazoa; phylum Arthropoda; class Insecta; order Diptera; family Tephritidae; genus Anomoia; species Anomoia purmunda. The sequence goes on from OX639993.1 coordinate 58,332,286, forward strand.
ATAACCACACACGTTTTAGCGGCAGCATAAGCAACATAGACAACTTATAAGGGCATACATATACATACGTACATATGTATGGATATGTACATACATATATGTATGTACGTATATAAATATTGATAAAAGTATACTATACATACATATATACCTACTTACTTAGTTAATGTATTCAAATATGTATGTATATACATATACATACATATGTAACGTGTAATGTATGTATGTTTAGGAAAAATAAAAAAATTTGCGACATATGTACATACATACATACATACATACATACATAAATACATTTACAAAATCAACTGTACTGTGCGTCAAATTAATGGTAATGAAAAATCGATGTTTTGCGAGTGTTTTTCAAGTATACATATGTATATTAAAGCGTAGACATAAGTATGTATTCTAAAAAACTCACCAATTCACTCGCTGTGATGATCGGATGATCGAAAAAGATTGTTTATTTTTTTCTTAGTAGAATCTTCAGGCAAAAATCGCAAAATGCTATTCTTGAAGAGTCATGGATTCATCGCTTTGGGAAATGTGTTTTCAATCGTCTAGTCAAATGTCAGCTAGGTATGTATTACATATGCCCATACATACATACATACATATACATAGCATGTATATATATACGTCTTAGGTGTACATACATATGTATTTCTATTATTATTATGCTTGAAAATTATTATGATTTCGATTGTTTTTCAATGTCGCACAGTGTTAAAATTGAAAGCCTTAGATGTATGAATGTATAAGTAAATTTTTTCTTTATATCACTACTCAAACTGCCGGCAAAAATGCCAGCAAATAATGAAATTACGTAACACGTAAATTTGGGGGAAAAAACATCTCAAGGCAATCTACAAGTAGAAAAAATCTATAAATTTACAATGAAATATTTTTTACAAACTTAAAAATTCAGTTAGCTCAATCAATGTGGCCTCAAGGTCCGCTAAGGCAGAGCATCATTTCAAATGCCCCTTCAATGCTATTTTTACGTCGATGTGTAGGCTCGTTAATTAATTTTGATGCTGCTGAACATATCGATTGTCTTTTTGTCTTTTTCACGCACATGTCTAGTATATGCGTATACATAAAAATGTTTGCACATACATGTCAACATACACACATGAAAAGTGCGTATAGCAACTCAGTCGGGCTTTTCAGGAAACGAAGCTAAATTAATGCATATTTTCTATATTTTCAGTCAAATTAATATTTGCCTATTTTCAGTGATAAAATAAGGCATAATAATAGCAGCAGAATAAAGAATATGAGTTTTTGGTATCTAATTCAATATGTTGGTGCTGAAAACATGATCCCCTCAATCAACAGTTTGCCAAATGTTTTTAACGAGCACGGCCTGAACCGATCGATTTGCGATTATGGAGTTAGAGCGAATACTTCTGAAGAACCAGCTTCTTGAGAAATGAGGAAATCACTACCAATTTTTCTACATTTCAAATTTGAGAACTAACTCCTGAAAAATTATATGAAAAACCGGCATGATTTCATAAAGGACGACTAGGAAATTACGCTGAAACTAGTGGGAGTAGTGTGAATTCGATTTGCAAACTAATAATTTATTTAAACATGGTAAATAACGGAGAAATTTGTTCACAAATTCTAGCGCTGCATTATTAGATACCATTGTCATTTAAGCGGCTCCCTCCAAAGTGCGATAATTTTCATACTTAAAAAAATAAGTAGTTTACACATTACATTGCTCATACTGAATGCAAGGCTTCATCTGCGGAATATTGACATATATATGTAAGTAAGTATATACATTTGAATATAAATACATATGTATGTATGTAAGGGTATATGCATGTGTGTACATTAACTGCATGTAGTAGTGAGGTGCCATTTCTGCTCCATTTCTTCGCATATTTATGCGCCGTTGCTGCGCGTTATCAATTTAGAACGTGGCGGGTATTCAGACAATGGCGGCACCCCCCATACTCTTCTAGTACTACTGGCACGAAATATTAAATAGATCTAACTATTAAGTGTATGTGCCTTTCATTGTGGACATATTTATTAATATTATATATGTATTTGCATATACATACATACATATACATACATATATGTACATACATACATACATATATAAGTAGTGGGAACAAGTTCATACTTTAATTTCCAGTACGCACTGTATGTAAATGAATTTACGGCGGTGTTTTTAATGTTTGTTTTATTACAAAGCAGTTCGCCTAATCAGTTTTCTGGCATTTGGCACAAAATAATAACAGATGCAAACATACATACATGTACATACATATGTATGTATGTGTGTACATATTTGTTGTAAAGTAGGTCCACAAATACGCACTCGCTTGCTTATCACACGACAGTAGGCCAGCCTTCTGCCCGCTCTGGTGACTGGCTGCCGCCGTCTAATCAGCATCGCACGCGTAATATTTATTGTTTTTTAATTTTCTTCACTATTGAAATAAAAAATAATAATTAATTGGCGAATAGCGACGCAACGTCTACTTGAGACGCAGTAAATTGAAGTAAACTCAGACTTTGCCACCGAAAGTGTAAAACATTGCAAGGGCGGGAGAGTAACTGCCGTGTGGATCAAGCGACACCTCGTTTTCGCGTGGCATTTTAATACTTGTTTTCACTAAAGTGATAGAAAAACTTCAAGTTCACACTCTCTTCAATTTAGTTATGCTCGCTATCATCATTCTCGCGCACTCACTACTCATATTTGTGTCTGCGTCTGCGAAAGATTAGATAACGATTTGCGACGTAATGGAAATATTATTTTTATTGGCTGGCTAGCATTGCTGCATATTTTTTAAGCAATTTAAAATATGTACATAGTTAGCTCTGGGCAGCGCAAATGTTTTGTTTTCGATTGTTTTGTTGTCTCGTCATAATTTGCTATGAAACTACTTATACAATGCTCAAAGTGTTTTTGTAAATATGGCATGTATGTATGTATGGATGTACGAATGTGAGAATGTAGAAAACATAAATAAACACATACAGTGGTGGAAAAAATAATAGAAACGTGGCAAATTTTAGCAATTGTTTTTATTTTAATTTTTAATAATGTTTACGTGCTATATCATTAACTAAAACAGAGCAGATAAATTTAAAGAAATCAAAATTTTTTGCACAGTACACAGTTTAATAGCCAATTAAATTCCAGTATAGAAGTGTTCAAAACCCGGGGTGATTTTCATAATTTTTTTCGCTGACTTTGTCGAGCCTTTGATTCTATATGCAATTAATTAATAATTAAAACTTCGTAGGCACTTACACTTTATCGTACGAAACTTTAATTAATCTTCATACTTCCATTTTTTTTTGGAATTTTCAATAAAAACTTTATAAATTTGTTGAATTCCAATAATTTTTCCGCAAAGTTTGAAATATTGATTTATATGCTCGTTTGTATGTAGTGAGTTACGACTTTCATAAAAAGTGATTAAAAAAATTAAATAAAGAAAACCAAAATTGTCAAAATAATACGTTTCTACTTTTTTGCCACCAAATATGTAGTACATGCAAACATATGTATTTAAATTATTATTGGATGCTTTTTGACGTCGCCAAGTCGCGCCAGTTAAACGCGAAATCAGCGACAACAACAACAACAACAACAAAATGAGTTGTGAATAGTGCGTACAAATAGGTATGAATGTATGCACGAAATATATGGAGTGCTCGCTCCAACTTTCCAGCCCCGCCAGTAGGCGCCCACTCTCACTACTTTGCACATACGTACATACATACATACATACATATGTATGCATGTAGCTATGTGAATTTATTTGCCACTATTCTTATGCGTGTATATGTATGCATGTATATGTTGTATGCATGTGCATGTGTTTCAAATGTTGCTGAAAGGGGTGGCATGTGACCCAATTTCCATGACGATGAGCCTCGTAGCATTGCGCCAAATTTTTCTTTTAGTTTTTAGGTCTCACTTTTCGGGTTAATGGTAAAAGTGAAAACGGCTGACATTTTGGATGAACCTTTCATAACTGCTTAATGTTTTCAAAGTCAGCATATCTGTGGAGCCTTGCTTACAAAACCACACAATAGATAATATGAATCATCGGAAAAAATAGCATAAAAATAAACTATGTATGTATGTATGTACATGAGTAGTTTTATGTATACATATAAAAAAGATTATTAATTTTGTTAAACTCACTTATTTCGTGGTGTTAAGGAATATGGCACCTCAATGCTGTGTGATGTACGGCGGCGATCGCCTCCCATATCGGCTAGACGTGCGAAATCCGTGTCACGTTCTTGATCGGCCAAACGAGCGGAGCGCCGCGATTCGAGCAGACGCACCTCTTCCAAACGTTTCTTTAATTCAATAGGATCCTGTTCAAATAAAAGATTTAAAATCATATATGTAGCTTCATATGTTACATATAAATGTAATGCGGCAGATGAATTATAAGAGTAGAACATGTAAATATCACTTATATTACAAATTTATTAAAAAAAAAGAAATTATTTTATATATTTGACAGCGCTTTTTTTAAACCCAATTTAACAATTTCACTTCAATTTCCAATTGGTATATGTACGTTGACCTACATACATACATATGTACTACATGCTGTACATTCTGCTTAGCTGTTCTTCCCGTGTTGCACCCAAAACTTATGACCTTATGGTTCAAGAATTTGTAGCATTGAAAACCCAACTTGTCTCCGGAATTTGAGTTTAGATCCGAACAAAAAAGTAAAAGTATTTATAAAATTTAAGCGACAGTTCCAAACTAACATTTTGTTGCAATAAAATCCAATAGAACACTCTTCTCGCAACTCAAATTTGGGATATATAATTATTTTATGAAAATGTGTGGGAATGTGTAAATCATAACAAAAAATTGTAAACTTTGATTTATCTTGCATATGTAGCATAATATACTGAAAATGTATGTATCATTTTAAAGCAAATTATGATAAGAAAAGTTTTCTTTTTTAAGTTTTAGTTATAGGCTGCTCGAATTGTGAAATTTAAAAACTAACGACTTTTAGAACAGGTTAAATTTTTCAACGGAATACTGTTCAATAAAATCCATGAATTACTATTTTTTTTTTAATTTTATATAGCCATTGTGTGAGTTCTTAAATAGGTTAACATAATAATAACGCCAACTTTTTGATATCATCTGTATTTATTGATTTTTGCTGTGGACCCATGGGGTTACATTCATATGTATGTATATGTACATATGTACATACTGGTTAACATTTACTTTTGCTCGTTAACGGCATTGTTGTAATCTTTACAGAAAATTCAGGAAATAAAATCATTTAAAATTTCCGTTGTCATTAAAAATCTGTTAATAAAAAAACTTGGCAATAAAAAATGTGTTTCGATTTGGCAAACATGTGGTTTCTTTGAATAGTTGCAGATACATACATATGTATACACAGATTATGTAGCCGGAGAACTTTAAAACAGCTTAAGACTATAAAATTAACCTTGGAATTTTGAAATAATAAATTGTAACATTTTCAATGACAGCAGCGTATATATATGTATTTACATATGATATAAATAAAGTAATTACACTAACTCTCAAACTTTTTTCCTCACTTCAAGCGAATATTTTGCCGTGAAAACGCTCGATATATACAGCTGTGTAAAAAAAAATTCACAAGTTTTGACAATTTTATTTTATAAATATAAAAATATATAAATAATTCATAACAAAAATAATAAGCGCCAAAGTTTACAACTTTCTGGAAAATGTATAAAATTTTAGCAAAATAAAAAAAAATCATAAAAAATTGTATATTTTTAATTTACTACAATATAGTGGACGTTTCAAATGGCTAAAAATTCTTGTTGATTTTTGATAGTTTTTTTTCGCCGAACACCACTCCTTGTCAGCAAGAAAAGTTATCAAAAACCAACAAGAATTAACTATGAAATAATGATAGACAAAACATTTTGTTATTATTTTTATGAACACATTCTATTGTGCATATAAAAACATTTAGTTAACTTTTTTAAATAATATGGTTCTTCAACGTTTTCTAATGAAATATGTCTTATTAAAAAACTGCTTAACCTTTATTATGTGCTCGAGTCCAAATGACCCATCGCCTAAATTGTTAGTCCGTGTTACTAAATTATTCTCACCTTTGACGCTAACAGTAAGCGCGACCACTTTTTACTTTAACTCACACACAAACTTATGTCTTTGTTTAGTAAATTATCGAGTTTGATTTATTTATTGTAGTTGGTTTTATTTCTTCTTCCAAGTTTTGAGCATATTTTTTAGTGTTTAGAAGCAAAGTATTTTATTATTTTTTCGCCTTAATATCACTTAACTATGCTGGTCTTCTGCTACTGATTTTTCGTCAATGCATTTACATTTGATTTGAAACACGAAAACTTTACTTTTATTTTTTGAAGTAATTATGAACAAGTTGTTCTTCTTTTTTGTTCCACTGCTTAACAAATAATATTATATATACAATTTTGTACGTAGCACTTTTCGCTTGTGTCTTGCACCGATTTTTTACTTATGCAATTTTATTGTATGCATGTACACGTTTATATATGGATGTATGTATGTGTGTAGATGTCCACAAGTTGGCCTTAAAATAGAATTTATGCCACAATGTCACGCATCACAAATGTGGCGTAAATGAATTTCGTTTCTGATCAAAATCAAAATTCTGCAATATATTTACATAAAATTTTAAAGTTTGCACATTGCAATTCGCTCATTTGCATTCTGCTAGCAAGTTGTGGTAGAAAATGTGTGGGTTCTTCTTTAAAAAAAAAAAGCAGCAACGTTTCACATTCATTTAATTTAAATTATTTCTTGTCTTTCTCTAAATTCTGTTCTCTGGTTTTTCTCATTTTGTTTTTCTTTCTGCGTTTTTATAAATTGCGTGCAATTAAATTTCACCACAACAACACTAACGCACAAATTTAAATTCTCTGCTTTATTTGCGTGAAATCTGCTTTGTGATGGGTGAAATATCCATATGTATGGATGTTTGTATGTACATATGTAGGTAGTGGTGGTGGTGTTGTTGTTGCTGTTTTTCGCGAAAAATTGCTGCACTTGTTGGCGGTACGGCGGTTTGGCTATTGGCAATGCCAGCAGAATAGGCAAACGGAACCGTGTCAGCCAAGAAGTGGCACACAGGCGGACATAAGAGGTACATACATATACACACGCACACTCACGTCCATGCATACACATACTAACTCACGCATGCAATAACACCGAAGCTCAGGCCCCAAATGCGCAAGCAACAGCAAGTTGGCCAAGAAAAAGCGAAAATTGTTACTATCGGCTAGTCATTGAGCAGCTACATACTGACACATACATACATATGTAGTTACATACCTGCCAACCCGACAGGCGAACTATATACGGACATACACACATGTGTACTGCCTGCAAATATGCACTTACCAACCTATATACATACATGCATGCAAGTAGGTGCAATTTGAATGTCGGTGCAACCGCTATACTTGTTCGCATTGCTTTTTTGTCCGTCTGTTGCCTTAGCCTTTTAGAATGAATGTTGTGCGACTTTTAATTGGCACAAAATGCCGGCCGGTAAGTGACAGCGATAGATTGCACTGTACATATGTATATGTACATAATCATATACATACATATATGTATGTATGTAACTTTATTTTTTTTCTAACTGTTGGTTGGCAATTTAGTGCGTCAGCGCTGCGCTTTGTCTTTTACGCAGCTCGAATGCCGAGTATTTTTGGGTGTTCGCTAACAATTTTGTGTGACACGGTCGTGTATATTGCCGTGCGCTATTGTTGTTGCTGTTGCTGAAGTGCTATTTTTATGTTGCACTTGTAACCACAAAATTAGGCTAAACGGCGCCACAAAATGCCTCATGCAAACGGCAATTTCACGCACATCAATAATTTTTGGCGAGAAGTGGTTGGCACAGATTTCTTGCGATTTTCAGGAATTTTTGTGTTGTATCTAAATATGTAGTACATACATATGTACATATACATATGTATGTATATATTTTCCTGCAGCGGCAGGTTTGAACAATTTATTTTACGTATCCATATACATAAGTACATAGATATTTAATGCATCCTGTGTTTCTCGTTTTGAGCTTTAATATTAAATCATATAGCCGGCATTTAAAGCTAACGTCTTTATGAAGTCAAAAAATCTCACCAACATAATTAAATGTAATGTATTTAATTTATTATAAGAAAAAACCGTCAATGAAAAATACAATAACATAATCCAAGCAAATTGTGTTCTCATTCAACAGATTCTCATAAAATGCTCATCTCCATATCGAAGAATTTGTTTTTCTTTTTGAAGTGTTTAAAATCCTTTACTTTTCTCTACAAATCGCGTAATTTTCTATCGACTGCGTGAAGGTTTCCTCAAAATTGAAAAAAAAACTACAGAAAAATAAGTTTTTTCAAAAAGAATTTTTCTTAAACATAATCCTTACAAGTGGCAGCACTGTTATGCGCGTAACATATTTAAAATAATTTTTTTTTGTTCTAATCCTATTTGAAGTGTAAATTTTGGTTTGTCAAAACTTGCTTTCATAATTTTTAAAATATTTTTTACGAGAAATGTGTGAATTTTAAGACGATATAACGTAAAAAATATGGCTGTTTATTACTCCTAGAATCGTGTGACTTTTCGATGTACGGTAATTAATAATATTAGAAACTTTCATTGGTGAAATATTATTTTCGAATACCTGTACGAAGAAACATACATACATACATACATGCACATGTAAAATATAAACGTTTTTATAATGTGTAAATGTGAACTTCAGTTCGGGAGTTAGCAAGAAAATACAACAAATAGGCTACATATTTTTGCACTCCATTTTATTTTTACATTTACTTGCTTCGTTTTGATTTTTTACTTTATTTATTTATTTTTTAACGTTTTACTCTTTTCATTAACCTTCTCATATTTTGGTTTCAGTTTGTAAATTCAATAAAAAAAAAAAATGACACTATTAGTGAGCTTATTATTTGCACTTACATATAATTTTTACAAGTTTTATTTAAACTTTTCAATTGCTTTAGTCTCTGATGAGCAGTATAATTTTTTACTTTTTCTGCTATTTGAATATTTTGACTAAACTTGCACTGAATATTTAAAATCTTTGCACTTTTTCAGAAACAGTATTTTTTCAAAACTTTTCTTGTGTATGTATGAGGAATAACATCATATATTCCTTACAATATTTTATTTATGTAATACACTTTTTTTTTAATTTTTAAACAGGTCTATTCCTGATGCACCACGTTCGGTCTCAGTCGTTTTACAACTGATAAATGTTCACTGAATACTCTGCTGGTTTTTCGGAATTGACATATTTATGTCTGTCCGCAAAATGATATAGCACCAATTGTTTTCTTTTATAGCAACAATTTAAAGTATATTTTTTGTTTCTAATTTGCCTTAAGCTGTTATTTAAAGGGCTTCGCTGCTATTGAATTTGGGGTTTTCAATTCGCTTTTATTTATTTATTTAGTTTTCACTAAACGCGCTTTGTTTACATTTATGGCTTTACTCGTGTACGGCCAAAGTGCTACTACCACAAGTGTCAGCTCGCCAGCACCAAATAACCAGTCAGCCACCTAGCTAGTCTATCAGCAGTCCAAGTAGCTATGTATACGAATCTGTATATAAAGCTTCGTTCTTTGTAAAAACACGGAGCCTACGAAAGCGTATCCACTCACACTCGTATGGATGTAGTACTCACTAACACTCTGCAAAATACGCTCACCCACTTTGGGGTGATATACGATATGTATGCACTGTTATGTATGGGTATGGGAGTACTTGTGAGCATGTACTCCGGACGAGTACCGACATGAAAAAATAATAAACAAGTACTTTATTGCTTCTTTTAATTTCAATTTTACTGCGTTTCAAGTTAGCTACGTTGCGACCTAGACGTCTTGACGATTCGCGCGCGTTTTCAAGAATGATTCTCTGACTACACAAAACTCAACTAGCAGCTGGTTGGTTCCGAAAGCGGTATCTATCGGAATTGGTATCGGATCGCTGACAACCGCGCGCTCTCCCTGTAGCCAAAAACGATGGCGTTGCCATCGACTGTTTTGTTTCCGTAGATACATAAGGTTGACGCTCTCCTCACCAGCGCATTTTAGCTCCAATACGGCCCAGCCTAGCGCATTCAACCACCGCTACGTCTACCTCCACCGGCTTTGGTTGAGATAGGTAGCACAAACTACGACCATCAATAACAATGCAGTGCGCTCTCGGCATATTCGGAATCGGGAAACGCTGACCGCGCCGACGCTAGCGTTTGTAGTATATATGAAAACCGCAGTGACTGCAGCAGTTAAAATGCTAGTGTATAGATATTTTCTCGGGTTTGTTTTTATTCCGTCATTTGTATCAATCTTAAAGAGCGTATTGCAGCGTTGAACCACCGCTCTCTTTTGTTGCTCACTTTGCCGGTGCTTCGACTTGTCGTTTGTTTATCTCCGCCTTCGCCTGCATTTTCGCTTGTCAGATACTTTTTTTTATTCAAACGCATATATCGGTGTCTTCTTTGTTTTCATACTCTCTGGGACTCTTTATTCCAATAGTGCACTGTGCTCGCGTCGCAGTCGCAGCCAAAATTGACGTTCTTACTTTCGGAGTTGGAGTAGGGGAGGCGCAAGTCCCTGGGAGCAGTGTTATTGTTTATATAATTTTCTGGTTTTGAAATTTGCTTGCTCGCAGCCAACTCCGCACGATGCTATACGCGCACACTCATTTATCGCCACAGCAGCAACATTGAATAGCGCTCATCAAAGCATAAAACGAATTCGATTACTGTATGAACAGATATGAATTATGAGACTGCGGATAGTCGTGAAAATTTCATGTTTGCTGCTTGTTCGTACAGGTAGTTGCGACGCACTGCCGACAAGCGTCCACCTTTTCCTCTCCCATCATACATTTTTCTGTGTATCTGACATCGAGCATAAAAAGAAAACCTTCTGGGTTCCTCTTTGTTTCCCATGACTGTTAAAAGAGTGAATAGTTTAAGAGAATTTCTCAATTTTCGAAAGTGAAATTAGAGAGCCGACATAAAAGCTGTGGAGCGAAAATAGCAATCTCATCTCATGCAATCATCGCGGCAATCGAACTCTCGTGAAACCACTTGAACAACAACCGGCTAATTATAAAAGAAAATACAAATAGAAACTCAAGCAAAGTACTCGCATGTAACACTACGTAAAGCCTGAAAAATGCCGGGAATAACAAAAAGGTGAAATGCCAACAAACAAATAAACAAACACGCAAATGGATCCGAGTATAAGACATCTACATAAATATACACTTGCACTTGTTTCGAGAAGCTGGTAACGTTTATAAACATAACCATACATACTTATGCGCACAGATGCATGCATTTAGTAATGTATGTATGTACATCCATATGCACATACACATGTAAGTATGTAGGTATGTATGTGAATAAATATAAAGATATGGACCAGGGCCTTACCTTAGTATTTTAAGACCCTGCGGTTAATACGACGTGAAGGGGTTCATATAAAAAGATAAGGAAAGGTGAAAACAGTGTACCAGTTCGATTACTTGTATGGATACAAGACGTACATATGTATGTACATACATATGTACATATGAATTTATTAATAATATTATATAATAATATATAGATACTTTATAAGATTCTTCCTTATTCCCAACATTGCTGCAAAGTCGTTAAAATTCCAATTGGGAAGGATGCTATTTTCGTAACTCAATAGCATTACATATCTAATCATATGACCCCTTCGTTATCTATTCTATGAGCTTCCTTCGTTTCACTGATTTTTGACATTTTTGTCTGAAACTGGAACAAAGAATAGTAAAATAGGGTGCACTCGATTCGCCACTTCTCTGCTCGCAAATTTCGAGCTAGTACGGTTATCCTTCTTTAAACTGGTCGAACTCGTTACAAATTTCGACGACATCTGGTACGGTTATCCCTCTTTATACTGGCCGAACTCGTTACAGTCACTGTTGAAGATACTATGTATTAGACCAGTTTCAAGCTGCGCGAAAACGACGACCATTACATTGAAGATACGGAGATACCGAACAGCAGATGATTTTTTTTGAGAAGTTTACTCATATCAGAAATACTCTTGCCTAAAATATCGCAGAACTATTGTCGGGGGCCTTCGGCAACGCTTTTGTACACGGTTCTTGTCTAGTGTAGTATCCTGGAAAATAATGGGTTGACTGGAAAGGGTGCAAGGATCGACTCTTATTGGAATCAGAGAGGCACTTTGGACCACGCCAACGCTATGTAGTTCTGATCGCCTTGTTAAATGTAATTCCAATAGATACTGGTGGGGGAAGCCTGGCAGTTTACGCCGCGATTAGGCATATATTTAACTCAAATTGTAGTAACTAGAGAATATTGGAAAGTTTCTGTGGTTAATTTGGCAGCAGCATGACCCCTAAAAAGCATTTGTGTGCCATATGAGGAACCAAGGACCGTTGAATATGTTCACGGATGAATAAAAACTTGATAAAAGGATTGCAGGTGGAGTATTTTGGAAAAAAACTTCATCTGAAACGAAAATGTAGGCCACCAGATTACTGAAACCTTTTTCATGCGAAGGTTCAAATGGTTAACAAATTTACCTGGAATTATTTAGCATCTTTCTGAGAGCTTTTAAGTATTACCTCTCAAAGTTTTATGTATATCAGTTTATTTAAAAATAACTTCTTCTCAAATTGTATACAAATATAATTACTGACTTCTTCTTTTAGGGATTCGCCCATATTTATAGTATATGCGTGCATACATACATATGTATGCATTTATAACATATGCGAATTCTTCTAAAAATGAAAAATCAAGTTGCCCTCTCTCCGTACAAGTTTTTCGAGTAAACGAACTAGATTTAATGAAATTTTGTGATAATTTGTACAAATTATTTGGCACTTGAAAATACAGACATTGTATGATATTTAAGCTCACGTTACAGCTGAGAGGGACTTAACGAACGTTACTGTGTTAACATCTGTGCTAATGTTACTTTACCGAAACCAAAGATGTTTCCCATTGAAAGGAGAAAGTGATAGTAAGTAAATAGTTAGCTAATAAAGCTACCGAAGAGTGTCTGCTAGCGGTATTCGCGAAAAAAAACTCTTACCGAGTATCATTTCAATAAATAATTAGCACAATTTGAATTAAACCGTTTACATTTACTTTTTATGAGTCTCATTTCCTGCAGGGTGTAGCTTTTAATGCCACACAAATTTACGAGCCACTTTCCGCTTTTATTACTTTTTGAAGTCACTGACATAAATACGTGCACACGTGCATATATATGTACATGTGTACTTTTGCATATTTGCGCCCATTCGAATATAAACATACTTAGATGTGTACATGTGTAGTAATACTTTTACAGAGCGCATATAAATTCACGGCCACGCCCACCCACTAATTCATATACTCACTTGTATGATTTGGCACGAGTTCGATAATTATTTTTTTATGTTTCGGATGTGAAAATAAACGGGGTTTGTTTTCATTTTCATGATTCCTTTCGTTTTCATTTTTAGCTTGCAAATTGAAATGAGTGAAAAATTCGTCATCTATATTTACAAAAATTTATGTGCCTACATTTAAATTTAGAAAATATGTGATTCACTGTAAAGTTATGATTGCTGGTCGTTTGTTGCTCACGAAACATGTAGTATATGTATGTATATGCAGTAGTTTTTCTATATAACAAAGATCCAGGATAAGAGGATCGATACACAGCATTTCTGTGTCGACTTTAAATCAGGTTTCGACAGCAGGAGTTGCGTATATGAAGCGTTGTCTAAATGTCGTACCGAATGGAATCGAATGGAACCAAGCAATATAATTAAATAAACTCTCATAACTGAAAAGTACGCTTCTAAAGGTAAAAAAATATATCAACTTATTGTATAGCACATAAGGAGAGGCAGAAGCTTGTTTTTTTATTTTACAAAAAAATTGTCTAAGATGATAAAACAATTAAAACTTAAAAGGTCTGCATACAAATATGAAAAAATTGATTTAAAAAATGGGTGAGGAAATACCATTTCAATTATTTCTTATACGTCTTAATCGGTCAAATTTTTTCTAGTTGTTCCACTTTTCTTAAACGAATCTTCCAACGAAGGTCAAGAACAACATCAGAAATCCCATTAATTATTACTTTGTTGAAATTTTTGTTTAAATATGGGTATGCCCATTTTTTAAGCTTAAATTGTTTAATGATCTGAGATAATATTTTTGAAAAAAGCTATTTAAAAGCAATTTATATTTATAAAAAACTATATTTTTGGAGGTAATTTCTAATCGGTCCTGCTCGCGTAAATCCTTATATTTTTTCCTAAATGTTTTGGTTGATGTCTTAAAAAATAACGAATTTCATAATTCCATGGAAAAAGAAGTCTCGATTTGTGTTTTTTTTTTTTATGTGGAGTGATGCATTCTAATATATGTATGTACATATGGATATGTATTTCCATTCACTCAGAAGTGAATTATAATATTTATTATTTATATTACGATTATTACAGTGATTGTAATTATGAACTAAATTATGAAAATTGACGTTGTTGATTGTGGATATTGTGGATTACAAGAATGATTTTGATGAAAAATCGAAAGTCAATTTTTAAATAAAAGACAAAAATGCAATCGACAATAACTATTGGTTTTTTTACATTTTTAGAAAATCGGATTTATAAATCTCTTTAATCGATAATTATACGAAAATTCCAGATATTTGCGTTAGCTTTAGGATCTTTAGTAGGTATTTTGTTATTGAAATTCCTTTTCGAAATTCTCTTAATATGGAGTTCGTAAAATCTTAGTAATCTGTTTTAGTTTTGAACGCTTTAAATAGTAATGAATTAAGAAAATGTGAATTTAGTATTAACAACACCTTTTGTGCAACTTTCCATCCGCATATTTTTTTTTTATGTTAATTTAAAAACATACTACACACAATTTGCATCAAATCAACATAACCAATTCGTATTAGACATTTACGCAATTGCAAGACGTACATATGTACAATACGCACTCACATATGTGTGTACATACTACATATGTATGTATGTGTATTTATACTTAGATATACGTTATGTTAATTTATGGGTCGCAGCGAGTTAACCTTGATTAATGAAATATACATACATACATACATATGTATGCACATATATACATATACATACATACATATGTGTGCGTAATCAGGTGTCTACGAATTATGAAGACGGTAGCATAAACGTCGAAAATATCACTGCTACATAGATTGCTTTAAAGTACCGGTTCGGGCGGGTATTTATTTTAATTAGCCGATGGTCAGTGGTTGGCATTGCGTGATTGTTGTCACTGCACGTAAGGAAATAAAAAAAAATATTTGGATATGTAGATATATGTACATATATGTACATATGCATACCTTCATTTGTCTGTAAATAAAGTATAATTTTGTATAAATATATTTCTAAATGTGTTTTAATTTATACATATCTGCGGTTACAGCTGATTTTAGTTTATAAGCATGGATGCTTGTGTGCCCAAAAGTTTTACATAGAAAAGCTAATTTTTGTTTGGAAATTTTTGTAAATAATGCGAATGTGAATAACAGAATTAAAAATTATTCAAACTAGGCCTTAGGTACATCTGGATTTCTGGAAAAATTGTGATTTTGAAGTTGAAATAGATTAAAAATGCTTCTTGTAATTTTTCTCGATAAAATGTCCTTCTGATTTCTTAAGTTTTTGTCCTCATTATGGGTATACATATGTTATTAATTAATTATTAAATTTTTAGTTCAATTATATGGCGAATCAATTAACCGGTATTCTTTTAACTGAATATAATATAATATAGATACATATATTGAATGTAATATAAAAATAAAAATAAATCAATTTTTATGCCATCGAATTTCAAAAACCGAGTGTTGCAGTTTCAAAGAGAAATATCTGATAAAGCAAATATCACAATTTTCTCCACAAAAGTAATTCTTGTCTACGAAAAAATTTTGCAAAATTACTAAAAGATTGTACAGCGTATTCAATATATATTTTTTTAACATAATTTTAATGTTATTTATTATTCAAATATATAATTTTCTTAACAATTTACGTTATTGTTTCAAAAGATAAACTCGAAGCAAAATGGGAAAAAGTATGCTTTGTCTTTTTAATACAAATAAGATGAAAAGTATCTCTTCACCGATCGCTGAACAACCTTATATAATTTTTGACAAGGGTCACGTCAATTTGAATGTTATTTTTTTTTAAATATATTGCACAATTTTAACATTTTTACCGAAAATGAAAGAATCCTGTAATAAAAACTTTAATAAAAAAATAAGAGTGTAACAAATACTGGTGTTTTGAATCACCTCTTAGTATCATCTGATCCTTTCTTAGTACAAATACAACAACGTCGTAAACAAATGATAGTTAATGATTAAAATATTTCAATATTTTAAACCATACTTATTTATTCATAAATTATTTATTCATAAATAAGAATATTTAGAAAGCTTTACTAAAGCATCGAAAAGAGTACTTATAGTGACTAACTTACTTCAACCAAATTTTCAATTTTTATTGAATACCTTAAACTAACCAATCATTTAAAAATTAGGAAGCCATACTACTCTCCGATGCAAAATCCGTATATTCGGCACAGCCCTATTCGTACCTCGCAAGTCAACGCTAATATTGAACTTGGACACTTTTTTCTAATTTGCGAAATAGTTACTGAAATATCTATTTTTGTGCACTACCGTTGTTCAATAGGTAGCAGGGGGTGTTTGCCCGATTTCACAAAATTTTATTATCGTCGCTACTTATCACAAGAGTAACTTAAATGCCGAGATTTGTTACGATATATTCTTTAAGTAGGCTTAAATTAAAATATGTATTTAGATTTTTTTACTACGGGTTCAAGGAGGTACCCGTAGGGAGTGACCAATGTCAACCATTTTTCGAATTTTTTCCTAAGTACTAGAAATTAGACATGCATACAAAATTTCACTATCCTTGAAGCACTCCTGCTTTTTGCCAAAAAATGTTTGAAGCCATACCAAATCAAAATTTGTTATAGGCTAAATATATGAATCAACAATTCAAATATTTTATTCGTATTACGATTTCATAACCAATTTTATATGGTTTTCGCATATTTATATTGGCTTGATAAGCTTCCAAAAAGTTGTTTTTATGGTACGAGGTAGTTTCTTCATGTATCACATATTATATCTTCATCATCAGATTTCAGTATATAAGTATATTAGTAGTGTTCATCATTTGAATGAGATCTTTTTAAATTGCTAAATCACGATCACACTTTTCTTTCTTCTTCATACCATATCTAATACTTATAATTGCTTATCAAATTTCAACTTTTTGTATTTCTTGAATTTTTTGTTTGTTTTATAATGCTCGTAGCGCTCAATTTAATTTAATTTTATTTATTGCATTCCGATGGAATTTATTTCATTAATATCGAATTTATATTTGTCATTTGTTCAGTAATCAAAAGCATTTCGTTTTACAACATAAGAAGGAAGGCTAAAAAGCAAAATAGATTAAGAATGGCCCCAAAATTAATAAATACAGTATTTGTATATCTAATATTTCTAATAAATCTATAATTCGGAATTTAACAATCATCTAAGAATGCCCTAGAGCAAGATCGCCCAACGGCTAAAAGAAGCACAGATAATCTCAAATAAATTCGTAGCATGCTATTGGTCAGTGACATTCCACACTGCTTGATAAGAGTTTTGTTAGCTTCATTGCTTTCAATGCATACAAAAACATCAAATCACTTCCTAGCACGTCTTCCAGCAGATAGCACACTGCGGAACAACAATGACCATGAGAAAATTGCTACATTCGCACGCTTACCCTACCTTTATGCTTACGCTTATCACAACCAAGTCTGATGCGTGGAATGTATTCTAAAAAACTTGATTCACTTTATCGCAGCTGTAGTTATATGTGCATTAACTAATCGGTTTAACCGCTACTACGGTTAGTAATAAGCATTATTTTTCTACAAAGTAACAACCACGCTTTGGGTACTTCATTTTCAATGACGATCACATAAGAACGCGTTATGGCTATGATTCGAGTGCTCACATTAAGGATGGGGCAGTTGTGGCAGAAGCAATGGATGGATCGTGGAAACAAGCTTACCGGACCATGCGAAGTCTACTTTATCGAACACGTAAAGGGCACAAATTTGAGGAATAGAGCTTAGATTTTATGGGCGGAATTAAAACGATTGCCTTGATGCAAAATTACGTTGAAACCCTGATATCAAAACTGGTTGGTGCCAACCGATCGACCAGATATTAAAGCTGCGCCAAATTTTAGAAAAAGTGAAAATGGCCATACATCATATTTTGGCCGATGTTACATAACTCCGTCTTCAAGAACTCAAAATGGCATTTAGTTGGTATTGAAATGCGAAATCCAATAGCGAGTGCTAATTTTGGCTGTATAGTAAGTAGGTTAAATTACAACTTTTTATGATGCTATCTTTGGAATATTTTTGAGAACTCCAACGGGTATTACCCGTTGATGAAAGCTGGGAAACGTATTGCAAACCGAGTTCTAGAATATTGAAAGAAAACAAAGTAGACCGGCGCAGTTGAGTGTTTGGGCATTTGAATATCGGCCGGGGCTAGTGACAACAACAATTATGAAAAATATTTTGCGCCATAAAGTTTTTAGGTTAGGTTAGCGGATCTCTTCGATCATATTGAAGTCGGACAACTAACTACAATATTAAAATTTGAAGCTGGTAACAGCCCTAGTCACGATTGCGGCAGAAATAAATAGTAACGCAACTTTTGGACATTGTAAATTCATTTTATTCGATTGTATTTGCACGCACGCGACAAATGCAGCTCTAGTGTGAATATAAACTATTTAGAATAGAGTTGATGGTTTCAGCAAGAATGTCTACTTTGTTGACCTAATTTATACTCATTGTTTTTTTACCGGCGCGACTCAAAATTTAATAGCTGAGTGTTAACGAGGGTTCAAAATTAAAAACCTTTGAATGCTCTTCGATATACATACATATGTGAACTGCATAAATCCACTGAATTTAATGACTCATTAGTTCATCCATATACATACATACATATGTACATATGTATCGTATGATATGTAAATACATTAAAGCGACGCACCATCTACCAAAAAATAGTATTTTTTACACTGAAACTAAAACCATTTCAAACATTTGAAAACTAGCAGTTTTAAAGCGACCAAAGTTTACATACGCAAACAATTTATAACAAGAAGCATACCTGTATCTTGGCGTTAAAATTGAGTATTTTTGTTTTTTTATTTCATTAGGAGCACAAATTATTTACAATATTTTTGCCAGCTCCACGAAGTTCTTGTAATTTTCCTCGCCAAATGTACTTCACAAATGCACATACTTCTTTTTTATATGCGAGCGCACTATTATAACTTTGTACATATAACGATTGTTTGTAAAGATAAATTAACCGATATCGATAAATACCAAAATAATCATATTGATAATTTAATTGGAGTAAGCCATGTCAGCCTGCCCGTTCGTAAGTAAATACAGATGGATTTCGACCTGATATACATATTTCTTTTGAGCCTAGGTAGGTTGGTGTTGAAAATGGGCGAAAACTATGCCTACATAACGGTTATCTTTCGAAAATAAAAAATGTGAGTATCAATAACTATAAAAGACAATTTTCTCAAATATGATACACAGGATTGGGTTCGAGAAACCAATACATTGGTACATTTTTTTATTAAAAATTGTGGTGACACCGCCCACATTAGAGCAATTATTTCCCAAACTATCTGACCAACTTTCTACATTAAATCTATGACCGTTATAATTTCAAAAATTTAAGAAATTTGTAAAAACCCACATCTAATTTATCACTTTCGTCAAAAAGCTCTACCAAATGCTTCGGCCTTTCCGAAGTTGAAGGAAGCCGTTGCTTGCGATCTCTTGCGATCCCCAGTTGAGTTCCTGAATTTATTTTAAATAAAACATATTCTAATTTAATTGTCTGCATGTTTATTTTCCCCGCTTTACGAAAAACCGGCACACGCTTTACCCTCAGCCCTTGATACTGTTTTAGAACTTAAATTATTCTTCATTTTAATGAAATTTCACACTCAAGAAGACCTAGCGAATACGAACTCAGCGAAACGTGAGTGATGGATGAAAAAGTTGTGCATTAACTTTTAGGAAGATAGGGTTTATTCTTGATTTGTGATGAATTATTAATAATTTATGCTTAGTTCATTGACAGATCAAGCGGACTTTAATTTCGGAATTTGACCGAATTTATTTTACATTTACGAAACTGCCACTTAGTGTTCGTCGAGCCCCAATCACCTCATCGCGATCGAATTGCTAGAGGTATGCGCCTCTACACCCGCTATCGATGGTCGGCTTATGAGTCAAAACTGCTGATATGTAGGTATGTACATATGAATGAAACGTGAATGAAACGAGGTTTTATGCTCCCATTGTTCTGTGTCAGTTCTCCAATTCGGTTGTTTTGTCTTTTTGTCGCTTAAATGCGTCACACATAAAAGCGGCAGTGCTTGCTGTTCCACACTCGGTGCACTCCAGTTACACCAATCGCTTGCAGTCAGCATTTTTGGCTTCGAGCACATGACTTATTTACAGCTTATTTATTTACATTCATATATACATACATACATATAAAATAAAATAATACTGAACTCAAATTGAATGTTTCGCATTAATTTTATTTTGTTTTTAATTCGGTGACTGCACATCGATGTATGTACATAATTCAATTTTGATATGCCTGCAGTTAACAACAGTATCGCACTTATTTTTCTCGGCTGCCGTGTTGGTCACGTTTCGGCCGACTATCGATCAACCATTTCTATGCATGCAGCGATCAGCTGTTTATTGCACACGAGTCAGCGATCAGACAGTCGATCTGAGTTGCCTACTTGGCAAATGAACAATTGATTGCATGCCGCCCGTCGGCCACTGCCGGCTTATTACAACTCCTCGACTGCGTGTTAGGTTTAGGTTGATATCAACTAGAAAATAATTTTTTCTTTCTCCTTTTGTGGAATTACAACCGTCGATGAGTAATCGGTACAGGAAGTGACCCGAAGAAAAGCTTTATAAATGCGAATTTAGGCGGTCGTTTATACATATGTATGTATGTATGTATGTATGTATATACGTTGTATACGTTACATGTAGTGGCAAAATCAAACTCATTATGAGAGAGTGCAATAAAAAGTTTATATTCCACATTATTACAGCCATAAGATGTATGCATGTCAATAAAACTAAATTTATTTCATATTGCTTTCAAACTAACAGCACAAATGAGTCACTAAATTACTAGGTGGGGAATAAACATTTTATGTATTAACTATTAATGTGTGATATATTTTGAAATGTAATAAAATGTGACAATTAATAAAAAAAAGAACTAATTACACATCAAGTGAGCAAAGTTCATTGATGAAAATATGAAAAGGTAAAGGCGGGGTACAATTCATTTGGGGGCTATCCTAATGGTATCAGAGCGTTTTACTTGTAAATAAAAAATAAAATAAAAAAAATACAATTTGGACAAAAGTTTTGTAAATACGCAGCACAAGAGATCGCGCTCCAGTTATCCAAGCATAAAATATATCTCCGTTCAAGTGACTTTAAGTTGAATAAAAGAGGGCGGTGGTTATAAGTTGGAATATGGTTAGAGAAATATAAAGATCAGTCCAATAAGCATGACATTCTTCAAGCTGCGGAATTCGGAGAGTGACGGCCGAAAAACACATCAGATCAAAGGTTTTGGTGGACAGTCCACTTAGTATTCATCAACATGCATAGTAGAGTGGGATCAGTTCTACATGATCTTGTAGCATAAATCAAAGTGGAGCAGGAAGCAGGTGAGTACACAATATAAGTTTTTGCTGATATTAAGGGAGCTTTTGACAAACTTTGATTCTATGTGCTCAGCGGCCGTTAGGCATGAGGTGGAAGAAATAGTTATAAGGTGAACCCACACCATGTTCCAGAGATTGATGACTGTGGGGGAGAAAGATGGTTTTTACACCATGCCAGAAGTGGGGAGAGAATGCCCTAAGGGCGGTGTAATCTCACTTCTCTTGTGATGCTTGGTAGTGGACTACCTTTTAACGAAAATGCAAGACTTCCTTTACATCCAAGCATTCGCTGACGATGTTTGCGCATTAGCATCAGGAAGATCTATCCAAGAGGGTTACGGAAATATACAGAGAACTCTAGTTAAGATCGATGCATGGTGCACTATACAGGGTCTTCTTGTCAAGCTCAGCAAGACAGCCCTGGCATTGTTTACGAGAAAAGGAAAATTGGAAGGTCTCAGTCTTCCAGTGGTTAGGGTCATAAAAGTAAGCCTTTCCGAGGAAGTGAAATATAATCAACTGGGTGTAACCCTTGATAGAAAAATAACTTGGAAAGCTCAAGTCGAACAGAAGGTAAATCAAGCATTGAAAGTTTTTGGACACTGTCAGAGAACCTTTAGTAAGACCTGGGGTCTGAAACCAGCTGTGGTACTATTGGTACTCACGTCTCATCAGATCAATTACCACGTATTCTGCTGTTCTGCTGGTCTCCACGGTTTCAGTATTAAATAGGTTGCAAAAGGGCGTGCGTATATTAATCACGGGCAATTTGTAGTGTGTGTTGTTTTGTGAGAAGTTTTTTCATGGCAGCAATACACTCGGAGGTTTGCTATTGACTGCCGAGGGGAGACCGCTATTAAAAAAAACTTTTTCTTTAATATTTGGATGTCACTTGTCCCTTACAGGAATTGAACTCGAGACCCGCCGAACGCGCACACACGCTACACTCTCATCTACGGCGGCCGCCATTAGGAAGGAATTTATACAAATCCGAAGACCTCAAACCTAAACTTTTGAAAACTGCTTTTTTAATCTTAGTTTTATTTCAAAACAGCCACACATGGACGAACTGACCTAATCTTTGAGCGCAATAAGAGCTTGCACATAGTGGAACAAATCACTGTGCACCTCCTAGCCGCAATTAGTTAAGTAAGTAACATTACTAACGATTTCAGCATGAGTTTATGAGGCTCTAATTGTAACTTTAGGCACCCTTTTTCCTCAGGATTACTACACTATTGCTTCGGTATAGCATAGAAATCAGAGAGGTAGGACTTCCCTATCTGCTTTTGCCCAGTAAGAAAAATCGGGTTTTCTGAAGGGAATGCGACCAAACCAAAAATTTGAAAAGCATGATTTTGACGAAATTTCGGCTGAGACGTATTATGTACCTAAGTATGTATGTGCCTTTGTATCTTTGAGATCTATTATATATTTCGTACTAACAAATTTTACAACTTAATTTTTAGCTAATCTTACTGGAGTAGAGACCCCTGGCGACTTTGTTCCCTTCTCCTCCATTGCTTAAAAAAATGTCGAGGAGTTGAGTATCTTGAATAGGGCGAGAAAAAACTTAAATATAGCGTTTTTGAACAAAACACAAATTTAAAAACAAAATACATGAATAAATAACATATATTGTAGGTTTAACGGAAAATGCAGATCCATAACAAAGGTCGGCTCAATCCATTCAATTATCCAGTATTTGGGAATGTGGCGCAAAATGAGAGAAGTGGAAGGTATGGAGGTATTTCAATTCTTTGTAATATTGTACCCTAAATAATCAATATGATAAAAACTGTACAGTATAAATAAAAAAACAAGGTTCTAATAACGGATACCGGTAGAAGTAGTCAAAAAATATACGTATGAACGTGCAGAAAAGGGCAAAAGACAAAAAACCATGAAGCACGGATATAACGAGTTTAAATATACAACCAAAATATTTTTCAGAAAATTCTATTTTCAATGAAAGCGACAAATATTTCTTATAAGATTATATCGCTTTCTGAAATATCGTTTTTAAAGAGGGAGGATGAATCGAGTATTATAAGAATCGAAACCTCTAACTATTTAGTTTCCTTTCAATATTTATTTCGTCTCAACATGCTGTAAACGCGCAAGTAGTTATACTGGTTCTAGACTTTGAAGGGACAATTTCTAGTGAAAAGAAATATAATATTGTCTACGCAAAGTATTTCACAAGAAATATGCACATACATATACATGCAGATTAATATATACTCTTATATGTGTGAGCCGTAAATGTGGGAATCAGTCTTGAGTCAACGACCGGTCAACGACAACCTGTCGCTAACCGGCTCCTAAATATCGATCCATTCCACTTGGTTGCTGCTTAATCAATCAAACTTCTTTAATTTTTTAACAATTCAGCTAAAGCATAAGTATGTGTGTATTAAAGCGAAGTTATGAAAAAAAATATTTTTGGCGTAATGAAATAGCATAAAACGTCAGCAGTCAACGTACTTTGGTTGTGAAGTTCAGAAGATCATTACTGGGCAGAATTACGAAGCTAATCAGAAGATTTTAGCAAAAAGCTACCTGTATTAGTAAGTTTGGTAAGTGAAAATCGGCACCGAAGCTAAAAACTATTTTCGAATTACTTGGCGTGGCATTTGAGCTTTGACAGCAACGGCATTGACAATTACACCCGCGCAATCTTGGAAGACGCCTGAGCAATTTATGTTGCTACCCGAATAAAGTACCGCTAGCTCGTTTGAATACCTGACTGACTGACAAGGTAAAAATGAAATCAAAAGAAAAACAGATATGAGACTTAAAAGGGAGTATAAAATATTGACAGCAAGAGTAAGCTAAAGCCGGCAGAGGCGGGATGTGGAATTTCACAAGCAAATTAAATTTGTGAACTCGTTGCTGCTACTTATCTTATTTTTCCTTACACATGCATATTTGCTTATTTTCTGGCAGGTGGAGTTAATTATTAACGCTTTGATGCCGCTATGAGTGGCAATCAGTGACCCAGAAGGCACACATAGTACCTTCCATTAAAGGGAATGCGAATGAGAGAAAGGTGGATCCATTAAACGAGAGAAAGCAGATTGACACATTTTTTAAATTCTTAGCGTTTGTTGAGTCAGCCAAACTTCTTGAGCTAGCTGTAAGAATTGATTAATTCCATTTATATTCAATAAACGGTAAACAAACGATAGTACTAAGGCTATGATTAAAATAAGTTTTATTTTCTGAGCAAAACATACAAGTCAAGTCAAGTTATAACCGTTACGATCCCTGGCTTTATGGCATTTTCTATGATAAAGGCTTCCAAGGTCTGGGGTTTATTTACCTAAACCCGACTTCAAAAAATATAGAAAGAAGTCAGTGGCGCTTAAATCTGATTATCTCGTCGGTCAGAGAATATCGCAAAAAAACGATATCAAATGGCACGGAAGAGTATTGCGCTGCTTGTTTAAATTGTAATAAATTCTAATTAATTTGATCTTACAAATTGCATGAGTGAATCGTCACTAGCAAAAATTATTGCATCTTCCAAGAGGGTGATAACTTTTCCGCTACACTGTAGTAAAATTTTACATCACAACACATCAAATTATTTAATCTTTTACAAAAGTATTATTGAATTAGAGCATTACTGATACCATTTATTTAGTACCTAATTTAAAGATAGATGACACCAAAGTTTTAGGACAACCGGCGGACTGTTTTTAAATTTTTACAAACACCACATTAATTAAAATAACCAACATCAAAAGTTATAAGAAATCGAATAGCGGTTTAACCAAATCATTTGCCCTTCGGAGTCGGCGTAAACTGTGGGCCCCTCAATTTGTGTTACAATACAAGACGCACACCACAAATCGTGCAAGAAGTTCGGCCAAACAACAAGCTATGGTGTAAGCGCTAAATTATTATTATTATTATTATTATTATTCTTATTATTATTATTATTATTATTATTAATATACATTAGCTTCAAATAAAAGGAATTTTTAAATTTGAAAGCGCGTTGGGTTCTAAAATTGGGTGCTGAAGACAGAAGTGAGATGGAAAGAGGCTCATTTTTGTCCGGAACGGGCAAATAAAATAAAACAACGAACTTCGAGAGAACGAGAAAACGTGGCGTTAGAAAACGCAATGATTGACACACGAATTTCGGTACCACAGTCATACATATACAAAAGCTACACAGCGAATTCTGATTCAGTTTGTTTTAAGGCTATTACTGATTTGTATTGTTAGAATTAAAATACAAAAGGTATAACCCTGTTGATATCATCTTTGATCAAACTTTACCTTCCCCCGACTGTTAGATCTCTCTTTGTCGCTTTCACAGCTTCCAGCCATTCGCTGACGAATGCTTCTTCTGCGCTTCTCCCTCTTCTTCTTTAGTGTTCTTTCCATGCTCTCTTATCATATAACTTTTATTACGTCACTTGTCTTGTTTTCTACAATTATTGATGGTGTTAGTCTGCAAATCTATACTCTATTCACATATACATAGTTAGCCGTAATCGAAATCAAGTTCACTGGTTTTAAAACATGTAAAGACTACAATAGAGAAAAGGCAAGCTTTCCTCTTAACGGTACTTAATGGACAGCGTGCCAACTCGTATAAGCAACCTTACCTGTGGATCTACATACATACGTGCATGTAGGAGCATGCGAGTTTACTACATATATATACATAGGTACAATGTACATACATATTTACATATGAAAGTGGCTTCCAACCAACAACCGACCAACCCACGAAATAACGAACATATGTACATATGTATGTACACAAACATACATAATTAGGACATGTGCATGAAAGTGCTTATTATGAGATGCACATATGTACACACATACTTAAGTATGCAACTACATATAATTTTGTATGGGAAGTTTTCTACCCATTGCATATTTATTGCTTAACGGACGCAACAGTTAATATAAAACTAAGTTAGGTAGGCAGCAGTGGGTAGCAGAGCTGGAATGCTATCGATGGTAGCGATCATCAATATTTTCGACAACTTGCGACAAAAATCGTCAATAGCATCGATATTATCGTGTCTCCTTAGTTAGGCAAAATGCCTTAACTTAAATACTAAATATGCCTTCAATTTAACATCTCACATACTTTTTTTTTACGTGTTTTATTTTCTGAAAGCTGCGAGAATGCTAATAATGAGTTGTGACCTTTTCAGCCAATAAGCTTTACCCCATTCCTCCTCAACATTCTAAAAATACCTGTCGGACTACATTCGATAAAACATGGAGGCTAACTTTATGCTTTCGAATCAAGTGGAATTGGTGTGTGAAGTCTTACTAAATTTTCTGCCTATTCACTTGTACGGGAAACTTCAGGTTAAATGTAATGTCATTAGGGTTAGTGCGGTCATGAAATCGAGTAATGCAAAGTTTGGTATATTGTTCCCTATATTTCAGGAAAACAGACTATATAACCCTCTCTTTCCCCATTGGAAAAGGCTTCAGTACTCGTAAACATTCCATGATTAGGAAGAGCAACTACTATTCGAGCTGTATGTATACCACTTTTACTGATATCTATACTAACGGCTCAAAAATTAACACACGAGTAGGCAGTGGAATTCACCCGCAGGAACTGTCCCTCAATCCCAGTTTTCAGGAGCCGATTAACTTTTCTATCAAACTGCAGTCCATACTATCCGTGTTGTCAATCATCTATTAAATCATTTGATTGCCGCAAAACGTCTCCGAGAACAGCGATCGGGTGCAGACAGATTATAACAGATATCTTCTTTAAATACACTTCATTTAAACGGCAAGTCCTGCAAACTCTGGCTTAAGCTATATCGAAAAGAGAGCCGCTTAGCCTATGCCTCAGAAATCACAGCAGATCTAACCTAAAGATGATTAGGCAAGAACTGGCTATCTCTCCACCCGGAGCGCCCTTTCATTTGGCAGCGCTGGTCTAATCACTGTCCATTGCTTGCCGCGATGAAGAAGACGTCGAAAGGGTCGAGCACTTCGTTGCTTTCGTCAAGATTTCTGAGTTCGGCGGACAACTGTGATATTCTTAAGTATAATTTTTAGAGGGGCAGAAAAGCGGATAAGGAGACTCAACAACGCTTAAATGGGAGAAAGTATGTTTTTCTCCAAGGATGAAGGCGGTCACAATTGCCTAACCTAACTTAGCCTTAGACCTTTTCATAGTAAGGTAACAATATACTTGTAGACAATTTCGAAGGAAAATACTGAATTGGAGCAGAAGCTCCATTAAAGGAAACTTCAGACATTTTTATATTTACTTAATTGTTTATTATTTATTATTTTCAACCGTTTATTCTTCCTTTTCTTCTCTTCACCAAAAATACTTTTTACTCGATAGTATCGTTGCTGTAAAAACAACGATATTAGTCCACACAATAAAACTATCGATATGTCGATTATGATCGGAAATAAACCAGCTGTACAGAAGCCACGATTATGACATTTGTTAAGACACTAAAATTTTATCCAAGTAAGTTTTCAAACTAGATGGGGTAATTACAAACCTTTTGTTCGCAAACTAGTCTAATATAAACAAAAGCTATGAAAGTATGCGGGATATTTATCAAAGAGTAAATTGTTAAACATAAAAATAACTAAATTAATAAATGCCACTATCTTTATGATCATCTGTGCTAATACTTATGCACATAGTAATAATAGCAACATAAAGAGTGGAAAGATAACCACACAAGCGTCAACAATATCTAAATACGTATATGGTTGTCATGTCACCATAAACGAAACTATAATTTCTGCATTTTTTGCAAATTTGTTATGCTTGCTGCAACATTTGTTTTCCAATTTTTCCTCTTGCAATTATTTTTGAGTTATATTGTGTTCGTAATTTATCATTCAGCAAGCTACCGCGTCGCCTCACAATACTCGCTGCTCACCGCTTAGAAAATTACTTGGCTAGCTCTCCAGGCGATATCGCGCTCAACTTGGCATTTGTTGCGCCGCATTGCTGTTGAGATGAATACATATACTGAGACTGGAAGTCAGTGTTGCCGCTTAAGACTAATAATTTCTACCGAAATTTCATGAAAATTCTTCCATTATTCTAGCAAGCCCGATCTTTTTTGAACAAATAATGATTGATTATTATTGCGGATAGTTTCGAAAGTGGTCAAAAAACATATATGTGCAAAATATCTAGTGTAGATAGATGTTTGTCTACTAATGCAATAAAAAGTAGGCTATTTTTATCTTTACTCTGAGAAAGTCGCAAAGAAAATGGTTTCCGAAGGTCGCTAGACAGTTAAAATTATATTTTAGTCAATTATTCTGCAGAAAATTTCACTAGCAAGTTAGTAAAATAACCTAATATGCAGCACTAACAGGGAGTCCTGGTAGCACTGAACCTGACATAATCAACCATTTAGTGCCACTAGAGGACATTGCCAAATTTACCCTACCTACCCAGCAACAAGAATTAAACAAGCGGGTCCACAGAGTGGTATGTTATTTCCACTATTGTTTCACTTCTATATATCGAAACTCCCTCCCCCTCCAGAAGGAGTCTCCCTGGTCTTTACAGAAGGCTGCACTGTTACGGAGTCGGGTAGGTGCATCGTTGACTTATGTTTAGAAGTGAATGGTTATCTCTTCTTCATTGAAAATCATTCGCGACTCTCATCGTCACATGAACGAATGAGGTTCAGCCTGGGGTAGACATTCAGGACTATGACGTCGAATTCTCGATGACGAAACTTAGTGTCATAAACGATATTTTCAGAGCTTGTATTGCTGATTCAACAACAACAACAACAACAACAACAAAATAACACCAACAATCAAAAAGTGCTATAAAAGGTAGTGGCTCAAATCTAATATATGTACATAATTGCTTTGAAAATTCTTTTTGGGGGTAATGGGCAAAACGCGATAAGTTATATCTCTGAAACTGCTTTACCAAACTCTACCAAATTTTGTACACACTCTGCAGTTCAACTCAGTAAGCATAAATACAAAAATATAAAAAATTAAAATGTTGAAAAATGAGCGTTTACCCTAAAATCAAGTTCGGTTTCACCCAAACTTATACTTTTCTTTTATTATGAAAATTTGAACAGTTTGTGGGTAATAAATTTAAAATCTTAATTCCATGTATGAACTCCACATTAGTTGTTGATCATAACATTTTATCGTAATAAAATGGCAGTCCTGATTTAGCGTCAGAATTGTTCCGGAAATTAAAGTAGCTTGAGACGTCAGCGAAAAGTATGTGGCACATCAGTGGAACGGAGCGCCGTAAAGCTATAATGTGTATTTTTTGTTAATAAATATGTATGTATTAATTGCATATTCAACAGCTAACATATATTTAACTATGTATACATACATATGTATTTATTTTCGAGATTGTAAACAAGACCGCGAATTATGGTTTAACAATAGACATATGAACATAAGTAAGAAGACATAAGCATTGGCTTGTGAGTCATTGGGACTATCAGGTGTGGTACGAGTATGTCGCTGTGTGGTAAAATTTATAAATATGTCGGCAATGGAATTGGGGCATGCTTGTTTGGGTGCAGGCTGCTGTGTGTCCAGGCAGTTTGCAGAGCACCATAGTATTCTAGATAGGCACAACCCTACATACTACATATACATATATCTACAGAGGTTGTCAAGGTCTTATTTTGTCTTGCATTTAGTGACTAACACACAAAAGATCATCACAAATTACAACTAGAGGTGCATACATATACATATAAGTTGTGAGCCAATAAAAGTGCACGATTTAATTTAAAAATAAAACGATTTTTTAGCCAGTGGCGATATTTTGATTATATCGTTAAACATGCTCTGATGAAGTTTGATATAAAATATACGACAATCTATTGATGAAATTTTCGATGACAATATGATAAATGTGTATCGCCAAAGCACCGACGGATCAGATATCGCATGATGTTGTTTCATGCAAAACATAACAATTTGTTTAACGAAGTACCGCAATGTAGACGTCATTGTAGCTGTATGTACATCTACATATGTATGTATGTATGTACGTTGTATATCATCTCCTTGTCTCAAGTTTGGTTAACGTTGGTTAGATTCCAACTACTGTCGTGTCAAAAATAGTTCCTTTCATAATTAGACGCAACTCTGCCGCCAATGGCAAACTTCAATTATGGAGTTGCGCTTTTTTTGAAATCCTTCTGTTGGGGCAACCTGCACTTCTAATATTATTGGACCTAATAGTTGCGTCGCATAAGAACTTGTTTAACGGAATAGCGCAAGTGTTGTTTATCAGCAGCTTGACTGAAGTTTAAGCGTTGGTTCAATTTCAACTAATGTGATGCTAAAAATAGTTATGTACTTGCATACTCAAACTTCCAATATTTTGAAACCCTCCACAAACGACACAAGCACTTTTTAAACAAAAGAACGAAGTGCCAGTCGAGTCGATCCACACAGATAATCTTTTGGCAACACATTTCGAATATTAGCACGAATAAAAATTACGAAAATGAAACACGTTTATTTTTTAAGAAAATATGAGTTTTAAAGAAATCATTGTTGCCGTTATCGAAAACTTGAAAAATAATAGTGTTTTATAAAAAAAGAACATATCGAAGCAAAATAATGGTCAAGGATGTCCACTTCTACATTTTCCTAATGGTAAGGAATTATATCTTCTAGGTGGAGTGCCAATGAAATTGCAGTTCCTATGAGTAGAATAATATCCACCCCTATGCTGAAATCCGTCGTAACTACGAATTTGCTACGAATCGTAACATCGGTATGCTCAAATCCGAATTGCGGAATCGTAATTTCGAAATTCGTAAGCCATTTTCGAAATTCGTAATGTTGGTATGCCTGAATCCGACGTAGCTGTCATTTCATTGCATTTTTCGGAGATTTTGTACGAATAGCAACTGGTGTCGGAACTTAGCAAATTCAAAACAATAATAATAATAAAATAAATAGTGTACACGGAAAACAACGAACAAATATGTAAGTTAAATTGTGCATAGAAAAAAGTGGTGTATTAATAAATATTTTGCAAAATATTCATGACATGAAGAGGGAGTCTCTGCGCGAGAAGAAACGGCACAATAATGAAATGGAGGCCATGAAAAGAAAGGAGCTTGCGTTGCAGCAGAGGCTACTGCTATTGCAAGAAAAAAACCTTCAGCAGTGAGACCAGTGCGAATATATTTATTAAAGTACTGAATTCAACTGTTTATTTAGTTTTAAGAAATTGATTTATGATACATTGTTTTTTTTTTAATAAATTTGCATCGTCTCGTAATAATCTCCTCTGCATATTCATGCAACTGTTGCTTATAGCATATTCTTCCTCCTGGGACAAAAGTGCAGCGGCTACAGAATCCATTTTATTTTAATTTAATTAAAAAACTTGCTTACAAATAACTAATAATCGCTGGTCTCAAAATTCACTCTTCACTTTGTTTATTTCACTTTATGTTAAGAACTTCGAATTTAATAATTTTAGTTGGCAACGCGGCCGTGACTTACGAACGGATTTCAGCATAGCATTTTCGAATTGTTCGGAACGGAGCTACGAATTCGTAGGCTACGAAAATTCGGATTTCAGCATAGGGGTGATCAACTCACACTCCACAAATTGCAAAAGAAGTTTGGCCTAAGCTTGTTGCAGTTGCATGTATATATGTATATGTACATATATACATATGTATGTATGTATATAATTATAATGGAAATTCAATGCTTTGATTTGCAGATATTTATACACAAACAAACATATATATTTTTATATTTATAAACAAAGCAAAACTCCAAGTGCTGTGTGCATACATAAACATACGTTCAAAAAAAAAACACAAAAAATAAAGAAAATGTTAATAGATTTTCATGGTTTACATTTGCGGTAGAATTGACTGAAAATTAATGAACTCAGTCAGCTCTTATACGCGCGTTTGTATGTTTCCTATGTAATGTATTATACAAACTATTTATACGACTTATTGAAACTGAGTTGGTTGGGCAATTTGAAAAGGAGGCCAATTATTTAACTCCAATAACAGTGGAGGCATGAAAGCAAATTATCAGGTTAATAGTCTGGTCAAAGTGATAATGATAGTTCAGACAAATAGCGCCAAAATATTGATATCTATTTTAGAAATACATATGTTGTTGCATTCGAACGCTTTATGAGGTACTTCTGTAAATAAGTTTTTATTCGTACCTTTTAATGAGAATACACACTGTAAAACTAATTTCTGAGATTTGCTAAAGGCTTTCAGTATTTATGTTTATAAATAGGCAACCACTGAGTGAGAAAATTAATAAATCGTTACTAGGCGGCGACTCGGCTGGAAACAATTTTCACCATCAAACTTCGTTCTGGCCATTCCCGGGTGAATGGCGTCAACGACTTTTCCCACTTTAGTGGATTTCTGCACATGAAACCATTACTCATTTTGGAATATCACGCCAAAAATTTATTTGCAAGGTCGATTAACCGTAGGCTCATATAGTTCTCAGATTACATTCAATTTTATTCTACATATATCATTATAAGAGGAGCTGTGTACATTTAAATTATCATTGCATAAATTGGCAATACTTTTAACGTTATATGCATGGTAATTTATGTCGAAATCTTGACACGAGCACATAAATAGTTACTGTATATAGCAAATTTGAGTTTATTCTCATTAAATTTGGTAAGTGGAATTTCTGCGTTACTACTCTGATTTCAAAAAAAATTATTTAAGCCATTTCATACACGAACAAGTGAAATATTTTGAGGTGAAAAAGCAGAGCAAATACTGCAACAATGACTGACAACCATGCGCATGCGCACCGAATTTTAAATAAACAACCGAACGAAAGTGAAAAGTTCGCAAATAAATTCTTCAAATAAAGACGAATGGCTACCGTAAAGTAGTGCAAATAAAATTAGTGAATCCAGTAGCTACTAAGGTAAACAATTCGCTTTACGGTAGCCGCAAAATTTGAGGTATTGAGTTGAAGTGCATACATATATACATACATACATACACGCATACATACATACATATGTATTTGCCAATTAATATGCGAATGCGGCGCATAATTTTAGGTTTTAGCAAATTATTGCAAAAAACAATAACTGCACTCATACATGTATGTACATACATACATACATACATACATACATACATATGTACATAGTATACTGATAGTTCGCTGCGTTGAAACGCATTTGCATATCGCCAAACACGAGCATTTACGCTTTGGCTGACAGCCACCACATACCTGTGCGCACATTCCAACATCCGCACATACTAAATACATACATACCATGATATGCATATACATACATACGTAAGTATAACAAGTGTGTACCCTGTAGAGAAATACCTATGTATATAAGGAACAAACATTCTAGTTCATAAACTAGTATTTAATGGGAGTAGTCAGTCATACCAATTCAATAATGATTGCGGCTCAGCGCAGCGCAGAAAATATAATATATTTATATATATAATATATAAATCGGTGGAGTTTCTATACAAACTTCTAATAAGCTTCACAGAAAGGGTATATGTTTATGTGCACACATAAGCTTTGAGGTTAGCTACAGCTTAATTTAACAGATATCCCATTGAAAATGATGTCGTAAAGGCTGGCAATTGGAAAGCCCGCTTTGTTCTGCCTGTGACTTCAACAGCATGCCGAAACATAAAAAATAAAAATTCACATATTTATTAAAGTCGTTTTTGTAAAAGGACACAAAGTTACAGCTGTGGGCGCTTGGCAAAACAATTTTACATCAGCTATTATATTCTCCTTTTAAACACTTAATGAGACTTTCAAACAATTATACAAACATTTTATTTATAAATCCATATTTTTGGTTATTTTCTTTATAAAAATACTATACCAAAAAAAAAAATACAAATAGAAGTTGCATTTTTTTGGAAAGTTGTGTTTTATATCTAACGTAAGGTGCAAGGCTGAAGAGCCTGAAAAATAACGGTGATTTTCGATATGATGTTATTTATTATCTTCCATATAACAAAAGGCCCTTGGCCATTCTCTACTGTTAAAAAGTAGGCGCATAGTCGCTGACAAAGATTTCCGGCATAATTTTGATTTGAATTACGTTTCACTAACTTAGTTCTTTTTCCACAGGGTTTCTTTGCGCGCAGGTATAACTGAGAAAATATGTGTATATCTATGTAAATACACTAGGGCGGTCCAAAAAAATAGAGTCGGTATTTTAATACTATCACCGGCTAGGATTACTCTATATGGAATAAACAATACCCCTATTTTTATTACATCCAAACATATTTCGAAGTCGCTCAAAGCGCTCAAAGTTTCCCATTTTTTATCAATCAATTAATATTGTTCTTTTGAAGAGAAATAGATAATAGAATGATATAACATGCCTGCTTAATTGTTTTTCTCCGATATGATATGGGGAACTTTGAGCGATTTAAGCTACCTCTAAATAATTTTTCTTATCAAAAAGGCAAAAACGAAAGGGTATTGATTTTTTCGATATATAATACTGCTAGAGGTGAGAGTATGCCTGTTTTTTGTAACCTACTAGCAAACGAATGCTCTAACGTTTTTTATAAAACGTATGATTTGTTTGGTGTTATCTAAGAACGGAAAATAATTGTAAGCAAATTTTTGGTTAATTTCGTTATATATTTAAAAATAATACATAATTAGACAATGATTTGGCGTTGAACTGAAAATTTCCTCGTATTTTCCTAGGACTCGTTCACAATTAACTAATTTTTTATTTTGAAAAACTGCATTTGAGGTGAGTCGAGTTGACTCAATCTGCATATTTTTCCGAGTTTGTGTTGTTTCAACTCGTTGCCTTACCTAATGCTCGTTTGTTAGTCGGTTACAAAAAAAAACCGGCCTAGTATTAAAACTTCGACTTAACTTTTTCTCCATGCATTTGTGGGCCACCCTTATATACACACATCACCCATTGCAGACGAATGTTTGCCAACAACTTATTTATTTTTCAATGTTATTTCACAGATTGTGCGTCAGCAACAGTATGCCAATGTTATTGTTATGTGGTCTACAATATTTTGTTGTTAATTTTTTTTTGTTTTGGTTCACATTTATCAACTATTATCGGCAACGTTGCTACATATGTAGCTAAACTACGTTGTTGATTTTTTGTTTTCGAGGTTTGCCTTCCGTGTGGCTATTTTAAGGCGATTTTTCTTCAATGTTATCTATTTAGAAATTTCGTACTTTGGACTCTTTCCTAATTCTCTTATAGTTATATTCTCGAACCAAAAGTGTGTAACTATATATAATTGAAATCCACTCAATTTGTTGGCTTTTACACATTTGAATGCACTTATCCACTAAATTTAAAAACAAATTGGTTGCTAAATATATGTACATACATACATCTATAAAAACCGACATACATATGTTTTTCTACATACATATGTATGTATGTACATTTATCTTTTAAATTTACATCAAAACATAGTACAAACAAGATTTAGAATTTGTTTATTACATTCTAGGGAACAAGGCATTTTCAATGTACAATATGTACATATACATACATATATGTATACTCCTACACACATCATCTACTTACATACTTATGTATGTATATCGAAAATTACTTTTAGCTAATTTTTTTATATTTTTTGTCAATTTAAAAATTGGAAATGTTGACCAAATAAAAAAAATAAAAAAAAATAAATAAATAATCCTATAAAACACCCAAAAGTTCGGCTGATAACACCTATACATACTTTTGTAGCTAATGAAGGTGAAAATAAATTTGCAACTGTTTTACTATTGTTGAATATCAGCTGGTTTGTCAAGGCCTGCCGTGATGCTTGCATTATTCAGAGCAACAACATTAAAAGTTTTTAAATTATTTGACCATATGCATACACATATGGGCCGAATAAGAGAGACAAATTTCGAAAACGAATTTTTTAAGTGACGTACATCTATTCCTCTTTTAACGCGGTTAATTTGGACCAAAAAATGTTCGCGTAAAAAAACCGCGTAAAAATAAATAAATTTTCATGCAAATCAGCCCATGCGGTGCAATTTCTACCAAACTTCGCGTAAAAATAAAATCCAAAAAAATGTTCTAAATATATTGCTTTATCTAAACCTTGCTTAAATAAATTTGGTGTAAATGATATGTTCGCGTTGCATTCTGTATTTTCTTC
This sequence comes from Anomoia purmunda, assembly GCA_951828415.1. NCBI lineage: Eukaryota > Metazoa > Arthropoda > Insecta > Diptera > Tephritidae > Anomoia > Anomoia purmunda. Next base: position 58,369,471 of record OX639993.1, read on the forward strand.
GTGTTCATTTAACTCACTTAAAAATTTTCAGCACATGTGCTTAAACTTTTTGCTTTGCTATCTCGTCTACTAAACAATGTGACGTCTTCCCACAAACTTTTCCAACATGCATTAATGGTACTTTTTTAATTTCCACTATGGTGTTTTCGGTGCAATCGATGCATTTGTTAATTGCAAAATCCTTCTATGCTGAAACTACATTCAGTTATGAACTTCAAACCCATAGTACATTTCAATGCAAATTTCAACCAAATAAGCAATTTGAATTTTTCCGAAACTTAATTCTAAAATCGTTTCTTATCTTTCTTTCAATAATTTTCTAATTTCTTCAATGTAAATTGAAATGAATATTTTATGTAAAAAGGTTTAATTTTTGCTATAATGCTTTGGCTCAGCGGTTGAATAAGTTATGTTCTATTTGGTGATAGAAATATTATTTTAATGTTTTAATGTTCAAATACTAGATGTCCAGGAGGGCGTTGTCAATTAAGAGCAAGGGTTTATAATTCAGCATCTTATAGTGAAAATATGCCTGAACTTCGGATACAAAGCATTTCGAAAAACAGCTGACGAGGCTTTCTGATTAGTCATCCAATGAACTGCTAAGTTGGTTAAGTCTATACCTGGAGAACCGAAAATAAAATTAATTTTCCCTAAAATAATTTGTAAGAAAATCACCTCTAACGGCTTTAACACTTTATCGCCAGTCGCTTGCGTACAACGCTTTCAGCTGTCAACTGCAGTGGCTGAAACAACACTACGAATCGCAATTTTATTGCTTTTTATTGTTCATATTGTTGATCCATTCAGCAATCGTTGACCTTTATTTCATTTAAAATATGTATTTTATCACGTAAAGTGAATCTTCTGCGCTTCGAAAAAATTATTTAAAAAATGCCGCTCAAAAAAAGGAAACCCGCGTAAAAAGTGACTGGATGGTGTTTAACACCGCGTAAAGAAAGCGTACAAAAAGATCGCGTAAAAAGAGGATCAGGTGTATGCAGATATTACCACTACTTCTTCTTTCATGTTGTTTCATAGCTTTCTCGGTTAAAAATAGTTTCTAGCAGAAATAAGTTTTTATTTTAATTAAGTACCTTAAAGTGGTTGTTTTCGAGTTTCATTTTTTGGAGGAGCTACTGTTCCAGCAAACGCTCTTCGAATGCAGAACAGAAAACTAAAGAAATAACAATACAAAAATTAGCGAGACTTTATTTATTTGTAACTAACTACATCACAGTTGCAAAATATTTATTTGGACTTCCCCACAACTTAAGTAGCTCACCCAATGCGCATAGAACTCCTTATATTTAAGCATGTTCATTTCACAGGAATTGTAACGACAACGAAATTTCGGAATAGTAAATTAGCTGTATGACTAGATTCAATTATTTTATTTTAATTTGCCTATTAACTAATAGTGAATCAAAAAAATGTTCATACAGTGACTTTTTTTACTATATTTAAACCCCAAAAAGCGTTGTCTAAATGATAGAAAAAACAGGTTCAAAAGATAGAAAAATTGGAAAGAGTTGGCGCTAAATAAATATTTACTAATTTTGAAGAAAACAGATTTAAGTTTATGTAGAATGCGGCCTCTCAGAAAATATTTATGAAATCCTTCTGAGAGGCTGTTATTGGGCAATAGTTTTTTCGTGCACTGTTACAAATAAATTCAAATAAAGTATTTGGGTAAATTAAACACTTCAACCATTTTTTCTTTAGACAATCTGCAGGTAGCCAATAGACAATTTTTAATCTGCACATGCAAAAAGTTTTGAAGCCTTTAATATATGTGGGTCTGGTACTTGTATCTTGACTATGAAACATATCCATAGCTTAACTAAAATACTTGCTAGAGTGAAATGCACGGCTAATGATGAGGTTGCGGTTTGGAACTATTTGAGTTTAAAATAGGAGAGTCGATTTTTAAACACGCTTAGCTGACTGATTAACTAATTTTATGCTTCGTTTTACTATAATCTCGACTATTCTTATATACTACCAGACTGCATATAAAGTTCTATGCATACGTTATTTACAATATTGAACCCGATGTTATACCTAGGCGTTCTACGTAACGGGTATTTTTTTAGACTGATAAAACTTTCGATGGGAATAGCTGTCACTTGACAGCTGGTAAGTGACATTTCGTTTTGACATTTCTGTTCAGTAAACATTGCCAAATCGTTATTATTTAAAGAATGACGCCGCAACAACGTTACAAATTGTGGAAATTCACTTTAAAAATCAGTGTTCTGTTCACCAAACTTATAGCGCACTTCGTGAATTTTATGTCCCACATAATCGAGCATCAAAGCAGCTTATTCGGCGAACTGTTGATAAATTTAGAACAACAAGTGCTCAACAAGTTGGGCTTTGTCCATCCACAACATGGAAAATTTTGCACAAAGATCTTGGTCTACACAATACAAGATCCAACTGGTTCAAGAACTGAAGCCGCAATACCATAAAAAGCGTCGTTTGTTTGCTGAATGGTGCCTGAATCAGTTGGAAATTGATCCATTGTTTTATCGAAAAATTGTGTTTAGGGATGAAGCTCATTTTTGGCGAAACGGATATGTGAAGAAACCAAATTGCCATATATGGAGTGAGAATAATCCTCATGAAACTCTCGAGACACCATTGCATCCTGAAAAATGCACCGTATGGTGTGGTTTACATACTGGAGGCATCATAGGCCGGAGCGAATGGTGATCGTTACAGATCAATGATTACCGATTATTTGTTTCCAAATTTGCATAACATCGACCTGCAAGAAAAAAAAGTTCCAAGATGGTGCCACGCCTCATATTGCCATTCAAACTATCGATTTGTTGAAAGAGCAATTTGGCGATAACAGTATGTCAAAAAATGGTACAGTGAATTGGCCTCCAAGATCATGCGACTTAACCCCATTGGATTATTTCCTTTGGGGTTATGTAAAGTCTCTGGTTTACGCTAATAACCCAGCAACCATTGAAGCTTTGGAAGCCAACGTAACTAGTGTTATTAACGAAATACGCCCAGAGTTGCTCCAAAAAGTGGTTCAAAATTGGACTGATCGCATCCGATTCACCAAAGCTAGTCGTGGCGGACATACGCCAGAAATCGTTTTTAAATATTAAATGTCATGAAAATATCTTTCAAATAAAAAAAAACTAAAAAAAGTTCTATCAGTCTAAAAAAAAAACTTATCTACTTGCTTATGTATGTATGTATGTATGTATATTTACTTGTATAAAATTTAAGTTTGTACTTATTTACACATTTACTGGAACATGTCACAAAATTCCATCAGATACGCACCTGCAACGAGAAAGAGGAAGATTTTTAATTAATTGCATATATGTATACATATATATATATATAATAAATATGTACATATGCATGTGTGATAAGAAATAAGTATTTACAGCACAGTATTTTCAAACAATATAACGCGTGTGCAGTTTGATAATTTTCCATCGAACCGCAAATAAAATCTAAATATGTATGTACGCTTGGATGTACATATAGTTATGCGTGCTTGTATGTACATACATACATACAAATTATGTATGTACGGATATATGGATTGTATTCATAAGTATGTATGTTTGCATGCGCAAGCTGTTTAATAGCTATCGCCCAAGTCGAAACGAGTTTCCGCATTGCGCACTTTTCGAGGTAGAGTTGGATTATACGGCATACCGCACATACCAAATGCAAACTCGCGCCGAAAGGCATACAGGCGAATAAATAAATGAAAGAAGTGGAAGAGGACGGTAGATGGCGATGGAGGAAACTCCGACCGATCAGTGGTATTCAATGTTGCAATGTGGCAAAAAGCGAAGGTGTCGAACGTAAATCTGCAAAATAACAAACGAACGCAAACGCTACTGCTTTTAGTAACAACAACAAGAACAACACCAACTGATACTGGCAATCAAGGTGCCTGTGAAGACACGAAGAATGCATACATATGTTTGTACGTACATTTGATAGTAAATACATAGTGAATGAGTAAACAAACATGCAACTATCCAAGTGCCCCTCCGACCAACCGCGCGCTCTGGGTATTTGAGCTTTTCGCGCGCGTTTTGTGCGAAAGTGAAAGTTGCGTGTGCTTTGGCTATTGGTAAGCGGCGGACGCGGCTTAGAGCTGTTCATTTCTATTGCGGCTGCGTATACTAGCCATACTTATGACTATACGAGTATCTATGTATGTATGTATGAGTGGTTCAGTATTTATGGCCGCTATCGTGCGCGTATTTGCCTGGTTTGTTAAGATTTTACTATTTAAGTTTCTTTTTAAGGCGTTTTGCCTCCATGCGGTTTTTATTGACATTTCGTGTTTTTCTCTTCAGGCGTTCAGCCGTTTCGGCGGCACGCGCATGCCCGGCTGTGCGATTTTCAACGATTTCGGTGAGTCAGTAAATAACTCCGACGCGCGAGAACAATGCGCTGAATTTTTAGACAAAAATATGTGCGAAATGTACTCGTATTAAAAATCGAAAATCATTTGTAGGGGGAAGAAAATCGAAAATTTGAAATGCCAAGCAAAAAGTAATGCAAAAAATGACAACATGAAATCAGCAAATGCGGCTTGAAATGTGAAACCACTAGCGCGGCAAATAAATAAAATATTAGGCAGGCATCTGTTATCGTGAGTTGTTTTCGCTTCTAACGCTTCCAGCATAATTTGCTATTACTCCTTTGTTTTGGCTTTTGTTCAGCCAAAGTTGCTGACCTTTTGACACTCTTGTTGCATGCCACAATAACATTTGTCGACACAGTGGGTGTTGTTTTTTTCTTTCTTTTTTGTTGTTATTTTTATCTTTATTTACACGCTTCTGCGGCAGTGTATTTTGTTTACAATATTGTTGTAGCTACTGTAGCTGTTAACGTTGTTAGTTTTTGTTTTGTTTATTTGCGGATTATTTCTTCGCCGTTTCGTGTACACCTGCAACATCTTTCCGCATCGTACCACAATCGCCGGCAACAATTTAAACAATGGAACAAATATGCCTGGAAATGAGCGATGAATGCAATAAGCGATAACAACTGTGTCAAGAATACAATAAAAGATTTTACAGCTGCACTAAGGAATAACATTTTATTTTTGAAGTGTAACAAATTACCATAATTTAGGGCGAAACATGCAACTGATACATCTAGTGAGTATCGCAAAAGAAATGAGAAATTTTTGGTATCTGACTTGATAATACATTCATATCCACAAATGTACATACATATGTATGTATTGTATTTCATGTTTTATGATCTGAGGTGATTTTATTGAAAAATCCTCAAAAATGAATTATTTCCAATCGGTCCATCTCACCTACAATTTTATATTATAGCGAAATATTTTGGTTGATGTCTTAAAGTATATGTACATATATAATGAATTTTATAGTTCCGATGGAATAGCTACTAATAGTAGGTGTTGTCTAAATACAGGCTTTAAAAGATGCAAATAAATGTAGAATGTCTTTATCATGTGTGAATACCCCATACTTCGAAGAAAGTGTTGCAGATTTCTGAATATCCCTGAAAATTTTAACGTTCTAAATACGGTCTCAAAATAACTGAAAGGAGTTGCCAAAGGGTGGATACTATTTTAAAATAGGATTCAGTAAGCCTCTGAAGGGTACAATAGTGTTCCATCGTCATAGTAAGTTATTCATTGGCTTACAGTTTATATTAAATATTGTAAATAGCTTATACTAAATTCGATATATTGTACAAAAAAAAACTGTAAATGAAACATGGTGAGGAGCTCAGACTCAGGAATACCGTCGATAACCTTTTTCAATCATCATGAATCAACCAGAGCAAATTTTATATGTCATAAAGCTATTAAGCTTACTTAATGGCACTCCTCTAAGCAGCAGTAAATTTCGAGTAAATAACGGTAATTTATATGATTTTCATCGTTGTAAAAATTGTTAGTATACCTATAGTAAGTTATAATAATTTAAACCAATGCCTTCCCAATGGCGGGGAAATGCAAAACCCAACTAATCTACGAATCGTTATATCTGCAAGCGAATGGAGGGCATCTCAGTTGCACTTGCAAACAAATCGTGCGTGTTGCAAGCGATCCTAATGAAGACATACAATGTGCAACGACGCAGCCACCGCGGGCATAATTTGCCGAATGTTGTTGAATAACGGCAGCGTATCATGCCATATAATGCACTTGCAACTTGTAATTCGCCAGCTGAGCCTGCCGTTAATAAAAAGTTTGCTCTTGCTGAGTGTGCGTGTGTGTGTTTGTGTGTTTATGTGCCGCTATGCTGGATGTGGGTGCAATGCGCCCAAACGATGTGACGCCACAGTTGATGGCACACTCATTGTCGATTGTTCGTTGCGGCTTTGATAAATTATGCCGTGGTTGATAAACTTTTGTGGCAAAGTCAAATAGTAGAAACAATACAGCAAGACAGCATATGCACCAGCTGCAACAATGCCGGCACATGTGTGTGTGTGTGTGGGTGCATATGTTGTCGCCCTGTTGGCTGCACTTTATGACGTTATTAGCATTGGTGTTATTGCTGCTGTTGCTGCTGGTGCGTTGCATATATGCACATACATACATACATATGTACATACATAGATAGATATGGACGAGTACGTACATAGCTTATAACAGCGCAGTAGTGCTGACGTGTTCGCATTGTTGCTGCCTCTTTCGTTGCAGTTGCTGTTTATGTCGTTGTTGATGACTTTGTGGATGATGGCGTTTGCCTGTTGATGGTGGCTCTATGATGCCCCCCCCCCCCCCCCCCACGTTCTTCCTACTTTACGCTCTCATCTGCGATTTGTTTCCGCCGTTATTGGTTTATGGTTTACTCTGACCCTATTGCGGCTGGTTGTGGTATTTTCATGCGCCTCCTCAATAAACTCTGTACTGTTACAGCTGTCATTATTATTGCCGCCGTTTGTTGGTATACATACATACTTATATTTCTGATAGACGCATTTGTTGTTGTTGATTGCTTGAAAACACTTGATTTCTTCATTTACTGCTTTGTCAAGCTTTGATTTGGAAAGTTACGATTCCTCTACTGTGATAACATACTTTCGACATCATTTTCCAAAAATGATTGCACCAAAATTTATGATCGCTGCGGCATCTCGACTTTTTATGGTTTTATTATTCCATTGTTGCTGCACTTGGGGCGTTTAAACGCATCGAGAAATGAGAAAGGAAAATACTTTATTTGATTTAAAGCCACTTGTAAATATACATACATATGTACATATACATATGTAACGAACAGTTGTGCGTCCTCTACACTGAGCGAAAATTTAGGTCTATAAACCAGAGCAAAATTTAACGGATTTCTCTATGATTACGATAAGAAGCCCTTCTTATTTTGACTGGATATGGCCTTTCAATAAAATCAAGAAGTTATCTGTGAAACTTAGATGATAACTTTTCAATGTAATTCAGAAGGTGCCCGGTAAAATTAAGATGAAAACCTTTTCAATAAAATCTGTAAAACTTAGATGAAATCTTCTTCAATATAAGTAGGAAGGGAATCGTGGATTCAATAGAACCTCCTCTTAATTTTAGTAAGTTTTTTATTTAATGATACAAGTTTTACATAATAAGTTTAAGTATTTTTATATTATTATACAGGTTTTACATATTTTCTCATAATATAAAAACAATTAAAAAATTATAATATAACAGTTGGTGTTGCCAAATTATGCGTAGCTTAGGCAGGACCTTTATTGCACAACCGGCATCTTTAATAGAAATAATACACAAGAAACACAACGAGAGAAAAAGTGTCACTATCTTGTAACGGTATTTATTTTTGAACAACCTTATAACAAAGAACAATATTCAGAACATTAAAATTTAAACAATATAAAGTAGATTATTCACAAAGTACAAATGTATGATAAGACGTTAAAAGCAAAATTTAAATTAAAAAGGGCTCATTTAGAAATAAAAAGTTTTCCTTATCTCTAAAGATTCCAGTAAAAATGGGAAGATCTCCTTACAGATTTACTTGATTTGATTTTTAGCATACAAATAGGGAGATTTCTTCTTACAGTATAGCGTTTTTTTACTTACTTACTTACTTCCGCTATTAGAAAAAACTTTTTCTTTAATTTTTGATGTTACTTGCCCCGGCCAGGATTTGAACCCGGGTAATTTGGTATGCTATGTATGTATTTGTTAGGGGACCTCCATCCTTCATATTAAATTGGAGCAAATTGTCTTTAAATCTGAATAAAATATCGCGTTTTTTTCATTTTGAGAACAAAGTTATAATACCCTGGGCACCACCAGTATAAAAATAATGAGACTTCAAACTTTACTCTGCATTAGACTTAGAATTTGCTTATTATTTTATGGTTTACTGTTTCAATGTTCAAATCTCAGCCTTGCACTTAAAGTTAATTTTATTTCGTAGTCTGCTTCTCATGAAAGCTGTGCTCATAGCAGAGCCCGAGGTGAAGTCTTACCAGGTGGTGTTGTGAAAACAGCGGATTTCTTCATCCTTCTTTATATAGGTATTTTTCCTTTCCCCATGACCTCTTGAACACGAAACCCAAAGGCTTCCATTCATCTATTCTCATTTACATAGCATCTTACAATTTTGAAATTGTGATTGTGTGTTTATATATATGTACATATTTCTTGTATACATACAGTGGCTCCAAGCCAAAGTCGGACACCGTAGAAAAAAATGTTCCTTCCTAAAAATATTTCAACCAAAGCAAATAAAAAACAAGGTAAAATATTTTTTCAATTACTCATTTATTCCAAAATATAAAAACCAAACATATTAATTAATTCAGTATTATAAAATATTCTAGTAAAACATCAAATAAAAGTAAATTCAATGCACAAGCCAAACTCGGACAGTGGCAACTCTTCTAAATAAATGCAAGTCTGTCGGGGAATTGCAACCAACTTCAAGCATAGTGTTTAACTGACTAACGGGAATTCCCGGGGTTTTTTTTTTAATATATACATAGTTGGAACTACGGTTTGAATTGAGAAAGTTGGTTATTAAGCATTCCAACGATGGAAAATCTGTGCGTGAAATCGGTGAAATTGTCGACAGAAGTCATTCTACTGTTCACGGCATAATTAAGCGAAATACCAACAAACAAGTGAAAAACAAGCCTAAAGCTTCCCACAGCAAGACTTTTACCCACTCAGATAAGCCATATTTGTCGCGAAAAGTTAAAGATTATCCTTTCCTTAGTGCACCAAGTTAGCTGTTATAGCAGAAAATGAGTTGGGAAAGAAATCTAGTGCATCTACATTCAGAAATTTACTTCATAAGGCTGATCTAAATGGTAGAATGGCCCGACAAAAACCGTTGATCAGCAAACGCAATCAGACAAAGTTTGCAAAAGAACATGAAAAAAAGGATTTTTCGTTCTGGGAAAATGTTATGTTTACTGACGAAAGTAAATTTAATGTTTTTGGCTTCGATGGAAAACCATAAACTTGGAGGAAATCAAATGAGGAGCTACAACATCCCAATCTGAGACCAACTGTCAAACATGGTGGCGGATCGGTAATGGTTTGGGATTAATTTTCGGCTTCTGGACCAGGATCTTTGCATTTTATTGAAGGAATAATAAACCAGAATGACTATCTTAACATTTTAAAAGAAAACTTACAAAAATGTCTTGAAAAATTGGATCTCGGCGATGATTGGTATTTCTACCAATACAATGATCCAAAGCATAAGGCCTACAAAATGCGTTCTTGGTTGCTTTATAATAGCCACCATGTTCTGGAAACGCCACTCCAAAGTTCTATTGGAAATTTATGGGACTATCTTAACACAAAAATTCGACAGCCTTCCGGTCCAAGCAAAAATGACTTGAAATCTATCTTATTACAAGAATGGGAAAAAATCGGCCCTAGTTGAATCAATGCCTAACCGGCTCAAAATAATTATTAAAAATAAAGGCCTTCATACAAAATATTAGACTTTAAAATATATTTCGATATTTCAAAAAACTTGTTGATTGTCCGAGTTTTGCTTGCGCATTGAATTTACTCTTATTTGCTGTTTTATTAGAATATTTTATAAATTGAATAATTTATATGTTTTGTTTTTATATTTTGGAAGTGCAATAAATGAGTAGTTGAAAAAATAGTTTACCTTTTGTTTTAATTGCTTTGGTTGAAATATTTTTAGGAAGGAACATTTTTTTCTACGGTGTCCGACTTTGGCTTGGAGCCAGTGTTAATATTAGTGCACTCATTTCTTATTAGGAATTTATCTTAACTTATCCAGCGATACTCGTATTATGCATTTTGTAAAGAAGTTTTATCATAATTAGTTTTATCGAAGGTCCGTCATTCAGTAAGTTATGTGGCGCGATTGCTACTCTTGTTGTTCGTGTGAATACCACTAATCTGAAATGAGTAACTATAGGCTCTTGAAATCTAAATCGTATTATTTAGACTAGCAATGAACGTTTGATTGCCATGACTGATAACACTTACTTCGAGCAACACATAGCAAACTATCAGATGTAAGTTGTCTTAATTGAATAAATCAATTTAATTTCTTCTGTTTAGAAAAATTCAACGCAACGACTAAAGTGATAAGACAATGCAAATGCGTTGGCGCGACAATGAACCGCAGGCCGGCTGGCAATCGTAATAGAGAGACATTGCCGTCGCCGATTTGCTGGTTGTTGGCCGGCATAAAGTGCGCAGTGCGAAATTGCATAAGCAACAGCTGGACATGGGGACAGATAGACGTGAGTGCAAAGTGCCAGCTGAATTATTGATATGCGAAAACGCAGGCTAAAGAACACAATTTTGAATAGGGAGAAAATGTAATATTTTGTTTAGAAAAAAAATATGGGCAATACTCAACGTGCAGGCGCGTGTATAATCGAAGATGTATGTACATACATACGAATATACATACATTCATACATACATACATACATACTTACTTACATATATGTATACTTGCACTTGTTCACAATTAAGGGCATTATTTATTACTATCTATGAATGTATGTATGTACATATGTACATACATATTTACGTGCATATGTCTGGCCAAGTGCGATGTGGTAATTCGCGAACGTAATGCAATAAATGCATTTATAAACAACAAAAGCAAAATCAGCGATAACTTTACTGGCGCAACCAACCATAGGTAGGGTGGTCGAAAGACTTTGATTTTTGTATAAAACTTTTTGGGTGGATATATAGAACATGATTGAAGAATTACTAAATTTTAAAGTTTGAACTGTATCAAGGGTTTTTAAACTTTTGGGGCTTAAATTTAAATCTATGGAGTATACAATTTAGTCTACCATTGGTGTAAAATTCAAACTAAATAAATTTATATTTCAGTCCAAAAATTTTTCAATATTAAAGCTATGTAAATATACGTATGTATCTAAACAAAATGCCCAAGACACTTTTCTAGTTGTTTCTGTTGTGTGAAAAAGTAGTACCCAAGGCATATAAAATATTACCCTGGCGTGGATATATCAAAAATGAAAAGAAATCAACCCTGTTGCCTTGGTAGTAGGCAAGTAATTTTAGAAGAAAAAGACAAGCAAATAATAATAAACGGAAATATATTTTACTGAAATTTTGTTTAATTCCTTGTCTTCAGTACTTAATCTGGAAGATGACGAGCAGATTTTTATAGCTCTTGTTAATCGTCTAGTCGACTGATCGGTTATTGATTAGCAAAGTAATTTAAAAAAATTAGCCGACTTCACCTAATCAACTAACCTTTTCCTTTCGACTTTTTCGAGAAATAACTAGGCGACTAGCCGTTCATTTTTGGTTTTTCAACTAGTTGTTTTCTTTCAATAAATATTTGTATTTTATACATGTTGCTTATGCTTGTGGACAAAACTCGTTTCAACTATAATAACGTTTTTTATGAATTTATTGTGAGTAACTGCCGCTATTCGAATAATTTCGGTTAGTCGATTTTCAGACTACTCGATGGTGAGTGGTTAGCCGAAAGTGAACGGTTAATCGAATGGTTAGCGTAGTAAAAAAAAGTACAAACTTTCATGAGGGCAGAATAATGCTTTAAGAAAATTTAACACAAGAATGTTTTTTGAGCATTTCTTGCGGTTTTTTATATGGAATGTTTGCATTTATTGAGAGCTCCAGCTCTACTAAGCATAAACCTAACAAGTCTAATTTTTGAACGGAACTATTAAAAAGTTAGTTAGTTTTATTTATCCTAGGCCCACTTGCGAGAAATCCAGAGTTAAATCTATAAACAAAGAGACATTGTCTTGCATCAAATAAATAAAGTAACACAGACTGAGTATACATATCAAGAATGATAGAATACAAGATTGCGCCTTCCCGTGACACTGGCATATTCCGTAGTATGTAAACAATGAAAGAATAAACGCAGAAAGAAGAATGAGAAAAAATGACAGTTCTCAGTTCAAATGAATGAAATGAGCCAAAAAAGCTGCACTTTGCACTTTTACCATCACCACTGCTACAATTATACACCCGACACTTCATGTTAATAGTTTTTGTTTTATTTTTAATCAAAAAAATCAAATTATCAGAAAATATTAGCAAAAACGATATTTCAGCGCGATATTCAAATTGAAATTTGAATTTTCTATGTCGCTTATTTGTAAACAAACCTTCATAACGAAAATACGAGAACTGTCAAATTCGGCAAAACCAAAGTAGCGGTACTTCTAAAGGCGTCACCTTCAGTATTCAGTACACCGTGTATACATATGTAAGTTTATGCACATATGTATATATGTATGTACATATGTATGTATTTATACTTTTCTTTTTTGACATTTTCTTTTAATTTGATGATTTATTGAAACTTAAAATCAAAATAATTTTTGGAGGTTCTAGTACAACAACGAAATGGTTGGTTTCTAATCTGGTGGAAGTAATCTCTTCGCTTTGCTAAAACTCTGTTAAAGGAGTTGGCGCCAAAGTATTCGATGGCATTCTCATTATTGTTGAAAAAAGGCGATTCGTTTCAAATTTTTTCGTTTATTTCAAAAAATTTGTTTGACAAATTAATTTTTTCATTTAATTTTGACAGAATGTCACAAACTTCAAAATTTAAACCTGAATAAATGCTAGGTTAAATATTTATGTTTTTAACTCTGAATTGATGCCTAACATTCTGCTGTGCAGGCAAATTTAACAATTTAACCGGTAAACTCTGTGTTAAATAGATAACCTGCTTTTTCGCAAGTGGGCCATAAAGTGCTAAACCAATTTAGGGTAGCAACAGAGATATCATTAAATAAGTTTTTCCATTATTTTCATAATGTTTACGGAATTTGCAATCCTTAAATTTTTTCTACGTATGTATGTATGTATGTATGTATGTACATGCCTTTAATTCAAATCTTGGAACGCAAATAAACCACAGCAAACGTTTCCCTATTGTTTAGTTTCACTCTTGCAAGGTAACGAAACACAACCGAATCAAATTACTCGGAAACATTTAGTGAGCTGTAACTTTACTCTGATAGTACTCGTGATTGCTACCACATAAAACATAAAAAAATATAAAAAAAAGTAGCAATTTTTGACAGAAAATTACCGACGTGTGTGAATATTAGGCTGAGGAATGATTCATTGTTTTGTGTATCGTGTTTTGTTCGTCCATGATGAGTATTTTTACAATAAACGAAACTAAAGCGTGCAAAGGAACAAACACTTTGTTTGGTTTCCTCTCATCTACTATCGAAATGTTTCGTCTATTGTTAGTGATCGTAGGAAAAGTAATATTTTAATAGTAAACATATTTGCTTTAATGATGATGGAAGTCAGATTCAGAAACGAACGCTACATACTATAATTAAGGTGGGGCGTTTCAAAAAGAATTTTAGTTAATTTTTGTTTTTGGTGTGGATAACAAAGTTAGTTGATTCAGTTCAATCAAAATGAACAAAACATTAAAATTTTCAATTTTTTTTTTGCATTCTGCATCCTTATATCCTGCATCGTTGTATTATTTTTTTTATTAATTTTACACTTTTAATATATTTGTTTTAATAAAAAAAAAGACTGCTGCGTGGCGAAGAATGAAAATAAATCAAGGAAAGTAGAAAAGTGGTATGCTTAGTAAAAATGATTTTTAGTCCTAAAAGTCCGAAATTCAATACTCTAGAGTTCTAAATATAACTTTTAGTACTAAAAAGATTAAAATTTGACGTAAACCAAAGCAAAGTTTTAAAAATTTTCCAACATTTCTTAAAATTATTTTGCCAGACATTAAATCGATAATTAAACCAGACTGATTTAAAGCTGTAAGATAATAGGCATGCCATTATATTTTGGTGCTAGCAAATTTTAGGTTGATGTATTTATATCTTTAAAAATGTTATGGAAACAAAAACGGATTAAGTGTTAAACTGAAATTTCCCATGTATTTCCTTAGGTATCATTCACAATATCGCAGTTTTTTCACTTCCCAACACTACGTCTCTGGTCGTATCCTACCTAGTGTTCTTTTGCAACTCGGTTACAATGAAACGAGACCTGCTATCGTCGATGCGTATTAGTCGAGGCAACCTCTTACCAACTTATTAATTAATATTGATATAAGGCAACCCTTAACAAAAGCTTTTTTAAATATTTTTTTTTAAGTTTTCATTTTTTTCAATAGTCACGGAATTACTAACTTCCGTCGTAGAAAGAAGCAATGATCTTTTCTGCAGCTGTTCTTATCGCACTCGCACGTGTCTTTTGAGCGTTGCGTTGCAGTCATTGCGGTAGTTAAATGATTGCAATTTCCTCCTGCCGCCGTTACTCACCTGCTACGTCTTCACAGACACGCAGTTGGCATTCAGTTCGTTGCTGACACTAGGTGGCACTTATAATCTATATACAGGGTCACCCAAGAAATCTGCACGATTTATTTAGGACATAAAATGCAAATTTTTGTTTAGCTTACGATGATATTTTTACTATGTACAGTATAACTTCGATCTCCATGGGCCCCAAATAAATTTGCTTTGCCGAGTACATTTTATAAGTACATATGTATGTATGTATGTGTACTTAAAAACAAAATAAAGTGAATAAGAGAATATGAAAAAAATATTTAAGTGTTGGCATGACATATAGGGAGTTCACAAGCCGTGTTATTTGTCGTATTTCTTTAATCGTGTTATTGCAATACAGCAGTTGTAAACTTGTTGTTTTTGTTTCCCATGTAAAATTGTCTTATTTCCATACAACTCTGAAAGGTATGTTTAGTGTTTTATTTGGGTGTGTTATTCGATCAGCTGTTTCTGTTTATCGTCACTTTTTTAAAATAATTTTTGCAAAAGCGGCCAGTGAAACAATTGAAGGAAATATATTAAAAAAAAAAGAATGGAAATACATATGTACATCTAAATGACGAAGTAAGTGATTTTGAATAAAAAACTCCTCTTAGGCATTTTAATGTTTATACTTTTATTTCGTTTTGTTTTCTCTTCTTCTACTCAGCTGATTAATTGCTTGAATACGACATACAATAGTTAACGAAATAGCACAGTGCGTTCACACGTTCCACTGTTATTTCCATAACGGACTAAATATATACGACATATAACACGGCTTGTGAACTCCCTAATACTACCGATAGTGAATACCATTGAAAATTACCACGGTTGTTTCTACCTATCGATAGGGACGACAGTAATATCGATAGTTTGGATTTTCTTATTGCGTATGCAGCAAAAACTTGACAAATAAGGATCAACTAATTGTTATTTTTATTAAGTTCAGAGTCGCTCTAAAACTGTAGATCACTTAACTTGAGGTACAACATCAAGACGCACAACTCATAAGTAAGTACATACATATGTATGTATGTATGTATATGCATTTATGTACATATGTATAATTAGGGACGTGCATTTCGAAACGATACGATACCATATCGATACTTCTGTAATTCGATACCGATATTTTTTACTCGATATTTTTTAGAATCTGCGCTATCGTATAAAATTCGCGTGGAAAAATTATTTATAAAAAAAACTTTTATATGACTATCAGGTGGATTGAAAATAGCCTGAATGTCGTGGTCCGCATCAAGGTTACATTGTAAACTAATCCCTTTTAAATTTTTGCGAGTTGTGTTCTGCGCTGCCAACTTGGCTTAGGCTTGAAGTGTCATATTAGGGACACAAAAATTACAAAATTAGGAACATTAAAAGTTAAACGATGGGTTGTGGCCGAACTTAATTTTTAATCTAGTATCGATTTTTTGGGTAACGAGTCTTTTTCATTCGATATATGTACTAGGTACTTACATACATATATAGAACCAGATTATTTTTGCACGTTCCAGTGTCCCTATATAAAATGTAAATGTTTATAAAAAATATTATTATACTCAATCAGTAATGGCATGACATGACTTCCGGACGTTTTGCTGGTCCTGGAGAAACAGTTTGCGTTTCTGAGGAATTTCTGAACACACCCATGCATTTCTAAGTATGTACACACATATGTATGTATGTATTTATGTGCGTATCTCGTACGTTAAACCTGGCAAAGTAAAAATTTGTTAAAATTATCTTTCGAATATTTTAAAATCAACAAGTACAGTTTTGCCGGAACATACATATGTATGTACATACTTCTGCAAAGCATGTACCACTTATGTATGTATGTATTTACAGTTACTTTCTCTAAACGATGTACCTCAATGCTCCCAGTACAGATATGCCATCTACATACATACATATGTACATATGTACATATGCGTGTATGTATGTGAATGTTTAACTTCAAGAAACCCCCGCAACGCACACTTAACACTAATTGCTGGATGTAAACAATAAGACCGGCAACAATAGCACTACCATTTTTTGGAAGGAAAACACTGCCAGAACTTTCAATATCCAGCAGAAAGAGGCAAATGACCTTATTAAACATTGCTTTTATTTTTGGTTTCTTGTTCAGTTCTCGCATTCCTGTTTTGGAATGTTTACGTTTCAAACAAAAAATTTTTTCCCCGATTTGGAGGTAAAAGAAAACGGAAAATTAAATATTTTACTTGTAATATAAAGCCCGTGAAGAGTAGGGAAGATTATCATGTGTAAACGAGCGAGTGTAGAAATTTTCAACTGAAATGCAAACGATAGGATGACAGAAGCAAAGTGACTGCGTCAGAGGCTCGGCTATGAACTGTACGCAACAACGTTATGGGCCGTTTACATAGAACTTTCCTCGCTTTGCTTGACAGTTCGAACTTTAACAACAAAGCGTGAGGCGTAGAAGGTCAGCTACATAGAACGCTTTGACAGTTTCTGCTGTTTTGTTTAAAGATAGAATAAAAAAATTAATTTTACTGATATGATGGAAGTAGTAGTAGTTAGGCTACTAATGTGTGAAATTCGCGAGTGTCTGTAGTGTGTATACGCACGCCAAAATAAAAATAAAATGGAAATGATAACAGCTGATTGCCAAAGCGTACAAAAGTTGAGAGTTGCCCATCATTTTGCTTCGCTTTGCTTTGCTTTACTTTTCTCGCTTTGTATTTAGCAGGACTCATATAACATCATGTATTGAACTTATCTGTCAAAGCGAAACTCTGAAGCAAAGCAAAGCAAAAGTCCTATGTGAACGGGCCATTAGCACTGCTAAAATAGTATTCATATGAAGCGATGCAAGGCACTGTGTGTGCAACGCGGCCGCATGTGAAACATAGAGAGGCACACACGTGACGCCGGCGAGGTGAAAGGGGAATGACATTTGCCTTCCCAATTGTGGGTATGCAGATGCAAGATTGAGTTTCCATAACCCCATAGTCATTGAACTAGGTACGAACGTTTTATACCATGTTTACACGATACAGACATAATTCGGTCCCCCATACAACATTCAGTATGTAAAATTACGCCAACTTCAATATAGAATTTTGAGAGCGAACCATCTAAACTGATGGGTATTCGGTCTATCCCACTAACGGCTAAATCGATGACTTTTCTAATTTTAATCGGAAATTTATTGAAATTTGACAGGCCGAAAAAAAAAGAAAATGAACAAAGAATAACAATCAAAATGGCAGCAAATGGAGGAATAAATTAATATAATCTGCTTCAAGTGGATTCATTTAAAGCGATATCAATTTATTGCCAAATTTCAGCTTTCACAATCGTCCACCAAAGCAATCAATAAACATTTTGTTTAAAGTCATATTTATTATATGTATGTAATAATTTTATTAAGTTATCGGTAACTACTATTTTGTTACTTATTCTATAAAAGTTTTTTTTTTTTCGTAATTATTACCTACGAGATAAATTTTTCAGAAACTATTATTTTGAGTCTTATAAAAGTATTGGGAAGACGTTGTCCTACCTATATTTATTTATTAATATTCCTTTGCTTATGTAGCCTGATATCACATTTCGGTGTAGCTGTAGCAAATTATGATGTGGCAGCCCTCTTCAAATTATGAATGCCAATAAACATTTTCCTAGCGAAACGAATATTTTGACACCCATAATTTCCAATTCCAAAAAATTTGGGTATAATTTAATTTAATTCGACTTTTCAATCAAATGATATGGTATAAACCTACTCCGCAAGTACTTACATACATATTTGTTAAGCAACTAGTTTTTTTCTTTTTGAAATTTCTTTATGACACCCATATTTTACTATTTCATATAACTTGTATATAATTTTATTAAATTCGACTTTTCAATCAGATGGCAACCCTCTACAGGCTATAAGCCTTCTCCTCAGCGAATCGAACAGCTTGGCACTCATATTTCATATTTAATATAACTCTTGTATAATTTAATTTATTTCAATTTTTCAAACCGTTGTCAACCTCATAAAGCCGACTCTTCAAACAAGTGGCAACCGGCCCAAAATATAGGTATGAACCTTCTCTTCGCCGTGAGGAGCCCTTCGACACCCATATTTGATTATTGCATATAACTTGTGTTTAATTTAATTCAATTCGACTTTTCAAAAAACCCTAATAAAAAGCTAGCTAAGAATCCCCTTTCCGAGACGAACCGCTTGACACCCCTATTTTAAAATTTCATATAACTTGTGTCTAGTATAATTACTTTTGATTTTTCAAACTGGTGACATCCCTCTTCCAAGCATAAAATATGATTTACGATCTATTCTTATACCCACGAAATATACATATAAAATTTTATAAAAATCGGTCGAGCCGTTTCGTAAGAGTTCGGCCAAAACATATTGATTTGTATAATATATGTATAAGATTTCCATAATAATTATGGGTCAAAAAAATTTGTTTACGGCTTCAGAACACTTTTATCTTTAAACTGGTATTATAAAAGTATTTCCATGAGAAGAAACAATTTTTTATGACATGCAATAGGTAATAGGTAAATTTCGGGACCATTCCTGGCATTGTTGAAAAGGCGTGATGTCAGGAAGAAGAGAAACAGAAACAGGACCGAAATAATAGTTCCGTATTCTAAAACTTAAACAATTCGTAATTATTATGGAAGTATAATATACTAATTTTCAAAATAACAGTTATCAATAACTTCAAAAATTTATCTCGCTGATAATTATAGCGAAACCAATTTATAAATTAAGTCTCCTAGCAATAGTTATCGTTACTTAAAAAATTATTTTCACTCATAATTATTACGGAAAGACTTGTATAAATTCACTTTCTGAATAATAATTGTCGATGAGTTAAAAATCTTGATCATGCTATAATAATTACACTATGATACAAAATGGAGGTTTATGCTACCATAATAAAAATCAACATCAAAAATTAAGTCTTCTACTTTAACAACATTAAAATACCGGAACTTTCGAGAATAATTTCAAAACTAACATTATTTGATCGGATTTTATTAAAATCATCAACTTTAAACACGTGTAACAAAATTACCAGATCTAAAGGTAAAAAATCCTTTTGATGCTTTCTTATTAAGTTTACACAATTTCACTTGTGGTTTCTTCAAATACGTAGAATCTTGTTGCTAGCTTTTGTCCTTTTCTCATTATGGTTATACCACTGATGGAAATAGATTTCAAGACTTTAAAAATTTCAAGGCTGTGTGCAAGGTATATTATAAATTACACTACTCGACAAATTTTGATCAACTTTAGTCTCCAAGAACAAAATAGTCCTTTCCTAAAGTGAAATTTTCTCCTGATTCCGAATATGACTTCCATTTTCTTGTGGCAGATCTAGTTTCCGAGATATCGGCGAAAATATGAAAATTCCCATTTTTGCAGAACACTACTTCATATAGGTACGGCAAAAATTTGCATTTTTCATTTTTTCGTTTTTAACTGTTGAATTATGCATTATACTAATTCCCATAAAAATTTCTTGCCTTCATCGCCCTCAAGTATCTTCAGTAGTTTGGCCACTATGCCAAAAAACGTTCAAAAAATGTTGAAAAAAAAACGAAATTTTTTACACAATTTCAGATTTAACCACTTTAAAATCGGAAAAATTCTATTGACGAAAAAAAGTTAGCCCTCCTATGTTGTAGGTAATTTAACTACGAAAATTTTAAGCATACCAGTACAACAATCGGACGTGCCATTGAAACTATAGCCCCGTTAACTTGCAAGCGTCTATCCTACAATTTTAGTATTACTCTGATAAAATTGGCGAGACATTTCATTTGGTCACTCTACCTTAGGGTCTAATAAATTTAAAAAGACATCAAGTATTTAATTGTCACTACTGTTTGTTGTAAATTTTGTTTTGCAAATTGTAGTGCAAACTTATACATACTATATCGGTAGATGTGTTTACGAAATGGCTTGTTGCAAAAGAGATTTTAAATGTAAAAATAATCCGGATGATTTTTGCTTTATTTGCGGACATTATATTTTCGGAAACTCAGCTCGGAAAATAACTAATTCTGTCAGAGATGTATACTTTCATTATTTCGGTTTCCGTGTAAAAAATCTCGATAAATCTTGGACACCTAATTTTATTTGCGCCTCCTGTAGATTAACTTTAATGAGATGGGTATCGGGTAAAGGTCATAAGATGAAGTTTGGTGTTCCAATGATGTGGACTGAACCCTTTAACCACGACCAGTGCTATTTTTGCGTGATAGACCTTAAAGGTAAAACGAGAAAAAAGAGGAAATTAATAAGTTATCCAAATGTGGCATCAGCTAAAAAACCAAAACTACATGACCATACCTTACCCATACCTAGACCGCCTATAAGTTTTGAAGCCTCAAGCGAAAGTGACTCCGAAGCAGATAATTCAGAAAGTGGACAAGAAGGAGAGATCCCACATCGAGTCTCACAAGCCGAACTTAATGACTTGGTCAGAGATTTGAAATTATCGAAATTTGATAGCGAAGTTCTAGGATCTCGTTTGCAGCAATGGGGCAGCCTGGGCCCTTCGACAAGTACTTCTAAATTTCGAAATAGACACAAGACTTTCTCTTCTTTTTTTACTAAAAGTGAAAATATTTGCTACTGCAATGATGTTCAAGGTTTATTTGAAGCACTAAAATTAGAAAATAAAGTGGATGATTGGCGCTTGTTTATAGACAGTTCAAAGCATAGTTTAAAAGCAGCATTACTCCATAAAGGAAATTCGTTACCGTCAATACCAGTGGCACATTCTGAGAATACTAAAGAAACTTATTTAAGCATATCAAATTTACTTGAGCTCATTCAATATAAACAATTTAATTGGAAAATTTGTGCGGACTTAAAGGTAAGCAGTTTCGGTGGTACAGTTTAAAATAAATAGTATATGAAATACATCCTAGGTTGTAGCTATAGTTCTCGGACTTCAAGGAGGTTTCACTAAATATTGCTGTTTTCTCTGTCTTTGGGACAGCCGTGCTAGAGAAACCCATTATATTCAGGAAAACTGGCCACCAAGAGCTGAGTACGAACCAGGTGCCTTCAATATCGCAAACCCGCCTTTAGTAAATCCCGAACGAGTTATTTTGCCAGCACTTCACATCAAATTAGGATTAATGAAAAATTTTGTAAAGGCTTTAAATAAGGACGCGCCATCCTTCCAGTACCTAACGAAATTTTTCCCTAAAATAACTCAAGCCAAATTAAAAGAAGGTATATTTGTTGGTCCGCAAATTAGAAAGTTGCTGAAAGACGAAAATTTTGCGAATCATTTATCATCAGTAGAAGCAGCGGCTTGGGACAGCTTTAAGCAAGTCGTTAGTGGGTTTCTTGGCAACAACAAAGATCCCAACTATAGAGAGATGGTCAAAGCCTTGTTGAAAAACTACAGTGCTATGAAATGCAACATGTCCCTCAAAATGCATTTTTTGCATTCACATTTGGATAATTTTCCCGCAAACCTAGGTGCTGAAAGTGATGAACAGGGTGAAAGGTTTCACCAAGACCTCATGATTTTTGAAAAGCGTTACCAAGGTTTTTGGAATGAAGAAATGATGGGAGATTATTGCTGGACAATAATACGGGAGACAAACCCAGAAAATTATAAACGGGTAGTTAGAAGTACCCACGTCCCTCACTATTGACCACCACGGTAAAATCGCTCAATTTGACTTTTTTAGATGTAGATATGTATGTATTTAATGTTGTTGTCGTTGTTGTTTTTTACTGAATTGCTGATTTATACTCATATTACTCAATTGAATACAGTTTAACGTGCAAACATATGTCTATAATAAAACGTTATAAAAAAATAAAAACCTAGTTTGAATAAAAATTTTCTCTATAAAAAAATTGTAGGATAGACGCTTGCAAGTTAACGGGGCTATTGTTTCAATGGCACGTCCGATTGTTGTACTGGTATGCTTAAAATTTTCGTAGTTAAATTACCTACAACATAGGAGGGCTAACTTTTTTTCGTCAATAGAATTTTTCCGATTTTAAAGTGGTTAAATCTGAAATTGTGTAAAAAATTTCGTTTTTTTTCAACATTTTTTGAACGTTTTTTGGCATAGTGGCCAAACTACTGAAGATACTTGAGGGAGGTGAAGGCAAGACATTTTTATGGGAATTAGTATAATGCATAATTCAACAGTTTAAAACGAAAAAATGAAAAATACAAATTTTTGCCGTACCTATATGAAGTAGTGTTCTGCAAAAATGGGAATTTTCATATTTTCGCCGATATCTCGGAAACTAGATCTGCCACAAGAAAATGAAAGTCATATTCGGAATCAGGAGAAAATTTCACTTTAGGAAATGCCTATTTTATTCTTGGAGATTTTTTTTGTCGAGTAGTGTTATTGGGGGAAGCAAAAACATTGGTATTAACTTGAAGTATCGGTTTGATATCAAATAGCCACGTCGGCTAAAATTTTGATTTAGGCATAATAACTTCTTGCCTCTCTACGGCTAAGAAGTGCGTTAAAATAACTTTTTTCTGCAACTAGGGATTTATAATTTTTTAAAACAGCCTTTACAATGGTTTAATTTTCTGGGTTGTTTCTAAAGGTAGTTGCTCTTCGGCGGGTGTTTTTCTGCGCTAAAAAAGGTTCGGAGTTGGCAAAAACTTCCTAGTTCACAAATTGTAGGATAAGCTGCGCCAAACATCGAGCTACATATGTATGTACATATGCTTTAAATTTACAAAAACAAAAATTTTCACTAACAAAATATACGCACAATGACAGTATGATTTACAATAAACATATCATTTTGACTTAACGTTTGCCAAACGAATTCAATCAGCTGTTTGATCAACTTCCCCTCATATGAATTCACCTTGTGTGTGTTTTGTATTATTTTCGATAACCCGGATATCTCGAACACACCCTGGTTTTCAACTGCTTGGATTTTTAAGATTATGTAAGTATTGTATGTATATATTTATTTAACATTTTTTGACTGCCGAATAATGGCATTCAAATTCAATGACTTTGCAAAGAAATCTCGTATTTTGCCTCTTAAACATCATTACTACTATTTACATGGCTTACTTGAAAGCTCTAAAACTGGTAGTTCGGATTTTTAAGGGCACAGAATTTGTCAATGTTTAGGAAATTCAAAGCGAACGAACGTTTTGGGAAAATAAATCGAATATAATAGGAGTATATCACGCCATTATAGACATAAGTACAATTATGCAAATGTGAAGCTAAAAAATTAAATACCCACATACGTAAATTATGATAATTATTAACATAGGGCTTTTAAAGTTCTACTAAAAAGCATAAGTATGTATATGCATTTATATTTTGTTTTGTTTTGTAAAGGTATGCCAAAAAATTTTGAAAAAAATATAAATAAGTCACAATTCGTTAAACCAGTTCACGTGCGACACCGCCTTCACAGCAACTGTGAAACATTCAAATGCAAAGCAAAGCAAAGCGTTGGCGGAGCGCGCTAATGAAACTTTTTAGCAAAGGCAGATATGTATATGTACATACATATGTATGTATGTTAGCTTTTGCTGTAACAAAAAATATTTAACAAATGAGTATTATGTAACTTGGTAAGACTTTGCTTAGAACGAACGAAATAAAATAAAATCTATGCAGTTGTTCGCCACATATTGTCACTTCACAAAGAACTAAGTATGTGGATGCGATACTGCAAATAATGTCAGCTTTAATAGGCACAATTATACAACTGTTCATATATATATATACACATATATGTACATATATATATCAATGCACATATGTACAATATTTATATCTTATAACGGTTGCTTTTATTGTTAATAAATCTATTTTGCAAAGAATCTATTACTAAATAAAAAAATAAAAACAATTTAATAAAATATGAAAAATATTGTTAATAATTACAATTTTGAAGGCTAAACGTTGTAAATTAGCAATAGCAACTGCAATGAGTTCAAATTTTCTGATTAAATGGAAAATAAATTAAAAAAGGAACCTTGGCTTACTTACACAAGCAGCGTGTCCGAAGGCAAATGCTTTGTAGAAGAATATATGTATGTACTCGTATGTATGTATATTTTTTTTTTAAGTATTCGCCTCTTGGATTTTAATCATATAAAATCTATCAAACCCTACAGGAAAAAATTGAGCATTTACATATGTGAAAAAAATTTCTAGTGCAGTAGTAGAGCTGCGGTTTGAATTTGCCATTTTTTTTGGCAATGGGGCTACGGCGCTTATTTCCAATTGATGAATAATTTAAAGATTTCATTAAGACTACTTTTCTTTCATATGCGTTGCGAAAACATTTCCGTTTGGTTCGGAAGAAATTCGAAATTTGAAAGAAACTGAATTTTCCCTTTAAAAAATATTGAACATCAAAAGTGAAGTAGTAATAGTTCAGTTCGCGTGTAGATAATTATAACAACTGCCGAAAATTTTTTACTTGTAACAATTTGCCAGCCAGAAAATCAGCTGGTTACGAATAGCAAAAATGGGAAAATAAGACTAATTAAAGTTGCTAGAACTAACTAACTACTAGTTTAATCAGTAAACTGCAAGGTACCCTCTGCGATTAATGTTTTCCAATTTGCCCCTTTGAATGTAAACAACAAATTAGTTAAATTTAATTACATATGTACATATATGACTATGCCCGGAATTTCGCTGCTGCTTATTTCTTACGGAAGATTCAACGCGAACGTACTTAAGTCGAACATATTTCTGATGTATTGTAGTTAAAAGTATTCTAATAAAAGTAATATTAAATCAAAAAAGTTAGCTGGTGCAAAATTGTGCAGCTCAATGTGAATCTAATATACATTAAAAAGTATTTGCATTACATAAATAACCAAGAAAATTGCAAATGATATTAATAAACAAGTTTGAAGTGACTAATTTTACTTTATTTTACATTTTTTAGTGGCAAATGATTTCCTTTTTTAAATTTTTGATGTCGAGCTGACTTCAAACAATGTCGAGTATGTATTAAGGTATGGAGTTTCATAGCACGTTAAATTTTAGTATAATAAAACGTAATTTTCAAGTGGCGGTGTTGCGGATTATCTTTATTAGTCTACAATAAATGAATTAAAGCTAAAGCGAAGCCTGCTGCCTATTTCTGGCCGCAGACTATATGGAGACAAGACACTGGGTGGCGTGTTCCAAGTTGAGCCGGCATCGGCCGTACACATTGAAGAAACAAAAGAACATAAGAAAAAGTTTGCTTATTTTAATATAAGTTTTTCTACAAATTACGATATTTTTTCCCGATTGAGTAAAGAATTCTTCAAAATGAATGGAAATCTACATTAAAAGAATTCTGTTCAATCCAGTTCATTTTTTTTAGTGTAGAAACCAGAACCCCTGACAGTGCCACATAATAACCTGTGCAAAACAAAGAAGAATAGGAGGACGACGGTGAAAATGAAAATGAATATTCTAGCTGACAATTTGTTATGTCGAGTTATCTCGTCGCCGTTCTGTCCAATTCGGCTAATGCGAAGTACCGAAAGTGTTTTTATTTTCTACATCATGGTGTAAAAGATGAAAGTAAAGCAATATTGTCTTATCCATATAACTAAGTTTCGTGTTTGTAAGTATGTACTTATATATATAAGGCGTTCAACTTTGTACGAATAGTCCTAATATTTAATATATGGAGTTGATTAATGATAATTTTTTTTATAACTTTAATCTTTTATTGAATCTTCTCCGTAAGAGACTAATAATAAGTTTTAAAATCTTAATTTAATTCTAAAAAAACTGCCCACTATTGAAAAATCATTTCGCCTGAGTCGTGCTTTAGCGGTGAGTGATTGTGCTAGTTGATTTGGGTATACATACGTTAAGCTTGACTAAACACTTTTCCTTGCTGAGGTCATCATTTTAATGAGAATTGGTGTGCGTGGTTTTAAATTCACTAGTTTTTCACTAGTTTTAAATCAGTCGACATTCCTGAGGTGTATGTATAGTAGTTATATATCACTTTTATGTGCATTTGTGTTGGGCTTTAGGTACGCGCATAAACGTCTTCCTTCTGAATGTAAATTCATACAAATTTATAGTTTTAATTAACTTTTTTTCATTGGCATTTCTGTACAGCCTATATTTTTACTAGCTGCAAGCTTTTAATAATATTCCATGTAAATTTACAAAAGCACTTCGATATCTATGCCCACTTTGTAGCATATTCGCTCTCGCGCTGGATTTATTTTTTCTTTTGTTTTTCTATTCGCTTTGTGTTTTCGTTACATCATTTGTTGTTGTTTTTGTCGCCCATAAATTCAACAGTTTATGACTTGCACGATCCCACAACAAAACTGATTTTACATTTCAACACATTCATACATACAATTGTATCGTAAATGAGAATGTGATCACTCAAGTGCATTTCTATGTGTGAGTATACAGATGCAGGGGATTACTAAAAAAATAACTTATTTCAATTTCGTCAACTTTCCAGGAGAGTAAAAATGCTTAATAACATTATACAAAAATTTAAAGAAAAAGAGTTAACCAGTGTTATGAAATACAGTGAAATTCCATATCAAAGCTTAATTTTCGATTATTTTAAAGTCCCTTTCCAATTTTTTAGACAACTTACTGCAGATAACTTTTTTTGTTTAACTCAATTTTAACGTTAATAAAAATATACCTTCTTTTTGGTACTATAATATTGACATAAAAGGGCAGAGAAACATATCGTGTTGTGTTACGCTGCCATACAAAAATACCAGAAATTTGCCTCTCTTTAGTTAATTGGTTTTGTCGAAACTCTCACACGAAACTGCTCTGCAC
The DNA here is from genome assembly GCA_951828415.1 of Anomoia purmunda. NCBI lineage: Eukaryota > Metazoa > Arthropoda > Insecta > Diptera > Tephritidae > Anomoia > Anomoia purmunda. Next base: position 58,397,080 of record OX639993.1, read on the forward strand.
GTGTTTAAGTTGTTAATCGTTTTCTAATCGCATGCAGTACATAACTTTTTGTCACTAAAATGGACAAACGCGAAGAAAATGCTTAACAGCGTCATACATTCGAGACGTACATATTCACCAGAATCTTTCAATATTAACAAGTAATTTGAATACGCAGCAGCGAAGCTTTGACTTAATCGCAACTGGAAATTATGAGTTTACTTGAAATCCCGAATGTGTTAATTGGGCTTTTTGTTTACGAAATGTAAACATCCCTACCTAAACTATTACTACAAGTTGGCATTCCTGCAACAAAATATGCACTTTGTGGATAAATATGTTCCAAAAAGAATTTTTCAATAGACATATCATTATATTCTAGTAACTTAAGTTACTTAACTCATTGTTTGGCTTTGTCCTTTTGTTTTCCAACAGCGTGAAATTGTAACGATTTCCCGTCATTCCTTGTGAAAAATTTTGGTGCTGTGCCGTGGGGGGTAATTTTTCAAAAAATATGTATACTAATTCAACTAATTTTTTGTGACAGGGGACAACAAAACAATACGTTTTAATAAAGTAGATTTAAAAAGTACAATTCCTTGCTTGATCTAAAAATCTGAGTGTTGCAGCCAAATTTATTTTAGCCAAATTTTTAAAATCACAAATTTGGAATAATATGAATGAAAACCCGATTTTAAATATTATTTCAGAAAAAATTAATACAACCAAAACTTAAAAGAGCAGATATAGCCACTATTTAAAGCGCTGGCGCTACATACCGACCAGCGATATTCTTTGAGCATATGGAGTCGATTTTGACATGGAGGTTATTTCGAGGAGAAATATTTCCCCGGGAAAATTCACTACTAAAAAATCAAACTCCTAGTATAGTTCAATGTAAAAGCTAAACTTTTCAGGAAATAGGCAAATAAATACACCCAAATTGTCGCGAAAGTAATTTAAATGGTTGGCCAACAATTTCACTAACGTGATATATCGTTTTTCTTTATAAGTTGTGAAATTTGTGATACATACACCTACAACAAATGAAATTGAATGAAAAACAATGAACGCACCGAAAATATCGCAGCATAATTGTTAAGTAAAATGATGAATGTAAAATTTACCGGTTTCAATTTTCGTAGCGTTTAGTTTCTGAAATAGTTTCAATAGTTTTCAATCATTGCCTGGGTAAAATTCCGTACCGAACCGACCTTAAGGTATTGTGGCGGAATTCTGACTTTTGATGCGGGTAAGAGCGGGATATGGTCCATTGTGCGAATCCAACACGAAACGTTACCTTCAGTTCGTATTAATGATTGGTGAAATGTAAACGCTTGGCGCGGCCTTCCCAATTGCAAAGAATCCATTGATGATGGAAACCCCCTCCTTGAAGCTAGTGAGTAATACGAAAATTTAATGTCGCTGCATATTTTCGACTTGTGGCCAAATTTTTTGCATATGTCACTGGAACGGATGGGCATTCATTGCCAGAATGCAAAAAAGGTCTTTAAGGGTGGCCGTAGAACCACCAATGAGGAGCCTCCATTTGCTTGAAATTTGTGGATGTCTGATACGATCACACAAAATATGCGAAACAATCATCTAACATTCTTGTGTTTCCGCGTTTACGTTTTTTGTAACTTCTGTTACATAAAGACTGTTGTTATCCAACATAATAAAAGAGGGCGAACACATTAACAGACAGGTTATTATATCACTTGACATTCATAATTTTTCTTAGGTTTATAATTCTAAAAACGTACCTACAATCAAATTAACCTAAATACAAAATAATAATATTAAAGCTCACAATATGTATATAGAAACACTTTTGAAAGTATCAAATGTTTTGCATAATCGTTGTTAAAACTATCGTATACTCGTATGTACGCTAACCTTAATTTTTTTTCGTTCGAATATACAAAAGCACTTGCGCCGAAAGGTCAATAGGTGTCGGCCGTAAACTATAAAATTAATTTGTGCCAGTAAAATTTCGTCGAATTTCAAAAGACTGTAACCATAATCGATTATTGAGATTGCGTCACTTCTGTTATTCCCTATTATTTTCTATTGTGCTCGCGGTGACCTCCCTCAATCCACTTTTTATTTATGGTCTACTTTCCTATACGGTCTACTGGTCCAATATACAGCGTCTGTTTTATACTTATACTTTACGATGCAGGTATATAACCGTTTATTTACTTTAGTAACTTTTTAGGACCTGAAATTAAATACATGTTTTGAAAATCAATATCATCGACGTATGTATACTTTTTACGATAATTGCATAAAAATAGTAAAATAGTAATAGTAAAAAATGGTTACTAATGACTCCATTTGAAATACGTTATTTTTCATTTGAACACTTTTCCCATTTCATAATTTTTTCCGCTTGCAGAGGAAAACTTAATTATAAACATAGGTACATATATATTTATTTATGTACCCTCGCATAAGTATCTAATTGTACATAATTTTTGGTTTCAAACAATAAATATAATTTATTTGGTTCAGAAAATGGTAGCTTGCACAAATGCAATGCAGTGAGAAAAAAATTGTGGACCCTTTTTATTCGCCGCGGCTAGATTGTTTGTTGTGATATGAGCGATTTGCATTTTATATTTCTAAATAACAACAAGTTAGATACCTGCATACGCACATAAGTGCGCGTATATCTCCCTAATTAAATGCTAATGAAAGCCGAAATAGCGGATGTATAACACGATTCATTTACATGCATAAAAAGTATTAGTAATTATTATAGCGTGGCAGCCATTTCAACTTTATGTAAATAATCCACCAAATGAGCGCGGTTCGCACCGGTCATTACGATGCAGCGGCAACGTTTTGTGATGTCCGTGAAAATCCGAAATCCGTATATGAGCCCAAACTGCCAATTAGCATGGACTAAAAAAAATATTTGTGTATTCATACATTTTCTTCTTCAGTTCTAAATTTTGTCCGCCTTACTGCTTGGCTGGCACTTACCTGACCTTTGAGGTTAATGGTGAAACGTTGCCAAATGGAAAACAGCGATGACACTCCGCTGATGATAACATAAGATTTGTTAACTCTTACAAATAAATGTACATCTGTACGTAGTGTATGCTGAAAAATATTGGCCAAATTGCTGTAGCTACGCTATACTGTTCTGTGGGGTCTCACAAAGATGGTCGAGCAGATAACTGTGACAGGAGACACGACATTCACGCACCTGCTGGATAGATGTGCAAACTTATATGTAGATATGTATGCTTGTACATACACATGTATATACATATGTGAATACATGTACACACAAGCGTGAACATAAGTTAGATGAATACCCAGTTGGACTTGGAACCACGAAATATTACCTGACTTCCAGGTGGTTCTTCAACTAATAAGTGGTTCCAAGAGCTGAGCTCTCGAATCCTATTAAAAAACAGGTTTCTAGTGTCTTACGTTATTTCACCATCGGCAATAAACGGCATACCACATGTCTGCATTGGGAAGGCATATTTTGACTCCTACCATTCGCAAATTAACAACCATTTAAAGAAGATATTCTTTCAGGGACACGTTCCGAAAATTTCTTACAAGGTACGAGTGTTGTACCACAAATATTGATAATATGCATCCACAATCTAGTGCCATTTTAATAGGGACGCGAGTGAGCTGAACTCTCGGTCACCGAGCTAAGAGAGGCCTAGAAAATCTGAGAACAGTTTTCGAAAGAAACTTTATATATATATATATATACATATATCTATATATATATATATGTACCTGAATTTATCTTTATTACGATGCCCGTCGAAAAAATTACCGCGATTTTGAGATACAAAGATGTTGCTTTAAGTAAAGAAATGTAGATGTATGAAGTTAATATAAACATCGACAGCAAAAAATCATTGTCGTATAGGTATGAAAGCTCTATATTTGTCTGAGAAAAATGGAAGGTTAAGACATGTAAAACTACAATAAATTTTCACAGGAAATATTTTTGTGAAACATTTTAACCAGGGCTTCTGAGCGGACATCGCTGCCAATGTCTCAAGGCTATAGAATCATATCCCGAAAACGTCCAATCAATATTTCGAATTGTATTTAGTATACCAACAACGTAGGCTTTATAATTCTCGATTCAAGACCGCCTTGAAAGATGATTTTAAAATATCCATTTTATTTATCAAATAAAATACATAAAAATCATATATATAACACTATAGATATAAGGTACTATATAGATGGCATTTATAGAAATTACGTAAATAAAAGCGGAGCCCAGAGCGAAATAAAATAGCGTAGCAAGAGCGGAGAGACCTTTGCCCTAAAGCCCCGATTTTCACCCATTAGCTCCCACTTAAAGGTGTCGTTTTGACGCTTACCTCAATAAACATGTTAAAAACCAAATTTGGAAAGTCATTAGAGACTAAATTGTTCTAGAACGTTATTCTCAGACAAAATATGTGTTAGAATAAAACCGAACTCTACATGGGATAAAATAATAAATAACTTCACATACAAATTAAACAACAGCTTTGTTAACTTGTAGTGTTAATGGTGAAAGAGGGAGCTAACAAAATGTAGCGTATTGCGAGGAGTCATATTTGCTTTTCTGTGCTAACGTTCTTTGTACAAAGGTCCTTTAATGCGGCGCAGGTGTATGCGGCTTTTGTTTTGGTGAGGCACCTTAATATACATATGTAGGTAAATATTGATATTCAAATATTCTTGATATCAGTTCCCATAACTCTTAAACACATAAGTTATATATGACAGTATATGATAGTTATATTCTAAACTCAGATCAGTTGGAAAATATTGAGAAAATGTCAACCTATGTTTGAACAAACCTATGACAAACATTCAGTACCTTGTATCTCAAAATGCAGGCGTGATGGAAAAATATGGATAGCATTTTCTGAATCAGCGAACTCAAATCCATATAAAATGGGGTATTACACCAAATATTTCAATTGTTGCACCGTGAAATGAAATTCGTTTGGCAGATTTTCAATTAAGAAAGGTGAATGTAGCAAGGATTTAAATTTACGGCTTTTATTCAATTTGTAATAACCTTAACATTTTTCCAATCTAGGCGTCATTATCATCTACATTTTCGTAATGAAATTCTCTTTCAAAAGCATATTTAATTAAAAAGAGTTAATGAAAATGCCCATATTTTTTTCCATTTAGACACCATTAACTCAATTAGCGATTTACACAAATAATAAAACAGCGTAAAGAAGTTGAATGCACTTTTAAAACTATAACTAGAGTGCTAAGTTTGTTTGCTATTCTGGAGTTGTTAAGATAACTGTAAATGATCCTCGAAACAGGGTTTTCGGCTATAACTCGAAAACGCTTCTTTGGAAAATTAAATGAAACTCATTAGCGTGCTCGGTGACCCAAAATTAGTCTAAAAACACTTAATTTTAATTAAGTACTTTTTTTGTGTAAACTAGTGATATAGGAGCATTTTTTTTCTTGAGATCTGCGAACTGCTTAAAGAAATTTGTATAGCAAGAAATTGCGTTTTCATATCTGTTATTTTGGTAGTTCGTTAGTTGACATTTCGGTATAACTTTTAACTGAAAGACCGCTTCGTTATCCAGTAACAGACAAATATCAAGGTTGCCAATGTGGCACTTTTTTTACTCCTTAGTATGGTTGTTCCTTAATTTAATAAAAATAAAATACACGTACAAGACTACCGACTAACGAATGAACAAGTCCGGTGTGAATAACACTGTTCTAAACATTAAAATAGTTTGAGGCATGAACATTTCTTAATATAAAATGTACGAACAACACAAAAGCAAAATTTATAGAAGTTAGTTCCCTCTTTTTTCAAATCAATATTGTGTAAAATATCATTTATTATCAACTGTGGCCAGGCAGTGCATTTATAAAGATTGCACTAAATCCAGGTGCATCTTTTGCGGAATGGAGTACTAAGAATTCGTTACTTCCACCCATAATTCGATCTCGCGGTCACAACTCAAATCTCTTTGCAGTGAATTTCAAAACTGTGATCAAATTGAAGTTTCAAAAAATGTCCATATAAATAGCTGATAGAATCAAATCTTTGGATCAAAGACGACACAACGCCGAAACCAGTTTGTCTCCAAACTAAACTTGACAAAACATGCCGGAAAATCGTTCCAATATAAACCGTAAAAATTTAATTAGTGAAAGATAACAATTACAAGTAAGAAATAAAATGAAAATGAAAGAGAAATTAAAAATGGGGTAAAGCAATATTTATAAAATTAAGTGGAATAATTTCTTTCTCCAAATTTGTTTCAATTATGTTGTTATGATTTTACCTGCAATTTAGTCTTTCCATCTGTGTGATGGCTGGCTTCACCCTTGGTTATCAGTTTTTTTAATTATTTTATTAACTCTATTATTTTTCACTAATTCAATTTGTATTTTGCTTCACATCCATTTAAATGCTCCGCTACTGCTATAAAAGTTGTGAAAAGTAAGTTTTATTTAAGCAAAGAAAGGCGGAAAAAGTGGCTGACAACCGCTGCAATGGCAATGACAGCACTAGGCAGTGCAGAATTTACAACGCAAAAATAAACAACTACACCGGCAAGATTTGTTTTTAATGTATGTACATATGTATGTATGTACTTGCATATGTAAGCACATAGCTTAAGCTACGAGGTAATTAATTAAGATAAACTGGAACTAACTGCTGCAACAACAGCAACTATGTTTGCAACAAACCATTACCGCTCCAAAACAATAAACATTAACGCCAATCGGGGAGGTCATAACTACGGCAGCCACCAGGGGTTGGGGTAAGATAAGAAGTGAAAAATAATAGTCAAGACAATAACAGTATACAATGCAATAATAACAATGGACCGACAACGGTAATGCAAGTAGTGAAAACGAAAATAAGTGAAAGTCTTCTTATGTAAACGACGCCATTCGGTTGTGTTCATAGGTCCAGGTGTGTTGTTGTTGTTGTTGTTGTTGTCGCTTTCGAAGCCAACACTGAAATTAGCTAACAACGAGGGAGAAACGCTATGAGCTGCCACTTACAGCAAGTAATGCAGAAGTAATGAGAGCAGCAATGAACAATGTTGCATGCAACAGAGCATGCAAACATTTTCATTGGCTTTGATATATGTATGTATGTATGTATGTACGTATTTACACACACGTATTTACACACATACATATGTACATAGTTAAACAAATTTAAAGCTCTTGAATTACGCATAGGCGTATTTCAGTTTGAAATATTACTATAATTTCTTGGAGAATGTTTCGATGTGCTGAGATGAAAGGAGAAAGTTTTTGATTTCCAATCACCATGGAGCAGACAAATGCAATTCTTTTCAATACAGGCCAAGCAGTACTATTTTCAGCCAAGTTTATTCTAGATATAGAATTGCGAAAAGGCGACCCTTTTTTTAAGGGTGCACTAGGGTCGGCAGCAATGTTGAGGTGCACGAAGGCATGGGGCTTGTTCTTGTGCTTGTGGTTGTGACCTGCCAAGTAAAACCAATGATCATATTTAATGTGTTCGTGGGAAGATACTCTGCCTTTGATGATGACCGTGGCAGATTACATACATATACATATAAAGGTTATAATATACATACATAAGCACGGTGAAAAGTATGCAAAAGGTGGCGCAGATTATTGTATTCTTGAAAATTTCAACAGAATTTCTACGTCACAACAGATTTTGTTTACAAAAACTGTGCTTGTTTGTATTCTCGCAATCGTGTATTTGCTTTCCAACGGATTTAACAATATTAGTGTGTATTCTTTCTAACATGTATAATAAGCGTTTCCTCTTAGTTCTCTCCATCGGTAAATCTGGTGTGGCGCCACACCTAAGTAATTCTGCTGAATTTCACATCGATCAGCGCAATCTTGTATCTATCATTCTTAATACATAAGGATATGTACCTGGACCTTTAATGATAAAGAAGCCTCTGCTCGACCAGTGGAGCGAAGAAATTGTCGGAACAAGTTAAGAACACCTTTGGATTACTAAAGTCTGCTCTACAGCTGTCGGGTCGCGGATAATTTTTTTAACGTAGCAAATCAAGTCAAAAGTGCAACTGAAATATTTTGGAGGATACACACAACCACAAATAAAATGCATAATTTACTATTAATTTACTAGTACAGAATTATTTGAGCTCACAGCAAACTAAGTGCAAACATTGACACGTTTATTGTTCATATCATAGAACTTTCTCGCCTGGTTCACGTTTTAGAGTAGTCAATGCATATAAAAACTGTTTCAGGTTTTTGGGGTGTTTACGTTATCGAGTGTGTACTGTATGTTATAAAATATGAAGGAAAAAATTTTAGCATGAAGAATATTACGAAAATTAAAAAAAACAACTGACTTTATTGGCCGACTGTATTTGAAGACATCAGAGTTTTGAAAGATTAATTAGTTGGTGCTGGCTGGGAGAGCAGCCGAAGTAGATATTTAAAACGCATACTTTATGCAAATTTTATGTCATACATTTCAAGATGCGAACGCATAGACGCCACATGTAAAACGGCATGCCACCACAGCCAATGTTAATGCATATGTATGTATGTACATATCTATTTGTGTATGTATACTATATGTGTCTATAAGCCGTTCCAACGCCTCAAATGTGGCACGTAAGTTAAACAACCGCTAAAACAGCTAAAGGTGCAACATGATTTCGGAGGCATTCAGCTAGTGAAGCAGACGTGACAGTTGACAGGCGCACAGTGGTGCCGCTTCATACAAGCCGCGGCAAAAAATAGAAGGAATCGAGGTAGGGCTTTGAAATTTGGCACACATCTCTCATATTGCCAAATTAGATGAAAAAAAATTTTTTGTTAAAATCCGCCCACAACCACACCCACCTCCCATATAACACAAAAATCAAAAATCATCCTACAGTAACAAAATTTTCTACAGTGTAATATTTTGTAAATATAAGCTTGTCCAGAAAAAATAAAGCAAATCCGCCCACAATTACGCCCATCTCCCATATAATATAATCACAAAAGTTGCAATATTTTCGCTGTTATCACAGCTAGACTGTTAAAAATTGTCAAACGGATTTGAATCAATAAAAATTATTATTTCTCTAAAAATGAAACAAGTCCGCCCACAACTACGCCCACCTCCCATATAACATAACCAATAAATATTCAAAAATGATCATATATTATTAATTATTTATTCAACAAGTAATTTTTTAACATCATCGTGGAATTCTAAAGTTTTATTTTTGGGATTTGTTCTGAAACCATTAATAAAAGGATCCGATGAAGCTAAAAGCAAGTGCATTACATCTTGATTTGTAGAAATTCTGTCGCATTTTCTAGAATGATTAAGCCTATATTTCTTGTAATCTTTATTGCGAGCTTCTTGAGCCTCCTCTGATAGCATGCCCAATGACAAAATAGAGGATGAAACAATTTTACTTCCATGCATTAAAACTTTATGTACTGTCATTGGCATATAGTAAAATTCATAAAGGCTGACATATAACCTCGCAGTTTTCATGCAATAAATTTCAAATTTTTGAGGATCTATTGCTGCTTGACTATTGATTGTATTTAATATTATTTTAAATCTATGTATCAGGTTTTCGTCAACGCCAACAATATCGGCAGTTTTAGCAGGATCCTCAAAAAATCTTCGTGAGGTATTGCCATCATTTGTCGTACCCAGTCCCTGCTTCACTACATCAACATTTATTCCCAAGGATGACTTCAAATCTGCTTGAATACGTGCTTTTTCATCTGCCTTCAGTTTTTTGGTACGATCGTCAGTTCTCCATTTGCGAAAAGGTTTGTTGTAAGCAATATGCAGAATACACTCCATAAACTTAATTCTTGCATGCAAGGGAGAAATTCCAAATCTTAGGGAACCTTCGTTTACTGTTCTCCTCAATATACCATCTAAATCATCATCTAACCAACGAAACAGGCAAAAAAACAAAGCAGCGAAGCAGTCAAAAAAAACAAAGCAACGAAGCACGCAAAAAAAACAAAGCAGCGAAGCAGGCAAAAAAAAACAAAGCAACGAATCAAGCAAACAAACAACGCAGTTGCACATTTTCATAACTTTTGATGTGAGTTTTTAGATTAAAATGCTAATTACTCATGAATTGGCAGCTAATTGCAGCTGATTTTTTTTTCTATCGATTAAGGAGATTCTAAAGTTTATTTTGTGTAAGTGGCTAACCTGCGCGCTCCTGCGCACATTAGTTATATTCTGTTGAAGTTGTGAAATATATGATTTTTTTGGACCATGAAAAAACATCATATTAAAAAAAATCTTGAAAAAGAAAGTATACATTTGATGATGTAAATCACATCTATAACATTGGTTTTAATAAATAAAAACTATACAATTGATATTTTATGGTTAACTTTTGAGTTTTAACCTTTGCAATATTCATCACATTTTTCTGAGTAACTTTGCGTTGATACTTTGTTGGACTTTGAAGCTCTCCCAACAAAAAACCAGTGAATATATCAAGCCCAAGTATTCGGATAATGTTATTTGATTAGTTCTTAGCTTAAATTGAAAAGATGGTACAAATTTGGAATGATAAAAAAAATCCTTTTTTTCCGCTCTGGCACCACTGTGAGGCGCCGCCATTCGAACCAGCCGCGTTGTAGTTTTTTCACAAACATTTCCATTGCTACAGCAACAGTGGCGAGCGTTGTACATACATACATACATAGCTGTGATGCTGCAATCTACGATACAAAACTGACTTCTAACGCGCTGCTGGAAGCGAACTCATGTTTGTATGTGGATACGGAATGTGCGCTTGCGCAGTTTGTTTACCAAGCTGTCGTATACAATCAGCTATTTGAGGGAGTGGCAAGCATGGCGGCTCACTGCTTGTGCCACTTTTTGTCCAGCAACAACGACCGCAAATAGACATGCTAAGCTCTTATTTTTGCCGTTTTTAAGCCGCCGACAGTGACAGTTAGAATTTAGCCGGCAACAACCACAACAATTGCCAAGCTACGGAGATACGTACATACATACATATGTACATATGTACGTACTTATGTAACAACAAAAGCGAGAGCATGCGCTGGCCTTGTGCCGTCATCGTTGCCTTTGCATTTGCAACAACAACAGCAGCAGCCACAAATTTAATGCGACAATCATTTGAAGGCTGCCAAACAATTTATTGCTGCGATTTGGTTGCACTCTTTCATGCTGTTGCATAAATTCAAATAAACCAAAAACGTTAATTTGTAAACAATCACTTTCGCGTGTTAGCTGCGGCAGCATGCAGCTGGCAAAGTGTGGGCGCTGCCAATGTAGCTGCAACAGCGACCAACAATCGAATTGAATTTAACCAAGTCGAGCAAAATTATGCAAATGTACGCCTCCGTACACTCACACAGGTAGACATAAATATTATGTACTTAGTTCTAAATTTGAAGGTACACTGTTGTTGTTTGTGCAAAAGCTTTAAGAAATCCACAAATTATGCGGTCATGGCATAAGGCTCATAAATTGTACATGAAAATGGGTCAGCATTTAGCGAGTCGCTCAAACAGTTAGTAAATGTTAATGTGCTGCTGTATCGATGGAACGCCTGAACTGCACCTAATAAGCTAACATCTTCTATCGTATCTTAATTTTCGAATATTGTACGAAAATTGTGTAGCAGAGTTCGTACGAATGTAAATTCGAGTTCCGTTTTCACAAAAATTTTCTACGACAAGTATTTGCCTAAGTAAAAACAAGTTATCAAATGCAAGTAAAATTTTTAAGACACACTGAATCAAATGCCAAGAGGAGTAACAAAGAAAATGAATGCATACTGGTCCAACATTCTTACAACGCGCCGAAAATATTCACGGCTGGTGAAACTGCGCTAAACGAAGCCACAGACGGCAAACGGTTTCATAAATTCAAAAGAAGAAGCGTTTTGGCAGCCAACCATACAAAGTATCGTACCGGAAAAGCTAAAGTATAACTAAAATCTGGAAATCTGAACTGAAAATCTGGTAAAATTTAATTGAACCAAAAATTCACATCCAATAGATATTTTCATTATGGGGGGACGGAATTTGAAAGAAGAGTGAACAGAATTGGTTACATCAGCCAAAATAAACATAAGTATATATTTAATATATAAGTATTTATAATCATAGACAGGGGCCGGCGCTCAAAGTTTTACTAGATTCACACTGCTTTCGCAAGCAAAAAATGATTGGCAATGCGCCTATTCCTCAGGCAAACGATATTCCGTGATGGTTTTTACATACATACATTTAAGTAAACAAAATGTTGGGGTAGCGGACCATTAAACTTTGCAATGATAGAGGTAGTATCGAAAACGCCATAGAGGTGGGCAACCCAAAACAGAAGAATACCATATTATGGAATGCAGAGAGGCGGCCGCACTCTGAAATATTTTCCAGAAAGGACGAGGTTAGGCACTCGCACAAGAAGTGCTCGACTGTTTCCATCTAGCCCGGATGGTCCTACCTGCGACAGAGCCCGTGAGTTTGTAGGCAATTTTTTGGTTCATTCCTAAAGGATCCTGACTTTGGGTTGGTCACAGGATACCCAGAACCTTTCGCCCATGTCCTCCGCGTGGGAAACATTCATTGCAGAGTATCGTCTATCTTGTTCATTCGCTGTTTTATTTCCCTATGTCCCTATGGTTAGAAATCAAGGCCAACTCTCTCCGACACTCAGATTTAACGAGGCAGAAGAGAGTGCCTGAATAGCCGCTTGGCTATCTCAGAATACATTCACCTGCAATCTCCCGGGTGCAATCGTTTTAATCTACCTGACTTACTGCCTCCTTAATTCCAAACATTTCGGCCGGAAAAACGTTTGCGTTGTGCGGTAGGCGAAAGGATAACTTTAGATTGTATTACTTAAGGAAAATCCCTGGGTCAACCCCGCTTTCAGTTTTGACCCGTCAGCCCATCAGTCCATGTCGTTTGGGAATTTGGAGTGGCGGTTGTGGTAACCCAGTGCTTCGACAGGATATAGTCATTGGGCGACGCTTCGTTCTTAAGCAGCAGTGCATTCAGGAAGCAGCAGAGCCCCAGTGCCCGCCGTTTGATAACGTTTTTAGCAGCTGAGTTTTCGATAAATTGATTTCGATATCGATCGGTAATAAATGGAGCAGAACGTTCAAAACATTCGTTGAGGATATTATTGCGCCCAATACGCCAACAGCTACTGACCTTTGAATTCCCCATAGAACTTATAAAACATTTGTACGCAAGAAAAGCAGCCGTACATACATGATTATAATGCAAATAAAGATACAATCAACGAATTACAATGCGAAAGCAAGCGTCTGCAGCAGTAATTGTTCAGGACGCTCATCATTCAATTTCATTGAATAGGGCATATACATATGTATGTATGTATGTAAGTACACAGGTCAATCAACCAATCTACCCTGCAAAGATTGTAAACTATGTTTGCTTCTTTAGGCATAAAACCTATTCGGTTGAAATGAAGGGGTGATTTAACAAGACTCCAACTTCTATTCTCCACAACAATCGCCACCATATTCATCGAACTTAAGCCCAATCGATGTTTCCACATGGTTCATTCTGATGGGACATAATACCATCCGACTATAGCTATTTCCAAGCAATCTCGACGCTGTGTATATCAAAAAGTTTGTTAAGAATTGGTATATTTTTACGGTGCTGAAGTTTTTAATCAAACAAAAAAACGAAATTGACAAAAAAATCTTAGTAACTTTAGAAGAAATATGTTTTAAACTTAATTTAGATTTTGTTTTGATATTTCTTATGCTTGTTGTTATGATATTATGATCAGCATAGTTTTTCAATTTGAAAGTGTTATGTAAATCGAGTCCATATTCGGATCGCATGTAGCATTCGTACAATTTTAATTTCGAATCGACTAACATAATGGCACCTCTGTTTTTTAAATCAGTCTCCACATAAGAACGCTTTGACATTATTAAAATCACTGTAATTTGAAATTTACCGAAAGCAAAGTCCATTGTTGAAATCGTTTTCTCTAAATCTTATGAAGAGTTTTTGGAAAGGTCACCTTGCATGGAATGGGTTTTATGTAATACATTTTATGAACAGTTTTAGTTCGGTTATATGTATGGAGTATTAAATTGCCATGATTTCCTCGATCATTGATTTATTTTTATGAAAGCTGCTTGAAAAAGATTTGATTCTTACGCCATTACTTAATAATTATATCCTTATTATATAATACGCCTTGCATACTTTCTAAGCTCGCCTCTAGTTTTTTTCTAATCAAAAGCTCCATCAGAATATTGATAAGATAATCTAAATAGTGTTTTCAGTGAGGCTATTCAAATCCAAAGTAAATTGATAGGTTTTATGTCTTCAATAGTGATTTAAGGTTTAATGGCATTTTGAGTTTGTAATTGCCTGCATACGAAAGCTTTTGTGAGACAAACACGGTCACAACTAACTAAGCTACGCTATAAAAAAGCACGAAATCGCCATTATGCTGTGCGACACTTCATATTGTCGACTGGGCCCAAGAGTGATAGAAAGTAAGATTGCGTCCTCCGCACTGAGAACGACGGAGAGTGACGTAATAATAGCTCGAGAATGAGATAGAAAACAAAAAATTAAAAAAAGCAAGTTTTGTTAGCATTGTTTGTCAGCGAATGGATGGATGTTGTCATCGGCAAAGAGAGGAAAGGCGGTCCGCGAAAGGCGCAATCTTGTTTTCTATGATTTTTTCACTGGGTCTGTTCAGTTGTGATTGTTGCTGTAACAGCTGACAGTGTTGTAATCAAACAATTTAAATTTTAAGATTTCACGTCAATTATGCACATTCGGTTACGGATAGTTGTTAACTGTTGGCAGCAAGATACTTACATTGAGTAGTATTTGCAAAGTGACAAAATTGAAAATTGTTCCAACGAAATTAGCAGTTATGGTATGATTGGTGAAACTAATGCACTTTGGCAAAAAAAAAAGGGCTTAGACTCTTTTTCAATAGGAATTAAAATATGTACTGCCTCCTATTCAACGTTCATTTTAATGACTATTGTAAGTTGACAAAGTTTGGCAACAAAGTCGGTCACATGATTGCAATTGGGCTTTCTTTGTGGAAATGACAGAGGTCTTTGCTGCAGATACAGTTATTTTCTGACCCCATAATGCAACCTTAACTCTTTTGTTCTTATTTGGACCCCCATTTAAAATACGAACCCTAGTTTGTGATTGAGAAGATGCTCATAATAGCTGAAGCTTGCTTTTACGACTACTAATAACACTGTGCAGCAATTTCTGGGCCATTGGGCTGAAACGATTCCAACTCAGGATGAAACATCTTAACCCATATAATAAAACCTCCAAATATTTGACATTCACTGATACTAAGAGTAAACAAGGATTAAAATTTAAATCTCAGTGAAATATCTTATTTCGGCTATATGTAGTAAAATTTCACAAGGAATGATATTTTAGAACATTTCACCCATTAGATCTCTAGCAAAAGGATCGGTTTGACCTCTTTTCTTGAATATCTGTATAAAATAAATTTGGGAGGTCGCGAGAGGGTTAAAAGAAAATTATTAGCCGGAAAATTTCACTGGTGGTCTTATCAGACAAAATCTTGATACACATAATATACAAAAACAACTATATCCGGTTGAAATATGCAACAACTTTTTTATGATATCTTTTTCATACATATGTATCATATGCATCTGCTACGCTACCTAGTGCAGAAAAAGAGCAAATGGCAAGTGTAGAGGGCCTTACCGTCGGCATACTTTTGTACATAAAATAGCCAAAACTGCAAGATCCCGCTTTTGATAGAACAGCTCATAGGAGTTAAATTTTTATGTGCAACTGGCATTATTTGCTTAACACAGTCAGTACTCATTTCACAAGAAGGAAAACAGGAGGCATGCTGTTTCAAGAGATGTTGAGATGTGCATTGCACTGCCTAAGATCTGCTCTTTAATACATTAAGAAGGGAGGGCCTTGACATATTTGCTTCTGTGTATATTAGTTTTGTGTAGCTCTACCCAATTTATATATAAAACCATTCTCATACTCATAGAGAAAAGTCGGAGTTATTGGATAGGGTGGTGGGGCGGTGTATCTCCGATACAAAAGGACTTTTCATGTTGCATTTATTTGGGACGATTATATTTTAGGTAGAGTGGTGAGAGTTAATGCAGAAAGGACGTGGTTTTCGTCAATCCACTTCTTTATCCAGCTTGGAAACGGCAGAATACTCTTATAAGACGTTGTGCCCGGCCAGTTGAATTATGTTGCTCGAAGCATATTTTCCAAAATAAGGTTAAAAACGAACGGTAGGGAGCCACCCTGTCTTGTGTCGGGTTTTTTCGGAGGCTTCATGTATGTATGTAGGTATATTGAATATCTGATAGTTGGTAGACTTGTCGGGTCTAAAGTCACACTGAGAAGGTTCAATCAGTTCGTTGGATGTCGGTCGCGAGGTCCTGCTCTAACAGGAATTTTCCCGGTGTTGAAACCTTTTGCAAAGAACGTAATCTGCATTATTTGGCTTCTGTAAGCCATTATACCTTCTGACAGAACTTTTGAAAACTGCGTTATAAAAAGCATGTCGAAGTAGTACTTTTCTACATGGGACCACTAATAAGATCGTACATGTATAACTAGTACCAAATATTAGTGTAATGTGTCTAACAGTTTGAGTTTTCACTCATCAAGTGTTATATTTCCGAAGTAATTCATCCATCTAACTTGATCAGCTTTCCGGCGGTGATTTGGAGGTAACTGTTTATAGTGCTATCTTTTCCTGATGTACAGCTTTTTTTTATATACATACATATGCATGCACTTACGTATATATGTACACAGTTTCGTGAGATGTGCGATACTACCAATCTCTGACAATCATCTGGGTGTGCCTCTAAGCCAAAAAAACTCGAATATCTATTATAACGTCAATATTTATGCGTATTAAATATACCACATTATGTGATCACTGAACGTTCCGTAACTTTATTTTTATTTTTGTGTTGCTCCTTTCATATTGGGAATTCGAAATCTAGTATCTACGGGCGCCCCAAACCACTTTTTATTGAATGCAGATAAATCGCTGATAACGCCGTCATTGAATTATCTGATCCGTCACAACTTTCAGGGTATTACCCACTGCGGCAACTACCACATACATTCATACATATGTAATACTTGTTGGTATTATCGCCGCTGCTGTTGAGACGCGTTGCGGCGGCTCCATTATGCCAGATACGTGTACACACGCCGGCAGCGACCACTTGCCGGGCCTCATTTGACATTTATTAAGTTGAAGTTGAAGAAATACATAATAAATTGCAAAACTGTCAAACACGTTTTGTCAAATAGGTAATGTGCTGTGTTGCCGGCCGGCCGGCGTACCACTGAACCGCACTGGACCGGTGAATTGGCTTTTAGGCTGTTTGGCAAGTATGCATTATCGACTTTGCTACACCGCTCAAACGTCAATCAACCGGCAAAACCTAGCGAAGCTAGTCATTTTCGAGTGCTTGCAACGCCAATGCGCTTTAGGTGCGATGCTACTTTACTCGATTTAAACGCGCCGTGCGTCGGTCCATAGTGCTCCAATGTATGGATTTGTGTTTTCATGTGCAATAATCGCAAAATGACTACAAGTTTCCAGTTGAAGCGGTAAATCGACGATGACAACGAGAACAACAAATCCAAAACAGCTGCCAAAAGTGCTGCTCACGTAGATATTATGCACCAGCCCCAAAATGGGCATTTCGCATATTGCTAGACTATTTGGCATTCGATTAAATAGATTCGATTACATTGTTCGCCATTTATCGCTTTTTAAGGCGCGTCGAAACTCATGCTTTTCGTCACTCAATAAAATTGCTCAGCAGAGGCATAATGTGCGCAAAGTTGTGCACGATTTCTAAAAATTTCTTGCTTTCGCATTGCTTTTGTTGTTGCACAAATTTTGCGCAAAGTTGAAAATACGCTGTATGTGCTAATGTCCGCAGAAAAAACCAGCGAAACATGGACAGCACTTGTTTTGTGACCAAATATCGTGTTGCAAGCAACGAGTCGGTAACTGGTATGCCTATACAAAACGCATAAAACGCGCGGCACAAACAAGCCTTTTTTAATTGAAACAATGACCTCTTGGTGCAGCGGCCAACTGAAAAACATACTAGTACATAAATAGTTATACCCACACACGCTCTACAATTACGTTTGCAATTGGCAATTCGCTTACAATTATGGATATAATTATTAAGTTAAGTTGTTAATAGCAAAATATAGAAAATAAAAAAAAAAAACATCGTCACCCAGGCTGCAATTAAAAATTTGTATAGATCTAAATAAAGTGCAGTATTGGATACAAGATTCGTAAGCTTTAATATTGAATACGAGGACGGGACGATAATTCCCTAAAACTAAAAACTACTAGCGTAGGGGTGAGCTATTCAGTGGTGAAATTAGGCGTCTGAACCCGTTCTCCCCATACATAGGTGCTCTAGGAAACAAGAAAAATGAACATAATAAATTGATCAAAAAATTATAATATCATTAACATCTTTTTACTTAAGAATTCGTAGAATAATTTATATAAAGTATTCAGCACAAATATTTATCGTAATAGTTAATTTTTCCCTTATTTCTTGCAAAACAAAATTGTTTTCATACAAATGCACCACTGTTAGCCTTCGTTGCTAAAGTTTATTGAGGTGAATTTCACTTGCGAATTCCCGTATAACAAGAGACAAAATAAGAGCGTTTAGTTATTTTTATGTAATATTTCGTATGCATATATCATGTACATTTCTTTCTTTTCAAAAAATTTTCGAGTACACGCACTATTTTAAACATTTGAGTTAATTTTGTTTTATTTTTCTAGCTCAGTATTATCATAGCTCAGAGTTGTAAAGGGGTTTTCAATAGGAACGCTACAAAAGTTTTTTTGAAATAAATCAAAAACGGTTTAGGATATGAATTAAATTCTTTATTCCTGTGAAAGTACATTCGATGACATTATGTATGGAACTCGACTTTTTTTGCATGGGCACCACGGGCACGCTTGAAGAAGTCCAGACACTGAACCCAATTTTCGACGGTTTTCAAGCATGAATCGGCCGATACTGCTGCAATTTCACGTTTGATATTCGTACGAAGTTCATCATCGTTGTTGGCATAGACCATAGACTTGACGTAGCCCCACAGGAAATAGTCTAGCGGCGTCAAATCGCACGACCGAGGCGGCCAATTGACTGGGCCATTTCGCGAAATACTCGTAACACGTTCACCAAACTTGGTGCCGTCCTGTTGGAACCACATATCGTCCCAGTCCATATCATCCAATTCGGGCCAAAAATATTCGATTATCATTGAGGGGTAGCGATTCCCATTCACAGTAACGTGCCGATCTTGATCATCACGGAAGAAGTACGGCCCAATGACGCCGCCGGCCCATAAACCGCACCAAACCGTAATTTTTTCGGGACGCAATGTTGACTAATGGAGTACGTGTGGGTTGCTGCCTGTCCAATAACGCATATTTTGCTTATTGACGAAGCCATTCAGCCAGAAGTGACGACGACTATAAATTGGACGTAGCGCTCTTAAAGTTGAGGCCAATGACTCCAAATTTCGGTAGTAAATTTTAATAATTTCGACTCGTTGGATCTTGTATCTTTCCATGATGAAATGGCAAACCTTAGTGAAGAAAAATCTTAACAGAGCGGGAAAAAATATGGCGTCCTTTGCTGTCACTATCGGTCTACTTTTGTGCGTCCCTATTGCAAGACCCTATGTTTAAAAGAATTGCTATTACAAACATCGTTTTTATCATTTCAGTAAAATAATAGTTTATTAAATATTTATTGCTCTAGTTGAATACAAAAAACCAGTAATCCTTTTAAAATTTATTATTTGGTGAAAGAGAAGTTGCCTACAAAAACCTATTCAGCGCGTAATTATAGTCGGCTTTATAGTTGGTAGCAACTTTATGACATGGAGGAGTATTCATAGTAAAAATTAAGTTGATACTTAAAGTTCGACTGGGAAGGTTTCTCAAAACAACTGCTGTGGATCGGAATTTAACAAATTCCGGTAGATACTTGCATTGGTTTAATATGAATTCTGTCAATTTCGAATTCACTTAAAAGAAAGATGAACTGCATAATGTATATCTGAACATTGGTCAAAATTATCGTAGCTACGATTGGTTAAGCGCCCACGCAATTTCAGCAGCGATGGTTGTGATAGACTGGAATTGGACAATTCAAACTCAAATTCGGTGAAAAATGCGTTCATACAAATCGATCGATCGCGTTGACGACGAAGACGTTAACTATTCACTAGAATTCCTGAAACCGGTTATATTTGCCTGGCACGCCGTCTCATCATTTGGATCTTAAAGATGGATCTATCATCATTATGCTACGAAATCTGCATGCCCTCAAACTGTACAATGGAACCAAACTGATGATGATGAAGGTAAAGAACAATGGGATAGTAGCAAGGATTTGTAAATGGTCACTCAAAAGATTTGTCGCTCCATTTCAAACGTATACCGTTACAAGCGAAACTTACATTTACGAACACCATGAACAAGAAGAACATAAATCTGGAAATGTAATACTTCTCTCGCGGCCAGCTATATGTATGTGCTTTGTTTACGCTCCGAAGCAGATTTCAATAAACCAAACAGAATTCAGTGAAAATAAATACTCAATTTATTATACTTACGCCAAATATTGGAATCATGAAAGTGCGCTCTAGAGGCCAAAATACTTAACGAGGTGAAACGAAACCGAAGATCAAGGATTTTTGGGGGCCCGATCTAAATAGGGTTAGATCGCCGAAACAACAGTCCTTGGCCGGGTGAAACCCGGGTGATTCCGGTACGTAGAAGCCACTGTAGTGGGAATGATTGATACTTACAGATGTAAAACGAGTTCGGGCAAATATTACGCAAAGCTCAAAACCGATTCAGTTCAAAAGAACCCGCAATTGACGAAGGAAAAGGTTCCCTTTTACCACGACAGCGCCATAACGAACAAGGGCACAGTTGGAATGAGAACATTTCGCTTAAGTTATACCGAATTTTCACTACGTATTGAAGTGTTGCCGTTGTGCGACTGAAAATGGCAATTTTACCCTCTTAAGCGCCCATACCCATTACCTCTTTGAAGTTTTTGAATACTTATCCCTTTCCGCTATTATTTGTGACTTTTGACACTTTTTTACATTAAAAATTAATTATCTGGATTAAACGAAAACAGTTATAACATGCAAGAAAAATGGGAAAATAATGGCGCCTAGGAACCATTTAATACTTCGTTTTGCTTCAATGTTTTTCTGACAGGGTGAAAAGTTGCTGCATATTGAAACAATTTCCCGTCAAGTTTGGTTTGGAGACAACAGATTTAAATTTATGTACACTCATATTAAATAAACTTTTTCTAATTGACTTTTTCAGCGCCGTGCCTGGAGTGGATTGAAAATAATAATTTATTTGCATATGTACTACAAATAAGCTTTAAAGGATTGCAAACAGAGGGCATGTCGCCGGCAACTTCATGTTAAAGACGCCGCATTGAAGGTAATTTTGGACGAAGATCCGTGCCAAATACAAGAAGAACTTGCAGCAATATAATTCGTGAACCAAGAAGCAAATTAATTGTGATTGAAAGCCATTGGTATAGTGCGAATCAAAATATGTATATCGAACGACGTGTCACTGTTGGTCAAATGTTCCTTCAACGGTATAGCAATGCCGTTTTAGTATCGTATTTTCACCAACGACGAAAAACTGATTCATAACGACAGCAATGTGCAATGTTAAGTACAGCAAACCAGATAACATGACATGAATCATTGAAATTCACCACAACAATGCTCAGTCGCATGTTGCATAAGTGGTTAAAGCCTATCGCGATGGTACAGAATTGGAAGCTTCAATCCACCCCGCTTTATAGCCCACATATGTATATGACAAAAACATGTATGTATATCACATGTTCCGTTCGAGCATGTTCAGAGATTCCAGAACGCATATTTTGTTCGTACTAGTGTCATGAATTATGACGAAATTTATGACCGACCTCAAAATTTTCGGAAATCCAAGATAGGCGGTACGAAGTCAAGCAGCCGAAAAAAGTGGCTAAAGTAATGATCTGATTTTATTTGCTTCACCATCGGCCAAATTATAACTGTAATTGCAAAATTATGCAGCCGGAATTGAAATGCACAATTATAGCAAAATTATCTTTTTATCCCCCTGATTCATATCTAAAGTTGTGGTTGGGTTAAAACTTTTTGTTTGATCAAGTTTTCATTCAAGTTGCCTTTCATTTTATCAAAACAATCTCAATTTTGGACCTTGAACTTTCTCTTGATAGCAAGTCGTATGCCAAATTAATAGTCAATCTAAATTAATTTTGAGAACCAGTAGGAGTGCTGAACTTGAAAATCATTTGTTGATCATGTAATTGCAGGTTAAGTATCTATACGATATCCCAAATTCAGCTGCAAAGTTATAGATAAATCATCAAGTCATATTGAAACAGATTGAAAATAAATTTTCACATTTTCAAAACACCATACGAAACTCCTAGGGCATAATCAGAAAAATCTGTAAATGTCTGAGACATTGCATATGCATTCTTAGTATCATAAAAAATTGTCTATTGTTTGTCTACGGATCTACCAATCTAACCAATCCATACCTTTATAAATGCAAAACATAATCCAAAAACGAAAATAGAAACGTCCAAAATTTGGACATACTTAACGCACATACACGAACTAGTACGCATACATTTGGAGCACACCTACAAAGTGCCACGTTTTTATGAAGTATTTATTCTACGCCAACAGAATCTTTATCGAATTACGATTACTCTGCCCACTCGAGCGAGTGGTGTCAGCCAGTCTGGTCCGTTCGCTGTATGTAGTTGAATGAATGTAGCCGGTGATTTGCACTTCCATAAACATAATTCTATAAGTACTTCAATTAAACATTTTTATAAAAAGACTTACATATATGTATCTGCATTAATGTATAAACTTTTACTTATGTATGTATGTATGTAAATTAAGGTGACCTGACTTAGAAAAATCTTTTAAACTATATTGGCGCACTCTTCAATTCGTATTAATATCTGCTAGTAATGTTACTCTAAAGAGATACGCAATGGATATTGATAAAATATATACTATATACACTGTTATACGAGATCGAAGTTATTTGAGAGTTTATCTGGTTGTATCGTTTTTTAGTATTCAGTTGCAATATGTGGAGTGCATAAATTGAGCACAGTGGCATTGTTCTCAAGGTTAACCCGTAACAGAAAATATACATGAGAATTTTCTTCTTCTTAATTATCCCTAAAAACCACACAGCTGATTTTGGCGGATTCCAAGATTGCACGTTGTTCGTTCCTTTCCGTAGCTAATTGACGTCAGCTATAAACCCCAAGTGAAAGCAAATCTTTCTCAACCTGGCCATTCCTACGAAAAGAGGCCTCCCTCTTCCCAAATCTTTCTGAGAATCTTTCTCGCGAAAACTCCAAAGGTCATGTCATCCGATGTTGTCGGCGTCCATGCTTCTGCGCGATACAATAACACGGATATGATGGGAGACTTATATAGAGTGGTTTTGGTTCATCGAGAAAGTGCTATACTTCGCCTTTGTCTACTCAGCGAAAGGTAGCACTTCGTGGCAAGAGAAATTCTCTGTAAGATTTGCCGGCTCGTTTGGTATCAAACGGCTCAGAGTTGTTTACCAACGTCATTTAACATAGCCGTATTAGTTAAGCAGGGATATCAAATTCAAACATCGCATCATATAGGCTACTTTTTCTTGTGATATCGAAAGTCGACATAGAGAGTGAGTGTCGATTCTCTTCTCTCGGCTCTTAACGAAGGTTTGGAGAATCGTCAATGTCTGTTCGAAGGTAGACATGGTAGGTCTAAAGCCAATAGTTCCAATCAGTTTGTTGATGGTTGTCTTCACTCTTTCGCCCAATACACTTGATAGAACCTTATATGAAATGGTTAAGAGATTGACCCACAGAGGTTAGCACATATTGTAGGATCACCCTTCTTGTGTATTGGATAGATCACACTTACCACTAATCCTAAAGAAGAAATAAAAGACAAAAGTTTACTCATTCATTTCTATATGATATAAGCGCTAAATTATTATTATTATTATTATTTTTAAAAACAAGGGCCATTAAAAAGCCGTGCCCCACACTCAGATTTTTTATTTTTCTTTATGCAGGCCAAATTAATTTCTATTTTTATTATTGTTCGCCATCTTGTAGTGGTACGATCGTCATGTGCGTCATGGTAAAACCATGTATAATATTGTATTGCGAAATTTACTTGCACTACTTTTTAGCAATGTGAAAAATATTAAACCAAAGACATATCAAAAAATCTTTAAAAAAATCTTTTTTTTGAATAACATTGCCACCTATTTGCACAACAAAAATGGTTGAAGTATGTAAGTTAAATTAAATAAAATTTAGTTTTAAGACATTAAAGTGTGGATATTACACGCATAGAACTTTAAATCATGCCATAGAACTGGAATGATGAAAATACCTATTTACTCATTCCCTGGTTTGTCCCGTTACACCTGAATCAAAACAAATCAGAAGAAGAAAAAGACACCGGAAATAATGGAAACCCGCAAATCGAAATTTCGGAATCTCTTTCTACAGTGTACTAATGAATAGACAGACATAAATACGTAAGTAGATAGACTGCAACTGGAGGTTTCTTTTGTTATCAGCTGTTACGTCACAAAAAGAGCTTATTCTGTTCAATTCTTCTGAAAACTGTTGGTGTTAACAATTTTAGTAGCGAGGTGAAGCAACGCACGCCATTTATCGGCTAAATCAAAATTAGCTCCCCCTGCTATATACACATTTACAAATATATGTAATATATGTACATGTATGCATGTATTTTTACTCAAATTTATTTCAGTGACAATCGCAAATGGTGGTAACACAAAAAGTAACAATTAAAAATGTCAACCGTGCACGAGCGCGTAATAAATGTCAATTTAGCACTTGATTCTTGTTGTGATCCAACAATCATGCTTTCCCATATACCCTTACATACATACGCTTTTATTTCATTATTTAAAGATTTTGTTTGATTGATTTTGCCTTTGTTTTTCGCTCTGTTCCGCATCTAATCTTGCTATATAACCCCGGCACATTAACATTTATCACTTGAGTAGCCTAGTAAGTGAGTAAGACCTTTAAGCAACACCACCCAACCGACCCCTCCTATGATAGTACAGCTTGTACCACTTATGGCATTTGAAGCCCACTTGCGGTTTTGGTACACACGCCCATGGAGGTACGTTGTCCACAGTGTATTTTTTATTGTTGTTGGCTCTGCTTTTGCATTGCTTCTTTTATTTATTTATTGATGATTGTTTGATATTTTACTGTCACTTATATACACACTACGTATGTATGTAAGTATTATATAATTGGCTGCTACTCATACTTTTGTTACTATTTTACCACATTTCGATCTACGCTTGGGTATTTCTCACTTTTATGAGTGATTATTTTGACAGCAATTTTTTCTTGCTTCAGCCGCACACGCTCACATCCAGATGCACATTCAATTTTATACTGATTTTTTTTCTCCAATTTTGTTTAATAATGGCCTCAAGGTTAAGCAATGGTTAATAATGGCGAAATGTAAAGTCTCAGCAATATAATTTATTTTGAAGTAGAACAAATTGCTTTGAAATTGATTGAGCCAAGTGCTTTTGTTAGTTGGTTACTTGGCTTATATGCTTACATACATATATACATATACAAGTAACTATGTATATATTTCGTTTCATGAAACAATAAGCTTACTTATAAATGTAAGCATGCTCGTGTGTTTTGGTGCAATTGTTGCTGCCTGGTCGCCGCCGATACCAATTGCTGCCACGTTTTTCGTATATGTACGTCAATGTTGCCAAACACAACATATTCGGTTGGTCCCCAAGTAAGAAAAGTTGGATTTTTAGCTTAACTGAAAGGATTAGTCCGGTAAATTCATCATTCATGACACCCCCGCCAACAACGCAGAGACTAGTCGAAACATGGCAGTACTAGTACCAGTTCCCAGCATTGAAGTATCCATCTCTCAATCTTTCCATGCCAATAAAAAAGAAGGGGTTAATTTAACTATACTGGGAGAAGTGTTAAGATTAAAGACATCGTTGAGTTTGAGATGATGGCTGACAGAAATGCAGCCACAAGACCGTGGCTGATTTTTGGCGATAAATATATACAAACCTGGTAGTAGATACCTAAAAGAAACCCTCCGTTAGGTGAAGAAAAATCTCCACTCGACTAATGCAACCCTGTGGCTTAAAAAAACAAAGCCCTCGGCACGGACGTTATATCCGCGGAGTTATTTCAAAGTTAGTTCCGGAAGTTTAGAATCCCGGTAGACTTTGTCCTTTCTACAAGAAAAGTTGTTGTGCTGTCTGAGCTAATTATCAGGGGAAGAGGTTTTTAAGTATTCACAGTGCTTCAAATACTGAAAAAGATGTCAAATATACAAATCGAGTTATCCACGATGCTCCATCCCGAACAAGAGTTTAGACAAGACGACTCATTTTCGTGAGATTTCTTAAATCTGAAAATATGCGGCTGATGTCGAACAACCATGGAACATTGGAGCATTTCGAGAGAAATATCCCACGCAAGGCATATACCCTGTGTGTGTGGGTGGCAGAGCCGAATAACACTGTCATGAGCAAGTCGCACGTATGGCTGGTGGCCGGTGGAAATATTCTTTGGCATCCATAGGTGGACAGCGAAAACAAAAGTATTCACGAATTCAATGGAAAGAAACAGGAGTATGTTCTTAAAAAAAGAATGAACCAATTACACTTGAAAAAAGAGCTTCCATCCATACAGTGACTTTGAGTGAATGTAATGGCTATGCATCAAAGATGAAAAGGGGATTTTCAGTGCTTCAGAAATTAAAATTTTGCTCGTTCAGGCTTCCACAAAGGCATAAATGAGCCTGATCACACATGATGGGGTTTGACAAAAAATTTGGCGCATCGCTATTATGTGACAGCTTGACTCAAAAACCGATGAACAGAATTGAACCAGAATCGAGTTATCAGAAAATCTCTGTTTATGCTCCGATTGTGATGCAATTAGAAACGTATAATGGGGAGTTTACTTTCACGAAAAATGGATCCGCTATAGCGCTAGTTATTGAGAAAATCCGTAAAGAAGTATTCTGCAGGTTTTTATAGTCCAAATTTCATTTTTAGTATGGTTTCCGATTCGCATAGTTATTATTAAAAGCTCTGTATTTCTTTGGTTTTCATCAGAACTAAGTTCGCAACTTTATGGTTTTCATCAGAACTAAGTGGCAACTCTGACGTACATATGTACATGCGTGTTCATATTTGATTTGCTTTGTTGCTGGCTTGGCTGCGATCGTTGATTTGTTGGGCTGTGGGCTGACTTGATTGAATTGCGAAACTAGACCAGTACGCTTGATGGTTGCTGGACGAGAGCGGGCAGAGAAAATAGAAATGTAGCATAAATTGAATATGACTAACTGGTTACTAGTATTTCTTCTGGTTTTCCATTTTTGGAGAACGTTTTACGTTTTGTTTTGTATTTCTTGTTTAAATTCATTGTGCAATATTTGTGATGAAGCATGATTGAACATAAAAAGTCGGGCATGTAAACAAACCTATGTAGGTACATACATATATACATTTTTATCTACATACATAAACGGTCGTCAATTTCAAGGCCTCTGCAATGTTGCAACAAACATATATATGGATGTGTGTTTGTATGTTTGTGTATTTACACTTCGAACGGTGAATGTTAGATGATGCTTGGCCAAATTATGACTTCGGGTATCGCAAACGGTATTGTGTTGCACGCTCTTCAATTTACTGCCAAAGTTCTGTGCTGACTGTATAAATGTGGCACAACAAAACGAGAAGTAAAAAAGCGCTCCAATTTCAATGTAATTATGTATTAAGTAAAACTAGGTCACGTGCTTCAGATGTTGCCATACATTTGTATACTTATCTTTGTATCTACATACGTGTGCATGTCGAAATATATACATATGTATACTTGTGATGAAATATATTTTTAACGATGTTATGATAACCGAATCGACTTCGTGTCTCCTCTGCGCATACTTCTTCCGCATCCTTCTAGTGTTCCACATAACATAAAAAATCGTTGGGGTTCATCTCCATTATATGTACATAGTTTCAAGAGATTTGCGTCAATCGCAAATCTTCGGATTTTGAAAGCATTTTATGAAAGAAAGGCAATCTACAACCCCACCATAACCAGGCAATATTTGAGGAAGATAGTAATTTGCCGAATAATATAGAATTTTTCGAAACGCCACACCAGATTTGGTGCTACTTATTCCCGCAATTATTAGAAAAAATATAGTGTTCCTAAATTGGAGAGGTCGTGATCAGATGTACAAATGTGGCCTACCAAAATTGAAAGTTACAGGGGGGTTTTAAATATTATGATTTATGCGATACTTCTGGATATGCTTACGCATTTGAATTATGCAGTGGATTATTTTGAAAACCGCAGCTAGTTATCCGCAAATATACCAGTCAGATTAGTTCGCGAAGTCCATCGTTTTAGAAATTAAATGTTTTTTGCTTGTTTTTCAAATTACAACGTTTCCCTTTTTGGTGTATTTTCGAACTCAGGACATTCTTTACATCGGAACGATTAGACTTAAGAGAATTACAAATTTTAAGATGTCTGAAGAAAAGATTATGCTAAAATTCGAACAAGGTAGCTGTCAAGAATATGTCTCGAATATATGTGACATTGATGCATTGCAGCAAGGGGTGTCAGATTGGACGGAACTGATCACTGGACTACGATGACTAAAAAAGAAAGATGCAAGTTTGCAAATTTTTTTGGCCAGTCATGGATGTATTGCACCAAATGTAAGGTAAATCTTTGTTCAACAACTGAAAGAAACTGTTTTTATAACTATCTTCATTTATAATAAAGTAAATATATTTTATTCTTTCTTCTTTAGACTGAATTTTATATGTAACATTCTATAGTTCAATAAAAATATGTTTATTTATTTGCACTAAACATTGGTTTTTTCATTGAAATAAATAATTTTTATAGTTTCATTCCAAAGGTAAGTTTCGTGTGAGTGATCATTATACTTTAAAGATACAACCAATTTTTTTTATATAACTTGATAACAACCGATTACTATAACTGACGTTTACTTACAAGAACATATACTATATAGTTTTCACCAAAATAGTAGCTATGAGCATTAAAGGTTATCTAGAAAGTCTGTAAAGTTGTATTCTTATTAAGAGAAATTACCTATCGAAAATATTCCTCCAACCTTTGGCAAATGCATAGTTCTTAAGTTAATATCCAATGTAGTACTCACGTAGATTTTTAGTGTATCGATTTATACATATGTATGTGTACGGATCTATTATTTGACTTTTTTATAATACAATACTATACAGAAAAATGATGTGAATTAAAAGCAAACATTTTTTAATTACAAAATTTTAATGTAAATTTATCTTATATGTTAATATCACTAGCAAAATAAATATGAAATAAAAGATGTATGTATGTAAATTTGTTCATGGGATTTCAAATTCAAATGCTATTTAGAATTTTAATTTATTTTCCGTATGCCTACTACAAGGTTGAGACCAATTGGAGAATCATATTTGAGGCCAAGTTGGAAACTT
Organism: Anomoia purmunda; assembly: GCA_951828415.1. Classification (NCBI taxonomy): domain Eukaryota; kingdom Metazoa; phylum Arthropoda; class Insecta; order Diptera; family Tephritidae; genus Anomoia; species Anomoia purmunda. The sequence goes on from OX639993.1 coordinate 58,426,835, forward strand.
TGAATGCTTTTTGTTGTTGATAAAGCTACGATTTTCCACCTTTGTTCTCAACTTACTCTCAAGTGGAGGTCAAGTCTAACCTCACTCAATATGCCCCGGATTCAAGTCTTTGTCAAAGCTCCGGGTATATTTAAATTTGACGCTCACTTAAATCCTAACAGAAGCTCGTTCGAACAACACGCTATTTGATATGACCTCCAAACTATTATGCTCATTATGTTTGTAAACTATATGTATGAATAATAGTCTCATTGGAAAAACGGCAAAACAAAGCAAGTATGGGGCGCCCATTAATTACGTGATGTCTTTATCAACCTGCTCCACTACAGTGATTTTTTTTAAAAATTGAAATTATGAGACTCATCTTGAAGTAAAAGTATATACAAACATACTTAAAATTCTTAAAATAGCGCGCCAGCTAATATACCAAATTTATTCATTAAGCAATTTCATATGACATATGCATATTAACTTTTGTGTTTTAAGCATGCTAAAAACTGATTTTCGTAATAATAGCATGGATTTTCAAGCTCGAATGAATAATGGAAATGATATATGTATTTCTTCTTCCGTACAACTGGGCCAATTGCTACTGTTGCTCTTGAGGATCGAAGAACAGAATGATGACAATGCCTGCTCTCTCATAGCACGTTGAGCATTTGATTATTTGAAAGAGAATAAAGTCGAAATAATTACTCATTGTTCATATTCACTTGATATATCACCCGGCGTTTGTTAAAAACAATATGCGTTGTGAGCGTTCCTCCTGGTTTCTTCAAATGCAAACGTGTATATATAAATCTTAAAGACTTCAAAGCATTTATTTGTTAAAATGTGAGTTTTTTCAATGTTTTTCGGGAAACTTTCAGGGTTACCCTCGTATACCAATAAATGAGTGATTCTATGGTTAGGGACAAAATATCGGGGGGAAATTATTGATGTGGTACGCATTCAAAGTATCGCTTTCAAAGGATCGGGCTCCCATAAATATCGAATTATAAAGGCTTCATACATAAAATATCGATACTGAATTAAAAAGCAGTTTCAGTTACAATTCTTAGTGAAGCGCTATCTGCTTAACGTTTAGAATGTGTCCGCAAAAGTTTAGATCTTTAGCTCATTATATCCTTGGCGCGGTACAGCGTTTTCTTTTCCCCAATATTTATATAATTATTTATTTACTTGTATTTTGAATTTTGTTCCTAACATAGCACTTTATACCTTAACAAAGTTGATCTGTACGGTCAGTTACACCGCACCAAAAATTGGAAAGAGGCTAGCTTAAAGTGTGGCAACAACAGCTTATACAGCTTAATTAGTGCTAGTGGTTAAGGCGAAGCCTTGTAGAAGTTGGCTGTGGAGGACGTGAGCTCAATCGTCGAAGGACCTCCGATGAGGAAATGTGCTGAGATCTGAAATAGCTATAATTTCTACAATTGTTGTTTTTTCTATAAATATTCGACGATGACAAGTGCTCTAATTTCATAGTTGATTAAGATGACGCTGTACTTTTTACAAAAAAAATTCCAAAAAGATTAAAAAAAATTCTCGAATCTGTGGAATTGCCCAAATGTATGCCTTTTGTAAAGTACTTTATGTAAATGACTGGTCGAAACCTCATTCTTAAATGTTTGAAAATACCGTTTTTATGTAATCTTTTAAAAATAAATATATTTATACGGAATTAATATCATCGTAAAAATGAGTAACATTTTTTTGAATTTGCTAATTTGCTTTGTTTTTAAGTTTTGGTAATAAGTGACAAAGCAAAACTCACTTGCAATTGTTTCAATATATTATGACAAGATAATCGCTGGGGAAATGTTGGGGAATGTCCCCCATTTTCCCCTGCTGGATCCGCCCCTGATATAAAGTGATCCCTGGCATTTGCTCAAAATGAAAGACATTGAAATCATGCACTTTGTATTAATTTCTAATTCAGCGTTCATAAGGTGTTGATGAAATTATTAACGCTAATGTCATATTATTGAATACCCTGTTACAGCAAAAGATGGTGAAATTTTTACAAATTCTAAACAAAGAGTGGTGAATCATTTAACGACTGAGAGCATTTTACCTAAATATGTACAGACATATGTCATATGTAAGTACTTCAGCATGTACTCGATTGTCAACAACAAAAGCACTAGAAAGGTAAAAAAAAACTATATATTTTAAGACGTTAATTTCCTTACTTTAAGAGCTAGACAACTTTTTTATTATTTTATTATTGTGAGATAGCTATTGGTCTTTTGTTTCAATTGTTTTCGATTTAGTGATTTTATTTCCCTATACATTAGGGTTGACCAATTAGTATGAACGCAAAATATGTGTACATATCCGGGGCATAACTGTTTTAAGAGAAATGATAAAAATGTCATATTCAAACATTAATACTAATGAATTCAAATATTTGTTATAATTAACTCTTACTATAAGAGATACTTTATTTTAGTCACCATAACAATTATAAATGAGAGGTCCATAAAAATGGATAACCATTATCTCAACCGAAAAAAGGGATTGGTTAACAAAACCATTTTCGACAGTAAGATAAGTTGTTAGCTATCCGTAGTTATGTTGACCGTAGCAAACTTTTTTTCCAATACAATATTTTGCTATATTCAAGTTATCCTTTCCGCTTTCATCACACCTTATATTTGAGATAACAAACGGTTACGTAAAATGTTTAAATATGATTTTTTTTATTACAGTCAGCATTTTAGAGGTATGAAATTTGTGAGAACTCTGTTTATAGGGCCAAAGTAAGCAGTGTTGTAAAAAATCTTTAATAATTTTGAACATTAGATATATTTTCAAATTCAATTTGTATTTAAAAAAAAACGAGTTAAAAAGTCTCGTGCTTAACGTTTCTTTGTTTAATTTAATAAACATAGCGATCGCAGTGTCAGTCTCAATGCAGCAATGAGAATGAAAAATTTTCGCCAGAAACGGTAAACTGTGTACAATTGCTTTTACGCTAAATTACCAACCAACAAAATTGTTGCCGTCGAGTTGCCCACAGATAACCAAAAATTATTTCACTTTCGTTAATCTATAATATTTCGTTATTCATAACCAAAATATATCTCACTTATGTATATTGGTTACGATGACCAAAATAAAATATATTTTTCGATGATGGTTACAAATTCCTTAAAACAGTTAAAGGGAATTTTAACCGTAACCTTTTCTCTCAGAACATAATCAGTAGGGTAGGGTAGTACATTTTTGAAGCATACAGCTTTAGCGACACCGACAGTCTACACTTTATCGTTTATATTGAAATGATATCAGAGAAACTTGGTTAGGGTTAGCTAAAGACCCCATTACAAGGCAAACTCGCGCCAAAAACCTCAATTCGTTCGTGCTGTGTTAAGGTTTTAATCAACATTTGATACAATTGATATGCAAAAAGTTGGGACCACCGTATGCACATATGTTTACATATACATATACATATATTCTTAAGCAACCGCAATTTTATGGGCGTTGTGAAATTTAGTAAATTGTTTTATCAGTTAACCAAGAGGTAATTAAACTGATTAATCAGTTCGTTACCAATTATACAATTGTTGGAAATATTATATTTGTTTGGGAATTTCCCGAGCTTTGTTCTGTATTGCATAAATGTTCGAAATTTACTTCTTTAGTACTTCTAAAAGTGAAATTCGAGATCATTCATACGCAGCTTAGTGAATTACTGACCTAGTTTTAAAAATCAAATATGTAATAGAATAACGATTAATTATTTTTTATAGGTGAAATCAATCGTGTTGGTTACAAAAGCATATTAATAGTTCTGCCCAGCAAGATTTTTATTTCGTGAATTACGAGTATACTAAACTTGTTAGTTATTGCAAATGCGTTTTCAAATCAAATGTTTATTCAACTACAGTATAGGCAGAAGGGGTGGTTACCTTAATATGAACTTCATATGGCAGCACTTGATTGATATTGATCGAAAATGTTTGGATTTTATATATTTTCTAGTAATACCGCTTCTGCTAATTTTTTTAACGGTTAAAACCATTATGATTTCTTCGTATTTTGATTTTGAATTTTGTCGCACGATTTTTAAAATACTGTTCACTTCTAAATGGTTTTAAAATCGCGTTCTGGTCTGATGTTATTGTACATTCCAATAAAAATCGTTTGCAGAAACAAGTTCTGCAACGTAATGAAACGACAGTTATTCGCGCTTTTCTCTTGACGTGTTTTGTATGGAAAACATGCAAACGTTTCGGCTTGGCGTACATTGTGATAATACTTTCTCTTCCCTTCATGCTCATGCGAAGTACATATCATCAGTTAATACGAAGAGTATCACATTTCACGCGTCGAAGTCTGGAACATTTCATTTTCTCGTAGAAGTCTAGAATATTTCGGATTCTCATTTCAGGATTCTGCAAGATTTAATAACGACATTTGACTTGCATTCTTCTTCTAAGTCAAAATCGACAAATACTCTTTTACAAAATCGATTTAAAAATTTAGAATCAGAAAGACATTTGAATAAGATAAATTTCAACGAGGCGCTTTTATAAAAATCTTTATATGCAATAAAATAGCGTTATATAAAAATATAGTAATACTTCTAGTAGTATGATAGCTGAAGGATTTCTGTTTCAAATAAGTTTAGTTTTGAACAAATATATCAGACAATGTTAAGAAATCGAAAAAATGGCACCTTGCTATGTATGTATATATAATATTGGTAATTGAAATACCGCACGTTTTGAATTTTTGTAAGGTTGGATATATTTCTTATGTATTCAAATACAAACCGGCGGGAAAGAATGGAATCTTAGTGTACTTATCTCAATGCTGTTTATGCCAATTATGGAGGGATTAGCTACCTTACTATTGCTTATACATATGTACATAGGAAATTGAAAAGCAAATTCTCCTATCGACGAACAAATCTCTCATTCCATCCGCCCTTTGATATGGAGCCTAAGAAATTAAGGAGAATTATTCCGCTCAAGGTCTATTGCGCTGCGTGTAGTATAATAAGAAGGAAAAATTATATTTTAGTAGTTTAGTCCTCATTTGAACATACCTAAATATTTTTAACATTAATTTTAAGATATATATGAATAACGGTTTTTTAGAAATTTCTATTTGTTTTCCCGAATATCTTGTGGTTTTCCTTTTAATTTGCTTGGTTATGGCTTGAAAGTACGTGCTATTACAAGTCTTTACAGCAACACAAAATTTTGCCAATTGCGAAATTTCTCTAAACATGTTTTTTTTGTTACTAAGAGCAGCAGGTTTGATGAACCCCCTGTGCTGCTGCTGAGCCACGTTGACTACCAGCACGATGTCCAAAAAATAAACCAAATTTCAGTTGTAGTATCTGGTTTTTAGTTGACTATTATTTGCTGAAACAACAACCGCCTGACGCGCGCCCTGAATTTTGCGGTTGAAACCCAGATGTTCTGGTATACATATGTATGTCTTATCAATAAATGTGTAGAACGTGCCGAAAATTGTTATGGAAACCAGCAGCTCAATGCGACATGCTTGCAAGTGTTTAAAGAATGCACATTAATTAAATTCCGAAAACTAAGAGAATGCGAGTTTCTTACAGTTATTTGTCGCTGGTATGGCTGGTGGCTAATACTTGTAGGTTTTTCTCCAAACTGTTAAAACAGAGATACATACATATGTATTTATATAACTAACTATTCGGTTTTATTTTAAAGTAATTACTGTGTATGTTTGGTGCTTCACACTTTATACCCGCCTGTTCACACATTTTAAGGTTTTGTTTATATTGTGCTATCAATTTCCTTAAACTTCTAATACTCCTACATACTCAAAACACCTAATTTTTTGTATGCTGCCATGCATTGCATAAGTACATTGCTTTATTTCGCATTTTTTTTTACGTTACGCTGTTAATTTTCTTGCATACTTGGCAAGTGCTGCGCATGCGTGCCAACTTATAAACAAAATACCTACATACATACATACCTACATACATATCTACCATTTCTATTACCTCAGTAACCGCAATGTTTTGCGTTTGATTTAATTGCGGAAACTATAGTCATTAAGGAAGAAAGGGGGAAAAATATGTAAAAGTAATGCAAATATTTTGTTACATTGCAAGGTTTTTGTTTAAATTAAATTGCTTACAGTCGAATGCACATACTTGTATATGTATGTATATGCTAATCCTCATTGCCCACTTTTTATAAAATGTATTGTATAATGTACCTGTCAGCATTTATAAACATTATTTATGCAGGCATTTATGTAGTTGCAATATCCCTCAACGTCAGAATGTTAAGTGAAAATTACTCAATTAAGCAAACGAACCTGAAATGAAAAAGATAAAACAATGTGTTTAGTAAATGTATTTTTTTTTACTAAAATACAGTTATATACACATACATACATACATATGTGCTACAAAATGGCAAGTGATTGAAGTTATGGAAATTGAATTAAATTAAAAAAAAAGTTATTAATCCACTTTTGTGAGTGAGTATGAGCGTGAATTCTCAAATACTATAAAACATTTTTATGTTTTATTGAAAAACAGCATTATTCATTTTATCTAAGCAGAGCGTTGATCATCTAAGAATTAGATAAAAACTTTATAAATTATAGTATGACGAAATGAGCAAACCATTTTCTTAAACATCATAAAATAATTTGGATTTGAAAATTTTAATAATATCTATTGCCTATTGTCTATTGACTATAGTTATTACTACTACAGAATTGAAATCAACGCTTACCCTGAAATAGAATTAAATTTAGTAGTATAGATTTCATCAATTTGCAGAAAAATCGGTATATGTGTATATATTTTCTATAAAGAAAACTAACATTATGATATTTTTTGATATCAGTATTCTACAAATTGACGAACTACAATCTGCTCATTTCGCTCTACTGATATTTCTGTTGTTCACTGAGGCATATTGCTTTAGACTAACCTTCTTGAACTATTGAGCCCAAAGCATGCGGATTTACAGATTTTGGGCTCACGGTGTAATTAGAGATTTAATCAACAACATTGATATAACATTTCGGGGATTGTGTAAAATAAATCGAGTATTTCCTTTCGATAAATGCAGCTATAACATAGGCTTTATTAAAAAGTTACGTTCAATTAAATAAATAAGTTAAAGGAAAGAAGGTTGCCACTGCAAATTAAGGTCATTTAAAAAATTAAATGACATTTTACAATATGAATGTCGAAATAAAAATTTTAAGAAAACCTAACTTCAAAAATAGTTTTGGAGAGGGTTGCCATATATATAAACAATTAATCAAAATAAAAAATTATGATAAGTTAAATCAAATTCATTTAATATTATATGCAAGGCTCAATAAAGCTTAATTTGCCAAATACTTTTAAAAAAGGTTGCCACCTCTTTATGTGCAAATTAAGTTAAGTAAAAAATAAACGACATTTTACAATATGAGTGCCAGGCTACAAATTTTAGAAATGCGTAATTTCAAAAATAATTTTAGAGAGCATTGGCACCTGTTTAAAAAACTACTTAAAATTATAATAAGTCAAACAAACAAGTTTTAAAAAAGCTTTATTTTCAAAATATTAATGGAGAGGGTTGTAACCTGCTTAAAAGACTAAATTAAATTACATTTTTATGTTAATTGAAAGAATGAACGCTTAATAAAACTTAATTATGCAAATATATTTGAAGCAAAATTTTTTGAAAAAGTGTACTCTTTGTTTATTGTTATGCAATTAAAAAATCACGAAATTTTGGCAGTTGTTTATAATTCGGCTTTAAAGTATGAACGATTGATCGAAAATAAAATTGTTACAATTCATCAATTTTACCAAAGTTTACTGCAAAAACAATAACTTCGAAAAATGGAAAAAAAAAATGTTTTTCTGTCGAAAGAAAAAAAAATACGTCTCTCATTAAATCAACCAAAAAACAACATACATATTTAAGGTTTATCAATATACAAAATGATGACCTGCGTGAACCGGGCCACTATAGAAAGAATTTTAAGAAAGCTGTAATTTTAAAATATCTTGGAAAGTTGCCGGCTTCTCCAAAAAGTAAATAAAATTAGATTATAAAAATCAAGAAAACACACGGCATGGGATTCAAATCAAGTTGGCTTAGGAAAACTTAATCATGAAAATGAGAATTCTAAATGGCACCATCGTTTGATTACGTCGCACACAGGTAGATTTTACAATATTACGCGGCCATAAGTCTTTTTTTTTAATCTACCCTAAATTAAAAATGTGTTATACTTTATGTTTACCCATAGACTCGATAACAACGAGCCGGTTCTATTGGCCCCGAAACTTGCAATCAGTGCGTGCGCAGGCAGTCGGAACTTTACTGTCTCCTACTACACTCGCGATTATTTTCTGCAACACTTGTACTACCCGGTTTCAGAAGTACATATATATTGTTTTATTGACGAGAGCTACCAACTCAATTACTATGGATTCTGTTTTAACAGGTAAATGTCAATTATTTCTATATCAATCTATTAACTTCCTACAACATTAACATGTGTTTTATAGATATTTTAGAAAATGAGTTTTTTAGATAAATTTCTTTGTTTGTTTTTCAAATAAAAAGCTTTTAGTTATACTATCGCCTTCGATCGAGTTATGAATCTTGATTTATATTATACTACGCACTATTATGTAGGTGTTCAAATAAGAATCAGCCGCCAATAGGTGCCAGGTGGCTAGAAAATGATGGGTTTAGCTACGGACTACAAAAAAAATATTTTTCTTTTTCGCCGTAGGTGGCCCTGGGTCTTCGGGAACGACAGCAGTCACCCGTCAATATCTCTACAATAAAATGCAAAGCCAGAATTTGAAAAATATTGATGAAAAGTTGGCTTATATAGAAAATAACCTTTTATCTACATACATATGGTGATTCAGATGACAAACTTAAAAAAAATATTGCTTATTTCAAGACTGATTTAAAGAAAAAATGGATAAAAGCGAAAAGAACCGAAGCTGTTTTCTTAAAAGTCAACAAGGCTTGGTTAGATGGGACCTTTCATATACCAATAGAAGTTCAACCACTACGCACAGGACGACCTTCGAAATCATTTTAACAATCAAGTGAACGAAGTAAACGTAGAAAGACTGAAGACATTCGCGCAGTAGTTGATGATTCGGTTATAATTCATGCTGCTCAATCATCTTTGCAGAGCAAGGGGCTTCGGAATGCTTCAGTTATCCTAAAGGAAATAACTAAATCACCAACACGAGCAGGAAAATATAAGAAAGCTTACAGATCGTCAAATGAATCAGAAAAGTACAATAAGTTGACACCTCAACAAGCTTTAGAAATTTTTGTAGAGGCTGAACTTACAAAAGATCAATATGAAGTCATTCGTAAGACAAACATTCATCTATATCCTTGCTATGATAGATTATTAGAAGCAAAAAAAGAGTGCTATCCACCTGAAGACCATATCAAAGTTACTAGCCTTTCAGTCGAATGTACTTTACAAAGTCTCATCGACAAGACTCTGATGCGGTTATCACTTTACTTAGAAGAAGTGCTATTAACTATTGATGCAGAACAAAGACAGGCTCTTACAATCATATGTAAATAGGGTTGTGACGGCTCGCAATAGACAAAGTACAAACAAAAGTTCGATAAGTCTTCTGATTCGGACGGAAATATTTTTTTGAGTTCATTTGTCCCACTGCAAATAAATTGTGGCAAATATAACAAAGTTATTTGGCAGAATCCATCTCCGTCTTCGCCTAGGTATTGTCGACCCATAAGATTCAGGTTTACCAAAGAAACTGTAGATGTTACAAAAGAGGAAATAGCGTACGTCCAAGAGTCAGCTGATAAGTTAGTTCCTACTAAAATTGAAATTAATGGAATTCGATTTACTTTTTCACACATTTTCAAATTGACTATGATAGATGGTAAGGTTTGCAATGCCGCAACCGACACAAAATCAACTAGTCGATGCTTTATTTGTAAAGCAACATCGAAAGAATTTAACAATCTTGACAAAAAGCATGATATCGTTCCTGAGACTTTAAATTATGGTATATCATTTTGCCAGGAAACGTTAGATATGCTATTACCCTCTACGCCAGAGACGATTGTTTTATTGGAATCTTCTGAGGATGAGGATCATGAGGATGTTTTTTCATTGTGATTACTAAAAACTTAATTGAAGTTACTTAATTCGCATTTTTGTTAAATATATGCCAAATATAAAAAAAAAACAATGTTTCATTCAAATATTTTTTTTTGTAAGAAAATAAAATTTTTTTGTTTAAATAGAGCACAAGTGTATTTTTTTTGTACATAAGTATTTTTTTTATATAATCATGGCATTTACAACAGATCTGGGTCATTAAATAATTTTGGCCGCGTAATATTGTAAAATCTACCTGTGTGCGTCGGGGATTTCTAACTATAAATTAGGTGTCACTAAACCCGAATGGCATGGCATACTGCGCAGTTGCCAATGAGCAAAAAGTTTCAGCAACTAAACGTAATCAGAAATTATGAAGTAGGGGTAGATTTTGTTTTAGATAGTAAAAAAATAAAAATCAAAACTAAAAGTTACTCATCGTAATCGGAAATTATGAAGTAGGTGTAGATTTTGCTGAAGATAGAAAATAAAAACAAAAATCAAAACTCAAAGTTATTACCTTTAATGAAATTACATGCGATCGAAGCCGCAGGTAAAAGCTATTGGCATATAAAGCATGTCATTGTATCGGTAGAGACTCAATTATTACCTGAGGGGTTTTTCTGCACTGCATTATGACAAAAAATTTCGTGCATTGTTTGCGGTGGTACCATATTTTTTTTTCTTAAAGAAAAGCATAAAGCCGGTTTAACTTATAATTTTTCTGTGCTAGAACTTGAGCCTAACTTAGATGAGAGAGTGAAAGTGTCCTCAGTTTTTTATAGTTAACTTATTAAATGGTTTTCATATTTTTCGATTTTATCAAATGTTTTCCATTAATAATTTACTGATTAATCGGGTTATTTTTTTGCCATTACCAGATGCACTCGTCGAGAAATGTTGATAACGAGAATATGGAGATTTTAATATCAATTACAAAACTGGAAACAATTTTAGTAAAAAACTTTTAAGTCTAGTTTTTGGACATGGAATAAAAAGTAGAAAATATCTATTGCTTGGAAAATAAAAGTCTAGGTAAATTTTTCCTCAGGCCCATTCCTATTCTCCGGATTTGCATATGTATGTACGCTAGGTAGGATAGCAAATTAGATGTAAATCATCAATAAAAGCTCGGAAAAATATACATCAGGGGTGGCCCGGAGAGACCGATCAAAAATCATTTGCCATTCGAGGCGAACGTAAGATCTCCATTTCTCGTACCAGCCCACACCACAAATTCTAGCAGAAGTCGGGCTGTTTAATGTAAGTGCCAAATTATTATATGGTATATCATTATACAATATAAGGTGATACATCCTCTATTGTTTAAATAACTGTTAATACTCCCTTTCATAATGCAATATGGAGAAAATACGCTAATTGCATTATCACAGCTAATCTCTCTCCAAAATTAGCTTAGTCATTTGCTGCTAATTAGTAAACAATTTTTCACAGCAATACTTTTGAAAAATGTTAAACGATTTAACATAAACACCAGACTGCAAAAACCAAATTAATTAGTGACATCAGAAAAAGTGGACGTTGTTTGTCACCAATAGCGAGATTTTGTCCACCATTTCGCTTTTGCGCCAGCTTCCAAAAGTAACAGTTGATCGCATACCCTGGCATTCATCAGCAGCTTATCGTTGACGGCGCTACATAGCCGTTCGCAGTGGCTGCTGACGTCTTCGGCAATGCGTTTTATTAATAGATGGCAACAACAGCAGCAACAAAAATGCTGACAACCATGATAAAAAACGGCAATAACAATAAAGCGGGATAAAAGACTTAATACAGCTATCAGTCGGGTCATTTATCAGACGTTGTCAGATTTTAGCCAATGAAGTAATACAGCAGCAATTGTGTATTGTTGATGGCATCGCTTTTCCTGTTTCTGATATCGACATTGGCATCCCCAATACCATGGTTTATGCAGTAATTGTTGTTGTTTTTGTTTTGATCGCGGCGATGATGCACCGTCGATTGTGTAGTGTAAAAACACAGAAGCAATACAAAATATATTTTAAAAAAATATGTAGCTAATAAATGAAGGAAAAAGTGTTATAAAAAATTGGTGAAAGACAATAAGCTATAAAAGAAAATATTTTTAAGCGACCGGCAAACACACATGCATAATACAAAGATGATACCAACAACAATAACAATAATCATCGTAAGTTTAACATTGTAACTTGAGGCGCGCGCAGCGTCAAAGCCAATATTGCAACACGAGTTGCATCACTTCCGTAAACAACAGCTGATACTGTAGCAGCAGCTGCTGCAACAAGAGCAACAATAACGGCAAAGCGTATTGCCGGCACTGCCGTGAATGTAAAATCATAGCAAAGTGGCGATCGCGGCGACAGTTGCGGCAGCAGCGCCGCACAGTAAAAGCAGCAGCTGCAGCAGAAAATGCCACAATGCTATCATATTGCAATATCACAGTTGAGGTGATGCATAAAGATATGAGCATACATACTATCACACATTTGCCTATATAAATATCACTACATACATATGTACATACATACATATGGATAAATGTACAGTGATGGCTACATATATCATATGCAACTGGAATGGCATACTTACTTTATGTATTATGGAGATTGGTGAGAGTATATTTGCTTGCATTCTTTTAGCATATGTATATGGAATGTACATAGACACATATGTATATAATTTATTGATGCCATCAGTTCTTTTTAGACAAATATTCGAGACTATATTTTGAAATAAAGCTGCGACGCATTGTAGGTCAATATTGCATTGAGAACTTAAATTTTTCGCTCTTATTAATTTTCAACATTTTAAATTTTTGATTTTCACACATAGAAGTACGTATGTGTGCGCCTTTTTTCACACAAAAAAAAAACAGGTAAACAAGGACATTATTTTGAATTCAGATTTCCACATACCATATTTTCATAAAGAAAGCCTTGAATAACCTCCGTGTTTCATCTACTACTTTTAACCAAAATTTATTTTTTAAAACTTTACCAAAAATCTACCATGTTTATTTTGTATCGATGTGCATTATGTTTTTTTTTAAATGCAACAAGAAAGAACAAAAGTTAAAGTAGCAGAGTTATAACTGCCCCGTATCTCAGACGTCAAAATATCGAACCAGTATTATCTTTTACAGACTTATCGCCGTTTTCTCGACTGACTGTTAATGTGAGTATCATGAAACTGAAAGTTAAATTTGACGACATGATGAATTCGATTTCATTTTCTCAACAACCGATTGAATATTTTTTTAACGACATTGAATACTTGGCAGCACCGGAGAAAAGGACAAAAAACGCCAAAATCAGCTATTTAAAAATAAATAAATCCAGGACGTTTTCTTGTGTTGCATATATTTTTAAACAAAAAACCTGCATGTTCGTATAGTCATTAAAAGATAGGTAAAAAGTGAACTACCGACGATTGCATTATAATCAAATACCTGAAAAAATGTAAAGTCAATCAGCTGTTTTATGTTTACAAAGAAAATAAATGGATTTGGCTACAAATTTTAACCGGAGAATTGACTGCCTGTTAAATTTGTCGGCGGGATAAACATAACAGGCACTTGATAAAACGAAAACGCAGACCTTAGTGGACAAAGCCGTATTTTATACGCTAAGCTAAGCCACAAGTGGCAACTAAGACTAGAGATTGTGAAATGGCTAATTATGTTAGAAAGTTTTCAAGCCCGCTTAACCTCGACATAGACAAATTCTAAAAACACGATACAAATTATGGATATTTGATTTTCATCTGGCTTAACGAATTTGTTTAAACCATTACGTTCCAAATTGCATCTGTTAAGTTCAAAATGAGTCGTAGGTGGTGGGTTCGAATGCCGGAAGAGTCATGAAAGAAATCAGGTGAGGAGGTGTGGTGATCTCCGAAATATCTCTCATTTCTGCCACTCCTGACTGTTGTTGTCTTTTTTCCAATATACTTTTCCTTATACTGGCCTTGAGCTCAAAAAATTAAAATTGTCCTTTAATAAAAAATCAGGACGAAAAAATTATACTTATGAATAATAATATTAATTTTAATCAAATAATGAAAATCACATAACATTTAGTTTTTCTACAACACAAAGAAAAGAGAAGAACACTTTTTAACCAGCAACACAGTCCTACCATAATTATAGAAATTAACAAATTTGAAGTTTTTACAAACGATATATGTATAAAATCAAGAAACCTTTTTTTGTTTAGTTTCAATTCCTTTTCATGGGCAGCAAATATCCTTCACTTTTTTCCTTCTATTTTTTCAACAGGGTTAAAAGTTGATGAATATTGGAACGTCTATTCGTCATCTCTTATCATGGTTTGAAGACAAACTTTAACTTACTTTACAACAAAGAACATATATTACAAAGAAGTTGCACCCCATTCCTCCGTTCCTCTGAGAGAAAATTTCTGTGTGTTGTTAATTGGACGAGAGTTCTTGCCGCTGGAAACGAAAAGCCAGTTCTTTGTTTACAAACCGAACAACTCGATTGATAAATCGTGATTAGTGGAAAACATGGAATGCCCACCTCAATCGCCAGGCCTTTGGGAACTACATATTACGGTACTGACTGGGAAATATTATATTGCTAATTGTAATTTTTGGTTTAAAATGTAGGGAAATGCTTGAAAAATGTATTTCAGAAATGTTAATTAAAAACTAGGTCTCATGAATTCTGTAAATATATGCTTTTTAAAACGTATTAAGTGATTTTGTTTGAGTTGCAAGCGTTTGGTTATATTTAATTTTTAATGACAAAATCTATTCAATTTTAGGAAAAATTAAATTTGCCTTAAAATTAAAAACCGGAACCTTTTTAAAACCCTTAATGGTGGTTGCATAATTTTAGGGACCCCACTGTATATACATACTTATGTACATGGATGCACATTCGCCGTGAATACAATTACAACAGAAACCGCCGGCAAAGAGATTCCATTGAAAGCAATTGCGATAAAGGGGCTACACTAATGACGACAAGTGCCTGGCGTAGACAGTATGTCGCTGTACAGATTGACAAAAACAACGACCGCATTGACTGCGGTGATAATTTGCAATAACAGGTACGAGTGTATTCTACCTTTACGATGGAACATACGGCGCTTTTGTCATCAAAACTTAGTACCTATAGGGTATGTGCATTAAGCTAGTTCAACTTCTTATCAATGGAATTTGAAAAGAACCTATTTGGTTCTATAATACAATATTTCTGCAAAGTTTCAGACAAATCTATTAATCTATTTTGACCCCGAGTCCCAAATGAAATTGGACGCAATTGATTACAGTAATTTGAGTGTGATAAAAATAATTAAATGGAATGATTGAATTAGAGAATAGTGTAGCAAAATTATTATGCAGATTTGTATTTCTTCAAATGAAAATAAGGTGATTATTAATTAAATGTAGATCACATTTTCGATTTCATTTAAGAATAAATAAAAAAATATAAAATCTATTTGTATTCAAATAGAAAAATTCCATATCATAATTTACTTAATTTACTTAATTCACTCATTTTGCAATTGGGTACCATGGCCCGTCGCATTTGTCTAGTGGATTCTCTAACACATACTCATACATATATGTATTTGCGAGCAACTATGAAATCAGCTGACGCTCAATGCGCGCGAAAAGATGAAATGACTGAAATGAACTTTCAGCGCCGCTTTGGCGTCAGCGGTGCTTATGTGGGAAACTTCTTATAATTATATATCAAAGTGAACCTGTAGACCTTGGCAATGTTAGGTTCGGCTCTAAAAATCACTATACTGCTGATCTCTTGTCAATTAATCGAACACCCTAATGTGCATACACATAGCTGGTATGTATATGTATACATACATATACATATGTATGCGAACGTGTGGTAAAGTGTACACTGACTTGAAAAATATGTACATATCTACCAGCTTACATATGTACTCATATATATACGAAATATAATTGATTGAATTGTAGCTGATCTCTGCTAATTAATTAATTACTGTACATACATATGTATGCACGAGTATGACGAATATTCAGTGTGGCTCAAAAGCAAAGTTTCACGTTGCATCATAAATTGTCTTAATACACACATACATAAGTGCATACATACATACATATGCATCAAGTATGAAAGAATACCATCAGCGCGATGATTGCATATCTTAAGAAAATTAAACAAAGAATAAGTAGAGAGGAAGAATGAGTTATAGCCCGGTCACAACAGCGTAGTTTAGCAGTCATTCTTAATTTATACATAAATTATGCTGAAGTTAATTATGAATTGTGAGAGAGATTTAATAACTGAAACTACAAACTTACTTCTAAAAACAGTGGCTCTTTGTCGATCATTTGCAGAAAGAGGGTTGTTTGACCAAAGTAGTTTTAAGGAAATTACACTATAATGTGAACACAATTTAACTTTCAACTTTTCGGAGAGAAAAGCCATAGAGAGGGGTGAACTAAAAAATAAATTTACATTTTTTGAAACATTTTTCGTAACTGTAAGCATTTATATTAGAAAACTTAAGAGTGTACTAAACATTATTGTAGACTTAATTTTCCAACCGAGGCAACACAAAAAGATACTGAGGTCCTGGATGCGGCAATTGCATTGAGAGTATTTCTATAAGCACCAAACCGTACTTTCGAATATATTCCATTATTCCATTTTATTTTTTGTGTACTCGTATTAAGTGTAAAAAGGGCAAACAATGGAGTTCTTAAAACTAAAACGAAACTTTCAGTTGGTTATTGTTGATGTCATAATTAAACAGCGCATCTAACGAAAGTATGTGCATGGCGGGGGCAATAACTCAGTTTTAGTTATGACATGCTTTTATAGGACTTCAATAAGCACACAAAGCCAAATGGAAACAAATTGGAAATCATTGGATTACGCTATTTGATTATTTTGGAGGCAATAACTTGGGTCGATTTTCATCGACTGAGGAGTTGACTAGCCTATCATCTACATTTAATTCAAATAAGACTGGTTATCAAAAAACATTTTATATTAATTTCTAGAAGATGATCTGATGAACTTCGTCTCACCTACAATTTATTTGAGTACAACTTTTGATAAGCGATTGAACCTTCCAAAACCAATTCACTATGAAATGAAACTTGCTTGTAATCCAAATGAATTAAAGTCCTTTATTTGCAGAAAGGTTAAATACGTTGTTTTTCTTATTTTCCGGTTTGTAAATATACAAAGATGATGGGTTTCCCACACATGTACATATACGCGACATATTACATTCATATATGTATATCATTGTTCATGCGTGAAACATGGAAAGATCGTTGTCTTGATGACGTTATTAATTGTTTATTTCGTCAGTACCCTTCTGTAATATTTCATTTATCTCGACAATTTAATATGATTAAATTTTTCAAACAGATGGTAATCCTTTTCAAATATAATTTCGAAATGAAGCATATTTATACCTCCGCAATTTGAAATCGATATTGTAATAAAAAATGTATCTTATAAATTGAATTGAATTACAATTTTTAAACAATTGACAACTCTCTTCAAAATTATTTTCAAAACTAAGCTAAACTAAACTTGTTGATACCCATATTGTAATATTTTATTTCCTTATCCATTTAATTGAATTTAAAATTTTTAAACCGGGTGCACCCCTCTTCAAAAATAGTTTTAAAAGTAGGATTTCTTGAAATGAGTAACTCATTTACGAATTTAATTGGATTAAAATTTTTAAGCAGCTACTCTTTTTTCTTTAGTGAGAGCAAATAAATTAATAATATAAAATGGTTAAAGCCGTTTTCGACTTTCAGATAGGTTAGTCAAGCTTCAATCCATTTATATAAATATAGATAACAAACTAAGATATTCCTACCAACTTTCAATATACCATTGCAATTACTTTTCGAAATATGCGGTATAAAAATGTCATCGTTTCAAAATTATAATTTTCTTCGTGAGCGTGGAACCATTACCAACTTTCAGAGACCTAATAATAATAATAATTTGGCGCTTACACCATAGCTTGATGTTTGGCCGAACTTATTCTACAATTTGTGATTCGCGTCTTGATATTGTAACACACATTGAAATTCAGGGACATACATTATGAAACTTCAGTGTGTATGGTAGGCGCGCCACGTCCACTTCCCCAATAACCTGAAAAGAATTCCTATAACCTTCCTCGGGTATGAATTAGTAACTGTGCAAATTGTTATATCGATGTTTTTTTAGTGCAATGCATGCTATGGCATCATTGATATTTTTGAAAATACGTCAACATTTTCAAGACATCGAAGCTTTTTAAAATACATTGGGAATATTAATGTTCAGCGAAATAGTTAAAGGTGGGTACGCTATAAAGTTATTTCCACTCAAGCGTTGTATTTTCTAAAAGTTTACCCCCACAAATAAAAAATGAAATGAATATTTTTGAAAATGTTGATCCACTGTTCTAACACGGATTTTAGAACAATATATTTCTGTAGTTATACTCAAGCTTTTACGCTGAATAAAAAAAACGTTTAAAAGTTTACAGTGAACTGTGAATCATTCAATGCGAGAATAAAAACATCGATGCACGAAAATATCGATATCGCAATACATAGAGTGTTTTTAAAACATCGATATATTTATATAACGTTCACCCCTACTACAGGTATACAAATATTTTAATTTATGTTAATTTCCGTTACAACGACATCGTAAATTGCTTACAGTAACTCGTTTACTGCAATTTGAAGCAACATACTGTCGACGAGTGACCACACTACAACTGGTTTTAGTTGTTGCTGGAGCTGCGATCAAGGGTGCATATTGCCGTTGCAGTGATAAGCCCATCCAACTGGTCAATAAGGTAGCTGCGGTTTGACGGTGTATAGCCCGATGTACAAAATATTTGTACGCAATTGTGAGTTAGTTTACTATTGCAACGAACAAATGTACATACATATGTGAATACGCTTTCGTAAGCATCCGCTTGAATACGTGTATAAGTTAAGGTTAATTCGTTTGCTTTGCGGACTTAATGTCATGGCGCAATGTGCGGCCCTGATAGCCTAAATGGCCCTTCAATGGTCACGGCAACAATCGCTGTGGCGTCGGAGGTTGCGGGTCAGTACTTGTGGTCGTGTCACCGCAGTTACACACGGCACGCCGCTATAGATTCAAACATGACAGCAAAACGGAAATTGGTTAAGAAGTTAGAAGGCAAAAAATTGTGTTCTAGCAAGCGCACTACATGAGATTATTTATCAACACAAGTATTTACAGAATGTAGTTACGTAGGTAAATATGTACGTACATTTGCGTTTGGATTGCAATGCGTGCGCCTTGTCGCTCTGGTTGCGGTCACCCGCGACTAACTACATACCTACATAGATATGCATATGTACATATGTGCATATGTATATGTATTTATTGCTGTTGTCTACCTAAGCGTGACTGCGTGAGAATGGCATTTGCGTGACAATTCGGCTATGAAGAAAATATGCTAAATAAATACAATTGTTATTCATATTAAAGCGTAATTATCTATTATTAAATGACAACTCACGGCTTCCTACCTAATATGCACCGCTGGTGCATGAGCTTACTTATTTAATACTCGGAGTTCTACATATCACTTCGATTCCTACACATAGTAATACACGAAAGCTGCTGAATCGCACCAGCTTTTATGCATGGAAAAATTTTGTCATTGCTACAATAGAATATTTTGTATATGAATTCGTTTGGTTACATCTCCCAGCTTGTACTTATGTATTTGCACTCTTCCACGCCTTTTCCAGTTGTGCAAAATTAATAAAAATACAAACGCTAATTGTGTTTACGCCAACTCATTGCAAGCTAAGACCACAAATCCGCAGACATGAAGCATCCTATTTATAGCCGCTTCATTCGCTTGACCCACCGCCAATCGTCATTACCTTCGACATAAGCACCCGAAAAGTATTTAAAGCTCGTGCTCATATTATCGACGCCACCCCGACTTGGTTTGCTTCTGTTACTGATTGTAAAGTATAATCACTAACAATTACAGTTGCCACCAAAGTCTTAAAGCTCATGTAACGCTAATATGTACAGTCAAACTTCCATAATTCGAACTTCTCTAACTTGAACAGAATTAAGTTTAATAGCGTTTACATACATAAGTCAAACATTTTATTTGATACGAGTAATGGTGATTAGAGTTATGGAAAAAAGTGCGATTGTATTCTATGAAATCAATATACCGTAGTTTGCCAATTTAACAAATACAATAATTGCTAAATCGTTAAATCAAGTTTTTCGTTAAACCTGCAACTAAATTAAGTGATATTTTGTTCGATTAAATTGAATAAATACTACAACTTGACAACGTAATTGTTAAAAAAAAAAACCAAAAAAAAAACAATTCAAGTTAGGTTAGGGGATGGCAACGTTCAATTTCGATATAAAATTAGTTAGGAGCATTAGAACCCAAATTTTACCACTTGCCGTGTTTTTCACTAATTCCTATACCGAAGAATAAAATGAAGCATTATCGAGCATTCTGGGCGAGAAAACGTTCCACACAGTAAAAATAAAATAAAGCTTACATCTTTTCGAAATACTTCCCTGAAGAACTAATTTTTTCCAAACCCAATATTTGAATTTGGTATTACTAGAGGTATCAATTTGTTTCGAAATCCTCGTGGATTTTGAGATTTCCCTATCAATAGCGGTTTGATCATTTTGCGGCACTTACATACATATGTATGTTTCTTCCGGCATACGACATAACTGTATTGTATTGTCTCCATTTTGGAAAACATATATTTTGTACGTTTTTCGTTAAACAATCGGGCAATTTGGATTATATGCATATCTGTGATCATGACGGCATTGTGCAATTTTCGCCGTATAACGCATGAACAATTTTTATATTTAAACGGAAAAAGCAACTAAAGAGTTACATCAAAGTTGCACAACAATATACTAAAATTTAATTAGTTATAAATTTGCACCACAAAATTTTCCTAGAAATTCTGATCCAAGGAAGTTAGCAGATCGTGAAACACGCAAAACTATCTCACAGGATTCTAAAAACCAAAGCAAATTTAAAAAAGTGAGCACGCAACCACTCAGCCACGCTAATCGTGTGAAAATTGTTTGTTTTTTCTCACTATTCCTATCTCCAACCATACCGCTATTAAGTGTGACTTTTCGGCACTCTGTGCTTAACAGGGTGGTCGGTATTGTTTGATTTTATAAATCTATAAGCTTTATGTTTGACCTGTAGCTCTGCTTTTTAGGATGAGCAAACTAGTTTTGTTTACTTTTCAAAATAAAACTTCTTTGTATAAGACCCGTATTTCAATATTTAATTTACTTAGACCCACATCAGAATGCTAGACATCAACTCAGAGTTAGAAACATACAAATTTAACCTAGCAATTCCCCCCCTAATCCAGGGTGTCAAGCGTCATCGTGCCCATTGGTCGGTTTGCAGCCAGGGGGTTTAAATTCCGGCTGTATTTTAACGGCGCCGCCCTGACACCGGGCCACCTCAGGGAGTAAATTTGGCCTTACCGCGGCAAGGGGCGCTGTCGTGGTGTACCACCCATTTCCCCCTCAATATTACTAGACCGCTGTGCTTGCCTCGTCGAGCAGGTGGTCGTACGACCAAGATGAATACAACCAAAGAAACAAAAACAACAACAACAAAAAACATAAAAAAATTGTCTTCCCCATCTCGGGGAAAGACAAGCATGAAAAATTCTTCTTCCCCATCTCGGGGTAAGAATGCGCAGGCGCAAGCGCCTAACGCGCCGCTTCGCTCCGATAGGAGCTCTTCCGGGCGGGTGGTGAGTGTTGCACGCCGGCCCGTGACTTCATGACTGTTATGACGGGACCTAGCACCAGCAAAGCTGCGGGGATTGTGCTGGAAACGGCAGATCCCTCAGTGGCGGTAGGCACTAGGGGCCCGCCAAACACCGGCGCGGCTGCGAAGCCTAGTCTCGCGAAGGCAACGGTCTCACGGCCTGGCCCGAGTGGACTAAGGCGACAAGCAGCCGCACAAGATAGTATAGAGGGCGTGGCAGCGATGGAAACTACGAGCCACGCCCCTCTGATGTTGGAGTCGGAGCGGTTCAAATTCGCTGACAAGCGTAAGGCCGCGAAGACGTTAAAAAGATACGACGGGGTCCCGTTGGAAACGCTGTCCCAGAGCGCGAAGGAAGCGGTGGAAAGGGCGAAAGCCCTGCTGCCTAACTTCCGGGTCACTGGGGCTTCGGTGGAAAACCGGGTGCCTCCGTCAAAACGACAGAGATCGGCGGAGGAACAAACTCCGGCCTCTAAGAGAATCCGGCCGCACTCGTGGGTGGGCAGGCCCAGCTTTGCCGAGGTTGCGAAGGACAGGATCCTTATTGGGGTCCTGGACCGAGGCAACGAGCTCGGGTCCATACCAAAGGACCAGTGGAGGTGGTAGACTGGAAGGACATTCCAGTCAGACTCCGGGCGAGGGCATGGGTTCCGGTGACACCATCGGCACCGGAAAGCATCCTAAAGATGCTACAGGGGATGAACCCGGCCCTCCCAACAAGTGATTGGAGTGTCGTCCGGGTCGAGGACGCGGAAGGCCCTTCGAGACAGGTGGTCTTGTCCCTAAACAAGGAGTCCATCGGACTCCTTGAGAAGAGGCAAGGCCGCGTTTGCTATGGCCTCGATGAGGTCATCATTAAGGTGTACCGCGGGGATGCTCAGCGTGCCTCTGGTGCGGGTGCAGCAATGGACGTGGACATTGGGGGAGCACGGACATCAATGATCGAGGTGAGTTACTCTTCAACTACCTTCTAACTACTAACCTACTTATATGCAACAAAGGTAGGGATCCCACCTTCATTACTAGCAATCGTAAAGAAGTTTTAGATATAACTCTATGCAGTGATAGTCTATCTGAATTGATCGAGAGTTGGAGGGTTCTAGATGAACACTCCTTCTCTGATCATCGTTATATTGAAATCGTATTGAACTTTTCTATTACCAGCCCAAAGGTGCGAAAAAACCTAAAAAACACAGATTGGTGCTCTTACAAAATGTTATTTGAGGATAGGCTAAACAGCGAACCTCTTATTGAACCTAATTGTATCGGGGATCTAGAGAACATGGTGGACGTTTTTACGCTGACCTGCTCAAATGCCCTAAATCAGGCTTGCGCTGAACCAAAACAATGGGGCAAACGTAAACCCCATTGGTGGTCACGCGAGTTGGACTCACTACGAAAATCTTGTAGGAAAAACTTCAACAAAGCCAAGAGACTTAGTCTCGAGCTGGTATGGCTAGAGTACAAAAAGTCTCTTCAGACCTATAAAAAAGCTTTAAGGGAGGCAAAGAGATCCTCGTGGAGAAACTTCTGCGGCGGCATCGAGGGTGCTTCCGAGACGGCCAGGCTAAGGAAGATTCTCTCAGGATCCCCTAACCCGATAGGTTTCTTGCAAAAGCAAGACGGTTCCTGGACCTCAACGGGAAAGGAAACCCTTGAATTGTTATTAGATACCCATTTCCCTGGTAGTACAATTGCGGAGGAAGGAACTCCTCCGCTCATCTCCTCCAACCCCGTTAACATACCGGTTTCGGAAGAAAAGGTTAAATGGGCTATCCAAAGCTTTAAACCATACAAATCTGCTGGGCCGGATGGGATTATACCTGCCCAGCTAATTAAGACACTGGAGCTGTCTGCAAAATGGCTCTCTACTATTTTCAGGGCCTGTTTCAAACTAAATCACATACCGTCGGCATGGAGAAATGTCACGGCTGTCTTTATTCCTAAAGCCGGTAAGGCCTCACACACTAATCCAAAGGATCTTAGGCCTATCAGTCTATCATCCTTTGCTCTTAAGGCACTTGAAAGGATTATTAGTAGCTACCTGTCCGATACCATCGACAGTCGACTACTGTCTAATGACCAACATGCCTACCGCAAAGGCAAATCTACTGAGACTGCACTCCATAGCTTGGTCGGCTATATTGAGAAGTCTCTCAGCGTCAAGGAATTCTGTCTTGTAGCCTTCCTGGACATTGAAGGCGCCTTTAATAACGTATTTCCAGAAGCTATAACTGGCGCCGTTAGGGATCTAGGGGTTGAACACCCACTGGTTGACTTTATCGGCCAGCTACTCTGTTGCAGAGTAGTAAGGGCTAAGCTGGGTGCGAGCGAATTGTCACGGCACGTGTCGAGGGGGACGCCACAAGGAGGCGTCCTATCCCCACTCCTATGGAACCTCACCGTAAATACGCTACTGCGAGATACGGCATGGGGCGGCGCAAAAGTCATCGCGTACGCTGATGACGTCGCGATTGCAATCAGGGGAAAGTTTCCACAGACATTATACGAGCTGATGCAACGAGCACTTCGGGAGGTATCCAAGTGGTCCACCCACTGCGGGCTCAGGGTCAGCTCAAGTAAGGTGAAACTTGTACTTTTCACGAGAAGGTATAAAGTGCCTTCGGTGACTCCACCGGTACTAAACGGTACCCGGTTAAGTCTCTCTACAAGTGCCAAATTTCTAGGCGTTATTTTAGATAGGAAGCTGAGCTGGAAGGAGAATCTAGTTCAACGCCATGAGAAGGCTTCCGTAGCCCTCTACACATGTAAGAGAGCCATAGGCAAGAAATGGGGTCTTAATCCCCGGATCTGTCGATGGATTTTCACAGCGGTCGTCAGACCAATACTCCTATATGGGGTGATCGTGTGGTGGCCTGCATTAGAAAAAGAGGTTAACCTTAGACTACTCACCAAGGTGCAAAGATCTAGTATGATCTGCATAAGTGGGGCGCTCAGATCCACTCCAAATGAGGCCTTGAACGTCATTTTAGACCTTATTCCTTTAGATTTGGTTGGGCAACAAATGGCAGCGATGACTGCTTTGCGACTAAGAGAGACATCCCAGTGGCACCCTGAAAGCCAAGGGCACTCTTGTATTTTGAATAAGTTCTGCTCTATTCCGAGCTGCACGGATCGGTGCGCCTTGACATCGGTTTCTGAAAGTAATTTTATTACACGTATTCCAAGCAGGGAGGAGTGGAATCTTGAGTTTCATACTCCACCTGACAGCATTGTCATCTATACAGATGGCTCAAAACTCGATAATAAGGTAGGAGGAGGCGTTTTCTCACGAAACCCTCTCCTGCAAATTTCCTTTAGGTTACCAGCTCACTGCAGCGTCTTTCAGGCTGAGGTCTCAGCTATCAGGGAGGCGGTAGAGAAGATTGGGACCGGGATTATAGGAAGAGACATCTTAATTTTTAGTGACAGCCAGGCTGCAATCAGAGCTCTGAGCTCTTTCACTTTTAACTCTAAAATCGCGCTGGACTGCCGCCTATCTCTGCAGGAGATGGCCAAGCAGAACAGACTGTACCTCATTTGGATCCCTGGTCACCGGGACATAGAGGGAAACTGCATGGCAGACGAACTTGCAAGACAAGGTACGACCAAGCAGATTCTTCAAGATAAAGAACGCATTGGTATGCCGTTTGCCACTTGCAAACTGCTACTCAGAGATTGTACATATAAGCAAGCTGACAATAGATGGAGGCATAACACGACCTGTCGAACCTCAAGGCAGATGTGGCCTAAATGGGACCGGAAACGGTCGCGCAGCGTTCTCTCTCTAAGTAGGGAAAACATTTCCAACGTCATCGGGGCTCTAACAGGGCACTGTCTGATAGGGAAACATGCTGAAAGGTTGGGTGTACCCTTCCGAAGATGCTGTAGGAGTTGCAAGAACGACGAGGAGGAGGAAACGATCTTGCATTTACTGTGTAAGTGTCCTGCACTGTGTAAAAGCAGAATGCGATATCTGGGATCACCGTTTTTGGATGACCTTAGTGAGGTTTCAAGCACCGAGGTAAATTGTCTGTTGAAGTTCATCAGCGAGGCAAAATGGTTTGGTGAGGGGTAATTTTTCCTTTTGGATGGTACAAATTTTTCCTTGTGGTAACACAATGGGCCTCCTAATATTGGCCTAAGTGAGCCGCTGTAGGCGGCTGCCACTCCAACCTACCTACCTAACCTAGCAATTATTCAGGGTTAAATTTTTAAGTTTGTGACATTCTGTCATAAATAAATAAAGAAAATTTGTCGAAAAATTGGACACGAATCGCTTTTTGTCGGCAATAATGGGGATGCCATTGAATGCGTGGGCTCCAACTCCTTTAACAGAGCTTTGGCAAAGGTAAGCGATTACTTCTACGAGATTAGATACCAAGCATACTAAGCATTTCGTTGCTGTACTAGAAGCTCCAAAAATTATTTTCATTTGAAATATCAATAAATTCAAAAATTCAAAGAAAATGTCAAAAAAGAAATGTACGTAGCCCGGGTTATGGGATTTATTTTATGCAAGACAATGTCTGGACCAAGGCAAATCCATAAAAGGTGGTGTTATAAATACAAATACAAAATTCCCACGTATTTTGTTTTTGCTTTTGCGTAAGAGTTTTCAAAATTTACATATATTTTGTTTTTGCTTTAACGGCTTTTGAAAGCAGATACGCAAAAGCAAAAACAAAATACATGTGGGTGAATAAAACTTATCGTCTACTATCACCTTATATGCATTCGCCTTGGTATGGACTATGAAATTACAAATTTAACTCTGAGTTACTTATTCCTTTGTTTATAAATTTAACTCTGGGTTTCTCGCGCTGACCTTATAATTTTAATGGAATTTTTAAACCCTCTCCAAAAATATTTTTGAAATTTAATGTTCACAGATTTTTTTTTAGTTTAACACTCATTTTGTAAAATATCAGTCAATTTAACTGAAATGAAGCCTTATTGAACTCCTTTCATTTAATACCCATATTGCAAAGAATTAAAAATTAATTAAATAAGTAGCAACCCCTTAAAAAATTGGTTCTATTGTGTCAGATATACATACATATGTGCCAAATCATACCCTAAGCTGTCTAGTTGTCATCGATGTGTGATTTACCTCATTAATTTTATTGACTATAAGCTACATATGAATATATTAACCCAGGTTATAAGCTACATACATATGTACGTACATATGTACCAAATTTTATACAACCCCATCGAACATACATACATACTCACACACAAACGTGGCAGCTCTTTTATGAACAGCATTGAAAAAAGTTTGAGCAAATATATGTACGAATGTATGTTTGTATGTATACTTGAAATATCCTTATTTGAATTTAATTTTCAAACAGTGAGGAGCCCGCAAATTTGTTCGCAATTAAGTTTTCCTAAACCTCTGTAGTTCAAACCATTATTGTAACGCTTCATTTATCTTATAAATTTAATTGAATCAACGGTTTTTAAGGAGTGCCAACCGTCATCAAACATGTTTTCGTATAAACTCTTTCGTTCCAAAGTAATACTGTTATATTTTATTTTTAAGCTTAAAAAAAGCATTAAATTCATGTTTTTAAGCACGTGGAACACTAGAATCTATGTCATATTAAAGACTGCTTCACTTGCGTTCGCATATTTATTGTTTCGTTTTTGTTTAAATGATACATATATACTACTCGCAGTCTCGTTACACGCGTTTAAACAAATACGTTTAGGTAAATTTTACAATTCTTGCATAATTTGACATTTTTGGTAGCCATATTAAAATAAAGCAAAAATAAGTCATCCTAAATTGAAAAATCACGCGTTACTTGTAATTGTCTTGCGTTAGTACACTCAATTTCATATAAAATAAGAGCAATACACAAAAAGCGGTCAATAATGATTACAAAAGTCTCCATCAAACCGGCTGAAAAAATGAGCAGCCCTCCGACGTCGAATCTCTATTCGTTTTCTTCCGGAGCAAAATTTAATACTTTTAGTGCTGAAGTGCACAAAGTAGTACGATAAACTCATTGGCATTAACTATTATTTTAAATTGTTTGTATTTCGCGCCAAAAACTTTGTTGCTGTGTTTTGTTTTAATCCTTTTGAAATGTATAGAAAAATAGTACTGAGAGGTAGTGACAAGTTACCACAGGAGTACACCATAGACTCTGGCAATTTTACCGTTTCGATAAGGCCTTGAGTCAAAGAGCATTAATATAGTAAGCACAAGAGTGAAAGGGGGCATTACCCTTACTCGGTCTTTACATAGTGCTTATACGGGATATGTATTAGAACGATTTTCCGTCATCCCTTGCTTATACGGCGGTATTTGCTACCACGGACGGCATACTAATATTCGGCTGATTTACTTTTTTACTACTTGGGATTGATTTATTCATAATATATCATAATATAAATGTTATGAACCTTTGTGTTTCTCTGGAATCTGGTTATGGCTCTTAATTGAAAAACATTTGGGATATCAAAATAAAATATATTTTGTGGCTACTTTCGGAGGCAAATAAATAAGGGCAATGTTTTCACATTAATGCTATTGTTCAATGCTCAAAGCTTTTCACTAGATAAAAAATTAGAGAAAAATCTTATAATTTTTTTCATTTCACATTCGTAAGCTTGTATGTAAATATTAATACGTAGTCGTAAGTGTCTTGATTACATTTGTTCACAAGCTTTTTCCTTTTGTTTTTCCATTCGCTTGGCATTATACAAGAAACATTTTGTTTTTGTACTAATTGAGCATTTTACTTAAATTGTTATCATAAATATGTCTATCGAATAAATAAATATACATTTGCTTCCGTATATTTGAGTTCATATTAAGGGGATCCATTTTTTCAGATATTTTAGTATTTCACCTTTTAAAATTTTTCTGTTGTTTGTGTGAAAAAAGTTATAGAATTAGTCCGTTGTCGATTGAAAACACTTTGTAAATAGGAGTCAAAGGGCCCTTTTCTTTGTAACATAGTTGGAAAAGAACACTAGGTAGGATAGGAAATAGCACGTAAAGCAACAACCCTAACTCGGAAAAATATGCGAGTTGAGCCAACTCTAAAATGATATCCGACCAGAGATGTAGTGTTCGGAAGTTAAAAAACTGCGCTATTGTGAATGAGGAGAAAGAAATTACATGGGAAATTTTAGTTAAAGACCTAATACGTTTTTATTTGCATATTACTTTTAAATATGTAACTAAATCAACAATAAATTTGACATCACAGTTAGTTTGCGTTCATAAATAGCACGAAATAAATCTCATGTTTCATGAAAGATGCTAACAGGATTGCTTTTGCACGTAAATAAAATATTATCCGAGTTGGAGCGTTCCTTTGCAAGTTGGTTACAATAAAACGGCCCCAAAAATAAACCTACATGGTATCTTCAAGTTACGCTCTATATTTTTAAGCAAGCGCGATTTGTGATTGAAGGTTTATCTTCAAGTTTTCTATATTTAGAATGACTCGCCATCAATTTATTCAGATTTGAGTATTGTCAAATTTACATTTCTTTGTATACTGCGAGAAAAGAAATAATCTTTTAGTCATGTATACATATGAAGAGCTTCCCTAATGTTCATATTCGTAGATGTGTATTTAGATAAATTTTACAATGGCGAGAACTGGCTCAATTAAATTACGTTATATCAACACAATTTGGCGTCGCAAATGCAAAGAGCAATGGAGAGCGGGGTCGGTTGAAGCGGAAGTGTACTTTAAGTGCCGGTACTGTAAATTGCGTAACACGCTCATTACATTCGTAATCAGCATTTTTAAACGTTTGTCATGACGATGAGTACTGTTTAAAATTATGCAAGTAAATTGTAATCATTTAGGTAAGTGTAGAAAAATATGTATATTTATTTATAATGAAAGTTATAGTTCAGATTTGTTCCAAAAATAGTTCAGATTTTACATTAAACCAATTAGTATAAAAATCGAAGAAGTTTGAGCTCTTAGTCATTTTGTTATGAATATGTGGTCACTTCGGGCGACCGAGCCGAGTGTGTAGAATGTATGTGATTCGGCGTGAAACTGTAGGCCCCCAATTTGTGGTACAACATCAAGACGAACACCACTAATTGTAGGAGAATTGATCAAACATCGAACTTTATGGTAAGCGCCGAATTATTATTGTTGGTATACGTATGCGTTTTCGAAACCCAATTGCTACTGACCGAAATCAAGCTGTCCTAAATCGCTCGTAATGGAAACTGAAACACATACGAATGTCTTGAACTAAGCGATATAAAGTTACCCTAACCTCCATGGAACAAAACTAATATTTTGAGTTATGTATTTGCCTGAACTTCGTTAACATTTTCTAAAAGTATGGCAATCCAGTAATAAAACACTCGATGGATTCGCAAAAGACATGACCTAAGTTGCCTTCAAAAAATTGGAAAGTATTGTTAAACTATATACCAGAAGAAAATGAAAGGTTTGGGTATATGGAGTAAAATTTCACGGAAAATATTTTTATATAACATTTTAGGAAATTGTGCAGCTCCCACATAAAAGTGTCGTTTTTTGTAGTAGCGGGCCAACCCATGCCACTGTATCATCTCATTGTTACGCAACAACTGCTTATGTTTTAACGATCGTAAATTTTACACGTGGTTTATTGGTTTCTGTTGTTAAGTATGAAAAATAAGAGCAAATAATTCTGTGCGCGTTTCGTGTGCTTAAGATCACTAAGTATTGCGAGATAAGTTCCATTAACATTACTATGGATGCAGCTCTGGTATCGTGCAATTACGCATTTGGTTTTGTTGAGAATTGTTGGAAATGAAAGTTTAGTTGTAGAGAAGAGACTGAATGAATTTTGAATATGCCTTGGTTATCAGTAAATAAATGCGAGGAATTAAAGTTTTCGAGTATAAATAGGAATATGAACAGTTTGCATGCAACAGCAAAAAGTATGGAGTAATATCTTCGAGTAGTTTTGTGTTACTCTGATGTAATGCAGAGATGGAGTATATGATCCTGCCCTAGGGCATCGCAATGTGAAATGGACTACATTTATTACATACATTTCGGTTAATTAGAGTACTCTTCGTCTCTTATAGAGTAAACTGCACATGCGTTCATTGATTAGTTGTGATTTTTACAGGGTTTGTTCCTAAGTTTGCAAGAACACAAACTTATAGCTTTTAGAAATATTCAATTCTATTACATTATTGTGGAGTCTACCTACTGCAATTCTCGAATTAAATTAACTTTCATGGATATTTCTCTCTATGGGGAAAAATACTCGCAAATTCGGATAAACATAGGAGTTTTCGTAACAAGAAAACATAATTTGCAAATGTCACTTAAAACTCGACGATTGAAAAGCAATCTCTGCGATGTTGAAATTTAATTTCCGAAAAATATCCACACCCATAATGAAGTACACGTCCACGTATCCACATGGATAAAAACAGGTGTATGCCAGCGGTACTTGTCGACACACTCGTTAAATGTCACGCACACATTCAGCTACAGCAGTGCCGACGGCAACAAAAAAGGATTATAAAATTATGAAGAAATTATTGCTAATAAATAAATACATGCATATGTCCAGTTCAAAATATACAAGTGCGAATTAAAAAAGAAACACGCTTGTGTGTTTGTAGCTGAGCGTAGCTGCCATGACACCAATAATGACGGCAACAGTGCGATTTGCCTAAAGCGAATACAAATCAATTTCAATGTCTTGCGAAATAGCTCACTTGAACCCTGCCCTATGTATACTGAAACAAATATTTAATTAATGAGAGAAAGCTAAAAGGATTTACATAATTTGTGATTGTTATATGATTTTCAGAATGTGTGGGAAACATTTTCTTATTAAGAATCAAGATTTCTATTTTGAAATCTTCGGTTAGTAATGCAGTTATTTCATTGATTACTCAAGAGCCTATCGATATCTTTCTTACTTTTCCCAAAACCGAAGTTACCGCCAAGCCAGGAAAAGAAGTATGAAATGTGCGGTGGAGTCTCCATAAGAACATTACATATGGATGTAAGCATATCAGCAATTAAATGAAAACAGCTTTCGATTCTTATTTTTAATTTTAACCAGTCTTTTGAGGTAATACAACCACTGTGCAATTCGTTGGGAACCGGCTGCTG
The DNA here is from genome assembly GCA_951828415.1 of Anomoia purmunda. Classification (NCBI taxonomy): domain Eukaryota; kingdom Metazoa; phylum Arthropoda; class Insecta; order Diptera; family Tephritidae; genus Anomoia; species Anomoia purmunda. The sequence continues at coordinate 58,458,927 of OX639993.1, forward strand.
GCTGTCCACTTTTGACGAACACAACTAACTTGCAGTGAGGCCAAGGAGCTCCGACTATTCAATAAATAAATGTATGCATAAGAACGCGACAAGAGCAACGCAGGTGGGTGAGCGGTTATGGCGTCACGTGAATTGTTGTTCGGCAGAGTTAAACTGGATAAACAAACCGGCAAATTGCGAATCGCTTATAAGTGGAATAAATTTTCCGCATGCAAATCGATGGACTTTCTGTTGTAAACACATGTGGATTTTCGTAAGCTTGTGCACGTGCATACATACATATATACATACATATTTATACATCTCTATATACATACATACTTATGTACACTTGTTTAAATGTGCATGAGCTAACTTCACATGACGCATCAACAGTGATTTTAGGCACTCACACAATAAAACCATCTCAGTGAAAAAGTTGCAATTACTGGAATTTATATACATACATACATATGTACTGCGAAATTCCTCGTAACATTCTGCGTCGCAGTGTTTCTATCCTGTTATGGGAGATGTTCGCTTATGTAGGGGAGCCTAAAACTGTTGTTTGAATTCCACCCAAGTGGTTTGTTTAACCATTTACATACTTTTTTCCTTAACAATCGGACCAGAAATTGATTTTTTTTTACTTCTAGTGTTAGCATTTTGTCCATATGAAATCCACCTTGTTTAAGAAAACTTCGTTTTTGATGTAAGTTTACGACAGACTTTAAATTTGAAATCTAAATTCGAAGTGTGTTTTGTAGCGAATTAAAGGAAAATGTATCACAGACAAATGCGAAATTGGATACAATGTATCGTTTTATTTGTTTTTAAGTATCGTAGTATATTTTCAAACAAAACTAATACAATTTGTTACCAAAATCTATATTTTTATTTATAGATCTGGAGGTTCCTCTCGAAGCGCAACGAATAGTTTAATTTTACTTAAAACATGTTTTCCGTACACACCAATACCCAAAAATCTGGGGTTTGTACAATTTTGAGTAATAATGAATTAATCATTAAATCAGGGACCGTAATGGTTGTAAATAAAAAAAGAGCATAATGACTTAATCGCTATTTTTTAATTTTACTATAACAATTAATCGTTATTCTATGGTTTGTATTTTGCCGACATATTTGATCGATATTTTTTAACTTTCATTATTTCGATAAAAAATAACCGTTATTCGTGGATTTAAAATTTTTCGATCATATTTCACCGCCGGACAAATTCGTTTGTGTTTATTATGGTCGAAACACTCGAGAAAATGACAACTTTTTTAAAGAGGGTATAAGTTTTTACAAGAAGTTGATAAAAATGAACCTTGCAATTATAATGCACTGTACTTTCTGGCAGTACTAATTCTGTTCACAAATTTTATTTTTTACTTAAGCATTTTTCTGATTTATAGCGGGGCAGAGTTAAAAACTTTGAAAATTAAACAAAAATGTCTATCTGCTTTTCTATAGCGACCAAACCACTGTGATGTAACAGCCTTCCCTACAACTTTCCTACTTCACAAATTGTGATCTGTTGTTTTAAATGTTTTTTCGGAAAGTAGGCCTGATTCCGGAATCAACATAAACTTATTTTAAAAGACTTCTCTCGCCCGCTAAAAATATGTTAAAGGTATACTATGTACTATATATACTATATACTATATGTACTTCTAGATAAGAAAATACGTACTTATTTCTGGGGGTAAAGTCATCCAAAATACTTGGCGAGTTGTGACACACAACAATTGTTGGCATAATTTTATATTCCAGGATGAAAATATTAAGACGACAAATATGTTTGTATGATATAAGGATGAAAACACTTACGTTCACTATGCAAAAATATTAACACAAAAAACTGTATGTAAAAATATTATCATATCGTTTTTATATCCGCTGACAATGTTTTGACTCCACACAATCTGATCGCAGCAATTGCACGTTTAATTGAAATTAAGTCATAAATTGCATTGAATACATAAATCCAATCGCCGCTCATAAAATCTCCGTTTACCTGCAACAGTTTGCAGCAATCGCCGGCAACAATCAAGTTGCCGAGCACCAGGTAACGGGCACTGCGCAAGTAAATACAACAAAGCACCAGAACTGGCGTATTTAGGCGCTAGCATTGGCGCAGGCGCAGGCGCACTTGTTAACCCAATTCGTTTGTATTTAGCCATACAAGACGATAATTCAATAAAGCCATTCGGTTTGTAATAAAAAAGCCAATCTGCAAATCGTTTAGCGCTTATCGCCGGTTTATATCTTGTCGGTACAGGTTGCTGCTGCTGTTAATGTTGTTTTGTACTGCAGCTGTTTCGCTTCAACACAAGCAAACCTACACACATACATATATGTATGTACATGCTTATTTGGTTGTATGTATGTATATATGATCGCACTTATTATGTTGCAGGCACATACCAATGAAGCTGCTGCAGAATGAGGGTTGCCCTCAATAACGAAGGTGTGGTCTCGTGGTAGGCGCTCTGGAATTTAGTTATAAGTATGTACTTCGTATTACCAACACAGTCATAAAAAATGTGCAATTTAATTGGTAGTACAAAATGTTGGAAATAGAAAGGATAGCGTTAGCCTCATTTTCGACGCAGAGCAACAAATCTTTGATAGAACCGGCATTTTAACTTTTGTACTCGTAATTGAGTCATCATCACTTAAATCATAAAACTATCGGTGGCAGTGGAAAAGGCGAGTGATTGCTATGAGTACCATAGAGCTACTAAGATCAGCTCTGAAAGCTCTGAATCTCTTAAGTTCGTGCGCCAAATTCAATAGTAAATGCCGGCGATCGATGACTGTGAAAGAGAATGGCAGGCCAGTTGACAGTGGGTCCAGGGTAAGGCCGAAAAACAGGCATGCGGACGATTTCAGAGAAATCGCTTAAGTGACTTTTCAACTTTTACTTTTTTCACAATGCGGTAGTTGGTGGTAGACCAACAGTATTTGTATGGGTGTGTGTATGTTTCTGTATGAAAGTTAAGCACATTTATGCGCTTTATCTTTACAGTTATGTCAGCTTTTAGCCAGTGTCAGGCGATATTGCTTCGCTTGCTGCAATCTTACGTCAGTGGCGGATATTTTCCTTTCTAATCAAACGGCCCAGCTGGAAATTTTACTAAACACATTTCCTATTCAATATTTCTCTAACTACAATGCGTTTTTTCTCATACAATATTTTTTTAACTACAATTCGCTTGGCCTAATTAAGCCAATCATAAACTTTTAACTGACAATCAGTATTTCTTTTGTGGTCTCCGCGTTTACTCCTCATTCTATTTTATTAAATTCGATAGAGCAGGAGCAATAGTTGAAGATGGAACGGGACGTAGCTTTCGTTAGAGGACGAGTAAATGCGACGAGCTTGCTATGTTTCCCAACAGGAAAAGCGTGAAAAAAATTCTACCGGGACGTGCGGCGACTTACAGAAGGTTTTGAGAATGAAAACGGCGACTTTATGTGCGGCATCCAGAGCAGCGGACAACAACATTGTTCTCAGAACCCCAAAAAATACTGCCACTGAGCGAACGCAATTTTAATAGCAATAGCGCGGTTGGTGTCAACATAGTAATTATTTTTGATTTGTACTCTTGGAATAAAAAAATTTTTGATGCAGAGTTCGGTACAGAAATGTGGCTCGATCGTACAATTATATCGTAAACCTGTCATGGAGATGGTGGGTTAAAATCCATTATTTGTCAAAAATTGTTGGGTTTTATTATTTACACCAAGTAAAACAAAAGCTCAGAACAAACAAATAAAAGCACTTTTTCATAAAAATAATATTAAAACAAAACTAATAAAATAAATATTTTATATAATATATCTGGAGAAAAATTTTTCATTCTGACAATATTTGTAAGTCTCTCTGTGTAAATTTTATTATTATTATTATATTAGATTTTAAACAATTCTATTCTGAGTTTGGTAAAGCATTGGTTTCGAATTTATAGTAATAAATTCAATCCTTATTTCTACTAATCGAAATAAAAATCGAATTAAGGATTTTAGTTCTCTTGTACATACAAAACAGAACCTAGTTACTCAGAAATATATATGTATATAGGAGAATTGCTTATCACACAGGTTTTACTTGGGAGTTAAGAAATAAAGTTTGTAAGAAGAGTTTTTTTAATCCCGAAACTAGTTTTTATTGCAAGAAAGTGCACAGAGGTAAGATAAGAAATTAAATTTCTTTTCACTTGATATTTTTTTCTAAATAAAAAAGAAAAAGTTCACTAAACTTGATACTTTTTACAGATCTACCTGTTTCGGTTTCAATAAACCCGGTTATTTGGTGATAACTTAAAAATTATATGATAAAAGAGCTTATCGCTGATTTTACGTAGGGATTGAATATTTGTAGCTTTTACAGCTTTTTGAGATGCTGAAGAAAAAATTTACGCAGTATCAACCGTTTCGGTTTGAAAAGAGGCTGTGTGGCTCCAAAAAAGGTAAAATAGTTTTCAAAAAATCTAGATTTTTATTGGCATCAAAAACGGTACATTAGTTTAAAACACATCCGTCTAAGTTCATTACATAAACAAACACAGATTTTGTTACTACCTGCCGAAGGTATATTCTTTCAAACACTGAACCTCTGCAAAGCAACTTCATCTAAAACGATTAAACTGAAATTTTATGCAACAATCAATAGCGACCGATAGATTAAAGCATGCAAAATTATATGAAAATTTAATATTACAAAATTGATAATCACATTTTGATTGGTTTCACTTTTTTCTCCTCTCCACCTCGGTCAACAGGCAAAACAACGGACTACAAACAACGGGCCAACGCCAGCTAGCCATACCGTCAGTCAGCCAAATGGGGCAAAAGAAAAATGGAAAAAGTGAAAGTGTTTTTGGTTGTTTTAGCCTTCCGATTTTACGCTGCTATTGCCGCAATACGCTCGTAATACCAAAAGCCGAAAGCCGTTGAGCTACTTCCTCCTATCGCCGCACATTCCGAATTTAATTAATTCCGTGTTAATAAAATCAACCCGCATACATAAACGAATTCGTTTTCATAGGTATGTATGTGTTTCATTAATACCTGAGCACATACATTTTAAAGTCGAGAATAACATCGTACTCGTACATCGTACACACTCGCATATAACTTACATACATATGGACATCACGCGAGTTTATGCTTCTGTCTGCCGTGCGGAGAGAAAAGTAGCGTCAAACGCTACGTGTGCTAACGTCAAGTGTTTGTAAACCGTAAAGCGGAAGTAATCATTTGACGCAGTTTCCATATTTGGTCAATAAGTTAAGCAATTGAATTTTTGATGATTATTTTCGGATTTACAAACAGAGCTGCCATACTATTTAAATACTAAGTATCAAAAAAGGGCTAAAAGTGCTGGATAAAAAAGTAAAAACACGAAGAAAATTGTATTTTCTTCTAAGTTAGAATATAATTTATCTTCGACATGTTTTTTAAATATGAAATAAATAACTGTTATACCTAAATTGGCCGCCACCTCTTCTGAGTGTGTTGCGTATGCGCGTTTCGTTCGGTGTATCCCGGGTTGGAATCCTGCCCGGGGATGGTTCATCAAAAATTATAGAAAAGTTTTCCTAATAGCGGTCATTCCTCGGACAATGGCAAACCTCCCAATGTATTTCTGCCATGAAAAAACTTCCCCTAAAAATCAGTAGCTATTCGGAGTTGGCGTTAAACTATAGTCTCTCAATTTGTGGTAGAACATCGTGGCACACGCCAAAAATTATGGGAGAAGTTCGGCCACATATCAAGCTATGATGTAAGCGCTAAGTTATCATTATTACTTTTAAACCTAAATAGAAGAGATGAGTGTGGGTATACTCCGCACATCGTCAATATGGCATATCTTTGAGCTCAAATATGTGATGTTTTTTGCTAGAACGGCAACACTGTCTATGAACAACTGATCCAAATGTGATTACAAGATGGTTCGTCCAAAATTTCCGCAGGCGCGCTTTTGTGACATAAATTGGGAGTGTTTATTGGAATTTCATCGTTGACCAAATTTTCATAAACTGACCGCTAAATATTTCGCTTCAGTATTAATAAAACACATTGGGATTATCACAATTTGGTGTCACAAATACCTTCATACATAAAAGTAATTAACAAAAAAGCCTTATAACAAAATAGGTTTGCTTAAATATTTATTGATTTATATTTGCGGAGCCAGAAATCTAGAACTCTGAAATAAATATTGATGATAGAAAGAAACTCGGTAAGTTTTTAAAGCCGAAATCATGCAGTTTTAATGCTGCCAAGCAAAGATGTTATTAGTGGATATAAGAACGACTTGTAGTATGAACGTAAGCGTAAATGGTGGCATTGTCGTAGCAACATATGTATGTATGTACATTTAAATAAACATAATTAATTTTACAAACATGATTATATAAGTATGTATGTACCTATGTATAGTCGATATTGACATTGATGACGATGTCAATCAAATGTACTCTTTAAAAACTATCAAATTTCTATGAAGGGCAGACGCTGTCCCTTGAAAGTCATCAATCACCATTACAGGACAATGTCTTGCAGTGATCGTCCCTGACTAAGTTATAATATTCCTATGAAAAAAAAACAAGAAGAACTTGCATATACAAAGGGCCCAAAGCCATTGCAGACTTCACATGGCCGTCAAAATAAAGATATCATATTCCCACAGAAGGCTCGTGAGTACAATCACTATCAGCAAAAAACTTTCTCAGTACAAAAATTGTTTAAGATTGCAGAAATGAATATATAAATGTTTACTATTCAACTTACGGACTCCAGTTTTTGTAAACGACTGTAAAATAGTTTTTGATACACACCTGAAAAGAGAAGAATAAATAGTATCAATTAATGGTGACGAGCGCGGAATTGGACTGATATATATGTAAAATAATAATAGTTTTTCTAAATATAATAAATTAAATTAAATTTTAAGAAGGCTTTAACGCAAAGACTAACCACCTTCCACAAAACATTGAAAAGGATAAACGAAAAATGTATTATTTTATGTTATACGATACCAAACAAAATTAAATATAATTCACTTATTGGATTATACTATATACAGAACTTCTACACATCCTACAATTACTTTAAAAAGCCTTTGGAAGCAGTTCTTCTAAAACGGCTGGTTTATTCATACAAAAATTGTGTAAAAAATAATTAGCAAAGGCCTTCTAGAAAGTATGTTGGCAAAGGCATTTTTCAGCACTTTTTGGTTAAGCCTTCTAAGTAGTGCCGCTTCACTTAAATTATATTTTGAGTATGACCCCATTCCGACGTAATACGAATTTACTACATAAAACTTTTGCGATAGCAACCCTAATTAGCAAACTAAAAACTAACTTTTTCGGTTTTTAAGGAATCAGTTTCTAGCATATCTTACGTGATATTTATGAGATTTGGTTTGATAAAAGTTTTAGGCTTCCCAGAACCAACTTTTGCTGTCGCGTCTTCTACTCATACTGGCGCTTTAATGATTTATTTATGCGAACGATGCGGTAAAATATTTCAAAGTATTCTGAATAGTTTAAATAGAACCAAAGAAAAGTGGAAGCGACATTTAAAAATAACAATTCGTATGAATATCTACATATGTATGTAAATAATAATTAATGGTGTTTGACTCAGGAAAAGTGCTTATCCACTTCAACAAATTTTGTGTGCATTTAAGCGCTGTTCATAAGTTGCTATTCCGGTGATAATAAATTTGTTTTCACTTACTCCATTTGCCGTTTGAGAATCCAGTTGTTCACGAAAAACTGTGCTAAGTTTCTCTTATAACTCGTCAGCAATAGCAACATTTTTTGCTATTGTGTGCTGAATAAAATTATTTTCCGCAAAATTATAATACAACTGACTTCGAAATTGGCCCAACAGTTCTGAAGCACTGAAAAGTATTGAAGTTGTTACAGCTTACTAAACCTTGAAAAAACCAGTTATTCACAATGTTATGGTTTCAGTGATAGTGCATTTAGCTCGTGCGAAATTTAGTCTCAATGGAGATGAGTGAAATTAGCGATCTATCTGAACTGTGCATTTGTTAACAGCTAGTGCATCGCAAAAATTAGAACCAACTGATGGCAAAGTAAAAAACTTTAATGTACATATGTATGTACATATGTCTAAAAGAGTTTCTTTTGTTTGTTTGCCTTTAAAACTTTAATGTACATATGTATGTATGTATGTCTAAAAAAGTTTCTTTTGTTTGTTTGTCTTTGTCATATTCGTTCTAATATTATATAATGTGAATGTTTGACCAAAAATGACGCAAAAACTACTGGCTGGTTTGCACTGAATTTTGTACACAAATAGACTATGGCATGGAATATGTCATATGCTAGGTGAATGAATGCATGAGTCGATATATTCGTAAACCCCGCATTTACGAATCGGTTGAGCTCCAATTTGGCGCATATGTATGTATATTGATTTTATAGGAGCAAACAGAGTTTGACATATACATACATAGATATGTGATATACAGGGTGGGCCAAAAGAAACCAAGGGGTGTAAAAGTTTAATAACTTTTTCGTTTATTAATTTTCTTTATTTTTTCTTTCAGATTATATAATATACAAAAGTGAAATTTTTTTACACTAAGTATGAAAAATGATGTCTCTTAAATGACTACCGTTTTCAGCTTCGCACTGATGGGCTCTTTATTAAAACTTTATTAAAAATTTGATTATGAGTGATGAAGCTCATTTTCATTTGAATGGCTTTGTTAATAAGCAGAACTGTAGGTTCTGGGGTTCTCAAAATCCAAGAGCCATTCATGATCACATCTGAAAATGTCATTGGGCCTTACTTCTTCGAGAATGAAGATGGAAGTACTGTAACCGTAAATGGAGAGCGGTATCGGTTTATGATAGAAAAGTTTTTACGTCCTGCTCTTGAAAACAGACATGGTATGTGGTTTCAGCAGGATGGAGCCACTGCCCATACTGCCCGAGACACAATGGCACTTTTAAGTCAAATTTTTGGAGGGCGAATAATTTCCAGAAATTCGTAAATTATTTGGCCAGCGCGAGCGCCAGATTTGACAGCACCCGACTATTTTCTTTGGGGTTATTTGAAGGAGCGAGTGTATGTATGTGAACAAGCCAGAGACAATCCTTGAACGCTACAGCCACAAGTTTTGAAAGATGTTATGGAAAATGCTCAGTGCGAAGCTGAAAACGGTGGTCATTTAAGAGACATCATTTTTCATACTTAGTGTAAAACAATTTCCCTTTTGTATATTATATAATCTAAAAAAAAAACTTTAAAAAAATTAATAAACGAAAAAGTTATTAAACTCTTACACCCCTTGGTTTCTTTTGGCCCACCCTGTAGATCGCAGGAAGCGAGATATACGTTAAAAATTGTCTTTATGAATCGAATTAGATAGTATTAAGAACATATACCGCGCGGAAAGAAAATTAACAATAAAAGCTACAGATCTAAAAAAATTAATTAAATGCACTGTCTACCAGAGTGCACTGGAAAATATATCTGCTTGCCAAGCTCATTTCTAAAGAAAGTATCACGTATGTATGTATACATATCTACATCTATTTACCCGTATCGTTTAGTTCCTATTTTTAAGGCAAACGTGTAAATGTTGTACGAAATTTGAAACTTTGATTTGTATGGTTTACTAAACCAAATATTTTTCTTTTAAAACCCATGTAATAGCCGCACAAAAGGCATGGCCGGAGAGGGCGACGGTATTGAAATCAAAGTACATCATGAGTTTTTTTAAGTTTTCTGCACGCCTTCTTACAATACTTTTTTTCTTGCAAATTTTGCTCCCAAGGCAAATTTTTTAGGTGTTACACTCTAGTTTATGATTTCTAACTTTCTAATAGTTGCTTTTTTCGGAAAATTTCGTTGCCAAAGAAAACCCATAAAATATAGAATAAGATTTGAAAAATTTCTCTTGTTTGAATGCGTGTAAAAAACGTAAATCACTAATGATACAGTTCGGTGAGTTTTATCGAATCTCTAGAAAATTTTCTTACTCCAAATATATATACAACTTTCGAAAGTACAATTCATTATTTATAACTATGATGCAACTTACATTAATTTAAAATCTAGGTTAGATACCAATTAGAATTGAGTGTTAGAACACGATTACATGTCTAACCTTATCCTCACAATTGAGAACAAAGTCTCATTTTTTTTTGAGAATGCTATAGTTTCAACAGTTTCTCTAGAGGTCTTTTAACTTTCAACTTTAGGGAAACACATTAGAGTTCAACTAGGGAATATAACGTATGGCTCATATAGTGGTTGCTTTAAATCATATTGTTATTTTGGCGTTACCACTTTTGAGTTACCACTATTTCCCGCTGGAAACTTATTTCAAAAGTATGTGAATATTGTGTAGCCTCAACAGTGCGTTTATTGGAAACAAGCAGAAGACATCTTTTCTGTCGAAGGACATTTTCATCTCGGCGGCTTTGCATCTGGGGGTCGGAAATTCGCAAGTAATCGTCGAGAAGCCAATACATCCTCAGATAGTCACAGTTTGGTGCGGCTTTCGGAGTGGTGGCATGATTGGTTTATGCTGCTGGAAACGTTATTTCGGTCAACGGTGAGCACTGAAGAGGCATGTAAAATTGGGCCCATGGACTTGGACGATCTTTGGTTTTAGCAAATGCCATGCCACACACCAAGCCACTAACAATCTTTTCGGGGCCGAGTCCTGTAATCGTATTATCAGCCACCTCGCTTCGATTTCCATTAATCATTCAATCATAAATCAGTGTTTCCCACTTTGGGTTCAACAAAACGTTTGTGCCCCTTATAAAAATTCAAAGCACTAGAGCCCCTTAAAAATAAGTACTAATACGTAATTATGTTGGTGTTTTAGCTCAAAATTTGTTGTTATGCAGATTTCTATTAATTAGACAATAGCCTTCAAGGTATTTGTTCATATTTTTTGAGTTATGAATGCACATCCATTTATTATTATTTTTTTTTTTTACATAATCGTAGACTAGTTTTGCTTTCCTCATTTGGCTATATTGTTAGTATACTACCAAGCGGCGAGTAAGCTGCTGTTATGTGGAGTATTCAATGCTAGTAAACCGCCGTTATGTGCAGTATTCATTGTAGTCCAAATCAACCAAATTACTTGAAAGCGATATTATAAAGCTAACCAATGCAATTGACTGAAAAAGGCTATTGCAGCAACTGTAGAAAAACGGAAACGCAACTCTCGTGATAATATCAAAGAACGTAGATTACAAAAAAGTTGTGTCGCTCCCACCGCTTCTTTAACATAAAATATCATCCGATTTCACTATACACTATACATATGAATATGTGTATGGTATGGTGAAATCGGCCGAGAGAGCGATGCAACTTCTTTGTAATCTATATTCTTTGATAATATTATTCCAGGCAAGACTACAATAACCTTACGAAACCAATTCTATAATAATACAATATTTCATTTGTAATATATTATTAACAACTTAAAAAAGTAATAGATCATTTAATATCAAAATAAGAATCTTCGCTGATTATCCAGAATCAAAGTTAGCGTATTCATTTCAAGTTGGGCTTAGAAAAACTATAAGATGATTTCATAAAATTCAATATATTAATTTTAGATTATTTTTATACGTAACTTTTAAGGTGTACGCGTAAACATTGAACTGCCGAATGAAGAACGTCAGACAAAGGTTGGCGAAATTTGATAAACATAACGGGTTAACAAATCAATTGTTTGAAAATTTGGTTGTGTATGTTTCACAATAATAGTTAATATCGGTTTGTAAGTGTTTTGAGGCATAGTTTAAATGAACTATAATCACACGAACCGTTTCTCAATGAGATTGTAAAAAAAACTAAGCTTGCTCTCAAGCACTAACTATTTCAGTTCACTTGTCAAATGGTCGATTGGGGTTATTTTGTAATTAATGTTGCGCTTCTAAATAAGTATGTATGAGTATTACGCCGGTGCTTCCACTTGTTGCCGAAAGTAATTCCAACATGCAAATACCTGCAACATTGTAATTACCTCAACATTATACACACATATGTATTTATATAGATATATACATGTAAACATGCCACATGTTTTAAGGAGTACCGGCAATGGTTCATGGGCGGCAATGCAGCTGATTTACAAAACAAAAAACTGTGTGTATATACAGCGCCAAACAATGTATGGCACCACCCTCCACATTGCCGTCGCTGGTGGAAACATTGCCATTGCTGTCCATTTGATGGTAAGCATTCGCGTATGTACATATGTCATCATAAAACGCGCCGACACACAGTGCGCCAATTCCATATAATAAGTGGACAAAAATGTAATAATGGAAAAGTTTTAATCGAATCGAAAAAATTAAAAACTCTATTTGCTTTAGATTATCTGGATTGTTTTATGTAAATGAACGAATGAGTTTTGTAGAATTCAATTTAAAATTAACGCCGTCGAAATTATTATTGCTTGTGTTAGTACGAATAAAAAATTCTTCTACAACATAGGTTTGCAATCAATTTCGAAATTTCTAAATTTAATTTCTATGAAATAAGTTTTATATAGAATTTTTAAGGCACACAAATCGACAAAAAAAACCACCGCATCAGATACATCAATTGCATGTAAAAAACAAGTATGTATAATAATATGACAAAATACGCTTGTAAATATGTACATGTGTATGTGTACATTTTAAAATACAAATATGGATTAATAATATAGTAAGAAATGCCAGCAAAATCTTTATAAATTAGTTTTCATTTCACAAATTGCGGACCATTTGAAGGCATTCGATTTGTATTTCGATGACAGGAATGAAAAGCATAACCTTTCGTATAAACAGCTTGGTTGAAAAATGTTTAAAGCATATATTGAATGACGTCATGTTCGCCCGATTTCAAACACTTCAGTTTTGCAAAGTTAGAGAAGACTTCTTCAGATTGCTCGAGCAGCATTTTTTTACTCCACATTACTAGCGAGATCGACGATACCCGAGATTGTGTGGAGAGCTTGATTTCTCGTTTTCTCGAGTATCGAAATATTCTGGATTGCTCGAGCAGAAATCGAAAGCCCTAATTCTTAACGCATGCGGCAATGACTTTTGGAACAGAGTTTTTTTTTAGCTATAATTCTTCACATAAAATATTGAGTACTCATTCGTCTGAGATGCTTTTGGTATAATTAGTTAAACTTGGGTTTTCTCTAACGATGTCATACACTTACTAAATACTCGTAATGTATAGTATTGTTGAATTTTTTGGACGCGTCGATACTCATTTATCACTTTCTATTTTTTCTATTCAGAATTGCTATCCTTCCATATGTGCCTCATTGAAATCCTCTTGCACATTCTCCTCCTGTAATAGTGGCCTTTACTACATCAAAGAGTTTTTCTAAATACTGAAATCGCAAATTATTTCGCATTTCTATTTCACGCTTTCTCATGAAAATTTCGCTTTTTAGCTTGATTATATTCATTTGACGCTTTTGCAATTTAAAAATACTAATCTTATTTTCAATTGCTGTTTTCTGAATTAAAATTGGCTATTCTTATTTGCAATTGAGGGTTTCGCATTTTAATTTAACCCTTTCTCATTTACAATTGGAAATGGTTTAGTGATTTTTTTTATATATACATTGACAGTTTTCCTTCGTATATGTGATAAAAAAATATTGATATATCAAAAATTGATTTTTTACTAATTTTACATAAGCGCTAAACACATTTTTTCGAATTTTTCCTACTGAGAATCGCATTGTGCGCCACAGCTCTTTAACAGGCAAATAGTATGCCGACAGCTTTGAAGTTGTTTGATTTTCATCTTCTGTTGCATTTTGTTGCGAAATTTTTAATTGCAATTATGAAAATATTTTCCTTCACACATTGTTGTTTGTGGCGGTTCATGTTGCTTTATTTAAATCATGTATATAGATATATCTACATATATGTATACACGTGTGTATAAAACTATTGTGTAAAGTAGCGAATTTGCAACAAGCTTTTTAGACAACACGGCAGCAAATATTTAAAAAAAAAAAATAGTAATAGTTTTTGCGAATGTTTTCTGACAATTTAGCTGAATTTTGCTAGAAATGCATTTGCGAAATATATTGCTAACTGTGGTTGTTCCTATTTACGTTTGTATTTAATTAATTACTTGACTTTTTAACTCTGATTTTTGATGGAGAGTGAACAACAACTACCACAATATCAAAGAATTACATACATATTACATTCACTGTTAATATATGTAGATTACATGCATACATATATCCACATATTAGCACATGCACACATCTGTATACTTATATGTACATATGTACTTAAAGACACACCGTCATACTCGCAACAACTGCATAGACTGCGAGTGCAATTGAATTTGCAATAATCAGCTACCAGAGAGGTACGAGTATAACCATTGACTGGAGCCACCAGTTATTAGTAAAGTTTGCAGCTACTTAGTTACTATTCAAACTTAAAGTTGTAGCCGAAGCGAAAGTGTGAAAAATGTTGTGTGTAATTATGACAGTGATTAATTACTGTAAGGCGCGCATGCGCACACGCCAGTGCCGCCTCCAGAGCGCACATAAATATTTGTACTTCGCGAACGAAACTTGGGTAGCACGCAACATTGTCTGACGGATAGGAAGTGCCGAGGCACCAACTATTGTCGAGTAGTTATTAATTGAAAATAAAAACTGAATGCACATACATACACACATATGTAGTACCAATACGAGTATTTTGGAAATATCGTGTTGCTGCCATTCGTATTAAACTGGTTTCAATTAGGAGGTGATGAAAATATAAGGCTATTGCATGGGCAAGCACATTCATAAACAGCAACCTCGTAATATCAGAATATGCATCTAATCGGGAATTCTGTAGCATCTTTAGATAGCAAAATAGCTTTTATATTTTAAGTAGCACAATTTTGTTTTACAATAACTTGCTTTTTAAATTTTGAAAATTAAAACCATGACACATTTGCAGGTGATTCCGGATATTCCTTGGAGTCGAGTTGATGGCTATTCTACAAAATCACTCAGAGGAGATTCCGATATTCTGCTACAAGAAACCATTGCAAATATAACAACAATTATAAATATTTGTAGATTGAACTGAACTAGTATATTATTTCAGTTTGATCAAATATAGTAAAAACGCGCACAAACTTATATTCGGCAGCAAGCATTCATTCGTTTTCCTCCCCATTTCGGCATTTAGTTCGACCAAGATGCCACTAATTAGTACTTTGAATAAATACAATGAGACAGCTGTTTAGTGGCGTTAAGAATAAGTTAGTGAATCGCACAATCGTTACTGTAAACGACAAATATTGTCGACAAAAATTGCGATTGCTGGATCGTTTAAAATTAGTGAATCGCACTGCAGGTATTCACGAAATTTTGTACAGTGAAGTTTTCTTTCGGCAAAAGAAAATGACTCTTTGTAAAAGAGTTTCGGATCTTTTAGACGGCGAATACCGTAGATAATGAAGCGATGAGCTGTTTGATCTATGTACATATGTAACTACTTAGACAAACATCCATGCATTTTCTTTGGCAGTTTCGAAGTAAAAGAAGGCTTCACTCGATGTTACCGATTGGAGCCAGTTTAGCAAGAGAAACAAATGGCTGGCTCACTTATCGGAATCGGCTAAAATCACCATCCCTTTTTTGTGTTATATGCCCAAAGTTATAAATGTCATAAAGAATTACGCGTTGGGTATAACAAAAACTAGCAATGCAAAACTGACTAAAATTAAATGAATTTTTTGTGTACATGTCAAATAAACCAACTTTTTAACAAAATACAAACTTCATAGGCCAGTAAGCGATTTCATTGGACAAAAATGCATGTGTACTCTTGTACTCTTGTATTTAGCGCCCAAGATTTTCGCGAGCAAAAGTGTTGTCAGATCAAAACGCGCTCAAATATTTCAACAATGCCTCGGCTGTCACTTTCCAGTGCCCAGACAGCCAAAAGCCAAAAGCAAAATTGGAAATAAATGGCATAGCCCAAGTTGCGATTTCGTGTATGACTTGTTCCAAAGGTAAAGTGAAATAAACAAAAAAAACAAAAATTTGCTGAGCGAAAGAAGAGTGCGTCGCGCATTATAAGTGCTACAATTAGTGTACGACCACGGCAACAGTAGTAGTGGCAGCAACAAATTTGCAAATACCGAATCGTGAGACCGGCAATCAGTAATCCTCAATTGGCTCTTGGCAGGCGACAGGGGGCTTTTGGCGGTGGGTAGAGCAAATTCCAAGCGCACAACCTCGTACATAAATATAGTATGTAATATAGCTTCAAGTCGCAGCAATTTAAGTTGTGCGCAACAATTACCGTTGTTGTCAATCGCTGACTGTGCACATACGTATAAACATATTTACAACGTTACGTTTAAACTGTAGTGATTGTTATTGCTGAGACTCCAGCTATTTGCTGTTTATGTTGCCGGTGTTGACCAAGAGTTCGCTACACATTTGGGTAATTTCCCCATTCGCGGTTTCGATTTGTCAGACGACAAGTTTCAACTAACATATGTACATAGCAACCGTTTTTTGTTATTTTATACTCGTGCTACTTCGTTTGTCGCTATCGAATTATTTTCAGCTTGTTAATGTTTTTTTGTGCATGCAACGTGTGCATGTTGCTGCAACAAATTAGTATTTGAAGGTTAACCTTAAATGGCAACACTGGCACACGCCTTTTTCATACAATTCGCGACGGCGCGCCATTGCCTTATTTTATCTTCATTCAGTTTGCTTTTATTTTCTCATTCTGTTACTTTTTTCTCTTATGCTGGGTGGTGCGTTTGTGTGCGCGCTTGTGCAGCGCCAGCAAAGCTGACCCACTTACCTACATAGCTAATGTGTCCCGAAACGGCGCAATTCAAGCGCTCGATTGAATCATCTTTCCACATTACCTTCGCCGCATTCACCAATCAATCGACCGTGTAGCGTTTATTTACTCAGTGAATAAGTAATGCACACAATGTCTACGTGTACACACATTCATACATACATATGTATGTATATGGAATTGTGTTTGTATGGAAATATATGTATATGTATGTATATAAGTAAATGTTTACGCTAAACTACATTGATAGTCAATATCTTTAAAAATTTCGAAAAATCCAAAAAATCTTTCACTTGCGCCAGTATTCACTTTCCACTTTGTATTTTGACTCAGCGAATATTTGCGGAAGAATTACACGCACGCTGCCAAAAGGGCCTACTAGTCGTCATTTCGCTTGTAACGGTTGACCCATAAATTGATGCCCGAAGCATTTAGTCAACTCAGCTTTCTGTTTCAAAAGTTGATAATCAACTTTATTTCTTTGTTTCTACGAGGGCGTATCAACTACAGGTGATAGCAAAAGAAGCCATGCTTCTTCTTTTGAACATTTTTATGTCAAATTATTGTCGCTTTTCTTTTGTGTTTTCCAAATTGTTCTTTGTGTTTTACGTATTCTTCTTTGAGTTTTTCATATTGTTCTTTCCATTTTCGCTACTTTTGACACAAGCATTTACATACCGGTAAATGTTGTTTTTGTGCGATTGCTGTAACCAGATACAATTGAATCATGGTTTATACGCAAAATATTGCATTATTTGTTTGGCGTTCTTTTCACGTTTTCTTTGGCGTTTTTATTCGGCATGCGCACGTTCCTATTCGTACGAATACGTCCAGCGGTCAGTTGCGAAGATATCAATAATCAGAGATATGAACCTCGTTGTTACCACTTATTATTAAGACCTGTGCAAAAAAAAAAAAAAAAAATATTGCAGTCAGGATTTACAGGCCACATACATACGTATGCACGTATGTACATACATATATTTGTATGTATTCACAGAGAAAATATGAAATTATTGATCATTAAAAGTGCGAGTTATCGGAGAAGTCACATTAATAATCAGAAAGAAACGAAAAGCAATGGAAATATTTGGAATTTCTCTCTGGTGACCTGATTTCATATAAAATTATATACATGCATATGTATTTATTATTTATGTATGTATGTACGTTTTTTTACATCAATTGTTGAACCAATTTTTTGTTTATTAAAAACCAGTTTCAATCAAACATGTTTATCATTTTGTTATTTGTTGGTAGTTTCATAATTCCATTGTTGTAGAAGTTCTATGGGTTATCTGCAAAAAACTTGGTCATGTGATTTTCGGCAGCTCTTCTTCCGGTCTACTTTTTCCATCAAGACAGGTGCATAGGACAAACCAGTACACAGACGGCGAAAGGTTTGATTCTCCAGTCAAGTGCGTCTAATTTTGGAGTTATCAAGGATGTGTGTGTCCTGATATTTTTATGATCGAAAATATCATATTTTTCTTTAGGCAATTATGACAGAGTGATCATGATTAATTCGTTCAATCGGTCGAGTTCTAAGTAGTAGAAATCCGAATTGATAGTTTCACCAAAATGTAGAGGAATAAGATTGTGTTCTATGAGTTGGAAAGAGGAAGCGCAGAAGGCTATGTCTACTATAGGAGTTTCTACATCGCATTTTTGTAGATTGCCTTTTTCATACATGAGATACATAGGCAAGCCACACGCGCCCTGAATATTGTGTTCAGGCTTCTTTTGATATCGTACTATTGAATACTGTTCAAATAGAATTAAAGAAATTTTGGCAAATTCCTGTGTTCTTACTGATTCAGAGAGCATTTGAAACAGAATATTTACCCAAAGAAAGGTATATAAAAATGGTCGCTTACAGCGTTTTTCTTTGTTACACAATATATGTATGTGTGCATGTGTGTATACTAGGGTGGTACTAAAATGCATTGGCAGAAAATAAAGTCAGAATTTTAATGATTTCTTTCACTAGAATGTCAAATGATTACACATGAAATATAGTTGATATTAAAAACAAATGGTTAGCTAAAGAATTGGTTATTATTCTTTGAAGCCTCCTGAAGAGGAATAGAGTCAGTCTGCCATTACTACGAAAGTTGGGTGTCCCCATATAAATTACATGACAATTTTAAGCGCTTATTTTTAATCACCCTAGGGTATACATTCAAAGATATTCGAACATATCGCCATTTGCCAAATTATGAATACATTTTCGATTTTTCGACATGTTCACATCATCAAAATTAGACTTGAAGTAGTGAGTGTATACGACCTATATATGTATGTATTAAAAATAGCGATTGAAAGTTACTGAGAACGTTGCAGATGTAGAATCTAGAATCGTGTTTAAAATTGCACCTTGTGTATAGTTTTAGATAGGGATTTTAAATTGCTTATAAAAAACAAACAATGTTCAAATTGTATCTCGACAATAGCGCCACCTGTCGGTTCTAAGAGTATCATATCTCTCAAATGAATTGGCTCAAAATTACACATTCAAAGAGTTTGATGAAAATGGGATAGTGATTTTTACAATGAAAATATGTACATATATTACGATAAATTTGATACTTTGACATCTGTAGTCATATTGTATCGGTAGATTTCTTCCATCCATGAAAAAATTAAATAAAGATTAAAATAATTTCAGCTTTAATTAGTATTTGATTTTATCATACATCAATATCAATCAATAATTGAACATTACTAACATTTCCATTACGTCCACATAGTTAGGAAAAACCTAATAGTTTTACTAATAATTACTTCACATATACGAATAACGAGTCATAAATTACTTTGAAGGCATTTCTGGTTTCAATGAACTTAAGAGTATCATGACGTGGTCTCTTTATTGCATTTTATTAAAATGTATACATATCTATGTGGTTGTTTCAATGCTTAAAGTGCATCTAGAACTTCAAATTACTTTGATTACAAAACAAAACATTAATACATTTTAAATATTTACATAGTACGTATAGTACATTCCTCCACAATCTTTAGTCTGAGGTTATTGTACAAAAATACAAAATAATTTATTTAAATGTACAAAATCTATAAAAATGCGAATTATGCTGCTAAAGGAATGAAATAAAAAGCAAAAGAAATACTACAATCCTATTTCCTTGGTGAAAAACAAACCTTAAATTGTTCCTCTTTACTCGTGAGTGAATGCCCCACTTTTTCTTTTGTTCACTGTAGGTAGATACGTATGTATCGCATGTTCTGCAATTTACTTCCGAGTGAATTCGCGTTTTGCACCTATCTGAAACTGCCGTGTGTAGTAAATGACTTCTAATGATGATCCTACAAACAAATTTGGTGGAAATAGCTTGAAATATAGACACTAACTATATTATCTGTACTCACTTATGGTTAATTTCTGATAAGGCAGTTAATAACTACATAGCCCCCAAAAGAAAACCGAGTAGAAAAATAATAAATAGGAGACGCGTTAGCGGAGCTCATAACGCTAATACAGTACCTTGGGCAAACTACAAACGTGTAACACGTTTGCATAAAGAAGCCTGAATTTTTGATTTTTGTTATGCAAATAAAGTAGTAGAAGCTGATACTTTTTGCGGTCCTAGTTTAGAGATATGCTGATTGATTTATGTGGTTTACAAATACTATAGGCATAAATGCAGTGGCTCTTAACGGCTAAGTAAAGCTGGAAGGGAGTCAATTTGTAAGCCTAATACTAGTTGGAGAGACAGTAAATCTTACTCGCAGCTTTTCATTGATTTATATACACTTTAAAGTTTTTCAATTAGTTTATTACTTATTACCTTATTGCTTTCCTTAATTAATGTGCCAAAACTGTGCTTCAAATCAGAGTAATGTTTATGAAATACAATGTAAACAACTCTGATATGGCAAATCCGAAAAATATTGATTTATTATTAAAGTGTCTAAAGTTTTCAAGCAAAGAAGACTCATTTGATAAATATGTTTCAGTTTATAAAGTAATACCAATTGTAGGTTTATGATTTGGTTCAAGAAATGACTACCATTTTGCTTTTGGAAATCAATAAACGGTACGGTTAAATAGCACGAAATTCGCATATACCAATAGTGACTTTGTTAGATCTACGCTTAAATTTCTATAATTCTATGATTCCGAAATACTTCTGCTTTTGCCAGAATGATAAGTAATACTAGAGAAATTATTAAAAACTCTGATGTTTCCAGTAACGGGGATCAAAAGTAATATAACTTTTGAGCGTCACACAGGTATATGTAGGTATAAAACTAAGTGACAACTCAATTTTAAAACATATTTAAACTAAACAAAGCCTCTTCTTAGAAGAAAGCATTTTATGTATTTTATACTAGAACCCAATTTTTTTTTTCACCGGATCGAGTAATTTTTCTTGAAAAAAATAAATATTTATTAAAAAATAAATATTTCGTCATCCTTCTTGCGATAGTAGTTTTTGTTAGATCCAGATAAGTTTTCGTTTAGTGTACTTTAGTATATTTTTAAAGCGTTTAAAAGAAGTGGTGAACAGGGATAATACCTTCTCGAAACTATTAACGATAAATTGTAAAATAGTGTCTCAATATCCAATATAAGTGACAACCATCAAGCCGTCGAAAATATCTTGGCTTTTAAAATAGGTGGCAACTCTCTTTGGGCATTTTTCTAAATTGTTGCGTTTTCAAATACCGTACGCAGTCAATTATAACGAGCCGTGTGGGCCTAATAATTCATTTCACTAAGATCAATTTGGTCAAAAGCTAAAACGAAGAATACTTCAGTTGGCAACAACTGTAGCGTGTTTCTGCAATACAACATTTATCATGTTATGAACATCACAAAAAATGTTTCCAAACCGTGTGTAGGGCCAACACAAATGGTGAGAATGCAAACGAAATATACGTACGAGTATGCACAAGAAAAAAATTATTGGTGAATGCTGGGCATTTGAACAGGGGAATCAACTCGATGCGTGTGCCAATGCGTGCAAGAGCTTTGCTTGAGGGAAACTGCAGAGTACGTGCATTCAAGTAAACAGTAGCAATAGCAGTGTCAGTAACGGCAGCAACAGATACATTTCGACGATATGCATATCACGCATTGTTGATAGCCGTGCAAATGTGCAAACAATCATTTGTAGTCATTCTATGTATGTATGTGAGTTCATACTTGCATTCGTGCATAATAGACATATATGGATGTGTGTATGTATTCATGTGCTTGTACATGTAAACTGCAAGTGTGCATCATTAGAAATTTGAAATTGAAAACGAAAAAATAATGAACGCAAAGTTTCTCTTTTTACGCGACTTTTTATCTGATATTGCTACATTGCTCTTCGACGGTGATGTTGCAATATTTTCTTTTCGTTTTTTTTTTCGTAATGTTTCGCTTTTTGGGCATGAGTGCAAATCACGTGCGTGAAATCAATAAACGTTCATTCGAACAATAAAAAACGATAACCACAAGAAAAATAATGCAGACAATTGTATAGCAAAAGTGAAAACTTCTCATTACATATCTGCTTTGCAAGTAAACAATATTTAGTATAATAATAAATTCCAATAAGTACGAAAATTAATGTTAGCAAACGGCAATTATAGCTAAGTGACATATTTAGTAGTTAAGAAATGTTGATGCTCTATGAAATATTTTCCATAAAACGAATTAAAGAAATTTGCTTTTATTCATGCAATTAGCAATCTTGAGATAAACAACAACAATTGTGCTTTTCGGATTTTTAATAGTTATCTTTAAAATTTCGTATAAAAATTACACCAATAAACGTTATTGTAGAATTTGAATCAGAGTGAAGAAAGATATGTAAATTTTTGTATACTTTGTACCCTTTTGCTATTTACAGTGTTATGTCCAACCCCAACGCTAAGTGAGAACTGAGTTAAGAAATTTGTTTCTATTTTGAAACGTCAGCTATTGCTCACACTCGTATATACTTATGTATATATTCAAAACTGGATTTGGACCATTGGAAGCGACAAAATGTTAAGCAATTACACAGTTTTATATGTGACTTCGTATTCCGAAAGACCAGTAGTGCGATTCACTAACTTATTTTAACGATATTCGCATGGTCAACTCATCTTAGCTGGTCGATTCCCGAAAACCAAACGACAACAAATTTGATGTTGTTAACTCAATCGAGAATCGTGTTTTCAACTTAAATAAAAGAAAAAATGTAAAATTGGGTGATTTCATTCTTGAAATTAAAAAAGGAACATTCAATAATGTCCTTTGAATATTTGGCTATAATTTATCACGGGGTGGCGAAGAAGCGCTCCAACAGTGGATCCAAGTTTGTTTTGGGATGTGGACAATCCTTTTCATGTAACAGAAAGTGAGGTTTCCTATGACCCAAGCTGCTAAAGAAATGCTTGCTTCAGCGTCATCGCCCTTGGTGAAACAATGAATCATAGATCGCATCCGTTACCCGATGAATGTCGGCTTACGGATGACTGACTGGCTCATGGATATTCCCTATTGCTCACTTACGGGTCCTTGATAGCAACCAGTTACGAATAAGCTTAAAGCCGCTAGAACCTATCAATATAATAGATATTTGATTATAATTTAAAAAAATTTAAATTAACAATGTAAATCCTAAATACTCTGCAGCATAGCGCGAATTTTGAAAACGAAACCCATGGCATATTTGCAGGTGATTCCGGATATTCATTGGAGACGAGGAGATTACTATTCTACCAAATCACTCTGAGCAGAGTCCGACATTCTGTTACAATGGAACATTACAATATATAAAAAGAATTATAAGTGTTTGTAGTTTGATATAAACAAGGATCTTATTTCTCTTTAATGAAATGCAATAAAAACGCTGAAATTTATTTTGGCAGCTGGCATTCGTTTGTTTTTTCGTTTGTGCTTTTCGTTTATTTTGACATTTAGTTTGACAGAAATGCCACTTTTTATCACTTTGAATAAATACAACGAGACAGCTGTTAAGTGTCGTTAAGAATAAGTTAGTGAATCGCACAATCGTTAGTGCAAACAACAAATATTGTCGTAAAAAATTGCGATTGTCCCACCGTTTAAAGTTAGTGAATCGCACTATCGATGCAATCGAAAATGCACTAAAACTTATATATGTCATAAAGCACTGGCACCTCTACAAATTTTTGTCTTGGAAATTTTAATATTTGTGTAAAGAATTTTTACGCAATAAAAATAATGGGTCGTTGTCACACTCAAATTAAAGGTAGTAGCCGCTTTATGGCATAGTTCTTAATGGGCAATCTGCTAAATTAAGCTGCAACTACCTTTGAAGTCGACTTTATTTTGATTATGGCTATGTTCCAATCTGTTACACACAAGTTAAATAAACTTAATGAATTGTATTAATACTTATAGAGCTGTTAAAAAAACCCTAATTGATTTGAATTACTTACTATAAAATTAAGGCCGTAAATATTAGCGTTATGTGAAGGGAAAGTGTAAAATTTTTTTTTTGATTTGGTCTTTTAAGAAATTATTAAAAAACTCACTAAAATCTCGCTGTAATATGATACGCGAATATTTTTAAAATCTCTAAGAAGAAGAAGTGAAACTATATTTAATAAAAGTCTTATGGTTAAAAGTCTTATGGTATTTTTGTTTACATATATTTTGTCTATTGATTTTTTTCCGTAATTCAATCTCCTATTAAACAAATTAAAGCATAGACATTGATGTAAATATATGGCCAAAGTTCGCGATAAATGTGGAGTTATATATCTGAGATAAACGAAAACGAAATAAAAATGAAGCATAAAGTTATTATTTTTAACTTGTTTAAGACTCTAAGTTTTTAAGACAATTATTTGCCAACACTGAAGGAAATTTAGTAATAAAAAGGCATTTTCTTGAAGTTCTCAATACCTTACATTAAAAATAAAAAAAACATCAATAAACCATTCTCAATGATAACTATTAGATGCCGGAAGTGCGTTCAGCTTCAATGAGTTAGAATTTAATATGGTTTATTATTGTAGCAAACACACTCAAATACATACTATGTATATGGGTAAAATACTACAAGTGTACGAGTATAATGCATGAAATAATGTAATATGAAACAATTAAACGCTCAATATTACACGCTTGAAAGTGAATGTGTTATTTATATTTAACCTTCATGCTTAGTTTCGGAATACGATTTTTCATTGCCAAGATTATTTTAATATATATATATATATTTATGTATGTACACACATATTGGAAGGTATTTTATTAAACAATGTACATACTTATGTCGATTTAGATATTTCTACCAATCAAGCTAATACTTGCATATTCAAATGGATGGTTAATCATAATTGTAGTTCAAGTAGTTATAAGTAAAAGTGGTATGTTATATTTAAGTTTTGTTTTTTTTTTGCAAACCCAGGTTTTATTGGTATGCCAGCAAAACTGGCCAAGTCAAATACATGAGTAGTTTTTTTCGAAACTCTGCAGATATAGGCAAAATTATATATTGGCATGGTTTGACACATGGTTTTATTGATTTAATTTATTTATATTTTTTTTTTTTCAAAACTATACTTCATTCTATAAAAAAACTCATTTAAATCCAAGTTTCAAGCTTTGTGCGAAATGAAAAAAAAATTTAAATCGTTTTACTCAAGATTTTTAGAAAAAAATTTTCGTATGCAGTTTTGTAGCCCATTCTTCTTTAGCATAAAAAGTACAAATTTGAAGTAGCTCCAAGTTACCGTTGAACTTTTAAAATGATTTTAAGATTGAGCGAACATGTTCTAAGAATGGGCCCAACAGTGGCTCATTTTTCACTATTTCCTATATCCATAACTTTTAAATTAAGCAAAAGTGCCAACCAAATTTTTTGGAATGGGTGAGGTATTGAATTAATCTGCACCATGCATACAAATCTGCTTCCCTGGCTGAAACCTGAACAACACTTCACTTTGATCGCAGCTTATGCTACGTTATTGTACCTTAAACCAGAAGTGATGTCTATAGCAATTAAAATAGTAATATTCATTAAGCTGTCAATGAATATTTGACATTTTTATTTGCCAACAGCCTCAAGAAAATTTATTTTGCGCTTAAATTTCCGAGTTACAAAGGTATTTCGTAAGTCGATATTGCCGCACAAATTCGAAAAGGCTAAGATAAAGATATGCGGCATGCTTGAACCAAGAAATTTGCTTGCTATTGTTGGCAAGGAAGAAAATATCAGTCAAACTTTGGCAACGTAACACTTCAATGGTCCTTTAAGGCCTACTTTCGGGAAATCTAGAGTTAAATTTGTAAATAAAGAGTTAAGTAACTCAAAGTTAAAATTGTAATTTCATAACCCAGACATTGTCTTACATCAAATTAGTAAAATAAAAACCTACGCTAAGTGCAAGGCGAATCCATACAAGGTGGTGTTATAAATACAACTATAAAATTCCTATGTATTTTGTTTTTGTTTCTGCGTAAGAGTTGTCAAAATTTAGATACATTTTGTTTTTGCTTTTACGGCTTTTGAAAGCTCATACGCAAAAGCAAAAACAAAATACATGTAGGTGAATAAAAAAAATCAAATCAGCTGCTCTTATGCCATCACCTTCTATAAATTCGCCTTGGCTATGTGCATAAATTTATTTTTTGACATTTACTTCGAGTTTGTTCAAATTTTAAAAATTTAAAAGCAACAACGAAATACTATGCCAAAGCTGTGCTAAAGGAGTTGGAGCCCACGTATTCGATGGCTTCCTCATCAGCGCCGAAAAAAGCGTTTCGTTTCAATGTGTTTTGTTTATTTTAAATGTTTGGCATTTTTTTCTATGGCAGTATGTCACAAACTTAGCATTTTGACCCTGTCGGACCAGCAGTCTGAGGCTTGTTGGCAAATATTCGTCATTCTACAAAACGCCACAAAACAACGTCTGGGTTGGTCAGAGCTAATAATATAAGCGAGAGTTTAGGCGGCCTGGAAATGGCGCAGTATGCGTTGGTGCTCTTTTCTGTTAGAATGAGATATTAAGTTATTTTCTAAACATAATTCACCCAATTGAGGGGATAAAAGTTTTATTATAAAACCCGTTGACTCCTCCAGCTATATAGCATGCAGTAACTTTGAGAGAATTTAATGGCGCTTTGTAGATTTTCGGGACCCAAGAAGCAAAAATTCCAAGATGATTTCCGTGGTCGATATTCAGGATTGCTTGAGTTAAAGTTGCAAGTGCTTTGCGGTATCTATCTGCACTTACTAAGAGAAATACTTCAAGTCGTTTATTAAAATTACCCGTAAGGGCCCCAAATGGTGGCCAATTGCGTGGCAGCTCGTCTGATCAACACACTGGGTCCTCTCGATATACTCAGCCATTAAAACGGCTGTTTCGACACAGCATTTTTTGTTGTCCTATACTCTTCTAGACGAGTGGCTACACGGCGTTGGTATCGAACGATCGGGATATCACACTGCGTCAACACCAAAAAAAATTAAACAATTATTCCGCGTTCTTGTTGAGTATAGCGATTAATTTCTTTTTTTGGAGTGAATTTTGTATCTGTTTACTTCACAAGGTGCCACTTGCAAAAAATAATTTCAGCATATTCCGATAGAGTGATGACTTTTGCGTATAGGGTATAACATAATTTATATAGAACAACATTTAACAGGCATGTTCTGGATTGCGCTTATCACTTCGTCCGCCCAATTGAATGCCTTTTTGTTGTGTTTAAACAACTCTATACAAAAATTACCAAGACTCCACTCTACGTACTAGAGTTACAAAGTCATCGTCTATCTGTATTTAAACATTACACTAAAGCATTATTTTGCGGTCTGCTAAATACCGTACACTTTTAATTGACGCTTACTTTTGTACAGAGTTTTAGATACTCTAATTTTTATTTTCAGTGTGTTAAATTATTTGTTTAGGATATTAGTATCATTTCGTTCTGATTATTTCGACGCTGCATTGTTGCTAATTGCCGCTTTATTAATTTACAACGTTTTTGTTTGCCTACATGCATATACAAATATTTGTATGTCTGGGCATACAACAGCAGCCACCAGCATGCCACCCCGCTGTATATTTATGTCTTTACATACATATATGTATGTAAATGCGGCGAATGAAATGTATTGGACTTTATTACTTGCATTAGAAATCATAAATGATCTTTAATAGTACACATAATCCATGAGAAATATGCACGAAGAGTACCCTATTGGAATCGGACTATAAAGTGTGTTAATGTTTGTACTATTTTTGATATGAGTAACCGCTTTGTTAAACAGAGCGATAAACAATAAAAAATTAATTAGATGAGATCTTGTTTATATATTGCGAAAGTAGTACACAATCCGACAGTATAAGTATAGTCGACAAATTTGATCTATAAGAAACAAAACTGCAATTGCAGTTTTCAAGTTTAATTTTAATGTTAGACAATACGAGTACCATCATATACATACATATATGTATGTAATTCTCAAAATCAATCATCATCATACATTCAATGCCTAAAATTTCGCGAAATAGTACTACCTCTGGACCAGATATAAGTACATATGTTTATTTGTTTCTCCATTTCAGGGTTTACCTGCAGGGCGCACGTTTGCTACGAGTGCGAGTTATCTAACCAAACGTGCTTGTGTTAATTGCTTATAAATATTTAAAAATTGTGCCGTTGCATTAATTACCGATTGATATCAATTAAATCGAATTTGTTACCGTGTTTTTATTTATACACCGCTGTGCGCTACTAGTTTTTGATTTCATGCTACAAGTCTTCGCTTCATTTTCACTACGATCGCGCTAGCATGCTTTTGTTATGGTTTAAGGCTTACGAATGAATGCCTACTTTTAAGTACTTTATTTTATCTTAAACTATTTTTGATAGTAGGGATTTACAAGGTTTTGTAATTCATAATAATAATAGTTATTATTATTACAGCGGACATAAAAAAGTATACCTTTTTCCGACTTTTTCAAACCGAACGTAACATTCGGCTCATTCAGCTTCGGCGCTAGCCAAATAATTTCCCATACTTTAGGCTATGCTGTTTGCAAAGATAGGTTTAATAAATTCCTAATGTACATTTTTCAAATATTTTGTGAACAGTTCCAAAGAACATAAAAATGTAAAAATTTTAGCGGCACATAGCCGAAATACTTTATATTTAACAAAAGTTAACAGAACGCTGAGCTTTCAATTTGAGAACAGTATTTTAAAATTTCAATAATAATTTACAAATTACAAATTTCCAGCCTCTCTTTAAATTCAAAGAAGCAATTCAAAAAGCGTTTTACCAATGATTTTACAATTATTTCGGTAATCTGAAATAAAAAATTATTAAAATATAAATTCTGAATATCGGACCCCGCAAATAAAAAAAAGATTTGAAAATCTGTCTGTATAAGAATTTTAGGTTGACGATCCTTGGTTGAAAAATGAATTGAAATGCAAATGTAAATAAAATGAAAATGAACTCTACCAAACTAAATCATATACATATATGTATATATATATATATGTATATATATATATATATGTATTTATTTATTTTTGAGAAATATATATACGAATATATTATTTGTAAGAAATGGGGATTGGAATTGGGTATGTAAAACTTTTCACGAAGTCTGTTTGTTGAGATATCTCAATATCCAAGGACGGACGTGCGGAAAAACAGACATTTTTTCCATTTTAATGAGGTTTCTTGAATCATTGGTTCAATAAAAAATTGGAATATCAAAATCTGCGTACATGTTTGTATTTCGAGGTTCACACATGCTGTTATATTATATATGAAATTAAAACAAAGCTTTCTTATCACAAGAAATCAGCAAATCTGAAATAAAAGTGTCACACAGTAAATTCCTTGTTAACAATTTGTTTTGATGACTTTTTAATGTAGTTTGTTTCTACAAACCAACTTCTGGGCAATTAACCGCATTAAATAGGCGACCAGTGGCAAAGTTATCACCAGAAACAACCGCTTTATAGCACATTAGCATAAATATTAGCAATCAAAACAACACACTGACTGTGGCTCAATGTTGGAATTGGCATTTATGGTTCTACACTTGACATTACCGAATCGGGTAGCATTAAGCGCAAAAATTTATATAGTATGTTGTTTACCGCGGCATGCCACACATAGACCGCAGGCACTACGAGCAGAGTCGCGAGTTCTGTGTTAAATTGCCGACACAGGAGGAAGCGGCAAAAAATGACGCTAATCAAAGTCAATGAGTTGACATTACCTTTTGCGGTTGCCACCAAAAAGGCTAAACTGCTAAGGCAAACAGCAAAAACATTTCACATAAAATAAAAGCACGCGAAAAGTGTGAAAATAAAAGCGACAATAAGCAAAAGTTTGTGGGGATCCAGGAGACCAGTGACGGGGTCAAACGCATGCGCTGTTCCACTTCGCCGTCCAATTACGCCGACAGCGACAAACATTTGATTACATGCAAGATGTGCATATGTGATATGTACATACATATACATATACATATGTATATAGATTATTTGCTGCAATTAAATTTCAGTAAAATTCGCATTTAATTTGCGTCACTCGATTAAGTATTAATTTCTCCTATTTTTGAAAAAAATGAGTCGATTTTTCAATGGGATTATTAATTGCGGCACCTTTGATTCGCTTGATGTCTCTGAGGCAAATTGCATGCTACATAATTGCATTCTTGCCACTTGACCATTTACAACGTACTTACATACACATGGATGCAAGCAAAGTCAAAGCTGTTTGACATCTATGCGAGAAGCAAACATATTGAACGTCTGAACCTTCCATTAGCACATCGGGCAATTTTCCAAAACGAACCAGTTAACACGGATTAAAATTTTACCGATTAGAATCACGTTGGACTGAATACAGAAGTCGCCCCTGTCAGTGGTACCGTTACTTTGGTTTTGTCGATTTTGAGAGTTCTCAACAACAAGTAGGCCATGTTTTTTCACAAATAAACGGCAAAGAGTCACTTTTTTTTGTATTTTGTAGATTTATTTATCAAATATCTGCCTATAAATCATATTTTTTGCACTTTAGCAAAGTCAAAACACGAATCTTACTGAAATATTTGGAATTATTCATTCTTCTTTTTCCCATATTCTTCGCCGCGGAAAGGCGCAATCTTTTACTTTATAATTTTTGGGATAAAATTTAATATTTCTTCAAATTTGTTCAAATTTAATTTACCGGGTTACATATATGTATGTATTGGAAAGAGTATGAAGTTAAAAATACTGGAAACCTTTAAAAACTTTAGATGGTAGTAGAGGGTGACACATACGGCATGAATGTTATACCAGATGTTTTGGGGAATCACCAACTTTTGTTTTTGTCACAACTTCTACAAAGCCTGCTTGGGATTTTTTTTTTTAATTTTGTCCGTTTATGAGAAATTTACTGTCTAAAATGGTTTGTGATATAGCGTCCGCGTCCAGGTATTAGAGTCTCCGGATACTAGGGTGAGATTTGTATGGGGAAATTGGTGAAATGTCAGTGTGTATGAATTTCACTGTGCATACATACATACATATGTAAGCATTTATTTAAGAACTTCCGTGCATAGATACATATGTATATATGTACATACATACATACATACATACCTTGCTATCATATACGTACAAATCCATTCATATAACTTAAAACTTTTTACAATATGTTCGTATCTACATTTACAGTAAAATCCGTTTATAACAACTCCGCAAATAACGAACGACTGCTAGTAGCGACGTTAAAATAGCCTCAAAATTGGGTTTTATACAAGGTCTTAATAATTCACAGAAAATTAGAAGCTTCGCACACCTTGTTTTTACAGTGACTGAACATCGAATGTGCATATGGCGACAGGTGTGTACAACGGGTAACAGGTAGCCCAAGAGACATTGGTCTGGCGACTGGTTGAATAAAACTTTTGCATTTTTGCTAGTCAAAAATACTTAAGAAATGTACGCTCGACAGTTGCTCTTATAGCTGAATTATACAAGAAGAAAAACTTTAAAGAGACGACCAGTTAGTTCGACGTATTTTACCAGTCCCTTGGAAGTCGATATATCCGGATTCTACTGTATATGCATGCAATTGCATTTGTTCAGCGTTATTCGGTATCTAAAACTTGTTAATGTCACCTTTATACTTGAAAGACTTTTAAGCTTCAAAGCAAGCACAATACCTACCCACATGTATGTATGTATGTACATATGTATATACTATGTTCTTACATAGCTTAAAATTTCGTATGTGTTTGTTTTAGATACAAACATTCATGTTCTGGTGGCAATTCGCATTACTCGTACCTCGCCAAGTGTTCCCCATTTCATTTGAGTGGAGTGGAGTGAGCTTTGCATTATTGCTTTGTTCTGCAACTGAAATTTTGATGTTAATATGATCCTTGGAACAAAAGTGCGGGTTGAACAGGAAAATCTCTTTTATTATGTGTTTATGTATTTATGTTGTTGAGTTAAGACAGATGATATCGGTTATAAATGTTTTCTTCGGTAGCTATACATATATTATTTATTTTTAACATAAATAAAATCAGTGCATAAATACGACTTTTATTGATATACTGACTGCAGTACGTCACCTAGCTAGTAAATTTTTTGGAAAAACATTACTTATTATGCAATTAATATATATCTGAATTCAGTGTGACATTTGATCTTTTTAAAAATTGAAATTCCACTGCTACTTAACGAGTCTACTGAAATCCAATAGGTTACATATAGCTACCATTTTATATTCATACTACATACAAATTGCCCAAATAAAGGCAGCTGAACCATTTTCTTTTGACTGATTCCTTTTGAAGTTAAATTAACGTTTAGAGGACTTGAAACTACAGTCAATTATTTTCCGATTTTTTTAAAATTCATAAGATACCCTGTTCGATACCTTGCTATCCCTCTAAATATCTTTTTAGCCATTTAAAGTTTACGGTATACAGTTATAAGACACCCTTGGGAATTTCCAATTGAACTGAAGTAAGAGATTTTTATAATTACAATACTTCTTAAAATTTAAGTTATAAAAACAACTACCTACTAATACTAGTATGAAGAAAGTAGGAATCAAGATTCTAGAATAACGTAAATTTTTTGCTGGTAATATTTTAATGTCTGATAGGTAATGCCAATTGTAAGCGCCCTCATCAAATTGTTGTAATTACATAGTATATACATTTAATAAAAAATTGGTAATATTTTACAATTTATCGCGTCCGATACCTAAATTCAAAAAATTTGGAAATTGTAAAAGAACAGTAAAACAGCACGGAGAAAGTAGTACTCACAGAATTCCGTGGTATGTGTCGTCTAAAGTTTAGTTTTAAAGTTTCGAAGATGGTAATTAACAACTAAATTTATTCAAGTCAGGAAGTTGCCAAACGAGTATGTGATGAAAATGAGAATCAGAACGTAAAAAACAAACAATTCTTGTAGAATAAACTAGTTCAGAAATCAATGGTATTTAGTGAGCATTTACTTAGGCTTACGTTTTGTGACATCCTTTAGTTCAGTATTTTTCTAACTAAGTACGATGAAAATTATATTAAAAGAAAACTTTAAATAAGCAGTGTTGCCAAATGTACATGAACAATAAAATTTACCCTTTTATGTTTTTATTTCTTTTTCAGTTAACTAATAAGGAGTTTGAAATAATCTGAAATGTTTGATTAATTGATTGAAAATTTGCTTGCTAGAATAAGTAAGTGTTTGAAGCTTGCTATTCGTTTTTTTTTTTTCAAATCTTTGCTACACTTTAGTTTCCAAAAAAATGACAAATTATTTCCGCATTCATATCAGCACCAGGATCGCGATATTGGCATCCCTAGTGACAACAAAATCTTCTTACAGTTGCAAACAAGCTTTGTGGCAAGCGCTGAATATGCCAGGAGCGTAAAAGGTACTACCCCTTCCACCTCCGTTTACCGATAATTTTTTCGTTAGAGTTTCATTGTTTATGTGCCGTTTCGTTTAATAATAATCAATTCCGAAAGCGACGTGTTGAACTATGCCTCCATTTTAACAACAGTAGCAATACTTCATTTGAAGTTTTAGACGCTTTTCTTGTGTTTTTGACTTGTTGTCGAATAAAAAAGTACATATTAACGTTATTGAAAACCCATTCGTTTAATATGCCATACCTAGTCAAACGAAATAATACAAATAGGTATGTCCGTATTATTTGTAAAATATTCTTTGAAGTCACTACTTCCAACTGATAATAGTTTTTTTTTTGTGCAAACTATAGCACGAAGTAAATAAATAAATACATTAAATAATGGCGATAGGAAAAAAAACTCAAGCGCATCATTCGAACTCCCCAAAGGGTTTATATAAATAGGTAGCCGTTGCTAACTGATGACAGACACGTTCGTCAACTATTGTACGTCAACTACAACAAAAGCGAAAGTTTCTACACGAACAATGCTCAAAATGCAGTAAGTGAAAAAAGTAAATTTAAAGTGTTTGTGTGAGGTTAATGTCGCTGCAAATGTAAAAAACAAAAAGGTATGTTGAAAAACACATGTGTGTATCCGTAAACTACTTATGTACATATACGAAGTTTGCAATTAGGAAAGAACAAAATTGAAATCGGAAAAGCAAAAGTGTAACACTACGAGTATAATAATTCAAAATTTCGGTGCATAGATTTGTACGATTTGTAAGACTTTATCATTCCCCATACAGGAGAAAACCGGTATTGTGTTTCTATTGGAATTATAAAACTCATCACATTTTAAGGCACCACCAAAATACTTCAGTAAAATAGTAAGAGTTACGATGGCTGGACCAATTTGAAAATGTCTCCTAAACTTTAGTTTTTTTTTATTAATAATAAAGATAGTTTTTTTTATCATAGTTCCGTTGAATGCATTTTTAAATATATTTGTGTAGATCTTTTAAGCTTAAACTGTTTTATCTCCCACGTGTTTTTTTTATGAAAATATGTAATTTTTGGAGGTATTTTCAAATCAGTCCAGTTCAAAGATACTCAAGTATGTATATACTTATGTATTTATTACCGTGTTTCTGCTAGCCATAAATTGGAGCGTCAAGCGTCAACGAACAATTTATATGAGGCATCCCACAATAACGCGGCGTTAGCTCCGAGCAAATGGAATTTTCAATTTTGACGTGTTATTTTAGAAACGACGCGCACTGCCACTAGTTGGCGTTAGAAAACGCAACGCTTGAAGCCGCAATTTAGGTACCACAGTTTGGATGGAAAATCATCCAAATCAGCGTACCTTCTTACCGGGGTGTTGATTTAAACACCGGTTCAAACTTACGCCGCTTCCCCACAACCAAAATATATTTCTTACCAACTGTCATGCTCATTGACAGCATGATATTCGTAAACGCAAGTTATAAATAGACGTTGTTTTAATATGTAGGTAAATTTATCGATAATGGTTATACGGTGAAAAATTGGTCATATCTGGTAATCAGTTGTCTGTAGTTTGTTTTAAAATTTCATTTTTGAAAATCGTGGTTTATTTCGGAATTACTATTACGCGTTAACGCGTAACATTAAGTGTTTGACATTGAAAAACTTCTAAGTTCAAATCAAATAAATTTGGATGTCAATACGTAAAAAGTAAAAGCAAAATACACCTTATATGAATTCCCCTTGAATGAGACATTGGTAGAAATTAGCAAGCAGCTAGAAAAATATAACAAAATATGTACATGCATATGTTCTAAATATGTTGTACCACTTAGCACATACAACATCGAATGTCAGTGACACGGGCCAGTGAGGCACGATTAACTTGCGAACAAATGAACGCGCAATTGCAATTCAAATTTTATAGGACACTTTTTTTGAAGAGAAATCTACATACATGAATATAATTCAATTTGAGAAACTTCTATGAGTGGGACTCCAAGGAATTATGTTGAAATCCAATTTTATAGAGTATCTCGAAATATGGACCAAATATTTTTCGGATGCCATTGGAATTAAGTGGACTGAACATGATATTTATTCTCTAATTCGAATCATATCATTTTACCGATTTAGAAGTAGAAAAGATTACTTGTATTTTTAGAAATTTAGTAAAACTTATTATTGCTTTTTCTGGAAAAAAGAAATTACGCGATTAGTTAGTAGTAGTTTAAGATATCATCTTGATAGAAGTTATACTACATCATGAATTTCTTCTGCTAAAATCGAATTGGTTGTTTTGTCAGAATGGAATAAATATTTGAACGATATTTGAATACATGCATATATATATATAAGTACATGCATTTATTAGCAGCCGCAAAGCATTTGCCTCATTTTGCCGAAATGTTTATTGGCTAAATACCTATGTATTTATCTATTTACATATGTATTTATATATATTTCATTTTTTAGTCATTGCTATCTCTGAGTGTATCTATGAACTTTCATAATGCTGCATTTTTTTCAAAGAAAGAGGTATGATATTTATGTGCTTTGACAGATAAATATCCACCAGATGTTTAAAATTATCGTTAATAAATATCAATGTTCAAAGCATACAAACATTTACATATGTACATTCATATGTTTGTATGTATGTATGTATAAATATCTACATGACGGCGCGAATGTTTGCAAGCAAAACACATAAATATAATCACTTAAATGACAATCAAAAGCCGATTGATGAGCAAAAATGCCAACGTGACTAACTAACTATGCGAATGAGTGGCGAAATGACTGACTTATTATTGGCTGACAGAGTGATTGCCTAACTAAGCAGGCAATTAACTAGTGATCACTTGGGTGATGCAATGGGAGCGCAGCTATACAATTATCTTATAGCGATATTGACTAATAGCCAATACAATATTTACCACAGTAAATAAATATACTCGCACATTCAACGATATGCTATATATGGCTTACATCCTATGTACATATGTATTTGCGAATCCAGCTGCTAGAGCAACCAATTACCGACCCCATTTGTTGCTAACTGCGCTTAATTTTGGTTGCATAAGAAGTAAAAGTCTTCAACAGTAAAAGGAGCTGATCACTTTGGAAGAAAATCGGTTTATGAAAAGCATCTATGTACATATCTATAATGTAATTAAATTTTTCTGTTTTTGCAAATGAGCAGACTTCATAAAATAATTTGATGCGGCCCCCGGCTCGAAATTGCAATTATTCGAAAATGGGAGCGTAACGTTTGCCTGTTTTAGAAAATTCTACCTCGCAAAATCCTGCAAAATGTTAAAAAATCCTGCATAGGTAAAATCCTGGTTTTCTAAAATTTTGCTTTTCCAAAATCCTGGTTTTCCAAAATTCTGCTTTTGCTAAATCCGGCTTGTCAAATTCTGCTTTTAGTGTACTTACCCTTTAGATAAACATTCTGAACAACGAAATGAACCGACATACGCAGCGAAAAGTATTCAAACTCATACACAGCGATTTTAGAAATCAAATAAACTTTATTCGTAATATGTTTATATACAGTTATGTGTGTATGTATGTAAATATTTTAGTCTAGTAAATTGAAATATTTTTTGCAACTCTCTTCAAATAACTTGGTTGACTTAATTCATTCCTTTTTTTAATAACTCTTCGTAGTTGCTTGTTTTATTTTAATTATGTTTCTTTTCTTTCTTCTTATTTCTCCATTTTCCCTTCTTTGTATTTGAGTTTTCGCATAAATAAGCTCCTTTTGTAAATTTGATACGAGTTTATAAAATTGTGAGGTACTTTTACCTACAATGACTTTTAGTCTACGATGCCACGCTTCGACACTGTTTTGCGTTCTAGGAAAGGTTTCTGTTTCCGATGTCGTGTGATCATGTACTGACCAAAACTCAGGAGAATATTTCGGATTAGAGTTATTACCACTAATATAATTTTTGTCAAACCAAGTTAAGATATTTTTAACGTCGTCATCAACACAGGAAGTAAATAAAGTCTTGAAATAACTCTCTATTTCGCTTGGTGGTACAAAAGCTAGGCTTTTAATCATGCAAACTTGCAATGCAAAATTTTCGGAATTACCGTATTTCTTAACCAGTCTATATATAAAAAAAAACATACTATTAGTGTTACCCAAACAAATTAAATATTCGATAGTTACCTTTCTTTTTGGACTTTTCGCCATATAATTTGTCCAAAATGGAACAAGCATCCGCGTAAATCAGTAGTTGGAAAGCATTCTTTAATCGCTGATATAATACCCATTTCGAAATCGCAGACTATACGGGAAGGACATAAATTTAATTCATAGTTAGCTGCAACCACTAACAACTCTCTAAAAACGGAAACATACATAGGCAACGTTTTTTTGCTCATCAGGCAAAAAACGAGAGGTACTATTTCGCCATGTATTCTCCCATGTATCGAAAAAAGTTGTCTCATAACCTGAGGAACCACATGAAAGGTGCCATCAACAGCCCAGCAGCTGCTTCTGCTAAGCAGTTCCAATGACGATTTTGTTCCAAAAATTATAAAAAATTCATCATCTACCCACTTCTCCGACAAAACAAAAAGCTCGCCTTCAAGTACATATAAATTTAGTGGCATATCAATATCATCAAGCGTTTTTGGTTCTTTCATTTTCCACATTGTTTTTCTTATTCGCATTATTTTTTCCTTCTGAGCACTTTTAGAAGGCAAATAATCACGGCAGTTGGCCGGTGTTAGCACAACGGATTCGCGTATGATCTGGGTAGGTGGGTAACATGTTTTTTTAGCCGATTCTTTCAGCATTAAATTAGCATCACGTACTGGTTTTTCCTTTGCCTCAGGACTATGCGAATGCACTCCGGACGTTTTTGTTATGCAATGGATGTTGTCTTTTATTATTGTCACCAACCGCGATTTGCAGTGATACATTTTTCTTTTTGAACAACTCCAATTATGTGAGCCTTTTTAGTTATTTTCTCTAAATTATAAAAATACCCATCAACAGTTAACATTTCCTTGTTTTTATTCGATTTTACAATACTAATACGCGACATCTTTTACAAATATTTTATTAAACCACGATTTTGACAGCATTAAAGCACAAAACAGAAAGTATATGAAACATTTAAGAACTTTATGTATAACGGTATTTCTAGTTCCAGCAATTCGTCAATGAACATGTGTACATACATACATATGTATGTATGTTCATATGGGTGGAATAATAAAATAAAAAATAATCTGTACACAGTGTTGTATTTAAATATAATATAAACAATGTTAAAGTGGGCATGTCATTACTTGGAAAAGTGCGCACTTTTCAAAGTAATGACATGTCCACTTTAACATTGTTTATATTACATTTAAATACAGAATTTTCTAATTCGGGATTCTGAGAAGCAGAATTTTAAAAAATCAGGATTTTAAAAAAGCAGGATTTTAAAAAGCAGGATTTTGCTTTCGGGATTTTGCAAAAACAGGATTTCGTTACCAACCCTTCGAAAATATTTCTGAGTTTTATATTTACATGGGTTTTTCAATTTGATCACCTACATATATGGAGTAAGTATGTATGTGCATTAGACCCTATTATGAATGGATTAAAAAAACAGTTGAAAATGTGCCCCTTGGATTTGAACGAATTTTCGCTATTTCGCTATTTTAGTATAGTTGTAAAGATGTTAACCAAATACACATTTTGGCAATAGAAACCATCAATACATATATAATGTCAAACTCAGTTCGTTTTCTTAATATAAAAAGGCCAAAATTTTTTACTAGTGGACTCAAATCAGATGTCAATGATTAATCATCTGGTTGGTGGCCGATTGTCTAACTTTTTTATTTGGTGAGAAAAAAAGGGAAGGTTGGGCATGTTCTACTATTCAGTTTCAATCGGATATTTTCACTTCACTTGGACAGTTCCAGATAAGCACAATATACAAGTGAAATGCAGAACATGCACGAGCATTTGTATTTATTTTCTTTATATGAATTCCTCTTGAGTGGGCTCTTTATTCTTGCAGTTGTGTTACGACTCAAATAAAATTTTCGTGGAAGGTGTACTGCATAGCGTTCTGTTCGAAAATGAAACATCGACTTTTACGATATGTGAAGTCAATCCATTCAATCGTGTATATATTTGTACATGGTATATTCCCAATATATGCGCATACACTATGTAACGAAAAAAAATAACCGCTAATGTCGAACAAGGACTGACTGTTTTCTATATTCCTTGTTAAATTATAAAAACTTACACTACGAATTCAGTGTCTTAAATTCGTTAACCAAATTAAACCCCAATTTTTAAAATAAACATTATATTTTTATTTTTATTCTTTCATCTTTTGTGCGATATCTATTGCAGAAAGCGAAATAGTAATGTATGTATACATGTACTTCCATACACATTAATATTGACTTTTAACTACCATTAACTATTTTAAGTAAACAGAAAACATTTTACTGACATATCAAATGAAATTACATTATCAGTATTTTGAAAGTTTTATTGGTAATGCAAATTAAATGCAATTTTATTTACTACATTTTTACTGGTACTGTAAAGTGCCCATATTTGCTCAATATACTGACAGGACACAGCGGGAAAAGACTACCATCGATACGGAGGATTGACCTAAACTATATCTTTGTCGATCTTGAAGCCGATTTCGACAGCATAATGGAGAATCCTATTATGGGTTGTCGGAATTTTGTATCCGGAAATAATACGCCTATGCAAAATGCAGACAAGGTGATTCTTGTAATGCGTTTTGTTTAAACTAAAGTTGGAAAAGATAACTCGAAATGCGGAAATGAATCGGTTAGCCACAATCTTTTATTAGAAAAATCATAGGAAATAAATTGATTTTGTATATCTTTAAATAATGAACGTCTCTTTCCATCCTTAATGTTAGCAGTTTAAGACAGTCTTCAAAATCTGTTATTTTATTTAAACAAAATAAATAAAAATCATAAATATCGTAAGTAGAATCGTGAAGGGTGCATATACATTTGTAAATAAATACATAATTCTTATATTTTTTACTGGTATTGAGAAAATACCGAAGCGGAGCCCTTTTTAAACTATTTGGTGGAATTTTTCGTTTATATACAACGAACTTATCACTTCTCATGAAAAAAATTTTTAAATAATTCATACACGATCGAGATTGAAAGTGAAAATATGCAACTTAAGCAGGATTTAAATAGCAATAATTTTCATACTTACATACAATAACATCAAATTGAAATATATATGCACATACGTCATTTAATTTTCACATACCTGTAAAGAAAAAAAACGATGGTATTAGATAGTTCATTATACGTATATATG
Organism: Anomoia purmunda; assembly: GCA_951828415.1. Lineage (NCBI taxonomy): Eukaryota > Metazoa > Arthropoda > Insecta > Diptera > Tephritidae > Anomoia > Anomoia purmunda. The sequence goes on from OX639993.1 coordinate 58,500,038, forward strand.
AAAATTTTGTATGTTTTCACGATTAAAATTTCAAAATCGGTTATATAAATTTTTAAATCAATAAAATATGTAAATATTCGCGGTCGACCTAAGGCCGAACTTGACTGCATAAATGAAAACACGAACACGAGTATGAACTTCAACGATAACGCGAATAAAAATTGATCTATCAGCGAATCGTTGTATACACATGAAAATTTTATGAAATTATATAAAAATTACGCTGTTTTCTCATATGGCCTAAAATACAAATGTGTACCAATATTTTGCGTTTGAACGCAATGAGCATAATTTTAGAAATGGGCCAGTTTCTTTGTAACCTAGTTGCAAAAGAACACTAGGTAGCATAACGAATTGCATGTAAAGCAACAACACTAACTCGGAAAAATATCCGAGTTGAGCCAACTGAGATGTAGTGTTGTGAAGTGAAAAAACTGCGCTATTGTGAATGAGCCGGAAGACAATACGTGGGAAATTTAAGTTTAAGGCCTATTTCGTTTTTATTTGTATAACATTTTTAAATATGTATATAACTACGTGAACCCAAAACTTCCGTGCACGGCTATTTTCAGTTCTTAAATAGCACTAAACCAAGCGCATTTTCCATGACAGATCCCAACAGGGATGCTTTTGCAACTAAAGGAAGGAGCGTCCTTTTGCAACTCGGGTGCAATAAAACGGACCCAGTTATACAAACCTAAAAAAATTGTGCTTACCCATCGCACCCTCCCATGTAACGTTAATTTAAAAAATTGAATTTTAGGCGAAGAACTAAGTTAGTAAGTGAAAATTAGAAAAACGGGAAGGTATAGCCCAATTAAAAGAAAATAAGCATTTCTCAAATTTGGTTCAAACAAAAATTAACCGTCATGCAGGAGCAAGCTCCACCTGAATCGATTAGATTCAGATAATAAATTATGGGAATGTGCTTGGTGATTTGTCAGTTCATTCACGAAACATCTTAGATGCATTAAAACACAAATGTGAAAGCATTACTCAATCGAATCGGAATTCTGCTATACCAATAATAAACAAAAAAAAAAATCCCAATATCACTAATTAAAAACTTAAGGTGTTTCTGTACTTAACTTTAATTGCAGTTATAATGAGGACCTATTTAATTAGCTTTTAAACGGCGCTGGGTGTTTTACATAAACTTATTAAAAAAAGATTTGATTTTTACACTTTGCCGCCGTACACCCGATTAGTTTGCGTCTAACTAAAAAATAAAGTCGAAAAATACATACATATGTATGTTTCCCTTGCTCAAGTATAAATTTATATTGGAAATGGGCAAATTCATTAAACGCTGCCCAAACTGTTTCAGACGTTAAACTATGCATATAGCAGGAATTCACGATATCGATACAACGCGACATTTTTATGGCTTATAAAGCAAATTCCCCAATGTTCGCTAATAATATAACTTTATAACCAACTGTATCTCCAAAACGACTATGTAAAAAATACATAATTTTGAAAATTGTAGCAACTAGATAGAAACCACGCCTACAATTTTCCAAAATACCCGAAATGAAATACTCCAGTAACTAATAAAACGGTGCTCTTATGTGGAGCTGGAGTGATCTTTTTTCATGAAATATGTGTATATCTAAATCTATTTTCAATACTAATAATCCAATAATAATCTAATTTCAATACTATACAGAAATCGATACAGTGTACCTCGCATTTAGATGATCGGGATAATTGAGACTTATTTTTTGTGTTTTTAGAAAAACATACGCCGGGTATAGAAAATTTGGTTTCGCCTGAACTTAGGCAATTATTTACATAATTTGTTTAGCTTTGTCAAAACCGGTGTTGACTTACGGAAGTTATACTCGTACGTGCGGCCAAAAAAAAAACTAAACTCACAAAAATACGGATTCAGTCATCGACTTGTGCTAGAAAAAAAAATAAACTACATAACAATCACAACTAATTTTCAGACACCAAAAAAAAATAGAATTAGATTTCAATGTAAATCACCTTGAACAGCATTGAACACTATAGAACAAAAACAAGAAATACAATAAACTACAATGATCGTTGTAATTATTTGTATGCGCACCGAAAAAAATCTAAAGTTCTCTACTTAGCTGATTGGCTATTGGCCATGCGTTGGTGATGTACGATGGCATTGAGTATTACTACAAAGGGCTATCGAACTCGTACGGTGTATTACTTCATCGCACAAACGTGTTGAAATTTTTTTAAGGAAAATTGTAAACTTACGTATAGCGAATAAGTGAGTGCGTGTGGCGTTGCTAGCGGCAATGGGGCTAATTTAAGGGTATGTAACCGGTAGCGAGCAACGAAGCGCCGAACAAATGTTTATTTGGTGTATAACAAAAGCTTTCGAATTCTAATGGAACAGAACGAAAATACTCGATCTTCCTCAAAGTGGGTTGCCTACTCATAAATAAGCTGATATTCGACCACATGTATGTATATATACATATAGGTATGTAAATAAGAATAATATAAATTATGTGGAATATTTTGGATAGGTACATATACATACATATGCAAATTGACAACAAAAAAATAAATTACAGTAGTGTCTCGAAAAAGTTCACTCGCGCAGAAGTTTATCGACCGGTTAAGTTAACCGAATTTAAGTGTCCACGTGCCGCGCTAAGAAGTTAACTTTTCTTAGCATATGCATTTTTGCCAACTATAAGAAGCACGATATATTAGAGCAAGTGTCTGATAACGATAACACCGGATCAATTACACTGCGTAACAAAAATTAAAAAAAAAACCTGCGGTCATGATTTTGTTAATAGTTTTTATTAACATTAGTAGCTGGCTTAAGAACTGTGTTTTTACTTTTTTTGGATTGGCTCTAGTTCTTGAGATAAACGAAACTTAAGAAATTAATGAAAAAAATTATATGACCCAGTTCCAGTTGTATTAATTTAATTATTCCTCAATAATTTTTGTTATATAAATTCCAGTACTTTTAGAATCATCTGCTGCAAACTGTGATGATGTTGAAATGTCAGAGACATCAGAAAATCCGACAAATAGCATTGAAAGTGAGTTTGAAGAAAGTAGTTGTACGAAACAGGGATTTTCTACAGAAGAGCTCAATGACTTGGTTCGTGACTTGAATTTATCAAAAAAGTCGTCTGAGATTCTAGCTTCGAACTAAAACAAAAATCTTGTCTACAACCTGGTGTTGCTATTACAGCCTTTAGGAACAGAGAGAAACACCTTCTGCCTTACTTCACCAAAGAAGACAATCTTGTATATTGTAACAATATTTCTGGACTCTTGAGTGCTATGGCCATTCCCGAATATAATCCCGAACATTGGAGGCTTTTTATAGGTAGCTCAAAAAGAAGTCTGAAATGTGTGTTGCTACACAATGAAAATAAACTTGCTTCGGATCCAATCGGTCATAGTACCTAACTAAAAGAAGAATACGAAAATGTAAAAATTGTTTTAGCAAAGATTTTGTATGCACAACATAAGTGGTCAGTATGCGTGGACTTGAAGATGGTGAATTTTTTATTGGGCCAACAAAGTGGGTATACTAAATACCCCTGTTTTATATGTATATGGGACAGTCGTGCAAGAAATGAACATTGGCTTAGAAAGGACTGGCCGGTGAGAGAAAATATGGAGATAGGAACAGCAAATGTGGTTCACGACCAACTGATAAGCCAAGAAAAAATCATTCTTCCACCACTTCACATCAAGCTTGGGCTAATGAAACAGTTCATCAAAGCCCTTGATAAGACAGGTGACTGTTTCGAATATGTGTGCGCAAAAATTCCAGTCCTTAGTATGGAAAAATTAAAAGCAGGAGTCTTCGATGGTCTTCAAATTCGTACCCTTCTAAAAGAAACTGAATTCTTAAACCATATGTCACAAATTGAATCTGAAGCCGGGCTGAGCTTTGTTAATATAGTCAAAAATTTTTTGGGAAATCATAAATCACCAGACTATACAAAACTAGTTGCTGATATGCTTCTCAATTTTCGCAAACTATAAGCTAAAATGAGCATTAAATTACATTATTTACATAGTCGTTTGGACAAATTCCCGGACAACCTAGGCGATTACAGTGAGGAACAAGGTGAACGGTTCCACCAAGACATAAAAATAATGGAAGAAGGATACCAAGGTCGATGGGACGACCACATAATGGCAGACTACTGCTGGAACTTAATACGGGATTGTCCTGAGCAACGACATTATATTTTTTTAAATTAATTAATGAAAAGAATATATTTCCTTTATTTTTGTATTATTTTTATACAGGCGCGCAATAAAAATATAATTGAAATCCATATTGGTATTTTTGATTAGGTTTTTGCGTGAAATATTTAAAAGTCTTTATCTGAAAAACTAGAGCCAATTCGAAAAAACTGATATTATTTTCGTAATCAGCGCCCCCAAATTACCCTAAATCGACTTAAAAATCTCCGACAATATTCAACAACTGAAAGTGGGTTTCTCGGAAGCAGTTAAAAGCATCAATACCTTGATAAAGTGGCACGAAAACAATAACGATGCTAATCGGATGGCAACCTTTGTTAAGGGCTGTTGCACAAATCAAAACAAAAACAAGAAAGTCTCAGATGTTTCTTCAAACGAACTCGTACAATTAATTATAAATGTTTTTTTTTTTAATTTTGAATACCGCTCAGAAAAGTTAATAGCTCAATAAAGCAAATTTACCCTTAGGACATTTCAGTTAACTTTTTCGAGGTTCTACTGTACTTAATTAAACTTAGCGGACGATTGTGATAAGTTTTAGAAATCTGCAGTTAATAATAAATTAAATTAAGTTGACATAAAAAGCATTTCACAGCCCACACTGTTTCTTGCTTCATAATTTAAATCTCATCATTTCGTCATACAAATGGTATCATTCAATTAAAAAACCGATCATGCGGTGTGGGCATAATAGGGTTGTCGATTTGGTTTAACTTTATGAAAATTGTCTTTACAATTTCTTGTTGATATATGTACGAATTTGAAAATGAAAACACTTGACTAATCGTCAAATATTGAAGCATTTTCTCCGGAGGCTGATTCACCAGAATTTAAGAAAATGTAGAATTTGCAGTTCACAGACTTTAGAAATATATACATAAATATAAAAATAATAATACATGCACTCTGTCTCTCTTCGCGAGAGAATGACCACGACAGACCTGGCTATTATTATAACCAAGAATTATAGAATGCAAGGTTATGCCATCGTACAGTCGAAAATTTTGTTTTCTTTCAATGAAGTGATTTGGAAGTGAATTCTGCTTGGGTAAAATGTTTGAAGAAGAAGAAGAGTAAGCAAAACGCAGGAAACATAATTACCAGGGGACATTTGAACAACTACAACCAAATGGGCATTTTCTATATAAAATATTGTTACATAGTGTAATATCAATATCAAATGTTAAAAATTCAACCAAAACTAGATTAACATAATGATATTAGTATAATAGTGAAAAACGGATGTAACCCATATGTCACTGAAATTAGCACTCTCGAAACTTCTCCTCATTTTTAGGTATACGGTATTTTTAGGTTTAGGTTTTACTAAAATTTTTGCTATAATTTTTGGAATGTAAAACACCACACTTCACTTTATAATTATTTACTAAAATAAATTCAAAGACACAGAAATATGTAAGTAAGCACGAACTTCAACGAAAATTGTAAGTACTTAAGTACCCATTGAATTTAGCCAACGTTCTTTAAAAGAGAGTATTGTACCCACATAAATACTTTCGTTTCACACCAAAACTGTTATGTTTCAGAAAGCTTGGGATTTGAATTAAATTAATATTTTTTGACCCGTAACCACACTCTTTAAGCACATTTTTTTGATTAAGTTTTCTTAAACCTATTTCGCTTGAATCCTGAGCCGTATTATTTTCTTTAACTAAATAATTTAATAACATACTTAATATTTTATTCAAGTGTCAAACCACTCAAAACGTACTTTTAAAATGAAATCTTGTTAAACCATCTACGCTGAGATCCATATTTCACAATGTGATTTAATTTGTTATAGTTTTATTTACTTTTTAACAGGTGGCAAGCCTCTCCGAAAATATTTTTCAAATAAATTTTCTTAAAACTTTTAGGTTGATTCTTAAGTTGTAAACACTTCTAGTAACCGCAATTCTCCTGAAAATGGTAAAGCGGTCAATAGTTGGTCGTATAAAAATACCAAATATTGCCTACTTCTTGGGCCACTGTCGCAACTTTTACGTACAATTCACGGTAAATCAACTATAAATAACATTGAACTTATAATATTAAAACTTTTTATTATTTTATTGTTCCACGCCGATTCTCAATATACATAGCGTTCCTAACTCCAAAAAGGAAATAAACATCTTTTTTTGTTGCTAATACCACGATGTTAGCACCCAATATGATGGTAACAAAATTCTTTGGTAATAAGTGTACACAGAATACAAAAAGCATGTTAAAGTTGCCAGAGCCTTTTGTTACTGGTAACATTTAAACAGGTGACAACTTTCTTTCACAAATTACTTCGATGACAACCCATATAATACACTTTACGTGTGCCAAATCTTATTTAAATCTGTCCAGGAGTCAGCAATATACATATAATTTAACTTATTCATTTATTTGACTATAATTAAATTTTATTCAAATCCGTCCAGCCGTTTGGGCATGAAAATGTAACCAACATACATATGTAGTCATACACACACACACACAAACTTTCACATTTATAATATTAGTAGAATGTACAATTTTTCACATCATCTTAAATTCATTATTTAAGTCTTTATTTTTGCTTCAAAAAGTTGTGTTTTATCAGCACATACCCAGTGAAGACGAGTTTGGCTGCTAATTCATAGAAATCTTGAAATTCGCTTGCACTGAATACCGTACAAAGTCACACTAGATTAGAAGAGCAGTCATTAACCTTTTAAAATAATCAAAAGCGTTTTATTTTCAATTAAAATCATAATCAAGGAAATGACAGAAAGTAAGGGCAAACACGCATTATTTTGGTGCTCTTGTTTAGCTACTTATGTGAAATCAGCGTTAACGCTATGTGGCGGAAAAGACAGCGCTCTCCGTTCCAATTTAGGTACCTCCATTAGAAAATTGTTGAATTTTCAGCTTTGTTACTTTGTAAACATATGGTAAATATTGTTTGCAAACACAAGAAAGAAAAAATCAACATGAACTGTACAAGTGCTAAAAAAAATATTTATAAATTCAATGCGCAGACGGCAACAGCCGCTTCGGAATAAACATTGATGAATTTTTGTAGACGAAATAGTAAACAATTGCTATAAATCAACAAATATTTTTATTTTTGATTAGAAAAGGCAATGACACTTTACAGAGTGATTATGAAGATGGAATTTTAAATTGTGAGGATTGTGAAGTTTTATATGATCAGCGAACTTGAAATTGTAGCGAACATATGTATGTACATACAGCATTGTCAGACCAGGCAATCTTCCATTTTATGGGAAAATTTTCACGATGTGCCCAAAACAAAAGGAATGCTTCTTTGATAAAAATTAGATTAGATGTAAAAGTTTGCCAATGGGCTCATTTCTTTGTAACCTAGTTGCAAAAGAACACTAGGTAGGATAAGAAATAGCACGTAAAGCAACAACACTAACTCGGAAAAATATGCGAGTTGAGCCAATTAAGTAAACTGATATCCGACCTCAGTTGTAATGTTGGGAAGTGAAAAAGCTGCTCTATTGTGAATTAGCCCTAAGATAATACAAGGGAAATTTAGATTTAAGACCTAATACGTTTTAATTTGCATAGTATTTTTAACTAAATAAATACATCAACCTAAAATTTGTTTGCACAACTATTTTCCGTTTTTAAATATTACTAAACAAATCCCATCTTTTTTCTATTCTATTCTATAAATTTAAATGCGGTAGTCTGCCAAATAATTATAGTTCTTAAAATCGTGGATACTGAAATAAGATATTTTTGTGAAAGACAATAATAAAAACATTTGATAAATTAGGGAAGCTTTGTATTTGAAACTTTTAAGTTTCATTCAAAAGCTGAAAAACTGTTAACTCCATATTATATGAAGTGCGCTATACTTTTATAATATTTGCATCCTTCACAGTTAGTCTACCGGCCGCCGTATCGGAGTGTGTGTGCATCATTCGGAGTGGCCCGTATTCAATTATTTACTGAGGCAACCAACTTCAAATTATTATAGAGAAGCTTTTTTCTAATAACGGTCGCCCCTGGGCACGCAACTTTAACAAACCCTTTTTAAAAGCCAATCAATAACTGGCGTTATAACCGCCTATCTAATAAAGCACGTCAGACTTTCCTTTGTTTTCCTAACTGGCGCCAACTGGAGACACCAAATGAAGCCAAAGGATACTGCGCCAAATACTCTCAGGGCTGGAGCATTTTCTTGCTAGCCAACGTAGGCGTTGGATCTTAATTCGCAGTGCTATGTGAATGTCGTTATAAACCTCATATAGCCCATCGTTCCATCGTCTGCAGTATTCGCCATCTTATATCCAGACATATAATCAACAAGTTTGATCTATCATTGGAAAGGTTTTAGAACAATACCTCATATACTTTAAAAGAAATAGAGCAGAATTGGTTTTGGTTCGCATCTCCGCACCACTAAGGTACTATTAAAAAACGAAACTTTAGCAACGATTCGTATGAACAAAAATATTTTCCGTCAGTTTCTATATTAGCTCATATAATTTGCGATACAATTGCCTTTAAACTTACTTTCCGACGAACTACAAAATTTAACTTTTCAGCATCAATATTACATTCCACGTTTGCCAATTTGTATATCTACTCAAAATTCATACGCATTAATTTTTGATCCATTTTAAAACGTGTTAAACTAAAGAAGCTCGCAAATTTTACCTGAGAATGCAAAAAGCTTTGAGGCTTTACTTTAATGGGCTTAATGCTTTCATATAGAATTGCAATTAATGACTCTTCACTGTGTGATTATTAAATATAATAATATATGTATTTTCTAATTCCTATTGACAAACCTGTATATAAACAAATAACTAAAAAAATATGATAAAATAAAAAAGATAGCGTTCAAATACCTCTATTTTTATTTGTTTTTCTTAAGCAATATTTCAATGTCAATTGTATATTCAGATGTTTCCAAGTAAATTTTTTTTGCAAAATAGCTATCCTAAGCACACGCCGCGAAAGTTTGACGGGTACGCTTTTCTATGTATGTAAGTACTGAAAGTATACGTGATAAATGTAAATTTTCTGTTTACTTATATATGGTTATAATATACATACATATTTGAGTTCATATGGGAGTAGGGAGTGAGAGCGGTTGAAAGACGAGAAAAGCTAAATAGCATCTAAAAATAATCTGAAAAAAGGTATTCTGCACCAATCAGGATATAGTGTTGATAAGTTGATTATAAGGCTATATAAAATATGAGCGTCAAAGTTATATCTGCTGATATGTTTGATTGCAGAAAGAGTCAATCATAAGATCGCCTAAATATTGCGTTCGCGCTTTACAGGGATGTATTATACGTCGAAAGGAATGCAACGGAAAGTAAATGTCAGTCCACCATTTGCTTATTAGGAAAGTTGAAAAAGCTATTTAGTTATGGTTTAAAATGAATAACAAGTCAATCTGTTTAGATTTAATTTATTCCAACTCCAGGACCGATTTAGCTTGTGCGGTTTGAAAAGCACTTGTGTACCACGGCATTCTCAACAAACATTTGATAGAACTCTCACTTCCAGAAAGTTTTAGTTTTATTTATTACCAGAAAACCCCAGCGGACGTTGCCCTACTTATATTTATTTATTAATTGCCCTGTGCTTATGTAACCTGTCACATGTAATTCAACTAAATTTTTTTTTTCTAAAAGGTGGTAACCATCTTCAAACTTTCTCCTACCAAAACGAATGATTTGGAACTCATATTTTGTTATTTAAAATATTGTATAGTTCAATTAAATTCGACTTTCAAACAAGTGGCAACCCAAATAAAAGTTAAAAAATATACGCATGTATTCCTTTCCCCAACCCAATCCTGTGCACTTTGCGCAAATTATCTTTACTGGTTACTGAAATATCGCATTATTTTGATTTTCACAAAACACCATGATTTTCACTTTTGGGCCAGGGTATACCAAATTCATTTAGATAGCCGCCGTAGCCGAATGTGTAGCGTGTGCGCGCTTCATTCGGTGGGTCCCAGGTTCGAATCTTGCTCGGGGCAAGTACCATCCAAAAACCACAAAAGCACCACAAGAGAAGTTCGGCCAAAATCGCTTAAGCGGTTATAGCGTCAATTAAGTAAGTAAGCAAGTTCAATATATACTCGAGTTATCCGTTGTACGAACGGACGGACGAATTTTGTGATGTTTATATTCATATGTATGTCTATCAGGCCTATTCTACATTTCGATTCAGTTTGAAAAAACATTTGATGCAATTCCGACTCGTTTTGGTGGTGCTGCTCTTCATTCCGATGGAGTTCAAAAAAATTTCGAACATTTTCGAATCCTTTTCATTTCGAACATTTTGAACAGTTGCTACGCGATCAAAACAACAAAAATCATATAAGCTGAGATTACGCCTGGACATATGACTAACGCCAGGCTCCAGAAGTTTGCCCTATAAAGAAATTTACATTATAAACCCTTCTTATTTTCCTTGATTTTGCTTTGAATTAATTAGTGGTATCAATGGTACTATCGTAAGGGTTGGCAACAGTCGCAGAATTTGTACAGAAACTGTGTTTCAAATAAAATATTTCCGCAAACGTACTAATTTATAGTGTTTTTCAAACATTTCCAAAAGTCCGATCATATATAAAATTAATAATAAATGCAACGAATGTTAAAGTTGAAGTTCGAATATTATTTGTGAAGCATGTCAATATGGAACTTTTCAATGAGTTTTGCGCATGCGCTGAAGTGGAATCAAGAGCAGGTTGATTCTTTTTGATCGTTTTCCCTCTGCTTATCTAAGTAGTTTTTAAATAGAAGTTTTCTGAAACAGAACAAGAGCACCAATCCATTTCGAGCCGAAAAATTTGATTGGAAACGAAATGCAGAATAGGCCTGTACTTTATATCTTTCTCGGTTGCTTTATGTTATTACAAACAACTGTTAGGTGAACAAAGTTATAATACCCTTGGTACCACCGCGTTTCGGTATACAAATATGCCCGTAACTTTTCGATTTGCTCCAATCGTCGTATCTAAATTAATTAATTGAACTAAGTGGCGGAAAAATCTCATATTCCTATTAAACATATAGTTGTGTATTCACAGTGCAATGCTGACAACAAATTAGAAACGCATTTTCAAGTTTACATCAAAAATGGAACATTAAATAACCGAATTAGGCGCACGAATACAAAATAATGATTTAATTATGTATGTATGTATGTAGATATGTACCCAAATATATATAAGTATACATATGTATGTATTCACATACATACATTTATATATAGATTAAAATAGATGTATTCGGAAGCAATGTATAGAACCGTGTTATTATTTGTTGGTAGGCAATTGAGAAGATGTAGCAAAGAAGCATAAATATATTTGTTAGTACTTATTTAATTTAATTGTAATAAATAAGTATATGTATTGTGGAATAAATATCGATTTAATGAAAATGCCCCTTTATTCATAATTAAGGGAAATTAATATTGCAAACGGAATTAAATTAAAAACTTCAGTTATAGACATATTTAGCCTTATCCTGAGTTTCACTATCGCTAGAAATATTTCACTTTTCACTTCTCCCTCGCCCGGAAAATTTTCGCCACGGCGAATTCTTATCAAGTCATGGTATATGCACAATATGAAAAAATTTGCAGGAACAAATTATACGCACAATGATAGTATGATTTAAAACAAACACATCATTTTGACATTATGTTCACCAATCGAATTCAATCAGATGCTGATCAACTTCACCTTATATGAATTCGTCTTGTTTTTCGCTATTCTGATTCAATTTCGGAGGCGATCAATAAGATCGAATATGAAAGCTATTGTTTTATTTATAAAATAACAATAAAAACCAACTGAGTTTACTTTTATTCTAGAAGTAAAAGAGCAGTCGTAGCCGAGTAATAGCGGCCACCCAAGCAACGGCAAACCTCCGAGGGTATTTCTGCCAACAAAAATCTTCTCAATTTATAATCCAACATCAAGACACACACCACAAATTATTACTATTATTATTATTAAAGTAATAAATAAAAACCAGAGTGAAATCCTTTTAAATAGGATGCAGGAATATCTGAGCACTGTCAGGTCATGTGTGAGAGAGAGCAGAGAGAATGGGAGAGAGTATTGGATGCAGCTGACATTGGAGCTAAATTGTGCGATACCAACTTGAAAGTCTTTACTAACGCCATTTTGATAGCCCATACGCAAAAAACGAAGCGCTAAGTTTAACGATTAACGAAATACCAAATATCTGTTTTGAGTTTGGTAACGCATTGGTTAAATATATAACCGCTTCTTTGTTTAGTCTGTAACATCGTTTAAACCTGCAAGTAGTCAATTGTTTACTAAAACGCACAAATAAATTCAATTACACTTACAAACCTTCAGGTAGGTCCAAGAGACTTAGCAAAGATCCCACTTAATCGAGGCACATTTTTGCGGAGGGGATAGCTAAGCGTTCTTCACAGCCTCTATAGTTGAGCTTTATTTTTTGGGTTTTATTAGTCTCGAGCATTCCTGTACTACTTTCCACAAAATCTCTATTGTGTTTAAGTCTTGAGATTGCGCCAGTCCATAAGTGTGGTCACTAATCCCAAAACCATTTTTTGAGTTATTTTTTAATGTTACCGTTTGTTTTCATTTTTTCGAAGCGTGATACCATAAGCAGTTAGAACGGTCACGTACACCGTAGCCAAAGACGGTTAACTGGAGAAACGCTGCGTTCCCAAAATGAAGGTCCGCAAACTTCCCCAGAGAACTCTTCTGGGGTGTTAATGACGTAAAAGCCTAGGTACCTGAACCTCAGACTCGCAAAGGCACAGCAGCTGAGTAGAAAATGAAAAGATGATTCCACCTCGTCATCCTCCATACAGCAGAAAGGGTCAGAGGCTATATTCAACCTAACCACATCAATACCTATCGGACAGTGTTCAGAACTCATACGAGGATCGAGAGTTACCGCTTAGTTAGCGACCGGAGCTCCTTCGAACGTCCACGGTCACCACCTGCCAGAGAATCCTTGCAATTCGGCATGTTGTAGTAGTTGCGCTCGCTGATCCGACGTAGAGCCTGTCTATCCAATAGAAGTCCGTAGACGGTTAGAGGAGCTGCCACCAATTTCCTGCTTGGAGTAATGACTTCAAGGGTCGAGCGAACTCCTCAGCCATGCAGTTTCCTGCAATATCGCTATGGCCCGGCACCAAAATCAGTCCAATAACAAAGTATTCAGAGGCAGATGAGAGAGAAATCAGGCACTCCCCAACCAGTTTAGACCTGACCATTAAAGAACCTAAGGCCTTCATTGCAGCCTGTCATCAGAATAGATGTTTGCCCGTCAAAAGGGCAATACGTTGGACTACCTCCTTGATTACGGCCACCTTCGGTTGAAACACAGTGCATTGGGGAGAGCTCATTGCAGCAGACACATCCTCCGTGAAAATGTTCACCGGATCCTCGCTCCAAACGCCACCCTACTAACATACCTACCGAATTTACTACAAAAAATAAATGATTATTTAATGAAATTCTTGACTACTGTTTTGTCCCCAAATGTATGTACATATATTTACATATTGTTGTCGTTATTGGTTAAACTTCAACTGATCCGCTTTGCGCGTATGCATATAAATTTGGATGTACATATGTATATATGTATATATACTTATTATTATTTATGTACAGCATGGCCGCAGTAAAAGGAACAGGTTGAAAAGTTCAGCTATAAATGAGAATATAACCTGGAAATCAAAGTATCAGTATCAAAAAATTTAAACCAAAAATAAAAGAAATAAGAAATTATGGATAGATACTTGTGTTTACTGAAGAATAATTTTTTGAAAAGTGGCAATTATTGAGTCACTAATGATAAACAATGTTGCCTTAACTGAGGTATTTATAGCGTTTATCTTGCGTGTTGCTTTTACCGAGAGCGTACTGTATATGTACCAAGTTAAAACTAACTTACCCAATTTGCAAGCCACATTAGTCAATGTTGACTTGCATGTACAATTAGCCGTGCAAGCCGAATGCGATTTTCTAACAGCAACGGCAGCCAAGTGGAAACGAAAATCTGTTAACTACGCGGTGCAAAAATAAACATTGCAATATCAACAACAACACCAGCTGATTGCAAGATACACGCATACACACCCAACAAATACAATAATATCCAATGCAATGCCAAGCAGCTAGCTGGCTTTGGTACGGTTGCCGGCCGGTCGTTCCGCTGCGTTTGGTTGGCGCAATCGAGCAATCGACAACAAACTCAATGCGGTAGCTCAGCGCCAGTGCGTATCTGGCACTGTGACTAACAGATTGACGGTCTGCCTGAATGGCTCATGTGGCAAATAAAGTGGATAGAAATAGACACACACCTGCACCCACGGCTTTTATTCACGTCGCGACGTAGTCGTAGTTACATATACATTTGCGTAGTACGACTGCATTTGCGTTCGAAACTTGTCGCTGTATGGCACTTACGACATACTGCAATGATGCTGCTGCAAATGCGGGCAATCCGCCGGCCGTTGGTAGCCACTCAACACCCCAGGGCTTATATATATGTATATGTATATACATATATACATACATTTGTAAGTATAAAATGTACATACATACATACACACATGCAGGTATACATACATACATGGACATAGATGTGCATATATATGTAAATGTATTATCGCCAGCATACAATTTTACATGGCCACGAGGCCCACATTCTCACCGCACAGTCACAGCTGCTGCCTCTAGATTTTTATTGGAAATTAGGTTATTAGGTCATAATTCAGTTTGAAGGCAACATGCTGATGAGTTGGTGGTGGAAGGGGTGAACACTTCTCGATTTTTATTATTTACAACACACAAGTAGCTGCATAGGTGTTATGTTTGTGTGTGAATACAAAGGAAAACGAGGGGTTTGCGACTACAGTTCCTGGCTACTTATAGCACAGCATATAATAGCAGAGCTTTGAGTGAACCTCTGCCGCTTTTGTTGCCTTCATTTTTAGCTTTAAGCTTTGACGTTCCCATATGTACTTATACATACATACATATGTATTTTATATGTATGTACATATGTACTTATAGTTTCACGCATACACACTTAAACTGCCACCGATTGTTTACTCTACTTTGGGGTCATACTCGTACGTATGTATGTGTTTATTTTTATTTCAGTTTGATTTGAATGCATTTTATGCTTTGGTCGGTACCAATTCTTCTGTAGTGATTGCTTTTGTGTTCAAAGTGCACTGTTGCTTTTACTGTATGTAGTTGCCCACATCATTTCTACTTCACTTGCTGCTGATGTTATTGTAATAAGCATTGTGAGTTTTTGCAGCTTCCGTCAATCACGACTGCTGTTCATTAGCTTCCCAATTTGGTTTTGTTATTATTCTACGAATTGTTGTTGTCGTTCGCCCTGCTCACACCTCATCGAGCAATTTATTGGTGCTTTTGTTTTTGTTTGTTTTTTCACTTCATAATCATCTTTTTAAATTCACATTACAATTTCGAGACGTTCTATTACGTTAAAAATAAGCTTAAATTTGATTATCGCCGTTGTTGTCGTCATTGTTACTTTGACTCTAGTCAGATTATACGGTTATGTCTTTATTGCGTTTGTTTAATTATGACCTCCTTTATATCGAATATTCCTTTATATCAATAATTTCCAACCAATAATCCGCTAACCACCAGTTTTCCGCGAGCGGACATTCTGAAATCTGGAATTAGGGTCAAACACTCGTTTTCCGGAGTCATCATAAACGCTCGATATTTAGTCGAATTTCTCCTACAGTTTATGATATGCGCCTGGATGATGTATCATTTTGATAAAATAATTTTTATGAGAAGTTTTCTCATGTACCTAATACAATCGGATATTTGACGGTCAGACCTTAAACTTTTGTCACAATATATACATATATATTGTATATATTTGACTGGGTTCTCCGCATAGCGATCGTGTATGCATATATGTACATATGTATATAACTATAAAACATATCCCACGTTGTATACCATATTTAAGAAGCATGCGCAACTTTCAGCACATTCAACAACCTATAAAATTTTTTTAATTACACAAAATAGGGGTTTTCCGACTTAGAGGTGAGAGCATTAAAATTCGACTTCCGTATACTTAGGACCCTGATGTCTAATTATGCAAGTATAAAAAATAATGTTCGGGCGCTTTCTTGTCAGCTAGCGTCTCAAACTCTTCGCACTCACGTATTTCACCCTCATTCGCTAGTGTTCGCTGCAGAGGCGCGACATTCCTCATCGTACCACTTGTTTCTTCGTGGTCGCTGAAAGCCAATGACTTTCTCAGCGGCGGTACGTAGTGATAGAGAAATTTGCACCCAATGAAATGCGTCTGTTGCGATTGCAGCTTTCCGACATCGTGTTTTCTGTGTGTATTGAGATAATGATCCGAGTCGATGTTCGATCTTCGTAGTGTACGAGCGTCTAATATACTGGAAGTACGTCTTCCATCTCTCGCAACATAATCGGCGTGGGAGCAAATCAGCGAGATGTTAAATCTCGGTTTGATGCGAATCCCGGCGAGACGCTCGCAAGGTCCAATTGCTTTCTTACCGTGCCACAACCATTTCATTTTCTGGATAGCGGTGATGTCAGCCTTTACTTTCGCGAGAATATCCACCAGCCGAGTAGTGCTACCTACCCCATTAAGGATTGGGACTTTCCAGGTGCATGCCCTCAAACCATAGTCCTCAATGCATTGCCTGTGTCCTTTGTGTCAGAAAAGGGGGATCTCATCCGAGGCGTACTAGAATTTTTCATTGGTATAGTTTTTAACGTAGCGGGTTCCAAGCCTAGCGCACAACCAGATACTGGGGCGTTTATTTTGTTTTAAGGACACATTTATGTATGTAGCGAGTCGCTTGCTCTAAGACTTCGCCCGCTCGCAGCTTTGAACAACGTGCGACATTTATGTTTTATGTGCGTACATAACATATAGTTCTTATGATTGAAGTCAAATTTATGAGTTAGAGTTCTATTATTTATGAGATTATATCAGGTAGCACTGAAAGCCGTTACTATGTTTGAAAATGTGTAACGCCAAATTTGCACTTAGGCTTTCTTTCACTTTGCATTTCCAAGTTGTGTAAAAATTTTAAAGTCATACCAGCTAATGTAACCGCTAACTCTTTAGAATGAAATGTTCCTTTGCTTTAACTATTGATCATATGTACTTACTTAAATTGAAAACATCAACGGATCTTTTACCCCTAATTGTTGTTTTATTTTTTGAATATTCTTCCCACAAGCTTGCAAAATGTAATGTAACAGCTGTAAAAGTGTGGAACTGTAACAAAATTTTGTTTACTGTACTTCACGATTAAAGTGGCATCCTCCATTAGCTAGTTTTTAGATTCATTTATTTTTAGTTCTATGTTTTTGTTTTATTCTCAGTTTTCGTCAACTCATTGCATTTTGATGTATCGTGCGGGTATGCACATACATAAATAAATATGTATGCGAATATGCTTATATACATTTGAACATACATACATACATACCATTCGTGACCCAGATATTTTTATTTCGCTTCAAGTTCAAATTGCAATAACGAACACAAATTGCGACGAATGTATTTTGAGAATTCAACAAGGCGAGACACAATGACGATTAGTTTTTCGTTATCCGTTTTGTGCATCTCATTTATTGCTTCGGACATTTTTCGAGTGCAATAAATATTTACTGCCCAATGTATGAGTGCTTATTATGTATTTGTTGTCTAATGCATGGGATCGTTAGTGGTAAATGCGAGGTTGCTGTGAGCTAACGGTTACAAATACCATTGCAAATACGAGTATGTACAACAATCAGCAGCCAAGAACACCAACGCCTACTAAAATGCACTCTATATGATACAATTTCAAAGTGTCAAAAGCGTTGTTGACATGTGTCATCGTCGACGAGCTTTCATGCGAAGGGTAATACGGCTGCTTGGGGGTGGCGTATACGTAACCACAACGTATGTAGACATACATACATACATACATAAATATGTATCTCGCCAATGGGTGGATATGACAAATTATGTGGTAAGTGTTGCATATGAATATACTCGTACAAAAATATATTTATGCACTTGTGTAATTGAACTTGTTGGTATGCAAAGCGATTACTAGCGATTGGAATTTTTCAGACCTCTAACGCATCATAAAACTCAGTAATAGCAAGCTGAAAATAGGCGAAAAGCAACAATCGACTAACTCTGCCAGCATCGTTGCCTCCAATGGCATTCGACATTTGGCAGATCATCAATACTTGTCATTAATATTAAATGAAGTGGCGCTGTTGCGGCAAATGCATATCAGCCGGCAAACAAACGTGTCAACGCCAACGGAGGCAGTCCGCCAACTCCACCAACAAGTGATACGCGCGAGTAGTATGTAATTATCTACTATGTATGTATGCAACATATTGCGGCCGCTGTCTATCTTTAGCTGTACCAGAATTATTTTTGCATTACGTATTTTGTGGTTACTTGGAGACATTAAACTAAAATTAAATTTGAAATGTTTACGACAGCAACTTTATTTGCATTTTGAATTTTAGCAAATCGCACAACAACAATACAAGTATACAGACTCAAACGTAAATTTTAAAATATGGTCGCATTCATAACGTTGCACGACTTGTGCCTTATACGCCAAGGCCGTGCCCCCATTACAGAGACTAGCTCAGTCGTGCAACCCTTTAAGTCTTGGCAATGTTTTTCCCCTTCATTGACTCTTGATTTCCTTCAGAATTGTATGTAGCACGTGCAGAATAGCTGATTTCGATAGCTGGTTTATTTCATGTTTTCTAACTGCAGTCGGTATTTTGTTTTTGTTTATATTTTTAATGTATTTATGACGACTTGTTATTGTGGCGGCCGGCAGCATTTATAATAAACTAATTTGCATACATATAAATAAAATTGCATAAACTGGAAAAGCAAGAAAGACAAACGCAAAATAGAAATAGAAATAAATAGCATTAACAGTTGCATTATAAGAAGCAAAAACAACAAGGAAAAATTGGAATGTTAAGAGAATATGCAAATATCGTTGTCTAGGTTAACTCAGCACGAACGCAGAAAACTATTCACATGCGCCTACCCAGTACGAAAAACTTGAAGAAATGTCTGTTTTACCACCAGCTCCATTTCATAGTTTACACACCAATTTGTTTGTCATCTGAAAGCATCATGGATAAAAGAAGCGGCACAAACTATGAAATTTTTAAATCCCTTGCATAGCTCGTATGCTAGGAAATTCTTTGTTAAACTCTAGCTTTACGCTTTTGCATTTTTTATAGATCAAAATTTATGAATTGTGTCAGATTTTTTGGATAACGATAACGCATCAGTAAGTTTGGATTATTCACAAGGTCGTGCTATATAAATTCAATAATCATGAGTTACATAGTTTTATTTCAATTTATGTTATTCAAACTGCATGTGAAACAACAACGACACCATCCAACAAATAACACCAAATAAAAGATCTTGTGAATTTCCCAATTGAAATTGATTTCGTGTGGCTATTTTTCGCACTCCGCTTGAAGACGCTATCAATGATGAAAGTACCTTTGCTAAGCGATGTGGAAAAAAGGGAATTCTGCTTCGAACCCATATTCTTCTTCCCATTCGTATAAAGTGAAGAATTTTGTCTGTTTTCATACTATGAACCGGTACCGTTCGTTTCGGTGCCATTTCAAAGTATTCATTGGAATGTGTAGTGTATTAATCCCTAGTAAATTATGACCAGAGTAGCATGATCAAGAGTTTGATCTACGATGTCTTCGAATATATTTCGAATTACAGCTTTGAATGTAATCTTTTTGTTTCGTGAGGAATTAAGTTTATCAATTGTGTTCTGAACTCATTCAAAAAGACGTTCGCTGATCCTTCTAACTTTTTCAAAGCAAATTTCTCTGAATAAAGAAAAAAGTTTTTAGTTCAAACAAAAGAAAGCTAAATTTAAAAGTCCTAAGCTCGAATCCGTATTTTCCGACTGATTCTAGCATAGGGGTATAAATTTTCAATTTATTTCTTCCAGCAATATTTAACCATTGCACCATGACTGAAAAAAGCACTTTTCGCGGGCAAAAATCATCCCCCAATGGGGGGAGGGGGTGATTTGAGTTTGAATTGGAATATTTAAAAATAAGTCCTTTCCCAACCCTCACATCAAATTTACATACAGTTTGCTTAAATTCGATACTTTTTTGTTGGTTGATTGTGCATTTTCAAACTGTCATAACTTATAAAACCGTTGAGACTCCATCTCGGTAACATCTTTAAAAAAAAAATTAATTTTTAAATATTTTTAATGATCATGGTGCATGGTGTCAATGAAGCGTGCAATACGTATCAACTAAAAAGCACTCGATGTAAAGAAGTTATACCAAGTGTTCTACCCAACCTTTTTATAAAAACGAAAAGCTTTGAAATTGATAGGGATTCAAGAACAAAATCTTTGAAAACTGTACATTTTTGAAAAAGATTAACGCTCTCTTGCAATGAACCTAAGAAATATGTTCCTTATTTTCTTGTAATTTTTACTTCAAATTGCAATATTTTCCCCCGATTGAGTAAAGGTTTCTTCAAAATGAATAAATACCTACATAAAATGAGATCTGCTTTCTTTAAAAGTAATAAATATTTCTTAAGCGCCATTTCATTCCAATTTGTCTTTCTTTTCCAGATAGTTTTTTTTTTTAATATATTGTGCCTTTGAGAACTTTTGTACAGTCTGAAAAAAATTCGACTTTGTTTTACCCAATAGTGAAATTAATTGCTAAATTGGCTAAATGTAAAAAGTTTTAAAGAAGATTTATATTTTGGAGGTGTTTTATATTTATATACAACTAAAATTTTCTTAAAAAATATGTGTGCATGTATTCGTGTACTTAACACGCAGGCAATATGTACACAAGTTCAAACAAACCGATTTGTCTTGTTGCTTTCTTCGCACGTAGCTACACGACTTGAATTTTGAAAAATATTTGAAAACATTTACGGTAACATACCTGGAAAGAGGGAAACATAGAATCAATTAGTGTCTAGGCAATATAAGAGTGAGAAGCTTATTATAGATAAGATTTGCCTGAAAATAAAGTTTACAAAGATTTTTCCTCTTAACAAATTGTAAAAGTAATAAAATTGAAAATAAATATTATTAATGGGTTTCCATCTATTTTTTAATATTAATATTAGTAGTACAACTAGCATAATTTGTTTTTCACATCCTTCGTTTGAGATATTTTTTGGTTATTCGTTAAGGAGGTTTGTAGGCAAACCAGTTTATTTGATTGAAAATTGAGTGAAAAATTTTACCCTAAATTATATTTGACTAGAACAAGTGTTTCAAGTAATTTAATTTAAATTACGCTTGTAAAAGCATTGCTTAAAACAAAATTCCGCACATAGCATGTAGTTTAAGCATCTTAGTTCTAGTACACGAAGAAGGCACACTTTAATTTTCCAAGCAAACAAATTCGCATCGTTAAACGAATTTTACGAATAATTTGCCAAAAGGCTGCCATAAGGAAATATATATATGTGCACATATATTACATACATATATACATATACATTAGACTAGCCCAAAAATGTGCCGCGGATTTTCAAGTAGACATTTTCTCTATCCTCGCGCTTTAAACTGTGGCATTTCTTTAAACACATTATTTTCGATTGGTTTTATAATAGGGGAAACATATAGAATTTTTCTATACCAAGATTTTATAAGCTGTATATTAGGAATGTACGTCTAAATTTATATTTGAAAAATCAGGTGAATTTTACATATATTAGCAATAACTCAAAGTAATTATTATAATAAAATCACTTGAATAATTAGTAAACACCGTTTTTCTTTTTAACTAAAATATTTGTTATAAAAATCAGTTTTCAATAAATTTTATTCAACATCTTTCATTATCTATAGAATATTGTAAAGAAATATTAGCTCCGATTTGATACAAATTCAGAATGGATTTTACTAGCATAGCAAAATATTTTTACCAAAAAGAAGCAATATCAAAAGTGTATAATAAGTAATTTCAAAAAGAAAAACACATTAATCTTTTACTAACATACTTTTAGTACATCCTGCGCTATTGAGACAAAAGCACCGAAGTGGGGGCACCCTGCGGTTTCCGTTTACAGCATTCCAATTTTGATGTTAAGAAGAGTTACACATGTAGATAGAAAATGGAATGAGCGTCAAAAAAATTTGAATAAAAACAGAAATGAATGTCTGATAGGATGCTGGTTATAAATACAAATTTTTACAATTTGCTTTAAATGTTAAAACACATTATGAAACTGTGAATATTGTATTAAAATAAGATGGAAAAAAATTTACCATATAGGCAGGTCAAAGCATATACTAATAAAGTAAGAGGCAGGCGAAGCTGAATTCGAATTTTTAATATTTTGAAGTGGTCTAATGTAAATACTTGCATACATGTACATATATGTATACCATATTGCATAATAAGTAATATCAGTGATTGACTTTGGCATTTTTTGCTCGAGTAGCTATTGCTTTTTGGCTATGTATATACATATGTACATATATATGTATGTATGTAAATATGCAGTTGATTAGTTTTTTTCAAATGCTGGCTGGCCTTTGCGCGTTTACGCGAATGAAAGTAAACGTCGGAAATATTTTAAAGAAAACGCAACCATTTCTGTGCGTATCTACGGCATACGTACATCTATACATACATACTACAGCACAAATAAAACGTCGGGAATTCCACGCAAGCTTACACGCATACTCACAAACCCCAATATAATCAGTCGTGGAACAACTGAAAAAACAACCAAGTGGAGAAATGAGAATGGAGCAATGTTCGCGCTATCCCAGCAAACACAGCCTCTAATAATAATAATTCGCGCTCACATCATACAACTCCACATTTGACCCAGTTTTTCCAACAATATCTGGTCTGCGTTTTGAGGCTGTACCACAAACTGGGGCGCCTATAGTTTTACGCCAACCCGAAATGGCAGATTAATTTTATAAGAAGCTTTTTCGTGGGAAATGGAGTGGCGAAAAATTGAGAAAAAACCTTGACCGAGACTCGCAGATTTCGTCGTCAGAGAACTATAGTTAAATCCGGTTAATAAACTCCTAGGCAGCATTCCCCCATCACATTAGAAACTGATTAGGATACGACATTAGAATTCGTTTAGAGAAGTAAAACTTTTTCGAAATAAGAATAATAATTCATTTTTGTGATGATTCTTAAATGTTTTTTATGTCATTCTTCAACGATTGAGAATAGTGGATATACCCTTTCAATCGAACCTAGGTTGACTGTTTGCTGGGATGGATCAAAAACAGGAGCGATGACGGGAGCGCTGCAGGCCATTGGCTCTTGAAAAAGTAATCAATACGAATACCCAAAAGTGTGATGACATACGACACGAGACACAAGTAAGTTTGGTGAGAATTCACAGACATCGATCCCCGAGCGTGAGAAGCGTCGCGAGACGTATTGAACCATGGGGGCGTATGCGTGACTCTAGCCAACTAAATACAAAACGAGATATGTAATCAGGTTGGTTGCTTAAGAATGTTTACTATCATGAATACATACAAAAAAGTACACGCATTCTACGTTTACGTATAGTGTATAAAAATGGGAGGTATACGACATCAACTCCCGTCTTCCGTGGAATTCAGCGCATATATGAATGTTAATTTGTGTATTTAATTTGAATTGCTATTTTTTAACAGAAGGGGCAATGATCCGACTTTTTGGTTGTTTTTTTGGCGATTTTGTAGAGCTAGATTTTTTTGCGAAATGAAATATAAGTATATTAGTGTTAGAGTAAAAAAGCTCTCATTCAGCAGTCTCAATATTTGCTAACAAATATATTTTAAACTTTGTTCCTTCTTGCTAAGAATATAACTTGGATAATGAGAAAGGTATACTTCGGTGGTCTAGAGGTTGCTGGTAACAGTCTAATGGCAGCGAGTCAGATATAGACTGACATATATGTACATATGTACTTACATACATACAAGACCGTTCAGAGCGACACGAAAAATCGACAGAGAAATTTTTCTGTCTGTTTGGTCGCACGTAGAATAACTCGAGAAAAAAATTTGTCTAGGTTAGGTAATCACTAGAACTCATTGTGATACGCGAAGATTTCCCCAAGCCTATCCTTGCACGTCCTTAAATCATCCCGATCTTTTGGCAAATCCCCACAACCCCTCCAGACCGATAGTATCTAAATTGTTCTGGATAAATCATCACCAGAATTCTGTTTCGCATTTCTCATAGTGCAGGATACTCGCACAAAAAATTCTACAGCAGCCATCGGCGGTCATGCGGCCGTTCAGTTTGGAAAATCCCAGCAGATTCCATTTTTTTAGATAGTTTCCCGAGACGCCCCTGTGTACCGAGACTCAGTATAGGTAAGGAGGTGGAGATTTTCGACAGTTCCGAACACAAATCGAGTTACACGTTC
Organism: Anomoia purmunda; assembly: GCA_951828415.1. Taxonomy (NCBI): domain Eukaryota; kingdom Metazoa; phylum Arthropoda; class Insecta; order Diptera; family Tephritidae; genus Anomoia; species Anomoia purmunda. The sequence continues at coordinate 58,524,766 of OX639993.1, forward strand.
ACGACTTTCGAGCCAATATGCATCAACTTTTATTCCTGTAGGAAAACCAGGAGAGCAAAAAAAAAAATATCATCATACCTACAAACTTTTGCAACTATGTATGTCAATTACAAAGATTTCAGCTTGAAATACGCTGTTGTGATTTAGCTCCGCTTAAGGGGAGTTGATGGGAGAAAACTTCAGATCCTGTCCCAATGTCCATTTTTGACCCATCCATACAAATAAATGTGGTACCACGCCCCAGGGCGGTATCCACTGGACTGTTGCCAACGTATAGAATATACTGCCCCTGCTACATACATATAGACATGCTATATTTCGTACCTTTTTCAAACTAAGCATTTGACATTAGGCTTCTCCCACCAGACCAGCGCACCGTGGGTTAAAATGGGCCTTACAACCGCTGTATATATTTAATGTGAGGTCGAAGATTGCACTACTTCACTGACTGGCGAGATACACTTTTCTATAGCCAGTTAAATACGAGTAGTTCACGTTTTCCTTATAACAGTATTTCTGCAAGAAATGCATTATTTCAATAATTAAGAAAGCTGATTTTTAATAGACAAAATTTTGTAAGAATGACGTGACAACGCACACTTTAAATCAAATAGCTTCGAAGCAATCAGTGGGTTTGATTGGGAACAGAATTGCTTTTAACCTTAAGTTTTAAAATCCTAAAAATAATCGGGCAGAAGGCAGCATGTCTACCTTCCATCTACAGTATTTTTCAAAAAATAAAATAAAATAAAGTTATTCGTGCATGTAAGAAGTCTTTTAAAAATCATTTCCTTTTAGTTTCAGCTTAAAAAAATATTTGCAACGATAGTTAAGCGGGTTTCACTGTACTTCTATTACAGATATTAGAAGCTCCACCAAAGCGTGTCAAGGTTGTATGACGCAAAATACACTGGTTAACGGTAAAAGTAAGCAAGAAAGCACCGGTAGTATTTCCGTGGCAATTTAGGGTCGTTTTTTTAGATCTGTAATATTACTACTAATCACGATATATTGCCCACTAATGGTGAAATACCGTTTGGAGGCAAGTTAAAAGTTTTCGTCGATAAAAAGTCAGCCGACTGTAATTTATGTATGTTGTACATTAAAGCGAACTACATAGTAAAATATTGTTAAAATTCACAACATACCTCATCAAAAGCCGCGCCATGTTTGACCTACTTTCAATCTGCTTCTAACGTGACCCATTTCCGCGACTACACACTTGCATACGTAGCGCCAGCGACGAATCCCGACTCCACGAATTTGAATACAAAGTGTGCCAAGAAAATACATACATATAAAACCTCACACTCATGCAAGTGTACATCCATACATATGACAAATTTTTAAAAACGCTGCTCAAGCGAGGTTGAGCTCAGAAATGCGAACATTACATCTAATCTTGTTCATTATGAACTGTTTGCGCGTTATTTATATACATACATACATACATACATATGTATGTATTTGTTAATACTTTTACTGATACTGCTAATCTCTTTGCAGAATTTTTTAAGTCAAACTTCACATCTGACTCCGATGGTGATGAAAATGTTTCCTTTAACATACAACCATCCCTCGATTTCGGCAAGTTAGTATTGTCTGCTGAAGATATCCTCAGTGGCATTGCTCGACTGAAACCCTCGTCACATACTGATGTTGATGGTCTGTCTGCGATTTTATTCAAGCACTGTGACTCTTTAGTATACCCACTGATGTTAATATTTAATAATTCTCTATCTTCGGGTAATTTTATTGATGCCTGGAAATAGGCTTTCATTACACCAATTTACAAGAGTGGTAGAAAAGATGATATTTCCAATTATAGGCCTATTTCAAAGCTTTCCACAGTGGCAAAGCTTTTCGAAGGCGTTATTCAAGAGAAATTAATATTTGCTGTTAAGAATATTGTATGCCCGCAGCAACATGGTTTCTTTCCGGGCCGCTCTACTGTGTCTAATCTAGCTGTTTTTTCAGACGATGGTATCTCTGCCTTTCAATCTGGGTTGCAAGTTGATACCGTTTACACCGATTTTTCTAAAGCGTTTGATAGGGTTTCCCACGTAATTTTGATTAAGAAATTATCCTGCATTGGTTTCCACTCATCTTTTTTGAGATGGATTGCATCTTATTTGCGTAATCGTCGTTGCGTGGTTGTTGTCAATAATGTTAGATCTTCGCCGTTCCTAGCTTGCTCTGGGGTTCCGCAAGGTAGCATTCTGGGCCCGTTGTTTTTTGTCCTGTTTATCAATGACATCAGTTCTTGCTTCTCATCAGCAAGATTTCTGCTTTATGCGGATGACCTTAAGATCTATTCTTTAATCAGTAGCTCTCTTGATTCTGAGTTGATGCAAATTGATTTGGATAACGTTAGTAACTGGTGTGCCAATAATCGCTTATTGCTGAATGTAAAAAAATGTTTCCAAATAACCTTTTCTAAGCGTTTCAATATCATTGACACCTCTTATCATATTTCTAACTCGCCCCTGTCGCGGTTAAAAGAAATTAAAGACTTAGGGGTTATATTTGATTCGAAGTTTACTTTTGCCAGTCATGTTAATTTCATTATTACTAAATCTTACTCCATGCTTGCTTTTGTTAGGCGAAACAGCACGGATTTTACTGACCCCTATACGCTGAAACTTTTGTATACGGCCTTTGTTCGCTCCAAGCTTGAGTATGCTTCATTCATTTGGTCACCTTACTATGCGTGTCATGCAGCTAGAATTGAGAGGATCCAAAAAGTATTTATTCGTTTTGCGTTGCGTGAAATACGTTTTGCGGATCCTATCCCTTCTTATGAATCGCGGTGCCTACTGATTAACTTAAAAACACTACAAATCAGAAGAACAATCTTATCTTTGTCTTTCATTTTCGATTTACTTCATGGTGACGTTAACTGTTCCATTCTCCTTTTTTATTGGAGTTTTCAAATCTCTTTATGCTCGAAATGCTCCTTTTGCTAGAGCTCTGATTGAGTTCAATAGAGTTTCTAAATTTATCGAGATAGATTTTTCATCTTCAAAAAATCAGTTTTTAAATTCTTTGAATTGTTTTTATAAATAGTTATACGTTATACGTTATATTTTTATTATTTTATTATTTTCCTTTATCGCTTATTAGTCTCTAAGCATGTCTACTTAGCCTATAAGAACTTACTGTACTGATTGGCTTAAATAAATAAATAAATAAATAACAACGCATTATATATTCGTACTTACAAAAGGGAGCCAGGATAGAATTGATAAAAAATTCGTATTCCTAATTTGACTGTAGTTGTATTGCCTGGCGACATAGAAATTTAAGTTAATAATAATTCTTCACTTTCTTAGAAATAAAATACATTTAATACCCATATTAGAAGGCGAAAATTTCTCCTATTAAAAACATATATCTACATGTATGTATGGAGATGTATCTAGATACATGTTTATTGGTCGCTTAAGCAACATTAAAAATTCAGAAAGGTTTAAAAGTCATATAATTGATGGAATATTATAGTTTAACTCACATTGTATGTACTTACAAATGTGAATCAAAAGACACTTTCAATAAAAAGGGAGCGAATCCAATTGGTTTCAAAAAGTTTACAAGCTATTTGTGTAAATACTCTCCATTGCTGCTCCATTCCTGTTTCCAAAGAAACATGGAAGCATTCATTCCTTTTCAGTGGGCAGTTAATTTCGTTTTTAACATAAAACATCATAAACTTACCTCCCAACTGTCCACGGAATGCATGGGGAAACTTTCCGCTCACTGCCCAATGTTCCATGAACCCATCGCGAAACATTCCTCCTCAATGCATGGAACAAATCGGTTCTGACGATTCTTGAGTGTGGGTCTTATGAAAGTTTGCATATAGAGTCAATAATGATTCCTGTGTTAATGGAATAAGGAATTATAATAATTGTTTATAGACAGTGACACTTTGGAGCACGCAAACTCAAGATCACCTTGAAAAGTCATACCACAAGTAGGTCACAAAGCTGCAAATATAATAAACAGAAAAATTGGGGAGGGAGGTTTTCTTTTTCCGCTGTATTAATATTTTGTCCTTTATATACGCCTATGCTAAATTTACATAGATGTGTCCGACAAAGATTTGTTTAAATTAAAATTTTAAAGTTACACATTCAAGTACAAATTTGTAAGAAAAAGTTATTCAGTAAATTTCGTCGAGCTTTCCTTAAGTGGAGTGGAAAAAATATCTTCAAATATGTAATTGTTTAACAAGAAGTTAAATAAAAACAACGTCGATTGAAAACATCTGATTTGTTTCCATAAGCAACATAGATGTTTCTCTTTCTCCATTACTTCCAAATTAAAACGCCCTTGATTTTAACACCGCAACATTTGAGTGTGATTAGGTGACACAAAATTGGGTTTTTAAAATTTTATTTATTAAAATATTTGACTAGAAGATGAAATGTGATCAAATTAAGTTAATCTCGTCAAAGCAAACTTCCGTTTATAAAACATTTTTAAAAAATAACCGATGATATATCCAATATAACATAATAAACTCTCTGGCAACTTTTGCGACGGCTTCTATTTTATATTTACATTTTATATTGCTTAATTATTTACCAAGTACTTTGCATGAGAAACTTATGCATTTGAATATAAAAAACTCTTAGATGAATTTGAAAAATTTGGAAATATATAAAAAAGGAAACTTAAGGATTTAACCTAGAAAGAGATTAGATCACATGGTTAAGCAAAAAGCAAATCTGGGCTTAAGTCCGGTTGAAAGAATTTTTTCTCAGGTACCACAAATAACGATTATTGTAAAAATTTTAACTCAAAAAATCATGCGGAAAGAGAAATGTTATGTGTATAAGGATTAACGCAACATACTCCTCAACAAGGACTACCTTCAGCGACATTGACTTTTATTTTTTGAGTTTTATTTAAAAAAAAATTAAGTTTAATCGTTATTTCTTGAGTTTATTATTATTATTATTATAATTCTTGAGTTTAATTTTCAGCATTGCTTCAACAACAAGGTTTGAAGAAATAAAATGACTAATGTGAAAGTGGAAGCGAAACAAAATGGAATATTTGAAAAATGGTAAAGATTTGTGGGCCGTTCAAAATCATTATTTCATAAAGGCGAAGGAGGAATAATGATAAATTTCCTATAGACGATCTGATCTTCTATTTAAATTTTTAAATTTAAACTTAAAACACTGTAGAGGCATGAGAAGAAAGGAAATTGGTGTATCCAAAACTTACTTCTTTCCACTTGATTGGTACATCAGTACCCGTGAAAGCCACTTTTCCTGAACAATATATATTTTAGGTCGAAATGCAAACCTCTATAATATATCTAAGTTTGAACGCACACACTTGCAGGGTTAAAATGCGTTTGAGAAATTCACCATAGTTCAACGTGTACTGAAAAATTTTTTTTTAGCCTTTTGTACATTTTTTACGTAAATCAAAAGAACGTTTTAGACATGTAATTATAATCTTTCCAAATCACTTTGAAGCCCAAAAAAGTAGGCATCAGTGAAGGTGAGTCTTCCGTTCTATTTCTCTAAATTCAAGTAGTTAAACTCACCCCCTGTTAAAACAATTTTTAAAATACATGGAATCTAGTTTAATGCAAAATAGCAATATACTTACATACATATTCAACACTCTCACCGCTTCTCTAACCTAATTTGACTTTAGTTGATAGTTATTAAAATTTAATTCGATTCAATTAGTTTCTGATGCGGTGAAATAATCTAAGGTATACTTTGCCTTTTGGCGAAGTTGACACTCTCAAACTTCTTCATTTATGGAGACAAAGAGAAGGAAAGGGAAAATATAAAATGTAAAGCGAAGCAAACGCCAACCAAAAGTTAAACAAAAAATAAACAATTGAAAATTTCTAATTTTTTTTTGTTTCAGACAAACATGGAATTATATCTGTGAGAATGTGAGATTTAAATTTGTTTATAATATTAGTAAACTTCAAAATTATATAGACTGGCTCTCAGCGGTTTTACCTCAGGGCCGCCAGGAGTCGAATTCCATACCTCTGAAGACAATTTTTTAGAGATGTTGATAGATGGTTGTTGCACCTTTCCAAAAACTATTCTTGATAATAACATTGATCACCTTTCCAAAAACTATTCTTGATAATAACATTGATCAAAGACATACATAAATATTGTACATACTTGTGACTTTTATAGCTAAATGCAGACACGAATTTATATAGGTGGAGGGCTCGAGGAAATGCTGCATGTCATAAGCGCCATATTTTTTCACCGATTGAGAAACAAATTCCCTCATATCTCCCTTATCTACTCTATTTTTTCCTTCTTTAAAATTTAAGATGTAAAAGTTTTCCGAATTTACGGATACTCCAAGTCTGTAAGGGTCGCGGGTTAGTTACCCCTGTCGCCCTGCGATTTTTATTATGTAACAAAAGTTAGGACTAGTATAATTCTAAATGCAATATTATTACTAGTTCAAACCGGTTTTTCTAAACCCTCTTTCTCACTATTGTATATTTTGGGTCGACTAAAAGCCATATTTACCCAGAATGAAAACTAAGTTTGTATAGAATTTTCAAATTGCTAAAAGAGACTACGGTAATTTTGGCCAAAAACTAAATTATGAATGAATTTAAGAAAGCTGAATTTTAATACAAGTATTTTCAATTTAATTGTTTGGTGTATGCCCAAAACTATTTCAATCTATGCTAAAATACACATTTCCTTTCACGCAGGGTAAAAAAGGCTTAATGGATTTAGCTGTGTAATCTGTATGTATCAAATACACTGTTTTTCATATCCTATCTAAGGTTGTAAACAAAAAAAATTCGAGTCAAATCACTGTTGTATGACTTCCCAATACTCGTATTTAATTTTTTCCATCCCGCCAATGTATTTATTGTGGATACGTACATGTACATATGTGTATGTAGTTACAGATAATAAATATAGTATATTGGTAAGTAAACTGACCGAATAGGACGAAAACTTCAAAAGAAAGTCCGAAACACTGAGGGGTATGCCACGCAAGAGAAAATATTACCATCCAGTGGAAAAAAAGGAAGGAGTATTTGCATAGTTTACATAGTTACTTAAACAATAAAAACAATCGTCCTGCATCTAAGTTGACAGGTACTGGAAGCCGACCTTCAATTATATGTATAAGTCAATGTAGGTATAAAGAAGTTAGAATTTTTACCAATGCACATTTTACATACTATATGATAAATGGAAAATGTTTTATTTAGATACAAAAAGAATGAACGTTTAGCATTAGCAGCATTTATTCATAGAGCGAAGAATTCAACTTTTTTGAAATGGAATAAGAAATTAGAAAGTTAGCAACCACAGGAAGAAGAACTACATCCACATGAGGTTGTTCAATAAATTACATACGAAGTTTGTAGGATTATTTAAAGATGTAGTAGAGTAAATAATTATCCCCTGTCCCAAAATTTTACTTTGTTATCCTATTCCAATTATTTGTCGAATAATTTACCCTAATGAAAAAAAAGTACATCGTTATCAAATATAATGTTTTCTACCCATTTTATTGAACATTTACCAAGGTGGCAACTATGATCACAGGTGTTATGAAAAACTACAGTTGCACATAATAAAAGTAGAAACCTAAATTATAGCGCTTAATGGCAGCACAACAAAAGCAATAAATATTTGAAAAGCAATAATAGATGCAAGACAATCTCATACCACTGAAGCGAAAATCAAAAGGTTACTATTTATTAGGGCTCGCACTGAACAGCCGAAGAGCTGCCCAGCGAGGAAAGAAACTGGTAGGTTATGCATAGATTGTATTTTTCTGTTTTTTTTATGTATATATAATATCATCTGATAAGTAGCTCTGAAACCTTTTTAAATTTGTCAAATTATATTATACAATGAACTGCAGTCAAAAACGGGGGTTTCAGAATACTTTCCATATTAAAAAATCTTCTGTATTTTTCATAAAAATGTAGTTTGCATTATAACAAAATCATGAGAATCAAGGTCTTTAAGCTTTGCACAAAAATTAAACTATTTTAATATTTTTGCTTTGTACACAGCCTTTTAGCCCTTTCATTTTATGTACAGCAAAGTAGCTAAAATTAGGGTTGAATAAGTTAATTTTTACTGACACGTGTTGGGCATAATTTCGTTTGTATAAAAGAATACATGATCAAAAAAACACTTTTTAAAATCAATCACTTCTAGCTTTCACTTTGTTGCATTAAAATCAAATATACTCTAAAGCTAAAATGCTACCTGCAAAATAGCGACAAACACTTAAATTCTGCTCCCTTTTCTGTTTCTGCAGCGAAAGAAAAAACGGTCCGATTTTGTTCCTGTTTTTGGGATACAGCGCCTTAAGTTATTTCGCAATTGGATATATCGCGCTGCACACATTTTTCCTGCGGGGCATACAGACGTCTGATAAAATCAAACAAGTAATCCAGTCAAAATAAACAACTGCTGAAACCTAGGAAGTAACGTACCTTTCGCAAGGTACTTTCGAATTTCGACATATGTATGTACATACATACATACATACGTGCATATATACATATATACATATGTAGATATGTATACTAAAATATATATTTACTTGCGGCTCCCCAGAATGCTACACACATAATCGACCCGCATTTTCAATTCACACACAAGCGGCCTAGACCGCAATAACAAAGCAACAAAGCTAATGGCAAACCCTAAAAGCTATTGAGGCAGTATTTGTACCTACACATCTATACACAAAAATGAATATACATACATATGTACATATATACATACATACATATGTATGTATGAATAGTATACCTATGCTGCCAAGTTGCTGTTGATGACGAAGACCATAGCGATGATGACACGCTGACAATAATTCGATGGCGTATGTACTATCAGCTAACGGTGTGAGGGTACATACTTACATACATACAAACAACTTTTGCCCCTGAAAACATTATAGTTGATTTGTGTTTCATATCTACATACATACGTTTTTGTATGCGTGTGTGAACTTGCTTTTTGGAAATGATGACGGAAGCGCTTACGTTTATTTACCGTATTCATAAGCTACATACATACAAACATAATAGCATATTCGTTAGATACGCAGACATGGTATTGATATGAACGGGTATGTGCGTACAGTGGGTGACAAAAGTCTCCGTACGACCCATATTTCCGCTGTCTGTCTGAGCTCAAAAGTATTAGGAGCAAAAGGAATGATGCATTTTTAATTATACATATGGATTTGTATTAGAAAATTATAACAAAGAAACGTATTCCAATACAAACTTAAGGGCTCATTCAATTTAGTTAATAATAAATTTTAAAACATCTTTGAAGATAATTTTTAAATTCGATTATATCAATATTGTTAATGAAATATACATAAGTACATAGATGTACAAAATAGTTTAAGAATGATTTGTTTGAAAAATATTTTCCCACTACTTGGTTAAAACGAAAATATTTTTGAAGAGATTTGAAAAATCAAGTGCAAAGAAGTTATCACTATATTTACCGTTTGGCTTTGTATAATTTTTCCTATGAATTACTATGTAATGGTAAAAAATTCTAACTTTGCACGAGCTGCTGCCGCGATCGCAATCGCAAGCAGATTAGACTTGGGTCGCAAGTTTAGTCGTGAGTTCAATTCTTGGGACAAACAAATTTTTGGTTTTATTTATTTTCAATTACATTGCAAATTTTTCACTTTGTGATCCCCATTTTATTGAAATTGAACTGTTATTGGAATAGGAAAACGCTTATTTAATGCATTCGAAAAAACCTTACCAGCAACTTAAAACTAGCTCATCGTTATCCGATGGAACCACTGTCTTAGAGTTCGGGAAGGGCAGTTCTTTACCATGCTATGAAGACAGAGTACAAGCAAACGTCGAAGCTACTCATATCGCAGCGTATATGTATAAGTAGTACTAAAGATCCATTTGTCTGTATGGAAATACAGTAAATCACACACGGGCACACAATATGAGCAGTTCATTAAAGCCAACTGATTTTACACAGAAATTTACATTTCGGTTAAGACGAACAGAAAACTTACATGCAAAAACAAATAAAAAATTAATAGTGGAACAGTTTTAAAAATTGTTTCTTTCAAAACAAAAATATGAAATTATGTACATAAAAAATCAAATTTTTCAAATGCTAAAACTGTTAAAATTCCATTATTGTAAAAATTTTCGACAAAAAACCATTGATACGTCTACACAACAAAAACAATATCTTTCGCTGGAGAAACATTTGATTTTATGTTAGAATTCTAATGCAGGTCTCCAAGGATTCTTGAATATTTAGAAAAATGTAAAAGACCAATTATGTTTAAAATAATAAAAATACAATTCATGGTTTCTAAGTAATTTACTAATTACATCAATTTCCGACCAATATTAGAAACCAATTAGATATCGAAACCTAAGTCTCGTTTTTTTAGAAAATGATATATGTACATACATACATATGTACATACATAGGTCTCGGCAGATTCTTTAATCGTCTTCTAATTTTTTATCTTAGAGCAACACATTAGAGTTCGACTCGTGTTTTAATCGTTTCCTTACCCAAATGTTTCTTCGGTAAGCAGACTATGGATAAGACTCTTTTTTCAAAACAATTTCCCGATCTCTTACAGTTCGTTTTAAGAGTGAAAAGTACTGTAAAATAATGCAATTCGATGTATGATGGCAGTGAAATTCAGAGCCCTTCCACTCGACTGAGAAATACCGCGACCTGCCCTCCATTTATGTATGTATACACACATACATACATACATATGTATGTACAAACATAGATACGTACTCGTAAAAGCAACATGCCCACTATGAGGCATTCGCCAATGGAAGGGCTGGTTAAATAGGCGTTATTAATGCCCCAGACACTGTCGGGGGCCAACTGGCGCATTTGATACTTGCTGCCAACTAAATTAATGTCACCAACATAGGCAACAACAATAACAAATTTCGTTTGCTGAGTGCGTTTTATGGCGCCCCAATTTTTTTTGTTCTGGTTATACTTATGTATGTATGTATATGTATGTAGTATCTACATGTCTATTATATACATATGTATGTATGTACATTGTGGCTCTTTTAGTTTGTTTGTATACACGCCGACTGTTTTTGATACCATAAATGGGTTTTGGAATCACTTTTCGCAAAACCCCTATATACATACATACATATGTATGTACATATGTATGTATGTAAGTTGAAATGCACGAGTAGTAGATATCTGATGGCGAAGGGTTAGGGCATTTCTGCTCGTTATTTTTTTTTATCGCTGTTGCGTTTTATTATATGAACGAGTTGCCATTCGCTACTGTCGAATGAGATATGAGCGAGGCTTGTATACAGAACAATCACTATATCCAAGCTCAAACCTAAAATAAAGTAAAGTATGTGACAATAATAGAAATGTGTAAAAGCTTTGAATAGTACACCAAATATTAAGGCGCAGGCAAGCATATGAGTATATATATTTGTATGTACAACATACATACATATGTATGTATACCCTAAGTATACAAAAATACAAAGAGTGGCACTTTGCCCCCAAACCCACACATATGTATGTGCATATATAGAAAAACCAAAATAGGTACTATACATGTGCGCATACAAATTGACGCCTGAAGTTGGTTGTGCGAAGTTGATTGGGGCAGCTGAGCTCCGAGCGAACGAAGCTAATATCGTCGCCGCTGCCACAAAACAGTTAGCCCGAATTAGGTCACATGAAATTTAATCAAATTAAAATGCTATGGTGCGTGTGTTTCTGCCCTAAGCCGACGTTCCCCCTCTGCCATTTTGGACCCCACATTTTGGCTGCACATTGCCGTTGATACACACACAGATATTAAAATATAAAATCGTCTAGCTCGCATTTTATGCATTTGTATTTATGTACATATATAGTTTATATGTAAGCTTGTATATACATATGTATGTATGTAAGTATATAATACAGACTTCAATTATTTTTCCTGTTTTTTTTTTTGTAAAAATCTATTTAGCATTGTTGTTAGTTTGCGCCGATGTATACATATATTTACATACGTACATAGGTATGTTGCTTGCTGCTTAATTCTTGTTGCTTATTTATTTCCAACACAAAGCGTATCCAAGTGTTGCCTAACATTAAATTATGGCACAGCGTTGTTGCCATCGCCTTGCTGTCGATTAATAGAATCATACTTGCTGCCGCTGCACACAACTTCTGTAGAGCGATTCACTAACTTTAAACGGTACGATAATTGTTATTTTTAGCGGCAATATTTGCCGTTTGGTCTAACGATTGTGCGATTCACTAACTTATACTTAACGACACTTAACAGCTGTTTCGTTGTATTTATTCAAAGCGATAAAGAGTGGCATCTCTGTCAAACTAAATGTCAAAATAAGCGAAAAGCACAAAGAGGAATAGAAAAAAAACAAACGAATGCCTTCTGCCAAATATAAATTTTAGCGATTTTGTTATATTTCATTAAAGTGAAATAGATATTAGTTTGTTTCAAACTACAAACACTTAAAATTCTTTATACATATACATATATTGCAATGATCCATTGTAGCAGAATTCCGGACTCAAACTTCGCGTTGTGCTCCAGCGTATTTAGGATTCTCATACATATATTTAATTTTTTTTAAATTATAATAATTTATCTATATATTAAAACTAAACTATATTTCTGTTTTTATACATGGATCCTTGTAAAAGTTTGCTTTTACAATTAGCATATTAATTGAATGGTAGATGTGGTGGTTGGCAGAAGCCTCCTCATGAGTCCTTGGTGGCAAAATTGATATATGCGTGGAATCGACGGCTCCAATAGAGCCTCCCACAAAGGGAGACGACGCCGAAGCAAACATTTCTTTAGCAGAATGGCGTTCCACTTAGGTCATAGGAAACCTCACTTTCTGGTGAAACAACGAATCATTGATTGCATCCGTTACCCGATGAATGCCGGCTTACGGAAAACTGGCTCATGGATATTTCCCATTGTTCACCTACGGGTCGTTGATAGCAACCAATATAAAAGTAAAATTTAAAATTGCATGCAGGCTTATAGATTACACGAGCTACCTGTTTCTCAGTTGATATTGCTGTTATTCTCGATCCTCTTATTTAGTTGTCAAGCTGATAAATTAGGTATTCAGGTATTCAGCTGGAGTTAACCGATACAGTTTTTGAAAGTCTGTTGCATTTAGATGAAAGGGATTGTCCACATCTCGGAGTAAACGTCGATCCACTGTTGGAGCGCTTACTTCTTCATCACCTCGTGATAAAACATATGCCAAATATTTAAACGACATTATTTAATGTTCCTTTTTTAATTACAAGAAAACAAATCACTGAATTTTAAATTTTTCCTTTATTTAAATTGAAATCACGAATTTCACTTTTCTCGATTGAGTTAACAACACAAAATTTGTTGTCGTTTAGGTTTCGGTCATCGATTAGCATCAACATCAACAGCTGATTCGGCGAATGCGAAAATCGTTAAAAATGGCTACTGAATTGCAGGGTCGCTAAAATTTTGGTTAAGTTGAGTTAACCAAACGAATATCTTTAAAATAAGTTAGTGAATCGCACTACTGGTTGAGTTTTCATAGTTAGAATTGTTGTTATTGTACAATCGCAGCGGCAAAATCAGATAGAGCACTTTAATTTGAATGAAAATTCAAAAACTCAAAGATCAAGCTTTTCGGAAAATTGGTCTACTTTCGTAGAATGGTTTTTGACATTTCCGATTATTGGTGGGTTTATGCAAATCCTGAAATATTGAATATGCTTACATATGTATGTATGTATGTATGTATATAATGTTACTAGAGCAATATCTGTTCCGTCTGCTTATTTAGGGCCGTTTGTTCAATGTCTGTTTAAGCTTTTAATCAGAACTCAATCAAAGGTTTAATTTCTACCGAGTTCAGTTAATGTTATCAGTAAAACAAACCGGATTAAGCTTACGGCAGGTATCGGTTCTGATTAGCATCTAACCATTAGAATTATTATCCATACATTTAGAAAATAACCCTTAATGCATTTGATTTTAGCCCCATGCAAAAATACAACAAATACACATAATAACAAATTAATTAAAAAATAATGTCTATCAAAATTAGTTTTCCTTTTTATAGAGATGTTTGAGGCAGGTACATCGTTGTCAATCTGCGATAAGCGAGTTACATTCACTAGGTTAGGTTAGGTTAGGTTACTGTGGTAGTTCCCAAAGGGAACTCACTTAGACATAGTAGGAGTCCGTTTTGATACCACCTAATTTATGAACGGTAACGTGAATCGGAAAGTCAGGAAAGATTAACCTGAGAAACGTTGCGTGCCCCGAATGAAGTCACGCAAATTACCAATCTCCACTCCAGAAAGGTCTTCTGGAGAGCTAAAGAAGTACGAGCCTAGGTACTTGAACCTCAGTCTCGCAAATGCAGGGCAGCTGAGCAGAAAATGACAAGATGAATCCACCTCATCCTCCTCCATACAGCTGCGGCAGAAAGGGTCAGAGACTATTTTCAGCCTAACCGCGTGAATACCCAACGGACAATGCCCAGTCAAAACACCAACCAGGGTCGAGAGTTGCCGCTTAGTAAGCGACATCAGCTCCCTTGAGCGCTCACGATCCACTCTTGGCCAGAGGGACCTTGCAATTCTGCATGTCGTGGCAATTTCCCAGCGCTCGCTGAAAAGACATAAAGCCCATCTGTCCAGGAGAAGCCCGTAGGCAGTCAAAGGAGCCCCCACCCCCTCCCTGCAAGGAGAAATGACTTGCAGGGTACCTTGCCGAGCAGTTCCCTGCTATGTCGCTATGGCCCGGTACCCAAATGAGTCTAACGTCGAGATATTCCGAGGCAGCTGCGAGGGAAGTCAGGCAGTCCCTGACCAGTTTTGATCTCACCATTAGCGATCCTAAGGCCTTAATAGCGGCCTGACTATCCGAATAAATGTTGGCCCGTCTAGAGGGCATTACATTGGTAAGTAGCCAATCGGCTGCCTCCTTTATTGCGGCCACCTCTGCTTGAAATACACTGCAATAGTCCGGAAGCCTAAATTTACGGTTGAGGGAGAACTCATCGCAGAAGACCCCTCCCCCAACCTTACCTTCCAGCTTCGAGCCATCCGTAAAAAAGTTCACCGTCCCACCGCCCCACAAGTCACCCTCCTTCCACTCCTCCCTAGGCGGGATGTAAGTGGACAGGGAGCAACTCCGAGCTGGGGCAGGCAGACAGTAATCTGTTTCCGGAGGGACAAAGTCGAAACTGGCAAGAATCCTAGAATGCCCAAAGGCCGAGCTTAATCTGTATCCATTGCACTCTAGCCGGGCTGCTGCATGGGCTGCTGCAACCCTGCCTGCAATGTCCACAGGAAGCACGTTAAGCATAACATTGAGCGCGAGAGTGGGTGTGGTCCTAAGCGCCCCACTGATCCCAATGAGTGCGGACCGCTGCACCCGCTCTAGCTGCTTAACTTTAGATACCCTGTCTAGTGAGTTCCACCAGACCACCACTCCATAAAACATTATAGGCCTTATTATAGTCTCATAAAGCCAATAGTTTACCTTGGGATTGAGGCCCCATCTCTTCCCAATAGCACCCCGACAACAGTACACCGCAACCGAAGCCTTTTTCACCCTTTCCTCAATATTTGGCCCCCAGGAGAGCTTCCAATCCTGAATCAATTCACTAATTCACTAAGTATTCATGAAAAAACCTGGGTGCAGACAGGGAGCCGGAACACGCCATGAATCTGAAATATAAAAGTTTATACCCTAAATTTTTAGGCCGACTTGCAGGAAAGCAGGTTATCTAATTAGCTCAGAGTTTACCGGATGAATTGATCAATTTGCTTGCACAGCATCAGCCTGAACTCAGAGGTAAAGAAATATATTTAACCTAGCAATTTTTGGCGTTGAACTGTAAATTTCGGGACATTATGCCATAAATACAGAAAAAGTAAATTGATGTAACATATATTTTTTGAATCAACAAAAACAAGGTTAAGCGATCCACTTTTTTCGACGGTGACGATGATGAGGAAATCATCATCGCATACGCTGGCTCCAATTTTTTTTATAGAACTAAGTACTACAATGTACAATGTACAAAAATGTACGCTAACAAATTGCACACTAAGGCACTTATCTCTTTATTTATAAATATCCCTATGGATGTTCAGCAAGTAAGTCAAAAGGATATATTTAAACGAAAAATCTGTTCACCTTTATTTCAACCTACGTCTGCGTAGAATGTATATAAAACGGGTATATTTACCCTTTTCTGTCAGATTTTCTTCTTTAGTTTTCCTATTCTTACATTTTGTCATAGAAAAAACTTCTCTGAAATGGAAACCTCTTTAATTTCAAGAGAAATCTATTTGAATGTATTGAAATGCAAATATTTTTAATATCATATTTCTGCTAGTTATTTCATTTATACTTATACATATATACATTAGGGTGACGGTTATTTGTAAAGTTGTTAATATTGAATGGGATAGCCTCTAGAAGTACGCGGTGACCCCAAGAAAACAATAAAAAAAAAAGAAATTCTACAAATTCCGACTTGAGCCTGAAGGGGCTATGCATGGAATTAATAAAACCAGAGTTCTAGTCAGGAGTAAATCGAAAACAGAGTCAGAAAAGCCCAGAAGTAATAATAAATCGAAAATATTTTGATGAAATAGATATCAGTTTCCACGATAGAAGCAGTTTTTATTAGTATTATGGTACAGAAATAAAAAAGAAAAATGTACTAAAAATAAATTTTGATTCGATCAAAGGATTTTCCAAAAGCGATATGGAAACATTCCCTGCACATAGAAAAGTGATTAAAGCAATTCAAGCGTAGACCAATAATTATCGGTTTTTTACGCTCCATACTTGGATTTGGACTATATTTTTTGACTGTTTAGGTATATCCAAAGATTTTTTAGATTATCATCCAGATATTTTGGAACTAAGGAAATATTTTAAGAATGGGATGGAGATTGTTCACCAAATATGTATATATAAATTTCATTAAAACACGGCATTTAGGAATCTTATTTCGCTCAAGCAGTCCTTTATTGCATATTGACAACAGCTCCGATATAAATATATTTGTCAAAATCGTAGGAGGAAACTTTCAGTTGGAAAAATCAGAAAAATCGTAGTAAAAAAAATAAAGTGTAAAGTAAATAAAACATTAATTTGTAATGTAACAATTTAATATAAATCAAAATTGCACTCTTTATACAAAATTTATGAAACTTTACTCTTTTCCATGATCGCGTTTGACGTTGTCACATTTTATAAGTAAACCAAAGCATAAATCCTTGTCGCCGGTTATAAACTAACAACAACAAAGTTGTTTAAATCGTAGTGGAGTAGGAAATTTAAAAAATGCCTGAAAAATCATTGTAATTTGAATACGATGGTAGCGAAAATGCGTTAGGAAAATCATAAATAAATAATGTTTGCCCATATGCATTATCTATGCTGCGTGCTACTAATTTTTTTTGTCATATAGGCGAAGGAGGAAATATTATGCCTATACCAATTTTCAATTTTCTAATGTAACCAATACAATGTGCTCAATGTCCTTAAATTCCTTTGGACCTGACAAAAATTTGCAATTTTTTATAAGAAGCTACTATTGCCATGCCAACTGAAACTTGTAATAATTTTTTCATCTAATTTAAATTTGAAATATTCTTAGGCTGTTTAACCTAGTTTTTGTTAATAAGTAATACAAAATACTTCTGAAGTAAAATGCAAAAATTTTTAATTTTTTCATCTAATAAGATTTGCTTAGAAATTTTAGACACACCAAAGAGATTTCTTTTCACTTTTGTTTTATTTCTTAGACAGTATTCACTATGTGTAATAAATTTAGCCACTAAGAATATCTTGCGAGCTGAAGGTCAGTTGATTTTTTGTTGAAATAAATTGGATAGTACTGTTTGAGTAATAGGAATTTAAATGCAAAAATAGGGACATTTTCTTCTAAGTTGATTTGGGTCCGGTGATTTTTAAAATCGCAGTCAAATTTGTCCACTACGTCTAGATTTTGAGATGAAGATTTTTTTATATTCATAAGTTTTTTCCAAAATAGATTGAGTTCTTTCAATGTTTTCCAGCACTGTTTCACGAACCGCAATTATAAAACCTCCTTTTCGCATATATCTCAAAAACAAAATGAAGGAAGCTCATTTTCGTCTTCAGCGGCCCAAGATTAATCTAAAAAGCACTTTTTAACGAGGTACCACTAATTTATCAAATATTTGTAAACTAGTTTAATGTGGCAAAGGGCGTGCTAAATACATATGTATGCATATTTTAAATGGGGAGATTATATCACCGAAAAATACTATATCTATTAATTCAACTCAGGGTTATACGAATATAGATGTATGTATTTATATAATAAACATTGAGGACTTAGTTAATTATTTACTTATTTTTCAAGCGTCTTCCATTTCTTGGTACTAAATGGAAAGATATTTACACTGTAGTAGTCTCATCTCACCTTTCTAACGAGTATGATGTTGGCGCCTTCTTTCTTCAATTTTTTGTTTTCATACCTTCTGTGCACCCTCGCCTTCGCTGCGGTTACTACTAATAGCATTTTTAATGAGGCTACACCAAGTCATAACAAAGAAAGTTTTTGTGCGTAAACGCATTTCAATACACGCCATTGGTAACCAAACTTTCACCGTTTCACTTGCAGTAACGAATTTATTTTACATAATAATTATAATAGAGAATGAGACGGATACGCATTTTGCAGATTTATTTATTCCAATTGTTGGCAATGCTCAATTGAGTAAAATAATTTTTTTTGGAAACCAGCGATATATTCACTTGGACTTAAACTTCATTTTTTATCTGACTTTGCGTATGATTGATGTAAATATTTTCAATTCAGATTCTACTTCAAAATACTTAAGGGATATATGTAAGTAAGTATATGCGTGTACTTACAACTTACTTATATTTAAAAATTACTTTTTTTCAATTACAACGAACTGATTTATTTAATGTGTAATATTTGGTTTCATGAAACTGACTTTTTCCGGCAGGGTATGTGCATACAACCTCTGAATATAATTTACCCTGAAAAGGTAACCTTCGAAATATTGAGAATTCAAGACACAACTTCGATTCTCTTGATGACTTTTTATAACAAATAAAAAATGGGAGCAGTTTTGGACCACAATGCTCAGTAGTCCTTGAAACGGATTTGCTAAATATGTCTAGGTTTATTAAACGTTATATGTATAAAATGTTAAGAATGCTTGTTTCGCGAAATCGTGTTTTAAGTTATCTTTAAAATATAAATTAACTATATTTTATTATTTATTAGAAAATCCCTATAAATCAAAGTTTAAAATGTTTGCAAATAATTTCCATTTAAAAAATTGTTGAATGATGAGTTGTGCAGGGACAAACGTGCAATGCTGTCAGCAAAAAACCAATCAACGTTAATTTGCTTAAGCAACTTCAGACAAAAAATTTTTGAAGTGGGTGACCATTTCTTCGAAGGTAAAGCTTTTTTGTGAAATCAATTTTTTCTGGTAAACAACGATAAAAAATATATTAGTTTGATGATTTTTTGAGATTCGAAATACTTCGGAAGTTATAGTTAATATCTTTTATGAAATTATTAGATTTTATTTATTTTCTCGCGATTAGTAATACCGACTCAGCCCATTTATAAAAAAATTTAAAAATGATGATATTTTCTTGCCATTTTAATATTGAATTATTTTATAAACTTTTTTTGTAAAAGTTATTAATATTTTTTAAAGTATTTTTAATTTCTCCATCGCTTTCAGATCGCTTCTTTGTATCTTATTTAAGGACATTCTAAGAATTATGGGCAAAAAACTAACATTGCCGCTGTACAATGATCCGAAATTTATTCAAGTTTTCCTCTTGACACGTAATGAATTTTGTACGGCTAAGATAATACTGCATAGAATTATTTGTCAAAACATGAATCGATCTTCCGTAATCGAGTTATTTTGTAGCGATCTCTTTATGCTCATGCATTCCGATTGCAATGGGTGTCATAATCGATATTTTTTAATTTTAATTTTACATATTTAATTTCAGCTCATTGCTGAGGCCTACATACGTATTCCACTTATTCTTATCTAAAAAAAAATATATGTTTAATACTCGAAATTTAATAATTTTATATTGTAATGTAAAAATAATAGGTTATCGGCATTTCCACACAGCACTGAATAATTGTTCACTAGATAAGTACACTCGATGAAGGGCAGACTGATATTTTAAAGAAACTTTTTCAACAGAAAATGTGGGCTTCAAAAAGTATTCAAAAATGTCACAATTTTCGGCAGCAGAATTTCATTGAGCTTTCTCAATTGTCCAATTCGTTATTCAATGAATAACTTCTTTCAATGTTATTACTACAAATAATATCGCTCGCCAAAAGACTTGTTTGACTTTTTTCAAAGAGAAACATTTTAAAACTGAAACTTTATAAAATTTTTTAATTAATAAAATATAAAATAATAGTTCGATTTTTTCACCGAAGCTAAACCGAAATGGTACTGAACTTTGCTATCCGAACAAGGCCGAAGCCGAAGTTCGGTCGTTCCCTAATATTAATACATATTTTTGAAATATGACTTAAACATAACGATTTTCAAATTCAAAGTCTCTCTCACCTCAACACCAGAAGCTTAAAACTAAACAATGCGAGTTAACTATCGATTGATTAGCGGTTTGAAGATGGCTTCCGAGCAAGTCTTCCGCAGCTATGCAATGACCATGAATTTGCATTTCAAAACCATACAAGTATTATTGAGTATTTATACGAGTATGCAATGTATGTATGTATATAATTTGTTATTGCTTTTTGCCACTCATTTTAAGTTGCTCAAGTGGTTTTGTATTTATTTAATGACCGAAAATACTTTCACTTTTAATCCATTTCCGTCAACATGTATGTATTAATGCAAATGCGGGTATGTATGTCGGTAAATATATATTTTATTTTTCTCAAAAGGGCCATGCAGACTTTTGAGAAAATGTTCAAAACTATTAACAATTAGTAATCTAGGTATTACTGAGAGATGCCTTCGTTGCAGTCAAATCAAAATAAATATTTTCTTATAAATGATATAAGTGAACAAATCACAAAAATGTCGAACATGGAGTTATCATTGTTATATTGCACCTGACACTACAGGTATGTAAAATTGAATAATCGAATGCGTGAGTTTTGATAAATCCAACAACAACAGCACGTGTTGTAATAAATACTTAACCTACTTCAGGAATATAAAATGTCAAGACAAAAAAGAAACCTAAAAACGAAAATAAACCGAAAAGCAAGGCAAATCTTTGTAATGTAAAAGGCTAAATGGAACTGCGTCATTATACCGATCGTATTTGTTTATATGTACATACATATGTATGTATGTTTGCATGGTGATTTGTACAAGCACTTGTGTGCCGAAGTAGAAAAATGGAACAACAAAAAAGCGTCAAAAATTAAAAGATTCGTAATTAATAAAACCAAATGAAAATGCATGAAGATTATGAAGTATAATATGTACGATTATGTGGGTCAAAATACATACAAAAATAATAATTTACAACTGTTCTACACATTCATCGGTGAACTAATTCAGACCTGAAAATCTGTTAGAAAATTTTTTTGAAAATTTTCAAAAACTTTTAGGTTGTGCGGAATTGAATTTTGCAATAAATAGTTTTTACATGCCAATTAATACCTCCGAAGCTTTAAGGTAGATTTTTATAAACTTTAAAGACTATAAATACTCATACCCTGAAGTTGAGATTGGTATAAATATAAAATCATATTCTACATTTTAACTTTACTTTGTTATATAATAAACTCTTCATCATTAATTTTGCTTTCGAAGTTCGTTTGGTTATTTTTATTCGCTGAAGATGAAGATAAGAATTAACATAAGAATTTAGACTTTAGTACATACTACTTTTAAATTCATTTACTTTTTTTTAGTTAAGCCTTCCTCCCCCCTTTAAAATATTTTTCTGTGTGCTTAGTAGGATAGTGAATTGTGCCCAAAGCAACAAAACAAACAACAATCGAAAACCTTGTAGAAGTTAAAACGATAAAAAAGAATATCATGTGGGATATCATATTATTGCAAATATTTTTAAGGATAAATGAATCCTTTCTTTTTAATATTCTTTACCATCGTCGTCTCAGCAACTTTATTATGAGAAAGGTTTTGGGGTTTTTTTTTAGGGCCTGGTGCTCCAAATATGCTTCGTATTATTTTTGACTGTAGTCTTTGTATTTGCACAAGTGCGCGGGATATTTGTTATTATTTCGTTCACATAACGGTTGCTTATACCAGGCTAAAGTTACCGACTTAGTAAATCGGATAAGCCATGTCTGCCTGTTCGTCCGTGCATCGAATAACGAGAATAAAATTGAGATATACATATCAACGACACTTAATTTGATTCTTACATCATAGCTTTAAGTTTTGACTTTTTAAATTTTTATAAAGACGTGATAGACAATAACTTATTCAGAAAGACTGATTTGAACGGTATCTCATTTCCAAAAATAAAATTTTATTTTTAATGAATTTAAAAGAAATGGGCGTACTTCGAACCAAGTTGTTTGTCGTCCACTGCATTGGATTTAAACTAATTTCAATTCACTTAACTTTACTTCGGTCACGATTTAAAAATGTTTTGAATACATAACGGCACCCCCCTGAAAGTCCGGCTAGTTGTGGAGTCACTATCACCCAAAGCATCCTTAGCACCCCCTATAATTTGATTCTCAATGCCAGAAGCAAACTAAAAGCCGCACTCTCAAATAGCTTGACTTGAATAAATCGTCTAAAACCTCTTAACAATGTCATTACGCTCTCGAAGATATAATTTCATATTTTATATTACTTACTTCACTTATCAACAGAACAAATATCATTTAATACCATTTTTTATTTTATTTTGATAAACAAATATTAAAACCTCCACAATATATCCCACAGTAAGCATTCACTTGGCCTTAACGCTTTCAATACGTTTCTCAACAGCTTTGTACAACAATTGCTCTTTTTGTATTCAACTAAGGGAAAAATCCGTCTTCAGGCTATGTTTTTTGCTTTAGTTTTGCATATTTTTATATTTTTCTTGCATTCATTTTTTCCTATTTTTTCTATTTAACTACCTTTTTAAAAGTTTGAAACATTTCGATTTGACCCACATACCAGCTGGTGCACTATTGCTTGCTGCGTTTGTTAGTATAATTTGTGGTGCCGAGCGGTTTTGATGTTTCGCTGGTGTTATTGTGGCCAAGCATTTTAAACATGCATACTCGTACATACATAACTATATACCGAAGTATATATGTACATACATACATATATATACAGTATATTGCTATTTATGTACGTGTGTATGTAATTGTATACAAATAAACATTCAAAGCATATCTAATGCATAAAACCAAAGGAAACTTGAAAGCAAATAAGCTAAAAATTATAATAACAAAACCTATTAAAGCCAAAACCAAAAATTGTTTGAAAGGCATTTTTGTTGCTAGTCTGCGTCTGAGTTTTTATTTTGATGTTTTTTTTTTTTTTTTTCTACTTCTTTATACCAAAAATTAAGTTTGGCTTGATTGTGCTACGTAGTTATTATAGTAGACAGATAGACATTCAAGACAAGACAACTCCAACTTCCAATGTTGTGATGCAGCGCAACAACGGCGGTGGCGGTGGTTATGGCTTTTGAGTGACTTTCGTAAAGTGTTGAGCTGGCAGCGCAGCCGGTCTGCCGTCGAGGTGTCGATTGTTACGATGACGACGTGCATTGCAGCCAAAGTTGTGCGACTCAGCCTAACCAAGCGCTCCCTTTAAAGCTCTTCGTATTGAAACACCTAGCGCTAAGACAACAGCTGGTGACCCAAGAAAATCACCATTTATTTACTATTTTTTCTCATCTTTAACTACTTTTCTTTTTTATTGTATTTGATCATTTTGAGTGCAGCTAAGTCGTCTATCTCACGCTTGTGAGCTCTTGTTGTCTGTTTAATGTATTTTTTTTTGTATATTTAATGCGTCGAAGTTTTTAAAATCAAGGAAGCGGCATCTCAGATTTTATGATTGGTGGACATTAACGTGCATTTTTGTTTTTATTTTGTATTTTGTTTTTCCCTAAGCTACTTTGCATAGTATGAATGGCTAGAAAAGTAATCAATGCGACTCGTTCAAATAGTTCGCGCAAGCTTGATGAGCCCAATGGTCACACGTACAATCAAAGCCAAATGCAACATAAGCCATGTGGCTTGTAGCCGTTAGACTAGAGCACAGGTAAAAGCACTTGGCAAGAGCACTTCGAATTACATACATACATATATGACAAAATAAACGTTTAAGAGATAAGCCAGTAAATTATTTCTCTCTTCAAAATTTACTGCCTTCGAATATATGAAAAGTCGGGAAAGACTGGTTCACGAGCTGAAAAAAACCTGGGACATCGTTACTGTATGATATACTTAAGTACATATATTTTTTTATTTTAGATTTTTTTGTTATTACATTTGATTATTTACAAAGATATAAAGATACGCGTATGCTTCCCACAGAAGCATAACCTTCTACGCTTCTGTCGTCATACGGAACGCAATGAACAATACCTCTGTCACTGCCCTGTTTCAAGGAGTCTAAGAAGGAGGTCTCTATATCAACACAACGGATATTGGGTCAACTAGAATAAATGATCTCTAGATTATTGCAGTAATCATCTGCGCAGCATTGCTGATTAGAATCGGTATTTACCAGAACTTAAGTCACGATTAATACAAGGAATATACCATCGAACCCATTATTTTCACCATTAAAAGCTGCAGGTGGCGATGATAGATATCCTGTTTTAATTCAGAGATATACATTTGACACTTGAAGTGGGCTACATTTGGCTGTACGAGTAATTATTCTCTGGGATATCAATTGCAAAGAAAACATAATAATTGTTGCTTATCTTATTTAGGTGAACTATCAGCAGTTCATCGGCAACGCAGTCGCACTCCAAGAGATGTATCTATATGTATTTTTACAGCCATACAGCATTTGATTACTTATTAAGACAGATAGTGGCTATGAGTCTAAGAAAAGTCTAAGAAAAACCACAAGTGTTATGTGAGTCCATAGAATACTCTTTGGATGCCGTCAGATCTCGCCCGCAATCGCCTGCGTGTTCACTCGCTGAGAAGAAAAGTCGGCTGTGCTTTGAGATTGGGCGCTTGAGTTTAGATTTTATTTAAAAATGATAGAATAGTAAAGGATTTTAAATTAACAAAAAAATTTAGCAGCGCATCTATTTTCCGCTCTTAAATATCACTAAACAAACCGCATGTTTGATGAAAGTTGAGTTGCATTAAAAGAAATTTTATCCCAGATGGATCGCTCTTTTGCTAGTCGAAATAGCATTTAAGGGCGGTTGGGTGTTATATTTATATGCAGTAGGTGTTCGTTTTGGCGGCCGCCGTAGCTGAGTGTGTAGCGTGTGCGCGCTTCATTCGGTGGGTCCCAGGTTCGAATCCAGCTCGGGGCAAGTAACATCTAAAAATTATAGAAAAAGTTTTTTCTTATAGCGGTCGCCCCTCGACAGGCAACGACAAACCTCCGAGTGAATTTCTGCCATGAAAAAACTTCTCACAAAAACATTCGCTATTCGGATTCGGCGTAAAACTGTACGTCCCTCAATTTATGTGTTACAACATCAAGACGCACACCACAAATTGTAGGAGAAGTTCAGCCAAAATCGCTTAAGCAGTAATAGCGCCAATTAAATAAGTAAGTAAGGTGTTCGTAACTGATTTTTGTGTCAAACAGAGGATTACGGTCTTGAATTTTTATTACTCATACACCAAACATCTTTTACCATTCATGAGAGAGGCTAAAGGCATGTGGGGAAGTCAGAGTTCGAAGCTTACTGTCATACCCTATCATCTGCCTGTCTACATACATATGTACTTGTTGTCTATCAGATGTACATCATATATTCATAATAGCTCTACATCAGCTACTAATTCGATTATTTTTCCATGAAATTTTTTAACAACAGCTTATTTACTATAAGGCATAAATATCATAAAAATTTGTTTTCACTGGGGCAAATTCATTTTCCAAAAATATGAATTCAGAAAATCATGTTGTAAATGAATGGCAAAAACAATAGACTAATCATATATCACTTAAACTGCTCCCCACTCTATGCAAAGCGGTGGCGTACTGGCTTCTGTCGTTTTTTTAAACATAATCTTATTTCTCTAAGTTCGTGTATTGTCAGTCGGGATGGTATAACGGAGACCAGTAATAAAGCGTTAAAAAGCTTAACACTTTCCGCTTTAATTCATTTTCAACGCTTTCGAAAATAAATGCAATAGAATCCACACTGTCAAACAAAGCAACTATTAAATTTATTGCACCAAGCCCAGCAAAGAAATGAAGAATTATACACTTCACCGCTTAGTTGGCTACGACAAGGAGCTTCTGACTACTTGTCCAATGTATAGCGATTGCATAATGTCATGGCATTAACTTGTTTCTATATTTTCATAGAAATTAGTTTTCACTACCTTTTGGCTTTAATAAAAAAACCATTTAATTTCCATAGTTCATAACTTTTACAGTTTCGTATGAAACTACCTATCTTTTCGTTTTTACCATAATTTTCTTTATTGAACTTGTTTCGGTAGAAATTAAATCATTAAAATGCTACAAATTTACATTTGTTAAGACGGCCAACATGTTTACAAATATACATTTTTTTTAAGTTTAAAAAGTGAAAACATGAAATTATGTCATCAAAAGCGGCTAGCAGCCAGCAAAAGGTATAAGTATGTAAATAACTAGATTGAGGTGAAGTCGTTTAATGCAACGAATCGTATTATTTGATTTCCTCACTTTTGGATCATTTCATTTAATTACAGCAAAGCATAATATTGTTTGAGTTTATTTTTCTACATGAAATACGATGCAAATTCATTTCCCTAAAAGATGTTTAGTGTATGTATGCAAATGTGTGATTTATTAGGTCAATGTGAAACCTCATTATTCAAAACAAGTTTCGATACATGTCCTTATTTTCGAAAATATAAAATTTGCTAAACACCCCTTATACATCATTTCTTTTTTCCTTTCGCCAAAAGGAGTTACTTAAGTTGAACCAACAATGGTTCAATAAGCGAAACATACAATTATTTGGGATTACTATAGATCTTATAACTTATTTGGAATCCATCCACTTTCGAAGTGCCTAATCGAACCACTTAGGGCGCTTGATAACTGCATTCGTAATAGTTGAAAACTCAACACCTTCGGGACAATCGGTTATAACCAGTGAAGTAAACATTAAGCAGTCTTTGATCAGCTTATGGAAAATAGTACTTAAAAAGCAAAATGACTCGGTTATGTCCTAAATCAGAAAAAAACGTTTCTTCTTACATTAATTTCTTTATACAAGTAAATTTGAAAAAGTGTGCGTAAATAAAAAAAATCACTTGAACTTTGTGAAACACGCTCATATCTAAAATTGTAACTGTTCACAGATAGTAGTTTTGGTTAGGAAAATCGGATGTAGTCAAACTATCAGTAACAGTCAGGGTTCAGTCCGATCACATTCCAATTACGATCGGTCTCAAACAAATTTTATTTGAACGAGAGTGAACCTCGAACGGCATAGCATATCAAATGATATGAATACTAGCTCATTAAGTTCTTGAAAACATATTTGCAGTAAATATACGAATTATGCATTCGACAAAACAAAATCGTCAAGTACTTTTTAGACAAGTAGAATATTGGCGTAGATGCAAAATGTTCGCGGCAGGCCAGTAGGATTTTGATATTTGCGAACGCACAGTAAGTTTACTGCAACTGAAATAAGGTAGAACCACTGGCATTAATCACTCTCACTCCTATCCTGGACATGACCGAATCCTAAGCTGAAGTTAGGCCGTTCTGTACTAAACATAACTTTTTACTTTGTGGCACTAGTATAATAGTATTCAGACATTTGAAGTATAAATTATAGCGTAAAGATATGACTTGAAAAAATTTAGTTGTTTTTTACAGTTTGGATGACGCTGTGATCATTTGGACGGCTTTCAGCTACGAATAACGTTTCAATGATTTCAATGGTTAAAATTATGCTTCAGACCTCGTTCTATAAAGAATGTACATATGTAATGTACTTAGAGTTAGGACGGTCAAATGTTCAAACATTAGTTTTAACTAAACTGAATACATAAATCGTTTAAATATTACTGAGAATTTTATTATTACAAGATTTCTAAAAATTCAATAACTTTCGTTGCTGCAATATTGAGCCCCCAAAAAAATTACTTCTAATATTGTATATAAATAATTACATACATATTTTAAATTTGAAATATTTTCCAGGACTAAAAGTATTTATGTAAAAAGATCATTCAATATGCACATTCAGTGCTGGAAAAATAAGAGAAACGCGACATTTTGACAAGTTTTGACAACTTTTCTTATAGTTTATTTAATTTTAAAGATTTTTCATTAAATTCTTAAAAAACGAGTTCGTCGTGAAAATTTGTATCAACAAAGTTTAAAAAATTAATTTATTTATGTACAAAAAGTAGCCAAATATCGTCAAAATATAACGTTGCTATTATTTATCCATCGCAGTATAAAAAAATTTGTAAATATAACAGTATATTATTTTTAAAGTATTTTAAACCTTTAAAAACTAAATTTGATGTGCTTTTTATATATGTACATATGTATGTACATACATATAAGTTCAATCAATATATCCGGTGTTTCTTAATTTTTTTTTTTAAATAGCTGTGTATTAGTTCTAATAATCTAAGATAATGTATGTATGTATGTACAAATATCGTTTCGTAATATGTATGTGCACTTGCGGTCAATAAAAACGCACCACCACTTTGGTAGACTACTTTCAGCAGTAACAGTAAACTTGAAAAAAATTTCTACCAGATCTGTAAGCACTGCGAAATAAAATAAATCTTATAAAATTGGGTTGGACACTGTTCAGTTGTAGTCGTGTTTTGGTTGTGCATTTGAAAAGTTAAGCAAAATGCCGACTGCTTAGATATGTGGGTTTATATGGAAGACGCCCTGTATGCCAAAAAGCCACTATTGACACAAAAAATGAAGGCTGGACGAATTTCTTGGGCCAAAAAGTACCAAAATTGGGATCAACACGATTGGCAACAGATTATATAGTCTGACGAAAGCAAATTTAATTTGCTAAGCTCACAAAATTTACTTTACGTGCGCCATTCAGGTGGTGAGAGGTTTCAGGATAATTGTGTAGTAAAGAAAGTTAAGTTTCCTCAAAGTCAAATGATTTTTGGCTGCTTTTCGTATCATGTTTTGGGGCCTCCACACCTTGTTGATGGAATAATGAATGCACAAAAATATGCGAAAGTGGTTAACAATTTTTTTGTACCCGCAATTGAAGAGCACTATTCTTATGCGGATCGCCTAATCTTCCAGGATGACTCAGCGACTTGCCATCGTGCAACGTCAACGCTTGGATTGGCCTGGAAGCTCGCCAGATTCAAACCCTATTTAGCACTTATGGCACATAATGAAGTGTGAAGCTGCTAAACAGAAGCCAACAAATAAAAGTCAATTGATAAAAATTTTAGAACTGGTTTGGTAAGGTCCCGTTATAAGGAAATCAATTGAGGTCCCAGTGTATTCCATGCCTTCAAGAATTAAGGCAGTTATTGAGGCTAAAGGAAGAACAACTCGTTGTTAGGAAAGCCTATTTTGAAGTCTATATTTCTACCGTTAGTTGTGAAAATGATTTAGTCGCTTTAAGTTAACTTCACATTGTTTACTTTTAATTAATCATAAATATCATCGAATGTGAATTTTTGTTAATTTCTTTAATTAATTGGCTATTCCTTATAAAAACCATTTTCGAGAAAAATTTTAGTGGATAACTAATTTACACTATGTGGCCAAACAAATAAAAATTACTCTAATATTTTAACTTTATAAACAAATTTCTCATGTGATCTTATTTCAATTATATTTGGTGGTGCGTTTTTATTGACCGCAAGTGTATGTATTAGATTACAGAAGAATAAAATCAACCACATGGTTTGAAAGAAACAATATTTAGACAATAAAAATAATTGCGTACTTAATTGAAATTACGATTTTTGAAATTGCTTTGAACGGTTTGAAATGTTTTTCCGCCAACACTGCTTATAACGTTGTCATCACTCACACAATGCACGCGCACCTTTCACTTTCATCTGACATACATAAAACGGTTTCAATGCCATTAAATCTAATTGTCCTAGGTGGATTACCAACACACTCACACGCATTTGCTGCAATTTACAACCCATACAATAATAGGAAGGGAAAAAGAAAGTTAACAAAAGTAGTAAATTGATTGAAAAAACTCAACTAGCTAAGAAGCGTTTAAATTCGGGTAGAAAAAAGCTGTACATGCCCAGCGCATGCATTGGTGAAATTTTTGTTGGGAGAATTGTCTGAGATTAAATGGATACTGCAACGACGAAATATAGTAGCCACAGATGACTTGACTACAATTGCTGTTGTTGTTATAGTTGCTAAATCAAGTAGTTGGCATCTTATGCTCATAATATGCCAACGCATTAGCGAAGTAGATCAAGAGCATATGAAATGCGTGGCGCTGGGAAAAGACAGCTAAAAGTGGATTACATCGACGAGATAACAAAACCATTTACGCAAACATGCATCCATACCTACTTACAAAGATACAGTGACACACAGTACAAATGGTACAATGGTTTACATGTATGTTAAATATTTATGATCAATTCAATCATCAAACAACCCATAAAAATAAGTTCCATAATTCTTAGAAAATGTATCAAAGTTTAATAAACTTACAAAATCTGGAAATTTTTCGGCCAAGTACTATTATAGCTCATGCAATTTGAATAAGCGTATAATGAAGTGAAAGCTTGAAGGAGCTACAAATTTCCCTTCTCATGCAGTGGATATTGTATAGATGGTATAATGGATCAGTCTATCAACGGAAACATTTTCAAATCCACCATGTTTCCGTATGCAGAAGATAAGATAATATTGCTATAAGCTTTACAATGCGTTAATATCGAGCCCAAAGCGCTCTTACTTCAATGATTAGTTGTAATCCTTGGAGAACAGTACGCTGTACTGGAATGCCCACCTGTGTACTTATTAGGTGTGTGTTCATTATGGTGGCCCTTAAAAATCACTGTCCACTCTCAAAAATACTCGTATCAAATAAAAATTTAGGTTACGATAGGATTAAGGCGTGTCGCGCAGAAAAATCAAAATAATTTTTTGTTCATGTATTATCGATAATCGCTACTATTTTAGTCGAAAAAATCACATATAAATGTTGTCCCTATTGTAGGGGTGTGTCGCACAGGGGACAAAAGTTGCAATTTCACTATGTAGACTCAAAAAATTAAAGCTGAACAAAATTACAATAAATTCAATTTAATAATTTGTAAAGGAGTTTCTCCAGTTAAATTTCGGAACACTGGAATTGTTACTACTGTTGAAAATAATACCGTTTAAAAAAATTTCTGTAAACTCAGAAGTAAAGCGTTTTTATCGATCTTACATCTAAACATAATTTTAAAAATAAATTCTAATCATCACGCAGTGGAGAACTAAATTTGAATCGATTTTAGGTATTAGATTAAAAAAATGTATTTTAATCGGAGCCAAAATGTGTATTTGACTATATAGTATCAACGTAGATGTTTAGCAAATATGATCTATGATAACGTCATCCTTTTCCAATATGCGATCCTCAGAGTAATTTTTCGTTCCATTCAGTTCGCGAAAAAGCAAACGAGCAAGTAAAAGACGTTAAACATTCTATACATTAAAAAAATTGTAGGTATTTTAAATACGTTTGTAGTGGTAGCATATTTTATGGTCACCACTGTACGTAAATATGTTAGTAGGCTAAAGCATCCAGGTGGAGAATCGACCACATCGCTATGTCTTCTGAATGATAATCTTGGCGATCAGAAACTGATATACTAAAACTCAGATGTTCATCTTATACCATGTTCGTAAATGAAAATCGCAAGGTTAATTAAATATGTAATAGAATAGAATAAACTTCAGTGTGTTATTATATATTATCCTATATAATATCAAATACCTGGCAAAATCAACTGCCTATTCTGTAGTTGGGGATGTGAGAACTGTTTTAGGCCAGGGGTTGGGGCTTCGTTCTTAGGCTTGAAATTTTTTGTGTTTCATAAAGTTATAATTTAATTTAAATATCCAGCTTAAGGGAGGCACCACACATTAAAAAGGATACCCATGCTTACATATGTAGATGTCTAATCTATCTACGATTATCGTAGTTATGTCCTCACACAAAGTTTTAGATTAGTGTTTCAAAATTATCACTTGCTAGGCGCATAGGTACGGCGCCACGCTTCATCCCCTAAGCCCGTCAATACTATATATCATTTCCCACCGATCACGATTGAATGCTCAGTGTGTAATTTTACTAAATATTTTATATGGAAGAAATTGACAGTGAGGAACCGCTAAGAATATGCTAATATTGCTTATTTCCCACAGAGTTTTTTACATGTCCGTGCACCCTAATGTACATATGTACATATGTTTGTATGATTTCACGTGTTTATGCAGCCATTTGTTGTATCGTTAGCGGTGCGCGATCTTCTTATCTGTATATTTTGTATAATCAAATTAATTGCATTTTCGTCGAATTTGAAATCTGACCCGTTTAACGGTGCTCTGCGTTCCGCCACATGCAACTGCCGCACAACAAATGCACAAAGGCCGCATTGGTAGCGGCTAAAGTGGTAACAGTAGCCGCAATAACCGTAATTACATTGTGGTGCTTTTTCGCGGTGTTGTTAATTATTTTGCACACCGAAACGCACACACACTCACACAAATTAATATAAATGCATATACACACACATACATATATTTTTCTTCAGTTTTGCTACGGTTTGGCAGGCGCTCCTTGGTTTGTGTGCTGCTGCTTGTGTTTTATTGTTTGCAATGGCAATTCAATTTGGTATAAACAGCAGCAGTAGCACAACAGCAACAGTATTGGCAACAGCAACACCCTGCTACAACAGCAACACCAACAAGCCAACGACCGTCAAAAACTTCCATGGCACGCAGTGCTGCCGCCACAAATGCCCGACGGCTAACGAAAATCGAGGCACGGCAGCTTCGTGCGTGCGAGTGTTGCCAGTTACGTCCAAATTGCGGTTGCAAGAAAATCATTTTTTCTTTTATAATTTCACGCTGCTACCCTTTTTTCTATGGAAATGAGATGGCAAAAAGAAAACACAAATGGGAAACCCCAAAAAGAAAACAGGTAAACAAAGTGTTGCGAGTTGCTGAATTGCAATTGTAGCATTATATATGTATGTATATTTTTCGTATCAAGTTGCAATTGCAACTGTAGCTAAACAATGTTGTTTTGCCGGCAAATAATGGTTGTTGAGTGATTATTGCCATCCTAACGGCTTCATTTGCAATAGCAACTCAAATTACTGATATTTTCACTAGAGATCTTCGATACTGATCAAATGCAGATATGTATGTATATGTATGTATTTTTAAATTAATTGAATTCCAAAGGATTTGAATGTTTTCTTCAGTTGTTATGTGAATTCGTTCATTCGATTTCGGTTTCCTACGGTTAAAAAAAAAAAAATTTTATCAGATAAGATACGCCTATTTTCGAAGACCTTCCAATTTTTACTTTTATCATAGGAGTGGTGTAGAATTAACTATATTTTTATAAAAAGAAATGTGTGGACTTGAGGTCAGTAATTAATTTTGAAACTCTGGAAAACAGCAATAATCAAAGCGTTAAAAGCTTTAAAGCTGATATTTCGGAGATCCCCACATCATCAGATTTATTAATTTTTTTAACTTGATCAAGCCTCTACCAAGCCAGCGCTGTGTAAGTTGTTGTTGTTTTTCCAGGTTTCTTTTACAGCCCAACTTCAACGAAATAATACCTGAACAATTATAGAAAAAATAGAAGTCTGATGACGAGATGTTTTTTTTTTACATAATTTAATTGCCTCGATTATAAAAAATTATCAAGTTCAAGGAAAAACAACAATAGCTGCTAAAGTAGAAAACGTATAAAGTCTTGATTTTGTTCTTTAGATTAGACAGTCGACTGTTGATAAATGTCAAAATAGTTGAAGTTTAGTTTAGCGTATCCGAGAAAATTTTGTTTTTACTTTGGTCGATCTTTTAAGCGTCTGATAAAAATAAAAATAAAAAATCTGGAATTAAATCACTCTCTTAAGCATGATATGAAAAGATATAACAATTTTGAGGCACACCTTAGAAGTGAGGCAGGATCAAAATAAAATTGCTGCTGTGCTATATCTGTCTATAAACCACAGAATGAAACCTTGAAATCTTTGAAGTCGGTAAAAAAGCAGCCTGAGTTTTTTTTTAATAAAATAAAAAAATACTTAAATTTTCCTTGGTATTTGCTTTTGAACTTCTTCTGGTTTATAAGTAAGTACCGATTTTTTTCTTCGTTGAACCAATTAATAAAAGTGATATAATTAGCATTTAATGTTTATTAAAAAAATTTCAGGAAAGTTTTATTTTTCTTAGCATTTCACAGAATAACAACTGCGTAAAATTAACAAAATAATACTTATGGACTGTAGACGGGGCAATAGCAAGAATGTATTTATATAAAAAGCTCATTTATATGAAGTAGTATTTATTTCGAGAAAAGCAAACGCTAATAGTTAAATTCAAACCTGATCACAATTTTTCAATCTGAATATAAATTTTTTTATTAATAATAATAATTATTTGAATCTTGCACCATAGCTTGATGTTTGACCAAACTTCTTCTACAATTTGTGATATGCGTCTTGATGTTGTAACACAAATTCAGTGAACTGCAGTTTTATGCCGACTTCGAACAGCAAATGTTTTTTGTGAGAAGTTTTTTAAATTTTCTTGTATATTATATGCACAATGGCAGTATGATTTACAACAAACACATCATTTTGACTTAATGTCCACCAAACGAATTCAATCAGCTGCTTGATCAACTTCACCTTATATGAATTCGCTTCGTATTACTCGAATTTTTCCATTCTAGTTTTATGTCAAACTCTTTCACATGCCTTCTTTGAAAAAATATTTGAATTTTGAGTGACTAAAGGTCGTATAAAACGCATTGGAATTTTTATTTATTTCAGTTTTATATTTCCGTAATTAAAACGCAGTTATGGAAATTAAATTTAGTAATTTAAAATCAATTTGAGAAAACGAAATTTTTTGAGTTACAAATCGTAAGTAAATTTTGCTGATTTCTCTTTCATTGGATCTAGTAGTTAAACGCGTTTATACAAATAGTGCAGTAATAAAAAATTTATTTGGAGCAGAACTATGAGAGTTGGTATGCTAAACGAATTATTGTCAATAGAATATAAATGTTATATTGATAATAAATTATATTGGGAAAATTCGTACAAGAGAAGTACAAATTTCTGGATGTGGAACTTTCCGTAATTTCACCAAGGAAACAGACATCGACGATCTTGATAGCGTATAGTTTTATTATGATTTTTCAGCTGAAAACCTTTGTAAATTTTGTGCTTTTACATTTTTAAATAGAAATTGATTTACCCAAAAGCACAAACAAAGAGAAAGTGAGTTTTTCTGCAAGTAATAAGTTAAAAGTTGGTGTCGTAAATTGCATAATGATAATAAAAGATTGCTCCCTAATGATAATATTTGATATAATTTCATTGAATTATCTCTAAAAAAAATTTTCAAAGTATTTAATACAATAATGTTTACCACCAATAAAAATATTTTTTTAGTTTAAGTCTTCATAGAGAAAACTACGAAATTTGTTTCATATCTTGACCACCTGAAGAAGAGACATCCATTTATACATTCCTACAATTTCAGTATGTAAATGCGAGTTCATTTGCTGCTCAGTTTGTTTAACACTGCTGCCGCTGACACGCTGACCTCAAAAAGACTAAAGCAGTGATAATAATAATAAAATATTTACATATGTACATATTTATACTCATGCACTGACATACATATACATATATCTACAATATGTATATGTTCATGGATGGACGTTGAAATGTACACAAAATGCACGTTTTGTCACTGCAGCATCTCGCAGAGTTTTCGGGTTTTTCACGTACAAACTACAAAAAGTAATAAAATTGTGTACAAATTCGTGTCAAAATAATGACAACAAACAGTTTAGTATCAGAACCAGATTTCGCTGCAACTTTAGACGGTTTTGCTTTATTTTGTAATTTTAAGTTTATTTTTTATTTTGGAGGTGACCACCCTGTCATGTCAGCAGTAACGCAGCATCCTTCTGTTTGTTTCATATGCATAGTTATGTGCATATGTATATGTTCAAATATATGCATGAATATATTTATGTACACAAATATAACTAGGTATGTAAATGAAAAAATTCAGAAGAAAGTTATATTAACATTAAAAAAATCTAATATTAAAGTTTCGTTTTCGATTTCGCTGTGCACGTTTGACGCTGCGAGAATGAAATTAGTCCGAAAATGGGTTATTACATCGATTTTCTGGGTATTCAGTAATCCATGTGAGAGACTCGGAAAACAACACATGTTTCGCAGTTGAAAGGGAAGGAAGCTCGAGACGGTGTCAAAAATTTAGTGTAGAATTTGTGGCTAGCAGGGACAAAACAGTTTGTCTCTCGAGGAGAAAAACCTGCCCCAATCCAAAGCATGCATTAAATAATCTTGCAAAGCATTAGTTTAAGTTAAGCTCCGTTTTGGACTATACTTTCAGTCTAAACAACTTCTCATTAACCAAATATTAACGATATCTTCCAGAAGAGGTAATGGATTGCTACCACAAACGCAGAAACTATTGGTATAAAGAAAAGTCATATTGTTGAAATATTTAGCGTACAAAGTTACCAGGACCCGAACAGAGAACGGAGGCGACACGTATTTTCATGAGGCAGAAAAGAAAGGCTGAAACATGTGAGTGCGAAGAGCTTGGGATGCCGGCAGGCTACAATGTAACCTGAAAAGTTGCTCAACAAACGATTTTAGCCCCGGGGTTAAGTCCTACATAACTCCGTGTTCGAAATCTGCTCACAATACCAAGAGAAGACCTGTTCAAAGTTGTGAAAATGGATTATGCTGTTTGCTCAAATTCACGCGGTCCAGTTATCGTAAGTTCCTATCGACGACTATTAGTAATTCTTCAGATGTATCAAATTGGCGAAATAGATAAACGAAATCCTGGGATTGACCCTAGATAAACAAATGGACACCCATCATATTTTATAAGGAGTAAAGATAGTTGCTTATGCAAATGATGTGGAGGCAGAATCTCTTCAAAGAGCGGCCTCAGTGTGAACCCCATCAAGCCGGGGCTGCTAGGTATTAAGAAAGCCTGTAGGGCGCTGACAGGAAATAGTGATGGGATAAAAAAATTTTTGCATATTCTCACACAATTAAGCGGCACTCTTAGCATCTGAAAGTCCCATATGGTTAGGGGCTGTAAGCGGGCATTGTGCTTGGCGGCTGGGTCAAAAACAATCTCTCTCATCTGGGTTCCCGGTTATAGAAACATATACGGTAACGAGAGATCGATTTTATCAGAGCCGGAGCTTGCCTAGATGAGTGCAATTCGCTGTCCGCTGGAAGTAATTCAGAGAAAATTACACTTAACAACTTGCAAATTTCCTAATTAGCTGATAAGTGGGTCAAGAATGATACCCAATCAAGCAGCCACGATCACTGGCTGACTGATGGGCATGTGGCCAAGTTGGTTATCCCATTTAACTGTCGAATTGGGAGCTGCAATCTCCAGGATGATAGAAAAACAGTGCTTCACTCTCTCTGCAAATGTACAGCCCTGGTACACAATGGACAGCAGATAGTAGAGTTAGGGTTGACAATTAATAACAACCAAGTTTCAGGATAATTAGTGCATCAAACTGGCGCTCCAAGTGCTAGGTAACGCTAATACAAATCAACCTTAACATAATCAATGCTGAAAAAAGTTTCAGACATTTAAAAAATATCCACCAAATCGCATGCACAAAGTATAGCTCATCAGATTCTCATAGAAAACCAGATTGAAGCGGTGAAAAATTGGTGATATCTGCTTTATGTCTTTAAGATTTTAGCGGGTAGTTATGGTAGTATGGCTTAACATTTAAACAAATTTTTAACAGAACTGGCCTGTTTTCTTTTATCCTGACGTGTAATTACATTATACAAAAACATACTTATAAAAACCACTTTGAATCTTTCATCATGTATACCACCAAATCAAACAATTCCAATTTATATGAAGCCGATCATTTCTGAGGAAAGTCGAAAGTATATCGATCGATCCAACGGCTGCAAAATTGGCGGACCCTAGCATTTCTAAATGGATTCCGGTTTCGTTCCACGTATCGTAACGAATTCTGTAAAAAATCTAGACAAAATAATTGCTGGGTACCTACGTCGCTCTCATTCGGCACAGTACTAGAATGAAAACAAACATAAAATCTGTTACACATTTTTCCACTACTATTTTTAGTTGGCCATGATAGCACTAAAAAAACAATTTCAAAACAAAATAAGTGTTTAATCAACACTACAATTGAACTCCGCGTAAATTTTCTAAATATTTCGGCCCGAACGCAGGGCATGCTTGTAAATACAAAACTAAATTACTAAGTTTCCGAACTTCATTCTCTTAGTTTTGCACAAGGAACGAACTATTTTGAAGTACACTATTAGAAAAGCTTCTCTATAAATATCGCGCGGTCCGGAAATGTGTGTAGGAAATCAAGAGGCTGCAAATTCTTCACCATACGGGAGAACTCGATCTTTCGGAGATTTCTACTTGGGCCTTTATCCCTACAAGATCCAACTAATTCAGAAGCTCATAGTTAGTTACCTACAGACAGCCCTTGTGTTGCTTCGGATCGTTTGAAATATAGCCCTAATTTTAGCTCATTTCTTAATGAATGGCTGATGAGGGGTAACGTAAATAGACCACGAAGATCGTCCGATTTGATCCCGCTAGACTTCTTCCGCAGTAGACTGGTGCGTTTATAATCAATCCAAGCCAGATAAACATGAGCAGAATTATTAAAAACTGGATCCGTGCCATTATGTTATATTCAAAAAAAACAAGAGGGTTGTTCATTGTTTTCAAAATAAAAGCGTTTACGTTCAATGTCTACAGATCTCACGTTTGCTTCCGCCGTCTCTGGGTATTATTGTATTCGTCAATCTTTGCCCACTGCAGGCAACTGAATTTAGTTTTGAATTCACTTTCGGTGTTATTGTTACTTGAAAACGACCTCCTCTTTTGTTGAAATATTTTCTATACGGTTGTATTAAGAATCGTGCCTATAAAAGTTGTTCGCTACTTTCAGTACAGCATTTTTGGTCTACAGCTAAATATGCTATAAATTGGAGGTGAGTGAAATAAAAAATCGAACTATAAAAGGCTATAGAAAAGCATGTGAAGCTCACTTGTAGTAAAAAAAAACGACGAGGACGCTGTTTCGAGACTCTTCCGTTTGCTTACAAACATACATATATAAATATATAAATATGTATGTATATAGTACACACATTCATGACTCACATATATAAATGAGCATAAGGTGTTGCATCAACTAGAAAAATAAATTATAAAAAACTGAATTTCTGTTCAAACCACTCACACACCCACACAAGAAAAACTCAAGCAGTTAATAAAGCCAAGTCTGTCAAAGTAAGCAGAAAGGAATGCATTTTTTGAAAACGCAAACAATAATAACAATACAGAATTGATATATGAATATACATGCATATATTTATTTTTAAATATTTAGTTAAAAATCATCGTTGAGCACACCAGGTATGTCTACATGTCATAACTTTTAACAAAATTACCGCTTAGGATATGTTAGTAAGATTTTGACTGAAAGCGATGCACTTAGATATTCATAAATATTTCATTGTGCTACCACTTGAAGAAACTAAAAATACAAATACAGCCCTGATATATACGCAAATGATATTACCAAAAAAAATTAAAAAATGAACCAAATCTAAAACAAAACCAATTCTTTATTTAATGTCTTCCACGCCGATTTGTATTACTCTTTCTTCTGATCAAAACGATTTAATTACTAAGACGCGGTTATAGCATACAAAAATAATACAAAGACCTATTTTTAAAATGAAAATTTAACTTTAAAAAGAAAAAAATTACCAAAACAACAACACTACAAAAAAAGTGTAAATTTTGTAAAACCTTTCATATTTGAAACTAATTTTCTACATTTTATCTTCCGGCTATCTCAAAACTAATACTTATAATGATGGAAATATAAAAAATTCTGGTGTCATTAAACAAATTTTTATGGGGCATCTCTCCAGCAGCGATCTGTCCTTTTAAGATTGCTCAATAAACTCTGCAGGCTTTTGTTATATTCAAATTTGTATGTACACACTTCATATTATTAAGGGATACTGTCTGTCACGAAAGCTTTAATTATAAGGCGAATATAAAATATATACATACATATGTACTTAAACAATTAAATTTTTATATGGAAATTAGACAATTATCTATCCAACTTTTTTTTAAGCGAATGACACGAGTAGTGTTACCTTCCAATTTTTCATTTTCATGTCTTCTTATTCATGTTGATCTTGGAGTTTCCGTAGTCGCAAAGAATTGGTTTCACGCACTGTGTGGCGAATTCATCCGTCTTGTTGGAACCAAATATCGTCGAGATTTGTTGTTGATATAAAAGATTGCCGTTTATTAAATATGGAAAGTCAAAATACGTTTATATTATTTATCTATATCGACGTCGGGGATATTCAAATTTCACTTATTATTTTAAGATCAATTGAAAAACTGAAATATCCATTTGAATGAAAATGTATTTTATGCAAACGAGGCATTAATGCGTTTAGATGAATGAATAAAATTACATATAGTATGGGGACTTGTGAATTCCTATATATGATTAGAAAAGTCCGGCAGATGCTGTCCTGCCTATATTTATTTATAATAGCCCTTTGTATATGCCACACATAACCGGTGGCAACGCTATCAAACATATAGGAATGCACCTTGTCCTCGCTGAGACGAACAGTTTGACACTCTATTTTAATATTTTGTATCCAATTTACCTAGAGACTTTCTCCAAGCGAAACAAATA
This sequence comes from Anomoia purmunda, assembly GCA_951828415.1. Classification (NCBI taxonomy): domain Eukaryota; kingdom Metazoa; phylum Arthropoda; class Insecta; order Diptera; family Tephritidae; genus Anomoia; species Anomoia purmunda. The sequence continues at coordinate 58,566,067 of OX639993.1, forward strand.
TTTTCACTCCCATATTTTACAATTTTATATAACTTGTGTATAATTTAATTAAATTCAAACGGGTGGCAACCCTCACAAAGTTATCTATGAACCTTCTTGCGAAGATGAACCATTTGACACAGAAATTTTAATATTTCCTATTAATTGCGTATAATACAATTAAATTCGGGTTTTCAAACAGGTGGGAACCCTATCCAAAAAATGTTTATGAATCTTCTACTCGCCAAGACGATACGTTTAACATCCTATTTTAATGTTTCATATAACTTGTGTATAATTTAATTAAATTCAAACGGGTGGCAACCCTCACAAAGTTATCTATGAACCTTCTTGTGAAGATGAACCATTTAACACCGAAATTTTAATATTTCCTATAAATTGTGTATAATTCAATTAAATTCGGGTTTTCAAACAGGTGGGGACCCTATCCAAAAAATGTCTATGAATCTTATACTCGCCAAGACGATGCGTTTGACGTCCATATTTTAATATTTCATATAACTTGTGTATAATTTAATTAAATTGACTTTTCAAACAGTTGGTATCCCTCTTAAAAGTTAGCTACGATGCCGCTTGGCATCCATATCTTGTTTCTTTAATTTAAGTATTAGCATGTTTTAATTAAATTTGACTTTTTATACAGGTACTAACTCTCTCCCAAGCATAAAATACACTTTTGGACCTATTTTCACGTCTACAAAATATACATATGAGCAAAATTTCACAAAAATCAGTCGATCCGTTTCGGAGTAGTTCGACCAGAAACACCGTGGCTCAATAGATTTCTAGATATATTACACGATTTTAATGGGAACTGTACTACGGTATATTCTATTCGAAAACATCTGTAAAACTTTGACAAAATAACTTACATATGTATTTCGGGCTATCACTTTTTCCAGTAATGCTTAAAACTATAATATTCCGATGAAATATTTAAAATATGTATTAGTCGCGCAAAATGTTGTTTTGCAGGTCATCTTAGTAATAATTGTATTAAAATACTATAATTTTCTGAGAAACATCACATTTTATTGGTCGGAAAATAAAAAGTATAAAGTCAAATAAGTGGTTTTGTCAACACTCCACAGAAATAAATAACTCGATTCTGAAAAATATTAGTTAAGAGCTTTTGATATTAAAATAAATTTACATACATGCACAAATACTATACATCACACTTTCTGACCACCTCTTAATAACCAAAGTATTTCCTTCCACGCCTTTTATAACCAACAAACTACTTTCACTTTTTCTTAACAATTTATCACTTGCAATTCTTGCATATGGATATAATACGAATTTAGTGATAGCATACAATATTTTTATGTATATCTAATTCGCAACTTAAAACAAAGCACAAGTTGAAATAGTGAAACAAAAAGTACAAATACGAACCGTTGGCCGAATTGCTTTCGCCGCAGTCATTGGGGGTTTGAATTTTGCCTTCACTTGCGCCACTCTTCGGAATGCGCTTAACCTTGACACACTTACCCCATACGAGTACATACCTCGAACTTGCAACTACAACTACAGAATCAAATACATGTGTATGTATATGTACAGAAAATGGGTCAAAAGCTAAAAGGCAAAGAGTGAAAACTGCAGAAAGTGCTCTTAAATATAAGCTTTCTTTCGACCAAGGTATAGTGCGTATAAGTATGTATGTATGTATGTATGTATGCAGGTACTATATGTATGTGCATTAGGGCTATGAATTTTTCGGATCTTTTTGTCGTAAGTAGTAGGTAATTTGTGACAAATAAATTTTTTTAAATGCATGAAAATCCCCATTTTTATCAAATTTAATTATCTAGAACCCAAAAAATACTCTTCCGAATCATGCAAGTGAGATATCGGCTTAAATATGAATATCCAACCTTTTGTTTGGGAATAACTTAAAAATTAATATGTATATGCTACAAAAAAATACCTTTGGAGATGCTCACATGTTTGTTTCATATTTTAGGGAAACTAAGAAAGACAACAATAACCACCCAAAAGAAATGGCAACGCCATGAATTGTAGTGAATTTTCTAACTAGAACGGAAATAGAAAGTGAAAATATAACAAACAAATTTGACATTTTCACCGCACATTCAGCTCATGGACGCTACCGTTTTGTATGTCTGTTTGTTTTTCACTTATACATACATACATACATATGTATAAGTAAAAATTCAAGAAGTTTATAGAAGACAGTCCAAGTAAGGGGAAATCGCACGAATGGAGAACTAGCACAGCTCCTACAACAGTTTTAACCTCGTTTGTACAAATTGCAGAACAGTGCTACGAATCACTCTTCCTCCCTCGGGGTACATACATACATACATAAGTACATACATACATACATACATACATATATGCATTATATCTGCACATCCTAGTGTTGGGAAAAAAAGTCGGAGGCATAAAGAAACAAACTTTAGCTTTCAAAATAAATTCACATTTGTAGCAATAATAAACTTAGCTAGAAAAGCGAAGGTTGCTTCGAAAGATTTTGGATTTTAATTTATGATTTTAAAAATATACAGATGTACTGATTGTGAAGGCCAGTACCAAATTTTCACTCGCTGTACTGAAAATGTTCAATTCCCAAAACATTATCGATTAATTTTTCATTGGCAGGCTTTTTCTTTAAACGAGTTTTAAACTTTCTTCACTCACCTCATTTCCTATTGCGTTAATTTTTACGCCGAGCTCATCCTTCTCCACATTGTGATTGATCACATCGGCGGCAGTCTCACGTCCGTTATGAGTAAGGAATACTCGTTGACCTGGCTGCAAATGTAATCCTGCATGTGATCTAAATCCAGAGCCTATTAGATCCGACTCCAGAAATTCTTTTACTATAGCGTTGCGGCGCAATGCTTGGGATGGGCTCAAGTGCGCGTTAATTCTCACCGACGGTTTGGTTTTTAAATGAAACCGAACTAGGTATTTGGTATCGGAGGTTTGCGGGGCACTGTCAGCAGATGGTAACTTGACCTCTTGTACGACACCAGGATACCATAAGCCGTCAGGACCGGGTGCACATACTTTTGTACCGATAATTGAGCGTTTCCCCAATCGGCGACCAGTAGACATCTTGTTTCGAAAGAAATATATGTATTAAGAAAATTCCCGAATTATTTATAGCAAAGCTATTAATGTTACACTTAATCCAGCTATAGAAGTTTTTCTTTTGTAAGACTATGCGGTAAATTCAGCGATCTATCAAAAACAAAAACTATTTTTACAATATATGTACGTATGTACATATGTATGTAAATCAGACAGATCATAGCTTACGGTTCAATAGTTTGTGTTTCGCATAATGGAACTCCCTCGGATTTTCTAGAATTATTACTTTTTTGAGTTCCTTTCTTTTGTCTTAAGATTTTTTGGTAATGCCCGCTGTACAATCTAAGGATTTTTTCTTTTTTTCTATCGCTGCCTAAAGTGGGGATATACTTAAATCAAAGTTAAAAACTTTGTGCAAAATTTCAAAAATTCCTGTACTTAAAAAAATTGTCTTCAGATTTTCAAACATAAAAAACTGCATGTTTCAAGCGGCTAAATATTATTGCTGATTTTTTTATTTCTTTGTTGCTGGTGTTGCACATTTTATTTCGTATAAAATATTTTTTATAAGTTCGTACTCCTCTAAATTTTTGAATCTTTACACTTTCAACATTTATGTGCATATGCATGTACATATATTGAGAAACCAATTGTTTTGATGCAAAGTTTGATTCCTTCTTCAAGCTGGAAATGCCTATTCTTAAAAGTAATAGCCAAAAAACTGACTGATAAAGATGATTGGATAAATTGTTTATTTGCAATTCTGTAAACCTATTTATAATGTTGGGCCACAGCCGCAAATATGAGGAAAAAATCAAAAGTAACAAAAAATTCGTACAATGAATGCCATACAAGGCGAATTCATACAAAGCGATAGCAGAAAGAAACCCATGTATTTGGTTTTTGGATTTTTGTGGGTATTGCCTGTATTTTTGTTTTTGCTTTTACAGTTTTGGCTGCAATCCCTCTGAAAGCAAAAACAAAGTACATGCACAGCGAAAGAAAAAAGAACAACGCAGCTGACTATTGCTACCACCTTATATGAATTCGCCTTGGATGCCATACTCTATCAAAGGAAGTTGAGTTTAGTATGAAACTTATAGAATATGTTATCACAGAGGTCAGGGAGAAATGTTAGCCGTGAACAGAATTGGCAAAAAACAATTTATCCCATTATCTTTGTGTACGCTAATTCTTTGAGATCGTACGAACTTAATGTTGTAAATTTTAACATTACATTTTATACTTTAATAAATATATGTATGTATAGTATAAATAAGTGTTGAAAACCCTGGTTAGTAGACAGTTCATACGGAACATGTGTAAATATGAGGTAAAAATTAGTTATATACTATGTGTATATACAGATATGTATATACATATATATGCCCTTGTGACTTCCGTTCTTTGAAGTTCCTGAAAAAATTATGTACAGTGGCTCACAAAAGTATTTTGCATAAGAAGAAAATAAAACAAAACGATTTTATTTTTCCTTCTTGTCAGGTTAATTGCTAAATTATGTATTAAATTCAATAACATATCAACTCATAACTTCGCTGGGACTTCATTAATACTGTAAAATAATGAAGATAATTCAGAATTTGTAACTCGCAAAAGTATTTTGCATTTGACCAAAAGTGGTATACAAATAAATGTAAAAACTATCTAGTATTTCGTATGATAACCGCTACTTTTAGATACAGCTTTCAAGCGTTTTGGCATCGATTCTACCAACTTTCGACAAAATGCAGGTGGTATTTCTGCCCATTCCCTTTGCAGAACCTCCTTGAGACTATTCTTTAATGAAATTTTGTGTTCACGCCCTCTATCTTCAAGGTATGGCCAAAGATTTTCTATAGGGTTTATGTCAGGGCTTTGAGGGGGTGATGGAAAATGTTTTGCGATTAAAAGTAACCCCATTTTAACGTCGTGAGCAGTATGTTTCGGGTCATTGTCATTCCGAAACAAAAGTCCGTTTCTCAAGGATGGACAAATATACATATGTATGTATGTATATGTATGTATATTTGCTGTCTATAAAAACAAGATTTCCAACTCCCTAAGCCGTCATACACCCCCACACCATCACCAAACTTCCGCCGTGTTTAACAGTTTCTTTGAGGTTTTTTATATGCAGCTCTTCATTTGGTTTCGGCCAAACCATACGACGGCCATCCGATCCAAAAATATTATATTTGCTTTCGTCGCTAAATATTACTGTTTTCCAAAACTCGAAACTTTTAACTTTGTAGGTATTGGCGAATAAAAGTCGCTTTTCTTTATTAATATTTGAAATAAGTGGTTTTCTACGAGCCACGCGACCATGAATATTATTCGTCCCGAGCCCACTGCGCACTGTCTCATCAGAAACTTGGGTGTGTAAATCTGCTGTAAGCTTGTCGTTAAGCTTTGGTGCGGATAAATGTGGATTTTCGCGGTTGGAAATCTTTGGTTGACCACAACGGGTTAAATTTTCTATACCGCCGCGCAACTTACACCGTTGTACTGCATTATCTATCGTTTGACGACATCAGCTAAACATATCGTAAATGTATTTTGTAGATTTTCCTTCATTGTGAAGGTAAAAAATTATTTTTTTTCCCCGAAATTTTCATTTCTTTACCTTTTGGCATTTTTGATGCGCGCACTATCCCAGTTATAAACGAAATGATTCAAATTATGGCAATTTCAATAGAAATACGCAACAGTAGCCATAAATTCAACTAAAATTTGAAACAAATAAACAAATCTGCACCAAATAACGAATTTTAAAAATAAGTTTGCAAAATATTTTTGTCAGTTGGCTAATGATGCAAAATACTTTTGCGAGTTACAAATTCTGAATTGCTTCCAGTTTGTTCCAATGTACAATGATTATTTGTGTGCGCCCACGTGAAAAGGGCCCACTTCGGCGGTATTGGAGTTATGCATATAGGCGTCTTCCTGGTTGATTTCCGAACATTTTGAGACAAATTAGACCATCCTAACTGAAGAATTGAGGGAAATATAGAACTTTGAAGGTGAATATCCGAAAAATTACTAATTGAGAAAAATCAATTTGAAGTTGGAAGTTGTTCCTTGTGGGCCCTTTTCTTTTTTTTCAAAAAATAAAATTATTTACTTCTATTATACCTAGGAAGCTAATTTAATGTCATTCGACCCGTAAATGTATATAGTTTCATAATAAACTATAATAAAAAATTACGAAATTCGATACATGTATCGAAAAATCTATATATGTATGTATGTATGTATCTCGGAAATTAGATGCGACAAATTGGGCCCTTTTCACGTGGACGCACACATTTATGTGTTAATGAAGTCTCAGCGAAGCAAAGAGTAGATATGTTATTGAATTGAATATATAATTTATAAATAAAATAGGAACAAAAATACTTTTGTGAGCCACTGTACATGCATGCAAACACATTTGATTTGGTTATTCTCAAATGAGATTTCTTAACCTACCTTTGTAGCCAACAAAAAAACACAAAAAGTGCAACAAACAAGTGCAATATTTCCAACAATTGGAGGCATTTTCGTGGCGCCGTGCCGGCCAGCAAACGAACATGTGTGTGCGCGAATATCAAAACAATAACAGACACTGCGAACTTGAAAAAAAAAAAACAATAGCAAAAACAAACAACGATAATTGTGCAAACAATCTTTGTGAACTTGAATAAAATCTTGCCTTGAGTGCAAAAAAGGCAAAAACGGTAAAGTCTGTTGTTACTTTTTTCTTCGAATATTGAAATGGGTACCATTCAAATTATTTAATTTGCTTTGACATTGTTGTGGCCAGTGCAATTTACCCGTTTCGTCATTTCTCAACGAGTTTTTTTCATTATGGAATTCGCTTTTTGGTCGATCTGCCTTGTTGTGAAGGTGATCCAACATTTCATTGCACGAAATAGTTTTTAGGCCGATACCGTTAAATTGATAAGCACTTTACGAAAATCGGCGGATTACGCTGCTAAAACAGCCAGAAGGTTTCAGACGAGCCGAGTCGAGCATGTAACAAATGTGGCGAGTGAAGCGAAATTTGCGGTTATCCGTCGACTAAACGGTCTACTAAGTAATCGTTGATAGAAGAGAGGATAGCAAAAATATCGACGTAACAATGAAATCAAGGGAAGTTCCTTACGATGAGGACTTATAAAAATAATAAAATGTATTAAAAACAAAAACTTTCGCTTATAGGTGGCAATCAAATAAATTATTTTTATTACGAATGGGCTCAGTTTAAAGCTTGATGAGAAGATATTGAAAATATGTACTTAACATATGTGAGCTGTAAAATAAAGTTAGCCTACAGAATTCTATAATGGACGAATAACTAAAGACGATAAATTTGATAGGCAGCGTGTGAAATTGCACGTTTTCGTCGAAACCACAAAAAAAGTCGAAACAAAAATATAATGCTGAGGTTGATATCGCTCAATAAAAATTCAAAATTATCTATCCCTATATTCATGCGTACTTCGCTCAACAATAATTAAACCACACTTTGAAACATTGTTTGAGTTTGTATCGCACCAGAAACCCCAAAACTCAAACCGCTAATATTTTATGGGTATCCTATTTATTTAAATGTTGAGGTTAGAATTTGGCTTACGCTATTACTTCGATTAAAACTACACGATTTCGTTAAGTCTGCTGATTCGTTTGAGCATATTGATCTTAGTCCCGCAATTAGCGTCAAAGAAAAGTTTGATTACTTTTCGAAGAGGCGCAGGGACGATGTCATATGAACAAACCGTTCCTATAAATCTACAAGGAAAGCAAAACTAAAATGGAAAAAATTGTTGTGTCATTTGAAGAATTTGTAGGAATATTTGTTCACATGAAATTGGCGATAGTGAACCACAGAACTAGATTTGTTAAATTAATTTTCGATTTCATATGTTTTATTTTTTAGATAGCGCTCGAGATAAACTAAAATCGAGTTGGATATTAAAATAAGTACACATAAAATAGCCGGTGATGAACTTAGCTACTTGTGCATACTAGTTCGTAACTTCGTTTGAGCAAAAATTATGATAATTTAACGAAACCCAGTACATGATATGTAGCTCTATATGGAAAAGTAACTTATGTCGAATATGATAGTTTTGAAATATAGGCAACTTTGTTTAATTTTTATGTTAGCTTGTTCCAGTAAAAGCTTTTCAGCTGAAAGCATTGTTATTAATGTTAGTTAAACCCCTAAATATTAGTTTAAATAGAGCGTGTGATATTTGCTTAATATTAAGCGTTTTGTACAACATAAATGCTTTTTCAAAACTGAACATTTAAATTTACTCAGCTTTATGTAACTTAAGTAAGCGATTATATTGAAATAAAGACTGTGAATCGGGCAGCGTTAAGTAAACATACGTTATTTTATTCAAATATTTATTTCTTTTAAGCGTCCCTTAAGCCGACTTAAGCTACTCTTACTACACTCCCCATACAAAAATAATCGGTACTGTTCTTCCGTCAGAATTAAAAAGACTTCCATGGAAATGTTTCAGAAAAATTTTAAGATCGTTTTTAAACATCATCAACATGATCCGTTAAAAAATGTATTTAATATTTTTACGCAGACTTTTTAACCTTAAACTGTTGTATCATTTTAGGTTATTTTTTTGAAAAAAATATTTTAAAACAATTTTAATAAAAAAATCAAATTTTTGGAGATATATTTAAATCGATTCAGGTGAAGTAAATTTAAATATTTCAAAAAATACATAATAAGTTGTTTAATTTTAGCGGAAAACGTGCATTATTTTGTTGAGGCAACCTAATGCACAGCCAAAGTGCAAGCACAATCAAAATTGAAACCTCAACATTTAAACAAATGAAATACCCACAAAAATATATGTACGTACATATGTATGTAGGTAAATGGTTTATGTTTCAATGTGCGGTTTTGTTATTTTTGCTATCTGAGTGAAATGACGTTGCTATTTCAATGCTTCTTTGCTACGATACAATTCACACATACATATGTAAATATGTGCATATGCTGATATGAAGATAATGATAGATTATTTTTATTTTTCTTTAGCGCTATCGATTTCTGATTTGCTGTATTTTTGGGGTATTTCATTCTTGTTTAATTTTATAACTCATTTATTTACGCTTTCTTATCACAATCCTTTAAAACGTGCTCACTAATTCGCTAAAAAACGAAAGTTTTTATAGATAAGGAAACTACTAATTTTTTAATATCTTGAATTAATTGACTAATTGTCTGAACTTCATAAATGTGATATGATTGATGTTGGATTTACAACAATTTCGTTTAAATTTCTAAACTTCATGTTGTATTCAAATTTCTGAACCTCTTTCTCTCTCTTCTCTTTCTTTCTTGCGATGGTTATTTTAATCCCAACAGTTTTGGGTTGAAGTGTGCGGCATATATCTAAGAGCACCTGTACACTGCAGACTATATAGTTTTGCAATTGCTGTAATGATGCTGAAACGAACGTTGCTGTTCGGCAAAAATTGTAACCAAAGTGTTGAATTTAATATGTACAGATAAAGTGCTACATTTAATTTCATTTCATTTATTCATAGACAGTTGCCAAAAAAGTATTAAAAACCAAGAGAAGCTTTACCCATTTAAAATTTATTTTCTAAATTGAATTGGCTTCAGATTTAAAAATTTAAAAAGTGAATCTACATATGTACGTATGTACATATGTATATGGTTTATATGAACTTAATTTTATTTATATCACTGTATATATATTTGTGTGCATATATACATACATATTTAAATATGTGAATCGAATAATACATATGTATGTATGTATAACTATGCTTTATATATATACATATAATCAAATAAAATAAAAATAGTAATTGCGTGCTTTTGACAAAAATTGCCTACATTTCAATCAGATTTGCCACATATTTGGCAACAAAGGAGGTTTAGAGAGTGGGGCAGCACAGTTGGCTGACTATTTGATCGGTAGTATGCGCACCCACATAAAGCATCGTGGCGTTCAAACAATCGGCCGAGGGTTCGCCAACTTTTTAGTTTGACGGCAATCGAGTTGCAACACCAACTATGTAGTTATTTAAGAAAATCTGGCCAAAATTTTTGCATTTTAAATAAAACAACTTATTTTCATATGAATTTAGTTAATTTAAAAAATAGTAAGCACCTGTAGGATGTACTCGATACCAAGTACTTATAGTTGGGTGAAATACTCGCGTATGTACTCGTTTTTACTCGTATCAAATCATCTCTAGGTGAGACTTGAATCAAGTTTACAAAGATTGTTTGCACAATTATTATTGTTTGTTATTGCCTTTGTGCTTAAACCCCAGTGCACTTGTGCATACGGGTGTTCTAACTTTGTTCACCTAACGGCTGTTTATACAGACTTTCGGAATCGATATAAGTACATATATGTATAGATATACTTATATAATACATATGTACATATCTATATATGTATGTGTGCATACTGAATGTTTAGAGTGAAATTAGAAATCGATTAAGCCATCTCTGTCAATCTGCCCTCCGATCTGCCCGTAAATTTTCGAAAAATGGTGAGGTCCCGTCAAGCAAGCGCCAAATTTAATATTTGTTGCAAACTCTCGAAATTTGTATTAAAACTAATCTAGCAAATTCACTTTTTTTTAACTCCATCAAACTTACAGTATATTGCCGTTTATCCCTCTAGACCCGATTGTAAAAACTAATCAAATTAAACAAAAGCCACGCCAAACTCGCTTTTCATCCTTTGGTCCGTAATGAAGGTTGTATTAACACGAAGTCTCATTAAAAAAACGTGGCTAATTAAATGTCAATGTGCGTGGTATTGAGACTTTAATGAAGTATGGAAGCTTTTAACACACGATAGTATGCAAATGTATATCATAAACCAAATATTCACTATAAGCCACATCTTGGAATATACCGGAGACAGCGATGTCTGAATTTAGTATCCCTGCAAAACTAATATGGCTTTGTAAGGCTGCGCTCAGCAATACCGACATCTCCGTCAGAATTGGGAAGGACCTCTCCGAGAAGTTTGATACCAAACGATTTTTTAAACAGGGTTATTGTCTATCATGCGACTTCTTTAGCTTTGTATTGGAAAAGATATTTCGTGCTGCGGAGTTAAACTATTTAGACTCCATATATTTTAAGAGCGCACAGTTGCTAGCATTTGTTGACGACATCGACAACATCGGCATCAACAACTACGCCATTGGTTCTGCCTTTTCCAAGCTGGATAAAGATACGAAGCGAATGCGTTTGGGGGTGAATGAGGTTCGTTTTGTCCTCAAATAAACAGTCAGCGCCTTCGTAACTTGACTACTGCATCACTGTTGACAGTTCAAATTTTGAAAAAATAAAGGGCTATCTGTGAACTAATGCTAGTAAACTAATGCTGATTCGAAAAAAACATGTTCCTTCATATCTTCGGCATTTATAGACGGATCTTAAATTATGAAATATCATTGCTTTCGTCTCGAGGAGGCAATTTTTGTTCCAGAAGTTCATTGACCCAAAGTCCTCCATTATGGAACTTATCCACCAGATCTCAATTATTACCGTTACTACTATATATGTATGTTTTATTAATACCATTCCATTTATCCGTCAAGTAAATGTTGAATTTAAGTTTATATCTTATTTCGTACATGTCATTTGCCTACAAAAGCGGAGTCATTCGAAGATGCAATGCCATTTATTTGGCGCTTACATATAGCGCGATACTTGGCAGAACTTCTCCTAAAATTTATGGTATACGTGTTGATGTTGTACTATAAATTGAGAGACCTACAGTTTTACGTCGAATCCGCGCTGCAGATGATTTTTGTAAGACGTTTTTTCCAAGACGAATTCATACAAGGCGATAGTATACAGAAACAAAGGTATTTTGTTTTCGCATTTTTATGTGATAATTGTCTAAGTTGCCTGTATTTTGTTTTTGCTTTTACAACTTTGGCAGCTATTCCTCTGTAAGCAAAAACAAAATACAAAGAAAAAATAACAACTATTGCTATCACCTTATTTTAGTTCGCCTTGGTTTTTTCGTGACAGAAACACATTCGAAGGTTTTCCAATGTCAGCCGAGCGGCGATTGAAAGTTGTTAGTGCGTTCAATACAATCAAAATACTAAGGACAAGTCTTCAGAACAAGTTTAAATGTGTTTGGCTATTAAACTAAGTTTATACTCGCTATGTAGCTTTTTATTCAAATTTAAGATTTAAACTCTCACTGAAAGTTCTGCAGTTTGAACAGTCCTATCGATCATAAAACTTAGATTGCAAGACGTTTCGATCTTCGTAAAAGAAATGTGGTTGGCAATATCCCCTTGCTAAGAACTGATTCGATTAAATTTGATTTAAATATACATACATATGTATGTTTTCCAAATTGTGTTTGTGTGGTGATTTACGCCCTGGAGTTTTTTTAAAGCAACAGAGGAGAAGATGCATCTTCTTTGGAATCTAAAACCAGGGTAATAATCATACTGCACTTGTCATGTTGCTCAGTATTTATCTGGATAGGTACAGTTACGGACAATAAAATAGAATCAAGTCGGTTGCTGCAAAACAATCAGCGGTTCTTTCTCTTTGCAATTGTATTTCCGATAACTTTTGTCTGTAATCGAATCTGTAAACTATTTGTCGTTTAAAACGCCATAATGGAAACCCGTTTTCGTTTTACTGTTACTTTTGCGCTTAAAACTTGCAACGGTGGGATTTTACTATAGTGGCAATATAATAGAATCAAAGAAAGAAATAAGCCATAAAAGTGATTTTTGGTGTATAAATTGTATTGTAAGTGTACATTGTGTTATTAATTGTCCTATTTAGTGAAATTTGATTTAGTTTCGAAGAAATGGGTCGCGGAAAACACTGCAAGGCAGAGGAACGTAAAAACATGCAAAATTTGTAAAAAAAAAAAAACAAAGTTGTTTTACGCAAAAAGAAATTACAAAATTATTAACCGATTACAAGCATTTGTGTTTACTGCTCTTTCGAACTGAGAGGTACACCGAGAAAAAGGACTCCAGAGTACGACAATTTCATTGAGAGACAATCAAAGCGCGACCCTTTAAAATCCCCTGCAGTCATCCAGCAAGATATAAGCACGGAAATATCTTCAAGAACTGTTGCCCGTCGTCTTGTAGAAAGGAACCTCTTCGGCAGATTGCCACGAAAAGTTCGAATGTTGACAAAAAGACAGCGACTAAATCGACAAACATTTGGAATAACCCCCGTAACTTTATCCGGTCCAGAAAATTCAAAAAAGTTATGAAATATTTTATGGTCCTACGAATCTAAAGTAAGCATGGTGGGCAATGATGGAAAGGTCTTGTCCGACGACCGAGAAATGTAGAAATTAATCCCAGGTACACAACAAAAACATTCCAGCATGGGGGAGGCATAGATTGGGTCCGCAATTTAGGATTCGGGAAAATATGGGCCGGTACCGATACATAAGAATATTAGGAGACGTTATACTTCTCTATGCCGAATGGAACATGCCTTTGATTTGGCAGTTTCAACATGATAATGAAACGAAACATGCTTCGATAGAGAACTTGTGAAAGATTGTAAAGGAAAAGCTTCGGCTCGCTAAATCAAAGAATAAGGAGGAACTTTGGCAAAGAATTCAGGAAGCTTGGTATTCCATCTCAAAGTGGGTCTGTGAGACACTAGTATATGTAATCTACGCCGAAAAGATGCACTGAATTACTTGTAAATAAGGGTTTTGCTACAAAGTTTTAAAACTGTCACACTTTTAAATGGAGTTTTATTTTTATTTTCGAGTTTTATACTTTAAAAGAGTTTTTTTCTTCAATGAAATAACTATTTATGCGTGTTTGAGTTAATAATATGGTAAATTAATAAACGGAACTAAATAAATACATGTTTTGATTTGGTTAAGAAATGTTTTTATTAACTGTTTTTGGCAAAAAAGTATGTGTGGAGGAAATGCTTGATTCTATTATATTGTCAGAAACTGTACACACATAACTATGTACGATATACATTTCACTTCTTGATGAATGTTAGTTTTAAACTCTCGCTTCCATTCAGGTTTTTCGAATTAAATTTTATCAGCTCATATTTTTGTAACTTTTCAAAATTTACAATCACAATTTCTTACGTTTTCTCTATGTTGGTATATAATTCATGTAGAATTCTGAAGAATTATTTAAAAGTTTATCGTCCGTTTGAAAATGTTTCAAATTAAAAGTTTTTTTGAATATACATATACGAGTAAGTATGTATGTAGGTATAAATATTACGACTCAACTTTTGTACATATTATACTTAATTTAATTGTTATTGACATGTATGTATGTATGAGTTTTTAATATTGCACTTAATTAGCATTCGTTGGCAAATTTCACTTGACCGGCAATACGCAACAATATTTACTTTCTTGCTTATCAGACGGACGCACACAAATGCACTGCTACTCTTGCATACAAATCCACAAATGTACGAGTACTTAGATTTTCGAGGATTGGTAGCTGAGAAGATTTGCTTATAGCTCAATTTAGTTCAATTGTCTGCTGATTAATCACTTCAAGCATTACTAATGTGTTAAACTTCGAATGAATTCTTTAGGAATTTTAATGTTTTTTGTATTCGGATTTTTTTTTAATTGGACGCGCGAAGCTCACATAATACGCTTGCTCTCTTCTGTTTTTTCTTTTTTATTTGGGGCAAAGAAACAACACTTATCGTCCAGACACGAGAGTTGATTATCAACGACTGAATTCATCGAATGTGAATGCTGGTTTTCGATGTTGTGCTAATGTTACGTCGTATCATGCCTCACCATGTCCCGCAATGCGTCGCGTGCACACACCAGTTGCAGCAGTACGTTTTGCTCAACGCTGTTATGGTGTGCTATGGGGCTACGTTGGAGCGCGACGTAGTCGACGAAGTTGGAACAACGACAACTAACGACGTAAGCAAAAGAAAACGGAACAATAAAACACGAGCAGTAAAATTAAAACAGAAATAGCAGCTGAGCGCCAGCCACAGCCATAACAACGTCAGCAATGAAAACAAAAAATATGTACATATGTATTCGAAATCAAAACATCAAAAATACTTACATATGTAGATAGAAGAGCGCAGTCGAACCACAACCCATCATCATCGAAATATAAACAACAACTTGGTAGACTCCACATTCAACTTGTGGTCTCGTATACTTGGTAAAAACAGTCGTGTCCTCTTTGCCACCTAATTCGGATAATTTCCGGTTGGAGTGTTCACCACCTCTACCACTACCAACACAGCTGCAAACAGTTAGTCCCGCTCTTTCACTCTCTGAATGTTTCTCTTACGAACGCTTTATGTTTTGGTTAGTGTCAACAGCTGTCGATACAATATACATACCTGCGGCCCGAACGCCAAAAAACCGCTAACTAAGAGCGCTTGGCCTACAAGGTATACTCACCAGCGAAAACTACAAACTATGAATTAGATACTTGTGTATGTTTTAGTTGTTTGTTGTTATATTGAAAGTGCAACTGTACTCGGTAAATTTACAAAACAAAAGTTACATTATCAGCTACCGATAAGCTTAAGCTACAAATCCTAACACCTACATATACGAACTTCATATTTATGTATGTATGTACATATTTACGTACATATGAAAATGATAACAGTAATAATAGAAAGGACCTGAGTTTCGGCAGCTATACTCCCACGGCTTGGTAGTTATGGCTCCCTAATGTGGGCTTTAGGAAGTTAGTAATGTCATCTATTATATCTTATCCAGCTGATAACATTATCACAATCGAATGAATTAACCCACTGTATTCGGGATAGAGGTTTAGAATTTCTGGTCAAAATCCCATTTTTTTTTAAATACCGTTTTGAATAAACCAACTTCAAAAACGAGTCAGGAATATGCTAAGTTCGTGTGCAACCGAACCTTAAATAGCCAGCGCAAGTTTTTATTTCAAATGAACATTACTTGCTGTATGCAATCAAAAAAGTTAAATATAACACTAAATGTGAGGCCAAACTAATCAACCGATCTTTATGAAATTTTTTACAGAGGGTTCATGTATCCGAACTCAACATATGGTGTATATAAACTTGGAAAAGAGGGCGGTGTCAAGGCCCCATTGAAGAGAAAATTTTAATTCATCTTATATCCGCAACTATTCGGTGCAGATGAATGATATTTGGATATATACATAAATAGCCTTATATGTAGATAAAACTGTATGCCATTTCGGAAAAATGGGCAGTGCCACGCCCTATACGATAAAAAGAAGTCAAATTCTTTGTAACTCCTCAACTATAGATGCAGATGTACAATATTTATTGTTTGCGGACTCACGCCACAATTCAAGACGAGACTATTCGCCATATCTTTCCAGCTATTGCATGAAGATACATACTATATGAGATTCGATATAATATTCAAGGCATAAAGAATATTGTAAGCCCAAAAGCACTATTCAATATCTAATAAACAATATGTTTATTTATTTTCCAATATTTTACCAAAATATTACCAACTTTATACAAAATTTGAAAAGAATTCGCGGCATGATATATTAAAGTATTGACCGTGGTTTTATGCCTGTATTCTGTAAGCAATCTCTAGTCACTAATTGAAGCCTTTCGGTGATGAGATTGGTTTTGAGACTATTCGGTATTCAGTAAGCCGTCTCAAGTTTCTAGTTTTAAAATAAAGTCACTCATTTGACAGCTGGTCCTGACTAGGTCACAATAAAAAAGAATTGAGGACAGTATTGAACAAACGCAAAAATGAAGTTGCATTCGATCTGTCCCTTGTTCGGTCGCTATATTTTGCTTATCTAAAGAATAACACTTAATTTCCAATACGCATAAAATATTTATTTCTATATCTTGTTCAGCATTTTTAATCGAATGTGCATATGGATGAGAAGCTGCATGTATCGACTGTTGATAGTCATAATTTTTGCACATGTTGTAAATAGTCGGATCAGATAAAATGTAGTAATAAGAAATTTTAATTTTACGATAATCATATTGTTTTAATTGTTAAAGAGCAATAATGCCGATGACAAAAAATTCTAAAAGTATATTGTGTGCTATCTATGATCACATTTTCATTGAGGTTGATTACATCTCTAGCTGAGCATACAATCAGCTGATTGTCTCTACTGTCTTTCACCACAGCTTTGGGTTAAATTTTTTTAGACTATTTCTTACTGAATATCGAAATCATCTCAAGTCGCAAAATGTTTCTCTAAATGAAGGTCTCAAATTTAATGACTTGAGACGAGACTGAATTACAAAATACCAGCATTAGTCTGATTTTTATATACAAATAGGCAAATTGCCTTATATAGTTAATATATGTATATCGGATTTTTTTATTTTTGTACGGTTGTTACAATATTCGAAATATTGATTATTGACTTGAAATGCAATGAGTGGACGAAATTTGGTGAAGTTTGGTGGCATAGTTTTTGAGACATACCTATTTGCTCTAACCTTACCAAAATAAAGAAATTTCCTTATTTTCGCCATTCTGCATATTAAGTTTGAGCAAATTCTCTTTAATAGTTCCACAAATATCGAGTTTTTATTTAATTTTGAAAAACTACCGTTATATGAAGGCTGTTATTTGCAGTAAGGATATATTTTAGTACAATCTGAATATGCATTTAGCTTTATCAAGCCATATTATGGTCCGTTTAATTTGAAACTGGAACAAGCAAGTTTTTTCACAAATTCTCCACTTTTGTTCAGAAATGGACCACTTTCAAAATAGAGAGCTCTTATGCCCGCTTATATAATATTTTGTTTAAGCACTGTCATATGTGAGGCAAAAGCAAGGAGGCAAGGAGGCCTCGACATCAGTTTTCTTCCGTTACGCCGAAAGAGAATAGGAGATCGCGCTCATCCAGTAATATAGGGCCATAAAACATCGGGTTTTTAGACCGGGCCACAGAATATGAAAACTGGTCTAAGCCACCAACAAAGGTAAACACATATCATACATATTGATAAAAAAAAATTGTATTAACTCGTTTCTTTTGATACAGTGGGGCGACGCGGATAACGTTGTCATAGGCGTGGAATCATGCGGAAGGACAATATGGATATATACGCATGTCTCATAATGCGGGCACACTACCTCTACTACAATCCTTGACAGATGCAGTAATGGAGTATTTGTGATAATCAGAGGAGCGGGCGCGAATGCACATCGTCACGTCCGAAACCACCCGGATACAAACGAACGCTGCGAGTCGATATAGTATAAATTTAGTATGAAAAATAATTTATGTACAATGTATGTGTCATTTCTACCTTCTTTGGTATCTGTCAGAAGGGAGGTGGGAGGAGGGAGGTGGGAGGAGGGAGGGGCAAAATCTTAAGTGGAGTTCAAAATTCATCCGAACTAAGAGATCTAACTATTGGGGTAAATACAATGACTGGCAACGCCGATTTATGTATGCATTAAGAAGGAGAAGGAATTATTCACGCTTACCTGCAGCATATAGTAGAAATTATTGCGCCCATAGTCGTACATGCCTTTGAGGCAGCGTAGCGACTCAATTATATGTACATCCCGTAAGTAGGAGAAGGTGAGAGAGGTTTCTATTCCAAAATGAGGAAAAACCATATACAAGAGACCAAATGGCTTTACCGAATAGTCTGAAATCCTTTCTGCCAAAATCTCTTGAGAGACTGCTATTCAGGCATATTTGAGACAAGGTTGGCAGCAAACTTTCAGCAACTCAGCGGTTGGCATAAAGGGACATCAGTTCAAAGAGCATTCCACTCGCTTGTGAAAGCAATTGAGAGATCACCATATTACGAAGAATACACTACCGCTGCCTTCATAGACACCAAGGGTACATTCCATAACATATCCCCTGCGGTGATAATGTCTCTGCTGATGAAATTGGTCGAAGATAACTCGCTTATCTATCAAATACTAATCGGTTAGAAAATAAGATCAGGATTGGGCGACTCATCTATAAAAATGTGTCCGATTAGAGGTGGGATCCATGGGGTAGGTAGTAATATAACCACGGAACAAAGCAGTAGCCTACACGAACTTGAAGGTATTGGAGGGACAATAATTGTAGTAAGATAAAGGCCTCATATTGTTTAGGAAGCTATGCTGGCAGTCCTAAATGCAGATAAGGTACCCAAAGCAACGGTAACATTATAATCCTGCAGTATGTCAATTGCAAGAAGGTGGGGATGGATCCCAAAATAATATATAATAAATGGCCATAATTAAGTCAGTTCTCTATTACGGTATAGGTAAACCATAGAACAACAGCGTTTAAGGTATTGTACAGCTTACTGAACTTACTACCGGAAGACCTACATGTCGCTCTAACACTAGACTGTTTGGATGGTCATTATGGTAATTATGGTCACAGCAGGATGCGATATCACTAGAGAGTTACGGCCCAACTACCCAAAAGGGAAGAATGAAAACTAGATGCTGTAGGAAAGAGCGAGTTCACCCATTTTTACACAGATGGCTCAAAGCTCGAGAGGAGGGTTGGTCAAACGTAGACTCCGAGCATCTGGGGGTGTTTATTAGCTGCCGTTTTCCGGACCACTGTAGCGTTTTTCAGACGGAAGCGATGGCAATTAAGAGGACTAAAAAACTGGTCAAGATTAATACAATATCCAAGGTTGATATCTACATTCTTACTTATAACAAGGCGGCAATAAAATCACTCAAAACAGTGAAATCCTCCACGATAGCAATAAAATACCACAAATCGATTAAGGAAATCTCTGAGTAATTTATTTCCAAAATGGTATGGATTCGAAGCCATTGGGGCGTAGAGGAGAATTGTGAGGCCGATAAACCTTCTCGAGTTGGCACTAAACTTCCTGCTGAGGATATATGTAAGTGATGAAATAGTATACTCTTTCAAACTGGCTGTTGGCGAATGTACATGAAATTGATCTCAACCAATACACCATTCTCCAGCTTAGAAAAGAACCAATAGAACCAGAGAAGCTGGAGTCTTTTTATTAACAGGTATTGTGTTGGGACTTGATTTTTTTTTAGTTCTTAGAAACTCTTTTCATTATAATTGAACCATACCATACTACTAGCTTAAAACCACCACGCATAGCCCTCACAAACCGATAATAGATGGCTCTTCATTTAAATGATGATTTCTTTTGTTGAATCTCTTTTTCTTCATCCTTATTTTTACATTCAGCCTGTGATCAAGCAGGTGACGGATGTGTTTTACACTTTTTAAAAACATTTCTTAGAAAGCGAAAAACTTCAAGAGATCCTCACACCACCAGTTTTTGCCATGCCATGCGTACCACATTTTTGAAAGAAACTTTGAAAAAGAATTTGCCAATTACATATACATATTAGGGCCATGCCTTTGATTTCAGAAAACTTATCTTGTTTAATGTGTTTGAGTTCTGTTTTCCACTGTTTGACTCATTCGCATTAGTGACGTTATTTGAAATATTTTTGGTATTCGCTTTTACATTCGCATTTTATTTGTATGTCACAGTTACTGGCGTCGCTAATTGTACCCAAACCGTTAGTAGTTACATACATATATGTTTCGTTTCCTAATCTCATTTAATGCATCTACACTACCACACCACCAAACAGCTAGTCGATATTTACAATACCCCGGAAATATATTCCTCTACAGACTAATATTCCAAATGATCACCAATAAGCAGAAATAAATCTAACACATCCATATGCGCTCGTGATTTTGGCAGAATGATAATTTCAGTTTAAAGATTAAGCGAATAATAACTCTTGCCAACGGTTGCTACTTGAGAGTCGGGAGGCTCTCTCCTGACGAACTAAAACATTGCTATATATACTTATCTTTCATCAAAAACTCGACTATACTGGCTTGGGAATGTCGTATGCTTGGTAACTTGATCCTTCAACTCCACCGCACATTGGAAGGATCAAGTGTAGGACCTGTCTACTCTTGGTAAACAGTTCAACTTCGTGATGGAGAGCGGTAATTGGCGAAGTTTCTTGGTATCGGCCAAAGGCCAAAAAACTTTTAGATAAATATAAAAAGTTTATACAATGTATAATTTTTGACCTTCTTTTTTATTTGCAAACAATTTTTGTACTTATGTATGTATGTCTGTATATACTTATATTGTATGTACATATACATGTACATATGTATACCAAAAAACGGAATCAGGTCCATAACTGCTAGATCATTTTAATTATTAATACGTACATATGTATATGAAGCTATAATTGCGTATTTGTGGAAAAATGCAAAAATAAAGCGTCACAAAAAAATACAAGAAGACTGAATTCATAGTCTTATGTTTTGCAAACTTAAAAAAAACAATGCTCGAACAAGTGGTGATGACGCGTCGGCCGAAAGCATAAGAACTGGTTGGGCCATTTGTGATGACGCCATCGTCTTTTTATATTGAAAAATCATACTGAAAACAAAAATAACTATGCTCACAGGCCTATTCATACATAGTTCAATATGCGTTATGTACATACGTCGCATAGAACACGAACTTTGTTTCTAAGCATGTAATTTTCAGAAATTTACGCAGTTGGAAATAGTTTGTTTGTGGACTTCTCGCGTTTACAAATGGGTACTTTGTATGTATGTACATACATATGTATAAAAATATATACACGTATACTTACATTCATCCAACAATATCATGGAACTAATATTCGTATACTTGATGTTGGCAATATACATAAGTAGTGCATATGTATGTATGTATGTATGTATGTCCTATCAAGGTGCTGAGAAGACCCGAAAAAATTGGAATCAAAAAAAATAAGGTTGTACCCTAATATGTACATATGTACATACATATATAGTACATAAATACACACATCTAAACATATCTACATATATAAAGCACCATCCCTATCAATGTCAGATTTCTCTGAGCATCATGTTTCGCTCTCCAACAAACAACCAAAGAAAAGAGCACAGTTTCATAATATTGTAAATCCGTAGCAACTTTTCTCAATCCACTAACAAACACTGTGACCAGCAGTATTGTTGCGTAAACAGCTGTAGACAACGCGCCTCTTACACGATTGCGTCTTTTCTGTTGACGGTCACAAAAATGCCACGCACACAGCGGCAGATACTTTACCGGCCGGTGTATCTCAAAGATACCAAATTCACTGTTATTCGCAATGCAAACCGTTATCAACACCCTATTCTCTCTCTCTCTTTCTCTCGCTCAAATCTCCCATGTTGGCGTTTCGTTTTTGTGCCGCTATTTCTTTAACTTTTCTCCCTGCTCCACACTGTAAACTTTATCTGAGAACGGTCAGCTGTTCGCTATTATCGCATCGCAGACGTCGCTGTCCTCGTCACTGCTTATCAAGCGGCAGCAACACATTTTACATATGTACATACAAAAATTAACACTGCAGCGTTGTCGCTCTTCGTTTTCACAATTTTCTTTTGTGTGCGTTTTGTTTTGTTACCTTCCGTTGAGACCTCAGATTGTCTCACTTTTACGTAGTGCATATGTACATACGTATGTATGTATGTATGTGTGAGCTTTTTATGCTTTCCAATGTATGTAGATACGGTTGCTGTCAATTTGTTTATGGTAATTTTGGTATGTAGTATTTTTATATCATGTACTCTTTGTCGTTGTCTTAAATGATCTTTGCAGCAACATACAAAGCAGTGAGGCTTACATTTTCTTTGCTTCCAATTTCATTTCATTACGCCTAGGCCACATTTTCCACACCTAACTAGTGGGGTGGGAGCGTCTGCCAAATGCGTCTGTCAGTGTATTTTATGTACTTTCTTATATACATACATACATACATCCATATGTATGCACATATATACATAACTATGGGAAGAATAATACATGGGCGCAAAGTGGTAGTCAAAATAAAGTCGCCCAGTATATTAGTTGCAGCTTAATTTGACATATATCCCATAAAAATTGTGGCATAGAGCTGCTATCAACTTTAAAGTTTGTATACTTGATTATGTTGTATACTTGAGTTAGTTTTTATTTCAGAATATGTGCATGCAAATATTGTAGTATAAATTCTAAATTTACACAGGCCCAAAAAATTCGTTATATAGAGCGACATCCAGGGTATGAATGAAGGGTACCATAGCGACGAGAATCTCTCAGGTCCCTAGCCCCGCTGACCTGGAGGGTACACCCCTCTATGCCAGGCCATTGTATGTTTTGTAGATCCCTGGGATACGGGTCTACTTGTGGATGAGGTGAATTTGTCGCGGCAAGGAACTCTGTTGTAGTCGACCGCTTCTTTTCCTCTTCCCCTTAATTCTGGCCGCCGATAGATCTCATCTTAGTAACTAACGAAAGAACCAAATTAAGAACAAGAATAAAGAAGCCTTGGATCCTTGCGCGGATAAAAATGCTGCTGCTGTGCATGGCGGAAAAAGCGAAACTCCCTATTCTCAATCGGAAACAGCACCGATGATGCCGAGTGAGCCTACAGGACCCAAACTCCCTTTTTGGCGCCAACATGAGGAAAGGCTGAACTCCTTGAAGGGGGCCTTGATCTTCAGGCCAGCAGGACTAAGTCTCTTTGGGGGGATAATCCAACTCCATCGGAACAAAATCAGAGGTTGGAGGCTGGCCACCAGAATTCGCATTCCCCAAGAGCCGTAAATCGCGACGTCTCGCAACTCTTATAGGCCTAAGGGGCACATCCATTATAATGGAATCCGTTGTCTTGCCATGCGATAATGCACATATTTGTTACATTTATTACAAAATCAAGACGCACACCCCAAATTGTGGAAGTTCGGTCGAGCATTAAGTTATATGTTATTATTATTATTTATAAGAATAAAAATACATATTTAAATAAATAAAATGATAGCACATACATCTCTTAACCTTTGTTAAAACAACGTCCTAGAAAAGTTAATATTTTTAAAGAAAAACTTAACGCGAACGCAGTTGTTTCGTAAAAAGTTCACAAATATATTTTAAAATAGGGGAATTCATCTAAACGTATAATGACCCTTATAATCGTATAAATGTATAAACATATAAAAAATTGGATGGAAATGCGGTTTATTTGTGAGGTTTATTTATTTATCAGCAGTTTATCTCTTTAGATGAATACCCGTAATGTGTTTTTTTGTTCACATTAGAAGAGTTAGTGTAAAAAATATTTAGAATAAAGTTTTCATTTAATAGAGTTTCGATACTAGAACTTTCCAATCTACACCTACTCAGCACTAGGTATAAAAGTATCTAAACCAAAATACTCGGTAAGGTAAGTGTACCCATTTCCGAGCTGGCACTTAATTCCGTGCTATTTTCCCAAGAATTTAGGAATATAAAAAGATGTTCACTTTATTTAAATAAAGAATTTATGAAATTGATTAGAATTTTCCAAGTTTCCAAATTTCGCACATCGCGGCTTCCAAGCATCATTATTTTAATTAAAATTTAAATTCAGTTATCAGGTATCGGGTAACTATTTACGAAATGTTGGTTAAAACCAAGATGTTAGTGAATAGTGTTCGCAAAATTGCTAAGAGAGTAGTGAAAAATTCGTAAGGTTCTAATCTTTAATTTGTAAATATATGTACATATATGTATACTTATATATTTTGTGTAAATTTATGTGTTGAAATCAATGTATAACAGAAGATTCATTCAAAGATAATATTTTTTTAAGTTGTACCGATTCGCGTGCTAAGCATGGATTTAGAAATATATGAATTTTTCTGTTTGGTTGTTTTTGGGTATACGAAATATAATTTATAAAAATTAGAAATTTCAAATAAATAATAAATTTCACATACTTACATACATGTGTATGTATGTACATACATATATTCTCATAGTATATGTATGTATTTCCGTGCCACACTTTTGACTAAATTACGACTGTTTCTCATTCTTAAAGTACATACATATGTACAATATGTAGTATGTATTTTGAATTATTTTTCGTATATGTATGCCAATATTTTTGTATTACTCCAATCTCCGAAAACACCAGAGGCGAATGGATTTTTGGAAATAGCTGCACCTGGAAGCTTTATTTTTGCTGTAGTTGCCAGCATGCAAAAGTCGGCACTTAATTGCTATATTTTTTTTTTTTTTGATTATTTTCCAAAATCACACCAAACTCAGAAAATTCAAAGTTTTTAAATTACTGAACAAAAGTTTTTGAACTGACGTCACCTAGCTGTACGAAGCAATGGAAGAGCTTTTGTCGACACCTCTATTTCGCTACATCCTGACCGGAAGCTACATATATAATAGTTCATCATGTCTAGTGCGGAATCAGATGCATAAATGATACAAGTAACTTTTTAACTAGCTCCAAACCACCAACCTTCTACTTACTTTTGTTTAGACATAACTTTGTGTAGTGAAAACTTATATGAGATGATTGAGAGTTGTGGATTCCGGATGAACATTCCTTACTGACCAAAGTTACATTGAAATTATTAACCTGAAACACCTTATTAATATTGTACAATAGAAAAAATTACTGTGTGCACAGATTTGACCCTGGCTGTATCCACATACTTATACATACAAAACTTAAAGTTAAAAGCTAAAATTTAAGGCGAAACAAATTGCGAAGGCCAAATGCCACAATCGGTTCAGAATACTTATGGATTTGTATCTACTTAAATTCCCCACACATACATAATATGTTATGTATGTAAGTATATATGTATGTAAGTATGTACATTTGGAATTTCCACTTCCACTTGATTTTCGCTTCAGCAATACCGTTGTTAACAAAGTCGTCGCTTATGCTTTATGTCGAGTCGTCGCGTTTCGTCGAATCGCGGCAACTTCGAACCAACTCTTATGCTGGCAACCAAACCAATTTCGAAGCGGTAAAAATTAGGTCAACTTGTCGAAAGAACAATAGTCCCAATAAACAGCATCTAACTCGCTCACACCACACGTATACACAGGCATAGAATCTAGCATCCACGTATAGTACATTCGAACAAGCTAAATTGGAGGCACACAGATACTCCAACGATGAGGCCGCTGAGCAGCATAATTAGAAGTTGCAGATATACTTTTATAAGACAAATACATACATAAATATGTATGTATGTATGTACATACATACATACATACTATATACCTGTGCATGAAGTTGAAAGGGCCGAAGCGAACAGCAGCAGTAGCTGCAGCCGTAACTGAGGCAACTGCAAAAGCATTGATAGCGATTGTGGGCAGCAACTGAAGTAACTTTGATAATTTTTATAATTTCAACCTTTTCCAATGTGATACTCTTTCTAGAGCTTATATATGTATGTACATATGAATGTGTAATTATGTGCAAATATATGTGAATAAATAAAAACTGTTGGAAAATGCATATATACATATATGTACCTAATGTATATTCATGTGCATTTGTACATACATATGTATATATGCATTTTCCAACAGTTCTCTGAGTTAGAGTACGTACATACATACATATGTACATATGTATCTACATACATATCTGGGCCAGAGCGAGCATAGAAAACTCGCTCATTACAATTTCAAAGCATAAAAGAAAATCCATAAAATAAAAAAAAAACACTATGCACATGTACATACTTATATATTGTGCATACATACATACGTATATATTTACGAATGAGAGAGCAAAACAAAATGTAAAGTGGAACAAAGCAAGAACTAAATGGAACGGGAATACCTACACTAAAAATATCAATCCGGCAGATACAGATTATAGGCATATGTATGTACATATGTATATGTACATACATATGTATTGTATATAAAAATCTCACAGAGAGAACGCCTCAGAGAAACACTTATTTAGTCATACCAACATTTTATTTTCCGAATTTATCTAGGTCACTTCGATCTCTTTAGTATAGTTGTAGGAAGTGCAGTGCTACCGCTTTGGTAAAATTGAAACAAACTTTAGTAAAGCAAGAAGTTCTGCATTTGTATAGAACCTGGCGCATGATTTTAGTGGGGCCCAGATGGATATATGTACAAACATATGTACGTCTACTCATATCTATATGTGCCTATATGAAATAACAGCTGAACTAAATTTTTAGCATTTTAAAAGGTTTACTTACAAAAATGAAGAAAAATAAAAGTATTGTTTCTATATTACAACTGAATAATCTATAGTAATTTAATTACAAATCACCGTAAATAAATAACACGCAAGTTTTATTTTTATTTCTTGGTTTTTTCAACCTTACATGTGTATGTCCATACTTAGTACCCTGAAAAAGCGGGTTTCTTTATATTCAAAAGGTTAAAAAATGGTTAGTTTTGTGAGGGCGATGTTCAGAAATTTATCACTTTTCGATGTACATAAAATATCCGTATATCTCACTTGCTCGCTCGAGCACATAATATTATTATTTATGTACGATGTCAAAAATGTGTTTTAAAGTTTTGGTAAATTTTTTGAATTTCAGGGGACACCATTTAGCAGTGGCTGTCTGGTTAGTTATTCCTTGTTGGTGACATGTATGTACATATGTACATATGTAGGTACGACCATAGATAGGGCATAATAATAGAGGGATCATATTTTTTTAACATTGAAGCCATTATTTGATTAAAACACTAAACAATTTTACCATTTTTAAAACATTTCAAATCTGAAATTTAGCTGTAATAACATTCAACCAAGTGTATGTATGTATATTAAACAGATAGCATTATCCAGCTCCCAAGAAAAACCACAATAAATATATTTCGTAAAATTTAGTGTGGTTGTTTGATGAGCTTTTTGATCAAATCGCATTATTCGATGCATTTTATTTATGGAAGTAAACAATTAAACAAGTGGACTTTGTGGAAAATATTTTTATGTTAGTGGTACCTCTACTTTGATTTTGCCGATATTGCCAATTCTAAACTACAAGTAGACTAAGCTTTTTTGACAAATGAGCAAGAAATACTCATTGACTTCATGTCAAGTCTTGCGAATCTTATTTGTGATATTGTATTCTATGTGTACCAAGTTAAACACATTTTTCCGCTTCGGTATCTGGATATAAACAAAATTTAAAAAGTTTTTTCAAGATTATAAAATTTTCAGTTTATTTTTTTATTAAGACCGCAAATCCTAACTCACGCAGTACATACAGACGTTTTGATGCAAATCCTAGGAGTTGAAATTTGCACGATTTGGGAAATATTTTCAATGAATTTTATTTTTAAAAAACTTACAATTATGCATATAAAGTTTAACCAGAATTCCATATGTTTATTGTTTATTATTTCCTTTGAAGATATCTTGTAAAAGTGGCAACACTGCCTCGAACCCATAAAAGAGAATGTAATAACCGACGTCGGTATAAGCAGATAAAACACATTCGTTAATCTCTTACAAAAAACGCGCGCTCTTAAGTTAGCAGCGGTTTATCAAATCGGTTCGTTTTCGTTTTGTCTCAGAAGTTTGTACGCACGCTGACAAATGGCCTACTACTTGGGTAATAGCGGCACCAGAGAACATCAAACAATGAGAAGGTGCAAACGACTCAGGTCGAACATTTTTATTTATTTCTTAACAGAGTTGAAAGGATTGGGCAGAGGAACGCTAACTAACATTTTCTGGCAATGTTAAAATGCTGCCAAATGTTAAAATGCATGTTGCAAAAGCGGAAAAATACACAAATTCAATGTTGCGGAAACATTATCTTGTTGATAGGTATTTTCCGAATTAAATAAATTTAAAAAAGTAAATAATTTATTGAAAATTTACAAATTTATAATGTAATATAAACGAATTTAATATAATGGATCCTTTTATTAAAATTTATTTCAATATTTTCTTTTTCTAGTAACTGATGAAGTGAAATAATTCCAATTTAATTTTAATTAATATATATTTTTAAAATCTTTTTGTTTTAATATTAAATAATATGAAACATAATAGTTTAATAAAAGATTTTATTCCAATTTCTTTATATTACACATCTTAAACTATTTAAAAAAATTAAGACTTTTCAATAATTTTGTATATTTATTTGCAACGCAATAAAATCAGAAAAGGATGTGAAAAAGATTTCCAAAAATTTATGAAAGTTAATAAATATATCGTATTTAATTTTAAAAAAAATGCATAAAAATAGACATGGCACGAAAAAAAAGCTGGGATTCGAACTATGGGGCAAAAGCTAAAACATGCAATATGATAATGTGGCTGGCGACTATACGCGCTAAGGCACAGCAGACATTTTTTGCCGTTCGCTTATACGGCTATTTATGCAAATCATAGCAATGTGTGTGCAAAGCAGAAGAAGAATTTACGAATCCAACTAAAAATGAAACAAAGAAGAAAAAGTAGTAACCCGAGAAAAAAACTGTTTTTGCTTGCCAGCGGGGCAAGTTGAGACGGAAGAGGAGTTATGCAGCAATTGTTGATAAGAGAAGGGTTGAAAGGGAAAGGGAACGGTAAGCAAAAGAATATTCTTTTCTGTTTTTCGGCAATTTTTGTGTCGATTCGCCAATTGCGCGTGCATGTGTACGCAAATGAATTGATGCGCATTTGGGCAGAAGCTCTAGAATGTTCTAGAATGTTCTAGAACATTCTAGAATGCCAGCAATTTGTCAGACTACGTTGGCAATTTGCATTATTGTCTGATATTGCGGTGTTGGAATTTTCAATGACCGTCGATGGTTTGTAAAATTGAAGATTTTAGCATTTTTGTGTTCGTCGCGAAGAAGATCGTTGAGGGGAACATTTGCGTGCGCGGGGAGATGAAATGCTTGCGCTTATGAATGAACGGCATTTGTGTTTAGGAATACGCGCACGCGTTTATGAATGAATTTTTTGTTGTTGTATGTAGTTTCAGATATTTTAGAATATTTGGCGCCAGCGCAGGCACAAGTGCAGCTGCGGTTGTGATTGCGCTGTGATTTGATTTACTTACATATGTACATAGATTAAGCGTAGGTCAAGGTTGAATATATGCACATGCACGTAAGTACATACATACATATATGTGTATGCATATGAATTTATGTATTTAGATATATGTTTGTAAGTAAATATGTAAATAGATATGCATACATATGGATGTGTGCATATATGATTGCATACTTGATGATATATTAGTTATTTATGAAAAATGTAGTATTCTCTGGAAGTATACATATTTATATCAATATACATATGTACATACATACGTATGCATGTATGCTAGTGCAAGAATTTGCAAAAAAGCAAAAATCCAAATAAATTTTAAGTCAAAAGCGCGTGGCCAGGTTTCGAACTCGCGCAAAACGAAAGCATAAAGCAGGGACCGAAAATAATGATTATTTTGATATTTTCAATGAAAAAAATCAAATGCTTCCGAACTTCAGATAATAGTTTTGAAAATACCCCTGTGTATATTTTTTCAAGCCCTATTCGAATCTGTTACGATTTCAAATTTGCTGAGCGATATCCATAAAATTTGTAATCAATAATTAAATACATTTTTTATTAATCGATCAGAAAAATATAATTAAATATCGTGTTTTACTTTTTTGATCAAAAATAAAAATTCCTTTTTGATTGTTATGTTTTCGATCTGAAATAATGATTATTTTGTGAGTTGTTTTTTTTTGAAAGGAATTTTTATTTTTGATCAAAAAAGTAAAACACGATATTTAATTATATTTTTCTGAACAAATTTATAAAACTCTGTAGTTTATTATTATCAGTAATCGTAAAATTTAAAATCTTAAAATAACGATTATACATATATCAATTTTTTTGATAAAACTCATAATGATTACGGTCCCTGGCATAAAGAATATTGCGATGCCTCTTAAAGCAACTGCACCACAGAACACAATTAAATTCATTGATCTGAATCGCTACT
This sequence comes from Anomoia purmunda, assembly GCA_951828415.1. Lineage (NCBI taxonomy): Eukaryota > Metazoa > Arthropoda > Insecta > Diptera > Tephritidae > Anomoia > Anomoia purmunda. The sequence goes on from OX639993.1 coordinate 58,596,955, forward strand.
TGATTCAGTTTCCCGTGAATATTGTTTGCCAAGACAAATTTTTGATACAAATGAACAAATTTATAATATATGTACATATGTATGTAGATCGCATATTATTTCGCATCTACTGAAAAAGGAAATCAACATAGGAAACCAAATCAAACTCATAGTAATATTTATTATATTATAAAAAATCAGTTTTAACAATTTTTATTAATTAAACGAACATACAAATTTTATTAATCCATAATTGTTAGTAAAAATATAAATATGCTTGGATATTTTAATATTTCACTTTTTTCATTTTTTTAAATACTCATGAAGGCATGATAAAAATACCATATTATAATTTTTTCGTAAAAATTCAACATATAATTTTAATTTAAGCCAACTTTTCTTCTTTAATTTTAAGTAATTTCTCATGACAATTTTTTTAAAAATTTAAAAAAGAGTTAATTATGTATTAATTTCATATTTTGTAAAAAAAATGTCCTATACACTTGCAGCATTATCAATACTTCGAATTTCAGCTTCTTTTAATTTTGAAAAATATTCATAATGACTTGCAAGTAAAAATACTACATATTGTGTATAAATATGTACAGTACAAAAATATATTTGTATGAAATTTAATTTTAATTATTTGTTTATATTTTTTTTTACATTTGTAACTTTAATGAAGTTTATGGAAAATTTTAGAAATAATTTTTTAATAATTTTTCTAAAAAATTGGAAACGATTTCAAATGGATTAATAATAAACACATTTGTAACAATATTCCCATAAACATCTGCCATTTATCAACATTTCAGCAACAATTGAACAGTGGAAATGTTAATTCACATTTTTCATGCCTGTTAAGTAGGCGGCGAAATAAAAATTTAACATGTCCATTCCTTAGACAAAACCTTTCAAAATTCATTTGGATCGAACCAAATTTTGCACCTTCTCATTGTTGTAAGTTCTCTGCAATGAGAAGGTGCAAAATTTGGTTCGATCCAAATGAATTTTGAAAGGTTTTGTCTAAGGAATGGACATGTTAAATTTTTATTTCGCCGCCTACTTAACAGGCATGAAAAATGTGAATTAACATTTCCACTGTTCAATTGTTGCTGAAATGTTGATAAATGGCAGATGTTTATGGGAATATTGTTACAAATGTGTTTATTATTAATCCATTTGAAATCGTTTCCAATTTTTTAGAAAAATTATTAAAAAATTATTTCTAAAATTTTCCATAAACTTCATTAAAGTTACAAATGTAAAAAAAAATATAAACAAATAATTAAAATTAAATTTCATACAAATATATTTTTGTACTGTACATATTTATACACAATATGTAGTATTTTTACTTGCAAGTCATTATGAATATTTTTCAAAATTAAAAGAAGCTGAAATTCGAAGTATTGATAATGCTGCAAGTGTATAGGACATTTTTTTTACAAAATATGAAATTAATACATAATTAACTCTTTTTTAAATTTTTAAAAAAATTGTCATGAGAAATTACTTAAAATTAAAGAAGAAAAGTTGGCTTAAATTAAAATTATATGTTGAATTTTTACGAAAAAATTATAATATGGTATTTTTATCATGCCTTCATGAGTATTTAAAAAAATGAAAAAAGTGAAATATTAAAATATCCAAGCATATTTATATTTTTACTAACAATTATGGATTAATAAAATTTGTATGTTCGTTTAATTAATAAAAATTGTTAAAACTGATTTTTTATAATATAATAAATATTACTATGAGTTTGATTTGGTTTCCTATGTTGATTTCCTTTTTCAGTAGATGCGAAATAATATGCGATCTACATACATATGTACATATATTATAAATTTGTTCATTTGTATCAAAAATTTGTCTTGGCAAACAATATTCACGGGAAACTGAATCAAGTAGCGATTCAGATCAATGAATTTAATTGTGTTCTGTGGTGCAGTTGCTTTAAGAGGCATCGCAATATTCTTTATGCCAGGGACCGTAATCATTATGAGTTTTATCAAAAAAATTGATATATGTATAATCGTTATTTTAAGATTTTAAATTTTACGATTACTGATAATAATAAACTACAGAGTTTTATAAATTTGTTCAGAAAAATATAATTAAATATCGTGTTTTACTTTTTTGATCAAAAATAAAAATTCCTTTCAAAAAAAAACAACTCACAAAATAATCATTATTTCAGATCGAAAACATAACAATCAAAAAGGAATTTTTATTTTTGATCAAAAAAGTAAAACACGATATTTAATTATATTTTTCTGATCGATTAATAAAAAATGTATTTAATTATTGATTACAAATTTTATGGATATCGCTCAGCAAATTTGAAATCGTAACAGATTCGAATAGGGCTTGAAAAAATATACACAGGGGTATTTTCAAAACTATTATCTGAAGTTCGGAAGCATTTGATTTTTTTCATTGAAAATATCAAAATAATCATTATTTTCGGTCCCTGCTTTATGCTTTCGTTTTGCGCGAGTTCGAAACCTGGCCACGCGCTTTTGACTTAAAATTTATTTGGATTTTTGCTTTTTTGCAAATTCTTGCACTAGCATACATGCATACGTATGTATGTACATATGTATATTGATATAAATATGTATACTTCCAGAGAATACTACATTTTTCATAAATAACTAATATATCATCAAGTATGCAATCATATATGCACACATCCATATGTATGCATATCTATTTACATATTTACTTACAAACATATATCTAAATACATAAATTCATATGCATACACATATATGTATGTATGTACTTACGTGCATGTGCATATATTCAACCTTGACCTACGCTTAATCTATGTACATATGTAAGTAAATCAAATCACAGCGCAATCACAACCGCAGCTGCACTTGTGCCTGCGCTGGCGCCAAATATTCTAAAATATCTGAAACTACATACAACAACAAAAAATTCATTCATAAACGCGTGCGCGTATTCCTAAACACAAATGCCGTTCATTCATAAGCGCAAGCATTTCATCTCCCCGCGCACGCAAATGTTCCCCTCAACGATCTTCTTCGCGACGAACACAAAAATGCTAAAATCTTCAATTTTACAAACCATCGACGGTCATTGAAAATTCCAACACCGCAATATCAGACAATAATGCAAATTGCCAACGTAGTCTGACAAATTGCTGGCATTCTAGAATGTTCTAGAACATTCTAGAACATTCTAGAGCTTCTGCCCAAATGCGCATCAATTCATTTGCGTACACATGCACGCGCAATTGGCGAATCGACACAAAAATTGCCGAAAAACAGAAAAGAATATTCTTTTGCTTACCGTTCCCTTTCCCTTTCAACCCTTCTCTTATCAACAATTGCTGCATAACTCCTCTTCCGTCTCAACTTGCCCCGCTGGCAAGCAAAAACAGTTTTTTTCTCGGGTTACTACTTTTTCTTCTTTGTTTCATTTTTAGTTGGATTCGTAAATTCTTCTTCTGCTTTGCACACACATTGCTATGATTTGCATAAATAGCCGTATAAGCGAACGGCAAAAAATGTCTGCTGTGCCTTAGCGCGTATAGTCGCCAGCCACATTATCATATTGCATGTTTTAGCTTTTGCCCCATAGTTCGAATCCCAGCTTTTTTTTCGTGCCATGTCTATTTTTATGCATTTTTTTTAAAATTAAATACGATATATTTATTAACTTTCATAAATTTTTGGAAATCTTTTTCACATCCTTTTCTGATTTTATTGCGTTGCAAATAAATATACAAAATTATTGAAAAGTCTTAATTTTTTTAAATAGTTTAAGATGTGTAATATAAAGAAATTGGAATAAAATCTTTTATTAAACTATTATGTTTCATATTATTTAATATTAAAACAAAAAGATTTTAAAAATATATATTAATTAAAATTAAATTGGAATTATTTCACTTCATCAGTTACTAGAAAAAGAAAATATTGAAATAAATTTTAATAAAAGGATCCATTATATTAAATTCGTTTATATTACATTATAAATTTGTAAATTTTCAATAAATTATTTACTTTTTTAAATTTATTTAATTCGGAAAATACCTATCAACAAGATAATGTTTCCGCAACATTGAATTTGTGTATTTTTCCGCTTTTGCAACATGCATTTTAACATTTGGCAGCATTTTAACATTGCCAGAAAATGTTAGTTAGCGTTCCTCTGCCCAATCCTTTCAACTCTGTTAAGAAATAAATAAAAATGTTCGACCTGAGTCGTTTGCACCTTCTCATTGTTTGATGTTCTCTGCTCATTGTTGTAAGTTCTCTGCACTTACCAGCTAGCTGATCGAACCAGAGAACTTACAACAATGAGAAGGTGCAAAATTTGGTTCGATCCAAATGAATTTTGAAAGGTTTTGTCTAAGGAATGGACATGTTAAATTTTTATTTCGCCGCCTACTTAACAGGCATGAAAAATGTGAATTAACATTTCCACTGTTCAATTGTTGCTGAAATGTTGATAAATGGCAGATGTTTATGGGAATATTGTTACAAATGTGTTTATTATTAATCCATTTGAAATCGTTTCCAATTTTTTAGAAAAATTATTAAAAAATTATTTCTAAAATTTTCCATAAACTTCATTAAAGTTACAAATGTAAAAAAAAATATAAACAAATAATTAAAATTAAATTTCATACAAATATATTTTTGTACTGTACATATTTATACACAATATGTAGTATTTTTACTTGCAAGTCATTATGAATATTTTTCAAAATTAAAAGAAGCTGAAATTCGAAGTATTGATAATGCTGCAAGTGTATAGGACATTTTTTTTACAAAATATGAAATTAATACATAATTAACTCTTTTTTAAATTTTTAAAAAAATTGTCATGAGAAATTACTTAAAATTAAAGAAGAAAAGTTGGCTTAAATTAAAATTATATGTTGAATTTTTACGAAAAAATTATAATATGGTATTTTTATCATGCCTTCATGAGTATTTAAAAAAATGAAAAAAGTGAAATATTAAAATATCCAAGCATATTTATATTTTTACTAACAATTATGGATTAATAAAATTTGTATGTTCGTTTAATTAATAAAAATTGTTAAAACTGATTTTTTATAATATAATAAATATTACTATGAGTTTGATTTGGTTTCCTATGTTGATTTCCTTTTTCAGTAGATGCGAAATAATATGCGATCTACATACATATGTACATATATTATAAATTTGTTCATTTGTATCAAAAATTTGTCTTGGCAAACAATATTCACGGGAAACTGAATCAAGTAGCGATTCAGATCAATGAATTTAATTGTGTTCTGTGGTGCAGTTGCTTTAAGAGGCATCGCAATATTCTTTATGCCAGGGACCGTAATCATTATGAGTTTTATCAAAAAAATTGATATATGTATAATCGTTATTTTAAGATTTTAAATTTTACGATTACTGATAATAATAAACTACAGAGTTTTATAAATTTGTTCAGAAAAATATAATTAAATATCGTGTTTTACTTTTTTGATCAAAAATAAAAATTCCTTTCAAAAAAAAACAACTCACAAAATAATCATTATTTCAGATCGAAAACATAACAATCAAAAAGGAATTTTTATTTTTGATCAAAAAAGTAAAACACGATATTTAATTATATTTTTCTGATCGATTAATAAAAAATGTATTTAATTATTGATTACAAATTTTATGGATATCGCTCAGCAAATTTGAAATCGTAACAGATTCGAATAGGGCTTGAAAAAATATACACAGGGGTATTTTCAAAACTATTATCTGAAGTTCGGAAGCATTTGATTTTTTTCATTGAAAATATCAAAATAATCATTATTTTCGGTCCCTGCTTTATGCTTTCGTTTTGCGCGAGTTCGAAACCTGGCCACGCGCTTTTGACTTAAAATTTATTTGGATTTTTGCTTTTTTGCAAATTCTTGCACTAGCATACATGCATACGTATGTATGTACATATGTATATTGATATAAATATGTATACTTCCAGAGAATACTACATTTTTCATAAATAACTAATATATCATCAAGTATGCAATCATATATGCACACATCCATATGTATGCATATCTATTTACATATTTACTTACAAACATATATCTAAATACATAAATTCATATGCATACACATATATGTATGTATGTACTTACGTGCATGTGCATATATTCAACCTTGACCTACGCTTAATCTATGTACATATGTAAGTAAATCAAATCACAGCGCAATCACAACCGCAGCTGCACTTGTGCCTGCGCTGGCGCCAAATATTCTAAAATATCTGAAACTACATACAACAACAAAAAATTCATTCATAAACGCGTGCGCGTATTCCTAAACACAAATGCCGTTCATTCATAAGCGCAAGCATTTCATCTCCCCGCGCACGCAAATGTTCCCCTCAACGATCTTCTTCGCGACGAACACAAAAATGCTAAAATCTTCAATTTTACAAACCATCGACGGTCATTGAAAATTCCAACACCGCAATATCAGACAATAATGCAAATTGCCAACGTAGTCTGACAAATTGCTGGCATTCTAGAATGTTCTAGAACATTCTAGAACATTCTAGAGCTTCTGCCCAAATGCGCATCAATTCATTTGCGTACACATGCACGCGCAATTGGCGAATCGACACAAAAATTGCCGAAAAACAGAAAAGAATATTCTTTTGCTTACCGTTCCCTTTCCCTTTCAACCCTTCTCTTATCAACAATTGCTGCATAACTCCTCTTCCGTCTCAACTTGCCCCGCTGGCAAGCAAAAACAGTTTTTTTCTCGGGTTACTACTTTTTCTTCTTTGTTTCATTTTTAGTTGGATTCGTAAATTCTTCTTCTGCTTTGCACACACATTGCTATGATTTGCATAAATAGCCGTATAAGCGAACGGCAAAAAATGTCTGCTGTGCCTTAGCGCGTATAGTCGCCAGCCACATTATCATATTGCATGTTTTAGCTTTTGCCCCATAGTTCGAATCCCAGCTTTTTTTTCGTGCCATGTCTATTTTTATGCATTTTTTTTAAAATTAAATACGATATATTTATTAACTTTCATAAATTTTTGGAAATCTTTTTCACATCCTTTTCTGATTTTATTGCGTTGCAAATAAATATACAAAATTATTGAAAAGTCTTAATTTTTTTAAATAGTTTAAGATGTGTAATATAAAGAAATTGGAATAAAATCTTTTATTAAACTATTATGTTTCATATTATTTAATATTAAAACAAAAAGATTTTAAAAATATATATTAATTAAAATTAAATTGGAATTATTTCACTTCATCAGTTACTAGAAAAAGAAAATATTGAAATAAATTTTAATAAAAGGATCCATTATATTAAATTCGTTTATATTACATTATAAATTTGTAAATTTTCAATAAATTATTTACTTTTTTAAATTTATTTAATTCGGAAAATACCTATCAACAAGATAATGTTTCCGCAACATTGAATTTGTGTATTTTTCCGCTTTTGCAACATGCATTTTAACATTTGGCAGCATTTTAACATTGCCAGAAAATGTTAGTTAGCGTTCCTCTGCCCAATCCTTTCAACTCTGTTAAGAAATAAATAAAAATGTTCGACCTGAGTCGTTTGCACCTTCTCATTGTTTGATGTTCTCTGATCGAACAGTCGAATAACTGCGAATGAGTTTATTTGGTATTCTTTAGCGCCTGACTTTAGGCTAAGTTGTGCTCAATGGAAACGTAAGTGTCTACCCAATGTTTCCGTACGATTCAAAATGCCCTGCATAATAGCAGCGAAAATATTTATATGTGTGTGCAATACGCGAGTATATTTATGTATATGTGGGCTTGAGTAAATTACATTTGCTTGTATATACATACATACATATGTACATACATACATTTCTATTTAATTCGTATATTATTCACATCTGCTGCAGTTCCGCTAAGAGCGTTTTTAATAACGCTAATTCGAGCATCAACGATCTGGTAATCACATCCACACATTTCCTGTAAAGCTGGGTACAGATGACAAATATTGAATATCAAAGCACAGCAAGCAACAGTAAACTTAGTTTGTGTATTGTATGTGTGTACCTACATATGTATGTATGTATGTATTCAATACACGCCCTCTTTGCTTTTTAATAAAACTAAATGTAAGATCTTTCTATTTCGATCTTTACTCTGCCAAGAGTGATATGACCGCCAAATATATTTGCCACCATACAACTAAAACAGAACATCAATAATGTGTTAACGATATCGCTATAGACGATTTAATTTCGCCACATATGTATGTATCGGATGCACATTGCCAACAATGTTTGCCGTCTGCACCTAACTTAAATATAAATATTTCATCGCGCGAACCCGAGCGCCATCGCGCTATGCGAAGCGAGTGAGAAAATGCTAAGGTTTAAAAATAGCTGTTCTGGTACGAGTATACACAAGCGAATTTGTTTAGTCGTGTTATTAAATTCTGACAAGATGGACGTTGAGAAGTTAATTTCTATAGTACGAAAACGTCGCCCATTATGGGATTTGAAAGATAAAAAATATTTAGACAGGAATTTAAATTTGCAACTGTGGGAGGAAGTAGCACACGATTTAGGGTTTCCAAGTAAGTACATGCAATGTACGTACAAACATACATACATACATATGTATGTGCAAAAATATTAAAATTTCACTTAACCACAGGCAGTATCTGAGTTGATTGTTTTAGGGTGGTGTTGTGAGTTGCGAAGCGAATGTGTGCGAAGCGAATACTCACTCAACAATTATGTGCATTTGTATTATGAGTGGCGAATGAGCATATTTATATGGATTTGTTGTTTATATAAAGTGTAATGGACAAATGAGTTCACCCAAATTGAACAATTGTGTAATTTTAAAGCCAAGTTACTGTAAGCAAGAAGTACTAGTATTGAATAATCACAAATGATTACCGATCGTTCGCCGCATTTTGGCGTTAAAATTTTCGTTTTGCTACTCATACAACAAAACAGATCAATTCGGGTTAAGTTGCATCCGCTTCGCAGCTCACAACACCACTCTTAGTTTCTGAAATGAATTAATAACTAGTAAACGACTTGGGGACATTCACAAAATATATCTACCTTGTTATATCTAATTAAGGAACGGGATTTTCGTTTTGTTACTAAGCACTGTAATAACAGCGTTATCGACTCTTTGCAAGTGAAATAAAATTCTGATCTGCGTACGATTCCAAAAGTATACTTATGTTTCGAAGTTAAAAAATTTTAGTGTTAATAAATAAATTTGGCTATTAGACAGCCCAACCTACATAATATTCAGGCGCGACCGCGAAGTTGCATCTCCAATTCGCCATACTAGGTTGGTGAATTAGACGATAGTTCTTGCCACAGGAAACGAAACGCCATGCAACTTACATGTGCACATACATACAATATGTACATCCCTATGTACGCTATTTAATCAATTTTTTCTCACACACATACTGAATACAAAATGTGACGTCGTAAGTGATACCGCTACTTTGGGTTTTCCGATTTTGCCAATTCTCAACTATAAGTAGAACAGCAAATAAGCGTAAAAAAATCACGTTTTTATAGTATTTTGTAGATTTAAATATTATCTTTCTGCCAATAAATAATATATTTACACTTTATCAAAATTAAAATATGTTTCTCGCTGAAATATTGGAGTTACTCATTCTTCTTTCTCCCGTATTCTTGTTTACTTAACATGGATACATTAGGATGTATGCAAGTTCTCAGTTGTGCTTTTTAAAGAAGACGCGATCACAAGCTTGTAACATAATCATCACAAATTCTTCAAAAATTTTAGGATGAAAGTTTTGTATGGGAAATGAAGAGACTGCAGCTCCCACCTTATCCAAAATTCAAGCGTTAACGATATTGATGAAATAGATTCACTATTGATAGAATACAAGATTGCGCCTTCCCACAGCAAAGTAACAGATCTCGCCATTTGTAAACAAGAGTACAGAAGAAAGAAGAAGGAATAATTTCCAATATTTTAATGAGAAACGTCTTTTAATTGTGCTCAAGTGAAGAAAGATGATTGAAAGGCAGAGATTTAATAAACAAATCTGCAATAAACTAAAAAAGTGGCTCTTTTGCTAATTTGTGAAAACAGCTTTGTATAGTTGCTGCCGCTGTAGCCGCGTTCGAATCCTGACCGGGGCAAGAAACATCAAAAATTATAGAAAAAGCTTTTGATAATAGCGGTCACCCCTCGGCAGGCAATAGCGAACCTCCGAGAGTACTTCTGCCTTGGAAAAAAACTTCTCACAAAAAACATTCGCCGTTCGGAGTCGGCGTAAAACTGTAGGTCCCTCAATTTTTGTTACAACCACAAGACGCACACCACAAATTGTAGGAGAAATTTGAGCAAAATCGCTTAAGCGGTTATAGTGCCAATTTAATAGGCAACTGAGAACCGTCAAAGTCGACGAAACCAAACTAAGAGGTACCTATGAAGGCGTCACCTTCTGTATTCAGCACAGCGAGTCAATAACCTTCATATGTATGTACATATGTACATATGTTCATTATAAACAAATTAAATTAATTTTAAACTTCGAGTGCAGCTTCTTGAACTGAAGTCAATCAACTTGGCGAGACTGGTTTAAACAAACAAATAACAATATTTGTCTCAAAGCTTATGTTTAGAAAAAGGCTTTAATTTAGTTAATGAGGAAGTTATAAACAATATTCCAAATTTAAGTGAATTTTTCTTATCGAAATTCAAGGAAATCAAAAGAAAATTGTTAAAGTTTAAAAAACATTTTCGAAATAAGCTTGTAAAACCAAACGTATTTACCAGCTAATACGTAAAACAAAATTATTACGAAACAAAACTAAATTAAAAATAACTATCTGAAAGCTAATGCAGATTTATGTATATCGAGTCTCTTTGGTGCAATGGTTATTTACATACATATGTACATATGTGTTAAGACAATGTAAACAAGCTGGCACGTCTGGTTTTTCTTCATAAGACTGCCGTCAATATCTCAAGAATGATAGAATAAAATATTGCGCCTTCCGCGATGAAAGCACCTGTTAGTGACGATTTAACCAAAGAACGTAGATTACATCGTCATCTACGTTCTTTGATTTAACAGCTAGAGAATGAGAGAGCAGAACGATTGAAAGTTTTTGTTGAATGTAGTTTGTGTAGAATAAAAGCAAATTGCTTTTATTTCGTCAGCGAATAGACGGATGATGTCAAATCAACAAAGAGAGGACTAAAGATCTGCGGAAGGCGCAATCCTGTATTCGATCATTTTTGGCTCCATGCGCATTGACTTCACTTAACGAATAACTAACAAATATAATCTAAGTATTACTAAAAAAGTTTCGCGAATTCATGATTTTAACATAGAAGTTGACAAGAAAATGAAGAAGAAAAATAGATGTGTTCTGTTAAGTGTCAATTTTATTTTGAAGTACAAACTATAAATATACTTAGTTGATAGTAATTGTGCTTGCAAGTAAAAAATATATACGGTTTATTCAATAATAAAATAAGTGGAACAAAAACGGAAGATTTATTTTTAGATATTTATTACCTTAATTAAAATATCCGTGTGCACATATGTAAGTATACTATATTAGTTGAAAGGACGGCAATAATCTAAATATAGCTTTGGAATTTAATTTACTTATTTCTACCCAGAAAGTTATTTTTAGCATACAACTTTTTTTTTATTTGTAGCACAATATATTTTTAGCACGATAAATATATAAAATATCGTATAATAAAAAAAAGTAAATTGTTCTTTCTGCTCTAAACAACAATTATAACAAATAAAACAAAAATCAGCTGTTTGAGTCGGTGAAGAAACTTGCATATACATAATTCTCTAATGCTGTTAAGCTTCGTAACGAGGGAGTCTTATACAAAAAGTTTAGAAATTGGGTTAGTTCATCGCTCTAGTTAAATTTAAACTTAAATTCTTAATCGTGTATGTAACTCATTATTGTTTACAGGAAACTACATTATATATTACTTTTGTTTTCCTTTTTAGAAAACGATGTCCAAAAAAAATGGAAAAACTTAAGAGACACATACCGAGCTGAGCTTAAAAAAGAAGTTCACGCATTTAAATCTGGTTCCGGGTCTAGTTCGAGAAAGAAGTGGATATTTTCTCAGCAAATGTCTTTCCTAAGAGATATAATGACGCCGGCTCCTCTTATTGGAATCATTGGAAAGCCTAGCACACCTTCCGGAGGTCTTGGAATACCTGACATTCCGAATGATAACTTTGAAACACGCTCAGAAGGTTCACCAACTGCTGATTTAAGTTTTGAATTCAATGACATCAATGAAACTACCCGTCCACCAGTAGACAGAACTGAATACAACAGACTTCCGAAAACATTTAAAAAGAGAAAGGTTCATGATCCATACGTAGAACTAGAGCGTGAAAAACTTGAAATAATTAAGAAAAACTGCGAAATTAAACTGGATGGAGAGTATAATTTTCTCATGAGCTTCCTTCCAATAATGAAAGAAATGTCAACAATACAAAAACTAGAGTTTCGAGCACAAATGAGCAATGTAGCGCTGAATATAAAGCGCCCTCATTCTGCAAGTGCATGTTCTGGTTTGGAGAATGTACCTCCTTGCACAATGATTGGTATTCATCAAATGGAAGATAATGAAGAAGCAAGTCAAATTTTAATAAAACAAGATTACGATTAGTACTTACAATGTGTTTATGTATATGTGTATAATTACACTGTCCAACAGCATTTTTAAAACAGAATAGCGACCCCCTAATTCTGAAAGGGTATGTTGAGTAGATCATTTTTGTAGAACAAACTTATGGTCAAGCACGTCTGATTTTTTTTTTACAGTGGGTCAAAGTTTTCATTTTTTGGTCGAAGGGAGCATTATACTATATATGGCCGCTTCGTCTTGTTTACCAGCTGCAGAGATCAATAAAGCACAGTGGTCGACTGTTGTAAAAAAAGGAGCAAAAAACAATTACGAGTAGTGGGTACTAATGCGTCTAAAGACTTGGAAGTTGCTATTCGATATAAATGGCTACACTTATCATCGTTTTTACCTTCTGTATCGGAGGAAAATATTAAGGAATATGTCGCCAATCAGGCGGGACTAAACAAAGAAATATTCATGTGTTATAAGTTAATTAAAAAAGATGCACCACCCTCAAATATTAAACGAGTGAATTTCAAGTTGGGTGTTCCTGAAAACATGTTTGCTAAATTGCTATGCGCCGATATTTGGCCCACTAATGTGACCGTCAGACCTTTTCGTTTTTTTCTAAGGGAAGAACTAAAACCGGTCAAAACGTAAGAAACTCAAACCATTCTCCTAATACCTTAAGGGTGTACTTCCAAAACATATCTGGAATGCGAACAAAGGCTGATATCATGCTTTCATTCAGTGCGCAATTGGATTATGATATATATGTTCTTGTCGAGACATGGTTAACTTCGAACTTTTTTGATGCCGAGTTCTTCAATGTCAATATCTTCGACGTCTTTCGTAAGGACAGGGATGCTTTACAAACTGGCTGTCTAAGAGGTGGTGGTGTTATCATCGCTGTTAAGCGTGAACTGCAAACGTCTTTGATATCGCTAGCTAATGATGATTCCCTACTGGACCAACTCTGCGTCTGCATTCGGGGGAAACACTTCAAAGGATTACCTGTACGTATTAACCTCGTATATTCCACTGGGTAGTTCGTTTGAGTTATACGAAGCGCACGCTGATAATAATTCGTCACTAGTTTTAAATAATTTGGGTGATAACCATTTATGTGTGCTAGGAGATTTTAATTTACCAAATGTTAGCTGGGTTAGTAGTGAATCATGCCCTAGTCTAACAGCTCATAATATGGTTGCCAGCCATGAATTGTATCTTATAGATAGTGTATTAAGTCTCAATTTAAAGCAAGTTAATAGATTCCCGAATGGATTAAATCGAATCTTAGATCTTATATTTGTTAGTGATAATTTGTATTACCTAGTTAGTGAATGTTTAAATCCAATAACACGTACGGACAAACATCATATTCCTTTAATTATTAAGTTTGATTTTTATTGTTTATCCTCTGTTGCTACTAATGACAAATTGTTATTTAATTACGCACTTTGTGATTTTAATAGTTTTAATGATATATTATCTAACATTGATTGGGATGATCTATTTACTAACTCAGACTTACCATACTGTTTTTCAAAATTTAAGACAGTCTTGTATGATTTGTGCCTAGGTCATATACCTATCAAAAAGCAAAGACCTTATAAACTACCTTGGTTTTCAAAGGATTTAAAAATGCTCAAAAACTTGAAAAATAAATTCTATAAAAAATTTAAGACATCGGGAAACCAAATGTACTTTGTTAAGTACCAGGAATGTTTAAAGGATTTCAATTCCTTAAATCATACTCTCTATAATTCTTATATTCGTAATACTGAGTGCAATATTAAATCAAACCCAAAGTTGTTTTGGAACTACGTGAGATCAAAAAAAGGTTGTTCCAGCTTACCCGTAGGAATCTCCCTAGATGCTAGAACTGCGCAGACGTCAAGTGATGCGGCAAACTTATTTGCTGACTTTTTTTTGAGTCTAATTTTGTGGTGGATGAATGCATTTCTGAAGATTTTTCGGCTAATATTTCCTCATCTCTAAATTTTGGATCACTAAGTCTTTCATCGCAGGATATCCGCAATGGGTTAGCTAAGTTAAAATCCTCCACACAAATGGATGTTGATCATTTATCGGCAATTCTTTTGAAAAAATGTCCAGCTTTAGTTTGTCCCTTGAAGCTAATTTTTAACAAATCTTTATCCTCCGGCATTTTTATAAATGATTGGAAGCTTACATCAATTACGCCTATTTTCAAAAGTGGTAATAAAACCGATGTCCGTAATTACAGACCTATTTCTAAGCTTTCGACTGTTTCAAAAGTTTTTGAACACTCAGTTATTGAAAAATTAAATTTTGCCGTCAAGTCAATTATCTCTCCATACCAGCATGGTTTTGTTGCTGGCAGATCTACTGTCTCTAATCTTGCCATTTTCAGTGAATATTGTTTTGAATCTTTTTCGTTAGGCTATCAAGTTGACTGTATTTATACAGACTTCTCAAAAGCATTTGATAGAATGTCACATAAAATATTAGTTAAAAAATTGGCCTGTTTCGGTTTCCATTCTATTTTCCTGAGTTGGTTAAAGTCGTACTTATGTAATAGATCCTGTGTTGTATCAATCGATGGCGGGACTTCCACCCCGTTCGTTCCGTCGTCGGGAGTGCCACAAGGTAGCGTATTAGGACCACTTCTCTTCATAATTTTCATCAATGATATTAGTAATTGTTTTTCCTTCGCAAAATGTTTGCTCTACGCGGACGATTTAAAAGTATTTTTGGCAATCAAAAATCCGGCAGATGCCATCAGGCTTCAGGATGATATTGATAAGCTCAATTTATGGTGCCTGAATTCAAGGCTCTCCCTGAACTTTAATAAGTGTTTTAAGGTAACGTACTCAAAGCTTTTTAATATTTTGCCTACCAGTTACCAAATTTCGACTAGAGTTTTAAATTCTCTTTGTGAGATAAAAGACATAGGCGTAGTGTTTGATGAAAGATTTTCTTTTAACAAGCATGTTAATCATATTACATCAAAGGCGTACTCTATGTTGGGGTTTGTGAGGCGAAATGCCTCTAAATTCTCAGATCCATATACCCTTAAAATTCTATATATGTACCTCGTTCGTTCGGTCGCATCTGGAGTATGCGGTTTTTATTTGGAGGCCATTTAGTCAACTTGGCATAAATAGAGTAGAACGTGTTAAAAAAATTTTTCTCAAATTTGCTCTTCGTTCTCTGAACTTCACGGATCCTATACCGTCATACTCTTCTCGTCTCATGCTCTTAAACCTTAAGTCGCTAGAAAATCGTAGATCGGTACTATGCCTATCCTTCATGTACAACATCATCAACAGTTTAATTGATTGCCCTTATTTGTTAGCTTTAATAAATTTTAATATCCCAAGGCGATCTCTCCGAAGTTTTCACCCTTTTTATGGTGGTACAGTCCGAACGCAATACGCCAGCAACGCCCCGATTTTTCGTGCCATTCGAGAATTGAACACCATCAATAATCCAATGGTCATAGATTTTTCAGTCTCGAGGACAGTTTTTTTAAATCTTTTGAACTCTTTTTTTTAAATATTTTTAATTATTATTAATGATAGTTTTAAGTTTGATTTGTACTCTATTAGTCTGTAATGTTTTGTAAAACAATAGACTACAATAAATAAATAAATAAATAAATAAAAAAATGTTGTAAGTTAATGTCTGAGAGAATTCTTATGGTCAGAGTTGTATTGTGGAATTGTATGAGGATTATTTTTGTGGAAGATCTTAACCCTCTAACTGGTCTCTTTATGGGTCAATTTGACCCTTTTTTCGAGAAAATCAAAAAATATCCTTTAAAAAAGGACATTTAAGGATTAAAATATTCTACGAAAATGTTTGGCGGAAAATTTCAGTGGGGTCACCAAAGACACCATTGTTGTAAATAAAGCTCTTTACGATTAATTGGCAAAATTATACGCCAACTTCTATAAAAAAATTATAATTTTGTTTTAATAGTGGTTTATTATAGTATGTACATATTTATTTTTTTACTTCAGCAGTAGTATGACAATGGATTAAAGATTAAACTTGATATGCTTTCCTGTATTTAGCTTGACGTGAATGTTCCGATGTGTCAAGGTTTCTGTACAAGCCCGGGGAGGTTACTATTCCTGGGGCGCCGTCGTTATAAAAAAATTCGATATCTCGCTTCGTTTTCGAGATATACAGGGTTAAATTCATAAAAAAAAAGTTATTTTCAACTTTGACAGGTCAACCGTTTCGCGGCACTTAATGGCTATTTAACAATAATTTACGATAATAGCAATAATAAGAGATGATTTTGTTTTTTCCAATACACCATAAAAACTATCATTAACCAGTATCGCCTACGCAGAAAGGTGTTGCACGCAAAAATACTGTGGTCAGCGTAGACTGTGTTGGACCGGCCAGGGTTATTTTTTTAAAGCGCGGCCGAAGGCCGCCTACCCAGAAAGGTGTTGCACGCAAAAATACTGTGGTCAGCGTAGCCGGTGTTGGACCGGTCAGGGTTATTTTTTTAAAGCGCGGCCAAAGGCCGCCTACGCAGAAAGGTGTTGCACGCAAAAATAATGTGAACTGCGTAAAGGACAATTATAAAAAGCGAAATAAAACAACTGTATTGTTATTGTATCTCGAAAACCAAGCGAGATATCAATTTTTTTCACTCGTGAAAAAGTGTTTATTTTGTCGAGTTCTACAAGAAATAGTCGTCAAAACGCGGAGCTCCAGGAATCGTAATCTTGCCACAAGCCCCATACGTATTCAGCAAGCATTACACTTTGGGATTTCCCTTTGAATCTTTCTTCCAATACCTTTATATCCTGATGAAACCTTTCACCGTGTTCATCTGAAACCGCTCCAAGGTTTTCTTTAAAAAAATTGAGATGAGAGTGCAGAAAATGCAGCTTTAGTGACATCTTAACGCCAATATTGTTAAAACCGATTAGCATGCTTTCAATATTTTCTGCATAGTTTTGTGCTTTTGAGTTTCCAAGGAATTCTGATATAACCAGCTGCATAAAGTCAAATGCTGTCTTTTGCATATCTGACAGATGACCATAAAATTCTTCATCTTGTAATAATTTTCTTATATCGGGTCCAACGAGCATTCCTAGAAAAATTTACATTAAATGAAATAAATTATTTCTTAAAACCGTATTTTACCTTCTTTTAATTTTGCTGCAGATAATCTGGGGAAAATTGTTTGAATGCGTTTGAAAGCATTTCCTTGTGTATTTAAGCTTTTAATAAAATTTTTCACCACGCCCAACTTAATATGCAGCGGTGGAAGTATGACCTTATCTTTTGGGACAAGGGGTTCATGGATTACATTTAAGTCACCAATAATATTTTCTTTACGTTCTTCGAAATATTTAATATGATAATGGCTACTGGTAGCACGTGAATCCCATTTACAAAGAAAGCACATTTATTTTGTGCATCCTGTTTGCATTCCAGTCAATATTGCAATAATTTTGAAGTTTGCCCATACTTCCCATTTATATTTATAGTATTCAATTATGCTTAATTTTATCACACCCTATTTGTAAGTCACAGCTGATTTGTAAGTCACAGCTGACTAGACGCCAGAACTCAGTGTTTGGCCCGGCCGAACTTGACGACGTTTTCACCTGCTTTGTATACTAGGTTGTTCAATAACTTTTTTCTTTCGATAAGAGGGGCGTTGCTACTAGCCCAAAATTTTTTTTGTTTTGTTGGAACACTCTTCATATGAACGTATGTGAAGTTTAATTTCAATCTGTCGTACCATTCTTTGTTTACAAGCCATTTAGTGTCTCCATGTCACAGTATTTTTTTGCAGACCTTCCGGATTCTCACTTCAGGGATGGGATCCACAGATTGGAGGATCGTTGGAGCAAGTGCATTAATGTTCAGGGAGATTATACTGAATAATAAAGTGTATTTTGAACCATAAAATTGTGTTTTCTTATCGAACACCAAAAGTTATTGAACAACCTGGTATGTTGGCGTGTAATTTTCCCAATTAATCGTAAAGAGCTTTATTTACAACAATGGTGTCTTTGGTGCCCCCGCTAAAATTTTCCGCCAAACATTTTCGTAGAATATTTTAATCCTTAAATGTCCTTTTTTAAAGGACATTTTTTGATTTTCTCGAAAAAAGGGTCAAATTGACCCATAAAGAGACCAGTTAGAGGGTTAAGATCTTCCACAAAAATAATCCTCATACAATTCCACAATACAACTCTGACCATAAGAATTCTCTCAGACATTAACTTACAACATTTTTTTCATATAGTATAATGCTCCCTTCGACCAAAAAATGAAAACTTTGACCCACTGTAAAAAAAAACTCAGACGTGCTGGACCATAAGTTTGTTCTACAAAAATCATCTACTCAACATACCCTTTCAGAATTAGGGGGTCGCTATTCTGTTCCATTCAAAAAGTCTTCATTTGTTGGACAGTGTTATTATATTAGGTATCTACATATGTTCTTTTTAAATGTACTCCCAACTTTAACAATATTGCACTTAAAGTGTGCAATAAATTGTACGCAGATCTGTCCACCTCAGAAAAAAATATATCGGTTTAAAGCTTTGTGAAATTTTGTGCTGTTTTGAGTGAGCAACGAAGGTCCTCATAAGTCTTGACACTTTGGACATTCACATAACTAAATAATCGGAATCAGAAAAAAACTTTAAAATAAGTTCCAAATCAACTCTATTTTTAACCAACTTCAAACAAAAAAAACAAAAAAGATGGATGTTCTCAGTTCATCTTGTAAGTTTTTTTTGTATATGTACGGGCATAATTCCTTGTTTCTGAGCTGATTCGGATGAGTTCAGGGCAGCTCCACAGTGGTCCGATTTAAATTTCATCAAAAGCTTAATTTAATAAGTAAAAAAATATATTTTTGAAAAAAATCAAAATGATGATGAACATGCAAATGTTAATGATAATAATAATGAAACATATAATTATAATGATAACAGTACTGATTGTCATATTGATAACGATAAGGATGATTCATAACAGAAATACACTCGGAGGTTGGCCCATGCTAGCCGAGGAGCGACCGCTATTAGAAAACCCAGGTCGGCTTTCCAATAAGGAAGCATTGGCTGTTTTAGTCAAACTACGTGGAATTTTTTAATGAAATTCACAAGGGCTGTTATGTAGGTGCTCGCTGACCAATATTAACACTTTGGTCAAAAATTAATAGTTTTAAAGTTATTTGTTGTTAAAGTTTTTGGATTTACTTTACGAATTTTTAATATGTATATACATACAATACATTCCACTATTGTACAAATGTCCAGACGCACAGTTGGAAATTTGAAAAGAAAATTAAAAGATTGTGTGTAGTTTTAATTTGTAATGGAAATTTATTCAACTGTATATATGTATGTAGATATACAAGAATGTT